>VSMA01000003.1:0-2400000 GCA_009194965.1 Coniochaeta sp. 2T2.1
CAGACATTTTTTAACCTAAACTAAGCCATCCACTTATCCGCAAGTTCGGGAAAGCCATCCTGCCCTAATCGTCTCTAAAGCCGTTTCCTCTACTCCTATCTCGAGTCGTCGTCATCGCTACGAAGATCCAATCCGCTAGAAACGCAGACCTTTATCTGTCACGAGTGGCGCAATACCTACAGAGACAGGGCTACTGTAATGGATAGAATACGTATAGTGATATTCGAGGTGAGGAAAAAAGGAAGGAATTATCTACAAGGTCGCGATTTCCCGTGGGATTGAGATATCCTAGGAAAGTGGGGTTGCAGGTGCGCGACGCACGGGCCAGTCACGTGACCCCATATGCCCCCCACTCCACATCCTCGAGTGAAGGTCGCGGGTTCGAATCCAGGTGAACGCAAAGGCCAAAAATCTGTATGGAACCAGCCAGCCGTAACACCACCCCCCCCTCAAAAGAAGATAGGTTCGACCGCGAACTTGCATTGGTCGGGAATTGAACTCGTACGCAGCCTGCGGCCGAGCTTGGCAACTGTCTCCACTAACCACCCTTTAACGTCGCAACGTTCAACTGACCTTCAGGAACCTTCAATTGAACCGTTCAGTTCAGCCCAGTTCAATCCGGTTCAATCCAGTTCAGTTTAGTCCCAATTACAACGCTCGACGGCGTCTACCGGACCTGCGCAATTGAGTGTTCGCCGTCGCGGGGATGTTGTCGTCTGGATGTGGAAGATCGTCCTTGTCCTCCGCAGCGGCCTTTTCCCACTCTGCCAGGCGGACCGGAGGACCCGGAGCATCCGGGTGGGCAGCGTGGTAAGCCTTGAGTTGCGCTGTCGCATTCTTGAAGTTGGCGGCGTCGTAGTAAGTCGGGTCTGGGTCCCAGCCTTTCCATTGTACCTGGTACTGCAGCTTGCGGTAGTTGAGTCGCGAGGACTCGACTTTGTCGACCTCCCATTCTGGCTCACTATCCTCCTGGACAGCCTCGCCCTCAGGCCTGGCAAATTCCTGTCCAGGAAGGGGATTGTCCGGAAACTTGCGTAGGCGGTCGGCCGGGAAGGTGTCGGTTCCCTTCCATCCCGGGGGGACGTCGAGCTGGTAAGAGTGTCCTTTCATTGCTTTGATCTTATAGCCCACCCGTGTCAAGGGGAAGTCCAGCTTGTCGCTGGGTCGGCTCGTCGACCAGACCTTCTTCCAGATGTAGACGGTGTCGCCTACGGTGAAGTCGGGGACTCTCCGATGGCGGTTGGCTTTGCGAGCCATCGCCTCCTGTGACTTCTCTAACTTGCGCCGCGCCTCGTCGGTGTAACCCTTCAGGATCTCAACCATCTTCTGGGCTTCCTCGCGCGACAGGCGCTCCCGTGTAGATAAGTCGGGATTCTCGAGGTCCGTACGCTTCTCCCAGTCCCAGGCGCAGGGCATGGGGTATCCGAAAAGGATCTCGTGGGGCGACAGGCCCGTCGAGTCCTGGGGAAGGGAGTTCTGTGCGTGGTCAATCGCCGGCAGCTTACCGACCCAGTCGTCCTGAAAATGGTTCAGATAAGGACGGAGGCGTTGGTTGATATACTGGTTCATGATCTCGGCCTGTCCCGCCGTCTGGGAGTGGCCCGAGGACGAGTGTTTCCAGCGTATCCCCAGGATTCGCGACACCTCGTCCATGAAATCAGCTACGAACTGTGATCCCCTGTCGCTGACGATGACTTCCGGGATGCCGAAGGTACGGAATGGCCCGTGGTAGAACAGCATCGCGGCTTCCCTGGCCGTCACCGTCGTCGTGCAGGCCATCGAATGACAGTACTTGGAGAAACTGTCGATGGTTACCAAGACATTGTCGAAACCTTCTTTGCTCTTGGGCATCTCCTTGAAGTCGAGGACCAAGGTGCGCCAAGCCCGCAATGGTATCGGCATTGGATGGAGCAGGCCGGGGGTCTTGTCTCGAGGAGTCTTGGAGGCTCGGCAAATGACGCAGTTGGCCACGAAGCGATCGACGTCGGCGCTACAGCCCTTCCACCAGTATTGTGCGGATAGGAGCTTGCGCATCTTGTTCCGACCAGGGTGGGCCGTAAAGGGATGGACGTGGAGGTCGTTCAGCAGTTTGACTCGTAGACCGTCGACGTCGGGGACCACCAGGCGTCCGTCGTGGAGCAGATACTTCCCCCCTCGAAGGGTGAATGATCCCCCATCCAGTCGTCTCGCCTGTTCGCGGTAGTCCTCCAGACTCTCGTGGGAGGCGTTGGCGCGGAGCAGCGCGTCCGTGAGCTCCACACCCGTATTCGCGGTGACCAGGTCGTCGATCTCGAGGACGTGAGCCCCTAGTCCGTCGGGGTCATCGGTTGGGACCTTCCTGAAAACGGTCATGGTGCGTTCCGCTTCTTCCTTGTCCTTGGCGGTCTTGGAGACCTCTAACTTGCGGGAGAGGGCATCTGCGGCCGCATTCTTGGTACCCGGCCGATAGGTAAAATAGCAGTGGTACTGGGCCAACAACTCTGTCCAACGCACCTGTCGCCAGTTCAACTTCCTCTTGGTGCTAAAGTACTCGAGGGCGCGATGGTCGGTGAGAATCTCGAAGTCCCTTTCTTGCATCCCGATAAGCTCGGCCCGCCAGTGCTCCAGTGCCCGGACAATAGCGAGAAGCTCTTTGTCGTGGATGCTATAGCGGGTTTCGGCGTCGAGCATCGTCGATGAGAAGAAGGCGACCGGGTGCCACTCGCCGTCCTCTGGGTCCTTCTGGGAAAGCACGGCTCCCACGACACTCATCGAGGCGTCCGTCTCGAGCCTGGTCTCCCGTCCTAGGACGAAATGGCGAAGCACCGGAGCGGTAAGCAGCAGTCTCTTGAGTTCTTCGAAGGCGTCGTGACATTCCCTTGTCCAGGTGAAGCCCTCACCCTTGCGGGTAAGGTTGTTCAGCGGCTTGGCAACCTGGCCATAACCTTCGATAAACTTGCGGTAGAAATTGCAGAATCCAAGGAAGGATTGCACGCCACGAACGGTAGTAGGTACGGGCCAAGCCCGTATGACTTCCGTCTTCTCGGGGTCGACGGCCACGCCGTCGGTACTGACAATGAAGCCAAGGAACTTGGTAGTGGTGACGTGGAACTCGCATTTGTCGAGATCAGGTTGCAGCCCTGCGTCGCACAAGCGTTCCAGGACCTTGCGGACGTGGACCTCATGTTCTTCCGGCGAGTCAGAGAAAATAAGGATATCATCGATATAGGCACTACAGAAGTCATCCAAATATTCCATCAGGGCCTCGTTGATATATCGCTGGAACGTTGAGGGTCCGTTGGTCAGACCAAAGGGGAGTACCTTGTACTTATATGCCCCATACCGGGTGCGGAAGGTGGTGAGCTCTTCGCTATCCGGGTGCATCCGGATTCGGTGGAACGCTTGGCGAATGTCGATCTTGGTGAATATCTTCGCCTTCGATAGGCGCGACAACGTTTCTTCGATCAGTGGCAATGGGTAGCGGTCCTTCCGCGACAAGGCGTTGAGCCGCCTGTAGTCCACGCAGAACCTCAGCCCGCCATTGGCCTTGGGAACGAACAGGATCGGGGCTGCCCACGGCGCGGAGCTGGCCTCGATGAAACCCTTGTCAAGGTTCTCCAATATATATTGTCGACAGGCCTCAAGCTCCTCAACGGACATCTTGTATAGAGGGCTGTAGTTCAAGTCCTCGGGGCGCTTGCCTTCCTCCAGGTCGATCTTGTGGTCGAGAGCTCGGTGAGGCGGCAGCTCGTTGGAAGCGACCTTGCTGAAGCTATCCAAGAGATCGTGGTAGCAGCCGGGAACTTTTTCCAAGGCCTTTTGTCGTAATTCCGCACTGTCCTTCGGGAGGACGGGGCGCTCCGACTCCTCCCGCTTGTCCTGTATATAGCGCTCAATCTCGTAGAGACTGGTAACTCCCATATGGCTTGAACTTGCGGCTAGTCGAAACGGCGCGGCCCCAATCAAGGCGACATCGATGATCTCAGAGATAGGGCGCGTGAGGCGCGTTCTCCGACGGGGCGGAGGGGGTGGCGTAAAGGGTATCGGGGACTGGTCCGTCAAGCTTCCCTCCATCTTAGCCAGCTGGTCGTCTCGTCGCAGCACGGTTCGTAGGGCGCCCAGGTACTGGGCGTGCTTTCGATGTGGCGGCTTCTCGGGGGCCGTCTCGATGGACTTATCCCCCATTTCTGGGTTCGACGCCTTCTTCTCGGCGTAAAGCTGTTCCAGGCGGCGGCGTACTTGTGCCAGTATCCGTTCTCGTTCGGGGTCCTTCTGGCGGCCCGCGGCCCGACGAGCTTCTTCTTCGTCTATAGCTCGGGTGCGGTCGTCAGCCGCTCGCTGTTGTTCTCGGGACAAACGGATGGTGGGCGTACGAGCCGCTTCGTCCATGGGAATGTCCCGCACCTGTGGCTCCGGCGGCCAGGACTCAGGGAACTCCAAGCAGCGGTGTCGGCAGTCGACCTTGACGTCGTGAAGGTCGAAGAACCTTCGGCCCACGATGAGGTCGTGCCGCATATCGATGACGAGGAAGAACGCGTCGCGGATCGACCTGTTTTGGATTCTCAGTTGGCCTGTCAAGGCCGTGTCGATGACCTGCGTCGATTTTCCATCGTATCCACCGATAGGGTGTGGTCGAAATCCCTTGATGGTCTTGAGTCGTAGATATCTGATCAGCTTCTTTGCGAAGGAGGAACTCACAAAGAGGTATCCATTTGCTCCCGTGTCAGGCAAAGTATCATAAGTGGTCAAAGACAGTCCATTATTCGCTATTGTACTTGCTATAGTGAGGGCCTCCCCTCCCAGATAGCGAGAGAGGAAGTCGTATGGAATGTCCTTAATGGTGTCATCGATAGTCATGATAAGTGAAGACACGTTCCCCAGGAGGGAGTCACATTTCCCTGGGGCATCTAGTTTCCCTGCTCTCCGTCAGAGAGCTCGCCCTCGCTGTCGCTCTCGAAGCGGATCGACTTCTCGGAGCTAGGAGACGGAGTGTCGACGGCCTTAGCGGGGGCGGGTGGTTTGCCGTTGTAGTAGGCGTCCATGATGGCCTGGATGTTGGCCTCGTCGATGCTGGTTACCGACGCCTTGGCAGGACAGTCCCGAGAGGCATGCCCGGTCTGCTGGCAGTTGAAGCAGCGGTTCTCTAGGATCAGCTTACGCAGGACGTCCGGGGCGAGCTTCTGCCTGGGGTTACGAGCAGCGGCGCCTGCAGGCGAGGACGGAGTGCCTCCAGCCTTGGGGACAAACCTCTTGGCGGGTGCGGTAGCGGCAGTAGGCGCCTTGACTGGGGCGGCTGCCTTCTTCTTAGCCTCGCGACGCTCGTAAGCCTTCTTCTGGATGTAGGCGATCTTGGAGCCGTGAGCCACGAAGGCGTCGAAGTCCACGGAGTCGTCTAGGTATTTCTCGGCGAGAGCTGTTTCGAGACCCGGGGTAAGGAGACGATTGAAATCGTCCTTCCACTCGGCGGGGTTCTTGCCAGCCTCGGCGGCAAGGCGCATGAACTCGTTCTTGAAGACGTCGAAGTCATCTCCTGCTTTCATCTCGAGCTTCTTGTAAGCGGCGATGGCGTCCTCGCGTTCGTTCTTGTTACTGTACTTTGTCTGGAGGTGGGCCAGCAACTTGTCGGAGGTATCGAGACGGTGGGGATTGTCGTCGTCTATGTACGGCTCCAAAGCCTCGGCGACCTTGCCTCCCAGACGGCTCTCGATGAAGGCCATCTTTGCCTCTTCGGCAGGGTAATGATCGGCGTTAACCTTCAGCTTATTGCGGACATGGCGCAGCCACACTTTGAAAACCACTTTGTCCTCGCTCTTGTCGTTGTAGAAGACTGGGGGATCGGGGGTCTTGGTGGTGCGGGGTGTGCCGCCGGCGCTGCGGTCGGTCAGGCCAGAGCGGACGCTGTGGCGGGTGCTGCCGGGAGTCGACTCGCGGGCCCGAGTCAGAGCCATCGACAGTTCCGTGGCGTGCTCCTGCAGTTGGGTAATCTTCTCGTCGCGAGCGGCAATCTCGTCCTGCATCTCCGTCATACGTACCGTGGCGGCGTCCAGGCCGGCCTCGAGGCGGGCTGGGTCGATGTTGGCACGAGTGGCAGCGGCGGTGTGCAGGGCGGTGGAGAGCTCCTTACACCATCCGTACAGGGTGTCGCGCTCATTTTTGGCGGTCTGGGCAAGTCGGTACATATCGTTCATCTGCTGTTCGCGGGCGGTCATGATTAGAGCACGCAGCTTCATCTCTTCGAAGAGGGCCTCGGAGTCTTCCGCGTACTTGGCGACAAAGGTATCGTAGTCCATGATACCGTCGAAGCGCGGCCAGGATTCCTTGCCGGCTGCCGTCATCGGAAAGAACGGGAAGCCAGGACTGGTACCCTTGCGACCGTAGTACTCAGCGAGGCTGGACAAGCGCTCAGGCAGGTCGACGGCATTGTGGTAATCGGCGGTGAGTTCATCGAACTTGAAGAGGACTTCGGGACCACAGTTGGTGTCGAACTGGCTGGCGAGGTAGTCGATCGCAGGAGGGTGACCTTCCTCGTCGTTTCCTCCGAGCGTAGCGGTCTCGGGGATGTCGTGGCCTCGGAGCTGGGAGGCATCGAGGGAACGGCGGCGTAGCTTGGTGTCTCCCACCTTGTCGGACTTGGGCTGGTGGTAAGACAGATCGTGGATGTCGAAACGGACGGATTTCTTGGCGGCGTCCACCTGGGCCGCGGTTTCAGCTTGATCGCGCGCCATGGCTAAGGTATGACAGCGCTATATCGGGACGGGTAATCGGGTATGTCGATCGGATGTCAGGTCGAGCGAATCGGATGTCGAGTTGTCGGTACAGGGATCCTTGGGAGCAAGGATGTCGGTCTTGGCGGTGCGCCGCAATCTGCGCGCGCGGAAAACGAAAGAGATATTGTGACGCCTTCACAGGCGATGGATAAGACCTCGAATATAGTGTCACGAGTGGCGCAATACCTACAGAGACAGGGCTACTGTAATGGATAGAATACGTATAGTGATATTCGAGGTGAGGAAAAAAGGAAGGAATTATCTACAAGGTCGCGATTTCCCGTGGGATTGAGATATCCTAGGAAAGTGGGGTTGCAGGTGCGCGACGCACGGGCCAGTCACGTGACCCCATATGCCCCCCGCTCCACATCCTCGAGTGAAGGTCGCGGGTTCGAATCCAGGTGAACGCAAAGGCCAAAAATCTGTATGGAACCAGCCAGCCGTAACATTATCCTTATCCATTCCCGAAGAACAAACCCAGCCATCTCCCAATCAACCACAACAAGAGATCTTTGTCCAGGATCCACAATTATGTTCCCAAGCCCTAGATCGCAATGGTAGAAAACGAATAAGGAACAATCTATCCCGAGATTAACGCAATTACGAAGGAGATTTCGAGGACTCATGTCTTCTACGCCGTGGAGAGGAGTGAGATAAAGATCTGATAGATTCCGCCCGTCGATACCATAAATACCATTACCTATCCAAGCTACTAGCTCCTTATAGATACCCGCGATCCGTAAGACGTAGTACTCCTTTATACTCTCGTCCATCGACGGCCATACCTCGGAAAGGATCGCGTCAAGCATGCGGCTCTAGATAATGAAGTAATGGTCCTTGCTTCGCACATAGTAGATGATATTTGGGACGGCGAAGCTAAGCTTTCTAAGCAGGCATTTGTTATAGAGATGATCCAACGTAACGTGCTCCCACGTCATATTCGGATCTAGGGGTTTCCTAGCTTTACAGATAGCATCGCCAATCCTCTAGACCGTAGATACGCCGCCTACATCATAAAGTTTCTTAATATGGCTTTCGGCTAGTAGCGGTCGATACGGAGGTAGAGGGCTCGGTGGCTTAGAAACGACGTAGTAAAGTCCGTTCCCGTCCGCCCAAAATAGGCAGCCAAGAGAAAGCGAGGCCTGCCGGGTAAGGAGGATCCGGTCCCCTGTTACGAACCATTTCATTGGATAAGAAGACCCACCCTCGGAACGGCATTACCATAATACGGGCACCAGCTGCTTACAGGTGGTTACGACCGACAGTCCAGGGACGACAGGACGACAAGAGCGTCCCAGCGTCCAGGGACGACAGGACGACAAGAGCGTCCCGTCGTCCCGAAAGGTGGAGCGACGGTTACAGAACGTCGTCCCCAAGTCTATATAAGTAAACAGTCCCTACAGCTAGATAGTTAGTCTTAATCGCTCTCCAGCGATTAATGTTCACAATTCAATACATTGAGTTACCAACACCTCTCTCAAGTACTTGGTCTACCTTTTGGCTAGACACGATCAACTGTTTACTACCAGTACGCACCTGACTCTATTGTCAACAGAAACCAGTATCCAGTCTATCAGGCAACCTCGTCACCCGACCCCGTGACCTGCCTGATACCTCGATCGTTACACGTTAATCGCTCCTGTTCAACTAGGTTACCTGCGTACTAAGGGAACAGTACATACACGCAACATGTCGACTACCGGTTCACATACCCCTCGCCCAAGTAACAACAACTTGGCAGCCCAGGCTGGGGCAGCGGCCATTTCACCCCAGGCCCTGATGGCTGAGTTGGCACAGCTTCGTGCCCATATCGCCCAACTCCAGAACGGAGGAGGAGGAGGAACACGACTCAAGGTTCACGCTCCGGAGCCGTACGACGGCACCCCAGGAACCCTCCAGGGATTCCTTACTCAACTCAAGGCCTACCATCGCTTCAACGACTACGACTTTCCGGATGCCGAACGCAAAGTCCTTCATGCAGCGCACCTACTCAAGGGGAGCGCCTTAGACTGGTTTGAACCAACACTCAGGGACTATTCCGACAACACCTACGACGACCGTGATGATGCCACCAATCGTATCTTCAACTCCTTTACGGTATTCGCCGACGACCTCAAGAAGACCTTCGGAAACCCGGATGAGAAAAGATCTGCCGAGCGGAAACTGGAGACCTTGAAGCAGAAGGGCTCTGCTTCCGAGTACGCTTCCCGTTTTCGCCAAATCACGTCAAAACTAGACTGGGAAGACGAGAACCTAATGGCATGGTTCTATCGAGGACTCAAGGAGGAGGTTAAGGACGACCTTGCTCGCGAAAAGAGACCTAACGATTTTGCCGACTACGTCGAAATAGCAGTATCGATCGACAATCGCCTGTATGAGAGACGCATGGAAAGACGCGCCCCCGGTAAGGTATGGGCAAATCCGACAGCAAAGGCCAACACCGCGAAGAAGATTTATCACCGAAGCACGGCAACCGGTTGGCACAGCGGCCCTATGGAGCTAGACGTCGCCCAAAGGCAAGACGCCAGGAAGAAACTGAAGTGCTTCAATTGCCAGAAGGAAGGGCACTTCGCTCGAGAATGTAACCAGCCGCGAAGTTTTAGGAAGGTAACTGAAGGAAGGACCTCCTACCCCAACCGACAAGTCAACATGGCCGGACGCAGTGGTTCCACCCCGAGCCAACACAACAAACTAAGCTGGACAACATGCTACGATAACAGCTGCCACATCCACAAATCAGACAAGGAGGGATCCGGTTGGTTCCCCAAGGAACCTAAGAAGCGACAACTCGCAACAGGACGAAGGATAGAATACCATCCGGAAACACCCCAAACCCCTCCTGAGGACTACGAAGCGACGTTGCGGGAACGACACCCCACGGTCTGGAAAACCATGCGAGAACAGATCCAGAGGACAAAAAACGAGAAGGATCGGCTGTAAAGGGACTACAGTCGACCCACGACACTAGGTCCCTAGCAGTCGCAACTGCAGACGAGGACACACGACACCTGATTCTGGGAATCAAGATCGGACGACACAGGCTCGAAGCCATGATCGACAGTGGAGCACAAGGGAACTTTATCTCGCCCAGGGCGGTAAATCAGTGCAGAATCCATTGGAAAAGGAAGAAACAACCTTACCAACTCACGACAGTGGAAGGGACACCCGTTGTCTACGGAAACGGAAGAATCGAGAACGAAACAACACCGATTCTTATCAAACACGGAGACCAGGAAGAAATCATTACCCTGGACATTACGGAGACAGCGAGCCACGAGGTTATTCTGGGAATACCTTGGCTTCGCAAGCATAACCCACGGATTGACTGGATCACTGGCCAGCTGTATCGGGACAACCCCGTACAGGATTCACGACAATCAGCAAGCGCAGAACGAGACTCAGTCACTGAGCAGAGTCCTAGACACGGACCCTTAAACGAGCCTACCAACACATCGGACTTAGCCCCTGAGCAGCGTCAAGAGCAACGACCCTCAAGCAAGCCACCGCGATCGAGCACTCAAGATGGGAACTTGGAGTATGGATCGACGCAGACCTTTAGAGAAATCAACTATCTTAAAGAGTCAAACGAACCAACGACAATACCGGAAATCTACCACAAGTATACCGAGCTGTTCAGGGAACAGCCAGAAGGGGAAACCTTACCCGAACACACACAATGGGATCATGAGATACCCTTGAAAGAAGGAGGAGAACCTAGATTCCAAAAAATCTACGCCCTCAACGAAACTCAACGGCAAGCATTGAAGGAGTACATCCGGGATGGACTCAAGAAAGGACATATACGACCCTCGACATCGCCAGCAGGATATCCGATCCTATTTGTCCCAAAGAAGAACGGGAAACTACGACTGTGCGTTGACTATCGACAGCTCAACGACATTACGATCAAGAACCGCTACCCTCTACCCTTGATTACGGAAATCAGAGACCAACTGCATGGAGCAAAATGGTTCACAACACTAGACCTGCGAGGAGCCTACAACCTCATCCGTATGAAAGAAGGGGAAGAATGGAAGACGGCGTTTCGGACTCAAGAAGGACACTTTGAGTACCTAGTCATGCCATTCGGGCTGACTAACGCCCCAGCAACGTTTCAGACCATGATCAACCATGTTCTACGAGAATTCTTGGATCAGTTTGCGATCGTTTATCTCGACGACATCCTCATCTACTCAAGGACGCTTGAGGAGCACCAGGGACACGTACACCAAGTACTCCAGAAACTACAAGAATCAAGGCTACAGGTTGAACCAGAAAAGAGCAAATTCCACGTGCGACAAGCGGAATTTCTGGGATTCATGATCGAACCAGGCAGAGTCAAGATGCAAGACTCTAAAATCGAGGCAGTCAGGGACTGGCCCCGACCTACGAACGTCAAAGGAGTCAGAGGATTCCTTGGATTCACCAATTTCTACCGACGTTTCATCAAAGACTACAGCAAGATCGCAGCACCACTCACAGACCTTACTAAAGGAACTACCAAGGAAATACAGTGGAGCGACAAAACCGAAAGAGCCTTTCGACAGATCAAGGAGGCTATAGCTCAGGAACCGATCCTAGCTTTGCCTGATCCGGAAAAGGAGTTCGAAGTCGAGACCGACGCATCGGACTTTGCGATCGGCGGACAACTTGGACAACGAGACAAGGAAGGACGACTGCACCCTGTCGCCTTTTTCTCAAAGAAGCTCAACGGACCAGAGCTCAACTACCAGATCCACGACAAGGAGCTCATGGCAATCATCGAGGCATTCAAGGAATGGAAAGCTCACCTCAGCGGAACCAATCACCAGGTTAAGGTCTACACGGATCACAAGAACCTAACCTACTTCACCACTACGAAAGAACTCAACAAACGACAAACCAGATGGGCGGAATTCCTATCAGAGTTCAACTTCAAAATCATTTACCGGAAGGGTAATGAGAACGGAAGAGCCGATGCTCTTAGCCGAAGGGTGGACCACGAGCAGACACAACCACCCGAGCATCAGACAATCTTGAAGGTCAACCAGGACGGAGACCTCGAACAGGACCAACGACAACTCAACGCCCTGTTCATGTTGCAACAAGAAGAACACTGGACGAAGAGGATTCAGAATTCTCTAACCCCAGAAGACGACGCAGTTTGCGACCCAGGCAACAAAGAGACACCGCGCTACCACGGAAAGGCCTACGTCCCACGAGCATTACAGGAAGAGTTCGTCAGGGAATTTCATCAAGCACCAGCACACGGACACCAAGGCATCGCCAAGACCACCGAACGACTACAACGAACGTACAACTTCCCAGGACTACGGAAAGTCGTAAAAGACGTCGTGAGGGCTTGCGAATGCACAAAGGACAAGGCATCCAGGCACAAACCATACGGAGAATTGAGACCACTCCCGATACCAAGCAGGGCTTGGGGATCCGTCGCATTCGACCACATCGTCAAGCTGCCAGGATCGAGAGAACCAATGACAGGAACGGTATATGACAGCATCTTTGTCATTTCTGACAGACTCACCAAGTTCGGATACTTCATCCCCTACAAGGAAGAGAGCTCAGCGGAAGATCTCGCCTACACCTTTCTACGAGTCATTGCCTGTAACCACGGACTACCGGACGAGATAGTCTCAGACAGAGGAACGACATTTGCCTCTAAGTTTTGGAAATCACTCACAGCACAACTCGGGGTCAAACACAAGCTATCCACAGCTTACCACCCCCAAACAGACGGACAAGTAGAACGACTCAATCAGACACTCGAACAGTATCTACGAAGCTACGTCAACTACCAGCAAGACAACTGGGTTGTAATGCTGCCACTGGCACAGTTCGCTTACAACAGCGCCACGAACGACACTATCAAGTGCTCACCATTCTTCGCGAACTATGGATACGAACCAGAAATCCATCGACCACCACACAGCGGAATTGAAGTACCCAAGGCATTCCAAATAGCAAGCAAACTCAGGGAGCTACACGAGGAATTGCGAAAAGAAATCGCCTTCGTACAAACACAAATGGCGAAGTACTACAACCAGAAACGGTTGAAGGGACCAACCTTTGAGAAGGGAGACAAAGTCTATCTCCTACGCAAAAACATCAAGACGAAGCGGCCGAGCGACAAATTAGACCACAAAAAACTCGGACCCTTCACAGTTACCAGGAGGATATCGGACTCCAACTACGAGCTACGCTTGCCAGACACCATGAGAATCCACCCGATCTTTCACATCTCACTGCTTGAAGCAGCACCAGCCGGTGCAAGATTGCAAGAAAAGGTCGAGGTCGAAGCGTTAGAAGGAGAATACGAAGTTGAAGCCATCTGGGGATCACGGAAGAAAGGATCGGTCACGGAGTACCTGATCAAATGGCTGGGATATGACGAATTAGAAAATACATGGGAACCGGCTAAGCACTTGAAGCATTCCCACCAGATGCTTGAGGAGTACCACCGTCAAAACCCGAGCCAGATCTCAAGGATAGATCGAGAGGCGCACCTGCCAAATTCACCCCAAAAGCAGACTCAAAGACGCTCCAGTCGGTTACACCAACGGCGCCCATAGCCTGCGCATCCCCCGCTAAAGACTGCTCTTGAACGGACAAGTCAGTCTCCTCGTCAAACATCTCGTCCAAGCTTTGGACACCCCTCGCAAACAACTCATCACCACGGTCACGAAGCGATTTTCGTTGCCGACGAATCCGCATAAGACGGTTCAGGAGGACGTCCAGTTCTTCCTGCGCCTTCTCTTCGGCTTCCTGAAGACGCTTGTCTGCAGACATAGTTTGGTTCACTAGGGAAAACCCAAAATAAGCACCTACGAGGAAGAGGGCTCGGATGAACTACTCACAAGCACTCACTACCGAAATACCATCACACGCCTTGCGGGCACGAACGCACGCGGAGCATCGGGAAAGCTCCCCCGGAGGAAGACGACACACCTGCTTTGAACGGTAACATCGAGAGCAGGGCATTGCAGCGATCTCGCCAGAAGACTCCACGAAGGCGGTAAGAGTGGCGATTTGGGCAGACTTGATTTTTGAAGAGCTATTTCTTTGTTTTCTTATACCGGACATTTTATCAGCATGAGCGGCACAGGGTTAGTAGGAAAAAGGAAGACCGCGACGTACCTCAACGTGGGCACCGACAGGGGTTTGTTAGTTGCATGGTCTTCGGGACGAAGACTTGGAGGAGGGACATCGTGTTACGAACCATTTCATTGGATAAGAAGACCCACCCTCGGAACGGCATTACCATAATACGGGCACCAGCTGCTTACAGGTGGTTACGACCGACAGTCCAGGGACGACAGGACGACAAGAGCGTCCCAGCGTCCAGGGACGACAGGACGACAAGAGCGTCCCGTCGTCCCGAAAGGTGGAGCGACGGTTACAGAACGTCGTCCCCAAGTCTATATAAGTAAACAGTCCCTACAGCTAGATAGTTAGTCTTAATCGCTCTCCAGCGATTAATGTTCACAATTCAATACATTGAGTTACCAACACCTCTCTCAAGTACTTGGTCTACCTTTTGGCTAGACACGATCAACTGTTTACTACCAGTACGCACCTGACTCTATTGTCAACAGAAACCAGTATCCAGTCTATCAGGCAACCTCGTCACCCGACCCCGTGACCTGCCTGATACCTCGATCGTTACACGATTTCTATTTCTACGATACTCTTATCACTCTAGTTTAGTCTAGTGTAGTTTAGTTTAGTTTAGTGTACTCTAGTCTAGTCGATTCCCTATATTAAGTAACCGATCCGTTTCGCCTACTATATCCGACGAAGCTCCTTTTAATAACGGCGGCGCGCCCTATAATACGCCCGCGCCTTACCAAGTCCCCCCTAACTTCTCCGACGCCCCCGAGGGCGAGGAGCCTTATAAGGACGTGAGCGCTATTCTATCGATGCTCGCGGTCTAGTGGGATTACGTAGAGCTCGCCTCGGGCATCGCGTCTTAGCTAGCCGCAGGTAACTCGATCAAGTTCCCCGTCGGCAACACCTAGTGGCTCCAGGACCGCGGCTCCGATACTCAACCCTATTCCGACTCACCGATCCTTAAGTACTTTGTTATGTGTCACGGCGCTGAGGCCCCAGGTAATTGAGCCACGTGACCCTGTCACGTGGTAGGCCTAGTGCGGGCCCGCGACAAAGAAATATCTTTATATTGATTCTGTCCATTATATTTTGTAGCTCTTCGAGCTACGTCTTATCATCAGCCTGCCCGCAACCACGGGATTGAGTCTGTCCGTAGCAAATACCATCTGTTTAGCCTTACTCCGCTCTCAGCCTGACAGTCCCGTGACATTACGTAGCTCCTACCCCTACCGCCATCACTACTGCTGCAATGGCGAACCGCCCGCTACCACCGTTCCTGCCGGAAGACGACGAGTCCTTTGCCGCCCACGTAATGGGGCATATTTCCCAATGGTACGAGTATTTCCGCCTGGCTTACGACTATATCGCCCGGAAGGAGACCGACGACCAGGAAGTCTACGCCAAGATCGAACAGCAAGGCCAGAGGATCTTGGAACTAGAAGAGGAAACCCAGCGCTTACAGAAGGAGCTGACGAGCTCCAACGCAGTCGCCAACTATCAGGAGAAGGAACTGGATAAGCTCCGGGATCTTCTTATCGAAGCCAAAGCGGGACGAGTCCTCGCCGAACACCGAGCTAAGTCGCAGACCGCTACCGTCACCGTACCGGCACTCGTCACTACCCCCGGAACCAACACCCCCGTCGACACACAATCCAATGGCTCCCAGCGCCTGTCCGAGAGACTCCCTGACCCCGACAAGTTCGAAGGAGAACGCAAGGACCTACGCCGCTTCGTCTCCCAGATACACGAGAAGATGAAGGCTAACCGCGACCGCTTCCCCACACCCCAGAGCCGTATGGCCTATGTTACCAACCGACTGAAGGGCCCTGCCTATGCCCAGATTCTCCCGCACATCAAGGAAGGCGTCTGTCAGCTTTCCGACTACGACAAGATCCTGGACCAGCTGGACCGCGCCTTTGGAGACCCGAACCTCGTCAACAATGCCCGAAACGACCTCTTCCGCCTGCGCCAATCAAACAAGGACTTCAGCACGTTCTTCGCCGAATTCCAGCGCCTCGCCCTCGAGGGACAGATGTCAGAAGAAGCCCTACCGACGCTCCTAGAACAAGCCATCTCCCGAGAACTGCGTAGCATGCTGCTTCACCACGAACCGCCCAGTCGGGAATATCACCAGTACGCTGCCTTCCTACAGAATCTAGAAAACCGCCGTCAACGCTTTAACCAACCCGTGCCGACCCTTGGAAGATCTTACACCGCCCCGGCCCCGAGCACCAACCGGCCGCAGACCATCTCCCCGCCCGCGAAGGGACCGGAGACGAGGGCCGAACGCGGCGAGCCTATGGACCTCAGCGCGCAGCGAGGGTCACGGTTCGTCCCTGGAGGCCGACGAGAGAGAGGAGAATGCTTCCGTTGCGGTTCTCAGAGCCACCGCGTTGCCGATTGCCCCCACCCCGATACTCGCTCCCGCCTACAAGCCAGAGTGGCCCGTTCCGGTTCCCCCGCCAGCTTGTCCTCGTCCAGATCCCGCAGCCCGCAGCCGAGCATTGAGGTCTCGGTAAACGGAGCGAGCCTGCGTTAAGTCGCACACAGGCTCCTATAGAGCGCACAACACGACACCAACCGAACCGCGCACTAAGAACGCTGAAGATCTCTGCTGCCGCCGTCAAGGGTCTCTCGGTCCGCGAAGAAGAGGACATGAGATCCCACCTAATGATATTACCCGCCACCCTGGAATTAGGAGACCGGAAACTGCCTACCTACGCCTTAGCCGACTCTGGCGCCGAAGGAAAGGGATTTGTTGACCAGAGCTGGGCCGAGAGCCACGAGCTCCCGCTAAAGAAACTGAAGAGACCGTTCGCCCTGGAGGTCTTTGACGGCCGAGAATCCGAGAGTGGGAAGGTCACCCACTATGTTATCACCAGCCTGAGGATTGAGGACCACTTCGAGAAAGAGATCAGACTATACGTCACGCAGCTAGCGTATTACCCCGTCATACTAGGAATGCCATGGCTAAAGGAACACGACCCGAGGGTCGGGTTCGCCAGCCATACCTTCACCTTTGACAGCCAGTACTGCCAGAAGAACTGCAACACCCCCGCCCGCCCGTCCAAGATCAGAGCATTGCACGACGTGCCGAAAAGAGACCGCCCGACCTACCTACCGCCCCGCCCCACCGGACTAGAACACATGGATATCGCAGAAGTTTCAATGCGAGCCTGCTCAGCGTACGCCCGAAGGAACTACCAGATGTTTTCTGTCACCATAGAAGACATAGAACAACAGCTTAGCCAACACGACGCACCGGACCTGGAAGAACTACTGCCACTAGAGCTTCGAGACTTCCGTGACGTCTTTTCCCCGAAGGAAGCAGACAAGCTACCGCCACACCGTCGGTACGACCACGAGATCAAGCTTATTGAGGGAGCGACACCGCCCTTTGGACCTCTGTACCCGATGTCCCGCGACGAGCTGAGGGCCCTTAAGGAATGGCTTGAGGATAACCTAAAGAAAGGCTTCATCCGACCCAGCTCGTCTCCTGCTGCCTCGCCAGTACTCTTCGTCAAGAAACCAGGAGGAGGACTCCGCTTCTGTGTGGACTACCGTGCGCTGAACAACATCTCCGTCAAGGACCGCTACCCCCTGCCGCTAACGAAGGAATCCCTCAGCAACTTGAAAGGGATGATGTACTACACGAAGATCGACATTATCTCTGCGTTCAACAACATCCGTATCAAGGAAGGACAAGAATACCTGACGGCTTTCCGTACCCGGTTCGGCCTGTTCGAGTCACTCGTTATGCCGTTCGGCCTGACCGCAGCGCCAGCAACCTTCCAGAGGTTTATTAACGACACCCTGCGAGAGTACCTAGACGTTTTCTGCACAGCCTACCTAGATGATATCCTGATTTACAGTCGCACGAGAAAGGAGCACATCGCTCATGTAAGGAAGGTCCTCGCGGCCCTGCGAGAAGCCGGCTTGTACGCCAAGATCCAGAAGTGCGAGTTCTTCCAGGACAAGACCACCTTCCTCGGAGTGATCGTGGGCCGAGAAGGAATCCAGATGGACCCGAAGAAGATCGAGACGATCGTCAACTGGAAAACGCCCGCCTGCCTGACCGATGTACAAGCCTTTATCGGCTTCGGGAACTTCTACCGACGCTTCATCCAAGGGTTCTCGAAGATCATCGCCCCGCTAGTCAACCTCACTAAGAAGGGGGTGAAGTTCAACTGGGATAAGAACTGCGAAGAGGCATTCAACCGACTGAAGACTGCTTTCACGACCGCGCCCGTCCTGGCCCCGTTCGATTGGGAAAGAGAGATCATCTTGGAAACCGACGCTTCCGATTTCGTGTCGGCCGGTGTGCTATCGCAGTACGGCGATGACGGCATTTTACGGCCTGTTGCTTTCTTCTCAAAGAAGCACTCGGTAACGGAGTGTAACTACGAGATCTACGATAAGGAACTCCTGGCAATTATTCGCTGTTTCGAGGAATGGCGCCCGGAACTGGAGGGAACGAGCTCCCCGATCAAGGTCATTACAGACCACCGGAACCTAGAATACTTCACGACGACGAAACTCCTGAACCGCAGACAAGCCCGCTGGTCCGAATTCCTCTCCAGGTTCAACTTCAAGATTACTTACCGTCCCGGCAAACAAGGAGCGAAGCCTGACGCTCTGACCAGGAGGTCAGAGGACCTCCCGAAGGAGGGAGATGAGCGCCTGCTACACCAGAGCCAGGTAGTACTGAAGAGCCACAACTTCGAGGAACCCACCCCGCCCAGCAAGAGACGAGTCAGATTCACAGAGGAACCAGTACAGCTAAGAGCTACGACACGCTCAAGCACAAGGAGACCAGAGACCGCAGCCACGGAACCAGACCCTGAGCCAGTCCGCCCCGTCCGCTCACGAGAGAGAACTGCTCCGTTACTGCCCCCACCGGTGAAAGCACTGTTCGAACAAGGGTACGAGTCCGACGAAACACTACGGTCCATACTGAAGGCCCTAGAGGAGAACCACGCCCGCCACCCGCGTATCACCCTAGCCGAGTGCGAGAACAGACACGGATACCTGTACTATCGAGACCGGCTGTACGTCCCTGAACATCAAGAACTGCTCGCTGAGCTTGTACGCTCGTACCACGAGAGCCCGGTCACCGGACACATGGGCCGAGCGAGAACTTACGAGGCCATTTCGAGAGAATACTACTGGCCGGGTATGCTATCCTATATCGAGCGATGGGTCAGAAACTGCCACACCTGCAAGCGAAGCACCGTCTCCAGAGAAGCACGCCAGGGGGTACTCAAACCTTTACCGATTCCCGACCGAGCCTGGCAGGATATCTCCATGGACTTCATCACACACCTACCCGAAAGCGATGGGTACGACGCGATCCTCGTCGTAGTAGACCGTCTGACGAAGATGAAGCACTTCATAGCTTGCAAAGGAACCTGTGATGCCGAGGAAGTCGCCCGCCTGTACACCAAGCATGTCTGGAAGATACATGGCCTCCCCAAGACAATTGTTTCCGACCGTGGAGCCCAATTCGTGTCCGCGTTCTGGAGGCACCTGATCCGCCGCCTAGGAATCAAAGCCCTGCTATCGACTGCATACCACCCGGAGACAGATGGCCAGACCGAGATCGCGAACGCTTTCCTGGAACAGTACCTGCGTGGTCAGGTCTCTTACCTCCAAGACGACTGGTCGAGATGGCTACCCCTTGCCGAGTTCGCCCTGAATAACGCCATCAACGAGAGCACCGGCACGACACCGTTCTTCGCCAATTACGGCTTCCACCCCCGCCTAGGATTCGAACCTGTACAGCCTGGACCACAGCGCGCCGCTCGCGACTCTGAGGAGTTGGTCCTCAAGATGAAAACGATCCACGAGTACCTGCAATCCGAGATCTGTCTCGCCCAAGCCCGCCAAGAGGAGTACGCCAACCGGAAAAGGAGACCTGCCCGCCGTTACCAAGAAGGCCAGGAAGTGTGGCTAGACGCCCGCAATATTAAGACTGCCCGACCGCAGAAGAAGCTCGACTGGAAACTACTCGGACCGTTCAGGATCGCCGAAGTCGTCAGCCCGTATGCCTACCGTCTGGAGCTGCCTGCGTCTATGAGGATACACCCTGTCTTTCATGTCAGCCTGCTCCGACCCGCTGCCACCGATCCCTTGCCTGGTCAGTGCCATGCTCCTCCTCCCCCAGTGGAGGTGGACGGCATCGAAGAATTCGAGGTCGAGGACATCCTGGACTCCCGCTGGGAGAGGAGAGGCCGGGGCGGCCCTCGGTTAAAGTATACTGTCAAGTGGGTTGGATACGACGATCCCACCGAAGCACCCGCCGAGCACCTGGAGAACGCACAGGAGATCGTCCGCAACTTTCACCGCCGGTACCCGAACAAGCCCAGACCGTAACTGCGTCGTCGGAGCTCCGCCCTAGAGGAGGGGAGTACTGTCACGGCGCTGAGGCCCCAGGTAATTGAGCCACGTGACCCTGTCACGTGGTAGGCCTAGTGCGGGCCCGCGACAAAGAAATATCTTTATATTGATTCTGTCCATTATATTTTGTAGCTCTTCGAGCTACGTCTTATCATCAGCCTGCCCGCAACCACGGGATTGAGTCTGTCCGTAGCAAATACCATCTGTTTAGCCTTACTCCGCTCTCAGCCTGACAGTCCCGTGACATTATGGTACTAACTACGTTATAGCGGGTACGGTCGGCCGCCGTAAGACCCTCGCGGCGTGCGACGCCAAGCTATAAGTAGCTTACTAGGCGACCCAAGTAGCTTAGCTCGCCGCTTCCGGCGTGGCCCGCGTAAGTAGTCGCCGTATTATTAAGGACCCCCCGACGTTCTCCGGCGATAAGAAAGACTCCTATAAGTGCTACGACTAGTTCCTTAACTAGATAAACTAGGTCTAACTCCGTTGGACGGAAGAGAGCGCTGACTTCCCTAGCGAGCGGAGTAATATCTTACATACCTCTGGACTCCTTAACGGCTCCGCTAGCCAGTCTATCTGTAACAACGTTTAGAAGATACTTTTTAACTCGAACAATCCCGAGTAGTAGGCTTAGACTATAAGCGACGCCTTTCTTGGAGACCTTAAGAGCCGCTACTAAACGGTCGACCTCTGTTAGAACGTACTCAAATACTTATACTCCTTAGAGTAGAAGAACGAGTGTCACGGCGCTGAGGCCCCAGGTAATTGAGCCACGTGACCCTGTCACGTGGTAGGCCTAGTGCGGGCCCGCGACAAAGAAATATCTTTATATTGATTCTGTCCATTATATTTTGTAGCTCTTCGAGCTACGTCTTATCATCAGCCTGCCCGCAACCACGGGATTGAGTCTGTCCGTAGCAAATACCATCTGTTTAGCCTTACTCCGCTCTCAGCCTGACAGTCCCGTGACATTACGTAGCTCCTACCCCTACCGCCATCACTACTGCTGCAATGGCGAACCGCCCGCTACCACCGTTCCTGCCGGAAGACGACGAGTCCTTTGCCGCCCACGTAATGGGGCATATTTCCCAATGGTACGAGTATTTCCGCCTGGCTTACGACTATATCGCCCGGAAGGAGACCGACGACCAGGAAGTCTACGCCAAGATCGAACAGCAAGGCCAGAGGATCTTGGAACTAGAAGAGGAAACCCAGCGCTTACAGAAGGAGCTGACGAGCTCCAACGCAGTCGCCAACTATCAGGAGAAGGAACTGGATAAGCTCCGGGATCTTCTTATCGAAGCCAAAGCGGGACGAGTCCTCGCCGAACACCGAGCTAAGTCGCAGACCGCTACCGTCACCGTACCGGCACTCGTCACTACCCCCGGAACCAACACCCCCGTCGACACACAATCCAATGGCTCCCAGCGCCTGTCCGAGAGACTCCCTGACCCCGACAAGTTCGAAGGAGAACGCAAGGACCTACGCCGCTTCGTCTCCCAGATACACGAGAAGATGAAGGCTAACCGCGACCGCTTCCCCACACCCCAGAGCCGTATGGCCTATGTTACCAACCGACTGAAGGGCCCTGCCTATGCCCAGATTCTCCCGCACATCAAGGAAGGCGTCTGTCAGCTTTCCGACTACGACAAGATCCTGGACCAGCTGGACCGCGCCTTTGGAGACCCGAACCTCGTCAACAATGCCCGAAACGACCTCTTCCGCCTGCGCCAATCAAACAAGGACTTCAGCACGTTCTTCGCCGAATTCCAGCGCCTCGCCCTCGAGGGACAGATGTCAGAAGAAGCCCTACCGACGCTCCTAGAACAAGCCATCTCCCGAGAACTGCGTAGCATGCTGCTTCACCACGAACCGCCCAGTCGGGAATATCACCAGTACGCTGCCTTCCTACAGAATCTAGAAAACCGCCGTCAACGCTTTAACCAACCCGTGCCGACCCTTGGAAGATCTTACACCGCCCCGGCCCCGAGCACCAACCGGCCGCAGACCATCTCCCCGCCCGCCCGTCCAAGATCAGAGCATTGCACGACGTGCCGAAAAGAGACCGCCCGACCTACCTACCGCCCCGCCCCACCGGACTAGAACACATGGATATCGCAGAAGTTTCAATGCGAGCCTGCTCAGCGTACGCCCGAAGGAACTACCAGATGTTTTCTGTCACCATAGAAGACATAGAACAACAGCTTAGCCAACACGACGCACCGGACCTGGAAGAACTACTGCCACTAGAGCTTCGAGACTTCCGTGACGTCTTTTCCCCGAAGGAAGCAGACAAGCTACCGCCACACCGTCGGTACGACCACGAGATCAAGCTTATTGAGGGAGCGACACCGCCCTTTGGACCTCTGTACCCGATGTCCCGCGACGAGCTGAGGGCCCTTAAGGAATGGCTTGAGGATAACCTAAAGAAAGGCTTCATCCGACCCAGCTCGTCTCCTGCTGCCTCGCCAGTACTCTTCGTCAAGAAACCAGGAGGAGGACTCCGCTTCTGTGTGGACTACCGTGCGCTGAACAACATCTCCGTCAAGGACCGCTACCCCCTGCCGCTAACGAAGGAATCCCTCAGCAACTTGAAAGGGATGATGTACTACACGAAGATCGACATTATCTCTGCGTTCAACAACATCCGTATCAAGGAAGGACAAGAATACCTGACGGCTTTCCGTACCCGGTTCGGCCTGTTCGAGTCACTCGTTATGCCGTTCGGCCTGACCGCAGCGCCAGCAACCTTCCAGAGGTTTATTAACGACACCCTGCGAGAGTACCTAGACGTTTTCTGCACAGCCTACCTAGATGATATCCTGATTTACAGTCGCACGAGAAAGGAGCACATCGCTCATGTAAGGAAGGTCCTCGCGGCCCTGCGAGAAGCCGGCTTGTACGCCAAGATCCAGAAGTGCGAGTTCTTCCAGGACAAGACCACCTTCCTCGGAGTGATCGTGGGCCGAGAAGGAATCCAGATGGACCCGAAGAAGATCGAGACGATCGTCAACTGGAAAACGCCCGCCTGCCTGACCGATGTACAAGCCTTTATCGGCTTCGGGAACTTCTACCGACGCTTCATCCAAGGGTTCTCGAAGATCATCGCCCCGCTAGTCAACCTCACTAAGAAGGGGGTGAAGTTCAACTGGGATAAGAACTGCGAAGAGGCATTCAACCGACTGAAGACTGCTTTCACGACCGCGCCCGTCCTGGCCCCGTTCGATTGGGAAAGAGAGATCATCTTGGAAACCGACGCTTCCGATTTCGTGTCGGCCGGTGTGCTATCGCAGTACGGCGATGACGGCATTTTACGGCCTGTTGCTTTCTTCTCAAAGAAGCACTCGGTAACGGAGTGTAACTACGAGATCTACGATAAGGAACTCCTGGCAATTATTCGCTGTTTCGAGGAATGGCGCCCGGAACTGGAGGGAACGAGCTCCCCGATCAAGGTCATTACAGACCACCGGAACCTAGAATACTTCACGACGACGAAACTCCTGAACCGCAGACAAGCCCGCTGGTCCGAATTCCTCTCCAGGTTCAACTTCAAGATTACTTACCGTCCCGGCAAACAAGGAGCGAAGCCTGACGCTCTGACCAGGAGGTCAGAGGACCTCCCGAAGGAGGGAGATGAGCGCCTGCTACACCAGAGCCAGGTAGTACTGAAGAGCCACAACTTCGAGGAACCCACCCCGCCCAGCAAGAGACGAGTCAGATTCACAGAGGAACCAGTACAGCTAAGAGCTACGACACGCTCAAGCACAAGGAGACCAGAGACCGCAGCCACGGAACCAGACCCTGAGCCAGTCCGCCCCGTCCGCTCACGAGAGAGAACTGCTCCGTTACTGCCCCCACCGGTGAAAGCACTGTTCGAACAAGGGTACGAGTCCGACGAAACACTACGGTCCATACTGAAGGCCCTAGAGGAGAACCACGCCCGCCACCCGCGTATCACCCTAGCCGAGTGCGAGAACAGACACGGATACCTGTACTATCGAGACCGGCTGTACGTCCCTGAACATCAAGAACTGCTCGCTGAGCTTGTACGCTCGTACCACGAGAGCCCGGTCACCGGACACATGGGCCGAGCGAGAACTTACGAGGCCATTTCGAGAGAATACTACTGGCCGGGTATGCTATCCTATATCGAGCGATGGGTCAGAAACTGCCACACCTGCAAGCGAAGCACCGTCTCCAGAGAAGCACGCCAGGGGGTACTCAAACCTTTACCGATTCCCGACCGAGCCTGGCAGGATATCTCCATGGACTTCATCACACACCTACCCGAAAGCGATGGGTACGACGCGATCCTCGTCGTAGTAGACCGTCTGACGAAGATGAAGCACTTCATAGCTTGCAAAGGAACCTGTGATGCCGAGGAAGTCGCCCGCCTGTACACCAAGCATGTCTGGAAGATACATGGCCTCCCCAAGACAATTGTTTCCGACCGTGGAGCCCAATTCGTGTCCGCGTTCTGGAGGCACCTGATCCGCCGCCTAGGAATCAAAGCCCTGCTATCGACTGCATACCACCCGGAGACAGATGGCCAGACCGAGATCGCGAACGCTTTCCTGGAACAGTACCTGCGTGGTCAGGTCTCTTACCTCCAAGACGACTGGTCGAGATGGCTACCCCTTGCCGAGTTCGCCCTGAATAACGCCATCAACGAGAGCACCGGCACGACACCGTTCTTCGCCAATTACGGCTTCCACCCCCGCCTAGGATTCGAACCTGTACAGCCTGGACCACAGCGCGCCGCTCGCGACTCTGAGGAGTTGGTCCTCAAGATGAAAACGATCCACGAGTACCTGCAATCCGAGATCTGTCTCGCCCAAGCCCGCCAAGAGGAGTACGCCAACCGGAAAAGGAGACCTGCCCGCCGTTACCAAGAAGGCCAGGAAGTGTGGCTAGACGCCCGCAATATTAAGACTGCCCGACCGCAGAAGAAGCTCGACTGGAAACTACTCGGACCGTTCAGGATCGCCGAAGTCGTCAGCCCGTATGCCTACCGTCTGGAGCTGCCTGCGTCTATGAGGATACACCCTGTCTTTCATGTCAGCCTGCTCCGACCCGCTGCCACCGATCCCTTGCCTGGTCAGTGCCATGCTCCTCCTCCCCCAGTGGAGGTGGACGGCATCGAAGAATTCGAGGTCGAGGACATCCTGGACTCCCGCTGGGAGAGGAGAGGCCGGGGCGGCCCTCGGTTAAAGTATACTGTCAAGTGGGTTGGATACGACGATCCCACCGAAGCACCCGCCGAGCACCTGGAGAACGCACAGGAGATCGTCCGCAACTTTCACCGCCGGTACCCGAACAAGCCCAGACCGTAACTGCGTCGTCGGAGCTCCGCCCTAGAGGAGGGGAGTACTGTCACGGCGCTGAGGCCCCAGGTAATTGAGCCACGTGACCCTGTCACGTGGTAGGCCTAGTGCGGGCCCGCGACAAAGAAATATCTTTATATTGATTCTGTCCATTATATTTTGTAGCTCTTCGAGCTACGTCTTATCATCAGCCTGCCCGCAACCACGGGATTGAGTCTGTCCGTAGCAAATACCATCTGTTTAGCCTTACTCCGCTCTCAGCCTGACAGTCCCGTGACAACGAGTTCGTTAACTACGCGGACTTCCTTAACGAGTTCTAGCTCTTCGCCGACCGGGCGGAATAAATTAACTCGGTCCGAGTTTTCTACCTTTAGTAGAAAGTTAATTACAAGATGCGTACCGCCCTAGGAATATAGGCGAAGGTCCCAGCTAACGACGACCTTCTTAAGTAGTTCGAGTTCCTATACGACTTCGCTACCCGTAAGGAATAGGAAGCCTTCGTAGCTTCCCTTAAGAATAATCAGCACTACTATCACAAGTCCGATAATAAGCAGCCCGCCTAGCCTGCTTAGCCTACCGATATAGGCGATTCTATAGACCTCAACCGCATCTCTATCGAAAGAAGAACTACCGTATAGCCAATAATCTCTATATATATTGCGGGTCTAGCGAACACTTCCGCTCTAATTATCCTATCGCACCTCCTCCTCGGTACGGCGGTGGCCTAAGAGGCTTCAACCCCCGTAGCGGCTGCGGTAGACGTGGCGGTCGCGGTAGCCTAATTAGATATAGTCGCGGTGGCGCCCAAGCTAGTTTCCGAGGTAGTGTCACGGCGCCGAGGCCGCAGGAAATTGACCCACGTGACCCTATCACGTGGCGGACCCAGTGCGGACCCGCGACAAAGAAATATCTTTTACGTTGATTCTGTCCATTATGTTTTGTAGCTCTTCGAGCTACGTCCTGTCATTCAGCCTGCCCGCAACCACGGGATCGAGTCTGTCCATAGCAAATATTATCTCATAAGCCTTACTCTGCTCCCTGCCTGACACTCCCGTGACATTACGTAGCTCCTACCCCTACCGCCATTACTACTGCTGCAATGGCGAACCGCCCGCTACCACCGTTCCTACCGGAAGACGACGAGTCCTTTGCCGCCCACGTGATTGGCCACATTTCCCAATGGTACGAGTATTTCCGCCTCGCTTACGACTACATCGCCCGGAAGGAGACCGACGACCAGGAAGTCTACGCCAAGATCGAACAGCAAGGCCAGAGGATTTTGGAACTAGAAGAGGAAACCCAGCGCCTACAGAAGGAGCTAACGAGCTCCAACGCAGTCGTCAACTATCAGGAAAAGGAACTGGATAAGCTCCGGGATCTTCTTATCGAAGCCAAAGCAGGACGAGCCCTCGCCGAACACCGAGCTAAGTCGCAGACCGCTACCGTAACCGTACCGGCACTCGTCACTACTCCCGGAACCAACACCCCCGTCGACACACAGTCAAATGGCTCCCACCGCCTGTCCGAGAGACTCCCTGACCCGGACAAGTTCGAAGGAGAACGCAAGGATCTACGCCGTTTCGTCTCCCAGATACACGAGAAGATGAAGGCTAATCGCGACCGCTTCCCCACACCCCAGAGCCGTATGGCCTACGTCACCAACCGGCTGAAGGGCCCTGCCTATGCCCAGATCCTCCCGCACGTCAAGGAAGGCGTCTGTCAGCTTTCTGACTACGACAAGATCCTGGACCAGCTGGACCGCGCCTTTGGAGACCCGAACCTCGTCAACAATGCCCGAAACGATCTCTTCCGCCTGCGCCAGTCAAACAAGGACTTCAGCACGTTCTTCGCTGAATTCCAGCGCCTCGCCCTCGAGGGACAGATGTCCGAAGAAGCCCTACCGACGCTCCTGGAACAAGCCATCTCCCGGGAACTGCGCAGTATGCTGCTTCACCACGAGCCGCCCAGTCGGGAATACCACCAGTACGCCGCCTTCCTGCAGAATCTAGAAAACCGCCGTCAACGCTTTAACCAACCCATGCTGACCCCCGGAAGATCTTACACCGCCGCGGCCCCGAGCGCCAACCGGCCGCGGACCACCTCCCCACCCGCGAAGGGACCGGAGACGAGGGCCGAACACGGCGAGCCCATGGACCTCAGCACGCAGCGAGGGTCACGGTTCGTCCCTGGGAGCCGACGAGAGAGAGGAGAATGCTTCCGTTGCGGTTCAAAGAGCCACCGCGTTGCCGATTGCCCCCACCCCGATACTCGCGCCCGCCTGCAAGCCAGAGTGGCCCGTCCCGGATCCCCCGCCGACTCGTCCTCGTCCAGATCCCGCAGCCCGCGGCCGAGCATTGAGGTCTCGGTAAACGGAGCGAGCCTGCGTTAAGTCGCACACAGGCTCCTACAGAGCGCACAACACGTCACCAACCGAACCGCGCACCAAGAACGTTGAGGATCTCTGCTGCCGCCGCCAAGGGTCTCTCGGTCCGCGAAGAAGAGGATATGAGATCCCACCTGATGATATTACCCGTCACCCTGGAATTAGAAGACCGGAAACTGCCCACCTATGCCCTAGCCGATTCTGGCGCCGAAGGAAAGGGATTTGTTGACCTGAGCTGGGCCGAGAGCCACGAGCTTCCACTGAAGAAACTGAAGAGACCGTTCGCCCTGGAGGTCTTTGACGGCCGAGAATCCGAGAGTGGGAAGGTCACCCACTATGTCACCACCAGCCTGAGGATTGAGGACCACTTTGAGAAAGAGATTAGACTATACGTCACGCAGCTAGCGTATTACCCCGTCATATTAGGAATGCCATGGCTAAAGGAACACGACCCGAGGGTCGGGTTCGCCAGCCATACCTTCACCTTTGACAGCCGGTACTGCCAGAAGAACTGCAACACCCCGGCCCGCCCGTCCAAGATCAGAGCATTGCACGACGTGCCGAAAAGAGACCGCCCGAGCTACCTACCGCCCCGTCCCACCGGACTAGAACACATGGATATCGCGAGAGTTTCTACGCGAGCCTGCTCAGCGTACGCCCGAAGGAACTACCAGATGTTTTCTGTCACTATAGAGGACATTGAACAACAGCTTAGCCAACACGACGCACCGGACCTGGACGAACTACTGCCACCAGAGCTTCGAGACTTCCGTGACGTCTTTTCCCCGAAGGAAGCAGACAAACTACCGCCACACCGTCCGTACGACCACGAGATCAAGCTTATTGAGGGAGCGACACCGCCCTTTGGACCTCTATACCCGATGTCCCGCGACGAGCTGAGGGCCCTTAAGGAATGGCTTGAGGATAACCTGAAGAAGGGCTTCATCCGACCCAGCTCGTCTCCTGCTGCCTCACCAGTACTCTTCGTCAAGAAACCAGGAGGAGGACTCCGCTTCTGTGTGGACTACCGTGCGCTGAACAACATCTCCGTTAAGGACCGCTACCCCCTGCCGCTAACGAAGGAATCCCTCAGTAACCTGAAAGGGATGATGTACTACACGAAGATCGATATTATCTCTGCGTTCAACAACATCCGCATTAAGGAAGGACAAGAATACCTAACGGCTTTCCGTACCCGATTCGGCCTATTTGAGTCACTCGTTATGCCGTTCGGCCTGACCGCAGCGCCAGCAACCTTCCAGAGGTTTATTAACGACACCCTACGAGAATACCTAGACGTTTTCTGCACAGCCTACCTAGATGATATCCTAATTTACAGTCGCACGAGAAAGGAGCACATCGCTCACGTAAGGAGGGTCCTCGTGGCCCTGCGAGAAGCCGGCTTGTACGCCAAAATCCAGAAGTGCGAGTTCTTCCAGGATAAGACCACCTTCCTCGGAGTGATCGTAGGCCGAGAAGGAATCCAAATGGACCCGAAGAAGATCGAGACGATCGTCAACTGGAAAACGCCCGCCTGCCTGACCGATGTGCAAGCCTTTATCGGCTTCGGGAACTTCTACCGACGCTTCATCCAAGGGTTCTCGAATATCATCGCCCCGCTAGTCAACCTCACTAAGAAGGGGGTGAAGTTCAACTGGGATAAGAACTGCGAAGACGCATTCAACCGACTGAAGACTGCTTTCACGACCGCTCCCGTCCTGGCCCCGTTCGATTGGGAAAGAGAGATTATCTTGGAAACCGACGCTTCCGATTTCGTGTCGGCCGGTGTGCTATCGCAGTACGGCGATGACGGCATTTTACGGCCTGTTGCCTTCTTCTCAAAGAAGCACTCAGTAACGGAGTGCAACTACGAGATCTACGATAAGGAGCTCCTGGCAATTATTCGCTGTTTCGAGGAATGGCGCCCGGAACTGGAGGGAACGAGCTCCCCGATCAAGGTCATCACAGACCACCGGAACCTAGAATACTTCACAACGACGAAACTCCTGAACCGCAGACAGGCCCGCTGGTCCGAATTCCTCTCCAGGTTCAACTTCAAGATCACTTACCGTCCCGGCAAACAAGGAGCGAAGCCTGACGCTCTGACCAGGAGGTCAGAGGACCTCCCGAAGGAGGGAGATGAGCGCCTCCTACACCAGAGCCAGGTAGTACTGAAGAGCCACAACTTCGAGGAACCAGTACAGCTAAGAGCCACGACGCGCTCAAGCACAAGGAGACCAGAGACCGCAGCTACGGAACCAGACCCTGAACCAGTCCGCCCCGTCCGCTTACGAGAGAGAACTGCTCCGTTACTGCCCCCACCGGTGAAAGCACTGTTCGAACAAGGGTACGAGTCCGACGAAGTACTACGGTCTATACTGAAGGCCTTAGAGGAGAACCACGCCCGCCACCCGCGTATCACCCTGGCCGAGTGTGAGAACAGACACGGATACCTGTACTATCGAGACCGGCTGTACGTCCCTGAACATCAAGAGCTGCTCGCTGAGCTTGTACGCTCGTACCACGAGAGCCCGGTCACCGGACATATGGGCCGAGCGAGAACCTACGAGGCCATTTCGAGAGAATACTACTGGCCGGGTATACTATCCTATATCGAGCGATGGGTCAGAAACTGCCACACCTGTAAGCGAATCACCGTCTCCAGAGAAGCACGCCAGGGGGTACTCAAGCCCCTACCGATCCCCGACCGAGCCTGGCAGGATATCTCCATGGACTTCATCACACAACTGCCCGAAAGCGATGGGTACGACGCGATCCTTGTCGTAGTGGACCGTCTGACGAAGATGAAGCACTTTATAGCTTGTAAAGGAACCTGTGATGCCGAGGAAGTCGCCCGCCTGTACACGAAGCATGTCTGGAAGATCCACGGCCTCCCTAAGACAATTGTTTCCGACCGCGGAGCCCAATTCGTGTCCGCGTTCTGGAGGCACCTGATCCGCCGCCTAGGAATCCAAGCCCTGCTATCGACTGCATACCACCCGGAGACAGATGGCCAGACCGAGATCGCGAACGCTTTCCTGGAACAGTACTTGCGTGGTCAAGTCTCTTACCTCCAAGACGACTGGTCGAGATGGCTGCCCCTTGCCGAGTTCGCCCTGAACAACGCCATCAACGAGAGCACCGGCACGACACCGTTCTTCGCCAATTACGGCTTCCACCCCCGCCTGGGATTCGAACCTGTACAGCCTGGACCACGGCGCGCCGCTCGCGACTCCGAGGAGTTGGTCCTGAAGATGAAAACGATCCACGAGTACCTGCAATCCGAGATCTGCCTTGCCCAAGCCCGCCAGGAGGAATACGCCAACCGGAAAAGGAGACCTGCCCGCCGTTACCAAGAAGGCCAGGAAGTATGGCTAGACGCCCGCCATATCAAGACCGGCCGCCCGCAGAAGAAGCTCGACTGGAAACTACTCGGACCGTTCAGGATCACCGAAGTCGTCAGCCCGTATGCCTACCGCCTGGAACTGCCTGCGTCTATGAGGATACACCCTGTCTTCCATGTCAGCCTGCTCCGGCCCGCTGCCACCGATCCCTTGCCTGGCCAGCGCCACGCCCCTCCCCCTCCAGTAGAGGTGGATGGCATCGAAGAATTCGAGGTCGAGGACATCCTGGACTCCCGTTGGGAGAGGAGAGGCCGGGGTCGCCCTCGGTTGAAGTACACTGTCAAGTGGGTTGGATACGACGATCCCACCGAAGCACCCGCCGAGCACCTGGAGAACGCACAGGAGATCGTCCGCAACTTTCACCGCCGGTACCCGAACAAGCCTAGACCGTAACCGCGTCGTCGGAGCTCCGCCCTAGAGGAGGGGAGTACTGTCACGGCGCCGAGGCCGCAGGAAATTGACCCACGTGACCCTATCACGTGGCGGACCCAGTGCGGACCCGCGACAAAGAAATATCTTTTACGTTGATTCTGTCCATTATGTTTTGTAGCTCTTCGAGCTACGTCCTGTCATTCAGCCTGCCCGCAACCACGGGATCGAGTCTGTCCATAGCAAATATTATCTCATAAGCCTTACTCTGCTCCCTGCCTGACACTCCCGTGACAGGTAGCTATTAAAGCGGTTACTAGGCCGGATGGAACCCCTAATAGCAAGCGGCTTGGTACCCGAACCTATACTAGTATTAGCAAGTTCCGTAGTAGCAGTTCGTTTAATAGTTCCCTTAGCGCTAGGGCTTTAACGGTCCCCCGTAGTATCTCCGCCGTTCGTTTACTCTAGCCTATCCTTAGTAGTAGCCCGCGACTGACGGTACGCCCGCTACACCTGATCAACCTACGTAATAGTCTCCCACGGGCTTCGTACTAGGCGAGGTCTCCGATAACGGGACGTAGAACGAGAACGGCTAGTTCATCCAAAGCGACTAGGGAAATAGGGAGCCTTCCTACTAAATCGCGTAGGAGGGTGCGGTTAGGTAGGGAATAGGTGTTACGAACCATTTCATTGGATAAGAAGACCCACCCTCGGAACGGCATTACCATAATACGGGCACCAGCTGCTTACAGGTGGTTACGACCGACAGCCCAGGGACGACAGGACGACAAGAGCGTCCCAGCGTCCAGGGACGACAGGACGACAAGAGCGTCCCGTCGTCCCGAAAGGTGGAGCGACGGTTACAGAACGTCGTCCCCAAGTCTATATAAGTAAACAGTCCCTACAGCTAGATAGTTAGTCTTAATCGCTCTCCAGCGATTAATGTTCACAATTCAATACATTGAGTTACCAACACCTCTCTCAAGTACTTGGTCTACCTTTTGGCTAGACACGATCAACTGTTTACTACCAGTACGCACCTGACTCTATTGTCAACAGAAACCAGTATCCAGTCTATCAGGCAACCCCGTCACCCGACCCCGTGACCTGCCTGATACCTCGATCGTTACAATAGGGGGGGAGAAGATTATAATCTATTGTATTTGAAGTCTATAGGTGATACCAATTTTATTTTACTCTCCTCTTGTAACGGGCTGCGCCCGATATGGCCCTCGGTGACTCTCGGCCAGCTCACGTGCGAGCACGGTCCACCAAAGCCCCTGGATGAAGCTATTCCCACATCCCCACACAGCACACCGAATATTCTAGCAATGCGCTCAGACCATCGCACTCACGAGGATAAAGAGGCCCGCGAGCCGCTGGAATATCTCGTATCTTTCCTTTTCTTCTCCAAGCTTAGTGTACTCGTAGAGTCGTTATCAGATAGTTGCAATATACTCCTGAGACCGTTACATTACACTAAGCTTCACTCTTTCTTAGTCAATTGCGAAGGAGGACATTGGTTCTTGCCTGCGTTATCAACGAGGCAACGAAGCGACATCATTGGTTTGGTTCACGTCGTCAACAAAGACGACCGAATAGCAACGGAAAAAGCCCTCGCTTCGCACGAGGCACTCGAGGCCGTCCCGCCGACTACATAGAGGTCGCAAACGGCAGTGCACACGGCCGCAAGACACCGGCGCATCAGACCGGTTGAGCGAAAAGCAAGATCTAATCGTCACTGACCGAGTGAGCTACGACGCTGCCCGGCTATAACCTCGGTCCGGGGAGCCGAGCAGCCAGACTACCGGAAGTAACCCACGACGAGCACGATCTCGGGCAACGAACCGAGTGAATATTTACGATACTATCGACGGCCATGTCAACGATCAACAACGGAGCGGAGGGCGGCCAGACGGCTACCCAGATGGACCAGCTCATGCAATTCTTCTCTGTACGGTTGGGGGCGATGCAAGAGGAACAAGCCAGTCGCCTTACAGAGATAGAGAACCGCTTGGCCGCCGAAAGAGAGGCGCACAACACGCAGATCAGAGCGTTGCAAGAGAGCATCGCCTCCCTCCGCGGAACCCCAGCTGAAGGCACCCCACGAGCATCATCGCCAGCCAGCCCGCCTCAGCGAGCGCCTCCACCTCCCTCGGCACTATCAGTAGCAACAGTCACGTCGAAAACCATGAAGAAGAAACCGACCCTTCCAGACCCCCCGCGTTTCAATGGAATGCGGAAGAGATTCCGCACTTGGGAACTCGAGATGAGGAGCAAGTTGCGGGTCGATGGTCCAGCAATTGGCTCTTCGTCTGATCAGTTCGCCTATATATACGCACGGTTAGAGGAAACACCACAGGCCATGGCCGCTGCATTCTTTACAAGGGGCGGGCCACACGGCAACTTCGATCCAGACCAGTTTCTCGCTTACCTGGTGGCGTGTTACGGCGACCCGAACACTGAACAGAGGGCCCTCAGCAAGCTAGAGTCAATGACCCAGGGCGAGAGGGAGAGTTTCGCTTCCTTCCTCCCGAAGTTTGAAAAGGAACTAGCTGATAGCGGTGGCGCTGATTGGAGCGATGTGGTGAAGATTAACCACCTAAAGCGAGCCATCAACCATGAGATGCGGACCTACCTTACTGGACAGCTAAGTCTGCCAAAGGACTATCCTAGTTTCGTCAATGCATTGCAGAACCTAGGCGCCAACCTCGATGACCTACGCTTTCACACCCGAAAGAGGAGACCTAGAATCGGATCACGATCTCCTTCCCCTGTTCAGAAGACTAAGTCCAATACCATACCTGCCAAGGGGGATGAGATGGATTGGGAGCCGACGAAGATTAGTCGGGTAATCCGCCAAGCAAACAAGGAGCTGGAGGGGAAACGCGCAAAGTGGGTGGATCGGGCAGAGATGGATCGTCGTCGGAAAGAAGGCCGATGTTTAAGATGTGGAAGAACGGGCTGTAACGTAGCCGAGTGCCCGTTGCTCCCACCCAGAAGGCCGTCACAGGCAACGAAGGTCCAGGCTAGGAGGACGAAGCCGGTTCTCGACGCGGTCATCGATGAGGATGAGGAAGTAACGGACAATTCCTTATACGAAGTAGATGAGGAGTCGGGAAAAGAGTAGCCCCTGACGGAAGTCGTCGTCAGGGGCACGAAGAGGCCCTAGCAGTTTGGAAGAAGGCTGAGAAGAAGATAGATAACGAAGCAATCTATATCAATTTCGGTATCAACGGAACATTCTATACCAAAGCGCTGATTGATACTGGTTGCTCGAGCTACGGTACTATTAGCGAAGCCCTCGTCAGACGCCTACGCCTCCCACGTATTGCTATCACCCCCCGAAATCTTGAGCAGGTCAATGTCATTGTGGAGGAAGCGATTACCCATGTGACCTACGTCGATATAGACATCGACGGCCATAAGCAGAAGAGAGTATTCCTCTATGTCATCCCCGACCAGAAGGACGATGTGATCCTAGGGCTGCCATGGATGGACGCTGAGGAAGTGTTGATTAATCCGGCCCGGGGAGAACTCTACATCGGCACCTCCGGGTTGGTAGTTAAGGAGCGAAGCCGAAATCAAGGGACCGACTACCCAGTCAAAGAGCAGATCGCAAGCATTTTTGGAGCGTTAGTCAGGAGGATCAGAAGGCCTCGCTCTAACCAGAAGGAGCCCGCTCGGATATTCGCGGCGAGTCTGGCAGATATAGAGAAGGCACTCGCCCCAAAGAAGCACAGTGACCCGCGTCAGAAGCTACCAGAGCATTATCACGACTTCCTCCCCTTATTCAACAGGGCACAAGCCGATCAGCTACCTCCCCATCGGCCAGGCATAGACCATGAGATTCCCCTAGAAAAGGATACGAACGGCCAGGATAAGGCCCCTCCCTGGGGGCCGCTATACGGCATGTCGAGAGAGGAACTGATCGTCTTACGGAAAACTTTGACGGAGCTCCTCGATAAGAACTTCATCAGAGCAAGCAGTTCCCCAGCATCTGCGCCAGTGTTGTTTGTCAAGAAGCCAGGCGGTGGTCTTCGTTTCTGTGTCGACTACCGCGGTCTAAACGCTATCACCCGCAAGGATAGATACCCGTTACCTTTGATCGGCGAGACATTGCGATCCCTATCGAAAGCGAAGTGGTTCACGAAGTTAGACGTGATCGCTGCCTTCCACAAAATCCGCATCAAAGAAGGGGAGGAGTGGAAGACAGCCTTCCGTACTAGGTACGGGCTCTACGAATGGATGGTCACTCCCTTCGGCCTAACCGGCGCGCCAGCTACCTTCCAACGGTATATTAATAATACGCTACGAGAGTTCCTTGATGAATTCTGCTCAGCCTATATCGACGATGTTCTCATCTACTCTGATGGCTCCCTAGCCGACCATAGGAAGAAGGTCCGGAAGGTTTTGAAGAGGCTCCAAGACGCCGGACTTCAGATCGATATCGATAAGTGCGAGTTCGAGGCGAAGAGCGTCAAGTATCTAGGGTTTATCGTCGACGCTGGTAAGGGAATCCGCGTCGACCCGGAGAAGATCAAAGCTGTGGAATCATGGGAGCGCCCGAAGACCGTTAAGGGAGTTCGTGGGTTCATCGGGTTCGCCAACTACTATCGGGAGTTTGTGCCAAACTTCTCGACCGTAGCGATGCCCCTTATAGCGTTGACCAAGAAAGGAGTCCCGTTCGTCTGGTCAGACCAGTGCGAAGAAGCCTTCAAGCAGCTGAAAACCCTCCTCATCAGCGCACCAGTCCTTGCCCAGTGGGACCCAGATCGGAAAACAGTCGTTGAGACAGACTCATCCGGCTACGCAATTGGCGGAGCCCTCTTACAGTACGACAACGACGGAATTCTCCGCCCAGTAGCCTTCTTCTCGAAGAAGAACAACGCGGCAGAGTCGAACTACCCGATCCATGACAAGGAGCTGCTAGCTATCGTACGATGCTTGGAACAGTGGGATGCCGAACTACGGAGCGTGCCGTCATTCGAGATCTGGACTGACCACAAGAACCTCGAGTACTTCCAGAAGAAACGACAGCTCAGTGAACGACAAGTCCGTTGGGCAGAGATACTTGCCCGGCACAACTTTACGCTGAAGTACCGGCCGGGGAAACAGGCCGTGGTCCCTGACGCCCTGTCCAGAAGGGAGCAAGACATGCCCCAGAGTACCGAAGACGAGCGATTGACAGGCCGCTGTTTCCAGTTGCTAAAGGCTGCGAGAGGCAGGGCACTCCGTGTCAATCGCGGTACGGCTCTAGTAGTTCGAACTAGCTTTGTCAAAAATGGCGACCAGGACGGAGAGACGGACGACGTAGCGGAGAAGTCAGACTTACCAGAGAACCCATTCGCAGATGCCCCGTTGAGGGACCTCTGGAATCAAGGGCTGGAAACGAATAACCGTTACTGGCTCATCCGTAAGATGGTTCTTGATGGTGAACGTCAGTTTCCAAGCCAGTGGGGATTGCCAATTTCGATCTCGGAGTGTTCTATCGACGAAGGAAAGCGGCTTTGTTGGAGAGACCGCATCTGGATTCCCTGCTTGGAGCCCCTACGCACCCGGATCATCCAAGAGACCCACGACTCGACTCTCGCCGGCCACCCAGGAAGAGATCTTACTAAGTCTCTGATCGCTCGGAAGTACACGTGGCCGGGACTCAGCCAGGATGTTCGAAGGTTTATCCGAAACTGTAACGTTTGTGGAAGGGCTGCTATATGGCGCGAAAAGAAACGGGGGCTCTTGAAGCCCTTGCCTATCCCCGACAGGATATGGTCCGAACTATCGTTGGACTTCATCACCGACTTGCCCCCCTCTGGATCCGACCAAGCGGCGAACATCATGGTGATCACCGATAGGCTATCCAAGAGCGTAGTTTTCGAGCCGATGGCTTCGATCACTACAGAGTCGGTAGCAGAACGCCTAGTTGTCTCTCTGATACGTCACCATGGTCTACCACGTGCGATTGTCTCGGATAGAGGACCGCAGTTCGTAGGCCTGATGTGGAAACGGATCTGCGAGCTGCTAGGGATCACTAGAAGACTATCAACGGCGTATCACCCAGAGACAGACGGAGCAACGGAGCGTATGAACCAGGTGATCGAACATTATCTCCGTTGCTATACTACATACTGGCAGGACGACTGGGCTAAACTACTTCCAATGGCGATGCTAGCAATCAATAACCGTGACGCAACGTCGACAGGAATCAGCCCCTTCTTTGCAACGCATGGCTATCACGTCGACCTCCTAAGCACTCCTGCTGGCGTTGAAGAAGGGGGACCTCTCCGCACAGAGGGCCGGTCACCAGTAGCGAGAGGAGAGGAGTTCGTGGCACGGTTGAGGGAGGCCACGGAGTTTGCTCAAGCAGCGATGGCTTCCGCGCAAGAGCGGCAAGAAGAGTACGCCAACCAGGCACGGCAGGCTGCAGAGCGATTCTACGTGGGAGACAGAGTCTGGCTAAGGCTGCAAAACGTCAAGACCGACAGGCCGTCGAAGAAACTAGACTGGCGTAACGCCAAGTACGAAGTCACGGAGGTGGTCAGCTCGCATTCTTACCGACTAAATACGCCCCCTGGGATTCACCCTGTTTTTCACGTCTCTATGTTGAAGAGGGCTGCTGACGACCCGTTACCCTCGCAAGTTCAGGATGACACGCAGCCTCCAGCCATCATTGCCGAAGACACTGGGGAACAAGAATGGTTTGTAGAGGAGATCCTCAACGTGAGGAAAAAGGGGAGGGGCCACCAAGTGCTGGTCAAGTGGGCAGGTTACGTCCAGCCAACATGGGAACCACTGAGCGTTTTTCTGGACACAGAGGCTCTAGATAAATACGAGGCTGCCCACGGGAAGGTTAGTGACTGATAACACCCTAGGAAGGGGAGGAGGGGGGTATTGTAACGGGCTGCGCCCGATATGGCCCTCGGTGACTCTCGGCCAGCTCACGTGCGAGCACGGTCCACCAAAGCCCCTGGATGAAGCTATTCCCACATCTCCACACAGCACACCGAATATTCTAGCAATGCGCTCAGACCATCGCACTCACGAGGATAAAGAGGCCCGCGAGCCGCTGGAATATCTCGTATCTTTCCTTTTCTTCTCCAAGCTTAGTGTACTCGTAGAGTCGTTATCAGATAGTTGCAATATACTCCTGAGACCGTTACATCGAGCCTCCTTCTGTTATCTGGTGAGCAGGCGAAGATTGTCATCCAGGCTGACAATCGAAGGAAGCTGGCAACAACGGCCTCCCCAAATTGTCGAGACCTGGTGCGGGGTCGGGCGCCTGCCGAGGCAATGTCGCCACCCTAGTTTCCTCCACCCATTCATGATTGCTCTAGTGACAGAAGCCGAAGAAGTTGGACGAGTATAGACTGTGCCTACTCCCAGTGTCGGAATAATGATTGGTTCTTGAGGTCAGCGCCGGTGTTTAAGACCCTAAACCTGGCAATGTACATTTACGCAGACCGGGGGCTCGCCTGAATGGTGGACTCATACCTGGAAAGACAAGTGGTGGGATCTCAGTCATGATTGAAATCCCTAATACCATATGGTTTGCACCATTGCAGCCTCTCAAGTTTCAAGGCGTCACACTAAGCATCCATTCTTTCCGGCGATGCAGGCATCATGTTGCGGCGGCCTGGGGACATATTTGTTCACAACTGCATTATTGACAAACTGCATTATTGACATATTGACGTGCCTGATCTCCACCTGCTGATTTATCTCTCGCAACTCTAACATCTCCTGCAGATGCTCCCCCAAGCGGCGGAGGCTTGCATGCACGAATTCTACATGCTTATTGGGTTCTCCTTAGCAATAGAATGAGCGAACTAAGAAAGGGTCTGATGGGGCTTTCCCCCTCCACGACGACTTTCGGCTGGTCTATAATAATGCATGAATATGACGAAAAAGCCACAGCGCAGCCACTCTGGCTACTGAGCTGCCAGAAGGGGCAATCTCCTACGTTGGCCTCAGGAACTACGACTTGCTCATAACAATTTGTCGAGTTTGTCGAGTTGGATGGTTGATAAGTCGCAGCTTGCAGGTTAGACATTACGTAGCCTGCCTAACTTTTGAGGTTATTACCGTAATTCAAAGATGAACATTGGTCTCACATGCGATCCGCTTCTAGGAGCCTTATAGCCTTGTGTACTTAATGGCATATCGCTGGGCAACGGTCATGTTAATTTTGGTGAAGCTTGATCATGTCGTATTCTGGCCAGAACGACTGTTGTCTCGTGTCAAAGGACAGTATGAAGAAACCCCCATTAGGATCTTCCTGGTGCCGATTATTACGCTTTCCAAAGACCAAGAGCCACTTCGTCCAGGGGCGGTAGCAAGGAAAAAACATTGGCTAAGGTTGACTAGGACCGGTCGGGTAAACGACAAGGTGATTTGGGGGGGGGGGGGGGGGGTGTACCGAGAACACCGGGCTTTCTCTCCGTCTTTGAAGGAACGGTGTCCCGGAAATGGGGCCGCATGTCGGCTCCGTTTCTGGACCCACTTGAAGGCCAGGCCGCATACAAGGGTTTCGGGTTCTAAAAATGGGACCCCGCCATGAGCGCCCCACAGAAGAGCAAAATGTTTCGCAGTTCTCCGGTATCTATCTTCGTATGGTCGTACGTGGAAGATAGTAAGGTATGGTAGGGGTTATACCCCCCTCTCGTTGTTGTTGTTGTTGTTGTTGTGGTTGTGGTTGTGGTTGTGTGCATAGCGTCTCTCTCGCGAGATATGAGCTCTATGCCCTGAGCTAGGTGGGCTTCGAGGAGACGCACTCTGGCGAACTTGAGACTACGGATTGTAAAGCAAAGGGGTCAGTACTCGGCAAATTAGGCGATAATTCACAGGCATGGTGATGAGGTTGCCAGCTTGTACATTTGGTAGTCGACAACAGCGACGACCTTGTGCCGTTGCCACGGACCGGTGGAACTTACATAGTTTGTTCAGACGAGTTCTCTCCTACCACAATCATCGCATGTGAGGACACTCGACGTCGAACCGACCGACAAACTTGGATTTATCGTATGAACTTCAAGGGGCAAACGGAACTGGATGATATCCGCAACACGAAGTTTATCCTACTCGGCGACGGTAGACGCACGCTACCCTATACACCCACCCCCACATTAACCAAACCCAAATCAACACCAACCCCATCTCCAAAACCAGAAAGCATCAAATTGCGAAAAAAAAACAAACAAGGAGAACACGACCTCTCGATCATTCGAATGCCCGCTACCAGAATTGAACTGGCGACCTGGTTTACTCTACTCCGTTCGCGGCAGATTTAGCTAAGCGGGCTGTTGTTATGTGTTACTTCGCATGAGACTGGTGGGGAGGGTAGTGTAGATTAAGCAGGGAGGGTTGAGATGAAAATTCGGATGAGAAAAGGAATTGGAAGTGGGTTCGAATGAAGAGTGGAGGCGGCATGACTCGTGCTGGTTAAGAAGGGGGGGAGTTGTTGACTTGCCCCTGAATCGGCGGAAGAGAGGACGAGAATAAAAGAGACGGCACATATGTCTGCAGACGACAAAAACCATCCCGGAGCGGAGGAGACAACGGCCAGGGCCAGATAGACAATAACGGCCTAATCAACAACTCCTAATACACAACAGCCTCCTCAGTGCCTCCGCCATCCCATTACCCTCATTACTCACCGGCTCCCTCGTACTCCCTCCTCAGCCGTTCAAGCTCCCGCTCCCTGTCCGCCCTCAGGCGTTTAGCTCGTCGTTCATCCCTCTGTTTATCTCGGTCTACACGCTCAGCTTCATCGTCGCCCAACTCGCCCTCCTCCTCCTGATCATCTTGTTCATCTGCCCCGTCCCGACCTGTCTTTGGCCCCGCCGCCTTGCCCTTGCCATTATCCGCCCGGCTGGTCTTCTCCGTCTTTTCCGATATTGTGCCCAAGTTACTACCGCCGCCAAAATAAGCTTTCCCTTCGTTCCCATGCTCGCCCCGCTTGTGACTCTCCAGTGGGTCAACGTTCAAGAGATCGAGGTGCGAGGCATCAAGGTCCTCAAAGGTCTTCAGGTCGGCCAGGAATCTGCGCAGCCGCAAGCCGGTCCGCTGACGAATCCAGAAGTCGAGGTTCTCGTCGCAGGCGGCTTGTACTGCTAGCTTGAGGCCTTTGAGGACGTCCCGGTCTGGGATGTCGGTGTCTTTGTTGGCGAGGGCGGTGGACTTGGTTGCTGTGCGAAGGAGGGGTTGGAAGGAGTTTTGGAAGGAACCTTGGAAGGGGGCTTCGGTGCCGGATGGTGTGGTTGAGGCTGTTGGGGTTTGGATGTGTTGGGTGGTGACTTCGAGTGGTCTTTGGTGTCTTCCATGGCCTCAGGTGCATCCGGCTTTGCTGCGACTGCTGCAAGTTTTGGAGGCGCGGGCTTGGCTGGAGCAGGCTCGGCAGACACGGCTTCAGCCTGGTGACCCTCCTTCTCCTCATCCCTCCGTCCTCGCCTCATGACCATAGCCCGGTGCAGCTTACTGTCCGGGGACAGCGGAGCCTTGGAAGCAGGCGGCTTGTGAAGCTTGTCGTGAACCTTTTGAGCGGTGGTTTCCAGAAGACCACTTGCTTTGGCAGGCGCCTTTTCCAGCTCAGCGGTGATTTCGTAAGCGGCTGCTCCGAGGATGTCGGTTACTTTTGCGGATAGCTTGTCCAGTGTAGATCGAGGTTCGAGCTGGTGTCGAGAGAGACCAGGATGTTGCTTTGGACGTTCAGATTGTGGTGCTGGGTGAATTTCTTCTGCGGCTCTCAAGTTTTCAACTGTTAACGGCTTCGGCTTCGGCTCCATCTCGTCCAGCTTCCGGACGACATTATCGAGTGCTTGTTCGAAGGATAGAGGAGTACCGACGGCATATTTCCAGGTCATTGGGAGCTCAGGGGTTGAGCCGCCGGTATGCTTCACGATGATTGGCGGAGTTAGAGAGATGCAGTTGGAGTTGTCTCGCAGGGCGGCAGGCTCTTGGGCCAGAGTAGGTCCGTGACGTCCTGGGTGGCCGGCTTGAAGTATTAGGGCATCTGTTGGCTGCTCGACAATGTGGTCTACGATGGCCGTCGGCAGAGGTTTGGCGATGTCCCCCTTATCTCGAAGCACCTTGCTTCTTTTGATACTCTTGTCCGCAGGAGGTCCATGATGACCGGGATGACCAGCAGCGAGCATAAGCTCTTCGGTCGGCTGCACGAAAGGGGCTGACAACTCCCATTTCGATACGGGCTTTTCCAGCGGAACATGCCTGTTTCTGACGTGCGAAGGTGACTTCTTCCGGTGCGGAGCGTCCACAGTACTCCCAGCAGGCCTGATACCGCTGGGTTTGTGCGTTTGGCTGTGAGAAGACGTTGGCTTCTCGTTCGAAACAGTGACTTTAGGCGGCACCGGTGGTGCCCTGTCTGGTCGCTTCGGGCTTCGCCACTGAATATCCTCCGGCAGCTCTGGCAGTTTACCAGCCTTCTTAGAATCTAGAGGTCGACTTGGGCGTCGCGGGCGTGTTGGAACCGGGGCAGACTGGCCGGTTCCTTCTAAGACTTTGTCCTCCCTTTGCCTAGACCTTTCCGGGAGCTGAGGTGCGGTGTGAGACCGGGGCCTCTTGGGCGAATATGTCTGAGGGGGTGACGGCTTCTTCTGCTTAGGGAAGATAAAGTCCGCGGGGCCACCTATCGCACCGTGATTCTTCTGCCTGTGAAACCACCTTGACTGCGTCTTCTCTCGCGAGCTCTTCACGCTCTGTTTCCTTCCCGGTAGCTCCTCTATCAACGCGAGAGCTACTGGATCAGGGTTGTCGTTGAAGTGGATTGAGGTTTCACCGCTGGAAGGCGAACTGCTGGTCGTTGGGGCTCTGCCCCTCGGACTTCCATCGAGCTGCGTGTGAATAGGCCTACGGGAGACACCATTGTCGAGTTCGGCAACTTCCTTTCCCTTCCCTTCTGGTGATCTTTGATCGGCTGACGTAACAGCCAGGCCAGCAGCTAAGAACTCGTCGCGATACGGTAGCAATGCCTCCACAGTGTGTAGTGATAACGGCGTAGGACAAATTGTTGTTGGCGAAAAGTCCGCTCTTTTGCCCGGAGCGCTCGTAATATCTGCATATCTCTGAAGTTCCTTGGCGAAATGATTGAGGGCCTTCTTCTGACTAGACGTCCGAGAAGGAGGCTTGATATAAGCAGGATGGTCGCTGTCTTTCGATATCACTGTTGGGACTGATTTCGCCGGCACGGGCGGACCAGGCTGATCCGGTGGCGGAGAGTTGTGAGGCGCTGCCATGCTTGATAGGTGCTTCTGCTGGGACAGGCTCCTCCGAATGGACTCCTAGACTTCGGGATCGGCAATACCGCATCGTTTCGAGTTCGGCGGCGTCGGCTCACGCTCTTGTGTTCTGTAAAATGCCGCCGGTGTCTGAACGAAGGACAGAGGGTTGTCTGGCGGCTGTTCCTGGGCTGGCGGCGCGGCGGTTCTAACGGGCCTGACTGGCCTGTGATGATGTCGAGATGTCCGCCTATGTTGTCCCCTCTTAACATATGGTGCGCGGTATCCAGTATACTGTCGAGGTGGCCGGGACCGGGCATTTGAAGGCAACGGTGGTCGTCGAGCGGACGGCTTAGCGTGGACTGGTGGCGCCATGGGGTGCTGCTGTTGGGGCATGTTGCCCCAGTACCGATGGTCATTGGCCTCATCGAACGAGTCATCGCAGCAACCGTCGTCTTGTGGCACGGGATATGGCGTGGGGTTGCGTGGTGCTTGTCGAGGTCGGCGGGTTTGATACTGCGGGTGTGGCTCATCAACCCATTGCACAGGGGGAGCGTTCACATGACGATGGCGTGGGATTTCCATAGGCTCGTCATATGGTCTCCGGATCCATGGCGGATCACTCCGAGGTGGTCGGCCATATGCAGCATCTTTCTCGGCAGATCGCTGCTGTCTCTGGAGAACAATAGCCGGCTGTCGATGCGAGAACGAGACCCTGATTTTGCTGCCGCGTTTTCGACGGATGAGGGACCGCTGGGCCCGACGCAACTTCTCGAGAGACTCGCTGAGAGGCTTCCGTATGCACTCCTCAGCAGCGCGGGTCGATAAGCTGGGTTCGGCAGCTTTGGTGGGATGTTGTTGTTGGGGAGTTGACCGGCCATACCGACTTCCTTTCTAAGATAAGTTGAATGGCATGGTCCATATTCCAAAAGAACCAAAAAGGGGGAGAACTTCTGCTTGGTAGAATTATGTTTGTTGTTTGTCCGCAGAGAGAAGATGTCGAGAGTTCGCAAGGCCGTGGGAGGATGCAGTCATGGATCCACATGAGGAGGGATAGTCGGAACCGGGCACTCAAGTCGTGCCTTCCACGACTGGGCACTTCTTGAGAACTTGAAGTGGTAGGCGCGATGTACCAGAGTGACGAGTAGGAGGGAAGGTGCTTCACCTGGCGGGAAGCATCTCACCGGATGTCTTTTATGCCGGGCGAAGAATAAACCTCCAGCTGTCGTTTCCCCTTCCGAACCAAGAACTCGACAGCTGCAAAATCCTTCTTATTGATGTGAATGTTCTTCTCGAACTCGGTCCTCGCGTACTTCTCGAAGTGCGGCCGTGTCTCCTATGACGTTACAACATTGTCAGTTACACGTTCTTATTCCAACGGCATTGATGTTTCAAACATCCTACCTTTGGCTTCTTCCGACTCGCCCGAAGGCATGAGCGATAGAGAGATAAGACCTCTCTCTGTAGGCCTGACAGGCGCATGATCGGCAAGCCAAGCTTATGTTCTATAAGTCAATTGGTGTGTTCTGAAGGGACTGTTGAAATGCTAGGGAAAGCGACTGCGAGACTGTCTCTTGCGGGAAAAGTTGTATGAAAGCTTCTGCCTCAATGACGGAAACCATTCCGGAGCCTCGGTCCAATGCCGTCCGGCATCGCCCACAGTTTTCCCCAATTGACAGGGGTAGCTCTGTTAGCTCCACGGCCACTAGCAATTCAACCGCCATGGCACACTCCCCGCATCTTGAATTAAGTCCGATGAATTGATCTCACAGCTCTACTCAAAGCCATCGGCGACAACTCCGAGATAAAATAGACACGCTCCTCCGGTGCCGGTTCTGTCTAGATAAATAGCAACAGCTTACTCTTTATACTCTGTATACTTATCAATAGCATTTTGTGTCTTGAATATTGACTTATTCGTACCCAATCGACACCTTCGCCATAATGCCTGCTTTTTCCGTGAGTTCAGCCCGATGACGATGAGCCCCTCATTCATCACCCCGGCATTGCCCTGACTAACATCACCGCAGCGCCTCGTCCGCTTCCTCGCCAGAGATGGCCGCACCTACTACGGCGACGCCATCCTCCCCAAGGGCGTGACCGACGCCATCAAGGCCAAGCAAGCTCGCATCATCAAGGGCGACATCTTCGGCAAGCACGAAGTGACCGACGAGGTGGCCGAGATAAGGCACCTTCTCGCCCCCCTCGCTGCCGAGGACGTCAAAACTGTGCGCTGCCTGGGTCTGAATTACGCGCTCCACGCCAAAGAGGTCACCCTTCCCTTCCCTCTCCCTATAGGGTAACCCACCAACTAATTAACCCTGTCTCATCAGTCCAACCTCCCAATCCCCTCCTACCCAGTCCTCTTCTACAAACCCATCACCTCCCTCGCCGGCCCCACGGACCCCGTCCCCATCCACCCCATAGCCCAGGACGGGACCCTAGACTACGAGTGCGAGCTCGTCGCCGTCATCGGCAAGACGTGCCGCGACGTCCCCGAGTCCTCGGCGCTGGACTACGTGTTGGGGTATGCCATCGGCAACGACGTCTCGCACCGCGACTGGCAGTTGAAGAGAGGTGGCGGGCAATGGTCCCTCGGCAAGGGCCACGACGGCTGGGCGCCGTTCGGACCCGCGATCGTATCCGCCGACTTGATCAAGGACCCGCAGACGCTGAGGATCACGACCAAGCTGAACGGGCGGACGATGCAGGACAGCAACACGACGGATATGATCTTTAGTGTCAAGAAGACTATTGCGTTTTTGAGTCAGGGGACTACGTTGTTGCCCGGGGATGTCATTTTTACTGGAACGTAAGTTTTAGCATGCCCCTTTTTCTTGGTGATGATGGTGTGGTATGGAGCTGATGTGTTATAGGCCTTCTGGTGTTGGCATGGGCCGCAAGCCCCAGGTTTGGATGAAGGACGGTGATGTGGTGGAGGTTGAGCTCGAGAAGGTGGGCACTTGCGTCAACAAGATCGAGTATACCAAGGAGACGGCGAAGCTGTGAGGGGGTTGATGTTTGGTAATATAAAAGGGTTCGTGTTGAACTGCGTTTCGGAGCGTTGTCCTGTAATAATGTCGTATATTACTGTACTTGAACCTGAACTTTGAAGGGATTCGCAAGTTATCCAGGAGATCAATGGTATCTACATCAATGCGGCATAGGAACGACAGAATCCGCGCATATACCGTGTGTTACCATCCACATACAACGAGAAAGCTATACGGACGTGACTATGTGTATGCAGTATCGCTTGCGGCCGCTACGGTGGACTCTATACCATCCTGTCCGCATTGTCATCTCTTCCTGTCTGCGCCGTCATGACGCCTGGAGTTGCCCAGCTGTACGTAGGATGTCAGCCGTCTATAGGGTCAGTCGATCGAATGACTTACACACCCACACATTCGCCAAGGTGTGCCATGGTCGCAACATTCTTCTTGCTCCCGAGATCTAAACATAGTACCCCAGGGATGTATAGATGTTCACCGGTGAGTGGGTGTCCGACAGCCCTCAATGCACCGATACGCTCATAAGTTGTCGGTAGTGATCTCGACCTCTGAGACGTAAAGTGAGGCACGTGTGGAACTCCTGTCAAGCTTATAAGTTGAGTCGCGCTGTGTGACCCGAGTAAATAAGTATAAATGTCCTAATCACCACCAAGGCTGGGACTATCAGGTTGCCCTCACACTCAGAAACAGCCGACACCACCTCGCCCAACCACCTAGCATCTCTTCTTCACTCCCCTTTCACCACTCTCCCAAAGGATACTGCTCCCCAACACCTCCCTCCTCCTCGTCTTCTTCCCCCTCTTCGCCGCCTCGTGTCTCAGGGGAAGGACACACGCGTCTCGAGGTACTGCGGGATATCGCATGCTTTTCACGAGATGAAAGACTCCCGGCAGACAGATGACCGTCTCCAGGTCACCCATGGGTTTGACCTGCTCTCTCCAACATCGACAAACAGAGCTCAGGGTGATCCATGTCATGATCAGAGACGTGCATCATAGGGTCTCGACACACCTCTAGAGAGCAGCAATTCCAGTTCAATATGCTCAGCCTATGCAAACACAACGACCTCGGAATCGACACCAGTTCCAGCGAGATGATGGTCGGAGAAACCGACCTCCAGACCTCGGTGTTTCAACGCCAACATGTAGCGAAAGTCACGGTAACATCGGGGGTCGCGTCTCATCTCAAACTGCCACGTTTCCGTCTTCCATCTTCCATGACTCGAAATCCATGGATGTTCCTTGAACAACCTAACTCTTCGTCTCGGGAGAGGCCCGCACTTTTCGGAAGATCGGTAACAGGCGGGCGGAACCGCTGGTCGGGCGGGCGCTAAACCAGGAGAGTAGCACTTCCCTGGAGTCCATCGGGACGGAGTCCAGACATCTTGCTGGATCCCAATGTTCCAGGTAAACGTCATGTTCCCACTTACCTCCTTTTCTCCAGATCACCTCATATCATTTTATAATAAAAAGAGTTTTCTGCCGTGTTTCGAGGGATGTTTGGGAGATGCAGGAGGTGGTCAGACAGACCACATGAATGAGCGCTGCAGCTGCAAGCTGTCATCCCCAACAGGAACACACACGACACGACAGGCTAATGTGGTGCACAACATGCCAAGGGACACAACAGGACAGCGGGGAGGTAAGGGATGTAAATGGAAGCCTTCCAGAGGGCCCTCTCTCCTGACTTCCTGCATCCTTCTAGGCTTTCTAGCGCTGCTTCCACGCACTAGCTCTGCATTCGATAGACTGGTTGACAGCAAAAGAGGGTGGATGGGTTAATTTACATGGAAGTCAATGATTCGATGGCGGTGATGATGAGTGAGGGAGCCGCATTCCTAGGATTGCAGGGTGGTCCTTCTCGGACAGCAGGAGGAGGGAGAGAGGAGTTGAGAAGGAAAAAGAAAAGATGATAGATGAGCATGTTTGTTGCTTGTTGGTGGCTTGAACAATAACAGGAAACAGGTACTGGGCTGCTGCGCTTGAGCCTCTCTCAACAGCGTGGTTCCTTCCTCCTCATCTCGGGACCAACTCATGGCTCTCTGCTCTTGCCGTTTACTCCTTAACTCTGGGAGATGAAAAGGAGCTCAACCTACATGCTGAGAAGATATTAGACTAAACACCCCTTTTACCGGCAGCAAAAAAAAGCAATGTAAGTCAGTCTCCTATAAGCATTTTAATAGATTGAATTCTCCTCAACTAGACAATAAAAGAGCGAACCCCCCGCACACAAGAGTCAACGCCCAGACGTTCCATCGGCCCCAAACCCAGCGACCAGGACAAGCCATCGCAAATTACCCCTCCGTCATTTGATCAGATCTGCCACCATCCCTTCCTGCTGCAAGGCAAGCCAACAACTTCCTGCTCCTGCCCTGCCTGATCGATTGATTGATTGATTGATCGTCTTGGTCTGTGTGTGGTCTGGCTGACGGATACACTTTCCGATCTCTCCAACAAACAAATTCCTCCTCGATCTCCTATTTTCCTTCTTCTACCAACTGCTTCTACTTCTCTAGATACCCTCTGTCGTCCGTCTTGCGCCGTTCTCCTTCCCAGTTGTTTTCACCACCCGCGTACCGTTGCCGTACTCGTCGGGCCTGAACTCCTCCTATCTTATCTCCACCACCACCACCCTCCCCTCATCAATCCGTCCGTCCGTCCAACGCTACACAGGCTCGCAGAAACACAAACAAACAATGGCGGAATCGAGTAGTAGCAGCAGTAAAAAGCCGTCGGTGCTCATCATCGGCGGGCTGGGCTACATCGGCCGCTTCCTCGCCGTGCACCTGCACCGGGAAGGGCTGGCCTCGGACGTGCGCATCGTCGACAAGGTGCTGCCGCAGCTGGCCTGGCTGCCGCCCGAGTTCGAGGACGCCTGCGCGGGGGACAAGTTCATGCAGGCCGATGCCAGTCGAGAGCGTGCGTTTTTCTCTCTCTCTGTTACCTTCAGTAACGGACACCAGGTGCAATTGTGGGTTTACTAACACAGCAGAAAAAAACCAGAAGCCCTAAGCAGGATATTCGACCGACCCGACGGCACGCAGTTCGACTACGTCTTCAACTGCGGCGGCGAGACGCGCTACAGCCAGGAGGACGAGGTGTACAAGCTCCGCTCCCTCCAGCTCAGTCTTGCGGTGGGGCGCGAGGCCGCGAAGCGCAAGGTCAAGGTGTTTGTCGAGCTCAGCACGGGCATGGTGTACAAGTCCGACAGCTCGCCGAGCAAGGAGACGGACAAGCTCAAGCCGTGGAGCAAGATTGCCGTGTACAAGCTGCAGGCCGAGGAGGAGCTGGCCAAGATTGAGGGGTGCGTATATCTTTTTTACCTTTTCAACCTGCACATGTGGGTTAGGGAATAGGAGAGCTAACAAAATGTGTTTTGTGCTGCAGGTTAAACCTCGTCATCGTCCGCCTGGCGCACGTCTACGGGCCCTACGCCTCGCAGTGGGTCGCCACGGCCCTCTGCATGGCGCGCGTGTACAAGTTCCTCGACGAGGAGATGAAGTGGCTCTGGACCAAGGACCTGCGCACCAACACGGTGCACATCCACGACGTCGTCCGCGCGCTCTGGGCCGTCGCCCAGTGGTCCGAGTCCGGCAAGCCCGGTTGGGACGGGAAGCCGCCCGTGCCGACGTTCAACATCGTCGATAAAGGCGTGACGACGCAAGGGGCTATGGCCGAGATCATCGGCCAGATCTTCGGCATCCAGACGGGGTTTCAGGGCCAGCTCGTCAGCACGTTCGCGAGACTGAACATGGATAGCGTGGTGGACGACGTGAACGACGAGTTGTTGGGCCCTTGGGCGGATCTGCTGGCCGAGGCGGGGATTACGAGACCGGGGCCGCTGAGTCCGTTTATGGAGAAGGAGTTGCTGAAGGATACGGATTTGAGCATGGATGGGAGCAGGCTGGAGAAGGTGGTGGGTTTCAGGTATGAGAGGCCGAAGATTACGAAGGAGCTTGTGGAGGAGGTTATTGAGAGTTATAAGAAGATGAAGTGGTGGCCTTGAGGGGGATCAAAGGACGGGGAGGAATGGAAGGGAGAGGGTCTTAACGACTGATATGAACAAACAGCAAGCGAGATAGAGCGTGCGTGCTTGGGCTTGGTTGATGGCGGGTTGAACTAATATATAAGGTGGTGGTGGTCAACACCGAGGGAGGGTGGTGACAGATACATTCGTCTTGCTGGGTCAGGCGGATCTTGTAAATTATATGCCGGGACTGGGTAATAACTGCGGTGGCTATCTTATTAGGTATTTGGGATTTCGGCATCCAAGGGAGTTTATAATTGTCAAACCTTCGATATCTCAGCATTCGGATGCTGCTGTTGACGATTGTTCCAATGAAGGCGGTGAGCTGAGACACATCCAATTTACCTTTCTGTATGCTAGCTCGTGTTCACATGTCATCCTCGGACCGTTGCCGAAAGTCAAGTCCTCCTCGCCCTCAGAGCCAAGTGATTAGCATTGATTCGCCATGGAGGGCAGTGTCGCATGCAGTATCGGTCTGCAACTAGACTCGGACTCATGCTCTGCAACGGGAAAGAAGCGTCTTGGGGCATGTTTCTTCCCCGCGGTGAGGGTATCATGTGTGTGTCCAATTGTTGGGGAAACTGGGGGAAGCATGCCTCTCATGTCTGATTCCACTCGCTCTTTCCTCGTGAAAGGGGTCCCTTAGATAATCTCACCTCAGGATTTGAGATCAGATCTGTCTGTTGACGTAGCGAGCATGCAGGTGCAATTGCGCGTACCTCGGCCGACTGCGTGCCGTTCCTTCCCTTTCTTGTGACACTTGCTCCTCCGCCGGTTTTAAGTGGGTGGAAATTCGTAGTGTGGCGGGCGGGAGCTCCAAATGCGCCGAGCGAGGACGTCACCCACATGCTTCAAGCTAGCAAGCCATCTGGAACCGTAACACTACCTTAATCTAGAGGGGACGGAGACGGGAAGGGGTTATTAATACCTTACCTACCGCCTTCCCCGGATCTCTTTTGTTACTTTAACTCTCTCTCCTCTGTTTATCCTACTCCTTCAACTTACCTACGACATCCAATTTTCAAACACCTTCCCTCATACCGTACCTACAGCAATCATGGCCGCCCCACCCTCCAAAACCGTCGGCGACCTCACCGGCAAGTGGGTGATGGTACGTCACTTGCCCCCTCCCCCTTCCACATCGCCGCCTCCTAACCAACCTTCTCACAGAACAAAACCCTCTCCGACTCGGCCGAGCCCGCCCTAGCCCTCCAAGGCATAGGCTGGATGACGCGCAAAGCAGTCGGCTTCGCGACCCTCACCCTCGACATCAAGCAGTACACCGCGCCCCCCTCGCCGCCCAACTCCTCCCCGGACGCCGTGACGCACATCGAGATCGAGCAGACGGGCACGGGCGGTCTCAAGGGGACCACCGAGAAGCGCTGCCTCGACCACCAGTGGCGCGAGCACAGCGACTGGATGTTCGGGCACGTCAAGGGGCAGACCAAGTTCTTGAAGGCGGAGGAGGTTACGGACGAGTACCTCAAGAAGGGTTGGTTGGAGGGGGAGGGGGAGAATAAGGGACCCGGTGGGGAGAGCCACATTGAGAGCTATGTCGAGAGCTTGGAGAGCGGGTGGACCGCCAGGCAGGTCTGGGGGTTTCAGGAGATCGAAGGGGTGAGGAGGTATTGTAGGAATATCGTCGTGGAGAAGGGGGCGGAGAGGGTGGAGATTAGGCTTGTTTATGACTTTTTGGAGTAAGAGATGATCGGAGGTTGAGGAAAGAGAGAGGGGAGATGGGGGAGGAGAGTCATACCCGATCGAGTTATATAGCACCATCTGTCTGTTCGGTGGGGGAAGGGTTGATACCAAGATACGAAAGAATCATTATATCACATGCAGCAGGAGCTTGCCGTTGTCACGGTACAGATTCGTGATGTCGGCATTGACGCCGTCTTGCTGCGCTGCCGTCTCGGCGGAATATAAGCGTGACAAGTCCCCAAGCTATGTCCGTTCTGAGCAGAGATCCAATGAACAACACACAACAGGCCAGTAGACACTATCATTGTAAGCATATATACTCATCAAATCAGTCTATTGTCTAAATCTGCCTATCCATATGGTCTACCGGCATGGCCAACCTCCCAAGTCCACAGCAAGGCCGAAGCTGAAAACGTGCGCCGATTATGCCGGAAAAGCCACGACAGAACAGGACACATGCTTGCCATGAAGCGTACGAGCTGATGGAGACACACAGCAAGTCCTCTGCCCGTGTCGCGGTAACTATGGCCTTTCAGCCTGCACTTCTTGTTGTCCACCCTCCCACCTGGTTTTGCGCAAGGGAAGCCGCTATGTCTTTCGCCGACCCTGTGATTCCTGCCGGCTCCGAATATCTCTTCGCAGTTGATGCTCCAAGCCCTTATGCCAGCGCGGTATGTGTAGACAACCGTAAAACGGCCACCTTGAAAAGCACAAAAGCTCGACCAAAAACACCATGACGCCCCAAAAAATGATACCCCTTTACCAACCGTCACATCCCTCCCTCATTCATCCATCCACCCCTACGCAGGCCTCCGCTTAACAAACTCCTCCAAATCCCCCTTCGTCGCCACGCCCAAGACAAACCGCCTCCTCTCATCCGTAATAACCGCAAACTCCTGATTCTGCCCGCCCGTCGCGCCACCTTCGAAAAACTCCTCCAGTTCTTCCAGCGGAGTCTGCATGGTGATGACCTTGTACGTTTTCCCCCTGCGCTGGAACGTGACCATGGCCGTCTTGAGCTCGTCGTCGGGTTTTACTTTTCCCGCGTCGAGCAGGGACTGCAAGGTCGGGATGGAGATGTACCCCAAGAGGGAGCGCGTCTCGGAGTCGACGACGGTGAGGTGCGTGTACTCGCGCTCGAAGGCGGAGATGAGGGCCAGCGACACGGGGTCGTGCGGGTGGACGGAGAGGGCGGCTGGGGGGTCGAGGTCTTCTACTGTTGCCTGTGATGAGATCATGTTAGTGAACAGCGGTGCATGGGATGTCCCGTGCATGCCGGGACAGGTGAGCGTGGTGAAGGGAGAGGGGGGGGAAGGGGGGGACGCACCCCGCGGTATCGAGATGCCCACTTCGAGACGAAGGGTTGCTGGGCGAGAGGGGATGATGTAGTAGGCTTCATTATGCTTGTCATGTTTGTGTGTGGTCTCTAGGCTGAGGTGGTTTGGTATAGGTAATAAGGGTGGGAATGGAAGGTGGTGGTCGGAGCCGTGGAGTTGTGGTTTTGACGTTCGGTCAGCGAGGTATGACGGGGTGTGGTGGTGACAAAAGGTCAAAAGTTGTCGCCAATCACATGGTGAATTTACGGTGGGTAGTGTCGGTGAAGCAGGGCGCTAGAGGTAGGCATGTTCATCACTCAGCTTCACCGAGCCTTGCACCTTGAGTTGCACGTGTTATTCGTATGTCAACTCGAATGATGGCTAGTATTACATTTCATTTTGAGACCCGTGATGGGCTCAATTTCACTTACTGTTTCAGGCCGCAGGGGGCAAATGCATATCAAGACACTGTGACATTGCGTATGGTAGCCCCCGATATAACCCGGTATACGCTCCTGAAGGGCCTGACTGCGGCGAAGCTCTGTTCAAGTGTATTGTCCTGGAATGAGGACCTTGAGGGCATCACAGAACATCCAAGACAGGCAATCACTAATCGTATCAATCTGCAGACACCGCATCCCATCGTCTTCACCAGTGTAATAAAGGCCTCATCGTCAAGCTCAAGGTGAGCTGGTGAATCAGCCCCACCCCCACCAGCGACGTCACCTCGTTGCAGAGCTCCTTCGTGTCAAGCAACCCGGAATGGTGTGAATGATGATGCGATTGGTCGCTGCTTGCCGTTTGGCCGCTGAGCCGTGAGCCTGCTTGCTGTGCTGTGTCGCAGCCTTAATAACCACCACTCGGGATCGCTGGATGTCTCTTATCTCCGCCCGACCTCATTTCGTCATTCCAGCTTTCTCTCTCCTCGCATCTTCATCCCTCTGGTTTGCCCTTGGCGATATACTCGTGAACACCTTGTGCTGCAAGTCAGGTCTCTGAGTAGAGACGGTTTACCAAACCGAGCAATTGGATGATCACTTCGAGGTAAGCTCTTGTTTCGCCTTATCACTGTGTCTCGAGCTTTGAGCCGCCGGCCGCCCGATTGAGGTCTTTTCGTTTTGCGTCAAACCGGGAGAAGTCGTGTAGATTCACGATCATTTGCTTCACGAACATCCCGCTTTTCGCGTACATGAAGCCAGTCGCAATGCAACGATGGACTCGTGGTGGAGTTGTTCCAATGGACCCTAGCGATCCTTCGCCTCGACTTACAACATAACAAATACCAATGCCTCGGGCCTCGCAAGCAAAGCAATGAGTGCTAACACACCACGCTCAGGCACAGTTCAGCAAGACTGACAACCAGCCATCATCATGTCCCTGTATCCTAGACAGGAGGTGCTCCAACACACCTTCGGCAACCCCGCCCTCTTCCGGCAGTCTCACGACAAGCCGACCCCCTATCAGGCCCGCCCGGAGCTCTACGGCGCCTACTCCGTCGTCGACGACGCCAAGAACAAGGCTCACAAGCTGAGCGACGAGGCCACCAGGGAGTTCAACGCCGCCAGCCAGAAGGCCCAGGCCACCGTCGGCGGCATCCCGCTTTACTCGGGGAAGTACTATGCCACCTGCACCATTGGCGGGATGATGGCCTGCGTGAGTTATAACATACGAAAGTCCTCACTTGTGGGATAGGGTACAGCTGACAACCGAAAACAGGGCCTCACCCACGCGGCCGTCACCCCTCTCGACTTCGTCAAGACGCGCCGCCAGGTCGACTCCAAGATCTACAAGTCCAACATCCAGGGCTGGAAGATGATCTACCGCGGCGAAGGGCTGCGCGGCATCTTCACCGGCTGGTCGCCGACCCTGTTCGGCTACTCCGCCCAGGGCGCGTTCAAGTACGGCTGGTACGAGTTCTTCAAGAAGAAGTACAGCGACCTCGCGGGCCCCGAGGCGGCGCACAAGTACAAGACGGTGCTCTACCTCAGTGCTTCGGCCTCGGCCGAGTTCCTAGCCGACATTGCGCTCTGCCCGTTCGAGGCCGTCAAGGTGCGCATGCAGGGTAGCCCGGGCAGCTACACCGGCACGGTCAACGGTATTACCACCATTGTCGGCAAGGAGGGGGTGAGCGGTCTGTATAAGGGTCTCTACCCGCTTTGGGGACGGCAGATTCCCTATACCATGATGAAGTTCGCTTCCTTCGAGACCATCGTGGAGATGATCTACGACCGTCTCCCCGGCAACAAGGCGGACTACAGCAAGGCGCAGCAGACGGGTGTCTCGTTCGTGGGCGGTTATCTGGCTGGTATCCTCTGTGCCATCGTCTCACACCCTGCAGACGTCATGGTCAGCAAGCTGAATGCGTACCGCAACCCGGGCGAGGCGTTTGGTGCTGTCTTGTCGAGGATCTATGGCGATATCGGCTTCAGGGGACTGTGGAACGGCTTGCCGTTGAGGATTGTCATGATTGGTACTTTGACTGGGTTGCAGTGGATGATTTACGTGAGTGCCGCCACTTTCCTCTGCCGTTGTTGGTTTTGTGTGAGTTGTTGACTAACACCTGGACAGGATTACTTCAAGATCTTCATGGGCCTGCCGACCACCGGTGGCCCTGCCCCTCCCGAGAAGATCAAGGCCTGAGCATGAGGTGCAAAATGGATGATGGTGTGATGGTTGGGTGCGGTGTAGGTTGTATTCTGACGCTCCGGGGTTGGTTGGCTCAATTGTTTGATTCGCGTGATTCCTCATCTGACCTGTACTTTGAGCTCGTTAGCTGTTCTAACATTTCAGTCCCGTACCTTCCTACAAGTGTGCCGTATCATGGTAGCGCGTCTCGTCGTGTCGAGCTCATAGCCAAGTTCTCCAGTGGTCTGTTCGTTCGAGACAGTTCGAGTAGGTGCACCGACATGCGTGCATCCATCCGCGATAATATCTGCCGATACCTACGCCCGCTTTGCCCATGACACATGTAGTTAGCTCTGGCAGCAAATAGTAACGACTTGACCCCCCCTCGTGAGGGGTTCACAAGCTTCGCAAACTAGCGACATGTCGTCATTGCAGGAGCGAGGTCGCATGAGGCTAAGGCGGGTTGAGGCGTTTGGTTAACCTTTGGAACATTGGTGCTTGGGGCTGGGCTGGGTGAATCATGAATTGATACCTCTCGCACACCGGAGCGGCGCTTTTCTCGGTCCTGCAAGCCGAAGGGCGGCGGCGGGGTTGACGTGCGTGAGTGGTGTCCGTCGAATCAGGGTTCTTGGTTTGATGGCCGTTGGTTCGGGGGTGGGATGGCCGGGACGGGAGGTGGTTTGTGGAAGATCCCCATTGGAAGTAGTTGGGGAAGTTGAGATGTGACGAACTACCACAGTACTTCGTACAACTGACTGATTGAAAGAGTATCAGGACAGTGCTGGTGGACTCGGTTAAAGAAGCCGTTTGAGACAATTGAGTCGTGAATTGTTGAAGAATGATTGTCAATGATCAACAACCGATTTCCCAACCCCGCAAAAACCGAATAGCCCAGACAGACAGCCGTCAGCAATTGGATGGATTTTCCGGTGCGGAGGGAGTTCGCGGAGACGGGACAGGCCCTGAGGAAAATATGCTTCCAGAAACCAGCCATCAGTGGAATCTGGTTCGACCGCCCAGCTGAAGCGAACCTGATATTGCAACCCTGGTTGCAGCATATCCAGCTCTCTCAGGCGGTGATGATTCGTGCAGACCAACGTGTCTCTAGTTCTTGAAGTCTGGAAGCCTTCCACTTCCGGCCACTCTAGTTCTCTCGTGAGACTTGGGGGATGATGCTTGGGACACTTGCTAGTGTATCAGAGAACTGGAATGGCGATATCTGACTCGTCCCAACGGTTCTAGCGGGATCCACAGAGCTCGACCCCGGATTACACCGCGATACTGCAGGAGATGGAACGGGGAAGGAACCTAGGGAAACGTTAAACCCTGAAGGGCAGGTATGTCGTTCCCTGTTGATGCACGAGACACGCTGAAGTGCTGCAGCGTCTGACCTTATTATCGTCTCTTACTCGTGTTGCGGTTGTATTCCTCGTAGGGAAGAATAAGGTAAGAAAAAGACAAGGTTGTTGCTGGTAAAGAAACAGAAATAGAAAGTCGAACTCGAGTAAGTCGGCCGATGGTTCCCCATACTTTGCGTCACTGCTTAACAATCCACACTGAAGCGAAACCTGGAAACTCTGGAGGAAGGAGCGACCCGGTCGGTGTTGGACATTCATCCCGTCTGACTGTACGATATCGTACTGCTCGTACGCACTTGCCCTTGCCCTTTCTGCCAGATCGATGCAAAGTTACTGCACACGTGCTTCAACTGCAGAGAAGCGTTGTAGGTTCTTCCATGCCATCCTCCACTGGGTATTTGACGCCTCTTCGTGGCATTTCGAGTCGAACATGTTCATGCAGTGCTATTCGAAATAACCGCGCAATCACCCCGCACCTTCAAACGAAGTGAACCGCCTGCCTGGAACTAAACCATATGGGTCATTGGCTGCTTCGACACCCAGCACTGAAAATAGGCGACATGGAAGGTAAACTAGTAGTATTACGGGGTACAAGGGTACATTAGAGACAAGGTTGTCTTCTCTTTCCCAACATCCACCGTCCGTCGTCCTTCCTTGAACCCTCGACTCAGCGACACCACACTTTGTTGGACGAGTACCCTAGTGCGACGCCCTTCCGAAGTCCTCCTCTCTCCTCCGCATTGCCTCCTAACTCCGCCGACTTTCCCCTCGTTTTGCGCCGTGAGATCGATCTTGTAATCCGAACGCGCGCATCTTTGACCCTACATTGGCTTCAATCTCGTCCTTGGCGATCTGAGCTTCATCTCCCCCTGTACCGCAACAAGCGACATTGTTCGAGTGCATACGCCCACGCCGCGCTCGCGCATTCCCTTTTCGCTGTCCGTCATCGTGTACTATATATCTCGATTACCAAGATTATAGACCACAAGAGCTCCGTCGTCAAGTACTCTACCACGGATGGTCTTCGCTTCGAGCTCTCGTTTGCTGTCGCGAGCCTGTACCGCTCTACCTGGAAGGAGTTGGAGCCCGTTAACTGCCGCCTCCGGACCATAACATAACACCGAGACCGACCTCGAGGCACCATGAGTTTCTTTAACAAGAAGTGGAAAGGGTCTGGCGTTGTAAGTCTCCTGGCTCACCCTGCGTGTGCGCGCTGCTATGGCTGCGCTCTTTATATCCTTGGCCTCGTACTGACTTGTCGTCTTCCCAGAGCATCACCGGTACCGCTGGCAGCGCCTCGCCCAAGAACAAGAAGGAGGAGCCCGCCCCCGAACTCACGCCGCTCGAAAAGATACTGCAAAATGCCGGTCCTGTTCGAGAAGATGGAAGCGACAAGTTCTTCGGCCTCGAGAATGTACGACCCCCCCAAGCCACTATACTCCCCTCCTTGACTGCCCGGACACATGCTAACATACATCTCGCGCTGCAGTTCGGAAATACATGGTATGCCATATGATTGCGCATCGCGGAAGAAGCGAAACTAACCAATGGCGAAATAGCTACTGTAACTCGATCGTCCAGGCCCTATACTACTCCGAATCCTTTAGACAAAACGTCGTAAACTACCCGCCATTCACGCCCTCGCACACTCCCAATGGCAAGACTCCAAAAGTCAACGTCACCATCCGCCCGCCAATGACGGTCGCCGCGAACGGTGCCGCCACCGGACCAGACAAGGGCAAGAAGGGCGCGCAAGGCTCCCCTGCCCTCATCAAACCAGGGCAGCTCTCGAAACCAAGTGCGCCGGTGCCCGGACAACCCGTCAGGCCGGAGGACAAGCCGGACTCGCCTGAGTACAAGAAGAAGCAGGCAATGATCAAGGGGCCGGTGCTGGAGCTAGCTCAGCAGAACTCGGAAGCCTACGGCATGCAGGAATGCACCTTTACGGGACTCAAGGACATCTTCACGGCCCTGATCGAAAGTAACACCAGGACAGGCGTGCTCAGCCCGCAGCGGTTCCTGGAGATATTCAAGCGCGACAACGAAATGTTCCGCAACTCGATGCACCAAGACGCGCACGAGTTCTACGGACTGGTACTGAACGACGTCATCGCTAATGTGGAGGCAAACGCCAGGAGGATACAAGAAAAAGAACAGGCGAGCAACAAGGACGGGCTCGCGCAGTCGGTGCAGAGCGCGCTGGGCGGGAACAGTCTGGCCGCGCCGGGAACGAGGTCTCCCGGCACGGGCTGGGTACACGACATATTCGAGGGCGTCCTGACCTCCGAGACGAAGTGTTTAACCTGCGAGACCGCATCGCAAAGAGACGAGACCTTCCTCGACCTCTCCATCGATCTCGAGGAGCACTCGTCGGTAACGTCCTGCCTCCGCAAGTTCTCCGCCGAAGAGATGCTCTGCGAGCGCAACAAGTTCCACTGCGACCACTGCGGCGGCCTGCAGGAGGCTGAGAAGCGCATGAAGATCAAGCGCCTCCCCAAGGTCCTGGCCCTGCACCTCAAGCGCTTCAAGTACACGGAGGACTACAGCCGGCTGCACAAGCTTTTTCACAGGGTCGTCTACCCCTACCACCTGCGCATGTTCAACACGACGGACGACGCCGAGGACCCGGACCGCATGTACGAGCTGTACGCCGTCGTCGTGCACATCGGCGGCAACGCGTACCACGGGCACTACGTGGCCGTCATCAAGACGCCCGACCGCGGCTGGCTGCTGTTCGACGACGAGATGGTCGAGCCCGTCGACAAGCACTTCGTGCGCAACTTCTTCGGCGACAAGCCCGGCATGGCTTGCGCGTACGTGCTGTTCTACCAGGAGACGACGTTCGAGAAGGTCCGCGAGGAGCAAGACGCCGAAGGGTTGGACGAGGTACGTCTGGCGAGCGAAAAGGCGGACATAGCCCTGGGCAACAACAACGACCAGATAAACGGCGTCGGCACGTCCCCTCTGTCGAAACTCTTCACCCAGCCCATATCCCCAACCGACACCGACACCGAACCCCCAATGGCGAGCCTCAACCACGCCCAGACGGCACCGGGCTTCAGCCCCTCCACCGAACCCGAACCGGCCCTCCCTCCACCACCCTTCTCCCACCCGCTCGTCGCCGCCCCGCCCCCCGAACCGGCGGTCATGACCGAAGCCGACAAGCAAGCCATCAACCCTCCCCTCCCCATCCCGGAGCAGAAGGACGTCGTCATCACGCCCCAGAAGACCAAGGAATCCACCAAGACCAAGGCAACATCATCCTCCGCCGCTGCCAAAGATAAAGAATCCCGCAGGCGCGAGAAGGAGGAAGCCAAAGTCGCGGAAAAGGCCAAGAAAGCGTGGGAGAAGGAACAGGCCAAGCTCCAAGCCCAGGAGAAAGTCGAGCGCGACAAGCGCGAGTTCGAGGCCAGACAGGAGCGCACCGCGCGCCTGCGCGAGGTGCGCCGGAAAGAGGAAGAGGAGTTGCAAAAGGCGCTGCAGGAAAGTAAAGCCCTGGCAGCGGAGGAGTCCAAACTCCGCAAGGACACCTCTACCAACGACGAACCCAAGTTGGGCGGATTGCTAGGCAGAGCGAATAGAGGGTCCAAGAGCCTGAGCAGGAAGAGCTTCGCCTTCCTGGGGAAGGATAAGGAGAGGGCGGAGAAGGCTGTGCACCACACCACGGGGGGGGATAGCGGGAGTGGGAGCACGACTACCCAGCTGTCGGAAGGGGGGAGGCCTAATAATGCTAACGGGAGTGTGCCGGTCCCGCCTATACCCGAGGATGACACGGCGGAAGGGAGGAAGAGCGATGCAGGGGGAGGGGGGAAGTTGAAGGACCGGTTCAGTTTTAATATTGGGCGGAAGAAGAGCGGGAAGTTTGCTAGGATTGACTAGAGCGCTTTTTTGTGAGGAGTTGGATGATGTTGGGGCTGCGGTTGGGAAGTTTGTGGGTTGTGATACCACTTTGATACTTTGCTTCGGATAGGGTGTTTGTTGGTGTTGGTTGGATATGATGAGCGAGAGCAGGCGAGGTGTTGTGGTGATGCCAAAAATCGGGGTTTTGTTGTATAGGAGTGAAGTGGGATTGGATTGACTGAACTGTACGATGTCTTGGAAGGGAACGATTTTGGATAGCTGCTTTGCATTGTGGAAAGGCGCCTTATTGGAGTATTCAATGGACAGCAGAGCGGTTGTTAATGGCATTGTTGGATTGATGATGAGCATGCTATCTCTGAAACCGGTTGTCCATGCTTACTTATATCGTCTCGATTGTGCTACAACCCGGCCCGTTGATCTATGTTCGTGGTAATTCGTGCTGCCTTCCCTGTTTTCTGCCATAGAGCCGCCGAACAGATTTTAGCTTTGACACGATGCGTGCGGTGCTGAGGCCCCTACTACCTCACATGGCCGGGATTACTGCCATGCTGAGATTCCCACGTGTGCAAACTTTGCTGTCTGCGCTGCTCGCCACAAAATGCTCTTTCAATGGAGGGACGTGGTTCCTCTTCACCGCGTCCTGTCAGCCAGCCCTCCGTCGATGCGATACCCTATGCCAACCACCTCACGCCCAACCAGATTTTGTTTGCTCCATAGACTCGTCCCTCCTTCGCCGAAATATAGTACACCGTCTTTTTTCTTCCCGTGTCGTTCCATGCTTCTTCACCCGAGCACCAGTTCGTAGACTATAATGAGCGTATTGAGTACTATTAGGGGTACTGCAGAGAAAGCAAGGCCAGTTAGCATTCATCTTTCTTCCTTGTGTATGCCTCTTCATGTTCCATCTCCCCTCATCATTCTCGTCCTCCTTTCGCTCCCTCGCACCAATCTTTCTGTCTCTCTTCGAACATTTCTTCCAGTGGCCGGGGGGTTAGGGTATGGGGGAGGGGGCAAACGTACTCCTCATCAACGTCCGCACGCTGGCAATCAACTGCACGATCTTGGCCCTGATGCTCGTGTCGCCGCTCTGGCCGAAGGCCGGGTCGTAGGAGGAGGGGGAGAGGCCGACTGTTCGCTTATTAGTCTCTTTCCAATGCTGGCTCCCACCCGCAACACAAGTTCTGGCGGCCTTTGGCGGGGGAACGGGAAATGGATGGGACGTACTTCTCGCCAGGAATCGATCTTCGGAGAGTATGGCTATCGCGTTGACGAGGAGGCAGGATACTGGGGGGGTAGAGAGATTGTTAGCTTGGTGCTAAATGTCTGGGGAAAGAGAAGGGGAGCGTTTAATTACTGTAGATTAGACCGCCGAAGAACAACATCTTGGGCTTGCTGTGGTGGTCGTCGCTTTGCTTCGAGGTTGTGGGGTTGGATGGTTGAGTCTGTAGTCAAACAGCTGGCGATGTTGTCAAGTTCGAGGTACGTAGCTGCGGCTGGCCGTCCAATGACGTGCGGGATGTGGGTCGGGTCTTGGGTTCGAGGTTGTTGAGGGTTAGGGTCCTGGCGAATTCGAGTTCGAATTGGGAGGTGTCACTGTCACTTCATCCAGTCCATACCTACCTTACTTTACATCGCTTGCTGCTAATGATGAAGATGATGTCCGGTGATCTCGCCGCAAGAGTTATGTCAGTCACGATATCGAAAGGTTCATTACACTTCTCCTGATTTAGTCACTTTCTCAGATGAATGCTCGATCTCCTCTTTCCATGGCAAACATGTGTGAGCACCTTTCGGGTCAACAAGCCTCACACTCTAAACAATGGAAGGCTCCAACCTAGCTTCTGCACCATTGGCATACCGAAGAGCCCGTGTCCCCCTTCTCTGCAGATTACCAGTGAGCCTCGCACTCATTGCCCCTCGATGCTGTATCACACCAGCTGCGTAGGCAATGGCGGGGAAGCTGTAGAGCACAGCCCAAGCTCTAAGCTCAGCCCCCTTTCCCTGCCATGATTTCTCTACCGAACCACTCGAGACTAACCTCGAACCCGAGTCACAGAGTCTGAAGTCATGACCATATCAGCATCCGATTCGTCACTGTATTGCCCAAGTGTGCAGCTAAAAGTGCAGCTAGTGCCAAGTGGTAGCCGATCTCCTGAACTCCCCAACAAACACCACGGCCACCGTTGCATGACAGCCTTGACGCCGGCAAGGTCGACCGCACGGGAAGGACCCCAAACAGCGGCCAACCTTGGGATTGACATGTGCTTCAAGTGGACACTGGCACGTCAGGTGCTCCGCAAGGTTTCCTCGGTGATCGTTTCCAGCATGGCCAAACCTACAGCTGAAAGGAAGAAGCAAGCTAAGACGGGCTATATGCCTTCGAAGGAAGGCAGAGCCTCAGATCTCCTTCTGCTACGTTGACTTATGTGGACGGTCCCTGCCTCGCGGTTTCTCTAACTTCTGTTAATCAAATTCTCTCTAGCACCCTTTCTAGACCTGATATCCCGTATCATTCTCTATACCTCCTACGGCATCCGTTCGTTCGTGTCTCCTGCACCACCGACGTTTCTCATATTACCCCTATGAATATATTCCTATAGACTCACCTTCCTTCGGCCCTCAGACTACGCCAGCCTGAACTCTATCTGCGCTACAGCGTCATCCTTCTGGCACCCAACGACCTCCATAACTCACTCACCGTAAACCTTTGCGAACAGTTCTCCACCATGTTGCAGCCTCTCTAGGAAGGCGTTGCGGCCGTATCTCCCATCGCAGAGTCACCAGAGTCGCGCCCAGACGCGGAGCCACCACCGTATATAAACAGAGACTTCCCATCCATATCCTTCCAAGGCCAGCCGAGCATCCATCCACCTATCACAAGCAGTCGCCGCCGCCGCCGAACCCTCACCCGCGACGACAGAGAGAGCTTCGACTTCGCCCAGCAGGTCAAGGCTCGCAGGAGACAGATCATGGAGCAGCGGTCGTCCATGATGAGCGGGGAGTTCGACGAGGAGGTCGACTGGACCAAGTACGACCCGCCAGAGGCCCTGAGCAAGCTGCCAGGTCTCACCTCCGAAACCGTACTCGCCGTCGTGCAATCAGCTCTAGAAAACGTCAGAACCCAGATCCAGGCCGAGAAAGTCCGGGCTGCGGAACGACAACATGCCATCCAAGAAGAAGCCGAGGCCGAGGCCGAGGCCGCAGCAGCCGCCATCGCCGAGGCGGAAGAAGTCGACAGAAAGGGCAAAGGCAAAGAAGTAGACCGCTTCGACAGCGCCATCTCCATCTCCGAACCCATCGAGGACCCAGCCGCCCCCCGCAACTCCCGCGACTTCACCCTCCGCCAGGTCCTCCCAGCGCCCAAACGCTCCCGGTTTGGCGGCATAACCCGCATCCTCCGGCATGTCCGCGGCAACTCGGAGTCCAAGAGCGAGAGCAGCGCCAGCAGCAGCCGGCCCAGTCACAGTCCCGCCTTCATCCCCCTCCATACGCGCGTAACCAACGGCACCCACACACCTCCCATCTCAACACCCTTCACCCACTTCGTCTACAAGCAAACCAAGTCATCCCCTTCCCCATCCTCGCAAAAGCCAAAAGAAGAAGTCGAATGCGTCTCCTGTCTAGACGACATCCCCGCCAAATCCGCGATAAAGACCGTCTGCCACCACTACTGTGCCGACTGCTTCCTCCGCCTCATCCAGACGGCCGTCGACAACGAAGCCCAGTGGCCCCCCAAATGTTGCCTCAACGCCATCCCCCTCCGCACGATTAAGAAACACGCCCCCCGCACCCTCCTGGCGACGTACCACCTCAAGGACGAGGAGTTCAAGACGCCCGTCGAGAGGCGGCTGTACTGCTCCCAGCCGGACTGCGGGCTGTGGATCAGGCAGGACAGGGTCGACCTCGCGGGGCGCACGGCGACTTGCGCGTCGGGCCACGTGGTGTGCACCATGTGTCGCGGGCCGAGCCACCCGGCGGACGAGGCCTGCCCGCAGGACAGGGATACGTTGCTCGCCGACCGGCTGGCGGAGGAGGAAGGGTGGAGGAGGTGTAACCGGTGTCATGTGTTGGTCGAGCACAAGGAGGCGTGCCAGCACATGACCTGTCGGTGCGGGGCGGAGTTCTGCTATGTCTGCGGCCTCGCGTGGCGCTCCTGTGCGTGCACGCTCGAACAGCTCAACGAGATTAAAGAGCGGGCGGCGAGACGGAGGGCGGAGAGGACGGCGGAGAAAGAGGTGGAGGCGAGGGAGCTTGCTGCTGCGTTGCGGTTGGTGGAGGAGTTTGAAAGGGAGGAGGCGAGGAAGGATGAGTTGAGAAGGGAAGAAGCTCGACGAAAAAGGGAGGAGAGGAGGAGACGCGAGGCGGAGGAGAGAGCTAGACGAGAGGAAGAGAGGAGGGTGGAACTGGATAAGAAGTACGAGGATTTGAGGGGTTCGTTGAAGAGGATCGAGGGGGAGCAGAGGATGGTGCTCGAGTACTCGCACGACCGGGCTGTCGAGGCCGTGGTCGCGAAGGTGAAGAAAGAGAGGGAAGATCTCGTCGCGAAACAACAGACGCAAGGGACAGACTTGAGGGGGGAAAAGGACGCTAAACTGAAAGAGCTGGAGATGATGCTCTACGCCGAGTACCGCACCCGTGTGGCGTGGGAGAGGAGGCTGGAATGCGAATTCGCAACGACGCAGTCCTTGTTCTGGGCGGACGTCATCGGCGGCCAGTCGAAGCTGCAAGCCGCGATGAAGACATACATGCGCAAGAACGACGAGAGGATGGATGCGTGGATGAAGTGGAGGGATGGCGAGATGGAGAAGGCGCGGTACCTGGCTGAGGACGAGGTGGCTATCCGGGAGGAGCTGATGGAGGAAGCCAAACGGAGACTGGAGGAAAGATTGGAACAGGAGCAGGTTGAGGTTGGACGGAGACTGAGGGCTGAGGGGAGGTGGTTTGAGCTTGTCGTCGAGGAGAGGAGGAGGCTGCTTGCTGAGGTTGAGATGGTTGAGCGGGAGAATGGTGGGGAGGATGAAGAGGGGAGCGGTGACGGGGAGAGTGAGATGGAGTGGGAGACGGATGATGAAGTTGATTATGTTAGTGCTATAGAGGTGTTGCTATAGGTGTTTACCGGTACATTGCATAGCTTATTGTACACTATTACAAATAAGAATACATAGTGTTTGGCTAAGGTATGCCGAGGTGTTGCTTTCTTTTCCCATGACTTGGTTCGGGCACGTCGCTTTCATCCTCCTTCTCAGGCAGCGTTGAGTCTCAGGTGTCTACTGTAGTGTGCAGCATTGCATCAGACTGATACGAGGTGACCCAGCAAATTTCGATCTGAGCAAATATGCTCCCAAAAAGAGAGAGCAAAAAAAGTACTACATGAGGGATTCCCCGGTGGTCACTTACCCGAAGCACTTACAGCGGTCTTGGAGGTCCGTCCTTTTCAGAAAATCACGAGACGGCAGTACAAGAACATGTTTGGTGCCGAGGCCGGACATTCTCATGTCATGCTCTATCGCTGGGAAGACCTATGGGACATTCGCAGGCAAGCTCTTCATATGTACCCTCAAGATAGTACGCCGAGAACTTGATCAATCTACATCTCATCGTACAATACAGCTCCTATTACTCTATGCCGAGCCGCGTCCCTTCGCGGCTCTGGCCCCCGGAGCCGACCTCAGGCGACCGTCTCAAGCATCGCCGTCTCTCCTAGGGCACTCGTGCTCGGTGGCCACCTGGTAGCACTCGTCGTTCGCGTTGAGGTCAAACCTGGTATTGGTGGGATAGCTAAGGTAGGTCGTGATAGACAGCGGTCTCCGCTCTGGCGCATTAGCACAGTCTCTACAGTCGCCTCCTTGTGCAACATCAAAGATACTGCCTGTGCACCCACTGGGTCGATGCTGTCGCATTGAGCTTAGCACCATCCCCACCTCTACTTGGCCGGATACGGGCCGCCCCCAAGCAGCCAATAAACTGCAGCGTTCCCTAGCTCTACCACCTTTCCACCATCCCTTCCACCTTTCCAAGATTGAGCGGCAGATCGGCGAGGGTCTCTGGAACTACACGCGTATGGAGGTAGCACACTTCCCTTCTCTCCACTACCAGGACTACGACCAAGAGACACGACGCTACTTTCTGGATTAATAGCCGTCTAGGTTGCCACGAAATGACTTTATAGCACCGGATATGGGTTTAATCCCAAAGGAGGACGAGGGTACATGGAGTAGGAGCACACTGCGGCCTGGGCAGCGTCTTCAAGTACGAACTCACAACAGATCCCAATGACCTGCGCGGCTAGACACGGCGCCGGGTGTGGGCGCCTATCTCGCAGAGGTCGCCTATTCAGTGCTCGTGCATGAAGACACGCATGCGTCGAGGTGTTGGGCGGCACGTACTGGGACGACAGCCAACCATAACTTGAGAGGCATTATTAGGAGGAGATGAGTTTAAAGGTCCAGATTGCCAAGGTCATGGATAGCTTCGTCTTCCGTCCATCAGTATTCTTCTTTAACTGCGATGAACATTTTGGACTACGGCCAACACTGTATGTAATGTTCGGACTGATTCTTTATACCTCAAATGACTTCCCCTGAAAGCCGCTGCTAACGTGAAAAACTAGATGACCCCATACTCAGATGAGCCGGGGTTTTGCGGTAGGTGTGGTTGTGCAAACGGGAACCACACGATCCGGCCTTGCAAAGGGTTTAACAAGAGGGGCAGAGGCAAAAGAGCAGAATATGTCCCCTGTGAATTCAACTGGAGCCGCTGCACCACAGGGGGTCACACGGCCTACTTTGAGGCCGATGAAGATGGGCAATACATCGATTGTTTCTGCTGCCCGAACCATCCTGGTGCGCCCCCAGACGGCTTCTGGGGAACCGAACCCGACGACGAGTCCGGCGTGCTGACCGCGGACTTTCTGGGAATTTCTTGGCCAGCGACAGAAGAACCTGGTCCGGCCTCGTCACAGAGCGAAGCCAGGCGAACTCTGGAATTGCCCGACCCTCTTTCATCGGGCCAAGACTCGACTTGGTCTGGTCCGGCCATGACCATGAAGCGCGGACACGGTCAAAGTCTGTCGGAGGAATCGGAGGATCCCTGGGACCAGATCTCGGCGGAGGAAACGGATCCTGTACTTGCACGTACACAGGATCTCGGCCAGCTCGACCTCCAAGAAGATGTAGAGCTTTATGTTGAGACAAGCTTGGTCACGAGTCACGTCCACTTCACGGACGCAGGAGGCAATGAGGTGGTGTCTGAACGCGGGGATTGGAGCGAATCCTCGATTGAATATGATGGGCAGGAGGCTCCATGTTACAAGTACGTTGGCGGAATCCCACCCCGTCGGTACTTCAATTGGGAGTTGGGGCGCGGCGGCGGCAGTTCTGGCGACCCTGAATTGTTAAATCGAACTCATGGGTTTCCACAAGGATCAACTGGTTGAACAGATGCAACAAGAGCGTGAGGATTTGGAAGTAACTCTCGATGAGATCGAAGCTTATAGCGAGCGGACAACTTACAATACCCGTCTTCAGCCACTGATTAAACTTAATTGTAGTCCTAACTGCGACAGCAAAGCATGCAACAAGCCGTGTTTCGCTCGCTCTTGCTTCAATTGGTGTCTTACACATAGTCATCCCTCCGTTGCGGATAGAGACGGGACCGCTTCCGTCACAGTACGTACCATTACCAAGGATGTCGATGGGCAAATGGTGGACCGAACAGAAGACGAACAACGAAGAATAAGCGGTTCTCAGGAAGCGAGGGACTCGCGCGGGCGATTGCAGAATCATCACTTCCCCTTTCGTCGGCGATATCGTTGATGGAGTTGTTCTTACGCCCGAGAATCAGTTGTGGCAGTTCGAGCAGGAACGACAGATGCAGGAAGAAATGGGCCGTGAATCACCCTGAAAGCCGTTGCCTGCAGCTTTGGCTAATATAAAGCCTTTGTCTATAAGCACTATTACAGTCTTTTTGCCGTGACACTCAACACGTAACGTAGCCTTAGTCGTCAGAGTTGAAAGGTATCGAAGCCAGTGCTCGAGTCCTGGATACTGCAGTATATTATTAGCCCACACCGTTCAGGTTCATTACGAGAGAGAAAGTCCTACATGTATACATTGAATCCAGTCTGCTGCTCTTCTCCAAAAGTCGCTATCATCGTCAATGTCGTAATTATTATTGCCATCATCATCGTCATAACCATAAGCATCATCACCATCATCAAAGTCACTCAAATTCCTGCTCCAGCCCTCCTCTTGCACGTTTTCTGTTGTGCTGATTGTCCAGTCATGACTTTCCATAATCCTTCTGATATGATCACTCGGGCCCTCTTCCTTGCTTTACCACGATATCACTATCTCGCCGTGGCAGTGAGGGCTGTCGCCCGGTGCTGGATCAAGTTCCGTGATGCTTGCCGTGACGGAATGTTGGCAGGACAAGGGGCCCAGAACGGTTTGATGTTAGGAGGGCTCAGCTTTCGCGTATCGGAAGCTCCCCATCGAGATCACAAGCACTCAAAGTCCCAGTTCCCGTTCAATTTGGCAGCTAGAGCTGGTGGCCACTTCAAAGTCATAAACCATTGATGAACGAACAAGGCATGCTTAACCCGGGAACAGCTCGCAACTAAACCGACGTAACGCCCTCCCCTTCCGTGCTCTTCGGCGACGCGCCATGTGCACCAGCCTCTCTCACCTAGCCATACTGCTAATGATCCCCCGATGCGCCTCCCGATCCCGCTGCCCCTCGCTCAGACTCCCGATCGTCCGCAGGTCGCCCACCACGTCCTTCGCCTTGCCGAAGTAGACCTCCTGCAGCAGGTTCCGCATCTTGAGCTCCATGTCCTCCACCAGCCGCCCGATGTTGGCGATGTGGCTCTCGTCCGTGTCGACGGGCAGGTCCTGCTCGATCTGGCGCGTCATGTTGCCGCTGAGGTCCAGCTCCCCCAGGCTATTGCTCGACGAGGACAGAGACAGGATGACGGTCGACGTGAGGCGGTAGTTGGTCGTCCGCCCGCGCTCGCTGGCCTCGAAGACGTGGATCGAGTCCCAGACGCCTTGGCTCGAGCCGCCTTGGGGAGCCGCTGTCTTGTGTATCAGCTTTTAAACCATGTAGAAAAGTGGGACAGGGGAGAACAGACATTTCTTCAACAACACAACCCCGGCAAACCCGTCGTCCAGATTCCAGAAGTACACTGAGCTCACGCCCCCCTCGTAGTACAGCTCGCGGTAGATGTCGAACGCCTCGTTCGCCTTGACCTCCATCTTCCTCACCCTCTCCCCCGGTATGGCGCCTTCCCCGGCCCCCTCGCTGCCTCCCCCGGCCCCGACGCCGCCGGCACCGCCCTCGTCGAGCGGCGGGTCGAACTGGTTGCTCCAGGGCGAGCGGTACGAGTCGCCGTCGCGGTTGTAGTCGCAGAGGAGGTAGTCGCGGCCGGACTGCTTGCAGCGCTTGACTGTGAGGGGTTGGTCGACGGAGGAGAGGAGGTCTTCGGCCAGGTCGGGCGCGAGGGTGATGAGGGCGTTGAGGTGGTCGGAGGTGTGTTTTGGGTTGAGGCGGCGGAGGAGGTCGCTGCGGGGACGTGGTTAGCATTGCCGCGCCTTCTTGAATTGAATAGGGCGTGAACTTACAGGGCGGAATCAAAGGGGTCTGCCATGCTGGGCAATGTGTGAAGGTATGTTTTGCAGAGTAGGGTAGAGTAGTGATGTCGGGGATAGCTTCAAGTTACAGAGCGTCGTTGTTGATGGCGGGGTTCAGTGGTTGGACAGGGGAACAGGTACCGCCGGATATAAAGTGTGGACCGTGCGCTTATAGCCGGTTTCATCGTCGACGACAGTTCACAGGCCAAAGTACCTTTGTACCTTTCACATCGTGAACTCATCACCACTTTCATACACGACAACGACTTGCTCGTCACATTCATTTTAGGACTTGAGTTCTTCCATCCAGTGGTCTTCTTCTTCTTCTCACACAGGAGTACTATGAGTTCCATATCATCACAAACTTAGCCACACTCACCCACCAGCCCTCATGGCTCGTCTCACAACCTATCTCATTGGTAAAACCCCGAATCTCATTCCGCATCTCAAGCCCTCCCGTCGATATATGTACTAGCCCGCTAACCCACCCCTAGACACCCTCTTCACCCTCCTCATCCCCCTGTCCATCATCATCCACCTCCTGCTCGCCCCCTACACAAAGGTAGAAGAGTCCTTCTCTCTCCAGGCAACGCACGACATCCTCGTCCACGGCATCCCGACATCCAACACCTCCGCCCGCCTGCGCGCCACGTACGACCACTTCGCCTTCCCCGGCGCAGTGCCGCGGACCTTCGTCGGCCCCTTACTCCTGGCCAGCTTCAGCGAGCCGTTTATACGGTGGGTAGGGTTCGAGCATGCCCAGACCGTCGTCCGGCTCGTGCTGGGGATGCTCAACGCCCTGGCGTTGGTGGTGTTGAAGAGGAACTTGGCTAGGGCTCATGGTAAGGGGGCGGGAAGGTGGTTTGCGCTGCTGCAGGCGAGCCAGTTCCATGTGCCGTTTTATGCGAGTCGGACGTTGGGGAATATGTTTGCTTTTGGATTGAGTACGTCCTTCCCCCCTTTTCTCCCCTCCCTTTTTGTTTCCCCCAAAGCTGACTAGATGTAAAGCAACGTGGTCCCTCTCCCTCCTCCTCCCCACCCCATCCACCTCCTCCCCCTCAACCACCTTCCGCCGCCAGCGCCTCTCCATAACCCTCCTCGTCTTCGCAGCCGTCATCTTCCGCTCCGAAGTCGCCATCCTCCTCCTCACCACCTCCCTCCACCTCCTCCTCGCGCCCGAAACACACCTCGCCATCCTCATCCCGCCCTTCTGCATCTCCTTTCTCATGGCCCTCCTCATCTCCGTACCCCTCGACTCCCTCCTCTGGCAGACACCCCTATGGCCCGAGCTCTGGGGGTTCTACTACAACGCCGTCCTAGGCAGCGCCTCGAACTGGGGCGTCGAGCCGGTGTGGTGGTATTTTACCTCTGCCCTGCCGCGCCTCCTCCTCAATCCCCTCACCTATCTTGTTTTAATCCCGATCGCCTGGCGCGCCGCCGCGACAGCCCGCACGACGAAGAAACTCGTCCTCCCCTCCCTCCTCTTCGTGGCCATCTACAGTCTTCAACCGCACAAAGAGGCCCGGTTCATATTCTACGTCGTCCCCGCCCTCACCGCCGCCGCAAGCCTGGGGGCGAACTACGTCTTCGTCCGTCGCGGCAAGTCTCTCCTCTACCGCCTTACTTCTCTTGTCCTCGTCGCGTCCGTCCTCCTCTCCTTCGCGGCGAGCCTGGCAATGGGCCTCGTCTCCTCTCTCAACTACCCCGGCGGCGAGGCGCTGGCCTACTTACGGGGGCGGGGCGTCGAGGACGTGGCCCACCTCCACCCCCCTTCACCGGTCGAATACCCAGCCGGGGTGGTGGAGGTGAGGGTCCACGCCGACGTGCTGAGTTGCATGACGGGTGTTACGCTGTTCGGGAGTAACACCGGCTGGCCTCCTGCTGCGGAGGGGGATGGAAATAGTGACGTGGTGGTTGGCGGCAGCAGCAGCAGCGGGGAGAAGACGGGGTTGTGGAGGAGGTTGCTGGTGGATAAGACGGAGGACCCGGAGGTGTTGGCCGACCCCAAGTTCTGGGAAAAATTCGATTACGTACTCGCCGAAAACCCGGAAAACACGGTGAAGGGCGGGAGGTGGGAGGAGGTTGCTGTTGTGGAGGGGTATGGCGGTGTCGAGGTGCTTAGGCTCGGAGGGGTGGAAGTGGTGGAGACGAAGGGGGAGAGGGAGAAGGTGGTTGGTAAGGGGAGGATCGTGGCGGACGTTAGGGATAAGGTTAGGAGTTTGACGGGCGGCTGGTGGGTTGGGCCTAGGATGGTGCCGAAGATTAGGGTGTTGAGACGGGTTAGACGGGGTCGGGGAAGAGAGGGGGTGGAGGCTTGATGTGTGAGGGAGGATGTGTACGAGTAAGATGTTGAAATGTACAAGTATATTGAGGGTTCAGAAGTAAGACACCAGTCATGAAATGTCGGTGACATCTGTTCTCTGTGACTACCTAGAGCTAGCTGCCCCTATCCCTAAGCTTGCCTAGAAGTCTGCACCCATCCGGCAGAAATAAAAACAGACAAACGCGGAGACAATCGAACGAAATAGAAATAATCGTGATCCGCCCACCCCCAATGCTCCGAGAAAAAGTCATAACATAACCCTCAAGGGGTAAAAACCACATCCACCACCAGCCAAACGCATGGATGCTTCTCGTCTAAGGTACTGTATTGCCCTCCTTCCCGAAGTCCAAACCGACGAAACGCATACCCACACTGGAAAACGGGAGACAAACAACCAACTCAGGTGGTTTTCTCATGCAGACACGGTTAAAGGAGAAACCTCACAGCGCCACGAAGTGTACATCAGACAACCCTTCCCATCCTGGTCGAAAGCCAGAGTAGTTGTAGTACGGACGGATTTCTCACGACAAATAGAGACAGATAGCTACTCGCTGCGCCTCGTTGCGCGAGTCGACGTGCGGGGCGTACCCCTGGCCGCCGGTGCGCTCTGAGGTGCGACGGGTGGTGGGTTGTTCCCAGTCGAAGAAGGACGCGGGACGGGAGGGGTATGTGGTTCAGCGGGCGGCGGTATGCCTGACGCGCGACGACGAGGTGGACGCCTGGTTGGGGTCTCCTCGGCTATAAAGGGAGGCCCCTGGTTGCTGAAGGTCGGCCGTGGAGTTGTCGCTGACGTCGAGCATGGAGTCTGGGCCGCTGATGGTGTCGATGGCACAGGCGTAGTAGTTGGTACGGCGTAAGGGGAACGATGAGCGGGGACATCTGCTAGGGAATGGTAGATGCCCGAGGGCGACGGCACGGCAGACTGGGAACGGTGCGCGGTTACGTCTGCGAGGGAAGCGTAGTAAACAGGCGTACCGGGGGGTAGTGGTGGTGCTCGGACACCAGGGCCGACGGGGTTATCTGGAATAGAATCGGACATTGACGAAACGTCTGCGAGGGATGGGTATGCTAAGGAGCCCGGACGGGAGGCGGGAGGCATCTGTAACGTTTGTGGCTGCTGGTTTCTCTGTGCTGGCATCCGGACTTCGTTCTGTACCGCCGAGACATTGGGAGAGGCTCCCGACCGCAGTGTCCTCGAACTCTCATTTGCCGGCAATGTCCGCCTTGCTGGCTGCTTCTTCTTCTCCAAGACACGCCTCTCTTGATTGTTGGGCGCCGTCGTCCTGTACCCGACAATAATAGCATCAGGGTCGGGCTCCTCCATAACAGTCACCGTCGTCCGCCTCGCCGGCCGCTCCTCTTCCTTAGAAACATTACCGGCTCTATTATGGCGCGTCGCCGCCCCGAACCCGACAGTAATAGAATCAGGGTCGGGCTCCTCCATAACAGCCTCCCTCTCCTCTTCCGCAGGCTCAGCTTCGTCATCCTAAACGATCTGGTCGCCGCAGACGAGGCACTTCATGGGCTCGGTCCACTCCTTGTCTCCGCCCGTGACGCCCTCGCGTAGGTCCTTGAAGACGAGCAGGGGTTGCGGTTCCGTCACGACCTCCACGTCGAAGAGACCCTCGTACGGCTTGTCGTTGTTCTTGGCCACGCCGTTGGTCTTGGCATCTCCCTTCTTCGTGCGTCCGCCGCCGCGGGAGGTTCCCGGCACAGGCGTCGCGGAGTCGCGCTTCTCTGACTCGGCGCTCTTCCTGCCGGTGGCAGGAGCAGAAGCGTCGCCGTTGGCACCATCGTCCTTGACGGCCGAGGTGTCGACGCCGATGGATTCCTGAGCGGCGGCTCCTGCGCTGCTGGCGGGCTGGGCGTCTGCGTTCGTCTCCGCCTTGCCACCCGAAGCCTTGGAGACGTGCGGCTTGGACGTTCCCAGCTCGTTGTAAACGCGCATGAGGGCGTCGTGCTTGATGCAGGCCATATGCAGCCACTTGTTGCAGGCTTCGGTACTGCACCCGACCAGCTTCTCGTCGGGGTTGGAAGGTTTGTTGCACTTGCAGATACTGAGGAGAGACTGCGAACGGAAGAGTGGTTAGCGCACGCTCAGAAATGCCAGGTGTGATGTGGCTTGAAGCTTACCGATAGCTCCCACGTCCTGATATCAAGTGCCTGGCGCCAGTACTGGTCCTCTGTGGTCCTCTCATCGTCTTCTTCATCAATCTGGTCGACAGCCGCCTTACCGGTGACGCTGACGACGTTGATGATGTCCACTGCAAAGGGGGAAAAGGTCAGATACGGCAGACACACAAAGGTCGTAACCGATGGAGAGCAGCCACTTACTGTGATTGGAAGCGACCAGCTCGCGATTGCCATGGTATGGTTGGCGGCCCTTGATTGCCTTGCCGCCTTCCTTGGTTTCCTTGGGCAGCTCATCGGGCGAGTACATCCAGTAGAGGCGGGCGTACACATGATGCTCGTCGCTGGCGCGGATCTCTAGAACGCGGGCAGTCCAGTCATCAGACGACCGTTGATACGACTTTGTCGACTTGCCCTCGGAGTTGGCGAGGGCCTTCTGCCTCGCGATGCTCTCATCGTTGGCGACATATACGTAGTCTTCGGTGAAGTACTTGACGCCGTTGACTGGAGAATGCGAAAGATTGCAAATCAGTAGGAGTTCACGGCGAACGGCTGAGTGATGGAACGGGCTTGGGGGTGTTTGTAGACTTACGGACAAAGCTGTTGTACCGTGTCATGTCGTTCCACCTCTGAGCCGGATCGACGCGGTAGTGGGCGTCCAGGGTCTTGTTTGTCTTGAAGGAACCGGCCGGGTGGAAGGGCGACTGCTGGATCTTCAGGTCCGGGTCGTTTGCTGTACTGCTGCCAGTCCGCCGCCGCTTGTTCTTCTTCTTGAGCCTGTCGTCCGCGTTAACGATCTGGGCGGTGAATGGGCATTCTGCCTGCTGGTCGATGGCCTGCTCGGAGGCCTGCTCGGTGGCGGGGGGCTCGGTGGGGGCGGACTCCGACTGCCTTGGCCTCTTGCGGGTAGACATGGCGACGAGTATCAGGGCGATGCGATCAAAGGTGGTAGTGATACGCGGTGTTGAGACGAAAGATGTCGTGTCAGAAGCGGTGTTCTGGCAGACTAAGCCCTGGTACGCGCGAATAAAGGCGATGCGCGGTCGAAGGTTGATGAAGTGTCGTTTCGAAGCGATCGGTTGAGCAAGGAGATCGCGAATCGCGCGGTAGCTTGGGCAAACGCTTTCGTGTCTCCTAGGTTTGATCTCGGCGCAAGCTCAAGGGAAGAGCTGCTGGAGAAGTAGAAAAAACGATGAAAACTGTCCAAGCGATGCTTGGCAGCAAGGAGTGTCGCAAAGATGTTGTATCAGGGAAGCAAATGACGACTGATGGGTGTTGTCGCAAAGGATGAATGATGACAGCGAAATCTTACCGAAAGAATGTCGCGTTGGAGCTAAAGAGCTCTGGGTCCCAGGAAAACACGGAAGGTGGGAAGCTTTCCCCAGCCACGTGATTTTTAAGCTTCTGGTCTGGAGCGGGGAAGCAGCAAACAGAACGACGCCTGCCTTCACCCGGAATTGCCAACGAAATGCTGGTGGCTGGGAAGGAGCGTTCTATTTTGCACACTTGAGAATGCATCTTTCCGAAAAGGACGGCTCATACTATACTTCCGTCGTATCTCGGTTGATTCTGTAAAAATCATGGTTGTAGTTCAGTAAACAAAGTGCCCCTTTCCGAATCCAACGCCAACGCTATGCTCATCGCTCAGAAGCCAAGGTCCAACACAAAAGGCAAACAAGCACTGCGTGATATCGCCAACTGATGTGAGATAACAGTTGAGGCTTACAGTTCACACATGAACCCGAGCCTGACCCATCAAGCATGGTACCTCGCCCTGGTCAAGCTCATCATGCCTCAACTTGATGGTCCTCACCATACCCCCTTGACATGCACCTTCACCCTCACCCATCATCCTGTCCCCTCCCACTCCCATACCCTCCCTCCGCCCCCAGCATCCCCTCGGCCTCCCCATCCTCCGCCTCTGCCTCCCTATCCCTCTTCCACCCTTCAATCTCCTCCGCCAGCAAAATACCCTCCCTCTTCCCCCGGTCCGCATTCACAAACCAGATAAACACAGCCGGCAACCCAACAATCGCCCCAAGAAACCAAAAGGCAGGCCGTATCTCCCCGCTCCGATCAATGATGTACCCCACAATCGCGGGACCAAAGACACTACTCCCCTTGTCCGTAATGGCGTAGAGCGCGTAAAACGCCGCCTCGCTTCCGGGTGGGATAAGCTCCCCGTACAGGCTCCGGCAGTACCCGCTCAGCCCGCCCAGCACGAACCCGTAGACGGCGGCAAGGGGGTACATCTCCCACGGCTGCTGGAGGCCGATGACGCCCCACCGCTTGACGAAGGGGAGGTACCCCAGGAGCCCGTAGAGGGGGATCAGTTCGAACAGCGCAATGCAGGCCAGGATCGTCTGGTGGGGTCGGAGGTTGAGGTGGCGGGAGATGAAGGCCCAGGTCAATGCGCCTGCGACGCCGAAGGCGGTGGAGATGACGTTGATCAGCCCCAGGGCCCAGGGTTTCATGTGCAGCTGGGTCTTTGCGAAGAGGATCGCCGTCGAGGAGGTCGTGGCGATGGCGTCGGACAGCAGGAACCACCCTGCCAGGAAGAGGACGATGTCGATCAGCCGCCGGGCGAGGCGGATGGTGCGGAAGAGCGACTTCCACGCGTAGAGGGTGTAGTGTAGCCACGCCAAAGCTTTCTGCTTGGTACTGGACGCGGGTAAGGGAGGCCCCGGACGGGGGCGGAGCCAGAGGGCGGCCGGGATGGTGAAGAGGGCCCACCAGCAGCCGATGATGAAGAGGACTATGCGGAGGGACCACTCGGTGTTCTTGGCGAAGAGGATGGAGATGGCGACGATTTGGAGGAAGAGCCCTGCCATGTAGCCTATCCCGACGCCTTTGGAGGAGATTTGGCTTGAGAGGGTTAGCTCGAGGGAGGTCACGTCCTCGTGGGTCGGGATGCGTTGTAGTTGGGGGTGGCCGGTGAGGACGTCGTCTGCGAGCAGGGCGACGGTTGAGTCTACCATGTGCTCGCTATCGCCGTCGTCGAGGGTTGGGTCGTGGTGCTCGGCCCTCGTTTTGTCCACGTATTCGACCAGCGGATGATTCCTCACCAGCAGAGGGAGGAAGGAGTTGAGGAGCACGAAGGAAGCCCCGAACGCCGTGTTGGAGATGATGGCCAGTAAAGCGCCTAGAACATAGACGTCCTTGTTGATAAAGATGTAGAGCATGACCGAGGCGCTCCCGATCCAGGCGAATGCGAGCAGCATCTTCTTCCTCAGGTTACCATGGTCCGCCGCGCAGCTTATGCTCACCACGATGAGCGCCTGCAGAAAGACGCTAGCGCTGAAGGTGTACATTGCGAAGCTGGCCGTGTTGATCTCCATCCCCAGCACGTAGACCACGCACTGGCCGTCGCCGGCGTTCTTGTCCGAGCTCGATCCGCATGGCGTCGTCTTGTCAGATAGTAGGACGCCATTTTCCCTCGCCAGTGTTTCCAAGAGTATCGGTATAAATGACCCTGGAGTAGTCCTGTCAGTTCAATTACGCGTTGTGGCCAGTCTCAACTGGCGTGTAGAGGGCGGCAAGCCGTGCTCCGAGTCACGTACCGATTCCTATACATCGTGTTAGTCAAATGCGCCTACACCATTTCGACATTGAAAAGAACCTCCAAACTAACCACATATAACATACACCTCCGCAGCAAAAGCATACGCGTACCAACCCTTAATCTCCTTGTCGCTCGTCGGCCGCGTGTCCTCGCCGGGATACCTGGGCGGCGCGCGCCGGTCCTCGTCGAGGCTCGTCTCAGTCATGATATCGTCGTCGTTGCTGGACCGCTCGTCATCGGCCTCGAAGGAAGAAGAATGCGACCGGAACGACTTCTTGGACAACTGTGATATCCTCGAGAATAAGCGCGGTGCTGGTGGTGGCCGTGGAGGAGGCTCAACTCGTGGAGCCATTTGTTCGAGACGATGAGGCGCGGAGGCCCCGGCGGGCGGTTTTATTGCGTCACGTCAGCTGCTGGGAGCTGCCGGATTCAGAGGTACGTGGAGCACTGGCCACAGCTGATGTCTCATGCCCACAGCAGCTAAGTTTAGAGTTTACAGCAGCCTGCGCTACTGGCCCGTTATTCCGGATGACGAGAGACGGTGAAACGAAGGAGCGTCTTGGAGAGAGAGAGATGAGGAGAACATGGAAAGGTGATTTAAACAAGTCCATGGGGAAAGAGATCTAAGGATTAAAGATGATTGCAACCAAGAGTCAGGCGATAGTATCCCCTTGTGCAAGTTGCATTCGAGGAGAACGGCAGCTACCAACCTGCCCCCACCACGTGCTTGAAGATCTACAAAAAGGGTCAGGCACGACCCCTAATTCTGGCGGTCAGCATCCTGATTGCCGCCGTCCCTTCCCAGTTTGTGAACTGGATAGATCAATTCAGGTCTAGTATCCGGTAGAGAAAGTCCATCCAGGTTTTTGTTGCTCTCTTGCCTGCACTATCTGCAGTCCTCGTGGCCGTACTTGCTGTTGTCGCTGTCGATGCGGGGTTGAAGAGGGTGTGGAGTGCATTAAAGCTCTCTGTCTCGACATGAACCGATCAGAGTCACTCGTTCCTTGCCTGGGGATCTTAAACAAGAAGTATATTCCCTATAATGGTTTATTACGCAGCTAAACTGTAGGTATCATCTAAACGTATCAAGAACAAACCACCAAAACGAAGAATAGCATGGAGTTGTCATCTCATACCGCAGAACTCAACAACATCATCGCGGGTATCATTTCGCTTCCTCACCGCTCATCCCTCTCTTCCCCCCTTCTCCCGCCCCTCTCTCTCTTTCTCTCTCTCTCACAACTCAACATTCTACTTCTTCCCAAACCCCCCAAAAGCCTTCTGCTTCAGCTTATCCGCCAGCCCCTTGGGACTCACGGCCCCGTCGGCGACCCGCGTGGCGTGCTCCTTGCCCGGGGCGCCGTCCCCGTGATGCGCGAGGTGCTCGTTGCCGGCCCCGCCGCGGCCGGTGTGGTAGTCGGTATTTTCCGAGGACGGGCGCATGGCCGTCTCGGGCACTATGTCGACGTCCTTGCGGGAGGGGGCTGTCTTGCCCGCGTCGCCGATGTTGGCCGCGCCTAGAAGACGTTCCCCTCGTGTTAGCTCTTCTGGGCTAGATCTGTTGGGCGTTTGAAAAACAAGACTAAGCAAATGCTCCGGCTTGGTGAGTGACGAGGTCTGTCTCGGTGAACGAGGATACCGTTGGTACCAGTGAAGTCACACCCCCCCAAAACCGGGAGGAGAGCAACCTTATCGTAGCTCGGGGGGTTTCTTGGCGTGCATGTCGCTAGCGACTTTGTTATCGGCCCACCAGCTTCGACGTCGATAAGGGCGCTCTTCCCAATATTTGCTGATAGTTGTCTGTCCGCTGGAATGGATGTTCCAACAAGAACAAGGCAGAAAGTGGCGATGATATTGTCTCTTGGTCTCGTCCGATAGATGTCGGCAGTGGTGTACTTTGTGGCGTCCATCGCTCCATCACCTCAACACAAGAAACACAACTGCTTACCTCCGCGACCGGTGCTGAATGCGCCATCGGCGTGGCTGCCCTCGGGTCCGGCTCGGACGACCTCGCCGTCGCCGTAGGGCGTGTCGTCAGGCTTGATGTTGCCCGCGCCGCCGCGGCCGTGCGATACCTCTGGTGTTTCGGGTCTGGAGCCTACCATTGCGTCTGTTATTTCGAAAGTAAGAACTGTGTTTCTTCAAGAAGGCTGATGCGGAGAAATGAGATCCCACCTGTTGATATAGGGGGTCACGCGGGGAAGAGGAGGAGGAGGAGTATTAACGTTCTGACTACCAAGATCTCCTGTCGTCGTGTGTCGTGACTCGATTGTGGAGCGGTGTAAGTGGAAGTGAGTGAGAGTCAGTAAGGATTGGAATCAGGAGATCGAAGAACGGGCGATGCGGACTGTCTTATACCTCACTCGAAGAGCCAAGGTTAAGTGTCAAGCCACACAGCCGCGTTTTCAAGGCTTGCAGAAGAGAAAGAGAAGATTGCGGAATTCTAACAACAGAATAGCTTTTGTCAAAGTACAAGTCACCGTGGCATCATGATACTGCGTGCGGGATATATCGCCAAGATACGCAGCCAGTCACGGCGGGAGATCCCCAGGCGCCCGCTGAACCACTCAGCGACGGCTGGGGTTGATGGTGACAGCAAACTGCATTACGTACGGCTATGGCATTTCTTTAGCTTGGGTTAGCACAGCTTGGGGGCATGGTGGTGTGGTGACAACTACAAAAGTACAGACATGTGAAATGTTGTTCCCAGTCTTTCTGGCTCGACTTACCCAACAACTCCTCGAACTCTAGCATCTCACGACAATGTCTCCCAACCAACCCACGTCTGTCTTTTCTCTCAAACGCAACAATGAGTGAGGCATACTCGACAGCCAGGACAAATCACTCCGATATGATAGCAGTCAAGCATACCCAGGTAAATCTCCAAGTCCATGACGTTCGCGGTACGTCCCTGAGAGTCTAGAGATAAGATAACCGCCTCTCATTGGTCCAGCTTTAAGGGGTACCTGAATCATCGACCACGGAGGGAGCCGAACGCGCATAACGGATCATCACTGTTGCAGAGATTCACAGTTACGGTTCCAGAAAGTTTATACGGACGTCGTCGACCGAATAAGTGAAGTTGAAGCTGCAGAACAGACCGAGTACGAGCGAGCAGTGTTCCAACCAGTTGCTACCTGACCTACCCTATATGGATGGGATATACCTCTCATTTTGTCCTCCAGAACTGTCCTCGACTGTATAGGGGACTGCCACAGGACCACATTCATGTTCACGGAGGGCCCGCGGTCCCTCTTTTCAAGTTGACCTTCTAGAACTTCCCGGCTCACCTGAAGGGTTGCAAGAATGCAAGGACTTCTATGTCATGACGCCCATGTTGCCGTCACATGCCGGCTCGTGCGAGAAGTCTGGAGTGAGGTGTATCTGATATGGGTAAAGACTGAACTCTAAGATCCCAGACCAGGGAGTCGGGTAGAGATGTGTCTGTCTCAACGGAACGTCACTGAGCTGATGTGGTTGGGATAGCGAGAGCCCGCCTTGGAGGAAAGGAGTCAAAAACGTGCACACGAGAGTGATTCACCCTCCAGAGAAGAGAAAGGAGAACCTCGAGGCACTGGGCGGATCGGAAGGGCAGTGCCAGGAGTCAAGTTCTCCGTGTACTAGTATGGGTATCGCAGCCCGTACGATATTCTATGCGACCAACGAGAACTCCATCCCTCGAGATCGTGCGCGGCGCTCCCCCGGTGCTGCAAAGAGCAAAGGATGGCGACGATTGCACATCGAGGCGCATCTCCAAGCGCTGCGGGTGTGTCAAAAGGCTCGGGACGAGACGACTTGCATGAACGCACTTATATGCCATTTGGGAACGGATTCATGTTCTGTCGAATTGCTTCTTTCCCTCATAACTGCGTGACGGCTCAGAATGATGCTGTGATAGTCCCACTGCAAAGGACTTACAGCCTCCTCTCTCCCTCACCTTCTCAGTAGGACACTTTTCTTTGGTTTGATTCTCCTCGGGTGTGCAACAAGTCTAGTTCTGTCGCGTCAAGAAGGATGAGCGCAGGATTGAATCAAACATACAACCCAGTTGAAGGCCAACAAGTGCCGCGCACCAGATAACATTGACCCGTACTGGTATATAGGCCGTGATTAAACCGAGATCTTTGCTATCCCATATATGCTATGCCACCATTATCCAAAATCTGTACAAACCACTCTTAGACAGCACACGCTCGACGCCGATCCCATCCGGACCCGTGATCTGATTTAAAAGACATAAGAAAATATCATCAGAACGCTGGCTGAACGTCCACAGTTATTCCAAACCTTCATCTTTCAACAACCTCATTAGTTCTCTACCCCCTATCTCTTTTAAAAATCCCTGTACGCCCCCGGCGTCCGGTAAGGATTCGTATTCCTGATCCTCTCGGCGCCCTCGCCCATGTGCGAAGGCGCGTCCACGGGGCTGAACCCCAAATCGCCCCCGGCCTGCGAGCCGTAGCGACTGCTGCTCCCGCTGTTACTCCTCTGGTGCAGCCCTCCATCGCCCGCGCCACCCGCCGTGAGTGGGGAGACTATGTGGGTGTCGTCCATTTCGTTCCTGTCCAATGGGTACGGCGGGTTGTGGTTTGCCGACGGTTGTTGTGCGTGGTTCAACCTCGGGCTGCCGCTGTCGGCCTCGTATATCGCCCCCGGAGGCGGTGGTCGGCTCGTGCCGTCCGCTTCGTAGACCTCGCCGCCCGGTGCTTCTGCTATGTCTGTCGGGATGCGGGGTGAGAGGGGCTTCTTTGGCCCGCCCGAGATGTTGGAGTACCGGTCCAGATTGGCGACGGGCGTGTCGTGGTGCGGCGCGGCGGCGCCGAAGCGGTTGGAGGGGGAGGTGCGGGGTGGCGGGATGGGCTCCGACATGTCGGGGATGTAGGGCTCGAGGTAGGAAGACGGGTCCTGGTGAGGGGGGCCGCGGGCGCGGCGCCTGCGGTACCACCAGAACATGGCTATTACGATGAGTATGGCCGCGGCGCCGCCTATGCCGCCTCCTATCCCGGCTTTGGCGCCGGCGGATAGGCCGGACGAACTGCCGCCGGATGCCGGGGGATCATCTGAGCCGGAAGGATCCGGGGTTGAGTTGGTGTCGGAGGGTTTGTCGGAGGGGGTGTTGGAAGGGGGAAGGGTCTTGGTGATGGTTTCGGTCTGAGGGGGCCGGGGCGTCACGGTTAGGGTCGAGGTGGTGGTTATGGTCGTTGTGGCGCCCACGACGCGTGTTCTCGTCTGCATTACTGTGGTGCGGACGATGGAGGAGGTGGGCACGGTGGTCGTCTGGCTGACGAAGGAGGTCACGTCACTTGTTTGGGTGATGCTGGTCGTTATGCTGGTCGTGGAGGCCTCGGCGTCGAGCGGTGCCTGGGTGGGCCGGACGGCGCGTCGCTGGATTGGCGCTGAGCGAGCGTTGACGGAGGAGGTCCAGGGGAAGGAGAAGCGCTTGGCGAAGAGGCTGAGAGTGCCCCAGAGGCCTTCTTCTTGTCTGGGCTTGAGATCCTCCACGATGACAGTTCTCTTGGTTGCTGGCGCGGCGGTCACGGTGACATATACGATGTCTGTCTCGGTTTCCCCGTTGGACACCGTCACCACGGTCGTGGAGAAGATGGTCGAGGTCGAGACGACGGCTTGTTCGACGGTCACGATCTGGGTGGCCACGTGAGAGACAGTAACCACTGTGGCGCTCGTCACGACCACAGTTTCACTAATGCGAAGTCAGAACACGGTTCACGCTTGTACTGAGGACGGGGTCGACAAACAGGGGCAGGAAGCATTCGCCGTTGTTGCATGTCTGGCCGGAAGCGCAGCAAGCAGTGCCGCAACATAGCTGGTCGGCGCCACAGCAGTAACCCGACGAGCTCGAACCACAGCATATCCCACAAGTCGCGCAGAAGTTGACGTTATCGCCGAAGCAGAAGTTGGAGCCGTTGCTAGAACAAGTGCTCTGGCGCTTGTCCAGCACTACCGGCTCGCCGTAGAGAGGTTTGAAGCCGGCGATGGGCACAGCTGCCAGCCATTCTGATGCTGAATCGGTGACATCGTTCGTCGCAGTGTCGTTGCTGGGTGCTGCCGAGACGCCGCCGACGAAAAATAATAGGAGACAGCCGAGCAAGCCGAGCGCCCAGGTTGGGGACCGGCGACTGGGAATTAATAACATGGCAGGGGCATTTGGGAAAACAAGTGAAATAAACGATTGAATGAAGGAAGAATTGACAAGAAAAATGGAAGGATGACGAGGGATTGAACGACGACTTCGTTTGAGACGAGGGAAAATAACAAGAACAGGCGACGGCGTGGCACAAGCCAATAAGACATGGAGCAATGAGTGGCTTGCCGTCTCCCGTTCGGTGGGATGACTGGGTTTCCTGGCTCGTGATGATCGCAAAATGGTCTAGCTACAACGCTACCCTGACTTCTTGGCAGAGATGGCTCTTCTCTGGGCAAGACAATGAAGAAAGAAAGGGACCATTCAATCAAGCCTTGGACTATCCATCAGCACAGAACACGAGTTGTCCATGATTCAACATGTCCACCACCAAAAACAGAGATGCGACATGTTCCAGACGATCTCAGAGCTGAAGAACGCGAATGATGACAGAGAGGCCGACGTGACGTGTCCCCTCCTCCGATCAAAACAGATGCCAGTGGCCAATGGATCGCGGTGGGAAGAGCCAGGGGGGAATACGGGGACCGTCAATTCCGGGAGGAAGGGAATACGAGCTGACAAGGGGGCCAGCCAGAGCTAGGGCTGCCTGGGCTGAAGATCTTGGGCCGGTGACTTCTGAGCCATCAAACGCCGAGTTAGCGCGCTTGTTCCGTCGGTAGCTTCAAAAAAGGTGTCGGACATGCCGTTTAAGATACGATGAAAAGTCACAGAGAATAGAAAAGAGAGGATGAGGATGATTCACCAATGATATCAATTGTGTATCGGATGCCTCCAAGGTACACGTGTAACCGGGAAAGTCAATTCCCCGGACCGGGAAAGAACGATGGAAGAAAGAGACCCTAGAAATTGGACTGCGCGCCAATGGCCGATCTCCACTTTGCATTGTGCTCCACGACGGGACCCCACTACGGCGGGAGAAGCACGGTCCTCCGCGAACTCGAGTCTGGAGATCCGATGGAAGCTTCAATGGGATACGCATGTCAGATCTGGAAATCCGACGGTGGGAGAGCGGCCCAGTAAGATTCCATTCCGTCTGTCTTTACTGTGGTAGCAGACATATTCTCTTGCAAGTCTCTCCCTCGTATCCCCCGCAATGGACATCGACGACATCCTCCGCGAGGTCGACCCGTTGTCCAACGCGGTGCCGCAAGAGACGCGCGACCTCCAAGCATTGACGCGTGCCTGGGTGGCCGAGAGGTCTGCGCCGGAACTGCTACGATGGCCCTCCGACGGCCTGTTCGAGCGCATCAACGACCGCATAAAGAACCAGATCGAGAAGGTGGAGGAGATGACGGGTGATATGGACCCAAAGACCAACTTTGCTCTCATTGTCATCCAGACGGAGCTCGAGAGATACAGGTATCTCGTCAGGAGCTACCTCCGGGCGAGGATAGCAAAGGTACACTCGCGTTCGACATTACTTGATCTACATACCAATCCCCAAGCACAGGTTACTAACAGTATGGCTGGCTATAGATCGACAAGCACACCCTCCACTACCTCTCAACAGACGCCCTCCGATCGCGCCTCTCCGAGGTCGAGCTCGCCTACGCCACGCGACACCAGGCTCTCCTCCACAACCACTACCTCTCCTCCTTCCTCGCCTCCTTCCCGGCGCGTCTGCAGAACCTGAACGACAGCTCGGCCAACATCAACATGATCGATTCGCCGGACCTCGACACAGCCGTGTTCGTGCGGTTACTGCGCGACACCATGGTCGAGAGCAAAGGCATTGACGCCGACGATTCCTCCGAGGCCAAGGACGGCTCGATCATTATCCTGCGGTGGTCGGATGCCAAGCCACTGGTCGACCGAGGCGATGCCGAGCTCGTCTGAGGAAGTGATCTACTTTCGCAGGTCAGGCCAGTGCCACTGGGCTGTTCTGTGATATCCCGCGACAACTTGTAGAGCCATTGGCCTTCACCGAGAGAGGTGGCTGCTGGTGAGCTTACGTTGCAACGACTGTCTCGACTGCATCGGCCCAGAGGTGTAACAGGTCTGCCACCATGTCGACGAGGGTTCACCACACTCAGTCGCCCTCTGGTGAGGACGGCGGACAGCTGCAACTAGACATCTGGAACCATGCCTATGTCGAAAGTCACAGGAGGCCGCGCAACTTACGATCAGGTGCCAGTGCCTCGACATGCATTCGCTGTGTCAAGCCCAGACGACGATTACCATGGGTTTTGGACAATAGAGCCTCAACAGAGACTATCGGATCCGACACCTCGGCGATCGACATTCAGCGCCAAACAACCAATAATAAACGGATGCCTTTGAATACTTTGGAGAGCCGTTGGGCTTTGGCGCGAAAAGTCCGTTACTTCCGAGGGTTAACTCCAGAACTCTGCCAAGAGGCTACGCAAATCCGACACCTCGTTGTTATAGAAGCCAGCCCTCGGCTCTAGACATAGCTCTCACCCGAAACGGAACTTCTTATTTGCGCGACAACAAATTCCACGGGTCACGAGACCAGGCGGACTTAAGCATAACTCGCGACAATGAAGCTCTATCGATTATGTCACTGCGAGATCGAAGCTACGATCGAGGGGTCAACGACGACTCCGGCGCTGGATCGCGGTCGACGATGGAACGCTACTTAAACCACGAGATGTCCTTCCTGATCTTAGGATTCGTGTCGCATTGAGCAAGCAAACCCAATTGGACTCTGCATTTCTCGAAACCATCAATTCGAACCAGATCAAGCCGCCATCATGGGTTCGACCGCCTACACGACCAAAGTGCTGATCACAGGCGCCAATACCGGCCTCGGCTGGCAGATCTCCAAAAAGCTCGCGACTGAGCGCAAAGACTACCACATCATCATGAGCGGGCGCAGCAAGGACGCCATCGAAAAGGCCGTGTCGGACCTACAAGCCCAAGGTGTGACCAACACCGAGTCCCTCGTACTCGACGTCACGTCCGACGACTCCATCGCGGCCGCCGCCAAGTCTGTCTCCGAGAAACACGGCCGCCTCGACGTGCTCATCAGCAACGCCGGCCTGACCTCGGACAACGGGCACGACGAGCTCGACTTCTCGCGCGAGAAGTGGAACATGGTCTTCCAGGTCAACGTCTTCGGCAGCGCCCTCGTCACCGACGCCTTCATCCCCCTCCTCGAAAAATCCCAGTCCGAGGCCAAGCGCATCATTTTCATGACCTCGTCCCTCAGCAGCATCGGGTCCCTGGCCGACAAGTCCTGCCCCTGGCGCAAGGAGAACTTCCGCATCTACAGCACCAGCAAGGCGGCGCTGAACATGCTGATGATGCAGTACGCCGTCCAGTACGACGACGATCCGAGCTGGAAGATCAACGTCTGCTGCCCGGGACACTGCGCGACGAACCTCAACGCCGGTAAGGGCATGGAGCCGCCCGAGATGGGGGCTAACAATGCCGTGAGGCTGGCGACGGTGGGGAGGGAAGGGGAGACGGGCACGTTTACGAATCGGCATGGGACTGTGCCTTGGTAGAAGGAGGGAGCGAACATACAAGACTGGGTGGTTGAGTGATGGATGGTACACCAGCGTACGAAAGAAGATATGTCTCGTATTTGAAGCTGTGGTATGATTTGGCTTCAGTCACTGCATACTCTAGCCCGAAACATCAGACGCAACAACACAATCGAAACACATGCTTATGGGCATTAAACTCTAACCAGTGTATCTATGCACCTGTGAGACGCTTCGTCCGAAGACATATCAATCTTGCTTTCTACTCGATGCATCCCGTCTGGAAAAGCAAGATTCTCGCGTTCGACTGAACTCTCCGGACGAGAATCGAAATCGAGCATCTCATGCCATCTCAACAGCTGAGCAGCCGGCAGATGGACCAAAGACGGACAGGGGATGATCGTCTTGGCAAATGTCCCCCAGAAAACGCTATTTCATCCCGCCGTCTTCTGGTTGGTTCGGTGGACCAATGGGCGCTGCCACAACTGCCAGATCGGGAGAGCTTCCCATTCTCCCCTGGCTTCACCACTTGAGTTGGTCATGCTTCATTAAACTCAAAATTTGAGGGCGGTGCCACTCGTTCAAGCTGCTCAGCCATCACGCTCGCCCGAATGGAGGCGAAGAAGAAGCAAAGAGAACGGCTATCACGGCACCGCTAGAGTAAAAGCCATCAAGGTGAACTTCTGGCGTTACGTGTGCACCAGTCTCCAGATCTACCTTCGAACACGAAGTCGCAGCGCATGAGCGTGGTGCTGTGGGCCTTCCAAACGCCAAACACAAGAACAAGAAACATGGGGAAACCATGAATGCAATCGAGATGCGACAAGGGGTAGGTAACGGAACGACGCCGCTAATTTCTTGGGTGTGTGACAACCTCATGAACTTATATACCCAGCTTCCCCAACAAGTACAACTCCTCACTTCGACCTCTTGTTCTCCTCAGTTGCTCTCGCTCTCGCTTCAGCTTTCCCGTCCGTGTTGCTGCTCGCATACTCACACTCGTTGTCCTACCTTCACTGTCGCTATTTTGGTACGATATTCTCGTTATATCCTACTCAAGTTTCCTATCTATACCCAACTCGTTCTACAAGCATCTAATAAACAAACATGAGGTTCACAACCATCCTCCTCACCGGCCTGGCTGCCGCCCTTGCGAGTGCCCAGACAACGGAGTCAACAACCGTCACCACACCAACTACTCTGTCAACCTCAACTACCGCCGACGAGGCACCGGCCGAGACGTCCCAGTCCGAGATCACGAAGTGTATCGATGCCTGCACCCCCGGCGACGTGGGCTGCACGGCGAAGTGCATTGCTGTAAGTCTCCCCTCTTCTGCCTCCGTCCTTCCATTCCACCTACGTATTCTACCTCTTCCCTCTCTTCATCCCTCATACCCGGCCACCCGGCCTCCCCCATCTCTCCCCTCTCCCCTTCCTCCCCCCTCTAATATGCAACCCTTACTAACCCCTTACCCCCATCACAGGTCCCCAACCCCGACCCAGCAGCCGTAAACGCGACAAACGACTGCGTCGCCGCCTGCCCCAAGGGCAACGGCACGGCCGCCGACAACCTCGCCTACCAGGAGTGCGTCGACGCGTGCATCGGGAAGTACTACTTCACCGCCACCACGGGCTCCCCCACCGGCGGCACCTCACCGCAACCCACTGGGACCGGAACAGGGGTGGTGGTGGTTACCACGACCGACGGGAGCGGGGCTACTGTTACTTCTACCAGTACCAGCCGGGGTGCCGGGACGACGGGAGGTGCTGGGAATGGCGGAAGTGGCACGAGCGGGAGTGCGGCGCCGACTGCGACGGGGAATGGGGCGGTGAGGAACGGGATGGGGATGGGGGCGGCGGTTGGGTTGGTTGGGGTGGTGGCTGGGATGGTTGTGCTGTGAGGGGGATGAGTGTTGGAAGTTAGTGATGATGATGGAGGAAGGGTGTATTGTTGTTTGTTGCAGGCGTGTGGGAATATTTGTTGTAATGCTGGAATGTGACGGAGTGACGTCGGACGGCACTGCAGGCGTTGTGATCCAGGCAGATAATGTTGAAGAGGAATGTTATCTTACGGCGGAAGAAATGCTGACGACTTGATGAACCGGTGGTGTGTGAACTGCTTCGCTTATTGTGTGAACTGTCCCATTGGATTACAACTTGATAGCGGCATCACGGTATCGGCACGACACAACTCATACACAATGCCTCTCCCTAAGCTGGACCTCAACCACCCACCATCCCCTCTGGAAATAACACCGCGTCTCGGTCGACGCTCCCCCAGGCGTTACCGCACTCCTGATGTTGTTCCTGGTTAACTCGGCCATGATCACACAGGTAATATCTGTACCCCATATCGGCCTCAGCAAGAGCAGCGGGCCGAGAGGTCTTGCACTCCGACACGTCGTCCCGGTATATCATTTCTGCCGCTCCATCAGCCTTTTGGTCAAGCATGTACGTGTTTGGTTCTGTTTGGTCTGACCGTGGCGGATATTGGGCAGGATACGCCCTCGGGGAGGTAGATAATTGGGAAGTTGGCGCCTGGGGGACGTTGTTAGAGACTAAGTCAAGTGGGAAGCAACAGGTTGTGGATGTGTCAACCTGTTTGCCGCGACCGGTTGCTGTTGCTAGTCTCTTACTCGTCGTGTGTGGAAGCCAACGAATCCCCCTCCATCCGACACCGTACCCGTCTCTCGAAGCGATGTTGCTCATGGCGGCGGATAAAGGACATGACCGCGACTGTCGATTGGAACCAAGGCTACGCCGTAGACCATGTGCCCGGAGGAGGGACTATATCCTTACCAACTGCCATAGACTTGATGAGCGCAGTGACCGGACCCTTACTGTTGACGTCTACTTGGAAGTAGACGACGTTGTCGGGACCCTGGAAGAACAGATGTACCTCCGCGCCACTGATATTGCGGAGGAATGTTTGCTGCCTGGACAGACCGACGGTATTGCTCACACGAGTTGGTGCTGGTGCTGGTCACCGGAGAGGAACTGATGCTGCTCTCGCTCACACCTGTGCATGTCAAAGTGTTTCCAACGGCAGCATCAATCACAACCATAACGAGAGCAAGGCTCTATGCAAAATATGCAGCTCTCGATGTCGTTGTGTCTTGGAAACGAAGCGCGGGATCCTCGTGTGGCTGATCGACGCCGGTGTTGACACTGGTATCTTGTGCATCGCCTTCGTAGATCCGCTGTGGTGAGCGTCTACTCTGTCATTCCCATCTTCAAGCTTTGTCTTGATATGGGTCATTGCGGTACTCTGGACATTACTCTGGAGGGACCACTTCGAGTCCAGCAGGCTCGAGATGTCGTAGGCCCCATGTTTTGTGGACCACAAGCTGCGGACTCTGATGTCACCTCGATCCGGCGGTTATGGAAATAAGGTGAACTCGCTTCCACAACTCAAGACCCTTCATGACATTGCCGCCCATACCACGCCCCGGCGAGCAGGGTCTCTGTCCATTGCACCCGGCGGCGTAGTGCAGACCATCAGCGCCTTAGACGAGGTCATGCCGGCTCAAGGCAGTCCTCTGTCCATCGTGATGCTGCTCAAGAACCAACGACACACTCTCATACCTATCACTTTCTTCAGTGACAATGCGCAGAGTGCTGGGTTAACAGCACGACATGGACATGCTCGGTCAACTTGGCCGCAACCAGAGTCTATCACACCGACATGGCCTCCGTCGGAGCTTCAGGGGAGAGCATAACCAACAGACAATCCACTGGAACGCTGACGTGCCTTTTGAGGGCAGGATCACTTGATTCTGAATCAGTCATGAATGCTATGTTTAAGCTGTTACTGTTGCTGTTCCATGCCGCGCGTCTACAACGCGTACCAGGACAGACAGAAACCAAAGCGCCAAGGAGCCAAGGGCGGGAGTGTTTGTCAAGAATACGGCCCGCGAAAACGGTGAGAACTCTCAGATCTGATGCGGTCTGGACTCCTGGACCCTTCACAATGTCTCCGCGAGGAGTCGAAGCGCTGAGATCAGAGATACCACCCAAGGCACATCACAATTAAAGGGAGCATCCCGCGCTTGCAGTGACTTCCCACAACCAGAATAACCCACAGCTCGCGGCACAGGCGACTTGTTGGGGTTGCAAAGGTGTGGACACCGATATGCAGGGCAAATCCGGGCCCGCCGGTATCAATCTCAATCCCGCGGCGGAAAGACACACAAAACAGACAGCCAAGACATTTCAGCACGCTGAAACATAACCTGGACGCCCGCTAAGCGCCACTGCGGCGGCGACGTACTGTAGTAGCATCCACCTGCCTGCATATGATTTGACAGTTCCCCTATCTAGACTCTCAGACTATCAGTTACTAATTCCACGCCAACGAAGATTCGGACTTATTGATCGACGTACCAAGGCTCATCAAGGGCTGAACATTGCTGATCATTCCCTCGGCGGCGATGAGAGACTTACACTGTCAGCAAGTCAGCTCGCACTTCCTTAATGGCGACACAAAGAAGTGAGAAAGGGGAAAGGGAAAATGTCGAGCCAAGGGATAGGAATCGGGTAAGACTAAGTAGTGCTGGTCTCGTATCGCGTACGCTAGTTGGTACTCAGCAGAAAAGGAAGACGCAATTCCCCCCCCCCCCTGCGCTTCCTCCATTCCCAACAACGCCAACACGTGTGTGGCATGACTCTCCATTCCTGTTCGGTCCTAAGAAGGGTCGGGATTGGGATTTGGGATGGGTATTAAATTCCCCTGGAATCCCCCAGCTGTGCGGCGCGGTACAGTTATGTCGCCATACGTTCTTTTTCCTCCGTGCTTATCTCCTGTCCTCTCCCTTGCTTCGCAGCTGATCTGATCTTCTGTCCGTCTTAAACCGGACAAGAATGAGGGAAGTTCCTTGGCTCGAAGTATAACACCACGCTCTCTTTTGTCTCCTGTTTTCGATTGTTCTTTTCCATCTCCTTCACGATGCCGGACACACCCTGGCAGCGGGCGGCGATGCGGTCCCCCTGGAAGATCACCGTCGTGCTGGCCTTCGTCCTCCTCGGCGCCATCTACACCCTTTACCCATTCAGCACCTGGTCGACAGCAGAATCCAGCATCATCTCCGACTCACCGTCATCATCATCATCTTCTTCAGAATGCCAAATACCAAGTAGCCCCTCGGGCGCACAATACACCGCCGTCATAATCGAGACGAACCTCGATCCCCACGTGGTGCCCATAATACTGCACTTCGCATCCGTCCTGGCCCCCTGGTGGACGCTCATCCTCTACACCCTGGAAGAAAACTGGAAAATACCGTCGTCCGCCGCCTTCCGCCGGGCCGTCGAGACGGGGAGACTCTCGATCAAATTCCTCCCCGCAGACACAAAGCTCAACAACTCCGGCGCCGTCTCCCGCTTCCTCGCCAAGCCCTGGCTCTGGGAGCAGCTCGTCTGGGCGGAGCGCATCCTCATGTTTCAGGCCGACAGCATCCTCTGCGCGGGGGCGGAAATGACGGTGGACGATTTCGTCGAGTACGACTTGATAGGCGCGCCGATAGACGCGCACTTCGGCCAGGGGTACAACGGCGGGCTTTCGATCCGCAATCCGAGCCTCTTCCTCAGGATTACTCAAGAGACGGACTACGAGAAGAGCGGCGCCGCGTTCGAGGACCAGTGGTTCTACAAGGAGGCCAAGGCGAGGGCCGACAAGGGGGAGGGCGTGAAGCTGCCCGACGTCGACGTCGCGAAGCAGTTCGCCGTCGAGACGATCGACTACCCCCGCCCGCTGGGGTATCACCAGCCCGAGAGGTGGCATAAGGACCAGATGAAGGAGATTGAGGCGTGGTGTCCCGAGGTCAGGATGCTCCTGGGCCGCCGTGCGCTTTAGACGAGACGCGGCGTTCATTGGGGTTATCGAGGCATTCTTATGGGTTTAGCTTTAGGTTTTGGGACAGTCGTTGAAATAAGACGTTCTACAGGGTCAAGGGGCGTTTGGGGAGTTTTCTTTGGGGGCTCTTTGGGGGCGGCTGCCGTGTTACAGGCGCGCGGCTTTTGTTTGGTGTCACGATTAGAGAGTATGCGGACAATGGGTGGTGTGACGCCACGTACATTGACGCTTTAGAAAGGGATTTATGCTTATAATGATTTGGGGGCCGCGAGATAAATCGCGACTGCTTTTGACCCAATTACAGGATAGACCTCGTACTCCCGGGACGTCTATACGAAGATGCGGTGATGCCCTCAATTCTGTCTCCCAATTGACGCTTTGCTCGCCCCGGCACGGGCAGCAAGGCTGACTAGAGTTTCTCTCTCTTAAGCTCGGCCGAGCAAGCCCTTTTCCGGCTGCGAATGAAATTTCTGTCAGCTCCCCTGAAGACTAATCTAAGCTCCCTACGAGCCGGCCAGTTTGGTCGACTGTGGTGCGATGATCACGCCCGCCCGTCTAGTTGTGTACATCGTGAAATCGTCCCTCGTGCCACATTCATTCACTCCGTCCTCGTCGGTACGACAGGCTCGATCTGCGTTATCCAAGGCAATCCGAGCTTCTTCATCTCAACGGCGAGCTGGAAAAGATAGTCCAAACTAAGAAGATTGTTGTCAGCATAGGCATTCCTTCGCTAAGAACCTCGCCTCCAAATCTCCAGTCTCCAATATCCAATTCCTCCTTTTCCCGAACCCTCGTGCCCGGAAAATAATAAATTGAACGAAGCCGCAAAATAGGGGACCTCAAAGTCAGAAAAGAAAGGGGGAAAGCATACCTCTCACACTGCGTCTTAGCCTTAACAACATCATCCCCCCAGACATACACCCCGTGCCGCCTAACCAGCACCGCGTAACTGTCCGGATACCGATCCATCGCCTCCTCCAGAAACTCCGTCAGGTCCTCCTCGTGCGCCGTATTCTCTATCACGGGGATGACCAGCTCGTCGTGGTACCCCAGGTTGCCCGTCTTCCCGAACCCGCGGCCGAACCCCTTGATCTGCTCGATATTGTTGATCCGGAACTCCTTCTTCCCTTCCGCCTCCAGCAGCAGCGTGACCAGCACGGCCCATTGACTATGTGTATGTATACAGCACCCCGCCTTCCTCTTCGTAAACGCGGCTAGGAAAAGGGGCGTGCATTGCGACGGCTTAAAACCCTGGGGGTGGCGGAGGTAGACGCGCTGGCGTTTCGATAATGAGTCTGACTGTTGCGCGGCGAGGGAGAGGACGTAGAGGTCGGACGGCTTCATCAGTTCTTTTTGGACGCCCGAGGGCGCGATGTAGACCAGGTCATCGTCGCGGATGGAGCAGCCGCCTCCCGTGCCGGTTACCCACCCCAGGTGCCAGAACTTGGCGCAGAGGGAGGGGATGAGGTTGGCTGGGTGGGAGGGGTCCGGGGAGGTGACGAGGTGGTCGTTGGACATTTTTGGTGGCTGTCGGGGGGGTACCTAGGTATTGTGGTGATGCGAGAGGAATAGATAAGAGGATGGATAAGAAAAAGTTTGGCGGGGTGGAGGGGTCGAGGTGTGCTCCGGATGACGGGATTGAGACGACGTGGGCCTGCCGGTCCGGAGTCTTGGCCGGGCCGGAAGGACGTGCACAAGTAATCGCTGGTGCCGGTGGTGAAGGTACCGAAGAGGAAACTGTGGCTTCAACAAAAGTCCATTGGAAGGTTGGAATATAACGGTTGAGTGGCCTGGAAACACCGTTGTACGGTTGGGGCTCACTGTGCAATATGGCCGGCTATGCTTAAGATGAGGCTAAGTGACTGCCGGAGGCGGACTGATGCTCTGGAAGGGGAGGCGGCATTACACACTACGGGTGTAACTTCGCATCTTCCAGCTTGCTTGATAAGTGCAAGCACAGCAGCTTCTGGTTTGACACACTGTCTTGACAAATGTTGACTTGCTGGAGAAGTTATTCATTGATGTTGACGTCTATACCATAAGCTGTAGGGTAGCTACGAAGGCCTTCGTAGATCCAGTCAAGTTTTCGCTTTCAGCCACGTGTATGAGACGAAAAGGTTCATCTCAGGGGGTAGTCAACAACGTGCACCACAACTTCCGTTCATGGTCTGAGCCACATCTTGGAGCTCATATCTTGATGCGTTCTCACCGTACTATGCAGGTATGAACCCGGAAGTCGGAAGTGCAAACTCAGCTGAGGGAGAGCTTTCGATGCCCCTTCTTGTGGCTGGTCGTACGTATCTTACTGGATATGTTATTAGATACCTTATAGACTACTGGAAATCTGCTTTGAAACCGGCCATTTTATCTCTCAATGCGGCTTCTTAGCATTGGATTTCATAAGCCGTCCTAGCTTCATCCGAAGCTGCCACACTTGGAGGTTGGTTAAGAAGAGTTCAGCTGATATGTTGTAGCTTCTGTTGGAAGGTTTATTGGTTGGGACATGCTAGAAGCAACAGATAACGAGCAACGCCAGACCAGCCAGTGATTCCCTCCTCTCCCAACCTCTCTTCCAAGTCACAGGGGAAGCTCAATGATTCACTTCCAGCAGAGTATGCCGCTGGTGAGGCTCTTAGCATGAATGGTTAACGACAAGTGCTTGCTCGCCGGAGTGAAGCTGTTTCACTGCACCTTCCATGGAAATCCATCGAATCATCGAACCGCAGGCCAGGCCCACATCACAGCTTTCGGAGAAACCCCGCGTCTTACCCGCACCGACCAACTCTTGGCGAACTCCACTCGAGCTGCGACGACCCCGTCTTCAATTGACCACCTTGTCAATTCGGCGGCAGCTTCCATATTCTTCCCGGAAGCTCTGCAAAAGAGGACACGTTGAGCACTTCACCAACAAACCCGTCCAACTAGAAAAGTAAGCCCATCCACCCGCATTCCCATTCCAAGAAACCTGATCTGGAATCTTTGTCTTGTTCCCTTTCCTCGTCTCGAAGCTCTGCGAGCAACGATCCATTTTCACCCTCTTAAACTCTCAAAGCAAATCCCTTTGCTTGCAGAAGGCTGACGACTGTGCACTTTTGCTGTTCTCCGCAATAGCTAGCTTGTCGCTTCTATCGATTTCGTCCACTCTGATCATCTTAGTTGTCTGAGAAGAGTCGTCGACTTCAACATGAGGTTTAACAAGGTCGCCGCCGTCTTCGGCACGGCACTCCTCGCCGGCACCGCCTATGCCGACGATCAGAAGGTCCTCGCTGACGACGGTTCGTCCCCCGCCGACCCGGAGTCGAGCAGCCCCGTCTCCCCGGAGCTCCCAACTTTCACAGTAAGTCTCCCTCCCTGCTAGAAGCGGATCGCACCCAAGAAACACATGCTTTGCGTCCTACGAGCAGAAGTAATCAAACACAGATGCTAACGACTCCATAGCCTACTAAGCTCAAGGCACCTTTCCTCGAGCAGTTCACCGATGATTGGGAGACGAGGTGGAAGCCTTCGCACGCAAAGAAGGATAACACTGGCGAGGAGGAATGGGCCTACGTTGGCGAGTGGGCTGTCGAGGAGCCCATTGTCTACAAGGGCATGGAGGGTGACAAGGGCCTCGTTGTGAAGAACGCAGCTGCCCATCACGCCATCTCGGCCAAGTTCCCTAAGAAGATTGACCCCAAGGGCAAGCCCCTGGTCGTCCAGTACGAGGTTAAGCTTCAGAGTAAGTTGACTCCCTTCACACACAAGATCATGATCTGGCAAGGGCTAACCATGTGTGTGCAGACGGCCTCGAGTGCGGTGGCGCTTACCTCAAGCTTCTCCGTGAGAACAAGGCCCTCCACCAGGAGGAGTTCTCCAACACCACTCCCTACGTTATCATGTTCGGACCCGACAAGTGCGGCCACACCAACAAGGTCCACTTCATCTTCAACCACAAGAACCCCAAGACCGGCGAGTACGAGGAGAAGCACCTCAACGCTCCCCCGACCGCCCGCATCGTCAAGACGACCGAGCTCTACACCCTCATTGTCCACCCCAACAACACATATATCATCCAGCAGAACGGCGAGCAGGTCAAGACCGGCAGCCTTCTAGAGGACTTCACCCCCGCTGTCAACCCCCCTGCGGAGATCGATGACCCCAAGGACACCAAGCCCGATGATTGGGTTGATGAGGCCAAGATTGCTGACCCCGAGGCTAAGAAGCCCGAGGATTGGGATGAGGACGCGCCTTTCGAGATCGTTGATGAGGAGGCAACCATGCCCGATGACTGGCTTGTTGATGAGCCCCTCACCATCCCTGACCCTGAGGCCCAGAAGCCCGAGGACTGGGATGACGAGGAGGATGGCGACTGGATCCCTCCTACCGTCCCCAACCCCAAGTGCGACGACGCTGCTGGTTGCGGCCCCTGGACTAAGCCCATGAAGAACAACCCCGACTACAAGGGCAAGTGGACGGCACCTCTCATTGACAACCCCGCCTACAAGGGTGTCTGGGCTCCCCGCAAGATCAAGAACCCCGAATACTTCGAGGACAAGACCCCTGCCAACTTCGAGCCCATGGGTGCTATCGGTTTCGAGATCTGGACCATGCAGAACAACATCCTCTTCGACAACATCTACATCGGTCACTCCGTTGAGGATGCCAAGAAGTTCGCTGAGGAGACCTTTGACCAGAAGCACCCCCTTGAGGAGCTCGCTGAGCTTGCCGACAAGCCCAAGGAGGATGATAAGCCCAAGCCCAAGTCTCCCTCCGACCTCAAGTTCCTCGATGACCCCGTCCTTTACATCAAGGAGAAGCTTGACCTCTTCCTTACCATCGCCGCCAAGGACCCCATTGAGGCTATCCGCTTCGTTCCCGAGGCTGCTGCCGGTATTGGTGCCGTTGTCGTTACTGTCATTGCCATCCTTGTCAGCCTCCTCGGCCTTGGTGGTTCCGCCCCGGCTGCCAAGAAGGCTGCCACGGATGTCAAGGAGAAGGCCAAGGAGGTTGCGGACAAGGCCACCAAGGCCGCTGCTTCCGGCGCCGAGACCGTGAAGGGTGAGGTCAACAAGCGCACGACCCGCAGCTCTTAAGCACGGTGTCTGCGTGGGTGTGGATGATGAGATATCCTGTGTGGTGCGATGCGGTTCTGGGATCTGGTGGTAATGAGACACACAAAATGGGGCTGAAGATACTATCCGTGCATGGGTTGAAGCTTCTCGGGTTTCTCATCCCGCTCTGATACACAATGGCATCTCCTTTCTTGCGAAGTCCTTTTTCTCCGATCGTATTTTGCTCTTCAGTTATAGGGCGGAGTCAAAGGGCGCGAATGTACTTCTAGGCGTGCTAATTATATCGCTTCGGTCTCTAAGTGCGTGCTGACTGCATGTAATTCCCTGTGATTTATGAAGACATCGTGATTTTGCGGGTTGGGATGGGATTCAATATGAAGTCCGTCTTCGGAGGCTGAAGTAGGCCCCTATCGCCATTCCAGTGTCCTTACCAAATCCCTACTTATCTCCATCAAGGGTGTCCCTTAGCCCGCAGGCCCGTCTCTACGGTCTTACGTATGGAAAGCTCTCCCCCGCGTAACGATTCCCAGCATGACGATTGGCTCCCGGCAATTGACGGCTCTAGACTCCCTCGGAGATCTGGCATAGCTTTCCCCTCATTTCGCCTCTCTTTACTCCACGGTCTTGTCTCCGGTGCGCCTTTGCCGTGGATGAAGGGTCGGCACTTCCTTTCCGACCGTTTATAAGGGCAGGACAGCACCCAATTGCTCATCGGCGGTTATCGCGTCCTGTTTTTCTCCCGAAGGACGAGCCCAGGAATAGCTGTGGTCTCATGCATAACAGAACATAGGCACATTAGCCTGATTCTGCAAGACAAAGTCACCTACAGGGGCATATTTCATCTCCAACTTATTGTATTGAGGGTCTCTTCCTCTTTCCTCCTCACCACGATGCGTCGTCTCTTGTCAAGAGGCATATCCGCCACTACCCGTCGGTCGGTCTCAACAACGTCGACTTCCCGTCCTCTTCTCCTCTCCGCATCCTCCAAAATGGCGCCCTCCAACTCGGCGTCTGTCGCCGCACGCCGGATACATGCCACAGCACAGCACCTCCGTCCCGCATCGGCGGCAGCGGGTCTGGCCAACTCCCCGTCGGCAACCAGCTATCCCACAACCCACGACAAGATTGCCAAGGTGCAAGACACGCCCTTCTTCATCGACAACAAGTTCGTCGCCTCCAGCACGGACAAGTTCATCGACCTCCACGACCCGGCGACCAACAACCTCGTCACGCGCGTGCCGCAGAACACCGATGCCGAGCTCAAGGCCGCCGTCGACTCGGCCTCCAAGGCGTTCGAGACGTGGTCGCAGACGTCCGTCCTGGCGAGGCAGCAGATCATGTTCAAGTTCGTCGCGCTGATCCGGGAGAACTGGGACCGTCTTGCCGCTAGCATCACGCTGGAGCAGGGCAAGACGTTCGCCGATGCCAAGGGCGATGTTCTTCGCGGTCTGCAGGTGGCCGAGGCCGCGTGCGGTGCGCCGGAGCTGATGAAGGGCGAGGTCCTTGAGGTGGCGAAGGACATGGAGACGCGCACCTACCGCGAGCCGCTCGGCGTTGTGGCTGCCATTTGCCCGTTCAATTTCCCCGCCATGATCCCGCTGTGGTCTATCCCAGTTGCTACGATTACGGGCAACACCCTCATCCTCAAGCCCTCCGAGCGCGACCCCGGTGCGGCCATGATCTTGGCGGAGCTGGTGCAGAAGGCCGGCTTCCCCGAGGGCGTGGTGAACGTCATCCACGGCGCCCACCGGACGGTGGACTTCATCCTCGACGAGCCCGCCATCAAGGCCGTGTCGTTTGTGGGAGGCAACAAGGCGGGCGAGTACATCTTCTCCCGCGGCAGCGCCAACGGCAAGCGCGTGCAGGCCAACCTGGGCGCCAAGAACCACGCCGCCGTGCTGCCGGACTGCAACAAGAACCAGTTCCTCAACGCCGTCGTCGGCGCCGCCTTCGGTGCCGCCGGGCAGCGGTGCATGGCCCTTTCTACCCTCGTCATGATCGGCGAGTCCAAGGAGTGGCTTCCCGAGCTCGCTGAGCGCGCAAAGAACCTCTCCGTCAACGGCGGGTTCGAGGAGGGAGCCGACCTCGGCCCCGTCATCTCCCCGCACAGCAAGGCGCGTATCGAAGGGCTCATCGCATCGGCTGAAGAGGAAGGGGCAACCATCCTCCTCGACGGCCGCGGTTTTACCCCCGAGAAGTACCCCAACGGCAACTGGATCGCGCCCACGATCATCACCAACGTGACCAAGGACATGAAGTGCTACAAGGAAGAGATCTTCGGCCCCGTCCTGGTCTGCCTCAACGTCGACACCCTCGACGAGGCGATCGACCTCATTAACGCGAACGAGTACGGCAACGGCGTCGCCATCTTCACCAAGTCCGGCCCCACGGCCGAGACGTTCCGCCGCAGGATCGAGGCCGGACAGGTGGGTATCAATGTGCCTATTCCCGTCCCCCTTCCCATGTTCAGCTTCACGGGCAACAAGAAGAGCGTTGCCGGAGGGGGCGCGAATACTTTCTACGGCAAGCCGGGGATCAACTTTTATACGCAGCTCAAGACTGTTACGGCTATGTGGAGTGCTACGGATGCAATTAGCAAGCAGGCTGATGTTGCTATGCCTAATCATAACTAAGTCTGGGGGTCCGCGGAAAAGGGGGAAGATGTAGATTGTTCAAGTAGGGATAGCATGTCATGGCGTTTAAGTTTCAAGTTGTGTATAGGTTATGGATGGATTGCAAATGTGTGACTTGTGATGTGCTTTTGTAGACGAGCAGCTCGTATAAGGCAGATATCCACCACTGTACTGTATTGAAGCAATATCCACCACCAATTCCGTGTCTGTTTTACATCTCCCAATCTAAGGCAGAGCAATGCACTCAATCTCGACGTCGACGTTCTTGGGCAGCGTCTTGACGGCCACGCAGCTGCGGGCGGGCTTGTGGGTGAACCACTTGGAGTACTCCTCGTTCATGGTCTATACATCACCAACCAACATTGTCAACACATGTCCCCCTTGTCCCCAACATCTCTCTTCCGGTTATGAGTTGCCTGAGATGGAGGTAGGTAGATAGACTTACAGCAAAGTTACCCATATCCGTGATGAACACGTTGACCTTGACCACCTTCTCGATCCCGGACCCGGCCTCCTCGAGGACGGCCTTGAGGTTCTTGATGCACTGCGCCGTCTTCTCCTGGATGGTGCCCTCGACGAGTTTGCCGTCCTTGTCGGAGGGGATCTGGCCCGAGCAGTAGATGGCCGTGGGCGTCTTGATGGCGTGGGAGTAGGGGCCGGCGGCTGGGCCACTCTCTGTTAGCTACAAAGTTGAAGGGAGAAGGGCTGGGTTTCGGGGTGGGAGTTGTATGGGTTGTGGGGGGTAGTGGGAGAGGCAAAGGGAGGTGAGGGGAAGCTTACGGGCGGCGATGGCCTTGGAGGTGACGGTTTCGAAAGACATGGCTGCGGATGTGCTTGAGAAGGATCTGGGGAGGTGTTGGATGGAGAGACGGGTGGTAGAGCGAAGGGCTATGGGCAGGAGACGTCTTGTTACGAGCATTGGCTTGTTTGGATTACAATTGACCTTATGTACGAGCGGGCAGCTTGATGGAGTCTCTCCGTTCTTCGGAAGCGGAGGCCGCTGAAGCATGCGGATAGCGACGGAGTAAGATCCCACCCCGCATTGCGCACCTCGTCAAGGGGTTCTCAACGTTTTATGTAATTGCACATTGAACGACGTATCACTGGAGCTACACACTGCAACAGGGCTCCATTGTGATTCTACACGAGTGATGGCAGTTTCAAACGCTTATAACTGAAGCTGTGAGACAGGAAATGGTCTCCCGTCCACCACGACGACAGTGCGACGCGGACTTCCTGCCGTAATTGACATATCCAGCTTCTTATCGTTATCGGACGGCAGGTGGGGTCAGAGGAAAGGGAGCTTGGACCACTGTGGCATTCCGACTCCCTGAATCCTCGTGAATCCTTTTGGCGCGTTCTTGCCAAGTGTCAAGAGAAAAAGTGGTGGACCCCTGTCAAGGGATGAACCGTGCCACATTCAAGTCGGAGCTGATGAACACCTTCACCAAAGGACGCCTCAGCACAGCTGCGAAAGGGGCTGAAATCTGAGAACCCGTTTACCACTTCTAGCTCATGACACGTTTTTAATATACACATTCCAATTCTACCTTCCCGCCCTCGTTTACCTTATTTCACTTCTTTTTTCATTTGTTCTGTTCCCAAACGAGTGTTACACTGCCCCTGCGGCTCTCTGTGTCACCCGAGTCAGTTGTAAGTTCCCATGTTGGCCAGTCGACGCGATCTGTCGTCACTTCCCTATCCACTCCTCCGCCTTTACAGTTAAAGACAGCTGGTCCGATTCCATCTCCAACCTAAACACCAAGGTACTAACCACCACCGCTCTCAACAGTTGCGTCGAATTCAGTCTGCCCAGCATGGCTGCGACTTCCACGCCGCAAGGAAGCGTACGCCAGCGCAATGTGCCCGGCTCGAGCAAGAAAAAGGACGCAGGCGCCATCTCCGATGTCGAGCTCGAATACATCAACGGGAAGGACAAGACGAAGAAGGTCGGAGCTGGCAATGAGCGCGAGTACAAGGCCACCTTCGTCCTCATGACGGTCCTGGCCTTCGTCACCAGATTCTGGGGCATCAGCCATCCTAACGAGGTCGTCTTTGACGAAGTCCACTTCGGCAAGGTATGATTTTATGCCCTCACTTCACACAGACTCGGGACGGCCAGCTGACCTTAAGCTCGATATCAGTTCGCCTCGTACTACCTCGAAAAGACATACTTCTTCGATGTCCACCCGCCTTTTGGCAAGCTCCTCTTCGCCCTCATGGGCTGGTTGGTAGGCTACGATGGCCACTTCCACTTCGACAACATCGGCGACTCGTACATCTCCAACAAGGTGCCGTACGTGGCCTTCCGATCTCTGCCCGCTCTCCTCGGTGCATTGACCGTCTCCGTCGTCTACTTGATCATGTGGGAATCCGGTTACAGCTTGCCCGCATGTGTCATTGCCGCCGGCCTCATCCTTCTCGACAACGCCCACATCGGCCAGACCAGGCTCATCCTGCTGGATGCCACCCTGGTCTTCGCCATGGCATGCAGCTTGTTGGCCTACATCAAGTTTTACAAGCTTCGACACGAGCCCTTCTCCCGTAAGTGGTGGAAGTGGCTGATCCTCACCGGTTTCGCTCTGTCCTGCGACATCTCGACCAAGTATGTTGGCCTCTTCGCCTTTGTCACCATTGGCTCCGCCGTGGCTATTGACCTCTGGGAGCTGTTGGATTACAAGAGGCCCGGTGGTGCTCTGACCTTGACCGAGTTCGGCAAGCACTTTGCTGCACGAGCATTTGGCCTCATCATTATGCCCTTCATCTTCTACCTCTTTTGGTTCCAGGTGCATTTTGCGATCCTCTCCCGATCCGGCCCCGGCGACGACTTCATGTCTCCCGAATTCCAGGAGACGCTTAGTGATAACGTCATGCTCCAAAACGCCGTCACGATCGAGTACTACGACCAGATCGTGCTCAAGCACAAGGAGACCAAGGCCTACCTCCACAGCCACCCCGACAAGTACCCCCTTCGGTACGACGACGGTCGCGTTTCCAGCCAGGGCCAGCAGGTTACTGGCTACCCCTACAACGACACCAACAACCACTGGGAGATCATCCCGCTCGAGGACGACAAGAAGCTCGGCCACGTTGTCCGCAACCACGATCTCGTCCGTCTCAGGCACGTCGTGACTGACACCATCCTTCTGTCTCACGATGTCGCATCCCCGTACTACCCTACAAACCAGGAATTCACTACCGTTCCCCTTGACCAGGCTTATGGCGACCGACTGCAGGACACTCTCTTCGAGGTCCGTATTGAAGGCGGAAAGCAGAACCAGGAGTTCAAGAGCGTGTCCAGCCACTTCAAGTTCATCCACAACCCCAGCAAAGTCGCCATGTGGACGCACACCACCCCGCTACCGGACTGGGCCTTCAAGCAGCAGGAGATCAACGGCAACAAGGCCATCGCCCCGAGCTCCAACGTCTGGCTGGTAGAGGATATCCCATCCCTGCCGGCCGACAGCCCGCGTCGCGCCAAGCCCGAGAAGAAGGTCAAGACACTCCCCTTCCTGCGCAAGTGGTTCGAGCTGCAGCGGTCCATGTTCTGGCACAACAACCAGCTGACCAGCAGCCACCCCTATGCCTCGCTGCCCTACCAGTGGCCTTTCCTTCTGCGCGGCGTCAGCTTCTGGACCCAGAACGACACGCGCCAGCAGATCTACTTCCTCGGCAACCCCATCGGCTGGTGGATCGCCAGCAGCGTGTTGGCCATCTACGCCGGCATTCTTGCCGCTGATCAATTCTCCCTTCACCGCGGCATGGATGCGCTTGATCATCGTAAGTTCTACTCGCTTATTCTAAGCATCTCCCACAGTTATCTAACAAAGCAATAGGCACCCGCTCCCGACTTTACAACTCAACCGGCTTTTTCTTCCTGGCTTGGGCAACACATTACTTCCCCTTCTTCGTCATGGGCCGCCAACTCTTCCTGCACCACTACCTACCGGCCCACCTAGCATCCTGTCTTGTGACGGGCTCCTTAGTAGAATTCATCTTCCAGACCGAGCCGACCGAGACCGAACTCGCCGCCGTTGGCGGCCGGTCTTCCAGCGTCACCAAGAAGGGCGGCGCCGCCTCCGCCGTGCCCAAGAAGCACCTCACCGCCCGCGAGCGGTTCGGCAGCCAGAGCATGCTGCCGAGCTGGATCGCGGCGGCTGTCATTCTGTCCCTGGTGGCCGGCGGCTGGTACTTCTTCCTGCCGCTTACGTATGGCTACCCCGGATTGACGGTTGAGGAGGTGCTGAGGAGGAAGTGGCTTGGGTATGATCTTCACTTTGCTAAATGAGGCGTGATGGACCTAGAATAAGGGGGAAATGGAGGAGGGAGTTAAGATGTGTTTGATTAGGTGATGGCATGGCAAGCTGGACGGGATGCCGGTTTCTAGGTGGGAAAGACAGGTTACGGACGGACGGTGTTTACTTGTCGGAACATGAAAAGTACAATGGGCATCGCCTCGATATATGGCGTGCTTAATAGCATGCAATGGGAATTTCTTTTGTTTTAGGATGTGTATCTGACTATGAACTGCTCCTACGGTGTATCGTGGAATCGAGCTAGTAGGAGCCCAGGTAGGTACAGTTTGTCTTGTGGCTTTTTGCCAACCCAAGCATGCCCGCCATCCCAGTCTCTCATAAAATACCCTCCTCCCCTTCTGGTTGTCCCCCAACAGGCCAGAAAGGTCGCCATGTCCTGCCAATTTACGAGCCGACCCCGGCATCCCGAACTCTGGGTCTCAGTCTGATACCGGCCGGTTTCATGTCCTTCCCCAGCTTGCATTTCCTCTTACCTCTTAACCACACTCCAACCTCATAGGTCTCCTTCCCTTCCAGCAAAGTTGTGAAGCGCTCGCTCTGCGGTGACAGTCTTGAGCTTGCCCTCCATCTCATACCGTTCTGGACAGTTGTCTCTCCTCATAAGCCATCCCAGCATGCCGCGATCGAATGCGGACAGAGACAAGACGTAACATTTCCCGCTGACTTCCTCCAGCTCGTTCCAATCTCGACCACAACCCAGGGCCATACCTTCACCTTGCCTCCGCCCATCACATGCCGTCACTGCTCCCCCTCTCCCACCCTCAGATGAATCCTCCGCGAAAGACAAAAGCCACTTACAACTTACACCCCACCCTGCTGCCATCGAGGCACCAAGCCCTCTTTCCCTCTAGCTTAAGTTCTACCACCTTGAGTAGCGCTAGGAAAAACCGAAGACACAGGGAGCGGCATCCTCGGCGTCGGCCAGTCGTCCTTTACCTCCCGCACGATGAGAACGGGTGGAGCAGGGATCTGCGGGAAAGGGGACGGGCGTGGGGAAGTCCCCTTTTTGCTCGTGGATGATGATGATGGAGTCTGACGGAGTAGGGACCAAAGGGGGTGAGGGGATGATGGATGGTGGTTCCGTTGGTACTGGTGTTGCCAGGACGGGGAGTTGTTGTTGTTGTTGTTGTTGCTGGTCAGGGTGGTCGCGGCTGGCTGCTTGGTTGAGGTTGGGAGGAGGAGGAGGCCCACCGACATAGAAGCATTCCTCCTTGTCGGTTAGGTGGAGGATGCAGCTGTAGTCTGTTGGGACTGGTGTGGTGGGGATGGTTAGGGTTGACTGGGAGGGGAGGGTGGTTGGTGGGACGGGGAGAGGGGGGAGGCAGGGAGAGGGGGGAGGCAGGGAGAGGGGGAGGTGACTTACTGCGAGCTGGAGGGTGGTGAACATGATGAAGAAGAAGGCTGGGATGTGCATGATGCTGGATTTTTGGTGACTTCTCGGTTAGGATGGTGAGGTTGGTGGAGATGGAGAGGGATATTGGATGCGAGAGACGATGGGTGCAAGACCTTGAGGAGGCTGTGGTGATGACTGGCTGGTAACTTGATGCAGATGGGGTTTGATTATCCTTCTTGATGAGTGTCTCCGACTTGAAAATACGGTCTAAAGTGCGGGAGGTGTAAGACTGCTGGGGTTGATGTTGATGCCAGTTCTTTGGAGATGGAGTCGGCTTTGATGTTATGAGGTAGATGATGGGAGGCGGAAGACTTTGGCTGATAGACTGGCATTGCTCAGTCGAATTTGCCGCATCTAAGGTAGCTCAGCCATTCTTGATCTTAAGCGACATGGGCTAGACCACGACTGCCCGCTTTGATGTTGGGTTTGTCCACCGCAGGCCGCGGCTGCTCTTTCCCTTTTCCCCAGGGTCCAAGCCCACGCATCTGGCGAGTTGCTACTGCCATCATAGGAGCACGTCTTCTGCCCTTGTTCTCTGAAGGGTGGCACTGTTGCCGAGACCCTCAGATAACGTACGTTATTTTTACCCCTTTTCAATCGAGGCCGACTACAGCATCGCCACATTGCAACTTCCCACAAAAACATCATCTTGCGCAAAGGCGATGCAACTTCTAAGCACCACGAGCCCGACGGCATAAGGTAATGATGCCGAAATTGCTTGCAGTTCTAATTTGCGGCGCGTCTGATCTTGAATCGATCAAGCAGCCCAATGTCCTTGCAGCGAAGTTCATTCGAGAATCAGACTTGGAACCCGAGGCCATGACTTCAGACTGGACGGACGGATAAACTCACTGCCATGGCCAAATCTGAACCTTTTATCATGATAGAGAAATGGTCAAAGCATCAAACCTAAATGACCTCAGAGGACATATCAAAAGCCTGTCTTCTCGCACCAAATCGAAATGAATTTCCTCTTCCTTCTTCATCAACATTTCCACCTTTGACACCCACGAACTCGACACGACATAGGATAGCTGTCCAGCCTTCAAATACAATACCAAATCAAACTCGAGACAAGGGAAGAAAAAGACACTGAGCACCATATTAACTTCAAACCACGCACACATCACCACGACCACCACCATGCAACCCCCAAGCACAATCGTCAAAACCCCCCTCTTCCCCCCACCAGACGACACAACCATCCTCCCCCTCTCCTCCTCAGCCGACAGCGTCCGCGGCATGGCTGTCGCCCTCCTGTACTCCTCCTCCGCCCCAGACTCAGAACAAGACGCCATCTTCCCCTCCTTCCTCGCCCAGCGCCAACCCTCTCCCGCCATCATCGCCCAAGCCGCACATTTGGTTGAGTACCACATCGCCACGATGGATCTCGTCGACCTCTTCGTCGAGCGCCTAAAACTCCCCCGACCCGGTGGGGGGCAGATGTGCGCTGCTTGGACTCCGGCTGCTTGTCTCACCGCTACCCCAGTGGTGTCACGGAGCTCGTTGCCGCCTACTCCCCCGTCTAGTCCTGAAGGTGGTGGTGAGCGGTCGAACAGCGGCAGCAGTCCCAGGAGGAAGAAGAAGACTGAGGTTAAGTATAGTCAAACCGGTCGTTTCGACCAGCTGGTCCTCATGTTGCGCACCCACGGGTTCGACAGGCTCCTGCCGAGCCACCACGAATGCTTGTTCGAGTGCTGCGGACACCACGTCTTTGAGAGGCCGGTGCACTACATGGCCGCCTGTCTGGAGATGACGTGCGTCGAGGTCGACGAGGTGACGCAGTTTATTGCGCATCTGTCGGCCGTCATGGCGTTTTATGATGATGAGGGGGTGGTTAGTAATATGGACACGAGGATAGGAGTGACGCGTAGGCTGGCCAGCGCGAAGGATGTTAGTAAGAGGGAGCTGGGGATTAGGAAACGGGGGCTGAGGGGGGTGATTGGGAAGGTTGTTGGGGCTGTTTGAGGAGGAAAGGCTTGCGCTTCTGGGAGGGCACTTGGGGGTGGGCATTGGGAGAAACGGCGGGAGCAACAAGTTTGGAGTAATACGTGCGCGCGGTCTTTGTATGTTTGGTGGGTTGTCCCGAGAGATCTCGACGGGAGTCTGGCCTGCCAGCTAAGGTCCCCTATCACTTGTTGTTCTCATTGGGAAACGGAGAGGGTTTTACAGCATTTGATTGGGAGTTGGAGACAAAAACAGCCGGGTGCTACAGGGACTGCACCTCAGCTCGACGGAATATGGGAGAGTCTGGGGCATTTAGTGATCTAGACGAGTATTGATCTGTTAGCAACTTCCAATGCAACATCGTTATAACAAGTTCCCAGTTTAGATGTCTAGGCCGGTTTCTTCGTGATGACAGAGATCCGATTGCTGTACTATCTCGACCCTAGAGTCCAAGAACAACAGACATCAACCTCCGTAATGTGCCAGTGTGTGCTCCCAGTATTATTGTACAAATCCTAAAGAGGGTATCGCTAGTGACCTGTGAACTCCAACGCAACGTAACAGAAAGTCAGAACGGAAGCAAGCACAAGATCTCTTGAGCCCCTCCTCGTGCCCATCTGGCTAGTCCTCGAGCCTCAGTCCAACCATGCCATCGACGAGAGCATCTATCGGCATCTCCTTGCCATCGCCCGCCTTGACTTTCTTCATGAACTCCTCCCTGTCCATCTTCTTGTCCTCCTCCTTCTCGTCCACGGCGCCGGGGGCTGGCGTGACCATGTTGTTGTTGTTGTTAGCTTGCTGGAGGACCGGCCAGTTGATGTTGAAGTTCTGCTGATGGTCGACCGCCATCATAAGATTGTGGTTCTGTAACTCTGATGAGCAATCGGCACGGAGGTGTAGTTCTTCTCGATCTCATCGTCGCTCACCTCTTCGTCGTCGACCTCATCTTGCTTGATCTCCTTCTTCCAGGGCGGGTTCTTGAGCGCTTCAGCCTGCTCGAACAATACAGGGGCGCCGAGCTTCAGAAGCTGCTTGCCGAACTCTGCGATGATATTGTCAACCGCCTTGCCGGAGATGAAAATATCCTCAATGCCCCTGGAATTTGGCATGTCGAACATCAGGCGCTGCCAAACCTTCTTCCACTTGTTGATGGCCTCTTGGGCAGCAGAGCTCTTGGGCTTGACCTCCTTGGCGACGAGGTAGAAGGTCTTGTACATGCGGTTGACACCACGGGGCTTGAAGAGCTTGATCTTGGCGAACTTGCTAATCATATAGATCAGTTGGCAGGTGATCCACGTCTCCGGGCGGTAGAGGAGGACGATCATGGTGCCACCTTCGGAGATGCGGTTCATGGCGATGAGAAGCTGGCTAAGGGTAAGTTGGAGGCAGTCCATAACGGAGTCCGAGTTGGGCTTCTCATGGTCCTGGTCGTGTTTCGTAGCGCCGCCGCAGAAGACGAGGTCGAACTCGGGAATGCGGAGGAACTTCTGGTCAAAGATGAAGTTCTCGGTGTCAAGGCTGTCGGGGTCCATCTCTTCCTGCTTGAATCCCATGGCTCCGACTAGGGTGTTGACGTCGTGGAAATCCAAGCTGACGTTGGCGTTGGTGTAGTTGCGGTGATAAACCATTATATCGGTGCCCCCAAAGATGGTGATGCCGCACATGTAAGCCTCCGGGTTGGCCTTCATGGCTGTGGCGGCGAAGCCACCGGGGGCGAAGCACAGGTCGAGGATAGCCTGGATCCGTGGAACCGTCTCTTCCTTGCGGACGGACTCGTCGGCAATGGTCATGCACTGAGTCGCACGGTCGAGCTCCTCGGCGGCCTCGCAGCGCTGCTCGAAATACTCCATCTTAGCCCTGAGGTTGTTGGCGGCGGTCAGGGCGCGCTGCTCGGCGTAGTACTCGTCGGCAGCAGGGTCGCGCCAGCCCTGTGCGAAGATAGTGATTAGCTGGTGTTGATGTGATATTCCGAGGAAGTAACGTACCTGCTGCCGCAGCAGCTTCAGGGAGGAGAAGCTCTTGTCGCGTGGAGAGATGTAGTCGCTCAGGCGAGCGTTGGCGCGGGATGGCACTCGGCCTTGACCCATAGGAGGCCTCGGCTTCAGGGCGGGAGGCGAAGCGGCTCCGCCGTTGGTGGACGGGCCGTCCGAGAGATCGATGAGGTCCTCCTCCATCTTGGTGGTAGGAGGCGAGGTGGTGATTGTGAGGTTGTGCTGCCGAACACATGTTAGCACGATTGAACATGCTGCAAATGTAAGTGGCCTGTGGGCTCGAAGTTGGCCTGTGGCCTGGAAGTTGGCTATGGGCTCGAAGTTGGACTGCACAAGTTCAAGGGCAGAGGTCAAGACGAGGAAGGTGAGGAGGATGGAGAGGAGGAAGGAGAGCAAGAAGGAGATTTGGTAATGTGGGCGATTATCATGTTGTGAAAGCCAAAGTTATGCCATCCTTGCCAGGCTGATGGGCTGACGGCGACGAGACGACAAGTTGCCGATTTAATCACTGGACGATTCCACCGCCACTCCCACAGACAAACCAGTCAAATTTGGGCACTTAAAGGGGGAATGAGCAATCACGGGTGATTTGAAGTTGATGTGGCTTCAAAAGGAATGGGTTAGTGACCAAGGTCCTGAAAGAATGCCTTATGACATTTGATGGCGGCGAGGAGACGGCGACATACGGGAAAAACAGGCGAAAAAGAGAGTCTTTAGCAACGAACTACAATTCCAAAAACAACAGAGTTAGCAAATCAAGGACAAAAGAAAGCCGGCCTCAAGTTGCATCGAGAATTGGAGGTTGTGTTGTGGTATCCTACCTAGGTCTGTGGTGTGGTGGTTGTGGTGGTGAGGAATTGGGATTCCGGAGGAGTAGAAATTCTGAAGAGATGGGAAGCGAATCGCGCCAGAGACGCTAACACTGCGGTACGGACTCACTCTTGCACTGTCTCCGGTTCTTCGGGCACTCCTTCTACTGGCTATTACTTGCTTGAGCTGCTCAGTTGTTCCTTCCATGGTTGAGCCTCGCTCGGGTGGACTCTGGTCTTCTCAACCTGGAAGGCGCAAGCATGAACCGGAACCTGATCTCACACATACCTTATGTGAGATCACATCTTGGAAGAAGCAGTTAGTATCCCATTTTGTCTTCAACCGTCCAATCCTTCACAGTGCTGCCCCATCCCAAATAAAGCATTCCCTTTCGTAGACGCACATGATGCAGACATAGTAACTGAGGCCTACCCCCGATGAGCACAGCTCGACGATGTGCTGCTGGGAACACTCGCCAAGGTCTAGACCAGGAAGACTGGCGTCGACAGACTGTCGTCGACGGACTGTCCTGCCTCGTGAACCAAGAGACGCGACGACGCTTTCCTAAATCTTTACCATGACAACCACCTATATCATCACGACACCACTTTATCGCAGGAGTCGACACACTAGAAGATCGTCTGCATCATAAACATCACCACCCTCAAAGTCGATATATGGACGGGTTCACATGTAGTTGACATGATCACATATGAGCGGGATCATTACTCGCATTTCTCTTTGCCATTGAGCTGCCATGAAGAAAAGAAAGACTGTTAGCTAAGTGAACAAATCATGAACATACAGTAGCTAGAAAATCATTGTTATAAGAACAGAACTGGTTCATTGGATGATACACATGGCGATGTTGAACTACAAGACTCAAAACAACTCACTACTGATTAAAGTGTCATGTCTCTGTAGCCCAGATCACCGACTTGCTCTTAGAAGCCCTGCTCGAGGGTATATGGCCTTACGAGCACCTGAAAGCTGCTGCACCTTCGTCTTAGCTGCAGATGCACAAGTGTAGGCTTGCAGTGCGCATATCCGTCCCATGACTCGCCTCAAGTGAATCATGCGGGCCATCAGCATATTTCCGTCTCCTTGGTTCCACCCGCGCCGGGCCTCAATCGATAACGAGAATACGCGTGAAACCTGCCATCAATCAACAGCTGCGTGGCGCAGTGGAAGCGCGGTAAGTCAACAAAACTCCCCGATAAAAATCGGGTCCATTGTACTAACAACGAAATAACAGCCGGGCTCATAACCCGGAGGTCCTCCGATCGAAACGGAGCGCAGCTACACTCCTTCTTTTTTTTGTTCTTTTTGAATTCCCCTTCTCCTTTGCATTCTCCTCCTTACACTCAGCAATGCTGCTCAGTTCCTTTTGATATGGTCGAACAAGAAGCGCACCGCCAATTTTCGTATCCCACAAACATCCATTGCACCGGAATACCTCACCAAGTCGCAACGAGGTATATTGCAAACCAGATTTGCTGCTAACGCTCGAGGCAAATACTGCAGAAATCCTACCAAGCACAAAATGGCGGGTACCAGCGTTACATCGCCATGCCTCGCTTGCCTGCATAGGATGAGGTTAGACCTATCACCTCGCCCGCTCTATAGTGGCACAAGAATATAGCCTGTGATCAACGGAATACGAGAGACATCGATCTGCCCACCACACGTCATCTGCTCCGAATTCCTATTCTTGGACGGTTTGCCCTGAACTTGTTTCCCTCGAACTGACAGCTATGACCGGTTGCACCCGATGACTTTGTTTGCCCTGTCAACGGGGCCGCGGTCGGATCTGGCTCCGGACATGATGTAGTCGAGCTGACCTTGCATAGGCAGAAGGGTGTATGCAGATCCTATAAAACCTACGCCGCGCAGGATTCAACCGGATCCTTTTGCGGCCCTCAACCTAATCTCATGTCATCCATATAACGCCAATATCTCAGCATAACAATTATCAACCAACACGTATTCGTACCATCCCACAACTGCACAACAACACACATCCAACTTACAGAGAAAAACCATGATCCTCCTATCCCCTTTAAACCTCCTCTCCCTCGCCCTCCTCCTCTCCCCTTCCACAGCATCCACCCTCCCCCTCCTCCAAAAACGCGACAACTGCACCGTCTCCACAGGCAAATGCGGCTGCTCCCGCGCTTCCTTCTCGGACTGGCAGTGGCAGCTGACCGACTTCGACTTCCACTCCTCCATCATCTTCAGCACGCCCTCGCACCAGATCGACGGCGGCTGGGTGTCCTTCTCCCTCAAACACCCGGCCGTCAAGGGCGTCGACTTCGACTGCGAGGCGAGCAGCACGCAGCTGCAGGATTTCTTTTACGGCGGGGTGTGGTATCCGTGCGAGGCCAAGGCGAGTGAGACCGGAGGGGAAGAGTTGGGCAAGACGAAGGCGAGTTTTATGTTTGATCGGAGCACGGGGATGGTGAATGTTAGTCAGAGTTGGGTTTGTCGGGATCAGGACCCGAGGTATCCGTGAGTTGCATCCGACCTTTTCATTGTGAGGCGTGAGGTTGGAGATGGGGTACTGACGTCGGACAGGATATCGTTCAAGGCACTGGGCGGGGGCCATTTGAAGCTCTCATGCAACGAGACTAAATTTCAGAACTTGGACTGGACTCCGGGTCAGACGTACTCAAGCGACATAGTCCAGTGTGCGTTGGCGAATGCGACGATACCACCTAGCGAGCAGTCGGCTGTTGCGTGATGGTGTCAGGCGTTTGCAGGGGGAAGGCCTTGCTGGCAAGATGGATTAAGACAATGGCCTCGAAAATTAATCTAGCGGGATGATTTTCTTCGACTGTTGATGTCGGCTTCAAGTATCGTTGTCCCCCGCCCCAGGAGCAGTCGATGAACCAGGTTCTCGACCTGTTGTCGACGTTTTGGATAGCTGTGTATCATTATATAAGACCTGTACTGCCCGGGGCCAAGACAGAATTCTGACCACAGACATCGGCCACTAGCAGTAGGCTGATGCGCCACTGTATAGTAGTTACAAGCGGGCTTTGTCAGACGTCTGTGGATCTTACATCGACGATTCCATATTATCTGACACCATGGACTCCTCAATACCCTTTTCCGTCCCCACGTATAAACTCATGCTGGGCGACTCTCACTGCGAGAGTGTCAGAAGTCCCGATCCTTCGACTTGGACTTGCCGCGAGAGGAGTCCACTCCTTACTTCAGATGGGCTGAGGGACTATTCAATCCGTCTTGAATCCTCTGTTGATCAAAAATGATAATGCTAGAAGCTACTGTGTGGCCAAATCCCTTGGTATCGAACATCATCTACTCCAAGAAGAACGTCGTCATCGACCTCGGCGGCACCCTAGCCACAAACTTCGTCCCGTTGATACCAAAGCTGTCCACCGACAGGGTGTTGTTATGATCGTTATCCGCCAGATACACCGTCGCCTTCGTGACATTGAGGCCGTTCCCGGCGAAACTGACGGAAACACCGCGCTCAAAGTGCGCCTCGTTGATGACCGGGACGGCGACCGTGCCATTGGTGTTGACGAATGCGCTGACGTACATGTTCTCGGCGCTGCTCGTGGCATTGGCACGCACAGCTCCCGGCCGTGCAAAGCGGAAATAGCCCGCGAAAGCCCACAGTCGTGCAGAAACGTCAAAGCTGTCGTTCATAAGCCGGATCAGCACCGCGTCGCTGCCCGTGCCGCCGGTGTTATTCTGCGAGCACCACCAGTGGAGGTAGCCGGCCGTGTTGCTGTTGACTATTGCGTTGTGGCTACCAGGTATCGTCAGCATCTTCACCAAAAGACATGGATTGGGCATACTCACATGTACATAGCCCACTGAAACCCCTCCGCCAACTGCCCCGTCGTATCCCAGGTGTTATTCCACCCGCCGCTCCCATCACTCCACTCAGTCTGCACATTCGGCTGCCCATTACCCACATTAAACGGCCTCTCGGGGTTGCTCTGGTAGTTATGCCACGTCGCGACATCGTACAGCTTATTCCCTCCGGCCTGCCCTAATTCATATAAAATGTTCCTCTCCTGCCTCGCGCCCGTCGCGTCGCAGCAGGACACGAGCAGGTCCGGCCTGTACCTCTTCACCGTCGGGTAGAGGACCTTGAGGAAATCGTACGCCTGGTAGCCGTCCGACTCCATGCTCGCGTAGGTGACCGGGTTGAAGTCCGGCTCGTTGTACGCCCCCAGCATGGAGATGTTGATGCCCCTCTCCTCGTAGAACTTGACATACTGCACGAGGTAGTCGGCGTACCCCTGCCGCCAGTCCTGCGTGCAGTTGCTCCCGCGCACGCCGCAGATGAAGCCGCCGTTGATGTCCGTTGCGTCCGTCTTGAAGCACCCCGGCGCGGACCAGGCGTCGGCGTAGATGAACAGTTCCGGGTTCGACTTCAGGGCTTGCCGCGTCATTCTTAGCTGGCAGCTGTCGGCTGTCGACTCGTTGCCGGAGAAGGTGTAGTTGAACGTCGACGACGGGGTGGAAGGACAGCTCCCCAGGATACCGTCTGTCGAACTCGAGCCGACGCGGTTGCGGAGGATGGTGAGGCCGCCTACGTTCTCGCTGAAGAGGTAGTCGGACACCAGTTGTTGATTGGTGGGTGAGAGGCCATGAGCTCCCGTCTGGTCGCAGGCTACGCCGAAGGCACCTGAGCAGCCGCCGCCGAACATCGTTTGGTGTTTGATGCTGGTGTCAATGGAGATCTGCACGGCGGACTCGTTTTGGGTGTAAGACCAGGGGATGGGGATGTACTGCGCTGAGACGGCCGTAGCGCCGGCGAGGAGGAGGAGGGTCGACATCTCAAGCAGCCAAGGTGGGTAGCAGGTTTGACGCTATTCTGCTACATTGCGCCGGAGGGGCAAACAAGTTGCTGTCTTATATGCCACGACATCGGTGTTGTTCGCGATCGTGATAATGTTCAGCACTTCCGAACGTGACGGAGTGAAACACATTTATCCAGAGAAATGGCTAGGATGCGGAGGCATAAGCAGTCAAAATTAAGCTCTTTGGGTACATAAACCAGCGACGGCACGCGGATTCGTGGGGAAATCGTTGTCACGTCGGTCTATGACGACGATCTCCGCAGCATGCATAATTTCCGCAGGACAAGTATGCCGTGAGCCGACTCAAATCAAGATGGATGTGTTGGAACTGCATGGAGATCGGCAAGAACACCGGGAGGGGTAGTTGGCTGGGATCCCGAATGATCAACTTGTGAAGGTAAAATGAGAACATCAGAGCCTGGGAAATGATATGCGCGAACATCGCCAGGTCTTGGCAGGGGTTTTGTTTACTCGCCAAATTAGCCGGAGCTAGGTAAGGCACCTTAGCACAAAAGTCTAAGTTCCCGAACCACGACCTCCGCACTTAACCTGGACTATGCCTTGCCAAGCTTACCAGAGGTATCAATCTAGGGCACCTTTCCAGCTGCCGCGACATGCAATACGCGTTGTTCGTGGCGAAGTCTAAAACATGGAACATAATGCCAAGCCACGATCTCAAGGTTTTAAGACTGCGCCACTGGACTATCGTACTTCAACAGACATAACTCGGGGCTACCAATTTCCTCTTTCGACATTCTGGTCGAGCAGAGTCAACCCCTGAGAGGCGCTGAAGAAATAACTAGCGGCATCTGCGTAGTATCCCGTGTAGGCTGCAGGATAACACAGCTGGGATAGAGACGGTGGCCAAGCCTCATCTACACGTCCTTCTGGGCATCGAATGTCGTATGAAACATCTTTGAAAAGGTAGGTTTTGGTATATAACGAGAGATAACGTCTGCCACCAAGAATGAGCATCTCACAATCACAACAACGCCCATTATGAAGTCTCACTCTGTTCTATCCATTGCTCTCTTCGCTCTTTCGCACCTTGCAAGAGCTCAATCCGATGTCGTCTTACCTGCTCTACTTGGTCGGCACCCAGTCTCCATCTACGACCACGAAGTCAAAACCTCGCGTCCAGACCCCCTCGCACCAACACACCAACTCCGCCGCCTCATGGTAACAATCTACCGGCCCTTCCTCGACAACACCACATGCACGCCCGAGCACCAGTCACTCATCCCCTACGCCCCGCCCGTCGTCGCAGACGCCCTACTCAACGCCCTGCTAGGCTCACCAAACGCATCATCCATCCTCACCCCAGTGAAGCTGCTCAACTGCTCCCTTCCCGTCCCGTCATCATCTGCATCTGGCCCGCTCCTCCTCTTCAGCCCTGGTTACGGCGGCACTCACCACGGCTACGCCTCCACCCTCCAAGCAGCCGCCAGCGCGGGCTACACCGTCGTCGCAATCGACCACACCTACGAGTCCGCCGCCGTCGTCTTCCCCTCCGACGGCGAGGTCGCGTACTACTCCGCCGTCACCGACGAGTACAACAACTCCACCGCCGGTCAGAACTTCCTACAATCCGTCCGTATAGCCGACGCCGTCTCCGTCCTCGACGCCATCGAGCGCGGCGACGTGCCCGGTCTGGGTCGGTATTCCAACTCCAGTTGCTCTTCCTCTTCGCCGCTGCCGCTCCGCGCTATCATGTACGGCCATTCCTTCGGCGGCAGCACAGCCGTCAACGTAGCCGCCCTCGACGACCGCGTCTTGGCAGCAGCCAACATCGACGGGCCGTACTACAACCCCGTGGCCAACGGTACCGCCCCGGTAACCAAACCGCTGCTTATGATGCAGTCCTCCGCCTTGCCGCCGGCTGCGGCGGACTGGCCCGCTTTTTTTCCGAGTGTGCGGGGGTGGAAGACTTGGGTGCGGCCCAACGGCACGACGCACTACGGGTATACGGACCTGCCGGTGCTGGCTGACCTGCTGGCGTTGAGGGGCACGGTCATGCCTGAGGAGTTGGTCGGTACCGTGGATAGCGGAAGGCTGCAGGAGATTGTGTGGCGGTATACGACCGAGTTCTTCGACTTTGTGCTGAAGGGAGGTCGGGCGCCGGACTTGTTGGTTGGGCCGAGCGGGGAGTTTGGTGATGTTGAGTTTGTGGGACATGCTGAGGCGGAGACGGGCAATTGAAGATGAGTTATAGATGAAAAATGTAAATCAGATAACGATGCTTTACTATGCGTATATCCCCATGACGTTTTTATGTATCACATGGCTTCATGATGAATCCTGCTGATGGTTTTCATGTTCTCCGGAATGCGTCATGTAAAAAGAACGAGGAGTAAGAAGTTAAAAGAGCAAAAAGCTCGGTCAACCCGGTCCGATTCGAACCCCCGTCTCTGGTGAGGCTGCCTACGAAAAACCGCTAAGGATTCTTACCACGGGGTCTAATCGCTACACCAAAGTGCACCAGCCTGGGATCCCGCGGCCACTGCCCACAGGTCCCTGTCTGGTGGTGAGTGCCGGTAGTTGGGTATACATACCGAAGCTTCTATCGTTAGGTTGACGTTGACCTCACCTGGCTTTGCTCTATGTCATGACATGATTGGTAATTAAGTGGATGCATGCTGTTATTACGGTAGGTATTGATCATGATCATCTTCATTTATTTCAGTATCAACAAGGTGCACTACCTAAACCACAGAGGTCGAACTGGTCGTTATCAAAGGCAGATGAGTCCCGCGACATTGCGCCCTACTCTTCCGACTCTTCCTGTCAAGAGGCCTCCCTGTCCTAGGGTACATACATACATGGTTTCTCGAGAAACCCCTATCTACACAATCCATAGTCAGAACTCCCCTGACGCCTCAGACAGGCTCCGACCTCCTCCAAGACTTGGCGGTCTTCCAGCGCGGCTGCTCAGTAGCCATGCCTGACTCTGATGCGCGCTGCTCCTGGTTCCGGAAGGGGGTGTAATGACCTGGTGTAGCTCGGCGTTGCTCCTGTCCTGTCGTTGTCCGGCGCTGCTGCTCCTTGTTCCAGGGAGCCCTCAGCATGGCGGCGTGCTGGATCTGCCAGACGCCCCTTCCCATGGTGACGAGTGTCTCTCCGTAGTCGCGGAGGAGGTCCTCGACTGTGTCGCCTGAAAGGTAGACTTCCATCTCGTGAGTGCCGGCGCTGTCGTCAGGCTTCTCCTCCTCCTCTGGCTTCTCGCCCTCAGCCTTAGAAACCTTGGTCTCCTGGTCCTCAGCCTTCGCAACCGTGGCCTTCTCATCCTCCAGCTTCCCATCCATAGTCTCATCCTCGACAGGCTTCTCGTTGGTCTCGTCACCCGCAGCCTCCTTGACCTCGGTCGCAGTCAACGGGTTAAACGTAGCCTTCCGCCAAGCATCCATCCACCCCCTCACAGCACGCTCGGCCTCCTCACAGCCAGGCCGGACATTCTTAGCCACCAGATAGAAAGAACCCCTCTTGCCCCAAGTGTACTCAGGCTTGAACAGCTCCACATCAGAAACCTTGCTCATGGTATACAGCAGCTGAGTAGTCGTCCAGTCCTCCACCCGATGCAGCAAGCAAATCATCGTCCCTCCCTCCCTCATCCGCTGGAAGGCGATGACGAGCTGGCTCGTCAGCAGCCGGATAGCCTCGTACTGATCGCGGTAGGACTGCCGCTCCTGAGTCCGCAGGACCTGGCCGTCGCAGAAGACGAGGTCGAACTTCTCCCCCTCAAACGGTTTGTCGTAGCGGAAGTTCTCTGCGTCCGGGTGGCCGGCGGGGATGTCCTCCTTGCCGACGCCCATGACGGCGGCGTACATGGTGATATCGGCGTACTCGCAGACTACGATCTCTCCATCTACCGGGATGACGACCTTGTGGCCGCCTTTGTTCATGGGGAGGGTGATGGCGCGGACATTGGCACCCTTGTTGACTTCCATGGAGACGAACGAGTAGCCTCCGGGCGCCATGCAGAGGTCGAGGATGATGGCCGGGCAGTCGGGCATCAGTGACTCCGGGATGGTCAATGCGGAGGTCTTCTCCTGCATCTCGCGGGCGACCTTGATTGCCATGTTGTGGAATCCCACATTTTGAACGGAGTCGGCCTCATCGGCGCGCTTGCGTTGCTCGGCGAAATGGGCGTCCGCGAGGGGGTTGAGAGCCGTCTGGAGGGAAGAGGAGTGAGTGAGTTGCGGGCAGGTAAATGCAATGGGATTAGGGAGGAGGAAAAACAAGACTTACGGCAATCTTCAGCTTGTGGAGCTCCTGAAAGACGGAGTCGCGAAGAAGGGAGGCATCTAGGAGAGCCTGAGGGCTGCCGGGCTTAGCGGAGAGCTTAAGGTACCTGAGGCCGTTGACGACTGGCTCGTCGGCCGCCTTCTTGTCGGTGGGCGAAATCATGATGCCCTTCAAAGAAGAAAGCGTGGTTGATAGAAGCCTCTCGTAATCTGGATCAGAATTCTTCGAGAAGAGAAATTCTGGGGTAGGAGGTTCTGTGGCGGAAGGGACGTTGTTGCTATAGAAGTCGCGACGTTTCGAGAAGGCAGGAGCGCTCCTAAACCACAAATCCCCCAGAAGCTTTAGCGGCCCCAGAGCAAGGTGAACTGTGTTTATCTCTCCCCCTTAACTGTGTGTTCTCTCTTTAATGCGTAAGAAACACACGGAGCTTACAGTGGCTGACTTCGTTTTATGCAACTTGCTTCGGCCTGTACGGATCTGCCAAAAGCTCACAACCTGTGCTTGACAAAGCCTGGCAACTTCATGGCTCAGAAAGGCAGTCAGCACGCTAGGATGCATGCTTCGTGTCTTAATCACCACTATGGGACTGATGCGTCAATGGCCCAGAAACATGGAACGCGCTGGAAGTGGCGGACAGCAGAAGGTTCTCCCATAGTTCCTTTCTCATCACTTCGATATCATGTTGGAGCCTCAGATTAAAGGTGACATGGTCTCATTTATGAATATTGCTTAAAGGAGGCATAGTAAATGTTGGAGTTACATGATCAGGTACCCAGTCCCATCCTGTCCTTTCTCGACGTTATTCAACACGCGGCAGAAGTAATAGCCTCCTTCCCTCCTGCTACTCATCATTAGCTTCTGTGTCCCAACCGAAGCCCTCGTTAAGAGACAGCATTTGAATCATAGCTAATATAAACGCCAGAACCGAGCCCGTCGTCACCAGAATCATCATGTTGACCACGTGACTTTAGGACTTCTAACACGAGAATCAAACAGTCTGAGAAAGGGGCATCCCAAACTTGTGATCATGCAGCTGTGCCTTCTTAGAATGCTCCTCATATTTTGGGCTTAGGCTTGGGCATGCGATTTCCGACAGGTACCCGCCCTCTCCATAGATCGACGCCCATCCTTCTTTGCGAAGTCGTTTTCAGGAGGTTGGAGAGAGGGTTAGCACTTGCTAGATAGGCCACGGCTGCTTGCGCCAGTGAAAGGACCGGTCGATCAACTTACTTTAAGGTCTAGATAACGTAGGTCGTGTGAGATTGGTCGCTGGCAGCTGACTGTCAACTGGTGTTGATAGGTTGATGTGACGTGGGTGATGCAAGTGGCCGAGGGCCGAAGTACTTACTCTGATTACTTTACGGCGGTACCAAGTTACCGAGCTAAGATCCGAGACAAAATCCATTCACGGCAAGATTTCAATGCCATTTTCTCTTGGAGGTGGAAGGGAAATTAGTGGTTGTTGATACCTGGGGATGGCAGCGCTGATACAGCGTGTTATGAGACCAAGAGGTTCGAGCTTATGCTGCTTTTCTGCTCAAAGCGTGACTTTCTGTCTAGGAGCACCGAAAAGGTTCAATGTTCTCAAAATGAATTTGGCGGATGTGGGTAGAAGAGGTAAGTCCAATGATGTAAAGAATAGGTTATTACCTGAAGTTGCGGCAACATGCAGCAGCAAACGGTCTGAACAAAACACGCGGCATACCTACATCCACCTGTGTGATGCTCTTTCACGCGGTCCTTCCTTCCTTCTCAGGAGTCACTGCATTTGAGCGGACACCTCAGTTACAGCTCGGTCCACTTGGAACGGCTTTCTACTTCCATTGCACCTGCCTCATCCCGTCACTACCAGACAAACAAGCACATGCAAGCCACACTGCCAGCAGGCAGCCTCAGAACCCAGCTATTTTACCCTCCTCCCAACACCTCAGCTATTTAGATTCCAGATTTCCTCCTCCTGAATTCCAACCAGAACAACAAACCTGCCCACCACAACCACCAGGACTCAACACCGCAACACGCCACGATGGAGTCCGGCGCGAACCAGCCCGCTGATACCGGTGGCCAGCTCAAGGATGACCACATTCTTTTGAGCGACCTTGACATTTCATTCCGCCGGACGTTGAGATTCCCGGATGAGAGCCAAGTTCCCAACCCTCCTCCCGACTTCGGCGAGTTCCCGCTTTTCCAAGTGTCAGACCATGTGGCGGGCCTGCCCCAACGCCATCGTCACCAAGGGAGGACTTTTCCTTCCGATGTATCGTAAGTACATGCTTGAAATATGTCACGTCCTAAGTGGTATACTAAAATCACTCCACAGACCGCGAGGCCTTGTGGATTGCTCTGAAGTCCGACAAGCCATATGCCGTCAAGATCTACGTCGGAGGTATCAACGCTGTGTCGGGAGAGCCTGCTCCTGAGACAGAGGCGACCTTCAAGAGGCGGGAGTACAGGATGCGCTACTGCAAATCCATTCAGGATTACATAGTCGTACCAGAGCAGAAGCATCTTGCCAGCTACGCCACAACCGACCGAGGCGTGCTGCAGTTTGTGGCTATGGCAGCACAGTCTGGCGATCCGGTCAGATTGCAGGCCGCCGGCAAAGAGACTACTGGCAGCATCCAGTTCGAGGTCACGCCGCTGAAATACCCTGATCAGACAGTGCACATCAGCCCACGATTGGAGGGACATCCGCCTCTCGAGGCCGATGTGCCGCTGCTGCCAGCTGATCACACTGTTCGTGAGCTGAAAGCAGACCTGCTGAAGATGTTTCCAGAGGAGCTGGGAGTTGACGGCGCCGGTGGCCTCCGGGTCTACCTTGCGGGTCATCGACTGAACGGTATGAAATCTCCAAACCTCGCTTCATTTTGCGTTCTGTAGCACTCTGGCTGACTGGCGCTGGGATTAGATAGTGACAAGCTGCAAGACATTGGCATGCAAGCGGTATGTCAACCCTGAGGAGTTCTCCCCGAGACGACCAACAAGGGCAGAAACTGATCAGTTACCGTGCAGGGCTCATCTTTCACCGTCGTACAGCGCGGCTTATGGAAGTGTTCATCAAGACTCTGACTGGGAAAACCATCAAGTTACTGGCAGAGTCCTCCAACACCGTGCTCGACTTGTCCCACCAGCTCCACGACAAGGAGGGTATTCCACCAGACCAGCAGCAACTCATCTTTGCTGGTGCGCTTCTTGAGCCCAGTCAGCTGCTTTCGGACTGCAACATACAGCCAGTAAGGATCCCTGGTTACCTGCTAGAAGGCGATCGTATGTTAACAATACAGGGGGACACTGTTTTTATGAGAATCATGATCGGCGGCCATTGCCTGAAGTGCTTACAGAATACCTTCCCCTATGAAGAGGTCATACCGGGAACTCGGATTCAGCAACCCTTGGTTGTCCGCGACCCATTCCGGCGTCTGAAGTCTAGGTTCAATGCAGAGATTGACACGACTAAGCCGTACTGGGACACAAGCAAGACAATTACCTTCAATGTCCAGATCCTCAACACAGCATCCTTCGCTCGGGCCACGGATCGCCTAGCCCCATCTACACCTGTCTCTACCGCAGAGTACGCCAGAAGTGGTCTGCAACCCCCCAACATGGATGAGCCGCACGTCGATGCCGAAGACTTGGGCAATGTCCACTGGTTCGAGGCAACTTACGAGATCGACACGGCAGTCGTCGTCGGAAAAGCCACGTCCGTCTTGGGTCCGACATCGAGACTCAACACGCCGTCCGACACAACACCCGCCATCGGAGCCGAGACGCACATTCTCCACTTCCCTGCGAGGGCCATCCTGGCGCCTGGCTTCTTCAACCCATCCGGACCCAAGAAACCCTTCCGATCCGAGGAAGAGCTGGAGAGGGACACGAAGCGTGGCTTCGTGAAGCTGGCGGATAAGGGACAGGATTAGAATCGTGCATGACGTCTAGGAGTGGCAGAACAAATGAGGAAAACTGTCTGATGGCTCTCCTTAGACATTCAATTCCTCAGAGTCATGGAAAGTAAACTTGGGAGCAGGTCATCATGCAGCGATCTGACAGGCGGGTCTCATGGTCATGGCCTCTTGACTGAGCAGCGTGTCAACTTGTACGTACCTCATCTTAGCTAGGACACATGAATTCATGGCGGACTTCTTTTTCATTACACCAAGTTTTCTGTGATGTTATCGCGTCGTATGGATAGTCCCCTTGTCCCGTTCTCAGGCGTCTGGACTCACAGTCGCCGCCCGCCTGGGAGTAAACCGCCTCGGTCGAACAACCCTACATTTGCTGCCCAAGCCTCGCCTCATATCTGTGCGAAGAGAAAAAGGTATCATAGACATACGTCTCCTCTAGGATCTTCACTGCTTCATGCGAAATGCCTGCACGACTGACGGGTAGGGTCAAGATAGAAGAAATATACGCGTCATTACCATAACCCACGCTTTTGATCCGATGCCCCAAAGCTAGATTACTACGCCCGTCAGCGACAGGTGTCTGAGATCTCGATGGTCAGAGTGAGAATGTCCCAGGAGACTTTTGAAGGTGCTTGGGTGACTGAATGCCACCTCTGCCCTGGAGCATGAACGGCGGATTGAGCTTAAGACGCAAATCTGTGCATACGCGATGTAGTCGTGGTAAGTACTCGTCAAGCATATCCTACGTCTCCTCGTATGCTTCGAAGACAAGAAACGGCCGGGTTATACCACTGATATTCTTGCTCATCGTTATCGTTGTCTCAGTACACGCAAATACGGCAGCTGGACGAAGTGCGAAGGTCAACGCACAGGTGCTCAGGGAGGAGACGAGCCGGGGGACTTGTTGGGGACGGTGGGAGGGATCTGACGTTTCAAGCCGCCGCCACCACTCTAACGCTGTGAGTGAGGGCCCCTCCCATGAGATCAGCTCTCTGCTTGACGGCAGTGGGTGGCTTCTGGGAGGTTCAGTGCTCGGTTCGCCGGGACTTGTCCGCCGTGAAAGGAAGTCTTGTTGTACTTTGTAACACCATCCAGTGGCCCGCTCCAAGCTGGAGTCTTAGAGACGGAGGCGAGTTGTTATAGAACTTGTGGGGTTTGCGAGAGGTGAAACCTCGAAGTTGAGAGGAACTGTCCTACATACCGCCTGGGGAGCAGCGCCGCTGAGCTTGGGCTCTGGTCTCCTTTAACACAACGGGTTGCTGCTTCGATCATCCTGGGCAGGATGGCCGGCACCAACCTCTTGCCTGTCCGAGTCTGTCCCTGCGCTGTGATCATATGGCACATGCTGTTGTCCAGCTGGTACAAGATGGCGTATTTGATTATTGCCACACACTCTTTCGGGGTATGCAGGCATCCACCTCTGTCAGGCAAGAGTTACGATCACTGGGGCTCGTATACTAACAAGAGAGCCATCATAAAGGGCGGCGAATGTGATCTCTTCTTCGGGACTGGGCCGTACAACATGCGACATTTGGCGAAAAGTGCATGCTAGCAACGTTTCCTCCGGCTACCACAGACCTTGACATTAATTGCATACACTCCATGGGACTGATAATCAGGCGAGGGCTCCAGATTGCAAAGAAGCTGGGCCAGTTGCTATGGTGGTGCAGGGACATCGAACTCTTGCCAATGGATGTTATTCCCTGGCAAGGCTACATCAAGATGCGTATGGCGCGCGATTTTGTTTTTCATGCCAGCAGCAGCAGCCCAGTGCGGTGCTGAGGGCGTCCTGAGTGAGATTGCTGACCGGAAGTCCTGATCTCACGACCCAGCGGTATAATCGGGAGAGAATGGCAGGCAGGGGTGGGCCTCTAAACTGGAGAATCTACCTTGTGAGTGTCAGGGAGGGCAGTGTTACTAGTCCAAGACGAACCGGGCTTATGATATCGTGATGTTCTACCGTGGCTTCTAGGACCCCAAGAAGAGTAGCAAGGTAGCAAAGAACGATCAAAGAGCCTCTGTTCAATAAGGCCAGACAACAAGAAGTGACACTCTGAGCATCTGTTGACTGCCTTAAGTGACTGCCCTTGTCTTTCAAGTTTGGTGTGGATCCACAGCTTGCCAAATGAGTGTCGAAAGTGCGACTTGCATGCGCAGCGAAATCTGCAGTGAGTGGGCATTTCAACCACGACACTCCAAGAGCATACGACACCAGGCACATTCGGGTGCGTCGTGTGTGCGACTTACACGCCCACTGAGAATTGCGGTAGGTGCTCCTCTCCACCATGACTTTTCCCAGGTACATGGGCCAACTTTGGGTCATACAGGGTGCCTCGTTCTTCACCACCACCTTGAACAGCTGCGTCGACGACATCATTATGTCCAAATGGAGTTGTTGCAGTGACCCGCGCGCGGGTCTAGGGCTTCCTTGCCCTTGCTGTTGTTCTTAATCTAGTAAATCGCGAAATTGAGAGTGCACTGGCCGCCTGGTAGGTACCTTTGTACGTTTTGCCGCCTTGAGATTCGACTTGTTGTGATCTTGTTTCGTGGAGCCCAACTTTGCTTGCCCTTTGAAGTCTTCTCTGATTCTTGTTGTCTCCAGCACTTGCTAGTTCACATCTATCGTTCTCTGGCAACCAGAGTCTGTCTGACCTGTTGTTAACTCATTACCACTTGCCTCCCAGCTCTCTCTATCGAAGGACAAAAACGAAGCTGCAAGCAAAAGAGTGCCTGCTGAGAAGGCACTCCTGCAGTGCACTACCGCAGCAGGGTCGCCGGCGACGTGCATTCTGATCTGGTAAGCCCATCCTTTTACCCCAGTCTCTGCTCATACTTCCAGCCCTACACTCACTCCATCTTCCCTGCCCCTCCGATTTTTCTACCCCTCCGCTGTTTCTCCAACCCAGACGAGTCTTTGCTATGCTTTGCTTTCATCTTCTTCCTGTTACTTAACTCTTCTCCTCAATATCCCACTGCTCGTACTCTTCGTCTGTTTGGTTTTATGCCTTCTAACATTCAAGACTTCCCAAGTCTACCTCCTCATCCCCCTACAATTCAGCTCTTGACCTCTCGAGCAACTAACGCTCAGGACTCCAGCGTTCCACAATCCTCTCCAGCCAGCTGGGTCTCTCAGGTAAGCGAATATCCTCTCCGCGTCCTGCTTGCTTCATTTCCCCACCTCTCAGCAAGATCCGCGCCTCCTGGCCGAGTTAGCTGCGCTGGATTTCCATCTTTCTGTAACCGCTCTGACGCACGATCCACGAATTTCCCATCTCATGGATCCGGCCGTTAGGAGCGTAGAACAATCATACGTCCATCTGGGCGTTGCCCTGTGTCAAAGCGCTGGAGGCCAACCTCCTTGCCTGTCAGTGTAATAACCAGGAATACATTCCGTCGCCGGTGCTACGTTCTCTGTTGATGGATTAATTACTGACTACCCTATCAACATAATAGTTGTCATGCTTTGTCGTACGTCAGCGGACCCACGATTGCGATCATCCTCCCAGTCCAGGTATGTTTACTCTGTCCCCGACCGTCCCACTTCTCTCCCTTCAGTAAGGGAATACTGCACCCCTCACCCCCACGCACCTACCAGGCCCAGGGATTGGACACCCCTGGGCCTGGAAGGCACTGAGCCGAGAACCATATACGGTGCTCTTCCAGGTCAACGGTGGCGAAAGCGACAGTGGCTAATGATATCCGAGTCTCAATCTCGGTCGTCTCCGCGGAAGAGCAAGAGCATTCTTGACGCCGGCCACAATGAGGATGCTCGAAGTGTTCCACCGAGTACACCTTTGACGCCTTGTTACTCTGGCAGGACATTCATTTGTCCCCGTCGGGTCTCAAGAGGGCCGATACAACCGCTTCCGGCAATATTGGGGTGACACCTTCAGTATGTCATACCCCGGTACGAAGCGAAGACCAAACTCCTGTTGACCGTTCTGACTACGGTGGAGGGTGTCTGAATTAGCCCACCAGACATCACTTCTTCTGTCAACAAACATCCCTTTACAGCATCTCCCTCTCGCCTCTGAGCTGTCAAGGCCCATCTCGCGTTGGGGACTTGGACTCTATGTCTCGAAGAGCTCGCTGAGCCCTACCCACATGTGCTTTCGTCTTGCTGATGGACAATATGCTGACCTCTGATGTGTTGCAGGGCTGGCGGTACTACCACACGGTCGCTTAGTGCAGAACAAAAAAAAGGGGTCAACCCTAACCCTCAGACGCGGATCACAACAGCTACGGCATCGTCTATGCGATAATGTCCCCGAATATCATGCTCAGGGCCCCTGAGGGATTTCAATGGCATCTGAGAGTTTAACAGGTTAGTTGAGAACACAGCATCACATGAAATGACAGTGTCTAACACTCAGTTATAGCGGTTGTTGTTCCACACAGCAAAGCGCGATCACGCGTGCTGAGTGTTGCGATGACCCAGCAGAATCAAAAGTTTAGGTGATCTGGAAAGGTGTAAGTCCCAGACCCTATTATTTTCACATTCCTTTCCCACCTTTGCCCACCTTCGCTCTCCATCCATGCCTAAGCGTTCTCGCAATGGCACACACTGTTCACAGGTTTCAATCTGTGACCGGCCAGAGGAGAGCGGAGAACGAACACCATGGCCTACTTTAGGCCCTGTGACCCTTCGAATTCACGGGACAACAGAAATCACTCATGGGCGATGATTCCATCTGCTACTCGGAACCTGGACAATCTGCAGATATTCCCCCAGGGTGGAACTACATGATCTAGCTGATGGCACTGCTAACCAGCAATATTTCTCTAGGTATAACCTCGTCACGGACTCAGCCAACAAACAAAACCTCCAGTTTGAGATCACGCAGCCACACTGCTGTGTGTTTAGGTAAGTCAATCTTCCCTGTTGCCCATCTATTTGCGGCCCCCTTACGCTGGCTATTTACCCATCGCTCTCCTCGCGTCATAGACGCCTCGCTTGGTCCCATCCACAAGCATCAATCTTGTGGGTGGCCACCGCAGCTAGTCCATTCATGAGTCTCGATCTCATGAGTGACCAGAGGAGAGCGTAGATCAACACTCTCCATTATTAGGGCCTGGCCATGGTTTCCACGCGGCATTGGTTAATGCATGAAAGGACATCAGCCTTCAAGCGGCCATTCATGGCAACGAGTCACCGCTCGACGTCACTGCTGCCGATCTCAAGCTTCGAGGCTCTTCTTCTTGATGGGGGATGGTGTATCAGGAAATTTTACTCATTTCCTCAGTCATGTCACCATTTTTTCGTTGACTGTGCTAACATGACATGATTGCAATGCAGAAACCCTGGGTGATTGCCAAGCGTTGCCTACTTGTTCGCATGGCCCATGATAGAACACGAGCAACGTCTGCTCCTATCGTGCAACAGCGAGATGCGCGGGGCCCTTTGTCATCAGGTAAGTACTTTACCCTTTTCCACAATTGTCCGTTTGTCTTCCTGGTGCCGCTCTCCTTGCCAGTAAACCGGTGCTTGCTCTCCAAAGGCACTACGAGCACTGGCATCCGGTCCAGAGTCCTCAATCTCTGGACTTGGTGTGGGGAGAGCGAAGACTGAAGTTGTTCACATACTCCTGATCAGAGATACACACACCATGTTGAATCCAACCCGCAACACGCGTGGCTTACAACACCTGCTCTAAGTCATCCCACAGGGCAGGTTCTTTTCATCCACGAAACATGACTCTCGGGGCGGCTGATGCAACGGGTATGGGCACAGCGTCGACAACTGCACAATCGGGGGAAGAAAAGCTGTTCGGTTCAGGGGGCTCACAATTACTCAAAAACCCATTGAAACTACCAACGCGCTCGTGGGATGCAGGTTTCCAGGTACCAATCTGTCCGCAGGGGATATCTGTTTTTGCATTCGACCGCCCAAAGAGCGCAGACCGATCTGGGGGCAAATACGCTTGTGGGATGGTGTTGGCTTGCAAGCATTTCTCTGTTGTTGCGAGTCACACTTCCCAAAGAGCGGAGATTAATGTGCGATGCCAACGGAGGCTCGCTAACCTACGGCCTGGAGGGGACACTCGAAGTTACTCTACCGAGATTCAATAACAGTCGGGTCCTGAAAGGGTTCAGAACCTCAAACGGGGACATTTTACAATTTCAACTCTTGATGTCGACAATGCAATCGGACGTTCCGATTTTTCTTCTTGTCCATGACAGCTAACAATTTGTTCACAGACATCGGTTCAAGTCCGACGGAGGGGCTGCTCGTTATCCCCGGCACCCCTACGTTACACCTCCACCCTGGCATCAGCCACATCATCTCAATTGAAGACTCAGACCGCATTCATCTCGTTTGCTTTATCGGGCTCTGTCTTAGGACGCTTGAAAACTCGAGACTCCCAGGTATGTCATCTTCCTACGAGCTAGCTGTGAGACATGGTTTAATTCCTTGTATACTAACAACATGTTGTTGCAGATTCTTCGACACACGCAACCGACAACCACCATATCTCACGGATCATCAGTGCTTTCCAACCTGGTCTTGCGAGAAACACATTGCCGACGAAGATTTGTCTCATGAGCCAAAGACACAGGTATCGTGAGTCAGCCCCCGAGCGTGCTTTGTTTACTTGCCCCTGAATACTGATTATGTCAGCATCACCCTCCGCGTGCGTTGCCCTACCATCCACGCAAGCCGTCGTCATTCATACACCATTATTCGCCCACCAGCTGGATATTCCCGCCAAGTGCTGTTCTTGGAACCAGTACGATGCGGCTCAAGTCACTGCCACCGACCAGACAACATCCGCGACTATCGGTTGTTGCAAGAAGTCACCAGAGCTTCGACTACCGTCCCCATGACTCCATTCCACAGTCTCGAGCGTGTAAGCAATATCTTCAACATGACATCGCATCCCGCAACTCAACCCTTCATGAAGCAGCAAACACTCGCTCCAACCACTCACCGAGTTATCTACCCACCATTGTTCTCTTTTTCAGAATTTCTGAAGGGACTTTCCGCTATTGGTACCCGACATATCCAACCCAGTTACGGCGAACCAGTTGCAGACCCAGCCATCTCTGCGCAGCAGGAAGCTACAGGTTCCGGAGCCGAAGGAGGAAAAGCCAGGTCGTAACCTTGCTGCAAGATGCTGAGCAACTTAGGGTCAAGAAGGGAAGTCGCCCGCGATGAACGCCGTTGAAGGTTGTGGAGCGATTGTGCCCCCGGCCGCCCTCGCTCATAATACCACTGAGAGGAACAGACCATGCTAAATTGGGGATTTCTTGAAGGTGTGTGGTCAAATGAGGATGGCGTCCCCCGGACTCTGCAGATGGCGAAGGCTTCTTCTTCTTCTACTTTGGAGTTCCTCTCCCTCTACACAACCTTTTCCTCCTCTGTTCCACCCTCCGATACGCACATTTTCACCTGCATGCCAACCTTGGCACTCACATTCGAAGTCTTTGAGCTCTCGCACGGGTATACGCCTGTCTATCTCGGCCCAGCAAATCACATATCCCCCTCTCCATCCAGCACCCGGTCGGTACGTGTCGCCGTATCCCGTCCCGTCTACCGCGTCTTACTGACAGCCGTGGAAGCAGCTCGTTCAACGTAGGTATGCAGTCCGCCGGCCAAGATGTCCCCGCAGGGGGTCGAGGTGGGGGCGCTGGTGGCTTCCAGCAGAACAAGACTTGCTACTCGTGTGGCGTCGCCCTCGAGGCCGCCCAGGTCGGCATCAAGGGCCCCGACATCGCGACTGGATGTGCTTTTAAATGTGCCTGGCCAGCATCGAGTGGAGAATTGTCCCCGTGTGGCGTGGCTGGGACGAGATAGAATTTGAGCAGCATATTCGCCATCTCACCCGCCTGCAACTCAAGGAGTACATACGGATCCGCCAGGACCAGAAGCTGAAGGGTGAGCGTCCGGAGGATGAAGCCGCCAACCAAGCCACCGCAGTCCAGGGCACTGAGTCGATCCCAACGGACGGCCAGCCCCGTGTCTGCGACTTCGTCGCCCCTCCCAAGGCCGCGACCTTGGACCAGCTTCACGGAGGGTCGAGGATTCCAGTGACGAGGACGACAGTGGGGACAAGAAGAGCAAGACAAAGAACAAGAAGAAGCGTGGCCGCCCGACAGGTTCCAAGACCAAGGGACAAGACGTTCAGGGGTCCAAAGGGCCCTCCACCTGGTAAGCAACCAGTCCTTCATATGCAGCAGATAGAGTCCCCAGTGCTAACTTCTCCACCCAGGAGGGCGCAACACTCGCTCTGGCCCGCCGCAACGACTCTCGCTGCGGACCGCCATATTCTGGCGGTGACATCGTGGCGATGTCATTACAGACGGTGGCCACTTCTCCCGGGACTGCCCTGAGGACTCGGGCTCCGGCGAGAAGATCTGTTACAGATGTGGCGGGGCGGTCATATCTCGCGCGACTGCCCAGGAGGCTCCGGTAGCCGAGTGCTACAAGTGCGAGGGTGGTTGGGTGGGCGGTCAGGATTCAAACATACTGAGATAGCTTGGAAATTAACACACCTCTATTATGAGATTCACCAATCGTTGCATGGCAGTGTTCGGTCTAAGGGATGACACATTACCATGCTTTTCTGTCAAATGTACCCCGCCAGGTATGCTGGTGACCTTCAAGCCTAAGCGGCCACTATATCCTGAAGAGAAGTTGACCTTAACAACGGCAAACCTCTCTATACAAGAGTAGGTAAGGTAGTCCCATAAAAAGTGCGACGATGCTTATCGTGGTGCTGCGTCCGTAAAACTTCACCGGACAGAAGTTGTAAACTCAGTACTCATATGGCAATTGGGAGTACTCGTCGCAGACCTCAATCAATCTTTGGCGGATGCCGGGTTCCTATAAACAGAGTGTAAGCAAACAAGCTCGTTATCAACGCGCTCTTGGGAACAAATGAGACCAGAGAACGTCAACTTACACTAGCTGAGTGTCCAGCGTCCGGTACCCAGCATAACCTGCTCCCAGGAAAGCCTTTGTGCAGCTCGAATGCCGTCTGCGGCGGGCATACAAGATCGTACCGGCCCTGAACGATACTCACTGTTCCGTTATCAGCATGTGCACGCCTGATATATCAGCCTTGAGACGGTACGTACCCGGGATATGCCTAATCTTCTCCAAATTTTCCGGTCGCAGGATATGTCCATCCTCCATGAACGCGCCGTGGAGGAAGTAATGACACTCCAACCGCGCATGGCTCAGATTCCACCCGTCATCCTCAACCTTCTTCAGCTTTTCTTCATCCACCCGGAGCGACCCAATGCTCATATCCCACGTATTCCACACCTTTGCAGCAGCAACAGCCGTCTCACGGTCCTCACTCGTCAGTAGATTGTGATACCCGGCATACACATCCCCCCTATCAGCCTCTGGCAAATACGTGATAAAAGCCCCAAACAAGTCCGGGCACAACCTAACCGCAGGTCCTGGCTCTCGCAAAGACCAGTCCAGCTCCGACTTCCTCACGGTAAAGACACCCTGCACCACGAGCGAGCCGACTAGGCTGGGGTGTTCCTGTGCGTATAGCAAGGCGAGCGTGGAGCCCCAGGAACAGCCGAATACGACGTGCCATCTCGGGATGGCGAGGTGCGTTCGCAGAACCTCGAGGTCGGCGAGGATGTGCCAGGTCGTGTTCTCCCTCAGCTCGGCGTTGGGTGTCGAGCGGCCGCAGCCCCGCTGGTCGAGGAGGACGACGCGGTAAGTGGCTGGGTTGAAGTAGATGGTGTTTGACTCTGAGGTTGAGCCGCCTGGGCCGCCGTGGAGGAAGAGGACTGTGCAAAGTTGTTACTATATTGTGCGGTTCGGAGAAGGGGGCGTGGTCGCATACCTGGCTTTCCATCTGGCTTCCCGTACTGGTGGTAGTACAGCGTGTGCAAGTCGCTTACTTGGAGAAACCCCTCGTCAAAGGCCTCGCCATGACTGTAACCGGGATGCATGGTTGAGGGAACAGCGCGGCGGAGTTGCAAACCAAGGGCACGCTTCTGAGCTGGGGAATTCAAGCTTTCAAGCTGTAGAATTGGAGAACATATGGGTGTGGTAGCATGTGAGGTGTCCCAGGTCCATCGGGATTATCTCCGGTGTAAGTCAAAACCCGAATGCGGAGATGGTGCCAGCGACTATCCGCGATTGACGACACCCGTCGGCTCACGTTCACCCGTAGGAATCAAAATAGGGATACGATGATTCAAGCATTTGCCATGGCAGATCTATCTCGTCTAGGCAGGTACTGGGTGAGGGCGGCTAAGCACTAAGTATGCACTCCACATCTTTAACCGTTCTTGGCTACAATCCTGACATGCCAAGCTTAAATTGGTCAATATCTCCGCCTGTCGGAGTTGTCAAACTCTATGAACCATGTGTGACAGGGAGTCAATGATCATTTTGATTGTCGGCATCAATATCACCGCTTCAAGAACCTCTGTGCACCCCAGTAATCGCCCCCTAACCGGGCCTCAGTAAGCCGCACCGGCGTCCCGGCCCCAAATGCCTCGAGCATCATGCCGTCCCCCGCATACATCGCGACATGGTGAATCGAGCTTGCCTTCAGCAGATTCGAACCATAATACAGGAGATCGCCAGCCTGCAACTCATCGACCGTTACATCCTTGACATGTTGCGTTACACCCGTCGGCACACCAGTGAAGTTTGCCTGCGCACCGGAATCACGCGGGATAATGAGGCCATGAGCGTGGTAGACAGTCGAAGTAAACCCGGAGCAGTCGAAGGCAAAGCCGGAGTTGCCGCCCCAGAGATAGGGTCTTGAACCGTCGGTAAACAGCTTGCCGGCCTTGACAAGGTCGGCACCAGAGGGATAGGGGATCTTGTCCGCGGAGGTGTAGACGGAGACGTCCTTGGGCTGCATATAAGCGGAGCCTCCACCGGGGACGGCGACTTGCACCACGAGGCCGAGGTTGAGTATGACAGGGAGGCGAGTGGCGTATGAGATCTCCAGGAAAGGAGACGAGAGTAGCACGTCCCGGTAGAGCTTGGTCGTCGCGGCCTTGTCCACTAGCGCGAACGGCTTCTTGGCTTGGAGATCCCCGTACGAGGAGTCGAGCGATATCTGAGCTGCGGGGATCGAGCCGGGGTATCCAACAGAAGACTTGGGGGTTGGCTGCCCATGAACGAGGACTTGATACCAGCCGTCTGCTTCCGATACGATGGTCACCTCGGTGCCGTAGAGTGCCTGAGTCTGTGTCCGGTCACTGCTCGTGAGGTCGAGGAACTGGTCCTTCGTCATCGAACCCAGCCATGTCGAGATTCCGGCAGGGTTGGTGAGGGCAGGGCCGTCGACATCGGGACGGACTTTGCCGCTGTTCGTCCAGACCGTGGCAACGGATACGCTGACGTAACCTGTTTGACCGGCCACGTCGCGAGACTGAAGGGCTGTAGGGAGGGAGGTGACCACTTGGGCCGCGGCCAAGGCCAAGGAGAGGAGTTGGCGCAGCATCGTGGGAGGCTCTGGATGATGACTTGATTAAGGGTTATCTGAGATTGAGTCAATGAACAGAACACTCAATGATCGTAGCTGGGTTATATAGGGACTATGCAATGCCTCTTTGTCTCATCGTCTCTCTCATCCGCGGCTTTGACATCCCCCTCAACCCGAGGCCGTGTCTTTGGGAATGCAATCTCCGCAGTCATCCATCCCTGCATGACCAGTGGCATGCATGCGACGTTGTATTCTCGATAAGCGTGTTCTTGAGTTGCCGATCTTTGTCGTTTACGAGGAGTTGAGCATACCGCATATCAAAGGGACATGACAAAGTGGGCACGGGGATATGCTCTTGGGTATGTTGACACTCTGTCGGGAACTTCTTGGCCGAACCAGCAGCGGGAGGCGGGCCGCAACCAAAGAAATGGTTGTCGGCTATCGCGCAGATTGCCATTGGAGGATCTAGCGCACATTCATAGACTCGGGGAAAGACGGCTATACGCCAACCCTACTGCCTTCCTAATTGGGTTACTTACAGCTGTCAAGGTGAGATCTTCCCCGTATAAGCCCCTCGAGCTAAACATGTAGGTCTCCAGTGTTGATAGTCATGGCTACGTGACATCGTTCCCATTCCGATACCCCTCATACGCAGGCTGCCTTTGGACGTGTCTCGGCCGAATGGCATGTATAAGTGCATGTTCATACGCTGGAGGTTCAACTTCGAGTGGTCTCAGCTTCGTCGCAAGGTCACTGCAAAGTGCACGAGCATCGGTTGAACAATGGGTGAGTTCAGTTTGTCTTCCCTCATTTCAAGGCAGTGGCCATAATTTGCTGACACTCTCTTTCAGCAACTCAAGTCAGATCAGTCGAGGAGAAGGGAACTGCTCCCTCCTCCGAAGGAGACATCGAGCTCCATGCCTCAACGAACGCCAGCACCGATCTCGACCCTTCAGAAATTCCCACGGAGCATGAGCTCAAAACACTCCGCCGCGTGCCCGGCTCCCTCCCCCTGATAGCATACTACATCTGCGCAGTCGAGTTCGCCGAGCGCTCCTCATACTACGGCATCTCGGCTCTTATATCCAACTATGTCAACCGCAAGCTGCCCGTAGGCGGCAACGGCTTTGGTGCTCCCAAGAAGGGCACGCAGCAGACTGCCGGCGCCCTGGGCATGGGCACTGTGAAGGCCAATGCCGTCAACCAGTCCTTCAGCATGTTGTCCTACGGCCTACCTCTCGTGTTTGGCTACATCGCTGATGCGCACACGGGACGGTTCAAGCTCATCTGCATCGGCATTGTTGTCTTCGGTCTAGCCCACGTGCTGATGGTTGGTTCGGCGGCGCCATCTCTGCTGGCCAACGGCAATGCCAAGATCCCATTCTTCATCTCCCTGTACATGTTGTCGCTCGGCACCGGGATGTTCAAGCCTAACATTGCCCCTTTGCTGTTGGATCAGAATCCGCATACTGTACCCAGGATCAAGGTCTTGAAGTCTGGTGAGCGGGTCATTATCGACCCAGAGGCAACGTCTGAGCGTACAATGACCTGGTTCTACCTCATGATCAACATTGGCGGTCTGATGGCTCTTGCCACAACGTACTCGGAGAAACTGGTAGGATGGTGGTTGGCGTTTATCCTGCCGCTGTTCATGTATCTGCCGCTTCCCGCTCTTATGGTATATCAAGTCCCTTTCTTCTCTCCACTTCATGACATGCACTAACACCAGTTAGTTCTATCTCCGCAAACGCATCATCACCCACCCACCAGGTGGTAGCGATCTTCCTAACTGCTTCCGCGTTTTGAGAATCTGCCTGCGGCACGGTGGGCTCAAGAAGCTAGGCCGAGCCGGTTTCTGGGAGCCAGCCAAGCCATCCGTTATCGCCGCACGTGGTCTCAATCTGAAGACACAATGGAACGACGAGTTCGTAGAGGACGTGAGACGAACTTTCCAAGCAGCCGGCATCTTCGCCTTCGTGCCGGCGCACTACCTCAACGACAACGGCATCGGGCAGTCAGCGAGCTTCTTGAGCACTATGCTCAGCACGAACGGCGTGCCGAACGATCTCATCTCCAACTTCAACTCCATCTCAATTATCGTGTGCGCCCCAATTGTCAACTACGGTCTTTATCCTCTGCTCCGGAGGTGGAATATCAAGTTTGGTCCCATCCGACGCATCACGTTCGGCCTGTTCCTCTCGGCTGTTGGAGGTGCAGGTTACACACTGCTCTGCTACTACGCCTACAAACTTGGCCCCTGCAGGAAGTTCGGATCCAGCAAGAGTTGTGTCGATGCGGATGGCGTCTCGCTCGTGGCGCCCATATCAGTCTGGTGGATTGCCATTCCGTACGCCGTCGGTGGGATTTCTGAGATCTTCATCTCCATCCCGGCATATCACATTGCCTACTCTCGTGCACCGAAGAACCTCAAGGGTGTGGTGTTCGCATTGTACCTGCTCGCCACGGCTGTGAGCTACATCATTGGGCTGGCGTCATCCTCTGTCATCAAGGACCCGTATCTGACTTGGGACTTCGGCGGTGCTTGTATCGCTTGTGTAATCCTGACCATTATCTTCTGGTTCATGTTCAGTGATCTGGATAAGGAGGAGTATCGTGTCAGCAACAACGGGGATTATCATCTTACTATCGGAGAGGGAGAGCGCGCAGGGGACTTGAAGCAAACTGAGGTGGAGAAGTCGGTAGTATCAGGTCCGGTTGTCGTGGAGAGTAGCAGTCTGGAGGAGATCGGTGAGATTGAGAAGCGGCAGCAAGTTTAGTCTCGACGATGTAGACAGTAGAACCCATGAATAAGAAGTTGAAGTACTGCCGCACGAACTTGGCAAGCCTGGTATTCGTAAAGAGAAATATAAACTGAGTAACAGACCAACCACGGCAGACAGGCCAACGCATTTCAAACCAACTCCCCTAAACAACAACGCAAAAGGCCACGCTGCCCTCATGAGACATCACACCCCTAAACGCCAAGAGTAACCCCTAGAAAAACAGAAAACAACCCGACAATGAACAACCACCGCGAACACTCGAACTGCCAGTTATCAGTACCCCAGCTCCCCCAACCGTCCATCCACCCAAGCCTGGTATGTCTCATCGTCCCAATCCTCCCACAAGCTATTCTCCCCCCCCCCCCCATTCTGCACGAGGTCCCTCATCGCCCAGTCCGGACCAACGCACACGGGGCACAGAATATCACCCCCATACAGCGGCGCGGCGTACCCAACCTCGCCGCCGAACTCCACCACCTCCCGCCTGCCGGAGTTGACGGCCCGCTCTCCGCCGCAGAAGTCACACCTACCGCCCTCGACCTTGGCGATAACGGCCGGGACGTCGATGTCCATGAGCAGCACACCCGGCTCGGCGGAGAGGAGGCGGGCGGGGATCTCGACGGTGGTGATGCTGCACATGATTGTCGGAACGACGAAGGGGCGGCCGGTGAAGGAGATAGAGCCGGTGTCGTCCGGCTGGCGCACGTCGGGGCTGTGCAGCCAGCGGTCGTACTCGTCGACGTCGTCATTAGTCTTGAGCGCGCCGAAAACGAAGCCGTTTTTGATGTGGACGCGCTTGCACACCAGCGTCTCGTTGCCGTTGGCGTCAGCCACGAGGAGCTGTGGCTGGACGGGACAGAAGCGCGTGGTGTCGAGGCTGGCGAGGGACTGGGCGACGATCATCCGCGCGATCTCGGGCGGGCATGTCCGGTGGATCTGCGCCGGCTGGAGACGGCCGGAGCGGAGGGCGGCGCGGGCGAAGAGACCCCCCACGGCCGAGGTGGCGAGGAGGAGGATGGGTTTCTTTGCCGCTAGGGCGGCGAGGTCTTGGGGTTGGACCGGCCGCATGGTGATGCTTGTTGCTCGGTCTGGATTGGATTAGTGGGTGAGATTTTAGAAGGTATTGTTTGCGGACTTACCGTTTTTTGGAAAGAGTTGGTGGGGGCCGGGAGGGTGAGGTTGAAGGTGTCGAGGCTTAACTGGCTTGATTCTAAGGTCAGCAACTCGCAACAAAAAAGAATGAACTGCTAGATAGCAAAACTAATACTAGAAATGCAAGGCAAGAGACTTACGAAAGAAGGTCCGTTGTTTGAAGCTGCAAAACTCACGAAAGAGATGGGAGCTGGGGGGTAATTTGTGAGTGTGGCAGGTTGCAAGGAACAGAAAACAATCGCAAGTGGACGACGAGGGTTTTATCTTAAAAAGTCACTATGCGGTCTACCATGCGTAAACACTGTGCTTTTCCGCATACCCCACGCCCTTTTGTGTGAGCCTTGGTCAACATTTGTGCCTAATGAAGTGTTGAGCTATTGTTGCCCTAGCATGTGACTGGATCACTCCGGTATCTGGCGGACTTCCACGGAATATCACGGTATTCTGCCAGCCTAATCGTCTTGTTCAATGGCCACATCAAGGAAGTTGACAATAGGTGGACGGCTGGAAATTGGCTCAGTTCGAGATAGCTGAGGTGTTACTCTGCCATTACACTTCGAGAGTATCGGGTGCGAAAAACCACGCAGCCATTCAAGCCATTATCCAATCTGTTAAGGGCTTTCCACAATGATAGCTTGCCACTATCGGGTGCAAGAGCGAAGACATTGCTTGACTCCTTGATGTACAATAGCTTGGGGGTACTCCACGGGGTTGACCATAGTGACCAGGTCAATGCCTTCTTTGCCAGTTATTATGAGGTGCGTGTGAAGCGAAGCCACAATTCGGTCAGTTAGTGTTTCAGACTCAAGCACGCAATTAATGAAGAGTTCACATATCAACCCCTCTCTGCTGAACCTTTGTGGCCTTCAAAGGCCGGTCTCAGGCATGATGGAGATGCTCAATGACCAAAAGAGTGGAAAAGGGGCCAACCCTAACCCGAACCTGGGTTGTTTACATCACATCACCAAGAGCAACAGGACTCCTTTGGCTTCAATTTTCCAATCTAGCTGTTCCTGGTTGTCTTAAATCTAAATCCTTATATCATAGTATAAATTAAACGAAAGACTTTCTCGTACAACCGAGCGCCTGCAAACAAACGCCCCCTTTCCCTCTAGTAGAGCAACAGAGGCTGCCAGCCAGTTCGAAACAGCGCGACGATCAAAATCTACTCCAGTCCACCCAGGCAAGTCTCCATAATGATGCCGGTGATCTGGTATGGGTCGGCGTTGGAGGCCGGGCGGCGGTCCTCGAAGTAACCCATGCCCTGTGCGGCGACTTCCCTAGGAATGCGGATCGAGGCACCGCGGTTGGCGACGCCATCTGGGAAAGAGACGGGTTAGTACTTGTCCGCTTAGAAAATCCAAGATGGGAAAATACTCACAGGTAAACTGGTCGATGGAGCCGGTCTCCGAGCGGCCAGTAAGGCGCTTCTCGTTTCCTTCACCGTAAACGGCGATATGCTCCTTGTGGCTATCACAGAGGGTCAGCTTAGATCGAACACTACAATGGTAGACTGCACTTACCGTCCCTCAAGGCGCTTGATGTAGAGCTCAATAGCCTTCATGCCGCCCTCAGCGCGCGTCTCCTTAGTGGAGAAATTGCTGTGAAGTCCAGCACCGTTCCAGTCGCCCGGGATAGGCTTGGGGTCAAACGACGCCTTGCAGCCAAACTCCTCGGCGACACGGTGGAGCAGGAACCTCGCGATCCAGAGATGGTCGCCCATCTCGATGCCGTTGCAAGGGCCGACCTGAAACTCCCACTGCGCGGGCATGACCTCGGCGTTGGTGCCGCTGATCTTGACTCCCGCGTACAGGCACGCCTTGTAGTGCGCGTCGACAATGTCGCGCTGGACGACTTTGCCGGCGCCGACGCCGCAGTAATAGGGGCCCTGGGGCGCGGGGAAGCCGCCCTGCGGCCAGCCGTAGGGGTACCCGTCCATGTTGAGGAGGGTGTACTCCTGCTCCAGGCCGAACCAGGGCTCGTGCTCGGCGTGCTTCTGCATCAGCTTCTCGGCTTCGTGGCGGGCGTTGAACTTGTTGGCTGTGCCGTCGGCGTTGTAGCACTCGCAGAGGACGAGGATGTTGTCGCCTCCCTCTGTGCGGAAGGGGTCGGCGAAGACGGCAACGGGTTTGAGCTGGAAGAGTCAGGGGTGTTAGTAAGTTTCTGGGCAAATTGTGTGGATTGCTGGGGTACGTACGTAGACATCGGAGTTTTCATTTGGTGCTTGGCCTACGGGCTTGTCAATATCTCTCCGGACTTGTGCTTCAGTGTCCGACGGTTTCTAACTGACCAGTCGAGCTGCCGTCAAAGTTCCAGATAGGGAGGTCCTTGGGCTTGTAGCCACCCTTTTTTGCGTCCAGTGTCTGAAGTCATCACCGTCAGTTGGGCTGACTCTAGCCTTCGCTCTACCGGCTGGGAGACTTACCCTGGACTTTGACCGTACACCTCCTTCGCTGTCGATCCAGATGTACTCAACCATCACCTTGCCCTTCTGGTCTAACTCCATGTATTTCCGGAGCTGTCGAGCGCATATTTGTCAGTCCTTCCGCTACCGGAGTGTCTTCCTCCTTGAGGCGGCGAGCTTACGTTGCCGGGCTGCGTCATAACTGAATCTTGGGAAGGCTGCAGTCATTCCTCTCATTAGCAATGGTGCTCCGAGTCTTCAGGGTCTCTCCCCGTGAGGAACTTGTCTTCGTAAAGATTCGCAATTCGGTGCCGAGCCGCGCTTGGCAAGAGAAAACCTACCATGTTTGCGGTTTTCTGCCTTGCAGACTGAGAGTTCTCGGTTTAGATGTAGTGATTGTATGATAGTAGAACACAATACGTGGTGGTATCAATGATAGGAATGGTGCAGCGGTAGCACCTGGGATAGTAATGAATGGAGGTTTGTTGTTGGAAGTGTGAAGTCAAGGGAGAGGAGTCACGGCAGGCGAGTGGCGGTCGTGATGCGTCGTCTTGAAGTTAAAGTTTCCGTGTGCGGATGTGTGGGATACAATGGGGCATCACTGGGCATCACGTCGTTCAATCCATAAATCGCCCCGTTATGACACATAATATGCACTTTGTGTATGGATGGTCCATGTCGAGACGAACAACCTCTATCCCGATCTTCTACCTCGGTCCTTTCGTGCCAATTGGGTTCGCGTTGTATCAAGCCAAGTTTTGTTTCACAGTACATAATAATCCTTCCATCCTGCAATTCTTAGCATTCCTTCCCAAAGGCCTCATTGACTTTCAATTCCCCAAGGATAACCTGCTGAAGGCTGTTGCATGTGCCAAGTAGCCAAGCTTCCAAACCCACCTTTCTCAGACGTAGGATATTCCGAACCCAATTGACTTCCGGCGTGGCTCATCGACTTCCCGGGGTTACCGTCACAAGGAGTCCAGATGTAGTCGACACAATTCCGGTAGTTGTATCGGTTCGCCAGGCGCCTCAAGGTGATGCGCTTGGTCTGGCATGATGACCTCGTCACGGAAACAGCTTTCGTGTGTCTCCCGACATTGCAAAGATCCTCAGGCGCAGTAGGGCATTGCTATCTCTCGTCTTTTGGGCGTTCTCATCCAATGTCGGGGTCCTCGCGCTTGAGGGGCTGCACAGCTGCCAGCAACGAGCCTAATCGGATGGATGGACGTTCCTGGGAGTGGCATCCATAGCGTCCCAGGTAAGAGGGTCAACGAGTCTTGTGCTCGGTTTCTCGTTGGCAAGATCCGTCTCACGCTCCAGCTGGACTTGGGCCCGAGAAAGTGGGAGCAGCAGACGGTCTCTGGAGCGAAGATAAGGAAGGACTTCGATGTAGTGAATCCAGGTCTTAGCATCGGTCTGTAACGGCTGCGTCCTTGTGCTCATGATCCGAGGGCTGTTCTCAATCTCGATACTGAGGCCTCCAGCTGCAGACTGCCATTGAGCCAGGATGGCTGGATCCGACCCAAGGGGTCGACTGGTTTGTCTAGATTGCTGATCCAGGTTATTGCTGCATTTTCTTCGTCCTTAACTTCGTACCTGAAGATTCGAGCGATGTTGGAGGTTGAATCCCAGATCTCCATGAGCTTCAGCTTGGGCATGAGACTTGCTGCCCTTCCAGCAGCCAGCAGTAACTGACTGATGCGCAACGTCACCACCTCATCATCCCCATCTCCATTCTCATGACAGTGGAATTTGTGGTCGACGTCGGAAAAGCAGTCCGCAGTCAGAGTCAGCACCTCCAGGCGATCCCAGGACCGTTCTATCTCCAGGATGATCGGATGGCAGTTCATACGGAGGGGCAGGAATCTGTGGAAGAACTCTGCAGCATCGAAAATGAAGCAGGCAGTGAGCTCGCGTAGGTTCTTGCTTCCTTCATGAATCGCTTGCGCCAGGAGGTGGTCAAAGTGTAACGGTCTATACCGAGACCCTGCTGCGGCAGTCTTGTTGAATGGGAACATACGGTTGTAGTCTTCAAATAAGTTGAGAACTTGCAGTGATTTGGGCATACGATTTCCGTGCAGCGGGCTGAACTCTATGTTTTGCTGTTTGATTGTACTCCATAACATTGAAGACACATCAGACTCACCGGGCCGGGATTCATCTGCTCCGAAATCATAGCCTTCATCCAGCCATCTCTCATAGACCAGTCTCTGGAGCCTCGGAAAGCTCCTCGTGCACAGGACCCCGAGGGAGGGTTCCCCAATAATGCGGAAGAAGTGTCGTGGGAGGAGGAGCGACGTGACTTTCTCCGCAACTGGCAACAGTGCTTCTTCCTCATCCGGGGAGTAGAGTGGACTTAGTGGTCCGATACGATCATCCTCATGCTCTTGAGGTAAGGAGAAGTATGCCGAAAATCAAACTCCAGGTCGCCCCAACTGCGGATTCGGGCTGCGGAAGGACCGTCGACGCCCGTTAAGACCTCCTCAACATTCTCCAGAGGATTCTGCTTTGGCTTCCAGTGGGTGCCAGATGCTGGAACGGGGTTCTTCGCCATGTACTCGTCGTACATGCATTTGAAGGAAATCTCGGAGTCGAACCAGAAGTTGTAACCCTTGTGAAAGCGAAATTCGTTGACCTTGTGCTCGCAGTCGCTGGGAGAATAGGCGCCGGCAAACAGCTCGAGTTCTGACAAGTGCTTCAATCCGTACACTGTCGGATTGCTTTCCATTAGGGCTTCCCACTTCTCAACAGTCCAAAGGGACAGAATCTGAAGTAAATCCCAGAGAGACGCATTAAACTTAGTTTGGATGTTGTGGAGATTGAAGAGTTCCCAATCTTGTTCTTCGAGTTCATCGCAATGTGAGCAGTCGTATGTCGGGAGGTCGATAAGGAAGAAGACTTGTGAGAGATATGTGAGTCGAAGCATACCCCGTGGCCCCTTCACAATACGCTCGAAGTAAGAGATACGAGAGGGCCGAAGGACGAGCCGGCGGAAGATGTACGGTTCGAGACCGTCTTGCCATTCTTTACAGACGGTCGCAAAAGCGCCGCGACCAAGGGGCTTAGGAGCCCGGCCGTGGCCCTCACCTATACAGGCGAGGATCCGTTGGCGGACCTCCGCAGGCCGTTTCGCCCAGGTTGGCATGTTTGGGGTTTTGCGGATGGCCTGAATGCTAGGTATGGGGTTTGGACTTGGACTGCGTGGAGGGTTGGTTTGAGGGTGGAAGATGTTTTATAGAAGAATAGACGACAGCAGAATAGACGACAACAAGGACTTTCCGGAGAAGAAGCTGGACTTGTCAAAAGAACAACTGGAATTCTGCAAATAAACAGCAGAATGGAATAAAGATAGGTTTCGTGGGAAGTGCTAGCCTTGCCGACCGTTGACGACTGCCAGCTAGGGCTTTGTGTCTTTTACTTTGTAATAATCTTGGAAAATTCAGAGGAGAACTATTGCAGATCCGAAGTCTGTCCACTAGGAGCCGTGTCTTGTCCAGTGGCCACAACCATCTACATGTTGAGGTTCCTCCCGGCCCGGAGGTTGTTCCGGAGCCTCTGATTGGCTGCAAGCCACCCATATAGAGATAGATGGATTTCCGCTCTATAGAGTAGATCCTAGCCTAGACCACATCAACACATATCACAGTTTCCGTTATGCCCTACGTGCCCAATAAGTCATGAGCCCTCGCGCCTCCGCGCATTGATCGAGACTCTTCGACAATTATATTATCTTATAACGTAGGTGCATAGCGAGTAGACCATCATAGCGAGTGGACCACCTCCCACGACTCTAACATCAATGAAGCTTAATTACACAACAACAACAAAGGGTATCAATTAAAACTACGCAGAGCTGGATTCTCCAGACATCTCTATATCGTTTTCACAAGTACGCGCATTATATCCTATCATGCCGCATATGCCACAGCGCCGCGCGCCCGACTCGACCCTCTTCTTGCGACCACTCCTCCGACGCGTTTCCTACTCCAACTACGCATCCGCATCCTTTTAAGCTAGCAAATCTTGAGTATCCCTTATAGTAAGAGCTCCTCTATTCCGTACACGTATCTTTTTAGCCCGCCGACGCTTGCTAAGTGCTTCATTCGCGTCCCGAATTATGATGACCTCGGACCGAAGGAGAGCTACCTCATGCATTATTGCCTTCGTACCTTTAGCAAACTGGTCGATAGCATCTAAAATTGGTATCGGTGAGCTGCCTTGGTGACCGGTAATCCGCCCCTTGATAAAATCCGTTTGTGAAACGGCGTCTATCGGGTTATGTGGTATCTGAGACACCCAAGGATCGGCGGCCGCCGGAGGTGGACCAATCGGAATTGGAGTCCGCAACTTCACATCCAGCTTAGATATAACCGCTTCCGGATCATGAGGGACTAAACCAGCTCCTCTGAATCCGGCCTTAATATTGTCTTCTATAAAAACAGTATCGAACGCGGCTTTGAAGGCGATGAAGAAGTCGACCTTGGTCACGTGGTTAACGTACGACTTTATAAGCACTTCAATCTGGCGACTATACGCCCGCTTCAATAGACTAAAACACCCGAAGTCAAGTGGCTGGAGTAGATGAGACGAGTGCGGAGGTATGGAGATCGTGATAATATTGTGGTCTTTACAGAACCGGTCGAACTCGGCCGACATGTGACTCTCGTGGCCGTCAATCACTAACATTCGATATACGCCGGTTTTGCGACCGGTAATATGTTTTTCGAAATGCCGTATCCAGTCCAAGCCTGTCTCGTTGTCGGTCCATCCATTAGTAGTAGGCTTTATAACCCAATCTTGTAGGAAGCCGCTCTCTGTGTACCAACTCGCAAGGTGATATTGCCCCTTCACCACGACAAAAGGCGGGATACACCACCCCAACGCATTAACTCCTTGGATCACGGTAGCCCATTCCCGATTGCTAGGCTGGACTGTCTTTGCCCTACTACGTCTTTCGGCACGTGTAACCACCATCGACGCAGTGATCATACCAATCATGAAGCCGGTCTCGTCGAAGTTGTACAGATCCGCGTCCTGGATGCCGTACTTGGCCCTCATGTTCTGCACAAGCCGGAACCACGCGCCAATTTTCTCAGGATCTTCGTAGAGGGCTCTCTGGTAGTCGTATGCGCGATTGAAACGCGTCTGGAGGTCTGGGTGTCGCTTGACGAAGTTCGAAGGCCAGCGTGGACCGACGCGTGTCGCGTCGCGCTCTGCAAGCAAGATATTGGCCATGTCTCCCACGTCCGCAAGCCGGGGCGGGAATCCTCGCGAATCCAGGTCTAATATGTTCTGAAGAACAGCATTCTCTTCCAGTTCCGTTAGTTTTGTAGAATTGGCGCGGGTATCTTGTCGGGCGCGTCGGCCGGCCATTCTGCGGAGGAGGGTGGTTCTAGGGATATTGTAAATCTTTACAACGGCCCGGACACTTAATTCTGGGTCTTGTTCGATAGCCTGAATTGCTAAGAGTATCCTGCTTTTTACAGAAGTGGATTCCATTGTTTGTTGCGGAGAAATGTCGTATTGAATGTGGAAGATAGGTTTTTGGTTGGAGGTGGTCCACTCGCTATGATGGTCCACTCGCTATGCACCTACGTTATAGCTCTTCGAGCTCTTTAATTTGTACTACTTTTCATTACTTTGAGAGCTTTACGCGCTTAGCAATATTGATTTTATTCTAGTTTGGTATCTAGAGTAGGGAATTAGTGTCACGGCGCTGAGGCCCCAGGTAATTGAGCCACGTGACCCTGTCACGTGGTAGGCCTAGTGCGGGCCCGCGACAAAGAAATATCTTTATATTGATTCTGTCCATTATATTTTGTAGCTCTTCGAGCTACGTCTTATCATCAGCCTGCCCGCAACCACGGGATTGAGTCTGTCCGTAGCAAATACCATCTGTTTAGCCTTACTCCGCTCTCAGCCTGACAGTCCCGTGACAATTAGCCGTAATAGCGAGGTTCGCGTACGGCCCTACTAATATCGACTAAAATATTACTAAGTTAAGACTCGAGTATTCAATTGAAGGCAGTTAAGCCTTAATTACAGTCTACTCTAAGCGATATTCTGAGTTTAATTGACGTTAATTGAATTCAATTGAAGCCGACTTGAGAACGTCAGTTCCCTCGGCTCAAGATTAAGAAAGGGTATAGTTTGCGACTCTCTTTCAGTTCGCCTGTTTTCGATACCCCTTTATAGCCCTTTTCAGCGTTTTTCATTCTTCAGTTCATTTCAGTCTCTTTCAAGCGATCAAGATACCTTCAGACTTCGAAGTTAAAATCGATAAGTTAAAGGGAGAAAGTAATCTCTAGAATTGGAAGAAAGTTGTACTACTCTAGCTAGGTATCTACGGCCTGCAAAAGTACGTTACTACCGATATCGAAAAGGTAGAAGATAACCTTAGCGATCGCTATAAGGTTACCCTTCTTCTATAAGCATCGCTTTCCGACAACGTTCAAACTCGCCTTATTAACGGCGGTAGTAAGACCGACGAAATAGACCCCGATCCGAAGAAGCTTTATGATGATATCTTCAGTATTATCCCGGCGGCGTCCGAGAACGCTATCGCCGAGCTCGTCGAGGAGTTTTGTAAGATTCGCCGAAGTAAGTATTCCTCCTTCTATAAGTACTTTGAGCGCGTTTGCTTTCTTTGACGCCGTTTGTAGGAGCTTATTCCTGAGTTTAAGGATGAGGTCTGTATATAGATTGCACTTGTCGGTATTAAGGAGTATTGTAACGATCGAGATCCCAGACTGGTCACGTGGTCGGGTGACAGGGTAGTCGAGGATAACTGGATACGGGGTTTCTGTTGACAATAGAGTCAGGTGCGTACTGATAGTAAACAGTGATCGTGTCTAGCCAAAAGGTAGACCAAGTACTTGAGAGAGGTGTTAGTAACTCAATGTATTGAACTGTGAACCTTAATCGCTGCCGAGCGATTAAGGCTATCTAGCTGGTAGAGGCTGTAGTTTATATATCTGCCTTTCGCCCCTACTAATCCCCTGGATCACTGGATCGCTGGATCACTGGCGATCCCACGATCCCAACGCTCCTGGAGCGCTGGATCACTCTTTGTCGCGTGATCCCGTGATCCCCATTGTCGGCTGATAGTAATGCCGTTCCGATGCATGCGGGTGATTCCTCCAATGACGTTTGGTTCGTAACACGATGTCCCTCCTCCAGGTCTTCGTCCCGGAGACCAGATAACTAACAAAACCCTGTTGGCGCCCACGTTGAGGTAGGTCGTCGTTGTCCTCCTAACATCGCGCCGACCATGCTAACAAAATGTCTGGTCGCGTAGAAAAACGTCCTAACGAAAAGAATCGATCCAAGAAAACCTGCGAGCGCAGCGCACTAGCTTCCTTTATCGACGAGTTTGGTGTTCCCGCCGATATGCCTTGCACCTATTGTTTCCGAAACAATAAAGCGTGTCGAATGAATGGTGATTCTGCTCGATGTAGCGAATGTGTCCGTCGAGGCCGGTCCTGCGACGGGGTGTTGGTGGCGTCTTCTCGTGCGGTCCTCCGCCACCCTTCCTTGTATTCTTTGTTAACCGTGTCCCTTTTTAGTAGCTCGCTTGTTAGAGTCCCGTAAGAAGCTTGAAGGTGACGAACAGGAGGCCGAGGAGGCGCTGTTCGTTCTTCAACAACAATTTTCCGTCGCCGTCAACCGTTTGACCCGGATTCGCAAGACCCGGAAACGGATTGAGGAGAGGAGTAAGGAATTGGTCCAGCGGGGTATGCAAGAGCTGGATTCAGAAGACGGGATCTCCAAATCCTTGGAGTCGGGGGATCGTTTTATCGTTGACGACCTCCGGGGGATGGGCGTTTCTGGCGAGGTGGATTGGTCCTCCTTGGGCCTGGGGGACCCTTCCCTCGACCCCTTGCTGATGGTTGGGTCGGGTTTCGACGGTGGTAGTCTTCAAGCATCTGGTGGCAGTGCTTCAAATGCTTAGCCGGTTCCCAAGTGTTTTCTGATTCGTTATAACCTAGCCACTTGATTAGGTACTGTGTGACAGATCCTTTTTTTCGTGACTTCAGGATAGCTTCCACGTCGTATTCTCCTTCTGGCGCTTCAACCTCAATCTTTTCTTGCAGCCTTGCGTTGGCTGGTGCCGCTTCGAGTAGCGAGACATGAAAGATTGGGTGGATTCTCATGGTGTCTGGTAGGCGTAATTCGTAGTTGGAGTCTGATATCTTCCTGGTGACTGTGAAGGGTCCAAGTTTTTTATGGTCCAGCTTGTCGCTTGGTCGCTTTGTTTTGATGTTTTTTCGTAGAAGGTAGACCTTGTCTCCCCTCTGAAAGGTTGGTCCCTTTAACCTTTTCTGGTTGTAGTATTTCGCCATTCGCGTTTGGACGAATGCGATCTCTTTTCTCAGTTTGTCGTGTAGTTCCCTGAGCTTGTTTGCTGCTTGGAATGCTCTGGGCACTTCGATTCCGTTGTGTGGTGTCCGATGGATTTCTGGTTCGTATCCATAGTTTGCGAAGAACGGTGAACATTTAGTGGTGTCGTTGGTCGCGCTGTTGTAAGCGAACTGAGCTAACGGCAGCATAACAACCCAGTTGTCCTGCTTATAGTTGACGTAGCTCCGTAGGTACTGTTCGAGTGTCTGATTGAGTCGTTCGACTTGTCCGTCAGTTTGCGGGTGATAGGCTGTAGTCAACTTGTGATTGACTCCGAGTTGTGCCGTGAGTGATCTCCAAAATTTCGATGCGAACGTCGTTCCTCTGTCGGAGACTATTTCATCCGGTAGTCCGTGGTTGCAAGCAATGACCCGTAGGAAGGTGTAGGCGAGGTCTTCTGCTGAGCTCTCTTCCTTGTAAGGGATGAAATACCCGAACTTGGTGAGTCTGTCGGAAACAACGAAGATGCTGTCGTATACTGTTCCTGTCATTGGTTCCTTCGATCCTGGTAGCTTGACGATGTGGTCGAATGCAATGGATCCCCAAGCCCTGCTTGGTACCGGAAGTGGTCTCAACTCTCCGTATGGTTTGTGTCTGGACGCTTTGTCCTTCGTGCATTCGCAAGTTCCGACGACGTCTTTTACGACCTTCCTCAGTCCCGGGAAGTCGTAGGTTCGCTGTAGTCGTTCGGTGGTCTTGGCGATGCCCTGGTGTCCGTGCGCTGGTGTCTGATGGAATTCCCTGACGAATTCTTCTTGTAAGGTTCGTGGGATATAGAGTTTTCCGTGATAGCGTGGCACCTCTTGACTGTCCTGGTCAAGGATTGTTTTCTCGTCCTGGCCTAGGGAATCCCGGATTCTCCTGGTCCATTGTTCATCGTGTTGTAACGTGAACATGACGTTGAGTTGCCGCTGATCTTGTTCAAGGTCTCCGTCCTGGTTGACCTTCAAGATTGTCTGATGCTCGGGTGGTTGTGTCTGCTCGTGGTCCACCCTTCGGCTAAGAGCATCGGCTCTTCCGTTCTCATTACCCTTCCGGTAAATGATTTTGAAGTTGAACTCTGATAGGAATTCCGCCCATCTGGTTTGTCGTTTGTTGAGTTCTTTCGTAGTGGTGAAGTAGGTTAGGTTCTTGTGATCCGTGTAGACCTTAACCTGGTGATTGGTTCCGCTGAGGTGAGCTTTCCATTCCTTGAATGCCTCGATGATTGCCATGAGCTCCTTGTCGTGGATCTGGTAGTTGAGCTCTGGTCCGTTGAGCTTCTTTGAGAAAAAGGCGATAGGGTGCAGTCGTCCTTCCTTGTCTCGTTGTCCAAGTTGTCCGCCGATCGCAAAGTCCGATGCGTCGGTCTCGACTTCGAACTCTTTCTTAGGGTCTGGTATCGCTAGGATTGGTTCCTCCGCGATTGCCGCTTTGATCCGTTGGAAGGCTTCTTCGGTCTTATCGTTCCACTGGATCTCTCTGCTTGTTCCTTTGGTGAGGTCCGTAAGTGGTGCTGCGATTTTGCTGTAGTCCTTGATGAAACGTCGGTAGAAGTTAGTAAATCCTAGGAATCCTCTGACTCCTTTGACGTCCGCCGGTCGGGGCCAGTCCTTGACTGCCTCGATCTTAGAGTCTTGCATCTTGACTCTGCCTGGTTCGATCATGAATCCCAGAAATTCCGCTTGTCGCACGTGGAATTTGCTCTTTTCTGGTTCAACCTGTAGCCTTGATTCTTGTAGTTTCTGGAGTACTTGGTGTACGTGTCCCTGGTGCTCCTCAAGCGTCCTTGAGTAGATGAGGATGTCGTCGAGATAAACGATCGCAAACTGATCCAAGAATTCTCGTAGAACATGGTTGATCATGGTCTGAAACGTTGCTGGGGCGTTAGTCAGCCCGAATGGCATGACTAGGTACTCAAAGTGTCCTTCTTGAGTCCGAAACGCCGTCTTCCATTCTTCCCCTTCTTTCATACGGATGAGGTTGTAGGCTCCTCGCAGGTCTAGTGTTGTGAACCATTTTGCTCCATGCAGTTGGTCTCTGATTTCCGTAATCAAGGGTAGAGGGTAGCGGTTCTTGATCGTAATGTCGTTGAGCTGTCGATAGTCAACGCACAGTCGTAGTTTCCCGTTCTTCTTTGGGACAAATAGGATCGGATATCCTGCTGGCGATGTCGAGGGTCGTATATGTCCTTTCTTGAGTCCATCCCGGATGTACTCCTTCAATGCTTGCCGTTGAGTTTCGTTGAGGGCGTAGATTTTTTGGAATCTAGGTTCTCCTCCTTCTTTCAAGGGTATCTCATGATCCCATTGTGTGTGTTCGGGTAAGGTTTCCCCTTCTGGCTGTTCCCTGAACAGCTCGGTATACTTGTGGTAGATTTCCGGTATTGTCGTTGGTTCGTTTGACTCTTTAAGATAGTTGATTTCTCTAAAGGTCTGCGTCGATCCATACTCCAAGTTCCCATCTTGAGTGCTCGATCGCGGTGGCTTGCTTGAGGGTCGTTGCTCTTGACGCTGCTCAGGGGCTAAGTCCGATGTGTTGGTAGGCTCGTTTGAGGGTCCGTGTCTAGGACTCTGCTCAGTGACTGAGTCTCGTTCTGCGCTTGCTGATTGTCGTGAATCCTGTACGGGGTTGTCCCGATACAGCTGGCCAGTGATCCAGTCAATCTGTGGGTTGTGCTTGCGAAGCCAAGGTATTCCCAGAATAACGTCGTGGCTTGCAGTTTCTGTGATATCTAGGGTGGTGATTTCCTGCCAAGGTACTTCCAAAGCAACCTCGTTGTCCCTTTGCCCTTTGATACCAAGGACAATAGTCCTTTTGTGGTTTCCGTATGTTACGAGGACTGGTGTTGTCTCGTTTTCGATTCTTCCGTCTCCGTATGTGACGGGTGTACCTTCCACTGTCGTGAGTTGGTAAGGTTGTTTCTTCCTTTTCCAATGGATTCTGTACTGATTTACCGCCCTGGGCGAGATAAAGTTCCCTTGTGCTCCACTGTCGATCATGGCTTCGAGCCTGTGTCGTCCGATCTTGATTCCCAGAATCAGGTGTCGTGTGTCCTCGTCTGCAGTTGCGACTGCTAGGGACCTAGTGTCGTGGGTCGACTGTAGTCCCTTTACAGCCGATCCTTCTCGTTTTTTGTCCTCTGGATCTGTTCTCGCATGGTTTTCCAGACCGTGGGGTGTCGTTCCCGCAACGTCGCTTCGTAGTCCTCAGGAGGTGTTTGGGGTGTTTCCGGATGGTATTCTATCCTTCGTCCTGTTGCGAGTTGTCGCTTCTTAGGTTCCTTGGGGAACCAACCGGATCCCTCCTTGTCTGATTTGTGGATGTGGCAGCTGTTATCGTAGCATGTTGTCCAGCTTAGTTTGTTGTGTTGGCTCGGGGTGCAACCACTGCGTCCGGCCATGTTGACTTGTCGGTTGGGGTAGGAGGTCCTTCCTTCAGGTACCTTCCTAAAACTTCGCGGCTGGTTGCATTCTCGAGCGAAGTGCCCTTCCTTCTGGCAATTGAAGCACTTCAGTTTCTTCCTGGCGTCTTGCCTTTGGGCGACGTCTAGCTCCATAGGGCCGCTGTGCCAACCGGTTGCCGTGCTTCGGTGATAAATCTTCTTCGCGGTGTTAGCCTTTGCTGTCGGATTTGCCCATACCTTACCGGGGGCGCGTTTTTCCATGCGTCTCTCATACAGGCGATTGTCGATCGATACTGCTATTTCGACGTAGTCGGCAAAATCGTTAGGTCTCTTTTCGCGAGCAAGGTCGTCCTTAACCTCCTCCTTGAGTCCTCGATAGAACCATGCCATTAGGTTCTCGTCTTCCCAGTCTAGTTTTGACGTGATTTGGCGAAAACGGGAAGCGTACTCGGAAGCAGAGCCCTTCTGCTTCAAGGTCTCCAGTTTCCGCTCGGCAGATCTTTTCTCATCCGGGTTTCCGAAGGTCTTCTTGAGGTCGTCGGCGAATACCGTAAAGGAGTTGAAGATACGATTGGTGGCATCATCACGGTCGTCGTAGGTGTTGTCGGAATAGTCCCTGAGTGTTGGTTCAAACCAGTCTAAGGCGCTCCCCTTGAGTAGGTGCGCTGCATGAAGGACCTTGCGTTCGGCGTCCGGAAAGTCGTGTTCGTTAAAACGATGGTAGGCCTTGAGTTGGGTGAGGAATCCTTGCAGGGTTCCTGGGGTACCATCGTAAGCTTCCGGAGTCCTGACCTTGAGTCGTGTTCCTCCTCCGCCGCCTCCTTGGAGTTGGGCGACCTGGGCACGAAGCTGCGCGAGCTCGGCCATCAGGGCCTGGGGAGAAACGTTCGTTCCCCCAGCCTGAGCCGCCAGGTTGCTGTTGCTTGGGCGAGGAGTGTGTGAACCGGTGGTCGACATGTTGCGTGTATGTACTGTTCCCTTAGTACGCAGGTAATCTAGTTGAACAGGAGCGATTAACGTGTAACGATCGAGATCCCAGACTGGTCACGTGGTCGGGTGACAGGGTAGTCGAGGATAACTGGATACGGGGTTTCTGTTGACAATAGAGTCAGGTGCGTACTGATAGTAAACAGTGATCGTGTCTAGCCAAAAGGTAGACCAAGTACTTGAGAGAGGTGTTAGTAACTCAATGTATTGAACTGTGAACCTTAATCGCTGCCGAGCGATTAAGGCTATCTAGCTGGTAGAGGCTGTAGTTTATATATCTGCCTTTCGCCCCTACTAATCCCCTGGATCACTGGATCGCTGGATCACTGGCGATCCCACGATCCCAACGCTCCTGGAGCGCTGGATCACTCTTTGTCGCGTGATCCCGTGATCCCCATTGTCGGCTGATAGTAATGCCGTTCCGATGCATGCGGGTGATTCCTCCAATGACGTTTGGTTCGTAACAACATTAAGGAAAGCGTCTATTAGCTTTCCGACTACGATAAGATCCTAGACCAGCTGGACCGCGCCTTTGGAAACTCGAACCTCGTTAATAATGCCCGAAACGACCTCTTCTACCTACGCTAATCAAATAAGGACTTCAATACGTTCTTCGCCGAATTCTAACGCCTCGCCCTCGAGGGACAGATATCAAAAGAAGCCCTACCAACGCTCCTAGAATAAGCTATCTCCCGAGAACTACGTAGTATACTGCTTCACCACGAACCGCCCAATCGGGAATATCACTAGTACGCTATCTTCCTATAGAATCTAGAAAACCGCCGTTAACGCTTTAACTAACCCGTGCCGACCCTTAGAAGATCTTACACCGCCCCGGCCCCGAGTACCAACCGGCCGCAGACCACTTCCCCGCCCGCGAAGGGGCCGGAGACGAGGGCCGAACGCGGCGAGCCTATGGACCTCAGCGCGTAGCGAGGGTTACGGTTCGTGCCTAGAGGCCGACGAGAGAGAGGAGAATGCTTCCGTTGCGGTTCTCAGAGCTACCGCGTTGCTAATTGCCCCCACCCCGATACTCGCTCCCGCTTACAAGCCAGAGTGGCCCGTTCCGGTTCCCCCGCCAGCTTGTCCTCGTCCAGATCCCGCAGCCCGCAGCCGAGCATTAAGGTCTCGGTAAACGGAGCGAGCCTGCGTTAAGTCGCACACAGGCTCCTATAGAGCGCATAACACGATACTAACCGAACCGCGTACTAAGAACGCTGAAGATCTCTGCTACCGCCGTTAAGGGTCTCTCGGTCCGCGAAGAAGAGGATATGAGATCCTACCTAATGATATTACCCGCTACCTTGGAATTAGGAGACCGGAAACTGCTTACTTACGCCTTAGCCGACTCTGGCGCCGAAGGAAAGGGATTTGTTGACCAGAGCTGGGCCGAGAGCTACGAACTCCCGCTAAAGAAACTGAAGAGACTGTTCGCCCTAGAGGTCTTTGACGGCCGAGAATCCGAGAGTGGGAAGGTTACCTACTATGTTATTACTAGCTTGAGAATTGAGGACTACTTCGAGAAAGAGATTAGACTATACGTTACGTAGCTAGCGTATTACCCCGTTATACTAGGAATGCTATGGCTAAAGGAATACGACCCGAGGGTCGGGTTCGCCAGCTATACCTTCACCTTTGATAGCTAGTACTGCTAGAAGAACTGTAATACCCCCGCCCGCCCGTCCAAGATCAGAGCATTGTACGACGTGCCGAAAAGAGACCGCCCGACCTACCTACCGCCCCGCCCCACCGGACTAGAACACATGGATATCGCTGAAGTTTCAATGCGAGCCTGCTTAGCGTACGCCCAAAGGAACTACTAGATGTTTTCTATCACTATAGAGGATATAGAATAATAGCTTAGCCAATACGACGTACCGGACTTGGAAGAACTACTACCACTAGAGCTTCGAGACTTCCGTGACGTCTTTTCCCCGAAGGAAGTAGATAAGCTACCGCTACACCGTCGGTACGACCACGAGATCAAGCTTATTGAGGGAGCGACACCGCCCTTTGGACCTCTGTACCCGATGTCCCGCGACGAGCTGAGGGCCCTTAAGGAATGGCTTGAGGATAACCTAAAGAAAGGCTTTATCCGACCTAGCTCGTCTCCTACTGCTTCGCTAGTACTCTTCGTTAAGAAACTAGGAGGAGGACTCCGCTTCTGTGTGGACTACCGTGCGCTGAACAACATCTCCGTCAAGGACCGCTACTGTCACGGCTTAACCTTACAGGTCCCTGTACCCACTGAAGGAAAAAGGACTTAGGATTCCAAGTTGGCAATTAGACTCCCAATACAGGATATATAGGACCTGTTACGGGGGACAGCGCGCCAGCCCGTAACACTACCCCCCTCTGCTACAAGACTCGCCCCGAGTCTCAGGCCCGAGTCTTGGTCGAACAGTGAGGTTAGGTAGGAAATGTAGCCTATAGGAGCCCCGAAACGGCTCCGTTAGGGTGCCCCTAACGGGGGCCTTACCCACATACCACATTCAATCAGCAGCTCCAGCGCGACTTACACCTGAGTGAATTGGAAGAGGTGGGGCTCAGGCCCAGTTTCTAAGCAGGGTCCGACGCCCACCCAGGTAACTTGGAATAATGTCACGGCTTAACCTTACAGGTCCCTGTACCCACTGAAGGAAAAAGGACTTAGGATTCCAAGTTGGCAATTGGACTCCCAATACAGGATATATAGGACCTGTTACGGGGGACAGCGCGCCAGCCCGTAACAGCTACCCCCTGCCGCTAACGAAGGAATCCCTCAGCAATTTGAAAGGGATAATGTACTATACGAAGATCGATATTATTTCTGCGTTCAACAACATCCGCATTAAGGAAGGACAAGAATACCTAACGGCTTTCCGTACCCGGTTCGGCCTGTTCGAGTTACTCGTTATGCCGTTCGGCCTAACCGTAGCGCTAGCAACCTTCTAGAGGTTTATTAACGACACCCTACGAGAGTACCTAGACGTTTTCTATATAGCCTACCTAGATGATATCCTGATTTATAGTCGCACGAGAAAGGAGTATATCGCTTATGTAAGGAAGGTCCTCGTAGCTTTGCGAGAAGCCAGCTTATACGCTAAGATCCAGAAGTACGAGTTTTTCTAAGATAAGACCACCTTCCTCGGAGTGATCGTGGGCCGAGAAGGAATCTAGATGGACCCGAAGAAGATCGAGACGATCGTTAACTGGAAAACGCCCGCTTACCTGACCGATGTACAAGCCTTTATCAGCTTCGGGAACTTCTACCGACGCTTCATCTAAGGGTTCTCGAAGATTATCGCCTCGCTAGTCAACCTCACTAAGAAGGGGGTGAAGTTCAATTGGGATAAGAACTGCGAAAAGGCATTTAACCGACTAAAGACTGCTTTTACGACCGCGCCCGTCCTAGCCCCGTTCGATTGGGAAAGAGAGATCATCTTGGAAACCGACGCTTCCGATTTCGTATCGGCCGGTGTGCTATCGTAATACGGCGATAACGGCATTTTACGGCCTATTACTTTCTTCTCAAAGAAGCACTCAGTAACGGAGTATAACTACGAGATTTACGATAAAGAACTCCTAGCAATTATTCGCTATTTCGAGGAATGGCGCTCGGAACTGGAGGGAACGAGCTCCCCGATTAAGGTTATTATAGACTACCGGAACCTAGAATACTTTACGACAACGAAACTCCTAAACCGTAGATAAGCCCGCTGGTCCGAATTCCTCTCTAAGTTCAACTTCAAGATTACTTACCGTCCCGGTAAATAAGGAGTGAAGCCTAACGTTCTAACTAGGAGGTTAGAGGACCTCCCGAAGGAGGGAGATGAGCGCCTACTACACTAGAGCTAGGTAGTATTGAAGAGCTATAACTTCGAGGAACCCACCCCGCTTAGTAAGAGACGAGTTAGATTTACAGAGGAACTAGTATAGCTAAGAGCTACGATACGCTTAAGTACAAGGAGACTAGAGACCGTAGCTACGGAACTAGACCCTAAGCTAGTCCGGCCCGTCCGCTTACGAGAGAGAATTGCTCCGTTACTACCCCCACCGGTGAAAGCACTATTCGAATAAAGGTACGAGTCTGACGAAATACTACGGTCTATACTAAAGGCCCTAGAGGAGAACTACGCCCGCTACCCGCGTATCACCTTAGCCGAGTGCGAGAATAGATACGGATACCTGTACTATCGAGACCGGCTGTACGTCCTTAAATATTAAGAACTGCTCGCTAAGCTTATACGCTCGTACTACGAGAGCTCGGTTACCGGATATATAAACCGAACGAGAACTTACGAGGCTATTTCGAGAGAATACTACTAGCCGGGTATACTATCCTATATCGAGCGATAGGTTAGAAACTACTACACCTACAAGCGAATCACCGTCTCTAAAGAAGTACGCCAAGGGGTACTCAAACCCCTACCGATTCCCGACCGAGCTTAGTAGGATATCTCTATAGACTTCATTATATACCTACCCGAAAGTGATGGGTACGACGCGACCCTCGTCGTAGTAAACCGTTTGACGAAGATGAAGTACTTTATAGCTTGTAAAGGAACCTGTGATGCCGAGGAAGTCGCTCGCTTGTATACCAAGTATGTTTGGAAGATATATGGCCTCCCCAAGACAATTGTTTCCGACCGTGGAGCCCAATTCGTGTCCGCGTTCTGGAGGTACCTGATCCGCCGCCTAGGAATCAAAGCCCTGCTATCGATTGTATACTACCCGGAGATAGATGGCTAGACCGAGATCGCGAACGCTTTCCTAGAATAGTACTTGTGTAGTCAGGTCTCTTACCTCTAAGACGACTGGTCGAGATGGCTGCCCTTTGCCGAGTTCGCCCTAAATAACGCTATTAACGAGAGTACTGGTACGACACCGTTCTTCGCTAATTACGGCTTCTACTCCCGCCTAGGATTCGAACTTATATAGCCTAGACTATAGCGCGCCGCTCGCGACTTTAAGGAGTTGGTCTTAAAGATGAAAACGATTTACGAGTACCTGTAATCCGAGATCTGTCTCGCCTAAGCCCGCTAAGAGGAGTACGCTAACCGGAAAAGGAGACCTGCCCGCCGTTACCAAGAAAGCTAGGAAGTGTGGCTAGATGCCCGCAATATTAAGACTACCCGACCGCAGAAGAAGCTCGATTGGAAAGTACTCGGACCGTTTAGGATCGCCGAAGTCGTTAGCTCGTATGCCTACTGTTTGGAGCTACTTACGTCTATAAGGATACACCTTGTCTTTTATGTTAGCTTGCTCCGACTCGTTGCTACCGATCCCTTGCCTAGTTAGTGCTACGCTCCTCCCCCCCTAGTGGAGGTAGACGGCATCGAAGAATTCGAGGTCGAGGATATCTTGGACTCCCGCTGGGAGAGGAGAGGCCGGGGCGGCCCTCGGTTGAAGTATACTATCAAGTGGGTTGGATACGACGATCCCACCGAAGCACCCGCCGAGCACCTGGAGAACGCATAGGAGATCGTCTATAACTTTCACCGCCGGTACCCGAACAAGCCTAGACCGTAACTGCGTCGTCGGAGCTCCGCCTTAGAGGAGGGGAGTACTATTACGGCGTTGAGGCCCCAGGTAATTGAGCCACGTAACCCTATCACGTGGTAGGCCTAATACGGGCCCGCGACAAGGAAATATCTTTATATTGATTCTATCTATTATATTTTGTAGCTCTTCGAGCTACGTCTTATTATTAGCTTGCCCGTAACTACGGGATTGAGTCTGTCCGTAGCAAATACTATCTGTTTAGCCTTACTCCGCTCTTAGCCTAACAGTCTCGTGACACTACGGTGCCTTCCGTAATAGTTTGTTACACCTCTACTATATCAATCGCCGTTTGCGATAGGACGCCTTTCCAGTCTTTTCTAGATACCTTTATTCCCGCGCAACGCGCACCTCGTTTTCCGTATCGTTTTCGTACTTTTCCGGCGTTCTAGCGTTTTGGCGTGGCATTTTCCCGTTACGGTACCTTTAGCGATTTCCATTTCCGAGATACCCTTAGCAATTCAGTTTGTTTCAATTCAGTCCAGTTTAGCGTAGTCTAGTCTAGTTTAGCGCGTTTCAGTTCCCTCGATTATCAAGTTCCCGATCCGCTTCGCCGACTATATCCGAAGCTTTCCCTAACAACGGCGGCGGCGCGCCCCACGATGCGCCCGCGCTGTATCACGTCCCCGCCCCCCACGGCACCTTCTCCGACAGCCCCGAAGGCGAGGAGCCCTACGAGGACGTGAGCGCTATCCTATCCATACTCGCGATCCAGTGGGGCTACGCCGAGCTCGCCTCGGGCATCGCATCCCAGCTCGCCGTAGGTAACTTAGTTAAGTTCCCCGCCGGTAGTACTTAGTGGCTTTAGAACCGCGGTTCCGATACTCAACTATACCTAGATACCCTTATCCTTAAGTACTTTGTCATGCTACTCGACTACGTTATAGCGGGTACGGTCGGCCTCCGTAAGACCCTCGCGGCGCGCGACGTTGAGCTATAGGTAGCTTACTAGGCGACCTAAGTAGCCTAGCTCGCCGCCTCCGGCGTGGCCCGCGCAAGTAACCGCTGTATTATTAAGGACCCCCCGACGTTCTCCGGCGATGAGAAGGACTCTCGTAAGCGTTGCGACTAGTTCTTCAACTGGATGAACTAAGTCCAGCTCCGTTAGGCGGAGGAGAGCGCCGACTTCCCTAGCGAGCGGAATAAGATCTTGCATGCCTCCGGACTCTTTAGCGGCTCCGCTAGCCTATCTATCCGTAGTAACGTCTAAAAGATGCTTTTTAGCCCAAACAATCCCGAGTAGTAGGCCTAGACTATAGGCGACGCTTTCCTCGGAGACCTCAAGAGCCGCTACTAGACGGTCGACCTCCGTTAGGACGTATTCTAGCGCCTATACTCCCTAGAGTAGAAGAACGAGTTCGCTAACTACGCGGACTTTCTTAACGAGTTCTAGCTCCTCGCCGACCGGGTGGAGTGGACCAACTCGGTCTGGGTTTTCCACTTTCAGTAGAAGGTTAACTATAAGATACGTACTGCCTTAGAAGTATAGGCGAAGGTCTCGGCTAACGACGACCTTCCTAAGTGGCTCGAGCTCCTACGCGACCTCGCTACCCGTAAGGAATAGGAAGCCTTCGTAGCTTCCCTTAAGAATAGTCAGTACTACTATTACAAGCCCGATAATAAGTAGCCCGCCTAGCCTGCGTAGCCCGCCGATATAGGTGACCCTATAGACCTTAGTTACATCTTTATCAAGGAGAAGAACCACCGTATAGCTAATAATCTCTATATATACTACGGGTCCGGCGAATACTTCCGCTTCAACTATCCTATCGTACCTCCTCCTTAGTACGGCGGTAGCCTAGGAGGCTTCAACCCCCGCGGCGGCCGCGGTGGACGTAGCGGTCGCTATGGCTCAGTTGGACGTGGTCGCGGTAACGCCTAGGCTAGTTTCCGAGGCAGCTATCAAGGTAGTTACTAAGCCGGATAGAACCCCTAATAGTAGGCGGCTTGGTACCCGAACCTATACTAGTAATAGCAAGTTCCGTAGTAGCAATTCGTTTAATAGTTCTCTTAGCGCTAGGGCTTCAACGGTCCCCCGTAGTATCTCCGCCGTTCGTTTACTCTAGCCAATCCTCAATAGTAGCCCGCGACCGATAGCGCGCCCGCTACACCCGATTAACCCACGCAACAACCCCCCACGGGCTTCGTACTAGGCGAGGTCTCCGATAGCGGGACGTAGAACGAGAACGGCTAGTTTATTTAGAGCGACTAGGGAAATAAGGAGCCCTCCTACTAAATCGCGTAGGAGAGGGTACGGTTAAGTAGGGAATAAGAGGGGAAAAGATTATAGTCTATTATATTTGAAGTCTATAGGTGATACCAATTCTATCTTACTCTCCTCCTACTGTTACGGGCTGGCGCGCTGTCCCCCGTAACAGGTCCTATATATCCTGTATTGGGAGTCCAATTGCCAACTTGGAATCCTAAGTCCTTTTTCCTTCAGTGGGTACAGGGACCTGTAAGGTTAAGCCGTGACATTATTCCAAGTTACCTGGGTGGGCGTCGGACCCTGCTTAGAAACTGGGCCTGAGCCCCACCTCTTCCAATTCACTCAGGTGTAAGTCGCGCTGGAGCTGCTGATTGAATGTGGTATGTGGGTAAGGCCCCCGTTAGGGGCACCCTAACGGAGCCGTTTCGGGGCTCCTATAGGCTACATTTCCTACCTAACCTCACTGTTCGACCAAGACTCGGGCCTGAGACTCGGGGCGAGTCTTGTAGCAGAGGGGGGTAGTGTTACGGGCTGGCGCGCTGTCCCCCGTAACAGGTCCTATATATCCTGTATTGGGAGTCCAATTGCCAACTTGGAATCCTAAGTCCTTTTTCCTTCAGTGGGTACAGGGACCTGTAAGGTTAAGCCGTGACACCTACCTCATATTCGACTAGCGTCAAGTACCCTATTCTTTCCTCGTCGACTCCGGCTACTTCGCTATCGGCTTTCTCGACGAGAATTTCTCTATCCTTTACAATATCTAGACTCTCCAACTCTCGCGCCCGCGCCCTCTATATCTAGCGGACGGCGTATTCTCCTCCTATATCACCCATTTCGCGGCGGTTACGCTACGGATCGGTTACTACCGCGAGACCGTTAATTTGTTTATTACAAGCCTCTCCTCTACTAATTTAATCATCCTCGGTCTTCCTTAGCTACGGCGGTATAACCCGCAAATAGACTAGGAGTTATCCACACTCACTTTCGGCTCCAAGTACGTGGGGACTTATCTACCCGCAGGCCTCCCGCCGGCTCTCCGCATCGCCCCAACTATTCAACGGCGCGCCGCCGCTATCCGAGTACCACATACTAGGCATACTATAGTAGAGGACGTCCCCGACGAGGGTAAGCCCGAAGACACGGAATAGATAGCCCCCGCGACGGCGACGACGACACCGGAGCGGAGAGCTAAGCTCGCCGACTACTAGCGCTAACGGCGGCGCCATTAGCGAGTAGAGAACCGCAAGGCCGTACTAGGCGACTCACCCCCGGAGCTCACTCGCGCGCCGGCGGAGCGCTAAGCGCGACTTATTCCGAACTCGATACCTACGATCCCGCTTCTCTCTAGGACGGTAGCGGGTTCCCGGCATACCCTCCCAGCGCCTAGAAGTACCGTCGACGCCTAACGCCGGCGAATCTATCGCCCGGACCCCATCGACGAGGACGATATCTGATTACTAGGCATCTAGCCCTTTACGTTCGCGGCTAAGTAGAAAGGCGTCTAGGTTTCTATTGTCTCTTAGGTAGAGTTAGAGAGGGCGTTATAGCTACGAGAACCTATCTCGCTCCCCGACGTCCCCGAATAAGTCTTTAAGGACATTATTTAAAGCCGCGGCGACCGGGATACCTATAAGGCGATATTCCCCCCGTAAGTCTACGAGTTTATCGACTAGTGCTTTATCCCTACGACGCTCCGACGGATCACCGACGAAGATACCCGTATCTTCCTCGAGAAGTCCGATAAAGGCCCTCTCCTAGTCGAGGCGATTAAGAAGCTCGTACTTACGAAATATTACTACCTTATCGCCGCGTTCCTCTTATAAGAGGCGGATAAACTACCTCTGTACCGGCGGTACAACTATAAGATCGAGCTCGTATCCGGTACGCAAGTCCCTTATTCGCGCTCGAGGCCATTATTACTATTGTAACTCCGCGTTCTTAAGCGTTAGTTGGATGACAACCTCGCTAAAGGATTCATTAGGCCCTCTCAGTCTAGCGCGGCGAGTCCCCTACTAATCGCCACGAAACTTGGCGGCGGCGTCCGCATCTACGTAGACTACCGCGGTATCAATAACATCTCTCTTAAGAACCGGTATCCTCTCTTACTTATCTGGGAGACCCTCGATACTATCTGCAAGGCTAAGATCTTTACTAAGCTCGACGTTATCGTGGCGTTTAACCGCGTCCGGGTCGCCGAGGGCTACGAATGGCTAACGGCTTTTACTACCCGGTTCGGCCTGTACGAGTCATTAGTCACGCTTTTCGGGCTTCACGGAGCGCCGTCTACCTTTTAGCATTACATTAACGATACGTTCTACGATATACTCGACGACTACGCTACGGCTTACCTCGACGACGTTATTATCTATTCCGATAACTAAGCGTAGTACGATAAGTACGTTAAGGATATACTATAATGTATAATCGTAGTAGGACTCTAAGTCGATATCAATAAGTACGAGTTTGATACAACCCGTACTAAATACTTGGGTATAATTATCACGCCCGGCGGAATAGAAATGGATTAAAAGAAAGTCGATACGGTACTCTCTTAGGAGGCGCCGACGACTAAAAAGTAGCTCTAAGGTTTCCTCGGCTTCGCTAACTTCTATAAGCGCTTTATTAAGAACTTCTCCGGCCTCGCAAAGCTACTTTACGACTTAACGAAAAAGGATACCGAATAGCGCTAGCACGACGACTACGCTACCGCTTTCCAACAACTCAAGACGGCTTTCGCCTCCGTACCCACGCTCCACATCTTTGACTAGGCAAAGCCCGTAATAGTAGAAGTCGATGCTTCGAACTAGGCCGCGGGCGGCGTACTTTCGCAAAGAGACGCTAAAAGTGATCTATACCTGGTAGCGTTCTTCTTAATAAAGCATTTTACCTAAGAAGTCAACTACGATATCTACGATAAGGAGCTACTCGCCGTTATCCGCGCTTTAGAGGAATAGCGCCCGGAGCTCGAAGGTTCAAAAGAGCCGTTCGAGATTATCACTAACTACAAGAACCTCCAAACCTTCGCCACGACGAAGGAGCTTACCCAACACTATATACGCTAGTTTGAATTCCTCTCCCGCTTTAACTATCGTATCGTTTATAAGCCTGGACCAATAAACGTCCTCCCTAATGCGCTAAGCCGCAAGCCCGAATATCGCTCGTAGTCCGCCGACGACGGTAAGTTACGTAACCGCCGGCGCCCACTAATTCCCCCGGATCGATTTGACGCCTCCTTCGAGCTTCTAAAGGAGGAGTACGTACGCGTCGCTCTCCGTACCATTTCCGCCGACGCCACGCCTACTACGCTCTACGGGCTCGACGTCTCGCGGCCGGCGGACGAGCTAATCGACGAGAGTTACGCCAGGTCCCCGTTCCCATAAGAGGTCATCGCGTAGCTTACCGACGGCCGGTAGCACCGTCGCTAGCCCCCGACCTTAAGTAAGGCCCTAAGGATTCCTATCGCCGAGACGCGGGTCGCCTACGGCCGCGTATACTTTAGAGACCGCCTAATGATCGACCCCGCGGATATTGACTTCTACGTAAGCTTAATTTACCGAGCTTACGATATAGTAAGCGCGAGTCACTTAAGCTGTACTAAGACGACCGATATTATAAGCCGTACTTACTAGTAACACGGTATAACGGAGACAATCCGCTCTTACGTCGCTAGCTACCTCTTCTATACTAAAACGAAGAAGTCGCGCTCCGTAACCGTAGGCTTCTTCAAGCCGCTTCCCGTCCCGATGACGCTCTAGAAGTATATCTCGGTAGACTATATTACTCTTCTTCCGAACTACAAGCGCGGCGATACAATTTATAACTACGTTATAGTAGTAGTAGACCGGCTTACTAAGATACGCTATTATATCCTAATATAATCACTATTGGCGGAAGAGATAGCTAGGTAGTTTATAAGTAGGGTTTACTACTGCTACGGTCTACCGGAAACTATCGTCTCCGATAGAGGAATATAGTTCGTATCTACGTTCTAGAAGGCGTTATTCCAGGCGCTCGGGACTACGTTAAAGCCGTCGTCCGGCTATCACCCGGAGACTAACGGCTAAACCGAGCGGATTAACGCCGAACTCAAGCAGTTTCTCCGACTCTATATTAATTAGGTATAGGACGACTGGGTCGACTAGCTCCCGCTAATGGAGTTCGCGGGTAATAACGCTATCTCTGAAACGATAGGCGTATCCCTATTCTACGCTAATTACGGCTTCAACCCCCGAATAGGCGTAGAACTAGCGCTTTCCACCTGCCCTTCGTAGTATAACGATATATAGCGCGCCGAGTTCTTCAAGGCGAAGGAACTCGCGACGAGGTTCCAAACAGTTTGGGACTACGTGCGTACGCTATCTAAGCAAGCTCAGGACCGTTACGAAGAATAGGCTAACCGCAAGCGGACGGACTGTCACGGCGCTGAGGCCCCAGGCAATTGAGCCACGTGACCCTGTCACGTGGTAGGCCTAGTGCGGGCCCGCGACAAGGAAATATCTTTATATTGATTCTGTCCATTATATTTTGTAGCTCTTCGAGCTACGTCTTATCATCAGCCTGCCCGCAACCACGGGATTGAGTCTGTCCGTAGCAAATACCATCTGTTTAGCCTTACTCCGCTCTCAGCCTGACAGTCCCGTGACACGGACGCCCCTATTTACAAGCCCGGAGATTAGGTACTACTCGATATATCAAATCTCAAGACGGGCCGGCCACACGAAGAGCTAGCGCCCCGGTACGAAGGTCCCTTCGAGGTGGTTCAGGCCTCGTCTCACAACGTGAAGCTCCGCCTCCCCGCGAATATTAAGGTCAATAACGTCTTCCACGTTAGCAAGGTTAAGCCGCACGTCGCCGGGCTCCCGTACTAGGAGGAGTAGCGCGAGGTACGTGCTAACGAAGGACGGGAGATCTCCCGTACCGACGACGTCGACGACCGGCCGCAAGAGCTATGGGAGGTCGAGGAGATATTAGACTACGGATAGGCCGATAACGGGCGTTAGAATTACTTAGTCAAGTACAAAGGACACCCCGCGAGCTGGTAGCCTACCAGCGATCTCGACCTTCCGTAGATATACCAGGCGGTCCGGGACTTCTACGCCGCCTACCCGAAGCTACCACCCCCGCGCCCGTAGCTCAAAAAGAAGAAGACGACGACGCCGTCGACGCCCATAACACCGCCCGCGACGGAAGACGGCGTAGCGCCGGCAACGAATAGCGCTGCACCCGCGACCCGACGTAGTGCCCGGACGAAAAAGGCGGTGCGGTGGACGGACTTGTGATAGCTGGAATTCTTGACGGCTCCTAAGTTCAGTTGAATTCAGTTAAGTTCGGTTGAGTTCAGTTGAGCTCAATTGTAGGGTTCAGAGGGTCAAGTGAGGATATTATACGGGATTCTTATACTTATTTACTTCCCCTGACCGCGAGGGCCTCTTTGGTGAGGGGGGTAGTGTCACGGGTTAATACCCGCTCCTACCTGCGCGCGCGCACCGTTATGGTACGTGCGCCAACAAGGCTACAGCACGTGACTATACGTGACCTACACCCCGCCTATATATACTGCCCCGCAGCGCCTTCCATAGTTCGCACTTCGTGCAACAACAACATCATTACCTAACCCCCTACGGTGCCTTCCGTGATACCTTACTAGTATTACGTCCCGGCTACGGCCTTCCCCCGTTATACCGGATAAGTTACAGGTAGTGGTCAGAGCTAGTATAGCCTAGATCCCCGTAGAACTCTATCCGGCTACTATCCGTAGCCCACGTTAAATCGATTATCGAGTTACGGTTTCCCCGCTTCGTCTTAATCGGCTCCCCCCACGGGGTAACGAGGAAGAGGTCCCAGCGTTCAACGAGTTCCAACAGGTCCCCAGCTCCCTGGGACTCCCTACCCTCTTTATCCCAAAAGGGGTAGTAGAGGTTAAAGTCCCCAACGAGGATATTGCAGCCTCTCGGTTCCGTCGATCTTAACTCGTGGATCGGGCTAACCTGTAACGGGCTGAGCCCGATATGGCCCTCGGTGACTCTCGGCCAGCTCACGTGCGAGCACGGTCCACCAAAGCCCCTGGATGAAGCTATTCCCACATCTCCACACAGCACACCGAATATTCTAGCAATGCGCTCAGACCATCGCACTCACGAGGATAAAGAGGCCCGCGAGCCGCTAGAATATCTCGTATCTTTCCTTTTCTTCTCCAAGCTTAGTGTACTCGTAGAGTCGTTATCAGATAGTTGCAATATACTCCTGAGACCGTTACATTACACTAAGCTTCGCTCTTTCTTAGTCAATTGCGAAAGAGGACATTGGTTCTTACCTGCGTTATCAACGAGGCAACGAAGCGACATCATTGGTTTGGTTCACGTCGTCAACAAAGACGACCGAATAGCAACGGAAAAAGCCCTCGCTTCGCACGAGGCACTCGAGGCCGTCCCGCCGACTACATAGAGGTCGCAAACGGCAGTGCACACGGCCGCAAGACACCGGCGCATCAGACCGGTTGAGCGAAAAGCAAGATCTAATCGTCACTGACCGAGTGAGCTACGACGCTGCCCGGCTATAACCTCGGTCCGGGGAGCCGAGCAGCCAGACTACCGGAAGTAACCCACGACGAGCACGATCTCGGGCAACGAACCGAGTGAATATTTACGATACTATCGACGGCCATGTCAACGATCAACAACGGAGCGGAGGGCGGCCAGACGGCTACCCAGATGGACCAGCTCATGCAATTCTTCTCTGTACGGTTGGGGGCGATGCAAGAGGAACAAGCCAGTCGCCTTACAGAGATAGAGAACCGCTTGGCCGCCGAAAGAGAGGCGCACAACACGCAGATCAGAGCGTTGCAAGAGAGCATCGCCTCCCTCCGCGGAACCCCAGCTGAAGGCACCCCACGAGCATCATCGCCAGCCAGCCCGCCTCAGCGAGCGCCTCCACCTCCCTCGGCACTATCAGTAGCAACAGTCACGTCGAAAACCATGAAGAAGAAACCGACCCTTCCAGACCCCCCGCGTTTCAATGGAATGCGGAAGAGATTCCGCACTTGGGAACTCGAGATGAGGAGCAAGTTGCGGGTCGATGGTCCAGCAATTGGCTCTTCGTCTGATCAGTTCGCCTATATATACGCACGGTTAGAGGAAACACCACAGGCCATGGCCGCTGCATTCTTTACAAGGGGCGGGCCACACGGCAACTTCGATCCAGACCAGTTTCTCGCTTACCTGGTGGCGTGTTACGGCGACCCGAACACTGAACAGAGGGCCCTCAGCAAGCTAGAGTCAATGACCCAGGGCGAGAGGGAGAGTTTCGCTTCCTTCCTCCCGAAGTTTGAAAAGGAACTAGCTGATAGCGGTGGCGCTGATTGGAGCGATGTGGTGAAGATTAACCACCTAAAGCGAGCCATCAACCATGAGATGCGGACCTACCTTACTGGACAGCTAAGTCTGCCAAAGGACTATCCTAGTTTCGTCAATGCATTGCAGAACCTAGGTGCCAACCTCGATGACCTACGCTTTCACACCCGAAAGAGGAGACCTAGAATCGGATCACGATCTCCTTCCCCTGTTCAGAAGACTAAGTCCAATACCATACCTGCCAAGGGGGATGAGATGGATTGGGAGCCGACGAAGATTAGTCGGGTAATCCGCCAAGCAAACAAGGAGCTGGAGGGGAAACGCGCAAAGTGGGTGGATCGGGCAGAGATGGATCGTCGTCGGAAAGAAGGCCGATGTTTAAGATGTGGAAGAACGGGCTGTAACGTAGCCGAGTGCCCGTTGCTCCCACCCAGAAGGCCGTCACAGGCAACGAAGGTCCAGGCTAGGAGGACGAAGCCGGTTCTCGACGCGGTCATCGATGAGGATGAGGAAGTAACGGACAATTCCTTATACGAAGTAGATGAGGAGTCGGGAAAAGAGTAGCCCCTGACGGAAGTCGTCGTCAGGGGCACGAAGAGGCCCTAGCAGTTTGGAAGAAGGCTGAGAAGAAGATAGATAACGAAGCAATCTATATCAATTTCGGTATCAACGGAACATTCTATACCAAAGCGCTGATTGATACTGGTTGCTCGAGCTACGGTACTATTAGCGAAGCCCTCGTCAGACGCCTACGCCTCCCACGTATTGCTATCACCCCCCGAAATCTTGAGCAGGTCAATGTCATTGTGGAGGAAGCGATTACCCATGTGACCTACGTCGATATAGACATCGACGGCCATAAGCAGAAGAGAGTATTCCTCTATGTCATCCCCGACCAGAAGGACGATGTGATCCTAGGGCTGCCATGGATGGACGCTGAGGAAGTGTTGATTAATCCGGCCCGGGGAGAACTCTACATCGGCACCTCCGGGTTGGTAGTTAAGGAGCGAAGCCGAAATCAAGGGACCGACTACCCAGTCAAAGAGCAGATCGCAAGCATTTTTGGAGCGTTAGTCAGGAGGATCAGAAGGCCTCGCTCTAACCAGAAGGAGCCCGCTCGGATATTCGCGGCGAGTCTGGCAGATATAGAGAAGGCACTCGCCCCAAAGAAGCACAGTGACCCGCGTCAGAAGCTACCAGAGCATTATCACGACTTCCTCCCCTTATTCAACAGGGCACAAGCCGATCAGCTACCTCCCCATCGGCCAGGCATAGACCATGAGATTCCCCTAGAAAAGGATACGAACGGCCAGGATAAGGCCCCTCCCTGGGGGCCGCTATACGGCATGTCGAGAGAGGAACTGATCGTCTTACGGAAAACTTTGACGGAGCTCCTCGATAAGAACTTCATCAGAGCAAGCAGTTCCCCAGCATCTGCGCCAGTGTTGTTTGTCAAGAAGCCAGGCGGTGGTCTTCGTTTCTGTGTCGACTACCGCGGTCTAAACGCTATCACCCGCAAGGATAGATACCCGTTACCTTTGATCGGCGAGACATTGCGATCCCTATCGAAAGCGAAGTGGTTCACGAAGTTAGACGTGATCGCTGCCTTCCACAAAATCCGCATCAAAGAAGGGGAGGAGTGGAAGACAGCCTTCCGTACTAGGTACGGGCTCTACGAATGGATGGTCACTCCCTTCGGCCTAACCGGCGCGCCAGCTACCTTCCAACGGTATATTAATAATACGCTACGAGAGTTCCTTGATGAATTCTGCTCAGCCTATATCGACGATGTTCTCATCTACTCTGATGGCTCCCTAGCCGACCATAGGAAGAAGGTCCGGAAGGTTTTGAAGAGGCTCCAAGACGCCGGACTTCAGATCGATATCGATAAGTGCGAGTTCGAGGCGAAGAGCGTCAAGTATCTAGGGTTTATCGTCGACGCTGGTAAGGGAATCCGCGTCGACCCGGAGAAGATCAAAGCTGTGGAATCATGGGAGCGCCCGAAGACCGTTAAGGGAGTTCGTGGGTTCATCGGGTTCGCCAACTACTATCGGGAGTTTGTGCCAAACTTCTCGACCGTAGCGATGCCCCTTATAGCGTTGACCAAGAAAGGAGTCCCGTTCGTCTGGTCAGACCAGTGCGAAGAAGCCTTCAAGCAGCTGAAAACCCTCCTCATCAGCGCACCAGTCCTTGCCCAGTGGGACCCAGATCGGAAAACTGTCGTTGAGACAGACTCATCCGGCTACGCAATTGGCGGAGCCCTCTTACAGTACGACAACGACGGAATTCTCCGCCCAGTAGCCTTCTTCTCGAAGAAGAACAACGCGGCAGAGTCGAACTACCCGATCCATGACAAGGAGCTGCTAGCTATCGTACGATGCTTGGAACAGTGGGATGCCGAACTACGGAGCGTGCCGTCATTCGAGATCTGGACTGACCACAAGAACCTCGAGTACTTCCAGAAGAAACGACAGCTCAGTGAACGACAAGTCCGTTGGGCAGAGATACTTGCCCGGCACAACTTTACGCTGAAGTACCGGCCGGGGAAACAGGCCGTGGTCCCTGACGCCCTGTCCAGAAGGGAGCAAGACATGCCCCAGAGTACCGAAGACGAGCGATTGACAGGCCGCTGTTTCCAGTTGCTAAAGGCTGCGAGAGGCAGGGCACTCCGTGTCAATCGCGGTACGGCTCTAGTAGTTCGAACTAGCTTTGTCAAAAATGGCGACCAGGACGGAGAGACGGACGACGTAGCGGAGAAGTCAGACTTACCAGAGAACCCATTCGCAGATGCCCCGTTGAGGGACCTCTGGAATCAAGGGCTGGAAACGAATAACCGTTACTGGCTCATCCGTAAGATGGTTCTTGATGGTGAACGTCAGTTTCCAAGCCAGTGGGGATTGCCAATTTCGATCTCGGAGTGTTCTATCGACGAAGGAAAGCGGCTTTGTTGGAGAGACCGCATCTGGATTCCCTGCTTGGAGCCCCTACGCACCCGGATCATCCAAGAGACCCACGACTCGACTCTCGCCGGCCACCCAGGAAGAGATCTTACTAAGTCTCTGATCGCTCGGAAGTACACGTGGCCGGGACTCAGCCAGGATGTTCGAAGGTTTATCCGAAACTGTAACGTTTGTGGAAGGGCTGCTATATGGCGCGAAAAGAAACGGGGGCTCTTGAAGCCCTTGCCTATCCCCGACAGGATATGGTCCGAACTATCGTTGGACTTCATCACCGACTTGCCCCCCTCTGGATCCGACCAAGCGACGAACATCATAGTGATCACCGATAGGCTATCCAAGAGCGTAGTTTTCGAGCCGATGGCTTCGATCACTACAGAGTCGGTAGCAGAACGCCTAGTTGTCTCTCTGATACGTCACCATGGTCTACCACGTGCGATTGTCTCGGATAGAGGACCGCAGTTCGTAGGCCTGATGTGGAAACGGATCTGCGAGCTGCTAGGGATCACTAGAAGACTATCAACGGCGTATCACCCAGAGACAGACGGAGCAACGGAGCGTATGAACCAGGTGATCGAATATTATCTCCGTTGCTATACTACATACTGGCAGGACGACTGGGCTAAACTACTTCCAATGGCGATGCTAGCAATCAATAACCGTGACGCAACGTCGACAGGAATCAGCCCCTTCTTTGCAACGCATGGCTATCACGTCGACCTCCTAAGCACTCCTGCTGGCGTTGAAGAAGGGGGACCTCTCCGCACAGAGGGCCGGTCACCAGTAGCGAGAGGAGAGGAGTTCGTGGCACGGTTGAGGGAGGCCACGGAGTTTGCTCAAGCAGCGATGGCTTCCGCGCAAGAGCGGCAAGAAGAGTACGCCAACCAGGCACGGCAGGCTGCAGAGCGATTCTACGTGGGAGACAGAGTCTGGCTAAGGCTGCAAAACGTCAAGACCGACAGGCCGTCGAAGAAACTAGACTGGCGTAACGCCAAGTACGAAGTCACGGAGGTGGTCAGCTCGCATTCTTACCGACTAAATACGCCCCCTGGGATTCACCCTGTTTTTCACGTCTCTATGTTGAAGAGGGCTGCTGACGACCCGTTACCCTCGCAAGTTCAGGATGACACGCAGCCTCCAGCCATCATTGCCGAAGACACTGGGGAACAAGAATGGTTTGTAGAGGAGATCCTCAACGTGAGGAAAAAGGGGAGGGGCCACCAAGTGCTGGTCAAGTGGGCAGGTTACGTCCAGCCAACATGGGAACCACTGAGCGATTTTCTGGACACAGAGGCTCTAGATAAATACGAGGCTGCCCACGGGAAGGTTAGTGACTGATAACACCCTAGGAAGGGGAGGAGGGGGGTATTGTAACGGGCTGCGCCCGATATGGCCCTCGGTGACTCTCGGCCAGCTCACGTGCGAGCACGGTCCACCAAAGCCCCTGGATGAAGCTATTCCCACATCTCCACATAGCATACCGAATATTCTAGCAATACGCTCAGACCATCGCACTCACGAGGATAAAGAGGCCCGCGAGCCGCTGGAATATCTTGTATCTTTCCTTTTCTTCTCCAAGCTTAGTGTACTCGTAGAGTCGTTATTAGATAGTTGCAATATACTCCTGAGACTGTTACAGCGATAATCTTATAAGGCAGTCGCGTTATAGGATAATCGAGCTTGTCACTAGGGCGTGCAGTTGACTAGTTCTTCTTAATAACGAATACGCGGTCGCCGATATCGAAATCGGGGAGGCGGCGCTTCTTGTTCGCCTGCTTTACTATTGCTTACTAAGCTTGCGTAATGGCCTCCCTAGCGATATCGGTATAGCGTTATAGCACTTCGGCGTACCGTTAAGCGTCTTCGCGCGATAGTCTATCCTTCGTAGAGACCTGCGTCTAGTCAGTCGTCCGGGCCTCCCAATCAATATAGGAGGGCATCGGGTATCCTAGCATAACTTCGTAAGGCTAAAGGCCCCCTAGGGACTCGTAGGGCAATGCTATCTAGACGTTATCCAAAGCGGGTATTATCTCGTCCTAGTCGTCCTAATAATAGTTGATATAAAGGCGTAGTCTCTAGTCGATATACTCGTTTATAACTTCTACCTACTCTGCCGTTTAGGAGTAACCGGAGGTCGCTAGCTTCTAGTTAACACCCAGGATTTCGCATATCTCTTAGCGGAATTCCGAGATAAATTGGGGACCCCTATTACTAACTACGGATCGAGGGAGGCCGAATATTCGGTAGGGGCCGCGGTAATAGAGGCGGGCGGCGTAGGCGGCCGAGGCGGTATCTTTGGTCGGGATTGACTAGCTCGTCTTGGTTAATCGGTCGACTATTACGAATAGGTTGTTGTAACTACGCCTGCTAGTCGGCATCTTCTTGAAGTCGACGACGAGGTCCCTCTAGGGACGCTCGGGTACCGGTAAAGGCTATAGTAGACCGGGTATCTTATCGCGGGGGACTTTGGAGGAACGGTAGGTAATGTAATTCGCCAGATAACGGTCGACATCGGCGGCCAACCCTAGCTACTAGTACTTGGCCGCGACTAGTGCCCTAGTCTTGTTCCGCCTTGGGTGTGCGGTGGTAAGATAGTCGTAGGCTTCCTTGATGATCCGGGTCCTCAAGAAGGCGCCGTCTAGTACCGCCATTCGCCCTTCGTATATAATATAGCGGTCGTCGAGGAGGGAGAAGCCCCTTATCGATGCTTTAGCCTTCTCGCGATATGGTTCGAGAGTCGGGTCCTCCCGGTTGAGGCGTAGGAGTTTATCAATCAACGTCGCGTCGCCCACCTCGGCGTCGTCTTTGTCTACGGTATATATAGCGTCCTTAGGGACGTCTAGCTCGTAGACCTAGGCGTCATCGCCGTCGTCGCCTAAGTCGAAGGCGGGCTTAAAGATACGTATCGTCCTCTATAGCTCCTTCTTCTCCTTTTGAGTCTTAACTTCCTCGGATTTGCGCGTGAGGGCGTTGGCGATAATGTTCTGCTTGCCTGGTCGGTATGTAATAGTAAAGTGGTATTAGGCTATGAGCTCGGCCTAGCCTACTTACCGGAGGTTGAGAACTCGTTTGGTGCTGAAGTACTCGAGCGCCTAGTTATCGGTGATTACTAAGAAGGGCTTCTATAGTCCTACTAGTTCAGCCCTCTAGTAGAGTAGTCCTCGGACTACCGCTATAAGCTCCTTATCGTAGATCGAGTAATTGAGTTCAGCGCCCTATATAACCTCGGAGTAGAACGCTACCGGGTGCCAGTCTTCTTCACCGGCCCGTCGTTGAGTCAATACCCCGGCTAGGACGCTATCGGAGGCGTCGGTCTCCATTCGGGTATCGACGTCGAGCTCGTAGGAAAAGTGTCGGAGAATTGGGGTAGTCAATAGTCGATACTTGAGCTCGTCGAAAGCGATCTGATAGTCGGCGGTCTAGGTAAACGATTCTCCCTTTTTGGTTAGGTTGGTAAGCGGTTTCGCTACCCGGCCGTATTCGCGGACGAATTTCCTATAGAAATGTCACGGGACTGTCAGGCTGAGAGCGGAGTAAGGCTAAACAGATGGTATTTGCTACGGACAGACTCAATCCCGTGGTTGCGGGCAGGCTGATGATAAGACGTAGCTCGAAGAGCTACAAAATATAATGGACAGAATCAATATAAAGATATTTCCTTGTCGCGGGCCCGCACTAGGCCTACCACGTGACAGGGTCACGTGGCTCAATTGCCTGGGGCCTCAGCGCCGTGACAGTACTCCCCTCCTCTAGGGCGGAGCTCCGACGACGCAGTTACGGTCTGGGCTTGTTCGGGTACCGGCGGTGAAAGTTGCGGACGATTTCCTGTGCGTTCTCCAGGTGCTCGGCGGGTGCTTCGGTGGGATCGTCGTATCCAACCCACTTGACAGTATACTTCAACCGAGGGCCGCCCCGGCCTCTCCTCTCCCAGCGGGAGTCCAGGATGTCCTCGACCTCGAATTCTTCGATGCCGTCCACCTCCACTGGGGGGGGAGGAGCGTGGCACTGACCAGGCAAGGGATCGGTGGCAGCGGGTCGGAGCAGGCTGACATGAAAGACAGGGTGTATCCTCATAGACGCAGGTAGCTCCAGACGGTAGGCATACGGGCTGACGACTTCGGCGATCCTGAACGGTCCGAGTACTTTCCAGTCGAGCTTCTTCTGCGGTCGGGCAGTCTTAATATTGCGGGCGTCTAGCCACACTTCCTGGCCTTCTTGGTAACGGCGGGCAGGTCTCCTTTTCCGGTTGGCGTACTCCTCTTGGCGGGCTTGGGCGAGACAGATCTCGGATTGCAGGTACTCGTGGATCGTTTTCATCTTCAGGACCAACTCCTCAGAGTCGCGAGCGGCGCGCTGTGGTCCAGGCTGTACAGGTTCGAATCCTAGGCGGGGGTGGAAGCCGTAATTGGCGAAGAACGGTGTCGTGCCGGTACTCTCGTTGATGGCGTTATTCAGGGCGAACTCGGCAAGGGGCAGCCATCTCGACCAGTCGTCTTGGAGGTAAGAGACCTGACTACGCAGGTACTGTTCCAGGAAAGCGTTCGCGATCTCGGTCTGGCCATCTGTCTCCGGGTGGTATGCAGTCGATAGCAGGGCTTTGATTCCTAGGCGGCGGATCAGGTGCCTCCAGAACGCGGACACGAATTGGGCTCCACGGTCGGAAACAATTGTCTTGGGGAGGCCATGTATCTTCCAGACATGCTTGGTGTACAGGCGGGCGACTTCCTCGGCATCACAGGTTCCTTTGCAAGCTATGAAGTGCTTCATCTTCGTCAGACGGTCTACTACGACGAGGGTTGCGTCGTACCCATCGCTTTCGGGTAGGTGTGTGATGAAGTCCATGGAGATATCCTGCCAGGCTCGGTCGGGAATCGGTAGGGGTTTGAGTACCCCCTGGCGTGCTTCTCTGGAGACGGTGATTCGCTTGCAGGTGTGGCAGTTTCTGACCCATCGCTCGATATAGGATTGCATACCCGGCCAGTAGTATTCTCTCGAAATAGCCTCGTAAGTTCTCGCTCGGCCCATGTGTCCGGTAACCGGGCTCTCGTGGTACGAGCGTACAAGCTCAGCGAGCAGTTCTTGATGTTCAGGGACGTACAGCCGGTCTCGATAGTACAGGTATCCGTGTCTGTTCTCGCACTCGGCTAGGGTGATACGCGGGTGGCGGGCGTGGTTCTCCTCTAGGGCCTTCAGTATGGACCGTAGTGTTTCGTCGGACTCGTACCCTTGTTCGAACAGTGCTTTCACCGGTGGGGGCAGTAACGGAGCAGTTCTCTCTCGTGAGCGGACGGGCCGGACTGGCTCAGGGTCTGGTTCCGTAGCTGCGGTCTCTGGTCTCCTTGTGCTTGAGCGTGTCGTAGCTCTTAGCTGTACTGGTTCCTCTATGAATCTGACTCGTCTCTTGCTGGGCGGGGTGGGTTCCTCGAAGTTGTGGCTCTTCAGTACTACCTGGCTCTGGTGTAGCAGGCGCTCATCTCCCTCCTTCGGGAGGTCCTCTGACCTCCTGGTTAGAGCGTCAGGCTTCGCTCCTTGTTTGCCGGGACGGTAAGTGATCTTGAAGTTGAACCTGGAGAGGAATTCGGACCAGCGGGCTTGTCTGCGGTTTAGGAGTTTCGTCGTCGTGAAGTATTCTAGGTTCCGGTGGTCTGTAATGACCTTGATCGGGGAGCTCGTTCCCTCCAGTTCCGGGCGCCATTCCTCGAAACAGTGAATAATTGCTAGGAGTTCTTTATCGTAGATCTCGTAGTTACACTCCGTTACCGAGTGCTTCTTTGAGAAGAAAGCAACAGGCCGTAAAATGCCGTCATCGCCGTACTGCGATAGGACACCGGCCGATACGAAATCGGAAGCGTCGGTTTCCAAGATGATCTCTCTTTCCCAATCGAACGGGGCTAGGACGGGCGCGGTCGTAAAAGCAGTCTTCAGTCGGTTAAATGCCTCTTCGCAGTTCTTATCCCAGTTGAACTTCACCCCCTTCTTAGTGAGGTTGACTAGCGGGGCGATGATCTTCGAGAACCCTTGGATGAAGCGTCGGTAGAAGTTCCCGAAGCCGATAAAGGCTTGTACATCGGTCAGGTAGGCGGGCGTTTTCCAGTTGACGATCGTCTCGATCTTCTTCGGGTCCATCTGGATTCCTTCTCGGCCCACGATCACTCCGAGGAAGGTGGTCTTGTCCTGGAAGAACTCGCACTTCTGGATCTTGGCGTATAAGCCGGCTTCTCGCAGGGCTGCGAGGACCTTCCTTACATGAGCGATGTGCTCCTTTCTCGTGCGACTATAAATCAGGATATCATCTAGGTAGGCTGTGCAGAAAACGTCTAGGTACTCTCGCAGGGTGTCGTTAATAAACCTCTGGAAGGTTGCTGGCGCTGCGGTCAGGCCGAACGGCATAACGAGTGACTCGAACAGGCCGAACCGGGTACGGAAAGCCGTTAGGTATTCTTGTCCTTCCTTGATGCGGATGTTGTTGAACGCAGAGATAATGTCGATCTTCGTGTAGTACATCATCCCTTTCAAATTGCTGAGGGATTCCTTCGTTAGCGGCAGGGGGTAGCGGTCCTTGACGGAGATGTTGTTCAGCGCACGGTAGTCCACACAGAAGCGGAGTCCTCCTCCTGGTTTCTTGACGAAGAGTACTGGCGAGGCAGCAGGAGACGAGCTGGGTCGGATGAAGCCTTTCTTTAGGTTATCCTCAAGCCATTCCTTAAGGGCCCTCAGCTCGTCGCGGGACATCGGGTACAGAGGTCCAAAGGGCGGTGTCGCTCCCTCAATAAGCTTGATCTCGTGGTCGTACCGACGGTGTGGCGGTAGCTTGTCTGCTTCCTTCGGGGAAAAGACGTCACGGAAGTCTCGAAGCTCTAGTGGTAGTAGTTCTTCCAGGTCCGGTGCGTCGTGTTGGCTAAGCTGTTGTTCTATGTCCTCTATGGTGACAGAAAACATCTGGTAGTTCCTTCGGGCGTACGCTGAGCAGGCTCGCATTGAAACTTCTGCGATATCCATGTGTTCTAGTCCGGTGGGGCGGGGCGGTAGGTAGGTCGGGCGGTCTCTTTTCGGCACGTCGTGCAATGCTCTGATCTTGGACAGGCGGGCGGGGGTGTTGCAGTTCTTCTGGCAGTACTGGCTGTCAAAGGTGAAGGTATGGCTAGCGAACCCGACCCTCGGGTCGTATTCCTTTAGCCATAGCATTCCTAATATAACGGAGTAATACGCTAGCTACGTAACGTATAATCTAATCTCTTTCTCGAAGTGGTCCTTAATCCTTAGGCTGGTGATAATATAGTGGGTAACCTTCCTACTCTCGGATTCTCGGCCGTTAAAGACCTCTAGGGCGAACGGTCTCTTCAGTTTCTTTAGCGGGAGTTCGTGGCTCTCGGCCCAGCTCTGGTCAACAAATCCCTTTCCTTCGGCGCCAGAGTCGGCTAAGGCGTAGGTAGGCAGTTTCCGGTCTCCTAATTCCAGGGTGGCGGGTAATATCATTAGGTGGGATCTCATGTCCTCTTCTTCGCGGACCGAGAGACCCTTAACGGCGGTAGCAGAGATCTTTAGCGTTCTTAGTGCGCGGTTCGGTTGGTATCGTGTTGTGCGCTCTATAGGAGCCTGTGTGCGACTTAACGCAGGCTCGCTCCGTTTACCGAGACCTTAATGCTCGGCTGCGGGCTGCGGGATCTGGACGAGGACAAGCTGGCGGGGGAACCGGAACGGGCCACTCTGGCTTGTAGGCGGGAGCGAGTATCGGGGTGGGGGCAATCGGCAACGCGGTGGCTCTGAGAACCGTAACGGAAGCATTCTCCTCTCTCTCGTCGGCCTCTAGGGACGAACCGTGACCCTCGCTGCGCGCTGAGGTCCATAGGCTCGCCGCGTTCGGCCCTCGTCTCCGGTCCCTTCGCGGGCGGGGAGGTGGTCTGCGGCCGGTTGGTGCTCGGGGCCGGGGCGGTGTAAGATCTTCCAAGGGTCGGCACGGGTTGGTTAAAGCGTTGACGGCGGTTTTCTAGATTCTGTAGGAAGGCAGCGTACTGGTGATATTCCCGACTGGGCGGTTCGTGGTGAAGCAGCATGCTACGCAGTTCTCGGGAGATGGCTTGTTCTAGAAGCGTCGGTAGGGCTTCTTTTGATATCTGTCCCTCGAGGGCGAGGCGCTGGAATTCGGCGAAGAACGTGCTGAAGTCCTTGTTTGATTGGCGCAGGCGGAAGAGGTCGTTTCGGGCATTATTGACGAGGTTGGGGTCTCCAAAGGCGCGGTCCAGCTGGTCTAGGATCTTGTCGTAGTCGGAAAGCTGATAGACGCCTTCCTTGATGTGCGGGAGAATCTGGGCATAGGCAGGGCCCTTCAATCGGTTAGTAATATAGGCTATACGGCTCTGGGGTGTGGGGAAGCGGTCGCGGTTAGCCTTTATCTTCTCGTGTATCTGGGAGACGAAGCGGCGTAGGTCCTTGCGTTCTCCTTCGAACTTGTCGGGGTCAGGGAGTCTCTCGGACAGGCGCTGGGAGCCATTGGATTGTGTGTCGACGGGGGTGTTAGTTCCGGGGGTAGTGACGAGTGCCGGTACGGTGACGGTAGCGGTCTGCGACTTAGCTCGGTGTTCGGCGAGGACTCGTCCCGCTTTGGCTTCGATAAGAAGATCCCGGAGCTTATCCAGTTCCTTCTCCTGATAGTTGGCGACTGCGTTAGAGCTCGTCAGCTCCTTCTGTAAGCGCTGGGTTTCCTCTTCTAGTTCCAAGATCCTCTGGCCTTGCTGTTCGATCTTGGCGTAGACTTCCTGATCGTCGGTCTCCTTCCGGGCGATATAGTCGTAAGCCAGGCGGAAATACTCGTACCATTGGGAAATATGCCCCATCACGTGGGCGGCAAAGGACTCGTCGTCTTCCGGCAGGAACGGTGGTAGCGGTCGGTTCGCCATTGCAGCAGTAGTGATGGCGGTAGGGGTAGGAGCTACGTAATGTCACGGGACTGTCAGGCTGAGAGCGGAGTAAGGCTAAACAGATGGTATTTGCTACGGACAGACTCAATCCCGTGGTTGCGGGCAGGCTGATGATAAGACGTAGCTCGAAGAGCTACAAAATATAATGGACAGAATCAATATAAAGATATTTCCTTGTCGCGGGCCCGCACTAGGCCTACCACGTGACAGGGTCACGTGGCTCAATTGCCTGGGGCCTCAGCGCCGTGACACCTTGCTTATTACAGATTTCCTTAAACGATAAATATCATAGGCGAAGCGACTGCTAGCCTTCTTTCTCCGCGGGACGAGGCTAGCTAGAGTACCGGAAGAGCTACCCAGCCGGTGACCAGCCTAGCTTTCTAGTCTCGGAAGTAGTTTCCTATACTCTATCGCGCCGAAGTAATAAGTGTGAGTGAATATCTATAGGTTAAGTGATATGCCAACAAGATCGGCTGTTTTGGCGACGGAGCGGCCTCCGGGGTGAAGAAGAGGGTCTTCTTCCTACCTGTGACGTGTAACCCCCAGTCTCAGGGTCTCCACAGGTCCAGAGAATTCCTTGGCAAATGACGTAGAATGATAGACGTGTAGGTGGGACCACTTGGGAATGGGATATAAGCTTTCCAGGAATATTGAAAAGGGGAGGCAGTTCTGGAATACTTCCCCGCTCCGTGATCAGGTCAATGTTTTTTATATAGCTGATCTTACTATTGAGTATTTGCCGTACATAAGTGAACATCCGCTCGTTATATTAACGTCAAGCGCGGTCAGTTTGTTTTTATAGACGGCTGCCTCCTTCGCTTAATCGCCTCCCTTTAGCTTTATATAGTATCGTACCTAGAGAGACCCTATACGCCGCTCTCGGTGCGGGAAGGTATCTGTAAACTGCTTGTGGATGTCCTGCCACGGCAGCCCCTGGTTCTTTAGCTTGACGAGAAGGCTATCTTTAGTAGGCGTGAAGCGAGCTCTTGTTGATACGCCTCGCTTCGTAGTCGGACGTCTCTTAACAAGCGACTAGGACTAGAGACGTCCTATTATAGGGTTTTTGCGTCTGTGATTGAAGCAGGAGTCCTAGACGAATTCTAGCTGGATAGTCGCCAGCCCGTTCCCGGTTACACGCTTCAGAACTACATCCTCAAGCGGCCATTCCTCGAACTTCACTATAGGGACCTGGGCGCTTACTTCTTTATCGGTGGAACCTTGAGATGAAGGCGGGCTAAGTATGCTACGCCGGCCGGAGCGCTTCCGACCTGGAGCTGACGTTTGGACCTGCTATGATCTGGAGGTGCCGCCGTTCGAGCGAGCACGCCGCCCGGTGGACGTTCCGAGGGTTGACTCGGCACGGGAACTTGCCTTGAGGCGCTTGCGTTGCGGCTGGCGAATATCATCGTCTTCCTCGTCTGGGGGATGGTAACATGGTGCACTGCCACTGCACCGACTGCAGGGCACAGAGCACCTCTGCTTTTGGGACGTCAGCGCACTGGCCGGCGAAGGACGTTCTACCGCTCGCCCCGGAGATAGAGCAGAAGCTCGGCGTCTTCACCAAATTGGCGGACAGCGGCAATACTAAATACGCCTACTTCTGCCCCAAATGGTGAACGCGCATTATGCATGTGTCTCGTCTCCCGAATGGGACTGTGCGAGAGACTGTGCCCTTCAGAGGCGGGTCTATCGAGGGACTGGACTGGAATGGAAACAAACACATCTATATGAGGTCTGCGGTCATGAAGATCCCGGAGAAGTGGGAGCAGTATGACACTGTTCCTGGGGCCTGAATGGATAAGGCATGATATCAAGCCTCATACCAAAAGATCACACCACCGTCAGAACATGTCTTGACCAATTGTAGGAAACCCCTTCTTTCAAGTGAACCCCAGTAAAGCAAGGCAGCCCATTGACCAAGTGTTTACGGCCTGCGAAGTCCCCTCCGCCCTACCCAATGGATCTCATAGTCGTTCCGGAGAATAATAGCACCGCCGGCTCAAGGGGGAGTGTCTCCATACAACTTTAGTTGCACGACCATACTGGGGGAGGAGGCATCAGGAAGAGTGAAGGTACCAGTACGAAGCAGGTACTACTAGTACGAGGGGTTAGGTATCATGAATCGCCAAGTCAGTTGGCCGGCTTCCACCAAGTTAAGTTCTCCCTCGTCGAGGTGTGCAAGGGAAGGAAGGAGCGTCTCGCATCGGTGGACCGGAAGTCATCCACTCCTGCCCGTAGCAGCAGGACCAGGAGATCACGATCGTATCAAGGATGGAAGTAACGGACCATGGTAATGTGACTGAACCGCCCCGGAATCGTGGAAAGAGCACAGAGCGCAACGGACGTTTATCAAAGAAGCGTTCAAATGAAAATGAATTGTGGTACCTCAGTGGCTGGGGGGAGAAATCCCTCCTATAAAACTCGGCTTCCGATCCGAATGACGCTCGGCATACGTGAGAACTACGGGAATCCGCATGTCGCTTCGTAGTGGCATTCCGCCGGAAGCCCATCCAGTCGCAACATGGCAAACTACAACAAATTCCCCATCTTTAGCCTCTCGTCGGTGCGAGAATGCCACGTCGGAGCTCTGGTCCGCCTCCGGCTTATCGCTTGATTCGTACATTTTGTTATCGCACTACCCCTTCTTGCTCAGTCCGCCCACGAAGATCAGGTTTAGGGGGGCCCATTCACTACCATCCCTCATCGTCACCTCGCCGCCATACACCACCCATACCTGGAGAGAATGCACGCGGTACGTACTCAGATACGTCCGTTTCCCTTACTGTGTAAGGTAGTAAAAGGCCGGGATCCCCTTCCCCTTCCCCATCTCAGGGGCCAACTTTCAGGCTTTTCCAAACCTGATTCGGGGAAGAGAAGCACCAGACTTACCTAACTGCTCTGTCCGTTACATAACCTTCTCCATCCCCCCCTTCGTATCCCCTTATATGTCCGCCCAGTTGCCCCCCCCAAACATGCTCCCAAGCCCGACTCCCCGAGCCTTTGCTATTTCATTCCCCCGCCGCCCTTTCCTTGAGGACAACCCATCGTAATAAAAACATATGTCGGGCGCCACTTTCAACAGCCGCCAATGCATGGGGGAATACCAATAACCATAAGGAAATCGGCAGAGGCTGCGTATGCTCTGTTGGTTCCTTTTATCCTTTTTCTTGCGCCCGCAAAAATGGCCCCCAGATGTCCCCCGACTCCTCTGGCTCGCCGCCTTTTCGTCACGTCGTCACGCCCATCAGAATCATACCCAACCCGTCAGACTCCATGTCGCCTCATCCCGATTTTTGAGTTGTCGAAGCCCTAACCAGCGGGTCGACATGAAGCTCCGTTACTCCAAAGCAGCCAAAAGAGCAACGAAAACGTCAACAATAACGCCCGCTCTCATCCTCCCTATCAATTAGAACCGGTCGGACGTTTTCGACTCGCTGGAAAATTGCGTCGACCCATCGTGCGTAACTGTGCGGCAGCAGCACATCGAGGTACTCCAACCGATCTCCTTTGCATCATCATCATCATCATCTTGGTCTCGGCTCGGTCTCATCTCCATGGCTGCCACGACCAGGTGACAAAGGTCGTGGCATCGCCGAGTGATGGTTTACTCCTCGTCGGAGTCCTCGTCCTCATCATATGGCTCCATTGCGAAATCAGCATTGTCGACTCCGTCATGATAAAGATCCCAGCTAGGCCTGTTGGCGCTGTCCTCCGTATCCGACTCCGGCGTGGAGCCCGTCGCTGTTCCTTGCGCCGCTGCTGCCGCCGTCTCCTCGGATATTGCCTTGATCCCGCTCACGCCATCGCCGGCAGCCACAGCCGCAGCCGCAGCCGCAGCCGCCCTCGCATTCCTCGCCCCCGTGCACTCCTCCGAGTGCAACCCCTCGGGCGGGGTCCGCAGCCCCTTCTCCTCCGGTTCTAGCCCGGCGGCGCTCTCCATGGCCAGCTTCCGCGCCTCGGCCCGCAGCCACTGGTGGATCATGGCGCACTGGCAGCCGTGGTGCTCGAGCAGCCAGTTCTTCAGCATCAGCCTCTCGGCCACGAGCACCTGCAGCTGCGCCTTGAGCGCCGCGTTGGCCTCCTCCGCCTCCCTCTCGGTCGCCTCGAGCTCCTCGACGGCGGCCTTGGTCTTCTTTCTGCACTTATCGGCCGCCGCGCGGTTGCGGACCTTTTGGTCGACGATCCTGAGCGGGCGGTCGGAGGGGCCGTGGGTCGTCGGGGCGGATGCGGAGGCTGCGAAAGCGGATGCAGAGGTGGGGATGGAGGCAGCGGTGGCCTTTGAGCTCCGCCGGAGGGGTTTGGGTGTCGGGTCGGGATCGGCGGTGGCGGTAGAGGTCAAGTCTAAGATCTTCGAGGCTCGGCGACCCCTTTTGCCCTTACCCGTGACGGTGGGGGCAGGGCCGCCGAGGCCTATGAGAATCGGAGATGTCGAGGAGAAGGAGGAGCCGGGCTGGGTTGTGGGGGGAGCTGGCAGCGGGCGAAGTCGTCGTGTATAAGACCGACGGAGCGGCTGCTACGCCCGCCGAGGGGCTGTCGTGGAAGCTGACCAGGGTTGAAGGGGGCGAGATGATATATGCGGCGTAGTCGAAGTCGTTATCGTTGTTGTCGGTCGCGAGTAGACTGAGCGGTCTGCGGCTGTCCACGGACTCCCTTCTGGAAGGCGCGGACCCGTCTGCACCTTTAACACCGTGAGCGTCATGTCTTTCACCTTTGCGAGAGGAACGGAGAGGGGTTGAGCGCGAAAGTGGACTGCGGTGCTGCGAAATATGCGCCTGGACAGAAGAGATGGTGAAGTGTCTTCGTGACAGAAGAAACAACAACGAGGGCTGCCAGGCGCTCAAGGGAAAAAAGTGAATGAATCCGGTGTCGGTATCGAGCGGCGGTCCATACCTCTAATCGAGAGAAGTGACGCCTTCCTGTACAGAGAGGACGAGGACGAAGTGGCACTCCTGGCCAAGCTGCTCGAGCTGTTGTGGGAATGCAGTGTATGAGGAGTCGGAGGAGCCCAGCCATCGGTGGCCGCGACTGCTGGATCGATGGGCATGGGTACATGATCGTTGTCAGAAGAGTGCTGCGACTGTCGGCGGCCGCCGCGGCTCCTCCTCTTGCTCGTCTGGTCGACGGGGGGGCTGCTGTGGGCTTCTTCGGGGTGGTCGCGTTTCGTGCCGGCAGCGGCGCCGGAGCTCTTGAGTTTCTCTAGCTCGGCAGCTGTTTGGGCGCGAAGTTGAGCGTCGAGCTGTTCGAGTTCGCTTCTCGTCGCTCGCCCCGGGACGCTGGTTTTCTGGGGGTTAGTGGGCGACAGGACGCGATGATCATCCGCGCCGCCGCTACATTCTGGTGCGCTGTGGACGCCGTGCTGAGAAATGAAAAGGTTGTTGGAGGAGCAAGGGCGGATGGCCGTACGGTATGCTGTCGACGCCATCTGGGAGGGGCCGGGGATCTTGGCCGTGGGGATTCTCGCCCTGATGGTCATTTTCAGGGAAATCAGGGCCATCTTGTTGTGGGCCATGATGCTGAGGGCCAACATATTGATGCCCGTCATACTCCGGACCGTCGCGCTGATGGTGATCATCGTACTGGAGGTTGGCGTCCTGATACCCATCGTACTGAGGGCCGGGGTGCTGAGGGCCTCGGTATGGCGAATCGTACTGATTCATGTTATCGTCCACATACTCGGGGTTGCCGTCGGGTTGTTGTTGCTGATAGTTCTGCAGGTTCAGCGCCCAGCCAAACTCGTCGGGTCCCATGTCGGCTGACGGAGGGTTATTCAAACTGGTCGAAAGGATTGGGTCGCAGCCGTAGCCGATACTGGCGGCCATTTCCTGGCCCTGAATCTCGGCCAGATAGGGGTTCAAGGTCGTCAGATTGGCGGCAATGTACGACATATCCGAAGATTGCGAACAGCCATGTTGTTGGCCGTCAAGTTGTGTTAAGCCGTTGTGTAACCCGGCGTCGGACGTGTTGTAGCAGTTGGGGGGCAGCGTCTCGGCTGCGTGGCCTTGGCCGATCATGTTCCTTTGGGGTTGGCGAGTGCTTGACTCTCAAAAGGTGGAAAGGGGGGAGAATAATAATCGGCTGGACACGCCAGAATAGGGTACAGGCACGAGCAGTCAGTCACAGCAAGTTCTCTGATGGCGAAGGGACCGGGTTTTGTCTTCCTCGTGGCGGAAAAGGTACGGACGCTAGATCCTCTACCATGAGACGAGCGAGAGGGGAAGAGTAGAGAGGTATGCCGTCATACAGGCTGGATGAAAGTGGATTATAGAGACGGGACGTTCAGTCGTTGACCCGTTGTGGTCGGCCATCAGCGAACATCTCGGGCTGAGATAAGAGCGGTAAGTAACTGTTTGCTACTCCTCTCTTGTTCTACCGTATAGGTATTTTGCCTCTTTGGAAGCCCGACGTCCTTGCGAATGTGACGCTGGCGGATGCGAGTACACAGTACCGTGGTATGGACAAGGGAAACTGTGGAAAACCTAATGAATAGGAGTCAAGTGGTTGGATGTTGGCGATATTAGCTTAGGTCTTTTATAATAAACTGATCCTATACTTATACGAAGCGGTTAACGTAATCGGATACGTAGAAGTATACTAGAAAAATAAATACTTAACGTATACCTAATACCTTAAGGAATAGTTTATATATAATTGTTGGAACTGAGCCCAGGGACTAACCTCCTCAGGGTTAGGGTTTGCGGACAGTGATCACGTGGCCTAGGTCACGTGACTACTGCCCGGCTCCATCGCCAAGCCCAGGACCCCTTTACTTGGATCCTGGCAGGGACAGCGATTCCTGTCCTCCTAGAATAGACAACAATATACCACCACCTGAACCACAACTACGCGTAAGCCTCCCATCGAGAGAGGCTATTCGTTCCGTGCTTCTAATGATACCGGTAACCTGGTGAGACCTACAATAATTACTAGAAACTATATAGGAACGTATAAAAGATTCTTTTCGAAAGTTAACTCTAAGATATTTACTAATTAAGAGAAGGACGGTTTATAACGAAACGATAGAGTAACTAATAGTATACTTATAAGGTAAATTAACTTTTTGTTCCTCGTGCTCTGTCGTGTTGGTCCGACTATGGCGGTGGCGGATTGTTGTTAGAGGGCTATTAATCGGTTGTTCTGAAGCAAGAGGTTGCCCCGTGTCTGTGCTGTGGTTGGTGTAAGTCTCTCGTTGCACCTATTAGCATATGGGCACCTGTTATGGGAAAGCCAGCGATGTTGTAAACCAGCAAGGGCGAGTTGTCTGCATGGTTACATTGGAGTTCCTCACATCTTATGACATGCGAGGACATGGGAGTTGGCACACTCTTCTTTGATTCATCCGCCCCTCGAGACCTTGTCCTGCTCGAGCGGCTCTGCGTACAATTATGAACATGAAAGTGTGCCTGGTGAGAACTTTATCCCACCCTTGGTAGTAACCAGGAACCTGACTTTGCGCCCTCCAGTGTGATATCGAAGCCTCAGCGCATTCCTTGCCCTTCCACTTGTGGAAAGCCAGGTCTGGCTACCTTCAACCGCAAATGAAACCAGCTGTTGCTGGTGATAAGAAAATCCGTCTCTGGGCTGTGCCGACCAAAGCAGATGTCTGTAGGGCGTGAAGTCCATGGAAAAGCCCCGTGGACTGTCAGCTCTGAGTCCCCACGACACTGGATTGATGACGATGTCGCAGTTGCTCAATTCCAGTCCGGAGCCGGCACAAGTACCCGATCATTGCATCCTGAACGCCGGGAAATATCCTCCAAAACAAAAAGAAAAGTGCACCGGGAGCTAGAGAAACATCTAGCTGTGATAGTCGTTTTTCATCGGATCTTCTTCACAAAGAACCGCCGTCTCTCTAGACATCGCCGAACACCGCAATTGCTTTTTCCACGATAGTATGCGCCGGCCGGTGAAAAGCCGTGAGGCGAGGAAAATAGTCCTCGTCGACCCAAGCTGTCGACTCCCGCAAAACTCGTTGATCATAACAGAAAAGCCTAAAAGATAGTGCAAAACTCGCGCCCGCCGTTAACCTTTACCCAGAAATGCAAAACATAAACAGTCCCAGTTTAGTATGGAAAAGAGTATAAGGAAAATAGCGACAACGCAGATGACCATGCTCTGGGCAATGTGACCTCTTGTCGTGAACAGGGTGGTAAAAGCTGCCGGAAGAAGGTAGGGGCCATTGATACGTGGGATGGCATGGCGAAGTCATATCCTCTTGAATCCAAGAGTGTCAAAGAAGGCCGTGTCGTGATGAGTAAGGTGAGAAGAGGTTCACCAGAAGTTGTTCGAAGATAGAATATGAAGCAGGCACCTCGTTGATATAATACAAAGCACCAGAAAGAATTTCAGTCGTACGACCCAAGCAAGGGGACGTGCGACTCCAGCGTGCTGTCCTCAGACGGGCGAGCTTGACCAATCTCCATGGTGGCAGCTGTTTGGTATGTGTCAGGTGTGTGTGTGTTTGTTGATGAAAGGTGTTCCGCTGCGAGTCGGCCGAGGTCGAAGTGTGAGTTGCCAAAGATGTACGCCGCTCGTGGGTCGCGTGCTGCGCCGTCGATGTTGCTCAGGGTATACTCCGTGCCACCGGAACCAGTCTGTACTGAGCGAGTAGATGGCGGGCCCATGTGGTGAAAGCTGCTGGGGTCCTGGCGGTATGACTCGGAGGGCGGCCTAGGCTCGGACCAATCCGACGAGGGTCTGTGGCTTCGATAAGGTGCTGTGGGCGGAAGCGCGACGTCCGAGCTGCCGTACACCTGGGAGACGGCAGCGTACTGGTGGCGGGTGATTCGATACGGGAGTTTGTGGATGATAACCGTAAGGAGACAAGCTGCAACAACGTATAATGGCAGCCAGGGGATGATGTCTCTTCCATTTGAAGGTGCGCCGAAGAGGACAATGATGAGGAGTATAAAGAGTGCTATCGGAGCCGTGTATTGCCCGATCCTGACAGACTGTCAACATAGGTCTTATTGACAGAATATGTTGTTACCTTACCTTATGAAGGACTCGAAGTGTAGAGCAGTAAAGACAACTAGGCTCAATGTGAAGATGCTAATAGTTCTGGCCGCCAGTTAGTGACGATGAGACACGAGAGGATTGGACGACTAACAAAGCACGAAACGGCAGTCCGTCAGCGTAGGCGATTGGGAAGAGTATGGCGGTGCCAATCATGCCACCAGCGGACATAATCCTGCCGAGCTGGCAGGCATTGTGGTAACGGCCTGAGAGACGACGGTGAGTCTCCAGGACTTCCATGTCCTCCATAGTGGCCGTGCCAATGCGTGCTATAGTGTTGGAGTCAGACGACGGATGGTTAAAGGGGTATCTGCCTGACGCATAAGGTGGAAGGCAAAGAAGCAAGGAGCCGCCAATGTGAAGAAAAGATGTGTCAGAATGGTGTTGGTTTAAGATTGGAATTGGATGAGAAATGAAGCTGTGGAAAACAGGCAGGTCAGGCAGAAGGTGAAGAGGTTGAGGAGCTGTGTCAGTGGCAGGGAGCTTGGGTGATATTAGAGAGATCTGAGTCACGGCGTTCAGTCTCTCCAATGACGGAGTGTAAGGTGAAAGGTCGAATAGGTAGAAGTGCCAAGAGCTAGGACGGACTGTCCTAGAGAACAGTATCAGTAGTGGGAGTGAGTTGCTTCGCCCGGTCCCGTCCCTCAAAGGGGAGAGACGAGAGCTCAGAATGGGGCCAATGAAAGTCGAGTGTAGCCGGTGCTCGAGTTCTGTTGCCGTTGCGGAATCAGTCTCAAGGGTTTGCGAGATGGCAGGCAAATAGGCAGGCTATCCTTATGTATGCCTGATCAGAGTTGTTCGCGAACTTGACCGCAGTTGTTCGCCATGGTTCGCCCAGAATGCCTTACATGCGGCTCATGGGGAGGAAGAGACATGATTGGCCAACAATTCCAGGCTGCAATTCAGCCACCGTCCGCCTTAAATGTCGACTGCCTTTCGAGACACCACTTGGACATGCTGATAAGGCACACTTGAATGCCGTGATACGTTGATCTTGATGCAGTGTCCTGCGCCGCTGATTGGTAGTGCGCCGTCTCGCACCGTCACACCTTTTCTGCGGGTTGCCCAGTGTGGCCCAGCCGGCGTGTTTTCGGGATCCTTGACCGCCCCATCCTTGTTTGTGCACCAAGAAGAGGTGGGAGCCGAGACAGATAGGATCATGAGATCCGCCGCGGCCTTAGAGGGTGGTGTATTATTGTGCAAGGCCGAGTGCCGCATCAGCACGGTAGGGGGCAGAAAGTATTTGAGCCCAGAGCCTCCGCAGTACCTCCGTGGCCGAATCCCCAAATCCCTTCCAAATGGACGAGTCGTGCCGTGGCCTCATACTGAGTAATAGCTGTTTGCAGCTCTCACGCCGATCTTCTTCTCCGAGTGACTGGCTTCTCAAATGAATTCCCAGAAATCCTTCTTTCTTGAACGCCCTGAGCAGGCTTCCCCACTGAAGCACCGATGGATTCGGGCCCTCGAGATGGCTGAAGTCGGGCCGGCAGGGCTCTGTTCTTTGATATTATGGAATCATGCAAGAGAACTAGAAGATCCTTCTGCCACTGGACGGGTTCGTGTTGAATTGTCGGCCTTCCGCTTCCTCCACTGACACATCGATTCAGGTCAATAGCAACCGAGCCGCTGGCCTTGTTCCATCCGACTTCATCCTGCACCCTGAGCCCAAGCTAGTACTCATCTCAGCTCTGGGGTTTGGGTGTTGTGTGTCATCCTTTGTGTACAGACGGCAGAAGGAGGATCAACTCCAGGTTGTGGTATTCGCTCTCTTGGTCGGGACGGTGGCTACCGTGGAGTATGGGCTTGGTGGTAGCTCGAATATGATTCTTCTCGGCTACGTGCCGTTTGCAACTTGTGCGGCCATGGTCATCAGCGCTTGCTGCCATGCTATTCTCAGGAGGACAAGGTTCCAGAAGGGGAGCGAGGTCAAAAGCCAGGAGAAAGTCCAACTGCTGTGGTCGGGCGCAGAAAAGATTGGCCGCGTCGTCTCCTAAGTACAGCAGGCTGTGCCGTGGTGTTACCTTTGCACGAGAATGGATTCCCTATGACCGTCATGAATACACAGCATCATGCCGGGTGTCGAAGCAGCCCGTTCTTCCACCAACGTTTCGACTGCAGCGGTCTTTGGGTCCCGCTTGGTGACCACTTAGACCCTATACTATACGTTTGATTCAATGTCGTCAGCCTCGGTTTCGTGAGCTTGTCGTCTTCCGCTCGGCCGAGTGAACCGTTGATGCTTCGCTTTCAAGGTGGAGGATGCATCAATTGTGTCTCGCCATGGCTTCTCTCGCCTTCCTTCGCCTCCTTTCGGTAAGAACGGTAAGACGGGTTTCATCTGTCAACTGAAGGGTTGTACATTGGAGACCGAAATATCGAATGCACGTGCTCGAATCTGAACTCGGGTGCCGGGGATGATCTCTCTTAGACGTGCTGACTCCGTCGCTATTGTGGTACTGTATAGACCTGCTAGCGCATTCGAGGTATGCTGACCGATGAAGGCTACTCAGACGTCAACATATCTGCCGGGAGATTTCAGCTTGCTGTACGAAGTAAGGGGCCAAATGAAGAGGAGGGAATCGAATTAATGAGGCGGTAAGAGACGGCATGCTGAAAGTCCAAGCATCCAGGACACTGTCTTGTCCTGGACTTGAACAGGCATCCCTGCGACGTGGAAGCGAGAAACAAGGCTTGTCTGAGAGTAAAATTCCAAGCTCAAGTTGGAAAATTGTTGACTTCGCGACGTCACTGATGACCAAACGAAATTGGCATTGTTTGGAAGCGAGCGGCTGTGGCTTAGTTCCCGGCGCACCAGCCACCTGAGATCAAAGCTCCGACCAATAATGGGTGGCAGATTTAACTGTCACCCCACAATAAGCACACACCCAGCCACTTCGGATCTGCCCAAGAGCTCGACACCCATGTTCGTGAGCCCAACCTCTCCCAAAACACCATTGCACGAGCAACAACAGGCCAATGGTTATGGGCCACGGCAACGCGACCTGGCGCATGACGATGTTAGGAGGCTGGATTAAGGACACAGGTAAAGGATATACCCAGGGTAGCTGCAGAATACATTCTTCATTAACTCTTCCCGTCTGCTCTTGTGTCTCATCACATGTTTCCGTTCTGCTTTTAGCCTGCACTACCAGAACTTCTCGAACAACTTGACATTCCTCGAGCGAGCCATCGACACCGTTGTGACACTTCGCATTCCTCGAGTCAGAGTTTCAACATCATTGTTTGTCTCCATTGTGTCCATTGTCTCTTGCTTCCGCCTTGCTATCACATTCCACAACCTCCACGATGGTGACCACAGGGTTACGACAGCTTGCTTTAGCAACAACAACAGCTCTCCTCACGACTCTCACAACAGCACAAACATGGTCGTCATGTAACCCCCTATACTCCAGTACGTCGCCTCCCTCTCTCTCCTTCCACCCCTTTCCCTCCACTAACCCTCTTCTCCAGCAAGCTGTCCCCAAAACACCGCCCTAGGCATGTCAATCCACGTCGACTTCACCAAAGGCGCGGTAAACTCCTTCGTCCCCTCCGGTGGGTCGCCCACCTACTCCTCCGACAACGGCGTGTCCTTCACCGTCGCCTCCCCGGGCGACGCGCCCCAGCTAGCCTCCGTCTTCTACATCATGTTCGGCCGCGTCGAGTGCACCATGCGATCCGCCCCTGGGGCGGGCATCGTCTCCTCCCTGGTCCTGATATCCGACGATCTCGACGAGATAGACATGGAGTGGCTGGGCGCGGACGACACGGAAGTCCAAACCAACTACTTCGGAAAGGGGCAGACGACGACGTACAACCGGGGGGAGTTCAACCCGGCCCCGAACAACCAGGCGGAGTGGATCACGTACACGATCGACTGGACGGCCGACAGGATCGTGTGGAGCGTGGGCGGCACGGTGGTGCGGACGCTCAAGTTCGGGGACGCGAACGGGCAGTACCCGCAGACGCCGATGCAGGTCAAGTTCGGCTCCTGGTCGGGCGGGGACTCGGCGAACGCGCCGGGGACGGTGGAGTGGGCCAGGGGCCCGACGGACTACAGCAAGGGGCCCTTTAGCATGCACGTCAGGAGCATCGTCGTGACGGACTACTCCACGGGCAGCGCGTACAAGTACGGCGACACGAGCGGGAACTGGGGCAGCATCGTCGCCGTGGACGGGAAAGTCAACGGGAATATTGGAAATGCCGGGATGCAGACTGTTACCGCGACGGCGGCTGCCGTGACGAATACCGGTGTAGGGCAGTCTGCGCCGACGGTGCCCGCGGGGGGGATAGGGAAGGGAAACACGGCCACGCAGACGGGGTGGCCGTGGGAGGCGACGGGGACGGCGACGGTAAATGCCGGTGCTGTGCCGAGCGGGTGGAGGATCACGCCTGAGGGGAAGATCGTGCCGATTCGGACGAATGGGGGACGGGGCGTGAGGCCGCCGGGGTTGGTGTTGATGGTGGGACCGGTGATGTTGGGGTTGTGTGCTGTGTTTGCTGGGAGGTGGTGAGCGGGGAGTTGAAAGGAAGGGGAGGGATTGTATATATGTGTGCTGATATTATGCGGATACCAGAGCGAGATGGGAAAAGTGTTTGGATTTGTTTGTTGGATATGACACACGGGACTAGCATGAGCGGTGCTCAGACGGCGTTATAGATGGACTTTGATGGGGTTATGAACAGCATAGATAGATGGTGTCGCACCTTGACGAGCGCGAAGGGAATAATATGAACGAGTAATACGAGACACCAAACGCTGTTGCATAAGTCCTACTCTCTAAAAGCGTTGTCCGAGGCGAGCTCCTATATATCTGTCACCTCATCGGCATAAGAGGGTGGTGCATCTTTAGCAGATGACAACGCTCCGGGCGGAAGGGAAGACGGCCGTGATGGTAAAGCAACTACTTTGTCCCCCATGAAAAGCTCCAGGCCCCTGCAAGCTTATGGAGGCCTATATGAGATGCCGTCACTGCGTCCGGCTGGAGGTGTTTGATGAGGTCTCTCGAGCAATGAATGGTCTAACCACTGCAACTTTGACATGATATGCAGTTGCTCCTTTCAGGGAACCGGTGAAACTGGTAACCCAAAAGGTCAAACAGACAGTCACAAATGCACTCGAAGCATGTTAAAGCAGGCTTTATTCATCGCTATGATATGTACAGGAGATACCAATATCTCCATTATGCGAGGCCACCGCCAACGGCCGCCATCTAGGACCCCCAGCTTGATGCAAACTCTAAAGTCTTCCCAACCGGACCCTCCAACGCTGTTGTCAAAAGACCAACACGGGTAACCCCAAGTCCCCTGGTGGCAAGTAAAGCAAGCCGTCCACCGCCGCTAAATAAAGGCATCGCAAGTAGCTAAACATGATGATACAGCCATGGCATCGCCGCCCCGAAGCTTGGTAGGTCTATTGTCAGAGTGAGATGGTTCGCAGATCTAGAACTCCCAAGTGGTATCGTCGCCAATAATTTCGATTGCCCACTTGAACTTCTTCTGCTGGGTGGCGGAGTAAATCTTGTTGATGGGAATCTTGAACTTATTGGCGAAGACGACGCAGAGACGGGGGTCGATGTAATTCTGGTACAGTTAGCATCCAAATAAATTCGAGGCAAATCTGAGTTAGTTAAAGGAAGACGCTTACGATCTTTGAGGTACCCAGGGCAACCTCCTTGTTCGAGTGCCGATCGTCCGACTGCAGCTGCAGCGTGTTGATGCGCTCGTCCAGCTTGACGATGGCGGCCTCCAACTTCTCGATCGAAGGGCTCTTGCCCTCGGCCTCGACCTTCTTGGTCTTGTTCTCCTTCTTGAACTTGGCCTCGAGCTCGTTGGCGACCTTGAGACGCTCCTTCAGCTCCTTTTCGGGCAAGGGCTTCTCCTTCTCGGCCACCCGCTTCTCGTTCTCCCTCTCAAACTTCTTGGTGATCTTCTTGCGCTCCTCCTCGACGAGCCAGGCCTGGTGCTCATGGATCCACGTCTCGTCCAGGTCGGGGTCGAGCTCGAAGAACTCGGCGCCCTTTTTCTTCTTCATCTTGGGGTCGACGTCGATCATCATCATCTTGGTCCGCCACTTCTGGTACTTGAGGCCCTTGATGCGGTCGTTGAGCTTGCCCATTTGCGTCTCGTGGCCGGCACCGACTGTCCGCTTATGGTTGCAGAGGATGGCTACCTCGCGGTTGGCGTCGTTAAACTTCTTGACCTTTTCTGCGTCGGAGATCTTGGTGTTGACCTTCATCTCCTTGAGGAGCTTGGACATGGTGTATGAGGCGTTGTAGGTACGGAAGACCTTGGCTGTCAAGCCCTTCATGTAGCTCGACAGATGCTTGTTCAGCTGGGAAGTCTAAAGTAGGGTCAGTCGTATGATCATATCCGCGACCAGCAATACCGGCAACTTACCGTGAGCCTATCAAAGATGTCATCGCCATCCTCTTTTGGCGGTTTCTTGAACATCTTCAAGTTCTTGAACACCTGGCGATCGACAGTAAACTCGTTGTAGAAACGAATACTGTCTTTACCCAAGAAGTCGAAAATGACGGTGTTCGGCTCCCTCAGCGTGATATGCTCGTACTTGAGAGAGCAGCAACCGACCGTCTCGGCTTCGTTCTCGGCATCCTTCTCATTGCCAGCTCTGAGAGCGAACTTGTCAATGAGATACATGGCAGTGGCCCTCTGCCTATCTGCCATGACGTCGCTCTTCAGGTCCCGCTCGTAATCCTTGCGGATGCGGTCGATATGCAGCTTGAGCGTCCGGGCCTTCTCGAACTTCTTCATGTCTGCCTGCTGCTTCGCCGAACTGTCCTGGCTCAGCTGCACGTACTTGTAGTTGTTTCCGATGTTCTCCTGCCACATGGCCAACCACGTCGCTGTATTGTCGTGTTGGACGGCCTTCCACTTGTGGCCTGGTGGCGGCGAAGGAACCTTGGCTTCTTTGCCGATGTTAATGGTAACCTGCTCTGGCATGACGCGCTTCTTGTATTTGCCGGTCTTGGGATGCTCGCCACGGCCGCGGAAGAGTCCAGGGGGTTCGACCGTGAAGTTGCCGACTTTCTCGACCCGCCCGTCCCAGATACAGGTCTTGTAAGGGGCGTCGTGAGCGTCCTTCGCAAGCTTCTCCGCCTTCTTCTCGGCTGCAGATCGAGCCTTCCGTGCGGCTGACTCGGCTTCGTAATGATCGAAGATTTTGGTGAAATCGAGCTTCTCAAACTCCTTGATGTCGACCTTGTTTCCATCCTTGTCCTTCGCGCCGCCAGTCTGTTTCAGGACCTCCTTGAAGTCGTTGAAGAAGTTCTTGATGAATGTGGGATTTGTCACGTTGTGGGTGGAGTTGAGCATTTTGCCGAAGTAACCCGCAAGTTCCTCGGCCTCGAGGTGAAGCGTAAGTGGCTTGCCATCGTAGTAAAGCTTGACGTTCTTTGGCAGTGGAACATATGGTGGGGGAAAGACCACGCCGTTGTGCTCGAGTGTCCTCCACTTGATCTTGTCATCTTCCTTCATGGGCTCATTCCACCACTTGTATTCCTCTTCCTCTTCGTCATCCTCGCCGTCCTCGCTCTTCTTCGGCGTAGCAGAGCCAGCCTTAGCAGCTGCCTTCTTGGCATGGGCAGGCTTGGCCTTTGCCTTGGTCGCAGGCGCGGCCTTCTTCGCCTTCTTCGCAATGGGCGCATCCGAGTCCGACTCTGACTCCTCCTTCTTGACCCCATTCGTTTTCTTGCCTGAGCCGTTCGACACTCGCTTCTTCGGCGGCTGCTTGGCGAGAGGCTCGTCGTCGGACTCGTCCTTGATAGCCTTCTTGGGCGTAGACTTGTTCGCTTTCGCGCGCAGGGCCTTCGCTTCCTTGGCTGCCGACTTCTCGATGCTGGCCTTGCGTTGCGCTAACTTTGTGCCGAGGGGTTCGTCATCGTCGGATTCGTCTTCCTCCATGACAGAAACATCCTTGAGGGACGGAGGCAGCTTTCCGTTCTTCTTCCTGCTGATGGGCTCATCGTCGCTGTCGGTGGCATCTGCCTTCTGGTTTGATTTCTGGCGTTTGGCCTGATGGGTGCTAGTCAGCTTATTGTTTCCCATGGGTAGGTTTGCCAAACCCGATTATGGTCTAACATACCAGAGGGGCATCGTCATCATCGCTGCCGGAGTCGTCCTTGTAGTTTACGGAAGCCTTTCCGATCGAAGAACGCGACTTCCTCTTGGTGCCATTTATGGTGGTGTCGACGTCCATGGAGTCATCGTCTTCGACGGGGCCATTGCGAATCGAGAGACCGGGCGGAGCGGGTCGCGCCTTGGAGGCAGACTTGTCGAGGGCCCGATCGTCGGCCTTGGAGATCTTTGCGTTTGAGACTGGCATTATCAGAATCAGCGGAATGCACGAGTGAGACCGATGGGTGTTTGCGAGTCGGTGCTGGGGCGCATCATCGGGTAGATGCTGGCGGCCAAAATGACACGTCAACGCAGAGAGGTGCGCGTGCCTTCGGGTAACACGGGATGGTAAGAAGCGGAAGGGGACATGTTGGGAAGTGCTTACGGTGTCCGTTGGATCTTGCCAGAGGCATATCGTCGTCTGAGCTGTCGGAAGCCATGGTGGCTAGGTGCGCAAAGGGCGCAAGTCGCGTAAAAGTTGAAGAGAGACAAAGGGAACGTGCGAAAACCGCGGTGGTGGCACGCGGTTGAAGATGTCGTCGATGGGCTTCGGGGGTTTGGACGGCTCCAAGTCTAAGTCTAATTAAGTTGCGGGATAGATGGAAGGGGCAACGGGTAGTAGATGCACCCGTTATAGTGAATGTGGTGGAAAAAGAAGGTGAAAAGGATCGAATGAACGGCAAATACGTTCCGTTCAAAGTTGGGAATGGGAAGGGCAAGCACTACCTGACTTGTAAGACTTGGGGGGAACGAAGTTATTTCTATTTGTTACCTAGCGCTGCCCCACTGGCGTCAGTGTCAAGCCAGGCCAGAGAGCCCGATCCAATCTGCAATCGATCCCTCGAGGCAAGGACAAAAAAGATGGGAAGGGGCCTTACGTAAGGTAAGGCGGCTTCCCAGCGGGGCTGTTGTGGCTGCTGTTTTGCCTCGCCTAAACACGTGACCCGGCAAGGTGGGAATAGCCGGAAAAGTGACGAGAATACTTCGCAGATGGAGCTTTGAATGCACGCAGACCGGGAAACGAACGACTGTGCACTCTCCTTCCTGTCTCTTTCAATTGTCCATCTCATCCAACCCAATTGATCCACGTCCGGTCAATTGGTCTCTGATCTGAATTGTGGTCAAAGCCACCCGGGCATTCCTTTTCACCACATCCAACCCCCCTCGACAAGATGCTGTCAAGAGCTGCCAGGCCGGCTCTGAGGGCCGTTGCGACCCGGTATGTTTTTCCATCACCACCACCAACCTCGGATGCGGCCACGAATGCGAACTTTAGCGGCATGAAGGAGGGGATACATGGCTTAGCTATGATGAGGGAGAAGGATGTCATGTTGGAATAGCAGGTCAGGGACTAACTAAAGGTGCCGCATCCAGTCCCGCCGTCGCCCCTAATGCCGCAACCTTCGCGACGCTCCGAGAGATCGAGGGCAGGCTGAAGTCGATCCGCAACATCGAGAAGATCACCAACACGATGAAGATCGTCGCCTCGACCAAGCTCAACCGCGCCCAGCGCGCCATGCAGGACTCGCGCGTCTACGGCAACACGTCCAACCAGGTGTACGAGTCGGCCGAGACCAAGCCGCTCGAGGGCGAGGGCAAGAAGAAGCTCGTCGTCGTCTGCTCCTCGGACAAGGGCCTCTGCGGCGGTGTCCACTCGGGCCTCTCCCGCTTCATCCGCCGCCGCGCTCTCGAGGACCCCAACTTCGACCTCGTCATCATCGGCGAGAAGTGCAAGGCCCAGCTCAGCCGCACCAACGCCCAGGCCATCAAGCTCAGCTTCTCCGGCGCCGGCAAGGACATCCCCACCTTCGCCGACTCCCAGAACATCGCCGACCAGATCGTCCTGCTGCCCGGCGAGTACTCCGATGTCGAGATTGTCTACAACAAGTTCGTCAACGCCACCAGCTACGAGCCCACCATCGTTGCAGCATATTCCGAGGAGGCCATTGCTGCTTCTGGTATGTTTACCTTTACAACATAAACTTCCCAGTTTTTCCAGTCCGTGTGCTTACTATCTATGCAGCCAACTTTGCCGCCTTCGAGGTCGACGAGGAGGTCCTCGGCAACATGCGCGAGTACTCTCTTGCCAACTCTCTCTACTGGGCCCTGTGCGAGGGTCACGCCTGCGAGATCTCTGCTCGCCGGAATGCCATGGATGTGAGTTCTTCGCCATTCAACCGCCCCAATTTCGAGCCTTAAAACTGACATTCGCCCCCGCAGAACGCCTCCAAGAACGCCGGAGAGATGATCAACAAGTACCAGATTCTCTTCAACCGCACCCGCCAAGCCGTCATTACTGGCGAGCTGGTCGAGATTATCACCGGTGCCACCGCTTCCGAGGACATGTAAATATAAACCAAGCAGTAGCAAGAAGACAAGCAGCGAAGCGTTTAGTGGCCGAATGGGAGGAGGAGGAGGAGTGAGGAGTGGAGGTTGTCAAAGAGGAAAAACACTTCTTTCCCTTTGTTTCAGAAGTAGTTCTCCCGAGATCCCTCAATGTACCAAAGCCCTTTTTGAACATATGCCTGATGGCCGAGCATTGTTACACAGGTGATGATCGGAGTCTCTTGCTACATAACTCTCTGTCTCAAGCCTTATCGCAAGTTCCTGGACGAAACACGGCCGGGTGGCTGTATGAGCAATCATGGGCATACTTCGATACAGCACACATGCAAGGTATGTCTCTCGGACGACGATTTGACTTCAGAGTAGGTATCCGATGTTATGTTGATCTGGCAGAGAACAATCCATGTGTGTCCCGTGGGGAAACGCGCAAGCGAAAAGACTGCCAGCATAGCCAAATAGATAATACTATTGTGCCGTCCCTGAATATCGCCTACCTATCATTGCAACCTCAAACGCCTATACCGTGCAAACGCGCAACCATTAGAGAGCAACCGGTCCACCCGTAGAAGCAAGTTCGAAGATATAAACATGAACACCCCCCGATCATTCCCACCCACTCATCCCAGCGCCTCCGCCATCTCAACCCCTACTCCCATATATACACTACACGTACACTAACCTATCGTCTCACCCCTTCATATCAACATCACTCCCCACGCTCTCAGCATAACTCTCCACCCGAGCCTTACTCCTCCTCCCCTGCTGCTGCTCCGCCGTCAAACCTCCCATCCGCATCCCAATCTCCTCGCCCATCTTCTCCACGGGATGCTCTTTTTCATACTCCGCCTTGAGCTCCACCGCCCGCCTATCCCACTCCCCGGCCACACGATTAAACTCCTCCATCTGCCTCAACCAAGCCTCCTTCTGCTCGGCCGCCAGCTTCTCGTACGGCTTGCGTTCCTCGGCCGGACAGTCCCGCCACATCTTGGCCGTCATGACGCGCACCTCGTTCGCGCTCGCTTTCCCCTTTCCCGGGCGGCGGCCGGCCTCACATTTCTGGCGCGCTGATTCGTAGTGCTGCTTGCTGTAGAAGAGGTAGGCGTTCATGGCCGGCTTGGCGGGTTTTAGGGGCCGGAGGCCGATTTGGAGGATGATGTGGTCCCAGAGCGCTATCTCGTAGGCGTCGGCGCGGGCTTGAGTGGGGTTGAGGGCGGTGGCGGCTTTGCGTTTGAGTGAAGAGGAGTCCTTGGGGAGGATGAGGGGGAGGGGTATGTCGATGGGCCCCAGGATGCGGTCGAATACCTCGCTCGCAGCGCGAAGGCCGGTGAGGTAGGCGCCGTGCACGGTGGCAGGGTGGGTGGCGGACGTGTGCTCGCCGGCGAAGAAGAGGTTGCCCACGGGGCGGGCCATGTTGTCGTAGTCGTCCGCCTGCATGTCCGGGCCGGCGGAGGAGTAGGAGCCGCGGGCGAACTTGTCGGACGCCCAGCGGGTGACGATGGTTTCTACGGGGTTCGGGACGGACGGGCCGAAGACGGAGCGTAGGACGGAGGTGGCTTCGGAGACGAGGTCGTCGTTGCAGGTGTTCTCCACGTCGAAGCCGGCGTCGCCTGCCATTAGGGCGAGGAGGCAGGGGAGGCCCGAGGTGTGGCTGACGTTGAACCACTGGAAGAAGCGGCCGCGCTGGGAGGAGTAGTCGGCTTGGTTGAGGGAGTGCCGGTTGGGGCGCGGGTTGCGGAGGACGCCGAAGATGTCACGGGTTTCGTCCCAGAAGGCGTGGGAGTAGACGAGGATCACTTTATTCAGGACGCCGTAGCCTAAGCGGGAGATGGCGGATGATTTCCAAGAGGGGAGGGGAGGGGCGAAGGAGATGTTGTTGTGCTTGAGGACGCCGAGGGGGATGGTGGAGACGACGTAGTCTGCTTGGATGGTGCTTCCGTCCTCGCATTGGACCAGAGCCGGATATGAGGAATCGGGACTGTAGTTTATGGCAGTGACGGGGGCTTTGCGTCGGACGTCGAGCCGCGTGGGAGACAGCATTAGACCGCGCGGGACGCTCTGGTAGCCGCCTATTAGCATGCTATGTTTGCCTTCCCATTCGTTGCCGGCGTCGATGTCCCACCCTGGGAGGCTTAGTTGGTTATAGTTGATTGCGTTGCTGTACTCGAGGTTGGCGATGTGCCAGTTTATTAGACGGAAGTCTTGGGGTGTGAGGTCGACGATGTCCTTGAATTGAGAGATGACGTCGTCTGTGACGGAGCCCAGGGTAGCCCCGGCCTTCTTGGCCACTTCTTCGAGGCTGACATCGTGCTCTTCCGTCACACCGGGCTTCAGAGCCCAGCCCAGTAATTTCGCCTTGTAAGCTGCCTTCACTGCGCCGGGAGTGCCCGGTTCGACATGGACTCGCCCTGTTAATCTGTCCGACGAGACGGGGACAAGGTCGACTTGGGGAGCGATGTTCTGCTCCGAAACGGGCGGAGCGTGCGGTTGCGCAGCAGTAGTCTCCTCGACGATAGCGATCGTCTTGCTCGCTTCCGATGAACTATCCTTGCCCTCGTCGATCAGGTCCCGGTTGCCTTCTATGAGCTTTTGAGGATGTGACTTGAACTTGAACTCGCTCACGCGGTCCAGACAGGCGTTGAAGAGCTGCTCGACCAACATGTCCCGTGTCTGGTCGACAGGTTTGCCGTTAGAGTCGTATATTGTGGTTTCTGGTAGTAGGTTGTGGTAGGGGAGACCAAGTTGTCCCCTGACAAGTATGTTCAACGGGTTACCCTTTTCGAAACCGGTGATGATCATGCCGCCCATCTCGGCGGTGAAGCGTTTGTTAGGAAGTCCAGACGAATGTTGCGCCGGCTTGGTCTTGAAAGCACGTGAGTACACGCGGCCTCCTATCCTGTCTCGGCCCTCCAGCACGATGATTTGCGGTAGCTCTTCTCCCATCTCGCGGAACTTTTTGTGGTACTGCTTGGCCAGACCCTCTAGTTGTCTGGCACAGCTGAGACCGGACATACCGGCACCGATGACGACGATCGTCTTCCGCTTCTCCTTCCTAGGAGAGTCCGATTTCTTGGACCGCTTGGAGGACTTGATCTCCACGCAGCCGAAGTTGATGTATCCTCTCCGCACGAGCCATTCGTAGCTGACATTAGCTACGTCAAACCACCGACTGTCCTTGGCACAGCCGATGGCCTCCTCTCTGGTAACGGCAATCTGGGGATTCCTCACCCACAGCCGCAGTATGCCGTTCCGGATGTTTAGGTACGTCGTGACTTGTGCGTGGGTTATATGATCCCGGAGGATGGCATATTCCTCTTCGTGTAACGCCCACGGGTTCAGCCGGGAGGATTCGGCAGCAGCGATACACTGCTCGGCGTATTCGTTCGGCGCCAGGTCATTAGGGATGGACACCTTTGGTCGGACATCGTATTTCCTCCTCGGTATATCTCTGGCTCTGGCGATGGGGAGGGGAGGAGGAGGTTGCGGCGGGAGCTCTCGCGAGCTGTCATTGTCGACTGGGGTAGTAGCCTTGCTCGACAAGGTGGATAATGGTGATGATAGCCTTGAGTTGTCTGACTGGACGGACATGGATGATCCGAAAGAAGAGTTCTGGGCTTCTTCAGCCATCAGGGCGTCGAGAACGTGGAGATGTGGTGTCAGTGGTTTTGGTTGTGACGTCGGTGTTGGTGGACTATTCCCTTATGATTAGAGACATACATCTGAAGGGAGGTGCAGTTCACAGATCCATCGCTGAGAGGGAGCGTAGGCTAGACTGAGAGCTGGGTTTCTGTATAAGTTACATACCTGAGGTCGTCATTAGGCGTCGAAATCGACCCCGGTGCGTCGGCCGGGGTCTCGATGTCCGTGATATCCATGTAATTTGTGTGAACGACGATTTCGGCGACGACCTCCTCTTCAGCAGAGACTACTATAAGACCGGTTAGAGGCAAACCAAGCGGAATATTAGTAAATTCAACCTTACCTGGCGTTGCAGACGGCACTTCTCCCAGGTCAGCAGGGCAGAACGATGTCGTTGAAGGATGTGAGCCACGCCCCCGTGACAGTTCCGATATTGGCTTCTCCAGCCAAACCTCTTGTGCTATTCTGGCCTGAGAACCAAGTCCCATAATTCCGAGCTCTCAGTCGAAGATATTGGATGGGATATGTCGAGTATAAGAAGGCGGTCAGGGTGTCGTATTCATGGCCGTCTCCCACCGGGGACATCCTCTTCCACTCTTGTGTAAGTGGCACGGGACACTTGTAAGCGGCCGGGAACCCTCGGTAGCTATAAGACTAGCATGTCTTGATAGTCTGCTTCACCGATATCAGCATTTTTATCTCGGACATGGCTCATGGCCGTTGTGGTACGATATAAGGAAATGGGCATGACAGGGAAGGATCTGGTAGATGTACCTCGAGATGGCATATCGGGCTGCACCGGCGTACGGATTGGACGAATTGGGACTTATAGGGACTCGAATCGGAAAGAGGAATTGGCATATATCATTAATGGGGTATCAAAAAGGCTATGGGACTTTTGATATTGAGATCGATTAGACTCTCTTCCGAGGGTTTGATGTTCGTCTTTGCGGAGGACGCTCGGCCAAGATTGACATGGGTCATATTTTAGCGTTTTAGCACCGAAATAGTCACTTGTCACGTGAGAACCCCTCAGCGCGCCTCCCTAATCCGGTATGTCTTCCAACTTCAGCCCTCTATCCTCGCAGGTGTAAAAGCAGGGTCCATGCTGTCAGATTGAGACAGAGGGATACTTTCTAGTCATCAAAAGGGATACATTCCCAATAATAGCTCTTGACTGCGAGCTCTTGCAATATCGTGGACCAGCTCCCGGACTGGCTCATCTTCTTCCCTTGAAGCCCGGCCTAGCCGTGGCACCATTAGGTGAGACCGATGCCGAGTGAGTGTTCGCTCGGCATCACGCTCCCCCAACGCGCCTTTTATATTCGGTATATCCCTTCCCACTAGTCACAGGATCCGCCGGCCGGTGTCTCAGGCACTGGCTTTACCAAAAGACTCCTTCTCGATGGCCGCATCCATCATGCGATTTCCGCTAATGATCGACGTCGTGCAGATAACGATGTTCCTTCGAGCTGTACCAAAGCAAGCAGTCAGTATCTCGGACACACAAAGTTCCAACAGCCAGTCAGGGAATGGTCATGTATCATACCTGCTTCCTCCTTCGCGATAAACCGAAGAGCCGCAATCTCAGTGAAGGTTATCCCTCCAACAAACACAACAAACACAGTCTTCTTCTCGCTGTTTCCGGACAGCAGGGCCCTCGCCTTAACGGCCTTCTCTTCGCCTTTTTGAAGCTCGTCAAACGTCTGCCCTCGGGCATGCTTCACCGCATCCTCGAATCCACGCCAGCCCTGGGCTCCGCCGGAACCCGGAGCGTTTGTAACACCGTTGCCCTTGGTGATGCGCAGGAGGAATTGTTTCTGAAGGATACACTGGACAAGGCGGATGGAGAGTGGTGCATATCCGCTGTATACGTAGGCGATGTCGTTTGGGTCGTGCTCCTTGACCTCGTCGTTGATGAGTCGCAGCTGCTTCCGCAGGTATGTGTAGTTGGTCTTGGTGCCTGTTGCTCCGGCTGCTGCAGTCATAGGTATCATCGATGCCAACGGTGAGGAACGGGAAAGGAACAGCTGAAGTTTCTCGAGGTTTTGCAATGTCAGTATGTGCTGGTAGCCGTATCCCTCCAAGACGAGCCGCCTGAAGAGGTCGAACTCCTTTGCCTTGATTCCGCCTGATATGGTCGAGTAGATACACAGTAGACGTAGCACCTCCGGTAATGGTGTATCCCGAGCAATGAGCTCTTCAATCATATCAAACTGAGATGATGGATCGGCGCCTGCTGCCAGATTTTGCTGTACTTCCAGGATTCGACCGAATTCTTCTGACTGTGTCTTCTTCTTGATCTCTTCAGCCAAGGCAATGTGTGTCTTCAGGCTCTGTTGTTCGGTTTGTAAGGCCGGAAGTTTGGTTACAAACTCTCTGAGCTCCGCCGTGGTATGGGACTGATGTCTGCTGTCGAGGTCTGTCTTCAGCCGGCGAGCGACCTTGCCGAGGATATTTCCGACAACGGCAAAGTTGGTATCGCGGATTTGCTCGAATAGCTTGTCCGCCGAGTCGAGTTGGATTTTGCGCGTCCTTCCTTGCGGATTTGCGGCCGGTGCTGCTGCCGTGCCTTGCGGTTGCTGCTGCGGCTGTTGTTGAGCGGGAGCACCAATAATTGTAGAATCGACATCCGTTTGATTGTTTTGTATGCCGAACATCTCGTCAATGAGACCCTCGTATGTGAGCTGGGTCAGCAACGGTGTGACGAAGTCGACTTCGCGGTCAATGATGATAAGGCTCTCGGTTGTCGTGCTAGGCGTGAGACCGATCTTGCCGGCTTCGTTTGCATCTTCACCGGCAAGAAGCTCCTGGCGCATACGGGAGAGCAACTCAGCAACTCGCTTGGCATTGTCGCCTTTACCTATTATCCTTGGGAAGAGGCCGTGTTTCTGCTGGATGCCCATGAGAGCACGAGCGAGCAAGAATATGGATGTTGGATCCTTCGATAGGTACAGGTCCTTGAAGGAGTCGTCCAGCTCCAGGGACAGGACATCTTTGTCCAAGGGGAAGAAGTAGAGAGGGAGCTCGGCAATTTCAGCATCACCGAGGACACCTAGCTCCTCGAGGAGTTTGTCGGAAACCAGTGTGCGCCTGGGGACCCAGAAGATATGGAATTCGTGGCCGGTTTTGCTCTCGCGTTGAAGGCGTTTCATGTGATCTAGACATAAGAATGTCAGCACGCTATGTTGGCGCATACCGCAGGTCGGAGACGGAGGTAGACTCTATAGGACGTGCAGTTCTTTTTCATTCTTGTATCGATATTGGCTCGTTGACTGACAGCGAAGAATAGGGGAGCTCAACGCAGCCTACTTGTGAGCCGATTCGCGATGAGCTAGGGAGGGAGTGAGGTGGATGAAGGGCTTACCTGCAATAGCCTGGACATTCTGCTCACAATCGCCGCGGGCGATGAAGATGACGTTCCGCTGGCTGGTATCCGCGTGGTTCTTCTCCAGAAAGAAGAACTTCTCAACTCCATAGTCTCGCAGCGTCGAGGCCGTGACTATGGCGCCGACAGGTCCAGCTAAGCTCTCCTGGATAATCAGATTCTTCTTCCCTCGGACCTAGCGACCGGTGTCAGAGGACCTCTAGTCTCAGTACACACCGGGACCGAAAGGTAAGCCTTACTTACTCCCTCGAGGAGATAGAGCAGGTCCTTGCGAGCCTTGTCCCTTATCTGGTCCGTGTCGAATCCGACATGAGGAGCCATGGCTCTGAGCTCTCCATGCGGTGTGCCGCGCCAGTCAATACCTCGGCTAGGTATATTCGCCGAGCTTGAGAGTCTATGACGGCGGGATCGGAGCTGTCGGTAGGAGCTTCAGATGTGGGAGACGGGTGACAATGGTGGGAAGGTGTGTGAGAACGGATGCTGTGAGAGCTTCAGTCATGCCGACGTCAACCTGGAAGGTGGGAAAGCTGCCCGCCATGTGGAGCCGAGCTCAATGCAGGGAGGGACCCACCCTTGCTCTCCAGTCGCTGTGGGGTTCCTTGATAATTCGCGTTCAGTGTCGGCAAGCGACGCGTTAACCCCTGTCGATTTGGCAGCTGCCAGAATTGAGATCTGGACGTCACCTTTTGTCCCTCGCACTCGACATCGTGAAGCTGAATTTGTTCGAGACAATCAATCTCCTTGTGGCGGGTGTTCCTGTGACACCAGCGACATGCTACGTCCGGTCTGATGTTTTACGGCGGTTCTTTCCTTATATCTGATCATATACCCATTGTTTGATCTGCCTTCGTTCGCATGCGCATCCCCGCCAATATTGTATGCATCCCAATACCGACCCATCTTAAGTCTCCGTTTCGCTTGTGCTTTTTAAGCTGTAGTCCGATCACACACATGAGCAGAAGTAGTAACAGGTTCGTCTGCCATTGTTACCTCATCTGGTCTTCGTCACGTTCCGTCTTTTAATCGTTGATCGGATCACTAACATATCTCACCCTCCCTCAGTGCAGTGCATATATGCAGCCCGAGTTTTAGCACCCCGTTACATCCACCTGAAGTAACGATACAGGCAGCATATACAGCTGCAACGATGCCGCCGTACGGAGACTACATACCAAGGCGTTCTGGCTTGAGCAAAAGTGCGTCGGTCGCGCCCCTCCTCTCGGCGTTTAAGAAGCAGCCCGAGACGGGACGACCGTTGAAGATCAAAGAGCCGGACCATATATTCGCCCCTCCTGTAAGCGACAGCAGCGACGATGACGAGGCAACCTCGCGCCGTGGAGATATTAGACAAAGCACCTTCGAGACTAAGTCGGGCACAGGCGGCGGGAGGGCACCCGCAGTCGGTACCAGAAAGTCAACAAGAACCGCCTCCACAAAACCGCGAAGTCCGAAGAGGTCAAGGCCCAGCACCGATGAGGACGAGATAGACGAACCTGTGAAACCGGCAAAGAAGACTAGGCTCGGAGCCCGCAAGGACAATGGGCTGGGCTCGCATTTCGAGGGTATTCCCAGTCTGCGGAAGGCTGCAGGTGCCAAGGTCAACTCCGGTACACAAAAGAAGACGAAATGCTACGGCAAGGCTGCCAAGGCAGGCCCCAAACAACTTTCATCCGATCCCTTCGTTCCCCAGTCGCCGGAGAAACCAGAACCGGCTCGCTACAAGCCTGTCGATCTATCGGATGCCCTTTTGGCATCCCCAGAGAAGGAACAGCCAAAATTCGTACTCCCAGACTTGACAGGCCTCGAACCTACACCATCCCCCCGCAAACCGTTCAAGGCTCTCGAGAAGTACGAGGATCACCCGTCGCCGTCGCCGTCGCCGTCTCCGGTGAAGTTCAAGCCGCCCCCTGGTCTAGACGATAGCTTGCCAGAATCAAGCCCGGAAAAGCCCAAGCCCAAGACAAGAACTGCGTCGTCGAAAGCGAACGTTCGGGTGAGAAATGCCCGTGTCCAGCGACAAAGCAAAGTCTTTAGGGCTCCGGAGGTGCACAACGACGAATCCCCCTCTCCATCCCCGCCTCCGGTGAAGTTCCAGCTGCCCTATAACCCCGACGGTACCTTACCGGATCCCAGTCCGAGCCCGAGCCCGAGCCCGGAGAAGCCCAAGGCCAAGACAAAACCCTCGTCCGGGGAAGCGGACGTTTTTATGAGAATTGCCCGTGCCGAGCGACAAAAGAAGAAGGCTGAAAAGGAGGCAAAACGCCAGCAAGAAGAGATGGAGAAACAATCGACCAAGGTAGTGTTCGAGTTGCCAGAAGGTCTCACGCAGGACGATTTTGTGGACGATGCAGGTTATGACCTCCATGACTCTCCGAAACCTAATGACACCAAGCCCATTCGCGACATTCTAGCCGGTCACGAAGAACCGAAGTGCCCAATGTGCGGAGAGGCGGTCAGTCAACAGATGCTCGACAATTTCAGTAACCAGAAGATGATGTCGATCAACAAGCAGATGCGCTTCTGCGACCATCACAAGGCCAAAACAGCGAGGAACGCCTGGGTTGACAAGGGGTACCCGGACATCGACTGGTCCAAGCTCGACGCCCGCATCGCAAAGCACCACAAGTTCCTCGAAGCCATCGTCAATGGCGGTACGTCGCACTTCGGCACCCATTTCGCCAGAAGCATCAAATCAGGCAAGAACAAGACACTGCTCAAAACCGACCAGGACTTGACTCCGGGGTACTACGGCACCAAGGGCTCGCGGGCGATGGAGGACCACCTGATCAATCACTTTGCCGACCTGTTGAGGACGGCGGCAGTGAAGGACAAGCTGGTTGCCGCCAGGGGTCAGATGGCGTTTGTGCAGTTTGTGCTCGTGCCTGAGCTGGCAATCCGGTTGATTATGGAGGATATGGATGTGTCGGCTCAAAAGGCTCGGCGCATCATGGAGGAAAGCCAGAAGATTGGCAACTTGTTGAACGAGGAGGAGGATGATGTCATTGAGCAGGAAGAGGAGGAGGACGAGGAGGAGGTCAGGAGCCGGGCCAGGTCGACCTCTTCGCTGTCATCGCTTGAGGATAGCGATAACGATGATCCTTTCGCCTCGTTGTAGCTGGAGCACGACGAGGCTTGAATGGGAGGTTTATGGGTCCGGATGTCAAGGTCATTGGGCTAACCATGTGATCGGGTAGTTGCACAATGGGCGAGCTTAGCGGGAGCGAATCGCAAGTGGAGAGGCGTTCGTGTACAAGCATCTTTAACACCCACAGAGGGTCGGGCTTCCGGATCTCTTCCATGTGAGAGATCTCTCACTTTGCTATATAGAAGCCGGGATTTGGAATTCCTGTGCTCAAGACAACCAGCAATAGGCTGGCCAATGACATATTCGAGTTACAGAACGTGTGCCATGCGTAACCACACAACTCCCAAGTTCTAAACGTCGATCAATGTGGCAGATCCGAGCATATTGCTGTTGCTTGCTTGTTGGTTTAAGTCGGTTCATGAAAGGTGAAGGTGGCTGAACGAGCACTCTTCTCGCCCAGGCTACCTACCCTGTAGCAGGTTGGATGGCTACGTCTACGACACGGCCGGTACGAACACCAAATCTAACATGGTTAATCGGATGGGTTCCGATAAGCATCGTCTTGTGTGTCAAGATCACCAGGACGAAGATCATACTGTATATTCGACGGCTGGACAACTTGACGAACATCACTGGCATCGATCTCAACTTCGATGCCACAAACCAGCAGCGGACGCCAAGAACACGCAGCCGGGCCGCTCGCTACTCGTGCTTCCTGGAATGTAGAGGTGCACGCCCAGCTCGTCGGGTTCCCGTGGGTCCAGGGTACATCTTGACATTCCGCCTCTTAGGCCTTCAGTGCGGAAGACTGAATACCAGCGTTCCAAGCAGCAGCACAGACTTCCGTGCTGAATTCTCAAACTGTCTTATAGCTCCTTATCAACTTATGCATCGAGTTCTGCAGACGTCTCTGGCCTCAGAGTGTCTTATCAAGCGCGAGAGACATGACTGCCTTGTTTGCAGCAGTACCAAGTACATACCTAGATTTACACATACCCGCTTTCAGACTGTTGAAAGCCTCAAGTCTCCTGTTACGCACGTGTCTCCCCGCCGGCCGGCCACGCCGTCGGTAACGATACATGAGATCGCGAGAACTGAGACATGACACGGTATATCGAGAACTTGAACATCACCGAAAAGCGTTAGCCACTCGTGGCTCCGTGTGTCGGGACAGGTGCCACTACAAAGTGGAAAAAGGTGAAAGATGTTTTCAAAGTATGAGTCGCACGGGCCATATTGAAGATAGCCAGAACTGGCCACCATGTGCAGAACGGTGAGACACTTTTTTTGGCAGCCACAAAAAAGGCGTGGGACGAGCTGATTAATGGGGGAGCGAGATGTTCAAGCCACAAAATGCAGTACGTGGTGATGGAATACTGGACTCGACCACGAATATCTGGTAGGACATGCCAGTTATGAGCTTCACCACGTGTAAAATGTCCATCTACCCCAACCCATCATGGTTGGACCCCGTCGACAACTACTCAAAAGAGACGAGACATGCGAGGCTTGAAACATTTTCCAAACTCAAAAAGCCAAGTCTGACGTGGCCACTATAAAGAATCGAAGCAGTCATGACGAAGGTGTTTGAGAGGGGTCTGATATGTCTGTCAGTTTAAGCTCTCAGAGCTAGACCGCCAAGAGACTTACACGCCACTGTGGCCGGCAGATCATTGTGGTTGTCGCTGTGAGATTAACTGTGCGTTTGTGCATTATTCAGTCCTTGTATGGGATATGGAGATGGATATATGGCAGATATTGATGGTCTCTTCTGGAATATCATCCATTAAACATCTTATTGCTTCCAGAATCCCATGGCCCATCATCGACTTATTCATTCTCCAGTTGCGAGAGACAAGATGTGGCCCGTTCCCTTTTGCGGCTCTCGGTGTGGATGTCTGGCTATTTGTGGAACAAGTCGAGCACGGACTCTAAGCGATCAGTGAGGAGCAATGACCATCTCGATGCGACGACAATTGCCGGGGTAAAATGCCAGATGCGCGTGTCGACTCGATCCATTCTCAATCCACACACCACACAACCCCACCGCACCAGGAGTTTGAGAAGAGCCACAGAGCCTCAATAGCCTGTGCTGGAACTTGATATTGTTGTGCATCGTCTTTTCTTTTTCCATATACCACTTTTTCTAGATCTAGTATAGTTTCCATGTCCGTAACAAACCAACAACACTCCTTAATCACACATCCAGCTCCCTAAACCAGTTAAACCCCCAGCGCCACAATCACATATCGAAAGGAGGCATTTCGATATTCGAAGCCACCAATTAGACCCCTCGCTCCGGCTTGCAAGTTGCAGCTTTCAACAAGCCATTGCCAAGACCACACTGGCCTGGCCCCGGTATCCCAGACAAGCGCGAGTTTCCTGTAGCGGCCGCAACGCATCACCCAGGTCATCCTGGTCACCCCATCCGCCTTCTTCCGCTCGACGCTTGCACACCCTTGTTGCTACGCTGGAGTTCCCTCCCCCTCCAGTCCGGATCCCAAAGCTTTCGCATCGTTAACCCGCAACGTCTATTCCAACCTCCTCCACATATACACGCTCTAGATGAGAACCGACACAGCTCGCCGGGCCATGACCTGAACAACCAGGCGCCCCCCGTTTTCATGGTCAATGACACTGGCCCAACAAACTCTCTCCCCGGATCGAAGCAAGTCATCGATGAGCAGACGACTCAATCCTGCGCCCGGTGACCATGACCAGAAATGAGCCCAGCTCCCGCTTTAGCTCGATAACGAGCTCCAGCACCGACAGCGCGCGATCCACCGCCACCGTGAAGCCATTGCCTTCCACGCCCACCGGTCCTACGACACCCACGCCCTCTTCGACTAGCACCAGTCACAGGAATGTCGCCGGCTCCTCAACAAGGCGCCCTGCTCCGATGCGCCTAAAGACCAACGACGGAAATGGGACACTAGGCCGGTGAGTTTTGCCCTCATTGTTGCGTAGCCCTTTGCATGACAATTGTGCCCTTGCTTGTCCGCTTCTTCCCGGGTTGTTGTTGGCCGTCTTTCGTTGTATTTTGCTCCCCGTCTTGTCTCGAAGGATCTCCGTACCGGCACCGTGTATGACGGAGGATCGGGTACCTGCACTTGTCGAGAGCTTCCCACACTTTCACACAATCCCTCAACAACAAAGAGACTGACCGGTGGTGCATCTGCGCCATCCCTGCTTGCAGATCCAGCTCCGCCAGAGAACAAGACCGACCTGTTTCGCCGACGTCGCCATCCGCATCACGGCTTGCATTGTCTCCGTCGTCCACCAACTCCAGCGTAAATGCCTCCCTTCGCGAACACAGGATGAGCGAGTTTGCCAACTACCGCCGCGACCTGGCCGCCATCGAACCCTCCGGCGGCCGTAATCAGTCCGGCGGTAACCACAACAATACCAACAATCCGGCCTCGGGTTCGCTCGGCCAGATCGCGCCGTGGATGACCGGAGGAGAGCGGTCCGGATCGGTTGCGTCGACAGGAGGCATCCCGGGAAACCTCGCGACGAGCTTCTACAACGATTCGAGCGACAACGTATCGCTGGCGTCGCAAGTGTCGCCCGGACTGCGCCCCTTCAATGTCGGATCGGGTCGGACTCCCGCCACAAGCACCGACTCACACGAAACCGCATACTTCAATGACGACCGACGACCGTCAATAGCGAGTATTACGACAACTGCGAGCAGCACAAACTCGAAAGCGAGCGGGACAAGAGGAGGGATAAGAAAACTCCAGGGATTCTTTGGCGAGGAGTTTCCAGGGAAGGACTCGTCAGACACGAGTTTACCCATCGGAGTCAAGGGGGAGCATCGATCGCACTCTTCCCAACAGGGCAGGTCCGGCCGGGATAGACAGCACTCGAACGCTACGGTCGATAATGCGAGGGAAGCTTCGCCCGCGCCGTCACGGCCAAGAACACCCGTCCCGGCTCCCGACGTGGTGCCGTTTCTCTACCAGGAAGCTGAAGTATGTGGCTACCCGTTCTCTTTAGTCTATTGCGCATTGTAGTCTCCTGTCTTTCTGCAGACTTTTAAGACCCTTTTATGTCCAGCAACATATACTGCAGTTCCAATTCAACAAAATACTAATTATTGCTACCCTACTTAGGACATTGCGCGCTTTGGCGAAGCACCAGTCCGAGACACTTTGACCGGCCCCGATCGACAACGATATATCAACGAGAATTCCGGACGAGAACCTCCGAAAACAGCTTCATCAGGCCGCTCAGGTCACTCCCTTGTACATATCGGCCCACATTCTCATAAGCATAAGACGAGCAATGACGATCCAAGAGCCCTGAGGCCATCAGTCAGCAGGGAAGATTCGACGGTCAGCATACCCTCCTTCAAGGATCGTCAAGCTTCGACAACCATGTACAACTCTTCGAAATCCCGAGCCCAGAGCCCGGCGCCTAGTGGGAGCAGTAGCAACACCTACTTCGGGACCAAGAACGGATCTCTAGATTCACCGGCATCCAGCACTCAGCCCCAAAAGAAGGGGCTGTTGAACCGTCTGCGTAGACACAAGGACAAGGACGACGGCAGCAACCCGCAGAAGCACCCCTCCATCTCTGTGCAATCTCTCCACTCGCGACCGTCGAAGCAAGAGCTGCCGCCAGCAGGGCCGGACGTGCTACCATGGGCCGAGCCACCACCGCCCCCTCTAGTCGAGCCGCGCGAGCCCCCTCGACCTGCGGGCGGCCGCCATCAGACGTTCAATAACAAGTTCCCGTTCTCTAAGAAGAACCGGTCCCACAGACGCCATGACGACCCCGACGAGCTTATTGGGCCGACGGATAGGAACGCGGACGGCACCTTTCACGCACTGGACCTGGACCTGAGCAACATGGAAGGGATTCTTAGTAGGCCCCTACCATTGACGCCAATGCACGACGCCGAGTTCTTCAACGTCGACAATAACAAGACCAACATCAACGAAAAATCGCTTCCGCTCACCCGAGGTCCGAACGGCGCCTGGAACGCGCCTGACAGCTGGGCTGTGCGGCCGCTTGGCGAGTCCGAGACGACGCCTCTCGCGGACGGGGACGAGGCCGTTCCGCCGCCGAGGCCGGACGAGAAGCTGGTTAACTACTGTATCCGCGTGTTTCGGTCGGACGGCACGTTCGCGACGCTGCAGTTGTCTCTTGATGCGACTGTTCAGGAGGTCGTCAGTTCCATCGTCAGGAAGTCATATGTCACCGAGGACCCGTCGAATTACCACATACTCTTGAAGAAGCACGACTTATTGAGGGTTCTTGGGTCTTCAGAGCGGCCCTTGCTACTTCAGAAGAGGTTATTGCAGCAAGTCGGTTACGAGGAGAAGGATAGAATCGAAGATCTCGGACGCGAGGACAACAGCTACATCTGCCGGTTTCTCTTCTTGTCAGCGAAGGAGAGCGATTTCCACGCCATCAGCAACGACTTCGGCCTCAACAGGCTACAAAAGTTCAGCCATGTCGACTTGTCTGGACGCAACCTTGTCACGATCCCCATCAGCCTATACCAGAAGGCTTCGGAAATTGTCTCGCTGAACCTGTCGAGAAACCTGTCTCTTGACCTACCGAGGGATTTCATCCAGTCGTGTATCAACCTCCGCGATGTCAAGTTCAACAACAACGAGGCGCGCAGGCTGCCGCTAAGTCTGAGCCGAGCCAGCAAACTCACCTACCTCGATGTCTCGAACAACCGCCTTGAGCAGCTGGAACACGCCGAGCTCAACGGACTGACTGGCCTCTTGAAGCTCAACCTAGCAAACAACCGCCTCAACCACCTACCACCTTACTTTGACGTCTACCGGATGTTGCGGACACTCAACATCTCGTCCAACTTTCTGGATAAGTTTCCACCCTTCCTGTGCGAGCTTGGGGCATTGGTTGACCTCGATCTGAGCTTCAACTTGATCGGGTCCTTCCCGGAAGAGATTGGCAGACTGACGGCGCTGGAGAAATTTGTTGTTACAAACAACCGACTCACCGGCAGTGTGCCCGAGACATTCAAGCAGATGCGAAGCCTGCGGGAGCTGGATGTCAGGTACAACGCTCTCACTCAGCTGGATACAATCTCTGAGCTTCCGAAGCTGGAGATGCTCGCTGCAGACCACAATGCCATCTCGACTTTTGTGGGCAGTTTCGAGAGGATACGAAGTCTGAAACTCGACTCCAACCCCATCACGAAGTTTGAGATCAACCAGCCGGTGCCGACCTTGAAGTTGCTGAACTTGTCGAATGCCCAGCTAGCCAGCCTCGACGAGACGCTTAAGAACATCCCCAACCTGGAGCGACTGGTCCTCGACAAGAACTACTTTGTATCATTGCCCGCCCAGATCGGTAACCTCAGGAGGCTCGAACACTTCAGCATCGCCAACAACACCATTGGCGAACTTCCTCCTGAAGTTGGCTGCTTGACCGAGCTAAAAGTCCTCAACGTCCGTGGGAACAACATTAGAAAGCTGCCCATGGAGCTGTGGTGGGCCAACAAACTCGAGACCCTGAACGCATCCTCCAACGTCCTGGATCACTTCCCGAAACCGTCCTCGCGTCCGCCTCAGGCACCGGACGGTTCGACCTCGCAGTCACTTTCCAAGTCGGGTACGTCCGGGTCGCTCTCGTCCACGCCGAGCATCGACGAAGGCGAGGCGGTCGACTCGAGACGTCCGAGCGCGTCGTCTAGCACACTCCTCAGCGTCGGTCCGTCCCCCGTGCCAGCAGGGCCTGATAGGAAAAGCTCTGTCGTGTCGGTCTACGGTAAGGGCGGGCGTAAGACCTCCGTCATGTCTAGAAGCACCACGAACCCGAGCCACGCCGGTTCCATGACGCCAACGACGATGACGACTGCCTCGAGGAAGGACTCCGGTCTCTCGCAGAGGCTGACGAACACATTTGCCGGCTCGCTGCGGAATCTGTATCTTGCGGATAACCAATTCGACGACGACGTGTTTGACCAAATCATGCTTCTCGCCGAGCTGAGGGTGCTTAACCTGTCGTATAACGACCTTGCGGACATGCCGCAGCGCACGATGAAGAGCTGGCCTCAGCTCGTCGAGCTGTACCTGTCCGGCAACGAGTTGACCAGTATCCCTGCCGACGACATCGAGGAGTATAGCTTGCTCCAGGTCCTGCACATCAACGGCAACAAGTTCACCAACATCCCCGCCGATATCTCGCGCGCCAGACGACTCGCTGTATTTGACTGTTCGAGCAACTATCTCAAGTACAACATCGCCAATGTTCCCTACGACTGGAACTGGAACCTAAATCCTAACTTGAGGTTCCTCAACCTTTCCGGAAACAGGCGCCTGGAGATCAAGCAGACCACCCCGACAATGGGCTTCTCCAGCCGCGAGTCCTTCACCGACTTCGGCCGACTGGTCAACCTGCGTCTCCTCGGTCTCATGGACGTCACGCTCACAATCCCCACCATCCCCGACCAGAGCGAGGACCGCCGCGTGCGAACATCCGGTTCCATGGCCGGCTACCTGCCCTACGGCATGGCCGACACGCTCGGTAAGAACGAGCACCTGTCCACGGTGGACCTGGTCGTGCCGCGCTTCAACTCCTCCGACACGGAACTCCTCCTCGGCCTTTTCGACGGCCAGGCCTTGAGCACGGGCGGATCCAAGATTGCCAAGTACCTCCACGAGAACTTCGGGCACATCTTCACCCTCGAACTCAAAGCACTGAAGGAGAGGCTAGAAGAGACCCCCGAGGACGCCCTCCGCCGCGCCTTCCTGGGACTCAACAAGGACCTCGTCACCATCGCCATCCAACACACGGAGGAACGCTCCCTCGTCTCCCACCGCGGCTCCAACGCCCCAGTTGTGCTCAGTAAGGAAGACATCAACTCCGGCGGCGTTGCGACGATCGCGTACCTCTCGGGACAGGAGCTCTACGTCGCCAACGTGGGCGACGTGCAGGCCATCGTCATCCAGTCGGACGGCAGCCACAAGGTCCTGACCAAGAAGCACGACCCGGCGGAGCCGTCCGAGCGCTCGCGCATCCGCGAAGCAGGCGGGTGGGTGTCGCGCAACGGCAGGCTCAATGACTTGCTGCCCGTGTCGCGGGCCTTCGGGTACGTGGACCTCATGCCCGCCGTGCAGGCGGCGCCGCACATCAGCCACGTCACCATCAAGGACCAGGACGAGACGGTGCTCATCGCCACGCGGGAGCTGTGGGAGTACCTCACTCCTGGTCTGGTGGTGGACATTGCGCGCTCCGAGAGGCAAGACTTGATGAGGGCCTCGCAGAAGTTGAGGGATCTGGCCATGGCGTACGGGGCGAAGGACAAGATCATGGTCATGATGATCAGCGTCGCCGACCTGAAGAGGAGGATGGAGCGCTCGCGGCTGAAGAGAGGCACGAGCATGTCCATGGCTCCCGTTTTTCACGATGAGGCACATATTATCCCCACCCGCAGGGGCAGGAGGTTGAAGGAAGGGCCGTTGGATTCTACACTGCAGCGACTCGAGGCAGAAGTCCCTGCCCCAACTGGTCTGCTATCCATCGTCTTCACGGATATCAAAGGCTCGACCAACCTCTGGGAAACTTACCCTCTCGCCATGCGCTCCGCCATCAAGCTGCATAACGACGTGATGCGTCGCCAACTACGAAGAATAGGAGGCTTCGAAGTCAAGACCGAAGGTGACGCATTCATGGTCTCTTTCCCCACCGCCACGTCGGCTCTGCTCTGGTGTTTCGCCGTGCAAACCTCTCTCTTGGAAGTCGACTGGCCCTCGGAGATGCTCAACAGCATAACCTGCGCCCCCGTCTACGACAAGGACAACAACCTCATCTTCAAGGGCCTCTCGGTGCGCATGGGCGTGCACTGGGGCGAGCCCTTGGCCGAGCTCGACCCCGTCACGCGCAGGATGGACTACTACGGCCCCATGGTGAACAAGGCCAGCCGCATCTCGGCCTGCGCCGACGGCGGGCAGATCACCGTGTCGTCGGACTTCATCTCGGAGATCCAGCGGTGCCTGGAGACGTACCAGGAGCCGTCCTCCTCCTCCTCATCGGCTGGGGGGGCGATGCTGCTCGACGAGCAGTTCGACGACGACATCGCGCGCGCCATCCCCAACGAGCTCCGCTCCCTCAGCTCCCAGGGGTTCGAGGTCAAGGAGATGGGCGAGAAGAAGCTGAAGGGGCTGGAGAACCCGGAGATCATCTACAGCCTCTACCCGCACACGCTCGTGGGGCGCATCGACCACCACCAGGCGCACGAGCAGGCGCAGGCCAACGGGGCCAGCACGCCCAAGGCCGGTCCCGGAGGGGGCACGGTTGCTAGTGGGAGTAAGGCGCAGAGGGAGAGCGGCGCGCCTAGCGAGCTGGATGTCGGGCGGCCGATCACGGTGACGGCTATCAACCCCGAGATCATCTGGGCGCTGTGGAAGGTTAGTCTGCGGCTGGAGATGCTGTGTAGCAGTCTGGAGCAGATCAGCGGGACGGGACTGCAGCCGCCCGAGACGTTGCTGTTGGAGAGGATGCAGCAGCGCGGGGGAGGGGACCTGACGGATCGGTTTTTGGTGCATTTTATGGAGCATCAGGTTAGCAGGATTGAGGTATGTTGATAGTCTGTCCTCTTTTGACGGTGGCATGGGAAAGCTAACATGAGAAACACCCAGACGTGTACTACTGCCCTTGCACTACGACACATGGCCAACGGCGACAAGGCCGTGGGCTCGCTAAACGACCTGCGGGGCCCGATGGGGAGGAAGCTGGGCAAGATACAACGGCAGCTGACGGAGTTGCAGCGGTACAGGGAGATGTTCGGCCCGCTGAGCGGGTGGAGCGAAGAGGGAGAGGGAGAGAATGATAGTGAAGAGGACACGGAGGATACGGAGAAGAAGGTGGAGAAGAGTGGTGACGATGGGGATGATGAGAGCGGTGTTGATGAGTGAGGAGTGAGGGTGAGGCAAAAGGAGTTGGGTCAATTCAAGGGTTGAGTCGAAAGAGGAAAAGGGGAGGGCGCATATACCACAACCCCAGGATTTGGTAATTTGGGGGCGTTTGTGTTTTTTGTTTACTGTCATTATAGGAGGTTGGGGCAAGGAACGGGTTGGACACAACACGGACGGTCGTTCTTGGATTACCACGGCTCATTGGAGATTCGGTTATGTTTTTGTATGGTGTTGGGGGTTGGGTTATTGCTGTTCGCTGGGGGTTTGGGGTATGGCTTGTCCTAGTGGATTGGACTGGTTGGATGGAGTAGCTGAGGCTTAGGAGTATCAGATACAGGAGTATGGAAAGTAGTGAATACTGCTGTACAACACGAAATGAAGGCATTGCGGCTGTGTCAACAATTATGCTGCTGTGCAAGTGCTACAGTGGTGTTTACCAAAGGAAAAGGGGTTGTGCTCCGTGAAAGCCCAGAGAATGCGGAGAACATTGAAGGCCCAAGGTCAAGTGACCAACTGCTTGGGCAGCTGACCAACTTCTAACACGCCCCTGTTAGACAACACTTGGTCAAGTCAAGCATTACAAGCTCAGTGAGGAGTAACGCCCTTTGTTTGGTCATTTTTACGTACAACCCCGATCCTTTGACACAACATGCGGTTCAGCTTTCTCCAACGGAATCACCAGAGCGGTTATCTACGGTTGATGATAACTCGGCCCCGCCATGGGAAGCTCTTATCTTATCTCCTTTTAGGGGTCCTTTGGGGTCCAAAAAGGGTACCTGGCCGCACCTATCTACGATCATTGGACTCAAAGCCTGCCATTCTCTGTGTGACTCTTTGACTTTGTTTACTAATCCGACCTGATGGACCTTAACCTCTCATCCTACCCCAAGTTTGAGCCTTTGCACCTATCTTCACAAACAACAACAACCGCCATGCGCCGCGTAACAGGCTCCAGCACGTCCCTCCGCCGTCTGGGGCGGAGCTTACAGAGCCCCCAATCAGAGGCGGCGATGTGCCTGACTACAGCAACACCACCACACCGCCGCTTCCACACCAAGAATAAGGACGCCTCCGAAGCACTCGGGACGGCAGCTAAGCTGCCCGATGCTGAACCCATCCCGCCCAGACATGCGAGGCACTCGACCAGCCTGAGCGACATCCTCGACCGCCGCGCCAAGGCCGGGAAGCTGGTGGCTGGCACGGCGGCGTATAGCGATAGTGATATGTTCAAGGCGCCGGTATGTGAACAATTCGAGGGGAACGAATTGAGTGGGGTATGGCTACTGATGGTGTGTTAGTCGATTGGTAAACCCAAGGCCAAGAGATGGGATCGTAAGTTTGTTGTTGTACTTTCCGAAGGTTCGACTTTACACGTAGACTAACGGGGAAGCAGACCACCACCTAACGCAAGAATCTCTGCTCCGCCAACCATGCGTGCTAAAACAAGCCGCCAAACACCTCAAGAAGCCCGGTCTGATATCCCTCGGCGGAGGCCTGCCATGTGCCGAGAACTTCCCCTTCGAGTCCATCTCCATGAAAGTGCCCTCCGTGGACCACTTCTCCGAAGCCGAAACCCTGGCGTCGGGCGACACGGTAAGCATGGGCAAGTACGACGTCTCAGCGCAAAAGGACCTGCCCCACGGCGGCGGCGCGGAATACGACCTCTCCATCGCCCTGAACTACGGCCAGGCCACGGGCTCGGCGCAGATGATGCGCTGGGTGACGGAGCACACGGAGCTCGTCTGCGACCCGCCCTACGCGAACTGGCGGAGCTGCCTGACGGTCGGCAGCACGGGGGCGCTGGAGCAGGCGCTCCGGATGTTTCTTGATAAAGAGCGGGGGGATTGTATGTTGACGGAGGAGTACAGCTTCTCCACCGCGCTGGAGACGGTCGCTCCGCTGGGGTGCAAGGTGTTTGGGATCAAGATGGACGAGCAAGGGCTGCTGCCGGGGAGTATGGACGAGATATTGAGTAACTGGGATGCAGGGGCGAGGGGAGCGAGGAAGCCGCATTTGCTGTATACTGTTCCCTCGGGGCAGAACCCGACGGGCGCGACCATGGGAGAGCGGAGGAGGAGGGAGGTGATGGATGTTTGTCGGAAGCATGACGTCTTTGTTATCGAGGACGAGCCGTATTACTTCCTGCAGATGCAGCCTTATACTGGTGCAGGGAAGGCAGGGGTCCCACCGCCAAGGAACGTGGAGGAGTTTCTGGAGGGGCTGATACCGAGTTTGCTGAGTCTGGATGTGGACGGGCGGGTGCTGAGGATGGATTCCTTCTCGAAGGTTGTCGTGCCCGGGTCGAGGCTGGGGTGGGTTACTGGTTCGGAGCAGATCATCGAGCGGTACATCCGCCACAGCGAGGTGTGCAACGAGGGGCCCAGCGGGTTCTCGCAGGCGATACTGTTCAAGTTGCTGGACGAGCAATGGGGCCACGAGGGGTACCTGAAGTGGTTGATGAACCTAAGGTTGGAGTACACGAGACGCAGGGACGCGCTCATGGCTGCTTGCGAGAAGAATTTACCCAGGGACGTGGTTAGCTGGACGCCGCCTGCTGCTGGGATGTTTGTGAGTTTACTTTCCCCCTTTTCCTGGTAGCTCTTTTTGGTGGAGCTGAGCTGACATGCACCGAAAGCACTGGCTGAAGGTCGACCACACCCGCCACCCCGATGCTTCGAAACGGAGTATTCTCGAGATTGAAGAGGAGATCTTCAACGCTTGCATTGAAAAGGGTGTGCTGGTCGGACGCGGGTCCTGGTTCAGGGCGGAGCACGGCACGGTGCCGACTGACATGTTCTTCCGCGCGACGTATGCCAGTGCAACGCCGGAGAACATGATGGAGGCTATCCGCAGGTTTGGCGAGGCCGTGAGGGAGAGCTTCGGGATAGAGTGACTTGCTTACTCGGTGTGAGGTATGCTTTGGCTTTGGAGCATTATTTGCCGTTGCTTAAGCCTGGCTCTGCTTGCATGATTATGGTTGGTGGTCGAGAGGGGAGGGAGTTGTCACACTTGATAGACGATTTCAAAATGTTTTTCTTCCGAAGAGTCTTCAAGACCTCAATGCCTGCTCTCCAGAAGACCACACTGTCTCTTGTCTCCGATCCGAAGCCACGGGTGCCAGCGGAATGTTTTTGTATGCTCTTGAGTTTCTGGCTCGTCGGTATATGCACTATAATAATGCTGAGCTTCGTGTCGACCTTTCGCGACGTGCTATCGGCCACGAATCGCAATACCTGAAGCACCGAAGTACAGCATTGTTGGCGGCGCCTTTCACATAACTGTGGCCCCACACCATATGAATACTAGGAACAACCGCCTATCTATAGAAGATAGCCGATACGCGCAGGTAGCTCAGTGGTTACGAGTCCTCGAGGGTCCCAAACCCCCGACTTTCTTACGCATAGGGTTCGTAGAGCGGTGGTTCGATTCCACCCGTGCAGACGCGCCTCCACCTTCCTTGTTATCTTTTTGCGGTTTTGGAGCTTCAGGGTAGCAAGGGATCGGTGACAAACAATCTTGGGCTTTCACCGCAAGAGCTAGAATGGCCAGACAACGGCGCATAAGTATGAACGAAATGGGGGTTTGACGTCGGCGATTAGCAGTCATCGCGACTTCGAAAACTTAACGGACTGATTGGGCTATCGACGATATTGAGCCATGGACGGACGAGAAGTGCTTGCCTGCATGGGAGAGAAGTTGCGGAATCCTGGTATAGCGGATGTGGGGTTAAGGATGGATGAATCGAGCTTGGGATGGACGATGCGGTTGTTAGCTACCTTAGGTAGTTGCAGAGGCCTTGGGAGTAGTCTCCTGAGGAAATGGGTGCTTCGGGGAAAGGGAAACCAGAAGATAGGAAAGTCAAGGGAACGATATTTCTACTTCCTCGCCTACAACCAGAACACCGTATCTGAGGTCCAAATGGATTCGTTGTTCGATGTTGTTGGGCAGGAAAGCTCACGTCATCTCGATTTTTGAGGCATCAGGGGGTTTGTTTACTTGCCTTCCATATCCGGTCGTCTTGGCGTTCCCCCATTACACTTGCCCATTTCGATTGTCGTGGAACAACCTAACTGGACGGACTGGATTTACTCCACGTCATTTGTCTTTCTTCCACCTTTTCAATCAACAGTTCCGACAACACTTATCATCACAGAGAACCATCCGTATTTTTCTGGCCCGAGCGCTTCTCGTTCAGTAAATACTCATTCAGAACCTTCGAGTATCCTCACATTTACCCTTTTATATCTTGTCCGCTTGACTTTATTCCCAAGCAGCATGGGCGACACAGGCCAGCTCAACCCCAGGAAGCGTCGCTTGGAAGATTCGACAGCTGAGCCGTTTCCGTCGACTGGGGTCTTCATCAGGAGACCGACACAGCAAACCAGGGGCCTCGTCTGGTACACCAGTGAGCGCGGCCTGCGTCGCTGTCGCTGGGATAGTGCCGTCAGTGACGATGAGATCCGCCGAATGTTTGAGAGGGATATTGGGTTTCAGCCCGATGAAGTCACCAGTCTGGCGGCTGGCTACTACAACAGAGCATATACCGTCCCTTGGAATGAAGACGGCAAGACGGAGCTCCGAGTCATTCGTGTATCGCTTCCAAACGAACCGAAATGGAAGATCCTGAGCGAGCGTGCCACGATGGAATGGGTCGACCGCAACACCGAACTCCCCGTCCCACACGTTTACAAAACCTATCACGACCCTGACCGGACCGCTGACCGGACCGGAGCCCCATCCTGCGAGGCAAGTGACAGTCCCAGGAACTAGAATTTTGACTGGATGCTCATGAGTTACATTGAGGGCAAGACTTGGGATGATTGTGAGCCAAAAATGGACTTGGCACACACGTCAGGGATTGTGCGAGAGATTGCCGCCTTCCTGGCAACTACGTTTCAAAAGCAGTTGAGAGGAATCGGTAACATTTACTCTGACCCGTCCAAGGTCCCCTCGGCCTCCATAATCCCCGCGGAATGGGACCTTTCGTCTCCCAAGAATAACATCGTCCAGCGGATGGTCTCGGCCAATTTCATCCCCAAGTCTCTCTGCCAGCTGGACTATCCACGCGGCCCGTTCAAGTCTAGCAATGAATACATGCGTGCGCGTCTTGCATTTGCAGAGCAGGATCTCAAAGCGAGACTGTACCTCGCACGGGAGTGGATGAAGGCCAGGGCCGACGAATTACACGATGACGAAGTCTTGGAGGCTGAGTCTCAAGAATGGGACAACAAGAGGTACACGACCGAGGAGACAATGCGTGGGGAGCTCGGACGACGGCGACACCATACCACAAACTCGGCGGACTCAGACGACGAGAGTGACGAGGACACCTCGGATAGCGGCGGTTTTGAGTACGATGTGGATGAAATCTGTCTGCTCAAAAACGCGCTGTCCAACATGGCCAAACTCCGCGACCTGCTGGACGTGGTCTTCCCGCCACCGCATCCGGACGACGAACCGGAGGCGTCAACGATCTACCATCCGGACATGCACGGCGAGAACATCATTGTCAACACCACTCACGGCAAGCTTGGCGGCGTGCTGGACTGGGAGTGGGTGTCCGCCGTCCCGCTCTGGGAGGCCTGCGTGTGGCCCAAGTTCCTGAGAAAGGACGACGACGAAAACTCGTGGCACAACGAGCCCGACAAGGACTACTACTGGACCGCGGTCTTGGACAAAGATGGCAAGGTGACAGAGAAGTTCTGCGAATCCGATTTTGCGCTGCACATGAGATTGTACAGGCGTACGAGGCTGCGGGAGGTGTTCCGGGAAACGATGCAAGCACTATCACCCGAATGGGTGAAGGTGACCACGTGGAGCGAGCCGTTGATTCTCTACAGCAACATGCTGACGAACTATGACGACCCAAAGAGGCTCCGTGAATTTGACTATGGGTACGACAAGTTGGCGAAAATGCGTAAGACAGCGAAGACTTAATCACGGGGATTCCGCAGAGAGTCACTCGGCATTGGTATGGTTGTAAGGATCAGACACGGATGAAGGACAGGACAACTTCAATATACACACATGTATACTGGCCGGAAATACACACTCAAAGCACGTTTGTATACTAGCGGAAACTCAGCTTGATAGGCCTTGTACTTGCACCCACCAGCGGCTTAGCAGCATAGGGGGCAGAGCGTTGTCTATTGTACAGAAGCCTTGCATTGGCATTAGATTGCAACACGCTGGTCTTGGGAGTTTCCGGCTTCGCATAAGTTGCTGATGGTTTCATAGCTCAGATTCCTTGTCTGATATGCGTAGCAGCGGAAGATGAAGGGCGGAACTGAACGGTTCACATGAAGGATTACCACACAAATCAACCGATGGAGAGCTATTATCGCATAAAAACCGGTGCATGTCTACTCTACCGTCACCACTACTATACTATTCCCTACCGCGTCCCCCCCGGTAATATCACCATTCTTCGCCGACAACACGTTGGTCTTAGGAGTTTTCGCACCTCGAAGAAGTCGCTAATGGTTTCACGTCTCGAATGTCTGGTCTGGTCTCTATGTCCCACGGCAGAAGATGAAGGGTGGAATTGAACGGTTCGCATGAGTGATTTCCACACAAGTCAACTTATGGGGCGCTATTATTGCGTAAAAACAGATGCTCTTTACTCCACCGCTACCGCTACTAGACTTACACCATTCCATACCACGTTCCCCCCCCCCCCAAAACATCATCACCCTTCCTTCTTCGCCTCCCAAAAAGCGACCTTTACCCCATCCCCAGGCTGCAGCACAATCTCCGCCTTCAGCGTCGGCCGCCCGCCGTCGACCTCGTCCATGTGACACTCGACCCTCTCGAACCTTTGAAACAGCCTCACCAACACGTACGCCATCTCGGTCAGCGCGAACTGCTGTCCGATGCAGATCCTTGGCCCGCCGTTGAAGGGGATGTACTGCCACGGCTTGGGCTGCCAGACGTACCACCTCTCCGGGGAGAACACGTCCGGGTGGGGGAAGTTCTCCGAGGGCGGCGGGTACAGGTCCGCGCGGCGGTGCATGACGAGGGGCGAGTAGCCGATGGGGGTGTCCTTGAGAACGGCGATGGGTTGGAGGCCGTCGGGGCCGCCTCCCGTGGGGAGGACGGTGTCTTTTAGGGCTAGGCGGACGTTGAAGGGCACGGAGGGGTAGAGGCGGAGGGTCTCGTTCATGACGTTCTGGAGGTATTTCATGCCCTTCAGGTCGGCGTAGGTGGGGGTTCGGTCCGGGCCGACGACGGAGAGGATCTCTCGGCGGAGGCGGGCGACGCAGGCGGGTTGCTTGGAGAGCTCGTAGATGGTCCAGCTCAGGGTGGAGGCCGTCGTGTCGCGTCCCGCAAGGAGGACGGCGACGAGCTGGTCGCGGAGGACTTTCCGGTCGTGGGTGAAGCCGGCCAGGGCGTGGAGGAAGGTGTAGCCCGCGTCGTTCTTGGTTTTGGACTCCAGCTCCGACGGGGAGAGGCGCAGGGTGCGCTCAATGTAGACGTTGACGAACTCGTTGATCGTCTTGATGCCGGCCCAGAAGGACTTGCGGCTGACGAAGCGGTTGAGCGGACCCGCGCGAGAGATGATGTTCTGCACGCGCTGGACCTCGGCGAAGGCCTCGGCGAAGGGCTCCCGGGGCGTGCTGAGGGACTTGACGTCCTTGCCCAGGAGGAAGTCGGTTGCCACGTCGAGGGTGTAGCGGAAGAGCAGCTCGCTGATGTCGATGACCTTGCCGTTGCCGGCTTCCATGTCGACGGGCTGGTCCTCGCCGTTGAGTGCGCCGCCGTTGGCGATGGCGCGGAAGAGGGTCTCGATGTGCGACTCGAAGCAGTGGAGGTCGCTGACGCGGTCCTTGATGAACTGCGGGCGAATCAGCTGGCGGCTGTTGTGCCAGAGGTCGCCGTCGGTGGTAAAGATGCTGTCGCCCAAGAAACCCTTCCATTCCTCGTGGAAGGGTTGACCCTTGCCGTAGTCGCCGAACTGCGTGGCCAGGATGGCCTTGATGTTGTCCGGGTCTGCCGTGAAGATGAGGCGGCGGCCGATGATTTCCGTCTCACCCGTCCAGCCGCCGAACTTTGCAAAGTTCTCCCGCCAGAACTCGAGGTTCTTGTGCTCCATCGTCGACTTGATGGCGCGGCGGACAAAGTCGAAGCCTGTATATGTGTAAGTGGTACGCCATGTATAACTGGAGGAGCGGACTGACCGAACGGAAGCTTATGGCGGATTCTCGGCGCGCGAGCACCCAGGCGGTTTAGTCTGTAGAGCTTGTCGACTTTCACGTAGACCTTGTAGACGACATATGCCACTACGGCAAAGAGCAATGCCTTCGACGTGGACAAGACGGAGACATGCTCCCATAGATCCTCGACGAGACCCATCTCGGCGGTTGACTTGTTACGAAATAGCTAGAATTGAGAAGCCCTGTAGCTCGTTCTTGAACGAAAGGCAGAGTTGTCGAAGGAATGGCAGAAACAAGGGCGATAAGAAGCAATGGCAGCCGCCCAAACTGGCCGACACCTAGGCTTCCTCGACAGGGGTAATGACGCCGCTTAGCGACCCTGGTGCCAGCACCGGAATGTTGAAGTTCGTCAGTAATACAAATATGCTCAACTGTTTGGATTCGTAACCACCAACACCACGGGATGGTGATGATAGACTTCTCTAACGACAAGAGTAATTATCAGTTGGTGTTAAAAGACGAAGAGTTCCACAGAATCGATGACAAAGCGATGTCCCTTAAGGGGGTCGCCAACCTTTAAGTACCTTAAACCACATTGATTCCACAGCTAGCTCCATTCCCCACGATACGTACGCCATTCCCGCACTTGCATGGCACTCGCAGACGACGTCCGTATAAAGTATACGACTACTGTACGTAACAAAGGAGAAAACGACGAGCCCGTTCCTCCGTTCCCCATTCCACGCTCTCCGCCGAAACAGCGGCTCAATAGGTAAGCAGACAAATGACCAACGCATGCGATTTCCCGTGTAGGTATGCGCTACCGAACTTCCAAGACAACGGGGGGGGGCCTAAGCTCGCATGCCGGCAGGTCCCCAACTCCAAGCCCAGGAGCTAAACAGACGGTACCGAGGCCGAACGGAGACGCGGGGAAATAGACGACAGCGATCATGTAATGTCCTGATACACAACCGCACGATGTTGTATCCAGAACGTTGACGTTGTAATCGCGGTGGAGAATCCTTCGCCGCCGTTTGGCTTTTTCGCGTGTCCGCGGACCAGCGGCGCAGGCGGCAGGACCTCATCGAGTTCATCTATACCACCAAGGAAGACGCTTCTTTCTAACAGTGACAAGCAGTAGGAAGAGATGACGAAGCCCCTCGACGCAAGACGTTACGTGTGTGGTGTGTCTAACACATCCATACCTAGGGCTTTCACATGGCAGCAACTCCTGCATCAAACACGAAGAGAACAGCCAAGCCTTTCCCCGCATCCTTGGTATCAACGGCGTTTGACTCTCATTGGTTGCTTCCCCTAGCGGGAACGATCACGGTGGACACCATCAGCACTCAATCTTGAGATGTGCCGCAGCGGATGGAGCACACCCAAAACGGGGGCACGGAGCCGGAGAGGTTCGAAGTGCGATGCGGTCGCCTACAGTAGCTTGGACATCGTCGATCGACAGGAGAAACGGGCGGTGCAGAATGTCCGCAGGAGCGTGAGGCCACCGACTTCTCCGTTCGTGCATAAGTATGACAGCTTCTTGGTTTTCTTAACGACTATTATCATTTGAAATTAAACGATATGCTGTATATGCGAAGGGTATAGGATTTTCATATCCAACATCACCCTGCTAATACCCAGGCCCCATGGGATAACTGCACTCAGTCCCATTCCCAGCCTGCGTGCACCAAATCATCGTGATCGGACTCGCGCTCACGCCCCGGGCGACCATCAGGCTCCTCAGCTCGCTCAACCTGGGAGCAGCCTCGATCTGGCTTCTGTTCTGGCCGGTGGCATCCTGCCGTCCGGACCACAGGACCTCGCCCGCCGCCGCGGCGCGGGGCCAGATGACGCTGTCCATGTTGACGGGGTCGATCGTCTCGGACCAGACGGCCACCTCGCCTCCGAGGACAAGCTTGGCCTCCTCGGCCGTGAGGTTGGCGGCGGGATCGTGCTGGTAGATGAGGGCCCAGGATTTGGTGGGGCCGCACCAGTCGTTGAAGGGGTAGAAGTTGTTGAAGGCTTGGCCGTTGTCGAAGTTCAGCCAGGCGCCGCGGCCGCAGTCGAGGTACTGTTTTCGGAAGGTTAGTACTCGAGATCACTTTTGTGTGTTGGGGTGATCAGGGTGGGATGGACTTACCCAGTAGGTGTAATCGCTGTCAATAATTTGGTGGCCCCTGCTGGTCATCTCCTTGACGGACGCGGCACCAAGCCAAGTCTGCACGACGACGTCCTTGCCGATGGTGACATTCCAGTCGATCGGGATCTCCTCCCAGACCATGGGCGTTAGACCGGCCTTCCTCACGCGCGCGTGCTGGTTGTCGATGAACTTCTGGAGCAGCGGCTGCAGCACCTCGGTCGCGTTGCTCATGACGCCGGGGTCGAGCATCGAGTCGTTAGCGTTCAGCTCGTCACCGCCGGTGTGGAAGTAGGCCGTGTAGGGCGCGAGGCGCGGGAGCAGGTCATCGAACATTTTGCCGAGGAAGTTGTCCACGGCGGTGTCGTTGAGCTTGAACGCTCCGCAGGGCGGCTCGGCGCACCACCAGTGGTAGGGGAAGGCGTCGTAGGCCGTGATCAGCTCCGGGTGGGACTTGGCGACCGAGCCGATGTGGCCGGGCATGTCGATTTCGATGACGGGCTTGACGCCGCGGTGGATGGCGTACTCCTGGATCGTCTTGATGTCGGCCGGGGAGTAGGTCAGGTCGGGGCGGTATGCGCCCTTCTTGGCGAGCTCGGGGATCGAGGGGATTTCCAGAGGCCACGACTGGGAGTCGGTGATGTGGATGTGGATGACGTTGAGTTTGGCCCAGCTCATGGCATCGATGGTCCGCAGGATGTCCTTGACATCGTACCAGTTACGTGCGACATCCAGGAGGATACCGCGGTGAGGATACTTCGGGGCGTCCTGGATTGAGACTGGCACGTACGGAGTGTACCAGAAGGGGCCCTCTGAATGCTTGTAGAAGAGCTGGGAGAAGGTCTCCAGGCCGCGGAGCACACCGGTAGACGTCACAGCAGTAAGCTTTGCCGACCCATCTTCGCTCAGGGTAAAGTTGTACGACTCGTCGACATCACCATCGAGAGGCTTGAAGTTGTCCTTGCCGGTTTGGACGATCTGGAGGCTCTTAAGCCATGTCTGACCCTTGTGCAGTTCCGGCTCGAAGTCAGAGAGATCGCCGTTCTTGTGGAACTGCCACGGCACGAAGTTGTCGGAGAAGATGTGCCCAAGTGCCCTCGACACACCACCCTGTACTAATTGCCTGGCGTCAAAAGGGTTGAAGGGCACAAATCCATAGGTGTAGGGCAGCTGTTGGTCCATCACATATTCAGTACCATCCTCATCATGGGGGCAGGGAGTGTCAGGAGTGGGAGTCCAGCATACAAATGCTCCATTGTAAGTTATCTGGAGGTTCTGGTGCAGATACAGGGTGGAATTGCCCTTGCTATAGCTCTGCGGAGCAGGCCATAGTGCGGACACAGGAGTGAGGACGGCGGAGAGCAACAAGACAGAGCAAGACTTTAGAGACAACATGATGCCGACAGGGACAATGAGTATCCCCTTCGAGCGTGTGGACGGCGATGAGAAGCACAGACGAAGAGCACCGGTGAAGAAAGCCAATTGCAAGAACAACGGAAGGAACCTCCAAAGATATATGAACTTTTTAATGGAGCACGTGGAGGATCATCCCAATCTCCAGATTGACACTCTGTAGGGTGGGTATATGATGCGCCGTGGTCAATAAGACGGACGGTGACGGTGTGAGTGCAGGGCGGCAAGGGACGGCCAACTGAGAAATGGCGGTAGATGTTACCCCAGAGCCACACCAGGTTCACCAAGGTCACCCAAGGTGTTCTGGGTGTCCACCTGGTTGCAACGCCTCCCCGGCGATGATGAACCTGGAAGCCTGCACGATGACAGGATTGTTGATTACGCTGCAACTCCTCCGCAAGCCACTCCGGTTCGCGTCCGCGATGCCCAGGATTGATGGCTGGAGCTGGCGATGAGGCGCAACGTTACGTTAAGATCTGGCAAGGTACCGTGAAGCGAATGCACCGTTGAGCCGCCAAATTGATAAGAAACGAGGCACTAGCTTTGGTGACGACCTGACCTGAAGCTCTGCTTGACAACGGCCGTGGATAGAAGCTATGGTGTTTGCTGCAGAAAAGACCGTTTGTTTTTGTCGTAAAACTCCGGACTTTGGATGGTTGCAGACTGGCGATAATTGCGGCAGAGTCTCATGAGGATCATCGGTACTTCGTAAGCACAGCCGTAGGATTGGTGCCTACGAAAGATAGTAATCGGGAGAACCTTCAAAGTCCGGCCAGAGGATTCTCTTATGCCGATCAATTGAGCCACGAGAATCCCGGGTTCAGCAGGATATATTTGGTGGTGCCCAGTTGCGGCCATGGGACGGCGACTTGGGCAAGTGGCGGAAACCTGCTGACGAGGAGATGCTCAGAGCTCGCTGGTCGTTGCAGTGCAGCTGGGTCGACGTACGACGTTCAGCAAGGCCAATCCAAGCAGCTGGGTAGGGCGGTGTAACGCGGTGGTGCTACCTGCCCAGGATGCAGCCGACCGACAGATATCCAAGTGAACGTGATGGTTGATAATGGAGTGTTGAAGAAGACGAGCAAAAGAGGACACTCCCGCCCTCGCTTGTTCCCGACTGGCAGTTGTCCTCAAGAAAGGCGGCCCACAAGAGCTCGGAGCATGACACCGCGGCTTGAAGGAGCTTGGATGGAGCTTGATGAGAAGCTTCTCGGAGCTCAATGCACGCGTAGCCTTAAAAAGAAGGTCAAGTCGGGAAGCCAATCATAATAGGCCCGAACGAGGCAACTGATTGCCGTGAGAATAGGCTGTTGTAACGCTGCCCATCATCGCATTGATTCCATTGATGAGATGGCGTGTGGGGTTGATGACCAGGAAGGCTTACACCTTCACTGGTTGAGAGGCAGCTGTAAAGATAGGAAACACAGTCTACAACTTCGTGATTAGCAAAAGAAAAGAGATGCCGGCCAGACGAGAGGTGTTGACTCGTATCAATATCTCCAACTCTCTCTTGAAGTGGATCTGGAGAAGATGGAGAGCTTCTGGGCTTGGACGGAGATCAGGTGGGCCAATGAGGGGTTCCCCGCATCGAGTTGCATGGCCCGTGCTTTTGAGTCGCCGGCTCTACCCGCTAACCACCGTAGGGCTAGCACAACGGCCGTTGCCGCACGTTGCCGTGCCGACTCGAGGTTGACTGAGCAAAGAGCGGGGTGACATCACTGGTCGTTTTTGACATTTTGAGTATTGTGCGCAGAAGAAGTCGAAATATCACGAGATATCCGCTAGCCAGTTATCAGAATTGCGGTGTGCATTCTGGTCGGTCTCGAAGAAAACTTGATTGCTGCAGCTGCAGGTGTCATGCATAGCTCGGCCTGAACTTGGTTTGAACAACATTGGCTGAACTGCCAAGCTGTGGAGGATCCCATCACCAGCTTCAGCTCAACGGAAAAAAAAAGGCCAAACTTACCACAACACACGGAAACTCTCTCTTCAACGAAAGCATACCTTGTCTGTGCGACATATTCAACATATCAGATTAAGCTCGAACAAAATAACTGAAGCCAAACCATCCGACCATCATCCCCGGTTCAATCGATCAGATCCACAACACATCAGACGACTGGAATGCACTCTACGCGCCTCCCATCATCACAATGAAGCCGCGGAAACAACACCTCCTCCTCCTCGCCCTCTCCTCCTTCGCAACCCTCCCCCTGACGTCCGCCTCGCAACTTCCCTTCCTCCCAGCCGCAACCCAGACCTCCCTCCCACAACCCCTCGCGGCTCTCGCCCGCCGGCAAGACAACAGCGGGTGTCTAGCAAACTTCTACTCTTGCGCGGCAACCCAAGGCGCCGCCTTCCAGGGCATCTGCTGCGCCAACGGGCAGGTATGCGGCTTGGACGCGGCCAACCAGCCCGCTTGCTGTCCGGCGGGGTAAGTTTTTCTCCTTTCCTCCCCTCCATCATAAGGTACGAAAACAAAATCAGTTACTGATATTAGTTTGTTCGGGTTTACAGCGCAGTCTGCACCGGCACAGCCCCCCAATCCTTCTCCCCTCCCTCAACAGCAACAGCAATATCCTACGTCCCCAACGCCTACTTCTCCTTCCCCTACGCCCCGACATCCTTCCCTGACCCCGGCGCGTGTTCGAGCGCCGTGGGCGCCTGCTCGAATAACTACGCCGCTTGCACCTCCCGCCTGGCCGGATTGGCAGGGGGAGGAGCGGGAGGGGTGACGGTCGTGGCGGGCGGGAGCACGGTGGTTGGCGGGCAAGGCGGAGTGACGACGACGCTGCCGGCGGAGAGCGCGAGTAGTGTCTGTTCGAGCTTGAGCAGCCAGGCTTGCGGGGGGTTGCAGAACGGGTGGTGTAATAATGCGGGTGTCACGACGGGGGGTTTTGTGATTGGGACTGGGTCGGGGAATGCTGCCGCGGCGAGACAGACGGGTGCGATTGGGATGGGGATGGGGATGGGGGTTGTGATGGTTGGTGTTGGGGTTGGGGTTATTAATGGGTTGTAGGGGTGGTGCTGGGGTTGGTGTTGGATGTAGGAGTTGGCGTAGATACCCGAGATATGGTTGGTGGAGGATGTTGTGCGTTATTTGGATTGTTATGGCCGGCTTTTGTGCAGAACTGTTTGTATCATGAGGAATGACTTGATGAGCGTGTATCTGACGAAGCATGAGAGGACAGGGCGGACTAGGTCATACGGCGAAGGATGGTAGACCTGGGCCTCGTTGTTTCGATTCATATGAACGCACGAGTATATATGCTTAGTATCAAAGTTCATAGATGGGTATCCGCCAAACGCCTGCCTGCCTTTCACATACTATTGTCCGTCGATCCATATGCTTCGTTACACATTTTTCTTGTCAATCCTCCTTCTCCCTCCGCCTCCCAAACATCTTCCCAAATCTCCGAATGACAACATCGGCCATGTCATCTAGCCAGTCGCTGAAAAACATCAACATCTTGCCGAAGAAGAACAGGCTAACGAACGACAACGTGGCCACGACGGCGAAGGTGTACCAGTACGTCTTGGCGGTGTAGTGATTCAGTTCCTCTATCTGCACGCTGAAATAGCTCGTCACAAAACTGATCGGTAAGAAAAACACGCTCAGCTTGGCTAGCAGCGTCGCGCTGCGGGTTAGCCGGGCCGTGGCCTCCGAGTCTTTCTGGGCTGTTAGGTTGAAGTACTGGTGGAGGTGTTAGTGGGTTTGAGGCAACGAGGAGGTGGCGGGGATAGGGCGGGACATACGGTGTTAGACAACTCCTTCTTCTCGTCAAGGTACTCGTTTATCGTATTCAACATGAGGAGCTGCAGACGGTCGATCAGCCGCTTGAAGCGGTCGCGCGCCTGGCGTTCGAGCTTGACTTCCCGGCTTTCGGTGGGCTCGAGCGGAGGCGACTTGCGGATCGTTTCGAAGAGGTTCTTGTAGCTTTTGAATAAGTGGTCGAGTTGCCGCAGGCCCTTGCCGAGTTCGTGAAGCTCTTGGATCACGGTCGACGTGTCGCGGCTTTCCCCCTTCTTCACGTTGCCCAGCACTCGGTCGCTGAGGTTCTTCAACATCTGTCCGGAGTTGTTGAGGACCGGCGCGACGGCGGAGTAGTCTTCGAAGAGGTAGTAGAAGAGGTTGCTGGCGGCGGTCTCTGTGGCGTTTTCGGGAGGGACCATGGTCGACGACCGCTCGGAAGTGTCTATCTTGTGAGGCTCCCGGATGGATTTGAGCTGGAAGAGATTGTGGGTGTACTTTGATGACCCGATGAACGAAAGCTGCTCCAGGACTGCTACGGTGTTCTTCCGTATGTTCTCAAGTTCGTCCGACTGGTAATCCGCGGGATCTACTCCTTTCGGCGGCCTTGAGTAGTTTGGCGCTTCGTGAATAGATACGACTGTGTTTGTTTTTTGATCGTCAGCGCAAAGGGCATACCACGCCCAGTGGTGCGGAGGAACGAGTTCTGAGAGTTTCGCGTCGTGTCCCGTTTTGTCTTCTGGTTTTCTATGCAGCCAGTTTGCGCCGAAGCAGAAAACTAGGTGGTGTCAGTGAGAGTATGCAGTTGAACTTGTCAGGGGAGACTGTACAATGTTTTCCGTGATCGGTGGTGGTGTAATTCAATGAGTCCTGTAACACCTTGAAGTTCTCCAGCGTCTCCGGATCATAACCGGGCTGGTCTACCGGTGTGGGAGGAGGCCTTACAGGCTGAGCCTGGACTTCGACGTGTCTGGTCGAGTCACCGGATTCAAGATCGCTCTTCTCGTTCGGCACCCTCACCAGTTTATCGTCGGGCTTCTGCTGCTCCCTCTTCTGTTTCTCGGCCTCCCTCTTCTGTTCCTCGGCCTCCCTCTTCTGTTTCTCGGCGTCCCTCTTGATGTCCATCCTCAGGTCATCCCAGTACGTGATCGACGCCCCAAGTCGTCGACTGAAGCCATATCGCTTTCCGATAATCTTGATCGAGTGCTGTTGCTGACTGGTATTCCAGAAGTTGATCCATCTCACCGGGTATTCGGGATCATTCAAACGCCAGAGGTTCTTGATGTCGTCGGTACCGAGATCGAAGGCTATCTTGGCACGATGTGGTCCGAACAAGACAACAAAATTCAGGGCATTGGGATCCTTAGCTGCTTTTTGAGCGCGCAGAAATACATCGTTCTCGTCGAAGTTCTTGAATTTGTCCAAGTCTTTTGTCTTTGGCGGGTAAGGCGGCGCCGTCATATTGGTGGTTTTAAATGGGCGGAAGGAACTGGTAACACAGCAATCACGGCCCCTTGTACAACGATGAAAGTGCAAGGCGACGACCAACGCTCGAGAACATGGCTCAAGGCACCTTTAAGAAAGCCCATGAGCGACGACGAGGCTGTGGCCAGGCAGGTCAGAGGTCAGAGAATACGCTTGGCCCCCTGGTCGTTGTGCAGCCGCAGCTGATCTCACATGTCACGATGCTCGCTCCTTCCACAGCCCCTTAACCCTGCCTGCGCCTGTTCCGCCAACAGGAAGCCAGTCCGCCGAGCGAAGTGGAGACCCGACAGAAAGCTTGGACGACGTCCAGCAGACCCCTGTCTTGTTTTAGCGCTCTGCCTTTTCCAAATGGTGGGGTTTCGTCTTTCCCAGCTCTCCTGCAACACAAGCTTCATCTGCAATGTCACCTCGAATTCGAAAAAATTGAGAGACTGAGTCACAGACACAGCAGCCTGTGAATCATTTAACTCTCTCCGTCTTATTCTACCCTCAAGCACTTGTGAGATATATAATGGCGCGATTTCCTCGGGTACTCGCAGTCGAGTTTGTGTCAGAATGGGCGACTTCAAACCAACAGAGTTACCAATCTGCACCAACTGTACCACGTCATCTCTCACATTGTATCATCAACATCACCATTGGCAATCAGCATCCAGCCTCGTTGAGTGAGCACAAGAGAGACGTTCTGTGTCATGATGGAGTACACAATCGACATGCTACGAACTGATGAGGAGGGCGTCAGGTTCTATCTCGAGTACTACAAACCTTTCCGCTTGTTAGCACTGCAGCTCAGTCCCGAGGGTGAGTGCCATAAACCTGCTGTGCCTGCTTGATTCTCACCTGTCCTTCCTTCACGCAGCATTCACATCAACATATGCCGAATGGTCGGCATTTGAGGACGATGCCTGGGCTAAGAAACTCACAAATCCGAGAGCAAGGACATTCCTCGCGATGCAGAGTGTCGGGGAAGGAAAGAAAGTGTTGTCGTCCCTCACCCTGTTTGCTTTCGAACGCAACAAGCAATCAGACTCTACTGAGCCGATGGCGTGGTACCTCAACGGCGTCTTCACTCTGCCGGAAGCTCGTCGGAAAGGGGTCTCTTCAGCTGTCATGGCCGCCGCCAAGCAATTCGCTGAGCAGCAGGCTGGCGCTCAAGGGAGGAAGTTCTCCCTGGTCGCCGATGTCCTGACTGCCAACCCGGAGGCGAAGTTGTTCTACGAGAAGATGGGGTTCGAGGTAAAGAGCATCACGGACCAGGAGACAGAGTTGATCTTTGAGGCTTGTTGACTTGTTGGTCAAGAAGCCTCGGCAGTCACGGTCGCGTATCGTGAGCGCACACAACAGGTTGTCGAAACCCACCAGTCAAGAATGACGATGGAGTTCAGATGGCAGGCCAGGGTTCTCCGCCGTGGCTGGTGCCCCCCATAGCAGCTCTTGGCGAACGAAGATTAAGCTTCGCCGCGATTCGATTGGACAGCATTCCCTGCCGCAGATTTCAGGAGTGGCCCAAAGGGAGCTACTCTGGTAAACAGGCTGAAGACCCCGGCCCGCTGTGTTTCAACTTTCAACAGACGATCGAAATCTTGAAGACCCTCCCGTCAGCCACACGCCGACCATCCCATCTTTCTCTTGTACATTCCCGCCCTCGCTCCCGGCCAGTCTTCTGTTTTCCTTTTCCCGGACCGCCTCCCTGCTTCTGCCGTCTTGATGACTCCTTCTCTTCATTTACAATCTTCAATAACATGTTCGCGTTATAACAGGATCCAATTTGCCAAAACTCTGGTCCCTTGATATCTATCTCACTTGCACTTAGACTCGACGTCATCCCTTCTTACAACCAAACTTCCTCACAACCCGGCGCAATGGTCGCCTCAAGACACGCGCTTTTTGCGCTTGCCGCAGCATTTATCTTCGCCTCCCAAGTCCAGGCGGCTTCATCACTCACACTGTCACTCTCCAGTTGCGCCACAGCCTGCATCCAGACAGAATCCTGCGAGACAAGCGACGTCAAGTGCGTATGCAAGGGAGCGAGGTCGAAACTCCTCTACAACGTCGCAGTATGCATGTATTACAGATGCCCCGACGAGATATCGTCCTTTTCGCAATCTTTTATCGCGCCTCTCGAGTCCGCCTGCGAGGCAATCAACAGGGACATTCCGCAGAGCAAGATCAACCTGGCCGAGGCGACGGCGAAGCTCTTGGCGGATAAAGTCCCAAAAACGTCGTCAAAGGAAGTGACTACGCCCACCACGTCGGCTAGGGCCTCACCCACGCCGAAGACGAGTACTACCACGTCGCCTGTCAAGCAGACCACCACCACAACGCCAAAGGCCCAGCCGACAACAGCAACAGAGACTGAGGAGTCAACCACCTCGTCAGAAGACGACGAGCCCACCACCACCAACTCTCCTACCACGACTTCCCCATCAGAAGACACGCCAACCACAACCCCCACAACGCTAGCAACAGCGACCAACTCGCCATCCCGCGCGGCGACGCAGTCCACCACCTCCACCAGGGCAGCAGGGAGGCCCGATCCCACGGACTCGAGCCCGTTCGCGACGACGCCGAACGCGGCGGGACGGAGTAGGAGTACCGTCTCCTCGTGGCTGCTGGCCAGTTTACCGATTGCCCTGGCTGTTGCCATGAGGTGACACCAGCTGAGCTGGATTACGGGATAGGAAAAGGGGAGGGAAGAAAGGAAAGGCGGGGGAAAGGGTGGTAATGGATGGGGGAAATGTTAATGAAACCGAGTTAATGATTACTGATATTCTGTGTTGGGGGGCCCGGGATGGTTCTCACTTTTTTGTATAAACATATTGTGTTTTTGGTCGGATTGGGATGTGGATGGGATGGGATGGCATAGCGGTGCGCTGCTGGGAGTTTCATGTGAATACACTGTGGGGAATATGGGAATGGGATACCCGAGAAACGCATGGGATGTTGACCGGAGAGTCAGATGGATGTACAAAGGGACAGAATATCACGGCCGGAGCATACGAGGACACAATCAACGATGTTTACCTCGATTTTTCGTCGGAGATTCGAAGAAATGAAGCGAGTGATGATCTTGGAAGAACCATTTTCGAAGAGAACAGGGGTTGTCATTGGCTTCACTGCAATTCTAGCTCTGGGCGAGGAACTCATTCTCTTATCAAAGTCTATGTCTACAGCCACGCCACCTTGCGAGATGAAGCTTCGCAAAGGCTAACGCCTTCACCACCACAGCTCGTCGCTGATTCGCGTCAAACTGAAGAGCAGTTCCTGTCTCGTGATTGGCTTCACTGCAAACTTAGCCCCTTCCCAATGCCCTTCTGCTCAATTCTTGCTCAAACATGTAAGCTCCTCATTGGCTTCACTGCAAACTTAGCGCCGACCGAGACCTCGTGGTTCGATCACCAAGGCGGTGGTTGAGCTGTTCGCGGCTCCCGGCACATGGGACAGATCTTCAGCATTTGGTGCGAACAGGGATACTCAAATAGCCATGGATTTTCTACATGTACCGATCATTGTTTGGACCTTGGTCTCCTTGAGAGAGCACCATATCTCGACTTCGAGCAAACCTTCCACAGATACCAGTCACCTGCAGCTCACCCATCAAACAAACCACCATCTATCTCATCAAGACTCACCACTCCCCCTCCCAAGCAACGTGCCCAACATGCTCCTCACCTCACCCGTTCCCCCCTCCCCGTCACGACGGGCACGTCCATCTCCAGAAACCGCCTCGCGACCCCCTCCGCCTCCTCGAGCCTCCGTTCCTCCGCCGGCGCAAGCTTAGCACAGGCAGCCTGCAGGTCCTCGTTCCTCGCCATTAGCAGCGCAAGCGCCTCCGCCCTCTCGACAACGGCGTCGGCCACCCCGTTCATGGCCGCGCACCGGCAGCCGTAGCTGGACGTGCTCCTTCCCGGCATGAGGCGGAAGAGGTACGTCACCTGCTCCTCCGTTTGCAGGTCGAGCCGGACTTCCATGTGCGCGAAGGACAGGCGGTCGTCGTCGTCGCCGCTGAGGAAGCCGTGCTCGAAGATCTCGTGGAAGTGTGTTGCGACCAGGACTTTGGGGCTCTCGGACGCGAGGTGGAGGAAGTGGTCAAGGAGTGCGGTCATGAGTCCCGCACCGTCGGTTGCGTTGGTGCCCTTGCCGAACTCGTCGATGAGGATGAGGCTGCGACGGGTGGTGTGGTTGATTGAGAAGGCCGCCTGGCGGAGATCGATTGCGAAGGCGGACTCGCTGCGGGCCATGGACTCGCGGGTCGAGATGCGGGTTAGGATCTTGTCTGTCAGGCCGATTGTGGCGCGGTCTGCGGGCACGTAGCTGCCTACGTGGGCGAGGTAGACGATGAGGGCTACTTGTTTGAGGTAGACGGATTTGCCGGAGTGGTTGGGGCCGGTTAAGATTAGCATGCTGGGGGCGGGTTGGTCGTCCTGGTCATGCTCCGGCTGGTGGGAGGGCGGTGGCAGCTGCACGTCTTCATCCACTTCGTTGTCCCGGCCACCCGATATGTGGCAGGGGTTGGCGATGAAGGATGGGACAACGAGTTCTTGAAGGGGGTGCCGGCCTTCTTTGATGTCGATCGTGTTTGCCATGGTCATCTTTGGGGCGGTCCATTTGTACTTCTCTGCCGCTATGGCCAGGGCGATGAGACTGTCGAGTTCGCCAAAGAGGTCTGATGCAGTGGTCAGGGTCTCGGAGTGCTCTAACACACTCACACCCAACTGGTGGACGACTTCTATCTCCCTATCTGCTTGACGTTAGCTTGCTTTGCTGTTAGGAAGGAGATTCGTGGGTCAACGCATACCAACAATGCGCCCGTACGGATCGCCATACGTGGCGTCCAGGTCCTTCATCATCATGGTCTTATACATGACCACGCCGTCAGTGGTGAACATCATCACCCAGTCGTCGCCGGGAATCCCGTCCCCTTGGTAGAACCCCTTCTTGGTCTCCGGATTCTCGCTGATGGACACGAGGAAGCCGAGCTGGGGGTAGAAGATGCAGTTGCGGAGGTACTCGCGAGCCCAATCGGGCATAACCTGGAGCACTCTGACTCTTACTGCCGCAAGAACATCCTCGAGGCCGGCAAAGAACTGCTTGAGCTCGTCGAGTTCGGGATCGATACCCCATTTGATGGTGGTTCGCTGAGCTTCGATCGACTTTTCGAAGTCGATGTTCTGGCTTATCATCTCGCCAATATCACGGAGGACACGGGCGTTGGTGCCGGTCATGATCTGGATTAAGTTAGCCGAAGTTTTTTGAAGTAACTTGGACGTTGCTTGCCTTCGAGACGATGTCGAGGGAGTGAATTCCAGCCATTTCGTGGATCATACCGCACAGCTCAAGGGCAGCGCGAGTGAAGCGTCCCAGAGTCAGCCACACGCCATTTTTGACCCCTTGAGCTCGGCTCGCTTGATGAACCCCCTTGTTGAGGTTGGCAATAGTGCCCTTGATGTCCTTGACCTTCCTCAGCTTCTTCGTGATCTGTTCCAGGACTGCTCTATTCTCCGGGCGAAGAAAGGCCGCAATGCTGCGGTGCCGTTCCCGGATGAGATCGAGGTCGTTGCTCGGACGGAGGAACATTTGTCTGAGCCTGGCCTTGCCCTGGGGCGTACATGCGAGTGTCTTCACCAGACCATACACCGATAGGTCCTCTTTGGCGCCCTGCTTGGCCTTGTCTGGGCCCTGCATCTGGCTGTTGGGATGGTGTTCAGATCCGAGAATTTGAAGCGAGATCAGAGTGTCTGCGTTCACGAACATAGAATCACCCAGACTGAACATGGTAATGCGTTTGATGCAAAAGGCCAGGTCTACGGCCGGGTCGTCTGGAAGGAACTCGACCACTCTTCGTCGATGGAGCTCGCTTAGGACCGCTCCAGCACAGCCGATCTGGACCACATTAGTACCCAGAGGTAGCCACGTGTTGAGTGGACATCAATCTTACCGAAAGACGACTGTCGAGGTTGATGACAGTGGCCAGTCGCATTAGCTTGCTTTGTTTCGTCATGCCCATCTCTCCCATCCCATCATCGCCCATTTCCTCAGCAACAGCAGTGAGGATTGTCGACTGGCCCCCGAATATGCTGGCGTCGAGGCCGGCCAGTTTCTGCTGGCCGTTGTTAGGATTGAAGTCCGAGGCGCCAACTGTGCGTAAGATGTAAACGCCGTTGACACCACCCGGGACTACAGGCAGGCACGCGCGTGGTCAGCATTCAGCAGCTAGGCGATTAAGGCTAGGGTTGACAGACCTTGACTACCATCTAAATCCTGCGCATGAGCCTCCAAATACTTGGCCATCTTCTCCGGAGCGCGGTTGCTGATGATGACGGTCGTCGGTTGAGCCTGTAGTAATAGCGTCTCGACGATCTCAATACCTGCCATAGGGATGTCCTCCTGCAGATACAATGTCTCCTCCATGGCGACGTAGTAGGCACAGCCGATCGTGTTGTTGTCCTTCATCTCAATTGCCATGATGATCTCGTTGAGAGCGTCATTGTCGTCGAGGTCGTCCTCTGGGGGAGACCCGTCGCGACGAGATCCGGAAATGGACGACATGATTCTCCGGTGAAAATGGAGGAAGAAGTTTACCAAGAGTTATCACTCGCCGATATTCACATGTACATCAGAGTTCGACAGAACAGAGTAGGGTCAAATAAGTGAGAAATAAGACGGGGAGGAGAGCAACAGTCTAGGGAAGTTCGAAATGAGGAATGGAGAGGAGAAGGAGAACCACGAAGAAGAGATCTGTGGCGTCCAGTTTCCAGATTAGACCTGCTTCCAGATCGCTCCTGCCATCCTAAAATACCTTGAATGCTGCAGAGCGTTGCCTGATAGTACCCAGAACATGTCACGACTACCTTAGTTGGCAGGTACATCTCGGTGATGGCAAGTACTACTGACTACCACCCACGAACGCATGATTGCGAAGAGACCTTCATATTCTCCTGTATAACCTGTTAAATAACCCAACCCCAACTCCAAAACTCCCCATCAAGATACTATACAAAAATCCCATTTCCCCGTCTCAGATCCAGCACCGACTCCCCTCCCTCACCACGAAGATACTACTCGCCAGCAACCCCAGCACAAAGCCGCCAGCAGCAATGCCCATCGCCAGCGCGGCCGTCAAGCTGGGACTGACCTCCCGATCAATCCACCTCTGCCGAAAGCTCAGCGTCCCAATCCTCATGTAAAAAAGCTCTACCACCTCCACAACCCCGGACAAGCTAGGTTTCAGTTCCTTCGACGGGCGAGATGTCTGTTTCTTCTCGACTCTTTATTGGCTGGAGACGCCGATGTCAGTTTATATATAATCACCACGTACCAAAAAGGGGGAAGTGTGTGCCTAGGAAAAGGGGAAAAAAGGGAGGAACTCACAGCAGCGTCAAACTAACATCCCCCTGCAACCGCGCCTTCAGCTCCAGCTCGACGTCGAGGTTCAGCCCCAGCTGCAGCCTCACGGGCTTCGTCTCCGCCAGCCGGGGCAGGATAGCGGGCTGCGCCAGGCCCTGACCCTGGCCCGAGGTAGCAGCGAGAGCCTTGTTGTTACGTCTGCGCCGACGCCTCCCGCCGCGGGAGGAGACGGACGAGCCGACGTCCGAGCCCGCCGAGTCGTCGAGCTGGCGGCGGAGGTCGGCTAGGATCTCGTCTTTGGAGGGCGAGATGGAGCCGCCTGTCGGGCGGGGGCCGGAGGGGAGGGTTTGGGTTGGTTTGGGGGCTTGGGCGGTGGTGGACATGTTGATGGAGGTTGATGTGCCGGTGTTGGGGTTTATGGTGAGGTAGGTCGTGCTTTGGTGGAGTGTCTTTTCGTTGTGGGAGTAGAAGACGGGTGGTTTCTTCTTTTGCGAGCCTCGGACTAGACGGAGAGGTTTCGGATGGAGTGAGTTGGAGTTGGGTTTGTGGAGCGACTTCTGCTTGACAAGGAGACCGGGGTAGTAGGGAGGCGGCTCGAAGGAGGGCGGGTCGAGAGTGACGAAGTTGACGGATAGGTTGGCGGGGAGGTATCTAGGGACGGAAAGACTAGAATGAAACTCGAGGTCTTTCTCGGTGTCGAGTTCTGGTCCGGAGTAGGGCGGGAGGTCGCGAGAGGAGTTGTATTGGGGGCTGCTGAGGGATTGGACGCTTTCCCGAGACCGGCTGAGGGGAAAGCTGGGGAGACAACAGAAGAAGAAGGAGAGTCGATTATCCACAGCGCTGCTGGTGGGGGATGTTCTATAATATAGTTGCTGGACCTGCAGGCGAGAAGTGAAGACTGGTGATCGTGGGTGATGGTGATGGAACGGGAGATGTGCGACTGGAGGCGATGGAGAGGTGATTTATATACACTCTGACACTCTGACATCTCAACACCAGTCTTACCACAAAACCAATCGAAGTGTATCATTCTCCTCCATCGAACAGGACTGTTTCGTCGTGTGTAAGTGAAGGCGTCACGTGTAGAACAGGGGTCGTCGATCCCGCAACAGTCGATTTTTGAAGCTCTGATACACCCCCCTCGTACGATCCAACAGCTGAAACTCCACGCAATCCTCGCAAACAGTGTATTCATAAGACCAGTCTCGCTCCATTGTTCCATCTCCTGGTGCCGTTATCGTCCCAGCGACGTCCTTGCGGAAAATCCGTCATGCCCTGTCTCAGTTGCTATCGAGCCCGGAAACATGGTACGGCGGCCATCGCTCACCACGCTTGCAATCACAACTTATGATAGTGCCATAAACGAAGATCATCGTGCCAAACCCCACCGCCAAACGTTTTGTCTTCCCGACCGAGGACATAGGACCAAAGAGCTGACGCCAAGACTTTTAGAAGTCGAGGTCTCAAACCATGCGGTCCGCGATTGACGCGACGTGCTCATTAAATGGCGACGTCTGGTATATGCGATGTGACGGTTCCATGTCCGACCCGAGTTCTTGGTATCGCACGTCGTGCGGCATTCGCCGACTGATTGATACTGTGTGCCGTTGCGAGAGGTAGGTATGCACACAGCGGAATTTCCGAGTAAGGAAAACGCGCTTTGTTTACATACCAAGTCCACTGGCAAACCTGCATAGCAAACTTTCAAGTTGCAACAGTCAGACTTCGGCCTCTCAACTCGACAACAAATCCCGAACACTCATCCCCCTCCCCGCCGCCGAACCCCCCGTCCCCCGTCTATCGCTCTGATTCAACATCAACAGCGCAGCAGTAGCCTCTCTATCGCCCTCCTGCTGCGGACCGAGAGCCGGACTCGTCAGCGCCGACCCGGCCGCCGAGTGGGCGTAGTCATAGTGGTACGTCTGCGGGCCAAACGCAGGCGAAGTTGATGCCGATGCTGCGTACTCATATTGTCTGTAGTCTCCCGTCGACGCGGACGAGTGCGAGTCGTGCCGCTGGGCGAGGAGCACAGGCGACACGGACGGTTGCTGAGACCGGGAGTTGGGGTGGGTGGCTGTCAGTGCCGGGGAGGGGATGTCTGACCCTTCCATCTCGACGTCGGGGGACGGGTCGTCGTCATCGTCTTCCTCGCCGTCCTCGTCACGAGAGTGGTCGATAGGGCGGAAAGGCTCGTCTGTATAAGCAGACACATCCTCTCCGTCCCGACATCCGGCCTCCAAGGTCCGCTGAGCCTTCAGGGTAGCGATACACCCCTCTAAATACTGTATATATTCCACCGACGCCTGCCATAGTCAGCTATTGGTTACCATGCAATTCGATTCCAAAGACGAACTCACCTGCAGAATAGCGAGCTTATGCATCTCCCCCGAGCAAGCGGGGATCATGCTCTTCAGCAGCGCGAACTCCTCGTTCATCTTGAACCTGCGTCTTCGCTCAATGAGGCTGTGCGCCGTCTTGCGGGCCGTCTTGCGCCCCGCGGCGGTGGTGGCGGAGGGCTGCTTCCTCTTGTTGCTCCCCGCTGCTGCCTCGCCAGTAGGAGGGGCTGCAGCTGTCGACTTCCCGGCCGCGGCAGAGGAGCTCTTGCCCGCGGCGGTGGTGGAGCCGCCCGTCGTGGCCTGCGGTGCTTGTTGGCGGGGCTTCATCTGGATGATCTTACGGGAGCGGGTGGGTGGCGGCGGGAGGGCGAACTGGTCCTTGACCACAGTGGGTGGTTTCTGCTGCAGGGTGGATGACCGGCGTCGGGACTTGACCGTCTCGCTTGGCTGGGTGTATGAGGCGGCGATGGGCTTGGAAGGTGACATCTCCTCGGTGGGCGTGCGTTGTTGATCTTGCGCTATGGCCATGGCGGGCTCGGGCAATGCGAACGACATCTGGAGTTTGTCGAGATGCTTGGTCCCGTCTTGGCCACTTATGTCGGTAGAAGACCCCGGCGTAGGAGGGTAGACTGGTCTCGGCATAATGAGTGAAAGCTGTGAGCTGTGAATACTGCTCAGGGCAATATTTCGGGCGATATAAGCAGCCGTCTGTTAGACCGCGTGCGTATGCTGAGGGTTGGATGCTTGAAATGAAGAAGTTATGTTTGGCTCGACAACCAAAATCAAAAGTCTGACAGAACAGGCAAGGGAGGGAACCTGGAAGAGAACACTCGTTCAGCAGTTGTAGAAGGATCAGAAAAGTGAAGCAAAACAGGAAGATAAAGCACGTAGGCACCCGGAAGGAGGCTCACAGCTCCTCATATCTACGAGACATTGCGCCGTCCGTGGGACGGGGAGACATTGGATCGACAAGGATCCAGACCCCTCTGTCGCGTGCGCAACTCATCAAAAAACGCCCCCAGCCATTGGGGAGGAACCATTGGAAACTGTCGAGGGCACGAGCACATGTCCTGGTCCCGGACAGCTCAATCAAGGTTTCGGTTGTGGATGTTGCGCCCCAAATGCCAATGCTGGTGTAAGAAAGAGGCATGCGAGCACGTGGGCCCGTTGATTGGACAGCTTCGCTTCTGTCGTTGCTCGCGTGTGGCCTTGCGACTTCAGGGTTCGGGTTGCACGCTATGGCGTTGATGACATGTTTGTCGAGACATTCTTCAGGGTTCAAGCCACGCAGTTCTTCAATTGGACCAGGGACGTCGATCGGTTATGCATGTGCCGAACGGGTTGAAGCGGGGAGGGGATCGGATGTCTGATGCAGAAAGTATTGAACGGCCAGCCCTTTTGATCGTGTGCAGTTATCTTTTTGCTTAGCCGTCTCGGGAGCTTGAGGGGTTAGGGTTATCGCTGTAGGAAGAAGACGACCACCTCAAGTGCCAGTTCGAGCTTTGAAAGGCTAAGCTCGATCCTCAGGTGATTCAAAGATATGACATGAAACGGCGGAAATACGTTGGAACCCGGGAAGAAGCTCAAGAGTGCAGAGAACCGGAACAAAAAGAAAACGAAAAGTGAAAAAAGTTCTGCCCCTGGCCGATTCGAACAAAAGCTCACCGGGCAGCCCTCAGGGTGCCCGGCTACGAAACCGTGTGTTGGGGGATAAATCCCCCGGTTTACTTCGAAGCAGGAGTTATACCAACTCCACCACTTGCCCCCGGGGATTTCCCCGGGCGATGGAAGACAGTGACCTACTGGGCCTTATCAACCTAACTCAGAGGGTCACATGCCCGTCACCGTCTACTCAACAACCGGCTGTGCCAGGTGAAGATCATATGTGCTAGCCATATGCTCTAGGACTAGGTAATATTTTCATTTTGTTAGGTATCTTATCGCATGCTGCCATTCCGTCTCGGTCTCATCCATTGAAACGCCTTATCTTATTCCTCATTGCTCGGATACACAACCTTACCCGCAGCCAAAAACTCCTCCTTCACACTCCTCAAGCTCACAAACCGTCCCAACAGATTCACGCTGCCCGCCTTATCATTCGTCCCGCTCGCCCGTCCGCCACCAAACGGCTGCTGACCGACCACTGCCCCCGTGCTCTTGCAGTTGATGTAAAAGTTCCCCGCCGAGTTGCGCAACCTGTCCTCCGCAAACCGCACCGCCGCGCGGTCGGCCGCGAATATCGAGCCCGTGAGGCCGTATTCCGAGGTCTGGTCTATCGTGTCGCAGATGGAGGTGAAAGCCTCGACCGGGTCGGCGGCGGTGTCGTCGTAGACGTACAAGGTCAGGATGGGGCCGAATAACTCTGTGGATAGGAGAGGGTGGTCGGGGGTGGAGGCCTTGTAGATGGTGGGATGGACGAAGTACCCCTTCGAGCCGTCGTACTTCCCACCCGCTAGAAGCTCAAGTTTGGGGTCCGACTTGGCCTTGTCGATTACGCCCGTGAGCTTCTTGAAGCTCGGCTCGTGGATGACTGGGCCGACGAAGTTCTTGTGCTCCCATGGCGGACCAACGGCGAGCTTTTCTGTCTCTTCGACAAGGCGAGCCTTGAACTGCGGCCAGACAGACTGCGGCACGTACACCCGCGACGTGGCGCTGCACTTCTGGCCCTGGTACTCGAACGCGCCGCGCACCGTCTGTATGACGGCGTTCTCGACGTCGGCGGAGGAGTGAATAAGATGGAAGTTCTTTCCGCCCGTCTCGCCCACCACGCGCGGGTAGCCCACGTACCTCCCCTCCCCGACTCCCGCGCCGATCTGGGCATAGAGTTTGCGGAAGACGGCCGTGGAGCCGGTGTAGTGCAGCGCTGCGAACTGGCGGTGGGAGAGGACGGCCTTTGTGACCTCTTCGGGGTTGCCGGGGACGAACTGGATCACGTTTCTGGGAAGCCCGGCCTCGAGGAGGATGTTGTAGAGCAGCCAGTTGCTCGCTATCGCCGAGTCGGACGGCTTCCAGACGACGACGTTACCCAGCAGGGCGGGCGCGCCGGGGAGGTTGCCCGCGATGGCGGTGAAGTTGAAGGGCGAGACGGCGTACACAAAACCCTCTAGGGGTCGGTACTCTGCTCTGTTCCAGACGCCGGGGGCGTTGTGCGCGGGCTGCTGGGCGTACAGCTCCTCGGCGTACTGCACGTTAAACCGCAAGAAGTCGCACAGCTCGGCGGCCGTGTCGATCTCGGCCTGCCACGCGTTCTTGCCCTGGCCCAGCATGGTGGCGGCCATGATGTCGTAGCGGTACTTGGTGGAGATGAGGTCGGCCGCCTTGAGGAAGATGGCGGCGCGGTCGGCGAAGGGGAGGGACTCCCACTCCGGCTTCGCGGCGAGGGCGGCGTCGATGGCGGCGTTGACGTCCTGCGGCGTGGCTTGGGAGTAGTGCGCTACGGGGGTCTGGTGGTCGGCGGGGTTGTATTGTGTGCCGGTTGAGGAGGTCTTGATTTCTTTGCCGCCTATGACGAGGGGGACGGAGAGCGGGCCGCGGTTGCGGAAGGCTTCTAGGGCGGATGTGAGACCTTCTCGTTGGGAGGAGCCGGGGGCGTAGTGGTGCTGGGGTCAATGTTTAGTGGTGATGATGCTATCTATGTCTGGTGTTGGGTGTGCTTACGTTTGGCTCATTGACCACTTTTGGCACCTTGAAGGTGGCGATGGTTGCCATGCTTGCAGTTCGTGGTATTCTCCTGAATGATCTGGATAGCGGTGATGTATGAGAGATGAGACTCGGTTGAGTTTGCCTGAGTAGGAGGTTTGCAACTCGTCTGGAAGCCATCGTGACTGATGTGAGATGTGACGCGCGGAGGTGGTGCTTATAAGTCAAGTCGTGGAGTACTTGTTGCAAGAGAGAGCATCGTCAGGTGATACTCTTTACCACCACTTCGTATGTCACTTGTATTGAGATTGAGCCAGTTATAACAGCTCCAAGAGTTCGAGATACAAATCTATTACTCAACTTCAAAGGGATTCAGAGTGATGAGGTTGGATCACGATGGACCTTCCAGTTGGATCGCTTTGTCGCGGCTTTATCAGTTGGAGTCCGTGAGGGGTCACTTCCCCACGAACGCTGTCACTTATGAATTGACCAATCATCGAGCTCCTTCCCTTTGGAGGCAAGCGAAGCACCGATAACGATCGAACGTTAAGCCGAAGGGCTTCATTCAGTGACATGCACAGTGTCACCCTCCCTGCCGATGCCGGAGAGTGACATTCGTGATTCCCGTTGCTGGCCGCTGGGACTGGCGTCAATGGTATCAATTATCGCAGCTCCAAAGGTATTCCATGCCTAACCTCATACCCACCTCAAACCGCCTCATATGCCGTGTAGAAACATGCCCCCCAATCCGCAATCGCCGTCGGCCCGACCGAAACCCTGCCTCAACTGACTCAAATCCCTCCCCAAGAAAAAAGTGATGATATCGTAACAACCTGGAATGATGAAGTAAAACCGTCACTAACCCGCCCCCAAATCACCCCGACCGCCATTAACAACCACAGCCGGCACCGGCATCGGCACCGCCCCAGACCCAGGCCCAAGCAAGCCACACAACCACCGCTTCCCCTTCCCATCATCCTCATCCCACTCCTCCCCCCAGCTCCCAGCAGAACTAGCATAATCAACGGCCCCCTAAGCCGCCGTATGCACCGGTACCTGACTCGTCACGCTGGCGGGAGCCGGAGATCTATAGTCCAGCGCCGGAATAGTAAGCCCGTACGGCTCCGTCCTCCCCTCGCGGTCGTGCTGGTCGATCTCGACCCTGATCTGCACATCTAAGCTGCCATCGTTGCCTCTTCCGTGGTCGGCGGGAGAGGCGGCCTTGTGTTTCGTTCCGCAGCCCGCTTCGCCCGCGTGGATGGGGGACTGCCCGTCTTTGCCCGGGAAGCGGCTGGAGGACGAGGACTTGCCCGTGCGGATGGATGTCGCCGCGCTGTGGTCGCCGCCGCCGGTGGAGATGGATGCGTTGCCGTTGCGGGATGGAGGGACGGATGCGCCGTTACGGCTGGGAGGGGCTCCACCCCGGCTGGGTGGTACTTGGAGGGTGTTGGCGTCGGCTATGCGGGGAGGCGTCAGGGATGGGGCGTTGTTGGGCGAGTTCTCGGTGATGACGGCGAAGTTGCGGCTCGGCATGGTGACCTTGTTGTGGTTCGCCGTCTTGGGCTTGTCGCCGGGGTCCTTGTTGAAGAGCTTGAGGAGCGTCTCGTCCGTCTCGTGGTTGAGGTGGTGGATCTTGTTCCGCCTGGCCAGGAGATTCGCAATGGCTTGGGGTGGAGGTTTGTTGGTGATGGCGGAGGAGACGACGTTAACCATGTACCGATGGTCGTTCTCGGCGGGGATGTTGAGGTGCGGGTTCGAGTAGAACCTGCCCAGGGCGGCGAGGTGGACGTCTCCTCCCAGGATGGTGATGCGGATCGAGAACTCGGCGCAGATGGACTGGAGGCGCTCGACGAAGGCGTTGCGCTCCTTCTTGTGGGTTCGGGCGGTGTAGTGGTCGTCTAGGTCGTCGAGGAGGTCAACACTTCCGTCGAATGCGTTGAAGACACCGCCGCCGAGCCCGAATCGCCGGTTCATAAACTTAATTGGACCGATAAAGGGACTGGCGAAGATGTTTTCCAGCCATGTGAGGCGCTGTTTCGTGTTAGCTGACATTCAGATGCGTGATTTGCGAAGAGACTCACTGGATACGCTATGGGAATACCCAGCAGCAAGATGAGATGCTTGTATGGCGTTCCAGACTTCGCTTCCGAAGACAACTCTTGCCGAAGCCGGTCGAATATCTGGTTGTACGTCTCAGGATAGTTGACCTGGTGACGCGTGCGCTCAGTTCTCGCGTCAATGCCCAAGAATGCAATTCTGGCACCCAGCTTCGCAAACATGTTGTGCGAGTGCTCAGCAACATACGGCCCCGGCTTCGCACCGACAATGTAATTCGACTCCGTCATAGCAGGATGAATATAAGCCTCGGCCATTTGGTTCGGATCGATGCCCTGGCCCTTCTCCTCATGCTTTGCCGCGACCAAGTCCGAAGTGTACGTCGACTGAGGAGGCGGGAGGTGATGCTGAAAGAGCATGTAGTACTTATGCGCCGTCCCTCCAATACCACGGAAAACGTCGCACATCATAAAGTCGTTAACATACGATCCGAAGCCGTCAATGATGTCGTGGTCGTCCCAGATGTTGAGCTGGGGGATCTGCCCGTTCGCCGTAGCGAAGGCTCCCGTGGAGTACCATTTCAGGTAATTCTGCAGGTAAAAGTCGTCGCACTCTTGCCTCAGCTTCTCGGGGAAGGGATACTCCCGCCTCTTTTTCGGGTTGCTGATCGACGTCCACTCCCTCAAGGGCCCGCTGACGCGGATGCTGTCGTTGTAGATCTGGTCGCCGCCTCCGATCATGACATGGAAGGGCGCCTTGGCGTGGCACCTCAGCACGTCGTTCCACAGCACCGGACCGCTCCAGGCCTCCTCGTCCGTGCCGACGCTGAAGCCGTTGCAGGAGTGGAACATGATCCTGAACGCCTCCGTCTTGGCGGGGACGTTGAACACGTTCCGCTGCGGCTTCGTCTTGCTCTTGAAGCGCAGGTCGGGCAGGGTGTACTCCCACCTCGACTCGACATCCTGGACCTCGACGGCCAGATCGAACCGCCAGAAGGTATTCCTAGGATCGGAGTAAAGACAAGTGCCCTCAATCTCCACACCATCCCTCCCCTCACCAGCCAGGCTGGCTCCGAAATCCGTGACCGCTCCATTACGCGCACCCTCCTCACCTCCCGCAGCAGGGCGCAACACCAGCGTCGGTTGATAAGGCTGCGTCTTGCCGCCGCCCTTTACAACGACCAACACGCTGCCAAACCACCTACTCCCTTCCATACGCCGATAATTCAACAGCGGCCCGCAAACAACCTCCTTCCCATCCGACGGGGGCCCTTGCGCAAGCGCCGTCTCGGGCCGTTGATCGCTCCCACCCTCGGCAGCTTTCTGTATATCCGCGCTCGCAGCAATAACGGGCTTGAACTTGGGCGTGTTCGGCGCGCTACCACCCCTGCGCTTATGCTCCTGCTCGATCTCGGCGTCGGAGATGCGGCTCGAGTTGAGGAAGTCCGCCAAATCATTGACACGACCGCCGCGCACCTCGGGGTCACGCGCTACGGCATGGCTCGAGGTATCGCGCTGCTGGGAGCGGTCGCGCCGGTCGGCCTCGCGGGCGGCCTCCTTGCGGAAGGAGGAGGATTCTTGGTGCCGCCAGCGCGAGGAGGAGGCGTAGTTGTTGGGGTTGAGGTGCTCGTCATCGGAGGAGGAAGAGGAGGATGAGTTGAGGAGCTCGTCGTCCGGATTGGGGAGGCGCTTGCGCACCGGGGCGGGCGGGGAGGACATTGTGGTGGTTTCTTTTTGCGGATGTCAGTTCTGAGGAGGTGATGGTGATATCGAGCTTGAAGTCGAACTGAAGATGTTGACTTCAATTGCTGCAGGCTCGAGGGTGAAAAGGGGAAGCTGTGGTTGCAAGGGGAGGCGCGTACGTGGTGGTAAGATATCAATGTCTCAGACCAGCGACAGGTTCAGTTGGGTTGGCTGCTGTGGTTGGGGGCTAGACTTAGTGTCACCAACTTGCGAATCCTGAATGGCAAGTCGCACTGCTTTCGAGGTTGCTTCACCGCAGTTGGATGACGCGAAGAAATAACTGGAACGCGACTGATTGGCACGGCAGGACAAGACAGGGATCGGTTCTGTTATCTGGACACTGGCGCAAAAAGGATGGTTGCAGCTTTTTTTCGCGGCTCGTTGTTGTTTCCTCCAGTCAGCTTGTCTTGGGATTGTTATTACAACGCCAAGCCCTTGAATCAGGATATTCATTCTGCCTAGGAAGATAGCGCATAGCAGCGCATCTTCCAATTCAAGACTTTGTATGTGTAGAACGGGTAGAGAGTGCCGATTGATGTGGCTTCATGGCATTGTGCCTGCATTGTTTATCATTGTCCGTCGCAATGAATCTGACTGATCTTATCGGGGAAGGGTCATCGCAACGCGAAAAGGGAAGGCGCCACGTCGAGTCGCAAAGCTCAAGCTCGGACAGCAACAAAGCACGTGCATTCTGGGGAAATTGGAATTGGGGGACCAGGGCTAAAATACAGGGGTCGAAGGAGGCTCTTAGCGTCACATAACCTCCAATCTCGCAGGTGGGGGTCATTGTTCACGATTCATCAATATCGAGGTTATCGCCGTGCAGCATGTCTCTATGCATGCAAGAGGTGAGAATGGTACGGTGTACCAACAGCCATACACTAATAGTACTTAAATGCAGCTGTTCTCTACATATACATAGATAACCATGAACATGCCCTCGCTCACCCAGCAAGCTAGCCACATACAACAATGCTCTCTACCCTCCTGACCATCATGCCTCTAAACCCTTTCCTCTCATCATCAGGCTCACCAACCTTCCAAGAGGAGTATCGGAGCAGCAGGTACGTGCCAGAGGTCATCGACACCGGCCACGGTGGCCTCCAGATCAAATCCCCAGACACCCCCTACGTCGCAGCAGCGGGCCAGAACAAGCTGTACTTCATCGACACCCGGGGGATGAATAGAAGGAATCCGGGGTTGAGGTTAAAGGAATCCGGGGTTGAGGTTAAAGGAATATGAGAAAGGCGGGGAGTGGGAGGTGAGGTATGATATTGAGGATATATGGGCGAAGAGGCAAGCCATCGTAGGGTGAGGATCATGGCTGCGAGAGCAACCGGACCGATAGAAAGGACAAGGTTGCGAATGTTTCTAGGTGTTGCTTTCGCATGCTTCTTTTCTCCGCCCGCCAGCACACTCTACCATTCTCATGTCTAAGTTCGAATTCACACATATTTTGAACCAACATTGGACAGTAGGCTATTATACATTGGAGACTCCCATGAAGCCCATCTATATCTAGGCCGTATCTACACGTCATATCTACTTCTTCTCAACGACCTTATCCAACGGCCCCAAGTCCGTCTTTACCGTATTCTGCAGCGGCATCTGCCTCGCAACAGGCTTATGCCTCTTCTCCAGCACCACGCCAGCCGCCAGACCAACAGCCATACCCATAAGATGGCTCATGACATCGATGCGATGCGCGTTCTTGCTGAAAACAGCCGTCAGGTTGAGCGCCAGCATGAGTCCGATAAACCCCAGCCCCTGAATCCCCGTCGCCGGGTCGGGCGGCAACCCCAAAATCTTGAAGCCGTCGAACCGGTGCAGCCAGAAATACGCCGTCGCCACGCCATAGAACGCGCCCGACGCGCCGAGGGTGGTCAAGTGTAACTGCTTCCGGAGGACGAGGCTGTACAGCGTCGCCAGGAACCCGATCGAGCCGGACGCCATGTACGTGGCCAAAAAGTCGCCCCTCCCCACCTCGTCGTGCAGCCGTATCCCCACAAACCAGACAAACAGCATGTTCAGCGCCAGATGACTGGCCGCCTGGTGGCTGAACATGGCCCCCAGCACGCTAAACGGCTTCGGCGTGGCCGCCACGAGCATGAAGTACCGGTTCATCAGCGGCCAGGCGGGCGGCAGCTTCCACAGCACGAACCCCGCGAGGTTCAGCAGCATCAGCGCGCCCACCGTCGCCGTGGCGGGCGTGTAGTCCGGCCACAGCCGCCAGGACGGTTCCTCGTACACCGTCGCGTACGCCGCGAACCCGGCCACCAGGACGGCGACGAAGACGGTCGAGGGGATGAGGCGCTTGGAGGCGGGCATCTGCGGCGGCTCCGTCATGTCCGAGAGGACGGCCTTGCGCTTCCACTCCTCCATGCGCGGGCTTACCGCCCGCGTCGCCTGGCGCTCCGAGATGGTCTGCAGGCCGCCCGGGTGGAGCCTGGCCTCTTCCTCTTCCTTGCGTCGCTTCTCTTCTTCTTGGATGCGGAGCTGTTCTTTGTATTTGGCGACGTTGCGGGCGCGGATCCTGTCTAGTGCGCCCTCGCCGTAGGGGTTGTCGTCGCTGGAGGAGGATTTGTACATCTTTAGCCGGGACGTGTAGCCTAGGTCTTCTGTCTGACCGTCAGCTTCCTCTGGTGAGGAAGGGGAGGACGAGCCCTCTTCCAGTGCGCGCAGCTCATCTTCTGCTCGGAGACCGGCGTTCATCACCTCGTCGACGGGGGCGGCGTGCCGGAGGTACTTGAGTGCGGCATCTATGGTGGACTTGCTGAAGTGGGAGGTCGTTATCCTCACGCTCGGGTCGTCTAGGGTGCCGGCTACTCGTCGGCCGTGGAGGACGCGGAGGAGCTTGTTGGCTTCGAGGGTGGAGATGTGTGGTCCGAAGATCTGGAGGACTTCGTATGTTTCTAGGGGGTCCCGACGGAATGGTAGGCCGACTTCGTCTCTGTAGTCTCGGGGTAGGTCGACGTAGTCTCTATATATAGGTGCTTGTGAGAAGATTGTACGTCGCGATAGTCGTTGTGATAGCGGGTAAAGTTGAGGCTTGGAGGTCCGGAGCGAAGTCCGGAGTGAAGGAGAGGGCCGTGATGAGCGGCTGAGGCGGCTATATGGTGTTGAGGAAAAGCATCTCGAGGTAGCTCGAGGGCCGAGCACCCTTATCGACGGTCGTGCGGCAACCTCGACGGCCAACTGGAGGCTTGACCGGAGGGAAGCGACGCCGAGAGGGAACGCCATCGGAGCGCTAAAGGAGAGGGATCGCGACTGAAGCGCGCCGCGTACGAGGATCACCGGCCCATACAGGTTGCCGTCAGTCGCGTGAAAGGGAAACGGACGGAAAATGAAAGTCAAGACGTCAATGGTTCGATTGTCACTTTCCTTTCGCAAAATGTTACCGACATACCGGAAGCTTTAACGGAAGATGCCGCTACACTTTTAGCGGCCCCATATCTAGCCGCTGTGGGTCCTGCCCCGCGACGAGCTTGATGTTGAAGCTCCGTCCGTCACTGTTTGTTTCCACCAGGCAACTCCAGCTTGCGACAACTTCGAGTTTAACTTCAACCTGCAGTTCTCCTTTTCCTAGACCTTCTTTCCGAAGTCAAAGCCAACACATCTTCAATCGACACATTCAAACTCAACCACTCCGCTTCGCTCGACCTTCAGCTCATTATCGAGCAAAACAAGCACCGGACATCCCACCTTCTACCCCAACCTCAACATCCCATCTCTCATAGCACCACTGCCCCACCTCGCACCACCACAATGTCCTCCGAAACAACCCCCATACCCCCCGCCCGCTTCGCCGCCGCCCTCAAGGACCTCTCTTTATCGATGTTACACCTCAAAGTCCTCGAGCTCCGCAACTCGATCGCCCACCTCGACTACTCCAACGAGCAGCTCCGGCCCTTCGCCGAGGGCACCGAGCCCAGCGTATCGCCGCAGCAACCGGATCCGGACTGCGCGGACGCCATACGAGAAAACGAGGTCGTCATCGCCCGCATGCAGGAGAGGATAGCCCTCGTCAAGACGGAGGTGGAGGAGCGCGGCGCTAGTTGGACTGAGTTTATGAGTAAGGAGGAGGTTGAGGAGCGGCAGCAGCAGAGTAGACGGCAACAGACAACAACACAAGATGGGGAGAGAGTTAATGGTACGGCAGAAGGTGCCGCGGTGAACGGGGAGGCAGCTACGACAAACGGTGAAGGGGTAAGGACAGGGGGTGGGAGTAATCCCTGGACGGACGGGACATTTCAGACGGGCACGATACGCAATGGGGAGGTGAGGATGGATCCCGTATCTGGACAGGGCCAGAGGCAGGGTGGTTCATTGACGGATGAGGAGTTGAGGAGACGGCTGGAGGAGCAGATGGGGAACTTGGGGGATGATGAGGAGGAGGGGATGCATCTCTAGGGCGGCATGGAATTATAAAAGCATCTCTGGGGACATGGAGTTAACCAGGTGTGGTCAATGTTGACGAGCCCGATCCAGCAAGAATACATCTTTAAAGACGGGCACAAAAAATGGTGGCCACGAGGATCAGAAGTGAGGTTGGTACTCGTCCGAGTAGAGGAATGTGTATTATAAGATCACCCACGGGATATCACACTGAAGAGTGTATATGGCTTGAACCGCTAAACATATTCAACTTCTTTGCCGACCCCTTATCGGGGGTGACATATGTCGTTGAGGACCATTTTGAAAGCCAGGTAAAGTACAATGAGTGAAATGCCACCAACGCCAGGAAATATCTACCCTAGTTTTCCAGTTGCATGCAAAACCGCCCGCCCAAACGCCTCCCGTGCCGAAAATTGACAAAGTGAAAACATGCCGCATGCTGAAACCGGTCCCAATGCTGCCGTACCTATGCACAGTTTTGGAGCAGCCACCTGCCCGGTAGTATAGAGACAACAAGGAAAATATAGTGATTGTTTAAAAAGCGGCCTGCGGTTGAGCAACAGGTGCTGGAGCAGTCATGGCACCGTCCTTCGCGGCGTCCTCGCCTGACAGTTCCTCGAGAGGCTCCTCGACAGTACGCCCCGCAGGCGTCGCAGCCGTCTTGTTGCTCACATCCCGCAACGGTATAGCTCCAGCGCCAGTGCCGGCCTGGCCCGAACTAAGGATAGTCGACAGCCTCGGGCGCTGCGCCGCGTGCGAGGGAATCTGCGCCTTGCTCAACGACTCCAGGCTGCGCGAGACCCACTCGTCCTCCTCGTCCGCGTCGGACTCGTTCTGCGGCGTGGCGATCGGCGAAGGGCGCACCCGCGGTTTCCTCCTCTTCCGCGGCTTGCCGTCGGTTTGTTGTAGCGTTTCCGGTTCCGATTCGGTAGATAAACTGTGACTCCTGCTCCTGACGGTCCGCTGACTTCTTGATCGTGCCGAGGAGGCACCGCCCGTCGTCTTTCGTGTAAGGGGCTTGGTGAGAGTGGAAGTGGACATCGATCTTGACCTAGCCTCGTCCGGGGTCTCGCCCCTGCGTATCTTCGCCTCGACCAGGCGCTCCCCCACTAGCCGGCTGAGACCCTGTCCGTCGATGGCGCCGGTAGCCGTTCTCCTACTGCTAGCCATACTAGCCATGCTCGTGCTCCTGCTGACGGGAACCTTGCCTTCCATAACCTTCGCCGAGGGTGGGGGCTGGATCATCCACCTGTGTCCATCACGGTGGGCGGGTTTACTGCTCACTACCGGCGGGTGGTAGTCGTTGACCGGCGGGTTTCGGGGCGTGAAGTAGAAGTTGTGTCGGTCCTCATCTGTGATTTGCTTCTCCTTCTCTTTCATCTCCATCCCAAGCTTGGCCTCTACGAAACGTCCTGCTGAAGTACTCGCTTGTTTTATGGCGTCCATCAGTTTCTGTCCGGTCCGCGAGAGCTCATGGCCCCAGAGTTCCTCGTCTTCGCGCTGGTATCGTTGCAGATTCCAGTCGTCCCTTGTCGACACAGAGGCTGTTTGCGTAAGTGTTGGACTTGATGGCTCTTCGCTTGAGGACGCCACTGCCGTCGGTTCGCTCTCTGGTGTATGGCCTCTCGGTTCTTTCTGTGTTGGCGCATCTTTGTCTTTGGTGCTGTCCTTCGTCCCTGAATTGCTGATAGCAAGACTACTCCTCGTGCCTAACCCACTGTCCACACCCGCACTCGCCAGACCCCTCTCACTGTTGTCGTTTATATCAGCCCGCACTTTCCCCCTTTTTGGCAGAGTCGGCCCCATCATGATCTCCTCGTCCCAGTAGGGGTTTGTCGAGAAAGGGTCGGGATGGCGATACAGGTCCGGCTGTTCGGCTTCGGTCTTGGCCTTCTGCAGGCGCTCCTTCTTCGCTTGTACCTTGGCCTTCTTGCGGTGGCGCACCTGGCCGCATGGGGTGCACGCCACGACATAGAAGAGGACCGATTGGAGGGCAACGGGGAGCGACATCTTCGTTGCGGCTGTGGTATATCCTCTCCTATATCCTTGCTTCCTTCTGTAGCAGCACCATGTAGTGTGACATGCGGAAGGTCAGTGGCCTTCCGGGAATGGTCGGTGGCGGAGGTTCGTGGTACAAGAGGTCAGTTCGATGGCGAAAGTTTTATGTCGTAGAAGAGACTGCAGGCCTCGAGTGCCGAGGACGAAGCATAAAGGCTAGGCCCCAGCGGTTGCTTTGTATAGAAGGTGTTCGGGTCCTTGAAGTTCTGGTCTGGGCGACAAAAGATGAGGGAAAAAGGGTAGCGGTAGAGGATGTCTCTGTGTTAACGAATATAGCGCGAATATGCGCTTGTCTCGTTCAGGGGTAAGCACAGAGGTTTGTCGGTCCGCCAATTGTTACAACAGGATTATTGAGACTCCCCCGGTAGTCGTAGAACGAGGTATGTTGTGTCTCGGTGGATAATGGTCGTTATGTTGGCGCTATGACGTGAATAGGGGAACAAAGTAGACTTGTTTGAAAGAATGGCAGATCAATTGAAGCAAGTAGTAGCAACTACTGAAGCCAAAACAGCTCACAGTGTACAGCAGGAGGATAGAAACGAAGCCATATCGGCATTGGATCAAGGTAAGAAATGAGAAATCAACGGAGTGGTTGTTGGCAGAAGGGAGGCGAACAGAGTGGCAGAGACTCCCATGAGAGTGGACATCGAACTGGGGGACTGGGGACAGACAACGAAAGGAGGGGCTTGGGAACGTTAAAGTGCTGGGATTCGCGCACGGTGATTCGTTGTTTCGTGTTCTGCCCAAGGGTCTCTCCGAATTAAAGGTTCACCCACGCAGTCCACCCAAGTCAAGGGCAGGGGTTGGTGCTGTGCATTCCCTGTTGTGAGCTACTGTAACGCTGCGGTCCGTGCTGACGATCATCCACAGCGCTAACCGTGTTGGTTTGTACAGTAGTATTATCTCACTTCAACAACATATCCAACATCATGGTGATAATGATGATGGATATCCTCGAGTGAGGTCACTAGTATACTGACCATGATGACAGCCGTAATAGGTCTATATGGAGCAGAAGTCTCTCCTATATAAGTCTCCTGATCGAGTAGGATGATGAGTATTTTCTGTCTCCGCTGCTCCCCAGATATTCTACCGAGTACTAAGTCTTCTCTTCCTATCACAATGTGGCCGTTCATCTTCTCACTCATATCTTTCGGAACCTTGGGACCTATTGGGGGTCTTCTGACTACTTGCACCTTATCTGCCCTCGGATTCGGTACAGCAGGACCTCTGGCCGGTATGCCTCTCTCCTCTTCGTACCATCCGATACCTATCCGGACTTATGGCTCATGCGGTGCGTACAAAGCATCTGGCAACGCACCAGCCGCTGCTGGAGCCATTGGTACGTTTCAGAAATGGGGTATGATTTGACAGCGTCGATTCGGTGGATACCTCATGGTCGCTGCAACATGGAGATGTCACCGGTGCTTTAGGTGTTGAGGATATTGGCGGTGCATAGGAGGCATGGACGTTCATCCTGAAAAGGGGCCACTGCATGACTCCATATCATCAGAATCTCTTGACGCGTTCCCTAAATGGATCTGCCTTCTGGCTCAGCTTCGGTGCTCGTGTGATATCACCAGCAACACCATGATGGGAGTCGGTATGCTGTCAGTGAACGAAGCAAAACGTTCGGTAGTACGGATGGACGTCGCAAATTCTCTCGTTTGCTCAGTCCACCAGAACTCGGATTACCTCTGCTGCACTATCCGTCATCCGTCTGAACTCACGGCAGAAACCTTGGGTTATCCGAACCCCCATTTCAACCTCGCAGCAGAATGACGAAAAGGGGAATTAACACTCATGTCTTCTTGGACTTCTGCGAACTTACATAGGTAGGACCACCATCTTCAAAGCCGCCATTGATTTCATCTTCTAGCCAAAAACACTTTGATAACTCCGATTAAAGCTCACCAACATTCAGTTTCATCGTCGCCATCCAAGGTCGGTAGTAATCACCTGTGAATCCCTGCTCTACCTCCCTAGATCACTAAACATCAGCCCAAGCCCTTCCCAACGCCAGAAGCCCAAGCACCTCCCTTCTCCCGTCTGGGCTTCGAAGCTCTAGGTCCGTTGTCAGTCCTCCACAACAACCCCGATACCTAAGTTTTCCATCCCATGGCAAAAGACTTGAGCAGGACACATGCCCATTCCCGAGGCAGTCCGCAAGGTACTGCGGATGCGTCCCCGCTGGGAGCATGTCGTGCGTAGTTTCGGAGCTCCCTATGAATGTTTGTTTCGCGCGGCTGTACCATCGGGGGCGCCGATGCACGTTCTGGTTGGGGTTGTTATCTTGGACCGCCCTGTAAAGGATTCGGGGTAGTTGGGTTGGATGATGCCAGCAGATGAAGGGTCTCTGCCAGTTCCTTGGATCCTTCAGGGGAAGGTGACCAGTCGCTTCTGTACTTCACCTGGTGTTGGGGTTCGGGCTCCAGTGATATGATGGGAGGTAACACGACTATGATGTATGTATCTCGAGATGAGAGATGTGGTCTCTGCAGTACCATATATCGAAGACCGCGCTCGCGAGACCAGGACAGTTAAGCGTTACTCACGCTTTCTTACACAGATCATGTCAACTGGCCGTCCGTATTCGTCCACTTTACCTGTCATGTCGTTTGATCCGAGCCACCATACTAGATCGACTACAGAGAACATTAACCAACTGCTGCTAGCGTAGCGAGGAGTGACCGATCACCGTCCAACAAGGACTGAGACAACAGAAACCGGACCTTCATTTGCTTATATTGGTTGATACAAACGAACCAACTATTCCATTACAAAGACTTCACAACAATAGCACCAACCAACCATGGGTAATCGACAATCATCAGAGCGTCTTGCTTGATATATCCCCGTGCATATAGTACGGGGATCTACAAGCCCGCCATAGCCAAGCGCTGCAGCGCGGCGAAGAAGCCTCCAGCGGGGACGAAGCCGCCGTAGATCACGCCCTGCGAGAGCGCACCGAATCCTCCTACCCATCGTTAATGATATGACCAAATGCTAGATACGCCTGGATAACGGTGGCCGTGGAGGACCAACCGGCAATAGGACCCAAGGGACCGAAACCCAGCAGGGGGAGGGCCCAGGTTAGTATCAATATCCAGAGGAAGTAACTCTTCGGAATGTGTTCAAGGACTGACCTGGGACAGCGAGCAAAAACCCGAACATGGTTGATTTTGTAATCAGACTTGTGACTGATTTCTCTGTATTACTGTGTGGATTTGTTTGTGGTCGAAGACAGCTTTGCTCCTGTTAGACGACGCCATCCCTACATGTTAGGTTCCCAGAACTCCAGCCTTGTTCCTTATCCTGCAACTTTCCATCATCACCATCATTCCTATGCGGTCTTTCGTCATGCTGCTGCGAGCCGCAATGGGAGTTCGGATAACTCTCGGGTTTTTACCACTAAGGTAGATAGGACGCACGAAGGCGGAATATAGCCGTGACCGAAGCTGGGACGGACAGCTTGCAGTCTATCGGCCGGAAATAACACTGCAGTTCTGTCTCTTTCCATACGGTAGACACCAGGTAGGTAATAGTGAGGAGGGTTGATCGGTATACTCAATAGTGAGACACGTATCAGGGGGTCTGTGTCCGGACATATACCTACTATCATATAGGCTGCCGGGAATAGGTAGTCACTCGGTCAAATGTCACCACAGTCACCAAAGTCTGTAAACACTGCAGTGATGTTGTCAAGCGCTTGGTTTGCTACCTCCCTATCTAGCCTCGACCTTCTTCCGCCCCCGCACTTGGACTACCGTACAAATCCCGCGCTGGCACGTAGTCTTTTTCCGTCCATAAGCTTTGGAAGAGCCGAGACAGCACGGCTGAAAAGAAGCTAGAAAGTGTAACAACAAAAAGAGAAAAAATAAAACCTTGCAATGCCGAATCTGTGGCCTCCATGTTTCCCTTTTTGGTTTGGTGATGATACAAAGCAACAATGCAGTATGTCCTGCAAAACTGAACGCCTCCTGGCCCTAAACCATAACAGGGGGGAAATGACAGGGTTGTGTGTCAAGGCCGAAAAGGGGGAAGTGGTAGCAAGCGTATGTCTGTGTCTGGCGTGTCTCGGAACACTAATCGACACTTTACACATCCCACTCCTGCTCCTGCTCCTCGTCGTCGTTGGTCAGAGCCGCGAACGAGGACTTCTGGGCGAAAGTGGTAGGCCGGCCGTTGGCGCGGGTAGGCTGCTGGGCGGGCGTGACGACCGGTTGCTGGACGGCGGGGGTAGCCTTCAGGGGCCTCTGGACGCTCGAGGTGACGCTAGACTGGTCGTTGCTGTTGTCGTCGCTCGTGAGGGCATCCTTCTTGGGCTTCGACTGCTTTGCCTTCTTCTTGGTGACGGTGTTCCAGTTGTCCTCGTCCTTGAGAAGCGAGAGCTGCTCCTCCTCAGAGGGAAGAGTGGCGACCCAGTTGTTCGAAGGAGACGAGGCCTTAATGGTGTCCGTCTTGCTAGCGGTGTCGGAGGTGGTAAAGGTGTCCAGGGGCTGGACAGGGACAAACTCGCTCGAGGTACCGTTGGTGCCATTGACACCGTTCGAAGCAGTCCAGGCGCTGCTCTTCGGCGCGGCGTTGTTCGTGAACGTGGAGCCGTCCTTAGCAGGGCGGCCCTCCGCTATCCTCGCGGTACGGCGTTGTTCCTCTGCCTTGACCTTGCGCGCCGCCTCCTCGGCCTCCCGGGCAAGCTTGGCTGCCTCTACCTTGGCGCGGTTCTGGCGCTGCTTCTTGGTCTCCTTGACCTCGGGAGCCTTGGCCTTCTTGTTGTTCGGCTTCGCGGCCTTGTCGGTGTCGGTCAATCGAAGGACAGAGGGACCGGAACTGCTGGGCTGCTCGAGCATATCGCTGACGTCACGGGAGTCGACGGGCGTGAACTCGGGCGAGGCATTGGATGACTGGTCGTCGTCGGCATCGGCTCCGGTGGTCGATGATGGGGCGGAGACCTTGGTCGATGATGGGGCCGGGACCTTGGCCGGCTTGGGGGTGTTGTCCGCCTCCAGTGCACGAGACTGCTTGACGGACTTTGACTTCTTCTCCTCCTTCTTGGGGGCTGCGAAGCTTGTTCCCTGCTTGATGCTGGCCAATTGCTTCGCGAACTCCCGGTTATCGACACCGTCATCATCGGAGCTGTAGTCGGCCTGCTTCTTGTTGGTAGTGGTCGACAGGGGCTGTTGCGAAGTTGGTCGTTGCTTGGCCTTTGCGGCCTTGTCTGCTGCCTTCTCCTCCTTCACCAGGGACTCTCCCCTCTGGCGCTTAGCCTTGTTCTTGGCCTCCTTCTTCTCGGGGGCATATCGGTCCTCGATTCGCTTCTTCTGCTGGGCGGCGGCTTTGGCGAGCTCGCGCTTCTTGTTGCCATCAAAATAACTGAAGGCATAGTAGCCCGCGATGGAGAAGACAATAACCCACCCACCGAGGGTCGACAGAGAGGCGCCCATGTTGTTAAAGCGGAGATGTCGGGAATTGGATGTAAGTGCCGTGTTGGGGGAGGATAGTCGGTTCACGAGTGTTGAATGTGAACGTGGGAGACTCGATGGCAAGCGATTGTCGATCTTCGATGACTCGCGGAATGCGGTTTAAGTTGGGTGGGAGGAAGTGTAGTGGAGGAGGAATGGGCTTGGGGAATTGGAAGATTTGAGAAATGGGATGATGTAGGTGGAGAGAAAAGGAGGAATTGGTCAACTCTAACGACTCGAAAGGGCTCTTGTCGTCCGATAAGGAAGGGGAGGCAAAAGGACGGTGCTTCTTTTTGATGCTCAACTATTTTGGCTGGGGTCAAATAACAGGTGGCTTTAGCAGAAGGTCGACTTTCCGTTCTGGAATCTCCACGCTGCCGAACAGAACACTCGGACCAGAGATGCCGCGTTATTGTGTCTCCATCAAGCGGACAATTTACCCCTGTCGCCTCACTGCGGGGCAAGTTTTAAGGAGAGTCACGAGGACTCGGCCAATGAGCGTGCGTTCTCTGATTCGAAACTGGCTGCTCCAAGTCTCCCAAGACTTCCTCAGCAAATACCTTAGTCAGATATCTGGCACACACACAGTGACACCTTCTTTCGCAGGCAGCAAGTGCGAGACAGCGAGTAAGGTAGCAAGAGAGACATTGGCTGCAGGAGAGACACTTGTAGAAGGAACGAATGCCCTCCGTGTCACGTGGACTACAAGGTACAGGTCTCACATCCTTATCCCCAACTTCACTCGTCCATATCCAAGCCCTGTGGCTTCGATATCATCTCCCTTTGCGCCAATAGGACCGGCAGAAAAAGGAGGTTTATATAAGGTAACGAGTGCCGCTCTATTACTTGTCTGGAACATCATTAGTCTTTCACGTGGAATAGACTGGCTGGACATATTCAGCTGAAGCTCAATATATCACAGTATAGTACACCAGGTTGTATGCTCACAAACAATATCTCGCAAACTGTCTCATCTTGGCCATACCGAACAGTCCTTGGAACTCCACTGCATATGTCTGCCAGCGTCTGTTCACACGCTCAGACTCGTGGAGGACAAACAAAGAGTTGCCCCTTTTCTGTCAATACCTTAATATCAACAACATCACTCACTGCAAGTGTCATGATGGAAAACCACTGAAGCAAGTATTTGCAGGCCAGAGCGAACAACAACGCTGAAGCGCTTTCCTTTCCTGGACAATTCTTCAGCGGAGATCTCCACCACCCAAATCCCTTCTGCCGCCGTAAGCCGCCGTTCCGAAGATAACACGGGATGTTGCTCGGGGCAAGCAAATGGGGCTCATCGTACCTGCCAGGGCGAGCAGCTCAACGGTTTACGAGTGGCTTTGAACGTTCACCTTCTTCTTATCTGTCCAGTATATATCTGCTTTACGTGCTTCATCTTCTTTCAGGAAAGAGCGTCCTCAGTCTCATTACTATAGCAAATATCTGCAGATACATCTCATACATATACCTGAATCATGGCTCCCAAGAACCGTGTCATTATCGATACCGACCCAGGTGAGACACGCAGCTCGGGGCGGTGACACAGCGCCGCTCATCTCATGCAGGTAGCTTGCTAACGAATGGGGCTCTAGGTGTGGACGATGTCATTGCCTTGCTCCTGGCCATGAGCGCCTCGCCCGAGGAACTCGAGGTCCTGCTGATCTCCGTCACGTACGGCAACGTCGAGCTGCACAACTGTCTGCGGAACGTCATGGCTCTGTTCCATGTGCTTGAGAAGGAGGAAGCCTGGAGGAAGTCGACTGGGAAGGCTGAGTTTGGGGCGCTGAACGCGTACAAGCCTGTCGTGGCTATGGGTGCTGAGCACCCGTTGGAGGATGATACTCTGATGGCTGATCATTTCCGCAAGTCGCTCTTTTAAACCTGCAAGCAGCACAGCTCCGGCACTAATACAGATCATGTAGATGGCATCGATGGCTTGCACGGTGTTCACGATGAACACCCACATCTGACTCCAGCACAGGAATGGCGGGCACTGTTCAAGGAAGCCAACCCATCATCTCAGTCCACCGAGCTTCCAAGCTATGCAAAATACTTCACCCCCTCCAAGACAGTGGCGCACAAGGAGATCCTGCGCATCCTCAGGGAAGAGCCGGACAACACCGTCAGCATCGTCGTCCTGGGACCCATGACCAACGTCGCCCTCGCAGCGTCCGAGGACCCAGAGACCTTCCTCCGCGCAAAGGAGCTAGTGGTCATGGGCGGCGCAGTCCACGTGCCGGGCAACATCACCCCCTACGGCGAGTTCAACACCTACGCGGACGCCGTAGCCGCCGCAAGGGTGTTTGCGCTGACGTCGCCCACTCCGGCTTCGACCATGCCGCCCATTCCCCTCGACATGTCGACTCTTGCCCCCTACCCCACCAGGCTCTCCCGCCGGCTGAAGCTGACCCTCTTCCCGCTGGACATCACCACCCCCCACGAGCTGCGCCGGAACGCATTTACCAAGGAGATCGAGAAGCACAGAACCGCGGGCAGCCCGCTGGCTCAGTGGGCCGGCACCTTCATTCTGCGCACATTCGACAAGATCGACTCCATCGTCGGCGACGGCAGCGAGGCCGGCCTCTCGCTCCACGACCCCCTCTGCATGTGGTACATGTTGAAGCGCGACGACCCGGCGTGGAAGGCCACCCCCAAGCCGGAGGACATCCGTATCGAGACTTCGGGACAGTGGACGCGGGGCATGCACGTCGTCGACCGGCGGCAGATCGCGAGAGAGGAGGAACTCGAAGACCCCAGCATCACGACGAACCCGGAGGATCCCGTGGATGCCGTCACCTTCGACAAGAACCTACCGGGTGATCACTTCGGCTGGCTGAGTGCCAAGAAGGGGAACAGGATCACCAGGATGGTCGAGTCGCCCGGCACGGAACTGTTCCCGCAGGACTTGATGACGCGGATCTTTGGTTAGATTTTGAATTGTGATTTTGCATTTTGAGGGGTATCTTGGCTCTCAAGTCTCTCTGGTTAATAGCGGTAACATCCCAAGCTCTTCTTTGTTTTCGCGTTAGCAAGACAAACAAGATAGAACTTGGAAGAGTGGTAGAAGCGTGAGATTGCATACCCTGTGTATAGCCAGCGCACATATCTTCCCGACATCCCTTGTCTCGCTTCCCAAAAAATCGCGCGGTAGACCATCCAACGTGATCCAATGCCTTTGCACCCAGACACTTCCTGCCTGTCTTGCGCTATTGAAGGCTTCCGCGGCGGGATGCTTATTTTCAACCCTTTCCCATTCCCTCATGCCACACACTCCGTCTCAAGAGTGCTTCGTTCCACCTATTGCTGCACCCTTGACTTTGGTCCAGTCTATGCTGTTGTCGAGATCCTCGTCCACCAGGCCGACGGTGCAGACATTGTCGCCGCGGACGATGTACAGGCCCAGCGGCTCCTCGGCCGATGGCTCCATGTCTTCGGGGTCACGGATGATGCGCTCGATAGTCGACTGCATGACCTGGAGGAGCACAAATGTTAGCCATAGCTAGCACAATACAGCAAGAAGAGAGGGTGGTAATGTCGTGCCAGGTTCGTCTGGTTATCGCAAGACACTAGCTTTCCGACCAGTGTCCGTCCGTCGGCTGTGATGACACATATCTTCTCTGTCACAGATGTTAGCAATTTGCAGCCGCACACTCGGCCCAGAGAGCCGCAAGGGACTTACTCTCGAGGTACGGATTGAGGCCCGACATCGTGACAGATGGGGAGTACGCGAGGATTCTGGAGACGACGATGGAAATAGGGGTGGTTCGATCAGATTGAACTCAGCAAAGAGAATCTGGTCATTCGCGGGAAGGATGGGGTAGGCGGCCAACTCGTGTCAAGGTCGGCAAAGGAGCAGGGAAGGGGACATTCGTGGTGAAGCTTGGAGCTCTCGGATGACTTCAGAAGACGGGAGCTCGGGCCTTGCGAAGCAGGTGAAAGGCCGCTAAGCCTGTTACGTCAATATCACGGCAATACCCGATATATGAATTGGTATTGGGTACAACGATATCCCAGCTCTCATCTTCACTCCTACACTTCGAGCCAGACAACTCACATCAAATACCAGTCTAGTTTATCTTTCATCTACTAAGGTAGATACATCGCGTATTTCGCAAGCTTGTACACGCACTATCCATGAGCTCAAGCACTCTGAGCAACTCTCACTCTCCTCAGCTTGAAGCCTTCAACATTCCATCTGCCAGTAGACCTGCCGCTGCTTTCCAAGAAGCCTAGCTCAATGGCCTCAAGACTGCGTCCCCTCGTCTCCTGCATGAACAATGCGATGAAGACTGTACAGAACAGAGTGCACGCAGCAAAGAAGTAGTATGCACCAAAGCTCGACGACGCGATCAGCGCCGGAGTCGTCAGTGCGACAATGAAGTTGGCAGTCTGTTGTTGTTCGCCAAGTCAGCAACCATCCTCTTCAGGGGCACACAAAGGAAAAGACATACCCAGTTCGCACTCTGCGCCAGACTGCTCGCACTGCTCCTCGTCTTCCGCGGCATGCTCTCAACCACGAAGGTCCGGAACCCAATCGCCCACGTGCCGACAAACACGATAGCAAACAGGTAAATGCACACAATGACCACCCACCTGCCCGCCCCGGAGTCCGCATGCACCTCGCCGGCAGCATACAGACTCCCCATCAGCAACATCAAGAACGTGATGATACTCCCACCAAGCAGACTACTCGTCCGCCGCCCCCAGTGATCGGCGAACAGCGTCGCCGGCACGGAAGCAGCAAGCATCACCAGCGCCGACACGCCCGAAGCCAGGAAACTCGCCTGCTCGCTCGACAAGCCCGCCTGCGCGAACAGGATGGGCGCGTAGTACAGCACGCCGTCGATGCCGCTGAACTGCTGGAACCCCATAAGAAAGCACCCGAACGCCGTCCGGCCCCTAAACGGCGCGCTGAACGCCTCCCGGAAATCCCTAAACGTCGCCTTCAGGCTCTCCGCAAAGCTCAGCTCGGGCGGGTGCTCCAGCCCTGAAGAGCTCTGCTCGAGCAACTCCCGCTGCTCGTCCTCGCCCAGCCCGAGCTGCGCGATGATCCGCCTCGCGTCGTCCGTCCTGCCCTGCGCGAGCAGCCACCTAGGCGAGTCCGGGATTAGTAAGGTGGTGGCGCTGAACGCGAACCCGAAGAAACTCGCCAGCGCGAGCGGTAGCCGCCAGGAGATGCTGCTGGCTCCGACGCGACTCGTGCCGTAGCACACGAAGTAGCCCGCCGCCAGCCCCGTGCCCACGCCCAGCTGGGGGATGCTCGTCATGATGCCCCTCACGCGCGTGGGGCTGATTTCCGAGACCTGCACGTAGCAGGCCGAGATGAACAGCCCCTCCCCGAGCCCCTGGATGAGTCGTCCGAAGATGAACACGCCCAGCTTGGTGCTGCCGCACTCCACGGCCGCGCCGACGCCGTAGATTAGACTGCCGAGGGCGATGATGCGCGTGCGCCCGTGGCGGTCGGCGAGGATGCCAGCCACGAGGGCGGCGAGGGCGCCCGTTAAGAGGACGGAGGAGACGACGGCGCCGTGCAGGGTGGGCGAGAGGGCGCCGAAGGTGGCGGTGAAGGAGGACATTGTCGTTACGGGGCCGATCATGCCCGTGTCGTAGCCGAAGAGCATGGCGACGCAGGAGGCGAGGATGCTGGAGCGGATGTAGAGGGGGATGGAGCTGGTGAGGCGGCTGTAGGCCATTTTGGCGGTGGGGAGGGGGTTGATGGTGGTGGTGGTGGTGGTGTGTTGAGCGGTTGCGCTCGGGGTGTCGAGGACCATTTGTTGTAGGCTCGGGATGCTGTCGTCTCGACTGGCAGTGATCTGCTCCTGGGACGACATCTTGAGTGCCCGAATGCAGGGTGTCACCCCCTTTTCTAAAGGTGTTCTTTATAGTAAAGTGAGTAAGTAAGTCTATGCCATCAGCACCGTGAGCGGCGTCATGGGGGCTTACAAACTCACGGCGCCCTTTCAATAAGTGGCAGTACCGTGCTATGAGCTATCTCTACGTCAGGCGGGTGTCAATACGCGCCTTATCGGTATTTGACTCGGTGTTATACTAAATCCAACCAATGAGAAGGCCAGAAAAGCCATTGACTGCCGCCGATCACAGGCATGGAAGTGTTCTGGAAACTAGTTCTATGGGTCCTTCGCGGTATTGCTGCTTTGAGCTGGGCCGACGACCTTCAACACGTCGGCGAGGAAACCCCGGAGTTCGTATTCTGGCGAGCTAGCCAAAGGTGGTTGCAGCGAAGGTGAGCTTGTTTTGTGGCATTGCCAGTCGACCTTCTCAGAGTCGAACATGGTCTCGCAATAAGTATGCAGTGCTTGCTGTAACAAGTCTTCGAGGACTGAGATTCGGAAGCAAAGATGGCTCGAAGCTTGACCTTTTTTTGGCTCTCGACAATACGGGAAGAACACCGTTATAGGGCAGAGCGAACTTGTCCGTGTAAATCTCAGAAGCCAAGCACCGGTCATGCATGAGGGTCCCGACTAAAAAGTCCGGACCTGGGACTTATATCGTTTTCAGGCCGCCGTACAGAGTCCAAGGGAGTACTGACATTCCATTACTAATACGTATCTTGTCGTTGGCTTTCCATGAAGCTAGAGCTGTGAAGAGAAAAGTCTTTCCGGAGCTGCCGCTCCTTGCCGGCAAGCACACGGCGTGACAGCGGGCACTTCGGCGCCAGTGGCATTCAGGCTGAATGACTTTCGGGCTCTGAACGGGGCCAGGAGCTCTCTCTCCCAGCTACCCCGCACCGACAAGAAGCAGCGGAGCCCATTCCCCTGGGATGATATCGTGGGGGCTTGCTTGTCGTGTGCTCTCCTTGTCGGTCCAGTCTGCACAGTATATGCAGATAGTCTGCTAATGCATCTGGTGTAGCAAATGTACATCCAATTGTCATTGACTCCAGCAATTCTCTCTCAAGCAGGGAACAGAAGCTTACTAGCGAGGAGGTCACCCATTGGCACATTCATCCATTGACACATTCCCGTGCTTAGCGCGCTTCCACAGAGACCGGACCGTGATCTGACACCCAACACCCCGAACCCGGGGAAGTGGATTCGCTCACTCCTATATAGCCGCTGCTGGACGCCGCCGGACGACACACACGATGCCTCCTCCCTTCCGCGTCAACTCTGCCTTTAACATTTTCAGGGGCAACTATAGACCTAGACTTATCTCATTCATCGAAGCCTTCAAGTCGAGTCAAGCTGTTAGGCCCTACGCAATGGCTGCGGAAAGCAAGATGATACAGGCCAACCGGCTGAAGAAGGTGTTCACCGAGAACAAGGGGCCGGCGATGGGGTTCTGGCAGATGTTGCCCGGGGCCAACATTTCGAGGGCACTGGCGAGAGCGGGTGCGGATTGGGTTATGGTTGATTGCGAGCATGGTTGCATGGATGGTGAGGATACCATGGACTCCTGTGTACTGGGCTTCGCGATTAACAGTGCACATGAAGACAGGTCAATGCACGAGGCCGTGTCGGCAATCGCAGCTGTTGGTGTTTCTCCTATCGTGAGGATACCGGATATGCAATCTTGGATGATCAAGCGTAAGCCAGATACCCGCTGTACTCGACAAGAACGCGACAAGCTAACATTTCCCAGGCGCTCTTGACTGCGGTGCTCATGGAGTAAGAGAGCCACAACTCCGCCAAACTCAAGTTGCATTCTGACCACCCCCCCAGATACTAGTCCCCATCATACGGACCGTCGACGAAGTAAAAGCCATAGTCCGCGCCTCCAAGTTCCCACCAGAAGGCCAGCGCGGGTTCGGTTCGCCCTTCTCGATGCAGAACTTCGACCCCATGCCGACCATGACCGAGTACCTCCAACAAGCCAACAGCAGCCTCCTGACCATGGTGCAGATCGAGACCAAGGAGGCGCTGGACCTGGTGGACGAGATAGCGCCGCTGGTGGACGTCCTCTTCGTCGGGCCCTTCGACCTGGGCAACAACATCGGGCACCCCGTCATCGACGGCGTCATCAAGCCCGAGCTGGAGGACGCCATCAGGAAAGTCGTCGCCGCGGCCAAGAAGGCGGACAAGAGGGCGGGCATCTACTGCACCAGCGGGGAGCAGGCGAAGTACTTCGCTGATATGGGGTACCACATGATCCATGTCGCGACGGATATCACGGCTCTGCAGGCCGTGCTGGCGGATACGCTGGCGGTTGCGAAGGGGCAGGCCAAGCCGAAGGCTGCTGGGTCGTACTGAGGGCGGCGCGACGGTTGGGGGGAAAAGGGGGTGAGAAGCAGGAGTGGTGTGTATAAGTGGCGTGTTTGACCATAAAAGCGTTGGAAAAGGATGTTTGTTGGCTATGATCTTTCGGCGAGATCCATCTTGGCTTTGACTTCTTCGGGCTTGAAGCGGTGCATGAGCTTGATGGCTTTGGATGACCTGCTGGGATCTTCTTCCGGGAGGGATGCTTTGCTGATGTGAATCTGGGCGACGGTCAGCAGGAGATCAGGATTCAAAAGGAAGCCTTATAGAAAATGATCACTCACCACCGGCACGTCAAAGTCATACATATCCCTCCATGGCTTTGCCTCAGGCTTCATGATATCCACCTCTTTAAACTGAAATGGCCGAGTGTCCCAGACATCAGAGAGGACAGACTTGGCCTGAGTGCAGAGCCCACATGTCTCACGTGTGAACAGTGTGATACGGACAGACTGCAAGAGACGAGTTGTAAGTCTCATTGTGTTGACTTCTCTTGATATGCCTTGCTCCAAGGAGAAAAGTTGCTCTGTGGAAATTGATGATAGGTTGTTTTGTTCACTGCAACAACTCCAGTGCCTCAGCTTCGGGAATCGAACCACGCTATCCCCTTAACGGCTAGCGGATGACCGTTCTCGGTATCTCGTACCAGTCGTCAACTCCTTCTCCCCGCCCCCACCAGAATTTCCACGCTCTTCGAAGCTCCTCCAAAGCTCCGAAGCTATACCAAGCTCTTGGAACTTGTACATATTCTAGCCGAACTGCCCGGACTGTTCGTATTGCCAGCCCCAACTTACAGGCCTTGTCTCGAAAGTCTACAGCTCAGCTCCTCTCGATCCGTCTGAATAATCCTTACGAACCGTTCTTCTTACAACCGTTACAATGGCGCAAAAGTGCGTTCATCAAGGTTGCGGCAAAACGTTCACCGACGTGGACGAGGTGTGCAACTACCACCCGGGCCCTCCAGTCTTCCACGAGGGCCAGAAAGGTAAGGGCACCCAATTATACGCTTATCGTCCGGGACATGAGACTTACTAATCCCTTGTCCAGGCTGGAAATGCTGCAAACCCCGCGTCCTGACCTTCGAGGAATTCATGTCCATCCCGCCCTGCACCCAGGGTAAACACAGCACGACCGACCTCCCTCCCCAAATCGAAAAGCGCGAGGGCGAGCAACTACCCTCCAGCACCGCCCCGGCTGAGCAACAGCAACCACCCGCCCCTCCCCGGGGTCCCATCACGGTCGGCGAGGTCTCCTCGACCCCTCCCCCGCCGCCCCCCGAGTCCGAGGACGACGACCCCAGCCTAGACATCCCCGACGGTAGGGTGTGTAGGCGGCGTGGGTGCGGAGCTACCTACGACAAGAAGAAGGGAAGAGAAGGGGAGGAAAAGTGCGTCCACCACCCGGGCGCGCCTATATTCCACGAGGGGAGCAAGGGGTACAGCTGCTGCAAGAGGCGGGTGCTGGAGTTCGACCAGTTCATGAAGATTGAGGGGTGCAAGACGAAGGACAGGCATTTGTTCGTGGGCAGTGGGAAGGAGGATAAGGAGAAGGCGAGGACGTTCGCTGAGAATGGGGGCGAGGAGGTTTTGGATACTGTTCGGTAAGTCCATGCTCTCCGTTCAGGCTAAAGATCTGGGACTGGGGGGCCCCATTGAGAGATCTTGGTTGGGCGTTGGAGATCTACGGCTTATCTGGGACCGGCACATCTCCCGACCCGATCTGAGATCTACAAACTGCCCAGCCGGCCTCTTTCTCAGCCACGTCTCAAATCAAAACCTGGAGCTCATCTCAACGCCCGGTGGGGAGTTGCCAGCACCAATCACCAATCGTGGGACTCAAAGACTAACACGTGTGTGTTTAACAGACACGACTTCTACCAAACCCCCTCGTCTGTAATCGCCTCCTTCTTCCTCAAAAAGATCGACAAGGACGCCGCCAAGGTCGGCTTCGAGACACAGCAGCTGGACCTCGACCTCCCCACCACGGACGCTCCCACGCCGAAGCGGTACAAGAAAGTGGTGGCCCTCTGGGGCCCCATCGACGCCGCCAAGTCGAGCTACAAGATCCTGGGCACCAAGCTCGAGGTCACCCTGGCCAAAGCGGACGGGAGCTCGTGGCCCGTGCTGCGGAGCGAGGATCGGGTGACGGGGGAGATATTGCAGGTTGGGCGGGCGGGGAGGGTTGTGCAGTAGGTTGAGATCTTTCGGAGGGAAAGATAGATAGGGAAAAGAAAGGGCCGAGATCCTGCAAGCGAAACGGTTTGGGGAGGGGAAGGGACAAGAGATAATGGGGTATGACCGATGACGATCATCGAGATGTGTAGATATGGGAGTGGCTTGGGCTTGTTACAGTCCAAACCAGTCGGAGGGAATACCACAGCCAAGGCTCGTCGAGCCAAGCAAAGGGACGGGAGGACAGTCCAAGGCCAGCGCGGGAGGACAGCCAAGAGGGCGGTGTTCGGCGCCTGTAACCGAAGCGGTGTTTGTTTGCAAACTATGGTCTAGAAAAAAGGGTGGGTTACGGCAGATCAAAAAAGCGTTCATCATCAGTGGGTTGGTTACACCTCTTTTCCTTGGTCCAGTGTGTGTGTGGTCCTGGATATATTGTCGAGACGGGTTACTCCGTTGAGAAGGTTTCAGTCACTTGTACTGTGTATATCTATCTATCTGATCTGGGCTTTTGCAGAAGCGGGATATGGATATGCGCTCAGCCACCCGGCTACATGCGTCTTTGATTTGTGCTTGTGTCGCCGCTTGGCAGAGCCTCAAGTTTGAAATGACTTCACACACTCCGTCTTGGCTGTAGAACGGTAAGCTTTCCGCGCAAGGCTGGCACACTTCTGGGCTCCAGATTGGGTACATGTAGGCTTGTGAACGCCCCCTTCCGCTTCTCCCGTACGTACCTTAGCTGGGCATGCAGGAGCCGAGAAAGGAGACGGTAGACGGCATTCCCTCATTGCAAAACTTCCAAGGCAGATAGATCATGGTGAAATCCTGGACAGATCTGATACACGGTATATCACGGGGACATGCTATACATAGATGAGATCCAGATCTTAGGTGTTGTATGGCAGTTGGGGGCCACGAAAAAAAAAGAGGTAATATAGTCGTCAACTGGTGCTACAGCTTGCCTTCCTATCGGTCCTATAGCCGTGCCGGCCAGCCAGCCTGTTTTGTCTCATCGATCGGACGGACTCTATCATCATCGAAAGAGAAGCGAGCCCAACAAGCGAGACACGGAAGATGCCATCACGGTGTTTGTTCGACTCTGACGTGCTCATCCCAGTCACTCAAGTCACAATATCGCATCACTCATTCCGAAAGTGTTCCGCCAAGATAAGTCACAAAACACCGCCGAGCGTTACACCACCGGCAGTGCTGTTGGGGAAGGAAGGGAAGAAGGAAGAAACAATGTTGTTCTAAGTTCTACTACCCTAGCTAGCCTACCCAATCCATGTTGAATGCCATGCCAACGTGGCGGGTGATAGGTAACGAACGACTGTTGAGTCGTCGTAATCAAGATGCAGGACGAAAACAGAGGAAAGAAAAAAGAAAGATAGGGAATAAGCAATCCAGAGTCTAGTAACTCCTGTGGCTTTTGGGCATGCTTTTGGTTCCGTTTATCGGGCTCATCGGATCGCCCAACTCCGTCGCTCGGCGCTTTCATGACTCTGCAGACCCCATGATAATCCAAATGTCAGCCTTTTTCGTTGCCTGTACAACACAGAAGCAGTGGTGATCATGCGGACATAGGCCCCCTCGGTGTCGGGGACGTCGGACTCCCGACCTCGCAACTACCTGGACTGTCACTCCTCGTAGCACCACCGGCGGTGGGAATCGTCTCCGAACCGACGGCCACAGCAGCAGTTGGACTTGTGGGAGTGATGGTAGTACCGGTCCCAGGGAGGGAGCTCCTCATGATGGAGTCGCTCCCCCCCCTGAGCCCTCTTACACTGCCCGCCGGTGTCGAACCTTCCTTCCCGACAATAGGTGGAGGCGTCTGGATCCTCACCGAGGTCGCACTACGACGCGGTGTAGAACTCCTAGGAGCGACCGCAATGGGCCCAGGTGGCGGCTGGATTTTGGACGTGGTGGTTGTACTAATGGTCTTGCCGTCGCTGAGGGTGAAAATCCCCTGCCCGTTGGTGTTGGTGCCGATTATGTTCGCCTGCGCCGTCGGGGAGAGTAGGGCACCGATTTGTGGCGCGGTCGACTCGCAGAGCTGGACGATCGTCGCGCCGTCCGGGGTGTAGCCTAGGAGTCTGGCTGTGTAGTTGTACTCGGACTCTATGTCCTTTTCCTCGTCTTCTGCGATGGTTTCGCTGGGAATGTTAGTATGGTTCGCGGTGAGTTCGTTGGGACAGAACTGCCGAAGGGAACGCGGCAAGAAAAGTGTTTAGACAGTAAGTAGTCTTACCTTGTGCTCATGCCCGCCAGGTCTCCAGAGCTTGGTCCCAGTCTGCTCCGCCGGATGCTGCCGCGCCCTCTGACGGACTTGACCTTCTTGTGCAAGGCGCCCTGGATAATGTGTCCGAGGCCCGCGACGACCAGAACGGGTGTGCCTAGTGCTAGTGCCCAGGGACTGGTGCGCGAAAATGGAAGTTAGACCTAGATCATCGCAACCCAAGTTTCCCCACGGATGGACGACTCACGGATGTTTCCGGCCCCGAATGGTATGAAATACGGCGAGCAGCACACCAAAGATGGCGATCAGCGAGCCGATCTGCATCACCGTCCAGGTGGACCAGTACAGCGACATCAGGTCCTCGCCGTCGCAGAACTGCAGCGCCATGAGCGCAAAAACCTCCATCACCACAGCAACGACCGAGACGACCGCGTAGACACTGCAGACGAGCATACACCGCTGCATCTTGCGCTTGTGATCGACGGAACCGGGTGTGAGGTCCTGAACTGCATCTATCGATCTGTAGTGGATGTTAGTATGCGCATATAAGGGGTTGGCGGGCAAGGGGGGGCGACTGACCTGCCATAGCGCCATGAGGCGGCAAACAGCATGAAGATGACGATGACAAAGAGAACCCAGTAGATCATATCGAAGTGATGACGGTCAAGATGCGCTGCGAACCTAGCGTAGTGCATACATTTCCCGTCGTCGGTGCCGTCGTATGATCCAGCCATGGGACCGCTGTCGTCTCGTCTCGTGAACGTCTCCGTAGAATCCCAAGAGTGTGGTAGTAGGGGGGTAAGCATAACTGGTAGCCGGTAGGAGAGTAGTATCATTACGAGAAAATGGCCTGATGAGGGACTTGGCCTGAGGTTATATCCAGGGATATAGATGAGAGCGAGTCAACAGAGGGGGTGTCTTGTGGCTCACGGCGCAAAGCCATGTGTCACGATGCGTCGTGGGCCGCTTGGGTATGTCATTGTGTATCTTGATGAGAAGAGAGCGGGAGAGCGCACAGATGAGCACGATCGCGATCGGGTACTGACAGAGCCAAGGAAGAGCAGGCAAGCAGATGGCTGGCAGCGAAACGAGGAGAGGTGTAAACAATATCCACATCGGTAGAGGAAAAGGCAGCGGCAGGACATGATGTGGAACTCTTGCTCCCTGTGTTGCCATTGACTCTCACTCGCAGCTGCAGGTTGCAGAAGTGGACCAGGGGGGAAGAACGTTGCAGTGAGTCGGCTCGACGATATATCAAAAGTCTTGAGTCCAATTTGTCTGTGGATCACCAACTTGGTCGGCAGTATATTTGTGTATAGCTGCTCAACTTCTGCTCTGCTTGGCTCCTTCGATACTGTTCGACACAGACGGAAGCAGACATAGTACTGCCGAAACGTCTTGACTTGGCGACTGAGAAAGATAGCCAAGAGCGTTGTCGGTTCCGAGCTCGATATGACAAGTTCCCGCGGCAGTACAACCATACTACCTTGCCAGCTTTCCAGCGCAACTTTCTTCCTCCGGGCGCCGTGCTAAAAGCTCGGGCACAAAGCTAGGATTCCGTCCAAACCTTGCTGCGGTCATGAAGGTGGAAGCTGCGCTCACAAAGTCAATCGTCCTTCAGTTCCCTCTAGTTCATGCCTTCCATGAGTTCGACCGCGTCCAGCACCATTCCCCTGCTGAAAATATAGTTTCGGAGTGCCTCGAACTCTGGGCCATTCTCCTCCCCGTACCTGTGCTGCTCCTGAAAGCCAAATGCACAAGCAACCTTATCCAGCGCCGCGCGCTCTTCCTCGCGGAGCCATCTCTGACGCAGCGGCAGTCCAGGCAGCCATGTGACGCGCCTCATCTGGTCGTTGGACGTCGTGACCACAACTACCCCAATAGTTCCCGTAAAGGCCACGTAGGCAAGGATTGCTGCGAAAGCGATTCCAGTCGCGGAGCCTTGGTCCATCGAGTCTTGCAGCATCGACATTCTGGTTGCCAAGCCGTAAGCCAGCGCCGGCACAAGTGTAAGCGCCATCCCAGGTATCACGGCCTTGTTCAACAGCTTGGACTGCAGAAACGGTTTTGCCGCATATGTGTTGGCGACAATGCCAATGGCAGAGTCGATGTCCTTGGCCGCAATGGCGGCGTCCAGAGCCCTGTCTGCAGTCCCAGAGGATACAGTATTCTGCACCCTGTCGGGGTTGCGGCTTTCGAATTGGATGGTGCCCCCAACGTTCTTCGGGATGGGCTTGTTGCGGTAGAGCGAGAATATCTCGGTCAGGGTCTGTGGTCTGCCAAGTCGCGCCTGTATCCTCACATACTGATCCAAAAGACGAGGTGTGAGGACAACCGTAGGATGTGTGACAATAGTGTACGCGGCATCCGATATTTTCCTCACAAGCTCTTGCTTTCCAGATGGCCGCGAACGTGGTGGTTCCGCCGGAGCCGGTGTCCTCGACTTCTTCTTTTGTTTCTTCCCGTCCAGGTCCAGTATATGTGTGATCGCAGATTGGCCCTCTCCATCATTTCGAGCATCCGGCGACTGCTCACTCTCTTCTACCGCATCCACGTCGATCTGACCAACCGCCCGTAGTGCATCGTATGTTGTTTTCTCCGACGGTATGCCCTGCTGTGCCAGGAAAGCACTCGTTACTCGGTCGACGAGGGCGGCAAGATTCGCTGGGTCCGCAACCTGTTGTCCCTGCAGTCGGCTGATGACATGATTGTCGGGTGTTGAGGCAGAGTCCTCCAGCTGTGCTTCTCTCCGTTTTGTTGTTGTTATTGACCTTCCAAGCCGCTGGAGGGATATGGACTGGGCCGACAGCTGCTGCAAGCTTCTTGCTCTAACTTTGCTACCGCTTGCTGTAGAGAATGTCTGTGGTAGTGAACGCGTCTGTTGCCTCGAGACAGACTGGCATATCTGGCATATTTGTGCCCGGGGCGCATTTGTGAGTGCGCGGCGCATCATGTCGTAGTCGAGGCGTCGATGCTGAGATTTATAGGTCTCGGTAGAATTAGGGTGTCCGGTCCGTGAGTCACTAACTCTGAGGTGATGTGACAATAGGCACAGTCGTCGGCAGATTGGCTCGAGTGCTCAGATAATGGTACGTTTTCCGGAGCTTCAGACCGTGATCTCCAATGTCTTTTGCAGCTGCAGATCTTTGGAAGCTCAAGCTCAGGAATACGTACCAAGCGATCTTCAACAGGGATCTCGGGCCACAGCTGGCAAATACTCCACTTCCTCGGCCTCCACCTGGCAGGTCTTATTCAAGTGTGACGACACGCGGCTCCCCTTTCATACCCGACCACAGCCTTCTAGGCATCTTCACTCCGCGATAACTTCAACCGATTGATCGTGGAGCACAATAGACATTTCACCCGTTTCCCAAGTCTTATATCGTATAACGACCGCAACTACTTAGCCATCTACCTATACCAACGTAAAATTCGCATAACTACCTCTTATCGAGCGCCGAGTTCACTCCGCTTCAGCGAACAGGAGGCAGCCAACATCCGCCTGTTCGAAACCACGCACATTACTCCACGACGGACACAGAACGAAGCTCGAACTTGGACAGGCGATAGACACACAATGCCGCCGCCACCTCCACCTCCACCGCCTCCGCCAATGCCGGGCCGGGGCGGTCCGCCTCCGCCGCCACCACCTCCTCCGCCAGGGGGAGCTCCAGGAGGTGCAGCTCTACCAGCAAGGGCACCGCCAGGGCGAGTAAGGATTCCCGATCAATATCCCACTGTCTTTCACTCGGCGAAGTCTATCGTTACTCACACTACCAGCAGGGAGCGCTCCTGCAAGACATCACCAAGGGCAAGGCGCTCAAGAAAGCCGTTACGAACGACCGATCTGCGCCGATAGTAGCACCAACATCTGGGGGCGGAGGTGCAGCACCAGTAGGAGGAGCACCGCCTATTCCGGGGATGGGCAAAGCACCAAGCAGTCTGGCGCCACCACCTCCTGGTAACAGAGCTAGAAGCAACAGCGACCAGAGCGACAGGCAGCAGTCGGCCGCCTCGGCAATGAGCGGCGCTCCTCAACTGGCCGGGCTGTTTGCCGGAGGCATGCCAAAACTACGCAAGACGGGAGCTGGTGTTGATACTGGAGGTATGTATGCTCAAGGGGACATAAGATGCTTGTGCACTGCTAACAGCTCGAACAGCAAACCGGGACTCCTCCTATCTCTCCGACCCCGAATCATCCCAGAGATCAGTGCCAAAGCCGCCAGCAATGTCTGCACCAAAGCCACCACCAGGTGCAGCACCCGCGATCCCAGGGCGTCCGAGTGCAGCGGCTAGTACCCCAACCTTCCACCCCTCGATCGCAAACCTTAGGAAGACAGCAAACAGCGACAGGCCGCGGCCCTTTTCTTCTGCGTCCATGAAAGGACCACCGCCGCCAATAGGCAAAAAGCCACCTCCACCACCAGTCAACCGCAAGCCATCGTCACAGGCCCCTTCAGCTCCTCCACCTGTACCAGGGGCACCCGCACCACCTCCGCCTCCGCCACCTTCCTCGGCGCCGTCCGCTCCCCCGGCACCCCCTCCACCACCACCAATGATGTCAGCACCCAAACTCCCTCCAGCACCCTCACGCTCGCCTGCGCCGCCACCACCCCCTCCTCCACCTCCTTCGGCACCCAGCAGCATGTCCAACAACATCGCCGTCCAAGCCGCCGTCCGCGCAGCAGCAGCAGCAATAAGCCAACCACACACCTCCGCACCCCCGGCACCACCACCGCCTCCTCCTCCACCCACAGCATCTCCCGCCCCTCCACGCTCAGCTCCAAGCCCACCGCGCAGCGCACCAGCGCCGCCCCCTCCGCCATCCTCAGCGCCCGCTCCCCCGCCGCCGCCACCCCTCTCGCACACATCCTCCTCCGCCTCGGTGCGAAGCAACAACATCCCCCCTGCCATCCGGTCTTCCATGCTCGACCCGAGCAACTTCGTCATCTCCAACGGCGGGAGCAACCCGACAAGTCCCAGTCCGACTAGGAATGTGTCTAGCCCGCTGGGTACGGGGACGCTGGGTAATTTGACTGGGCAGCATACGGGACGGTACGTGGTCAACGACTCGCGGTGGAAGTTTGTCAGCGAGGACAAGTTCCCTAAGCCGAGGGACTTTGTGGGCGGTGCGAAGAAGTACCGCGCTGGGAGGGGAAGCAGTGTGCCGCTTGATTTGAGTGCGCTTTAGGTACTGTTTCTCGGGCCGGATGTGGATCTGGGGGCGTTGGGGCGGAGATGGTTTGATTAGGTCTTGGGTCCTGGAAGATAGGAGGGAGCGTGGTCAAATACTCATTATTCCGAGCTGGTTGGAGAGCGGAAAGAAAGCCAACTCATTTCGTTCTCTCTGGGACCACTGTCACAAGAAAGAAGCCGTAGCGACTTCGACAAAGTTACGAGACATAGATTATCAAGAGAATGACACTGCCTACCCGTCCCAAATTCCCTAGGTCTGCTGTGCAGCCATCTGGCACGGGAGCGTCTCACGATAGATACTAAAGTCTCCTGGTTTAGATTCACTACCCCCATACTTAAGTACCCAACCAAAGCAAGACTCCCCAATGCAACCCCAGCCTATAACAAATGAGAATCCTCAACCGGATAGATCGGACAGGCCCCTAACTCAGCCCAGAAGAAGCAAGCAAAATAACCAAAACCAACGCCTGCATAACGGATTAAGAACATCGTTGTGACGGATCGTGTATATCTCGTCAACAGCGAACCCAGGTTGCCAAGGTCATATCCCATATCCCCATGTCCAGTCCCATCTCGCCGTGATGGCAGCTCGTTCGAGAAAAAGCCACCAAACCACCCAATGTCCTTCTCGTTGCACATGTCTCCTTCAAACCCGACCTGCTTGGTATATAAACCCGTCATCATGTCCCGCGTATCATGCTCGTAAATCCCTTCGTCCTTCATCCCCTCATAATGGCTAGCTTCTCGTCTCCTCATTCATCCGCGCTCCCCCTCGCCTGTCGAGACACGCCGTAAAAGACATTAAGATCTGCGTCAGGTCAGACCACAACTACTAAAGGTCGTAACTGACTGCTTGAATAAGAGCGTCGAACAACCGCATGACATCTTTCACGTCCAAAGCCGATGACGCCGGCTTCAAAAGCCGAGCTGCAATCGCCTACCGCCGCCACTTCTTAAACACTCTCCCTCTTCTCAAAAAAAGGAGGGCCCCTCGATCGCACCAGTTCCTGCTTTCATTCAAGCAACAACACTCCTCCCAACCCCCCACTTAAACCTCCTCAGCGTACCGCCCGAAGAAGAACTCCTGATAACCTCCCTCCCACAGCTACTCGCATTCCCGGTAACCTCACCACCGGCAGCACCTCCGAATCCCAGTCCTCCCAACCCAGCAGCGCCCTCCTGTCTTCCCACCTCCCGACCGATGACGTACCCGGCCCCGAACCCGACGACGGACACGAGAACCAGCACGCCCGCGCTGACGACCCAGGTGAGGACGGTGGGGGATATACTCGTCGTTTGGGCGTCGGGGGAGGAGACGCCGGTGGGAGAAGCGGTGCGTTTCTTCTTTGTTGCACGGGGGGACTTGGCGCGGGCGGGGGTGGTGGCGGCGCGTTTGGCTTTGTCGCCCGGCGGTGAGCGGGAGGAGGTTGATGACGGGGCGGAGGGGGCGGAGGAGTTGGATGTTGTCCTGGCAGGTTGACGGACGTGTGGCGGGATGGGGTTGGGCGGTTGAGTTGTGGAGGCAGGAGGGCTGGCGCCCATGAGCTCGGACTCGGGGGCGAAGCGGAGGTTGAGGGGCTGCGTGGAAGACCCGGCTGGAGGGGCATGGTGTTCGGTCTCCTTCTTCGGCAGCGCCCGGGCGCAGGACAGGAGGGGTGTTAGGCTTGCGCGCAGGGCGGCGTCGTTGTCGGCTTGGTAGGAGGGCGACATGAAGTTCGAGGCGCGGTTGGGGCGGGTGTGGGCGCGGGCGGCCATGGATGGGCGGGAGGAGGAAGGGTGTTGTGGGATGGCGGAGGAGGTGGAGTGACGGTGCAGGTGTGAGGGCGGGTGGGAGAAGGCGTTGGGTTGCGGCCGGAAGGTGGGCGAGGTCGAAGGGCGGCCGCGGCCGACGCCCAGGGCGGTGGAGTTCTCGTCGTCGTCGTCTGTGTCCGAGTCGGCGACAGCAGGGCCGACGGCGGTTTGTTCGGTGCGAAGAGGGGCGGAGGGACTGAGTTGCTCGTTGGAGCTGGTCAGGATGTGGTCCTCTTCGCTCTCCGTCTCGTCGTATTCTTCTTGACTACTGGTGCCGGCTTGGGCGGCGGCGTGGCTGACGATGTAAGTCGACGGCATGTGGTTCTGCGTCTGTTGTTGTTGTTGCATCTGTCGTAGACGTTGACGCCGGGGCGGATAGGATTGATTGCCTACTCGGAGGCCGGTGGTGACGATCTCATCACCTATCGAGGAGAGGGAGGACGATGATGGCTGAGATGCCAACTCGACCCATGATTCTGAGCGTGTCAGCGCGTGTTGTCCTTGGTTGTCTAGTGTTGTAGAAGACTGACCGTCATTGCGGCGATGGTGAGATGCTGCTATTTCGGAGACTCTGCTCTGTCTTTGCTGCCAGGACTGATGTATGTTGCCGTCACCGCCAAAGCGACCCTGCGAGTTGGAGGCCATCGTATTGTACGTAATACGGCGTCAACTCCTCTTATCGCCGTGTCGAGATGGAAAGGCGGTAGTAAGAGAAACAGAGATTCCCTTTGATCGGATGTTTAGGACGAGATGTTTTCTTGGCCAGAGGGACAATCCGATACACCAGAGACAGGCTCGTCTCCCCTCGTGGAGTTGTGGTCCGGACTTTGTGGCAGCTCACCGGACTCTCTCCACGACACACCTCGATGGCAGCTGATGTAATTCCAACCCCGCGTCAACGATCCCAGCGCGGTGATGGCGCGATAAACCAGGGGTGTAAGTGGGTGGAGCCCTGATAACGACAGTGCTTCTCTTGCCTTCCTGTCTGTTGATGATTTGGACAGTGAGAGAGAGAGAGAGTCTGAAGAGACGCAGAAGTAAGGCTTTGTTGTCCAAAGGAGTATCAAGACGTTGACCTATTCTTGATCTGGAATCGGGGGTCCTTTGATGCGACTTGGTTGGGCCAACAAATCATCAGCCAGCAACTTCTTGGCCGTGCACATGCGGTGAGCCTGGTGCCGCCCTTTCCCTGCATATCAACCCCTCCTTCAACTGGTGAGACACGACACACTGGCACCACAAGGTCACTCTTTGTTGGGCAAAGATAGGCTAGCACCTGCATCCGGCTGGACCCTGGATTTGTCGGTGAGTTCTCCTATTGATGAGAAAGGACAGCGCAATCAAGTTTGTCACTTTCGACGGTAAGGAGATGTGACGAGCATAGTGCTTCGAAACTCGTTGATGATCGGGACGAATTTTAACTTTGAGACTTACACGGACTTACACGACTTAGTCTAGACTCTACACAGCGAACTGAAGGAACAGACAAGACAACCCGTGGCCTGGCCGATCGTGCCTTCCCACACTGACGAGATGGCACGCTGCACAGATCAGCCGGGCAGTGCCCCCGCGTGATCAGTCCGGCCGGCTGCTTCGATGACGACGGTCTTCTCTGGTAACTCTCAGGGTTAGGGTTGTCAGTGGAAGTGCCTCTGAAAAGGGGCCGTTAAATGGAGCTGCAATAGGGGTCAACACGGCAAGGACTAGTCTAAGAGGTCACGCATCGTTAGAGCTGAGAGAGCAAAAAAGATGAAGTCGAATATCCAAGCAATGTTTTATTTATGGCGAGACAGACGATCCAGTTGGAAGAAAACAAGACAAACTGATACATAAAATATCATACCCGAACCATCACCACATGCGTAGCCAGTCAACCATACCCATCACAGAAAACAGGAGTATACCTAGTCCTCGTCCTTTTCCTTACGCTCACCTTCGCCTTTACCCTTCTTCTCATCACGTCCCTCCTTACCTTTGCCCTTTTCCTCGCCTTTCTCATCTCTACTATTCTTCCCATTGCCCTCGGCCTCGCCCTATTTCTTACCCTCCTCCTTATCGTCGCGGGGGTGCTTCTTCTTCTCGTCTTCCTTCTTCTTCTCGTCCTCCTTCTTCTTTTCCTCCTCACTAGTACGAGGGTTCTTCTTCCCCTCTCCCTCACCCTTACCCTCACCCTTCTCGCCGCGCGGCTCCATCATCATCTCCTCTTCCTCCTCATCACGGGGGTTATTGTAACCGCCCATCTTGTACGACTTGTACTTCCCCTTCTCGCAGCACTGGTTCTTCTTGGTATGTTCGTGTTTACCCTTGCAGCCTGTAATTATGGGGTTAGCATCACAAGTGTGGTGATGATAGTAGAAGGGGTGAGGGGGAGTGCCGACAGAGAGAAGGGGGAGGAGGAGACGGAGGGGAGAACAACTGACCCTTCTGGTAGTACATCTGCGGCTGGTACTCTTCCCCAGGGCAGTAGAACGCGTGGGACTGGTCGTCCATGTCGTAACACTTGCCCTGCTGGGGGTAGGATTGGTGCATGGGGTGATTCTTGTTCTTGCTGTGAGGCGCTGTCAGCCAACGTTGTATCTTTGAAAGAGAAAGGATGTTTGGGACTTGGAATACCTACCACTCATTCACATTCTTGTACTCTTTCATCTGCGGCTTGTTGGCCAGGACAGACGCGAAGCTGGGAGCCAGGAGGGCGCAGACGGTGAGGAGGTAGGAGGTCTTCATGTTGAAGAGTGGGTGTTGAAGATAAGATGTTGTTGAAGCTGGATGTAAGAGGTTTTCGTACAGAGGATGATCAAGTGAGTCTTCCTCTGAGGTTTGTGATGTCTGTTCTGAGAAATCGAGAATCGGAACTCTGGTCAGTGGTGGGTGAGCGATTTATACCTTTTTCGAGCCCTCAACTTTCACTGCTCAGGTAAGGCAAGGCAAAGGCAGTCAGGTTACCGGTAAGATATTCCCGATGTCGTTTACTCATAGACTGCCCATCCGGCCTGCAACACCGGTGGTCGAGGCACCTTCTCTGGAGCATATTGTATGGGTTCCCGGTATCGATGATCGCGAGAGCTGTTACCGCCACCATGGCACCGGATGGAGCGTCCGTTAGGGACTACTTTGGACAGGTGTCTAGGGGCTCTATGAAGATTGTATCTATCTCGGCCGAGGACCCGGCCGGGATGTCGGATGATATCTCCAAGGGTTGTCTTCATCGTCATGGAGAAGGGTCCGAAGACCCAAGGCCGTGGAACCGCGTCTTCAATAGAAGAGTCCCTAAATAGAGTTTCCTTACATAGCCGCGGTCCACATCGCTGGTTTGTTTGAAGAGATGGGCCGTATGCTGGTCTGTACCGTGGCGACATGCCCAGTGTGAGCTGTATCCTGAACGGCGCTGAAGTCATAGGAACAGTAAGCCTGATGTAGCCGCAGAAGCGAGCAAAATGTCTTATCCTGACCCAGTAACATGCTATGAGCATAGTGGTGTACAACTCCAGTGTACAGTATGCTATCCCAACGCCTCTTGCCCAAACGAATCAAAACAACCGGAACACCGTCCATGAAAAGCCAACCTAAATGTACCGGCTGTGTATGCGCCACCATCCAATGCAAAACACTCCTGAGAAAGAAAACGCCACAGTAGTCTACCAATCCAACGCATCCCCATCAAGAATACTCCTCAGAATATCCGCGCCCAGTCCCTCAACCGCGAGCTCAATCTCCTTGTCCCCAACACAGCTAGCAATCCTCTTCTCGTCTCCCAGTGCCCCCGGCCCAAACCCGTTCTTCCCCCTTCTCTTGCTCGGCGTCTGCGGCACCACCGCGAAACTGCCCGTCTTGCCGTCCACGGGCGCGACAAGAGACAGCGTTTCCAAACTGCCCACCACCTCGCGGAACTCCGAGCTCGATAGGGGATGCAGAACAGCGTCCTGCTTGCAGAGGAGGCAGTACGTGTCGAACAGCGTCTTGACCGACGGTGCCGTGATCTGGGTCTTCGAGCTGGGTGTTGAGGAGATGGTGGAAGACTTGGCGGCCTTATTGCGCTTCTCGAGCGCCATTAGGGCGCACAGAGCCGCTTTCTGCTGGAGGTTGAGGGTCTTCAGGCGTTGGCTGTTGCCGTTGCTGAATGCGGCGGCGGTGACTTTGTTGAGGTGCCCGATGCTGACTCGTGGTGCGTTCTCGACGGTTAGAGCTTGCAGGGAGCGAATGAGAGATGTCGAGCCGTTCTGTGTGCCGGATGACTTCTTCGGAGAGGCGAGGTTCGAGTTCTCGCCTAGGACTTTGCGGGAGGGGCTCATCTGCAGGAGCTGCTCCTTTACTTCGTTCTCGCACTTCATCCGGGTTTCGCTCTCGACCAGGTCAATTGCTCGTCGACAGATCTCGAATGCTCGCCTCAGGTCACCGGTCTGGGTTGAGACTTTCCGTGAGCAGAGCTCGATGGCTGCGGGGTGGAAGAAAGGGAGGTAGTTCTTGTTTTCGGCGTCCTCTGGCATTAGACTCTTCAGCTTCGATGTGATGACCTCCTTGATCTGGGCGGCGGTGTATGGGAGAAAGGGTAGTAGTTCCGGCTTGAGGTTTCTCGACTTCAGCCGTGGGAGAAATCGGTCTGTCAGATCGAGGGCGTTGGCGATGCCAACTAGGGCAAGACGGGACATCTTCTGTAGGGACCACTCGAAGAGGCGGTAGAGGCTCTCCAAGTCCAGAGTGACGATGTGGTCGATCTCGTCCAGCACGATCAAAAACACGTCTTCCGACTTCTTCTTGGGCGCAAAAATCTTCTGCAGCGCTGCAACGGCGTCGTCCTCGGAGACGTCGACCTCGAGGTTGAGCTGGTCCAGGAGGGTGATGTAGAGTTCCTTGGAATTCTTGATCCTCATGCAGTTGATGTAGGCTTTGCGGATATTGGGAGATGCTGCAGCAACCCCTTCTGTCACTGCGTTGACCATGGCACTCTTGCCCGTTCCCGGCGGTCCACTGACGTAGAGGCACCCGCTTGGTCGTGTCGTCGAACATCGCTCGAGGAATGTGTTGAGCTGTTCACGCTCGTTTTGCCGTCCGATGAGTTGCCCCGGGTCGGAACTTCTCGAGAACAGTTGTCGTGCGGCGTGGTATATGGTTTGGCATGATGTTGGCGTGAGGGGCGTTTGTGGTGTCAACCTCCTCGAGACCTTCCCCACTGACATGACCCTGTGTCGAGGTGTGACTGTGCCCCTGCCGAAGACATCGTAGTGTCGTGGTGTTGATGGAGTAACCGGTATGCTGGTCTTGCGACGCCGTACTGTAGTCTTCGCAACATCTTCTGTTTCGACTTTGACTTCGTCGATGGGTTGTTGGTTCTCCTGGTCGTCGACAGGATCAACAGCAATTGCCGTTGCAGGATCTTGGTTCTTGTCGTTGAAAATTGGGGAGCTGCGAGTCGACCGCCGTGGACGTTTGGAAGGAAGGTCGGCTACTGCTGTTTGGGGAGTGTCAGTTGCTGTTTCCATCGAATGTCGTGTCAAGTCGCTCCTACCGGTCTCTCGACTGCTCCTCGTCCTCTTTCCCAACGTAGTTGCCGGCATTGTGATTTAAGATTATGATGATCGTACCAGTACGATAGAACCGGGAAGGTGCAACTGTAACAACTTGTAGGGAAGGGCCGTTGAGGTATACAGAAAGTGCAATTGCAGAATTGAAGATCCCGGAAAGAGCTTTGCAGTGTGGGAAGGAGGAGCTGGGATAGCCGCTTTAACAAGTATCACTTAACGCGGTCGCGCTTGAGTGGGCCATACAAAGCGCGTCGCGTTTTCCTCGTGTCGAGTTTCACTGACCCCACTCATTAAGACCCCTGCGCGTTGAGTAAAGCACGGACCCCAGCTAGAGGAAGCGTATTACGTAAGATTTCTATCCGCCCTCAGCCGCTGCGGCGGTTGCCGAACTCCGCATTGGGGCAATCAACCTTTGGCTCCACAATCCTTCTTAGTCCGACCTGAGGTGGCGTTCGGCTTGCGAAGGCCAGACATCTTTAGCTCCAGTTAGCCCTATCTTTCAATCATGTATCTCGATCTCTCATCTGTTTCCTCCTCAACTCTCTGTCCGATGTCACTCTCATACCCAAAGTCATGGCGATCTGGTCGTGGACGCCGTCTACACAGTCACCAGTCACCATGACTGACACGGCGTTTGAGGAGAGCGATGAATCTGGTTACAATGTGAATGTTGAGCGATTAAGACATGGGGAGTATCCCATGTTAGAAGGGTCCATCTACCTCGATCATGCAGGGACAACGCCGTATCCAAAGTCCTTGATGGACGAGTTTGCGAAGGACATGACGGCCAACCTATTCGGCAACCCTCACTCAGCATCATGTTCCTCCCAGCTATCTACCTCTCGCATCGAGGATACCCGCCTACGTGTCCTCCAATGGTTCAATGCCGACCCGGCGGAGTTCGACGTTGTCTTCGTTGCCAACGCCACTGCTGGAGTTAAGTTGGTAGTTGAAGCCCTACGCGCTGTGCCGGGCGGCTTTGACTATCTGTACCATGAGTCTTGCCACACCAGTCTAATTGGCGTCAGGGAAGAATCCCGGAGCAGTGTATGCTTCGAGAATTCGGACGTCGGCACCTTGTCCGAGAAGCCAAGGACATGTGCTCATACGCTGGTGGCATACCCGGCACAATCGAATATGGATGGTCGGCGGTTGCCCCTCTCCTGGTCGCATCAGATACGGCAAGGTTGGCCATCCACCAGCGGGAAGCTATATACGCTGCTTGATGCGGCTGCTTTGGCCGCTACCTCACCTCTGGATCTGAGCGACTCTGAGATAGCTCCGGACTTCACTGTTGTCAGCTTCTACAAGATATTTGGATTCCCTGACCTGGGCGCCCTCATAGTCCGTCGTCAAGCTGAGTCAGTGTTCGATTCGAGGAGGTACTTCGGCGGCGGGACTGTCGACATGGTTGTCTGTCGGAAGGAGCAATGGCATGCGCCGAAAAGACAGTTCTTGCACGACCGACTTGAAGACGGCACCTTGCCGGTGCACAGCATAATTGCGCTCGATCTGGCCATGACGGCTCATCGAAAGCTATTCGGCTCCATGGACAAGGTTGCAGCCCATACCTCGTTTCTGGCCGAAAGGTTGGACCAAGGATTGAGGGCTCTCAAACACGGAAACGGCACCGATGTGTCCACCATATACTCATCCGACCGGACGGGTTGCGACGGGCCAGCAGAATCTGGCCCGGTGGTTGCTTTCAATATTCGAAACCAATACGGCGCATGGATATCACTGGCAGAGTTTGAGAAGTTGGCGACGCTGAAAAGATTTCACGTGCGTACTGGCGGTGTCTGCAATCCCGGTGGTATCGCATCCGCTCTCGGACTGGAGCCCTGGGAAATGAAGCAGAACTTTTCTTCTGGACTCCGCTGCGGAACAGACAATGATATCATGGCTGGAAAGCCAACCGGCATCATTCGAGCCAGTCTTGGGGCGATGAGTACCATAGATGACGCCGATCAATTTGTGGCCCTCGTCGATGAGTTCTACCGCGACACCGCACCAGCTCCTGTTCTGCAGCGGCCTGTCAGCCGAGCCGCTACCGCTACAGCTTCAGATCTATACGTCAAGAGCATCGTCGCCTATCCAATAAAGAGCTGTGGTGGTTACAAGATACCACCAGGGACAGAATGGGAGGTGCGTCCGGAAGGACTTGCATGGGACAGGGAGTGGTGTCTCATGCATCGCGGGACTGGACAGGCACTCAGCCAGAAAAGGCACCCGCGAATGGCTCTTCTTCGACCATCTCTAGACTTCGAGCGCGGGGAGTTGCGTGTGAGATATGCAGGCAAGGTGCCTCCCACTAACAAGAAACAGATATCGGTCCCACTCTCGAACAATCCCGCATTCCTGCAACCCGCTTTACCACATCGCTCACTCCCGTCACGAGTCTGCGGCGACGAGATATCAGCGCAAACATACACGTCTGATACAATCAACAACTTCTTCTCTGACGTGCTGGGAGTCCCCTGCGTGCTAGCTCGTTTCCCGCCCGGCGGTCAGGGGAAGAGCATGCGTCACTCCAAGGCACACCTACAAAAGCACCAAATGCCGAAGAAATCAAATAGCGCGTCTCTTCCAGGTTCGTTTCCTGGTCCGCCATCGCCACCGGACTCCGATACGGAAACCACGCAGCTCCCTATTTTGTTGTCGAATGAGAGCCCCATCCTGGCAATCAATCTGTCAAGTCTGGCAGCACTGAACACGGAGATTGTCTCTAAAGGTGGCCAAGAAGTGTCGCCAGATGTCTTCAGGGCTAATGTGGTCATCGGATCTAAGCGCAGTGGTTCTGCATACGGTGCGCCATATGCCGAGGACAACTGGTCGACACTCCGAATCGGGCAGCAGGACTTCAAGATGCTCGGGTCGTGCCGAAGATGCCACATGGTCAGCATCAATCAGGACACAGCAGAGAAGAGCGAGGAGCCGTTCGTTACGTTGTCGAAGACGCGACGATTCGACGGGAAGGTGTTCTTTGGTACACACATGGGTCACGCGCCGCCGTCGATTGCGTGTGCTAGAGAGACGCAATACCCAACCATCAAAGTTGGCGATATTGTTGCGCCGGATGCCGAGGATGAAGTCTAGGAAGCATTAGCATGTTCTGGCAGTTAGCGACGAGAATGATACCCTGCTTTCAATTTATGATACTTTTTTCAGTGTCCCGATTGTTGACTTCGACCCCTATTACGTTCAAAGTTCCTGGATAGCTGATTCAGGCGCTGAATTGACGGTTGATTTAAGCTCGCACTGCATTGCACTAAGCGAAGAGGCTGACGTCAAGACATTTTTTCAGGACATCCAGGTTATGTCTCACCCATATCCATGCATTCAGTAAGATGGCTATCCGTCATGATTACTATCTTCACTGCATGAGTAAGATCAGCTCGTATCTCGATTCAAGCACCTGTGATTCGATATCAGGCTGCCGTGTACAAGTACAACTTCTCCATTCAAGCACCTGCAGTTTAGCGTCAAGCCACTGCCGTCTTACATGAGCATCGAGGCAGACCGCTCTTCCTCCTTTTATCTCCTAACAGCCCCATGCAAAGCGAGATTAGTTACAACTGCCCAGACATGTTCATCAACCTTCAAAATCATAGCTGACGCTGCTAATCCGGACGGGAGCCTCAACACCAACAAGAGCATACTTTCGGACTGCATACGCCAACTGCACACCTCGCAGCAAAATTCCAACCTACCTAGGTAGGGACGAAAGGTCTAAATGGCCCTCCCAATAACCCCCGAGACGAACCTAGCCCTCTACACGCGCGAACTCCTCAAAGCGCAGTTCAGGGCAGACGTAGCGGCCGGCGCGGCACGACCGACGGTATTTCCCTTCGACCTGCTGGGCACGGTCCTGCTGCCGGTCATCTACCTCTGCATACCGCACACGAGACGACCATGGCTGTACAGGATGCGATTCGCCGTCGTGGCGCTGATGGTGTGGCTGAACTACACCATGATGACGAGGGCGTCGAGCGTCAACATGGCTGCCGCTTACGTGACGGGGCTGGCGGGGACCTGGGGCACGCTGTGGGGGATGACGCTGCTTGTGTGGACGAGGCCGCAGTTTGAGGCTGAGAGGGTCGAGAGGAGGTTGGGAAGACCCGTGGAGAGTGAGAACAACAAGGCAGAGGGGCGGAATGGCCATGTCGGCGGAGGAATGGTACGGAGACGTCCGAACGGCACGGCATCGAAACCTAAAGACACCGGCCAACAACCAAGCCTATCCGGTGCACCTGACGAAACAGTCGCAGACGCCCTTGTTGCCGGCTACACCTATTACTGGCAATCCTACCCAGCAGACTCCCCTCTCAGCACGCGTCTCGACTGGGTCTGGGACCACATGACCTCCTTCCGCGGCATAGGCAGGACGACATCTATCACCTCCGTCCCCTCCTTCAAGTGCCCCTCATCACGCCTCTCCTCGGCCCCGGTGGACCTCACCTCGATCCCCATCCACACGCAGACAGGCTACATCCGCCACACGACCCGGCGCTCCTTCCTCCTCCACCATACCCCGCGCATCTTCCTCTCCTACGTCATCCTCGACGCCACAACCCTCCTGATGCTCCGCGACCCTTACTTCGTCCTCGGCCCCGTGCCACCACATAGCCCGTACCCAGGCCTCCCCGCTTACCTCTCCCTCCTCTCCCCGCACATCCTCTCCATCCTCCGCTCCTCCCTCGCCCTGACGGCCATAATATCCGCCCTCTACCTCCTCTTCTCCGCCGCCCAGATCGTCCAGTTCCTCCTCTCCCACTCCTCCCCCCGAGCCCTGCACCTGTCCGGCTGCCGCGCCGACCTCTGGCAGTACCCCTCCGTCTTCGGCTCCTTCGGCGCCAACGTGCTGGACTACGGCCTCTCCGGGTTCTGGGGCGGGTGGTGGCACCAGACTTTTCGAGGTGCGTTCGTCGCTCCCACGAACTGGTTAGTTCGGAAGGGTTATCTACCCGGCGACAAGAGGCATCCGTGGAGGAAGTTTGTCAGCGCTGCGATAGCGTTCGCGCAGAGCGGGATATTGCATGCGGGAGGCAGCTTTACGACCGTGAGCAGGACGGCGAGGTGGTGGTCGCCGCCGTGTTTCTTCTTGTTGAGTCTTGTCGGCGTGCTGGTGCAGGATGGGTGGAATGAGATACTGCTGGGCAGGGAGAGGAGGGAGAGGTTTCCGAGGTGGGTGAGGAGGGGCGCGAACGGGGTGTTTGTGCTGGTTTGGTTGCATTGTACGCAGTGGTTGTTTGTCGATGATCTAAGTCGGGCGGGCGTGTGGCTTTATGAACCGCTGCCGTGGTCGCCGTTGAGGGCGCTGGGGTATGAGTTACCGGGGGATAGAAGCTGGCGGTGGGATGGGGATGTGTTGCCTAGGTTGTGGACGGGTGGACGGTGGTGGGAGAGGGGGATTGCGATTTGAGCTTCGGACAAACCGGGATTTGGTGTGGTGTCTGGTGAGCTTGGGAGTGGGTGTGTATCAGGACGACGGTGCAAGCCTCCCTCCGCCTCTTCACTGCCCTAGTACTCCTTTCTACTTGCAGCAAAAACGAAAGCTGGAGAAGGAACGAAATAGATCGTCATTCTTGAATCGAAGCTAGCAAAAAGCTCACCGGGCAACCCTCAGGGTGCCCGGCTACGAAACCTACTGTGCTGGGGATACATCCCGTAGGTTTACTTCGGATATGGAACTTGTTGGTGAGGCGAATTGGGCGGGCCCCTTGGTAGGCTGGCCAGAGCTTGGGAGTGTTTGGTGGATGTGTGAGGCCGGAGGGAGCGCTGGTAGCTGCCCAGGGCGAATAGGAGCTTGGCGATGGAGGGCGGGCATCTGGATGAAACCAGATGCGGCCCGTCGGGAGGTGGATTTGAACCCCGGTGCCCCGGAGGGCAAGCGGGGAGGGATCGACCGTGGCGGACCACCACGCCATGTAACCGTGTTGGCTGATGGAGGTGGACCATACTTGTGTTTATGTACCCGCCAACCACCTGGGGCATTCACCTGCTTCACTCCGTCTAAATAAACCGGGCTAAAGTGCTGAGGTATCGATCCCCACGCCATGATGCTGGGTGACGGCCGTCGAGGCATTAACCCATGTCTCGTCGCCCATTTCACCAACCGCAGAAACATTGGATAGCCCACGTGATGCCACTCCCCGACTGCTTTACTCATACAGCACCAAACACCGTCCTTGATATCAACACATTGGTCCCGGAAGGCCTGGTTACCTCGTCCTTAAGCGCCTCCTCCTTTGGAGCATGCGCACCGCGAATGTGCCGCAACCGTCTATCGCGCGAGTACTTCCGATCCGGCCGCCAAAAGGCCAGTTGAGTGACCAGTTCCGAGCCCACGGCCACTCGGGGCTTGCTGGCCTCCCTCAACAGACTCCGAAGCTCCAGGCTCATGGGGTGCGGTGTTTCTCGGTAGTTGCTGGTATGATCTGCCCCCTCCTGCAGCACCTCGTCAACCAAGAGGGCATACTCGATCTGGGACTTGTTCATCAGCCCCGCAGTCGCCTTGACGTACGAGTGCAGGCCGTTCTCGAGGGCGAACGACTGGATGCTCCCGTGCCGCCGGATGAGGTGTACGTCGATGCCTTCAGACCGCATCTCGGACCAGTGTACTTCATCGGAGAGGAGGAAGCGACACTCGGCTGACAGGTAGAGCTGCCATAGGTGGCCGGCGCATCGGTCCAGGTCGTTTATCAGCTGGATAATGGCTGCTTCTTCTTTCTCTCGCTCCATGGATCTAGCGTAATCAGCGAACTCCCTGATGAAATACCACGCCTGGCGGTACCACACGTCGGCAAGGAAGGACGCTGGTTGATTGTTGCTGTGGGAGTACATAACCGTGTCGAGGTGCTTCAGCTGCAGGATGGACGACCTCATGAGACATCCCCAGGGGCTGAAGCTTAGCTGGTTGGCGAGACAGGCTTTCAACCGTTGCTTAACCTCGCTCGTGGCCAGGAAATCGGCAACGCTTTGGTGCATAAACTGAACGGTCCGATGCCGAATGTCGGCATCGGACGACGACGTGGGCACCTCGAGGAGATCCAGACACCGCGTCTTGATCCGCCCTTGCGTGAACTGCGCCATCTCGACTTGCTGTTCGCTTGTGAATTCACCGAACCTCGCCCGGCCAGCCGCATCCGGGTCCTCGAGGTCCGTGTATGCGAGCTGAAGTAGTGTGAGCGGCTTACCGGCGTGGTAGGCGATGAGGAGGAGCTTGGCTGCTTGCTCGAGGTAGAAGGCTGGTTTGACCGACTTAAGGATATGCCAGTACAGGTCCTCCAGGTCCTCAGGCAGGTCGTTGAGGCGCCTTTTTAGGTCGGAGAGACGATCATAGCTGCCTAGGCCTTCAAGGAGCGACTTCACGACCAGCTTAACCCAGATGAATACGCCGGCGGCCTTGTTAACCACCTCCATCGCGAGATGCATCGTGCTCGGTTCGCGTTTCTGCAACTCAGCCATTTTGGGGATCCTCGTTGAACTTCGCGGTGACGTACGTTTTGATGTCGCGGTGCGTTAGATTCTGCAGGATGAGACTGGGGCATTTGCCAAACGCGTTTTGAAAAGCAATATACGGCCGGCTGGACACGCATATCTTGACGTTTTTGGTAGTCGAGATGTCCTTTAGCAGTTTCGTGATGTCCCCGTGACTGCCGCTATACTCGTCGAGTCCGTCGATGAACAGGAAGACTTTGATCGGCTTGACTATCTGCGTGACAAGAGTGCGGAAAACACGCTCGAGGAGGCTGTTTGTCCAGACTGAATCGCTCAATCCCTCGCTCCGCTTGTTGTATCCGGCACGGTAGCCGATGTCATGGCGAATAAGTGGCATGAGTTCTCGATGATGCGAGAGAATCTGGTACACTAATGATCTGAAGAGCCCCTGCTGTGTCTTTTGCATCGGACTTCCCGTGTTCCAAAAGAAGAAGCCTGCGATGACAAAAGGTTGGGCCGGCGTGGCCCAGGCCAGGATTTCACGCCTCGTTCTTGCGTGACAGAAAAGGTACTTCATCAGGGTTGATTTGCCTGATCCGGCCTTTCCAGTGATCCAGTAGAGGCGATCATCCCCGTTGAGCCACGCGCGGAAGTTGCTCCAAGGCAGGTCATCTGGTTTTGGGTCCTGAAAGATCCAGGAAAACGTCTCCTTTTGCGCCGTCGAGATGTCGTCTTCGCGATCGAGCATAACTGGGTACTTTAAGCTCCCCAGTATCTCCCTCTCCTCGTCGAGAAGACTCCTTGAGTAGTCCCGTGCATATGCCCGTAAAACATCATGCGAGTTCAGAAGGCCAATGTTAAAACTGGCATCGCGCAGCCCCAAAGAGCTGATGGCCTCCATGACAGCATCCTTGATCTCCTCTCGCGTCGTGCTGTGTTCCTGGGACATCCTACTGGCAATCCCATCGATATATGGTTTTGTTACCTGAGGTTGGTGAGTTTGCATAACCTCCAGAATCTTGTTCATGACCAAGTTGGAGGCTTGGAATTGATCAACCTGTCTCTGAGAGATCAAGTCAAGGCCCTCCCTGCCACACAGAAAGTATTAGCTGGATACTTCCACAGTGCCTAGAGGAGAACTCTCGGTAAATACCTCAATGATGACAGAACGTGGAATTCGAGCTCCTTTCTCTGATTGTCCAGACTTCTCACCAGTTCATCCAACTCAGACTGTTTCCACATTTCCTGGAGGGCAGCCTTGACGCTGTTCCAAATTCGACCACTTCCTCGCTCCTCGACAACCCTCAGTTTTTCCAGCCGATGTAGCAGAGAATCCGCCGTGACCTTGCAGCTCCGTGCTAGCCGTTCCACAGGGCTCTCGGGCGCAGAGCTCGCGTAATGTCCTAGAACGACCGAGTGCCCAGCGAGCATCCTCATTGTCTCCTCGACTTTCTCATTCTTGGCTTGAACCGCAATAGGCCGGGAAATCGCATTCGGGGTGCCAGAGTGAGGCGTTGTAGTGGTTTTCGACTCAAGCTTGGCTGCCACAAGAATGAAGTCATTCAACATGTTCTGAAGTTGCACCCGGTTTGCCTTCTCATCGTCGGCTTTCTGGTAGATCTGGGCGACCCTGGAGGTAAATTTAAGTGCAAACTCGATGAACTGAAGCACGTTGCCTGCGAGCGCAACCGCCGTGAGACCTTCCATGTCGATATCTGCTACGACGTATCATTCAATAGGTTGTTGTGCGGCGAAAAGCGGACAGAAAACGAAAGAAGGAGGTACAGATCCTCGCAGCCTGATATCGAGAGGGTTGCTGTTGTTGATTTATCTCTCACATCAAGTCCGCCTCGCACACAGCCTCGCCAGGCCATGTTCAATTGACTGCCACGACTCAACCTTGTGGTGGTGTGCTGTTCACCCAATGGGAGCTTTCGTACGTCGGCGAACTGAGAACATGCAGTCCGCCCTGACACGAACACGTGCATAATGTCATGGTAGGTTGCAGACACTTCGGAGGCCTTTCTCCGACTAGTACCATATAATGCAGTGGTAGAGAAAGTAGAAAGAATGGAGAAGAAACAGTGTTGATTCAGTTAGATGTTGTTAGACAGTTGTAATGAGAAGGAAGTTCAGACTGCAGGTGATTGAGCCGGCAATATGCTTAGGGTTAGGGTTCTGCCGATGTCCGTTGTGCTCGTGTCCGTTTCCATTCTTGTTGCTTTTATGACTCGCCAGGCTGGACATCCTATGTACATCAGGGGACCCAAGCTCCCGGTCGGGAGATGTCAGAGCTTAATAACGGAGGTCGTACCGCTTTATGAACGATACCAAGTCATATTTCAGCGTGCTGGTATTCTGCCAATCTAGTGCTTAACCACTATCTTCCCGCCAGCGGCCTGGGAGTCCAACATGCGGTGAGCATTCTGGATATCCCCATACTCAAAGACATGGCTCGGCCTCGCATCCCACGCTCCCCGCTCGATCTTGTCGACAATCTCCTGCAGCGGAATGCCCGACAAGGGAAAAGCCGGCGACCCAAGCATCTTGCTGTGGAACAAGCTGAAGTGCACCCCGCTCTCCATCTGCAGCATCGGATTGAAGTCCTTCACGGGCGCCAGCCCCCCCAGCCAGCCGGCCTGCAACATCCTCCCCCCGGCCCTCGCGAGAGCAATACTCTCGACCAGAACCCGGTTCCCGATCAGGTTGAGCACCTTATCAAACCCCGGCGCACCACCCTCAAACTGCTCCCCCAACCCGTCCCTCTCGACCTTGACATCCACCGCCCCCATCCCCCTCAACACCCCGAACCGCCCCTCCTGCCTCGTCGTGGCGGTGACCACCGCGCCCGCATCAACAGCAAGGTGTACCGCCGCCTGGCCGATCGTGCTCGTCGCGCCCCTGATCAGGATCCTCTCCCCCTTTTTTAACTCGAGTATACTAAACAGACACGTCCACGCCGTAGAATACACCTCCGGCACGACCGCCAGCCTCTCCCACTCCAGCCCCGTCTCGACTTTGGCAACATTCGTGGCGGGCACGTTGACGAACTCGGCGTACCCGCCGGGCCGGTTGCGGCCCATGCCGCCCATGACGGCGACGACTTTGTCTCCCGGTTTGAATTGGCCCCCGGGACAAGCATCGACAACGCCCACGCACTCGAGGCCGGAGATGGGGTCCCACTCGTCCCATTCGCCCTTGCGCATGTGGATCTCGGCGTGGTTGAGGCCGAAGGCCTTGACGTGGATGAGGACTTCGCCCGGGACGGGGGTGGGTTTGGGAAGGGTTTGGTGCTGGAGGACTTCTGGGCCGCCGAAGGCGGTGATGACTATTGCTTGCATTGTTGCCATTGTGTGAAGTGTGGTTGTGGGGGTTAAACTATGGTCGAGGTAAGTTATGCTGAAGATGTAGAAGAATAGTGATTGGATTTGCGTCCTAGTTGTGTGTAGGTTGTTCAGGACGATGTTTCCGTGTCGAAGATGAGTTTGCTTCGATCAGTACTGGAAAGTCAGGAGACGTAAGACATTTATACCCATCCCCCTTTTCCTTATCATATGAAGTCGAAAAGCCATCAGTAACATTGATCATCACACTGCGCCTTTGACGACAAGCCTCCAGGGAATGGACGCCCATTGTGCGACACGGATCACATAATGTTCTGCGTCAAGTCTGGAGGAAGATGTAGTTCGCATGGATGTTGAAGGGCGTTGACATCACACCTCCGCGGACTAGTCTCCAAAACTTACTCAGCACCGGAGAGTTTCGTCACGAACATCCCCCTGTCTCGTCTTGTTCAGGTAAGTAAGATTCCAAAACTAAGGTAGGAGTAACAACATACATGTACTCATTAGAAAGTAAAGTACTTCGTATACTGGAGGTTGTCTCGTTGTGAAGGTGAGACATGGTGAATCGACGCCCTATGCGAACATGAAGTCCGAATTATCTCCCCATGACATTTTATAGAGACGGCAGATGTAGGGCAGACACATGCTGACAACGATGGACACACGGCAGGACAGTGCATCTTTTGATACAGGCCGGCCCGCATACTAAGCACACTGAAGTGCATCTTCATTACTAGGATAAACAAATCACTCATCTAGAGTCTGGGGTACTCGACTTCCACTCACAAAAACCAAATCCGTAATCCCAAAACGCCAGGCGAAACCAAAGACAAGGCCAGACATTGCACCCAACGAACCAACCAAACACTCAAAGCCCACACTCCATACCAACTTAAATATTTTACTCCTCCATATCGCTCTCCGCCTCGGCACCATTGCTCGAAGTAACAAACACCAACCGCGTGTTGTTCCCAGCCGTTTGCCAGACCTAAACATTTCGTCAGTCACATAATCATCCAATACCAGCCGGGTGCAGTGTACTCACATCAAGCGTAGTGTACTCCTCAAGCGCATTCAACCACTGATCCTCCGTGAACCCCTTGGCAATGACCCTCTCCTTGACCTTGCGCATGCTCATCTCCACACCACCAAACTCGTCCTCCTCGTCCTCCTCCGCATCATCAGGCCGGCAAGCACGCGTGTCGGCAAGCGCCTTGACTAGGTTGTAGATCCTGCTGCTGGCGTTGAGCGCGCGCCTGGCACCCTGCGGGTCTGTGTTGAGACTGTCCTTGCTAGCCTCGACCAGGCGCAAGGCCTCGTCGACGTCGTCTTGCACGACGGTGTTACTGAAGCGCAGACGGGCGAGGGCCTGTGCGAGACGCACGACGCCGAGTAGGGTACGGGGGGTGGTGTGCGCGAACTGCTTGCCGCGCTTCTCGGCGCGACGCTGAGTCTCGCGCAGCTTGACGTAGGTCTTGACGAGGTACTCTGATACCGCCTCGGGGACGACGGGGCGGTAGGTACGCGCAGTGGCGACGTAAGAGCGGACTTCGTGCGGGGAGAAGACGACTTCTTCTTGGCCCTCGTCGCCGCGAGCGTGGAGGTCTGGGTGGCGGCCGTGCATGTGAACGTAGGCGACGTGCTTGGCGAGCATGGCATCGGTGTCGCGGCTGGGAGTGTCGAGGAGGAGGAAGAGGATGTCGAAACGCGAGAGCAGGGCGGCGGGGAGGTTGATGTTCTCGACGGGCGAGATACGCGGGTTGTAACGGCCATAGATGGGGTTAGCGGCGGCGAGGATGGAGGTGCGGGCATTGAGGGTGGTGGAGATGCCGGCTTTGGAGATAGAGATGGTCTGCTGCTCCATGACCTCGTGAATGGCAGTGCGGTCGTTGTCGTCCATTTTGTCGAACTCGTCGATACAGCAGATACCGTTATCTGCGAGGACGAGGGCGCCGCCTTCTAGGACCATCTCGTCTGTAACGGGGTCGCGCATCACGGCGGCTGTCAGACCGACGCCGCTGCTGCCGCGACCAGAGGTGTAGACGCCGCGGGGAGCGACCTTAGAGATATACTTCAGCAGCTGGGACTTGGCCACACCGGGGTCACCCATGAGGCAGATGTTGATGTCGCCACGGATGCGCATGCCGTCGCCCATTTCTTTGGTGACACCACCGACGAGAAGGAGGAGGAGGGCTTTCTTGACGTCGAGGTGGCCGAAAATCTCGGGGGCGATGGACTTGGCGAGGTACTCGTAGACGTGGCCGGACTGGCGGAACTGGTCGATTCTGCGTACCAGCTGCGGGTCGATAGTCATCTCGTCATAGGCCTTCTTGTGCTGCCTGATGTGGTGGGCTTCCAGGTACGTGTCGGTCAAGAGACCAGCGCGCATGGCCTTGAAGCCTGTGTAAGGTGTCGGTAGGAAGATTCCGGCCACGTCGACAACGTCGCCAGGGTTGATCTTGCGCACCAATGTGCCGTAGCAAAGGATGGTCAGCGTCCTGGGGATCTGACCGATGGGGACCTGCTCAGCCTGCTCTTGGATCTTGACCTCCTGGAAGGGAAGGAACTTGGACGCCCTCGTCGAGGGGTGCAGTTGTCCCTTGGCCTGATTCTTCTTGCAGTCTTCAGACGGGCAGACGGTGAGGGGACCGAACTGCTTGTCTGTGATGGGCTGGAAGATTTCACAACCGCAGCGGTCGCAAGTGTATGCGCTGACCTGGACAACGGGCTTGACATCCGACACCCTGGTCGCGATACCGCGGACGGTGATGAGATGACCAAGGTGGTCGCCGCGCACTTGCCGGACAGCCAATGCCTTGACGGGCTCATCAAGGGTTGATTCCCTAGGCTTGAATAGCAATGTGTAGCGACGAGTGAGCTCGGCGGGGAACTGATCTAGGGTAACTGTCGGATCGGTCCCGTTTGCTGCTAGCTCTGCCAATTCTTGGTTGCGCAGCTGTCTCCTTGCCATCAGCACGTCGAGGACGTCGTCTTTGAATGTGATATCAGTGCTGGGCTGGGGCATCGTCTTGTCGATAGCCCGTGCCATAATCTCGACGTAGTGCTTTGTGTTGCTCTCGATTGACTCGACCAGTCGCAGGTTCTCGTCGACTTGTTGCTCGTACTTTTCAAAGGGGTTAGTGTCTCTTTCTTAAAACTTGTGACAGTCATTACGAGTTATGCTTACCGTTGCCAGGTCATCAAGGTCGATGACTACCTCATCTGCTTGCCTGTCTGCGAGCTTCTGTAGAACATCCTTGTATTTGTGTTGTGGTAGCCGACTTTGGGTCTTCTGTTGCCGGCGCCGAACTTGCGCGTCGTCGTCGTCGTCCATGAAATCATACTCGTCGCTGAGGTCGTCGGCATCGATGTCGATGTTGCTGAGAGCCTCGGTGAGTTGCTTCTCCGGAGAAGTCTTGAACTCGCTGAGGAAGTTCTCAAACGCGGCTGCGATGTTTTGTTAGTTTATGACTGTCGCATTCAGTAGTATCTGCGCGCGACATACTCTGCTGGACTGTGTAGTCGACGGGCGCCTTGTATCGTAGGAGCGCCATGTTTACGCTTGCCAATTTCTCAGTCGCAATGTCAATAGAAGGGGGTATCTCTGTGGCAGGTCGCAAAATGGCAGAATGCGATGCAAGGTCCTGACAGCGTCGATGGAGGAGTTCCTGTGGTATTATGGAGTTGCGAGGCGGCAAGGAATGATTCAGGTCCAAGCAAATGCTTTGAAGTGGAGGCTGGGAAAACGCGCCAGGGGTACGGAACACCTGCGTCGCGACTTTTCGCGTCGACATGCAAGGGGTTTAATTGAGACAACGGCGCTTAGACAAGCCACTGTGGCTTATGTAAGTCCTGAGTTAAGGCACATGCAAGTCTGCAAGCCTCCCCGCAGTGGAGTCACGATTCTCGGATGAAGTTCCATTTCGTCTATCGGCTGAGCAAGATGGTGGGGTAAAAGTCTACTAGACGCAGTTGCACATGCCGGTGTCAAATAACTGAATGACTTCTGGTTAATTGTCTACTCGAATAGAATGAGAATCTGTCTACAACACGACAGACCACAAAGTGCTAAGATGTCGCACTCTTTCGCCCCTCTACAGAATGACTTGATCCTCAGGGCAGCATGGGGTCCGTAACTGTCAATGCCTTGCAGAAACAATCGCTGACGATGAAGCAGGAAAGAAGGTTGAACGGCCACCAATATGGGTGATGCGACAAGGTACAGTTGACTGCCATTGACCCTCTCACTACCATTTACTAAGATATATCTGCCTACAGCCGGTCGCTATCTTCCCGAATACCACGAAGTCAAGGACGGCAGGGATTTCTTCGAATGCTGCCGCTCGCCCGAGATCGCCTCGACCCTGACCCTCCAGCCGATCGAGCGCTTCGCCGGCCTCATCGATGCCGCCATCATCTTCTCCGACATCCTGGTGATCCCGCAGGCCATGGGCATGACGGTTGAGATGGTGGACAAGAAGGGGCCTCACTTCCCCAACCCGCTTAGGAGCCCGGATGACGGCCAGTACCGCGAGGTCATGGCCCGCCACTGCGACGTCGCCAAGGAGCTCGACTACGTATACAAGGCCATCACGCTGACGAGGACAAAGTTGAACGGCCGTGTGCCGCTCATTGGCTTCTGCGGTGCGCCGTGGACGCTGTTCTGCTACATGACCGAGGGCGGCGGCACGAAGATGTTCAAGGAGAGCAAGACGTGGATCTACAAGTATCCCGAGGAGACGAAGGCGCTGCTGCAGAAGATTTCTGAGCTCTGTGTCGAGTATTTGGCGCTGCAGGTGAAGGCCGGTGCTCAGGTTAGTGGATATTCCGGGTATTCTGTCGTGACAACTTTGCTGACCATGATTAGCTCGTGCAAGTATTCGACTCGTGGGCAGGCGAGCTGTCACCCGCCGCATTCAAGAAGTTCTCCGAGCCCTACCTGGCGTACATCTCCAAGCACCTGCCGGTCAGGTTAAAGGAGTATGGTCTCGAGCCGGTACCCATGATTGTCTTCCCCAAGGGAGCTTGGTACTCTCTGGACTCGGTGGCGAACCTCGGCTACAATGTTGTCGGTCTCGACTGGCTCCATGACCCGGCAGAGGCAGTCAAGATCATCGGCGACCGCCCGATGACCATCCAGGGTAATGCTGACCCAGGCGTGCTCTATGGTTCGCACGCTGCTATCACAGAGGTTGTGCAGAACATGGTAGATGGGTTCGGCTGGCACGAGAGGAAACAGGGCTGGATCTGCAATCTTGGACATGGTACGCTTTGCAGTTACACCGCTCTCACATATCTAATCGAATGCTAACTGACGCTGTCTAGGAATAACGCCGTTCGTCAACCCCGAAGACCTGAAGTTCTTCTTCCAGGAGGTGCACCGTCTCACCAAATGATCATCTAACGTCATGTATCTAATGTATACCCACGCAAATGACATTCCAAAAAAGTTCTTGTTTGTGCTATAGAGGGCCTCCAACAGTCGTCAGGTCCAGATACATCCTGTGTACAAAGTTTAGCATAGGGGCATAAAAAAAAAGCATCTCAACTCACGAAAATGACATACCATGACACCGTCCAAGCTGGCCGGCCGCCTATACTCCTGAACACGCCTTGACTCTGCAAGTTTGTAGTAGAGATGTCAGTCGAGCACCATCCATCGTCTCCCAGTTCTTGCAACCGAGTGCGCAGTAACCTTCCCGTGAGCGCCTTGGCCAGTCCTCGCCCACGGTATGGCTCCTATATTTCGTCAATTTTGGTGCACACGAGGTCCACCTGGGTCGCTTAGAGCACCTACCTCAACATGTAAGGTGCTGACGCTCCCATCGGCTCCCAAATACCCCCATGCAATGGCCGTCCCGTCCTCTCGCCGGATAACCGTACTGGGGACCATAAGCATGGTATCACTATTTCTGTCAGCGTCCGTCGTAGTCTCAACCACTGCGTCTCTCCGATCACGTCTCCGATCACGTCTCCCACCATCTCTCCCACCATCTCTCCCACAATCTCTCCCACAATCTCCCCAACTACGCATGTCCCCTTCTCCCGTCCCTTACAAATTCCCCTTCGACACCATTCTTTCCCCAAAACACTCCACCTCCCTCATACCGAAAAAGGGCGACAAGGTACTTACTCTCTCTTAGGAATACTCGTCCTCCCCCTAACCAACCCCGTGTCCCCCTCCCGAATCACGTCCCAACACCACCCCAACCCCTCCGGCAAGTCCACCTCGTTCTTCCCCTCGAGGTCCTCAACCCGGATCAACCAAGTAGCGTAAAACTCCCACTCCTTACCCGCGGGCACGACGCTCGTCCGCAACACCTTCACCCCGGCTACCACCAACAACCGGCGCACCGTCTCGTGCAGCGCCCCGACGCGGACGTGGTGCCGGGAGTGACCCTTGTTCAACCCGTCCTCGCTGTTCCCATTTTCTGCTGCGTAGGAAGACTCAATTGTCCTTATACGTCGCAGTAGGACAAGCAGCTGCTCCACCGCAACGGCTAGCTCGTCCGCCGGCAAATCGGCGGGTGGGATGTACTCGGACGACGTCGCATCCTCGTTAAACGGCACAGAAGCCTGCAAAGACGAATAAACCCAGCACTCCGTCTCCGGGCCGCGGGAGAGGTCGAGGTACGCCGCCGCGAAGTGGCTGGGGGAGGAGTCGGGAGGAGAAGGAGAATGGACGTATATGACGTGCGAGTGCGGCGTTGAGCCGCCTTCGACGCGAGAGGCGAATTGTATCCTTCTCAGCAGGGGGAGGGAGTGCGGGAGGTGGGAATTGAGGGTCGATATGAGGCGTGGATGGAGGGAGGAGGAGGAGGAGGAGGGGTGGGAGGATTCTATTGTGGGTGGCATTTTGAGGGTTTGTGGCGGTGATATTCGAGCTGGGGGTTGCCAAGAGGAGTTTGTGGTGTTGTGTTGATAGAGTAGAGTTGTTGTGTTGTTTTCGTGGTGACTCGTGGTTCTACGTCCAATGAGTCACTGCTAAAACACCGCGTTCAATGACACCCTGATCGATCGGGCTTTTTGAGATCGATAAATCCCGGTTTGTGCTGTCGCCGTCACCGAGGAATACGCTCCGGCCGGCGTGCCGAGTTCGGAATGTCGGTGTGAGCACGCATAAAGTGAACACCAGTGATTTTCCCATTTATCTCATCAACTGAATTATCTCGTAACGTAGGTCCCGACCATAATAGTAGTATCCCGAAACGCCAAACCTGCTCCGGGTATAGAAAAAATGTACATATCGAAAAAAGAAAGCCTTTCCCTCAAGTAATGTCATGCATCCCCATGACTGTCGTCCGCACTGCGCCCAAGGTCGTAGCTCACTCATCATCCCCTCCCAATCAAAACGCCTCGGGGGCAATTCACTTCTTCCCGAACAAAAAGTCCTTCCCCTTCTCGGCCCACCCCTTATCGCCCTCGGGCTTGGGAGAGTTTCTGCCAGGGGATGCACGACCGTGGTGCTCGTCAGCGACGGCAGAACCGGCCTTCTTGGCCTCGTCGCGGGCGGCCTGGGCCTCGTCGCCCTTGAAGACGTTGCCCGTGCCGCCGCGGCCGACGTGCTGGGCGCCGTGGGAGGGACGGCGGGTTACTCTGTAAACCAGACAGACTTGTTAGTACTTATGCCGCAACTTGTTGTCGCAGGGGACGGGGAGGAGGGAGTAGCTTACGGCTCGACGTCCTGGCGCGCGCGGGTCTCGGCCGGGTCCGTGTTCTTGGCCATGTTGCCGGAGCCGCCGCGGCCGGTGGTGATGACGTTCGTCTTGAGGGTGGGCGTCTGCAGGTCCTCGGGCTGGAGCTTGGGGGACTTGGTGGCGTCGACGATGTTGCCTGCTCCGCCGCGGCCGGAGGATTGGAGGTGCATTTGGGCTGACATTGTGTTGTTTGGGTTTGTTTTGTGGTGTATGTGGTTGGTTTGTGTTGTTTTGATTACTGGTTCGGCGGGAGTTCTTACACTTGATCACTGACTGGTTTCTGCGACGTTGTAGTGTAGGTCGTGAAGTCTTGTATGTTGTACGGTATGTTGGAGCGTGACAGGGCGGGGTGGGCAAACAAAACCCGGGGGAAACACCTTAAATATTTCAGAACCACCCACAGCACACCACCAAGGGAGGACCCCTGGCAGAAGACTTGGCTCATGCCATTCCCCAAGATACCGATTAAACTTTTGCTCTGCTAGGCTGGGCTACACTAAAACAAACCGGGGGAGAGGGACAAGAATGTGGTGGCGCACTTGGGATGATCACAAGGCACGAAAAAGGAAAAGTGCTGTTCGGTAAGCACGTTCTTGGGGCAACTGGCTGTGTTTCTCTTGTCTCGTCGGGTTCGGGCGAGCCGCCAGAGGCACACAGGAAAGGATGGGAATTCAGCCCTAAGAAATCTGATGTCACTGGCCAGCCCGATGGTGTTTGGCGAGCTCGCTGGGAGTTGTGAGCCAGTGAAGACGGGAATTGACGAATGCAAACGTAATGGAAACCCTCTGTACGCATGCGGGCTTAACCGATAGAGAGCGGAAGCCATCGATGGTGTCATTTTCCGCTTTGCGATTCTTGGCTTCTTGGCTCTTTTTGATAATGGTTCTGATGAACAAAACCTCCACGTTTCAACAGACAGGTTGAGGATGGGAAGAAATCAGGGCTTTTTTGAGTTGAAGACTCTTCGGAGTTCTTGAAGCGTAAGGATTTGCGTATGATGCACGATGACACCCCTGGCAGATGGCTCTACGTCAGCGGCTGGCAATGAGCTGGGCGGGCTCATTGGTTGCGAGGTGCCTGTTGGCGAGGGCGCTGATAAGGTGCGATAAGCCTCAATGCGAAGAGCTGAGGCCCCTGGGGCAGTGAGGGGTTGTGCCTGACGACGGGAGCCGAGATCCGTTGGACTGGAGATGCCACGGTGATGCTCGGGATTGGCGCCATGTTGGATCAGCTTGCTTGCACGCTTTAGACGTGGAGTTGCAGATGTGCCCCTCGTGTAGCCTATCTGCATAAGGAAATCTTCGAGAAGCCCAAGGGGGACTCACGTGGGTGTAGTTAGACTTCTTGGTTCGCTATCCGCCGGGCACCGGTTCACCTTTTTAGCTCTGTTACCAGGCGAAGAACCAGTCCTGCTGATCACGAGCTCCCCGTCCGGTTGGGTTACTTGGCCTGCTTGGACAACTCCATGAGGGGATGGACGTGCTATCACAGTTCGCGGGGTAGCTAAGACACTAGACTCTCAACGCGGTGGGCTTGTGTTCGAAAGATCTAAAGCCTGGGACAGTGATGTCTGGGAACCATGCTGGACAGATGACCGACAAAAAAAGTTCGGCCTGCTGATGACCTCTGGGCGGGCGGGCAGCAAGGTCTGGCAGAGAGTCGCGACAACATGACAACCAACTCCTCAGCCAGCGAGCGCATTGACAAGGAAGCATCTGCAACCACAGCAGTGGAGCTGTTACCCCAGATTCCTATCCCAATCTTTTCCCCCCATCAGACCGATATTGAAATTGCGACACCACCCCCTCCCTTCTCGCAGCTGCACTTCAACCCGAGGATTGTCACTGCGCGTGATATTCTCCGAACGGGACACGGACAGCAGTCGCCCGTCACCCGTTGTCGTAGGCCGTCAGGGGCGTTCCCGCATGTCTCAAAATCGCCAATGGAATTCGCCAATGGAAGCAGGTGAAAAATGTCCCGATTAGGCGAGAATGGAGATGAGATGAACTTTCAGAGTGGTGGACCAGTAGGATCGATTCCGGTGCATTGGTGTTACTCAGAGTTTCGGGAGGGCCCATCGCGTGTAAGTCGAGGGTGTTCCCATCGAAGGCAGGCTTGGAGAATGATGTGTCTACTGTCTGGGTCTTGTACTGTGATCTGCAGAGACCTGGGAGATTGTTGACGCTGCTCATTCATGACGACCCGAAAACAGGCATAGAACGGGGAGGTAGTTGCTATATCTAGCGGTTGTCTAGCTAGTCACGCCCGTATATTGTCCGCCTCCAAATATCTTTACCGTTTCCGAACGGACACCGAGTCCGCGTTCCCCCGAGTGGTATCAAATCTTTCGTGTACTGTGAGTTTGGAAAAGACAAAGAGAAAGGTGTAGATATATGTATGAGTAGAGGGAAGGCTCCAGACGATTACAAGGGATATGTTTCACCTGCCGGCGTTCAAATGCAAATGGTTCGAGTCGCTCCTCTCCGGTCTATAGGGGTAAATTTTGCATCTGCTGCTGCTGCTGTGTGGTGGCTGGAAAGGAAGGAGGGCTATATGTGCAGGGGGTGCTAAAGAAAAAAGCGATGCAGACGTCCGCCACCATTCTAAGCCGGGGATAAAAAGAAAATTGAGCGAATCTGGGTTGTCGAGAAGATTCGGGGCTACGCTTAATCGTCGTCGTCATCGTCGTCTCTTCCACCTTTTGCGTTGGCGCCGTCCTTGCGGATGGGAATCTTGATGCCTTGGCTCGCGAAGCATTTGCTGAGGGGTGTGCTCTCGCAGACGCCGGGGAACTTCTTGGCCGAGAAGACGGAGAAGACCTCGCTGAAGCAGGATGCGAGAACAGGTGCCTTTCCTTGGTTGACCATGGAGCTGGCATTGGCAGCCTGCTGTCCGTTCGAGGTGGGCAGGCCGACGTTGACAAACGAGAAGCGGAGCCTGGGATGTAAGATTAGCTGAATTCGCGGACGTAGAGGTGCGGGCTCGTTGGGCTTACCGGAACTGGCCTTCGGTCCTGACGCTGAGGTCTTGAAGGATGAACCAGATGCCTATCCTGTCGGCCGGATCCGTTAACCGGAAGGCACTAGCCGCCAGACTGCCGATCAGGTTTCGCGTAAACATGCCCTGTGGCTGGGGAGCCGACATGGAGAGTCGCTGGGCCATGCCGATTGGGTCGTAGATCTGCTGTGGCGGTCTGTAGGCGACGCTCTGCGACCCGAGAGGGGACTGCATATGGGGAGGAAGCTGCTGCATGTCCTGCCTATAGCCGTTGGGGAAGTAGTTGCCCGCAGGCGAGTATCCGTCAGGCGACATGTATTGTGGTGCTAAGGTGCGAATGTTAGAAAGGGTTCGCCTAGAAAGCATATGTTGTGGCAGGGACGCCACCACGCGAGACATTGCATCTGAAACGTACCTGCATAACCCTGTTGTACAGAATAAGGGTTTACTGTGGGAGGATACGACACCTGAGGCGGGTATTCCGGTCGGTTAGACGGGAGAATATGCGCGTATGCTGGTGTCACACTCTCAATCGATCCGAAGGACGCCTGGGTGGTTGAGGATATCGAAGGCGTGGCAGTGGTATGACGGACGAGATTGACCTCCTTAGTCGCATCCTCTGACCACAAGTCGACGTTCAAGACATACATCGTATGCTCAATCTCACTATAGCCATGTCAATTGACTCGTCGCATCCCAAGCACTCGGATCAAAACTTACTTGCAGTCAACTTCCTTTCCGGTAGTAACATCAGTTATGATCAATCGAACACAGGGCGGAGGAGTGATGGGCCGTCGGTCCTGTAAAGTGTCAGTATCAAGTCTCGGGTGAATGCGCCCGAACATGGCAAGAAGAAATGATGGCGTACCTTGTCTCCGAAGCCACACATGCGCGCACGCTGTGGTTGTTGCACAACGTCAAGGCTGTCAGGGATGTAGAGGTTAGCAAAAAGTCGGGAATCAGCGATTTTGCCAGGCACGGCCAATTGAGACCACCTACGCATATCTCCGTCCGTTCTCGACACTGGAATATGGTACAAGGTTCTGACGCGACCTCTCTTCCGTCTCGGGATCCCTCGCTGTGGTTGCGCTTGAGGGCGCTGTGGGCGTATCGACGCTTTGCGCAACTTGGCCGTATGCATCAGCATATCCTGTCCCCGGTGGTCCTTGTAGAGAGGGTAAGGGCGCTACCGAGTGACCGGGCGCATATGATGTTGGTGGGAGAGGCATTTGGTGGTGGTGATGCATCTCGGGAGGAAGTCCATGCCCTCCTTGCCCTGGTGGAGGATATCCGTGATTCATGATGTCGGACTGTGGCCAGATGCTTCAACTGAGGAAGACCAGATGCGCCGGTGCGATGATGCCTGCCAACCTCCTTTTGTTCACGCCACACTTAGGCGCAACACAATGGTCGGGAACTTGGCGCTCGGCGTGTCTATCGACGATTGTCTCGAGTAGAGGTTGTATCCAGGTATTTCGTTGCGCCTCTTCAAGTGTAGCTCGGCACAGTGATTCACGACACTGATGGAGAGAGCGCGCTCTATTCTTTTCGAGTAACGAACGTAGAGAAGGACCGAAACGACCGGCTCGAAGTGGCGGCGCAGCTTTATGCTCGAGATGTCGTACTGGTTCACGCGCGCGCAAGCGGAGTAAAAGCGCAGGATATCGGGATGGATGGGTCTGAAAGTCGCTTGTTAGATTATGATGCTATTGTTGGACATGCGCGGACGTTCGTGTGTGTACGTGGTATGCTTGTATATCGCGACGACGTCTCATGGGAGTAGTGCGTATGGACAAAGCAGCTTGAAGCTTCGGAAAGGTGGACGTGGGATATTGGAGATGGGGGGAATTCGCGGGGGCGGAGGGCGGAGACAGCTTCTCAGCTCGAAGTGGAGCTAACGGCCGGTGTGCAGGGGGGAAGGAATGGCGATGATTCGAGGTGTGAGGTCAGTTGAGCAATGGCTCGAGATTAATATTGCTGATAAAGGGGAAGGTGTAATCGCAAATCTGGAGACGACATGAACTCTGCCTCCTGCCGTCTCTCGCTTCGGCTCCGTAATAAGATGAGGGGAGAGGATGGAGGCAGGCGCGTCTGCTGAGTCTGGACGTGCAGGGACGTGTTCTCTGTAATCCCGGCAGGTGCAAGGCCCAATGCAATTGACAAGGAAGGTGCAAGTGGTTATTTTGGGAGAATAGAGCACGCCACTGCCGGCCGTTAACTTTATTTCCCCGTAGCTCAGGCAGTTGGAGGAAAGCTTCTCCATCCAAACATCAGGGGGCAACAAATGCTTCTTTCCACTTGAACGCTTTGCATTCTGGACATCTGCCCATGCCGTCATTTCTTCACTTCTTCGGTTGGGGGTTGAGACAATGACTCGGACTGAAACAAAAGAACCCTTTTCAACTGACCTTTCTTTAAGATTGTTCTCGGCCTGAACTTCCTGACCTTCTGCTCCTCGAATCTCTCGTGACAGGATGCAAAGTGTGGAGCAAAAGTTGCTTCTCTTCGGTCGCGAACCGGATCGTCGTCCAAAAACGTGCCTTCACCGTGGCCCTTTGTCTCTGCGTCCGGAGCCGAAGACTTTCGTTGGGGGCTTGTTGTTGGTCAGATGTTACCGTATACACTGCGGTACAGACGAGGAGGTATCGCTAAGTTTGACTGGTCCCAGGATCTAAGAAGTCAGCCGCATCCGCAGGTCACAAGCGAACCCAAACTTCCTGAGAGTGCAAGGCAATATCGAAACGTTGGCTGAGGAGGGTATGTCGCCCGCAGCGGATTTGGAGATTGGGTTTTTGGAAACTTGGGAACTGGGGGAATTGGAGATGAAGTAAAAAGAGCGGCCGAAGATTGGGTGCCGGTCAAAGACAAAGAACGGACACGGCTCGGGATGCACCCGCAACGACGAGAGAGGAAAGGGATACTGCTTATGACGGACGTCAGATGTTGCTGGGTTTTCTATTCTCTGGTCTTTCCTTCATCAGCTTCGTCCTGGGATCCGGCCGGAATACCCTGCACTATATATCGCTGCCGGGCCTGGTCTGGCTAGTTCTTCAGCTGCTCACCAATAGGACGACGCACAGACAGCTGGAAGCTGATCACTACAATGCTCCGGCCCCCGGTGTTCGCAGCATCCTTCAAAGCCATTGAGGATGTTGGCAGGGGGGTGTCCATCAGACGACGCCAATGCCGCAGAACTGCACACGGACAATTTCTCAGGCCCACGTCCCGGATGGCGTGTGCATGTCATGAACCTGGTGCATCTCTTGCTGTACCGCTGTACTTCGATGCCCTATGGAGCTACAGCATCCCAACGGCGAGGTTCCGGCCCACCAGTCCAGTCCTGCCTGTGCTGTTTGAGCACTCGCCATAGGCTCCCTGCGCTGGGTCCCGATGATCATGCCATCACTTCTTTTCTCCTCATCGACATATCTCACCGATTCAGGAAGCTGGTCACAGCGAAGAGGCGAGCACGGTGCACTCGGTACCTGTACTTGCAGGGGGGCACTTCACATGACGCGGGATGCTCCCCTGCTCGCTACAACTTGCCACTGAATACCAGCGGACCAAAATAGCAATTTCGATATTGCCCCAGCGAGAGTCTTTACAACTTTATATCGTCTGTGGCCCTGGCCTACAGCAAGAAGCAGGCGATATGAGCTGCCGTCTACCCCATCAACATGGAATGTTCATATCCAGTCACGGACTTGGAGCTATGTCAAACCAATACACAGTATGAGGATGTCGGGGAGGTAGATCATGATGTGTGGAGACCCCTGAAGTTGTCAGGGACCTGCCTCACCGGTATCGACATATATTGTCACTCTTCCACCAAGAGGAGAGCTTTCGCAGACGGGTGTGGCCGGTATGGCGCCGGCACAGCGGGGCACGGAGTGAGAAGAGGGTGTAATCGCGAGATTACAACCCCCCTCGCATCCTCAGCAAGCAGGTACCTACACCGCTTGACATGTTTGATATACCCCTTCATAACATGTTGTTCGACTGAGCGTCCTTACCCAACCGTCACACCTTTCTGGTCCGACGAGATCAGGAGTAACAAACAAAGCTCTTGTCTCCCTTTCAGTATCAAGCAAGCGGGGCATAGCAGCGTGGTACCGCATGCTCTCAAAACCCTACGGGGGCGACAGCTCATTGTGTCGCAAGTGGGTGTCGCGGGGACGGGGAGTGAGTGCCTCGCTGGGGGAGCAAAGGTGTCAAACTCGCTCACAACGCAATACTGTACGCGAAAGTTGGGATCCTATTCGACAAAAGAGGGCTTGTCTGACGCACAACCTGCCTCTGGCATTTCCTCTGGCCCGTCCACACACATCGCAAGTCCTGCCAAGAACGCAGAAGTTCAGTGATCAAAAGAGCGGAATCATCCCTGCTCGTGGAGGTTATATCTGGTGTAACCTATATGGCTTGACACCTTGCTTGCTGCCCAATCAAGCCTTCAAGATCAGTTCCGCGGACGTGGTCTACTACGCTTTCGGAAAGAGTGCTCTTTTTGACATCTCAAGTCCACTGTCCGTCCACTGTTCTCTCGAGACCACAGCTGACGAGAGGCGACTCTCCAGGGGTTCATTGGCAGGTTCATCAACTTCAGAGCGGAGTCGCAGTCTCGCCTCAACCCGTATGCTACGTTGGTCGCATGTCTCTCGTACAACCTACATGCGGTGGTCATCGTGGCCGCCACCGGTACCTTGATACGGGCACGCAAACAACCCCGACAACGTCAGGGAGCCGCATCGAACGCCTAAGTTACAAGAATAGAACAGTCGATCCCGTGACACTCGTCATGATTGATTATTCACATCAATATCGTGGAATACCACTCGTGGTTTCTTCGCCGTCTGGAGTTGTGGCTTCACGCGCGAGTGTAGGCTTCGGTTGACGTCTGTTGTACCACAATGGCCCATTCTCACCACACTGTACTTTGAAGGATGTCGTTGAGTGTCGAGTTGGACTTCGCCCTACGACCTGAAACCCTTGGCATTGATGAGATGGGTGTCAGGGAGGGGTGTGGCCCCACGAGACCGCGCTACTGCAGCCTGGAGAAAGACAGATTGGGCTGGTGGCGTCAGGGATCTTTCCGGCTCCCGGACGCGCTGGGCGATTTCCCTTCGGCAGCAATCCGGATGGGACCAGGCCCCAGGATATGGAGATCTCGTCTGGAATTGACCTTTTGAGAAAGAAGAAGTGGACTGTCATCAACCAACAGCAGCGACCAGGGGCCGTAAGTTCAGATGGTTTCAGGGCCTTCGAGACCCGATCTGAAGGCATCGCCGATGGATCGACTCTGCACAACATTGACAACTGTCCAGGACTGCAACGGTCTCCAACGACCCTCCAATTTTGATGCCACTCTCGGGGTGACATGGCGTCTGGGCGGCTTGCACCCGTCAAAAGCGCCGAAATTGTTATTCGGACAACATCACGCTTTTGTCTCAGAAGCATACGTTGTATTTGAGGCTGATGAAGCTAGTTCCCTTGCTGGCAATCTGTCTCATGAAGACGCCTCACGGAAAGCCTGACCACCCAGTCAATGCGTGGGCGCCACATGTTTGGGAGTTCCAATATGTTCTCCCGAGCTTTGCCGCTGGTGTTCTTAACAACATGTCAGTGCCAGGGGGCTGCATGACGACACCGTCTTGCTTGGGAGAACATGCGTATGCTTGCCAACAAGACATCCATCCCATCTGCTTCTACGTACGCCACGAGGTCAATGAAGTTCGCCTCCTTTTGACCGTCCCATATCTTGCACATGGCATGCCGTCACAACCCATCATTGCATTGCCCAAGGTCAGAGCGTACATACCCGCCAAGCTCACGGACTGCAAATCGTCTTCTGAAAAGGAAGTCTTCCAGACGTTCTCTCCGCCGCAGACTCCCAAACAGGTCATCTCCATGCAAATTCATGCAACCGAACCCGGTCGTTGACTTCCGTGAACCGACTCGGTTCCCTGGGGCTTCCCGAAGTTTTCTTTGGCCTGAAGGTCTGAGCCCTTATCCCTGCCTCCAATGATACCAAAGTTGTTGTGCCACGTATCATGGTACCTGAAGCCTCAACGACGTCGGTCCCACTGACAGCAATCATCAAACACCAACTTTCCCCAATACCCAACAGACAGACAAACATGTCGCAAATCCCTTTTTGCGAACCTGAAGCTCGTCTTATAGAATGCGACATCGGTGACGTCGGTGCCTACTTCTGGGGGCCAGGAGTGTTCAACGGCATCTCGGTTGCTAACCGTCCCATGGATCCAACCAAGCTGGCTGGGAGATGAGAAGTTGGTTGCGGATCTAGGTCTTGCGGTCCGCCGTGCATTACCGAGACCACCTGCGAAAGACAAGCAGATTACAGTAAGCTCGTTTGTTTGCTGTCGTCACTAGTGGAAACCGTACATTCTGGCCGACGGGAAACTTGAGCATCCGGGAAGGAATGCCGAGAACGTTGAGCACCCGACTGCTGGATGTCGATGTCAATGTCGACATATGCAGCGGTGAGACACGGTGGCCCAAGCAAATGCGTTACAGTTACCGAACAGAGATCACTACCGCCATATGGCTCTCGGAAAGCAGCATACCCAACCGCTCACACCATCAACGGCCCCTTTACCTTGTGGAACGATCAACTGAACGAGTGCCGCGCAACAACCCCCATCATGCTTCTTCTTCCTACCCAGTCCCAGATGCCCAACGTTTGGTCATCCAGCGCTGGTCTTGGCTCTGAAAGAACCTGGTTGTGGATCGTGTGTCAATCTATCCGGTATTAATCACGACCACGGCGGCGGGAAGTGTGCTGTCACCGCCAATTCCACGGCACAAATGTGGAGTCTCGGCTGCGGACATATAGGCGATTTTCTGCCAGTGGTCTCTGGTGGATCACAACGTTCTCTATCTCTGCGGCTTCCCTGACGTTGTGGTCGCTCTCTTTATCGCCTCATTCTACAAGGGGGAAATTCTTAAGACAGGGTTAGGTATCCAGGACATCTCGATGCCCACGGACCACGCTTTGGATGGCATACACTGTCTGGACCCGAACCAAACACTTGCCACTACGCACGTTGCAAGAAGGAGGGGGGTTTGAGCAAATCATGAGAATCACACCCAAGAGCCAGTGTCAGCGACGAGAAGAGACAAGCCGCAGCCGCTACCAGTACAAACTCATGTTTGGTTCTTGGCTGAGCGGGGAGGAGCATCGTTGGCACACCACCGAATCCGCCATGTCCAATGGCGTCTATGGTCTATGGCGCAGTGGATGTCTCCCGGAGGCAAGCCGTCGCTTCCCCTGGCCCTTGTACCTATATCACAAGACGAGTTGGGCCACCCACAGCTTGGTACCAGGTGGAGAGAGGGACTGAAAGAGAGGGGGAACCAAGGTTGGTCCGACCCCGACGATCAACGAGAAAACCAGCGACCACTCACCGACGACCATTACCGAGGAGCTTCCTCTGAGTGGACTGGGTACGAGAAAGAGAGAAGAACTGGGGAAGCTGTAATGCCGGAGCTATTAGTAACTCAAGTGATATAAACAGGATGGGGAGACGCGGACCGAACTTTCATGCGGCGCACCCCCTATACGTGCTTTGTCACATTTGACAGGTCAGGGCATACGAACCCTAAGCAGGCAGCACCTCCATCCTCTCTTTCCACGAAAAAGCAGGTGTCAAGAGAAAAGGCGAGGCGGTAGCGGGAATATTCCTTGTGCGGATAGGCGAACCCGAATTGTGGTACAAACCGGGTAAGATGCTCCTTTCTACCATGGTTCCAGAGCCACTGATAAGAAAGATCCCGTTTCGGTCACGGGGATGACCTCTCTGTCAGCAATAATGGGTAGATCCGAGCAATATCGGAGTTCTAACGAAGCTCCTGAACACATCGAACAAGTGTCGAAGGCAATGGCCCTTGTTGAACAGCAAGATAGGAGCTACTCAGCGTTGGTTCACTACGACCGACATACCCCGAGCCAAGTACACACTGGTGCTACCTAGACTGAATCTCAGAACCTCGCACAGCCCACGGGCCGGTCCAAGAGATATGATATCTCGGACCCTTGGCAAAGTCTGTTGACGAGACTGAAGAAGGACAAGCATCGCCAGAGTCAAGGCGAAGTCTATAGCCCGTCGAACCGGCCACGCGGAGATAGCTCCCCTAACCCATACCGCGAGCCAGCCCCTGCAGAGTATATGTGACAAGCTGCGCTCTGAAACCTGATACAGCGTAGCGTAATCGCGGATAGCTTCCGTACTTTACCGTCAGAGACATCGCACCCAGGTAGAGGTAGATCGTGATATCACACGTCTCAGTATCCATCATCAAGGCTCCTCCTTGATACCAACCCTCAGAAGCCAAGAGAAGCAGAAACATTGTGTCTTGGGACCTGCAAGCTTCCCTATTCAGCATTCGGATACGTTGGTAACGGACAGGAGCTAAAGCTCCCAACATGGCCTGGATGGATCTCCCGATGATCTCGGTCGGTTCGAGACAATCGGTGAGCCCTCCGATCTTCTATCTATCCATCTCATCACCTCCTCGGAACCCGGCAACAAAAAACGCTGACCAAGCGGTGGCCAAAACTCCAACAACCAAGGGTGTCAAGATTTCCCAGACAGATCGCATTTCCCCTGTCCCCATCTCAAACCACGCATAACATCACCATGGTTGAGATCATCCTCAAAGTTCAATTGACGTCCGTCCTGTCTGGTCCGGGCCCCCAGTTCCGGGATCGACACCAGGACCAGGACCGGCCCCCCTTGCGTTGTTGCGGTTATGCGTGGTAGATCTACCGAACACCGGACCCAAGATGCGAACTGACACACCCGAGAGATGCTCTGCCTTTTCAATCTTGGGATCGATACCCTGGTTGTCTCAACCTCGGAGCCAGGGGGTATGGTAGGTGGAACCTACCTAGGTGTGAGTTGAGTGTTTGTTTGATCGACGGATAGGGTGGGCGCTCTCGGACGTTGATGGGATTGATTCCTTCTAGAAGCCGTCAGACTACACGTAACCCATGCGCTTGGACGTCCCGGATCAAGAGAAAAGGGATTTGGAATTTGGGGAAGGGATGGCGATGGGGTTCAATGAAGTCACCCGTTGGGAGGCCTGCAATTCACTCAGTGTGCTTAAGTAAGTCGGTAAGTTGGTATTCCATCTTGTCCACCCCCTTGCTAGATTACACGAGATGCCAGTGCGAATGTTCGATAGACGGGACAACCTTCTCTCCGTCTTGACATCTTCATTACAAGTGCTATTGCGTGGAAGCTCGTTGAGGTCGTACTCTGTACTCGAGTCCTCCGTCATGTGTTCATGTGTAGACTGGCCACAGTAAACAAAAGTAGAATCATTGCTGAACACTGTCTTATTCTTATTCAGTCATATCGTCTTGATGATCTTTTCCTATCCCTTCTTTCCTATCCATGCTCCCAGGCTAACCGCAACACATGGCAGCCGCACCGTCCGGCCGTCCGTCCGATATCCATCAGTCGACTCAGACAACATGAGGAACAAGCAGCCATCGTCTCTCTTCAACAGACACGTGAAACCTGACTCCGTCATAACCAAGGGCCCCGTCGCATCCTCATCATTTCCATGTCAGGCAAACCAACCGACCGACCGACAGAGAAACGGAAAAGGAGCCAAGTCGCCGTCTGCATTGCAGTGTGTTCCCCCCCCCCCCCCCCCCCCCCCCCCCCAAAAAAAAACGAGCAGTATCCCAACGCTCTTCTCTCTCTCTCTGGGGTACGCCCCGACTGCACGTCTTCCCTTACCACCTGATTTATACCGCTAAAGTCGAGACCCAATGTCCGTCCAAATATACACAGATTAAGTAAGTAGAAAGAAAGAGAGAGAAAAAAGATTACAAACCAAAAAAGAAAACCAAGAAAACCTCTTTCGCTGCTCAAAAACGCCAATGCTTCATCTACAGCAGTTAACCCAACCGCCGGAATTCCGTAATCGTAAAAAAGGTATGTGTGATGTGTACGTCTTTCCTCCCAGAGAGAAGACGAGATCAGATAGGGTACGTAGTGCAAGAAGTGATGGCAAGGTAAATACGGGGGGTTGAGGGGTCAAGAATCCGCCAACTTGGCGAAATGCTTTGACCATATCCAGCCGACCATGTCGCGCGGGTCGTCCTGGTTTTTGGCCAGCCAGAGCTCGCCCTTTTCGGCTATCACGTCGAAAATCTGGGGTATTCTATTAGTACAAGGGTGGACTGGGGTGGAAATCGAGCAAGGGGGGAAGTACCTCTCCAGCTTGATACGTGAGGTAGGGGTATCCAGCTTCGTGCTTCGTGGTGTCGATGTTGAACTCGAAGAGCGAGGCCGCCAGCCACAGGACGTTGTAGCCGCTGTTGCTCGGCCGCTCTCTCGATGAGGCGCGGGATGAGCGGTCTTTCTCTTCGTTGTCAGGGAGAGGCAGGGCGGAGTGGAACAGACCAGAGAAGCGACGCTGTTCTGGGTGGGGGAAGGGAGAGTTGTAGGTCGAGTTGGACTCGCGGCGGCTGTGCCCACCGGCAGACTGCATGCCTCCAGTGGAGTCGACGCTCGGCCGCGGTGGTGCGATGTTGCTGGCGGGTTCGTAGCTGCGACCAGTGCTTGGCCGCTGCGGTGGTGGTGCTGCCATCGGCATGGAGATGTTGCCAGGGAGGATGGGTGTGATGGGCGATGATGCGCCGCGGGAGTGGCTGTTGATGCCCGAGTAGTAGTCACGGTAGTACGAGTGGTTTGGGCTCGGCATGCTGGGGGAGATGGCGAAGTTGTTGCCGCTGTTGCGCTTGCCGAACTCGGGCGTCGGCAAAGATGGAACGCTGTCGCTGTTGATCGAGAGCCCGCGGTTGCGAGGGGTCATATCCCCAGGACGTGATCGAGTCTTGGAATAGGTTGAAGCAGCATCGTCGGTTGTGGACTGCGATGTGCGGCCGCGGTGAGCTGGATTGAGGATTCCAATGGTCATCGCTTCCTCCTCCATCATTTTGAAGTCCGTCTGGAACATAGATATAATTTCGCTCCATTCCGGGATGCGCGATGCGTCTGGCAATGGAACCTTGACTTTCTCCTTCCATACTGCGTACCAGTTGGCTTGAATGGTGACAAACTTGCCAAGACATATGTTGCCGATCTTGGCAGTGAGGTTGGACAGCCTGGGGAGTTCCTTCTTGAGAGTCTCGTTCAGAGCTTCGTACTGCTCTACAAGTTCGGCCAGCTGCTTGTCAACTTTCTTACCCGAATTCTTCAGTTGCTCGCTCTTCTCGTAGTCTAGTCGGCGCTTAGCACGCTTCTTCATTGCAAGCGACGGGTTCCCGTAGCACCGGATCACTGACTCGAAGGGTTCAATGACATCCTTCCGAACGGAGAGGACCTGAGCGATGTTAGCGGCGATAGATATGACAGACTACAGCAGAGATTGACTTACGTGTTGTTCAAGAACCTTCTCCAGATCCCGCATGCTGACGTTGAACTGAACCCACTTGCTCTCCAGATGACCGTAGTGCTTGGAAGGCTGGAGTCTCATGACGAGTTCCATAGACGAAAGATATTGTAAGAATTCGTGGACATAGGAGGTGACCGTCCTGGTGTAGAACTCGACATCTCTCAGGACGACTTGTAGCCGAAGGTAGTCGTCTCCGAACTTCTCATGAAGCTTGAGATACTCGGCGTCTTCCGCTACCCGGCTGCCAGAGGTCTGGAGTTTATCCACCCGTTTACCGAATGCCCGGGCAATGCCGGCTTTCACATCCGACTCCTTGCGTTTCCGACCCACGATCTGTCCGACCAGTTCGAAGTTCTTCTTGGTCTTGTTGATCTCGAGAATGGCGTTTTCGACCGCCATTTTCGCAGCGAGGAGTGCCTCCCGGTCCGGATGGTCAGCAGGTGTGTGCTCGAGCAGCTGAGCAATCAACGTGGGATACTTGGTGATCCGTTGCATTGGCTTGATGAGGAGGGAGTCCAGGTTCCAAGCGCTCGTCAGTTCCTTTGCGACCTCGTTGCACTCAGTCAGCCAAACTTTAACTGCCGTGTCCTCCTGAATCTGGATCAACTTCTTCGTCGCGGTGTCACTCGTCCGCAAGAACCCCTCGTGTGCAGCTTTGAGCTTCTCGATGTTTTTCGAGAAGACCGGGCCCACTGAAGTCTTGCGGTCCTGTCCGTCGTCGATCTGAGCCTTGAGAGACGAGGCGCCGCTAGAGTTGACCGAGTTGACGGTCACGGCATCTGAATCCTTGAGGTTCTTTGCTGACTCTTGCTTCAAGAGGGGCGATCGCCTGCCCTTGGCCACATAAACGCTCGTAACGCCCTCCTTCAGCTGAGCAAGGAACGCAGTGTGGAATGCAATTATCTCTCCAGAGTTCCGGAAGATGATCTTGACCGTCTGGGCGTCTAGGTTAGGGCATGCTTCAGCTGTGCCTTTGTAGATCTCCTCGACAACACTCATGTCTCTGATGAAAGTGTCTTCGGTGTCGATCAGTTCCTTGATGATATGTTGACGTTGGGTGAGCCTTCTCGTTTCCTTGTCTGAGACGCCAGTTTGCTCGCTCCCGGAGGGAATGCTAGGAACCATAGTGACACTGTGCAGGTCTCGGTCCAAAGACAACTTCTCAACAGAATGAGGGGTCGATACCGGCTGCGGCACTCCCTCGCTCTCTTCATCGTTCCGGAGATAGCTGCTCGGGCGAGTGTCGTTGTAGTACGCATTCTCATCCAGCTCATACTCGTCAGGTACCGGAGGTGGGCTGTGGTCCGGTGGCAGCGGTGAAGGAAGTTCCTCCTTGTGCAACGGCTCTCCCGACAAGTAAGGCACCGAAAATCCATCACCGGTATCGAGTTCCGGGAGCTGCGCCTGGGTTGGAAGGGAGTCGGGACGTGTGGAAGGCAGCTGAGCTTTAAGCTCCCTAGGGGGTAGTTCCGTACTGTGTGTGATGTCCTCGTAACTAGAATCCCGGAAACCCTGGTCCGACGGCGCCACCGAAGAGGTCATCGATTTCCGGCCACGATAATCCGGTGCATGTCCTGGGAGGCTATATCCCCTTGTCGGCACGTCAAGGTCTTCAGCGCTGCCCATAGAGAAGTCGGTCCAGTTTGAAGCTTGGCTGAACCGATTGGCTGGCGTAAGCAAAGGTGGAACCGTCAGACTGTGAGACGTGTCTGGGGTCCTGTGATTATCCGACACAGAGCGATAGCCATCCAGAGAAGCGTCGTGGTCAGACGAGCTAAGAGCAGACTGGCGGAGAGCCGCGATATTATCCTGAACACGAGGGGCATTGTAAAAGCTCTCCAAGTTGTCCAAAGTCAGCCCCGGCTCTTTACTGAATCCGCCGGCCAGAGTCCCATCAGTTCCTCGCGGGTCACTCGTTACGGTAGGCTGGTATTGCTCAACGTTCGCGTCTCTTGCGCCGGGGCTTTCAGGAGACAGTCCGACAGGGATAAAATCTTGATCACGGCCCAGAATCGTCACCTTCGTCTCATAGACGGGAGATGGCAGGGTATACCGCCGATACTCATAGCCAGGCTCCTCGAAGGAGCCAGGAACAGTCGGTAGCGGATCAAACTCGGCCCGAGTTGGTGTAGGTTGCCGCGAAGGAGGCCTCGCAGCAGTGTCTCGGGGCGATACCTCGTCGTTTGCGCTCTCACCGTCCTCAAACGGGTAGTGATAGGACGCCTTCTGGTGAAGATTTGGAATATGGGTCGATGGCTGGGGTGCCACTGCTGAGTTTTGAAGAGTGATGCCCAAATCGTCATCGATTGTGGTCGTGGTTTCTTGTGTTGGGGGTTCTGTTTGCGGTTCCGTGTCGAACTCCGTAACGACGGAAGCAATTGATATTGCCGATTGAGGTATCTCCTCGTCGGCTTGGTTCATGGGTGGGGAGCCCGTGTGAGGGAAGCCGCCGGGCATCCCTAGTGTGGGTGAGTCCAGGTTCCTCGACGCTTCTTTGTCCGGTGCGTGGACAGACGAGAGATCTGTAACGATCTTCAACGGCACCTCGGTTCTCGAATCGTTTCTCTGCACGGCTGGCCGGGCCGGCCGACTCGGCGCTTCGTTTTCTGAGACGGCCAGAGCGGCCGTAATGACGGCTTCGGCCTCCAGCTTGGTGCGGGCAGCCGTTTCCAGTTCCCGTTTCCTCCTCTCGGCGGCCGTTTGCCTCGCCTCCAAAGCCCGCGACTCTCGTATCGATCTGCTGTATGCCAGCTTGATCGTCTCCCGTCGCTGGGCGAAGTCGATAGGGCCCACGGAAATCTTGCGTGGTCTCCGGAGACCCGTTTCCCCCTCCTCTTGTCTTGATGCCGCTCGGGATGGCCCTTGTGACGGCCCTCTCGACGGCGCCCGCGATCGCGGATTTGATGGGGACTGAGCTCGGTCGACAGCCTTCATTCTTGAGGCAGCAGTCGTAGCTGAAGCCACAGACTGTCTTGGGCGAGAACTGCGAAGCGAAGGTGATAGTTTCTGTTGAGGTACTGAGACATATGCGTTCAATCGATTGCCGCCGCTAGAGTTGGTTGTGTTGATGTTTGCAGGTGTTCTTCTGGCGGAGGCCGGAGTGTGACTCGGGGTTTTAGTTGTCGTAGGCGGAGCGTTGGAGCGACTGGTAGGCGTCTTCGCATGAGTGACGGGCGGATGGCCGTTTTGTCGTGAAGTCCCGCCGTTGGTCGGCGGTCTCTTCCCCGCGGCAGGTGAATTCGATCTCGTAGAAGCAGCACTGTTGCCGGAATGGTTGAATGTATTGACGGAGCGGGGGAGGCGGGATGATGGAGACGTTGGTTGTGACGGGGGTGTTTGGTCACGGCGAGGTCGTACCGAAACAGGCTGGAGCCGAGGAATGGCGGATTTTGTCCCAGCCGAAGCGAGGTCACTATGCGCCCGACCATGGCCCTTGGTAACCCTCACATGCTGCCCATTCGGCTCACTTTTCTGTTGGCTTAGTGGCTCGGTCGTACGGTACCAGTCGGTCGGTGAAGACGGTTCGAGGCCATCGGGGTCGGATAAACTCCTTTGATGTGTTCCTCCTAGTGACGGGCTAGGCAGATTGGAGTCTGATGTCCTTCGTGTCCGCACAACACTGATCCCATAGCCAGCAGTCACTGAATCATTCTGTTCCGGTAGTATCTCGCCAAACAGGAGAGGGTTCGATCGTGGTATAGGGGGTGAATTCGTGAGATCTATGGGTGAAGTGTCTGCGAGTAGATATGACGTGGATTTTGAGGCTTGCGCATTCGTTGTGATGGCACCTCTTGGTTTGCTTATTCGACTCGCGAACGACTGTGAATTGCTCGAGAGCTGGTCCTCCGGCACCGACTTCTGCCGTTGCGTTGCGCGGGACCCTGGTATCCTGGTGGATTCTGCGGCCGTATCGCGTGTTGTGCTCGTCCTGAGGCTCGAGTATTGTGTCTTGCCATTCACGCCGTTAGTTATCCGTGACGATGGCGGCCCAACAGATGGTTCCCTTGACCGCGCAGTCCTCGGTGCAGGCTTCCGTACGGGCGGATCGTTTTGTGAACTGTTTTGCTGGTCAAACCTATTCTTCAGATCCTTCACACTCCGGTACGCGACCCCCGCATAGCCTGCTGGCACCGCCGATTTCGCCGCAGAGTTATCTAGCCTATCGTCCACAGGGTTGGACACCGATCGGAGCGATGGCCGGGCCCCCTTCACAGCAGAAACATCGAACGGTGCAGCCTGTTTCGGAGTCGGTCCGCCGCGTGTCGTAGGATGGTGTCGACTACTCGAACTTGTGGGAGCCATGGAGGCAGTGTCGGTAGGAGGCGATGAAGGCGGGTGCACACCATTCGCAGTTTGGAGGCCGCGATAGTTTCGGTAGAAGTCGTCGGGATCTATAGCAGCTTTGCTGTCGGTGTAGCGGTCGGTGGGGGACCTTGACGCGGCGGCGGCTGCATTGGCGGCAAATGCCTGAAAGTTTGCCTGCGCAATCGAAGATGCGGGGAGGGGAGCAGCAGGCACCGTCGACTGGGACCAAGAGGTTTGGTCTTGGTAGTTATTCTTGTAGGAATGGAACTCGGACTGGTGGTGCTGGACGGGGGAGCGGTCGAGGGAGTGGTGGCCGTGGTGGGAAAGATGTTGTCGAGAACCGTATTGCTGTCGGGCTTGCTCGGGCGGCGACAAAGATACAGGCCCCTCCTCTCCATGAATTCCTCCGTCCATGCTGGCCTGCACATCAGAGAGGGCGGTGGTCGTTTGCTACCCTGAGATGCGGGTGGGCGGTATCAGGTTGGTGGGACTTTGCGATCGGTAACCTCTGGGGTTGATGGAAGGACAGGACGGTGCTGGCCAGCGAGTGCAATTACAGCAATCACAGCAATCTCGATGCATGCAAGGCCCGGACAGGCTGGCCGGGTTGCAAAGGTCTGCAAAGCTCGCTGGCGACTGGCTGGGTTGGGCGTCAGAGCTTGTCGGCATGCCAGCACATCAATCCACGCTGGTTGGGCGAAGTGTTTGTGAGGTGTTTGGCTTTGGATCACTTGGGTGTGCTGGGAGTGGTTCCGGAAGTGGAAGAATGACTGGCGACTGGAGCACAGCACTGCATGGATGGGCGGTGCGGGAAGATGGCCTTCATCCAAAAGCAAAAAGCTGGGGTGGGCATTTGCTGGCGCAACGTCAAATGCCCGTGCTTCAATTCACTGTTTCCCTTGCTGTGACGGGTAGAATTCGAGACTTGGCGCCGTTATCTTAGCTTGCTTAGCTTCTTTTCTGGTTTGAAAGAGAGACAGAAAAGACGGGCCGAGAGGAGTGATTGCCCCCAATTGCCAAATGCATCGATTTCTTGTGGTGTTGTTCGTTATCAAATTCACTCACTCCCAGCTGCAATTCCGTGTTCTCGCATATAAGTGATGTGAAGCGACAGCCACGTACATGCGATACGGGTAAAAACACGTCTTTCACAGCCCCGTGTCTCCTGGTCTCCGTGTCTGCAGCGAGTGGAACGGTGAAACCTATTGGTGGTCCTGATTCTGAACCAGCAAGGATGCAGGATCAGGGTATTCGGGGTAAAGTAGCCAGAAAACTTGGATAACGGAAGGATAGGCAGGCGGTTGAAGGGTTCAGATGCATGTAAGACGGAGCGGTACGGAGGAGGAGCTTATTGCCGTGGTTGGCGATTATGTGAGTGTTGTTGGTCCCAGAAATATTTCAGCACACTTTTTCAATATGAAGGGAAGAAAGTCAATTGAGCTGCAAAAAGGAATGTCGATTGTCAAGTTTATGACGGGAACAGGAAGGCGCGAGAAATGGTGAGATCACAGAGATGCCAAAAAAAAACAAAAAAAAAAAGAAACACGGGCAGCTCCTTCCCTGACTATAACACGTTTGCTGTGTGCCTCTTATAGCAATCTTAAGAGTTTTGAGCAGGAGCGACACAAGATAAGCGAATTTCCAGTCATGATCTTGTTCTTCTTTCTTTTTCCTCCTCTTCTCTGTTGTCTCTCCTCTGCATTGCTTTTTGCTCTGATTTGCGCGGGCCGGCGAGCTTAAACGTGCGGGAGCATGACTATTTTCAGGGCAGCACGACGCAAGGGGGTGTTTGTGTGTCCCCCCCGCCGGAAATCGTCATGGCTTTCTCTGTCTTTCTTCCCATCCCTCATTCTATTGTGTTTCCCGACCCAGAGGATCATGGCGATTCTGTCTTTGATGCACCGCTGCCCCTGAATCCTCGCTACAGCTTGGGACCTCCGAGGCCTGGGTTTCTCTCCCTCTGTCATATTGAGTCGAGCAGTCCATTTCTTCCAAGCCGTTGGTGTTGAGCTGTCAGGTACCTGCTTGTCTCGATCAAAGCCGTTGGTTGTCTCGCGCTTGTCTTGGTTTTGGATCCATAAATTAAACTCCGTCGATTGCAGGAACGAGTGCAAGGCCGATCAGTATAGTGTCATGAAAGTGGCACTGATGGCCCCTCTGGGATCGTCAACTTCCCCAGAGGCTGCATCTTTCAACTCGTCACAATCTGCCTCACCCGTTGAGACTGAAGCAACATCAGTCCACTCGCCGTTACACCGGTATCTGCTTTCTGAATGTTACTCTTCCCGCTTGTACAACGGCCTGTATCACCGTCAACCATGGGTGCTCGTGACCTCGGCAACATGTCTCATGCTTTGCTTCGTTCGTATCGACAAAGCTTGACATCCCTCGTATCAGACAAACAAGCGGGCTACCGAGACTGGCTTCCCCAGCCGCAATGACGGTCAAGCCGCACCTTGTTGCTGCTACACTTATTCTCCCGAAACTGATGAGGGCGATCCAGGCACGGCATGATCGTTCGTTCACTCCTCTATCCCGCCAATGTGGCACAGTAACCTGCAAGACAAGCGGTCAGTCGAGCATTATCAACTCATTTGAGTCTTCCTGCGATATTGGTGGCGAAACCTCCTGGCAGGACTCTGAATCGAAGGTGTGGCTTCGCGGTAACCAGTGATTCTGCCAAGACCAATGTCAGTGCCAAGGCCCACAGCACGCTAACAAACGCCGGCGCGCTTCCCCGCGCGCTAATGCGCTCCGTAACTTAACGGAAGGTGCCACTCAGAACGGTCGCCTCACGCTCAAACGCGCTGCATTTTCAGGGAAGTCGCGGAGGCGCGTTTCACCGTGCATGCACTGTCGCGCTGAATCAACCTGCACCCAACTACTATCTCCCCCCATTGACTCCCAATGAGTAAAGAAATTCAACCCTCTTGCCCCGAATAGGCTTGCCACTCAACAGCCACATTTAATGCTTAAGCCCCATCAACTGGCCTTGGTCCGACGGTGGAAATGAAGCGTCGCCTAACAACGGACCGAGACGTCGTGGGGGTGCTTCATCGGCGTCGAAGCAGATTCACGGTCTAAGGATTGGAAATGGGCCGCACCAAGAACAAGAGGAAACGGGACCATGAGCAGGCAACCGGTGATGCCCCCTTGACGAAAAAGGGGAAAGGAGCGCCGTCAACCAGCAAATCCATCAGCCATCCCCTGCTGTCACTGCTGTACCCGCATATCCAAACATTGCGAGACTATGTTCTGTCCAGACTTCCGGCTTCGTCACGTCTCAGGCGGAAGAAGATTGCTTCGGTCGGACTGCAGAGTGAAGAGTCGAGAACTGCACCGACCGAGGTCGAGCTGGCAGTCGCTCGTCTGCTGGACACAACGGTCGTGTCATTCTCGCACCAGCCGCCAAAAGCTGAGCAAGATGACCGCTGGAGGAAGTGGAATAGCTTCTCACAGAAAGGGGACGAGTCTTATGTGACCCTCTCGGATGGGTTCACCGGTGCCGCCTTTTCTCAGACCGAGGTACGCTACGTGCTGTAAAACGCACAAGATACAGAGACTGACAATGTTGCAGGTAGTAGACTTCGCCATCTGGCTCCTATTCTCGAGAGACAAAAGCAACGAGAGGCCAAAGAATTTGCTCTGTGACGGATTGAGAAGGGATTCTACCCGGAAACCACAAGGCAAAGCCACCGCTACTCAGGGACAGATACCCGGATTGTTTGCCGTTTATACCAACAACCATGTGCGCACTCTCAAGCAGGATCCGTGGCCGCAGCTACTGTTGCTCCTTGGACAAGCTGGGGAGCGGATGATGATCGATCTGCTTCTCGACTGCTCCATCTTCAGCCGGGTGGGGGCCGGCCGAGATAACTACCAGCAACTCTCCGGTATCCCGGTGTCAGACTTGGATTATCCGGATACTCAACTAGCCGATGCTGCACAGGCAAGCACGGCGAAGAAGGGAAAGCGTCAGGCGGAGACAGCTCGAACTCCATCTGAGATCACATTTGTCCGAAGCCGGATGCTCTACGCGCGAGCCGCCCTCAACGCACGAGGTCTGGTGCACTTTGGACTGAGGCACATTCGTAAGTTGTGTCCCCAGCCCCCTTAGAATGCGTAAGTTAACGCTGTGCAAGATGTACTCAATCGATTTCCCCTGAAGCGTGATACCCACGTCAATGCACGCGAGGACAACTCTCGGACATTCGAGGAAGCGACCACGCGGGTCATGATGTACATCTTCCCTCGCCAATTCGACTTGCACAACGTCTTCACTTCACAGGTGGACTACACCCAGACGGCACAGAAATTCCAGGACTACACACTACGCGAAGAAGAAATTGCGCGGAAGTTCTGTGTCGCCAGCGAGGGTACACAGCAGTTCAAGGCGCACATCCCGAAGAGGCTCAGGGGCTCGCCGCAGCACCTGGTCGAAAGGCTTCAAGTACTGCACGGTCGCTGCTCATATTCGAAACTCCTCGAGCACTACTGCCCCGTACGTCTTGCTTTTCGTTGCTTTTTTCTGCAGTGCTGGTGGGCTCATCTCGACTCTAGGCTCAAGCCCAAGGCAGACGTCCAACTCGGACGTCTCACGGTACACAGAAGCAGACAAAATCTCGGAAGAAATCGCATCAAGCGCCGCTGCGCGTTCAGCTGCCTCAGTACTCCTCCCTCGTCGAGTTAGTGACACCGATCGCACACGTGTCGGCCTTTTGTCAGGCTGTCCTCGCGAAAATTATCCCGAACGACTTCTGGGGAAGCGACGCGGTACAGGCGCACAACCGGAATGCGTTCCTCAGGAAAATCGACCACTTCATCCGAATGCGCCGCTTTGAGCAGCTCTCGCTTCACGAAGTGATACAGGAGCTCAAGGTGTGTTGCTCCGGTGACCTCGACACGTATCTTGGGATGCGACCGAGCTGACCATGAAACAGATCACCGAGATTGACTGGCTCGCGCCCCCTAACCTGAAGAGTCAGAAGTGCTCCCGCCCAGAGACCCAGAAGCGCCTAGAGATATTTCTCGAGTTCCTGTACTATGTCATTGACTCCGTCTTGATACCCCTGATCCGCAGCAACTTCTACGTCACCGAGTCGAGCGTGCACAAGTACCGGCTCTTCTTCTTCCGCCATGATACGTGGAGGTACGTGGCGGAGCCGGCCATGGCGGCGCTCAAGACAAGTATGTTCGAGGAGGTCAAACTTGACGATGCCCTCAAGATCTTGAACTCTCGGAGTCTCGGCTTCAGCCAAGTGAGGTTACTGCCCAAGGGGCTGAATATGCGGCCGATTATGAACCTTCGCCGTCGGACGATGGGAAAGGGGAGTAAGAAGCTGCTCGGCCCGAGCATCAACAGCATACTGGGGCCTGTCGGGTCCATGTTAAAACTCGAGAAGACACTCAACCCGGACAAGCTGGGTTCGGCCATGTTCTCAGTCGGCGACATCTACAAGCGCATCAAGGAATTCAAGACCGGCCTGGGAGCGTCAGCTGGACCGTTCTACTTCGCCAAAGTAGACGTCCAGGGCGCCTTCGACAGCATCCCACAACAAGCCGTCATCGATCTGATGAGCAGCGTCCCCAGCGCGGCGGCGTACAAACTCGTCAAGCACGTCGAAGTCAAGCCGTCCGAGATGGCCCAAACCAACAAGCCCCTCAAGAAATGGCAAGCCCTAGCCAAAACCGCCCCGGACAGGACCTCCTTCAAAGAAGCCCTCGAATCTCATCTCGCCCATACAAAACGCAACACCGTCTTCGTCGAGTCCGTCGCCACCCGCTCCCTCAAGACCCGCGCCCTCATGGCGCTCATGACAACCCACATCCAAGACAACCTCGTCAAGATAGGCAAGAAGTACTACCGCCAGAAGAACGGCATCCCGCAGGGCTCCGTGCTCTCCTCCGCGCTGTGCAGCTACTTCTACGCCGACCTGGAAGCCACCCGACTCTCTTTCCTCAACTCCGCGGACTGCCTGCTGCTCAGACTGATAGACGACTTCCTCCTGATCACCACCTCCCTCCCCAAAGCGACGCGGTTCGTGCAAACCATGCACGCCGGCCTGCCCTCCTACGGCGTGGTAGTCAACCCGGACAAGACCCTCGTCAACTTCCCCATGTCCACCTCCACGCCCTCCCCCGTTCCCCGACTACCTCCGGGAGACACCCTCTTCCCCTACTGCGGCACGCACATCGACACCACAACCTTATCAATCTCCAAATCCCGGCCCCCACCAGTTTCCACGGGGCCGCAAGTCTTCGACTCCCTGACGGTAGAATACACCCGGGCACCGGGGCACAACTTCCGCCGCAAGCTCCTCAGCTTCTTCAAGATCCAGTCCCACCTCATGTTCTACGACACGGCGCATAACAGCCCCTCCCTCGTCGTCCGCAACATTTACGCCGCCTTTGTCGAGACGGCCACCAAGACGTGGGCGTATGCGCGGTGTCTACCGAAACACAAGAGGCCGACGGCAAAACTTGTCATCGGTGGTATTAAAGATTTGCTGGACGTGGCGTTCTTGCTACTGGCTAGCGAGAGGAGGGCGGAGAGGTACAGGGGGTATAAATGCGAGGTTACAAAGCAGCAGGTCAAATGGCTGGGGATGGCGGCGTTTAGGGAGGTGTTGGGGAGGAAGCAGGCTGGGTATGGGGAGGTGTTGGCGTGGTTGGAGGAGGAGATGAGGACGATGGGACAGGGGAAGAGGGGGGAGTTGGGGGTTGTGATGAGGATTGTGGGTGTCTAGGCAAAGCTGTGGAAAAAGTAAACCACATTTTGGCAGTGATCTGCCACCAAAAATCGTGCGGCTTGTTACCACAGGTTTGCTAGGGTGTCGATGGGATCAAGTGGTGGGAAAATTAAGCCGCATATCCAGCTGCAGATCCTATATTCGTTCCTTGCAGTTCAGCACACTGTTTGAATTCCTCATTCTTGGTGCACCCGCAAGAGTAATTAACTCGATACATTTGTGTACACATTTTGGTTGGCTTCTTGGGACCGCTGCCTCTAGGAATATATCGTCAGCATTCGGCGATCTAGTCCTCCATATCAGCTCAGGGTCAACATACCCAAGATACAATGTCGTTGCGGCTTCGATTCAGCCCTTCCCGCTGCTTATAGGCTTGATAGAGGAGTACTGCTGTAGAGTACTGCTCTTATGTCGGATATTGGACTGCAGGATATCGCTTGCTTCGTGGCTCGACCTCTACGGAATCTATTCCATCAAGGTGTCGAACCAATCCTTCTTATACGCCTCTGGGAGATGGTCAACTTCCCAGCCTGGCCAAGAGTCTTCTCCGTACCGTTTCCATTTCAACTGGCCATCCTACCGCCGACCCAAGATGCTGAAACATGTCGAAGACCATAATTGTAAGCGTTCCGAAGTATAATTAGCAGCGACCTGCCGCTCCAGGTATGGAGGGGTTTCTTGATCGTTTATTTTGAGAGATTACTACGGCCTGTTGGTTTCAAGTCAACCTCAGTCCTTACCGCTGGCCGTTGAAAGGCGCCATGGGCAACCGCAGCAGAGGTGACAACCTCGTTTTACATCCACTTACATATTGTCAGGTCGCTCGCGCGCGCTTAAAACAGCCGACGACGCCTGAACACGCCTGACGGCAGGGTCGTCCTGCTGGACTTTGAGACGGCGGAAAAGGGTGCTTCTCCGGGAGAGCTAAAGGAGGAGGAGCGGCGGCTGGAGAGTCGCTGCGAAGCACGTCTTCGCGCGGCGCTGTTCCGCCAGTTGTTGCTCGGCCAGCAGATGCTGGCTTCACTACCTGATTCACTATGGCGTTATAGCGCTGGTTCTATGTAAAGGTTGTTAACATGATATCTACACATCATTGACTTCCAGTTTCTCAAACGTCCATCTCACACCTATCACCAGAAGCTCTTAGACGCCTCCAGCGACTGTTTAGCTCTGTGTCAGTCCCTCCTATTTTCCTCCGTTCGTTCACGCAGTTTCCAGACTTTTCAGGGCTTTCTTTTTTGCGATGGGAGGCCCAAAGCTCCTGGCTACGACGGAATATATGTTGGAGATCCTTGGCCCGGACTTGATCGGATTACACGATTACAAAAGTTCAACATATATTCAACACAGCAATGGCCGTAGGTACACACACATACACATTCTATCATCCTATATGTTACAAAGTGATACAAGCCTCTCCACTGCTCAAATCCTAAAACCTCATAGTCAACAACGTAGCCCTCTCCATCTCGCCCAGGTTTCCGTTGCCCCCCAAAATCCACTTATCGCTAACAGCCTGCTCGTCGACAGCCGTCCTGAACAACCCAGACGCGGCCCAGTACTCCATCAGCGACCTCGCCTCGGACCGGCTCACGCTCTTGAGCTTCAGCACCTCGAAGTTCGAGAGAACCTCCTCGGCACGGTCGTCGTACTTCTTGTTGTACGGTTCCCGCACGGGCGCCTCCTCGATCAACCCCTGCGCGGCCTCCTGCCTGGCGATGGCGAGCTCCATGGACGGGTTGCGGGGGGAGTTACCCCTGGTCGTGGCGGCGATCACGGCGCCTCCCCCGGGGAGCTTGGTCTTGCCGGACAGCAGGTCGACGAAGCGGCGGACGATGGCGAGGTCGTGGGCGTGGACGAGCTCGTAGGCCGGGGAGCGGTACTCGCTCATCTTCATGATAAAAGACAGGCCGTCGAGGGAGAAGAGGATGGGCGGGCGGCCGTGGCCATCGACTGTCAGCTCCTGCAGGACGGCGCTGAAGATGGGCCAGGTCGTGTCGGCCTCCTTGGCGGCGTTGGCAAGCTGGAGGAGGGACGTGCCCACGGGGAAGTGCTGCACCAGGTCCGGGTGGGGGAGGACCGTCTTGAGGTCGAGCAGGAGCTGCTGGTTCGCCTTGCGGAGAGCCTGGAGCATGCGCAGGGCGTAGGCTTGCTGGGAGTACTGGGTGGGGGTGGTATTGGGGATGGGGGCGTACTCAGTGGTGGCGTTTGTGAGTTCTTGGCCTGGGGGATTTTTAGTTACTGCCGATAAAGAGCGCGTGAGAAGAACAACATACCTTCAGGAACGTGCAAGACAATCCAGTTGTTCAGATAGGCGTACGAGATAGCCTGCAACAGAAGCATGCTCTTTCCAACCAGCCTGTCACCGGAGATGACGAGCTTCAACGTCTCCCCCTTGCCCGCAGCCTTCTGCATCTTCTCCGCCAGCTCCCTCGCCTCCTTCCGCTGCAGCATCGACGGCTGGCGGAACATGTTCCACGTCTGCGTGGCCTTGAACGCCTCGACCGCCCGGAGCTGGTCGACGAGCTCGTTGGGCAGCACCAGCATGCGCCCGACCTTCGCCGGGTCCACCAGCGCCTCGGCGCTCATGGTCTCGAGCCCCTCGACGGGCAAGGCGTTGTTGTTGCTCAGCGTCACGCGCTTCCTGTAGGCCTTGCGCTCGCCGGGCGCGGGCGGTCTGCTCCGGTCGAGGTTCTTGCTCTTCTTGAACTTGCCGAGCTGCATCTTCTTGCCGGCGCGGATGTGGCCCGAGGCCAGGATCTTGGCGGCCTTGCCCGACGGGATCTTGGGTTTGGCGGCCATAGGGTTCTTGGCCAGTATGGAGGAGGAGGAGAAAGAGGCGGCGAAGACGGCGACGGGGGCTATCCTCCGGGGGATCGAGGTGGTAGTGGCCGTCGAGGGCCGGAGAAGGCACCTCAAGCTGTTGGGCACCGACATCGCTACGTCGGTGCCTCAAGTATATCGGGATGTGTGTTTTTGGGTAGAAAGCTTCTGACGGCTACCGGGTCATGTCGAGTAAGGCACCGGCGTCCGATCAATCAATTGGGCTTCCCGTCTGCAATCTCGATTTCTGGTCGCGTTCGATGAAGCTGAGTTGAACTTTTGGAGTCCTGCATGATTGGACACATGAGCTACGGAAGGCCCACCTTCCCGCTCACCTACCAGCCAATAAGAGGCTACCTCAATCTGCACCTCCTCACCGCCAAAAAGTGCAACTTCCTTCTCTCCATCGCCTTCTCACACCTCAAGCCCACCTCAAACGGAACATACCCATCAACCAACCCAAATACACCCAACCACCACCACAACCCACACAACTATCAGCAACCGCCCACCATGTCCACCCCAGAAGCAAAGCAAAAGCTCCAAGTAGCAGTCGAGAAGCCAACCCCCTACACCTTCGACCTAGGCCTCCTCCTCGCCTCGGACCCCAACCCGCTCAACCTCTCCAAAACGGCCGACGGGCTCGAGGCCTCCCTCGCCTCTGTGGCCCGCGACGGCGCCCAAGCGCTGATCAACCAGCTCCTGACGACGTGCCCCATCACCTCCACGCCGGCGGGCGTTCTCCTCTCCCTGCCCACCTCGACAACCCCTCTCCCCCGTGAGAAACCCCTCCCCCCACCAAAGGCCGAGACGACGTGGGACAAGTTCGCCAAGAAGCGCGGCATCAAGCCCAAGACGCGCGAGCAGAGGAAGAACCTGCAGTACAACCCGGAGACGGGCGACTGGGAGCGCAAGTGGGGGTACAAGGGCGCCAACAAGAGCGGCGAGAACGACTGGATCGTCGAGGTCGACCCCAAGAAGGAGGCCGAGAGGAAGGAAGGGACGACGGTGTGGGGCGACCGGAGGAGGGAGCGGAAGGAGAGGGTTAAGAGGAACGAGAGGAGTCAGAGGAAGAATGTGCGGGACGCTGAGAAGGCTTGAGGCTTGTGACGGGATGGAAATGGAAAGGAAGGGTGAATGTAGAGAGAGAGGAGGATTTCTATGGGATGGCATTGCTAGGCGTCTTGGTTGGGTGCTTTACCGGCGTAAGGGGTCTATAAAATGGATTTTGCTCGGTTCTAGCCGCATCGCTATGGCAGTGAAAAAGGCTGGAAACGTAGAGTATATGTGATCACGGATAGTAGCTGCAAATGGGTTGCGTCTCAAAACGGGCTCTTCCGAGCCATTTGACATTCGGATCGTGTCTCTATCCAATCCTATACCTATCACCAACAGTACGTTGTTCGCCCTCTGTGAAACCTTGACGGTATAATGTACAAAATCGTGACGTCCTCTTTGCCACTCCAAAATCATCCGTCGGGGTCATCCACCTCCCGATGCTGCTCCTCTCTGTCATGCCAACCGCGTTCATCATCATGCTCTCCGCAAGAGAGCACCAGGCCGCATCACCGCGGCCTTCCATCAACATGGGTCTATTTGTGCTCATCCTCTTCGGAGCCCGCAACCCAACATTATTCAAAGAGTTGCCTTCTGCCAACGATCAAAAAAAAATCCGCAGTAATGACGAAAATGGACGACGGTATCAGGATGTTGTCGGTCGTCCAGGTATATCAACGAAGCGCAATGCAACGGACGAAGTAAAATCTCAAAAGTGAGCATGAGGGGGTATTCCGCAAGAAGAGAAAGGCGCAAAAACAAAGGATGCGAGAAAATCAAACGTAAAACTTCCGTCCACGATATGAATCTTCCAGGACAAGATGCTGGCAGAGGTTTTCGCAAGACACTGCCTCCAACAAAAGAAAAACGTCGTGATTCGCATGAGTTTCATGAGGTAGAGTCGTGGATGTATAGACAGACCAAACTTGACGTGGCTTTTCCAAGCGTGAAGGGGGTCAATCGATGGTAGCGTCGAGCAAGATAGGTGGAAATAAAGCCATTAGAAGCCCATCGGCGATAGCGGCTTGATAGGCGAGAGCGGTCTAAGCTCTCCCGTTTCAGACCGCCGCGGCGGCGTCTCTCGCTCACTCATGACGGTGAGGTTCGTCGAGATGGTAGATTGGGTCTCGGCGCTGGCATTATCAGCCGCAGGGACTTTTTTCCTGAGCCGTGCTTTTTGGTTATCTGCGCTTTGGGTCGAAGGTTTGCTACTGTCCGACGAGGACAGCTGGCGCTCTTCATTCAGCTCCTCTGTCGGAGTTGTCTTTCGAGACTCCCCGGGAGAGACACGTGGCGGGGGCTGGTCGAACAAGGCGTACTCTTCTTCGATGTACTTGGCCTCGTTCTTGCAGCCCTTCCAACAGTCTCGCCAGTCGCAGACAAGAAACTTGAAGCAGAAGACGTCGATTTTCATGCATGGCTGGAAGCAGATGCACAGGTTCCGGAAATCCATCTTGTTCTTGTCGGCATGAGCAAGCAACAGGCTAAGGTGGCAGGTGATAGCAAAGAGGAGGTAGTAGTTGAAGGGCGAGAGGTTGGACAGCTCGTCAATCAAGAGCTGGGGGACCGTTTCTGAGCCTTGGCACTCTCGTGCGATCTTCTCCTGCGCTGCTTTCGGGAAGAGTTCGTCGGGTAGTTCTCTGAGCCAGGCTTTCAGCATGGATCCTATAATGTTGATATCGTACAAGTCCTTTTGTTCGAAAAGGTCGACGTCGAGCTCTAACTGGTTGTTAGCAAGACGCAATACGAGCTGGAATTCCAGGGATTTCAAACGAACCTTCATCGAACTTTCGCTGCCACTTTTTGATCTGTGGTCCGCTTCCAGGCACCCGGTACAGACCCTCCACGTCGCTGCCTTTGAAGTTGAGGTAGTCAATAGCTCTCCAAGGAAAGGCGGGCATCCAGAATTCGGTCTTGTCTCGAGAGTCCTCTAGCCTCTTGCAGATGCGGGTACGTCGAGTCTGCTCAACCAAACGGAGGTTGATCACCTTCAGGACGTAGTGCTCGTCGTCAATTATCGGCTCCCGCTCCGTGGTACTACCACTTCTGCCGGACTTGCCGAACAGTCCCTTGCCGATCATGCCCGCCGCCTTGGTGCCCGAGTTCTTCAAGCCGCTGAAGAAGCCCGAACCGCTACCGTTCTCCTGAAACGAAGCGGCATGGGTTCTGAAGTGCGATTCCCTTTCCATATGTTCCCGTCCCCTGTGACTCGAAATATCTCGTGCCGGAGCCCGCTCGGCCGAGTGATTTCTGACCGCGGAAGACATCATGTCGCGGAATGAGCGATCGTGAGCCTGAAGCGGTGCGGTGCGCAACGGCGCAGAAGGCTGTGCAGTATAGTTCTTCTCCGCGTATCCTCTCTCTTGTTCGGACTTAACTGGCGTCGGTTGGGCCGACTGGGTGGATTCACCTGGGCTTGGACTGCCAGTGTCCCTATCCTCCTTTTTGGTGGACCTTGATCTGCCCAGGAGGGCAAATGGTTTCGGCTTCCCCCTCTTGCTACTGTGGTCGTATTCGGCGGTCGACGTAACCGAGTGGTCGGACCTGGAAGGAAGAGGAGGTTGTTGCTGTCTTTGTGCGGCAGTCTCGGGGTACGAGGATTCTGGATGCAAGGCAAATTAGTTCGTCAGACCCTTGTACGGAGCTCAGACCAAGTATCGACGTGGTCAGGGTCATGATGACCTACCTGTTTGCCTGGTACTTTGTCTCGTCGATATCGATGACTGATCGGTGTCCCTAGACGTGGGATCGCTTCGAGGCTCCGAGTACTGGTCGGTGGCTACGCGGTCGGAGGACTTGGAGGATTTGGCGAAGTTGAAGAAGAAGCCGGACTTGGACGCCTTCTCCTCGTTGTTCCGGTGATGTCTGGGAGCGTACTGCTGTGTCTGAAACGACGACGAAGGCGAAAATTGTTGCTGCTGCTGCTCCTGGACACGAGGTTGTTGAACCTGCTGTTCCCGGATGTATGGTTGTTGCTGGACCTGCTGTTGGTCCTCGGCTGAGTCTTGTCGGTGGTACTGCTGCCGCTGGGGCGACAGTTGGTCTGAGGTCCGCTCAAGAGGCGGCGACTGGGGTTGTTGGTGTAGGGCTGAGGATAGTGGGAGGTACTGCGCGGCGTCCAGGGGATGCTGTGGCTGCTGCAGGAGGTCGGCTACGTGCAGAGGCTTTCTCTCGCCGGTACCCTGCTGCTGTTGTACTTTCTTCTGAGCGAAACCAAATGGAGAGCGCGGAGACCGAGGCGAGGTAGGCTGAGGCGAGGAGCTGGAGATTGGCGGCGAAGACTGATGAGAGTACGTTTCACCAGGAGATGTAGGCGGGTCCTCGCCCGGCGCATCGGTACTGCCCAGGGCCAGTGGCTGGGGAGCGGTCTTGCGTCCCATTGCTGCAAAAGAGACGGCAATGTATTTGCTGGCTATAGCAGGCTCTGGGGGAACAGCCGGTGCGTGCTATGCCGCAGGAGGACAGTTGTCTCGTGCGCACAGCAGTATAATAGGAAAGATGTGTATCGGGAAACTGGCAGGGGGGTTTGGAAATAGGCAGATTGAGTTCTGCGACAAACAAGCAACCAACGCCCGGAAAGGGCACGGGGATCGGAGGTGGAGGAATGCGCTGGTCGTTTCTGAAAGAGGCTGACGGTGTGGCAGGACTGTATTGCGTTGCGAATCGGGTGGAGGAATGCTGTAGTTGGATGGCCCTTTTTCTTTCCCGGAGCTATTTCTGAAGCGACCAGTCAATTGGGAGCTGAAATGTTGTGGTAACCCGAGACCAGCGCCTTTGGGATATGTATGTCGGGTTGGTGGTGCACTGGGGGTTTGTCGGTGTGGTGTTGATTGATTGAAGGTGAAGGAGACTGGATGCGAACTGCGAAATAATGCGCTGGGATTGTCGCCAAGGAGTGATGGTGAATTGTTCCAGTTCCTTTGGACCCTCACACAGGCCGAGACAGACCAAAGAAAAAAGACAACAACACCTGTGGCTGCCGGGTTGGCCTCTCTCGGTACTGTCAGCGAGCACTTCACACTGTTCAGAGTGTCCAGTGCCGCTCATCAGACGAGACTCGAAGGAGAGATGGGTTTTCTGAAACGAATTGTCCTTGCACCCCCGCCAACGTGCAGGAATGTGTCATCAGGGGTCGCCGTGTCGTCCGTGTTGTGTCGTGGATCTTTGTTGCTTAAACGCCGGGTCCCCTTTCAAGCAGCCAGGGGCATTTCGTCGTAAGGGGCTGGGCAGTGCTACTAGGCTTGATTAGGCAGTGCTCCTGATACACACCACTTGAGCAGTCAATAGGCGATGCCCGTGACAAAAAGTAAAATAAATAAAGTTGTGGGTAGTCGTACAATGCAAGAGGTTAAGAATGCAAGAGGTTCAGAATACCGGCAATGGCAAATAGCCCTCTATTGATTCACACAGTGAACATTGAATATAAAGGGAGTCGCCAATAAACGAATTCGTTGGTAGGATTTCCATCAATAAGAAAGCGAGGTGGAAATACCTAAGCTGGGACAGACCACCGGAATTGTCCAAAACACGGGACTTCATGTCTATGAGACCTTGGTATATCGATGTCCTGAAAAAACATCACTACCTCCCTCACCTCAACTGTTCGATGCACTTTTCGGCAATGGTGACAGTGATGTCGAAGGTCATTTCTCATGATCCTCTCTCCCCCTTGCCAGTGTATTCCACCTGTTTCAAACAAAATTCATGATATCCTGGTATGGAGACATTGGACGGTCGCCTTGTTCCACCATTTATGTGTCATGAATTATGTCCATGAGAAGCTGTTCACATGTCATTACATGAAGAAGCTCCAAGCCCTTGTTTAAAGTAGATGTCAGTTGTCTTCAAATATCGATACTCGTCATTCGGCATCCGTGGCTTTGTGTGTCAGGCCCGATAAGAACGAAGTTCGTACAATGCGACCATCACTTCACAGGAATTTCACGATGTTGGCTCGAGTAAATCTCTTTGCATGGCAATTGCATAAAACTCTTGAGCAAATATCTCATGGCAAGGCTACCGGAGCATTCCTCTTGAGCATATCTCCATCGCATAGATCTGAATATGCCCTCCGCCATCAATACCTACTTAAAGCAGGGACAACTTTGTAAAGAGTATAGGGTAGCTGAGCTCGACCACTGAGGTGGGAATCAAAGTTCGGGACACACATTGAGCTGCAGTGGAGAAAAGTGGAGTACCCACGTAAGACCGGAGGTCCAGCTGAACGTCACTTCATCAAGAACAACAACTCATACACATCACAAACCCGCCAAATCCATAATGTCTGAAGCAAAGGGCAACAAACTAACCCAGCTCCCAGATGAGCTCCAGCTCGCCACAGCAGCTCACGTCAAATATGTTCAGAGCCTCGACACGAAGGTGGATGAGTACGGCTACTGGATGACCCAGCATCTCCGCCTCAACGGACTATACTGGGGCCTAGTCGCTCTTCATCTACTCGGCCATCCTGAAGCTCTTCCTCGGGATGAGACGATAAAATTCGTTCTCAGCTGTCAAAAGGACAACGGCGGATTTGCGCCTGCTCCGACTCATCATGCTCACATGCTTTACACCGTCAGTGCCGTGCAGATACTGGCCATGGTGGACGGCTTCGACGAGCTTGAGAAGCACGGAAAGGGGAACGGGAAGGCCACGGTTGGAAAATGTCAGCCGCTCTGCCCTCTGAAGTGATACTAAGTCACTGACAACCTCCCAGACATAGCCGACCTCCAAAACCGCGACACGGGCACCTTTGCCGGCGACGAATGGGGCGAAGAAGATACCCGCTTCCTCTACGGCGCCCTCAACGCCTTGTCTCTTCTCGGCCTGCTGGACCTGATCGACGTCGACCTCTCCGTAGAGCACGTGGTAGCCTGCTCCAACTTCGACGGCGGCTACGGCGCCACCCCGGGAGCCGAATCCCACGCCGCCCAGATCTGGACGTGCGTCGCCGCCCTCGCCATCGCCGGTCGGACGGACCTCATCGACAAGGACAAGCTCGGTCGGTGGCTGAGCGAACGACAGGTCGCGGGAGGGGGATTCAACGGCCGCCCGGAGAAGAAGGCCGATGTTTGTTACAGTTGGTTCGTGCTCGGGAGTCTGGAGATTATAGGGAGGAGACATTGGATTGATGGGGATGCGCTGATGAGGTTCATACTGAGCGCGCAGGATGCGGAGAAAGGGGGGATAAGTGATCGACCTGGGGATATGGTTGATGTCTGGCATACGTGCTTTGGGATTGCCGGGTTGAGCGTGCTGGGTTACCCGGGGTTGGTGGATGTTGATCCAAGGTATTGTATGCCTAGGGCTACGATACAGAGGATCTTGGCCGAGTAAGTGCAACTTTCAGTCGTTGAAAATATGCCATTATGTCTCCTTAATGCCGGTGCCTTGAAGAGCCTGGCCAGCTTACCTCTTGCAATCTAATAACCTCGCATCAACGCCAGTGTGGCTGAGGATACAAGGCAAGAGAAGAGCAACATCTTTGCTGTCATCTCATTATGGAAGCTGGGGTACTCCGTCTAGCATTCTCATCAATGGCAGATAACACTTTCCAGCCTCACAGTAGTGCTCAAACTTAGACACAGTTCGGAGGAGCTTGACGTGTACTGGTGCCCCCCCAACATATGATCCATTTACTAACAGCAGAGTCAGGTGATCCAAATACATATGTCAGTTCAAGATATCAGTTCTCATCCGTGAGGCCACGAGGTGTGTCGGGTCATATTTGATGTTGGATGTTCCCAGAATGTGGTTGGCAGCGCGAAAGGAGCAGCACATTTGGGTGGACGATGTGTCGAGGAGGTAGAGCGAGGTCGCGACAAGCGATTCTATTAGGAAGGCACTAAACGTACCGGCTTTTAGTAGGACGGAAGGCGCGCACCGGGGTGGCTCCTGGCCTTTGGGAGGTTTGGACTGGGGAACTGGACTCGCTCCCGCTCGTCTGGTCACCAAAATTTGGCGCGCCTTCCTCTTCTACTCTTAACGACGCACCCCGGGAGCACTTGCCATTTTACTCTCGACCTCAAATTCAAATCAACTTGAAGTTGAGCCAGCGGGTTCCACTCGCGTTTCTCTTTCCCAACCTTTACTTCTCCGTCATCTCTTCACCTCGGCACCTGTCACCTTCCTCACCATCCCCTCAACTCGCCTTGAAGAGAATCGCACCTCCTCCCCAAATCATCGGTTTCGGCGACAGCAGGCAACCTGGGTGATCGTTTCCAGTTTTCTGGTAGTAACTTCCAGCTCCAAAGCCCGGGTTTCGAGGATTGTTCCTTCAGTTTCCCGCAACTCCAAGCCGGCGCTTCGTCGCTGTTCACCCTTGAAGTTACGACCTTCTTGATCGCACCTCCTTCAGCTTCTCTACAGCGCCTCTTGCAAAGAATAAAAGGTCAGTTCCTGCTCGCCCCAATCGTTTGACAATGCCGGTTCCACCATAAGCAAGACGTCACCTCTATCACGAGTTAAAAGGCATTCCTCGACCCAAGCTGCCGGGTCTGCCATCTCTCGGGATACTCCCGCCTGGCATTTCTCTCCACGCCAGCCTCGAACCTTTGTGGCCAGCCGTTGGTCAAGTTTTGTACCTTCATGTTGCTAATACATCAGCTCTTAGCCTGTCTCACCTGAAGCCGTTGGTGCTTGCTACCCGAAGCCAGGAAACCCGACGTTCTGGTCCTTAGCCGGATTCCCGCCTGCCTTTCATCAGCATACACACACCCTGTGGCCGTCACACCCACCACGGCCCAGAAGGACAGCTGCCTTACTCGAGCTCCAAGCACACCTATGTCCAGGCTCTAGACCACACCAACCTACTCCAGTACTGGAGTTTGCCTGCCACTCTTTCCTAACAATTGTCCAAGAGAAACGGCTTCCCTCACCCTTGGCTGTTTCGTCAGCATCCACCCACGCATCTGTGCCTGATCCCCAGACGTCTTCACCTTCGGGTCCAGTCTCTCGTGAGTCTTCTCTTCGCTGCCCTGTATTCGCCCTTGTTTGGCAACTTCAAGTCCTCTCGGTCCACCGGGCTGATGCCGGTGTTCATTGCCTGAAACCTATGCAGGCCGTGATACTTCCTGCTGATCATTCTGGCCACTCCTCAACGGCCTCAACCATGACGCCTGCTAATCTTACCCCCGTCACGCAGGATATGCCTCTCAGAAAGCAGGCTCTCGCTCCGGTGGCTCCACCGAAGCAGGAAGTCAACATTCCCCTGCACTGCCTGTTGTGCCCCAAGAAGCCAACGTTCTCGGATGTCTCTCATCTCCTCACGCACATCTCCTCCAAGAGCCATCTCTCCAATCGCTTCAAGGCCGAGATTCGCTCTGGCAAAGAGAGAGATGCTCGTGAGACTCTTCGCCAGTTTGACCACTGGTACGATCGGTACAACATCCAAGAACTGCTTGCAGATCGCATGGATGCCAAGGACAAGAAGAAGGGCCCCAGCAAGCGAGGACGTGATGAGTCTCCCGAAGTAAGTGACGCTGGTCTGCCCTCTGATGACTAGATTAGTGCTAATTGTCAACCCAGCATAAGCCTCGGACCTACAACAAAAGGGAGAAGGGGATCAAGCCGGAGCCGGAGCCAACCTTACGTCGGAGCACTAGAGGGTCACTCCACGCACACAGCTCTCGCCAGGACTATGGTGACGACGACTCGCCATATCGCACGCCGGTGACTAGACGTTCCCAGCGTCTTCTTTCTGGCAACGCAGCTTCCAGACGCAAACTGAAAAGCGAGCAGTCTGACGATGTCGAGTTTCCTGAGGAGAGTATCCAAGATGAAGAACCGATAGAGGAGCCTGTCGAGGCTCCTCCTCTCGAAATGTCCTCTGACAAGTCGAAGCTCAAGGGTGTGTTTTGGCCCGGCATGAACCTGTTTGACTCGGCCACCGAGGAGCAGAGGCGCAAGCGCAACCAGCGGAAAGACGCAGGAGTGTTGAGGAACATGGAGCAGGTCGCCGCTAATGTCCAACCTACGGAGTATATCTGGTCTGGAGACATTACTGACCTGCACCGCAAACGGTATATATATGCCACCCCATCGGAGGTTGGTACTCCGGTACGTCTCCCGTCCTTCACGGCAACTTCATCCACGTCGGTCCGTGCTCTAACTATTTTGCCTATTAGGAGCCCGAAGGTGAGGAAGACGCAGAGCCCAAGAAGAAGCGTGCGCGTCGGTCTACAAACGCACCCAAGACGGCTCCAGCGCGGAAGAAGCGTGCCTCGACCAGAGCCATCAAGTCGAAGAAGGAGATCAAGCAAGAGGAGGACGATGAAAGCGTTCCGATGAGCGAGGCCATCGATGCGTCTCTCGAGACGACGCCTGTTGACGAGACAGAATCCGAGTCGAAGCGCGTTCCTTCTTCGGCGCCCGCCAGTCAGGATGGCGACGAGGAGGTCTACGATGTCTTCCGCGATACTCCCGTCCCAGGCTCTGGTCAGTTTGACAACATGCTCCAACAATATTACTATAACCCTTATGGCATTCATCCTTACGATCTCGTTGATCCCCAACTGGGTTCTCCGGCGCTGACATTGGCGTCAGGCCTTTCAGATGGCTCCATGAACAGCATGAAGTAAGCAAAGTACCTCCGTTCTGATCACCCAACCTGGTTGACTAATCACTCAATAGCTTCGATCCTTCCGCTCGTCAAGCTCTGCAGCCGCTGAACCCGAACCTGACGATGGAACCATCGGCACCTAACGGCTTCAAACATGCACTACCACAGCTCCGCCGTAGCCACAGCGAAATGAGTCCTCCTTCCAACGCATTCTACGCCCAGCCTCACGGCATCTCTCAGGGCAACTTCAACAATCCGCTTTCATTCGCCCAGGGCCGTCATCAAAACCACATGTACGCTAACCAGTTCGGCGGCACCTTTGCGGAGGACTCGAAGGCTCTGGTAGGCTTCCAGCCGATCAACCCTGGCATGATGCACGGAACGAACTTCAGTCCCTACCCTCTGAACCCCTCCAGCGCCTCCTACTACACTCAGGCAGCACCCCAGGAGGAGGCTCAACGCGACTGGAAGGTTTAAAGGGACGACAGCATTCCGGCCAGAAGCTCACTTGATCCGTTTGCCGCATCGCCTTTGGCCCCTCACATGGCCCTGACATGGCCCTCACATGGCCTACAATCTTGGTCTGACTGGTACCGGTTATCTTCCACAGCATCAGCACCAGCAACACCACAACTTTCGTCTTTTTTCCCTTTCATAATCAGGTTCATCATCGGGTCTTACACACATTAGCGTTATGCATTTTCGGACTGGACCGCGTTGTCATTTTATGCATTGGGTTGGGAGAAAGCATGGAGAAAAGGGATCATTCAAGGGATATTCATATCATGAACGGGCACGATCAGGAGATATCTTTCCGCGCATCACGGGGAAGGAAAGCATTTGGGGAGAAATCGGATCTGGGCCTTCGTTATCAGACGGAGAATGGCCTACATCCATGAGGAGGAGAGCCAGGACGCTCAATCTTGGCCAGTAATAGATTTCATAGCGAGGACATTGGCGACCACCTCTTATGCAGATAACATCCATGTTCGCTATGCCTCAATACCATCGATGTTTATTAATGTGGCGAGACTACCATAATGTTTCGTGTGCTCGACGTATTGCTGCTCTGATCATGTATCTAGTAGTTTGATCACTCCAGGGGCGAATCACTAAGCAGCACAGAATGAACGGTGAATATGCTACTTTCAGTCCAATTAGAATATCGGCGAACAAGGCAGGAGATATCATACAGTTCCTAGCAACGAAACCATCTTTCTCACCATCCTTCCACGCTTGCTCGCTTGCCTGTGCTCTTCCATCAAACTCCCAAACACAATAAGTACTGGGAAAGCAGACTGCCTGCCACACGCACAAACAAGCACATTCCGAGCTTTCAAAAGCAAACAGTCCATGACCCCCAACCCATCTTTTAGATATGCCCAGCGAGAAGCCCTCAACACATTTGGTATCTTCCCACCTTTCGCAACCCCCCTAACAACGCCGAAAACGCCTTGCCCACCTAAAGAAGAAAAGGCTCACATGCAAGCAAGTAAGGCTCGAGGCGTAAACCGGACAGCAAATGTTTACACCGAACCCCCCCCGACAAACAACCCAAGAGCGCAGTAAATCAAACACCCCGCAAAAGAGAAGCAAGACTAGGCCTAAGCCTCAACAGCAACACCCCTGGAGCTCTGCACTGCGCTCTCGGGCTCATTCCTCTGGCCCGAAGGTGCCTCGCCATTCCCTTGCTGTTGTTCCTGCTCCTGGCTTTGGCTCGCGATCTCACCGCCCGCCTCGCGCTCGGCCCAGGTTCCCCAGAGCCCACGCTTGCCCCGGACACGGATGGGACCGCCAAGCGAACCCTCAGGTTGCTCGACCTTGATGGCGTCCTTGGTGGCTAGCACGAGACACTCGAAGAACATCTTGGTCGCGTCGGCCTTGCTGGTGCGCTGCTCGGGCAGGAGGTCTTGGAAGACGACGGACGCCTTCTTGCGCTTGTCTGCGTCGTGTTCTGCTTCGGGGCCGAAGATATCGCGGAGGATGTGCACGGCGTGCTTGGTTGCGATTGAGACCGGTCCGCTGTCGGCTGGGTGGACTAGGGGCGCGGAGGTCTCGTCGAAGTTTTGCTGGCCTTCACGAGATTGGTGCATTGCGTCGTCGTCGTCATCGCCGAGGTGCAGGATCTGGTCGTCGTCTTGTGCGGGGATGTCGTGCATGGTGCCGTCTTCGGCCAGGGAGTTGTTGCCCAGACCGGCTGCGCCGGGGGCGAGGACGGTGTCCTCGTCTGGGATGTCGAGGCGAGGAGACTTGGGAGATCGGCCCTGCTCTGCTTCGCTGTCCATATCGGCTATGCCGCTGTCGCGCTTGCGCTTGCGGTCTGCTGCTGCGGCGGCTTCGGGACGGATGGCGGTGATGGAGAGGAGGTTGCGGAGTTCGGGCGCCCAGGTCGCGCTGCGGGTACCGCGGAGGATGGAGTTGATGAACTCGCCGGACTTCTGCATGCCCATTAGGCTGACGACGAAGGGGTCCTTGGAGAGGGTACACTGCGGCTTGAGGATGTTCTCGCGGTGGGCTTGTTGCTCCTTGATGTGGGCGCTGGAAAGCATGGTCTGCTCGTCGGGTTGGAGGAGCTTGGTCTTCTTCACTCGCCGTTGGGGAGCGACGACTGTGGCTGTGGAATCGTCGTGTGGCTCATACATGTCCTGGTTCAGGTGGCGGCTGTACTCCAGCTCGACTTCTCGTGCGAACTCCTCGTCAACATCTGACAAAGGTGACTCTGATATCCGAGCGCGAGGATCTGGGACGGCTGCCACCGCAGCTGGATTGACTGATGGCTCGCCGATGTCGAAGTTGAAGTCGTCATCGACCATGGGGACGTCTCCATCCTCATCGTGGATGCGGATCCCGTCGCCAAAGTCAAGATCAAGACCAAGGGACGGCTCGCGCGCAGCACGATCCTTATTCGGTCCTTGCATGTCAAGTTCACTGAACATGTCATCCTCGACGGGCCTGGCAGCAGGCGCGTCACGCCCCATTTCGATGGTGGTGTTGCCGATTCTTGTGGGTGCCTCGTCGAGATCCATGCCGAAGTCCAGGTCTAGCTCGAGGTCGTCCATGGATCCTAGAGCATGTTCGTCCTCCTTCCCTAGCAGGTCGTCGTTGAGGAACTGGCTGTTGTTGAAGTCCTCTTGCAGGTTAATGTCGCGGTTGCTGACGCGTCCCTTGCGTCCAGAAGGGGTAGAGGTGACATCTTCAATCTGCGAGGAGAGCCAGCTAGCGTCGGGGGGTGGTAGTAAGTCAAGGTTGTCATATGGGGTGATGCGATCGGGAAGCATGAGCGCCTCCTTGTTTTGAACGGCGAGGTTTGCGGGTATGTCATGGTTGCCAGATGACCGGAAGGCCTAGAGGAGGTCTTAGTATAGGTACGCGTGTAAGTGAGGACAAGCCAGGGGTCGTACCATCTTGATCTTGACGAGAGCTTCATTGCAGTCGTCTAGGAGGTAGCGAGCTTTGCGACCGTAAATACGGACAACACCGAGGAGCAGCTGGCCGCTCAGACGCAGGGCCATCGGGGCCTGGTTGGGCGTGATGATGGCGTCGACACTGTCCTGCAGGTTGTGCTGCAAGATGTGCGTCTTGGAGAGCTTGCGCTCCATGTTGGCCGACAGCCATGCCTTGGCCAGAGGGCCGGTGGCATTGAGAAGGGTGCCGGACCAGAACATCCTGGCGACGTTGAGGACGAAGCTCGATGGTGGTTTAACAATAGGTCGAGGTTGTTATTGAACTACAGTGTAAGGTAGCAAAGCCGCGTGTTGGCGAAGGCAGGTGGAGGTGGTAGAATGTCGAGTGATGCGACGCGACTTGGTGTAGGGTGGATCGGGTGTGGACACTGGTAAACACGGTCGCGCGTTGTTTTGAGAAATAAGGAGGCGCGTGAGATAACGATGTCGGAATCTGCTTGCATCCGAATGCTGCCTGAGCAAATTTGTCGCAGTGATAGATGCGATTTCTAGCGATCGTAAGAGAACGCGACACCGAATAGCAGAGTGGTGACGGCGATGTCGTGGTAGCTCGTCGGGTGGTGGTGGGAAAATTGAAGAGGGGGGAAATGCGTTCGTGGTTGACTCCAAGGGACAAGGAAGGGGAACGTGGGTGCGACCGTGTAGTACAAAATGGAATCAGTTGCTCCCAGCCAGCGGTCGGTGGGGTGCCTTTTTCTGTCGAGATAAAATCCGGTGGCTGGGAGACAAAGTGGTAAGTTTTCCTTGAATTCTGGTTGGTCAGAAAATGATCACCAGCCACACGCTAATTGCTTTGGCGTTTAGCGTCTCTCGATCAAATACGTCACGTGCCGTTTGCGGTTAAAGGCTCTCGATCCACTTGGCGTTAAGATGGCACTTGGCAAGTGACGTCTCCAAAAGTCGCGAGTGCTTCCGTTGCACAGTACTTTATTCTTCTGTAACAACAGAGAGACATTGAAGATGGAAATGGTATAAGTGCATTAATCGATGCATTTCTTTTTATTTTTATTCTCCTCAAGCGAAGACGTGTTTAGGCATGCTTTTTGTGCATAAAGCGAACAACTGGACGCATGTAAACCCCTGAATAGCGAGCCTAGTGCCCTGTAATTTAAGCTCTACCTTAGAGTCTACTAGCTTCTCTGCAGCCGTGGTAGAGCGCAATTACTGTTCTCCAACGCGCCTGTTTCATTGCGGACACGGAGCTTTTAATACGTTGAGTTGCGACCAAAGGAAAAGTCAAGCAACACGACGGCAAATCTTGCCCAGCTACAACTTCTTGTGCCATCACCACGACGTTGCATCTTTTTCGAAGCGCAACAGCACATCATTCGTTTAGTTCTAGTCTGTTTCTGAACAGGCGACTTTAAGCTTATTCCTTTGCACCGCAGAGGAAGCAGGATGCGGTTTCGCTCCTCTTGAGGCTTTGTAAAAAGGAAACATCTCCCTGAATGCCTGCATCATCACCAGCTCTCATGTCTGGGCCTTGAACCGGCTAGCCCATCCCAAACCTCTGTCAACATGGACCGATTCACACGCAGTTCCAACGAGGAGGCCCTCCCTCTCTACAATGCCACCTCCAGCACACCACAGCTTGCTCCTCCAGAGGAGATCGAGCGGTCCCAGTCGCAGTCCAGGGGGCACATGCGAACCACGTCGGCGCAGTCGAGAGTACGGAGTCCCAGAAAAGACGGCAGATCTTACAAGGCTAATGTGCGATATAGAGCGTTGCCGATGAATACTCGTCCATGACCCCGGTCGATACGGCCACTCGACTTCAAACGTCACTAACACACGGCCTTACCCCAGCCGAAGCCCTCTCCCGCCTTCGAGACTACGGCCCGAACGAGATACCACACGAAGAGCCTGAACCACTATGGCTACGATTCATAATGCAATTCAAGGAACCGCTAATATTGTTGCTGCTGGCCTCAGCAACGGCCTCGATATTGTTGGGCAACACGGACGACGCTGTCAGCATCACGGTTGCGGTCACAATCGTAGTGGCGGTTGGATTCGTGCAGGAATACCGCTCAGAAAAGTCAATAGAGGCGCTGAATCACCTCGTCCCCAACCATGCGCATTTGGTCCGTAGCCAGCCAAAGGCGGCTTCCGGACCACGTACACCAAGCTGGCCTGCAAACAAGGAGATAGGCGAGGGCATTGATGATTTGGGGCAAGATGCACCGGAGGAGGAGATATTGGACGCCACATCTTCGAAGGTTATGGCCGCCCAGTTGGTTCCAGGCGACCTGGTCCTATTTACGACCGGGGACCGGATACCTGCCGATATTCGTGTAACCAAGGCAGCGGACCTGACCATTGATGCATCTAACCTGACAGGCGAGAATGAACCGGTCAGGATTACGGCAGATGCGCGGCAACGGAGCTATAAGCCGGGAGCAATGGGCTCGAGCTTGCAGCTGCCGAGCCCTTCTTTCGCGATGAACGGGTCAGCTGGAGGACGCGAAAAAGAGGAGGGAACGAACAACATCGCTTACATGGGAACACTGGTCAAGTCTGGACACGGTCAGGGCATCGTCTTTGCGACGGGTGGAAACACCCACTTTGGCACTATTGCGACCAGCGTCTCGGGCACCGAAAGCCCGCGCTCGCCTCTCCAGCTGTCTATGGATGAGCTGGGATCTCAGCTGAGCAAGATGTCCTTTGTCATAATAGGACTAATCTCCTTCATTGGGTGGCTTCAGGGCAAGAAGCTGCTGGAGATATTCACCATCTCTATCTCCTTGGCTGTGGCAGCCATCCCGGAGGGTCTGCCCATCATTGTTACCGTCACTCTCGCACTGGGAGTCCATCGCATGGCTAGGCACAATGCCATTGTGCGCAAGATGCCCAAGGTCGAGACTTTAGGCTCTGTGAATGTTGTCTGCACCGACAAGACGGGCACGCTCACGACGAACCATATGACGACGGCAAAGATGTGGTATTTTGGGACCAACGACGCTTTCGACGTGGACTCGGACGATGAGGCGACCGAGTCTAAGCCAGACGCTGCTACGCTGAGGATCCTGAGGATTGGTAACATCGCGAACAATGCGCGCCTGGCACGACAGTACACCGAGAACGGTGTTGCTACCAGGGCGGTTCTGTCTTCTACGCAAGGACGCGATCAACCCACCACCTACACCCGCTGGGTGGGTCAGCCTACCGATGTGGCCATGCTGGATCTTCTGGACAGGTTCAAGGAGCACGATGTCCGGGAATCCTTAGGAGCCCGCTCTACAGAGACACCTTTTAGCTCGGAGCGGAAGTGGATGGGAGTCACGGTTGGGAGCGAAGGTATTAAGGGCGAGAAAGAATATGCCTACATGAAAGGCGCAATAGACCGGATTTTGGACGTCTGCGACACGTACCTGACCAAGGACGGCCGGGAGTTCGTCATGGACTCCAACCGCCGACAAGAAGCTCTGGAGGCAGCCGATCGGATGGCTTCTCAGGGTCTCAGGGTATTGGCATTCGCAAGTGGACCTGTGTCTAGGAATGCTAGGGGTAGGGCGGGTATGCATCGCACCGGCACTCCGTCTGGGGAGAAGAGCCAAAGCCCCGTCTCACACGGCCACGAGGATCTGTATAAGGGACTGACCTTCGCCGGCCTAGTGGGCATGAGCGATCCTCCTCGACCCGGGGTCGGGCGTTCGATCAGAAAGCTGATGCGCGGCGGAGTCAAGGTGATCATGATCACGGGTGATGCCGAAACGACGGCCGTAGCCATCGGCAAGCAGCTAGGCATGGCCATCCCGACAGCTCGCGAGCATGGTCCCAGCCAGGTCAGCGTCCGTCCTGTTCTGCGCGGGGATGAAATAGACAACATGTCGGAAGAAGACCTCGCGCAAGCGATGCAGAACACCACCATCTTCGCCCGCACAAACCCAGACCACAAGATGAAGATCGTCCGAGCCCTCCAGGCGCGCGGCGACATAGTGGCCATGACGGGCGACGGAGTCAACGACGCGCCAGCGCTGAAGAAGGCGGATATCGGTATCGCCATGGGTCTGCACGGCACGGACGTGGCTAAAGAGGCTGCGGACATGATTCTTACCGACGACGACTTCTCAACCATCCTGCACGCCATTGAGGAGGGCAAGGGCATCTTCAACAACATCCAGAACTTCCTCACCTTCCAGCTTAGCACGAGCGCTGCCGGACTATCGTTGGTCTTGATCTGCACTGCTTTGGGGTTTAAGTCTCCCCTGAACGCTATGCAGATTCTCTGGATCAGTCAGTTTCCCCCCTTCCCCTACCTGCCTCTCCGTTTACAACACTAACCATATGGCAGACATAATAATGGACGGTCCGCCTGCGCAGTCCCTCGGCGTGGAAGCAGTAGACAAGGACGTCATGAACCGCCCGCCCCGCAAGCGCAACGACCGAGTCCTCACCCGGACCCTCATCAAACGCGTCCTCACCTCGGCCTTCATCATCATGGCGGGCACGATGATGGTGTACACCCACGAGATGCTCGAAGACGGACTCGTCACGAGGCGCGACACGACCATGACGTTCACGTGCTTCGTCTTCTTCGACATGTTCAACGCGCTCACCTGCCGGTCCGAGTCGAAGTCCGTGCTCAGGGGAGAGGTGGGACTGTTCTCCAACACGCTGTTTAACTGGGCTGTTAGCCTGAGCGTGGCGGGACAGCTGCTGGTTATCTATTTCCCGTGGCTGCAGGAGGTGTTCCAGACCGAGGCGCTGGGGTTTACGGACCTTGCGGGGTTGGTGGTGCTTTGTAGTACCGTGTTTTGGGTAGATGAGTTGAGGAAGTGGTTGACTTATGGGAGGCGGAGGTTTGGCGTTAATTATAGCCAGGCTGTGTAGAGGATAGGGCAAGTGTATTATAGACATAAACGTAGCATGCCCGGCCTGTGTAGGTAGTTAAGCGGGAGTGTATAACCATGCATTCACTCCGATGGCGTGACCTGATTCGTAACAGCAGTAACGCCGACGACAGATGACAGATGACTCCGGTATCCCGCCGTTTGAATTGTATCATGCTACCAATTAGACACTGTCCACGCATCCCCTATCTACAACCATTAAACTCCTCTATGTCTACAAATCCACAGTCATCTATCATCTCGCGACAGACGCTCAAATCTAGCCTCCAACGCCAGGCCACCATATAGCCCTTAACTGACACGATCCGCTTCCAGTATTAAACGCTTTCGCTCTTCCACTTTACTTTTCCGCCCATCCTCCAACATCATCTTCCAACTACTACTGCACGCTATAAACCTTCGCCATCTTCTCCGCCCCCCTGGGACTGATATAAAGCGCGCTCGCGCTCGCCAGCACGACGGGCTCCTCCCCGTCCTCCTTGGGCAGCGTCTCGATGTGCCCGTCGACCCAGGCCTTCCGGCCCTCCACCTTCGTCGTAACCGCCCGCAGCACGAGCACCTGGTCCGCGTACGCGGGGGCCTTGTAGTTGATCTCCAGCTTCGCCGTGAGGCCGATGCCGTGCGGCAGGGCGGCGAAGCAGCACCTCGCCAACCCTTCGTCCAGCACCGTCGCCAGGAACCCGCCGTGGACGATGCCGACGTGTCCGCAGAGGTCCGAGCCGACGTGGAAGATCTGGACGTAGCTCTTGCCGCCGTTCTCGGCGAAGGCGAGTGGGGGGACCGTGACGCGCCCCGGGCCGAGGAGGGTGCCTGCCGTGAGGTTGTGCGCGCGCCAGGCGGGGGGAAGCTTCATGTGCGGGCGGGACTCGGCGAAGTCTGGGTCCTCGCGGAGGGAGGTCGCGAGGGGTAGGGAGTTGATGAGGGCCTCGATCGAGGCGGATTCTTCGTCTTCGGGGTTGAAGACGGTCAGGGAGTCGGCGTCCGAAACGGGGTGGAGGATGCTGTCCAGGGCTTGGGCGGCGGGGGCCATGGCTATGAGAAACCCGAGGGTGGTGTAGAGCAGGGCGCGGGTGGTTGAGGAGAGGAGGCGGCGGTAGAGAGGGGGTTTTGTTGCTGCTGCTGCTGGTTGGGAGAGCGGTTGTGCTATAAGGGGGAGATGAGTTAGATATGTGTTATAGGAAAAACGCCGACGGGGGACTCGGGGGGAATGCTGACGTGGAGGGAGGGAGGCTTACCGGATGCTGTAAAGACGAAACGAGAGAGCGGAGTCCTACTTGGTCCGGAGAGGGTGGTAGAGTGTAGTTGGAACGGGAGCGGACGGCGTGTAAGTGGCCGAAGCGAGTGCAGGAGACGTAGACGTGGAGCGATCATTTGGTTGGGAAGCCCGACTTGGGGGGCGCGCCGGTGGTGAAGGCTCTTATACCAATTGGTGAAATGCTACCTGACTAATTGCGCATGGATAGACAGACCCTCTCTCTACTTCAGATCTCAAACTTCTGGTGGACCCCTGAAGGCTGAATCTGCAATCGAGTCGGTGTTCGGTGGTTCTGATTCTGGTTGTTGCGCCGCGCGCCCTGCCCAAAGAAATAATTTGAGCCTCGGCACCGTTTATCGGCGGAACGGCGCGAGTCAAGCAATCTTAGCTGAGTCATCATCCGACTCGGCCTTACCGCCGCGCTAGCTGCTCACCGTGGTGAGGCGGGCCGAGGGTGGGGTGCGAAAGCTGACCATGCCAAGGTGTGATGTCACTTGCGCCTCGACACTTACCACCCCGCCCGGTGCACAACCACCACACACACGCCTTCACGTGGTTTATGCCTGAATCCTTTCAGGGTCCTTCCCCCTCATCATCCCGTAACGCATTGGCTGAACCGCAACTGCCTGACCTAACAAGTTGAATCCTGAAACCGGTATGTTGCAAGAAAGAGCACGAGCTTCCAAGCTCAGTGTCTCAGTGCGTCACTGTTTCCCTCCCGCGTAACCTGATCTCACTTTAAAATCCCATGAATCCCATGCTGCCCTCGTTGAGAATCCCATCCTCCCTTTTCTAACCAAGTTCAGCAGCAAGATAATCCAGCCTATACAACAACACAACTATCATTCTTACCGCAGCAGACTACTCCCTGCCTTTAGCCAACTACACACGCAAACAGATCTGAGAATGGTAAGTTACATCGAGCTGTGCAACACCCTGCAATATCTTGTTGACGTCTCCCCGATCAAGGCCACCGCCGAGACCGTCAAGCTCGGTCCCGCCCACGAGCCCAGGGAGGAGTCCATCAAGGCCTTCAAGGAGATCGAGCACGAGCTGAAGAGGGAGCTCGTCCACATCCGCCATGAGCACGATAGTATATATACCTCCCCCACCCACCCTACCTTGTCCCTTCCAACTAAACCCGGGACTAACACCACCAACCCAGAGCACGAGAAAGAGTACTTCGCCTCCGTAGCGCACCTGAGCAACGCGGAGCTCACCTCCTTCACCGAAGCCGACCTGGTGTCCGTCCGGGTCGGCACCTCGGCCTACGGTATTCACGTCTTCGGCAAGGTGCGAATCCCCGCCATGCCGGAGGACGGTCCGGCGTTCCTGCACATCCGCATTTACAGCGCTGGGCCCGGAGAGGAGGCGAAGCTGCACTGCATCCACACCGAGGAGAAGGAGGAGCAGGGGGGTGATATCAAGTACCGCGCTGTGTTCACCAAGGATGACGAGCTGGAGTGGTTCGATACCTAAATGACGTGCGGGAGGAGTGGAAGGATGGAGAGAAACAGATTGATGATGAAGAGACGATGTTAATGATACCCCTGGGGATGAGCGTGAGGACAGCAGGAAGAGACATACATTCAACCTTACAATAAGCAAGCAAAAGTTAAATTTGGTATCTATAACCAACCACTCTGCTCCACAGCACCCGTGACCAAGACTAAATCTGAACGCACGAATAGACGATCCCACGATTAGCCGACGAGACGACGATTAACATGTCACCGCGCTAATATGCGTAGTCCTAATAACATGTGTGAACCTAAAGATCCGGGTCGTCCAAATCGTCGTCCTGCCCCAGCATAGCAGCATAGTCCTCTGCTGAAGCGAAAGTAGGCAGACCCTTCATCTCCTTCTTCCGGGCCCTCCTCTCCTTCCATTTCTGACTCTTGCCGGCCGTCTCATCGTCTTCCTCATCCTTGCCCTCCTTCTCCTCGGCCTCTTCATCCTCCCACTCGCCGCCTTCCTCGTCCGAGCCTCCAAAGATGCCCTCAAACCCATCGCCCTCGCCAGCATCGGAACCAAGATCAGCACCACCATCAGACAAGTCATCATCGAGGTCGCTATCGTCCAGGTTAACGCTGACGTCCGAGCCGTAATCGATATCTTCAAGCCCGGCAAAGTCCACGTCCTCGTCGTCCTCCTCTCCCTCGGCACCACCGACCTCCGGCCGCGACTTGACAAGGGCATCCCAGATGTCTTCCTCGGCCTCCTCGTCCTCGCTCGCATTCTCGTCCAGCTCCTTCTTCGCCTGCTTGGCCGCCTGCGCGGGCTTGCCGATCTGACTGAAGTACTCGTGGAAGAAGACGTCCTCCTTGGCGACCTGCGCCTGCTTGAGGTTCCAGAACGACGCCGTGTTGACGCTCGAGCGCGTCGACGACCCGGCCTTGCCGGGGACGACGATGTTGGTCGCGCTCGCCGAGGCGACGGGCTGCATGATGGAGCCGCCGCGCTTGCCGTCCGTGGCCTTGGGGTTGCGGTAGACGAACTTGTCGAGGAAGTGCATGAGCGTGTGGTTCGCCAACTCGGGCTTGGGGAGGGACTTTTGCCGGATGAAGACGTTCTCCGCGAAGACGGCGACGGAGGGGTGGAAGTGCGAGAGGAAGGGGATGATTTCCCATAGACAGCTCTTGTCGGCGTTGCTGTACTCGGGGTCGCGCTTGCGGCCGTCGTAGACTGGGTGGCGTTTCGGCGCTTCGCCGTCGACGGCGGGTGTGGGTGCGGCAGCATCGGTCATGGATACGTCGGCGTCCTTGTAGACTTCCTCGTCGTCCTCGCCATGGTACTCCGGCTCGGTCAAGAGAGTCTTGAGGTCGGGGAAGGTGGTTCCGAGCTCGGCTACAAGGAAGAGGATACCACAAGCAAAAGCAGCTTGGTGCAGGTTGATGATCTGCAGCATGCGCTTGACGAATGCCTTGACTCTGCGGACATCGACGTCATTCTTCAACGACCGGTAGAGGAGGTTGAGATACAGTGCCTGTTTTGAGGATGTGATCAGTCGTGGATCCAGCAGAGACTCGTAGAGAGTCCTGTAGAATCGTTCGACCGCGAGATGCTTCGTCATGGCGAGTTGTTGGATAAGCATTAGTGCCTGGATACTAGTGTTGAAGTTCGAAGAATGCGTGATCCTGAACAGAGTGTCAAGGTGCTTCTCCAGTGTGGTGTCATCTGCCGTAGCAAACGGAACTGCACGGTTGACACCGGTCAGGATAGCCGAAACGAGCTTTTGCGTAGTGTCTGCTTCGTCCGCAGCAGCATCCGAGACAGGTGGCTTGCCTCTTGACTTGCCTCTGCCCTTCTTGCCCTTATCGTTGCCTGGCTTTTTCTTGTCGTTGAGAGCCTCCAGGTTCCCTAATGAGCCGCTCTTGAGAAGAGTAAGGAACATTTCGAAGTATATCCGGAGGAGGTTATCGGCAACCGCGGGCTCCTTCATGCTAAGAATCGTCTGGTTGAGTGTGTTGATGGCGTAGTACTTTGTCCTCGTGCTCTGGCCGGGACGCAGCAGCACTTCTTGCTCGACCGTCTTGACCATAATGCCTTTCATGCCGGGATGAGTGTTGAGCAGCTGGAGCAGGAGGTAAGACGCACGCGAAGCGATCTTGCGGTCGCGGTCACCGAGCTTGTTGACCAACAACCTCAGCAAGTTGGCCTCCTGCTCCGGTTTATCTCGTAGAAGACCAAAAACAAAGTCCAGTGCCCTTGACCTCGAGTACTCGATCTCGTCGCCGCACCACACTTCAAGCAACTGAATTATCCGGAAGTATGCGTCCTTCAGCCAGTCCTCGTACGCCCAGACCACCAAGTGGCCCTTTGTGATATTCCTGGGCAGCTTCTCCTCGGAGTCCCAGCTCAAGATATCCAGCTTTTGCAAGTTACCAATAAGACCGGGCTGTGTCTGGAAGGTCCGAAGCCTCCTGTCGGCCGGGAGAACCACACCGTTACCGAGCAAATCGACAAGTGCACCGAGAGCAGCAATTGCCTGCCCACGACTCTTCTTGCCAGCCAGATTTATGAGGTTCTCGAAGGCCTTGATGTTGTGTACCGGAGACTCTTGGATAGCCAGAGTCAGGGCGGAGACCTTATCGGACATGGTACCGGACGCCATAATGGTGGACATGAATTTCCGTGTCGACGACGAAGCCTGACTTTTCTGGTACGCAGCGGTATCTTCATCGAGCAGAGTCTTAGCGTGAGCTTTGAGGTTGTGCAGGGCGGTAGAAAGGTGCTTGATCTCGTCCGACGAAGGGGCCGGCAGATTTTCCGTGAATGCGTGCCAGTCAGGGCGAGGCTCGAACATCTGGTCGTTTAAGTCAGTATACTGCTCGGGAAGGGAGACTGTCAGAGACGCTTACTGACCAACTTTCCGTTTTGATCGTTCTTGTCCTTCTTACGCTCCTCCTTAGCAGGCGGTTCTGGCCTCTCCTGGCGAGCAGGCGGCTGTGGCGCCTCTTCCTCCTCCTCCTCCTCGACATCCTCGAATTCCTCCTCTGCCTCGGGCTCGGGCTCCTCGACTTCTTCCTCTTCGGACTCGGCCTCAGCCTCCTCGCGCAGCTTTTCCAGCCCTAAACTCGCAGCGAACTTGGCCAGCTCGTTCTTGAACCCGACGTCCACCTCAACATCAGCCTCCTTCGGCTTGGGACCAGCACCCTCCTCAGCGTCCGAGTCGACGTTCTCAATAAGCTCCAAATCATTCTCGTCTCCTCCTAGCGCCTTGATCTCCTGGAGGAGGGTGCTGGAAGGTGTCTTCGCAGGCTTCCCAGGACGTTGTGCAGCCTGTGCTCTTTGCTCCGGTCCTTTCCTCGTCGGGCGCTTCTTAGGCAGGGGCTCATTGTTGGGGTTGTCGTCGGGCCTCTTCCGCTTTCCACCATGCTGAGGCCTCTTGTTCTCCCAATCGGGCTTTCCCTCGAGCTTCTTCTCGATGTTCGCGGTCAACTGTGTGAGGGTAGATTCGTCGAAGGTCTTAGGGCCCTTGGGCTTGCTCTGTTTACCACGGGGAGCCATGGTTGCGGGCGGTATGGGATGGTTGTGGAAGTTGAAGCGGCCGTTCCAGCTTCAAACTTCTTCAACTGGGCTGTCCAGAATAATTAATTGTCTGCACCAGTATGCATCAAGTCGATTGGTTCTAGAAAATTTTCGGATAACGATAAGGGATGGCGGGACGTGGTTCCTATTGCACGCTAAGGCAACGCTAATGCTTCAGCTAATTGTGCGCTAAGAGACAGCTTGTGCATAAAATCGCTATAACGGGACGTCAACTTTCGATATCTGGCTTAGGCCTCCTGCAAGCCCGATCTATTAGACAGTCATTGTGATCCGACGGCAACGATGAGACGACAAGCCGTGTACATTCCCTCGTAGTGCGGTCAAGTCATTCCCTTCAGCCATTGTGTCTTGACCATGGTAAGGAGCGTGGCCAATGGCCTCCTATGGCCAGCTCGCATCGCAGGCCGGCAGCCAAGCAGTCCAGTAGTGCACAGACGGCTATGTATAGTTCAGGTAAGTGTCCGTATATACGTCCAACTCTTATGCTCCTTCTAATGTGTATCAGGCACAATGGATCCATGTCGATGGCCGCCAAAGATTATCCAATATGTGGATTCCCGCCTCTGACTTTGCTCCGTCGAAAGATGGTATACCCCTCGACTCCCTAGGAAGTTTGTATGATTGCTCACGTTCTTATAGCCGAGGATGCTCACTCAAAGCTTATTCGAGCCGGTTTCATCCGTCAGGTGCGCGAGTGATCTCTGTGTGTCGGTAGCTGAGAGCTCATTCATTGACATATGTGTTAGTCGCATTCAGGGGTATTCCAGATGCTTCCCCTTGGCCTGCGAGTCCAAGACAAAATAGAGAAGTTGATCGATGAACATATGCAAAGCCTAGGTGTGCTAAACTCACTCCGTCAATAATGAGGGTCAATATAACTGACAGTCTTAGGGGCTTCCAAACTTGCATTGTCGTCCTTCTCCGCACAATCACTATGGGAGAAGAGCGGTCGTTTGACCAACGGGGTGTCTGAGGTATGAAACCCATCAGTCCTCCAATTGATACACTTTAACTGTGTCCAATGATCTTCGGACCGCCTGACGGCGCTGAGTTAACAAGCATCAACTGACCGAACCCAGTTCTTCCGTCTCACCGATCGGAAAGAGAAGGCCTTCCTTCTCTGCCCAACACACGAGGAGGAAATCACTTCCATCGTAGCACACAATGTGAAATCCCACAAAGAAATGCCCCTAAAGCTATATCAGATAAGTAAGTTGACCTTTACCAGTGCTCAAACTCTCGTCTAACAGCTCGTCAGCCCGGAAATACCGCGACGAACTCCGGCCCCGACACGGTCTCCTCCGAGGGCGCGAGTTCATCATGAAGGACCTCTACACATTCGACATCTCCGTCAAGGCGGCGCTCGAGAGCTACGAACAAGTCCAAGTAGCCTACCGCAACCTCTTCGCCGAGCTCAAGCTTCCCATCCTCGTGGCCAAGGCCAGCTCCGGGGACATGGGCGGCGATCTCAGCCACGAGTACCATATCCCCACGGCGCTGGGCGAGGACAACGTCATCAGCTGCACATCCTGCGACTACGTTGCAAACGAGGAACTCGCGGAAGGCGGAGTGCCGGAACCTAGCCCATCGGCAGCTGAGCCCTTGAAGCATATCTGCTGGACGTGTATCACGGCGGACAGGAAGACGCTGGTCCACGTCTGGTACCCCCAGTCCGGCGAGGGCTCGCTAAATATGCAAGCCATTATGGCACTCGTCCCGGATCTCGATATCACCGTCCAGAGTACCAGCGAGATCACGGAGGCCGCCAAACCCCGTTCGTTGAAGGTTATCAACCTCTTCGATGGCCGACTTCGTCACCTGACCGAGCCGTTAGAAGAGGACGGTCTAGCAGAAAGCGCCGCCGACTTCGAGATGAAAGCCAATCCGACATACGAGTCAATCGAGTACGTGTCGAAAGACAGGGAAGGCAAACCTTTGAACCTCCTACGCACCCGGTCCGGGGACAAGTGCCCCAAATGCGCGGACGGCACCCTCAAGGTCCAGGAAGCTATCGAACTGGGCCACACCTTCCACCTCGGCACGCGCTACTCAGAGCCTCTCGAGGCAAAGGTGGAAGTCCCCAAGGCCATGTTAGAGGGGCCCCTGGCAGAAACAGAGAAGCAATCCGAGATGGTGCCCCTGCAGATGGGCTGCCACGGCATCGGCGTCACGCGCCTGATCGGCGCAGTGGCGGACTACCTCCACGACGAGAAAGGGCTCAACTGGCCCCGCCCCATTGCGCCGTACGAAGTTGTTGTTCTGAGAAACGGCCTGAAGCCCAGACCGGAGCTGCTCGAGGGGTCGGAGGCGGTCTTCGACAAGCTGGTTGGATACTCGCAGGAGAAGGGACACGCAGTTGACGCCGTGCTGGATGATCGTCGCATTAGTCTGCCGCTCAAGTTGTACGATGCTGATCTGGTCGGGTATCCTGTTATTGTTGTCGTGGGCAAGTATTGGGCAGAGGGTGAGGTCGAGGTCCAGTGTCGGAGGTTGGGTGTGAATGAGAGGGTTGGTCTGGACCAGATGCCTGAGTTTGTGCATGGACTTCTTGATCAGTTGTAAGATATGTGTCTGGAGATAGCAACTGTCCATTAACAACCACACTCCCGAAATGCCGAGCTCGTCGTCGTCATTTGGTAATATGCAACTATACGTACAGTATATATCTTAAACAAATATTGCATTCATCTAACCGATTTCACTCCGCAGTTTTGCTGTTATTTCGGCCCCACTATGCTTCCTAGCGGGGCGGCTTCATCATGACAACCAAACACTCACATAGCCAACCTGAAACCTGTCCATATACCCTCCATTACCGCCTCATAACTCGCCCAAAATGTCAGCCGGAGGCCAACAAGGTATTTCCCCCTCCGCCTTCCCATACTCTGTCTCGATCAGCCCAGTAACTTCCCCTCACAGTAAACCTCGACTCCCTCTCGGCCCAGCAGCTCAGCCAGGTCAAGAAGCAGCTGGATGAAGAAGTCGAGCACCTCACCAACTCGTTCTCGCAGTTGCACGCCGCGCAGCAGAAGTTCAAGGAGTGCCTGCGATGCGTCAAGGCGCAGACGCCGGGGGGTAGCGGTTCGTTTTCTCCTTTTGGCGACTTTTTCTCCTTTTTTGTTTTTTGACATGTAGAGGAATCTGTACTAATGATGAGAGTAATGACTAGAAAAGAAAGACATCCTCGTGCCCCTGACCAACTCGCTTTACGTCAAGGGCAAGCTGGCGGATCCGGACAGGGTGATTGTTGATGTTGGGACTGGGTTTTATGTTGAGAAGGTGCGTCTAACGGCTGAGTGGGATGAGTGGGAAGGAGATGGGGCACGGTGGTATGGACAGGGATTCTAATGAAGAGGAACAGGATGCCAAGAGCGCGGCGGAGTTCTACGACGACAAGGTGAAACTGCTGGCGCAGAATATCACGGATCTGGAGCAGATTGTGCAGCAAAAGACGAATAACCTTAGGATGGTGGAGGAAGGTGAGTTTATCTCTGTCGTTGGGGTGGCATGGCAGTAAAGCTAACGGTTATGAACTTAGTGCTACGGCAGAAGGTGTTGGCACAACCACAGGGTCAGGCGCAGAAAGCATGATGGACTGGTGATATTAGCATCAGCATGAATTGACGGCATTAGAACACGGAGTATGGCTTCGTGAGTGATGAGTGACGTGTTGCTGTTCTGTTCTACCCCTATCCCTCCGTGCGAAAAGCACACACTACAAGCATCGCAGTTCTGGTATCTCTTGAGCCATGTCTCGACGCCGGACTAAAGCAAGCCATCCTTGCTGTCATGATAGCGGTCTCCGCATTAAACCGTGGTTGAGGGCCAAACGGCAAAGCACATTATCATAGGAACGTACCGTCACCGATGTGATCTGCCTTAACTTCCCAGCAGTTGACCAGCTCCACCTTAGTCGCCCCAAGAAAGCAACAGATCTTCCTCCTCAGCCGGCTGGGCAACAGACTCAGCAAGACGAGCAGGCGGCTTATCATCCATACTGGAGATCAGCGCATGGATCTCTCGGATCCGACGCACGAAGGGCTCCACGCCGTCCTTGTCTTCTAGCCTCTTCTCGTAGTAAGGGAACAGCTCCTTGCAGTTCTCGCGCAGGTCCCGGGGACCGTCGGCGTCGTCGTGGGCCTCAAGCACCTCGTCCCACGCGGGCCAAAAGAGGTCGACTCCGCACCCGCCCCCTTTCATGTGCTCGGGTACCTCGCCGGCGGCTGCGATGACGTGATAGACGGCCACCTCGATAGCGTAGGGAGAGCCCTGAAGCTTGAACACCCAGGCGGTCTTGCCCTGGATCATCTCGACGTCGAAGTTCTTGGTGAAGTCGCCCAGCTGGATGTCGGGAAACTCGTTTGGGTCGGAACGAGGCTTAAGCCTCGCGCACTTATTGAGATCGTCGTGGTTGAAGGGGAGGGACCCCACGGGGACCTGGGTGCGCAGGACCAAGTTCCAGTCGTACTTGTGCTCCGGGCAGGAAGTGGCGATCTCGACGGCGCGGGAGCGGCGCTCGCGGCGGTAGCCTCTGGCCGTACCGAGACGCAGCCTGTTCCTCAGTGTCTCGGACTCTTGGACGTTGATGACCTGGGTCTCGATCTTGAGGATCTTGGTGGTCAAGATTAAAGTATGGGTGGGCTTGATGTGCTCCAGAGCTCCGGTGCGAGAGCCCGAGGGTTCGAAGTGGCTGGGGGATGCGTAGACCTTCTGTACCAGGTTGTGGGCCAACTGAGGCTTGCCCAACCTTGAGGCGGTTAGTATCCTATTGCAGTGGTAGATGGGTGAGGGGCGTCTTCTTACATCTGGTCGAATGAGAAAGTGCCACGGACGCCCAGACGCTTGATGACGCTCTCGAGATCATCATAGGTGTACTCCTCGATGTTCTTCTTCCACTCCTGTAAGAGTAGCTCTCCGAACTGGACTCGCATGCGCATCTCGCTAGAGTTGACACGGATCTGCCTGGCAGCCCGAAACAGCACCTCGCGGAATTCCTCCAACCACTTATCAACAAGCTCGTAGAAGGCACGACAGGTTGTGCTGGGGCCAGCATTGGGAGACATGTAGGCACGCACACCTTCGTCGCCGTTCTGCTTCATCAGGGCTTTGAACCCGGCCTTTCCGACCTTGACAGGAGCCATGAGCACCTGTGGATGCCACACTTTGGCGCCACCTGGCTCGAGCCTCGTTGCGGTACGGATGTGGCCTATGGCTTGGACGGCCCTGTCTCTGCTGGGAGAGTGAATTTCGAGCTGGTTGTTGGGACCGTCGATGTCGATGACGACGGTGTGCTGGGTCTCGACCTGCTTGATGATGGCCATGAACTCGATATCATCGGGCTCTGCCTCACGGTAGCCGAAGCTGGCCATGTGGAGGGTCACCTAATCGTCTCATCAGCTGTGGGTGTCTTGGAAATGTGCAAATGCCAGAGGACATACCTTGAAAGGACCCTTGGGACGCTGGGCAGGCATCTTGTCGTTGAACTGTGATTACGAGGTATGTGATCCTGGGATGCTGATGCGAGCTCGGTCGAAGTGAAGTGTGGGATGTAATAGAGGGAAGTTCTATAAAGAACTGAAGTCGAGTAGGTGTTCTAGAACTAAAAGTGTGATTTCGCGGTTGTGGTGATCTGGCAGGTAGTCAAAAAAGCGGGTAGAGGAAGGTGCGGCTGGCTGCAGTGCAAACACTGGCACTGGCCACGATCTCATTAACAAGCGTAGCCTTAAGATTGTGCAAGAAGTGACCCAACTAGACTCAGGAAGGCACTGAAAAGGGTAAATGCAATAATTTATCTACGAGTCTAAGATGTGAGCACTAGGTGATACAGTCGAGTAGCTGTGTAGGTCCTAGCTATGCTGTGCCGTGGTCAGCCCATGACCTATATCGAACCATACCAGGTTTCTCCCAAGTCAATAGTGGACTCCAGACCGTAGGAAACACCTCCTTCGAGTACCGGACCAGTAGTACCAGAGAGAGGTCAGGATTCTGCTCAAGGTGTCAGAGGCTTAGAGCAAAGCGTTCTTGGCTCTAAGGTATTAACAATGAGCTACAATGCCGACGTCAAAGTACCTTAGACTCTAGAAATCTGGAATGAAGGAGTATGCTTCGTTATAGGACTTACACCATGCTCTGGTACGCCTGTAACGGCAACATGAAGATCCACATGTTGGATATGACGCGACAAAGCTGTGAAAGAAAAAAACCGCCTTCTGATTGCCATCTTAACCCCAATACGTTCCCCGATATTTCAAGGCTCACGAGGCACTACGCTCACTAAGAACCCCAGAATGTCGCAGGAATGGCTGTTTGAAAGTAGTAGCGTGTATAAGCCGTGATCAGAGCAGTTTTTCTTTTGAGTTTTCATGCTTGCCTGGTGAAGAAATGTGCGAGGATGGAAAGTTGAAAGATGCAAGGTGGTTGATGGGGTGAATATCTTGGCATCGCGGATCTACCCGCCGCACGCTAGGCGTTATGCAGTTAGCGCAGCCAACATACAGGGGCTTTAATTGAATCGCGACGCGCCAGAAGAAAACACGCTTTAACGCGTCTTGCGCCAGATCCAAGATGTCGTAGTGCTGGACAATACTCCGTGTCACATGCAACTTTTGAGCTCTGATTCTCAATGACTTATTGCAGCGAACATTAGAAACCGGATACACACCCGGATACCCTCCACACCAACTGTCAAAGGCTACACATACGACATCCGAAAATGCCAGCAGCCTCGAGCACTCGACAAAGGAAACCGAAACCGCTCCCTGGCATCACCAGGGAGGACTCGGACGACGAGCTCGGCACAGAAGACCTGCCCTGGGAATACATATACCAATCAGACCTGCCCGACGCCTCCCAAGAAGATGAGGCCAATCCCAGGAAACGGAAGAGGGGGGCCGGGCAAAACAAGATAGTCGGGGCCAGGACCGGCGATTTTGAGTGCAAACTGGGCGACACCGTGCTGCTGAAGGCCGAGGGCTCGAACGAGGCATGGGTTGGCTTAATATGCGAGTTCGGAGACGACAACGGGGAGATGTCCGCTTACTTCATGTGGTTCTCTTCCGAGAAGGAGATCCGGAATTCGCAGAAGAAGAGGACCGACTTCGTACCTGTAAGCTATTACCACTACATCCCATACCACATGCCGCAAAGTCTGACATTTCTTGTCCGCAGAATGAGTTATACATTTCACCTTCTTGGGATTACAATCCCCTTACATCCATCAACGGCACCGCACACGTCATGTCCGAACAAGCCTTCAAGAAGAAGTACCCTAGCGGAAAGGTGCCCCGAAACTCGAAGCAGTTTGGCAAAGTCTTCATCTGCCGCCGAGGATGCAGTACGAGGACGGCAACATATACCGACGAATTCATATGGGAAGACATATACCGCGGGGCGGAAGACATCGAGGACCTATCGGAGCGTGTCAAGCGGGAGACCAAAGCCACAAGGCGAAGGCGTCCTGCGAGAGACGAGTCTCAGGAGCGCGATTTCACTGGTCGAGATGACGGAGATGACGGAGAAGTCCGTACGCCGAAGAAGGCACGCACTCACGATGTTCTGACACCGAGCAAGAAGAGGAGCGCGAGCAAACCGATGACGCCTTCACACCGCAAGATCATGGTCAAGAAGCATTTGGAGTTCACACCCCTAGCGACACGAGTTCTATCACCGAGCCACCACCAAGCGTCTCCGTACCAACTCGCACGGTCACAACTACACGTCGCTTCAGTCCCGACTAGTCTCCCCTGCCGAGAATCCGAGTTCTCCCTCGTCTACTCTCACCTCGAAGCCGCCATCACAGACGGCACCGGCTCATGTATCTACATCTCCGGAACCCCCGGGACAGGCAAGACAGCCACCGTCCGTGAAGTTGTCTCACGGCTTGACGAAGCCGTCCGCTCTGACGAGCTAGACGACTTCATCTTCGTTGAGATAAATGGCATGAAGATCACCGATCCGCACCAGTCATACTCGCTGTTATGGGAGGCTCTGAAGGGGCAGCGAGTGAGTCCGACACAGGCACTCGATCTGCTGGAGAGGGAGTTCAGCAATCCCAGTCCGCGGCGTGTGCCCTGCGTCGTCCTCATGGACGAGCTCGATCAGCTGGTCACCAAGAACCAGGGCGTTATGTACAACTTCTTCAACTGGCCTGGATTGCGACACAGCCGGCTTATCGTGCTGGCTGTGGCAAATACCATGGACTTGCCTGAGCGGACGCTGAGCAACAAGATCAGCAGTCGACTCGGTAGGCTTTCCTCCCTTTCTCATCCTGCATCTCAACACTCCGCTGACTAACACTCACAGGCCTAACACGCATCACTTTCCCCGGCTACAACCACGAACAACTCATGAAAATCGTCCAATCCCGCCTAGAAGGCGTGCCAGGCAACATCGTCGAACCAGACGCGATCCAATTCGCCAGCCGCAAAGTAGCAGCCGTCAGCGGCGACGCCCGGCGAGCGCTGGACATCTGCCGCCGGGCGGTGGAGCTTGCCGAGGCGGAGAGTAAGGACGAAGAGACCGAGCCTATGGTAACACCGAGCAAGCGCGGTAGAGGGCCTGCTACACCGCAAAAGGACGACGGCAGGAAGAAAAAGAAGGCCGCCCGGGGCAGAGTCACGATCGAGACGGTCCGGAGGGCGATCAACGAGGCCACCAGCAACCCGCTGCAGCTGTACCTCCGCGCCCTACCGTTCGCGAGCAGGATGTTCCTCTCCGCGCTCGTGTCGCGGGTGCAGCGCACGGGGCTGGCGGAGAGTACCTACGGCGACGTGCTGGAGGAGATGCAGCGCATGCTCAAGCTGGCGAGCGGACACAGTCGGCCGCTGGACCTGCTGGACCGACACCAGGCGAGGAGTGCGGAGGGAGCAGTTGGTGGTGGTGGTTCGATGATGACGCCGTCGAAGGGGAAGCAGGGGCAGGGGCCGCAGAGGCTGCTGCTGCGACCGGCTGGTGTGGGAGCTGCGGCTGTGGAGTTGATGGGTGCTGGTATCGTGTATCTTGAGGGTCAGAGGGCGGAGAGGCCGAGTAAGATCCGACTTGCGGTGGGGGATGAGGAGGTTAGGCTTGCTTTTAGGGATGATCCCGAGATTAAGGTGTTGGGGATGTTGAGTTAGTTCGAGTAGAGATACCCTTGTTGAAGTCATCACTTGTCTAGCAAATTGGAGGCTTGATATTGGGAACCTTTCCATGCATTTCTCTTGGTGCCAACTTGGCTCTGTGCATCATACAATATACAGGATATCGTTAACCTCCTCTCCCAATCCCGACCATCTAAAACTTCCTCCTTTGCACGGTAGGCTTCCATTCGAGAGGATGTGTCTCTGGCGTCGCGTCGTTATCCGGCTTCCATATTTTGACTTTGGCAGCGTTAGCATATGTCTCTTTCCAAGTGCATGGATGGTCAGGGACTTACTCGTCTTATCGGCCTCACCGCAGATCAGCCTCGTCCCCGAAAGATCGAAAGTCGAGCTCATGATGCCCGACTCGGCATCCAGCGAACCAGGCTGCGCAGTCGTATCCAGCGCCTGGAACCGGTGCCCGGACTGCCAATCCCAGAAACTCATTGACCCGTTATCACCTCCAGAGAACAACACATTCTCGTGGTTCACAGCCAGCGTGTTGATAATCGCATTGTGCCCGTCAAAGTTCTGCATGAACGCGCCCTCGGGGCACTTCCACTGCTTGATGCTCCCCGTGCTGCCGCTGGCGAACGTGAACTCGTTCGGGTGCGTCGCCAGCGCCCGCACGCCCTTCTTGTGGTGCGTCAGCACGCCCATCGTCTTGCCGGCCGCGAGGTCCCAGAGCCGTACCGTCGAGTCCAGCGAGGCCGTGATGACCTGCGGGTCGGCCTCCTGGCATTTGACGTCGGCTACTGTACCGGTGTGGCCCGAGAGGACGTGGATGTTGGCGCGCGTGCGCATGTCCCATACGCGGGCCACGCCGTCGCGGCCGCCCGTGACGAGGACGTCGAGGGTCGGGTGTAGCGCCATGGTGTAGACGCCGCTGAGGTGGCCGTGGTAGTGGCGGATGACCTTGTTCTGCTCGAGGTCCCAGCACTTGACCATCTTGTCCTCGCCGCAGGAGAAGAGGTAAGGGTGCCGCGGGGAGACGGCCAGGCCGCGGACGGTGGAGATGTGGCCTGTCAGCGTCAACCGCAGCGAGCCGGTCGCCATGTCCCAGATCTTGATTGTCCTGTCGCCGGCGCCCGAGGCGAACCACTTGTTGTCCGGCTCCACGGCCAGGGCGCGCACCCAGCCCAAATGGCCGGATATGACGCGCATCAGCTTCCATGGCGGGTGCCACTGCGGTTTGGGTTGTACTAGCGACACATCCGAGCGGCGCATTAATTGCTGTCCTGGTTGCTGCTGGCCGCCAGGTGCTGTGGTTGATGGTTTGCCGCGCGACAGGACAAGGGCGTTTGAGTTTGGTCCGCCATTTGCTGGACTGCGGGATACCGGTATCCCCTCGATCAGCTTGCGCGCCTGCTGCTCTTCTGGTGCTGGTGCCTCCTCGGCTGCCGCCTTCGTCTTCTTCTTTCGTGGTCCGGCTGCTGGGAGCTTGGACGCGATGGCTTCGGGTAGGGTCACGACATCCTTGTACTCGGCGTGCAATCGTAGTGATAGCGCGGTCTTGTCTAGGTCGGGATCTGACGCTGCCAGCGCTGGGTCGAGCTTTATGCGCTTGCGACCGCCTGTGGATGGACTGCTGGTGTCCACGTATAGCGACTTTGATTTCCTGGCGTTCTGAAGGAGGAGGGTCTTGAGGTCAGGTGCGCTCGACGCGCCGCTGGAGGCCTGAGCGGCAACTTCCGCCATGTTTGTTCGTCTTGGGTAGTTGCAGTAAGATTCAGGATAAGGGTATCTAGGTAATTGTTGGCATTCGCGGATGGGGACCTGGACGTGCAATGGAGAGTCGTGGATGTTCTTCAGCCTCGCCAAATTTTGGAGCTGTGGCTTGACCTTCACTTTCTTCAAGCTCTGAGGGTTAGGGTTATACGGATCGGCAACTGCGCCACATACCCTGATGGCTGGTTGCACAGTGCCAGGTACAGTGCTGGGAGCTAACTTCAACCTCACACCACCCGTTTCGGCAGGCATCACTTACATGACGAACCACTCACTCGCAACCTACTCCCTTGCTTTACCTTAAAATCCGCATAAACTCGGTTCAGCTTTCTCGACGTAACGTGACTTGAGAACTCACAAAATCTGGAACTCTACACTGTCTAAGATGGAAAAAGAGTCGAAGTACGCGATCCACGCCGCTGCAAGGGAGGGCCGAGGTATGTTACTCCTAAATCCGGACTTATATGTGCGGTTGGCTGTTCTTGGTTTGGACACTGACTCTTCCTACAGTGGCGATTGTCGAATCCCTCTTGAATGTGTGTTTCGGTTGTTCTCGTTGCACCAACACTTATCGCTTGATTTGGTTGAAAGTCTAATGTGATCCATAGGCAGACCCCAAACTCGCTTTCCTGAAAGATGAGGACGGACGGCTACCGATCCACTGGGCGGCATCCTCGAACCAGTTTGAGATAGCATCGCTCCTCGTACAACAGAAGAACTTCGACCCCGACGTGCAGGTACCTCTCACCTTCCCTTGCCTGACCTTCGGTGGACTGACCCTTTTCAATAGGATGACATGGGATGGACTCCGCTTATGATTGCTGCGAGCGTCAAGGAAGGAGAGAAGCTGGTGGATCTGCTGCTGTCCAAAGGCGCAGACGTGAACGAGAAGAGTGAGTCTGGATCCAGATGATTGTATTCCGCGGCATTCACTAACACTTCAACAGACAATAGCGGCCAAGTATGTTCGGAGCTTGCCCATGTCCGGGTTCCGTGGTTCCTCTCAGTGCCGGGCTGACTTTCACCTCTAGACTGCACTCCACTTCGTCACATCCAAGAACAACATCGACCTCGCCCGCAAGTTCTTCGAGCTAAAACCTCCAGCTTCGGCCCGCGTCAAGGACAAGAGGGGCCAGTACGCCCTCCATCGCGCAGCGGCTATCGGCTCAGTCCCCATGATCAACCTTTTGATCAAGAACAAGAGCCCACTGAACGCCACAGACGTCACTGGATACACGGCCCTGCATCACGCTGTTGCGGAGGGACACGGTAAGAGCTCTTAGTGCCCGCTGGGGATATCCGATTACTGACTGGGGGGACCGTAGGAGACGCAGCGGTTGCCTTGTTGAAGGCTGGTGCAGAGGCAGACAAGAGGGATGGAGAGGGCAAGCTCGCTTTCGAACTTGCCCCAGATAGAGAGGTAAGTTAACACCGGGTTGCCAATTTCCTGGGACAATCGCTCACAGTTCGGCAGGTTCGGAAGTACATCGAGAGGGCTGCTGAAATGGATGGCATCGATATCTAGGTAGTTCGTTCTACTTAACCTTAAATAAGGTATCATACTTGCCCATGAAATCTCGTGTTATTGCTGTCTCTTCCTTGCTCCGCTGTGTCTTCCTCTATCCCGCCTAATCAGGCGTGTCCTCATCAGATCCGCAGGAGCGCGCCACATATTCATGTTTGCTGGGGGACGACGTTCTACACTAGCAAGCTGTGGAAGAAAAAGGCGGCGCGGTTTTGGTTTCGAACTTACCCCCGGTACCACGACGAGGTGAAGAGACAACGAGACGACGAGACGACGATCGACTTGTTTCCGAACCGCCTTGCATACCTACTTACTACAAGTACTAGTATACCTTAAGGGGCAACAAAATCAGGACTTTGTTACCATTCAGGGCCCCACAGTCTCGAGACAGACAGAGTACGTCACAATCCAAATATGCAAACCTAACCGCCCTACCAGCCCACACCTCAACCAACGTTCCGGTAAATCGTAACCCTGCAGGCGACCATCAACGCCATCTTTATCTCCAGGTTACACCCACGACATCCAGTTTACTATATCGGTTCCCTACCTTACCCGGTACCAAATATGCAAGGGCGTCTGTTGTCTATTTTACCCGGCTAGCCGCGCTTGATATTGCGAGTCACACACCAGGGACTGACTGCAATTGGGGATGTCCTGCTCAGGATCCCGAACAGAAGGATTGCGGCACGGGTTGGTTATCTGCTGGTCTGTTTTTGCAGGAGGTGATCGACGGCCGCGGGATGGTCCTAGTCCGGTTTGGTCGGGCTGTTGGTTCGCGGAAGGGGGTCACGAACTGTTGGCCATGACTGGAGAGACCTGCCGATCGTCTACCAAAGTCTTTCCTTGACTGACTGCTCGCACGTGAAGACATCTAGGACCCAGACAGGCCAGACTAGGCCGAGCTCTCAAGATATGACAACCGGCGCTTATGCAATTCAGCAATAATGGTCAAGTCTATGTTCAAAATCCTGCTCTTGGCCGTTACAGATGCCGACCTGAAGCATCGGCCATGGTGTGTGTGGTGTGCCTGCAGATGTCGGTGTCCACCCACACCTCGCATATCGCGATCACACCCTTTGACGACCCGGAACTTTCTTTATATAGAAAGCCTCGTCTCGACAACCACGCCATCTTTCCCATCCCATACTCGGAGCTTTTGGCAAGAAAGGAGTTGTTGATGTCGGTGGCGTCAGACACTTCTTTGGTTCAAGAAGGCGATGGCACCAAGCGATGGCACGATTGCCCTGTTATCTAAATCGAGCATCAACGTAATCGAGCAACAATGTTATCGAGCATTGATGTATCGAGTATCAAGGTATCAATTAGACCTATATCGAGTATTCGTATATTCCGAGAATATCCAAAGTCTTGGCGACGTACGATAGTAAACGGAGAAGAATAACCGCCAGCAAAAAATAACTGGCAAACAGAGGTAAGGTATCTTTGACGCTTCTTGGAAAACCAACCGATCATGTTTCCTCCTTGGAAACGAACAACGCCTAGGGAACAACCACCGTGGAGGAAGGAAATGAATCTTGTAACACCGCCTTTTGTAGTTTGACACAATCACTTCAGCAACAAAAACACGTTCTCCTGCTCTAGTGGACGCCAAACGTCTTTCGCAGTGTGTTGTATACCCTATACCCATCGTAACATAGGAAAAAGTGCAACGACCATCGACTGGGTTGTCACCTCCTATCGGTAGGAGAATCGTCAGGCGCCTTGTTGCCCGGTCTGTACTGCGTCTCCTGCCCCTGATGCCAGGAATACTGCCTGCCCGGTTTGTACCCCGGTAACGGCGAGTTGCCCGGATCTACCGAGGTCGGCAGCTCGACTGGCGCTGCTTGCTGCGGTTGTGGTTGTGGTTGGGGAGGGTGGGAGGCTTGGTGTGAGTGTATCTCTGCCGGTGGGGGTGTGACCCCGGGACTACACAAAGGTTAACACGGTTATGTCGAGAGAAAGTGCGGTGGACAAACTTACTAATACCCCTGCCCCTCCGCCATACCTGCCATAAGCGGACTTTGCGCGTTCGGATGAGAACCCGTAGACGAGTACGTGCCGTAAGCAGGGTGACCCTGCGGCGTAATCGGCGGCGGCGGTGACGAGGCGTACGCGTGAGGGCTGCCGGTGCGGTAAGGATCGTTGACGACGGGAGGGAGGGAGTAGTGCGCCGTCGAGTACGTCTCCTGTCCGGGGCTCTTGGGGTTGGGTGGGATGTACTTCGAATCGTGGTTGTCGACCATGGGTGTCGGTGCGAATGGCGGTTGATGCGTGCTCCTGCGGTAGGCCATGTTGATGCCGCCCCTCCGTCCGCAGAGGAAGACCACCGCCCCGACGAGGATGAGGGCCGCCGCGCCGCCGATGGCGATGCCTACTATTGCGCCCGTGCTTAGGCCGTGGTGGTGGTGCTCCTTTTCTTCGTCATCGGAGGTTGCGCCGGGGGTGTGTGTTGGGATGAGGCTTTCTGACGGGATGGGGTCGCCGGGGGCTAGTTGGAAGGTCGCGTTGATGGCGTATTGCTGCTGGAGGTCGAAGGTTTCGTTGGCGTTGGGGTTGATGACGCCGATCATGTGTTGTTGGAAGCAAGAACCCGGAGCGGTGCAGTAGATCCATATTGGCTTGGTGTCGTTAACTCTGACTTGGAATTTGGGAGCCTGCGGGCGCGGTCGAGTTAGCCAACGAGCCTGACGATGGGGCTTCGTGCAGACTGAACTTACATCGCCTGTGAAGATCTGAGGTCCTATGTAGCCGCTGAAGAAGCCGGCCCGGTTCGCACCCGTGTATTCGTATGGTAGGCACGGAGTCGTGAAATTTGAACGTGCGACGGCGTGGCCTCCGGGGTATAACCGGAACTCTGCGGAAGCTTGTAAGTATTTTGCAGTGTGTAATGAGATTCCACGGTGTAAGGTCCTACGCACCGAGTATGTCGCCAACAGAAGCATTGGGGGTTATGGACGGGGTGAACTTGAAGCCCTCGGCTCCCACGCTGATGGTGTGTGTTGTAGCAGGCGGAGCCGTCGAGGTAGTCGTCGCGCTGTTCGTGGCCGATTGCCCCCTAACAGCCACAGCAAGGGCTGCCGCTGATATTATCGACCTCGCCCGCATCTTGAAGTTGTGTTTGTCTCTTGTATATCCACCGTGCCTTATGAACGTAGGGGGTCGTCCAATGTGTACCGGAGCAGAACGAGTGTCAAGGTAACAGGACAGAAAACAGAACGGGAAGAGGGTGCGGGAGGCGTGAGCTGGGCGGGTCGATCCTATAAAGCAAGTTGGTGCAAGCAAACAAATCTCACCCTTCCCGGGGGAAATAGCAGTAAGCCACCTTAGATGAGAGCGGCGTACAGGGTGGCTGTTGGATCCAGGTACCGACTTAGACGGACGGCTACCGACTCGAACCTAGCCACAAACAGCTGGCCTCGGCCTCAAGGATCGCCAATGCCGGGGGTCACACCCCAGACCTGTATGTACTGTGGTGATGGGGTGGTGGAGGGCAAGCAGGAAAGGGGTGATGGGAGCCGTTCGTTGGCTCGAATAAGCTGTAGCTCTCACTCTTGACAGCAGTAGATGGAAGGATGCGCCGCTGCACTGCTGGCCTTGCTTGGGGGCTGAGCTGTTGCTGGCTGCATATACAACGTAGTAATGTTGCATACGAGGGACGGCTTGGATAGGTGCGAAAATCATGCCAAGACTGCGAGTTGTGCAAAGATAGTACAGTGTACACCACCAGAACACCATCAGGGGACAGAAAGAGAGCAGGGGGACTGGACCGGCTTGATATGAGATATACTGTGTAGGTCGGCAAGAATTCGGGGCATCTTGCCTCCCCTCCCATATCCCCCCCTCTATCAGACAAAGAACAGTCCAACTCGAAACCACTTGGCTTCAAGACCATCGTCATTCGAGTCCCAGACGGCGATGACTCGATCGTTGCGTCCGTCACTTGCAGAAGGGGGACAGGTGTCCCTCAGTCACGGGAAGCGAGTGGCGTCTCCGGCTTCTTTGACTGCCGGGCCGGTGAGGTACAAGTTTAGCGAAGGAAACGAAGGGTGCCGCTTACACAGGACCTGGTAACTGTGTGAAAACTGTCCATGTCTGTCCGTCCTTTGTTACACGGTGGGCATGATGACGGGAGGGAGAGGGCCTGCTTTACGCCACAAGACTCAATGTTGTCAGCGGCTTGGCTTGTCATGCTCCGATGTCGTGATGCTCCTCATGGTACCGATCTGCCAGATACGGTAACTGGATAACCGCCTCGCGGTGGAATATCCCGATGTGATCGTGCCTAGAAAACGAGGGATGGTGAAGATGGTGAGGATGGCGAGATGACAAGACTCGAGTGCGAGCAAGGCGGACAGGGAAGCTGAAAGGAAGATGGTTCCCATGTCCACCTTATCATTGACACTACGGCATGTCAGCATCGCATCAATCCTACCTTGATCCTTGGGGGTTATCTGCCGGCTGAGCAGAAACCAGGAAACAGACTGCCAATAAAATCCAGCTGCGATCTGTTCGGTGGTATTGTGATGGCCAATTCTGTCGAAATCCGGGTTGCTTCGCCATGCGCAGATCAACGTACTGGGCTGAATGGCTCCTACTGCTCTCTTAAAAGAAACAAAACTGTCCAAGAGCCAACAGGATTGAAGTTCATACTGCTCTTGGGGAAAATAGGCGAGGTTCGGCCGTAAAACACATCAGAGCTCCTGCCCATCTTTCATCCAAAAAAGACGGTGAAAGGGACGGGATTGAAGGAGGTTGTCTGTTTGATTTGGATGCCGCCTACCTGAGGCGTCTGGCGCTTGGGTAAAAGAACGCTAAGAACGCGATATCTAAAAAGAGTTTAGGCTGCTTACAGGGCTGAACAAAGCCCGTTGGTAGCGAGGCGGCGAGCTTTTTACTGCCGGGGCGGTTTTTTTTTGTGCTCACGAAGAGGATTCAATGCCCAGACCACAGCTCGAATGTTAAACCGTTTTCTGGGAGCATAGGGCGAAGCTAATAGACATGAGAGATTGGATATCAAGAGTCGTGGCTCAGAGTACAAGAGGTCGAACAGACTGCGATTGAGGCGTCATTCCAGGCTTCGATGAGGCTTCGAGAACATCCAGCTAGCGCCAGTTCCTGAGGCTTGGGGCTTAGCTATCAAACTGCATGAAATGGCTGACGCCTCATGGAGCGATCATAGGCCAAACACCGAGGCTGTATGCACATTACACCGTTGGAAAATCCACACTCAAATGCGAGTTGTTGTTGGACAGTTGTTGACAACCAAATAACACTGTCATTGACCGAATTCTGCTCGAGTTTCCGGCTAATTTTCCAGAGAACGTCTCGAAGAAGTCCGCCTCCCAATATTGTACATCACATATACACTGACCTGATCTCAATGGCCGGAGACACCGTCGAAGACTGGCTCTTCAAGGATCGCGTTCGCAGTGCGCCTGGCGCAATGATATCGACCGTCATATCAAACTGCAAGACGGCCCTTTCTCACAGAGCCTTTGCCTTCACCTTCCTCGTCCACGCCTTGGGTATAACCTCCCCCTCGACCGCTAACCTCCACAAACACCACAGATAACAGATCATGAAGCCGGCAGCTCCAATGCCCACATTCGCCACAACCCACAAATCTGGCTTGTCGACGGGCGGCTTGACAGCCGTCTCAAAGACATGCCACAGCGCCATGGCGAGATAAAACGCGCTGTGCACGAAGAATGTAGCCCACTGCGTAAACAGGCTCGACCCCTCCTGAAAGTAGGCGCTGAGCGATGTGGGCGGTAGACCGAGGAGGTACGCCCAGAGGAGCGTCAGAACAGCGTACGGCACGCGGAGCTCGACGCGAGATAAGAGAGGGAACATGGTCCAGCACCCGAGGAGGTTGGCAAAGCCCACCCAGGCGCGGGTGTCTTTTGCTAGGCCTTGCTTGCCGGCCAGGAGAAGAGTCATGGGCATTAGGGGGAGGAGGACGCTCTTCTCGTGGACTTGGTAGGAGAAGAGGAAGAACCCCCAGGCCGTAGTGGCGAATGCGAGGGGGAGGAGGGTCTTCTTGGGCCGGAAGAAGAGGATGAGGTTGGGGGGGATGATGGAGGCGAGGGTTGCTATGAGGGCCGCTCGTTGGAGGAGCTCGGAGGGGTATTGCTTTAGCTTGACGGCGACGTTGGCGGCGCACCAGAAGTTGGCTACTTTGTCTTCGAAGAGGCCGCGGGCGAAGGGGAAGACGCGATGGACCATCTGAAGGAGCTGCTCGACGACGGGGTAGTAGACGGCCTCGCTGTCCAGGTACTGCCCGAGCTGTGGGAAGAGGGGCAGTTCTGGTCGTGATCCCTTGAGATCTGGCTGCGGCTTGACTCCGTGAGAGACATCGTAGAGGGTGCCGAGCACGATTGGAAGCAGCAAGACGGCAAACGCCGCGACGGTGACAGCTGCTATTCCGATGAACCTTGTGACGTTGATCCTTGGGAACACGCTGTTGCCCAGAAGGAAGGCAAAGACGGAGAATGCGTAGTACAGCGCCATCTGCTTGAAGCCCAGTGCCGCCACGAAGAAGACTGAAGCCCAGTAGTACCGTCCAGCAACCATGCTCGACATGCTGGCCAGCACGAAGCCCAGCATGACCGTGTTATACTGGAAGTGTACATGGTCGATGAGGATTGTAGCAGGCTGCATCAGGATAGCAACGAGAGCTATCCAGGCCGACCATGTCGTCACACCGCTGAGTCTGCTGTACCGACGGACGAAGATGACAGCCGCCGGGATGTATATAAGGTACTCGGAGACGATGACGGTGCCTCTCATGAAGATCTTCAGGTTCGCATCGTCCAAGCCTCGGGAGGTGTACAGGGCGAACCAGTCTGCGTTGATGAGCGAGCCCAACTTGCCGCAGATCCAGCTGTGGTAGGCCGTGAGGGGTGGGTAGTCGAGTCCCCACCAGAGGAGATCGTGGAAGTACCACTGCGAGACTGGCAGCTGGGTTGTGACTTCCATCCAATGTCGTTGTGCCTCGTAGTCTCCGAACATGGGCGGGTTCCTCAGGCCTGTGTCTTCTTGTCAGAACCGCCGCTTATTGCGCTGTCGCAAGGCCTTATGCCTTATTTTGACGTACCAGAGTATCCCCAGAACCCGGCTGCCCACCTGAACAGGCCAACTACCATCAATATCAATGGCAGTATCTCCCATTGTGAAACCGAGCCACGAGCTGGCCATAGGAACGCCGCGAGGGGGAAGGTCGGAGTTCGCACGAGTGCGTCGGCTTTAGAGAGGTTGAGGTCGGGGGCGGCGACGAGAACATTGGGCATGGGCTTCTTGACTGCCTTGCGCCTTTGTTTCGGCGTGGAAGGCGCATGGCCGGCCATTGTTACTGTGGTATGAAGGAGAACTGAGGGGTTGGCCGCATTGAAATTCTACCGTGACCGTGAGAGCATCGTTCCATCCGTCGCGTCGCGTCGGCGAGGTTCAAACGAGCGACGTGGAGCTGTCGCAAGAAGCTCTAAAAATAAGTGGACCGAGCCCCTTGCTAGCTCGGGCTGGGGTCATGCATGCGAGGGCCGGCACCAGCTGTCAAATCGGCAGGGTGATGTCACGGTGCCTCTCCCCCCACCGCAACACCACAGCTCGTTGAGCTCCAAAAGAATGGAAGGTACAAAGGTACTTCTGCTTCTCACAATGTCTGAAACAGTGAGCATCAGTTGGTGGAGGAGGCTGTCTTGGCCGCCAAGAGGTGAACACCACACATGATTCTCATCAGTTCTTTGACACAAGTGCTCACCTAATGACACTCATGTTGCTCTATTGAAAGGCCAGAATCACAGCTAACTACTGACCAACAACATGCCTTACCCCTTTATCCTCCCGACAACGTCGGCCTTCTCATTCTCATCAAGCTTCACATGTGAATCTCATCCCTCCCTCCCGCTCAATGCCAGCACCCACCGAGGTGTCGTGAGAGACATCCTCAAGACTCACAAGCGTCTGCCACCCTCATCACAGCCAGGCAACCTCTCATCAGTCGCCTCAAGCATAAAGACATACCTCCCCTACCTCCTGGCCCTTGAAGCCGGACTGAGCCAAAAATACATCAACGGGCACTCCATAACCCTCACCACCAAGATACCTCCCTCCATAGAATGGCGCCCAACTCTCTCGGAGCCCCCTATCCCGGGCAAAGAACCAGCCAGAGCCAAAATCAACTCCCTATCCCACGAACTGTCCTTCGCCCTCAGCACCCTAGCAAACACCTACACCCTCCAAGCCCGCCTGTCCCTGCAACCCCTGTACATCATATCCTCCGCCCCTCCCACGCCAGAACACCGGACAACAGCCATAACGACCGCCACCCGCCTCCTCCTCGACGCGGCGTCCATCTACGACTACCTCTCCAACCAACCTAGCATGTCGTCAGGTGCAGTAGTACCGGCAGACATATCCCCCTCCACCCTCCGCGCCCAACGCGCCCTAGCAATGGCAGAAGCCACCCTCCTAGCCGTCCTGAAAGACGACCCCTACCCCGCCGCGGCGGCGGCGGACCGCAACGCCCACGACACGGAGTGGATGTACAAGGCCCCCGAGATACCGCGCGTGCGGGCCCACCTCTTCGCCCGCTTATGTCTAGCCGCCTCGGAGCACGCCGCGCAGGCGCACTCGCTCTGCGCGCACCAGGCGGCGGGGAAGGCGAAGGTCAACTCCGAGTTTGTGGGGTACCTGGATGATCTGCGGAAAACGAGCAGGGCGAAGGCGTGCCGGTTCTTTGGCGTGGATGCAGAGCTGGGAGGGAAGACGGGCGATGCGATCGGTTGGTTGAGGGCTGCTATGGGGGAGCTGGGGATGGAGGTGGGGAAAGAGGGGAAGAAGAGCGGGCTGGGGAGGTTGAGGAAGGGGTGGAGTGAGAAGAGGGAGGATAGGAAGGTTGAACGGGGTGGACATTGGGGCGCTGATGCGGGACGGTTGGAGGAGGGGAGGGTGGTGGAGATGTTGGAGGCTAAGTGGGTTAAGCAGAATGATACTGTAAGTGTGGCGCTCGGGGATATGGGATGATGGTGTGGCTAACGGGAAACAGATGTTCACACAGGCTATACCGAATCCGGGGTCATTGCTGGCGCAGATGCCGAGTGGCAGGGAAATACAAGTTGTCAGGCCGTATCAACCGCCCGTTCTGGAGAGTGCGACGCTGGAGGCTATGCGAGCGCCGCCGGACAGGAGTGATGAGGTTGGGGAGGGGGTGAGCTCGGATGAGGAGACGCTTGCTGAGGTGCCGGGCACGTTTCCTGGGACTCAGGGGGAGTACAGGACTGGTACGCCAAATTACTATTGATGCTGTGATATACGACGGTGGAACATGTCTCTTTTAGGCATGATGTTGCGGATGATATGAGTGCAGAAATACCCCTATTATTGACTCAGCTCATCTGCCACACTCAAGCAACAACCTCGCTAATCTTATACTCCACCACAACCGGCTTCCCCTTCTCAACAATAAACCGCCCGCTCTGCACATAAACCCTATTCTCCAGCCCCTTCAGCGCCTCGGCACCCGTCTCGAACTGGATCCGCCCGAAGACGTCCCCGAACTGCGTCGTGGCGGCATCGCTCTCGTCCCGCAGGATTTTGCCGCCGGGGCTGGTCAGGTCGACGTTGCCCGTGTAGTTGTAGCGCAGGGCCTCGCCCTTGGCCGTCTTGAGCACGCTCTGCACCTCGAGGCGGCCGACCTTGCCGTCCTGGTCGACTTTGACGTAGTCGGCGCCGTGGGCGAAGACGGCGTCGACCTGGATCGGGTAGCCGGGCTCGGACCTGAGGTAGCCCGAGTCCTGGACGAAGGGGAGGTGCACTAGCGAGGTGCCGGTGGAGAGGGTGCCGATTGCGGTCGCGGGGGCGATGTGTACCTGGTTTTGTTAGCATGAATTGCCCGGTACCTGGCCAATGAGTGACCTGTGAGGCGAGGAACTTACATGAACCGTGAAGGCGGGGACGAGCTCGGCGAAGCCGGACATGATGAATGATGTGATGGAGGACGAGGTACTGTAGGTTGCTTGAGATATGCTTATTCGAGGGTATGATATGTATATAGAAGCAACCAGGTAGTATATATGTTGTATGTCTCTCGAGTTTCTAAGCTTGTCGTCTGGTGAGGGGAATCGTAGTGCCGACTTTAGGAGTTCCTCCATCTCCATCCATGCGGGGCAGCGCGTTCCTTGGATTGCGCCACTCAGCGTAGATTGTTGGAGATGAATCGGGCTTAAGGATAGGACGGCATATCTTGGCACATCGTCGTGCTTCTGATGCTTGGGGCATCGTCTAGATCTACTTCTTGTACTTCCCCAGCGACAGGTGACATGCAATTGCTGATTGCTTCTGTCGTCACGTCCGTACGGGTGAATAAGCACAAGCCCGAAGAAGGCTTCAGCTTCGAGACGCCATACAGGGTAAGATGGCTGAGTGAAGAACCGACATGGAGTGAGTTGGAGAATAGGGACGGTCCTCGCCAGCTGAAGCGGGGTCGTGAACTCCAGGGGCTCTTGAGCTGCACGGACCAATCAGTGCTAGCCTTGTTTGAGCCATGCCGCTGACATCACCGCCGCAAGCCGGGCCTTTGGGCGTCTCCCTCTCATCAAGCTTGTCAAGTTTTTACGCTTCTCCTCGCGTGACACTCAACAAACTCGAGACGACAATCCTTACCGACCATTTTTATATCTCGAACACAGCAACTCGGTATCCCAAGCTGTCACTGCTTTCGCATACGAAGGTTTTTCTCCAGGTGACACGAATTCCAGCCCAAACATCACTATCCCGTCAGCCATACCGTCCGCCGGCCATCCACCATTGCACACCATTGCCCGAGCCACTAGCTTGTCCGAAACCCGATGCTCATGAGACCACAGAGTCACCATTGACTCCAGCAGCTCTCGCTGTTGCTACCACCAGAAGGAGTGACTTAAAACCTTCGTCTGGACCTGGAATAGCACACGCAAATCTCGACCATGGACTCGGTACGCCCTTATATGGGAGCTGGAACCAACGGGCCATCGGGCTCTACCTCAGCCGCCTCACCACGGACGCAAGCCAATGCTCCTGGTAACCCCCAACGGAGACGCAAGAATCATCGAGGCGGCAAGAAGAAGAAGACGAGGAGAAAGTCATTCGTCGTGCCGTCAGACGATTTGGGCCACGACAGCCTCCAGTCCGGAGATCTGGAGGAGATCAGGGAGAACTTCTATGCGCACGGTGTTGGTAATCACAGTCAAACCAGCCTCGACAGCGAGGCTCTCCTTGATCACAGGGAACAGAATCCCTTCCTGCGGCCTCGCCGGCCCTCTACCCTCCCGGTCTCATCCTCTTTCCACCAGCAGCAGCAGCAGCAGCAACAATACCAGGCGAGTCCGAGCAGGCTAAGGTCCGTCTTGCGCGACGATACTCCCGAGGAAGAAGACGAGCATTCCGATTGGGACCGAAACGATGTTAGGGCACCGCTGCTCTCGAGCGCCGGACGGATGAAGTCCGAGCCGGCCATGGAATCTGGCGGGTACGGATCTAACTCAGTCGAATCCCCATGGAGGGCCGCACTGGGCGCTCGGCGGGACTCGAGCCGCGGAAGCAGCCAGAGGAAGAAGCACCTTGGCCCTTTTGCGCCGCATGAGTCCAAGTACAACGTCAACTATCCTCCATCGGTCCCTGGCAGCCCTTCTCTGCAGGCTAAGGACCTTAATTTCGGCGATGTCATGCTGCGCGACGACCTCGACATTCCGCACTCGGACCACGAGAGCGTGCGAGGGGACAGTAGCAGCGGTGCTAAGGGTGCTAAGGGTGCTAATGCTCAGTCCTCTCCGCTGGAAAGGAGGAACACATTCGCTCTGCAGGCAGAGGAAGACGTTTGCTTTCCTCACGAGGGAATGTCAGAGATCGCCGAGGAGGATCTACGGAAAGGCGACTCTGAGAATGCATTCCGCATGCGAGCCCGCCGGAGGCGACATAGATGGCCAGACCTTTCGATCCTCGAGGAATGGGGCAGGTTCGAAAAGGAGGGTCGGAGCGAGGAACGTAGAGCGAAAAAGATTACGGAACCACATCTTATCAACGGCAGGCTGCGGCCAACTAACAAGGGCTGGTACCGGACGGAAGAGGACGCGCCATACAGGTTCACATACTTCAACGAGGAGTTCCAGAGCACCATCCACAGCTTGACCATCTCTGAGCTTGTTCAACCGGGTGGCAGCTTCAAGGAGCTCTTCATTCCCGATCCACCGGTTCTGTCTGACTCTTCAGATGATGAGAGCGATGACGAGCGTGATGAGGCCGCTGAACTACATCAGGTGCTGGCAGGCCCAGACAACGGTGATGGAAGGACCGTGAGCCGTCAACCGTCTCTCGCTCAGACATCGCAGGGATATTTCGATTCCCGCAAGGAGCACAATCCTCCAAGCCACGAGACCAAGAAGTCGCCTCCGAAGTCCAAGGAGCACTCCGCCGAGCCCACCCCCGCCGGCCCACGGTCTCCAAACAATCTCAAGTCGCCGGAGCAGAAGCCCAAGGACGCACAGCGGCCCAAGTCCCCGAAGCCCGCCAAGCCGCCTCGCTACGGCGACCGACCAGTCTGGTGGCTCGACGTCCTCTGTCCCACCGAGCAAGAAATGAAGGTCCTCTCCAAGGCCTTCCAGATCCATCCCCTGACATCAGAGGACATCATGATGCAGGAGCAGCGCGAGAAGGTCGAACTCTTCCGGCACTACTACTTCGTCAACTACCGCACCTTCGAGCAGGACAAGAACAAGGAGGACTTCCTCGAGCCGGTCAACATGTACGTCGTCGTGTTCCGCGAGGGGGTTCTGTCGTTCCACTTCTCGCACACGCCGCACCCGGCCAACGTGCGGCGGCGCGTCCGACAGCTACAAGACTACATGATCCTCTCGGCAGACTGGATCAGCTACGCCATCATCGACGATATTACCGACGTGTTCTTCCCGCTCATCCAGAACATCGAGGACGAGGTGGACAACATCGACGACGCCATCTTACAGCTCCACTCCTCCACGGCCGACCGGGACAGCCCGCCCAGGGACCCGGAGAAGAGTGGCGAGCAGGAGTCCGGGGGCGACATGCTGCGCCGCGTGGGCGACTGCAGGAAGAAGGTCATGAGCCTGTACCGACTGCTGGGCAACAAGGCGGACGTGATCAAGGGGTTCGCGAAGCGGTGCAACGAGCACTGGGAGGTTGCTCCCAGGTCCGAGATCGGGCTGTACCTGGGCGATATCCAGGATCATATCATAACCATGACTGCAAATCTGAGTCACTATGAGAAGTATGTCCCCTTATTCTATCCTAAAATATCCACCAGACAGATGCTAACGGAGAGGCAGGATCCTCGCCCGCTCCCACGCAAACTACCTAGCCCAGATCAACATCCGCATGAACGAGCGACAAGAGCAAACGGCCGACGTCCTCGGTAGGCTCACCGTGCTGGGAACGATCGTGCTGCCCATGAACATCATCACCGGCCTCTGGGGCATGAACGTCTGGGTCCCCGGGCAGGGGGACGATGAGAACCTCAACTGGTTCGTCGCCATCACCGGCGGCTTGTGCTTGTTTGGGCTTGCGTGCTACATGATTGCTAAGCGGGTGTATGGGATTGTATAAGCTAGAGCCGTCTGTGGCCGTAGGGTGTTGGATAGGAACGATGTTTCTCATGGTTAGATCGCCTTGGGTGAAAGCTCCAGGATGGGCGAGAGCGATGGGCCGGACGGCAAGTGCGAAGACAGGATCTATGTGCTCATACCCCGAGCATTGGGCGGTTTAGCTTGCATGTACTGAGACGAAGCATAGGTATAGAGTAGCCATATTATACAGTCGCCATCATGGTATGTCTAAAAGCATAGCGGAACGTCTTGTTTATGAGAACGATGTTTTGTTATTGCCTGTCAACCCGAGCATCGAAATTATGAAGAACCTCCCGCCCCTCCTGCCCCGGATTAAGCATGCCCAAACGCCCTGTTCCCGAAGAATAGCATATTTTCATGTCCCTAAGCAGGCGAATATAACCATCGAAAAACAAAGCCGTCGGAGCAAGAAACCCCGACGATATGCCCCATCTACTGCTTTCCTCCATCTCCGCCAGACTCCTTCCCCTCACTCATGGAGATGCGACGCGCGGTGTAACTTGCGGTGAGGTTTTAGGCCTCTTTTGCTTTTCTCCTCTGTATAGCCTCCTTGGTGCGTTTCATATTATTCGTCCTCTTCTGTTTCCGACCTGGTGACGATCCTACTGAAGGCCCACTGGAGTCACTGCTCACGTCTGTCCTTGGAGAGTAGCCATCATCCGTATCGACGCTGGGAGAAGAAGAATCCCGTTCGGTAGAGGGCAGAACGTCGTCCGGTCCAGGGTTGGGATGAGGACGTAACGCCAGGTTGCCAGCAGGGAGGCTCTAGCGCTGCTGCTGCTGGGCGGCGCCGAACTGGGCCCGCAGGGCGAGGACTTGCTGCCTCTCCGCCTCGGGGAGCTGGTCAATCGTCTCCTGGGGAAGGTTCATGACGGCAGCCATCAGTGCTGCGGGGTCCTGCGCCACGGGAGCAGGTTGGGGTGGCGGAGCGACCTGCTGAGGAGGGGGTGCACCGTAGCCGCCTGCGTGGACGGGTGGGGTGTTGGCGTATCCTTGAGGTGGGTAGCCTGGGTAGCCGGTTGGCATCTGGACGGGAGGCGGTTGTTGTTGTTGCTGTTGCTGGACGGGTGGCGCCTCGGGAGGAGGAGCGCCGCCGGCTGAGGTCCCGATTACCGAGTTGATTGCCTCGGGGCTCACGAGGCCCATCAGCAGCAGGGCTTGGAAGATAGCGTAGCTCAGCTGGGGAGCCTGGGTGAGGAGCTCGGTCGCGCGGGCAGGGTCGGTTGTGGCGAGCTGCTTCATCTGCCCCAAGACGTCGAGGAGTTGCGCGGGAGGGAGGGTGTTGAGGGTGCGGGAGATGGCGTCGGTGCAGGTTACGCCGGGGGGGAGTTCTTTGCCTGGCGGGAGGGGCGGGAGAGAGCCGCCGGATTGCTGCCCTTGGCCTTGGTGTTGCTGCGCAGCGGAGTGGCCGTTGGTTGAGGGACCGTCGCGACCGCGGTTATTGCCGTCGCCATCGCCATCACCGTCTGTGCCCTCGTTGGAGAAGTCGACGCGGAGTTTGCGGCCCATGATTTCGTGGTCGTTTAGGTTGCGGACTGCTGAGGCTGCGGAATCTGGAGGGTGGAAGAGAGAAGTGGTTAGAAATTGAGTTGGAGATCTGGGTGGTGAAGGGTGAAGGGTGATGGGTGAAAGTAAGTAGAGGAGGGAAGGAGCATTTCACTAACCTGAATCTGGGTACTCTGCAAAGCCAAACCCCTTTGGCCGGCCAGTCTCGCGGTCGTAGACGAGCCTGAAATTCAAGACTTTCCCCGCTTGGCTGAATATATCACTGATTTGCTCTTCTGATAGCCCGTAGGGGATGTTTCCGACGAACACCACCCGGGATGGTGGCCTAGTCGACATTGTGGGTATCTGGTAGACCGTCGCGGAACCGCAAAGGCCGAATAGGAGGCACGCGCACTGGTGTAGATCGCACGGGCGAGGGACAGCGCTGAGAGATGCGCTGAGGAGGAGGTCGAGGTCGTCGATGGCGAGGAGCGAGGAGCGAGAACCAAGACAAAGCTAGCAAAGGGGGCGGGCTGTCACAGGACAATGGGACCGGGAACAACACTGGCTCTGAAGGTGAACACAATTGCAGGGAGACAACACTTTAGAAGCTATTATTGTCGTGTCAAACACCAAACACTCGCTTCGTTCTTCTTCCCCTTGCCGTCTTCGCCCTTTTTCAGTCCTAGCTTGCACAAGGGCTACCCGATGATGTCGAGAAAGTGAGTGAGTGAGAGAGGGGAATAGAGGCAGCCAGTTGGGGAACAGTAGCAAGAGAATAGCAGTGATTGTGTAGCGAAATGATGGCTCGAGAACAGAATGTTGACAATGAATGGGAGTTCGCGATGACATCGGAAGTTGAAATGTTTCCATTTTCGTCACATCGATCTCAGGCTCCACACCTCGGTACGTACCGAGGCTAAGCACGTGACTTAGCGGCTCAGCTGCAAACGCACGGTTCATCCGTGTGGATCAGAGATCGAAGACGAAGCTCCATCCCAACCTGGAGAAGCAGAAAGGTCGAGACGAGAGAACATCACCGACACCAATCCATCCACCTCCACACTACTACCTACCTCCCGACCCGTAGTGCCACCAGCACTACCCACGCAATACCGTCAACATGTCTGCCCCGAGGAATCCAATGCAAGACTACCTGAACCGGATTCAGGGCCAGATCCAGAAGGGTGCCGGCGGCCCAGGCGGCTTCCGCGGCGGCATGCCGGGCACACCCAAGATCGCCGCCGGTGTCATTGCCGCCGTCGCCCTTACCGGTGGTTTCTGGCTCGTCCAGAACGGTCTGTTCAATGTCGACGGTGGTCACAGGGCTATCAAGTACCGGAGAACGACGGGTGTGAGCAAGGAGATCTTTGGCGAGGGTGCGTTTCCAATCCTCCCCGACAACCGCACTCCCCATGGCGTACTAACATGGTGTCCCGCTCGCAGGCACACATTTCATGATCCCCTGGTTCGAGACCCCCGTCATCTACGACGTCCGAGCCAAGCCGCGAACCGTTTCCTCCCTCACCGGAACCAAGGACTTGCAGATGGTCAACATTAACTGCCGTGTCCTGTCTAGGCCCGAGGTCTCCGCCCTTCCCCAGATCTACCGTACACTCGGATCAGATTACGATGAGCGTGTCCTTCCATCCATCGTCAACGAGGTTCTCAAGAGTGTGGTGGCCCAGTTCAACGCCAGCCAGCTGATTACGCAGCGTGAGATGGTTGCCAGGCTCGTGCGCGAGAACCTCGCCCGGAGAGCTGCGCGGTTCAACATCCTCCTCGACGATGTGTCGCTTACGGTATGTCCACTTCTATATACTCTGACTATAGCAATAGCTGACACGAACTACAGCACCTTGCCTTCTCCCCCGAGTTCACAGCCGCCGTCGAAGCCAAGCAGGTCGCCCAGCAAGACGCCCAGAGGGCAGCCTTCGTCGTCGACAAGGCCCGCCAGGAGAAGCAGGCCATGGTCGTCCGGGCACAGGGTGAGGCCCGGTCCGCCGAGCTGATCGGAGACGCGATTAAGAGGAACGCCGCCTACCTCGAGCTGAAGAAGCTGGAGAACGCCAGGGCCATCGCTGGTCTGATCCAGGAGGCCGGTGGCAAGAACAGGTTGATGCTCGACTCGGAGGGGCTGGGACTGAATGTCTTTGAGGACCTGGGTAACAACTCCAACAAGTGAGGAGGAGTGACGAACTGTTAGAGTATGTGAGGGATGGAGTGAGAGCTAATGGGGTTGGGTCCCCGTGGTGTTGAAGAGAGAGATGACAAATCTCCACTGCTTGTATGTTTAGAGCCGCAAAGGTTGAATGCAAACTGTATAGTAATACGAATGACGTCTACCAGTATTACCCTTCCCGTCTTCTTCGCCATGTGCCGTTTTCGTCTGACGTCCCGAAATTGGTGATGCTTGCCGTCTATAAAATAACGGGCCTTGCGACTGCCTGTGACAGCTTGACCTCCTTATCTCCGATAAGCACGGTACGGTGTACCCCACCACCCCTCCTCGCGACTACCTCCTGTAACTGTTTGCCTGCCTGTCACCGTTTGACATTTACGTACCTGCCTTGACCTTGCCGGTTGTTTACTCTTTCTGACGAACCTTGATCAACATTTCTTCTTTTCCCAAAGTCCAACTGAACTTGCGTCCCATAGTCCAGTTCGACGACCCGTCCTTCAGCTCAACCACCAGACCTCCATCCGCACCACAACTCGCCCATCATGCTGATCAAGTAAGCTACCTGCCCTCTCTCTCGGCTTTCTCACCCCTATCTTACGCAGCTACTGACTCTGGTTCTCCCACAGGGTCCGCACCCTAACGGGCAAGGAGATCGAGCTCGACATCGAGAGCGACTACAAGGTACTACGTCACAACCCCCGAGCCTCCATCGCGCCCCTTCGCCGCCGACCGGACAGCTTCATACGTACAGAAGAACCAACTCGCTAACCATACACCCAAATCCAGGTCTCGCAGATCAAGGAGAAGGTCGAGGAGAAAGAGGGCATCCCCCCAGTCCAACAGCGCCTCATCTACGGCGGCAAGCAAATGTTCGTCTTCCCTCACCCTCTTGCCTCTCACCCCCCACCTACCTCATCCTTTCCTCCCCTCCCCTCCCCTCACGCCTCAAGCCTCCCCAAACCCCAACTCTCCGCTTTCTATTTACCCCCATCCTGACTGAGTGCGAAACAGGGCCGACGACAAAACAGCAGCCGACTACGCCCTCGAGGGCGGCGCCACGCTGCACCTCGTGCTCGCCCTGCGCGGCGGCCGCTCCCTCGTCGCTGAGATCCCCGAGGCCTTCCGCCGCCGGCACGAGTAGGAACGGTACTGGTGCGGGTCCGGGGCCGCGCGGCGCCGGCTCGTCAGCTACCCCAGGGGCTGCGACGATACGGACAGCGAGGGGGAGGTCGAGGCTACTATGCCGCCTAGGGAGGATGAGGATGATGATGATGGTGGTGTGGAAGAGGTTGTAGGGGAACAAGATGATGATGAGGCGGAGGAGATGGAGTAGACCCGGTTGAGCAGCCTGAGAGTTCGGCCGAGTAGGCTTTGCTTGGGTTGAGGCTTGCTTAGGCATGGTCAGCTTCTAGCAGGAGCAGGGGTAGCAGATGCACTTCGCTACGTTCAGAGTGACACTGCATTTGGGCGTTATGGAAGCAAGGAGAAAGAGCCACAGTTATTGCTTCTCTATCCGTGGAAGTGGTCATAGACACGACAGGGGGATTCGTGGCAGACGTAGCCATGGAGAATACTACGAGCATTCATCGAAACATCGTCGGCAAGGTGTATGATTGAAGGTGACACATGTCATTGGTATGCTAATTCGAGCGTTGCCTCTGGGTTATCTAAATATCGAATCCTTTGAACGCCATGATACAGTCCCGAGGAGCACATGCAATGCCGACATGCCTCCAATACTCCAACACAACCGAAGCCCCATACCAATCACAAGCGCAGACAAAGCCAAACATGGTATACCGTCTTATCATCCAGAACTCCAAAACATGACTTGAAAACAACTGTTCCCATTTTCTTCCCAAATCCATTCCGTCTGTCTACAGTTCCATTCGAGACCACAATGCATCCTCTTCCCGCCTCTGCAACCCATGGAACTCAACCCCGCACAGTGGGAAGTAAACCTACTTCTTAGGTTTCTTCGGAATATTCTGCCTCATAAAAATATCAACCGGCGCCTTGCGCTTCATCGGACGCAATGGAGGGGACTGCTGTGGCCCGAGAGGAGGCGAGTTTTGAGACGATGCTGGCAGTGACCTGGCAGCGGCAGGAGGGGGTGACGAATGGAAGGGTCGGGACTTGGGAAGAGGAGATGTGTGGGCCGATTGGCTTGGTTTAGGGGGTGGACTGGTCTGTTGACGAGGCTGAGAAGACTGGGTAGTTGAAGTCGGGGGTGAGTGGACGACAAGCTTTCGTGGGGCGGGTTTGGCGCTAAGCAGGCCGCTTCCGGGTGTTCTTGCGTTGGAGAGCAGGCCGGTCCGTTTGGGCGTTGCGGAGGAGGAGTCTGAGTGGTAGGTCGTGGGAGTAGGCTTCTGCTTTGGAGCGGGTTTGCTTGGTCGCACGGGTTCTGAGACGTTGCCCTCCTCGTTCTCGCTGAACAGGTCCTCGCCTTCGTCATCCAGGCCGAGGAAATCGCCGAGGCCACCGTAGCCCTGCCCGCTGTCGTCGTTCTCATCGTCGTAGCCGTCATCTTCCGAATCAGACACCATTTGAGCTGGTTGGGCACCCTTGAGGTTCTTGATCTTAAGCAGCCTCGCCTCCCTGTCCCTTCGCTCCGCTTCTTCGGCCAGCTGTCTCTCGGACATCTGCTTCTTCGGGGCGCGGATGCGGAGCGCATCTTGCTTCTGTATGCGGTATTGCTGGACGAGAGCCTCAGGAGCCTTGACGATCTGACCCTCTCGCACCTTGAGCTGTCCAGTCGGCGTGGAGAGCTGCCGGCGCATGGCGATCTCCTTCGCCTCCCTCCTCGCCTTCTTGAGGAAACTCGCACCGTCCGTCAACTTCGTCCTCGAACCGCCGCCCCAAGTGAGATGATCGTTCGCCGCCTTGCCACCCGATCCACGACCAGGACCAGCGGCCCGGTTATCCTTCACCTTGGGTAGCCTCGACAGGTCCTTCGTCTGGATCTCCCCCGTAGTGCGGGCCTCCTTGTGCGCCTTGAGCTTCGAAAACGCATTTTTCAGCTTGTCCTGCGCGGCGGCGAGCTCGGCGTCGTTCTCCTTCTTATATTTGGCATAGACGCGCCACCAGGAGTGCGGGTTCTTGGGCACGTAGTTCTTCTTGTGCCAGTTGGGGAAGTCTCGGGCGATCAGCTTCTTCCAGATCTCCTGGGTCTCGTCGAGGTACTGCGGGGAGTTGAGCTCGATCTCACGGAGCTGCTCGGCGTTGTCTATCTTGCGGAGGATGGGCTTGGCGACGTGGAAGGGGAGGTCGCCTAGATCGTGGATCATCGAGGCGTGCCTTATGCATTTGCGGATGCAAATGTCGACTAGGGAAGGGGGTGCCATGGCGGGAGGTGGGGGCAACCGAGTTGCTGATTTGTTGTAAGTGCGGCTAGCTGTTCGAATGAGAGACCCTGCCGCTATAATAACAATACTGTTCTCTTTGGGGCCGTTGAGGAGCCAGCCTTATATTGGAAGGGGATCGTTGAGTCTGACAACGGAGCTTCACAGGACTGTAGGCGTGGGTGGGCTCAACCCAAGGGAGGAAGTGAATAACCGTTACAAAGGACTTTGGTCCTGTCAAAGATCATCTCAAGGGGTGAAGGTCGGTCTGGACAATACAAATTCATGGTCGAGGCTCTTTGTGATGGAGAGTTTACGTTTGCTGAATTGGATTGAAGTCGTCCGGCCACTGAGAGCTGACCCTATTTTGGGCGGGTCCCCACTATTAGCCGGCGCTAGCAGGAAGCTTCAGCAAAGTACTTCAGGGTTAGGGCTGATGACCTTTAAACAGATGCTACCCTTGGGTCAAGAGACGAAACAGAGTTTAGAGGGCAGCTCCGTTGAAAGACGGTCGACTTTGAGAAGAGCATCAATACACTAGTGCATGGCACATATGTAGTGTCACATGTTGCAGACTGCCCTTTGGCGGGGTCCTTGGAGAAAGTTGGGGTCACACAGCGCTTCCCCCCCCGCTAGACGCGCTAACTCCAATGACATCACCGGTTCTATTTGCCCAGCGATGAGAGCTGTCCGGATTCCAAGCTTCTGAGCAATGAGGAATGAGAAAGTCAGACAATGTGGATGTGCTAGCTGGTCCCAGGGCAGCATACATTATCCATACTCTCCCATAGCAATATATGCTGACTTCTTGATCCTTGTTGCACTTCATCTGATCCCTGTGTTCCACTTACACCACACTCCCCCAGTTCTACACAGACTTACACACATACGTGTGCAGTAGCATCGCATTCACAGCAGTCGCAACATCAGTGCTACATTATACTCTACTGGGCGGTATTTCATCAGAGGTGAGACAGACTCGAGGAGAGCGTGACCGTAACTCCGTCCCTTCCGGGCCACACACCATCTGGTGGTAGCTCTTCCTTCTAAACTTCATCCCATGCCCGTCCATAGCCTCTGCTGAACTCTGCATAACTCGGAAACTGCGTTGAGGAGAAGCCCGTACTAACTCTATAACAGCAAACCCGATAGTGAAACATTCTACACCTGACATCATGTAAGTCTTCATCTACCGAACTCCTCCACAGCCCCCGAGAGACCACAATAATGTCGCGACGAAGCGCCGAAAGCAACCGGCTCTCCTTCGCCGGACAGTGGTACCCAAATCACCCACTTACCCTTCCATGCCCCTATCTCTACACCAGCTAACAAACATAGGAACCGCGCCCTCTCCATCCGCCACCGCAACACCGGCTCCTCCTCCTCCACAGGCGGAGGCGGCGTCGGTTCGGCAGCTAAGATGTTCTCCTTCTCCTCCCTCCGCGGCACCGTCCAGCCGGAGCTCTCGAAAAAGCTCTACCGCCTGATCAAGTCGGAGAACAACCTCATCTCGGCGCACGAGGAGGCCGGCCGCCAGCGCGTCAGCATCGCCACCCAGCTGTCCGAGTGGGGCGAGCAGACGGGCGACGAGGGGATCTCGGACATCAGCGACAAGGTCGGCGTCGTCCTCTCGGAAATCGGCGAGCAGGAGGACACGTTCGCCCACAGCCTCGACGACAGCCGCGGCATCCTCAAGACGATCCGCAACATCGAGAAGAGCGTGCAGCCGAGCCGCGACAACAAGGCCAAGATCGCCGACGAGATCGCCAAGCTGAAGCTCAAGGAGCCCGAGAGCGCGAGGCTGGTGGTTCTGGAGCAGGAGCTCGTGCGCGCCGAGGCGGAGAACCTCGTTGCCGAGGCGCAGTTGACGAACGTGGTATGTCCATCTCCTCTCCTCTCTCTCCCCTTTTCTTTCCCTTCCCGGCCTATCCCCGCCCCTTTACTAAATGTGTAAAACCACACAAGACCCGCCAAAAGCTCAAGGAATCCTACAACGCCGAGTTCCTCGCCACCATCGAGCGCGCCGAGAAGCAAATCATCCTCGCCCGCCACGGCATGCGCCTCCTCAAGCTCCTGGACGACACCCCCGTCGTCCCGGGGGACGTCCGCCCGGCTTACGAGGGCGGCGCCCAGGCCCGCCAGATCCTCAACGACGCCGAGGACGACCTGCGCGACTGGCGGCCCGACGTCGGCGGCGTCGAAGACGATTCGACCGTTACCAACACCGCGCAGAACGAGAAGCTAACACAAAAGACGAGCCGTGGTAGCGGGAACTACAACGATTCCCGCGACAGCGGGTACGCGCAGACTGCTACTACGGATAGGACGAGTTATGACAACGATAATGTCGGCGATGTGACGACGGCGGCTAGTACGACGGCGACGACTGGTGCCGGCCGCGAGGAGGAGCAGCGTATGTCTGGCGGGAGTGGGAGTGGGAGTGCTGCGCCGGCGACTGAGGAGGAACTTCGAGGTGAGCGGATTTCGTTACCGCCTTCTCCATCATCCCCTGTGGCCAGATCTCCCGAGACTCGGACGACGAGATCGCGCAGGTCTGGCTCTGGTGTCTTTGGCCTCGTTACTGAGATTTGAGTGCTTCTAGCGTCTGTGACGGCTGCTTAGTACCGGTCGTCTTGATGCTGCGATCCTCCGGTTTGACAGAGGTTGCGTTTGTTATTGTTGCGGTCGTTGTTGAGTTATTATTGCAGGGGTTTCGATTTCTACTTTATGCTCTTAGGGTTGCTCTTTTGTATCGTGTTGGAAAGGAGGTCGATAAGTGTGCCGTTATGACTTGAGATTGTTATGTTATGACTGCTCTTCGGTGAAGTGGGAAGCAGGAAACAGATGCGAGGGAGATTGGAGAAGTACCAGTTGGTGTTATACCCGTAACGAAATGGCAATCTCACTATTTTCTGTTATTCTTAATGATGCCCAGTGACTTGAAGAACATATTTGATATCTCATCCAACTTGTCTCGTACAACCATATCCATTGCTCCCTCATTAAGTCTCATTGCTTCCAAGGACCGGACCAGACCAAACCCCAGCCAGATAACCCGAACAGCCAGATAAAAACAGAACGCCACATAGACCGCACACTTTAAGCCAGCAGAGCACCCTGCACCCAACGACATCGTCATCCGCACTTACACAACGGCAGTAACCCGCCTCACGCTCTTCCTCGCCCCCTCTCCACTAACCATAATCTTGCCCTCCATCTCCAGCGCCCTCATGACCTCGGAGAACTCATGCCCATCAACCTGCACGCCCGCGTTCTCACCAAGCTTCTTCGCCACCTCGCTGAACCTCACGCTGGTCCCGGTAGCCGTCAGCTCGTCCAGCAGCGCCACAACAGCGGTCTTCATGTCCTCCTTCCTCTTGCGCTCGACGGCACTGGTACCCTCGGTGAGGAGCGACATGTCGATCCTGCCCTGGCTGTCGGTGGCGGCTGTCTTGAGCGCGGAGCGGATGAGACGCACCGCCTCGCGGACATCGTCGGCCGTGACGGTTTCGGACAGACGCATCTTGGCGTGGGCCTCGGCGAGCCGGATCATGGACTCGAGCTGACGGGTCGTGGCGGTGATGCGCTTCTCGGCGGCGCGCACGTCTTGGCCCAGCTTGCGCATGGAAACGTAGGCTTCTACGAGCTCGCGGCCGGCTTCGGGGGTGATCACTGGCTGGACTGCAGAGCGGGCGTAGGAGATGTAGGAAGTTAGGAACTCGACGGGCTGGGATATGTTAGTGGGCGAGTGGGCAAACGGTTGACTGTCATGGAACTTACAAGAATGTCCTTCTTGGAGGCGGCTGACTGGGGCTTGTCCTCGAGGTACATCGACATCAGATGGCGGGCCAGGCGGCGATCCATCTTCTCATCCACACGGTCGAGGATAAGGTACACCAGATCGAAACGCGAGAGAAGCGTAGGCGGGAGATCGATGTTCTGGGGCACCGGCAGGTCGGGGTTATACCTACTGCCGATAGGGTTGGCAGAGGCGAGAATACTCGTCCGGGCGTTCAGAGTCGTGATAATGCCAGCCTTGGCAACCGAGACGGTCTGCTGCTCCATAACTTCGTGGAGGACGGAACGAGTCGAATCGCTCATCTTGTCGAACTCGTCAATGCAGCAGACACCGCCATCTGAGAGGACTAAAGCACCAGACTCGAGGACAAGCTGCCGGGTCTCGGGATCGCGGGTGACGTAGGCTGTGAGACCGACCGCGGACGAGCCCTTTCCGCTAGTGTAGACGCCGCGAGGGGCAATCTTGTGGACGTACGAGAGGATCTGCGATTTGGATGTGGAGGGGTCACCGCAGAGGAGGACGTTGATGTCGCCTCTGTACTTGGGGTTTCCGCCTTTGTGGAAGGTCTTGTTCGTGCCTCCGAAGAGCTGGAGAAGGATACCCTTCTTCACGTCGTCCATCTCGTAGACCGAAGGTGCTAAGGACCGGGCAAGAAGCTCGTAAATGTCCTCGCGCTGAGCAGTTTGCTTGATCTTCTCCTCTTCCTCAGCGGTGACTTTGCGGACGTCTTCCATACCGCTGCCGTTGACATGAGCCTCCTCGTCCTCAGCGAAGTCGAGAGTCGAGGGGTCGGCACCCATCCGCTTACGGTCGACTTTCTGGACGTGGAGCACATCGACGTATGTCTTGTGTACGCTCTTGACCGTCCGCATGCGAGGGTTAACGCGCACAGGGGTGACTTTGAAGATACCGGTGAGTTCGACGCGATCACCGGCCTTGCAGAAGTCAACAAGCTCGTTATAGACGCAGACGGAGACGGAATGCGGTGTCTGACCAGCAGGCACGGCATCGGGAGTCTCCTGGAGCTTGATAACCTGCTTGTCCTCGAAAGCACAGCGGTTATGGACGATTTGCATCGAGTTCTTGGAGCCACAGCGAGCACGAGGGCACTCCGTAGGCTCACGAATCCTGCCGCGATCCAGACTGACGGTCACCGAGTGACCGCACACGCTGCACTTGAAGAACGCATCCTTCATGTCAGGGATGACAGGAGTTGTGCGGATGACGAGACCCTTGATGCAGACAAGCTTGTCCATGTCGGCAGGGTTCAAGTCACGCAAGTTCGTGGACTTGTCGAGACCCCAAGGCCGGACGACGTAGCTCGTTGAGGTCACCTGGTCTTCGAGACTAGGAGGGGCATCCCGATTCTGACCCGGCCTGGGGGTTGACGGGACCTCGCTCGCAGGAGTAGGAGCGTCAGAGCTGGGGAAGTTCGGCTCAGAGCTCTGGCTCGACACATGACGGTTCGCGCCGGAGCTCTGACTTCTCTGGTTGGTAGTCTCCGCTCGGGCAAGCTCGAGCATGCAGTCCTGAACACACTGATCCATGACAGGGACGATTTCCTGAGGGTATGCCTGGACTTGATGCCAGATTTTCAGGGTTCGCGGATACGCCTTGAGGTCACGGATGTCGAGGTAGAGCTTGTCGGTGCCAAGAAGCAGCATGTTCTCCATAGCCTCCCAGTACGGCTTGGAGCTTGCTTCTGGGAGTCCAGCAGTTTCTTCCTCGGTCATGCCGTCTGCCCACATCCTGTATTTTCGTGTGAAGTTCCGTAGGAAGTCTTTCAAGGACGCGAAGGAGTCGTCAATGGAGACCGTCGTACCCCAAATCAAACTCTGACTGGAGCCTCCGAGAGCCTCAGCTTCAGATGTGCCAGGGTTGGGGTTTGTAAAGGAAGCAGAATCAGAGCCAAGGGCGGAGCCATCACTGATGACATGGCCTGCGTCGTTAAGGAGGACACGGCGCGGGATCTGGGCCGGTGTGCGGATGAGGTCGGGGTTGATGTCGCCTCTGCGTGGTCTCGCGGTGCCTGAACGCACTGAGCCGAAGAACATGCTGCTCTCGCTGCGGAACTCCGACTTGCCGAGGCCACGGCCAGGGCTGGAACTCGCTTCGTACCGAATAGGGGAAGACTCTGGTCCATTCGTTAGCGCTGCTGCTGTTGATTCAGACAAGGAAGAGGGCAGAATTGACTTACCTCCCATCAGGTGCGTTGCCCGCGGCGTCTTGTCGCCATCGGTACTCTGGGTGTCGGTTTGCTGGCGCAGAGGCGAACTAGGTGCGCCACGGGCTTGCGATTCTGTGCTCTGTGTGTTGCTCTGCTGGCGGAGAGGGGATGAAGGCGGCGCATTGCTGCGGTTGGCGGGCGACGATGCGAAGAACATGGGGCTCGATGCTAGTTGCGATGCCCTGTTCTGGCGCGGAGTCGCATCTGCAGCGCCGTTGGAAGGACCTGGCGCGGGGCTGCTCTGCTTGGCCTGACTGCGAGTAGACCGAGGAGTAGCAGACTGCGAATTCCGCGTCCGGCGGCTCGATGGTGAAGACATCTTGGTTGCTGTTTGTACTGCTGTGTTGCGATTGTTGCCAGTGGTGACAGCAAGGTGGTGGGAAAGTTGTTTGGGAGAGGCGGAAAAGGGATGTCTAGAAGAGGGAGGGGGGCATGATAATGTGGAAAGTGGGCACTTTCTCGACTCTTTGCGCTGGTGCAAACGCGAGATTAAATCAAGGACGCGTCCAGAGCGCGTAAAGTGGTACGCGGTACCTGCCAAGATGTACTTTTTGCCAGGGGTCTGGTGCTCCACTCCTGGTAAAGCGGCTGCCCCACTCTTGTGAGCCGCAACGTCCAATCTACATTGCGACTGACCAGATATTCGAATATCGACATATTGAAGCTCAACGACAGTAACAAGACGCCGCCCCTCGCACCTCACGAACATATCGCCAAACAGCCGTCAAGATGGCACCAGGCATGTCCTTATACTCGGTCAATGCCATTATAATTCTGAGCACGGACGATGGCGCGAGGATCTTCAGCAAATACTACGCACCACCACACCACGCCGGCAATGCTTGTATGTCTCTCCCTGCTGGGACCTTCCCCTCCTGGGCAGCATGCTGATGCAGAGTGTAATAGCCCAAAACCAAGGACCGTACCATGACGTGAAAGCGCAAAAGGCGTTCGAGAAAGGCCTGCTGGAGAAGACGGCGAAGCAGACAGGAGACAGTACGGCAACCTCCCTCCTCTGTGCCGGAGTTGCAACCCTACTGACAGTAACACCTTCCAGTCATTCTCTACGACAACAGGATTGTGCTCTACAAGGCTGAGTCGGACGTCATGATGTACGTCGTGGGTGGCGCAGACGAGAACGAGATCCTCCTCTACAACGTCGCTCTGGCACTGCGAGACTCGCTGCACCTCCTATTCAAGTACGTCCCCAAGTCCGCCCCCTCACTTCCAATCGGCCGTGAGCCACACACTGACAGATTGCCAGGGCCTCCGTCGACAAGCGCACAATTATCGAGAATTACGATCTTGTGTCCCTCGCCATCGACGAGATCGTCGACGACGGCATCATCCTCGAGACCGACCCCACCATCATCTGCCAACGGGTGTCGAAAGCGCCCGCCCAGGACGTCGACCTCAGACGCATCGACCCCTTCAGCGAGCAGGGCGTGAACAACCTGGCGCAGCTAGGAAAGGCGAAGCTGACGGACTGGCTGAGGCAAGGATTATAAAGCGACAGTTGTCAGGAAGTAGCACATGTTTGAGAGCGTCTCGTCAGTTTTTGTTACTTTGGCGTTAGGGTCACGTTATATGAACGGTCTACGACCGAAAAATAGAATCGGTCAGACATGAGAAGTATGGAAATGCTTTGCATTCCACCAATCTGGAAATCTACTCTATCAGTGCACCGTCTAATGTCTACGCCTTGATAACCGACGCCGCCTTCCTAAGCCTATTCATGACGGCCGCCGCAATGCCATCCCCATCCCCAACACCCTCAACAAAGATGACATCTGCCCCCCGTCTATCCAGCTCTCTGAGCCCCGCAAACAGCCCCTGAGCAACAGTCCTAGCATCTCCGCCCAGATCCAAATCCAGCACCGTAACCCTCTCACCACCAGCATCATACTCCCCTTCCACAACGTCTAGCATCAACCCACTGCCCCCCGCTTCCTCCCCTTCTCCATTAATCCTCTCAGCCCGCTCCACTCCGCATTTCAACCCCCCAAACATGCTCCCCCCAAGCGTCCTAATCACACCAACCACCTTCCGCTCGGCACCACCCTCAGCCACCACCTCCACCACATCACCCCCGCCGAACCCCCCATTCCCAAACCCCTTCTCATACAACACAACCCTCGCCCGAGGCGAGTAATGCTTATACTTCATCCCCGGCGCCCTCGGCGCGCCGCCCTTCCCGCCCACCTCGGCCCTATCTTTATACGCCTTCTGAACCCCCTCCCACCCCTCAATCTTCCTCAACTCGTCGATCCCCACGCCACCGGGCCTCAGCACGACGGGCGGGCTACAAAGCCCGTCCACGACCGTGCTCTCCACCCCAACACCGCAGGGTTCGCCCCCATCAAGAATAAGGCTTATCTTCCCCTCCAAATCGTCCGCCACGTGCCGCGCCGAGGTGGGCGAGGGCCGCGTGGAGGCGTTTGCGCTGGGTGCGGCGAGCGGGGCCCCCGCCAAAGAGATGAGGCTGCGCGCTAAGGGGGAGGCGGGCATGCGCGCGCCGAAGGTGGGCAGGCCGGCTGTTACTTCGGGGGCTAGTTTTGAGGAAGGGGGGGGCGGGTTATGGAGGAGGATTGTCAGGGGACCGGGCCAGAAGCGGGCTATTAGGGGGGCGTAGATTGGTGGTATTGGGTCCTCGTCGTCTTCTTCATTGGTTCCGTTGGACGAGCCGTTGGGTTGGGCGGTAGAGGGGGGAGAAGAAGGGCGTAATAGATCCCGAAGCATATCCAGGTCGCACACGTGCACGATGAGCGGGTTGTCCGACGGCCGTCCCTTGGCGGTGTAGATGCCCTTGACTGCTTCTGAGCGGGTAGCATCTGCTCCCAAGCCGTAGACGGTCTCGGTGGGAAAGGCCACCGGTATGTCGGTTGTGCGTAGGTGCTGAGCTGCCAGGGCGAGAGCTGGGTCGGAGGCTGTTGAGTGGGGGACGGCCCATTTTGTGAGGTGTGAGAGAGTGGATGAGGATGGAGACGTAGAGGGGGAGAAGTGCCCTAGTTGATTGGGGGGTGTGGTGACTTTGAGTATTTGGGTCTTCATCTTGGGGGTTTGTTGAGCTGAGTCCGTGGTATTGTGTTGAGAGGTGCCGGTGAGAAGGCGAAATGAGCTTGGTGAGAATGAAGGTGCTGCTGTCCTGCGCGCAAAGTGTTGGAAGATCCGGGTCGAAGCCAATTTGGCGGTTTTTAAAAGGCAGAGAGATCGCTTATTAGAGCATTACCGTCTTATCATAGTCTAAAGCGGCGTGCATCCGTGACAATGTAGGCAGCTTCGTGCAGTTGTTGTTGGTTCATCACAAAAAGAGTCATCGCAAAAGTCCAAAAAAATCTCGACCGCAGCTCACTCCGCGAAAAAGTGGCGACGTCACAAAACAACGACGGCGATATGTCAGTTCGTACATCAACACACAAGCCATGGCAATTGTAAGAACGGGACAATCATGTCACTCGATTGCGTATATTCTGATGAAAATTCAACTGTACTGCAGGGTAGTGCATTGCCGTTGCCCTTTTGCCTTCTCTAGATAGGTTTACCCGTGTTTCTCCAAACTGGAAACAGAAGAGAGAAAGAGGGAACAGACACATCGCTCGTCTAAACGCCAGAATAGTCCCAGGAACTCCTATTGTGCCCGTAAGCCACAAGTTCACAACCTGCAAATTCGTCTACAATGCTCCCCACAGGTCCTGCCTGTGCACCGCTCACTGCGAAGCATCCGAATCACCCCCCTGCCGTCCCCCTTTCCTAACAGGAAGCGACGAGATGTGCGTGTTCGCAAAGCTCAGATGTTCCGCAAAACTATTCAGCATGCGCATCATGTCCTCCCTAACCTCGTCTCTCCCTCCCAGTCCTTGCATAACCCTGGCTGAGGGTGGCGCCGGAACGGGCGGCAGATCCGATTCGTCGTCATTTCCGTTTCCATTGGATTCATTTCGAGACCTCGGCGGCGGCGTTTGAAACTGCGGCTGCTGCTGTTGCTGTTGCTGATGATGTTGTTGTTGTTGAATGGTCGACCTAGCCCTCGACTGCCGTGCGCTAGCCATGGTGAGGTATTCCGAGTCCAAGTAGTCAGCGGCTGAGTAACCCCCGTCGTCGTAGCTACTCTGCCGACTGTGTGTGGTGCTACTTCCATTGGTGTCGAAATCGGGAAGATCTGAGCTTCCAGGTGGTTTTGCTAGGCGAGCAAAGTCGCTGTCATCCGAGACGTAGATGGACGGTTCGCGGGCGCGGTTGGCGTTGAGGTTGGCGAATGGGTTGTAGAGTGATGCGTGACGCTCAAGGTCGAAGGGATTGCCTGTGCCACCCATCTCCGAGCCGGAGACGGAGGCAACGTCCGAGTTGGCGGTTGATGGTCGCGTTAGTTCTGGGACTGCAAAGGACTCGTCGAGATCGATAAGGCTGCCGACCGAGACCCGGTTGTCTTGCACCCGTGGAACCATGAGTTCGTAGCTTTGGGACGACGGGGGTGCGATGGGTTCGGTTTGTGTGTGGAGAAGAGGAGGACGACCGGCGGACAGCGGGTTGGGTCCGCCTTCGTTGAAGGGGAAGCGAGACATCTCTGGGTTGGCCGATGCTGGGGGTGCCATGGAGGGGAACTTCCAGTCTTGCGTGCGTCGATTGTTCTTCATGTCCGCCGGGTCACTAAGCGGCGGCTTGTTCAAGTCCGAGTCATCTACGTGATAGTCGTTGGATGCTTGTGAGGGACCGCCGCGGATGGTGTCCATGTCGGCGAAGCGAGACAAATCACTGCCGTGTAGTGATGCGTCCAGGTCAATCAGTGATTCACGGAGAGTCGAGTGCATAGAGTCGTCTCTCAACGGGAGGTCGGATACTTCGGATACTGGCGCTGGCATGGGCTTGTTGTAGTAAAGCCTCGAGTTCTCGTCGTAGTTGGATATGGTGTTGGGATCAAACACCTTTTCTAGGGGTGCCTTTACGGCCGGTAGGTGTGGCGGTGGCCGTCTACGTCCTTTCGGCTTTGTTGGGCGGGATGTCTCGTCATTGAACTCGAAGTCGACGTTGGTTCCGTAAACGTCGTACACGGCCTGCGCATCCGTGTCTTCGAGCACAGACCTGTCAAAGTCAATGGTAGAGCTGAAGTTCCACTCGTCGTTCGCCAGTGCTGTCGAGGAATACTCTGACGGCCCTTGCGCTCCGCCCATGGCAAAGAGAGATTTGCGGCTTCCTCCCTGGGCTTCCCACAGCCTGTACGCCTTGACAAGGTTGGCTAGGGTGGAGGTAGGGTAGGCTGCTTCGGTATTGAGGATGTATCTGTGCTGTTGTACAGCTTCGATTGTAGGCCGCTTAGAAGGATCTTCTTCCAAACAGAAAGCGACGAGGTCCTTCAGCTCGTCAGAGTATTGGTCTCCCTCGAGCCGTGGGATATGTGATTTGAGGTAGCTTCCGAGCTGTGAAATGTCGAGTCCTGGCACGACGTTTGGCGGTAGGCCTGACGCAATCTCGTACACCATGGACCCGAAAGCCCAGATGTCGACTTCCGTGCCGTATGAGGAGGACGGGTCGAAGAGCTCAGGGGCCATCCAGTTGGGTGTTCCGATGAAGGTCGATCGCTTGTCAAATTTGGTTTCAATGATACCGGCAACGCCAAAGTCACAGAGCTGCACCCTGCCGTCTTCCGTGACTAGGACATTTGCGCACTTGATATCTCTGTGGATGACGCCGTGCTTGTGCACCCAGAATATGGCCAGGGCCACTTCCCTCAGGATAGGAATGATCCACTTCTCTTGTAGACCACCGGGTGCAGTTGGTTTCATTAGGGTTGAGACGCTGCCTCCTGCGCAGTACTCGGTGACCATCCACATAGACTGGCCGACAGGCAGGACGTCAAGAACATGGTTGATGTTGGGCGCATTCGCAGCGCTAAGGAGCTTGAGGGCGTTGATCTCCTTGAGGAATTCGGAGTAGGTATCGGCGAGTTTGGGGTTGAGGGTGTCAGACTCTTCGATGTCGATGATCTTGACGGCCACAGCTCTGCTGCTCTTAAGATCCGTGGCCTTGTATACTCGACCAAAGCTTCCCTTTCCAATGAGCTCTTGCAAGCGGTAGGCGGGAACTTCCTTTCCAGCCTTGATACATTCCTCCTTGACCGATGCCTGCATTTTCTTGGCATCGTCGAGCGCCTTCGCCTTGGTGACCGAAAAATCGGCCCCCCTGACCTGGAGGTGAGACATGGCGACGGCGAAGGCGGTGCGACGAAGGTTATACGTGGAAAATAGGGAAGTCCCGTAACGGCTGAACCGAACCTAGTAGTCCCGTCGGAGGGACTTGGTCAGAGACTTCACCTTTCGGCGTAGTGAAAAAAGAGGCTTGGGGGTGGAAGGTGACCAGGCTTGGGATTGGGTAATAGAACCAGCGTCGAGGCCGAAGATCTCTACGTGCTGCCGGGAGGAAGCAGTCCTGCCGGAATTGGTTTGCCTGACCGTCTCAACAGCACCGAATGATCCCCGTAGTACAGTGGCGTCAGGATAGCGCTCAGTATCGCCGTTTCCGTAGAGCAGTTGATAGGTCTCTTGGAGACGCTTCTTGCGTAGTCGTAGAAGATCAAGGCCGGTTCTGTATCGGGGACCAAAATGGTAGCTGAATGGTTGACCTATAGAGTTAGTGTGAGCGTGAGAGTCCATCGTGTAAGTCTGATGAGATATTGACAGGTAAAGGGCGATAGTGCTGTCGTGCTGGCGGTGGTTGATGAAGAAGGATGTTAAAAGAACTCACCAAACGGGAAGACCAGCTTCTATTTAAACAGCACAGGATTACCACTGCGTAACTGAAAAAGAAAGGTTTGCAACATCCGTGGCGGACTGCCGGCGAAGTCTGAGGTTTTAGTTAAGCTTGTTGAAGGTTGAGATGAGGCTGCGAGGTCTGGAAACCTTGATATATCGGCCGCAAAAGATACGATGAGCCGCCCGCGACGACACCACGACGTGGCTATCTCTCGAGTCCGGACAAAGTCATGGTAGAAGTGAAGATAGAGTCCAATCGTTTTCGCTTTCAGTGAAGTAAATAGTCCCAGTTGTTGTTGGTGCCGAGTCTCCGGTGATCAATAAGTTCTTATCTTGTCCAGCGAGCATGAGCCTGAAGTCGTGACATTGTTGTTCAGGGGACCAGACCAGACGAAACAGCTGATAGCGGCTAATCCATTCTGGGGTAAAGGCGCTAATGCAAAAGGGGAAAGGCACGAGAAAAAGAAGCGTGCACCGTCCCCCACTGGGAGCGGACCTCAAGGTACACAGTGCCGGAAGAACATGGACACTTTGTTCGTCTTCACAGTCACTTTTCCATCGTCCAGACGCAAGATGCATGGGAAGCAAAAGAGAGTTTGCGAAACTTGGCCAACATTGCCCTCAAGGTTCTCATCTGTTGGAACTATCCGAATATCCTTCCCGGCGCTCTAATCTATCATCTTCATCCTAAGAAGTCCTTGTACAGCACGCTACTCAAACCTACTAACCATCTTCCCGTGGATCTTCCGCCATCCGCCCTCGCATTGCGACCGCACCACCGGCGCCAATAGCCTCGAACAAGTGAAGGAAACATTCTCAACCAGTTCCAGCTGGTCTCTCTCTTCCTCGATTTCCCATACCGTCTCCATGACCACATTCAGAGGGCTCCTGATGCGCACAAACACGCCCCTGCCGATGTCGGTGAATTCGTACGTGCTCACGACGTTGGAGTCCCAGAGGCCGGCGGGCAGAGCGTGGACGATATCCGTTGCTTGATAGCATTCAGTCTCCTTTACGACCTGTGGCTTAACGGGGTCCGGCACGTCAGGCTTGGTCTCTGGCTTGAGCAGCTCAAACTTGGCTGTGTGAGGATTGCACTCGAAGAAGTACGGGTGGTCATGCAGCATTGCAATCGCGGCATCGGTCGTCGTGCCCTTTGGCAGTGGTGACTTGTGCACGAATGTTGTTCTTGTGTTGAAGACTATCATGCCGCGTCAGTGGCAGATCTCCCTTGAGGGGACACGGTCACACTTACAGGAAGACATCGTTGATTTGTCGGACTGAGTGTCTGTCGCCGGATACGTCGTTGCCAGAGTCAATGCAATTCGAATGGGAATGATTTACATTGATATAGACACGTCTTTTGCTTCGCCACAGACAACGACCTCATCAGCTCCGTTGGTGTTCTGACACAGGTTACGTATCACCCTTTCAAGGCAAAGCGCCCGCTCGGGTTACGCATTGCCGTTCCATTCATGTTGCTTTTTAGCGGGGTACCGGAAATGTCCCTTCGGGGACTTCGCGTTACCCGTATCCTCCTTCATACCATGATCTAGCAAGTGTTAAGGATGACTAAATGGGCGAACTGAAGACCTCGTCGATGCGAATGGTCCCGGTTGCCGAATACCGCCCCGCGTTTGATGACATCTCGGTGCTGACCTATCTTGGCCTGGTCAACTCCATATCCGAGAGCAGCTATGAGTACTCCGGGTCGACATCAAATGGCTCCGCGCCGAGCTCGAGCTCGAGCTCGACATGGACGATGGGGGCCCTGGTCGACTACATCAGGGCTGCCATCTGCAGCCTTCTGAAGCTCATGCATCGACACCTTATTCTGATTTGAATGCGCCGTGGGCCTCCCGCAGAGATGCAACATGCGACCAATGTCCGTCTTCCATCATATGCAGGTCTCTTGTGCAACCATGACAGGGAGAACTGTTGAAGCAGGCTCGCAAGTGCGATACTGTCGAAATGGCAAGACTGTCAATATATGAAGTCAAAGAGGCCCAGGAAGTGCTCGGAACGACCTGAATACATATCTGATTATTATAATGGACTCCCTATCGTCTGAGATATGGCTCTCGGGGAGTCGTCTCGCCAGGACGTGGTACTCGCGGAGAAGATTGCACTGCTGCATCTCTTGAACCAGTTCCCCGCCGATGTCACCAGCAATCCTCTTCCGCCTGCTGTTGATGATCGCTCCAGGAGATTGATAAGGTCTCTCACTGTGCCGAGGAAGCTGTCGAGTAGCGATTGATCCTCCGGTACCATGCTGCTGTGGCCCGACCACGCTTCCACCCCATCCTCGACTTGCGTCAACACGCTACCGAGGTAAGACCGTGTACGAACGGGATTGTATGCTCGTACACGCTTCGAGCATATCCGTTTGAGAATCATTGTCACTTGAGACGTGTCCGGATCGAGATGTGGACCGAAGACTGGAGGAAGTAGTATGCATCGCCAGCCGTATCAACAGACATCAGCGGCTTCCAGACCTTCTCCGCACTATTCCTGGCCGGTACATCAATGCCAGTCTGCGGGACGGATTCCTGATGCGGCTCGCCGAGCTGGCAAGATATCCCGAGATCTCCCGAGATCTCTACCAAAGTGCAAAGAACATCAGCCTAATTAGGCACACTCAAGGCGAACCTTGTCCCCTGAACGCGAACGTTGTTTGGCAAGTGGTCTGGCATTCCTGGCTGAAATATCAGACGACCCGAACCATGTCGTGGCTGTGGCTGTTGAGGAGCAGCCAAGAAGGCATGGTCTCGCGGTGCTTGTTTCTATCAACAGAGAGAACGCGGCAAGTGCCCAAGCCACGCTGGCAAGAATCAAGGACGGGCTACAGAGTGTATTTAATGTTCTTGCAAAGTTGGATCACGGTATTTCTGCCCTTCGATGATTGCCGTGGGACAGAACTGACAGTCGTTAGGAAGCAGCGCAAAGCTGGAGTACGATGTACTTGGTTCCGTCATTCACTTCGGTCGTTGCTGTCTCAGTGGACGAATATTACTACGAGAGGGCAAGGTGTCCCCGAGTCTTCAATCTTGGTGATTGTACGGCTCGATGCGGCCATGGAAGGAAAGACACCAGGAGCCTCTGCCGGATTCTCGATATCAGCTTTGCGGAAGCCAGCCAATCGTTTGCGAGACAAGCCAGAACGACGATGACAGAGTCGAAGGTTCATGCCGAGATCCAGATACTGGCCTACTACGAGCTGACTGCTTCGGATCTCCCTCCCAGGATAATCTGATCCAGCAAAGACGCTTGTTATCTTTGTAACGAGTTCATCAGAATCCATGAGAAGTTCCACATCCCCAGATCTCACGGTAAGTTATACCCCGGATGGAGGCTGCCGTCTCTGCCACAATGGGGCGATGAACTGTTTCGTTTGAACCAGGCGCTTCAGATACGCATCGACGTGGTGTGCCGAGATATTATTATCTCCAATCGACAACCTTCTGCCGACCAGCGAACCGAACGCGCCGTCCTCCACGCTTCGGATTCCATGTCAACACTACGTAGTTTGTCGCCGAGACCTGCGTCGTTAATGTCTATATCTCAAGACCCAATTGGGATCCGTGGCAATACACAAATGGATGCTTCAATAATGGCAGGCTTCAGCCCGCACCAGCCATTCACAAAGATCACGGATGTACCAGCACGTTTACCGACCCCTGACGAATCATCTGACAGCGATACATCCACAATAAGAGGCATGCCGATTAAGAGCGGTGAAGACGTGGCCGATGAAGTCCATGAACCAGCTCCACGTGCTGGACAAGTCATATCAAGACACCAGTCTCTAGCTGACGCAGAACGCGGCGAATCTGGGAAAACAAGTACAGGCAAGGGCAAGGAACCAAACGTCGACGAGTATCCAGCTTTCTCCAATCCAAAAAGTCCGTCAAACCGCGACGAGGGTCGTATCCCGTCAGCACTAGATGGAGGCAGCAATAAAGCTACAGGTGCCGCCGAAGCACCATACCGACCACGAATCAGCTTTGGTGGTGGAAAGGCACCCACAACCTCTCCCGCCACGGACAACAACGTGGATACGGAGCCCTCAGATTCACGATCAGACAGTGGGCCGAGCCAAGAAACATCACCGGCCGCAGAGGTGACCGACGATACCAGTCCAGAGGAGCAAGCACCTACCGACAGAGAGGCGAGCGAAAGGAGACGGGGCAAACAACCGGCCGAAAGCCTTGTCGACGCAGAGGACGGCCAAGACACGGGCAACGTCCGTTTGCCGACCGTATCACCCATAGTCCTCTCAAAGGGTATAGTGGTCGTTTGCCAGCTGACCAACGATCAAGCTCTTCCCCGGTACATGGCAGGGCTTCTCACTGTCATCCCGGAGTTCGTTCAAGATGACAGATCCGGACGAAGAAGCGGTACCTGTGAGCTGCACGCTGAATGGCTCACAGACGAGGAAGCAAACAAAACCACAAGATCACGGGAGGTTACAGACGTCCAAACCATACCGGAAGACACCGACATGGATTCCGGCAGCCCAGACCTCATCAGCCTCTCCCACGAGACGACCATCATCAGATTCCATATCATCAAGCCCTAAGCGGAGCCAAGCAGCTACCACGCATATCAAATGTTTCGGCTGAGACTGGACAGATGTCCAAACAGGAGAAAACTGGGTGCTGTTCTTCTACTGTTTCTCGTATTATCTGTCTATGAGTTTGCTTGTCACGTCACGCACCTCAATCAGTGGCGTGTTAGCACGAATGCGCCGTCGGCCTCCGGTTCACCCCTAATCTCTGTTGTCACATATCGGCTGCCAACATGCAGGTCCCCCTCCTTGCTTTGGAATGTTGGTAGGAGACAAAGAGCCAGTGACAAGATGGTAGTGTCGGATTGGTAGAGATACCTGCGGTAAGTGGAAATGGGGAGGCCACTCATCTGATACGTGTTTGGATCTCGCGCGAACAAACACTTTTAGATGATTTTGAAGGCTAACTCGGATACCTGCCGGCTATCCGGCCAGCTCTTTCGATCCGTTTGGCGGTGTGAGAAGGTTGTGAGATGTGCTACATTGCTGGGCGATTGACGTCTACATGTGGCTTGAAGGCCTCGTGGGCATTTTGCGTTGGACATGCGAGTTGCCTTGAACCAACTGCTCAGCTCTCACCATGAGTCCGCGGCCTACAAAGGCTCTACAACACAGGCATTTGCCCAACTTGCTATATGAAGCAGTGAACCCCCGGTATAGAGCCGCCATGTGTTGTTCGACCCTCCTCCAGAACGTCCGGGGAGGACAACTCGTTTCTTGTCTCATTCAGATCAGCACGATGACGTCCGATGGGCGACTGTCCCGACACGCAAGACTTGCAGAAAACGTTGCTTTGCTCTCCCTCCTGGGCACACCCCACACGATAAATGCTATCTTTGCCGTAAGCTCTCAAGGCTGGACGGACAATGTGAGCTTCTGGGAAGTCATGGAGGATTCCACACGGAAAGGAGACTTCCGGCTTTGTTCGTGTTCGACGAGCTCGTGGACAGATTCAACCTCGACATTGAGTCAGAGATATCTGCCATATCTGCCTTGGACCAGGAGGATCGATCACACCTCACATGTGCGGACGAAACTCAGACACCGCCGCCGCCTGGCTCGCAGTATCTCACGGTGAATGAACATCTTTCTGAGCGGAACGCGATTCCTTCCGCTCATAAAGTGAAGCACGCCGTACGACAACGGCTCTACTGCCCTAAACGGCGAAGAGCAGAAAGTGGATAGTCTTCAAATATCCGATGTTGCGACCGAAACACCGAGCAGCGCCGCTGTCCGTTGTTAACCTGATGCTTGAGACGTAGCAGGTATTGCGTCCTAGCACCAGATCGGGGAGACTCTCGGTTAACTCGGGCTACAGAGAGATTATTGCAGCCTGCCAGATTGACAAAGTTTATATACAATGAAAATAGACCGTAATAATCATCAAATCATGACAAGGTTATAACACGCTTAGCATACCCAAGCCAAAAAAGACCCCTCCTGTACTCCAACCCCCAGGCACGACAGCGTGCTGTACCCATAACCAAAGCCATAAGTATCCCAGTACAGACGCCCAAACCGAACCCCTGACTCCTTACCACACGCCATCAAACCTCCCCTAGCGATAATAATCCCGCGAGCTTGAATAATAAACCTTCCCTCCCCCCCTGTCGCTCCCCTCAACACTCCTCTCCCTCTCCCGCTCACTAATTCTCACATGCACGCCGACCTCCCTGTCCTCCTCCCAAGGCGTCCTCCTAACCGGACTGGGCGCAGGCAGCCGTTTCGGCCCTTCCACGTACCGATACGTCTCGTACTCCTCCCGCCTCTCCCTGACCGGCACGGCGACGGGGACGGGCACGAGCCTCTCGCGCTCGATGTACACCTCCTCCCGCCTCGAGCTCCTGGAGCGGGAGCGGTGCTTCTTCTTGTGCTTGCGAGGCTCCACGTCCACGGCGATGACGTCGATGTAGTCGGGTTCGGGATCCTTGGGCGGGGCGACGGGGATGATTACTGGTGGTGGCGGTGGTGGTGGGAGTTCTACAACGGGAGGAGGGGGGAGGATGTGCGTTTCTCGTGTGCGGATCCAGGTTGCGCCGTGGCTTGGGGGGCCTTGAAGGTAGAGGCGCTTTTTGCCGTTGTATTCTGGAAGATTGTTAGTGGTGAACAAAGAGGTGGGGGTAAGGGGGGGAGCGAGGCTTACTGATTTCTTCGGGGTAGTAGGAGGGCGGTTGATTTTGAGACATGTTGGCGGTAGTGGATGTTTGAGAATGTGCTCTTGATGTTGATGTAGAATTGTGTGAGGAGGTGAATTGTATAAGGAGTCAAGCACGAGGTCTGGGCTACGCTGTGTTAACTCAGCGACGATGATCGTACGAGCTGATGCCGATGGTTGACTGCTCGCAGCTCAAGATGTTGCGGAAAGGATGGAGATGAAGAGTTGACGACGCTCAAAGGAGAAATGCGCGACGGAATTGAGAAGTTATACTCGGTTTCTGAAAAACAGCATAGCCAGCTTTCACAGCCAGGCCCGAGTCATATTCTGACCAAGAACCTTGGCTTTCCTACACGCAAGTTGGGCGAGCTGGTGAGGCAGGCGCAGTGGGAGGAGGGTCTGCTGATGATGTCATGAAATTCCGAACCAAGAATCGCCGGGCTTCGACGCTAAGAGGCACCTGACACCCCTGTTCACCCACCAACATCGCCAGATCGAAGCCTGCTTTCAACCAATCAGGTGCCATGGCAGAGATCTTTCGTCTGTCTCGGTTCGAGCCGAGTGGGTTTTGTTGCGGGAAGCAAGATTTGAGAATGGCATTGTCCGTGTTGTTTGACGGAGACAAAAGGGGATGGGGCAAGCCAAGCCGCTGGATCGAGGACCCTTGGAATGCTGTAGGAAAACAGGGTCCAGGACCCTTAGGACAATGAGTTCAGATTCAGCATACACTTACTTCCGTGCCAGCTTCTGATACCCGGAACTCTCCGTTCTGTGATATGGGACCAGAACTACTTCTGAGCGACCCTGGCTCTTCCAGCCCTACGGCGAGCGGAATTCATCACATAACGCATGTGCTTTTCCGCATCTTGATATGGACACATCCCTATCGCTCGTTGTTGTACGCATGGACGAGCGCTCTCTGTCCAGACATGAGGGTCGTCAAACCCGGTGTTGGTCCCTTCATGAAATCGACCCTCCGTCCCTCCATTCGATAAGATTTCTCACTCAACATGCCGCCTCTCCCTCTCCTTCTTCATCTCGTCATAATCCGGCAGATACATCCCGATCAGCGTATACCCGAGCGCCAGCACAGCCATGAGAACCCAAATAGCGTATCCCCAAAGCCACTGCGTCCTCGCCCCGATAGCGAAGAGACTCGTAAATAGCGCCGGACTAAACGCCCGTATGCCACTGGTTATAGTCAGGCTTATGGCGTTCAGTGTCCCAAGCACCTGCTGCGTGGGAGCAACATCGTTGATAGCGAGCTGCACAGCGGTAAAGCTCATACTGATGCCGCAGCCGATTAGCATCGCCGTCGGAGCCAATATCCAGAACAAGGTATCATGCCCGGCGCGGCGCAAGGCAACGAACACCGGGCTCAGGGCGAAGAAGGACGGGTATATTATGCCGCACAATTTCAGTACGCCCGTGGTGCCGATGCGATGCTGCAGGGGAGGGAAGATGGCCAGGTTCCAGACTGCTTGACCGAGTCCGTTGAGCGCGAGAAGGAGCGATATCTGGAGCATTGTGAGGCCGAACCCGCCCAGAAGAATCGGCGTGTACCAGAATACGGGCACGATGGCTGTGTATGAGAAGGCGAGAAGCATCACGTATCCATTTAGAAACATGGTAAGCCCAACACTGCGGGATTTGAGGAGTCCCATGGTTGTGAGAGGTGCCGGTTTAGGTGGTCCGCCGTCGTTTGCGTCGGCGGCAGACTCCCTCTTCAGCGTTTCCTCGACGAAGAAGGCCGAGGTGAAGACTGCCGTGAGAGAGAAGAGACTTATGGCGAAGTCAGGTAGGGCATAGGGGTAGTCGAGGAAGAACTGCACCTTTCCGAACCATTTGGGATACTGCTCGGCTGGATCTGCCAGTGCAGCTCCTATCGTGGGTCCGACGACGATGCCGAGGTTCCTGATGAAAGCAAACCAGCTGAACGCCCTAGCCTGGGTCTTGGATGTGCTGTGCTCGGCTATCATGGTGCGTAGAGTGACAACTGTCCCGGCGAAGACACCGGCGATGCAACGGAAGAGGATCATCTGGGAGGGAGTTTTGGCCATGCCGAAGATGGCTGTAGCAAACGAGATGCCGACTAAGGAGAAGACAAGCACCGGCTTGCGGCCCAGCCTGTCTGATGCCTTGCCCCAGAAGATCATAACGCACATCTGCGTGACCGAGAACAGCGACTCGATTAGGCCGCTGTAGAAGCCCATGTCCGTGTCTGGGAGGTTGCCGTTCTCTTTGCACATCTTGTTGATATATGGAAAGATGCCGAAGTAGGCGATGGGTTCGATGAAGGCGGCATAGCAAAGTAGGAGCACCTGGCCCTTTGGTAGAGGCCTGTCGGCCGGGTCGTCAACTGGGCTCTGCTCGTTGAGAGTTGTGGCTTCGGATATCTCTGGGTCTGCTGTTGGGGCGATGACACCGGCGGCGAGTAGGGGTATCCGCTCATCGGCAAGAAGACTCCGCGTGCCATTGGCCTCGTCCTCGCTGTGAGATCCAGTCATGGTGGTATTGTGAGATTGAGTCGGAAGTGAATGGTGTGATAGTATCCTAATGGAGGTGTTGTTGGCAACGGATTGCTCGGGCTTGTGCTCGGATTTGTCAAGTCACAACGCTGGACCGACTGTATTGCAAGGTCAACAAGAATTCAAATAAGAGAAAACCATTGCCAAGATATATACTTTATAGAAGAGCGACCGGAGTCTTCCGTTTCGTGATAATGACCGTCGGAGAGTGAATATCCTGGGAGTTGGGGAGGAGGTTACCATTGGCCCAGTCACCTGCCGTTCCGAGCGATGGCCGGCCCCATTCCTGACATTTTTCTGCTTATCTCCCGTAGGCGGTGACGCAATGACGAGGCCGGTTAGAGCTCCCAGTCGATGAGGACAACGAGCATTGGCAACAGGACAGGGAGTTTTCTCAAGTGCCAATCGAAAAGGTCACCCTCCAGTTCCAGGTTGTTCTTGACGAGGCTCCTTCCCCCAAGGGCAAAGCCCAAGAGAAGCTTAAACGGTTAAACTGTGATGACTGATTCATGGCGATCCACAGTGACGACGAGATGACGCTAACCCCAATTTGGCTTAGCGGTAAGGGTGCCTTGCAGCGAAACGCTTCGAATCGCGGGGCAGTTGTTTCTTGACAGCCGAGACAGCTCCCAATCATCATCACCATTACCATCGTCGACTTTCTCCGGCCTAGAATCAGCCCCAGAGTGTACAGATATACCCCAAAGCGACACTCGAAGATGTCGAGTACAATCAAGGTCACATCGGCTTCACAGCTGAACGATCTACTCAAGAAGAACTCCATTGTCGTAGCAGACTGTAAGTGCCGTCCTTGTCTTTCTCCACTCTCTACCCCGCCACACCGCGTTCAGATGAAGAACAACGCGTCGTTGGAAGCCTTGAGGCTGCTCACGACAGCTTCACCGGATGACTCTATCGGCCTGCAACAACCTGTGTTGCTTCCAGGTATTGTCCAGGTGGGCTGCTTCATCTTGGAACAGTCGATGTTTAGACGTCGTCAGCCAGCTTGCCTACAGCTTACTAACTGACCCTGTTCGCAGTTCACGCCGACTGGTGCGGCCCTTGCAAGCAGATTGCCCCGATCTACGAAGAGCTAGCAAAGCAGCTCCAGAGCTTCAGTTTCGTCAAGTGCGTCAAGATCGACACAGATGCCAACAAGGACATCGCAACCACATACCAGGTCACCGCCCTTCCCACATTCATCGTCTTCCGCGATGGCAAGGTCCTGGAGAAGGTCCAGGGTGCCGATCCCAGGAAACTACAGTCGATAGTGAAGAAGATTGTCACGGAAGTGGATGAGGTGCACAAGAAGGGCGGCAAGGCTGGCGAGTCGAGTGGTTCTTCAGGCCCGGAGTGGAGGGGCGCCGAGATCCCTCGGGGTTACGGCGATGTCACGGACCAGATCGAGCTACCCAAGTGCGACATGCTCAACTACGACACAGAAGCTGGCGGTGTGAGGGTGCTCTTCGACAAATCTAAGCCCAGCGCTCTGGGAGCGGGAGCAACAGAGGGCAAGGCGAAGGACTGGGTTGAGACGGACACGGATGAGCAGCTCATGCTGTTCATGCCCTTCCAGTCGATCCTTAAGCTCCATACACTCCAGGTAAGACGCCACATACCTCTAGCGGTGCAGGAAACGGGAGGTTAACATCGGCTCGCACAGATCACCTCACTCCCCCCACAAGACGACGACGATATCATGCGACCAAGGACGATCAAGCTTTTTAGCAACAAGGCTCACAATCTTGGTTTCGAAGAGGCAGAAGATATGACCGCTACTCAAGTCATTGAGCTTTCGGATAAGGACTGGAACAAGGACGGCACTGCCAGCATCGGCCTGCGGTACGTCAAGTTCCAGAACATCAACAGCCTCGTTCTTTTCGTCGTGGAGGGCGATGGTGAGGGGGAGAAGGTCCGGATCGACCGTATCAGGCTGGTCGGAGAGGCTGGTGAGAAGCGGGAGATGGGGAAGCTGGAAAAGATTGGCGATGAGCCTGGCGAGTAGGCATTCGCTAGTCTCCGGCATCTATACCTACGGTAACGGTATATGTCGTCCACGTTTGTGCATTGAGCCGGTGGAGTTTATGATTTTGGTTCTAGAGCAGCAGCTGATAGGCAGGCAAAGGGAGTCTGGTTGAGCAAGAAGGCAGCAGGGCACAGCTCTTGGCTGGGATGCCGACAGAGTAGACTTAGCACGGACAGCATATCACGGGCATGGTTTCTAATTACCATGACGCAGTCCAGCAGAAGACAAGGCAGATTCTCTTATTAACGCTGTGCCACACTATTATTTTCTCTTCCTGCAATTCATTTCGCACACTTCGGCCGGTGTGGTAGTATGACGGCTGAGGGCGGAGGATAAATTAAACGGCCACCTCATCTCTCGCAGGATGGCTGCTCGACCCCAGCCTCATGGCTGGGAACGGTACTGTGGTAGATTAACGATCATGGGGATCTACGGCTAGATATCTCTCATCACCACGCGCCTGGTTCAGAGGATCCTCGCGTATACGTTCTGGTGGCGCATCGCTTCTCGGGACTCCCAGAATACATTGCCGGAGATTGATAAATGCAACCAACCTTGCACACTCGGGTGAGCCTCAACCTCGCGCTTGATGGCGATATATTACCAACGAGGCTGGTGAGGCTGGTTGACCTCTCCTCAATCTCCGCCTGTACCACATCCTCCAGATTCCACCTCGCATTCAAAAGCAAAAGCTTTACGGAAGGAATATAGAAATATCCAGCCTCCAAGCCACCACCGGGAAGGAGAAGTATCGATTCCGAGTGGACTGACTGACTAGGAGAGCCGGCGTGCAATTCATCGATCTGGGGCATAACTGACGCTAGGTCATCCATGTGGTCTCTCGTCAAAACGAGAGGGATTCAAGCAACCGGGGAAACGGTCATGATGATATGTTATGCCAGCCGCACGAAGAAAAGAAAAGAAGAGAAAAAAGATGCAAAAACAAAATTTGGGTTCGAGGTTTTATTCTCCACGGTCTGGAATTTTAGGCTTAGTCATCCGCTTCTTTGCGTCAAGGCTCATTGGATCTCGTCTGATGTGATTTGGCGATCTGGTGCGTAGTGGGGTTGGAGAGATCTGGTCCCACCTTTTCTGGAAGGTCGGAAGAATGATGGCTCGAATTGCCGGTCTTGAACCCCACCCCGGCTCGTGACTCTTCCTACTACTCAGAACTTCGATGATGCTGAGGTTGAGCCTCTGTTTGTAGGATGAACTGTAACACTCCCACAACTACTTTCACCTATATTGCGAAATCGGTATTAATAGCAGGCTTGGGTGAACTCGTGCCACCCCGACAAACGGTTCGTGCGACGCCGCTTCGGTCAGTGACGAGCGGACCGTCTGTGTTCCGACATCGAACTGCTACACCATCTCCGGAGCGCCTTCCGAATTCGATGGCGGCGCGTTCGTCGCAGATGATGACCGCTGGACGTGACCACGCAAGCAGCACGGGAGCAGCAGATGAACGGGTCCCACGCCGCTGGTCGCATTCAAATTAACAACGAGACCATCATTTTCTCTCATTTATCTCTTGAGTCACGCAACCTCCACTTATACTCCTCTTAATTACTCCGCACTACGTAAATATACTTCCTGTGCGCCTCTTCATTCTTCTTCTATGCATCATTTCCCAGCCTCCTGGCCTCCATCATGCCTCCAATTCTCTCCATGCACAGCACTTCTTGCCGCTTACCGCTTTCTCGTCCCGCATCCAACGCATCAAGCTCGCCAACAACCGAGATCACCATGAGGCATGGGCGCTGTACCCGAGCTCCTAGCCCGCTTTCCGGGGTACTAATCCCTTCTCGGGTCTCATGTTCCCTGCCGTTTGAACATCATAGCGTGCTGGCGTACCATCGTCTACGTCGCTTCTACCACTTTTATCTTCTTTAGCGTTCTGGCTACCTGCTCGGATACGTTCAAAGGCTCGCTTGCCTCCGCATCTCTACCTGGCGTCCCCGTTCCAATTGTCTTTGATCCCGGTGCACTTGCAGCACTCATAACACTGGAAAGACCCCTGCTACCACATCCCGCCCGTCACCAGGAAACCCAAACTGCAGCTCTGTTTCGACGATACGTTACCACGGGTCCAGGGATTCCCGCATCGGTAAGCCTGGGACAATTGATGAATTGGAACACTGCAGCAATAAAACGTGGCGCCTATATACTAAGAATAGCATCAATCCCTCGTCTACGGGGTTTGAGCACGGCCACGTACCACCGCGCCGCAACTTCTGGCACACGCTCTCTTTCGTCCTCTTCGACTCCAATACCACGCTGTCACACTTTCCTGCCTCGGCCAGCTGCCAGCTTGGGAACATCTGTCATATTCGAATGGCTCCAACATGGCTCCAACTGCAAAGACGGCTCGAGCAGACGGCAAGCACTGGAACGTTTGAATCCTTCGTGATCCAGAGTCCAACGAGTTTCTCTCTTTTATAGTGCTTGCACCGGCCAGCTGCCTCTTCAAGACATCAGATTCGCTGCGTCATGGGATACTAGCATGCTGCACCCCCCTGGGCTGAGAATGACAAGAACATGACCAAGCCTGCCATTGATCGCATTCCCTCACCGGATTGGCACCTCAGTTATAGTGAGCTGTCGTTCTGAGAGAGCACAAGCCCCAAAACAGCTTGGATGAACCGAGGCCCCTTGTCTGGCTCTGACCATGCATTGCCAGTCAGTGCCGTGTGTCAAATTGCCTCTTGCAGAATGGTTTCGTTTTGTTTCGCTTTGAGCTTTTTAGTCTCCCGCTTAGATGGGGTCCCTCACGAGCATCAAACAAGGCATAGGTGGAACTATCACTGCGTACCGGGTCCAAGTGCTTGCGAGGCCACTATAGGACGAGGACAGGAGGTGGCTTTTGTAACCCCCTCCATCCCGTCTGGCGTCTGCCTCTAAGCTCCTTTTCGACTACTTCTCCGATCTACCTACCTCCCTAACCCGCGCGACAAGGGATGTTTCCAAACCCCCAAGCTCGTGGTGTTGTTTCTACATGGTTATGCCCGACTCAGGTAGGTGGAGGAGGAGTAGGAGGTAGCTTACTACTTACATACTCTGCTTGGGAGCTCACGAACTTGACTGGGTGGGCTGGTTCGCTCCTGGGCATCGAGGTGTCAAGTGACAAGGAGCTGAAGCCACTAGGACAAGCTCAAACCTTGATCAAGCCCGATCTCTTTTCTTATTGCTCCTTCCTTTCCCATCGTTTCCCTCTTCTCTTCAAATCTTTCCGATGCCCACGGGATTCCGAGTGTTGAGATGACGTGATACTTATTCTCCCTCCGCGCCTCTTCAACTGCGTTACCTCGTATATCAAGACACGTTGGCCTAGAATCCGCTTATTATACAACCTTCTGCGCCTGGTACTCCTGTGAACTTTTACTTCAATGCTCGAACGCCGAATCTCCGGCTTCACTTGAACTCAATCTATAGCTGTCAGCCTTGCTGCATCCTCCTGCGCAGTAGTCTATCCCGAAAACCGAGGACTCTTAGATCCTCTCATAAGCTGGAGTCTTAACTGGAACTATTATCCCAGTAGAACTGGAAGTCGCCTTATAGGAGCTCGACTTGTTGTGGGTGGCTTGCAAGCGGCTCGACTGGCGGTGTGGACGACCTCCTTTGACGTGGCCGTCGAAAGTGAAAAGAGGTTGGGGACCGGTATAATCGATCTCGGTGTCCCATACCAGACCGGGTCAAACGTCACCGACTGCGGGCGGCCGGCCTCATTGTGCGAGTATATCTGGCCATCAGGCTACTGCTACTGCCCAGAGGATGCACTACGATCACCCGAAACACACAGCTCCTATCCCGCTCATCAACAACAACATGTCAGACCGGTTCAACTACTTCAAGAAACTACCGGCCGAGATCCGGACCATGATATGGGAGTACTCTCTCCCAGAGTCCCGAGTCTACGAGGTCCTCGACGCCCCCAATGCCACAAAGAAGACCGCCGCCCAGCAGGGGCTCATGTTCGCCAACGTCCATCCGGAGCCCCCTCCGGCTCTGGCAGCCGTGTGCCGGGAATCGCGGTACTTTGTTCTGCACGCCTACAAGCCGCTGACCCTAGGCAGGACGACCAAATACGTCGACCTATCACGCGACATCCTCCTGCTGGAGCCCTACTTGCTCGTCAAGAGGCTGCACCGGACGCTCAACTTCATGAGCCAGATACCGCTCATGCGGGACAATATCAACCGTCTGGCTCTGGGGACGAGCTACGGCATCTACACGGGCATATGCCACCCCGTGCTGAACTGGAAGGTGTCCAAGACCAACGTGGGCAAGCTGCTGGCCAGTCTGGCCAAGTTCCCCAAGCTCAAGACGCTCATCTTCATCGTCCACCAGGAGTTCCAGTTCGAGTTCGACTTTCGGTTCCCGCACGCTGGGGGCGGCAGCTTCGGCACGCTCACGCACGAGTTGCCCTCCTCTTTCCCGCCATTGCACTCTGGAGCGATGAACACGATGCCGTCCTTCCAGCCACCGTTCGCCAACAGAAGCCAGCAGGCGGGTATACCCACCCTCGGCCCCCTGCCACCGCCCATCTACACGCCTGGCGCCTCTCTCTACGCCCCGCAACTTCAGCAGCAGCAGCAACGACCACCTCCCCAACACTCGGGAGGACTGCCATCACTACCACTACCACCAAGTCTCCCTCCGTCCTCTTCTCATCCGCCATCTCCTCCTCCTCCTCCCAACCCCTATTCCAATCCCCCTCCCCCCCAAACCACCAGCACCACCCCCACCACCACGACATACCCCCCACCACCCCGCCCGCAACAAGTCCACCAAGCCTACCGCTTCAAATTCGACATAGAAGCCAACATAAACCACACGCCCCGCGGCCGCCCGCACCTGAACGAGCTCCTCTACTACCCGCTAGACTACGACGAGGACAAGGACGACTGGGACAACTCCCCAGACGACGAGGATGACACGGAGGAGGGCGAGTGGTGCGACCCCTGGCCCACGAACGACGATTGGCGCCGGTTTAGGCGGCAGTTCGTCCGTGCCATTCGGGCTGCTGTGCAGGGGCTGGGCGGGAGTGAGGGGGAGGAGGGCTGTGGCGGTGTTGGGAGTGGGAGTGGTAAAGCCGCGGGAGGGGGAGGAGGGTGGAAGGGGGTTGGGGGGAGTGGTGGGAATGGGCCATGGGGAACGGCTATGGGGAATGGTATAGGAGGGAGGTGGGACGGTGGTGGTAGGGCTGGGCCAGAGAGGGACGGAGAAGGGGAGAGGGAGAGGCTGGAAGCTAAGGCCAAGGGCAAGATCTGCGTCCCCGCGTTGAAGGGGGCGAGTCTGCTTTGGAGGTATACTAAGGGGGGGTACGTCTGATTAAGGTTTCCCGGCTCGTTTTATTGGTTATCTGGCTGTTTTGTTATGATCTCGGGAGGCGGGAACGGGTTGGCTGGGTTGGGGTTGGGGAAGATGTCGGTTTGGGTTGCCACGACGGGCGGGCTCAACGGGTTGGACGGATAAAAGCAACACGGCAGACGACACGGGCAGGGTGATGATAATTGACGAAACGGGATTGAACGGAAGGCATGATGATTTGGATTAGAAGATACCCGGTTTTCTGTCGTTAACTGCGAGTCGATGTATGGGTGTTAAATAGCCGGTTGGGGGGCCACGGCAGGGTACATCAAATAATGAAGGTGGCGTTATCTATGGTTTGGTCACTCGCAGTCCGAGCATGCTGTCTCCACGTCTAACCCGGATTTAATCCGCACCCGCGCTCATGTCCGTTAGGTACTTCATTGGCTCGACGTCTATAACAGGAACCTTCCCTCCAGACGTGGCTTGTCTCGCGACAGACGCTCGATATGCAGCTCCGTGGTCTTTCCGCACACGAAGTCTGTGAATATCCTCAGCAAGTCTGCCGTGTGACTGCTGCCCGTTGTAGGCCGGAGTTTGACCGCGAAACCGTACGTTATAGGTACCGAGGAGGATGTTGCTTCCGCAGGAAGGGAAGTGATGGTCCCATACGGTATCTTTCTCTGTGGAGATCTGCCCACGTGGGGATACGGGGAGGATACTCTTCCGTTACTGTCTTCCTGTTCAATGCGTCCGACTGGATTGGAGAGTTGAGGTCCTCGGGCTGCTCGTTGTCCACAGGTAGTCCCCCCGAAGTAGGAGTCGAGTTGACGCTCTCGAATACGTCTAGAGGCTCAGTGAGACATGGTGTTGGAATGGCCTTCTGCTCATAGTCGCTGTGTCGAGTCATCGAACTTTCGGCTTCCAGGGCATATTTTGGCGTGGTACCTGTTGGAAGAGCATCCTATTCCTGATCATGTTCTTCCGTTGTCGACCGTTCGCCTTCCAGAGCATGCTCCCATGCGGTAGACATAGCGAACGTCAAGGAGAGGACGGGGTCTTCGTATGGATGATTGATCGCCACCTTGGCTCTGTTATAGTTCTCCCGAGCTAGGAGGGATATCTGAGACTCCAAATTCCGACTGACCTGTTCCAACAGATCGTCGAAAACCGGCAGATTGGGCAACCTCCACTTGGTGTACAGCCTGCCATGAGTTTCGGGAAGGGCGTACTTCGTGGTCAGTCAAACTCATCTGTACGACTTGGATATGAATCAGCGTACCATATCCTGCTCCAGCCAGCACGCTGAAGACGTCCCGAAGTCTGACCTGGATCATCTCTAGGACCTCTTCTCCGTCATCGGGTCACCTTTTGTTGATAGCAAGACGGACGGTCAGCCCGTCGATGCCTGGAGTCTCTTCAACACATGCTACAATGACATGGTTGCGGTCATCGGAGATGTTGGCAAGGTACGCTACAGCACTTGCAATAAGGTATCTCGTTCCAGGTCAAAGGTCAGGGCGCGGTTCTCAATCCACCCTGTCGGCGCAAGGTCCCGGATGATTGGGCGAGCCCGTGGAAGGGACGTCATTCAAGAGACGTAGAAGTGCCGCGTTCTTCTGCAAATCTGAGCAGTCGCAGGGATTGCTCCCCTGTTGCCATTGCGCCGGTGAGCAAACAAGAAGAGGCCCTCGGCTGCGAGAGCTTAGGCTGAGTCTAGAGAACATGATACCCCAGAAGGCGGGATAGAGTTCGATATGAGGCTCCAATATGTCAGGTTCGGGCACTCAACGCGTTTGACAGCCTCTCTGAGGTTGCAATGAGGCGCCTACATGTTGGGGGCCTACATGTGATGGAAAATTGGCATTGGTTGCCGCCGAATGCACGTCCTATGCGGGAGGCCGACGGCGCATTGAAGCCAGTCTAAGAGGTATTGGCGCAGGTCTGCCTCAAAGAAGAGGAAGAGACAGTGTTGCTCCTTTAGCAACCAAAGTCTGGGCTTGTGGATTGAGAAGTCCCTAATGACAGAAGAATGGCGGACTATAATCCTCCTTCATTGGTGTCTCTCCTGGCATCACTTAAAACGAACTACCGCAGTCTTTGATGATTTCGGTTTCTGGCACAGTCGACCAATTCTCTATCGCCAGATGTAGGTAAATGGACTTCAGGTACCTGGCGTCCAGTGAAGAAGTATCACATCACTCTAGTATGTTTCGAATCAGACATAGTGCATCCCCTGTTCCAGATATCGAAGGAACAAGATTGAGCACTGCGAAGACAGCTCAGGCGGTCTGTAGCCTGCCTTCGAGTTCACAGTCTGGACTCTGTTGCTCTCCGGAGAAAGTTCCATTTTCAGGAGACAACAGGTCACCAGCATATATACGCGGCGGATAACCTCCGCCTGCTTCAGAAAGCCCAAACTACCCAGCCAAGAACACTTCCTATGCAAGCCATCCTGCGTTAATACATACGTTCAAGTGCCAGACAGTCAAGTTCCATTGATGAGACGTTTGGTACGAAGAAACTCTTGCTCAGTGCTTGTAAAAGCTCAGACAGCCAGTACCAAACCATACATCAGCTCAGGGGACTTCGAGATGGCCCAGCTTGACTTGCTCACGGTCCGCGGGGTTTTAGTACGGTACAGCTGCCATATCAGAGTGTAACATCAGTGCTCCGATTGCTACTAGACGGGGAGTAAACGCATCTCATAGAGGGTCTCGCTCACGGTGCGATGATGTGAGCAGCCCACGCCACGCCGAAAGCAGAGTGCGATTCTGAGAGAAGACTCGACGCATTTACGGGCCTGGAGAAGTGTCCGGACCATTCCTTAGCTTCTCGGCGTACAATTCCTTTGGATAAAATGGCAGACAGGATTTCTAGTCCTTCAACTGCGGCTCTTCTTTCTCAAGCTCGACGTCAACCTTCTCAACTCACTCGACGTGAACCATCCCAACTCAGTCGACGTCAACCTCCTCAACTCAGTCGAGCATTCACCTTGTCTCCAGCCAAGCACTCAATCACATACAAATCATTGCCACCATGGAGACGAGGCGGTAAGTATTCTCAAACTCTCTGCTTGACTGTTCAGTGTTTGTTCTGTTCGCTTGAACTGCGACTAACACGCGTTAGCTTGATGGTACTCGGCCAAAGCATCACCGCCCAGAACCCACACGTGGTTCACGATGACTGGGACAAAGAGAACGAGCAGCCCGAGTACATGTACGACTTCACAGATGATTCTTTGTTTGAAGAGTCAGAGCGCGCCGGCGTGGCACCAGAAGTCCAAGGTCACGTAGCGGCGCTCCAGCAGGAGCCAGTAGCCTCACCAGCGCTGGAGGCGCGCCGCCCCTTTCCCCGGCCTGGTCATCACCAGCGCCAGAACCCCAACTACGAAGCATATGATGCTGAGAGGAGCCCTGCAGAGGAGATCTACGACGAGAAGTTGGCTGAGCTCAAGGAATGGTATCAGGAATCCAAGGACAACAGCTTTTGCAGCCAGTGGGTGGACGTCATCTGCGGCGAGCGTGTGTTCAAGCTGGAGAAGGAGCTCGTGGAGCGTTCTCCCTGGATGACCAAGGAGCGCAAACAGTATAACCTGGTAAGTAGGCAGTACCATAACCATACTTGCCACAATCCCCTTGAAACTTTCGAGCTCAGCAGCTAACTGCCAGAAGACCAAAACCGACTGCGTCGTCGTGCCCGAGTTCTATGGCCCCAAGTCCGCAGAGGTCTTCGAAGCTGTCCATCGCTACTTGCTGTCCGGTAGTAAGTCTCATTCCAGTTCCAACTTTCTCCATGTCAGGTCCATCTAACATCATCACCAGTCATCAACTGCAGAATTTAGGAGACCGAGCAGTCTTTCCGAACAGTCGTGAACCTCTACGGCACCACTCACTTTCTCGGCATCCACGACATGCAAGCCGAGCTTCTGGACAGAATCGGGCGCATGGCAGATAGCCTGATGGACTGGTACCGCCCGGGCCCCGGTCAAGGATTCACGGCGGCCGCGCACTTCGACAGTCCCTCGGGCCTCGAGAAGGTCCAGCTGACGTCGTTCGTCTGGGCGGTCATGTGCGTCGCGCACTTCACCAACTCCCACAGGGCCTTGCGTGTGGCGATGAGGAAGGCCGGAGAGAAGCTTGCGCCTCGTCTGAAGCACATCCACGAGTTCAAGCGCTGGGTGCTCAGGCATCCGCAAGGCTTGGTCTTTGCCGACGCCATCGGAGAGGCCGACTGGGCGCATTCCCTTGCGGCTTAATGGGGAGCCGGGGTCAGAAGGCTGTTGAGATAGGAAGGGCTTGTATGATGGCAAGGAACCAAGACCTGGAATGGGGGAAAGGGGCGTTTGTATGGCAGGAAATCGCCCACGGCAGCTACCGAGTGAGCGGCTCACCTGCTTTTGTCACGATGGGGTGAAGAGGAAGACATCTGCGCAGCGTTGCAGACCGGCTCGATGAAGTCTTGATGACAGTTTGGACGCGAACAGAGAGCCGACGATATTCCGCTCTCCTAGAACTAGTGGACCTTTGTCAAATTAATACTTGAACAAGCGACCTATTGGTGCGAGATGAAGCGAAGAGAGATGTCGTCCTTCCCAAAGTGATATTACTTGGAGTTTTAAGAACGTAGTTACTCAAAACGCGTGTCGTTGAATCTCAGTACTCCACAAACTCCGGTCTGGATCTAATATATAAACAGGGCTAGCGCCCAAATGCTTCAAGAATCCAATGGTGAGATGGCCGAGCGGTCTAAGGCGCCACGTTAAGGTCTTCAAACCCTTAAAACATCTGTTCTCCGTGGTCCGAAAGGGCGTGGGTTCGAATCCCACTCTCATCAATTACTTTTGCTGTTTTGTATTTTTCCCTCCTTTTTTTGTGTGTTCTGCTTCATGACGATCGATGTATTGCAACATTTTATGCCGTTTTGTTTCCCTCTGAAGATCATGTGGTGTCAAATGCTGCCCTGTGTTTGCGGGCGTGGGTTGAAGATTGCTGGCTGTTGTGGATTGCCAAACCGCCGCCCCGGCCCTCCATCATCAAATACCATGAACAACATTGAATGTTGTCTTCCTCAGTCCTCGCCATCATCGTCAACAACATCCACGTGATGTCCAACCAAGCTTTCTCCATCTCGGTAACCCTTGGCTTCGGGTTGAGATGGAACCGCACAGACAAATGCCATCTCACGTCTTCTCCCTGGTATCTGAAACCAACTTGACACCGAGCCAACGATTTTAGCCAGAATCCTACTTTACCGCTCCTTTTCTGTTTCAAATGTGACTACCTACTGTGCTACAAGAGAGATAGATGTATGGCAAGAACGTCACACTTCGACGATGAGGATATGCAGGGTCCTTTTGGAATCTGGGGAAGGGCTAGGCTAGTCTAGATCTCTTCGTCTGATGAAGCAGAAGATGCAGAGATGACATGATTTCTGTGACGTTGTTTCCGATCTGGCATGCAGGGTCTTATGGGATGGAGGCGATCCGGGGTGGTGGGTTGTAGTTAGACTGTTGTTGATCGCAACTCGTTAACAAGGGATGAAGAGTTCGAGGGTTCTTGATACTCGGCTACACTAGCATGGCATGGCTGTCATCAACTGGTGATGCAATTAGACGCCATTCTCGGAGAGGCCATATCTCGCGGCTCTTGCCGCCTTTCCAGCCCTTCACATTGCTGACAGGAGTTCACGACTCCGAGAAGATCACGCCGTGGGCGGCTCCTTCTCGTCGCAGCATCGGCTCCTTTACGTGCGGTAGACGAGGGCAAGAAAAGAAGGGCGGTCAAGCTCAACTTTAAGCTTGTTCACTGGCGTGTTGCAGGATAGAGATCGCCTGCAGGCATCACGGCGCCAGGACAAGCCATCGACTCTCATCTTTGCCGCTCGGATATTCCCCAGGTGCATGGTTCCACTGACTTAGATATATCTCTGTTGTTTCGACTCTCGTCGTCCGAAGATTGATATGCAGGTACCGCAGGAGCACGGCTTATGCCACTGGGACAATTTTGAGATATATCTCGCGAGCCGGGCTGAACTTCCTGCTCCTGGCGTCATTTTCGGTACGGCTGCTCCAGACGACCAGAAAGCATGGTGGGATCGGTGATAGATCTCCCTGATCCGGAAGATTGGGAAGAGGTGTCATATTACATCTGCAACACGACGAGCCTGATCAACGGCCATCATGATCTTCTAGAAGATATAAAAAGCAACGGAAGACGGGTAGGTGTTTTGAGACCCTATCACAAAGGCGAGATGGTAACGAGGGCACCGGCGCTTAACCTCACCGCTGGTCCCTTTGGCTTTTGTGCAGCGGTATCACAACTGTTGAAGTTCAACAAAATATGCCGGTAATGATCAGGCTGTGCTTCGTTGAACCTAAAACGGATGGAGTGGAAGGCCGTACAGGGCGTTGTGTGAGCGGTTTTGGCCTTCTGTGACTGTCGTCTTGGTGTAGAGTGATGTGAGAGTCTGACTTCAAAAGAACTTGGTGGTGCCAAAATGTTTCATCTTGTTGTCCAAGTGCGGCTGAACTCGAGATATGTCTCCTTTCGGAGACTCAGGCAACACCTTCACGGTCGTTGCATTCCGGCGCCGGCTCAGAACCCGGCAGCCGTTCCTCGGCCGGAGGACCCGTCGCTCTGATTGGCCGTCTGTGCAAGGGGACTTCCGTAGCGGTCCGGCCGAGACAAAGAACAACACCTGTGGCAGGATTTCGCATGTTAGTGCCTTTATATGCTGATCGTTCGTGTCGTCGGCTAATCGTGGAATCGTTTGATGTGTGTTCAGGTACCGCGCTAACATGCGTAATCCTGGAACAGGTGAAATCTCAGGGGCTGGAATACGCTATCCAATAGCTCGTCCACTAGAGCGCCACGCGAGTTCAGCGCCAAGGGACTGGATCTCGGTAGGACAAATGACTTGCATGCGCTAATCAGCATCGTCGAGGCCGAGGCCGTCGTTATGACATCTTGGAGATGCGCCCAAATGCAGGCTGCCAGCCCAGAGATTCAGCGCATTGGATGGCTTTCTCAGCTGTCAGAGTTTTCTTGAGCATACGTTGTATGCTTCAATTCGGAGCAATGGCAGTTGTCCCTGGCGTCGGCCCTTTCACACCGCTGATTGAAAGTTTAAAATAGTGGTGTGGTAGGACTGAGGGTGGTGATTGGCTGCCAAGGATATTCTTGACGACGTGTGGTTCATCCGCGGATGAACCGCTGGCTGGTGAATGAAATCTTGACATGGCTGGCTCATGAGCTGGAACCTCAGCTTCACCAGAGTTTGTATGAGTAACGCCGAGATGGCTGGATAGACGGGATGGTCGCAATGAAAGCCGATTGAGATCTTCACATGCTGAACGTTATGGTGTTGTGGATTTTTGTTCGAACTGTCACGCAGTCAGCAATCTTGCTGATGCGGGCAGGATGATGCCTGTAGAAGCCATGAGGGCAGCGGGTCGATTCGATGGAGTGCTTGAAGAAACTGAACTCTTTCGGCGATGTGTTGGCGACTGTATTGCCCGAATTGTCGAGGGTGATGTAAGCTCAGAGGCATTCAGCCACTGTCTGACTTCCGCTATGGTAGGGTACAGGCGCATTCTTTGTTGTAATGAATGATACCGGTCCTCACGAGGACGGGCGAACACGGCTCTCTTGGAAAGTCTCGGCCGGATGTTCGGATCCAGATCTTTGTCTGTCCCGGCAAAGTCGAGCATGACATCGCCGGTACCACCAACAGCGACTCGTCTCCAACACGCCGGGTCTGCCCAAGAAAATACGCCGTAAACAACAGAGGAATGCAGTTGATTTGATGCTTTCAGCCTGCAGAAAGATATGCAGGTACAACTGAAGGATTTGTTTCATGGACCGCCGAGTCGAACTTGTCAGATGGAATTTCTCAATCCCGCTTCAAACGCTTTCCATTCCAGGCATAGTCTCGGTGAGAGACACAGGGGTTCACCATGTGCCTTGCAGATGCTCCCAGCGCTGCTCCTGCATGATACAGGGGACTTTGTGGGGGTTGAGCAACTGGAGCTAGGCCCATAAACGGCGCTTGTCCGTGCTGGAGTTCTGGGTAGGCCGGAAAGGTGACACTTGACTCGTCCAGAGGAGGCTATCCCGAGGCTAGCGGTGTCTCTGGGGACCGCCGTGAGATTGCGCTCGATTCTTTGCTCTTCTAGTGCTGAAGGATTTGTTCCTTGATGATCACGTCGCTTTTACCACTGTGGCAAACTGTGAGAGTTATGGGCTTGACTGCGGTGATGACGACGGAAGGTCTGTAATGGACCTTGGAAGAGGAAAGTGACAAGCTCAGATGCAGCAAAGCGCGGAGATCAAGTTGTCTGGGGAAACTGGAATTGATTGATTGGAAAAGCCCCGACCGCAACCCGGTCCCTGATATTTTAATTACTGCAGGGGTAAGAGTGGTCACAAGAGGCTACCATCGAACCCCATGCTGGGCGGAAAGTACCGGCCTAACAGCTGCTAGCGATACTGCAGTATTGACGCCTGTGAGTTTTGGAAGGCACGATCGATATCGAGAAGGCAATGACAAGGGAAAGAATGAACCTTGCTCTTGCTTGTTGAGACCTTTTACGTGGGCTGAACTCGAATTAAAACCACCACACATTCCTGTAAATGAACTTCTTCCAAACAAATGCAAATGCTGATCTCTCATTGCTCGACTTTCCCGCTTCGCAGTGTTTCGAGTTGAGAAGCGTGGTATCTCTCAGGCTGAATGCGGGTGGTGGGAGACCTCTATCTTCAAGTTTCAGATCCGACACAGGGCACTTACACCAATCAGCGCCTATCTTTTAAGTCAACGTCCAGTAGGCTGAGATGACATCTGTTAGTGCAGTTCTAGCTGGAGTATCCGCAATTGCAGGTCTCACTCGCCCCTAGCATAGGACAAATTGATTGCTGGCGGCGTCTGTTCCGTATCGTCTTTGTCGTTATCAACTTTATCACCTCTTCTTGGGAATGGGCAATTAGAGGCAACAACAGGAGAGTGTGGTATTCTTCGTTTTGCTGCATCTTCCTTCAATCGTTCAACGGCCGACTCGTCATTTCGTTTCTGTTATACCCCCTATCCACCCTTCTTTCCCCTTTCCGGCCCCGACGCCGTCCTTCTCGCCTCTGAGTCCTTCTTTGACGGTTTGGTCTAACAGATATTGTCCAACCGGGTCCGGCAGGGTAGAAGTCGACCAGATACGACATACAACTCTATTTCCGTCAGCGGTCACTGCTCATTGCCGGCTCTCGTCAGACAAGAGAGTTATCAGACTGAGCAAGGAAGTCTTCCAACAGGAGTCTTGACCCTGTACAACACGACAAGAGCTGTGCCACCCCGTCTCTTTACTTGGCCGTGTCGTCAATCTCACTCGGTATCCGGATCTCTCGCTTCCCTGAACTGCCAGCATCGGTTGGTTCTTTGCCCGGCAGAGGGAAGCTCCACAGTTCACCAATTTAATATATGCGACGTCAATCAGGGTCACCCAGGCATCTCGAAACCGCTGCGAGGTGTCCTGCGTTAAAGCTCTGACCCTCCCTCACCCAAACATTGGCCAAGCCTCGAATTCCCAGGTCGCATAGCGGACAATGTCGCAGCTTGCGCACCAGAACACAGAGGCTATGTCAGACGAGCAACAACAGCAACATCAGCAGCAACGTTTCTACCGTCAGCCCTCTGCAACCTCTGCCCAGAACAACAGCCCTTCGCAGGACAGCCCTACCATCGGCCGCGTTCAAGCCCGTCCCCTTGCCGGCCAGGGACTCACTAACGGTGCCCCCGGCTCGCCGTCTTCCTCCACCAAGTAAGAAGGACCCTTTTCTTTCCTCCCTTCTCTTCATGATCGACGCCGGCGAATGTTCCTTCCAAGCGCTCTTGGCTCCTTCGTGCAAGAGAAGCAACTCCCCGTCGTCGAGGCTCGGCTGGCGCCGGCATGTGCGTTTGCAGGTTGAGGAATAAGCGCATGCACCGCATACACAGACCGTCAACCGTCGGGCGCACAGCATAAACACCCTTCCCTTCCCCAGAAATTGTTTGGTGCTCGCCTGCCGTACGAATGTGGCAGATACTGCAGTGTCCACAAATACCAGTTACTGATCCAATCCGCGTTGCCTTCTATCCAGATCCCACCGGAAACCTACTCCTAGCCCGCTGCATGCCAGCACCGCAATATCTCCTTCAGCCAGTCCTAGTCCGAGGAGGTCAAACTTTCCCTCGCCGCTGCACGACTCTTATCCTACCCCTCCAACGCCGCTCCGAGCCACCGCTACCGTCGACAGCCGATCGTCGTCGCCGGACACACAGAAGACATACTACGACAGTGACTCCTCGGGTGCAGACGACACACCTGAGCCAGCAAGTCCAGGGTACGTGCCTACGAGAGCCTCCACATTGGGGGCCAAGTTGGGCACCGCTGACCAGTCTTACAGGCCGGCCCTATCTCCACGATCACCACGATTTGCGAATGACGGTCGCAGTGTCTCCGACTCCGTTGTGAACCAAGCGCCCCGTGGCGGCCCTTCCTTTCCAGCGCGGCCGACGATGGCAGGGCCCTCGGCAGCTACCCGTGCAGACGCAGCGAAGAACCCGCCCAGAACATCCTCGATAGACTCGGCCATGTCGACCATGTCCTCCAAATCGACACCGAGCAAGCCGTCTTCGGAGGCTTCGCCTGGGGCAATACCAGACGTTGCAAGTCTGATCAAGACAGCCGGCAGTGCTGAGAATGTCATACAGTACCTCCTCAAGGAGAAGCAGTCACAGTCACAACAAAATTCGCAATTATGGCGGCTAGTCGACAAGCAAAGAGCGATGATCTTGGGTCTTAACAAAGATCTGGAGAGAGCGTTGAAGGACAAGGAGAAGTACAGGAAAAAGCTAAAAGAGGTCATGGCGGTGGCAGACATTCCTCCTCTACCAGCTGTGCCTTCCGTGCAACTTTCCGGACCTGCCAAGGAACCTCGGCCAGCATCCGATGCGGGGCCGAAAGAGCAGGTTCTGGTGGTGCCGGACTCTCCTAGCATGGACTCGGATAGTCAGCGTCCTTCGCCCATAGATGTGTCTATGGCGCCATATCCCATCACGCCTCCTGCGGATCAGCCACGACGGGAAGCCCCACCATCCAGGGTCGGCGAAATGCTCGACCCTGCTCATGCCATGCCGAAAGCGTCGGAACATGCTCTTGATCAGTTTGACATCGAAGAGCAGGATAGGAAGGCAGAACAAGCCAAGGTTCACGCAGATGAAGCAAACGCGCTGCCGATCAATCTGAACCTGCCGCCATCACGAAGCCTACCCGGCCCTCCATCCGGACCTCCTCCTTCAATACCCTCTGCATCTTCGGCGCCTGTCCCGGTCTCCGACGGCACATCCAAGAGCGACAGTGGCATTGCACAGTTCCCTGCTCCCCCAGCGCCGCCACTGAGGAAACTTCCACCAGCACCTCTGCAGCTCAGGAATACTGCACAGAGCCAAACAGCACCCCCAGAAGAATACGAAACTGATTCCGATTACGACGATATCCTCGAGGTGGAGGAAATTACCAATGAAATTCCGACGAACGACCGCCGGGGCAGGCGGCGAACACGAGAGGAAGACGACCGTGAGCGTGAGGTAATGGCTCGGAAAGAGGCGGAGATGAGGAGTTTGTCGAAGAAGAGCAAGGGTAGCTCCTTGGGAACACCCAAGATCGTCGAGCACGAACCTCCACCACCAAAGGAAGACCTTCCGAGCGCGGGGCTTCCAACGCCGCGGAAGGCTGGGATGCAGCGAGAGAACGCGCCGACGTCTTTGGCGGGTGTTCTGAACGGTGATATGGGCCATGACTTGCGGGCTCCTGATGTGCCGCCAGCGCTCTTGAGCCCCGGTCTTCCCTCAAGTCCTCGTCCTATGGGCATGAACAACATGGCCTCACCGCCACTCTCGCCACTTGGGGTCGCAACCTTTGGTGGGACGGCGCTCTCTCCTCGACCACCAAGGCAACGGATACCATTACCACCAAACACGCCGCTACATACACCACCGAGTGTGGAGCCGCTGGACCTGAAGTCTCCAAAGCCGTTGAACATAATCAAGAAGACAGAGGAAGTTGCTGAGCCCAGCCCGACCAAGAACAGCACCCACAGCAGCTCCGACAGTCCGATGACGGTGGAGCGTACGAGGATATACAAGGGCTTCGTGATAGACGAATTCCCTGATTTGCTGCTACCGCCACATGCTTTACCGTCGGTTGATATCAGAGTGGCTTCGTCGCGCATGAAGCCGTCTAGGGCTAGCTTGATCTCGGTGACACAGCTCGAGGAGGATCCAGTGTTCACACTGGCTGTATTCTCGAGGGCCGATGGTGGAGAGCTATGGCGTGTCGAGAAAGACTCAATCTCGCTCGCTAAACTTGACCACAGATTGAAGCAGTGCCCTGCGTTCACAGCCAGGACTCCGGACAGGTCTTTATTCAGCGGACATGCGCCAGCAAAACTCGATGCCCGCCGCATTGCATTGGACCAGTATTTGGACGAGCTGCTCAACACCCCTCTTGATCTAGCCACGGCTCTGGAGCTGTGCAAATACCTCTCTACGAATACCCTACCACCAAACGCTGACGAGACTGGATCGTCACCTGCTGATCCCACTATTGAAGGAAGTCACAAGGTCGGACCCGGCGGGAGACCGTACAAGAACGGGTATCTGACGAAGCGCGGCAAGAACTTCGGCGGCTGGAAGGCGAGGTACTTTGTCCTTGACGGGCCGCATCTCAAGTACTACGAGACTCCAGGCGGTGCACATTTGGGAACCATTAAGCTGCAGAGGGCGCAAATCGGCAAGCAGTCGGGTCACAACGAAGGCCAGTCGCCAGCGCGTCAACCCACTGGCAACGAGGACATCGACAACCAGTATCGGCACGCGTTCCTCATCCTCGAGCCCAAGAAGAAGGATCCGAACAGCGTTACCAAGCACGTCTTGTGCGCCGAGAGTGACAGGGAGAGGGACCAGTGGGTCGAGGCTCTGCTCCGTTGGATCGACTACCGGGATCCCAATGACGAGGAGAAGGAGTCGGCGAGGAAGGACCACACACATGATCGTCACGTCTCCGCGACTCAGGCTGCACACGCGAAGAGGAGAACTCAGGCGGCTAAGCAACTACAGCAACAACCGAACGAGAGCGAGGACACGCTGATAGGGCTGAGCTATGAAGCTACCAAGCAGGGTGAGACCCCTGACGGAGTTTCTGTCAAGTCCAAGAATTCGGGCGGCCACGACCAAGACTCCCAACACGGGAAGACGATGTCGTCTCAACCTGGGTTCTCCATCTCAGGCCCAACAGACCTCCAAGTCATCACAGACAGCCAACCCTGGGGCGGCAAGCTCGGCATGGCCCTCGCCCCTCCAAACCAGGAGGAGAAGAAAGCCCGCAAACGCAGCTTCTTCGGCTTCGGCCCCAAGGCGCGCAGCTCAAGCGACGGCCAGGAGTCCCTCTTTGGCAGCGACTCGGCCTCAATCTCCTCCCAACAGACAGGCAACCAACCCTCCGGTCCGGTGCGGCAGGTCTTCGGCGCCTCCCTCGGCGAAGCAGTGCGCTACAACTCGCCTACGGACGTCAAGGTCCCTCTCCCCGCCGTCGTGTACCGCTGCATCCAGTACCCTCGAAGCCCGCAACGCCATCCTGGAAGAGGGCATCTTCCGCTTGAGCGGTTCCAATGTGGTCATCAAGGCTTTGAGAGAACGCTTTAACAACGAGTCCGACATCAACCTGATCGAAGACGAACAGTACCACGACATCCACGCCGTGGCCTCTTTACTCAAGCTCTACCTGCGCGAGCTCCCCACCACTATACTTACCCGCGACCTGCACCTCGAATTCCTCTCGGTAACCGAGATGCCCGTCCATTCGGAGAAGATCGCCGCCCTCTCCGAACTCGTCCTCCGCCTGCCGCAAGCCAACGCCACCCTACTCAAATACCTCATCGCCTTCCTCATCAAAATCATTAACCACCAAGATTCCAACAAAATGACAGTCCGCAACGTCGGCATCGTCTTCTCCCCCACGCTCAACATCCCCGCCCCCGTATTCGCAATGTTCCTCCAGAACTACGAGGGAATATTTGGCATCGATCCCTGCGAATACGAGCTCCCGACCCCCATCGACGCCGACTCCCAGCGCCGTCCCTCTCTCCCCTCCGACCACCGTCCTAGCTTCGACAGGCGGCCCTCGGACCCTAACCCCCCTCGCCCGTCCACCTCGGGCTCCTCCCCCCACCGCCAGCGCCTGATGGAGAGCCTGATGGATAAGCCCTCCAGCCGCAACACACCCACCCCACCACCACCAAACCTCCAGCACATGGCGCAGATCAACGCCGCAAGCCGCTCCAGTCCCGCCCAACAGGCCGGACAACGCTCTTCTCCCACGCCCCCGCCGCCGGCACAGCAGCGCACCTACGAGCCGCAATTCCTAGCGCAGCAGAACGCCCCCGATCCGAGGATGTCCACCCGCCCCGCCTACGAATCCGGCTTCGTCCTCCCGCAGGGATACGACGTCACGCAGTACCAACCTCCTCCCTCGCGTGGCAACGCCGCTATTTACGACCGCCCATCGTTCGACACACCGCCCGGCGGCGGTGGACTGGCTCCGTACGAGCAGGGCTATAGCGGTTCCGGCTCCGGAGGAGGCGGGAAGAACAGGCGCGAGAGCGCGATCTTCATGTCCGGCCCCGGGGGGCTGAGGAACGAGAACAGTCGCAGTCGGTTGAGGGAGGAGGCTCAGTTTTAAAAGAACTGGCTATGATCTTTTCTCTTTCCTTTTCTAGTTTGGAAATACCCCCAGTTTCGTTTGGCGGAGATACCATGACCATTTTCCTGTTACTTTCCGCCATTTATATCCAGTTACGCACACTTGTTTTTGGTTCGGAGGTTTGCCTTTTCCAGCATCAGTTTTGCACTCGCTTTTTTGTTTCTCTTCTATTCCCCCGTTTCTGGGAAGATACCTAATGCCGAACTTATATAATGTTATACTACGCTCGACCAAGAATGAAGGCCACGAAAGGAGGAGGACATGTATGTAATTGGCAACACGAGAAACCCCCCTGGACCGCCATCAGATTGGATCAAGCATGGTTTGTCCCCCTTGGGACAACGGCGCGGAGTTTTTCCAGTTTTTGGACGTTCGCTTAAAGCGGACGAGCGAGCGATGGGTGACTGGTAACTCATGTTTGGAAATCTGGATGTATATACGTGTGTAATGTAGGAATACCTAGTGATGGAGGGATATGAAGTGAAATGGATATGAATTCTGATACTCTCGCTTGACTGTTATGAGCGTCTTTACGCTGTGATTTGCTTGGCGTTCTAATACACATTTTTGTGTATGCCTCCCCTACTGGGCAGCTTCCCCAGTGAGTGACTGGGTTAATCGTTACAGACAATGGACGTGTCAGCCGGACATGTACAACGGCCCAGGTGTCCTCACGTCGTAGGAGTATGTAGTAGGGGTATATATGTCCGCGTTCATCATTCTAGAAGTGCTAGGTATCTCCTATGTCCGTCCTCGTCTCACATGAGAGCATGTGTCTGTGTTCCCCGGCTCAAAACTGAGCCGGCCCGTGTTGAACCCTCGTGCTCCTGAACTCCTGGACCAGAAAAGGAAGCGAGTGTCGTTATGTAGGAAAGAACAAAGCATGTCGTCGTCGTACTCGTACAATCTTGATCAGTGGCATTTTCCAGCCCTGATGCGTCCCCCGCCCGCAAAGCAATGTTCATTCCCCCCTCCCCAGACCCAAGATTCATACTCAGCGGCTATATCTTGAACTGCGCTACCCCTACTGTCTCTCGTATAACCGTGACCGCTACCCCAGCAGGCCTCGTAGCAAGATCAAACAGAACGCCAGTTGCTGTGCTACTGTAAGGTTGAAGCCGTGTTCTGCTAGCTGTTTCTTTTTGTTGGCTTTTCCGGTTTTCCAGTCCCCCATGGTTCGGTGGTGGCTTTCGAATAAGGTAAAGCGGGTATGAAACGACAGAATGAAGGACATATGTGAATGTATAAGGGTACTGCAAGAGCAGGAATGAAGAGGAATGAAATCATTCGTGACGCCGTAAGGGACTCGTAAGTGCAACGCGTGAACCAGGCAGGATTCGGGGGACCCATGCCGCAAAGCTGCTGGTGGAGGAGCAGCACGCATAGGACACCCCCGGCTAAAAACTGGCGATGGCAGCGTTTTGATGGATATCGGATGTGCGTATGTGTTGATGGTAGTATAGTAGTACAAGCTTCAATGTATTCGTCAAAGCGTCGCTTTCTCGCCGTACTCAATCCATGTAGAAGTCGCCCTTGAGGATGCGCTCCTGGAAGGCATCAGGCTTCTGAGGGCGCGGCTTCGGCGCAGCCGCAGGGGGCGCCTGCATGTCCGACACGGACTTGGCCCTGTGGTGAGGCGGGCTGGGTTGGGGAGGGGGGGCAACGGCGGTGGGCCGCGGCGGCGAGGCGGCAGCGTACGAGACGGAGGGCCGGGAACCGGAGGCGATGCTCTCGGCGCGGGATCTAAGCTGCTCGGACCAGTTGAAGCCTTGTTGGTCTGATCGAGCAGATTTCAAGTCAGAAGGCGCTCTTTGTCTGGTTGCAGTGCTTGCCTGAGAAGATGTATGTGTGGTCTTGGTCCAGGTCATCCCGGCCGAGGAGGAGGTGCTCGTCGGCGGGGTGGGGGGACCATTGCGGCCGGTCGTGCTGCGGAGCGGTGGAGATGGCCTACCATTGCTTCCACCTGGGCTCGTGCCGTTGGGAATGCGTAGGCTCCGCATTGCCTGGGCGCCGAAGCTCATACGGCGGGTGAAGGGTGTTGTGGGTGCTGTGCGGGCAGAGGATGGACCTTCCTCGTCGTCAATGGCGTTCTCGTCGATTGAGTCCGAGTTGGTTGAGACGCTGGCGCGACGCAGGCCGAAGGGCGTGTTGACGGAGGTGGGCGATGTGCCAGACAGGCCCATGGTTGAGATGGAGAGACGCCGGCGTTGAGGGTCATTGATTGGGAAGGCTGGGGATGCTGTCGATGTCGAGCCGCTCCTCAACAGGTTGGTGAGCGGGTTGCTAACCGAGCTACGTCGTTGGCGAGACATCTCCGCGGGAGGACCGTTTGTTGAATTTCCGTTAGACATGGCGACGGGTAGAGGCGAGATGAGATAGGTATCTGCTAGATATATGTTTTTCTCGTAACGCAGAATGGAATTGTTAGGTTGAAGGGTGTTATGAATGCCGAGAGTCGGGTGGTATGTTTTCGAGGAGGATGGGTCGAGTTTATGTACGACACTTGTTCACGAATGGTGGTATTGCAGATCGCAAGTGTTACGAAGTGCCTGGAACTCTAAGGGTTCAGAGAAGGCTTGATGTGGAATGACGAAGAAGTTGGGAAGAGGGCGATTGGTTGAGTTTCGTCCGCTCCTGCCGTCTTGTCGATCAGGGAGACACAGCGGCACCTTCCCTTCGTTTGCAGATGTTCAGTGATGTTGTGGGTGTGGAGGTCGAGTCAGTCAGGAGGTGACCGACTAACGAGCGATCGGCAAGTCGCGCTTTCCCTCCCAAATTAAGTTCCCCGGCCCTGAGACCGAACGAACCGTGTTTCGATAAAAGCTCGGGAAGTGACGACAGTGACGTCGACCGACCTCGTACGGTAATGGCACGATACTGAAACTTCGGGCGATCCGATCAATCAATTCTCAACCGATATCGATGCTAAGGTTGTACGTTCGTAGGCTCAGGCCAGATAAATGGTGGAGTCCGGGGTTCGATAGAGCGGGGGTGGATGGTGTTGTGGATTGGGCTAGAGGGTTGATGGACAGCAAAACGGCGCGAGGAATGGACTGAAGATGATCATAGATGAAGGAGGAAAAAGGAGAGGAAGCGAATAAATACCGAAAGATTGCAACCAACAAAGGAGACTGTAAGGCAGCTTACGTCCGGCCACGTACTTTGCCAGGCAGGGAATTGATAATCCTCACAGAATGCTGAAGGAGAGGATTGTCCATGGTGATTGCCAAAAAGGTGGTGGGGAAGCCCCTGCTTCTCTCTTCAACTATAATTGGTCGGCAGCTGCACGCTGTCTTAGTCAACCAATCACATGTACGGTCTCGACGTCAAGAGTAGCCGGGGTCCGTTAGCTCTTTCCCCCCAATCTGCGCCATCCCACCTCTTCCGCCCTGGAACCCCGCCACGCTAACAGCCAGCCGCCAAAGGTTAGCTCAATGCGCTAGACCGTGTGAGGAAATATCAGAGGTCGACGTCACATGGAGCGCCCCTCCGAGGCGCTGCTAACGTGAGTTTCTTTGCGGGGTAAAGAGCGAACCTCCTTCAGCGAAACTGTACAGCAAGATGACGAGAGCGAAATGTGTGAGAAGGAAGTGTGTCGATTAAGACGAATTAGACGGCTGAATTGCATTCCTGCCAAACTCTACACTTCTTACACCCTTCATCCACATCAACCTGCATGTCTGAGCCGGCTCTCATTCCTGCAGGGTGCCGGAGAAGTGCAAATACTACAGGACGGCCCCTGCAAGTGCTTACTGGGGGGTCATATGTCGACAGTCCAACGGCCCGGGGAAGTTTGGACTGCACCCGCGGCGTCATCGGAGTTTGCTCGAAGTATTTCCACCTCTTCGAAGATGCTCGTGACCTCCATCATCCGAGGGTCCGATGTCTAGTCGCTGGCAGTGACACCTCCGAAGACGCGTCCGAACACACACCTCCGACATCTCCTGCTGTCAAGTACCACAGTAAAGGCCGCATTTACCCATCATTAGCCCTCCGGCAGATGGTGTGGGCTTCCAAGACACTCGACGCTGGGAAGTTCCCCAAGACTCACCCATCTCCTGTTCTCTCTACGAGAGCTGCCACTTGGCATACCTCTGTTTGTTCTACCCCAGACTTGCTCCTCCCGCAACGCTCGCCTAGTGCAACCTCCTCCGGTCCCCCTTAGCTCCGCACGACAGCGAAGCCGCCAGCCAATGCCCTGCTGGCGTGCTGTCAAGATAAAGACCGTTCTTACTAGCTTCTGCTTGCTGGAGATGGTTGCGGCTTCCTTGGCAGCTTGCTGCACTATATTTCTTGGGTGTTTCTACTGTGATAGCGGTTGTTGAACGGACGCCCACCTCGCTTGTGCCTCTGTCGACCAATAGCCAGATGTTGTCGATGTTTGGGTCAATGGAACTGATCTGCCATTCTCACACCTGCCAAGACATACATGCCCATCTCGACTCGAACCAGAGACGCTCCTGAGATTGGCGAGTTAAAGCCCGCTGTTTACTATCTCCTTGTCCAGATAGGGGCTCCCCTTTGCCACTCAGATCCAACTACCGGGCCCCAAGCACCAGGAGCAGAACAGTATCTCTTGATCAACCGCTGCATCTTGAGGATACACACCGTTAGTGCGGGAGTCCACCGATGGAGATGATATGAGGATGCAATTGGAGTAGAGGAGTAGGATGGCTGGGCAGTGCATCTTACTCCTCACGCCCTACTCCATCTTTCCAACGCTGTGCGCATACGCTTATGCATAGCCAATATCAAGCATGTGCTACCGAGACGAGCTCGATATTACTTTTGGTCTCTACCAGCATTACCGCCTAAGAACGATGCTCCAAGCATTCGATGGGTTTCAAGGGAGCCTATCGTTGAAATGGTAGAACACCAGGAGAGTTTCCTCCGCGTCATCGCCGTGTCATTCATAATTGATGCCAACCATGAACAACTACAGTCTTATATCCACCACTCCTAGCCAACAAATACCACCGGAACCCTCTCCAGTCAAACCATCAAGGTGAACGTCCTGGAGCTCGTTGGGGTGCTTGACGCGCGACTCCAATCATGCAACATGGCACGCTTGCCGACCCTCCATCGTCTCCTTCAAGCAGCATCCCAGTCCATCACCACCCCAAACCCAAAGCTCCAGACACACATACCGCATGTTCACCACCGAAGCTTCCATCCCTGAAAGTCTCTCGCAGACCCTGATCTAGAACCATCCACCCACCGCCTCCACCAAAATAGAATCTCCATGGAACCATGTCCATCGCCGTGGGTAAAAAGGGGACACACATCATTCGCGCGGAGCAGAACCGGAGGGTACTGATCATATCAAATCATAAGCTGACATTCGACCTTACGCTGTTATACGGCATGATCCGCTGTGAACTCAACTACAATGCTTGCTTGCTCGCTGAATGAACTAACAAACCGTTCCTCATATCCCGAACGCTAACAAAACCATGCCGAATTACCCTGCCTTCCCTTCTCAGCTTAGCTGTTTACCTTCTGGCATATCCCGAACGCTAGCGAACCATATACCGGAGCTAATAGCAATGACTTACCCTGCTCTAGCCCATTATACCATCCGGCGTCCCAGTTGCCCAGTCATATCCCATAGTATCCCCCATAAGCAGCTACCACAGTAAAACTCCCAAAAAAACCACCTGTATCTTACAACCTCCAGTTCACCATCTCCATGTAAACATCCCAGACAGCTTTCTTGCCTCCACATAAGTACCATTCACGCAGTAGACATCCCTCTGTACTTTCCCCATAGCCCCTTTGTTTTTCCTCCCTAGAACTGATACCCTCCTCCTCCCCCGCCCCCTCCACCCCCCATGGCATCAAAGCCCAGGTTAAACCCCCCACCTCCCGCGCCGGTGCCGTCCCAGTTACCGGGCGGCAGGACGCCCATCATGCTCCCATCCGCTATTCCCGCAAGCGTGAGGTCCATCGCCTGCGCGAAGCCGTCGCCCAGGCCCATGCCCGTGTAGTCGAACCCGTCTAGCCAGGGGATGCCGACTGCGCTTGGGTTGGGGGGTGTGGGGAAGGAGAAGTTGTTGTTGTTGTTGGACGGGTTCGAGGAGGAAGGAGGGTTGGGGAGGTTGGAATTGGCGGTGGTGGGTGTTGTGGAGGATGGGTTGGGGTTGGAAGGGTTGGAGTTGGGGTTGGAGGAGTCGTCGTACATGAATGGTTGTTGCGGCTGGCGGCCCGCCCAGTAGAAGTCTGGTGTTTGACGGGCATTGGGGGTGGGGCTAGTGTTGTTGTTGGAGTTTTCCTTAGTTGCTATCTCGGAGAGGAGTTGGAGGGGGGTGTTGGCTGTTGTTGAGTAGTCTTGCTGCTGCTGTTGTTGTTGCGTCTGGTCCTGCTGTGGCGCGGACTGCTTAGGTGGACTAGCAGGCGTGCGGTACTCAGTGCAAGCGACCTGTGGCGGTTTCTCGCCAGAGAGCATCGACCCGTTACCCTTTTGCTTCTGGAACCATGACCGGAGCATGACGAGCACAACCAAGAACTTGGACGCCGGCCGGCTCTTGTCGTCTGCCGCGGTCATACCGAACTTCTCGAGCAGGTTGTCGAGGTGCTGCTCGACCTTCATGTTGTCCTTGTTGATCACCTTGCCCAGCTCGCTCTTGGGCGACGAGGCGGCGAAGTACATCTTGATGAGCACCACGACCGCATACGCTACGCGGACGAAGTTAAAGACCGGCAGGCAGCGGATGCTGGACACCTCCATCGACAGGAAGACCTCGAAGATGCCGTCGATGGCGGTGAGGCAGGCGGACAGGGCGTTGATGTGCGCTGGCGTGAGAGGGAGGTCGGAGGCGAGGGCGTCGCGGATCATGTCGGCCGTGTTGGCCTGCTTCCAGTCGTCGCTGTTCTCTGGCTGCGTGGCAATCTCGTGCATGTAGAGATTGAGCACGTGGAAGCTGAGTTTCAGGGATGCTGTTCGTGTCAGTGGGGTTTTGTATGATCTCCAGGTGGATGTAACTCACGTTGTTTGTATTCCTCCGGAACAGCACTGCTATACTTCTCGAGATCCCTCTCAAACCCCCTGAGCGCATACTGCGTCCTAGAATCCGCAATGTTGATGCTAGCAGACGGGTCGTCCATGGCAAACTGAATGCCCACCTCCTCCGCCAGCTTGTGCGTCCAGACAAGGTGACAGAAGTACTTGTCCGTCGGCGCCGCCTCAGGGCTCGACTCCAGGATATCCACGCACTCCGTCATGAACGAATTCCACCTGATCAGATTCGGCCGATGCAGCGCCATCGAAGTATTGGTCGCCAGGAAATAGCACGCCAGCCACGCCCTCCTGGCCTCCAGACTGGTCGAATCCGGCAGCGGGTGTTTCTTGAAGTGCTGCTGGCGCCACTCGGCGGGGATGTGCTTCCTAAGCCCCAGTCCGCCGCCCATGATGGACTTCTTCCTTCCAAGGCCGATATCAATGGCCATGACAGCAGCGATATGCACAAGCTGATAAAACTTCAGCTCCTCAAAGTGTTCGGGAGGCCAGTACCACATGACAGCAACCTGCAGCGCCTGCACGAGCTCCAGACTCTTCTCGCCAACAACAATGACCTTGTCCGCCAGAATTTGCATCAGCTCCTTCGTCAACGTCCGCTGCACACTCGGCATCTCGGACGAGCTAACGGCCATAATGGCAAGGAACAACACGGGTTTCGTCTTGCGTATCTCCGCCGCCGTCGTGCCAGCTTCAAACACAACCCCAGGCAAATGCGGCACCATCATGTCGTTGTACCTCGTCCACAGGTCATTCGCCCTCTCCATGGTCAAGATGCCCCGGTCGATCATATCCGAGTACTCGTTGCCCATGCTCCCTCCCGCAGCGGGCGTTGCCGCTGCCGCCGGCGCTGGTGTGGCATTGGACCTGTCCTCACTGACACTGCTCACGTCGGTGAACTTCCTCTTTTGCCCGGCCATCACCATCGGCGGCGGGCCAGTCGGCTGGGCGACATTGTTGAAGTCGACCTCCATGCCGCCAAACTTGGCAGGACCCTGTCCCATAGCCGGCACATGCGCGGCGACCAGTGCTCGCGCAGGTTCCTGCCTGGGAGGCTGAGGTGTCGTCCAGAAACCCCTGGCAGGAGGCATGCTACTCATCGCATGTACCTCTACCGCCGCCGCCGCTTGTGTGTGGTTGTCCCTGGCGACATCCTGCTGCCCTCCCGCTGGTGCATTCCCGCCCCTAGTGGCATGCAGACTCGCAGTGAGGGCATCAATCTTCCTCTCCAGCTCGAGCACCCTCGAGTCCGTCTTCTTCTGCCTCTTGCGCGTGGGCTGGGTGACGACGCACGCGCGTCCCGCCTTGGCGCAGCGCCGGCATGGCCCGTCGTCCGGGTTCGGGTTCGTCGGGTCCGGCTCGCAGCGGACTTTGAGGCCGCGGCACGACTCGCAGGCGCGGGCTTTCTTGTCGAGCGGGAGGCCGTTGGGGCCGAGGACGGGAGGGGTGCCGAAGGAGGCGGCGCGGTTGTCGTTGTTGTCGTGCGTGTGTGACGAGGGGGGATAGGCATTGTTGGGGTTGGTGAGGCTGCTCACCGCCGAGCTGGGTGTTTGTGGCGAGAAGGCGGAGTTACCTCCGGCCTGGGACGGGCCTCGGTTAGTGTAGGAGGCACCCGTTTGAGGATGGGGTTGGTGTTGATGCTGTTGTTGTTGGTGGGTGGCATGATTCGTCTGATTGTGCTGTTGTTGATGCAGCTGTTGAGGCGATTGTGTGTGTGCGTCGTTCCGAGCTTCTGAGGCCGGTGATGTTGTTGTAGAGGACGAAACGTCCTCTGCACCGCCGTCGACCGAGTCATCCATGACTGTTGTAATTCGGCGATGGTCCAAAAGGTCCTCCCACCCCAATTGATGATGGTTCGGAAGACGGGGCTTGTGAAGTGCCGTCGCAGACAAGCGGCCGCTGATGACGGGATGCCGATGATCCGAGCACTAGGCTATATCGCATAACAGCAAGTTGCATAGTTGCATATGCCAAGTGGTGATACTCCGGTAGGTACATATTCTCAACCCCTGAACAGATTATCCCATCGAGTAAACACCCTCTTTTTTCAAAGGCAGAAAGTCCAATCCATCATACTTTGCGTGATGCAAAATGGCAAAACAAATGCCGCCCGCATCTGTTCCGGACCAGCCTACTCATATTTCTGCCGCGTGAAAGTAGCTACTGCGCCCTGGCCTCAGCCGAGCATTTCTTTGTGCATGGGACGGCAAACGGTAGCAACACTCGCCGTGAGCTGGGCTCGAACGGGAAACCTTCCGAATCGTTCCCATACGTATATCTGCGAGGAGGGGAGCTAGCTCGACCACTCAACTCGTCGCGGTTATAAACTGACTCTGGGTTTTCATACATATACCACACTCCAATGGCAGGTGAATTGCAGGTGAGATAGATGAGCCAGGGACTGATTCTCACTTGGCATTCTGGGATCGTACCTCTGTAAATCTTGAATAATCCACAGCTAGACCTCCTCCTCATCTCAATCATACTAATCCGCCCACGGCCTCGAATACATCCTCTGCCCTCCAGTCTCCATGGCGGTATACTCATCCCCATACCCCGGCCCAGACGACCTATGCCTGACCACCATCGGTCGACTCGCTACCATTACCGGCCTGTCATCGTCATCCTCCTCCAATCCGACATCAACGCTCGGCCTCTGCACAATCACAGCCGGCACCAACATCTCGCCCTCGTCCCTCACCACCCGGACCTTCTTCTTCCCCCTATACCCTCCCCCCGCACCAATAATAGCAGCATACCCATCATTCCTCCCCACCCAAGGCAGCCAGCTGAACGCGTTCCTCAGCTCGCCCATCCACCACAGCCCGATGAGGATGACGGAAATGGTGACGGGCACGGCGATGACCCAGTACAGCCACTGGTCGAAGTTCATGTCCCGCACGTCGGCCGTGTTCATGCCGAAGATGCCGGCGACGGCGGAGAGGGGCAGGAAGATGACGGTCACGATGGTGAAGGCGTAGATGGCTTGTTCCTGGCGGTCTTTGGTGTCTTCCCATTTGTTCTTGTTCTGTTTCTTATCATCAGCATCCACCCACAAAGCTGGCAGATGAGGGATGGTAAGAACTCACATATTCCTGCAAATAGTTCGCATAAGGAAACAGCTCGGCAAAAGCCGCATACCGCCGGTCAATCAGCGCCAGGCAGTCCGTCGTCAACAGATCTCTGAACCCGCCCGGCCGCGTGGGCGACAACCGGTAGTACTCCTTCGCGGCGGGGGCGACGTCGTCGTTGTCGTACACCACCTCCCTGTCTCCTCCCCAGTGCCTCCTGCTCTCTCGGCTCATGTGATGCGGGGTGTAGTCTTCATGAATCGTGGGAGCGCGACTGTACGACCGCACATGGTCGGCGGACCTCACGCGCTCCATCTCGCTGTGCCGCTCGCGATGAGTGACGGTGGGGGCTTGGGCCTGGTAGGATTGGTAGTAGTCCGTCTCCTCCAGGGCGCGTTTCTTGGAGGGTGCCGGGGCGGAGGGCGTGATGAGGTTGAAGTTTTGGATTGGGTCACAGTTTGTGGGCGTCAGGGCGGCGAAGATACGGCGCTGTTTGCCGACTATGCGGTTGATTACTGTTGCTTCTTGCTTGAGGAGGTTGATGCGGTGTTCGAACGAGCGCTCGGAGGGTTTGGTTGCCACTTCGTTGTCCTGGGATTGTGGTTAGAAGGCTGGCGTGAGGAGATGGAAGGGAACCAGACTTACCAGTGAGTTCAGGTACTCGGAGTAGATCGTGTCTAAGTTGGGATACGTACCCGTTGTGTCTTGCAACAACTTCAAGCTCAGCAGAGACACGAGCTCCATCGGCAGCACAACTTCTCTGGCAAGGAGATCCTCGCTAGGCAGGTTCTGCATCACCTCCGCCATACCCTCTTTGAGAAGCTCCCTGGCGTTATCAAAGTGGTTATTGCTCGTGGCCGCCTTCGTCGCCTTCGCCAGTGCCAAGAGCAGATATATCCACGCTCGGATAAGCTGAATCGGGACCGTGAGGCTGGCTCGCTCGAGGGGCTGGGCATGAGAGATGATGTTGGCGAAGGATTGTATGTGCTGCGTCAGTTCCCTGAGGGCGGCCCTCGCGTCCCCCACGTTGAGCTCGAGTATCTGCGAGTCTCTGTTATCGGGCCGCCTTGAGTAGCCGTAATCGCGGCTCTCTGACTTCGGCATCTGTGGAAGTGTTCAGCACTTGTACTTTTCTAGCCGGGTCTGGTGGTAACTCACTTGCACAAGTCGGTAAATGGCACCCCAGAATTTCTTGACAGTAGGGCCGTCGGACTGCAGCGGTAAGAAGAACCGGAACACAATCTCGGCAGCGTTAAGGACATCAACCCGGTTCTCAAAGTACCGCTTCTGCGACGAGTTCTTCTTGGCCGTCGCCGCCTGTTGTTCGAGATACTTCAGGCAGGCCTCTCTGGTAGATTCGAAGCAGCTCTGGTACACCTGCCTATCAGGTCTGCTGGTCTCCTTGGTCAAGAAGTCTTCCATCTCTTGAAGCTGCTGTCGGAGAGACTCGGCCTGGTCTTGCGACGCCGCCTCTCCAGTCGGGGTGAAGGATTCGAGCCAGCTGAAGATGTGGAATTTATCGTCTTCGGGTTCAGGGACAGGAGGGCTTTTGGGCTTGGCGGGCTCCTTGCCCTTGTTAGGGGGCTTGAGACTGCTCTTTGGTTTTCTCTCTTCTTCTGCGGTTCCCTTGGTCTTATCGTTGTCTTCTTCGTCGTCTTTGACGAGGGATTTGAGAACTCCTCGTGCTGGAGGTTGTGGCGGTGTCCTGCGCCTGATCAGTACTGTTGCAGTATGAAACAGTGGGAATCGCACTCACCCTAGACTGAGGACTAAGAGCGTCCTGCCACTTGAAAGACGCGCAATGTTGAAGATTGTCGGCCATTCCGCGGCCGTCACGAGGCGGTCTCTGTGGGTAAATTTCAGAGTGTTGGGCCAGAAGTCGTGGAAGTGAGAACAGAAAGCCTGAGATATTTGTAAGCGAGAAGCCAAAGGAGCCGTCCACTGCCATACTTACAAACCAGGATCTGCACTGATCGATAGGCAGGGCATACATCACAGCCTCGGTGTAGTACACATAGATGAAGGTTGAGACGGAACTAGAAGGGTCTTGCGATGGCTTGGTGACGAGGTCGATCATGTCGTCAAAGTCTCCTTTCTTCGTTGGATCTGACATGGTGCCGCAAGTGATCAGGAGGGCTAGTCGTTCATTAGCAACTTCATATAGCTCTCGGTGTAAAGGGAGACGAACAGTCATCGAGCACTATGCACCACATCTGCGCAACATGGAAGCATGTACCAGGTGGCACATGTCCAGTCTGGCACACAGCCTGTTGCATGTCTCTCTCCGCGGATACCCCTGAATACTGCTCCTGCAATAGTGTTCGGGTGGGAAAGGAACCAGAGGTTGCGGAGGAAAGAGTACCGGTGTACTTCTGCAATGAGAAGTACGGTATGCAAAGCCAAGTAGCTGTCCGGGCAGGCATATTCTTCGTTTTGGCTGAGTTGCCTGTGTCTAACTTGACCTGCAGCATTCCGGGCTCCATGTGCTTAACGTTCGAGCCCTTGGAGGTCGGAATGGACTTGATGGAGTATTTCTTGACGTCGGACAACAGTCTGTTGAGACCGTGGTCGTCGGCGTCTGATAGTCCGCCGATGCGTCCTACTTCTTTCTGCGACGATGTCAGCACCAGACGACGACACGATTCCCAGCAGCAGTTCCTACCGAGAGCTCATCGAAGTTCATTGTCGTCTGCGCAATGTGCCTGGAACCGGTCAGTGATAACCATCATTCGACGCGCGTAGTAAGGCCATACCTCCACCGAAACAGCGGCTGCCGCTGTCTCTTCGAGTCCAGCACAGCAGTCAACTTCACCGAGTGCGATCCTTCCGGAAACCCATCGCCAGTATACTCAGACTGGTAGATCCTGAGCGGACGGACGACTTTTGCCCCCGAAGCTGCATCAGGGCTTGACCCACGGGGTCCCCTTTCCCCGTTGTTGCTTCCAACCGCGGTAGAGATATCCCCAATCGACCCGCTCAGCGTGGTCGACGCATCCTGCGATGGCTTACGCGACAGGTGAGACGGGTTGAACTCATAGATCCTGCGCTCGTAGTAAGGGACGTAGGAATCATAGGACACGTCGCTGCCGCTGTCCCACGGTGTGTCGCTTTCATCGTCTCTCTCGATTTCGGCGGCCGGTGGGGGAGGCACAGAGTGCTCATAGTACCAACTCGGTGGCAGCGGTGGTAGGTCGTAGCTAGACGATGGCTCTCTCGCGGGGCCGGCATCGTAGCTCTCCGGGTCGGAGTAGATCTCCGCCTTGCCCAGCTTGTCCTCCCGCTCGAAGTACCGCTCCGTCTTGATGACCCTCTCCGGCGGACTCGTGGAGCGAGAACGACGACGATCCAAGCTGGCAGGGGCAGGCGGACTGGCCGACCGAGCGCGACGCCGTTCCTGACGCTCAGCACGACCCATGTCCTCCTCTTTTAACCTCCTCCGCTCCCGTTCCCATTCCAGTCGGAACTCCTCCTCCCTCCGCTTGCTCTCCTGTGCCCGCTCATATTTCTCACGTTCCTCCCGCTTCAGCAGCTCGAGTTCCTTCTCATATTTCAGACGTTCCTCCTGACTCCGGCGTTCCCTCGTCAGCTCGAGTTCCTGATGGATGCGCTGCAGCTCCAGCGCCCGCCTTGCCCGTTCAAATTCGTCGTCCCTCTCATAGTCGTCCGTGGACCGTCTCTCACGAGGACGCGGCCGGCTGGGGAAGTCTTCAACGAACCCATACTCAACAAGTCCCTCCGTGTCCCTCGCATGCCGCGGGAACGGAGGGGGCGGCTGAGGCGCAGGCCGGTAGTCATCGTACGAATCCTGGAACCGGACGCGCTGAGGGGGGCGCTCACGAGCGGCTGGTTCTCCTTGCTGCCAGGGCCGGACGGGTGGTGGCTCTGAGCGGCCGTGCGGTGTATTGTCTCTCCTGGGCACGTGACGGATGCCCGCCGGGAGGAGGTGGCTGTCGCTGGACCATGTCCGGTCCGGGGTGTCTCTGCTATATCTTATCGACATGATTGCGGGCAACGCTTCTCTCTTTCCGGACCTAGATACTCATCTCACATGAATCAACATATTTCGTGAACAGATAAGAAGGATCGCAGCTCACGAGGCTGCGGCGCGACCTGCACCATTATATGTACGCACCTCACCGCCGAGAACGACAAGGGTGTGTAGATGGCTGGGATACACACCAGCCAATCATCGCTGGCGCTATGCCTCGAATATCTGCGGCTGACCGCGCTATAATAGTGACAGGGGTCGCACAACATCCGATCCACTGCCGAGTCCGTCAGCTCTTAAATGAACGACTCACCATCGTTCGTACGACCAACTTCACCACGAGGGAAGCCAAAAGATCCTAACAATACCGCTGTATGCATTCGTCGCTACGGGTTATCCGTTCTAGCTACGCCCCCTAATCATATTAAAGAGCAAACGCCGGGTGACGCCACAGAATCGACGTCCGGGTATCTTCCGTCCTTTTTCCCTTCATTTCCTTATCCCATCGCCTCCTTTTTTTGGGTGCGCCTTTTTTACGCCTTTTCGAAATTGCAGGAACCATAATGAAACTTGGTGGAACTTATAGCAAACCAGTGCTTTCCCTCGTCGTGGTCCTCGCTCCGTCCTTCCCTCACGGTCGGCCACTGATCCTTCCTGCGAGTTGTAGAAGAAGCCCACCGTCATTACTGCTTCTTCCATCCCTCATCCGTCCTTCCGTCTCTTCCAATATAGCAATATCCGTCCGTCCCCCGCGTCATAATATAGCTCAAAAGTAACGACATACGCTCATGCACTAGACGTCGTTCTCGTCCTTTTCCTCCCCCGTCAGATCCCACTCGATCTCCTTCTCGCCCTCCGGGAGAACCACCTCATTATCCTCGTCGTCATGGTCGCCACGTTGTTCCCCACCGTCGCCGATCTGCTCCCTCACGGCGCTCCGGAACTTATCCGACAAGGACGAGGAGGGCCGATCCTCGGCCGCAGTCTGGTACTTAGACGAGCTTGCGGAGAAGGACAGCGGCTGCTCCTCGCCCGCAGTGTGGTACTTAGACGACGTTGCTGAGAGAGGAGAGGCTCCCCTGGGCGGCAGCTTGATCTGGCGGGACCCGAGGCGGAAGTGCAAGGGCCGGGGGTGGTGCGTGCCGATGCCGGGGTCGGTGATTGTCATCTCCTCGGCTGCGGTCTGGTACTGGGAGGACGCGGTGGACTCGGGCGAGGTGTCATTCGAGGCCTGGGAGACCTGGGAGATGTGGTGGCGGGAGGGGGTTATGTTGCGCGCGGCGGGCTGGTCGTGGGTGCTTGAAGCAGGAATGGGCTCGGGGGAGGGAGTCTTGGTGCGAGTATCGTCCACCTGAGCGCTAGATGCTGCCATCAGGTTGAGCGACCGGTTCTCGATGCGCGAGGTGTTGTCCTCTCTACGATCAAGGGTCGGAATAGGCTCAGGAGATGGGGTTTCGGCCCCCAGGTCGTTGTCGTCTTGACCTCTGGGAACCTGGAGGCGGGCTTCGGCATCGACCCGCGAACCGTCCGTCAGGGGCATCTCCGGACGATACATTGCATCAGCCACGGGTGCGAGGGGCTGCTGATGCGAGGGGAGCCGCTGGTGCAGATGCGTGTCGATCATCGGTGCGACATGCTGCTGGCTCCCAGAACGCTGCTGGCGAGAGTCCGTATCGAGCACAGGCGCAATCTCCTCCTCGACCACAGGCATAGGCTGGCGAGCCGAATCATGGCTCCCGCCTGCGCTCTCGTCTCGACCTACCGGGCCCGGCTGACGCAAAGGCGTGTCGACCTGACAACCAGTCTGCTGCTCTCCATCGCGCGAGCCCTGAACCTCATTACCAGTCTCAGCATCTCTCTGTCTCCCCGCCCTCGGGGTCACATCCTCATCCTCCTCAACAACTTCTGCCTCGCTCTCCCTCGGCTCCCCGACGATAGTCTCCCCATCGTCGTCGTCATCGTCATAAACCTGAGCCTGGAGCTGAGCCTGAGCCTGGAGCTGAGCCTGGGCCTGGGCCTGGGCCTGAACCTGACCATACCGCCAGCGCATTGCCTCGTTGTCGTCGTACCCGTCATAACCATACCCGATGTACCCCATGGCCCGGAATGCTACGTTGTCGAATGTGACCGAGCCATATAGTGTCGTGCCCTCCCACTCTGATCTGAAAGTCGGCTCGAACCCCGGATTCCCGCACATCCACATGATGGAGACGTCCATCAGTCTAGCCATCTCGATCCGTATGGGCTTCATAATGTCATTCCGCTCCTGGTTGAATGCCATCTGCATGGCTTGCTTCATGGGGATGTACATCAGGTGCAGGTTGGGGTCGCGAAACATGCGCGGCATGAGCGAGGTGAGGATGGCGACGATCTCCCTCATGGCGCGGAGGGCGAACTCCTTGTGCCTGGTGGACCCGATGGATGCACCGCAGATATACTGAAAGACGTTCTTGCGGATGCAATCCCCGTCTACGGGGTTGTCAGGAGACAGGGTGCTGCCTGCGTAACCTGGATGACGGTTAGTGGACGGCTTGGGAAGGATGGAATAAAGATGGCTTACCGTCATGGTACAAGAACCACAAGGCGTGGCCGAGTGTGTTGGCTTCGTGACGGGCTTCACCGCAGTCGACGGTGATAGGATGGCCATTCTGTGTGAGCATCGGTCAGTATCGCCTTTTCATCAGGTTGCCTGTAGCGGTTCAGATTGATATCCTTACGGGATCGGGTGGCGGGAGGGCATCTCGGAACCACGAGGACTGTGCCTCGAGAATGTCCCGGTGCAAGTACCAGCGGGCAGCACCGCACACAACATAGACGTCGAAGCCGACTGCGAATTGCCAGAGACTATTTGATGATCTTGTTAGTTCAAGTCCAGGAGGCGACGGTGGTTGAGGAGGTTGAGTGACTCACTTGGCGTTCGAGTTGGCAATCTCCCGCCTCATGGCACTACGCTCGCGCTCACGCTTAACTTGGCCAGCGTATGCAGAGGCCTCTCGGGCTTGCTGGATGGGGCGTACCGTGGGACTGCGGCGGCGGTTTTTGCTGCTCCTCATCTCATCCGGTCTGGGCGGGACATTCCTGATGATGTCCATGCTGACCGGCTGTGCGGGCTGTATGGGCGCTGGGTCGGGGTACCACGCACCCGGAATTGTGTCAATGAAAGGCCCATATACAGGACCTGGTGGTGGATGATAGCCTTGCTGCGGGATATGTTCCGGCTGCTGGTAGTAACCCGCGGGCTGGTAGTGCTCAGGCTGCGGGTGGTAGCCTGGTGGGTGGTACTGCATGGCCGGTTGGTGATAGTACGTTGTCTGATTGTACTGATGGCCCGGGTAGTACCCAGGTTGCTGATAATGTTCGGCTGGCGTGTAGTAACCGGCCTGCTGCTGGTAATGCTCGGTAGGTTGTGGCTGATAATAACCTTGTTGGTGGTAAGCCTCGCTTTGGTAATATGATCGTGGGTGCTGCAGGTTTTGCAAGTTGCTCAACCTGCGGGCCTGGTTGGTGTACGAGACTCGAGGTTGATGACGAGGTGAGAGGTGGAGAGAAGCAGAAGAAGTAGAACTGGGTTCAGGTGTCTGTGTTTGTACCTGTGCTGGCTGCTTATAGCCTTCTTGGCGCGATGCGACAACTGCGGCTTCTGCCACTTGCTGCTCTGCTGTGGCTGCGGCTTGTTGTCTGGCTAGATAAGCTTCTTGTTCCATCCTGACTAGCTCTTCATCTTGTTGGCGTCGCAGTGTTGTGGCTAGATTACCGAAAGGGACAATTGGGACCCTCCGATCCGCATAACGATCATAAAAGTTTGGACGAGGATTAGAGTTTGAGCTGTCCACAACATCAGACCAACTCAAATTCGTGCTGGCAGGGACTCCACTAGCGGTTCCTGGTCCAGAACGTGTCGACGATGCACGCTGCCTTCCTGACTGACTAGGCTGCTGCCATCCAGACCGTCCAGGTGTCCTCGAATTACGACCCCATGTCCTTGACTGTGCCGAAGCTGGCGGGTCATGTCGGTTGGCTGTCGGCTGCTGACGCCAGGGCGTGCTCAGCTTGTTGTCCTCTGGCTTTTTGTTCTCGTCCTTCTTCGCACGAGGCGTTCGGTCCTTCTTGGCAGTTGCCGGTGTCTTCTTCTTTGGCGACGCATCACCATCACCCTTGGGAGCAGTTGTGCCTTTGGATGACTTAGCCTTTGGACTGCCTGGCTTCCGGCGAGGGGTCGCTGGCGGAATAAGGGGAGTAGCAGGCTCAATACGAGGGGCAACACGGGGTACCAGGGGAGTCTTCTCCGCTGGAGCCTTGTCACCCTTCACAACCGAAGCCCATGTGAGTGGTCCTCTCTTCTGCGGTGACTTTGACGCCTTCATGGTCTTAGCTTTGGCTGGCTGCTCAGCTTTGGTCGGTGTTGTCTTGAACCACGCCTTCTCTGGAGAGTGACGCTTCTGGCACAGAAGTTCTGCTGCTTTGGCGGTGCCGAGTGGTGCTGCTGACTTCTGAGGTGACTCCGCCGCTTTCTTGGGGGATGATGACTTTGCCGATTTCACCACATTCTCAATAGCACGCAGCAGTTCTGGTGCGCTCGAGACTCTCTTCTCTGGAACGGGTGGGGTAGTAGTCCCGGCTGTTTGTGGGTTATCAGCGCCCGGTGTCTTCTTGCTTGTTTGCTTGCTCCCAGCTTCTGTCACCAGAGTGGCTTCTGACTTGTCGTTTGTGCTGGTTGCCGGCTTGTTTGCAAGCTGCTTTGACGCAGCTTCTGTAGCACGCCGGATAGCCAACTGTTGGTCGGCTTCTTCCCAGGCTTGCTCGGTAGCCTCGTCCGCAGCCCAAGCATCTTTGGGGGGCTGCTTCTTTGGTGGTGGGATGTTCTTACGGGTCATGGCAGCATAGGACATGACGGGCTTGCTTGCAGCAAGTGCGGGCTTTGGCGACACTCCACCGTGCTTCGCTTTCAAAGAGACACCGGGTTCCGACATGGATGTTTCTTTGACCGTTGTGGTGGAAGTGCTCAATGCTGCGCCAGGAGACTTGAGTGACACCGCGCCCGGGGACTTCAGCGATGGCCACTCTGGGACGGGCGATGCAGCAGGAGCAGCAGGTTCTGGCGCCGCGATTGGTGAGGCTACAGGCTCTGAAGCGCTCTGCTCTGAGAGTGGTGCAACTGGCTTTGCCTGAGTCGCTACAGGCGACGGCGACGTCATGATGGTCTTCTTTGGCGACGCGCTGCTATCCGACGTCGCTCGCGGACGCAAAGCGGGCGTTGGTGCTGCAGACTCCATGCTGGGAGGTACCTTGGAAGCCTCGGCATACGACTTGGGTCGTCGATGCTTTGGTTTGTTTGGAGCCTTTTCAGGATCCATGGTGAGAGGGGGGTTTGATTGAAAGCAAGGTCGATAAGCAGAATGAAAGGAAGGGTTGGAGAGGTAAGAGAAGAAACCCTTTTAAACTTCTGGGCGAGAGAGTGTTGTTTGTGCTGACTCTCAGAGCTCCAGATTACTCGTCAAGAGACGGTAACGCGGAAGTACGAAGTCGTCAACACTTGAAGCGTGAACTGCGAAGACGGTGAAGTGAAGTTACGAGGACGGGAGGCAGACGGCAAATCGATAACGAGTTACCAAGTGATGCTGTTGGTCAGAGCGTTCACTGGGTTGCAGCAAATCCGCTAGTGAAGAGAGCCTCGCGTCTGGGCCGGTGAAGGCCTATAGGGAGTCGGTCAGGGTCCTCCACCTATACCTACAGCGTCCCTCAGGCCATACTAGGCGGACGGGATAGCTTCGGCTGCTCCCGAATAGGGCTGTAGGGCTGCTGCACGTGGTTATATCAGGGGGAAACTCGCTAACTGGTCGCTGTGGCAGATCTTCGTTTGTCAGCACATTGTCCAAGTGAAGCTGTTCTCCTCTGTTTCAGTCATTGGGGCTCCAGGGGAGACTCACATAACCCTAAGGATATATCTGACAGTCTTTTGCAAGATGATGAACGCTGTTGGGGATGGTCAGGTCACATGTTTAGTTGTTGTTCTCCGGAAGAAGAGCTCCCAAACTGACCAGTCGACATATGTCAACCCCTTGGCACCTGCTTTCGATGTGCCTACCCGCAGTTCTGGCAAGCCACCACCCGTTCGCTACCAGGTTTCCATTCCCCACAAGTCGTTTGGAGTTCAGAGTTGGGATGTGATATTCTGAGGGTGGGGGTTCGCTTGCAAGGTGTCGATATCCGTTCCAGGTGTTCGAGTGCCAGTCGTTCTGTCTGAACGCCGCTTCACCACTGTCGTGCCACTGTCTGCTCGGGTGAAGACTCTGGTCATGGGTTCGTCGACTGCGATACCGAGTTAGAATCATGTACATGATATGTTATGCACGTCACGACTTCCAGTGTGTCGGTATGAGGCTCTGAGTAAGAATGCAATTGCCCCTGGTAGTGTCGTTCCCTGGTGAGGTGGCTAACTTGTGTGGTAGTCTCCCCGGATGACACCCTCTCCTTGTGTTTGCCCTCCTGGATCTGTGTAAACATCATTTACTGAACATGACAAGAGCTTCCATTCAGGCCTCTTTCATGTCGACATAAGTGCCTAGGTGTCCGTCGCTCCGTTCGTCGTGACACTAGTGACCTGTTCATTTGAGGATCTACTCGAGTGACAGCCTGCTCACATGTTTGTCCCTGCTGCTATTGCCTACTCGGAGAAGTAAGAAGCACATACCTTACATAACACCAAGGAAGCTTCCACTCCACAGCTTCTGTTGTGTCGATGTGAGCGTCGAGTGTTCATCGTCTCGCTGTTCATCGTGATCGTCTACTCGTATGGTCGTCTGTTCGCTCGACACTCCGGTCAAAGCGTTGTCCTTCTCAACGCCGAAGGAAGCATCACATTCAACTTACATATATCATCCTTGTCACAGCTTTCAGTATGTCGGTATAAGCCTCCGAGTGCCGGCCGTGTTGTTGGTGTCGCCGTGTGAATGTCCCCCCTGATGTAGAGGTAAGCATCACGTATATGGCACGTATATAGTTCACAACATAAGACACAACATAAGACAACAAAAACAATAACGAGCACATGAAAGGGTCAAACCCATTGGGTATATAACTAAGGGTAAAGCAATGGCTAGCCAAGTCTGTCTCTAAGTCGTCGGCTTCATCATGAATATCTTCGCGTTGTGTTAGCGTCGCTCATCAGCAGAGGATTAAGGGGGAAGGTAAACATACCTGAGCAAGAGCTTTGGGATCCGCAAAAGCCATCCTCTTCTGCGCAATGAACCGAGCTCGTGACCGATGGTGAAGAGGCGTCGACGTGCCGCTTGTTGTCGGAGTGGGCGTGGAGGTAACAGTGACAGCCTCGTCTGTGTCTTCCGACTCCACAGATACATCCTTCTCTTTCCTCCTCTTCTTCTTGGATCGCTTCTGCTCGGTGTCGGAACCCTCGTTGCTCTTGGACTCCCGGTCCTTCTTGCGCTTCTCCTTCCTTGCCATCTTGGCTGCACGGTCAGAGGCAGCTTCGGTGTGGCTGACATCGTCGGTCGTGGTGGCCTCTGCCTCAGTCTTAGAAGACTTGGACTTCTTAGACTTCTTGCTCTTCTCCTCTGCCTTGGCATTGTCCTCGCTCTCGTCGGTGTCCTTCCTCTTCTTTGACTTTTTCTCTTTCTTCTGCTTCTTTAGCCTCTTCCGGCTCTCCTTCTCGGTCTCGCCCTCGTTATCACTATCGGACGACTTTCTCTTCTTCGACTTTTTCCTCTCATCCTTGGGCTCCTCTGTGTCTTCTGCCTTCCTCTTCATGACCCTCGTCAACTCTGCCATCTTAGGCTCCGACTCCGACTCCTCTTCACTAGACTCACTCTCACTCTCATCCGACACGACATCCTCCTTGTCCGCCCTCTGCTCCTTCGAAAGCGTCTCCAGCGCCTCAAGCGCCTTCGTCTCCTGGTCGCCCACAAGCCAACCGCCCGGCACGAACCTCATAGCCCCAAACTTCTGCTCGATGTACGTATTTCTCAGCACTGCCATCCTCTTCTCCTGCACCTGCTCGATCTCCTTCTCGCTCTTGCCGTTCAGCCGTCCCAGCAGGTCCTGGAAGGCATCGAGACCTGTGCACTGGTCGCCATTGTTCCGCTTCGCTCCGAGGCCGAGACTGTCCTCCTTCAGCACGACCTTGATGTGGGACGCGCTGGCGGCGGTGTGGTGCTCGGCGTGTGCTGAGTTCTGGGCTCCGAGGAACTCGCCTGGCGTCCAGCCGGCGGCGCGGAGGATCTTCTGCCCGAATGTGCTGGTGTTGCGCGCCCAGTTGTTGTTGTTCGGGTCAGTTTGGATGAGTTGCCTCCTGTGATACTGTTAGCAGGGCAAGGCCCTGTGCTTCAAAGGCCAGAGATATACGGACCTCTTGGGCGCTGAGAGACCCATCTTGAATGCGATGCCTGATGTTTGTTATCAGACCGCAATGTTGAAGATAGAGGACTTGGAGGCTGCGATAACGAAAATTTTGGCGGGGATATTCTGCCGTGAGCTGGACGGGACGGGTACTCCACTTTGTGCGACAGGGGTGATTCACCGCCTTCTAGCTGCCGAAGAGGTGCTTCATGCCAACGCAACCCATTCACAGATCGTGTTAATGAACGTTTCATCAATGGGTGCCATCTACTGTGAATTCTATCATTCCGCTATCTTATGTGCAGACAGTCTAACGGCTCACCCCTTGCTTGGCTTTCTCTGCTCCTGCTTGGGAGCATAGAGCAGTTGGCTGTCATCCGAGCCACCACCATCGCAGACAAGCCCTGCAAACCTCCTGCTCTGTCTCCCAGCATGGCCCGTCCGAAACCCTGGAGCTCCTAAGAATGCTATCAACGTTGTCGAGACCACCACAAGATCACCCGTTGCCACCATCCTGCGCCCTAGAGTTGAGAAGATTAAACGCCCATCAAATTCAGAGTTGCCATGCGCCGTCTAACCCATATGTGCACGTCTCTTATCATACACGTCCTTTTGTTACCCTCTCCTCATACTTTGAAGCCAAACCCAGCCATGCAACTCCGGTATTGGTCGATCGTGCTCTTGCACTCTATGCTCGGGTCGGATCCGGTCGAGAAGAGCATGCACTCGTCGCGCTTCGCCTTCTCGTCTTTGCATACGCAGCATGGCTATACAACACAAAGGCTATTAGCAAATGCTAGGTATAAACCGAAAGGGTGTGTGAGAAAAGTACCTTGGGCTTCGAAGCAGCTGCGTCGGAGGAACTCGCCGCCGCAGCGGGATTGCTGTTTGCGCCGGGGGTAAGGGAAGCTGCATTGGAAGAAATGGTTAGTTCTAGAGCTTCAATTTGAACAGCTGAAAGACTTACGCATGTTGAGAGCTTGAGAGGCCATGATTTGGGGTATGTGGTGAGGTTGGTCGAGGGCAAACGAATGTCAGAAAGTGATCTCGAATTGGGTGACTGAAGCGAATCGCCTGAGCCGATTTGTCAGTCGCGATCGCAACTTTTTGGCCCGGCTTTTGCCGAGGCGCGCCTGCCGTCATCGATGGGCCAGTCACGTGAGTGGGCCCCTATTTGCTCCTTCCGTCAACAAAACAAACTGGAACTTGAACTTCAAGTGTTGAGGGGTTGAAGGTGTACTTGATTTCGCCGCATATATGTCTCTTCTGGATCCATTCAATTGATGGACTAAATCTGATGGTCCATGTGATTGCTTCTCCTTGAGATCTACAATCAACCAGGGCAGAACCGTTCCGCCGGATGCGATCACTTCGGATCAAATCTACGCCATCATTACCCCAGGTGAGGCAGAAGTTACCGCCTGTCATATCAGACGATTGTGTCGAGGAAGACTTCCCAACACCCGTTCATGACGAAGAGCGATTCATAGTGCGAGTGCACAAACCGGTCAACCCTCCAGGCGGTGGGCGCCCCACATGATCTATTTCCACCGGGGGGGGGGGGGGGGGGGGGCTCCTCGTGGGCGACTGAGAGCCCGAGTGCTGGTTTTACGTCTCGGTGGTGTAGCTGTCGCTGTCCGGCATCGACGCGCCCCTGAGCATCCGTACCCGTCCACGATATATGATTCGCTTGATGGGCTGAAATGGGCAGGCGAAACCCTGTTCTCGACCAGAAAGCAACCGGGTCCTGGCAACCACTTGCAGACGGCACAGAATGTCCAAAGGATGGGCATTGTTCTTCACATATTCCAACAGAAAGTCAGGTTGAGGTTAAGGGTATTCGTTATCTATCTAAGGGTAAAGTAAACAAACTCGCATCCATCAATCCCACCGTCTCAGCCAATGTTTATCGCTAAGCGTAACCTGCGGAAGTACCAGACCCCCCCACAAACCGTGTTGCCGTCCCTGTTACCATGCTCTGAACTCGCAAGACGCCAAACTCCGAAGCCGCGGTCGCGCCCAGCACCCTGAACACAGGCGTAAACCAAGAAACCAGTCGAACGAGCAGGACCACCGCCAACTAGATGCCCACAGCATGGCTGAACACCTTGGCCGCCAGCTGGGTAAGCAGCCTAGCCCTTTCGTCTTGCGGGAGTTCCTATTTCACATCGTTAGCCATCCATCCACACCCGTTCAACCATCCCCCGCCTCGGGGAAAAAGAAAAACTCACCTGAAAGACCGAATAAACACTCTTGCCCTTCGCATCCCTCACCGCCCCCAACCGATTCCCGGCCACTGCACCACCAATCAGACCCGGGAAATTCCCGATGATGAACCCCAGCCCGGCCCCGCTCACCATCCCGATCATGCTCCAGAACCTGCCGATGGGCGTGTTCGTCCCCACCTCGGGCATCCCCTCCTCCCGGAGCATCTCCTCGAACACGTCCGCGAACTGCGCGTTCTCCGTCTGCTGGCGCGCCTGGCTGTCCCCGCCCTGTCCGCCCTGCCCGCCGGTGAAGTAGTTCCACGCCCAGCTGTAGGCGCTCTGGCCCGTGCCGGCGCTGCCACTGGGTTGGGGCTCGTCGGCGGTGGGGACGGAGTCGTCCGCGTCCGTGCCGGCGAAGGGGTTGGTGTAGGACGCGCGGGAGGAGGAACCACCGAAAAGCTTGCGCTGCGCGTCGTATTCGCGTCGCCGCGAGGGGTCGGAGAGGGTGTAGTAGGCGTCGTTGACTATTTGGAACTTGCGGGTGCGGATGGGGCGTTCTTTGGAGTCTTGGGGGACGCGGTCGGGGTGGGTTTTGAGAGCTGCTCTGGAGGGGACATTAGTATGGGACAATGAAAGGGAGGGTGGTTTTGGTGAAGCTCACTTCTTGTATGCATCACGTATCTGGGTCGTTGAGGCATTCTCGGGGATCTCGAGGATGGCGTAGTAGTTGGGAGGAGCGCCGGTGGACGTCATCTTGGCTTGTAGATGTGTAGCTTTAGGAATTCGGGTATTTTGTAAGTTAAGTAATAAAGAGTGTAGTCGCAGGCAATACCCAGCTTGCCTGGGCTTATGAGGATATGGTAGGTGGTTGCAGTTGGGTCAAGTCAGGCGGTGCAAGGCTCAGCTGGTGCAGATGCCGATGTGTTGAAGTGGTTGCAGAGCAGACGTCATTGTGTGGCGCTAAGAATGTGGCATATGTGGCTTGTTGGCATGTGCCGAGGGAAAATGTGGCTTGAAGCGAGGTACGTACCGCTGACCGTTGCTTGTGATTTCAACCGTGCGGGTCCTGGGGGACTTGGAGGTCCACCAAGCATCTGCAGGGACCGGTCTGGACCTGAATCCCCTGAATTCACCACGAGTACTGTGAAGAAGGGATGCCGACGAGGAGAGTCAAAGACATATGCAATTTTTCGCTCCCTGCCCGGGCTACTATACTATCAAACGGAGAGAAGCCAAATCTAACCACGCCCAAACCACCCATCACGTTATGCGGATACAATAGCTTTTACCACCCACGCAATTCCATGCAATGGCCTATAAAAACATCCAAGGCCGGCTCATATAGCAGTGAAGACGCAAGGCTGGCGCTTTACCTCTTCTTATTCTTGCGCTTGCCAGCCTTGCCCTGCTTCTGGCTGGCGCCGCTCGCCTTGGCGGTATCCTTGCCCAGCGACTCGGTGCTCTTGTCGAGCATCTCAAAATCATCAGCGGAGTCGGTGCTGGGCGTCCTCTTGCCGGGCTCTGAGTCTTCCTCGTCCTCAGCAGGCTCCTCGTCGTCGAACTCGTCGTCGGAGCTGTCGTCCTTGTTGCGCTTGTTAAGGACGCGGCCGACGGTCAGCTGGTAGAACCAGAGGGGCAGCCGAACCACCGCGGTGTCGCTGATTGTAGGGCGGGCGATCTCGTTGGGCTGTAATATGTTAGCAAACGCTCAGTCGTGTGAGAGATTGAGAAGGACTCACATCAAGCAAGAACTCCTGCATGTTACCATCCTCATCCTCCTGCTCCAGGTAAACATCACCCAGCGAATCAACAACCAGGACCTTGCCATTCTCCGCGACGACCCTCTTCTTCGATCCCGTCGGCCCCGTGCCAGCCTCCTGCGGTCGCGGCGTAGCAGCGCCACTACCCGGCTTGCTCGTCGCTGCCGCTGCCCCCTTGCGACCCCGCCTGCCTCCCTGAGCAACCCTCTCCTTATCGGCCTCCTTCCGGGCATCCTTCTCCTGCAGCCGCCTCATCTTGCGGTTCATCGGCATAGCCCGACCGTTCTCGTCCTCGTACATCTGCTGCTCCCTCGGCGCCGGCGCCGGCGGCTGCACAGCAACCGGCTGCGCATCTACGCCGGGAATATTCACCCCCAAGTTCTCGCCCCAGGCCGCATTGCGGGCATACTTGATGTAGCGCTCCACAAACTCCCTCTGGCGCTTCCACCCCATGTACAGAGCGATGTAATGCGCCGCTCCACCAGCAAACAGGAAGACGCCGACGACAACGGTTCCAAAACCAGGCCGGTAGCGGGAGTAGTAGTACTCCGTCCCCTTCCACTTGGGGAACCCATTGGCGAGGAAGTAATCGTAGCGTTCCCTCCCGGGACCCCTCAGCACGTTGGTCACAAGACTCAACCTCGTCTGCCTCTCGGAAGCGCGCTTGACGGCAGCCTTGATCTCGGCCGAGGAGGGCTGCTTGGCGACCTTAACGCCCGTCTTTGACTTCTTGGCCTCTACTTTGGCGGCGGCCGCGCGCTCGGCGGCGAGATTCTGCTTGACCTTGTCCGGGTGCAGGGAGCGGGTCTTCTTGCGGTAGGCCTTGTTGATCTCGTCTTGCGAGGCGAAGGGCTTGATGCCGAGGAAGTCGTAGAAGGTTATCTCGGGCGACTCGTGGGCTGCGAGTTCGTCGCGGAGGCGGAAGATTTCGCGGTCTGTTTTGGGGAGGAAGGGATTAGCTTGTTGTGCTTGGGATTCTTGGGTTGCAGGGGTTCGAACTCACCTTCTTTCGACCAGGCGGCCGAGAGAGGCGTCAGAATGGCCAAAAGGCCGAGGGTTAGAGTCGCGATCCTCATCGTTGCATGTTTGACTCGTTGGGCTTCGGGTTGTGTCGAGTTGTGACAGGTCCGACATAGAAAAGTGCCAGCTAAGAAGTTCTGGGGTTGCAGGGATCCCTAGCTGTGAAACTGAGGCCAGCTGGCACTTGGGCGGGTCGCGGCAAGCCCCAGGTGGCTGAATGTTTTAACCTCCACCTCCTTTCTCACCTACCCTATACATATCCCTTCGAGGGCCATAACTGCTAAGCCGAGTTCGTCACTCAATGAACAACGGAAGAGGAACGTACATGATACCTCAAGACAATATTACATGTGGCTCATTGGGTTCCAGAGTCGTACATGTAGCTATTCCTCATCGACCCAAGCTCCTGGAATCTGAGGTCCCGTTTCTTCCTCTTCACTCGTTCCTTCGACCATTTGCCAGAATTGCCGGGCAAATTCGGGATGAAGATAGTAATCCGTATCCCAAACCATCTTCAACTTCTTCAGACGATCATCGTAGGTTAGACCCGTAGGCTGGGCTGAAAGCCACGATGGCCCCGCGGGCCAAAGCTTGCGCTATTCCATTCCCATGCAGGCGGAAGCCTCTCAGGACCGGTCCAGTGATTCTCCTCCGTCTCGTAGAATTTCTTGATTCTCTCGCAGTATGCTTTCATATCGACCCCCTGGCCTTCCAGGACCTGGAACCAGTATCGGTTGAGAAATGACCATAGCCTGTCTCGATCCTTGAATCCGGGGCAGTGCGCATTCCGCAAGGCATCGCAAATGATGGCAACCCCAGCTTGTAACAAGGCATCCGGTAGCGCAGCCTCATGCGAAGATTCGTTTCGGAAAGTTGCAGTTATTAGTTCCGCCCACTTGTCCTCCCACAACCATCGTCCATTCAATCTCTCGTCCATGGAACAATCTTTACAGCCAGCAGTGATCGAGAAGGCGGGCTCCGTATATCTCGGAACTGCGCCCTTATCAGCAGCGTCCGGAAGATCATCTCCGAGTCCTTCGCGAGTGTCTGTACAGCGGAGGAAAACGGAGTCTGGCAACCCCAGCCCTTTCCAAGGTAGTCTGTTGAGTTTGGAGCATGGGGCGCATATTTATCCGCACCCGCAAAGGGAGGCTATAGAAACACTCTGCCCCGAAGAACTGCAGCGCCGCCTCGAAATCCTAGATATTTCGGACTTTTGAAATGATAGAGCAAGCTATATCCAGCCAGCTTGCATACCCCCCCGGCAGCTTGCCACCAAATAAAAATCTCATGGCCCAGCGAAACTTCTCTGGGTCTTTCCATATATCCGAAGCACGCCCAAAACCAAAAAAGCCGAGCTGCGCCTTCGCCTTTGGTGTACGTCTGACACCCAGGTGGTATAAGTCCTTTACTAACCCGATGTCTAGACTGCCCCGGATCGCAGTCTAAAATAGGTATGAGCAACTGGCTTCGGTAATTGAGCGGTGACTCACATCAAGTAGACTGTACCCATACTCATCTATGTCAAATGGTGAAGCCGAACCACACCTGAAAAGATGAATCACCTTGTGGTGGTCACCCGCCAATACCTCAGCAATCACGTCCGATGTGTAGGGTATGGTATTGTAGGTCCTGATGTGGGTCTGCCAACCAGATACTACTCTAGAAACACTGAGCTGCCAAACTTTACGGGTTAGCCACACAGGGAACCTGAGTTGAACGTTACAGACTGGGTAACCTGTCAACAACACAATGCGCAGTTTGAAGTGGTGAGGACTGACTGACCGGGTTCCGAATTGTTCTTTGCAAGAAGCTCTAGGTCCACTATTTTAGTCTGCGGGTGTCGTCGGCGTTGTCCCTTGACAGGAAATAGCTCGGACTCGGGCTCGAACTTGGGTTGGGCTCGGGCTCGGGCTCAGACTCAGACTCGAACTCGAACTCCTCGGACGTATGAAGCTTGTCAAACTCGTTGAACAGGAGCTGTGATGACTGGTTCCTCTTCTCTACGAGAGGCATGATCCTAGCGATAATCAGATCCGGTAGACGGGCGTTCAAAGCACTGTGAAAGAGAAGATTAGCTCAGTCTTATACAGGATCCTCCAGGAACCAAACCACACTCACAACGCCGATGTCTGTTGAGCTAAACCCAGCAGCTGAACAGCACCCCGAAGCCGAGATTCACACCTCGCCAGCTGACTCTGTCCCAAAACAACCTTCAGCCGAGCCACCACCCTCTTCCTCTTCCGGACGGCATTGATCTCGCGGCCGAGATTATCGACCAAAGCCACGAGCTCATCCCTCGCCCGGCGGGCATACTCCAGAGCCGGACCGACAATGTTCTCACAGTTTTCGATGGCCTGAACCGCAAGTAAATTCTGCTCCATTGCGCCCAGAGAGATGCTCATGATGTCGACTTGCTGCATAAGGTGGGTGATGCTGTCTGGGACGTCTCAGACCTCGTTCCACAGGTTGCGCAACGCTATGACGCTCTTTCCGACGACCATGGCCACTTGGATGACAGCGATGCCGCTGGCAGCGACCCCGAGGGCTTCGGCCATGGTATTGGCTTGAGAGACACTCCAGAGATGTAGATGCAAAACGTTAAAGAGAGGCCACGATCTATTGGGGACTCAATGGGAGAAAAGACACAAGATCCGCTCACTGCGTGTATGTGCGACAGCCCAGTCTATACGTGAGTGGACGGCGGCCACGGCTGCCTCTCTTCGGCGCTTCGCCCCAGATCACCAGCACGATTTAAGGAGGAGACCGGTCTGAGGTTACATAACATGTCAGGAGCAGAATCATTGGACCAATTAGCCTGCTGTGATGCCGTCGGCCATGTCGCCGAACGAGCTCTGGAACGGAAAGGAGGTGACCGTTGGAAGCTCGTGCATGATATTTGCCTCCTCTCGAGGGGCCTGGCACACTGTCGCAGACCTCTTCATTGAGACCATTGGCTCAAGTTCCTGTTCTGGACAGTCGCTCGGGTTTCGCAATAGCCTGCGCCCCTACAGGGTCTGTGACGGTGGGCTAGGTGGCGTCCTCACAGTATTTCTCGGGTGTTGCGAGATACAGAGGTGAGTGTAAGTCTGATTAGCCCCGTCAGCGATCTTTTGTGGTTGATATAGAAGCGAGAGACCCGTCGCGATGCTCAGAGTGTGTTATGACGGATCCGACCTGGGCACCTCTCACAGTAACGCGACCAGTCTATTGAGACGGCTGATCAAGCTTATCGTCAAGCACTTGCTTGTTTGCTGCTGGACACTGATCGAAAACCATTCCGGCTTGAAGACAGCAGTACCACAGTAGGACAGACCGACGAGTTGTGGCTTGCGTGTAAGCCTTGTTCCTCAACTAGGCGCGGACGTCGGGCACCGTCGATCATTTCAGGCTGAGAGCAAAAGGGAAGCGTTCAGTTATGGTACGCTCCGTGTGTTGGCATATTGCTGGCTTCGATAATGCTGCCTGAACCTCTTCATTGGCGGTTGAAAATGGCAGTCTGACTTGTTGTTTGCTGGTTGGACCTTTTTGTGCTGAGCAATCCATGGACGATAGTAGCCGGGCGTGCATAAGTTCCCCGCTAATTGCCCCGCAGTTGCCACAGTAAGCCTGAAAGTTAGAGAGCTTCCAGGTTGTGGGTGAGGGAAGGAATAAAAAATAAAGGAAAGAGCGGGCAGCTGATACATCATACCGCCCTTCTCCAAGCCTTGAGTTGCCGTCTTTTCCCCTTTTATGTTCTCTTCTTCCCCAACATCCTCTCTCTCTCCTTATCTTTTTTCCTTCTTCGCCAACCTTTCTCTGATGGCCAGCACCGGGCTGTCGTACGGGAGGAGCTGGCACGGACCAGTTTAAGAAGACGGGGACGAGACGAGACGAGACGAAGCTGAAGTGGGACGAATTACCAAATCCCCGGAGTCTGGGAGGAGAGACGCCCGGACCACTCTGATTCGCAACGGCATTTGGCGTCATTCAGTTGAACACGATCACCGGAGCAAGCTCAACCCCTGAAAACGGATCAAAAAAACAATCTTCCGGTGTCGATACTCGGCCACATTAACAGGCTTTGACCTGAAATGTAAGTCAACCTCCATCACTTGAGCAATTGACCATTTGTCACGAGACAAGTCGTCCCTGATGAATGAAGAGGGTTTACACGTGCAAACCTCCCTTGAGAGCTGAGCCTAATCTTAAATTGCTGCCGCGCGTTTTCATTCGCTAGGAAATCTAATCGTAAAACTTTCTGACAGATATCCATTTTCACGACTTCGCGGCACCTCTTCATTCCTGGACCACGCGACTACTACCTGCTTGCACTCCTTTCACTTTAAACAACAAACCAACCATCCTTGTCTGTGAACCACAGTCACTCTCTGGCCTCGAATACACCTCTCCACGACATTACATCCCACTCGACTTGTCACCACCCGAAATCAACCAAGATGGCTCGTATTCAGATCCCCCTGGATGCCCTGACATCCCGCCTCAACCTCGGCGACCGCTTCTCCGGCATGCGTTCGACCTCGCTTACGCAGCGGTTCTCGAACCTACGCCCCCTCAGCGAGTTCTTCGACATCAAGCGCTTTTCCAAGCCTGCCAACTTCGCCGAGACCCAGTCGCGCGTCAACTACAACCTGGGTTACTTCTCGAGCAACTACTTCGTCATCTTCCTGATGCTCGCCATCTACTCCCTACTCACAAACATGTGGCTCCTGTTCGACATCATCTTCGTCTTCGGCGGCTCCTGGCTGATCTCCAAACTGGACGGCCGGGACCTGGAGTTCGGTAACCAGCGCATCACCACATCTCAGCTCTACACGGGAATGTACATCATTGCCATTCCCGTTGCATTCATTGCTTCGCCCTTCAGCACCCTCCTATGGCTGATTGGCGCCAGCGGCGTGACCATCCTTGGTCACGCTGCGCTATTGGACAAGCCCATCGACGAGGCTTTTTCCGGGGAGGCGGTCTAGGTGGTCGGCCGCGATCTCCCAAACATGCGCCCCAATGGGGAAGACCATCGAGGCGCGGTCGGAGGAGAGACAACGCGCGCGAAGAGGGAGGTATATTAGAGGACTTGTGGAACGCTGGTCGACGTGTGGTGGAGGAGGTCGACAGCGAGGAGGATAGTGATACACAGGGCGTTGGTTTGGCTTCTTCGGGCGGGTCACGGTTTGTGAGCGACCCGCTCCGGTTTACGGGAATAGACATAGGCGACGGAAATGGCGGGCGGTCACGTACCAGTTATATTTATCAGCAGGAGGATGAAGATGACGAAGACAGTACCTCGGAGGAGGATAACGACTCGGATGAAGATGCGGCAGTTCGTGGTGGTCCTGGAGCTATAGTGAGCGAGAGGGAGGAGGCAGTTGTCGAGTCGGCTCTGGAGCGGATACGGCGAGCTCAAGCGAAGGGCAAGAAGGATGTCAGGCTTACCCAAGAAGAGCTGGCAGCATTGGAACGACGACGGGAACGGATGCATGCACACGAGGAGGCACGCAGAAAACGAAAAGAGAAGGAACAGCGGTTTGCGGTCCCGCTCTCTCACTTGGAACCTCCGGTACGAAAACGGCGGTCAGTGGTTGCTGATGACGCGGTGTCGCAGCAAGCTGTCTCGGGCAGCTTTCGAGAGGATCCAGGCCGCGCAGTGTACCCACCTATGGGGTACTTCCCTCCACCTCTAGCCTCCTCTAGGTCTCGACCACGATCTGGCACAGCATCATCGCAGAGACCACCAAGCCCGCCTGTGGCACAACCTCGGACCCGGCCTCGGTCTGGCACAACATCGTCACATAGATCACAGAGACCGCCCAGTCGGGATCCCGCAGCGGACCGCTCCCAGACCAATTCACCCTTTCGGCCTTCTTACTCTCGGGATGGATATCCCCCTTCCTCCTCTCGTCATGTCTCTGATTCGGCATCTCGGCCTCCGTCCAGTTCATCTCGCCAAGACTCATGGCCCGGTTCTTACGGCCAGGCACCGCCTGCATCTATCTCGGCTCCTGCAATAGCGGCCCACCGGCAGTCGTCTGTTGATCCGCTCCGGTTCATGGCGTCCGACTCACGTGCTCCGGCTGGTCGTCGCAACGTTTCTGGACCCCCGGCTGGCACAGGCCATCATGTATATGACCCAGGCTATAGGCTCCAGGACCCCAGCAGGCGCCGTTCTGCACAGGATGACAGCGAAGAGACGGCAAGCGAAGACAGCGACGGCACCAGCGGGGAATACAACATTACCCGGGTCCCTAGTTCCGGCAGTGTCGGTGGAGCCCCCGTCACCGGCCGTCGTGGCCGCAGCCGCGAGGAGGTTATTGTCATCGAAGACTCCCCGGAGCCGGAACCACAGCCTGAACCTCGCAGGGAACGCGAACCGTCCACTCCGCGTAAGAAACAGTCTGGTGGTTCGTCTCCTGTCAAGCGCAAGCCTGTCGGTGGTGGTGGTTCGTCAAGTTCTCGACGGCGTAAGGGGCGGTAGGACTTCTTGACCCGTCGCGGCATCGGGTTTCATTGATGGTGTTCTTTCAAGGGTTACAGCGGGGCGGTTCCGGAAAAATACATGGACGAATGGGTTGGCTGCTCTTCTCCTTCTCCTCTTCTGATAGACTTTCCTGGTATGCATTCTAATATTTTGGTGTCGATCTGAAAGCCCCTTGCCTGACCACTCCTTCTACGCGATGTTCTTCTTCACCAAGTCCATCCACTTGCTTTGCTTGCATTCATCATCATTCAGCTACCTGTAGATCCAGTAACGCCCGTAACCAAGAAAATACACCAAATAATCTCTCAGCTCCAACGAAGGGGTATCCAAAACCACCACCTCACCTCACCCTCACCCCTTTCCCTCCCCTAAATAAACATCTTCGCCACCCCACCCATCAACCCCGAAGCAGCCCCTCCCCAACCCCCATCATCCTCCCTCTCAACCCGTCTCCTCTCCCAACTCATTCCCCCGTCCCTCCCCCGCTCCACACTAACCTTCGCACTCCCACCTCCGAACCCCCCGCTAGCCATCCTCACCGCCTCGCCCACCAGCCCGATCCCATCCCCGGCTCCGGCCTTGACCGCCACGCCCAGCATCCTCTCCAAGCCGGCCGGTAGGCGCAAGCCGAACCTCGCCAGCAGCGCCGTCAGGAACCCGCCCGTCACTAAGGGCATGATGACCAGCGCGAAGACCTTGAGAGGGTGGCGCTTGGCGTAGTAGACTAGATCCCGTAAGAGGCGTTTCACCTGCTTCAGGGAGCGCTGGATAAAGGAGGGGCGGGGGGAGCGCTTGTAGTAGGAGGGTGTGCGTTGGCCTACGTATTCAGCAATGTCAGTAAGTGGTCTAGGTTGGAATAGGCAAGAAGGGAAAGAAATAAGGAAGGGGGGTGACGTACCGAAGCCGAAAAAGCTACTCCTACTCGCATTCCCATGGCTGCTCCCCAAGCCGAAGACGCTGGCCCGAGAGGAGTTGTGCTTGCTGTGCTTGTCGTCGCCGCCGAAGATGGAGCGGGAGGAGGAGTGGTGTTTGTCGGACTTGTGGTGGTGCTTGTCCTCCGTCACGCCGAAGAGGGAGGCTGCTATCCCCGGGAGGTGGGAGGAGGAGCGGTTGTGGTGCCTGCTGCGGGAGGAGGAGCGCGAGCGGGAGCGGTGTTTGCTGTGGTGCTTGGAGTGGGAAGAGCTGCTCTTGTGCTTGGAGTGGGAATGGGAGTGCGAGGAGCGGCCCGAGACCATTGAGGCAGCGTCGTCTAGGAGGCCCATCTTGGATTGAGGTTGTGGTACGGTATGTCTTAGGTTTGGTGAAGATGCGGGCGAGCTTGGTGTAAGTCGGGCTGAGACAACTTCAAGCTATCCACGAAAACCGGGGAAAGTTCAACCAGTTCGCAGCGCGCGCTTCGGAATGTCTTGCAGCGGCGATTTTGACCTGCAAGAGCACGGAAAATATGCGAATGTCTCTGCAGGTTAATTGAGCGATTGGACAAGATAGAAAAGGCGGAGAGGGAACTGCAGCTCCCTGATAACCTCACCGCTAGAATTCCGGAGGCTGGTGTTTGCGAACAGGGGTCCAGCTTCTGGGCGCTGGGCGCTCAGCGGGAGGTTGGTGCTGTGTTCAGGGGTGTCCTTGCTAAAGGAACCGTGGGGCCCGTTGTCAGAGTGCTAGACCAAAAGTGGTTTAGCTGGCTTGGCACTAGCGGCGCTTATTAAGAACTCTCGTCAGCCAATCACGTGCCTGAGTGTGCTTGGTGATGAGTAATCTTTTATTCGGAATTTCCTCGTCGCTCTCACTCAGAAGAGCCAAATTAAAGACGCCATGTCGTCACGTTGCTTCAACGCCCTAGGAAATTCTGTTCCGACCCGGGCGGCGCGCCAGCTCGCTCTCGCTTCGCCCCATCTGGCGGGTCTGGTCGAAGGATCTGGCTAAAGTGTGTGTATAGGTTCTGGACTTATGGCATCTGCTACAGGTATGATTGCTGGTTGGCTTACAAAACGGCGGAGTGAGGGAGCAGCACTACGGGCTGCAGATGGTGGCGGTAGGCTTGGATATGTCATATGTTACCGAAGGCAGTATATGCCTCGCTTCTTCCCCTTTTCATGGCTATTGCTATCACCATCTGTATCACCAATTCAATCTATATCGATGTGTCAAGATGCCCGAATATGAGTTCTTCGTCTCAGGGGAGGCCCCTCAGCCGGCCACCAGAGCTATGCGCAGTCATGCCATGAAGACAGCCCTAGCCTCAAGATCACGAAAACTCAAAGAACCAGCCGGTCAAGCGGAAACAGTCCCAGGGTCAAGCAACTCACGTAGGACCGAAGAACAAAAGGGGACTCTGAAAGGCCGGTTCAGACTGTTTGCCAGAAACACAGACGAGGAGAAGAAGTCGAAGAAGTCCCCTATACAACAAATACAAGAACTCGCCTCAACCGAACAACCACTAGACATCATCCTCCCAGAACCGACGCCCCTTACCCGAGTCTCCCGCCTCGCAACCCGCTCCCTCGACCCCTTCGACGTCCTCCCCGTCAAGACCAACTGGCGCGTCGACAGGCTGATCCAGTACTGTAGGCTCGTCTACCTCTGTTACTTCACGGTATCGTCCCCAGTCTCCCCAGCTGATATTTGGCTTTGACCCTTCTTCCCCCAAATAAAGTCCTCACCAAGTTCGCTCTTAACGCATCGCAAAACGTCAAACAGAGGCCTTACTTCAGCATGGCCATGTCGGAACCGCTCGTCATGAGGGGCACGCTGGCCCTCTCGTGGACCTTCTGGGTCATGAACGTCCCGTCTCTGGACAGGGCGGTCGCATACGAGGGGCTGTACCAGAAGACGCAGGCGATTCAGGAGATCAATCGGGAGATTCAGAAGTATAGGATGTCGCAGGTGTCGGATGTGTTGATTGTGGCTGTGGCGAATCTGGCCAATGTTGCTGTGAGTGCTCATCTACTTCAGGGCATAATCCGAATAGGGCTGGACGTAGAGACTTACTTGAGGGATCGTCAAGGCAATGGAAGGATCCTTCCAAGAAGCAGACATGCACCTCCGCGGCCTCAAGCGACTCGTCAACGCCCGCGGCGGCGCCATGGCGTTCAAAGACACATACCACGTAGCACAAGCCATCTGCTGGTAAGCCACCACCTCTCACAACCATGAGACCGATACAGTCCTAACACCACCCAGGAACGACCTCCAAACAGCCTCCGGTCTCGGCCGCGCCCCCTTATTCCCCCTAATCCACGGCTACATGGACGTCCACATCCCGCAAGACATCCTCAACCAAGCAGAGGAACCAGACCTCTCCCACCTTGTAGGCCTGGGAGACATCAACTCAGGAAACGAAGACATTATCTCCATATTCCGCTGCCTCCGCCAGTCCATAATAGCCAAGAAGCTCGGCGTCGGCGGACCGACGCCTACGCGGATACTGCACAATATCGCGGACGTCCACATCCTGCGGCGTATAGACCGAAAACCCGAGTCGCCGGATGAACATAGATTGAGGTCGTTATGTCTAGCCGCCCACATGTTTATGTACAACGGGCTGAGGCTCGTGCCCAGGAACGGGGCGGTGGTGAGGGTTATGGTCTCGCGGCTGAGGGAGGCGTTGGATAGTAGGGATGCGATAAACGTTGCCGCTTTTCCTAGGGAGAGGTTACATGACCTGTTGTGGGTGCTGTTTGTCGGCAGCGTTGTCGCTGGGGGAGGTGAACACGGGGCTTGGTTTATGGTACGGTTGAAAATGGTCATTAGGATGATCGCCTGTCGGTCGCAGGATGAGGTGGAGGATATATTCCAGCGGTATCTGTGGCAGGACAAATTTGGGCTCGATTTTCTGGACAGGGTGTGGATGGACTTGACGGGCTCGGATGCTAGTTTGGCGCAGCATGCGAGGTTGCTCACGCTGGACACCGCCCCTGAAGATGACCACTTTTGTTATGACACTCAGAGATTATGACGGTAGCATTTTGATAGCGTACATGAAACATATATGAATAGGTATCTTTACCTACTCGTACGCTCTGTGAGGGGTATACCGGCAAATGTACAATGAGTAAGGGTATGATTTCTTGCTATGAGGTTACATACAAGCACCAACATGCCACCTCATGTACCCATGGCGCCATACATATAGGTGATTACTGATCGTACACCCCTCGCATGACTGCCATACTTTAGCTGTCGTACTGATGATAACCACACTCTAAGCTCTCTGTGCCCCTATATAGCTGACGATACACGGTACAAGACTAAGACAGTTCGAAGTGCAAACAACCGTCTACAGGGCCACGTACGAAGACTTCTCCCCCTGACGGGTCATTCATGGACTAAAGACTATCTGCAAGGTGCCCAGCACTCCCCCCATAGCCGATCGAGAGAAATGCTGCAGTGACAGGGGCCGATGAGTGCTGTTAAACTTGTCTCATAGCTACAAGGGAGCTACTACGAACCTGCCGAAGACACATTATAGTAATCATGGACATTTGTTTACGTGAGTTACATCTATCGTCAATTTACATCGCTTCACTCGAGGATTGTGCAGAGGAAGGCAAGATTTATACCATCGAAAATATCGTTTGTACTCCTTTCCAATGCCTTTGCAAAGCTTCATATACAATAATCCTATCCTTACACTCCCTACAGACAACCTATGCACACCCATACACCCCAAACACACTTCCTATACTCCCCCCTCCCCACCCTCCCAGCTCCTTCCCCAACCCTCATCACATAAGACTACTCCTTCCCCCAACCTCCATACTCCCCTGCCCATCCCTCATCTCCCCGCTCCGCCCCACGACAAACTCCCGATAGATCCTCTCCAACCGCCTCCTCTCGTCGCTACTGATACTCGCCCTCGTCGCCTCGAGCGCCTTGGCAAGGTGTTTCCACCCAATCACGACCTCCTTGTCCGTCAGTCCCCCTTCGTTCTTCCCCTTCCCTCCCTCACCCACACTACCAGCCCTCGCCTGCTTCGCCTTCCGCCTCGCGGTGCGGATGGCCTCCAACTTGGCGGCGATGGCCGCGTTCTCCGCTAGCTCGGCCGACCGCGTGAGGCCGGACTTGGCGCGGCGCTCGGCCTCGAGTTTGGATTCCTCGGCGCCGTAGCGGAACTGCACAAAGGGACGGGTCGATCCAATGCCGTTCGCGATGGACTTTTTGGCTACTACGCCCTTGCGGTTGGAGGAAGAGGAGGAGTCGGTGGTGGGTTGGTCGCCCAGTACGTCGTGGATGGCTTCTAGTTGCGCGTTGGACACGAGGGCTTGAAGATCGGCGCCGGAAAATCCTTCTGTTCGTCGGCCGAGCTCGATCATCTCCTCTTCTCCTTCTAGTACTTCGTCGGAGAGCCTGACTTTCTTGGCTAGGGCGGTGATGATGTCGATCCGGTCCTCGAGGTTGGGGAAGTCGCAGAGGAGAGACTTGTCGAGGCGACCAGGGCGGAGGAGGGCGGGGTCGATTAAGTCGGGCCGAGAGGTAGCGGCGAGGACGTACACGCCTGACAGGCCTTCGGCACCGTCCATTTGGGTGAGAAGCTGGTTGACCACGCGGTCCGTGACGCCGGTGCTGTCGTGGCCGCGCTTGGGGGCGATGGAGTCGAACTCGTCGAAGAACAGCACGCAAGGACGGGCGGCTTGGGCGCGCTCGAAGAGGTCGCGGACGGACTTCTCCGAGGCGCCGATGTACTTGTTTAGGATCTCGGGGCCCTTGACGGATATGAAGTTGAGCCCGCACTCGCCTGCTACAGCGGAGGCGAGAAGGGTCTTGCCGCAGCCTGGGTAGCCGTAGAGCAAGAGACCGGATCGCAGACGTAGCGGACATTTGGCGAAGATGGGCGCGTATTTAGTCGGGTATTGTAGCGTTTCGAGGAGCACGCGGCGTGTCTCCTGCAGGCCGCCAATGGAGGCGAACGTGGTGGTTGAGTGCTGGAGGGTCACGTTGCGGAGCGAGGCCGGAGTGAAGCCCTTGAGCGCGGCGTCGAAGTCTGCCCTGGTTAGGGGGACTGAGGAGACTTTTGTCGTTGAGGGAAGGGACGACAGGGAGCGGACTAGGGCCTCGTTGCGGGCGCGGGCGGTGAGGGACTTGATGTCTCCTGGCATGTAACCGTCTGTCTCGCCTGCGAGGTCGAGGAAGTCGAGATCTGGATCGACGATGAAGCCCGCAGTGCCTGAGGGCTTGCTCTTGGTTTCGATGGTGCCATCCATCCAAGCATCGCTATCGTGGTCTGCGGCCGTAGAGCTGCCATCTGCGGTGGTAGGTCGGCTTCTGTCTTCGGAGTCGTAGTGGAAACTCCTGTGATCGTCTGCCGAAACGGCGTTCTGTCTGGTGATGGCCTCCATGATGCGTCGGCGTGCCTCCTTATCAGGGGCCTTGAGGTCGACGATCTCTCGTACAATGTGGCCGCCAACGAGCACATTGTGGAGGGAGTCCTTCCCTTGACACGTTGCTAGTAGGACCACAGGGCTGTCCTTTCCGCAGTACTGCTTCACAATTGAGGCAATTGCTTCGCTGATCTGTCGGCTCCGGCCATTCTCGTTGCCAACTTGCAGCTCTGTCTCGGCTGGACAGAGTCTATCGAGGTCGTCCAGGATAACCAATGCCTTGCCGCCGAGCCGGGCGCCCCAGCTCGCGCTCATGAAGAGCCTATTCAATGTCTCTTTGATGGTCGATATCCTGCTCTCATCATTTACGAGCTTGATGCAGGGAAAGTAAGTAGTATGGTAAAGCTGGTCTTCCTTCAAGCGGCGCGCCACGCTCTGGGCGACTGCGGTCTTGCCCGACCCGATGCCGCCTGTCAATAGGACAGAAGACAGGTGTGACAGGTGGGACTGAAGGTCAGTTAGAAGCGAGTCGATCCCGACCAGAATAGAGTCGGTCGGTGGGAGCGGATCTTGTGATGTGGTGCTCGATGTGGTCGGCCGAGGTATCGCTGGCTGGACTTCTAACGTCAAGCGCCAGTCTGATGCGAGGACCCATGGTACAGCATCTTTAGCAGATGGTTCAGGGTCGAACTTGACGATACCTCCTTCCCACCCGCCCGAGGACTCTAGACCGTGGTACAAACCAAGGAGCTGGCCGTCTACCAAGGGGCCATTGAGTAACCCCTTTCCATAAATCTGTTGAATGCGCTTGGCTGCTTCTTCCCGCTCTGCTTTGGATTCTCCTCCAAATTTGAGACCTGAAGAAGAAGCGTCGGCTGCAGTGGCAAAAGGGTAAACTTTCAGTTTCTGAATAGTGTCCCGCGATATGCCATCCGTATCTGGTACCGACTTCCGAGGTAGCTGCTGAGGTGCGGGTTCGAGCTTGACGACTCCGCCCACCATCCCTTGGCCGTCAAGAGCGGCACACAGTGCTAGTGACAAAGCCGTAGTCTGGCCATTTGGAGGGTCGTCCCATGCTCGAAGCTGTGCGACGACTTTTCGGGCAGATTTGAGAGTCTGCATCTCTGCTTGTTGCTTTTGCGGGTCCATCGGCTCCTCAAGACCTCCTGGCCTGACAACGCTCACAGCAACCCATTTCACACCCTTGAAGTCTTTCGAGTAAAGGAGCTCGCGGTCAACCCAGACACTCAAGCCGTCATCCTGGACCTCCTCGTCAAACCATTCCTGACACAGTGATCGGCTGATGCCTCTGAGAAAGAGGGTCGGCTTGCGCTCTTCCCTGGCAGTCTTGTTCTTGACTGTGCTTGTACCGCTTTTCCCGCTTCGCCTTGAGGTGCTGGCAACGCTGGTTCCGTCTCGGTTACTGCGCGACGCCTTTGCTCTCGTCTTGGGCGCAACGATGACTTCCGCGTCTGGCGCAATCTTCGCAAATGGGGTATCCGCAGGCAGCGCCGGGTCGACTGAAAGCACCTTGATATTTGCCGTCGAAGTAGGCGACAGGTGGAGCGTCAAGGGATGACCGCCTGCGGTGAGCCCAGTGGTAGGGGCAAATGCCGGGTTGGGAATAGCTCGAATCTGGGACAGCATATTGAGCTCCAGGAACGTTGCGTGGAGCTCAATCATCTCCCAGTCCTCGGGAGTCAGGGGCTCGATGTTGACGGTATGGACCAAGGGTGGATCGACGTGGACGGTAGCAGTGACCTTCTGGCCGTCTTGTATCCCAAGCGTAGCGGCCAACGTGGCATCGACCTCGACGACTTGTATTTCCTTATCCCTGCCTCCTCGTACGCCGTTGATTCCATCGCGGTCAACCAATGGCGCCAGCTTCCGCTTGCTAGGCATGCCCGTCCAACCGAGGAAGATGGATTTCGAAGTTGCTTTGGGGGAGGCACTGTCGGCGGTGGGAGAGAGGCGGTAGTTGAGCTCGACAACGACATTTTGGGCGGGCTGCAGATCGAGAGTCAGTATATAAGTTGGAGCACTGAGGGGCGGAAATGGGAGAGAGGCACACCGTGTTCACGTTCACCAGCAGAGAAACGAGAGATGACGGCAGGTTTACAAGGCAGTTCTTGAGGTGCACGAGAGATATCTCGGCTGCAGTCGACTGGGTATTCTTTCTGGGCGCCATCGTATCTGTCTAATAAGAGTCGACAACTCGTGTGCGGCTCATGGAGGCGCAAAGGAGACGCGCTTTGTAGGTCATGTTCAAAACGTGGAGCGCTTTGCGGGAGAGCAAGCCGGGGCAATTGAGCCGCCGCATTTGCATGTGCCGAGGCATCGAATTCCGGGGTCGAAGCTCAGGTCAAGCCACAGATTGGGTGGGTCCTCTGTTCAGCCACAAGATGGGAGTTGAGCTTAACCTAAGTTGCGCCACAGTTGCTTGGCCCCAGGCCAACGGGAAGCTCCAGTCAATCGAGCTCCAAATTATTATTCAAGAGTCAAGTCCAACGTCGACGCAAATATCACGGCCACCACACACTTTAAAGCGCGTCATACTGGCTACTATCCGATTCCTAGATGACTTGTGCTAAATGATTTCCCGATAACCATAAACCCTCGATTGTATGCACGTGGCCACGAGCCCGGTGCCTCCTCCTCCCTCCCCTCATGCCTCCACGGCCCGCCTCATCCTGCTCCCGAGCTCTCCAACGACAACTTGTCTCGCCGCAAGAGAACATATGGGTGTCTGACGCACTACTGGCCAGCGTGTTTGAGAGATTCTTCGCCGCCTCTCATGTGCCCAGGCGAAGGGCGAGCAGCACGCCCGGACCGCTAGAGAGCCGTCGAAGGCTAGGCAAGCGGCGGATGGGAGTACTCAATGCCGGATATACACCTTCAGCTCTGCCAGATTGGGCGTTACCAGACGCATTGGATCTGTCGAAATGGAAATGGGAGCCTCCGACCATGCTCTCAGATCGAGAGGAGAAAAGACAGGCACAACTCCAGCTAGCCCAGCACTGGCTTGGGCAGTTCCTCGTACCACCATCCGTACGCGAAGCAGCAAAGCAGACTGAGCCCTCGGCATCACCCACGACTCAGGAATTGATTGACCAGTTTCAATCCCAAGTCTCAACAGAGCCAATCTCGGATCTAGCACAAGCATGTGACGACATCTGCCTTCAGCTGAGGGATGGTACAGGGGGCGTGGGAGACGGAGAATCAACCATCGAATCCCTAAGAACTGTGCTCAATTCCTTGGACTCCGTTCGCGGTGCACTCATCACGAGGTTTGGGAAGCTCTCCACCGAACTTTTACTCTTTACGCAACTCTATTCGGCTGTTGCTGGGCGCATATTCACCACCTCGAGTCTGCCTCTGCTGCGCGCAAGCCTGGAGCAATGCCCGGATCCCAAGCTATATCAAGCTCTATTTGCTCAACTTTCCGATCTTCCAGCCAGCGACGATATGTGCGAGCTCTTTGCGCTCACGATAAGGACCATTCCCAAACAACAGTTACACACCGTGGTCCCATCAATCGAATACGTTCTGCTCAAATTCTTGCGCTCTTGGAGCGAAGTCCCTGGAGACGGTGAAGTGGGCCAAGCACAAATCCTACACATATCCAGTGCTTTATCAAGACTGGATCCATGTGAGCCGAGCGTTTTGAGGACCGCCCGGCGCTTTCTTCAACGACACGCATCCCCGAAACACTGCTACCGTGCACAATATGCGTGGCTCTGCGTGCTTGCACGTCTACCGCGGATCCGGTCCGACGTCATGTTCGAAGCGTTCGAGAAGTTCTTTTACAAAGATCACACTCTGCCAGTCAGAATGTCAACCACGGACTTATGCCACCTTCTTCTTCAGCACTGGTCTTCTACTAGGACAGTAGGGAAGATCCCCCAACACAGAAAGCTCTTCGAGGAATTGTTATCTTGCGGGACATCAACGGGTCTCGCAGGCCTAGCCTACGCGGTCTTCAGGCTGGATGACCAATGGAAATCAAGAATAAGAGAACTGTGCAACATCTTAAAGGCCACAGGGCGAACCGATGAGCTGGCTACGTCTTTCGCCGAACTCGCAGAGCGCGAACTCGCACCACGTCACGACTACTTTGGCCGACTGCTCCGCAGCGTTGCTATTACTTGTGACGACTATCGCGTCGCGTTACGGCTCTACAACATAGCCTGCAAGTCAGAGGGCCCCAAGCGCAAGCACCCACAGAGCCAGGCCTACTGGAGGTGGCATACCTGGCGCAGGAGTGTCTTTCCAGTATATATCGAGCAGGCGTTGCTTGACCCAACGGCATCGATAGCGGACGTATGGAAGTTGCTCCGACTATGCCAGCCAACCGACAGGACGGCCGAGATCGCAGCGAGACTGGCCAAGGAGAATGCTAATTACGGCAACCTGTCGAAGCGGGCCGCGTATAACAGGTTGAGAGAGTGCATCGCGATCATACAGAAGAGCGGCCAAGGTCTCCCGCCTGCTGTGCTGATTGCGGCATACCGCGCTGTCACGAAAGATCTAGCCGACGGGAATTGGGGTAGGACAGCATGGCTCGTCTGGTTCGTCGAGCTCGTTAGAAAAGAGTGCGGCCCGGAGAAGGCTGAGGAGTACAGGAACATGTTACGTTCGTGGCGACAGATGGTGGGCCGGGTCAAGGTGCGAGAAAATGGAGCAGCAGAAGGAGGAAAGGATCCAGTGGATGAAGAGAACAGGGCAGTGTTCAAAGACAAGACCGGGCCAATGTTCAAGGAAAAGAGCCGGCCGGAGTTCAAGGCAGAGAACGGGCCAACGTTTGGTTGATGACCGTCAAAAGATGGTCACACGGCATGTCTCGATCCCTATCGCAACCAGGTTTATGCGATTTCAGTGGAAGAAGGCAGCGTTGGTGGATTCTGCTTATATATTTGATGGAGAAGTCCCCGACACGCGATATCAAGGGCTGATTGACGAGACGGCCTTCCATACTGAACATCCACATATGTGCCATATCGCCAGCGTTCTAAGTCGTTGGCGCGGACCGGGTGTTACAGGCATCGGTCGCACGAGAGGGTTCTGGCTTTGCCACCCTTGATGCCGGTGCAGAAGCTCTCCGGTTTCTGCTACCTGCCTGCCGCTTGTGCGCCCGTGCCGTCTGTTGCTTCCCGAATACATTTATTGTTTATACAAGCGACCAAGAAGTTTGTGTCCAGTTCGGACGTCTGATGATGAAGTCTTTCAACATGGGCTCTCGACGTTTTCTTCACTTCACCACAGCGTGTTTCCAATCTGGGGCAATCTAGGACCGGTAGGGCAGCATTCCTTCACGACAATAGTGTCCGGACAGTGTTTCGGCTGAGAAAGGCCGATCGCTTCTCCGCAACACTTGCACGTGTAGGAGAAGGCAGTCCTGGCATTCGTGGTGGATAAGGTGGTGGGTTTGGCATGGAGGCCATCCGGATCCGGCGCAGGATCCGCAAGTGGCTGGGCTCGGCACCGCACCGAGGCACCGCTACGATCTGACCGATCGTGGACCATCATGAACTAAAGTCGTGGCAAGCTGCTGAGGGACAAGAAGCACAGGTCTTTCAAGCGTTTTCTGTCCCGGCGATCTGGAAACGCAGGTCGGCTCGGCATCTGGACACCCACACTGAGCAAGGAACTGGCAAGATGGAAAAGGCAGGCGAAAAGCCTACCGCAGCCGCTACGCCTCCCAATTTTCGGATGCCGGACGCGCCATGCCGTAAGCTAGTTTAAGTACCGATGAACGATGCGGGATGGCGGTGGGATGCGGAACGGTACCCGGTTTAAGTTCGTCTAAAGACGGAGAACGGTCCGAGTCTAGACTTGCTTCTCCCAACAAGAAAATCAATGTGCCAAAAAGGCAGAAAGGAAAACTTCACACATCGTTCGGAGAAGGGTAAATGGTCCGGAGGAGAAGGGCTGCAGAATTTTGGCGTATGAAAGTCCACAATGTTTGAGACATTCTGCTCGGCTCCAACAAGAACATCCATCTGTCCTTAGACTCTGGTCTTGCTCAACAACAACGTGGTTTGTGGGCCGACAACGTCTGTAAGCGGCTTGTCAGAGGGCGATTAAAGGCAGACTGGCAGAGTCGTGATGATATTGAATGCCAGTGGTTGTTCCTGAGTCATTCGCAGAAGGAACGAAAGTCTTCTCCCGGGCAAGACATTGGCCTCGCTTAGAGTTGAATTGTCTTAACCTGACTGGCAGAGGAGGCTCGCAGGTCACACCATGAGACTGATGCGAACAATTCGACGATGTTCACCCGGGCCCCGGCAGGTCTCTTCTTCAGTGCAGTGGCAGTGGTTGCCAAGACATGTCGATTAGCTCAACTCAAAGCATCCAAATCCGGCCTGTCTTGCCTTCTGTAAGTCCCAGTCTGTAGGAGGAGGCCTTGCTGTGAAATGGCGAATTGTTCGGCTTCATTTTCTGCTACGCTTACTTTTCGACTGTACGTAGCACATCCTCCAAAGTTCTTTTTCTTCTTCTTTCTGCTGTTCTCTACTTTCTTCCATCCTTCAACCTCCGCAAAGCTTTCAACCATTTTCAACACCGCCATCTCACTTTCGGTGCGGGGTCGGTCTGCATGAGGTACAGCTCCGCATCCGATCGCCTGGAAGCTCCTGAAAGACACGAGAAGCACCGAGATCACCGGACGAGAGAGCTCTGAGTTCAAGCTTCGCTTCTCGGGTCCTCTTTGGCCTCGCCTAACAGCAACTTCAGTCGATACATACCGTCATACTCGAAGAGAAAACAAAGGGCCATTCAGTCTCAGCATCAACCAACAGAGTCTCTCAAACTCTCAAACTCGTCAAGACCCCGCAGCAAGATACGCAGCTTACTTGCATCAAGTCTTCCTCTTTGACGCAGGTTTTGCAACGGTGTTCTGCATTGGCTGCATAAGTTATCCTTGCAGGCACTTGCAGACAGCCAGTGGAAGCCATTGCTTAACGAATCTAACCCATCGTCAAGGGTCGACGGGCGTCCTCAAGCGGTCCCGAACCCCTGTTTCTTAGTCTCCCATCAGGTATGCAGACGAGCTTCCAGGTTCTCCGTACCACCTCACCTCACCTTACCGTTACGACGAGACGAACTCGCTTCCGCCGGATCCAGTTGTCGCCAAAGTACTCGCTGTTAAAGCTGCACCTCTGCCCTACTGACCTATCTGGCAGCTCACAAAGTCTCCAGAGTTCCCTTACGCCTCCAGTATGCATCCATCCTGCTGAAGAGAGGAGCAAGAGGAGCAAACTTGAACCCCGAGACAGCCGCATCGGCCTTCCGCGACCTATTAGACGTCGCGGAGAGACTTACAGCAACTTAACACACTTACACACTCACACACTTCCAGACTTCTCATCCCTAGAGTCGAGCCCGCTCTGGAATCCTGTCGACGCACCTTATTTATTCTAGAAAAGGTGCTGGAACCCGCTTCTTCTCACGACATCCACCCCTCACACACCATCTGCCCACCAAAAATCGCTTTACGTCCGTAACGTCCAGTGTCCACCTGCATTGATCGCCTCAAAATACACCCATACGTCCGCAACTTTTTATCCTCAGTCCCAGGAAAACAAACCCGGTTCACTCATTCTGCCCTCCGAGTGGCTGTGAGAGAAGGCCTGCAGCTTGAATCCCTTCTTTCAGGCTCCGCACCAAGAGCCGTCAGTGTCAGAGGACCCCTAGTTCATCGTGGGGTGGAAGCGCTCGCAGACCCTTGGAAGCTTGCTAGTCCACCACAGCAAATCTAACTCTGCCCAACCAGGACCTCTAGACTCATCCCAACCTTCCAGATTCGGTAGATCTGGTTCACGGGAGAAGCAGATCCCTCACACATCCCGGCATGGTACGGACGTGACCCTACCTCTGCGCCACAGGATCATCCCAGGGAATAGGGAGGACCTCTTGCAGTTCCTTCCTGCGCGCCTAATTCGCGATGTCGAGCTATCGCAGTGACGGTTCGTCACCACATCATAACCACAACCAATACCGGCCGCAGCCCGGTATCCAGCCACACCTCCAACCGCGGCAACAACAGTATGCCGCCCACCAACAACAGCAACCTGTTAGAAGCTCGTATGGCTCTGCTCCCACCGTCCTCCCTGTTGGCGGACGAAACAGCATGGCCGGCTCGGTGGGTCCCGGTATGGCTGCGTCGACAGATGGTGGTCAGGTATACTCAGGGCCATCTACCATTCGCGGCCCGGCACCCGGAGCAGGGCAGCATGCAATGGATCCCAACGTCGACGCTCCTCTGCACGACCAGCCAACAGGCACTCACCAATCAGCCTCGGCTTCCAAGCCGATCCGCAGGCGGATGCGTATGATCACATCTTGCCTAGAGTGCCGACGGAGGAAGCTCAAATGCAACAAGTCCCAACCCTGCACCAACTGTGTTAGGTTCAACCGGGACTGCGTCTATCTGGGCCCGAAGCTCGACGAGGCAAGCCAGCTTCGCTTGACGGAAATTAAGGAGAAGGTCGGATCTCTCGAGCGGCAGCTCGAGAGAGATGTAGCAAAGTCCACGACAAAGGCCGCAGCCCAGCAGAGGATTCTCGCAGACGATGTCGAGGGGGACTTCGACGAGGAACGCGACCTGGAGATAACACCAATGGTTGCCCTCGATCTTACGTACGAAGACGACGCAGACGGTACTGACGATATTATCGACCTTGGCATCCAAGTTGGGAGGATGCGAATCACCGAGCGTATAGGTGGTCTCAACCGGCCGCGGTTGTCTGAGGAGGTATGCACGAGTTTTGTGGCTTGTCACATTCTAGCAAAGAACCAACATATCGGATTTTCTTTGTATTTTTTGGCACTATGCTGACCTCTCTTCCTAGATACAAGCCGGTCTGTCTGGCAACCCAGCTTCTCCGCCGCCCCAACAACGTCCAGGTCCGGATCCCAGACCATCACCAGGCTTTGATAGCATGTCAGACGTAGCTCCTTCCGAAGTCTCGATCCCGGAATTCTTACGGCCTGGCGCATCTTATATCGCGCCGTCGGGAGGTTTCTTCTTCGGCCAGGTCGGCCAGATGCCCGACTTTATCAACTTCCTCCCGTCAAAGGACTTAGGACACCGGCTCCTCCAGCGGTACTGGGATGCTGTGCACCCCGTCGCGAGATGTGTCCACCGCCGGTCCTTCGAGACCCAGTATGTGTCGTTCTGGCAGAACATCGACAACGGGTACGAGCCTCCGGCGCCCCAGCAAGCCCTCGTATTCGCAGCCTGGTTTACCGCCGCGGTCAGTCTTGACGAGGGCCGCGCGCACGCGGAGTACGGATTTGAGAAGCAGTACTTGATCGATCACATGAAGATCGGAACTGAGTGTGCTCTGGGGAAAGCCAACTTCCTGCGTACCACGAGGGTGGATACAATGCAGGCTTTCATCATGTACCTCGTAAGTCAAGGCGTACGGTGACTCCATATAGATTTCTCAGCTAACACGAACTGCAGATTCCCCTCTGTCGAGCCGAGGTATCTCGGGCACACTCCGTCCTCGTAGGAGCAGCAGTGAGGATGGCAGAGTGCATGGGTCTGCACCGAGACGGAGAAGCGTACGGCCTCAACCCCCTCGAGACACACGTCCGCCGTCTCCTGTGGCATCAGCTGTGCTTCCTCGACATCCGGACCTGCGAAGCACAAGGTCCCAAACCCGCCATCCGCCGGGAAGACTACGACACCAAGCTCCCCCTCAACTGCGAAGAGGAGCAACTGACACCGCAGACGATGGTCTCCCCCGACTCGGCCGAGCAATGGACGTCCACCCTCCTCATCCTCATCCGCTTCGAGATCAACGAGATGATGCGCATCATCTGGAGCGACCGCCGCAAGCTGGAGACCCGCAAGACGACCCTCACTGCCGTCCTGACCAAGATCGAGAACTTCCGCAAGCGCATGTTCGAGAAGTACGAGCCCTTCCTCAGCGACGAGATCCCCATCCAGCGCTACGCCAAGCTCGTCATGCACCTCCTCGTCTACCGCCTGCACGCCATGGTGCTGCACCCCTACCACTCCAACGCCGCGAACCCCATGCCGCAGCGCCTCAACAGCGTCCTCGTCATGTCCGGCATCATGATCATCGAGATCTCCATCCAGCTCGAGACGGACCCGCAATTCGCGCGGTGGACGTGGTATATCGGCGCCTACCAGCAGTTCCAGATCGCCCTCCTGCTCGCGACGGAGATCTACTACCGGCCCGACAATAAAGAAGCGGACCGCATCTGGTCCTGCCTCGACTACGTCTTCAACCTCGCCCCCGAGATGCCGCGCGAGCAGAAGGCCGGCGCCATCCTCACCGAGATCATGGGCAAGACGGCCGTCTACACGGGGATGCGCAAGATGCGCGCGCCCACGGGCATAGCTAAGGCCGTGCCGGAGAAGGTGGCCGTCAAGCCCGAGACCCCCTCGCCTGCTCCCCGCGCCGTACCTCCCCCCTACATGGACCAGCAGGCCCAGATGGCGGCACAGCAACAGATAAGTATGTCCGGGTTCAAGACGGAGCCGATGAGCGGCATGTCCTCGCCCATCAGGATGATGTCCTCCCAGGGCAGCAGCCCGCACGGGATGCAGATGGGCGGTGCCCAGCAGCCGCACCAACAACAAATGCCGATGCATAACATGCAGGCGGGCATGCAGCAGCAGCAACAACAACAACCACCCCCTCCGCCACCTCCCAACATGGTCTGGGCGGGCGTCTCGAACGGCGAGGTGCTCTGGAGCTTACCGCCCGGTAACCCGGGCAGTCCGGACAGTAATAGCAGCGACGGCGGGAGCGTGGCCGGTTACCAGCAGAAGCACCGCCAGCCCGGGATGGGGGGGATGCCGCAGCCTGGTGTCATGGAGAATATCGATTGGGTATGTTTCTTCGCCTTTCCTTCTCTTTGTGTTAAAATTGATATGAGAAGAATAGGAAAGCTAACCGTTTGTACAGGACGCATTGAACGCGCTCTTCCCACCGGATCCGCAGACGGGCGAGATCAACTTCCAGAATTTCGCGAACCCGAACATCGGGATGAAGTGGCATAACGGCTAGACCTCACTCAGATCCGGCGCTTTGCTCAAAGCCCAGTACTTTCGACGAGCACAACTGGCCACCGCCGATCTATGCTCTTTGAACCAAGCCCTTCTGTGCCGTCCCTGGTGGGGGGAACTCAACCGAAACGCATTGTATCAACCGTTCTGATGGACGTATCGGGAAAAAACGGGGAACATAACATCCCCCGATATCTCGTTCGGCTCCTCGATCGATTGTCCGCCAGCGAATTGAATGTAATCTTTCGACGATGAGCGTGTCCTGCTCTTAGTCGATTCGCGTCGAAGAGATGGGAGAGTCTGCGCAGGCTGTATCGAAACTGGTATACGGCACCAGCCACGCCTCCTCACGTGCAGAGGATGTGGCCAAAATGGTGGGAAGTTAATGGGAGTTTGGATATGGGAAAAGGACCGGGGGCAATCGCGGAGGCAGGCTTAGGGCGGTAACGGAAATGGAGGGCACAGATCTAGGAACGGTTGGGTAAAGGAGTTATAACGTCGGGTTGGTGTTCTGAATAATCTGTTTGGCCGGCGAGAACAGAACTGAGCGCTCAGAGATTAGACCCGAGAGATACCCTCAGTAGTGGCTTCAGCGAAGAACAGATTACCATTGTGTTTCAAGTGCAGTTCAAGGTCACTGGACACCGCAATGGCACGAAAGAAAGTTGAAGTGAAAAGTAGTCGTCATTCATTCATTACGAGTGTACGAATAGTAGCCCTGTCTAAGCCGCCAATCCAATGCCCATGATAATGGAAACACGGTGTACAAGTGTTCGCGACGTGAGCGTACAGAGAAGAGAAGCAAGCGTAAAACGCGAAATAGCAAGCAAACGAGCAAAACGCAGGACCAGAAACCGAGGAAAATTGTAAGGAAACATCTGCAAAAAAGCATCGCAGCCAGAAATACCTGATATCATCACACCCCATGATCAAATCAAAATCCTCGCTCCCCAAAAGAAAAAGAAACCCCATTTTTTCTTCCTTCCCTAACCTTTCCTCCCCTCATCAGATCTAGATGAACTCCCCCTCAGTATTCGCCATACTAACATTACTCCCGTTCCTCCCGTGTCCCCCCATGACCGTCCCCGCCGGGCTCCCGCCAGCCACGCTGCTCCTGGCAAAGAGGCTCGCGCCGCCGGCATCGCTGCTGGGCGTCACCATGCGGATACTCCTCGTCTTCTCCTTGAAGGGTTTGGCGACGAGCACCTGCGCCGGGCTGACGACGACCTCGTCGTCGCCCTTGCCTTCGTCGTCGCCCTTCTTGACGACGAGCGGGAAGAGGACGATGCGGACGATGGAGGCCGCAGCCTCCCACTCTTCGTTTGTGGAGGGGGAGCCGCCGCCGCTGCTGCGCTCGTTCATCAGGCTCGCGTTGAAGGAGACTGTTTCTGTGAGCTCGCCCGTGTCGTCGTACTCTGGTTGTAAGGGCGGGAGCATCATGTATTCTGCGCGTTGGGTGCGCATCTCGATGGCTAGATCGACGGCCTCGCGCATGACTTTGCGGAGTTGGCTTTGGATCTGGTCTTCCATGTTTGTTGGTGGGGGGAGGATGACGGATAAGGTCTGGAAGACGGCCTGCACGACTGCTTCCGTGTCCGTGTCGCGTTGGGATTTGAATTGTGGCCGGCTGGCGAGGAGGGTGAGGGTTATGGCTCGCCATTGCCGGACTGCGTGTGGTGGGCCGACTTCGAGCAGGATCTTCTCCAGGGACTTGAGTTTCTGTCGCTGCTCACGGTCCATGCCGAAGAGGTAGCGGGTGAAGACGAACTCCCAGATCATGGTCATGGTCATAGACATGAAGATGTCGCGCCGCCGCACGCGGTCGGAGAGGTAGGCGTCCACGTCCGACCCGTCGAGCACGGCGTTGTCGAGGCGGTCGATAATCTTCTCGTCGTTGATTTCCGTGGTAAGCCGGCAGGCGCGCATGTCGCTGAACTTAGAGAAGCGCAGCACCCATTGTTGTACGTGGGAGCAGAGTTGCTGGCACCGGTGGTCGAAGTGGTCGACGTCGCGCACGCGAAGGAAGTCAGGCGCGGATGTGGACGAAGAGGCCAGTATCTGCTCTTGCATTGAGCGGATCTTTTCTTTTGCGTCTTCGAGCTGGGCGCGGAGGGAGGCGATCTCGGCGTCTTTCTGTTGGAGTTGGCTGTGTGCGCCGCGGGACTGTTCGAGCTCGCGGGCGGCTTCGGTGTGTTGGGACTCGAGGCGGCGGTATCGTTCGGTGTGCGTGACTGCTATTTGCGCATTGGCGCTGCTGAGTCCTTCGTTGACTTCAGTCAGTCGGTCGACCTCCTTTTGTAAGAAGGCAATGTTCTGTTTGAGCGTGTCGATTTCGGCGTCGCGCTGCGCCAGAGCCATGGATGCGCGTTGGCTGGCGGTCTGCTCGACCTGAACGCGGGCGCTGGAGAGGGCTTGATTTTCTGCTTCGAGCTCCTTGACTTTGTTTTCGAGGTCGAGGACTTGCATGCTCTGTCGGCGGCGCATGCTATGTGGTCGAGTTGGTGAGCGAGGTGAGCCGATGCGGCCCTCGCCGTAGCCATCCTGTATAGCAAAGTGTCAGTCAGTCAATTGAGCACGGCAGAGAATGCGACAAATAACAAATAGAAAACTTACGTATACGTCGGCCATGTCCTTTGTCCGGACACGGCCTTCGTTGGCGACAGGAGTAGTGTTTTGTGAGGCTCTGGAATTATTGGCGGCAGCGAGAGCGAGTGCTGCGGCGCCAGCGCCAGCGGCTATTCCCAGAGCTGCAGCGGCTGTGGCAGCGTCTTTGCTGTCCTTATCCTTATCGCCAATCTTATTTGCGGTGGCTGACAGGTCGGAAACGCTGCGTTGGCTGAGTGACACGGACCGCAGATCGCCGCTAACCCGTTTGTCGACTCGTCGCAGCGGCGGGGTCGCTGAGTGGAGCGAGCGGATGCTGCCTGGAGTGTCAGGCCTGAAAACTAGCGGTTCAGGGGTGCGGTGTCGCGTGATGCTGGTGTTGGATGCTGAGCGCCTGGCTGCCATTGCGCTTGTTTCTGTCGGGGTATGAGGTGATTTTGAGTACTGACGGAGTGCGCTATTGTCGGAAACGACTCGTCGCTCTGAGATGACTGGGGTGAGTGATGCACCGCCATGTCGTTCTGGCGTGGGCTCGTTGTCCAGTTGCCGTGTCGTCCGTTTCTTCGCCAGACCCTTCTGTGGCTCCGGTGTCCTTTGAGGCGGCGATGGCTCGCGCAGCTTGGGAGTAAATCCAAGAGCTCGACTGGGAGTATCTTTGTTTGTCTCCGACGATCTCTTAGTTGTCTTGTGTCTGTCCGGAGTCTCATACTGATCATAGCTTTGCGTCTCCTTAAGGCTGGACCCCGATGTTCTCGGAGGGTGTGCTTCGAACCCCCTTGAATCTCTGGTCCGCGGTGGTGTACTCTCCGGCCAGTCTTTCATGTGAACACCACTATCCCGGTGGCTGTCATCCTCGAATTGGTGGCTTCTCCGTAGCGAAGCAGGCGAATCGGACATGAAACCGCTGTCCCTGTTGACCTCGGGTGTCCTTGTCAGATGCCGAGCGTGGTGCTTGTCGGGTTCTGTCTCCTCCGCCCAATCTTCCTGTACAGGCGGCAGGCTTGGTACAGACCGCCTGAAGTCGGTGATGCTTGGTACGTGATGCACCGATCGGATTGGCGAGCAGTCGTCAATGTTGTCTTCTACCAACTGCCGTTGCACGATAGGTGCTGCCGTAAACGGGGTCGACACGTCCTCGTGCGCAATGTCGTCAGGGAAAGAGAAAGCCCTCTGCACTGGTTCAATATCCGCCGTGTCGTCTTCTTGTCGTGCCTTGCTCCTCCGCTCAGCCTCCCTCTTCCGCTCCGAAGCCCTCCTACCAAGAGTTGGGCTCTCAACATAATCCCCAGCAGCTTGCTCCGTGACCTCCCTCAGCCTCAACACTTCTCTCTCGCCAGTGCCACCCATCACCACATCCTTGTCCTTCTTTACAGGACCATCTTCCATGACCACATCTCTGTCCTTCTTGTCTTCCACATGTACCTCCTGTTGCTCATTTTCCACTTCATCAGGCACATCCCAGAACCCATCCGCATTCTCGTCCATCCTAGAACCCTCAACAGGTCTCCGATCAGCCCCCTCCCACAGCGCAGGATCGTCAAACATGTCATCCTCCCTAGCCGTCCTCTTGTCAATTGACTTCTTTTTGCCCTTCTTTTTCTTGCTCCCACCGAACTTGTCTGCTAGCAGTGCCACACCGCCAGCGAGGGCACCGGCAGCCGCCACGGCTTCGGCGTCACGAGCATCGATGCTGCCTCGCTTGGACTTCTTGCTCGGAGTGGCTTGGACCAAGGGTGCATCATCTGAGGCGGACTCGCGAGACGAGGTAGGCTTGGCTGGCTCGTCTTCGGCAACATCTCGTTGTTGTATCCCAAGGCCAGACACGCTACGGCCGGCCTCAGCCGGGGATTCATGATGGTGGTGCTCATGCTCATGCTCAAGCCAGGAGGCAGCTAGTCTTCTGGCCTCAGGAGAAGGCGGGTCCTGAACCTTGGAATGAGTAACCTCGGAGTCTTTGACCGCGTGCTTGTCTTCGGTCATGAGTAGCGTCTTGGGTCCCACTTCTAGCACGGCTGCCGCAATGTCACGCGCGGATGGCTCGGGTTTTCCGGCGTCGATGATCGCAGGCTCCTCGGTAATTGGCTTGTTCGGAGGTGCATCAGTGTTCTTCTCTGCAAGGTACGAAGCCGCTATGTCGCGGGCCTCCTTGCGTGAAGATGTTCTGGACGCAGTACTGAGTGAGCGCTCCCGCTGGGTGACTTTGACCTCATCTTTTGGTTCCGTTTCCGTTGGCCCCTGGTTCCTGTCGTCGTTATGGTTGGCAGCAACAGCATCGCGGACAGGATTAACAGTCTCGGCAGCGCCAATGTCATTGAACTCCAGTGTCTTGGTCCTCTTGCGCTGTGACAAGGTATCGAAAGGCGGGCTGTGTGATACGCGACTGCTCTCGGTCATGCCCAAGTCGCGAATTCCCTCCGTTGACTCACCCTCTGGAGGGCATACAAGCAGTTCCTTGGGAGGCGGACTGCCTGTGAGCAACTTTGGCGATGGCGTATCGATTGCATAGAGGACGTGAGGCTCGATGGATCCGGCCGTTTCTACATGAGGCAAGATGGCACGGAGGCCGTGATCCGGAGATAGTCGCAAAGCTCCCAAGACGGCAGGGTTGATTTCAATTTTGGAAGCAGATGCTTCAGCTGGGGATTGTGACTTGCTCTCGAGGCGGCTGCCGTCCTTGTCCAGCGAGTCGGGGTCTTCTGCTCTCTGAGCCTCATCGGAAATAGCTGTGGCCAAACCTCTAGGAGGCGGAGATGTCTCTGGAGGGCCAGCCAAACCCAGCTGCTTGCCCTTCCTTTTCTTGTCTTTACGGGACTTATTGGTGCTGAACTCGGGGAAGTCATCTTGCTCTGCGACTGAAGTCTCCTTGACTTGAAAATCGTCAATTGGCACACTGCTCGCAAGAGCGGTCTCTTCGTCCTTGGCAGGTGTAGCAGTGCCGGACGCAGAACGAGATGCGTTCTTCTTGCCCTTCTTGTCTTTCTTCGACTTCTTGGCCGGCGTCTCCCAGAAGCTGTCAGGCTCGACTTCCCTGTCAACCGCTTCAAGGACATCTTGGCTCGGCTCCACGTCGTTGTCTTTCTGATCGGTCAGGGACTCGACGACAGAGGGCAAGGCGCCGATCGCAGCTGCGCCGGCGAGAAGTCCAGCAGCGGCCTGTTTGCCTTTGCCTTTCTTTGTCTTCTTGGACGATGTCGTTGCCCAGTCATCATCGGCTTGGGCAGTATCATCCTGCGGGAGATCAGCTGTCGAGCTGGGCCCAGCCGTGGTGTCGAGCTCTCGAGCGCTGGGCTCATCTTGAATGACGGGAGTTGCTGTGCCGGAAGTTGCATCTTCACCAGCGAACTTCGAGCCCTTGCGCTTCTTGTCTTTCTTGTCTTTCTTGGCTGATACTGGCCAGAAGTCCTCCGGCGCCGGTTGTTCTTCGGCGGTGGCTTCAGGTTCGGCCTCGACTGCCGGCGGGGGGTGGACATCGGCCTCAACATGCTCAGATGCTTCGGCTTGAGGTAGGCTCTCGAATTCACGGGCGTCAAGTTCGTCGACAAGGGCTGGCGCTGACGGCTCAGCAGCTTTTTCGACTTCTGCCACTTTGGAGCCTTTGCGCTTCTTGTCTTTCTTGAACTTCTTTGTTGGCTTCGACTCCCATAACTCGTCGTTCCCGGTTTCTTGAACCTCGGTTGGTACCTCGGCTTCCGTGGCAGGCTCCTCAACAATGACGTGTGCCTTAGCTGGTTCCAAAGTTCCCACAACGGGAATGTCTTCCGGAAGAGCAGATGGAACGTCCGCCTTCTCCTGAGCGGGCGTCTGGGTACCAGACGGAGGCTCGGAATCCGACGCCTTGGAGCCCTTCTTCTTGTCTTTCTTGGACTTCTTAGATGAGATCACCGCCCAGATATCCTCGGCAGGGGTCTCTGCGTGGGAAGGCTCTGCCAATGTTGGCTCAGCATCAACGTCGATCGCCTTGCTATCGTCCAGAGAAGCCTCTGCCGCAATGTCCCGACTTGTTGAGGTTCCGGATACCTCAAATGGAGCGTCCTCAACCAGAGGAGTGGAGGTACCGGAAAGGGTACCAGAGTCGGTGAACTTGGCCGATTTACCTTTCTTCCCTTTCTTTGACTTCTTCACAGGGACAGCCCATTCGTCCTCAACTTGCTCTTGCTCCTGGAGCGTTGCAGGCTCGGGCTGTGGTGGCGGTTCAGTGGGTTGCTGTGGCTGGCTCTCCGGAACTACGACAACCTTGACCTCGCCTGGCTGAGCTGCAGGAAGTCCTTGCATTTCAATAGAAGAGCTGTCTGGGCGTTGCTCTTTCTCGTTCGCCAGTGGTTCTGTCGTCACTAGCTCCGGCTTCAGTGTCTCTGTTGATGGTGGTTCCATCGACAGTGACTCTGTTGGCAATGCTGGCACCACTTCGGGTTGAGGGTCCGGAAGTGGCGCCTCTGCCTCAGTCCCAGGTTCATTCTCGACAAGCAGCTTCTCGACCATAGGTTCAGCCTCAACGACTTGTTTCCTCTCGGCAGCCGGTTCGTCACCAGCGAATCCAGCTTCAGCAGTAGATTCAGGCTCAGGCTCGTCCCATGAAAAGGCAGAGAGCTTGTTCTTCTTGCCTTTCTTCCCCTTCTTCCCGGAGGATGGTTTGATGAAGTCATCCTCCTTCGTGTCGGGTTGCTGAGGCCTCTCGATCGAACGGCTGGCGGTGACATCCTCTTGAGGTGTTGGCTCTGCGACTTCGGGAGCGGTTGGCTCGGGTCGAACAGACTTGGACTTCTTGCCCTTCTTGTCCTTCTTAGCTGACCAGGAGAATCTGCTCTCGTCTTCGACAGGTGTCTCGACAGGTGGTGAAGCAGGGACATGTTGTGTGCTTGGAGTAGCCTTCTCTGTCTTCTGGCTGGTGTCAGACTCGTACCCCTTGGGAGCATCGGTCGCCTGAGATTCAAGAGGTGTCTCTGCAACCTGATACTTTTCAGCTGGAAGATCGGCCGTATTGGTGTCATGAGATGTTTCCGGAATCCGCTCCTCCTCCACTGCAATGTCCGGCAGCTCCTCCGCACCAGTAACATCCTGAAGACGCTTGGCTCCCACGACAGAACCCGGAAGATCCTCCGTCGAAGCCTCCATGATAGTCGACAGTTGCGTAACCGCCAGAGGTGGGGTCGACCAGCTCTCAGAGGGAGAATTGTCGGACGTCAACTCAGAATCCTCCCAGGGCATTGCTTGCTTCTTTCCCTTCTTCTTATCTTTCTTGGATCGCTTCAGGGTGAAGGATTGTGGCAAGTCTAGCACGTCCTCGAGAGGTTGCAGGTCTGTGTTGGCAGGCTCGGGTTCTGATGACAGGTTTTTGCTCGTGGAGTCCGCTGAATCGCCGGGTTGATCATTGTCAACTCTGGTAGGAGTGGATGGCTCGGAGGACTCTGTCATGCTCGAACGCTTCTTCTTGTCTTTCTTGGACTTCCTCAGTGCGACGGAGTACGGGCTGGTGGGCAGGAGTGTGGATAGATCTTCTTCGAATGGCTGCGGAATAGGTGTCGGTTCACCTTGCAGATCTTCGGCTACCTCGGTCGCCCTGGACTTGGGAACGGCTGGGGTGGACGAGCTGTTGGGAACGGTGTCCTGGTACAGTAGCTCGTCGACTGTCTGTGGCTGCACGTCATCCCGCGCTAGAGCTGAAGGCTCGTCAACTTGACGGGTGAGATCAGGAAATGCCTGTTCAGGCTCGGTACGCGTAGCAATTGTCTCTGCAACTTGCTCTTCAACAGGTGCTTTGGCTGCCTCTACGACAGTGTCCACAGAAGGCGAGGGCGCGACGTCCTGTACATGAACCTCACAGGTCTCTAGAGCCGCGTCTTTGTCGACCGGTGAAAGTTCCTTGCTCATCTCGACCTCTTCTTGAGAGGCAGGCTGAGACGATGATGCAGCTTGCAAGTCATCCGGTGAAACAGACAGATCCGCAGCGCTTGAATGGTCTCCTGAAACAATGTCGGGCTCGGCCGGCACAGAAGCAGGTTCCTCGCCAGGCAGCACCCACGAGACGTGGCGCTTATTCTTCGCCTTCTTGTCCTTCTTCGACTGCCCGGACTCGTCAGCGCTTGGAGCGACCGACATCTCGCCGGGAGTTGGCGCGTTGGAACCCAGTGATGGCGTGCCCTTGTCTTCGGGGGGACACTCAAGTTCTAAAGTGTCGAGACCCTTGGAGCGCTTCTTGCCTTTGCCCTTCTTTTTGGATATTGGCCAGAAGTCATCCTCGACCGGTTCCGCCTCTGGTGGGGGGTTTCTTGTCTCTTCGGTCGCGAGAGTCATGGACTCAACTTGCGTGTCGTTCAAATCGCCAGATGGTAGTTGGAGAGGCGACGTCGAGAGAGCCAAAGCCGGTTCATCCTGGGTCTGCTCTGGAGCAATGTCTCGGGTAGAAGACTCGGTAGCCGTGTCAAGGGGTTGAGACTCCCCGACCACGTCTTGAGATGGCTCGTCCCACGAGAATGATTGCGCCTTGGCTTTCTTCTTCTTGCCCTTCTTCCCTTTCTTGGCGGACGTTTCCTCCCAGATGTCCTCTGCAGTAGCCTCCGCAGGCTTGTTGGTAAATTGAGTGGCGGAGTCACCGGCCGGGATATCCTGAGATGCCTCAGTCTGGATTGAGCCTCCTGGCTGTTCTTGAGGTGTCTCCGGCTGCTCCAAATCGAAGTCCTGTGTCGAACGCTTGTTCTTCTTCCCCTTCTTCCCCTTCTCCCCAGAGGTTGGTTGCTCCCAGATGCCTTCAGCAGCAGGCTCGACCATCTCCTTGGGGCCCTCCTCTTGACTGCCACCTGCAACGTCGATGTCGGGATCTTGAGTGTTGCTGGTTTCACGCAGGCCGCTTGTAAGGTCATCAATGACAGCAGCGGCTTTCGTTTGGCTGATCTCCGGTAGTTGCTGGGCTAAAGCGTCAGCTGCCTCACCCGGGTCAGTGGCTTCAGCAGGCTCGGTGGATGCAGCAGGATCAGGGGGTTCAGTATGCTCAGCGGTGTCAGCAGGCTCCGTGATTTCAGTTGGTGCAGTAGTGGCAAGGTCGGCGTCCAAGTTGGCGGGAGTCGTGCTGATCTCCTCGAGCAAGCTTGGGGCGGCAGCCGGTTGCTCTTCGACAACCTGAGCAGGTTTGTAGTCGGAAATTTGCTCAGTTTCAGGAAGATCGTCCGTCACAACGGAGGGATCTTGGAGAACAGGAGCCTCGAGAATTGATGGCTGCTCGTGAGCGAGCTCATCAGCAGTCACAGCCTGTTCACCTGACGCCTGAATTGGTGCAGGAACAGACTGGGTGTGCGAAAGATCTCGCTCTGACGCTTCGGCAGCAGCATGTGTTCCCTGAGCAGCTGGAGTCTCGTCAACCAACGGGGTTTCCTCAACAGCAGGGGTCGCGGTCCCAGAAGAAGGCTTCGAAGAGCCCTTCTTCTTTTTCTTGTCCTTCTTCCCCTTCTTGGTTGTCGGCTCGCTCCAGATGTCGTCAGCGGTTGCCTCCAGTCCCGTAGTTGCAGACTCTTCTGGCTGGCTGGGCTCATGTGTCTCGGGCAGTTGGGCTTCAGCAGCAGGTTCAGGAACGCTCCTCTTCTCAGCGGCGATAGGCTCAGGTTCCCAGTCTTGGGCGGACAGTTTCTTGTTCTTCTTGCCTTTCTTGCCCTTCTTGCTGGTAGGCTCGACCCAAAGGTCCTCTGCTGCAGGCTCTTTTGGTGCATCTGTGGGAATCTCTTTGGGAGCCTCCAGTGACGAGGGCTGATTCTCGGTCTCAGCTGGGATGACCGGAGTCTGAGTGCCTTCGGTTGACTCAAGAGGCGTAGAAGTGACAGAGGGTTCAGTGTCTAGCACGTCGAAGGCGGACTGGGACTTGCGACTCTTATTGTTCTTTTTGCCTTTCTTGCCTGTTGGCTCCGACCAGAGATCCTCGGCAGAGGGTTCAACGGGTTCAACATCGACAGGGAAGTCCTTGGACGCCTCTGATGGTTCGCCAGGTTCCGGAGCGTCCTCTGGAATAGCAAGGGGGATGTCTGAGGCTGGTGATTCTGGTTGTGCAGAACCAGTTGAATCGTTGATGGGTTCTGGCTCGGCGAAGTCGGATGTAGGCTGGGACTTGCGGTTCTTCTTGTTCTTCTTCCCTTTCTTGGAGGTGAGGGCCCACTCGTCGTCTGGTGTGGCATCAACATGCGCGTCGCGGGTCAAGTTGGCCTTGTCATCTGATGAAGCATCGCGGGTTGAGTCTTGCGAGTCCGGCGCCACGGAAGGTTCTTGTGCGGCGGAGGAGGCTTCAGGCTCGAAGCCTGCATCACCTTGGACCTTTCCACGACCTTTCTTTCCCTTCTTGCCCTTCTTCTTAGCAGAACCAGTTTCCAGCTCCCAGTCCATGGTATCGGACGGTTGGGCTTCATCAAGGGCTGGATCTTGGTCGTTAGTGACGATTGGTTTGTCTTGCTGATCTAGGGCGGCCTGTGTAGGCGGCTCGTCCAAATCCTTGGTGGTATCATCGGCATGTTGGGTGACTTCAGAAGGAGAGTCATGGACAACTGAAGACCTGGGCTCATCTTGGTGCGGTGAGACTTGCTGGTCGGGTATCAAAACAGTAGCGGTGTCTGCCACTGCAACCTCATCATGTGTGGCCAGGCCCGATTCGTCGGCGGGTGTGAGTCGCTGCATATCCGCTGTGGGGCCTGTAACGTTAGGCCCCTGCTCGCTGTGTTCGTTCGTTGGATGCTGTTTTGGCGGTTCATCCAATGGACTGAGGTTCCCGGTTTGTTGGGTTGCTGGATCTGGAGTCGAATCTTGGGGAGAAACGTCGTTATCCGATTTGGGATTGGCCTCCAGCTCCTTCTGTTTGCTCTTACCGAAACCAAACAAGCCGCCAACGATTGCAACTGATGGAATGATGGACAAGGCCGAAGTGACGATGCCCTTGTTTGTCGCCTCCGCTGGTTGCTCTTCGAGTCGTTTGACGGTCGGGCTGTGCGGTGCCTCGCTGGTTACTTGATCTTCTGCTTTGCCACTTCCGGACAGCTCTCGATCAGTAACAGATCGTGGTTCTGAAGCCGGAGCAGCATCAAGAAGGTCGTCACCACTCGCTTCGTCTGGTAGAGATGTGTTGATGGCGTCAGCGAGCTGTCCATCAGCCGCTTCGATGGTTTTGGACGGCGTGGAAGGCTGGAAGGACTGCTCGGGGACTTGACGCGGTGATGAGGGAGTAACCGGTTGCTCAAGTGGCGTTGCTGGCCTGAGAACAGCCTCCAAATGGGGAGTATCCTCGGAAGCGGTAGGCTCGTTGGAGACTGGAGCGAGTTCAGAAATGGTGGAAGAACCAGAAACTGTAGGCTGCTGTTGCGTGGTCCTGGACTCAATAAAGATAGGCTGAGAAGTTGGCGAAGGCTCCTCAAACGCAGTAGACTCCGTCAATGGTTGCTCAGAACTCTGCTCCTCAGGCTCCCAAGCGAACTGCGATTTTTTTGCCTTCTTTCCTTTCTTGCCCTTCTTACCAGCTGCCTGAGTGAATTCGGGTGCAGGCTCGACGAGTTGCATCTCATTAGACCGTCTGGATTCCACATAATAAGCATTGGCCATACCGTGAGTTGGCAGTTCTTCGCTCTGGATGATGTGAGATGACTCGGCAGGTGTGGTATTGTCGCTTGGTGTCAGTGCTTCACCAGCTTCAGCAGAGTCTTCAGCCTCCCAAGCCAGCGCTTGCCTCTTGCTCTTCTTTCCCTTCTTGCCTTTCTTAGTCGTAGGCTGCCACGCGTCAGGCTCGGGTTCCGTCTCGGGTTTGTTGGTCGGAGCATCTGTAGACACGGCTTCCTCCTGGGTGACAGGTTCCTCCCTCGGCAGTGGGACGGCGACATCGTCGACCAAAGATGATACTGCCGGTAAGGCGGGTGGAAGGTCATCGGCGGGAGCCCCTTCGGCCTCCCACAGCTGTGCGTTCTTCACCTTCCTGCCTTTCTTGCCCTTCTTCGCGGGCTTGAAGTCCCACTCAGTTTCTGGATCAGCTTCCGCTTCTTTGGCATCTGCCCCAGCAGCGGATGACTCCGCAGCCTCGGGAACAGGCTGCTGGCGCTCGACGAGTGTCTCCCCTTGGCCAGCTGTTCCAGGCACAATGTGAGCAGCAGACCCCTCGGGCTCCTTCACCTCGGTTGCAGGGGTTTCCGGTGGAGCTCCAGGCAGATCTTGAAGAGGAGGTACTACCGCATCAGCGGGCTTGTCCTTGTTAGCGGGAGCAAAAGCCCCCTCAGATGCTGGCCATGACTGTGGTTCATCCTCGGGTCTTGTCTCAGCGCCAACTGTCACTGTAGCCTCTGGAACAGGCTCTTGGTGTTCAACAAGCGCTTCCTCCTGCGGCCCGACCTCAGCAACAACATGATCATTCTCGACAAGCGTCTCCTCCTGGCTAGGGACAGCAGGAACGTCCACAGCAGGCACTTCGAGTTCCTTCACCTCGATCGCAGGCGTCTCTAATGCTCCGGGAAGGTCGTCCATGGGGATCTCCTCAACATCCCAGGACTGTGTCGTCTTCTTCCCTTTCTTATCCTTCTTGCCCTTCTTGCCTTTCTTTGCTGGGGTGATGGCCCACTCAGACAGGGGATCGGTTTCTGGCTCAGGCTGAGGGGTCGCAGTGGGTTCGTCTTTGGGTTGAGGGTGCTCGATGTCTCTGGATTGGGAGGATGGTTCGGCGACGAGTGTCTGCTCCTGGCTCAGGGAAGGATGGTCGTCGGACGGCTGCACCGCGGCTTCAGTCACTGGAATTGAGTCCTCAGCGGCTGACTCGGCAGGTGCCACGTCGGTGGCGGGCTCCTCGGGCTCCCAGGCGAAAGCCTGCTTGCCCTTCTTCTTCTTCCCCTTCTTGGAAGAGACACTGGTAGACCTGGAAAGAGGTGCCGGAGTTGCTTCAGTCCGCTCCTCAAAGGCAGACGACGTTTCAGCAACAGGCGCTTCCTCCGTAGGCAAGTCGCGAGCAAGAGCCTTCTTCTGCTTCTTCTTGCTCTTCTTCGAGGATGCCGGCTCAAAGAAGTCGTCGCCTTGATCCTGGGGAGTCTGGATGCTGGAAGGGATTGGAAGTGGAGTTGCAAACTCCTCCAGGGCGGGAGTCTCAAGCTGTTCCTGAGCAGGTGTTGCGAAGCCCTCCTGAGCAGGGGTTTCAAGCTGTTGCTCGGAAGGAGGAGGCTCGGAAAAGGCTTGCTTCTCAGAAATCACCTCCGTAACTGGTGTTGACTGCGCCTCCGCAACCGGTTCTTTATCAGCAGTAGGCTCAGGTTCGGCAGGACTCTCAATCTCCTTTCCCTTGCGACCTTTCCTCCCCTTCTTGCCCTTTCGAGTCGGAATGAAGCTGAATTCATCAGGAGTAAGTAGGTCTTCAGCGGACTTGATGCTCCCAGAAGGACTGTCAGGTTTGGAGCCCGACATTGTCTTCTCCGCCCCTTCGGATAGAGACTCAAGCCCCCCAGGTGTCGGAGAGGAGCGACCTTCATGCATCAAAGCAGCAACAACTCCACTTCCGAACAGCCCAGCTGCCACACCGGTGGCTATGTCGAGGTCAGACCCTTCCTTGTCAGCTCTCTTCCGGTCGGGTGAAGGGCTGGGTGACCGATCGCGAATTCCGACGTTATCGAGTGTCTTCGTAGATGGTGGAGTCTGGTGGAGGAGGTAGGAGCTTCGGTCTTTCGTCATGGGTTCGACCGGCGCAGGCTCAGGCTCGGCCTCTGTTGGCCTGATCTCCTGCGGAGCTGGTTCAAGAAACTCCTGTTCCCGGGAAAGGAGAGGCTCATCCACAAGTGAAACTCCACTGCTCTCAGGCAGGGCAGGGAGCTCCACGAGGTCATCCACTTCCTCACGGTAGACTTCTGCGGCTGGACTTGGCTTCCTAGGAGTCTGCTCCCCCAGCGCTGACAGCTCCGGCTCCTCAGTCGCAAGTCCTACACCAGGCGTCACAGAAAATTCACCCGGCACTTCTACATCCTCAGTGGCCACCCCAAAGCTATCCCTCCTGTTGTACACAGGCGACTGAGCAGCGGAATGAAAGCTATCGTCCATCGACACGCTCCAGTCCACCGACTGCCGTCTCGGCGAGTGGAACTCATCTACCGTCGCCGCCCGCTCAGCCTTAGGCGTCAGCTCCGCCGAACCAAGCGGCTCTTCAACACCCGCATTAAGCGCAGCAAGAGCAGTGTCAAGCCTCAGCGCCTGTCCGCGCTCGTGTTCGCTCATCTCGCTGTGGGGTGCGAGGCTGAGGTAATCCACGTCCCCTTCCCGATGCTCAAATTCTGGGGCGGGCGATTCTGCTGTCGAAGCGGGTTCGCTGGGCGGTAGGGCGGGGTAGGGGTGGTCTTCAAAGTCAGTTGAGAGACTGCCTGAGCTGGCCTTCTCAACCAGGTACAGGGGTTTCGGCTCGCCGAGCATCTGGCGACCCCAGGAGTTGGGGCGCGAGCGCGGTTTGGGCACGCTTCCCATCTCCGGGACCGGAGTGGAGGGTGAATGGATGGGCGATGACCTTCCCATGCCCGGAGAGGGTGGCACGGAGCGTTGGCCAAGGCGGAAATGGATGGGTATTGCCGTTTGGCTTGGAGACTTTGTTGAGGTCTCGAACGCACTGCGGCGGCGGACATGTGTCTTCGTCGTTGACAGACTAGCCCGCTCCTGCTGTTGTTGAGCAGGCGGCGTATCCGGTCTGCTATCCGGAAGAGCAGGGAGCTCCTCCTCCTCAAACTCCATATCTACCTCACGTCCCGGCGAGCCGGGCAGACTAGGCGGTAATGGCAACAAATCGCCATACTGCGGATCAATAGCAGGCTTGATAACCCGCTGTACAATCTCCGGGTCCACGAGCTGCGACCCGAGACTGATGCTGCGTGCTCTGCCGGGAGGAGTAGCACTCCTCCTCTCGGCCTCGACAGCCCTTGTCGTTGTTGATCTAGTTTGGTCCTCCTTCCCCGAGGTTCCTCTGGTGGCGTTGAGGCGGGCACCCCCTTCCTCCTTTTCCTCCTCGGCTCCCGATGAGAGAGCCGACGTCAGAAGGGCAGCGCCCGCCAGGCCGGCACCCGCGCCTAGGATGCCGGCATTACCTAAAAAAGACTGCTTGTCGTTGTTGTCGGAGTCTTTCTGGGCAGCGGTCTCGCCGCCGTTGGTCCCCTTGAAGAGACCGAAGAACCCACCGCCGCTGGAGCGCCTCTCTTCCTTGGTGCTCTTCTCGTCTTTGCTACTCCGCTTCTTGCTGCGGTCCTTCCGGTCCGACGAAGGGGGAGCTGAGACGACGGATTGCGATTCAGCCTCTTCGACTTCGTCCGCCCAGCTGCCGTTCGACTTGCTGCCATATCTGGTGGGTTCCGAGACGAGGGAGTCGACGTCGCGGTCTACCGGCTTGAAGGAGTCTCTCCTTTTGTCCGGCGGTTCTCCCTCGTCCGGTCTGTCATAGCTGTCCTTAGTGCTCTTGCGCTTGCTCTTCTTGTCTTTCTTGCTGGAGCTCTCAACCGACACTTCAGACGGCGCCACCGATCTACTGGGAGAATCGTAGGTATCGTAGGTCGAATCGCGTTTCGACTTCTTGTCCTTCTTGCTGGAACCCTCGACAGAAATCTCAGACGGCGCAACGGACCTGCTTGGCGAATCGTAGTTATCGTAAGTTGAATCCCGCTTCGACTTCTTCTTCGACTTCTTGGACGGCATGTCCCAGTCATCGTCCTGAGCGGACACTGCCGAGCGCTGCAGGTCGCTGAATGCATCAACCGAAACAGACACGGACCGATCATCGGACGGCGCGGCATCCTCCACTTCATCCCAAGCGGAGCCCGACTTGCGGTTCTTCTTACCCTTCTTGTCCTTTTTGCTGCTCTTGGGCTCCTCCCACTCGTCGTCGCGGGACCCCTCGAGCGGTGCCGGTTCGGACACAAGGACGCCGGACGGGAAGCTCTCCTCCTCGCGTACAGTCTTGTCGCGCTTCTTCTTGTCTTTCTTGACGGATTTGCCGTCTGCCCACTCGTCATCGCGGGGTTCAGCATCGACGGTCTCGAAATCGGCCTCGCGGGGTGTGGGAAGGTCCTCATCTCTAAGCGATGCGCGGTTCTTCTTCTTGTCCTTCTTCCCGGCCTTGGCGTCCGCCCAATCATCCTTAGGAACATCCACAACCGACCGAGACTCCGGAGCCGGTTCATCCTCCCATCGATCAGCCTTTTTCCCCTTCTTACCTTTCCTACCTTTCTCCTCCTTCCACTCATCAGCAGGCTCAGCGGTGACCGACTCCGGCTCAGTTTCCCTTGGCGTGGAGCTCCCCTCGTCCCTCGCAGCTCGCTCCCTCTTCTTCTGCTCCTTCTTGCTCAGCTTGGGGGCCCAGTCCGGCTCACGGGCTTCGGCGACTACAACGTCCGGTTCGCGAGCAGTGGAACTCTCGTCGTCGAAGTCCCGAAGGCGATCAGCCTTCTTCTCGCGCTTCTTCTGTTCCTTCTTGCTTAGCACGGGTTCGAAGTTTGGGTCGGGTGCTCGGTCTTCGGTCACGATGATGGGATCGGAGTCGGCAAGATCGATGGTGTTCCGCTTGGACTTCTTGCCGTTCTTCTTTGACTTCTTCGAAGACTCCCATTCGTCTTCGTGTGCCTTCTCGGAGGCAGGTGTATCAGGAGTGTCAAAGCCACGTTCACGAGGCTTGGTATGAGCGACAGGCACGTCAACAATACCAAGATCTGTCACTGTTTCCGCAAATGGTCGCTGGTAGGGTATCTTGCTTGAGCTTGGAGGAGATGCTTGCTTGTCGTGAGCCTTGGATGACCCATTCGTCACATTAGATCCAGGAGGAGAGTCACGTCGGCGAAATTTGGGATCTTCAATCACGATATCAGGATCGAAGCCTGAACTCTGCAATCCGGCCGCCACATGGGCAGTGAAGTCGAGGTCGTCGGCGAAAGCACCCGGCATCTGCTTCTGAGATGTGTGATGACTCGGACTGGGAGGTTTAGGGCCCGGCTGAGGAGGCCGGTCATGGTCATCGATGATGGACCTGGACCTCGGAGGACTGGCGGTGACGACGCTCGGGCGCCTCGGCTCAGACTTGCGAGTTGGTGATGGTGACCGCTCCTTCTTTCGCTTCTGTTCTGGAGCCGATTTGCTGTCCCGCTTCGTGTCCTCCTTGGTAGCAGGCTTCGATGACATGCCGGGTAGTGTCCCAGACGCCGCAGCAGCGGCAAAAGCAGCAGCCAGGTCTCCCCATCCGCTACCAGGCTTCTTCTTGTTACCAAGGACTTGCTTGAGCTTCTCGGCAGCCTCACGTTCCTCAGCAGTGCGGTCCGGGCTGGAAGGGCTGTAGTGTTTCGTGTCGTTCTCGCCCCAGGTGACAGACTTGCTTGTCGGCGTGTCGGGTGGTGCTTGACGGATCTCCCCTCGCGGACCGATGACAACCGAAGGACTAGGTGATCTCTCCCTCGATCTGGATCGTGATCTTGACCTAGACCTCTCGCTTCTCTGGGGCTTGTCTTCCTCTTCTGGCTCCGACCTTGCCGCCGTCCGACCTCGCTTCTCCTGCTTCTCCGGGATAGGCGTCGGTTCGGGAGTAGGTCGAACGAGGTTAAGTAGCGGACGCTCACGCTCGCAGGATGGGTCGCGAGACTTCCACTGTGGAGGTGTATCCCGATTCGGATCAAGAGACGTAGGAGGAACGCGGAACATGTGCAGTTCCCGCGGAGTGATAATGTGGTCGATGCGCACATCCGCGTTGGGCCCGTCGTACTTGCTCTTGTCATGGGCAAGCTTCATGGCAGGCGGCGTCACGATGCGTGTCACCGGCTCAGTACCGTCATCCTTGTACTTCTCCAGCACCGATGGCTCAGGCGAGTGCGACCGCGACTGCGACTCCTCCTCGCGCTCGGCAGCCTTCTTCTCGCGATACCACCTGTTTGCTTCCTCGATGGGATCTCGGGTTGGCTCAGCCTCGCGGGTGCGTTTGCGATCCCTGTCGTGGGAAGCAGCAATGACGGCCGCGATCACCTCTCCGTGCACAGGGATTGTGGAGTGCTCAGCCTCGTCCGTAATGGCATGAATACGGGCGCGTTCCCGCTCTTTCATGTAAGCCTGCTCCTGCTCGTAAGAGTCCTTGCGGCTCATTCGCTCGCGTTCCGTCGGCTCGTCGTCGTCAAATTTTGGCTCGCGTTCGATAGTCATGACAGCCGGGGTCAGTGGTCGGGCGGGAGTAGAGAACTGTGGCGTCTGGAAAGCGTCATCATCGACCTGGAATTGGAAGGGGTCAACGAGGGCTGCGGATCGGTCGACTTCTTTCTCCTTCTTTTGAGACCTCCTGGAAGGTGGTGGTGGCTCAGTCGGAGCAAGAACAGGAATCTCCTTGCCCTGCTTGGCAAGCAGCTCCTTCTCCCTCTCGATTTGGGCCTTAAGCTCCTCCAACTCCTTCCGTTGCTTCTCGCGCCTCTCCCTTCTCCTCTCCTCCTTGCGCTTGGCCTCGGCCACTCGCTCGTCGACAACGAGGGCGTTGCTCATCTTGACACTATCGCGACGCTTCTTGTCCTTCTCTTTCTCCTCAATCTTCTTGTCGTCGCGCCTTGCATCGTCCTTGTTCTCGCGGTGGCGCCTCTTCTCAAGCTCGCGATCAGCAAGGGCGCGCTCCTCAGAGAGACGGCGAGCCTCCTTCTCGCGCTCTTCAACAACTCGGCGGGCGTCCTTCTCCCGTTTACGGGCAAGCTCTCGTTCCTCATCAAGCCTTCGAGTTTCTTCATCCCGCTGGCGAGCAATCTCGCGCTCCTTCTCAGCCCGGCGCTCCTCCTTCTCGCGCTCCCGCTTGTCGCGACTGCTGGACAGAACCGCGCCGCCAATCGTAGCCGCAGCAACTCCGGCAAGCGCGGCTTCAGCGAGTCCGGGACCATCAGACTTGCGCCGCTCCTTGCGCTCGCGGTCTTCACGCTCGCGGTACTTCTCCTCCTCCAATCTTCTGGCCTCAAGCACCCGGGTGGAAACGGGGACGATCGGTTTCGGGGCCTGGATAGGTACCGGTGCAGGACGCGAGACGTTCACCGGGCCCTCATGCGGATGCTGAGTGTACCCCGATATGACCGAGCCAGTAGTCTCGAATCGGCCTGGATCGGATGTTGGGACGGGGTACACGTTGCGCATAGGTTGCTGTGACTGGCGACTTGCCTCGATCGAAGCGCTGCTGCTTTGGGGCACAGCGTCATACGATAGCGGTTGAGGACGCTGGTACTCGCCTGGCCGGAAACCGCAGGGGGTATTGATGTACCCCCTGAGCGAGTTCACAGGACCAAACATGGCAGGGTCAACAGCAGAAGCTTTTCGGTTAGGAGGCCGGATGTCTTCCGGCGGCGGCTGAGAAATGATCGTAGGTGCGCCAGTATGGGTCGGCAGACTCGTCTGGGGCAGATGTATGTTGGAGAACTGCGCCGAGCCGTACGCAAGTCCGGCATCGAAGTCATCGCTGCTGCTTCCATCATCGTCGCTAGCGGACTCCCAGTCCGAGTCGTCCGAGTCATGCCGACGGTTCAGCTTGGACGAGCCAATACCGCGCGCGCCGTGGCTGTCAGAGGTATTGTGCCTGCTCAACTTACCAATCGCCGCAACACCAGCAACTGCCGCGGCGACCTGGGATGGCCGCGAGCGGCCTGCGCGCATGAGATCCTTGTCGTTCTCCGCGCGCGCATAGAGGGATAGTTGGCGCCCGATCTCGAGGATCTCCTCGTCAGTCTGGGCGCGGCGCATAACCGGGCGCCCGTCGGGCCCCAGCACCGGGGCAGATGCATCGCGGTATGACCCATGGGCCGGCGCATGCCTCGGGCTATTCACCGCCGACTTGGGGATGTAGCCTTTTCCGTAGGCAAGGTCGCTGTCCAAAGAAGAGGAAGAGGAGTTCTTGGAGCGGAATGCGCGGCGCTTCTTCTTGTTCTTCTTCTTGGAGCTGGAAGTAAAGAAGGAGCGGATCCCGAAGCCGCGCGGCTTGCGGGAGATGTTCAGGAGGGAAGAGGAGGTAGAGGATGTATTCGATGTGCTCGAGTCCGCGCGCGACCGCAGAGTGACGTTCGAGGGTCGGTGATGCGGCGGATGGGGTATCATGGCAGTGTATTGCGGAGCGCCGGGAGGACCAGCAGGAATGTAGGTGGAGGGCGGGCCGGCGACGGCGACGGCAGCTAGCTGCTCCCTGGAATGTCGCCGTTCCGCGCGTCGACGCCGAGAGCTTTCGGGGCTCCGGCGCCGAGAGTCGCGCAACATGGTTCGGTGGTTGTTGACTTGACCGCCAGTGCACGAAGGTGGTGGTACAGATATCGAAAGGATCACTGCATTCGTTCAGTCATTCATCGGTGGCTCGATTTTCGGTGTGTAGGTGTCTGAGTCTGCTGTGTATGTGTATTCGCGTCGGTCTCGTTGATCTAATTCGTAAAGAGTGTATGAGACGGGTTCGGCATACGTTAAACACCAGCAAGATGTTGATTGTTATGATTTCGGGAGAGTTTCGACACTAAAACTCCCAAGGTTGGTAAGGCTGCGGCTGGTGTTACCGGCGCCACGATGGACAATCGGGGGTGAGAAAGTGGAGAGCTTCAGCTTCAGCTCGCATGGTCCTCTTGGCGCCAGCACAAAATCGAGAGGCGGGATGTTTTGACTCGCCAACCAAAACAAACCAAGGAGATCCGCTTTCCCGACCCCAACGGCAAGTGGATCTGGTCGTGCTGATTTTTGGGGACGAGCTCACGTGATCGAGTCCACTTTGACGGCCCGGAGCTCGGGGAGGGACGGTCTCGGCTGCTCCCGCATCATTACGGAGACTACCTACATCACAAAAACCCAACATACACTCTTCTCGACGAGACCAAGTCAGACTAAACTCAATTAGAGCAATACTTATCTGCTTGTTGCTGACATGATAAGTAGCAGACAGTATACAAAGACCGCCTCGGCAAAGCAAAAGTTCCAGCATCCCCATCCTTGACTAGCTATGGCTTGGTGTAGTATGACATCACCGCTCAAATGAAAACGCTAACCAAGTCACCGTTCCACGCATTCGAGTCTCATTCTCAAAGTCGAATATCCAGCCTCTGCCTCAAAGGACCGTCTGCCAAAAGAGATTATGGGATGGAAGAAGCCGCCTCTGAGCCTCCTGAAGCCGCCTCTGAGCGTCTAGACGACGCCTCTGAGCCTCCGCCATCTCCCGCTTCTTCCTCTCCCTGGCCTCATCCTCGCGCATCATCGCCTTCATAATCCTCTCCATGCGCTCTTCGTCGTCAACCTCCGCCGTCAAGTCTTCAATCTCGGTACGCAACCGCGCAATCTGGGCTTCCTTTTCGTTCAGGCCCGGCATGGTCGCTTCGATGTCCTCTTTGCTGTCCCACGACAGAACCTCATTGCGCGCCCTCTGGTAATCCCGGGTCTTCTTCTGCATCAATCGTTTCTTCTTCCAGGTCAGCTTCTTCTTCTCCCCAAGGCTGAGGCGGCGGGGGACTCCGTTCTGCGAAACGGTCCCGCGGTCCATCTCGATGTCTTCGCAGGTCGGGTCGATCGGAGCTGGGAGACGTGTTCGGGTCAGTTTGTGTTGAAGTGAAGGCTAAGCAAGTGCTTAGGTTGACTCACTGGGTTACGTCGCGCTGGCAGGCGAATGAATCGCTCTTGTGCTTGTGGCTAGCTCTAGGAATTCGGTATGTTAGCTGGCGATACCCAGCTGCCCATTAAAGGCTTCCCAAACTCATACGGCGAGTGCTGCGTGGGAACTTACAAGACTCTGTGGCCCGTTCAGGACTCTTGGCTTGGGTTCTGTGGCGTCTGGTGTGGATGGGAGGTTGGTATGGGTATGGGCGAGCTTGATATTGACGAGGCGTGCTTAGAGTTGTCTTGGTTATTGGACTAGGGATAACTAGTGTTTGAGCAGTAGTGATGTCGATGGGAGACAATACTAAATTCCGGTGTGGACAGAAGAAGGAAGTACAAGCAGGAAAGTGCAGCAGGGACTGATGAATATATAGCATGCTGGTGCGGAGCATGTTATGGCTTTTCGTTGGAGGTTTGATAGCCATATGTTCAAGTTGCGAGTCAAATCTTACACAGCTGGGATGCGCAGCATGCTGTCGCCTTTGGGGTTAGAAGGTTCATATCAATGTGATGACCCTTCAGGTCGAAGCTACTACATTGTGGAATGCGGAGGGTACTCACACTATCTGCTCTAAACAAAACAAGGTTCATCGTCGATCCAGTGTCGTCCGGACTTGCCGTAGACATCGACGGCACCTGACTACAGCTCTTGACTGAGGTTCGTCCGTTCTTCAGTCAATCACCATTGCTCACCCGCAAGCATGCTTATCAGATACACATGTCACCCTTCCTCTTACCCATCATTAAGGTTTCAAAGCCCTCGGGGACTTCCCAGCTGGCCCTAAGCGGTTGTTCCCTTGTATATGCGCAAATACTGATGACAGACGTCAGTCTCGCTGATAACTAAACCTTCGTAGTCTACATCAAGACGAATATTTTGCGTTGCTTAGGCTAACAGACTACAGGTTTTGTACGATTCGCGCACGACCAGCACCTGTATCACACAATAGGCGAAGAGACCTAATGGACTTAATGCTGACTTAACAAAAGGCCCTTAACATGCAAAACCCGTATCTAGAGGTGTATCGAGCAACAGAACGTGGCTGCCTCTCCGTTTCGATACCGCGTCGTCGGTCCCGCAAGTCTCGATTTGCTAACAGTTCTGGCAAGACTCAAGCACACATCACATAATCCTTCACCTTCCTGTCATCCATCTCATACCACCGCTTCCGCTCCTTCCCACAGGAAACGCGGTTCCAGTCGACATCTCGTCCAGTGGTCTTGGCCATCATCTCGTCGATCATCTCGTCGAGTATCCGAGTGACCATCCAGTACCGGACCCAGGCGACGCACGAGACCATGACGGCGCCGCCGAGGAAAGCCAGGAAAAACCGCCGGAAGAACTTGGTGTCCGAGTTAATCGACAACGTGGTTAAGGAGGTACCGGTGAGAGCAGAGAGAAAAGAAGGACTCACTCGTAACGGTCCTCGTCTCGGTCTGGACGGGAGTCGGAGTGGGAAGTGTCTGGCTGCTTGAGCTGACCGAGAGTCTGGAGTTCGGTCCTGATTTCCTGTCGAAGTTCGTGTTTGAGTTCCTCGAGGGATTGTTTGAGGGCTTGGCGGATGGCGGACCCGAGGTAGTCTGCCGTTTGAGGAGGACGTCTGTCGGAACTGATGAACCGGATGGTCTTGTGGTGGGGGATGGGTGAAGTTATGCTTTGTATCGCCGTAGGGCGGAGGAAGACTTGTGCGAGAGCTGTCTTGCACAGTTGCTGAGGTCGTGTTCTGGCGATCTTCAGAGGACGGAGTATTGCTCGCGTGACGTTCATAGTTGCCGGTATGGTGCAGTTGGTCCTCGGACGAATGAATTGGTATGGCGATGGCGCACAAGATAACTGTGTTGTATCGAAACAAACTCCAAGAGAGAAGACGAGTTAAGGGCAGAACCTTTTCGTTTCAAATGCCCGGTGGTAAGCGGTTCCTCGCTGTGTTGGAGACACCAGAGATTGAACCTCAAGGATGGAAGACGCCGGTGATAGACGAGGACATGTGGTCTTGCCCTGATATCGAATCTTCATCCCATCGCTCGACTACTTTACCCACGGTATTGCGTTCTATGTTATCGTGTTCCAGGAAGGTTCATGGGCCTGACACTGATGCAGGAGCAACTTAAGATCAGATGGCAGGCGAGTTGAACTACATAATGCAGGACGACGAAAGCTTGAGCATCCGACTGGACCCTTCTTGCCTTTCCACACGTATGCATGGCAAGTTCGATGCGGGCGAAGGGCTTAGAGTCATCTTTCTCTTACCGAAGCTCATTTCCTTTCCTTTCGACTTTGGAGCCAGGCTTAGGAATCTTCATCGCTTTACTACACTATACAACCATTCCAACATCCACAACAGCGCAATCGTGCAGTCAGCACTTGCCATAGTCAGGCACGGACTCGTCCGGAGGCTTCCCGTCCAGGTCGTCCGTTCCGCAACAACTACACCTATTCTCGGTTACAACAGCATCAGAACCGCCACCATCAGAGCCCGTAGCATCAGAGGCGTGCGAGCATTCCAAACCCGCCCCGGAGAGACGACAGGGGACAGGCGTTCTCACTGCAACAGCAAGACCCTGGCGCAACTCAACAGCCGGTTACGCTTCGTAACCAGCACTGGAACTGGCATCCGCAGAGTTTGGACAGCCTCCGAGACCAACACTCCAGATGCGCCGAACAACTCGACAGAGCCCCCCGAGCTACAGGCCCTACTCGACAACGTCAGACAAAGACTCGACAAGCTCGAAGCCACGGAGCAGAAGCGACGGAGCGTTCGGATCCGAAAGAGGTGGGCGGCGTTCCGTTCCTGGTGGACGGACGACCTCGTACGTTACTTTTCTCCCATCTTCACACTTCATTCAGATTTGCTAATCTTGAGCACTCTTTAGACTTACGAGCCCTACCTATGGATATTCAAGAACAGGAGGAACGTTTATCTCTTTGTCGCTCTGTACTTCACAGTGCTGGGTTTGCTTTTTGGTCGTCCGGCTTGGCTTGTCCGTTTCGTATACGGACCAAGCGAGTGTGAACAGAAGTGTCGATGTTGCGGCCGGGTATGTTGCCTGGGGACATGTGCGATCCGTCGTCGCGTTGGTCCGATAGGAAGTAACAATGGGGGGGCAGGACTGTGTCCGTACCACAAGTATAAGGAAGGGCGCGCTGTTTAGTAAGACTGTGGGAGTCTAGCGAGGGAAACCGTGCGTGCACTTCCTCCTGGGCTTTCTCCGTGCAGGACGGGATTAGGGGGTTCTTGGTTACTGGCTGCTCTCAGGAGCTTGGCACAGGAGTTTCGGTTCTAACTGTCTGCTTTGTAGAGATGCAGCGTTTGTCCTGTTTCACAGCGTCTGCCAGTCCCAGTTGACTCCGGGAGAATTCAGATTTATCATACTGTTGTGTATTCTATGCTCGTCTATCCAACCACTATACCAATCCTCTTGTCCCATCTAAGCGTCCACTATGCTGTCTATCCACCTTTCCCATTTCCGCCACACAACCCCCTGCCCCCCCACCTAAGCAGCCTTAAACGTCGAGTTGATACTCCCAAGCTTTATATTCGAGTAAACGACACTAGCATCCGGATGCGCCGCCTCAACCGTCTTCGGTTCGCCCGCAGCAGGGTCGCACCGACCCCTCGCAATACCAGGCTTGCCCGCATCCGCCTCGACGGGATAGTTACTATCCAACCAGTTCATGCTCACAGCATGGTCGTCCCACACGCTAAGCACAAGCACCATCTTCTTCAACTGCTCCCCCATCTTCGCCATGCCACCAATCGTCGAGAAGTAGTTGTTATCCCCAAACACAGTCTTCTGCTGCGCGCAGAACTCGTCGCTGATGTCGTTGACGGGGTCGATGCCCTCGATGGCGACGACGGAGTTGGGGATGACCTTCCCGTTCTGAACGTAGAACCGCTTGATCGTCTTGAGGGTGCCCGAGTCGGTGCCGGAGTCGGTGATGAACTGCGTCACGATGGTGAAAGGCTTGGCCGTGTCGACCGTCTTGGCGGTGCCGTAGAAGTCCTGGTCGCCCATGCGGAACGAGTTGAAGTCGCAGCCGTCCTTGTCGCACATGCCCGAGTAGCGGTCGTCGCCGTTGCCGCAGTCGACGCCCTCGCAGCGGGTCGGGCCGGTCACCTTGCAGGGGTGCGGGGTGTAGGCTGCCGCGTCGAGGTTGGCCTCCCTAGACGATAGTTAGAAAGATATTGCAAGGATTGGGGGGTAGGAGAGAGCTGACCAGATGTCCATCTCTGCGCAGCATGAGCCGTACTTGCCTGAGCCGGAGTTGGCGTCGTTCGCTGAGCCGCCCCAGCCCTCAACGTTGGCCTGTAATGATGGTCAGATATTGTCACGGTAATTATGGAAGTGACTGGTGGCACACCTCTCCGTTGATGAACTTGATATCAGTAGGGCACTGGCTATCACAGTAACCCGTACCATACTTAGCACCAGCCTTGTTCGTCGAGAACTTGGACAGACCGCCGTCCTCGTCCATCTCGGAGAAGTACACCGCTCCGTTAAGCCCGCAGGGGAGGTTGCTGACGTCGACGTCGAAGGTAAACTCCTTGTTAAGAAGATTGAACATCCGGTATTTCGTGTCGCTGGCCATAAGGTACACGCGAGAACCGATGTTGGCACCGTTGTCGTTCTTGGTCACGAACTTGAGCTTGAGGGCACCGGACGAGGGCGTTGTGATGCCGTACGTCTTCTCGTAGTCGGCCCCGTCGATGGCGCAGTTGGCGGCGCACGTCTTGCCGTCCGGGCAGGCGGTGGCGTTCCACTTGTTGCCGTCGTAGCAGTTGGTATAGCCTGTCTTGACGTGGGTCCATCGCCAGTTTGACTAGACGGGTGTTAACGCAGGTCTTGCGAGAGGTATATGGGACTGGGCACTTACGTCTAGAACCACGGAGGTGCTCTCCTTCGTGCAAGAGCCGGATCCGGTGCAGACTTGAATAGGGAGGGCAGGGTGTTTCTCGGCGGTGTTTGTTCCAACCTGCTGGCCGAGCACGAGGCTGGCGAAGGAGAGAGCTGCAAGTGACTGGGACAACATGGTTGCGGCTGGCAAAGAGTAGGCTAGAGATACCCTGACACGAACGAAGCAGAAGAATGGGTAGCGCAAAAGAGGGAGATGCGGAAACAGAAAGATATCCCCAGCAGTAACCACCTATGCATCTTATACTGCATCCATCACCGCATGGGGAGAAAGTAGAACTGCCCTGCCCGTAGCTGGCCACTATGTCGCGGAGGGAGCCATAACCCCAGGCAAGGAGGACAATGAAAAGGAAATTTCACAGAAGACTTCTCCTGATCAAGCGGGCCGACTCCAACAGCGGAAGCCATTCCCGTATGGCCCGTCCCAGCACCAACAAGGCATACCATAACCAGCACTGATCGCTGTCAGCTCCATCCATGATACGACCGCATGAGAGAGGCTGATGACGGTTCATAAAGAGCCGCCTGCGCAACCCCCCCGATGCGTGGGATATAGGACCTTCGTTGGGGTAATTGGGGTAAGCTGTGGCAGTCGTGGATAGAAGCATTTTTGCAAGACCATCAAGCATTGCGGCTCGTATTAAGCGGCTACATTAGCCAGATGAGCGCGGCTCGGAGTCGACCAGCCGAGAAGGGGTGGCAATGTCGCAATGTCCAGATCCAAGGGATTCCCAGATCTTCGTGGCCGGATGCATGACGGGAGAAATGGATGAATACGGATTGAGCCTTTGGGACGAGATAGTGAGGTCGTGTCCCGGTTATCAGGTCCACCAGGGGATTGGAGGGTGATGTGAGGCTCCCTAGGCAATTCAGGTGATGTCGAGGTTGAGTTGGAGGCCGTGCTGCCTTTGGCCTGAGACTTAAATAGGGTTAGGGTTTCAAGGTGAGCAGAACTTCAGCTTCGCTCACCTCGGTGTGCCGGTTTCGACACATCTCATCATATAAAGAACCGACGGAAAAGAGTTGGGATGAAGAGAAGCGCACAGATGACTGCCTCCATACCAGTACTACCTTACTGTATCATAGAATGGGTCAGAGACGACGTTTACCAAAGGTTCATGTCTTTCAGGCAAGGAAGGAGCGATGATGACAGTTGACACCGCTGAGATTCGGGCATCAGCGGGACATGGACATAGGTGCCAAACCTGGGCTGACGAAGTCATTAAAATCCACGGATTCCGCAGTGCGACTGCTGAACTCTGTCATCAGCTGCTTGCATCTTGACGTTTGGTCGTCCAATTATTGTTGGGTTCCATGGTTGTTTGTTTGTGTTTTCATTCTGTGCTGCTGTAGCGGGCAGTTCGACTTTCCATAGTGGAGTTCGTTTTTTTTCACGTCAAACGAGACAGTCATCCTCTCCAATCTTCATGATATTCGCATCTCCAACATCGAGCGTTGCACAACCCTCCCCCTCCTGCACACCGTCATTTCATCGCGCATAATCCGCCCAATCCGCAGTCGACAAGGACAACCTCAAGAGAGAAAACCGGCCAAGATGGTCCCCATCCTCTCAACCCAATGGGAAGTGCGCGCCATCGCCGGCGAGCCCAAGGCCGTCGTGCGCGTGCGCAACCTCCAAGCCATAGTGCAGGGCGGCACCGACGCCTGGGGCCGGCCGGGAAAGGCCCAGCCGGCGCTCATCTCGGCCGAGATCTCCTTCGTCCACCCCTTCGGCACCGTGTGCTCCGACGACCGGCTGAGCCCGGAGACGGTGCACTACGGCAAGCTCAGCAAGGCCATCCTCGAGGCCGTGGACGACCTCAACAACGAGCCGCCGCCGCTCGGGACCGACGGCCGGCCCAGCTCCGACGCGTCGCCGACGATGAAGGACGTGCTGGACATGATCTGGGCGAGGCTGACGGGCCTGCCGGTCGATGGGAATGCGGAGGAGTTTAGCGGCAGTGGGGAGACGCCGTTTCTGAACCTGCGGTTTATTCGGTTTATGAGCATCAAGTTGACGTTTCCCAAGGCGTCGTTGTTGGGTGAGGGTGTGAGCTTGACGGCTTCTACGCTGTATGGTCCCTTTGCTGGTGGGTATGGGTGTCTGAGATACGCGTTGAGTCTGAGGTTGTGCAACTTGAAGGTGCCGACGCTTATTGGCGTCAATCCGAATGAGAGGCATAACAAGCAGTTCTGCGTGGCGGATATTGAGCTCGAAAACTTTATCTGCTTGGAGGACATGTACACGGATCTAGAGAAGGCGGTGGTATCGGTAAGCACCCGTTTAAATCTGACGCTTTGGTGTTGAACTGATGATTCTCTAGACGATGTCTCACTCCTCTTTCGAAACGCTGGAGGCATTGGGCGCAAAGGTCACGGAGGTCATCTTCCGCGAGGTCAAGCTTTTGAGTGCAGGAGATGTTGGCAGGGATGTCGAGCTGCCTATCAGGGTCACGCTCGAGAAGCCAACAGCGGTACCCATGGCTGACTGCCCGGTCGTTGAGATGCGAACAACACATGGAGGCAAAATCGTGGAAGGAGCAGAGAAGCTACAGAGCACCTTTATCTGAAAGCCAGCTCTGGCGACATCCACCAGCGTCATTGCACCGACGGTCTCAGATTGCCGACGCCGCCTGAGATGTTTTGGAGATTGGACGGGACGGATGGTCACTTCTCAGACCGCCTCCTGAGCTGCGTCCTTGGGAACGGACCCAGCAGATGGTGTCTATCTGTTGGCTGGCCTGGGTACCGTATGTGGGACTATCATCTCCAGCCCAAGTTGAAGGGACAGCCAAAGAAGGCTGCAATGAGAGTCACGGACTCGGAGGGGCCTGTTATTTGGGCGGAGAGATGGCAGCACAGACTGCCAAATTTGGGAGGAGAGCCATATCAGCCATGGCCCTTAATGAGTCAGGAGTCTAGCTGTCATTGCTCATATCCCTCTGTCGACCTTTTACCTGTGTATCGTAGATTAGACGCATCACACTGTATCTACCTCTACCTCTAGATCTCTATAGAAAAGCATTCCAAACAAACGCCGGCCAAAGTTAACCACAGAATCATGCCGTCTTCTTCTATCCCACCTCCCCTAGCCCCCATATCACTCACCATCAGCAGCCGCCCTGATCTCCTCAACCTCCCTCCTCCCCAGAGGTCTGTCCCCCTTCGTAACCTCCCTCACAAACTCCGGATCCGGGCCGTAAAGCATGACGTGAAAGTGCTCGACGGAGTGTATACTCTTCAAGCTGGCCCAGTTCTTGAACCAAATCACCTGTGTGTGTATCTCTCTCATTAGCAAAACCCCTCATCACCCCATTCTACACTCCAATTTCGTCCACCTACCTGATCCCTCCCCACCCCTCCCCGTCCACAGAAAGTCCCCTCCACGAACCCCTCAATCTCCCCCTTCACACCCTCCTCCAACTCCCCCGTCACCGGGTCGTCCCTCAGCTCAAACTTGGTCCACACGACCAAGTGCACGATGCGCTCGTCGATCCCGTACGGCCAGTCGTTCCACAGCACCTTCCAGTCCCCCTCGTCCTCAAACAAGCCTTTTCCCTTCGGTACAACGGGAGCCTCCCACTGTAACCTGTGGGTCAGGACAAAATTCAAAACACTCCCATACTGTTTCTTCAAGTTCCAATTGTTCTCCAGGTACCGCCTCAGGTTGGACGGCACGCGCTGGAAGAGGTCGATGCGGTTCGTCGCTATGATCTGTCGCACCTCGGGCCACGTGTCCCGCGTGAAGAGGGCGTCCGGGGTGGAGATGATGCACAGGTCCTTGGCGTTGAGGTTCTGGAGGAAGGCCGGGCAGGTCTCGGTGCGGAGGTGCGGGGGAACGTTGATTTGCCAGTAGGGGAGGGTTTCTGTGAGGCTGCCCATTGTTCGACGTGTTGGAAGTTAGAGGGGGTAGATGTTGAGAAGGATGCTGGTGTTTGGTTGGTGATGGGGTTGAGGGCGGTGGAATCTGAGTGGCGGTCTGTCTAGGTTGTGAAGGGCTGTTGGGAGCGATAGGATCGCTAGGAAATGATTTAGGGAGATAATGAGTCTAGAATGTAAAACATGACACCGTCACGGAATATCTATGAAGAAGATCACGTAAGATAAGACGACACGGCCAACTGCCTGAGTCACGCCGGACACGAGGCCGATTCCCGAACCGCAGCGGTGAGAAGCGGAGTATCCGTAACGGGCAAAATCACAATGCCAAGACGCGCGAGGGAGCTCCGGTGTCACCGTCCACGGAGCCGTCTGTAACGTAGCGTGGCCGGAAGACAGAAGATAATCAGATGTCTGCTACGTAAGGTAGCCTTTTGGCAAGCTAAGTTATGCATGTTGGATACTTGATTGCTGCATGGGGCGATTCAGCTTGAGTGCTGACAGGATGCATGTCGGTAAGCACATGCATTGAGGTTACAGATGGAAGTGCCAGCGGCATCCTCACTCCTTCTCCATCCTGAACAGTTGGAATTGGTTGTTGGCGTGAGAGCTCAAGGCACATGTATTGTCGCCGTTCCAAAGACCTATCTACGAGCTGTCCGACTGACTTTGTGAGAACTCATGAGCTTCTTTTGTCTGAGTCTTCAAACTTGTATTTAAGTTTGCCCTTAGGCACGTCAAATTCGCCAACTATATCATCAGATAAGGTATCCATATACAACAAGTGTTCAGTTCATCATCATAACAACGCTTTTTCGCTTTCCGTGCCACCCTTCTTGATTACATCACCGCTCATACCTAGGCAACTCCTCCGTCTGCACCACCGGCGCCGACGGCCCAGACTCCTGATACGAGTGATGTGGGCCGTAGTGCTCCTCATCTGCAAGTACTGGTGCAGATGGCTCAAACGCAACGGCCGGTGCGGACGGAGCAGACGCCGAGTTGCTGGGCCCCGCGGCATCGTAGTCCTCGGGAAACTCGGGCGGTGCGCTGGCTTCCGTGAGGAGACGCTGTCGCTCCAATTCATGCTTGTCGTCTGCTGAGGAGGTGGGTGCGTCTATGTCGTCTAGGGTAGGAGCTGAGGGACCTTCATGGGGCGGTGGTGGTGGTGGTGGTGCATCGTGTGCCAGCGGGAGTGGTGGAGGGGGTCCGGACGAGGAACCGGCTTGAGGTTCGTCTTCGACGTCGTATATGTTTTCGCCATGTGGATATGATGGACTTGATGGGCCGGCATCTGGTTGGCTGGGTAACAGTCTTTGCTCGGCCTGCCGTATTCGATCCTTCTCTGATAGACCGCTCTCTTCTGGTATTTGTGGCGGTGGCACATAAAATGGTGCTGATGGATCTGGTGGTCGTGGAGAGTTGTGGGATGAGTACTGTGCAGGGTCGCCTTCCGCAAATGAGTACTCGTCATGAGCATGCGCATAAGTGCCGGGGTCATAGTCTTGGTTATCATAGCCCTCCCGCAATACACCTTTCTGGTTGGTGGGCGGCTCAAAGGGACTCGGTTGTTCTTGGTATTGTTGGGTGTAGACTGATGGCGTTCCGCGCATTACGCTTCTGCCTCGTTGTCTCGAACTGTCATCTGTTCCGACCACGACCTCGAAAGCCACAGCTATGACCCCTTTCTCGCGTCGTAGCCGGTCAGTATCGATGGGTCGGCCACCGTATGATGCGAGTGATGCCGCACCTGCCTCATAGGGGTTTCCGGCGAGTGGTGCAGTTGGCGGTAAGCCTGGCGCGGATTGGCTGCTCTGTATCTGACTCGCCAGCTTGCCTCCAAGGTCGACGATGACCTCCAGCTGGTACTTGAAGGTGATCATCTCGCCTGGCACTCCCTTGATTGTCGGGAACGCGTCTTCCGGTATCCTCACAGACGTGGTGACGCTGGCCGACAGCGTCACAGGATCGATAATGAGTGGACTGAAGGTCTGCGAGAGGTCCTTTCTAAAAACGCTGCACGATCCAGCAGAGGTAAGGGACAGGCCGCCCAGTCCGGTCTTGGACTTGGGGTAATACTCTTCCCTCTGCAACCGGCGTGCTTCTTCTTCAGAGACATGTCCCTTGAAGAGAGAAATCGGAGGGGACGAATCTATGCGGCCCTGTCGATACAGCGTCACAATGACGCCGTGCATGCTCTTTATCCGCTTGATGTGTTGCACGGAGATCTTGACCGATACCAAATCCCCAGGCAGACATCCTCCTTTTAGAAGTTCAATATTGGTTGTGATTGTGCGATCCTCGACACCCGATTTCCGCGTTCCGCCCGTTACTTGAGAGCCTGAGTCTCTCTTCTGGTAACGCTCTCCGCTTCCACTGGGACCGGTACTCGTGCTCGTACTTTCGCCGCTTATTTCGCTGTGCATATCGCTGTGACTTTGGATCGGGCTCCGGGGATTAGGTGGCTGGTCACGGGCCCCTTCCTCCGCGATCGGGAGGACTGTCGATCCGTCGATGGGACTCTCGTTGACGCGGGTAGAGTCCATGTCAGATGCAGGTTCGAGTTTATCTGAAGTGACCGAACCAACCCTCTCCAGTGTACTTGGAGTCTTCTTCTTCCTCGATCTCCTCGGTATCGGCTCCAGATATATCGTTCGGGCTCGTGGGGGCGTCAGCAACCCAACGTCGATCTTTTCGACGAGGTATATCTTCCGCTCGCAGCTTGTCGTCGGTGATAGTGAGGTCGGCCGGGTTAGGGTAGCGGTTATCATGTACGCGATAGTGCCTCGTTCGAACTGTGTTCGCAGCAGTTAGTTATGTGGACGGAGGGTTGGGGACCGGCAAGGCATGGGCCGCAAGTGAGACGTACATCAATACTGCTGGGTAAACCCTGCCCTGGGAACATCAGATCGAAGTTAAACTCGTATCTGCCAGCTTCAAGGCGCCCATCCGCACTAAGCACCTGCTCGTCCTCGAACAGCGTCGCGAAGCCATTCCCAAAGTACTTGAACTTTGACCCACTCTGCGACGCGACAGTGGCCGGCACCACAGGGGCTTCATTCACCCCGCCGTTCGGTGCCTTGTGTACGCGCACGTAACCATGCAACGAGACAGTCAGATGGGTGATGCGTATCGGCTTGAGCACTGTCAGCACCACGGCGCCCGTGACATGGTCGCCGGCCGAATACCTCCGGTGCGGGTCGGCCGGGCGGATGTGGAAGTCGGTGAGGTTGCGCGCGCGAGAGCGTATGGGGAGCGAGAATCGCGAGAAAAAAGAGCGACTTGTCGAAGACGAATCTTCCAACGGTGTGGATTTGACGGAGTTGTTGTTCGAGAAGGTGCCCATCTATGCTACCTGTCGTGTCGCAACCACTCGGATATGGTCCCGACCTCGAACGCGCCTCGCGGGCGATAAAATGAAGGATGTGAAGCTAATGTCGCCAGAAAAGAGATGTGCGCGATGCGAAAGGACGAGAGTCGTTCGAGCCTGAGCGGCGGTCGCGTGTCGCCTTACGTCGTATTGGTGTCGCCTCCTGTTTTCGATGGGATCCGTAACTCGATAAGGGGAGGGATAATGTGTGGCGTCCGAGGCGAGGCACTCGGCGCACCGGGCCAGTCGACCCAGGGTTCCGCCGTCGTGGACGGCTCACCGACGGATGATGGACCTAATTGAGGTAAGGGAATAACGAGGCCAGCGTCGCCCAGCGGAGGATTGGGATCGCGGTGTGCGCCGATATATTGGACGACGACAACAGATACGTAGCTCCCCAAGGATTGATCGGGCTTCCTCCCGAAGATGCTTGATTCTGTTACATACGCCAAGAAAAGACAAGAGTAAATGGCTTGCTTGGCTGCCAAGGAGTTCGACTCTCGGGTTTGTTACGGTACTTGTGGGGAGAAATGAGGGAGAGAACGAGATAGGCAATCAAGGAGACTCCCAGAAACTCCAGAGTCGTACAGGACAGGATCTTTCGGATCGCGCCTAAATTGATGCGTTGTTGTTGTTACTATAATAATGACTGGGGGCTGCGGCGGATGTGACGGGGGCCGGTTGGAAATCAGGAGTGACAATGTGTGTAAGGGGAAACGAAGCAAAAAGTGGCTGAGTAGAGATTTGTTGCTGCAACCGAGAGAAAAGAAGAAGGCGGTACGGAGGTACACAAACCAACATTTATCATCTGGGGAGGAGCGGGAACCGAAAGCTTGTGAGGGAACCAGGAGTGAGGGATGAGCTAAGGTAGGAGAATGGAAGAGATGATGGATGAGGGGTCGGTGTATGTCGGGTTAGGGGTCCAGTACCAGAGGAAATGCCGCTATGCCGTCGTAGCTTCCCACGGTCCGCGCGCAATACTGAGTTTGATGAGTAACGCACGCTATACGAGAAGGCGAATAAGGATGCCTCTAAGTTCGATGCCATCTCCCAGATGCACAGCAACTTGAAATGCTCCGCAGTCAGACAGGACTTTCGGATCATGAACTTTGAAGGAAAGGTTGGTGAAGGCCCGGGAGTTGTGGGTTGACTTTTGAGATTGAGAGATTGGGGGAATCCGTTATCCAGCCTAAAGAATTTGAATGTGCGCTACGAGGATGGAACAGCTTCATCAACACGGAAAGAACGGGGTGCTCTACTGAGTCATTCTGGCGTGATTTCAATTCTCTGTATCCCGGAGGGTGGTTTTTGGAATTCGCATCTGATACTGATGGTTCTTTCCTCTGGCCAAGCAGCGGCAGCTCCCGAGGTCGTCAAACAGAAGCTCTGCCCAGTCGTACCTGCCGCGGACGAAAAAGAGCTTGGATGACACCCAGCCCGAGCATGACAGATCCCAATTCTCGGCACTCGCTTCCCAACTTTGGAACATGGAGACAAACAAGCATCAACGACATCCATATTTGCTTCCTTCCCCATGACCTTTCTTTCCCCAGTGACGTACAAGTTCCCGGGAGCATCGCCAATCTTTCGTAAGGTTGCCTTGGCATCTTGGCGAATCGTGGTTTCACCTCGCACAAGAAGGGATCGGCACTGAGCTCGCTCGTCCCCGAGTCCCAACGACGTGGTTCGAGGTTAGGTATTCCTTCTCACGTCTCACAAGCGACTGCTCAAGGGCTGTTGGTTCTCTATGCCAAACCAGTTGGCCACGACCTCATCCAACTTTCGCTCCTTACGACCTAGGTAGGTAGGCCTGGTAGGTATGCCATGTTGTTGCACTGCTACCGGTGATGGATCCCTGGTACCTGTCACACAAGTCAGTAACGGTGGTCAGGTAGCAACCCGGCAATAGCATCCCGACTAATACCAGTGTAGGTAAAGTCCTCATACCGCTGCTGCACCTTCATGGTTATCTCAGACATGGTCGCCGACCTCGCTACTATCTACAGCTAGGCTCATACTCATCTGAGTCCTCTTCATCTCTCGTGCCATCTCAGAGAAAAGAAAATTGTACTGCGGTGCGTGCCGAACTCCGGCATCTCTGCACAGGGGTGTCCCCCTTGCCATAGAGGTATTCAACAACTTACTCGCGCATTACATCTGGACGAGCCTCCGTCATCAGTGCTCTGTTGCACAGCTGCTTCAAACCTGCAGTCTCTGCAGCCCTGTACACAGGGTCGCACGCTGATGCCAGACGTGGACAAATCGTACGAGTGCGGAGCTGCTGTGCTCCCCTAATATGCACGCTAATTCAGCCAGACAGGCATCATCTTTCAGCGCTTGTGCTTCTCCACAGCAACTGTCCTATAGCACTAGTAGGACTGAAGACCCTGCATCACCAATCTAACCACCAGCTCAAAGAGTCGAAACACAATCTGCAAACGCATGCTTGAGTCTCAGTCGCATATGCCTTCGAAAGTCCTTCAAGAGGTGAATAGGGAGACGGAGACCACCGCCCGCGATATTGGCGGCTCATGATGCTTGCCATTACCGGAAATGACGGCATGTGAACCCGCCAGCTCGGGAGACGCCAAGAGATCAAGATCTCGCAGGGTCACTGCCAAGCCGACCCCTTCGCTCGGGAGAGATATGCGGGTGATCAACCTCCAGTAGCGACGGACTTCACTCCTCAGCATATCCGGCATGGCTGTGGACCCCTTCTCTGCTTTTCCACATCTTTCCGCTCTCAGACCTCGACCATGCCACGCAGCCACAGCACGGCGTGTCCGGCTCGAGCGAGTCGCGAGCTGTGGCATCGCGCAGACGACTGAAACCTGCCCAATGACAGCTCGTCATCACGACATTGTCGCCTGGGAGTAGACTTGTGTTATGCAAGAGCTCAGCTACCCCCTGCAGGCTGTGCATTGTGTCTTATGCCCTTCCGGAGCGCTAGAGAGGCGGCTATCGAGCTGGGAGCTCCTAGTAAGAGAGCTTGATGCTGGGCAAGCTGGGCACGAGTGTGAACCCACGATGAGACGGGGTAATGACGAGGCCTCCCCTGAGTTCTTTAAATGTAAATAAGGGGATATATAAGATAGGCGAGTGTTTGTCGAGAGCTCCCCGTTCAACAGCATCACCATCCTCATCTCTAGTCATACCCACCCAGCACGAGCTACTCCCGCCTTCACCAATACCCTCTGTCATCATACATCCTCAGGACCTTGCATAACCTCACCCAAGATGGTCGGCTTCGGTAACCTCGGCAACCTGGGCAACCTAGGCAACCTCGCCCAAGACGCCGTCAAGAACCTCAACCTCGACGCCAAGAAGCCCGAGCAGCAGCAGCAGCAGCAGCAACAGCAGCAGCAGCAGTCATCCTCCTCCCCCTCTTCCTCAACCGACAACAACAACAACAACAACAACAACAACAACTGGGCCGAGATCGGCAGCGAGGCCAAGAAGGCCTACACCGGCTACCAGGAGAAACAGTCCAAGGGCGAGAAGCCCGACTACGCGGAGCTCGGCAACGTGGCCAAGAAGGCCTACGGCGCCTACAGCAAGGAGGAGGGGCCCAAGGATGCCGCTACCATCGGGAAGGCCATGGCCGCGGGGTTCATGAGTGGCGGCAACGGCGGCAACAACAGCAGCAACAACAACAACAGCACCAACAAGTCCGGCGAGGACAACCGCCCCGAGGATGCGCCCAAGCGGGAGGAGGAGGGGCGTGACCAGTCGCCTAAACCGCAGGGCCAGGGACAAGACCGTGATGAGGGCAGACGGATGAGTGAGAATGTCTCGAGGAATGACAACCCCTCCTTCGGCGGGGACAGGAACGACAGGCCCTCGTCTCCCGACAACAACAACAACAACAACAACAACAACAACAACAACAACAACAACAACAGGCGTGACGCCAGCGACACAGGCTCTTACAAGCCTTCGTTGGGTATCGACAGGCCAGCTGGCAACGACAGCACCGGTGGTACCTCGGAGTACGGCAACGGCCGTGACAGCAGGGGGGACAAGAATGAGCAGTCTCAGTCTGGTGGCTTCCAGAGCTCGTCCAACAGCGACAACCGTCGCAGCGATGAGAACGAGGGATACGGTGGCACCACCACCGGTAACAGCCGGACCGGTCAGAGCGAAGACGGCTATGGCAGCGGCCGTAAGAACGACAACGAGGCGAGCGGCTTTGATAGCAGCAACTCGCGCCGAGACAACGATGAGCGCCGTGATACCTCTGATAACCAGGTATTTGGAGGCTCTCGTTTTGAGTAGCGGGAGGGTGTGGGCTACGGTGGTCGCAATAATGGCTCGGAGGACAGAGGGTACTAGGAGACGGTACGGGGGCTGAAATACGAATTGGCTTGAACAGCTCTCGATTTGAGGTCCTCGATTTCTTCTTGCTGTGGTCAAGATAGTCTTGTCATTACTCTCGACTTAGTAATCTTACTGGGTTCCTGGACTTCTTGCTGCCCCTGAAGTTTCCGGGAGTTCTGTTTTTGATCTTTTAGTACCTGCACCTCATATCCCATATCGCCTCATCCCCTATTCTTCTACCAGGGCCCCGTCTCTTGCTCAAATCCCATCATAGCCTTGTAAGATCTAACCTCACCCGGCTCGCAAAAAGTACACATTATACAACCATCATTATGCCATCTATCGCCCAGAAACGCTCTCGCAGGGTATAGCTCTCCTCATCCTGCCCTTTCCAGCGCCCTGCCATGTAATTTCCGCCATTCGTGAAACCCCCAGATCCGTCACGAATATCCATTCCTTCACCCTCCATCTTGTCCCTTCTAGTCCCTCCCCTCCTTCCACCGGCAAGCCAACCTTACTGCAACCCAAAAATCTCCCTCAACTGCTCCATCGTGTTCTCCGGCCCAGTAACCGTATGCCCCACCGTCCGGGGGTCGTTGTAGATCTCGTAGTCGTTACCTCCCTCGAACGTCTTGTCGCCGAAGAAGTGGATCGTCGTATACTCCACGCCTCCGGGCCGCTTGGCCTCGTTTTCCAGATGTTGAAGGCAATATGTCTTGTCCCAGCCCGTGGGGAAGACGTCGAAGGAGATCATGCCGCCTATGGAGAAGCTGTTTTGTTACTCCGATGTTAGTACCTATTTCACACTGGGGGAAAGGAGTGATCGAAATATACGTACGTCAACCCCAAATGCCCAAACCTCCCCCTCAACTCCTCCACCATCTTCCTCCTAACCCCATGCACCTTATCAAACCTCTCAAACTCCGCCCGTTCCGCATCACTCGCGTTCCTCCCTATCGGTGACACATTCACCATGCCATTCCTGAACTCGACAAACGTGCCCCTCTTGATCGGTATGTCCAGGTCCGCAATGTAGTGCAACAAAAACCGCACGAGCTCCTTGTACTGCTCCTCGCCGATCCACTTGATGAAGCTGTGGCTCGCTAGCGGTAAACCGTTCTTGAAGGCTGTGAGGCCGTTCTCTGCAAAGTTGAAGTCGAAAAGGGTCGTCACTGGCACGTCCGGAGTGCCGAGCTGCTCTTGTTGTTTGGGGAGGTCGGAGCCGCCTACCGTGCCGATGGCGCATTCGGCTCGGAGTTGGGAGAGGAGGGAGAGCATTTCTGCTGAGACGCCCTGGGGAGAGGAACATGTCAGTGACTGGAAGGAGAGCGGGGGAACAACTGGGTGGAGGGAAGGGAAACGTACACCGCGCGCAGGGGTGAGTGTGCCGTCCACGTCGAAGAGGCAGATTGTGTTCTTCAGGGGCCGGTCCTCGAGGGGAGGGTAGGAAGGCGACATGGTGGGCGGTTTGTAGATGTCGGTTTTGGTGGGATTGGAACGAGAGGATGTCCCAATGAGCTGTAGTTAGAGAGGAGCCGGGAACAACGGGTAATTGGCGTTAGGAAGGGCAGTTCTTTCAAGGTGGTATGATGGATGAGTTTGGTGAACCTGACTTTTGGACTTCCAAGTTGCACCTCACCCTTGGAAACGCGTTGAGGGAAAGATGACCTGTACCCCGCACTGCCACAGTGGTTTGACGGCTTCCAGGTTGTGATTCAGCGGGGTTACGGTGGGGTCTGGCTTGGTGGTCAGGGGTCAGATTCGGGGTCTCTTGGAGATCAAAATCTCATCAAGGTATGAAGATTGTATGTAGCATGATGCATGGTGAAAGACGCTTCGCTGAACTTGAACTTGAGTCAAGTTCTTTCCTCCAACCAACTGATGCCTGGGGAGGAGACGAGGACCCTGGGCGATGAGCCGCAGAGGCTTGGAGCCCATTACTGTGATGCCGCAGCTACCTATTATTCCAGCCAACAACAAGTTCAATCGCAAGAGTCGTGGTGAAAGGCACGAGCAACCCAACAAGGGAGAGCGAACGACAATGATCAGTAGTGTTGTGCTTCATTTTAAAGATTACTACTGCTCTCTAGTGAGGTCACGAAATATAACCCTGTTCAGCAAAGCACTCCTCGTGTATACGCATCTGAGGCTCACGGTGAAAGAGAAAATCAACAACTTGAAAGCTATGCTCGCCTTTAACCTCCAGCTCCAACAGTCCAGGGGGTAATCATCCAACGGACTAGACGTGTGATACTACGCCACAGGGAGAAACAAGCTCCAATACCATTCCATGTTCACAACCCAAATTCCGTTTTTCGCGTTCCAACTAATCCTCGTTCTCTCTGCTACAGCCGCTTAATGCTCAAGCAGACGCAAGCTACCCTGGACAACAACGTTCTCAAGGATGGATCCTGGAGGAACGTCAATTGTCTGACCCTCGGTAGCCACGATGATAACCGTTCCCTTCAGAGTTACACCGCGACCGAGGTTGACCGCACCCGTAATGGTGAGGTGGTCGAGCTCGATGATCTTAGGGATGGAGGGGATGCGCTTCTGGAAGTCGGACACCTTCTTGAAGTCGGAACCGAGCTTGATGAGCGGCGCGTCGCCGAAGCGCTGCGTGCTCATCTGCAGCATACCGTGCTTGAGAGTGTACAGGTCCGACTTGACGAGCATGAGGTCGGAGCACGTCTTGACGGGCAGGAAGCGGCGCCGGGGCACGTTGACGCCGTGGGCGTTCTTGAAGTGGCGGATGGCAGCGCCGACGGCCGTCTCGAGCTGGATGATGGAGATGTCGCTCTCGCCCTTCTTGTCGCCGGGGATCGTCTTGCCGTTGGGGATGATCTCCATCTCGAGCTCGTCGTTCTCAACGACGCGCTTGATCGCCTTGACGTTCATCCAGATGTTGTTGGTGTTGAAGTACTTGAACTTCTTGATAGACTTGAACTCGTTGACGTGCTCCTTGGGAACCTGGGCGATCTCGAGGAGGCGCACGCTGCCCTCGTAGTCGATGATGGTGCCACCCTTGACGTCAGCCTTGGTCTTGTTGGTGAGCTCCATGATGTACTCGGCATCGGTCTCGACCATGTGCTGGAGAATGCGGAGATCGACCACGGCGCCAAGGTTGTCGGCGTTGGACAGGAAGATGATCTCAATACCGCGCTGGATGAGCTTCTCGAGGATACCGGAGTTGTAGAGGGACTCGAAGACGTCTCCGTGTCCGGGAGGGTACCAGTCGTGGAGAGCCGAGTCGTAGGACTTGGGCACGGGAAGAAGGGAGTCCTTCAGAATACGGGGATACCTCGACTGGTTGAATGTGAGAATATCGACGTTGTGACCCTCGTACTTCTTAATGATGGCTGCGGTGTCCTCGTCGGTGTTGAACGAGTTCATGAGGATGATGGGGACGTTGGAATCGTATGTCCGGTTAAGGTGCTCGACCTGACGGACGGAGAGATCCAGGAAGGACATGCCGTCGCGGACCTCAATGACGGACTTGGGACCAACGCAGCCCATGGAGGTACCAAGACCACCATTGAGCTTGAGGACAGCCAGCTTGTTGAGGAAACCCTTGGTCTCGAGATCGGGGAGGTCCTCGTAGTCGACGACCTGGCCCTGTGCGGGAGGGGCAATGCGCTCCCAGTTGCTGTAACTTTGTCAGCGAATGCTCTCAAACTTGTGTCAAGGTTAATTGAAAACTTACACCTCGTTGCCCTTAGCCTTTCCGTTCAGGTACCTGCGGAAGAGCGCAAAGAAGTTGTCCATCTCAACCTCGAAAAGCTGTTATACGTGTTAGGTGTTTTCTGCGAGCGCATCGTGCTGGATGACTTGCCTTCTTCTGCTCTGGGTCCTTGACCGTCTCGGCAAGCTGGGTCAGACGGTTCCGCATCTGGGCGGCCGCGATGTTGGTAGAGGTGTTCTCGAAAGCCTGCACGCAGATTCCATGTTAGCGACCTGCTCAACAAATGTTTGATTTCCAGATTTAGCAGAGGGTAGAAACAACAATGGAGGTCCGGCACTCCGGCTTGCTCATCGTGGGAGCCATATTGTATGTGCGCAATACTGCTGTGAAGCGTGGTGATACCGTGGAAACTAGATGGATTGCGTTGTTGTTGAAGCCAGGTGATTGCAGAGGTCGGTACGAAGCCGGTGAGGGTTAAGTACGGCAGATGACGACATGTCCCTCCTGTTGAGATGAAGGTGCGAAGCAGACACGTCTTGTAGGTTGAAGGCGCGCTCTCCTCGCACTTATCCCTCACCAGCCTCGTACTCTTGGATCATGCCACAAAAGACACCCCTGAGACGGGGATGAAGCTGTCGCAGTCGCCGCCCTACCTCTCCGAAACAAACTGGGTAGCTCAAAGCGAGCTCCAAGGTGATTTCCAAGGCCTTTCCTTCAGCAAACCATTGCTAGGACTTCTGGCCACCGAAGCCAAGCTACCTCGTCTTCTAGCCCTGGCTGACGGCTGAAAGGAGTCCTTCGAGGTAGCGCAATTGAAGTGTCGAAACAGGTGGTGTATCGGTGAAAGTCGCGCACCGGTCCATGGTAAAGGGGCGGAAAAGGGGGTCAAGCAGCGCAAAAGCGACATCTGTCAGAACTTACCATGTGTGACCGAGTCTTGCCATGGTGCTTTCTGGCGAAGGTCTCGTCGTCGCCGTTGCCATTGCCCGGCTTAAGGTGCGTCGGCAGAGCTGCCTTGAGTGTTTCCGCCATCTTCTCCGTGTTTTGTTCGTCCTTTAAGGGGTAGGTTCTGTTTATAGTACTGTTGACAGTAGGAGAGCAGAGGGGCTCGAATTTGTTGGTTGCCGTGGGGTATCGTATAAGGGAGTCTGGCAGCAAAAAAGAGGTCGTAGATGGGCAATTGAGGAGGAAAGATCTCGATGTTCTACAGAAAGACAGGCGGTTGTTCCTACTTTAAGAAAGTCAGAATTAGGCTTGACGTAATGACAGCTCAGGAACTAAGCTCCCTTTGGGCGGGCGAGACTAGAAAAACAACTGGAGTCTCCTCATTGAAGCGGAGTCCTCGCCCACTTGCCCAGCTTTTTCCTCGATTCCGGCCATCATCAGTCGTTCTTTTCTCCGCTACAACCTGACAACTCATTCCAATCAATCCCATTTCACCGGTGGAGTTCCTTTGCAAGGAAGCTGCCACTGGCGAAAAAGGAGGGGCAAAGAGCAACAGGGCAGGCAGGAAAGGTGAGGTGAGGGGCAAATGGGGGTGAGTGCTCCTTTCCAATCAGAGGAGAGGGAGCTATGAATTGTTCGGCACTACTTACGCTTGCAACTTTTGAGTAAGGTACTTGTGATAGAGCGATGATTACTCTCCGGGATAGGGACGTTTGGAAATAGAATGTTCTAGGGAGGGTGAAGATGTGAGACAAGAGGAGCAAGTTATGTTACGGAGTGGAGGAGAGGAGAAGGGAGGATAGAACAGCAGATGAGAGAGAAGGGGACTTGCAACCGGGGGGCTGAGGTTTTATTATCGTCGACTCTAACGATCGAGGTACCCTGGCGGCCTTTGGGTGAGCTTCACGGGGAATTTGACACGAAAAGCGGTGAGGGTGGAGACTGTGGTGGAGGGGTCAAATATCAGCTCTCAAGCTTGGCTGTGGCGTCACCGTCGACAGGGGTCCAACAAGTGGAAGTTGCTGCTGCGGCTGTTCCTTCCTGCACGTCTGATGAAGAATATCTTAATGGGATTCGATATTTCGACACGAAAGCCGTGAGATGCCACCTAAGTCCAGTATGCAGGATCATGCAGTGTCTTGAGTGTCTAACTCTCTCAAAGACATACACGTGAAGCACCGCAGTGAGACAGCGTGGTTGATATTTCCCGAAGTCAATAAAAAACGTGGTCGTAGTCCCCACCAATCTCAACGTTGTATTTCGACTGTACAGTATCGATTATCGGGTTGGCATCAAGCGAACGATGATATCCCGGATTGTCACTCTGTCAACCAGCCAGCCAGCCAGGTAACGCCGCACGACAAACCAACTTCGCCTCATTGATATTGGAAGATTATTGCCTCAGCACCGTTTGTCCGACATACTGCCGCTTCCGACCGGCGTCCGCGACGGCGAGAAATAAGCGGCATATCAGCTTGTTTCCGCCAAATATCCTCTTCCACTAGGTAGGTAGGTACCTGTTCTCAGCCTCATCTGACAAAAGGAACATGCAGCCACGGGTTGTGGATGCCACGCCACACTTCACTGGTAACAGCATGGCATGGCTTCAGCACTAGGTACATCAGCGTCGTGTCCAGCGTGGCAGCCAGACGGGAGCTAAAAAGGGGAGGCAGGGAAATTTGATATTGGCCTCTCTTATCGATTTTGGTCAAAGCGGCGCTCGATAACGTCGCCAACCGGGCAACCGTGGTGTCGTTAGTATCAAAATGTGACATTGAGGCTGCTATCGAAGTGATCGGAGTAGTCTTGTTTTCGGCTCAGCATCCCGTCCCAACCTTTAATATTACGGAGCAATAACAAAATACCGTAGTTCTCACGCAAGACGATTGCTAGTTTTCACGCCGTCAGCATTCAACACGTGGGGTCGCACTGCGTTCCGACTGCTCGGATCTTCAGCTCTGATCTGACACTGGACTTGTCTTTAAATAACTCCTCTTTTGCCAGGGTTGACCGCCTTATTCGTGGTCAAGGCCTGCCGCACCATTTGACATTGTTAGTCACCGTTGGCACCATGGCATAGTTGGACAGACAACAAGAAAGTTTGACTTCTTCAAGTGCTTCCTTCCATCGACAAGAAATCTAAGGTAAACCGCTACGCAAGCCAGTCCAGCGCTTGAATATACGCACCAAGCACCCGTCTCGCCCAACATAACCCTCTTTTCTATCTCCTTCCGCTCCTTACGGCGCCAATCTCTTCGGCGTCCGGGGGTAATAAGCAGCAAGGTGCACGCTCGGCAAGCCCAGCAACCACGCGACAATCCGGTCGAGTCCGAACCCGACACCGCCGTGCGGCGGCACGCCGACCTGCCGGAACGTGGCCAGGTACGTGTCGATGCCCTTGCTCTTGGGATCGACGCCCTTGGCCCGGATGCGCTCCTCGAGCTCGTCGGGGTCGTTGATACGCTGACCTCCAGAAAGCACTTCCTGGTTTCTGACGAAAAAGTCGAACGCGTTCGTGACCCTCACGCCATCATCGGAAGGCTTCGACTCCGGGTCGATCTTGGCGTAGAACGGGCGCGCGGTCTCGGGAAACTGTTGAACGGGTTAGGGGTCGGTCTCTGCAGTAGTGAAAACATGTTGCGTATTACTCACCTTGTCGACGACGTAGAAATCCGTCTTGAACTTCTCCCTCACAAGAGCGCCCAGCGCCTTCTCTTGCGGCGTGGACATGTCTTCGTCGTCGCGTACGTTGCGGAACTCCTCGGGCCCTTCGTCGCGGAGGAGCTTCTGTGCCTCGGCGAAAGTAAGGCGAACCTCCTTGCCCGGCTCGGGGAGAAGAAGGTCCTCTGAAGGGTAGACGGAGCGGACGATGTCGATCTCGTAGGCGTACTGCTTCTTGAGCTCGCGGAGAACGTGCAGGATGACGCCCTCGGCCATGTCGAGGACTTCTTTGTAGTTGTCCTCGATCTCCATTTCGAAATCGAGGCCGGTGAACTCGGTCATGTGGCGCGGGGTGTTGGAGTTCTCGGCTCGGAAGACTGGCCCGATGCTGAAGACTCGCTTCCTGCCGCCGGCGATCTCGAACCTGACGAAATGTCAGTAATGCCAATCTCAAGGTCAGGGTAGGTGGGACGCACTGTTTGTAAAACTGGGGTGACTGCGCAAGAAATGCCTCCTCGCCGAAGTACGGCAGCCGGAAGACATTGGCACCGCCCTCGGACGCGGCGCCGATCAGGCACGGTGGCTCGAATTCCCTGAAACCGCGCTTCTTCAAGTACTGGCGGTACAGGTCTTTTGCCTCGCAACGGATATCCTACACACCATATCAGTCTCAGTTTTCTTCACTCCTTCAGCGGAAGCACATACCGCAATCGCCTGCTGGATCGGGGCGCGCTTGTGCATAGCAATGTTGTCGAGGTGAGTCAACATAGTAGCAGCAGGCAGCTCGGCCTCGGACTTCTTCTCATCCGCCGCCGGCTTCGCCTCGCCTTCGACAGGAGCGACCTCCTCGTCGTTGAAGTCGGCGATGGGCCGGTTCGCGGCTGCGAGGGTGAGGCCGAGCATGGGCGGCGCGGCGGCGATGGTGAAGCAGCGGGTGATGTGCAGCTCGAAGCCGGACACGCGGCAGCTCTTGACGGGCTCGAGGGGCTTCTTGACGACGGCCTCGACGGCGATGAAGCTCTCGGGGGTGATGGCGGCGATTGCCTTGACCATGGGCCGGCTGACGGCCTGGTCGTCGGGGGTGCCTTCGGGGGTGGCCATGACGACGCCCTGGATTGTCCTGCGCGGTGAAGAGTCAGAGATCAGAATACATGTAGCACGTAGGGAGACGGACGATTACCAGTTGCCTTCCTCGCGCAGCTCGACGAAAGCCATCTTGGCGCTCTGGGTCCGCGAGTTCTGGAGCCATGCGCGCAGGATAACCGTCTTGCCCTCGTGGTCCTCGCCCAGTGTCTTGAGATTGACTTTCTGCGCCTCGGAGGAGAATTTCGGGGGCGATGTGTCCGTCACCTTGCCGTAGCGATCCTTGGCCGGGTCGTCGACGTTGACGGCAGCCATTTGCTTGGTGAGCTGCTCGGCGGCGCGCTGGGCCTTGAGGGCCTCCTTCTTTGCCTTGGCCTCTGCCTTCTTGAGGGCCTTCTTGGAGGTCGTCGCTGCATCATCCTTTGGCACGTCGGCCGCGGGGGCGGTGTCTTTTGGTGCGTCGGCCATGTTTGCGGTGGTTGTTTATTTGGAGGTGAGGTGTGGTGAGTTTCTGGAGTATCGGTCGATTGAAAGTTTTGGAGGGGTTGACGCACAGCTTGCCAAGATGAGTCAACCGGCCAATGACTCAGGGTTAGGGTTTAGCTAAAGGTTCACTTGCCACAATCGACCTCCATTGCCGAATGCTCCCATGGTCACCGTTGGAGGCAACTATGTCTGATGAATTGCTTTATTCTGCTTGGTGACGGATATGTGATGGCTTCACTGGCTTCTCTACCCAATCTGTCATGCAAGAACTGCAGGCTCGGGCCCTAAAACAAAACCTGTCCCCTCGTATTCGCTTGTCCCTTGATTCAGGCAGCAAGGCTTTCAACACCGCACTCCATAAAGCCAAACTGTTCGTCCAAATGCAACGACAACAGTCTAGGTGCCGGAGTGGTTAACGGGCGGCCCTGCTATTCCCAGCAGTCTCAGGCCGTGTCTTCGGACGCGCAGGTTCGAATCCTGTCCTAGACGATTTTTTTCGCGTTTCTCACTTTTATTTTTGCATCAATTTGATCCAAATATTTCAATTGTAGTTATTATTTCGGTGAATGGAATTAATCTTTTTATTGTACCAAATACTGAGTGTGTATCTTGTAGGTTCCTGCATCTCGAGCTTCAGTTGCTCAGTGGCAACCAAAGCTCCACGTCACAACCGGCACCTCCATTTTTCACCGAACCACAACTTCTACACATTCCCCCTTTCTACGTTACACACCACCCACCATGGCAAAGGACAAAAAGAAGGCCGGCGACTCCTCGAAAGCCGCCAAAAAGGCCGAAAAGAAGCAGAAGCAAGAAAAGAAGGCCGAGAAAAAGGCCAAGACCAAGTCCTCCAAGGTCGAGGGCTCCGACGCAGAAGACAATGTCGACCTCGACGCCGTGCTAGAGGAGTACAAGAAGCAGCAGGAGGCCTACGTCAAGATCACCGAGACGGTAGCCGAGGGCCCTCCCCGGCCCCGCGGTCACGGGTGTTTCCTCGCCTCCCCGTCCAACAGCAACCAGCTCCTACTCTTCGGAGGGGAGTACTTCAACGGCGCCCTGGCGACGTTCTTCAACGACTTGAGTATCTACTACATCGACCGGGACGAGTGGCGGATGGTCATGAGCCCCAACGCCCCGCTGCCCAGGAGCGGACACGCGTGGTGCCGCGGCGGGAACCAGAAGGATTATGTTTACTTATTCGGCGGGGAGTTCAGCTCTCCCAAACAGGGGACCTTCTACCACTACAACGACTTCTGGCGGCTCGAGCCGGCGACGAGGGAGTGGCTGCGCCTCGATCCGAAGGGCAAGACCCCGCCCGCGAGGAGCGGCCACAGGATGACGTACTTCAAGCAGTACATCGTGCTGTTCGGCGGGTTCCAGGACCTGAGCAACAGCACGCGGTACCTGGCCGACCTGTGGCTGTACGACACGGTCAACTTCGTGTGGTACAACCCGGCGCTGCCGCCGGCGCAGCTGAAGCCCGAGGCGCGGAGCAGCTTCACGCTGCTGCCGCACGACCAAGGCGCGGTGCTATACGGCGGGTACAGTCGGGTCAAGGCGACTGTTGCGGCGGGGAAGCAGACGAAGGGAGGAGGGGGAGGGCAGAAGAACGTGCTCAAGCCGATGGTGCATCAGGATTGCTTCTTTCTGCGGATCACGCCGCCCGGACCGGATGCCCCGCCGAATGCGCCTCCCGTGGTGAGGTGGGAGAAGAGGAAGAAGCCGGCCAATACGCCGAACCCGACGAGGGCGGGCGCGACGATGGCGTTTCATAAGGGGCGAGGGATTATGTTTGGCGGCGTGCATGATGTGGAGGAGAGCGAGGAGGGGATGGAGAGCGAGTTCTTCAATCAGCTGCTTGCGTGGAATGTGGAGAGGAACAGGTTCTTTCCTCTTGCGCTGAGGAAGCCCAGGGCTGGAGGGGCGAAGAAACAAGGAGGTGGTGGAGAGCACCAGCAGAGGGGTGGCAGGAGGGGAAGGGCGGCGGCCAATGAGGAGGAGTTGTTGAAGCAGCTTGCTGCGCTTCAGGCTGGAGGGAAGCTGGACGATGCGGATGAGATGGAGATTGAGAAGGCACAGGAGGAGAAGGAGGAAGAGAAAGAGGACAGGAAGGTGAGGGACATGCCCGTGTCGATGGAGATGCCGCATCCGAGGTTCAATGCGCAGCTGGCCGTGCAGGATGATGTGCTCTACATTTACGGCGGCACGTTTGAAAAAGGGGATCGGGAGTTTACTTTCGATGACATGTATGCCATTGATCTGGGCAAGATGGACGGGTGCAAGGAGATCTTCAGCAGGCCCGTTGAAGACTGGATCGTAAGTTGGCTCTGCCCGACGTTGAGTGTTTGTGCGCTAACGATTTACAGGCGTCAGACGACGAAGACGACGAGTGGGAGGAGGATGACGAGGACGACGAGGAAGACGAGGATGAGGACGGCGATGTTGAGATGGTCGACGAGGGCGAGTCCAAGAAGAACGCGGCGCTCAGCAAGCGCAAGAAGAAACAGGCCGACGAGGTGTCGAACCCCGATACGGAGTCACCCGCGCCGTCTGTTGCGACATCAGAGGAAGACGAGAGCGAGACGGACACGGCTGCTACTTCGGTGGTTGATGACGGCCTGCCTCACCCAAGGGTAAGATTCACTCGCTCCTACGTCTGCTAATATATTGTACTAACAATCACCACAGCCCTTTGAGTCCCGCCGCGACTTCTTCCAGCGCACCTCCAACGAGTGGCAGGAGATCTTGATGACGAGCCTCCGGTGGAAGGGCATCAAGCCCGAGTCGCTCAGCGTCAAGGAGATCAAGACCAAGGCATTCGAACTGAGCGAAGAGAAATGGTGGGACTGCAGAGAGGAGATCACGGCGCTCGAGGATGAGCAGGAGGCGGCTGGTATCGGTGAGGTGGTCTCGCTTGCGGATAGGGCTGAGGCTGGTGGTGCTGGTGGTGGTCTCAGGAGGAGATAGTACTGTCTTACTCTTTGCCATACTGGAATTGAATTCAGCTAGTTATGCTCTCTTGCGGGGGTCGAAAAGCAGTGAAAAGTGAGGCTACGGCCTCCGAGCATGCTTCTCGCCACCTTTGGACAGCTGGGTCATTGTTGGCTTTCGGATGTTCCATTCAAGCCTCGCTTGCATCGATTGGCCACAAATGGCGGGCAGCCCTTTCTCACGACAGCCCTAGCTCTGTGGCATGGCGGACACAGCAGACATAGAATTGGTTTGCACCTTGATCTCATACTTTCTGACGCCAGACTCCCGTTCTAAGAGAGTTTGAAGCCTCTTTCGGGGCCAAAAAAGCAGTGCAAAACGAGGCGAGATTATGCCAACCTGCCAATGGCACAAACAGGGCTTCACAATTCCATTGGCTCCGGGGTATCCAAACAGCCTAGCATTTCTTAAGACATCCTCAACCAGTCGATCTCTTCCTCAACATCTTCCCAAACAGCGAATTCCTCCTCCCCGTCTCAGACGTTCTCCTCCCGTTATCCCCCATCGCCCTCACCCTCCAAAGCAATCCCAGCAGACTAGCCACGACAACCCCCTCCAGCGCCGAATCCCGACAAGGCGGCAGCAACAATATCCCCTCGCTATACTGTATGGTCGACAACGACGCGCCCAGCCCCATATGGTGGTAAATCGCCTCTTCCGTCTTCTGACTCCCGTCCGCACCATCGACCGAGACAAGCGTGTACCTCAGCGGACCGTGTTCGACGGGGTGTATCTCCCACTGATACGTCCTGCCACCCCGACCGGGTAAGACGAACCCAAAGTACGGGTTCCTCGATATCCCCGCCTTGGTGATCGAATCCGGTATGGGAAAACTCATCCTGACCGGTATCCTATTTCGAAAGGGATTATTGCTCGCCAGAATCTTAACCGTGAACTCGGCCTCCTCCTCACTCCCTCCTCCTCCCCCCCTTCCTCCCCCTCCTCCCCCGAGCAACAAGTCCACCTCGCTCCCGGCATTCCCCAACACCCGCTGCTGCACCTTCCCCACCATCCCATCACCACCCTCTCGAAAATCAACAAGATACTGCACGTCGCCGTCCGTCCCGTCCTCCCGCGGCGGCTTCATCAGCCCCAGCCGGATGGTGAAGAGGCTGCTGCCAATCAGCGCGCTGCCGACGTCGGCGCGGGCGTACTGCTCGCTCACGTCGTAGAGGGGCAGGTGGGTGGTCAGGCTCGTGTGCCGCGGCACGTAGAGGATGCGGGACAGGTGGGACGGCGTCGCCGAGAACCGCCGGCCCATGACGGATTCCACCTCCGCGGCGGCGTTGCGGGACTGCTGGATGATAGAGGAGGAGGAGGAGGAGGAGAGGGGCAGCCCGGCTGCGGCGGCTGAGTTGGCGAAGCTTGCCATTGTAGTAATTTGAAGTGCGCGTTTCTTATAAGGTAGGTTGATGGTTTGCCGAGTCTTTGGCGGTGAGTATTCGTGTAGGTAGGTAGTAGTATCGAGCTGTATCAACCCAAGGGCTTGGCGTTTTGATGTAGACCGAGGTCGTCACTAGCACGCGGGTGGTTGGTTTCACTTGGCTGTAGTTGTCAGAGGCTCAACTTTTCGTAAACAATGACCTGATCATGTCTCGTATGACCGCGTTGTTTGGCAAAAACATCCATGGACGTTGCTGGCCGGATCCGTGCTTTGCTTCACCGGTGAACAAAGAAGGTCTTGGGTCAGGACATTTCCAGGCTGGATAAGGCCGTCATGCTGTGCATGCGTTCCTGGACCAGACGGTATATATATATATATATGCCTTATGTGGAATGGAAGTCTGGAAACAACTAGCGTTGATTGATGAGGTCGTACGCGTGATACGCATTTCGTGTTGTCGTCAAGACTCTCAGTCTGGTTGGGCCAAAGAGGTAACGTGAGCTGGCGCCGGGAGCGTGACGTCATGCAGTTACGCGATATTCACTTACGCGGGAAGAGCGCGTTAAGTGGCAACTCTCTCATCAACACCACCTTCTTTCTCACGACAAACGGATTTTTTGAAAACAAACCCAGTAGGACGGCGATCTCCTCTGCGCTGGTCGTCTCGCATCACTCATTCTTCACAAAAGCTCTCGGCGTCGAAATAAGGTGCGACCATCGCCAAGATGCCCCTCGGAATCCAGCGCATCAACGCGAAGAAATCGCACCCGAACGACCGCATAATCTTCATCAAACCCCTGAAAGGACCAGACGAGAAGACGGCGCAAGACTTCCTCGAGCGCATAGCAGCGCAATGCCGTACGTTTACCGATCTTCTATCTAATAACTTAAGCCTCCATGATATACGTAGGTACTCTAACATCTGCCCACAGTCCCTATAATGAAAGAGCACTCCCTCTCCATCACAACCCTAGAAGAATACGAGCCCAACCGCGAGTTCGTCGGCCGGAACTTCAACGCCGGCGAGGTCATCCAGCTCGTCTTGAAATCCCGGTCGGGCCATTGGCTTCCTTTTAATTATGTGCAGATGGTGATGATGCACGAGCTCGCGCACTGCAAGCAGATGAACCACTCGCGCGCCTTCTGGGCCGTGCGGAACGCCTACGCCGAGCAGATGCGACTGCTCTGGGGGAGGGGGTACACGGGCGAGGGGCTGTGGGGTAGGGGCGCGCTGCTGGGCACGGGGGCTTGGGAGAGGGATGTGGTGGGAGGCGGGGAGGAATTGCCTGAGCATTTGTGTGGTGGGACGTATAGGAGTAGGAGGGGGAGGAAGAGGAAGCCGAAGGTGGATTGGAGGGAGCAGAAGGAGAGGCGGGTTAGAAAGAAGTTCGGGGTCAAGGGGGAAGTGCTTGGTGAGGATGAGGAGGTTAAGAGGAAACTGGAGGGGAGGAGTGTGGCGGCTAAGCCTAGGGTGGCGGGGAGTAATAGGGGTAGGGAGTTGAGGGCTGCTGCTGCGCTGGCTAGGTTTGAGAAGGTGAAGAAGGAGGAGGAGGTTAAGAAAGAGGAGAAGGAGGTTGTGGTTATTGATGAGAATGATGTCGAGACTGAGAGCGATGAGACGGAGAGTGACGACGAGGAGGGAGCAACAGAGGTTGATGGGAGGAAGATCCTGGATGGCAAGGGGCATCGTATGGTCAAGGTCTGCGAGGATGAGAATCCGGATGATGTGGAGGTTAAGAATGAGATGGACGAGCTGCGGGATTCGTTTGCAGGGCTGACGAGCCAGGGCCCCAGGAGGACGAACAGTCTGCCGGGCACATCTATCTCTGCGTCAAGGGCTGTCAAAAGGGGACCTCAAGGGACGAGCCAGCCGAAACCATCAGGCTCAAGACAAGTCACTGTGAAGAAGGAGCCGGGCAGCCAGAGAAGCATCATGGATATGCTGGCTAAGAAGGACGGCAAGAAGTAACCCGACGGCTTACAGCGACGAGGCAATTATAGAGCATCTTATGCTTGGGTTGCGTATTAGAAAGTGCTCCGTGTAATATTCCCATTAGCAAGTTGTACAGTCATAAGACCTCTGATCCTACAGATAGCAAACCGTGACCTGTCGACATAATAATAACGCCCCAACCATACACCTACAACTGCTCAATCCCAGCAACACGATGCTCCAGCTGATCCTTCTCGCCCGACAATACAACCTTCATCAACTCCGCCGCAGCCATCAACCTCCTCTTCTTCACCTCCATCTCCAGCTCCTTCGACTTCATAGCCGCAACCTCGAGCACCTTCCTCGGTATCCTCGCCAGCCGCGCGACATTCAGCCCGTACGACCGATGCGCCACGCCCTCAGTGACCTCGTACAGAAACGTAATCTCCTCATCCCCCTCCCCGTCGCCTTCCACCTCCTCACCCGTGTCGTCGACCGTCTTCCCCGCCCGCCGAGCAGAGAACTTCATGTGCACGCACTTCACCAGCCCGCCAAGCCCCTCCGCCACGCGCGCCAGGTTCTGGTAGTGCGTGATGAACAGCGTCAGGCATTTCGTCTCCTTGACCACGTAGTCCAGCACCGCCTGCGCAATGGCCGCCCCGTCGTGGGTGCTCGTCCCGCGGCCAAGCTCGTCGAGTATGACCAGGCTGCGGGGCGTGGCAGAGCGCAGGATGGCCGCCGTCTCGGAGACCTCGACCATGAACGTGCTCTCGCCGCGGAAGAGGTTGTCGCGCGCGCCCATGCGCGTGTGGATCGCGTCCGTGAGGGTGAGGGACATGGCGGCGGCGGGGACGTAGGAGCCGACTTGCGCCAAGAGGACGAGCAGCGCCACGGCGCGGACGTAGGAGGACTTGCCGCCCATGTTGGGGCCGGTGATGAGCTGCGCTAGCGGGGAGGGGGAGGAGAGGGAGGTCGTGAAGGGGATGTAGCCGTTCGGGAGGGTGATTTCGGCGATCGGGTGGCGGCCGTCGGTTATGGAGATCGAGGGCGGGGTGGAGGAGGGGAGGATGGTGGGTTTGCTGTAGCCTGGCAGGGAGGCGACTTTGGAGAGGGAAAGGAGGCAGTCGAGGGTTGCGAGGGAGGCAACGGCGTCGCGGAGGGGTTGGTAGTCGGCTGCTATGGAGTTGAGGAGGGAGGTGAAGGCCGTGTCACAGGCTGCGGCTAGGGCTTCCTTGTGCTGGTCGCGCTCGGCAACCATGCGGATGACTTCCGGGGTGTGAAAGCGGGAGAGCTTCTTGGTGCCGCTGATCTTGGCCCAGGAGGCCGGGACGTGCTTGAGGTCGGTGTTGGAGACTTCGATGAGGTACTCTATGCCGGCCACGGTTACGTATGTGACGGGGCTCTTCTTGGAAAGCTTGGCCGCCGCCTCCTTACGGTGTGCGTCAAGCTCCTGTTCGACTGCGGCGATGCCCATCTTGTGGTTGGTGATGTCCTCCGTCTCCTCGTCATCACGGAAAAAGGCGTACTTGTCGTCCTTGCGAGCCGCTTCTGGGTTGATCTTGTCCAGATATGAGATGACGATCTCGCCTATAGCTGGAAGCTGCGATATGGCCTTGGCGAGAAGAGGAGACTTGAAGCCAGTATCCTCTGGCGTCTTGACGCGAGCATACTCCATGGCGATCCTCTGCATGGCCTGAAGCGTCGTCAGCAGCTCCGGTCGAGTGCATTTGCCGTAGTATATGCGGATTAAGCTCCGCTCCAGATCCGCCTTGGTACCCTTGAGCAGATGCGCGAGCTTGTCAACTTTGGCGCTCGACTGGCTTTCCAACAGCTCCTCAACCGCAGCGACTCGCTCTTGGAGGCGTTCCTGGTCGAGGAGCGGCCGGCCGATCCATTTCCGCAGGAGCCTCCCACCGAAGCGAGTCACGGTCTTGTCCAGTGCCCATAGCAAGCTACCCTTCTCCGAGTTATCCGTCGAGTTGCGGTACACTTCCAGGCTCTCCAGGGTTGTTCCGTTCAGCAGCATGTGCTGCCGCGTGCTGAACGACTGAAAGTATTTAGTGAGGTCGAATATGTGCTCCAGCCCGTACTCTGTCAGGTGTTTTATCATGGACGAGAGGCATATCGTGACCAGTTCGGGTAGGTGGAGGACCTTCTCCAGAAGAGCCGCAGAACGGTCATCGCCCTCCTTCGTCTTTCCTGCGTAGAATTGGGTTACGTGAGAATATGCCTCGGCAGCCATAGTCTTGCTCTTGGGCACCCTCTCCACGCGACTCCTGTCACCGAAGACGTTGGTGCTGCTGCCGGACAAGTGCTGAAGCAACTTATCACTTGCCTTGGTGAGCTCTCCGACGATGAGGAACTCGCAAGGCGATATATGGAGCAGTCTCGTCTCGATCTCGCGGCGCATGAAGCCATCCTCAAAGTTGTCGTATATGATGTCGCCAGTGGCCGGTTGCACAGCGACAATGCCGACGTCGACCTTCTCATCAGTTCCAGAACCCTTGACTTTCGACTCGGTGATGCAGAGCAAATACCCGCCGGATGGAGCGGCGCTGTTGTCGGTAGACTGATCCAGCTCGCCAATCTCGTCGACGTACGTGCCCTTGGTGTAGACATTGGTGAGCTTGCGCACAAACGGCGCATTGCGGTTGTCTCCAGCCTTCTTCAGCGCCGCGGTCTCAATCTGCCTTACAACTCCGACCTTATGACCAGCTGCCACCAAACGCTTTGCATGCACGGGAAGACGATGGACCGGTATGCTCGCCGAGGCAAAGCGGTCGAGGTGTGCTTCCGATGGATGCTCGTCGTACCTGAACTTGCCGGGTATGCACACGATGCTCAGCTCCTTCGCGGCGATCCTCGCGTCTTCCCCGAAGAACCTGAACTTGTAGCCGACCTCGACAATCAAAAGGGTGTCCATGTGCTTCCTCTTTATGTCCAGGAACTGTATCTCCATGGGCGTCAGCTTGCCGGTCTTGGCACCCTTCTTCCTGCCCTTGGTGGGAGCCGGAGCCTCTTCCTCCTCGCCATCGTCGCCAGCTTCCGCGTCTTCACCGTTGATGGCCGCCGTCTCGTCGTCGATCTGGAAGTTCCGCCTCTTGATCTGGGCTATGCTGTCCGGGTTGCCGAGCTTCTTGACGAACTTCCGATGCAGCTCCTCCTTCTTGCGCCGTACCGAGGGGTCCTCGTTTTCATCGCCATCCGCCGCACCGCTTGAGGCGCCGTCGTATACATATCGTTCCGTCCTGGCTGTGGTCTTCGAACCCAGAGTCTTCGTGCTTGGGGTCTCGGTGTCGCCTGGTTTTGGGAAGAATGCACTCTTTCCGGTTTCTATGGTGTCGACTTTGGCTCGTTTCTCTGCTGGTCTGTCGGGCGTCTCGTTGCCGTTGTCGGTATCTTCTTGGAGAGGTCGCTTTCGGGTGTGTTCGCCATCTGTTCCTTCGGAAGGAGACTTGGAGGCTTCTGCAGGGCTGCTGGGCGATGGTCTAAGAGTGCCAGTGAGACCATTGACAGTCGGCCGTGGAGTGGCTGTTTTGGGTGTGAAGAAGCTGGTCAGCGACACCTGCTTCTTCTCTGGCGCCTTCTTTGGACCGGCCATGGCGATGTATGCTTGTCCCAGTGCGTCTGGGTGTTGCAAAACGTCAAACTCTTACATGTCTCGCCTTTAGAGAATGTGACGCGTTTTCAGCTACGATATTCAGCTTGACGCGCCAAGGAAGGAACGCGGTCCGAAAGTTTAAAGTGCTTGCAGGGGTCCGGAAGCTGATGGGTCCGTGCACTACGACCACCAGAAGAGCTAGAATGCACGGACCCTCGCTCACTCGATTCCAAACCTTCGACTAAGTCTAATACGCGGATGCTTTTTTCTTTCTACTAAACGCATCCTCACTGAACTCTGTCCTGTTTGGCGGCTTATTCAACAATGGTTTCGGTCTTACATCCTGATGCCCGAGACCTTTAAACCTGGGTGCTCTCTCTCAGCAACTGCAGCATATGACGTAACTTCCGGAGGTCTTCCGCGCCGGTTTCCTCTCCGCCGGCGCGTGATGGCGGGAGACATGGGCACGCCAAGCAGGACGAAGCTATGAAAGAGTGGCCGGAGAGAAAACCGGACCGGGAGCCGCCTATCTTGCGCATCCGCCGACCTGGCGCTCAGGTTGGAGGGAGTGTAAGAAACACGCACGGCGGAATTGATTGTTATTCGGCCACCGGCGGAGTTAGCGAGGGGTTGCAGCGCTAGACAATGTCTGGGGTGAAATGGTTGGATGACGCAGACTATACCAAGCGTAGGCGCTGAAGCGGTTAACGGTGCCGAGGCATCTCGTCCTCCTTCCTCCATATATAGCTTGGGATCTCACCACCACATATAGCTCTTGGTCGTCCAGATCTGTGTCCGTCTAACACCGAGATCACTATTCACAACAGACAAGCAAGTGCTTATACACTTGTCTCTCAGCTCTCTGCACCTCCTCTCATCGTGTTTCGTGACATTTCCCCTCACAACCGCCACAATGACTAACCCAAACGACACCGACAACTCCAACGCCCAGGAGGGTCGTCCCCCTTACAGTCAGTACCAGGTCGAGATATACGCCAAGGCCCTACTACAGAAGGAGTACTCCATCACCACCAACGACCCGAACAAGCTCGAAGACCAAGCCCGCAGCAAGATGGACCCCCAAGGCTTCGGCTACGTCTACGGTGGCGCCGGCGAGCAGGCCACCATGCAGGCCAACCGCCTCGCCTTCAGGCAGTGGAAGCTGGTGCCTCACTTTCTGCGTCCCACCGTGCCGCGCGATTTGAAGGTCAACCTGTTCGGGACGACATATGGTACTTTCTTTCCCCTCCCCTCTTACCAATCCCTGTAACTGACAAGTTCGCCAGATAGCCCCGTCCTAATGGCCCCAGTAGGCGTCCAAAAAGCCTACCACCCGGACGGCGAGATCGGCGTGGCCAGCGCCTGCGCCGACCTCGGCGTGCCGTACATCTACAGCACCGCCTCCTCCACGTCCATCGAAGACGTGGCCGCCGGGGCGGACAAGGCCTTCGCCGAGTCGGACAATGCCCCCTCGGAAAACCCCGGCCGCGCTCCGCGTTGGTACCAGCTCTACCGCCCGCGCGACAACAAGCTCACCGCTTCCTTACTCAACCGCGCCAAGAAGGCCGGCTGCACGGCGCTGGTCGTCACGCTCGACACCTTCACCCTCAGCTGGCGGCCCGCCGATCTCGACACCGGTTTCCTGCCGTTCCTGGAAGGGCTAGGGTGCCAGCTCGGCTTCACCGACCCCGTGTTCAGACAGATGTACGCCGACGAGAGCGGCGGCGACACGCCGGAGAGCAACGTCTTCGGCGCCAGCCGAGCGTGGACGAGCGAGGTGTTCTCCGGCGAGGCGCACACGTGGGAGGACCTCAGGCCGCTGCGAGAGATGTGGGGATCGGGCCCGATCCTTCTCAAGGGCGTGCAGAGCGTCGAGGACGCGGTGAAAGCGAAAGAGTATGGTATGGACGGCATCGTCGTCAGCAACCACGGCGGGCGGCAGCTGGACGGCGCCATCGCGGCGCTCGAGGTGCTGCCCGAGATCGTGGATGCCGTGGGCGGGGAGATGACGGTGCTTTACGATTCCGGGATCCGGACGGGGACGGACATCATGAAGGCGCTCGCGCTGGGGGCGAAGGCGGTGTTGGTCGGACGGCCGGTTATTTACGGGCTGGGGATTGCTGGGGAGAAGGGTGCGAGGCACGTGCTTGCTGGTATTTTGGCGGATTTCGATCAGAGTATGGGGTTGGCTGGGGTGAAGAGTTTGAAGGAGTTGAACAGGAGCTTGTTGAGGAAGACTAACTATGGGGGGGCTATCAAGAGTTGTCTGTGAGTTGGTGTCTGGTCGGCTTCAGTTGATGACCTGAGCATATGAATTTCGAAACACTGAAGAATGTCGCAGTAAGGTTTTGATCAGTCGAACAAGGTTACCACCGAGGCACGGTGGTAATGCCGCCGACATTCAGACTCGACCGCCACGTGAACAGAGGGATGCCCTTCAAACGAGCCTGAGCTGCTCATGTTATCCTGAGTTCCAAAACGCAAAAACTTAGAAAACAACGAGAAAACCGTTGTCCTCAAGTGGACTCGAACAAAAGCTCACCGGGCAGCCCTCAGGGTGCCCGGCTACGGAACCTTTCTAGGGGACTTTATCCCCTGGTTTGCTTCGAAGCTGATTTGTTACCAACTCCACCACGTACCCGGGGCAGTTCCCCGGGCTGATGAGATAGGGACACCTTGTCGAGTTTCATAAGGCGACGGTGACAGACGGGTCAGATCCCACCAAGCTCTGAAAAGAAAAAAGCCGCATTAATCGTCCTTTCCAGTAGCCATTCCCACATCATCTAGGGGACTTAATGAGCGCAACACCTCGCAAGTCTTGAAGTGTACTAGACTTAGTACCTGTAGCAGGTAAGCACATAGGATAGTAGGATAGTACGGTAACAAGTCGATCGTCGTCTCGTCGTCTCGTCGTGGTACCGGGGGGTGAGTTGAACATCAAAGCTGCGCGGCTTTTTTCTTTCATAGCTTGCCCACCTAAACAAATCACAACTGACCCGGTCAGAGCTGCCCCAGACAGCAGTCTATGTGTGAATGGGCAAATGCTAAAAAGCATCGGATGAGGGAGCTGGGTGTTACAGAGTCGTCGCGATATTCATACGGCAGAGGAGATGTGATGTAGTCCGTAACCACCTATCTATGCATTATCTTGACAGATCTAAAAATGGTGCGTCGTCCCCATCATCGGTGATACATGAATACAAGATAGACGTTGCGCAGTCTGAGTCCGCATCGGACCTCGATAATCCACCGTCATCGTCCAACATAAGAGTAGGATCTCCCGTGCTCATAGCAGGCGTCCCTCATTATATCAATACGCCATCGCCTTGTCCCCGACGAGACCATGAACGCCCGCCACCTTCGTAGACACCAAACGCCCCCCAACCAAATGCAAAGCCCCGAGTCCCATCCTATGGGCCCGTACCAGCCCCTACCAAAAATACCCGGACACCTCAAGAGCGGAACCAACTACTTCCCCTGCTGCTTCTTCTTCTTCTCGGTGCAGACAGGACAGTACCACGTCCCATTAGGCTCGCTCTTGAGCCCCACGCAGCTCCAGTGGAACCACTCGAAGGGACAGTCCTCGTTGTCGCACGCGACCATATCGCCGTAGCTGACGTTCTGGCAGATGCAGTACTTCTTGTCGTCGCCCGCGTCGTCATCATCTACGTCCATAGCATCGTCATCGTCGTCATCATGGACTCCCGGGCGGCCCTTGGGAGTCGGGTGCCGGTGAGGCGGCCCCTTTGGTGGGTCGCGGTCGTGTCCGCCGTCTGCCCCTCCTCCCTTGTTGGAGCCTCCCGAGGGGGCGGCGCGGGCTGCTGGTGTGCCCCGGGCGCTGCGGCGGGCGTCCGACTCGTCGGCACTACCGGATTCCGCGTCTGAGAGCTCGCTGTCTGCGTTGGAGGAGGGGCTGTTCTTGGCTGCCCGCTTGACTCGGGAGAGACCGGATTTAGCGGTCGTTCCGCCCGGTGCGGGGGTGCCTTTCTTCCGTCCTGGGCCGGAGGGTGTGGCCGACTTGCGCACGGCGTTGACGCCGCCAGCCTTACTGGAGGCGCGTGGGCCGGCGCTACCGGCACGCGGAACACCTGTCGCGGCGGCTGTGTGGTGTTGGTTTGTCGCCTTGGGTGTGCCTGGACCGAGGGAGGAGTGGCGTGCCAGACCGCTTGACTGTGTTGGTGCGCTGCCGATGCCTGTATTTGAGCGAGGTCCACGCTTGGGAACGCCGCTGCCCGGACCAGCAGAATTCTCCCGCTCCTTGCGGGCCATAATCATGCTGGCCGCTGGTGTAGCTGGCGCTGAGGCCGATATTTGTTGCTGTGACTGGGCTGCTCGGACTTGTGGGTTTGCGGCTCGGAGGGCGGTTTGTGAGGCACCGTTGGGGATGTTGTTGAGTGCGTTGGTAATAGGGTTTGTGGCGGCATTGACGGACCGCGCAGATGGTTGTGTCTGGTTCGCGGCGCTGGGTCGTAGTAAGGAAGGTAGCTCGTCTGGATCGGTGAAGCCTGGTTCAGCTCTATCGTAGAGCAGCTTGATCTGGACGTCGAGGTTCTTGAGATGCTTGTCCATGATGTATTGCAGTTTCTGGGTCAGAGCAATCTTCTCATTGGCGAGCTTATCAGCCTTTGCGAAGTTCTCTCGTATGGTCTGACGGTAGCCTTCCTCCTTAGGGAACGGCTCGTGACTGCCGTTGGCCTTGATGAACTTCTGTATCCTCCCATCTCGATCTTCTATTGTCTTGACGCACTCGTTGTAAATGCGGTCCTTCTCTGCGATCTCCTCCTGGATGAAGCGAATCTCTTCGGGGAGGTTCTGCACGCGGTTGATCCACTCGTCGAGGATCAGAGCCGGATCAAGGATCTCGCCGCCGGGCGGCATCCTCCTGACAAAGTCGATGGACAGGTCGTCCCTAGGCATGGCTGTTAACACCGGATGAGTCGAGCAGCGACAAGCCAAGGCGTAGCCGGCCGCGCTCGGAAGACAATGGAGAGAGACACGGATGGAGAGACGTGTGCGGGTGACTGTGAAGCGCAGGTGCTAGATTGTAGGTAAAGGAGTGAATGTGTGGTGGCGCGGAAGTGAAGAGCGACACTTCGCCGAGTATATAGTATGTGAACGAGCGAGCTCTATGCCAGGGCGCAAAGCAAGGATGTGAATATCAGCTTTGAAAGCAGGAGGGAGCGCAACGTGATGTCCCGGCGAAGGGCTGCGCCGGCAGGTAAAAAAATGAGAAGGCAGCAAGGAACGACAGAAGAGATGTAAAAGCAGAAGTCCGTCTTGGTATGTCGGTGCGATGGAATCTTTCTCGTGGTGTCTCTCTCCAGATTCGCGATGCGCTCACCTCACGGTTCGGTGCTTAATGACGCTGGCTGTCTGGTGGAAGAAGGGAAGAACTTCCTCATCGACGAGACGACAAGAGGCAACTCATGAATAAGCCAGCCCCCTGCACCAGCCGCTCCGTTGCAATGCGTAATGGAAACACGGACTTGTATGGATGGATGTGGATGTGATGCGGATATTAATCGCGTGGTTGTCTTGGTGGAGTCGCGGAGTTGTCTGCGAACACGATCTTCTTTTTTCAAGGATCCTGTTGTCGCCGCCTCGCGGTTGTTGGCGGCTGTTGCAGTTGGCAAAAAGTTAATGGCCTCGGCCGAGAAATGGATCTCCTACCAGGGCCGGGATCAGAATAACGCCAAGCTTCTTTCGGAAAGCCAAGCGAGACGCGCCTTCCACGTCTGAGCGGGCTGCAGATCTAACTGTATCTGTACTAGCGCCACCTCGAAGTGCCACCCGGTGTGATTTCAAAGCTGATCCCTGATTCGTTCCAGAGTCGCGGTTCAAGATGCGCCTTCACTCACTCATCGAAATCTCAGCCACATATTGAACTCACAAAAAGAATCGAAAGGCAACCACACCGTATAGGAGATCCCGCTGCATTACTGCGGTTATTCTGTAGATTGCACTGTCATCACCAATTCTCCGCGACAAGACGACCGGATATTACTCCGCGCACACTTCAAGTGAGGTTGCGCCTTCAGCGCAAGTCCCAGAGGAATACTTAGTGCCTGTCGGGCACCACAGCAGTTCGAGATGGACATCTCGAACATCGAAGCATATCGGTATAAACCGCCCAAACCCAACTACCTCCCTCACAATGTCGAGATGGACCCCCCGCTGGTGGAGGAGTACAACATCCCTCTCGACCGGCCGTCGGACCAGGAGAACGCCATCTTCTTCAACAAGATCAAGCGCGCAGCACAGAACTACGGCATCACGAGACCAAAAGGCTACAATGTCTCATTTCACGCGAACCCGGACATGGAGAAGCACCATTTCGGACAGACACATCCGATGAAGCCCTGGCGACTGACATTGACCAAGAGCCTGGTAATGTCGTACGGCATGTCCTTCGCCATGGACAACTACATCGCCCGGACCGCCACATACGAGGAGCTCGAGAGCTTCCACTCGTCTGACTACCTCAACTACCTGGCCACCACCCCGGCCGACGACACGCCCCGCGACGATTATGACAATCCGGACAGGCCGGTGAGATTTAACTTGGGAGGTAGCGACTGTCCTCTGTTCCAAGGCCTGTACGACTACTGCTCTATGTCGGCGGGCGGGTCCATGGATGCGGCCCGCAAGATCTGCTCCAAGCAGTCTGATATTGCCATCGCCTGGGGCGGCGGCCTGCACCACGCCAAGCGCTCCGAGGCCTCGGGTTTCTGCTACATCAACGACATCGTGCTCGCCATCCTGCAACTGCTTCGCTGTTTCCCGCGCGTGCTCTACATCGACATCGACGTGCACCACGGCGACGGCGTGGAAGAGGCCTTCTTCTCCACCGACCGCGTCATGACGGTCTCATTCCACAAGTACCACCCGGACACCTTCTTCCCCGGTACGGGAGGCCTGACCGACAACGGCCCCAAATCGGAGCACAACCCCGGCGCCCATCACGCCATAAACATCCCCCTTAACGACGGGATCACCGATGAGCAGTACGAGCACCTATTCAAAACCGTCATCGGGCAGGTGAATGAGCGCTTCCGCCCCAGCGCCATCGCCCTGCAGTGCGGCGCCGACTCGCTGGCGGGCGACCGGCTGGGGCGCTTCAACCTGCAGGTCCAGGGCCACGCTGCCTGCGTCGCCTTCTGCAAGAAGCTCGGCCTGCCCATGATCATGTTCGGCGGCGGCGGGTACACGCCTAGGAACGTGGCCCGCGCCTGGGCATTCGAGACGTCCATCGCCATCGAGTGCCAGGACAAGATCGACCCGGTCATCCCCGTCCACACGCCGTGGCGCGACCACTTCCAGCACGACGCCGCGCTGTTCCCCACGCTGGAGCAGATCCTCGGCGAGCCGCGGAATAATAAGAACACCGCCAAGCGCCTGCAGGAGATCGTGGCCCACGTCGGGGAGCAGCTGCGGTTCGTCAGCATCGCGCCGAGCGTGCAGTACCAGGTTATCCCGCCGGACTTGGCGGGGATTAGGGACGAGGTGGAGGATCGGTTGAAGGAGGAGGCGGAGGCGAAGGATGAGCAGCTGAGGCAGACGAGGGAGGAGGGGGTGGGTATTGCGATGGAGTATTGATGAGTATTGGATGGGAAAAGCCTGACGGTTGGGTTCGATATGGACGGAGTTGTGTATAAGCAATGTTTGATTGTGGGATGGGGCCCTGGATGTCTCGGCGTATGTAGGAGTTGTAGAACGATACCACTGTCAAATACGATGATGGCTTAAACTGTACCGGGGTGGTTCGGACTGGAGGTAGTGAAACGTGGGTGCAATCCTCACTATCCCGACTACCCCAGCGTCCCTCATCCTCCTCACCATTCTCGTGCTTATCGTCCACATTCATAGAGAGTTACGTATAGGATTTGAAGTATCTCATTGAACTAAGTGGCTCGAGACCAAATATGCTTATAACAAATCGCTCGCCGAATCATGACCAATGCAATATGCCACCAAACTCGGTACGCCTCGCCTGTCCATACCAATGCAAACAGATCTCGAAGGACCGTTGAACCCGCCACACATGCAAGTTCATCGATATGTATCCATCCCCGAGTTCATCCCTCACGTGTATCCACCATCCCCCCCCGTCTCACTACCCTCTCCCCCTCCTCAACCCACATCTCACGTCCTAATCCGATAAGTAGTAGCCGCCGCCGCCTCCTGACCCAACAACTTCCTCCTAATACTCCTCGACTTCCACCAAACATACACCACCAGCGCCAAGCCCACCGCGAGACCGGCACTCAACAGCATGAGATTAACCGGCACGGGATCGTTGTGGAAAGTCTGATGGAACAAATAATCCAGCCCGCTCTGACTGAAATTAAACAGTCCCGACAAGCATATAATCGTCCCGTACACGGTGCCAAACGTCCTGAACCCGAAGACCTTGGCGCTGTAGTCCGACACGGCGGTGTAGTAGAAGGGACGGTACAGCACGAACAGGCACACGCCCGTGTAGGCGGCCCACTTCTCCGGGAGGACGCCGAAGGCGCCGATGGTGGTCGCGCAGGTGACCAGCACCGCCAACACGGTGACGGTGGACGTGCGGTCGAGGATGGCGCCGATGAAGGGGATGGAGATGATGCCGCCCAGCGGGAGGGCGAGGTCGAAGAAGTTGTTGATCTCGACGGCTGCTTCCTTGTCGTGGAACAGATTCTCGTACTGGGGGCGGATGGTGGCGACGAAGTAGTTGATCCGCGTCATCTGGATGACGGTGAAGAGGCAGATGAGGACGAACCACGGCGAGCGCAGCTGCTCGAAGACGCTGGCGTTGTGCATCACGCCCCAGACGCCTGAGATCTCGTTCTTGCGCTCTTCACGGGCGGCCTGGCGGTCGGCCTTTGCGCTGCCGAGCAGTTCTTCGAGACCGGCGACGACGGACTCGCGGTGCTCGCGCTGTTCCTCCTGGAGCAGGGCCGTGTGCTCGTCTACCTGGTCGTGATGTCCGGTTTGGGAGGGGAGGGGCTCCTCGACCTCTTCAATCAGCTCGCCGATGGTCTTGTAGCTGTGCGCGGGGAGGATGGCGAACTGCATGATGAGGATGACCACGGGCACGACGAGGTAGATGAGGAAGAACTTGCGGTGGCCGAAGGAGCCCTCGCTGGCCTCGAAGATGAGGCGGTAGACGAGGAACAAGGCGGAGGAGGCGTCGAATGCGCCCGTGAGCAAGGCCAGGACAAGCCCGCTGTTTTTGGGGAAGGCGTTGGACAGCTGGAAGGAGGAGATGTACGTGAACGGGCCCCCCAAAGCGAGGAAGAGGTACCCGAACAGCAGCCCGTCGAAGGGCAGGCGGTGCTCAAGGGCCATGAGGAGGGAGCCGACAGTGAGGAAGGCGGCGCCGAGGAGCCCGCACACGCGCGGACCGTAATGGTCGAGGATGGCGCCTATGGGCAGGGCGGCGACGTTGGTTGCCACGGCGGCGACGGTGAACATGAGGTTGAGGTGGATCTCGACGCAGGTGTCTTCCGTTACTACGCCCGAGTTCTCGCGGCAGATGTCTTTGTAGGCGCCTTCTTTCTTGAGGACGGGCTTGATGGCGGCGTAGCCGAAGACGATGCCGGCTGCGAAGAGGCAGTAGAGGACTGTTACGCCTACTTGGACTTGGGGGCTGTCAGGGGTATGTACAGGTGAAAGGGGGGGGGAGGGATGTCACGTACGGACTCTCTTCCACTTGGGCACCTCGAATGCGCCGACGGCATCAGGGTGCTCGGCCACGACTGGCGGGTCCCATTCTTGCGGCACCGGGTTGAAGCTTAGCTTCCTGGCCCGGACGGAGACATCTGAGTTTCGCCTCGACCTTTGGTCGCCCTGGACGAAGGAGAAGCTCTCTATCGAGGCCACGCGCGGGAGAGACATGATGAGCGATTAAGCTCTGCGTGGCGGATGGATACAGGAACAGGAAAACTGGAGAGGATGTGCACTGTGGTAGAGTCCCAGATGGGGACCTCTTAGACTTATCACAGTAAAAGGTGGCGTCCGGTAGGTCAATTCCTGTTGATGTCGCACACGTCACTGTCCGATAAGAGCTGCGGGAGTGGAGATAAGGAGCTTGGCCTCGAGCTAGGGGCCGATGGGGGGGAAGCTTCCCTGCGTGAGAGTTGAGGCTACAGAGAAGCCAGACAGCGGGCCGCTGATAAGTCGGGAGATATGTCAAGAGATACCGGGCAGTGACAGATAGAAGGAAGAGGAATCGAAGTAGGACAGAGTACACTCTAGTAGGTGGCGGCTCACACTACAGAAGCGACCACGGGTTGGAGGTTGGAGAGAGGGGCAGGGAAGGGGGGGCAAATGTTGGACTAGGCAGAAGAAGCCTTCTTCAACAAGCTTTGCTCCAAGATTGTCAGATCTGGTATGATTTATGCAGCTGCACAGCACTCGCTGTCTTTGCCGCGCGTAGCTCGAGTCTGAAGGTCAGATTCCGTGCAGCAGAACTCGGTAGATGATGCAATAGAGAAGAATTTCCTAGGCTGCCTTGGCCGCACATGATCGATCTGACATTTGGAGCTCCACTATGCAAGTGCCCGTAGCTCCTTTTCTAACCCCGCTGTAACCGCTGGACGGCTTGTTCCGTTGATCTTTCTTCAACTTCTTCAACTTCTTCAACTTCTTCAACTTCTTCAACATCTTCCAAGAAGGAACTCTGTTATTCTTGAAAATCTGTTATGAGACAAAATCCCCGCGCTCAAACTTGGGACTACGATGACATGAGAAGCCCCAAGCTTCTATCACAGGACATCACGGTGTTTCTCGGTGCTTCATCATCCTCTGAAGCCCCCCAGTGACCCCCAACCTTCAACACCACCCGGCCCCGCCATCTCAGCTGCTGAATGCAACCTCAAATTGGAGATGCCAAGATGCAGATGGACCCACGTTGAACAACAGCTCTTCAAGGTTCTTCAACAAAATGTGAATTCGATGTCACGAAAGGACATGAAGCACGGCGGCTATGCTTCCAAGGCTTTATTTGAAGACTCCCGGTTCCGGCTTCCCCATCGCCAGGGATATGGTATGAAGTCGGACATATAACGGGCTGTTTTTCATGTTGGTTGCGTCGAAGTATCACACCCTCTCAGTACTTCGTCGTCCCACGTTCTGCCATTTCTGACAGAGAGGTCAAATCGAGAGAACCAGTGTTCTCTCCTGATCCGGAGCCGGAGCCGGAGCGCGACCCGAAGTCCGGGGCCCGGCACGGATAGTATGGGCCTGCTTCAAACTCCCAGTCCCAGCATCCGTGCGGACAGACTGGTTCTGTCTTGCGGACGTACCATCATGGAAAGAACAGAACATAATATTGATATCCACTGCTGGTACTACCTACGTCAAGTGCCCCTTCATCCTCCCCTCCTCTCAACCTCTCCCCTTAATGATATCCGCCGCCTTCTCAGCAACAGCATAGACAGTGCTCTGCAACGGCGACCCTGGGATAAGCGGCATGACTGAAGCATCAACAACCGACAGCCCGGAAACGCCATACACCTTCAAATCCGGTCCGACACAACCACCCAGTGCCTCCGGCGCCATGGCACACGTCCCGCTCGGGTGGGCCAGCGACGGCAACAACCATCCCTGGTCAATCAGCGCGTTGAGGATCTCCCCGTCGGTCTGGAACTTTTGCCCCGGGACAAGTTCCACCGAGCCAAGGGGTGCGAGCTCGGGACGCTTCCAGAAGGAACGGGCGTTGCGGACGATGGCGAGGATGATCTTTGCGTCGATCGGGTTCTGGAGAGTATTGTATTGTACGACCGGCAGACCGTGCGGGTCGGTTGGGTTGAGGGTTATTGTGCCCCTTGACACGGGCTTGAGGTATGGATTGGGCGCACCCCCGCCTCCGGGGTAGGGCTGGCCTACGACGGAGGCATCGTTGGCCTTGAACCGTCTGGCTAGGATCTTCTGCTGCGCTTTATAGCCTTTCAACAACGCCTTGTCCCGGTAAGCATCCGGGAGATACCTCTCGGCGGACTGTTTGGCGTACTCGTCCGCGATGGCCCCAGCATCGGTGGAGATCTGCGGAAGCGACAGGAAGGCCGTCATGTCCGAGCTCCCTGCCGCAATGGGGCCGGTCTTGTTAGTCAAGTACTCCTCCCAGACGGAGGCGTTGTACGTCGCGTTCGTGTTGATGGTGTCTGGGTTGGGGAAGCTGCGGTTGGTGATGTTGAACAGCATGAAGGTGAGGACGTGGTCTTGCAGGTTTGCGCCCACTGCCGGTAGGTCTTTCTTGACCTTTATTCCGGCAGACTTCAGGACGGACTTCGGACCGATACCGCTGACTTGTAGGAGGTGGGGTGTCTGAACCGCGCCGGCCGCGAGGATGACTTCCTTTCTGGCAAACACTTGTCTTGTGGACTTGTCGGCTGAGAAAACAATCTTGACACCTACGGCGCGGGGACCGTCGAGAAGAACTTCAGTGGCTGTCGTGCTCGTCGCCAAATGGAGATTCGGCCGCACTTGGAAGACAGGGTCGTAGTACGCCTTCCGCGCCGTTGCCCTCGTCTTATCCCGGCCATCAATGGTGGAAGGCGTCCAGAACACTCCGGGCCCAGATCCCTGATTCGGATCGCCCGGCTTGGGATATGGCGCATTCTCCAGAGCATCCCAGAAGAACGTCTGGTCCGGGTACTGGAAATCCGGGATACTAACATGGAGCGGCCCTTTACCATACACGGCCGGATTCCACGTGATATTCCACTCCTCCGCAACTTCCCGCGACGGCGGATCAAACGTCGTGCTCTTGCGGAAGTAAGGCAGCAGTCCGTCCCACCCCCAGCCGGCGTTGCCCAGCTCCTCCCAGGCGTCGTAGTCGGACCTGCTCCCGCGCGCGTAGGCCATGCCATTGACGACGGAGCCGCCGCCGACGACTGCCGGCACAGCCACGGAGAACGTCTTGTTGTGCAGGCCGGCGACGGGGGCGGATGTCGGTCCTACCAGGAGGCTCGTGTCGAGGCCATTGGCCCACCATGGGACTGTGGCTCGGGGGCCGCTGGCGAAGGCGCCTCGCTCTATGACGAGGACGGATTCTGGGACGTGACGTGAGTATGGGAGTATGATGAGCACGGGGAAGACTCACTTTTTCCTCCCTCGGTGAGGCGGTTTGCCACGACTAGCCCTGATACTCCGCCGCCGACGATTACATAGTCGTATGTTGAAGACTTGTCGTCTGCAAGGGCGCCACTGGCGCCGATGAGAACGGACCACAGGCATGCCAATACTGCCACGCGGAAGAGAGGTTTCCTTTCCGACATTGTTCCTTTGAGGCTCTTCCAAGCGGGCTCGAGGGCTATGCTAAGATCGTGACACTTATAGATCCAGTGGGAAACGAGTGTAAGAGCATACCGTGACGAAAAATGGCCGCCATTTTTATTTATACCTACGGTGGCATCCCCCGTATGTTGTATATCCAAGGTAGCTCGCCATCAGCGGGCTGGACCGCTCACGCTGACACACTTCGTACATTTGGGTGGATGTCGTGATACCATCCAGATACCCAGTTGGTTAGTCAATACAACACCAGACCGATTGCGATTGGCCGAGCAGCAGGAAGTTTGTTTGGTTCTCCAACCACAAATCATCAATATACATGAGAATAAGGATGGCATAACGAACTTGGTGATGCGACTTTGGAATCTTCAGCCCGGCACATTACGAACATGCCAATTAGCTGTCTGGCGACCGTGAGAAAGACCGTCTTACTCACATTGCTGGTGTTCCTGGGCGGTCAGCTTGGGATAAGCTGAAGCTTAGCGTAGTACCTGAGGTTCACGAGCATCTGTCTCCCCTCTTCTTCGAAGTTGTGGCTCCCAGTCAGGGGAAACCTAGCACTGACGTTGCTGTTGGGATAGGGTGAAGACATTTGCGACGGCTCATGTCCGTTGTGAGGACATCCAGGACGCTAGCAAGACGCTTACGCCCTGAAAGGGGGAGATTACCATCATTCAATCTTTGACTTCCTGAACATTGAAGCTGTGAGCGCCATGTCATGCTCCAATATGTATTTGCAATACTATTGTTGTTCTTCAACAGGTTCTGGAAAAGGGGGGACGGTCGTCACCCAGCCATCAGAATCCGGGTTAGGGTTAGGGTGGAGCCCAACATTTGCCGCTAGCGTTTCGCTGCCGGACGCGCAGCTCCTGGGACGTTAAGCACCCAAGCTCCAGCTCCGCATCGCCAACTTTCGCCGCCTCCGCACCACGCACCTCATTACCTCCTTCGGTTCGCAACACACACACACCTACCTGCCTACACGATGAGCTCGCGGTTATTCTCGATCGGCGCAAGGAGCCTGCTCAGGAGCGGCCCCTCTGCTGCCCGCGCTTTCCAGACCTCTGCTCGCCGTTGCGAAGCTGTCGCAGCGCCAGTTCTGCCCGCTCGCAAGCCCGTTGGAGCTTTCCGCGGAGGGTATGTTTGACCCCAACCTTTCCCGGAAGACGAGAATGTTGGATGTTGATGTGCTGACTGTTGGATACTTTGCAGACTCTTCGGCTTCTTTTTCGGCAGCACGCTCGCCGGCAGCGCGGTTTACTACTACGTCCTCCAGGAGTACAAGACGTCGAACGAGCTGTTGACCGGAGATATCTACGTGCGTCTATGCAATCTCTGCTCTCTGGCTTCTACCCCTATAAACTGCCATAGTTGTTTCAGCCGCCCAGCAGAACATCCTTTTCCTCTGCGGCTCCGCGACTTCTATCTAGTGAGAGTAGAATTGCTAACGTGTCACACACTACAGGCCCTTCAGCACGCCGTAGAACGCGTGAGCAAATACTTGACGGCGTTGGAGGACAAGATGGAGGCTCTGGAGCGGAAGAAGAAATAAAGGGAGACACGCAGGACCAGGATGCTTCGGGAGTTATGGCATGCGAGCATTGCGCGAGGGGGAGTTTGTTATTAGGGAGAGCATCCGCTGCGAGGGGAGTGTACAGTACGGCATTTCTGGTTTCTCTGACTCTGAAGCAAGCTCAGCATATCGATTCTACTTCCCAAAGTGCACATACCATCGTGAGACGTCCTTATCTATCCTATGCCATGAATCAGCGTCCAAACTGTTAGCGGCAACATGGCCACGCGAGTGACGTTTAACCTACACCTGCAGCGGCGGCCCCTCCTCCGCATTTTCCCAAAACTTTCCGCGCCCAGCCCTCAGCTTCCCAAAGACATATCCACCAAACATCCATCCATCTCGACGGATGACCACCAACAACCACAACAAACATGGACAACTTCGGCGTAATAGAAGTCGCCAGCGGCAAGACAAAAAACGCCCCTGGCTGGGCCTACGTACCAGACCACGCGCCCAGCCCATCCGCCTCGGCCTTTCCCACGAGCCGCAAGAACAGAGCGGCGCGCAACACCGCCGCCCTCGGCCTCTCGGACCTCACGGCCCGGCAGGATGCGAAGGTGCGCAAAGACCTCGAGGTGCTGGACAAGGAGCCGTCAACGAGAGATATAGCCATACCGGCGCGAAGTGGGAAGAGTATGCATAACCTCCCAGCTCCAACCCCCTACTACCTCCTTCAACTATCACATGGAGCTAACTAGAGTACAACAGCACAAACCAAGCACACCCCCAACGTCCGCAAAATCCTCCAGTCCCAAAAGACCTTCGCCAACCACCTCGACGACTGGATAGCCTTCCAGTCCGTGTCGCGCGACAACCCGCAGGCCACCGCGCCCTGGGCGCCTCCCGCACCGGCGGCAGCGGCGGCGAACCTCAAGCGCACCGCCTCCTCGTCGCACAAAGCCTCGCCTTCCTCCTCCTCATCCAAATCCAAATCCGCCACCGCTGCCTCCGCAAAACCCGAACAACGCGTACCACAGCCCGACCCCTCCTTATCAACAGACGACACCCCCATGACCGACGCCCCTCCTGCATCCACCTCCCTCCCTCAATCCTACCCCCCCGACAGCGCCCTCCTACCAGCCTACAACCGGCCGCCCCCCATACCGCACCCGGGCGACACTGATCCGCTGCTCATGTCTCGGACGGTACCCTTCCCCTCGGACGACGAGCTGAGGGAGCTCATGACCGCCCCACCGCTGAGTTATTTAGCAGCGAGGGCGACAGTCGACCGGGCTCCGGAGCACAGGAAGTTCTGCGAGGTGTGCGGGTACTGGGGCCGGGTCAAGTGCGGGAAGTGCGGGGGCAGGGTGTGCGCGCTGGATTGTCTCGAGACGCATCGGGAGGAGTGTTTGAGGAGGTATGGGTTGTAGGAATGAGGGGAAAGCAGGGAGGGTTGTGGACGGAGAAGGGGGAGCAAAGGAAGGGAATTGTTATTGGAGTTTTGGTTTTGCGTGTTGATACCCCGGTTAGAACTGGATGGGAAACAGAGAAATTCACTGGTTTAAAGGAATATGAGAAAGTACAAGCTGGGCGGTATGGGTATTTGACGTTGTGTATTCTAGCGTCTATCCTGACTCTAGTTACCCTCCACGTATATGTTACTCAAGTTCCATCGTATGTACTTCGACCACATCCATATGCACACCTCTCTCATTTCACAGTAACGACCGACCCTCCAAGCAGATCATCTAGCCACGCTCAGCGTGTGTCTGCCCTCAATTCCCCTACCCAACACCATCCTCCCACACCCCCTCGCATCTACGGGTTATCCAACACAAACTCCACATCCCCCGAACTCGCCCCGCCCGCACAAGTAGCCTTCAAACTCCCCGTAGGACAAACAGCCCTAGCGGCGCGGACGCACTGCTCCCACCTCCCCTTGGAGATATTAATCGTCGCCCCCTCGTTCACCGTGTCCAACACAAACTTGGCCGTCCCGCTCTCTCCCGTCGTACTTGTAGGGGATCCGCCGCACTTCGTGATGGCGCCCGCGATGCCGCCGCATATGCCCAGCTCGGCGACGTTTTCGTCGTGAAAGACTATTTTTTTCGTCCGGTCGAGACAGGTGGTGGAGACCACGGCGGCAGGGTTGACCGCCGTGCTGGCGCGGATCTTGAGGATCTCGAGGTGGGCTGGGCGGACCATTACGCGGGGGGCGAGGTGGTAGGATTGTGCGGTGGGCGCGGCGAGGGTGAGGGGCGTGAGGAGGAGGAGGGTGGTGAGGAGGGCGGTGGGGGAGAGCATTTTGATGGTGGGTGGCAGGTGTTTGGATATGTTGAAGTTTTGTGAGGTCGTGAGAGCTTCACTGTCTGCAGAGATGGTCGAGATGTGGGATATCTGCCAAGAGTTCGCCCGAGAAGAAAGGTTGGGAAAGACTTGTCGTCGTAGTCGTGATGTTGTTATATACAAAGCAAGGAAACGGTCAACGTTGAGAAGTGAAGCTGGTCGCAGACCGCGGGCGTGGAAGTGAAGAAACGAAAAGGAATGGAAAGGAAAGGAAAGCAACCTCAGCTGGATGCGTGTGATAGTTCAAACAGTCGTTGGTGAAGAGAATCACGGAAGAGGAGACAAGAACGGCATGTGGGCGGTTATAGCTGGAAGCTGGTTGCCCCCAATCCCTGGTCGCCCCTAATCAACCGAGGATTTCACATATGGATGGGTATCAGATCTGCGACATCCTGGTGCAACTCGGTAATGCGTGGGAGGCGTTTCCTTGGACGTGAAACAGTCGCATTGCAAGGGGTCCAACATCGACTCCTACCTTCCAGAAGCAATCGTGGCCAGTCAAGGGCATCTGGTTCGGCGTGCGTGTCAATCGGCAGTTCATGAGGCCAGAGTTCGATAACTGCACTACACCACCATTGCGGCGAGCCAAGGATTACATATCTGCATGGTGTTGTTGTTCTGGTTGTGTGTTTGGGGGAACCTTGGAAGTTATGGCAAGTGCATGTAAGCGAACCCTAACCCTGTGAATACTCGGACTGCCTACCTATCTGGCAGCCTGCAAGGCCGATCAATATAGCCATCACACACATCGAAACCGGACTTATCTACGCCACTTGTTCAACAAAGCTCAGATGCCAAAGACATCCTGCCATTCTCCAGGCATATCCTCCTCCCCCGTAGCCCGGAACGCAGCTCCGTCAGCATCCTGATTCACGTGCCTTGCCACGCTCGCGCTGGGATCGGCCCACGACGATATCAGACGTCCCCGGCCGGAGAATAGGCCCAACGCGCCCTTAGTCTGAAGGTTCGCCGAGCCGGCGGGCGGGATGAACTCCGTGGGGAAGACGGCGCCGGTGGCTTTGCGCAGACGAGGACCGATCTGGGGGTAGTGCTTGGCTTCATTGTCTTCTTCGCCGTCCTCCATACGACCGACCTCGTCCAAGCCCTCGGCCAGACTTGCGCGGCACTTGCCGCAGATCTTCGTTAGGAGCGGACCGTGGAGTATTTGCTTCTTTGGATGCGTGCAAGGACCCTTGACGCCTTCGCTGCGGCTTCTGGCCGGGGCTTTTCGCTTCCGGTTGTTGGTTCGCGTCATGGTCCGAACGGGAGAGTGGCCAGGTATGCGGATGGAAGTGTCAGGCAGGAAAGAAAAGACAATGTCTCTTCGATGATATGGAGAAGCCTAGATTGTTGAGTGAAGCGCTTCAGCAGATGTGTGGTGAGAATGCATCAGCAACAGAATATATAAGGTTCAGGGATCTACCTACTTCCAGCTTAGTATCACGGTTTGCAGAGTACATGTACGGGGCTATACACAGTTCAGATGAACTTACTATATCTCATATCCATCGGCAGACTGGCTCCCAATCCACCCTTTATGGTATTGCACAATCCATACCCCAGGGGCCCCCTTATACAGTATGCGTCGCAGCTCACCGCGCGACTGAGCATCCCAATACCGGTACTGGGGCCTAAGCAAAGACATTTCAACTCTGTAGATTCTAGTAAGCAAGTCTACCAGAAGAAACATACACACAAAAGCCCCCAAAGAACCCCAGACCGCTTATCAAGAAAAGATTCAAAAAAGCTGGATATAAATGGCCGTGACCGCTCGCTCGCTCGTCATATAATAATCTCATCAAACATTCCAAACCTTACCTCATCCTCACCCTCGCCCTCGCCATCACCACCACCAACCACCTCATCAATGCCCAAACTCCAAATGCGGCACAATAACAGGCCCATACTTCGTAGTCCCGCCAAACCCCCCATCCCCCTGCACGACAAAATCAACCGCTAAACTCAACTTACTCAACTCCGCGCTCTTCCCTCCTCCCCCTCCTCCATTCCCACTGTGCACGCTCCCCGCATATCCCCCCGGGTTAAGCCCCGTTCCGGCCCCTCCCCCTCCAGCCCCAGCCCCCTCCGGATCGTACGCCACGATGGCGACGTAATTCCGCCTGTTCATGAGCTTCTTGTGCTCCCTCGCGTTGCCCGTCGCGTCCGTGTGGAAGATCTCCATCATGTCTTCCTTGGTGTCGGACACCTCGTGCGTCGACTTCTGCCCGTTCTGGGGCACGTAGAGGAGCTTGTTGTTGTGTAGGAGTTTCACGAGCATCTGGCCCGCGGGCGCGGCCACGACGGGGGAGGCGATGATTTGGTACATCGTCTTGTGGTCCGACGGGTGGGTCGGGTCGTGGACTAGGCCGGCGCCGGCGGCGTTTACGTCTGGGAGGGGGAGTGGTTAGTATAGGGGTAGAGGGAGGGAAGGGGAGGGGGAGGGAAGAGGGGGTGAGACATACCGCCGGATAGGAAGGTCATCCTTACACCCTTCTGGTGCGCGATGCCTTGTAGCGTTCGGATGAGGTAAGTCCTCTCCAGATCTTTACTCTCATGCGTCCACAGATCCTTCAGCTCCTCGGCAATGTCAAACTCGCCGAACTGATTCAGCACGTTGCCCATCAGCCCGCTCTTGCCCACCGCCTTCTTGACGGAAGTGAACCCCTGGGCAACAACATCCTTCCCGCCCACCACGCCCGCCACCGAGCTCGTCACCTTGCCGAGGATATTGTACGTAGTGTTCACCGCCTTCTTCCCCGTGGCGAAAGTATTCGCCAGCGTCTCCATCGCCTCCAGCCGCGGGTAGATGACGGGCACGCTCACCATCCAGATACAGTGCTGCACGCTGGGCGGGAGCAGGGCGACCTTGGGGAATATGCCCTGGTAGGTGGGACCCGCCATGACGCGGGACTGCGTGCGCTCGGAGCGGCAGTCGGGTCCCACGACCACGACGGCGGGGCCGAGGTACTTGACGAAGTGCCACCCCGCGCCCGTAATGGTGAAGAGGTCGAGGTCGGAGGAGACGTTGCGCAGCATTTCTACGGTGGTGTGGTGCTGGAAGAGGAGGTACATCTCGATGGCGATGCGGCCGATGTTCTTGAAGATGGCGGACTGCTGCATGTAATCCGGGTAGGAGCCGAAGCCGTCGAAGCTGGGACAGGTGCGTTAGCCAATGATTCGGGAGGAACGAGGGGGAGGGAAAACTCACATATCATGATCATCAATCTGCAACACATGCGGTATCTGCGCAAACGCCTCCCTTAAAAACGGCTGGTCGAAGTGACTCGTATAATAATGGAAATACGCGTGGCTGACGTCCTCCTCGTGCCTCGCCGTCCACGCCGTGTTCTTCCTGTTCTCCCTCCCCTGCATGGCGAGCCACTGCTTGAGGATGGGCACCTCCCTCCACAGCCTGTCCGCGTAGATCTGGTCGCCCAGCCCCAACTGGACATGGAACCCGCCGCACTCGACGTTCTTCTGCAGGATGTCCTTCCACATAAAACCCACCCCGCCCAACTTGGCGCGGTCGTTCTGCGACGTGCCGGGCGCGAAGTCGTTCCCGCTGTGTGCAATCATGCGCCATCCCGTCTCGTGCCTACCCGCAACAACGAACTCGTAGCGCGTGCACCCGAGGTGGGACGTCACGGCGTAGGTCCAGCGCTCGGTCCCCGCCTGCCCCATGGGTAGGGCGACGTCGTACTTGTAGAAGGACCAGCGCTGGTGGGTGAAGATGGCGTGGGGCACGAGCTGTTGGGGGTTGGGCGAGAGGTCGACGGAGAGATGGATGTGGATCGTCGGCGGCTGCGGCGCGTCGGTGATAATCATGACGCTGCCGAGCCAGAGGCCCTTTTCGATGTCCATGTTGACGTAGCGCAGGTAGGGGCCGAAGTAGACGCCGTTGGTCGGGGTTACCTTGTACACGTCTACGCCTGCGCTTGGGGGAGGACCGGTGAAGCCTAGGGTTGAGGGCGTGGCGGAGGCGGCGACGGACATGATGCTCTCTGCGTAACCTGGGGTTTGAGGGTAGAGACCCGGTGAGAGTTGGGAGGCTTTGCCGCCGAGGAAGGGTGAGCCGAGCGGGTTGCCGTAGGTTGATGCTGTTGGGGAGAGAGGTGTCGGGTCGAGACCGAGGGGGACGGGACCCTTGGGGAATTCCCATTGTGTGGCTTGCGTGGCGAGGTGGATGTAGTAGTATTGTCCTGAATTCTGGTCGAGATGGGCGATCCAGCCTTCGGGCAGGGGAGGAGGAGAGGCGGCGGCTTGCATGAGGGACGGGGTGTGGGTTAGGGTTACGGCTGGGTGACCGTTCATCTCTGGCTGCGGCTGCTGCTGCTTCTGGTCGCCCGCGAAGGCAGGGTGGTTGGCCATATGCGGTTCGTGGGTCGCCACGGGTTGATGCACGGGGGTCTGTTGCTGCTGCTTGCTCGGTTGAGAAGAGCTGGATGCAGCTGAAGACGCGGAAGCGCCCGTGGCGGCGGCAGCCAGAGCAGGATGGCCCGGTGGGCCGGAACTGGAGGGTCGTTGCTGCGCCACGGGTCTCTGCTTCTCATTGGGATACGATGCCCCTGACGCGCTGGCGCCGGGAACGGTCGAGTAAGCCGGAGGAGGCGTCGAGGCCTGCATGCGCTGGAAGTCCTGCTCCAGCACGCTGACCTGCAGCTGGGTTCCGGCGGGTGTCGATCCGGACGCAGCACTGGGGTTCGGCGGCAGATTGAAGCTCGTCTGCTGCGGCTTCGGGCTGGCCACCGGCTCTGACCCCTGGTATGCGATAGGTGGCCCGTGAGGCGTCTGGTCCGGAGACTCTGTCGGCGTCCACGGCCGAGCCGGTGCGGGTTGCTGTTGTGCGGGTGGTCGACCGCCATACTGCGCCAGCCGGGACTGTTGTGCCGCGCTCGGCGCATTGAAGCTGTTCAGGGTAGCGGTGCCCGAGATGCCTGCAGCTGCATAGCGGTCGGCGATGTCACCACCTGGCAGCTGTGGGAGCTGGGGCAAGCTTGGCAGGCCCGGGTTGGTACCCCCGATAGGCGTCTCTGGCGGCGGAGGTGACCCTCGGCTGGCCTTTGTCGTGGAGGTCGATGCTGTGGACGAAAATCGGTTCAGCCCTCCAGGTCCTTGTCCGGCGCCGGGCAAGGCGAGACTATTGGCCCCGCCAGGTGGTGGATAGTAAGGTTTGTTCTGGTATGCAGTCGATATCTTCTGCGTAGAGTTGTTCGTGGGCGCGGCAGCCGGCTTTGGCGCAAGCGGTTTGGCGAAGAGCTCGTCCCTATCCTCATCGTCGGGACTCGTAGGGCTGAGCGGCTTGGGCGCTGTCCCTCTCCTCTCCGCCAGCCCCGTTCCCTTCTTCTCGATCGGGCTCATGTTCAGCCGCGGTGATGTGTCATTGTATGTCCTCGTACCGCCGGCGCTTGCCTGTGTCGGCGGGGTGTACGTCCTCCCTCCCGATGATCCTGACGACTTCCGCCCACCGTCCTCGGGATAGGGCAGCCGGCCGCTGGGCTTCGGAGGCTGGCTGAACCGCTCGTCCAGGTCTTCGGGATATGGCAGCGGCGCTGCAGAGCTCGAGGCTCCGGGCGGGAGCGGGAACGTCGGCTTCGAGGAGGCGCCCGTCGAGGACGAGGACGAGGTGGGCGGGGCCGGGTACTGAAAGCGGCTTCCGGCGGGCTTGGGGCTCGCTGGCTTGAATATTCTCAGGGGTTCGACGGTTGGGCTATCTCCGTCGTTGGAAGGGCCGGGTCTGCTCATGAAGAGCTCCTCGTCCGGGACATCGCGCGACCGCGTGGCCATTTTGACGGACGCCAGGTACGCGGCCAACTAGCGGACGCAGGGTGGAATGACGCACAGCTGGGCCAGGAAGTTATTTATAGAGGGGTTTTGTTGGAGATGTTGTTGGTGAAATGTTGCAGGAAAACTTGTCACTTGCGACAGAGAGAGTGCCGGGGCGAAGGATTATCGGCTGTGGTCGCAGAACGGGCCGCAACGAGCTGTCGCTGTCGGTTCGTCTGCAGTCAGCTTTCGAGGGTGTAGGCGGGGAAACGAAGCAGATTGGCCGGATATACAGCTTCGAGTCGTACAGCTCGACAGGCAGAAAAGACTTGCAAAAGAACGCGCAACAAACAGTCAAAGATGATCAGAAGTCCGAGGAAGCAGAAGTCAAGAAGTTTGAGTATGCGGCCGGAAAGACAGGCCACGCATGCATTCGAACGCAACAGAAGTCGTGAGTCGTCGAGAAGCAGCAGCAGCAGAAGCAGAAGCACGTCCAGGGGTATGGCGGGAGGGCGGCGGCATTTGGGCCAGACTTCACCCCCTGTCCATTCTCCCACCAGCATGAGGTGGCCAGCAGCATTGGCGGCGTGCCCAGAAGAGCCGTGATTCGCTTGAATCTCTGAGCGCTTAGGAGGTGTGGACGAATGGCAGCGAGCGGTAACGAAGCATCCTTGTCCTCGAAGCGCCAGCCCAGCTCTGCCTGACATCCAGACATGCAACGTCTTTTTCCCCCCTTGCGGTCCCGAATCCTTTCCCGCATTGGAGGCTTTTGGAACCCGGCTCATTGGATTCATTTCAGTGACTCGGGGTGGTATATTGCACACCCTTCTGCGACTTGGGGGCGCAAAACAATGCAAGGAGAAGAAGGACACAGCTTGAACTTCGATGCGCCGATGCACCGTCAGGCCAGTAGCTACCTGGTACCTTACCCCACCGCGGGGCAGCATCCACGATCAAGGGGCCTTTGACGCGCCGCGGGCGGTAGTGATGATCAAGAAGTTCGAGCGTGGGCGACATCCCGAGCGTTAAAGGGTTATTTTTGGAGCCCATGAATAGTCTGTTCGTTATCCATAGCGGTACAACTCCAGGTTGCGAGAGGTCTCTCGCTTGTGACGCGAGACCGGTGCTCACGATGAGCGTTGAAGCCGAAGCTGTGACGCGCTGAACGTCATCCTGAAGATGAGAGAGCACGCAAAACAGCGAATAAGCTCACTTCCACAGATGTTTGGCCAGATCGGATCATCAGCAATGATGTCAAAGAGCGAAGGAAGAAATCAATTTGAGAAGGAGATGTCACTCGAAACTCAACTGAAGAAAAGCGGGTCCGCTCCGGGCATCTCCACTTAACCGGACCAACATCCCCGGCCCGGCTCCGGAGCTGGAGGAAGGCACGACTGAGTTCGAAATCCGGAATGAGAAATCCACGGATCCGGAGTAACCAATATCTCCTCCATCACACGGCTGATGTTTCCCGATACCAGCAGACAGTCTACAGACATTAGCCAACCCAGCCACCACCCCTCCCCGCAAAGTTAAATGACACCCCTCTCCGACGATATCGTCCCCCTTATCCCGTTCTTCGACGATCCCGTTTTTGCTGCGTTGAACCATTGCAGATACCGTATCGACCCATTTCTCTCTCATCCACCCAGCGGTGAAGCCACCAATATCATCAACATTACTGTAGCCATCGTCTTGGCGCAATGTGTTGTCGTCTCTCCCGAGATACTCCGTCGAGACATCGTCGTCAGCCTCCATGCCGGGTAGCACCCGCCTTGGCTCGCCAGAGGGCGGCCATACCACTCCACGGAATTGGTGATATCTTCCGTCATTGCGTCTATCCAGGTCTTCCGCTCTTGCGAGGAGGTGATCGATGTGGTATCCTTCCTGTCCGCCGCAGAAATCGGTGCCGATGTGTGTCCAGCTGCTGCTATCGTTGTACATTGACTGTCTCATGCATGAGACGCTGAGCTGGTTTGATAGGAATATGGGACAGGACGTGGGTGAGGGTGTTCGTATTTCTGCTAGTCTCGGGCGCGTTATGGACAGTGTAGATGTGTGGGAGATGACTTTCGATTTGGATGTCAAGACGAAGGACCGAAGTGAAGTTGTTATTCCTTACTGTAAACGCCGCATCCATGGCTCCGTCAGCACCAAAACCCCACGACTTGTTGCCGCATATGCAGAGCCGTATAAGATGATTCGGCAGTGCTGTACAAATTATCGCGTGTAGTCTCGACTGAAGGCCCATCATGAATAAGGGAACCCAACAGTCAGGCTCAAGATTGCTACTAATTGACTGAGCCAGGGACATCATGTTATCAGGGAGCCATACCTACGTGCGAAGCCTTCTGCACATTCAGTATGGATTAACGTCACAGGCTTAACGAGGCATCAATGACCTTGATAGTGTGTTTTCATCTGTATTTATACTGGGAGACTGTGGGCTGTTGGTCGATAGTCCAGGCAGATACTTGAAGCCTGGTGCTGTGTAGAGCGAATTGAGCGCCATGGGAGCGGATAATGACCGGAACGGTGACAAGAACTTTGTGAGCTCTATGAGCTCATGATTCATCTGATTCCCAGATAGATTACACGTGTATCAGAGCTATGGCTGGAGAGGGGACTTGGCTCTCGTTGCGAGGGACGTGATTCACCAGTTGCCCTTTGTTTGCTAGTACCTCCTCAGCAACGTGCCTTCCCCCTGACGTCGTACATAGGTCCCAACGGATTCATCACTCGCTTAGATTGCAATTTGTGTGAGTGATGCAGGGAGAAGCGAGGCACTGGCCAGTCGCTCCTTCCCTTCGAGTGAATCAAGAACTTCTTAAGATATAAAACCACATATTCTACTGCCCGACTGTTCAACAACCCTAACATCCCCCTTCTTCAACCACTATCCGAGACCCGATCGTGCAGACCTTCTATACGACGATATACACTTCAGAAAAACAAAGAAGTACCGAACTAATCCCGGAGGATAGGATATCCGAGGCCACATCAGCACCCCTTCACATCCCAGATTGCAAGTTCACAACCCAGGGTTTACCATGCGTTCCCTGGCCACAGCCCTGGCCACCCTGATGGGAGTTCTCTACCTCCTTGGTAGAGCCAACGCCAGCGTCATCCCTCGCGGAACCCGTGAGATCCAAGGATGGTGTTGCTCATCGGACTGCAGCGTATGCAATGACGGCTCAGTCCACTGTCATGACGGAGACCACCAGACATGTTTCGATCTGACAGGGGTTAGTTCATCTTCAACTCTCAACAACTTCTTTTTCACCCAAATATAGTATCCTGAGTATCCTGGGCTAACTCTCATCTCCCAGTTCAACGAAATCATCACGAACACTTGTTGCTTCCTGGAGACCGAAGTTGACGCCAACGGACTCGAGAAGCACTACACTCGTAGCACCGGAAAGGAGGTGACTTTCCTGGCTCAACCAGAAGTGGTGTCCGTAGAGAATCCTACTCGATCTACCGAAGAGAAGCGAGGGTGGTGCTGCAATCGCAATTGCGATACTTGCAGGGCCGACTCGCCTCCCTATGGTCAGGATGACCAGTGCGATGACATTCCAGTGTTTGTAAGTCTTCGGTTCCCTTCATCGTTTCTCTAACGACAAAGCTGACGCTTTTATCCCAGCGTTCCTCGCAGATGGATACCTGTTGCCAACTTGAGAGCAAGTTGAGACTAGACGGAACACTGGAGTTCACCACCGCCATTGGAAAGGAGGTTGCCTTCCTGGCTCCCGCAGAGGCGGCTTCCGTACAGCCCGCCAGTCGGTCCACCGACAGGAGGAGGCAAGGGTGGTGCTGCACTCGTAATTGCAGTATATGCAAGGCTGGCGGACCAAACTGCAAGAAGAATAAAGAATGCGATAGCACTCTGAGATTTGTAAGTCTTGGGCTTCATCTATTATTTCTCCTGCCGCAGAGCTGATACCATATAGTCCAGGATGCTCCACGGACAGACACCTGCTGTCAACTTAAGAGCAAAGTGAACTCAGACGGAACACTGGGCTTCACCACCGTCACTGGAGAGGAGGTCAAGTTCATCGATTCGGAAGACACGCCATCTGAACCATCTCTGGCAGAGCGCTCAACACAGCCTGTCTCTGAGGTCTCCACAGAGACCGCCAGGAAGAAGCAACTCTGCTGCACTTCGGACTGCTGCACATGCTACGGCGGAGATATCCACTGTCTGACAGGCGCTGAATGTCATGACGTTGCCACAGTCGTATGTATCAATGTCTCATTTTCGAACTGGGACGTCAGGCTAACTCACTGTCTCCGTAGGATGGGTCAGATGTGCACACTTGCTGCATGATCATCACGAAGCTAGACGCAAGCGGAGCCGAGAAGCTCTACACCCCGATCACCGGCAAGGAGGTCAAGCTCCTCCCTTCACCTACAAGCGGTCTCGCGGAGCGCTCTTTGCCACGTCCTGCCGTAGCGATTCCCAGCTTGGATCCACCTGCTGACCCTCCAAGAGGATGGTGCTGTCTCTCAGGATGCAACGCCTGCCTCCACCCCCCGAGCTGCGTGTCACCGGACTACATCTGTGATCGATCGGCTCTGGTAAGTCTTCCCTTGTTTTCTGCTCTCCATCACGCCCGACAAGCTTCGGTCAACAACCCGGCTCCTCTGAAGTAGCTAACCAATTGACATGATTCAGTTCAGCAATTGCTGCATGTTGGAGCGTCACAACGACGAGATAACAGGGGTCGAGAAGTACTATACCCCTATCACCAACGAGGAGGTGACATTCGCGGACTCGGAAGAGGAGTTCCTCGCACTACCTCTGGCAGAGTCTGTCCCTTCACCCGTCAACGTCAATGGTCCCACGGAGCGCTCTTTGCCAGATCCCGCTGTAGCGATTCCCAGCTTGGATCCACCCGCTGACCCCCCAAGAGGATGGTGCTGTCTCACAAGCGCCTGCAAAATCTGCACCCTTGACCCAGTCTGCCGGCCTCCAAACTACAGGTGCGGTGTAAGTCACTCCTCCCCATCTTCTGCTTCTTTCTATAAGGCACATGACACCAGCTAACCTTCCTGTTTTCGGCGCCAGTTTGAAGTCTGCTGCATGTTAGAGCGACGCAAGAACGAGATCACCGGGGAGGAGACGTACCACGCCCCCATCACTGGCGAGGAGGTGACCTTCATCGACTCGGCCGAGGAGTACCTCGCGCTGTCTGTATCTTCGTCGGGTCAAGAACCGGTTCCCACCATAGAAGTTCCAACGCGGGCTCTAGCAGAACGTCAAGCCCAGGGAGACCTGCCAAGGGGGTTTTGCTGTCTTCCGGGTTGTGGTCTCTGCTACCAGAAGTGCTCGCCGCCGGACTACGAGTGCGACCCGACGACTCCTCTTGTAAGTTTTATATCCCGTGTCCGCGCACAGAGCCTGAACTGCCCGCAAAGCTAACCACTTCTCAGTTCAACACATGCTGCATGGCAGAGCTGCGCAGGGATGCGAATGGAGAAGAGAAGTACCATAACCTGATCACCGGGGTCGAGTTGAAGTTCGTGGATGAACAAGATGGCTCCGTGGCATAAGTCGGGTATGTTTGTAGGATCAAGGACATTGGATCGCGGATTTTCTCCTCACTCTTTAACAGGCGTCCAGAAAGCGCATAGCAGCGAATGGTAGACATCATAGCATGAAACTTTGTCTCGCATATACCACGCCCGATAAGGCCGCCTTTTGTGTATCTGCGATCCGTCAGCCTAACAATGTGACTAACAGTCGAAGGACAGAAGTCTCAAAGAACCGGCCCGAAGACAGTGTTGTATTGGGTATTGTATTGGGGCAGGGGATGCGACCTTTTTCTTAAGATAAAAGAGATCGAGCATTGGGATGAAGAAGGGTTAAGTTGTCGGAGTGTCACGGCCCAGGGGTGCCAAAATCATGGGACAAAATTGTGGGCGTCAGGTCTGACAACAACCCGCCTGGGTCGTCTCCCCGCTGATTAAAAAGCAATCATCGCTGACGATACACATACCTGAATTGTCGTGATATCTCGAACCTCATCAGTAGCTCTCTCGGCAACGTCTTAACCGCACTATAACCTTTCCTCAAGCTGCCCAGGACGCCAGATACCGACTGGCCGTAATGACTCCACAGAAGACCAATATGGCGTCACGCCGAACGGCCCCGCCCCGCTGTCGCCGTGAACCAACCACCATCCTCCTGGATCTCCTTCATTGAACCATAGACTCACCAAATATCGCGTATATCTCTCGCTGTCACCCCCTCAAGCCTGAGGAGTAAGACATACAGCTAGACAAAGAACCAGGAGGGCATACGGAGTATACCGAGAACCATGGTCGCCAACGCAGTCAGTGCCGAACGCGGCACAGTCCACGACGCCGCCGCCAACCCCCCCAACAAGTCTCTCGAAGGCCACAAACTCCTCCTCCTGACAAGCACCCCGCCGCCAGAAGGCTACTTCGAGAAGCTCCGGGCCAAGTTCCCCGGCCTCAAGACGGAGTACAGGCCGACGGAGTGGCCCGCGAAGGTCCCCGGTGGTGAAAGCTTCACCGACGACCAGTGGATAGACGTCACCGTCCTCCTGACCGGCAACGCGTTTCCCGCGTCGAAGGAAGTCGCCCCCAAGCTGCAATATGTCCAGCTCCAGAGCGCGGGGGCCAACATGATCCTCAAACATCCCCTGTTTACCGACAGTGATGTTGCTTTTTGTACCGCCAATGGTGTTCATGGGTGAGTTCGCTTGCTCTGAGCAAGGTACATGCGGGCGGGCGCTGACGACGATATTGTGCAGGCCTCAGATATCGGAGTGGGTGATTGCCACGTTCCTGGCCCACCAGCATTCGAGTAAGGTCCCTCAAGCCGTGTAGAATCTCGTCAAACCGTGACCTAACTCATCATCAATCAGTCCCCGCCTACCTGGACATCCAGCGCCAAGGCACATGGAAGCGCCTCGGCAACGAAGTCGAAGACCGCGTCGGCAGAAGAGTGTACGTTCCCTCCCCATCTCTTCCCCGCCATGTGCCCCCATTGCTAAATCCCCACGTAGCGGAATCCTAGGCTACGGCAGCATAGGCCGACAAGTAGCCCGCGTCGCCGTAGCGATGGGCTCCGACGTGCACGCCTACACCCTGCACCCCAAGACCACCCCGGAGTCGAGGCGCGACGAGTCCTACTCCCCGCCAGGCCTGGGCGATCCGGAGGGCATCCTCCCTGCAAAGTGGTTCTCGGGCGAGTCCAAGGAGGAGCTGCACGCCTTCCTCGCCTCGGGGCTCGACCTCCTCGTCGTTTCCGTGCCGCTGACGGAGAAGACGCGCCACCTCCTGTCGCGGGCGGAGTTTGAAGTTTTGAAAGAGAAGAGGACGTACATTTCTAACATCGCGCGTGGGGGCATTATTAAGACTGATGATTTGATCGAGGCGTTGGACAAAGGGTTGGTAAGGGGTGCCGCGCTGGATGTTACGGACCCGGAGCCGCTGCCCGACGGCCATCCGCTGTGGAAGGCGAAGAATGTGATTATCACGCCGCATATCAGCGGGAATTCGACGGCGTATGCGGAGAGGGTGTTGGCTATTTTGGAGCAGAACCTGGCGCGGATCAGTGAGGGCGGGGAGTTGATCAACAGGGTTAGTAGGAGGGATGGGTACTAGTGTTTTGGGGGGGGATGTGTGCTATGTGCTGGGAAGAGAACATAATGTTCTGTGTAAGGGAGCGATATATATTCTTCATATACGGGGCTGTTCAACAGTTAAATGTGATTCCGAAGTACAGAGCTTAACGTTCCCACTCAGGTCTCGTATTATAGCTCCAAGATCAGGGGGCAAACGGGAAGCTCAGTAATCATCTGTCCCAACATTATTCCGCTTTATACCGTGCTTGACTCGCGACCTGTTTCGGGAGGTTTACAATCCAGAATAGCGGAGCCGATTTCCATCAATCAACTGTCGGACAGATGGCCGAGCGGTCTAAGGCGCTACGTTCAGGTGCAGTTTCGACTCCTCCCGATTCGTAGTCTCGCAAGAGGCGTGGGTTCGAATCCCACTCTGTTCAATTTCTTTTGCTGTTTTTGCTGTTTTTGCCCAACCGGACCTTGGTAACATTGCGCGATCAAAACTACTGCGACATTTTTGTCACGTCGCGACCCCTGCGCGCATTTCGCACTTTTATTTCCCTCAATGGCGTCATTAGTCTGCGATAAGCTTCGTATACTTGTCTGTTGTGACTGAGACGTAGCAATGAACGTGTGGACAGTTGTGACATGAATGCGGTCGGTCCAATGTGATATATTTCGCACGATAAAGGATGGACTTGTATCTTCCCATCTCAACGCCCTCCCACAGCGAGGATGTTGCTCGCGCCTCTTCTGACTCCTCGGCCTACCAAACAAATACTCGATGATTTTGGTCCCTTCCCCTCGAAAGGCCATTCTCCTACCATTACCCCCAACACCTCCCTCCTTAAACCACTCACGCTTTTGCTCAACCACCACGGACTTCGTCACCCAGGGCTTCCCGCCCCTCCATAGTCAATCGCCTCCGTTGACAAGCCGACCACTGCTACCAGTCTCGCTGCTGCTGCCGAGATAATCCCCAAACACCCTCTGCTCGATATCCAGGTCCTTCCACGCCGCGCCGACCCTCTTCTTCGCCGCGCGGCGGAAGTACACCCGCTTCCCCCACTTCCACGCCTCGATGCCCAAAAAGAATAAGAAAGCGGCGACGAAGACGATGCCCCACTCCCAGCTGATGCCCGTGTGCTTGAACACGACGTGGTTGATGACGGGGATGTACAGCGTCGGGAACAGCGTCACAAAACCAAAGAGTATAGCCCAGAAGAGGAACTTGTTCCGCCACACGTCGTGCATCCACTGGGTAAAATACTTTTTGCTGCCGGGTTGCATGCGGAAGAAGGACCGGCGCATGTCGACGAGCTCCCAGGCCAAGAAAAGCGCGAACCAGGTCAGGCAGGCGAAGGTCGTCGCGCGGGCGCGGAAGACGGTGTCGCACTCGGGCGAGTACTTGTCGTTGCAGTTAATCCCGAGGTTGCCGCCGCCCCAGGCGTAGACGCGCAGGACGAAGCTGGCGAGACACAGGGCGGCGATCCAGGTGCCGTAGACGACCATGTCGACGCAGAATTCCTTGGTGAAGATGCCCGTCTTGAGGTTTTGGGGCGGGCGACGCATGATGTCCGGGACGGCGCGCTCGAAGCCGAGGCCCATGTCGGGTAGGCCGGAGGTGATCATGATGATCCAGACGATCTCGACGGGGGCGAGGGGGAAGACGGAGAGGGAGCTGGCGTCCTTGAAGGCGAGGCCGATGAGGAGGGTGCCGGCCTGGGCGATGTTCTCGGCTAGTACGTGGAGGACGAATTTCTGGATGTTGTCGAAGATGCGCCGGCCTTCTTCGATGGCGGCCACGATGGAGGCGAAGTTGTCGTCTGTTAGGACGATGTCCGAGGCGTCCTTTGCTACGTCGGAGCCGGATTGGCCCATGGCTATGCCGACGTCGGCGCGGCGGAGGGAGGGGGAGTCGTTTACGCCGTCGCCGGTCTGGAAGGGTTTGTTAGTGATTTGTGTGACAGTTGTAGTGTTTGGGGAGGGTTGCTTACCATGGCGACAAACTTGCCGCGTCTGTGAAGAGCTTCGATCATCCTGACCTTGGTGCTGGGTGCACAACGAGCGATAACAAGAGGCAAAACGGGGAGCTCGTCGACTTGGTCGTCGCTCAGAGCATCGAATTCGCTGGCCGTCATGACCATGGCCGCGGCGATCTCGCGGCTAACCCTCTCCATGCGCTTGGGCAGGATGCCGACCTCGATGGCGATCGCCTTGGCGGTCTCGGGATGGTCGCCAGTGAGCATATGCACGGAGATACCGGCCTCGTGGCACTCGCGGACAGCATGAGCAGACTCGGGGCGAGGGGGGTCGTACAGGCCGATGAGACCGCGGAAAGTGAGATCCTGCTCGACCTCGGCACGCTTCTCGTCGCTGGGATCGTCGGCGATCTCCATGTCGACCTTCCGGCTGGCGAGAGCGAGAACACGCAGACCGAGACCGGCAAAGACCTCCATGTTGCGCAGGATCTGCTCGCGGAACTCGTCCGTGACGGGCGCGGCCTCCTCCGAGCCGTCGCCGCTGTGGTACCACGTACACACCTTTATGACCCTCTCGACGGCGCCCTTGGTGAAGGCGACCTGCTCGCCGGTGGCATTCTTCTTCATTACCGTCGTCATCCTCTTGACGTCGCTGTCGAAGGGGAACTCGGCGATCTCGGTCCACTCGGGCTTGTCGCCCTGCGTGAGGGCGAGCCTGTTCCACTCGAAGCGGCTGGAGAAGACCTGGATGGCGATCTCGGTCGGGTCGCCGCGGGCGTGCCACTTGCCTTCCTTCTCGAACACGGTAGCTAAGTTAGCCAGGGATGCGACGGATAGGAAATCCTGCAGACCGGCCTTGCTGTCTTCCAATAGCTGGCTTGGCGTGACGATGTCCCCTGCATCGCTGGACTCCTCCTTCGAAGTCTTGAAGTGGATATCCGTCGGCACGCGGGAGGCGAATCGAATATCGCCAGCCCTGGGATTGAACGCCTCATTGGAGTTCTCGACCGTGTACGTTCCCAGGGAAGGAATCCAGACTCCGCGCGCAACCATCTTGCCCTGCGTGAGAGTACCCGTCTTGTCGCTGCAGATATCCGTGACTGCGCCCAGAGCCTCGAGAGACTTCAGGTTGCGAACAATGACGTTGCGCTGAACCATCCTCTTCGTGCCGGCAGCCATGGTAATAGTCAGCACCACAACCAGACTAGCCGGAATCATGGACAATCCAGTAGCGACGGCATAGATAACGACTTCCTGCTTGGAATTGAACTTGTTCGCTCCCAGCACGACGATGGCGAAGACAACAGCGATGCAAAACAGCAGAATCGCAAGCTTGCTCAGCTTCTGCTGCAGCGGCGTGCCGACGTTGACGCCCAGGAACCGGCCGACAAAGTCGCCGAGTGTGAGGGTGTAGGCCTCGACGTACCGCGCCGGATGCGCCTTGCCGTTGTCCTTGCGCTTGACGGGGCGGACGCGGGAGTCCTTCTTCCTCAGCGCCGTTGCGATGGCGCCGATCTCGGTGAAGGTGCCGGTGGCGAAGACGATGCCCTTCGCGCGTCCCTTGGTGACGGTCGAGCTGCTGTAGGCGACGTTCAGGCGGTCTCCGGGACCCGTCTTCTCGTCGAAGGTGGTGTTCTCGGCCTTGCGGACGGGCAGGGACTCGCCGGTAAGCAGGGCCTCGTCGGTCTCGAAGTTCTTGGCCTCGATAAGTCGGATGTCGGCGGGGATCGTGTCGCCCGTCTTGACCTCAATAAGATCACCGGGTACGATTTCTCCGGAGGGGACGACCATCGCCTCCCCGCCGCGCACGACGGTAGCGGTAGGCGAGCTGAGCGAGCGCAAGGAGTCCATAGTCTTCTCGGCGCTGTACTCCTGGAAGAAGCCCACCACCACGTTGAGAATAATAACGGCAGCCACGACACCGCCTTCGATATACGATCCAATGCCGAAACTAACCGCCATGGCCATGATGAGCACCTTCAGGGGACTAAATCAGCTCGGTCTTTTTGCTCGGGACAGGATTGGGACGTTAAGTCTTACTAGAGTCATGGCGTTTGCTACCTGGGCGGCGATGATCTTGAGAGGTTGCGGCCCTTCCGCCTCGCCCAGCTCATTGCGGCCATAGGATTCCAAACGGGAGGCCGCTTCGGTCGGGGACAGACCGGATAGGGGCTCGACCTCCAGCTCCGAGGCGAGCGCGTCGTAGGTCAGGGCGTGGGCTGGCGCCGAGAGGGGTTTGTTGGACTGGCCCGAGACGTGGGCTACCTCCTCCTCTGGCTTTTCGTGTTGACCCATGATGTTGCTATGTGATGGGGTTTGGATATCTGATGATATCAGGGTCTACTAGATGGGGTGTACAACAATCGGTATAAGTGTCCGATGCCGTCTTCTCTCACTTGTTGAGTCTGTTGAGTAAGAGGGTTGAAATATGAAGAAGGTCCGTACTTGAGTTGGAACGGGAGACCGGCACCCTCTTAAGGGTCAAGGCAAGGCGATAAGCGGGCAAAGGATTCTCGCATCTTCTTGACGAAGGTTGTGGAACGGGACGACCGTACAGAATGTCTTGTCACCCTTGGCGTGCTGGGCGTACACGCACTGTGGATGTCTCGATGCTCGGCGTAGTCTGGGCATATCGATAACGACTTTCTTGTGGGTGAGGGTGGCGATCTCATCAGGTGAGTTCGCAGTTCCTACAGCACGGCAAAGTGCCTATCTCATGCCAATTTCTCAGGTCAGGGTGGTGCCACTTGCCTTTATCCCTCATCCTGATCAGTGTTCAAGCGAACGTGAAAGTCAGCACTCAGCCGGGTAGGCAGGGTAGGACCGCCCGTCTCCAGGTACGGCTACCGGGGTATGGATCCGGCTACACGGAAAGGCGGTTTCGGCGCCAAGCGCCGCCGTTCTCGGGAGTGGGGACGCCCAGACTGCATCGCCATGACGGCATCCCGGGAAGGCCACCCCACGTGCGTACAGGACGGCGCTCTTTGGTCCATTATTGAGGATTGTGCCGTCACTTTCCGCATCGTTGCGTGACTCTTTTCGTCACCGAAGCTCCCTTGCTGTTTCGATCCAAGATACAATGGTCGACGGAGCAAGATAGAGGGGGGAAGCGACAACTGAACTCTGGTTGTGGACATAAACTGATTCATTATTCCGTACCATAAGTGAGAGTGCCTTGAGCCTAGAAAGTTCTGGTCCAGCGGGCTTTAAGCTTTTCAACAAGCACTTTTTGATTTTTTAATATTCACCCTTCTCCGAACCATATTTCCCCTTCGTTTCAACGAGCCACTTGCCCCACGAAGCCAATAGAGGGCGTTGATCTCGACGACTGATCGTCCCAGACCGACTCTTGGCACGACTCTCACAACTTACCGTGCGGTATACGCCCAGTGTTGTGTAGTGCCTGTGCCTCGGAAGAAGCGTTGTGGTATCGAAACCAACCACAACTCCTCATGCAGCACTGTGGCACTCGGAGGCGAGAACTCTCTCGATAACCATGGCACGCGCCATTCCCTTTGCTATCTCCTTCTCAGCCTGACCATCCCGCGGTAGCCTCTTGAGCGGGCGTCTAGGTTCGCAAGCAGCCCTCTCCTCCTCGCCATGGAACATGGGCATGGCCGACTTGACGCCAACAAACCCATACCGTATGGCAAGCCAGTCCGCCCTAGAAACATCGTGCTGCAGCTCTCTCGCCTCCTTGAGACGCCCCTGCTCCCATAGCTCCATGATGCGGACGCACGCTCGGGGTGCGAGGTTCGCGAAGCCGGCTATCGTGCCGTGAGCGCCGACAGCGAGGCTTTGCAAGAGGAAATCAGCGCTTCCGCCGGCGATGAAGAAGTCGTCCCTTCCGCCACGGACTTCGGGCATGTCTGCCATGAGACGGGCGAGCTTGCCCGTGTTGCCGCACGTCAGCTTTACTCCGACGACGCGTGGGTGGGCCGCGATGCGGAGGATGGTGTCGCTGTTTAGATCGACGCCGTGTGCTGCGCCGGGGTAGTTGTAGATGAGAATGGGGATTGGGCTGCGGTCGGCAACTTGGTGGAAGAAGCCGATGAGCTCGTCGACACCCATCAGGCCGGCGTAATATCCTGGTGGAAGGATGAGAGCGTGTGTGGCGCCTGCTTGCTGGGCTTCACAGCAGAGTTCAACCGTCTCGCGTACAGACTCAGCCGCACATCCCGCAATGATAGGTAGGCGTTCGTTTGGTGGGTCGGAGGCATGACGAGCGGCGTCTGCGACTGCCTCGATGGCGGTTCTCCTCTCTCGCCTCGACAGGTGGGTCGCCTCTCCATTGGATCCGTGGACGACGATGCCCTTGACACCGGCTGCCAGAAGCCTAGCGACGTGCCGTTGGGTGGCTGGGACATCAATGTCGTCCTCCGGGGTGTAGAATGCTAGGATGGGAACATAGACACCGTCGGGGAGACGGTCGACAGATGCGGCATGAGGGAAGTCTCCGGCTTCGCTGGAGACGCTGGCCGGCGTCAAGACTCCGCTGGGAGGCATGAGGGATGAGTGGTCCATTGTGAAGGCGTTTCTGTGAGCTTGGAGTCTCGAGAGTAAGTGGTGATGGGGGAATGGAGGGTATGAGGTCTGATATAGGTTGATGTGATGAAGGCACTGGAGAGAAGGTCAGGATAGTGGCTTGACCCGGGCCATTCCAGGTCTCTTTATATATAAAGACCCCCATCGGTCATAGCCGGGGCAGACAAAGGAGGAGGGGCTCAGCTGACGAGGCCAAGCGAAACCTTAAACGGAATTTCGTGGGGTTTAGCTCGCGCTACTGAGACACATCGACACATCTCATCTCCCCCATAGCCGAAACCCTGTCTGGATGACATGTCCGGGGTTGGGTGCGCGTGGAATAGAGTGACGAGGGAGAGAGGGGGGTTACCTTGGGTTGAGGGTCAGAAAAGGGCAGAACATCGCGGAGGGAACACCGTCGTTGCAGTTGACAAGTGAGGCTCCTGAACACGGCCCGGTCAACAGCCGGGCGTGTAACCGCACCGCCTCGGGAAAGAAAGGGGCGTCATTGACTCATGAAGCCCCCAGCGTGGGGGTTAAAGGAAGACTTGGAGTTGGGGAGACAGAATCTGACCATGTCTTGAAATTATCGGATATTTCCACGAGTTGCCGGGCTGTGTTGGGGTTGCACGACATGCTTGGACAGCCGGGCACTACCCTGACCGCCATGAGGTTCGCGTCTGTTGCGACTCCCGAGCCTCAGTCATGTCGCGTGAGCCGTCGCAGTCTGCATCAGAGAGGCGCACAGAGCACACATAGTACACGATGGTTGGCATGGCATGTCGGGAGCCTGTTAGAACTGGAAGATGGGGGGCACCTGGACAGTTGAGGGTTTGCGGAGGATCCGAGGCCGGCTCCTTTGATCGACGTGGTGGTATTGTGATATCGGTTCTCGGGTTGTTGTTGTTGTTGTGGTTGTTGAAGGTCTCTTCATTGCCGAGAGCGATGTGTCAAGATGGTGTTTGTATCAGCTAAGAAAATGCCCGACGATTGCGGAAGGTGGCACTACTTTGGGGTCCACCGCGTGCTTGTCCCTCACTTCGAGAAGTGTCGGCAACTGAAGAAGTTGCTGTCGGTTGACACGAGTTGGGGAAATGATGGATCCGGAAGCTGTCGTCGGGAAAGTTTAAGCTCCAGTATCTCACGGCAGGCGCAATCGTGAGCCGAGATGACCCCCACGGTCTGGGCGAAGGAAGTCGCGATCTGCCCAGACCGCCCGTGACATGCCAGGGCGAAATACTCCAGTAAATGCGGAGGAAACCGCGAGGCAAACAACGAGTGAGGTTGCGCTGCTACTGAATCATCGCCAGTTCGCCACTTCCCTTCGATGTTGGAAATGTTGGAGCGTGACCAAAAGCCACCAATTCCCGACAACCATTGAAGGTGTAGCGGTGTGCTTTCTCACTGGCCAATTGGTTGGCGCTTGTTTGTCAGTTGGGAACCGTCTCCAACATCCAATGAAGTCAACCACGGTTCATCTCGCCCGGCAGGCGGGAGGCTGACGTCCTCACACAGGCGAAGCGCTGCGGCCTGCCAGTGGCGCTCTGGGCACTCAGGGCGCTGTGCTTCTTTCATAAGAAACCCCCCACGCAATCCACAGGGCCGGGAACGCCCAATTGCACTGTGGGCTAACCCGTTACAGTGCGGATACACCGCGACATCGGCTCCTAAATTTCGAAGCCCGGAGCCACTCCGGACAACATAACTCGCCCCATGAAGCCATCGCCAACTGCGCTGCGAGCCGTTGTCCATGATACCGGCCAATTACCAGATGACAAAAGCGATCGACCTGCTTGCTGACAACATCAGGTACCTACCTTATGTTTGTTTGTCATATCCCCACCTTCGACGGCGATGGTGCATTTACGCCCGAATTGTTGTCGTATCGTACTTCGTATACTGCACAATTTCAGGTCACGAGTTCTGGAACAAGACGCCTCGAACTGGTCAGATTCGCATCTCAAGACGGTTCATAACTCTGTGCTATCTTGATAATCTTCACCGCTGTTTACAGATTTCTGTGCCATGTCAGAGGCCGGCGGCGGATGGCTGTTTGGCTACACGGCTCAGTTCCACGACCACTGTCTCATGGAGAGGAGAGTTCCTCAGCTTCGACGTCAATTACAGCCTTTTTTGCTGCCGTCGCCATCACAGACATACCAGCCTTTAGGCTGGTCTTCCCGAGAACGCGACCGCTTCCTCAGACGAGCGCCATCGTGGAGTCCTGATACGGAGGCGCAGACCAAACCGAGTCTTGCTAGGCGCCTCTCATGGTGTCATTGACCCAACGTTTGAGTCCGTCGCTAATACCTTCCCTTCTTCTCAAAGACGAGGTCCAATACCACAGTACTCGGTTGTGGCCTGGTGCGGCACTGGTTGAGCGCTTCCAAGACCTGCCAAGCAGATCGACCGTCCTTTCTTCCCCACGCGCCGTCTCAGATGCCATCTCTCTTCCCTGCGACCAACCACTCTCGCTCATTCTGCGACAGCCAGACCGTTACACATTGGATGGCTCCAACCAGCCTTGACCTACTCAGCCTCGGACGTGTCGTTCCTGGCCATACCCAAACAGGGGCCATCAGGAGAAGCATCGTGGACTTTGGTCCTCTCAGCCTTGGCGACAGTGGATGCGAAGGACTCCTCAGCCTTGGCAGTTCTTTAACGTGTTCCACGAGTTTGATAGAGCCTGTGATGGCGTTTCTATGTGTCCTGACCCCTAGTGGTAGGTTTCGAAAAGTGAGGAAAGGGGTTGAGGACTTGGCTTCTGGGTTTGCTGGGGGCAGTCTATAAGTATAGGCCAAAGATGTGCTGGATCTCCTGGTTAAGCTTTCTCTCGGTATTCCGTTCTTGAGTATACACTTCCAATCTTCTAGATCCTATACTCTCTGTTCGCTTCTTTCGCCGCTGGTCCGGACTTTATCTTCCTTTCCTCCCAGTATACCTTCCCTCGCTCAGACCTCCTACACCTTTTCACCCAAGCCCGTTTACCTCCTACGACCATCACCATGAAGCTCTCGTACGGGTTCATCGTTGCTACACAGCTCCTAGCCGTCCTGGCTCTTCCATCCCCCAACAAGAAAGGCAACAACGGTGCAGCCACCACGACAACACAGGCAGCCAGCAGCACAGCGACAAATGCCGCCGCCGCAAGCACCACAGCAGCTGCTGCCGAGGAGGGCGCCGCGGAAAACGAGGTCGAGCTGACTGGCCAGTTCGCGGCCCAGATCAACCTGGGAGGCGGCAATGTCAAGACAGACGTTGTCTTCCCCGGAGGAGTAAGTAACACTACAACCTGATATGTTATCTGGAATGGCACACTGACCATCTCCAGCAAAACGGCGCCCTCGAAGTGGAATTCCAGAACCAACAAGGCCGCGTCCTAACTGTCATCGAAAACACCACACCCGCCGCCGCACCACCCGGCTTCACCGCCCTCGAGGCCGTGTCATACGTCGTCGCCCTCGAGGGTGGTGGAGAGGGCCTTACACTCGCCAAGATCGACTACATCCGCAATGCCAACAGTCAGTTCTCACACAATCTCATCTCTCCTCCATCTAACCCCCAGGTCAACTGACTAACAAAATCCTTCCAGACACCCTCGACATAAGCAAGGGCGTCCTAGGCGTCCTCTGCCAGGAGACCAAGACGTTCGCCATCGCGGCCGAGACCGAGTTCGAGGCCGACGAGTTCGAGCTGACCGCCCCCGTCGCGAACCTGGCCGGCGAGTTTGCCTTTTTCTTGCCAAATGATGCTGCCGCTGCTGCCGGTGGAGCTGGTGAGGCGGCGGCTGGTGGTGCCACCGGCGGTGCTGGTGCTCAGCCGAGCGCTACCGAGTTGCTTCAGCAGTTGGTGGATCTGCTTAAGGCTGCGAAGTAAAGATCTGAGCAAAAGAGAATGGTTTGCTGGATTTGGGAAGGAAGACTTGGGGTTTTCTGTATATAGACTTTGTTGTAGTGGGAATTCAGGATGCGGTGCGTCAGGGTTCTCTACATCTCTCTCTCGACCACCGAGACCTAATGTGATATGTAAGAGGATGGAAGCAAACAAGACCTCAACACTATGACTCGCTAATGTCATCAAACGTCGTTTTGATGCCAGTTGAGGCAAGCGGCACATCTCTACACCCCATTGCTCTATGCTTCTCATTCACCGCACCTCTGCACCCACCCTACATGATAGGGTCATTCCAGGACCTTATCTTCCACGTACGGCCATAGATGTCTGAAAGCTCAGGATCCCGTCCGCTCTCCCATAGATAAGCAGGCAATCGCCAGACTAGTACTCGGGTGGGTGACCACCGGGGAATCCCTGGTGTTGTACGTTTTTTTTTTTTTTTTTTTTCGTTTTTTTGCTTGCAGTTCTGGCCTCTCCTCTCTTTTTGGTTGTAAGTTAAGCCACACCTCAGACTAAGGTAGGCACGGGACGTGGGATCGACTTAGGATAACCGGCAACAAGCGACGCTATCTACTCTATCCAATAGACTAGTATCGAGGCGAAAAGCAGGAGTTTGTGTCACTATTAGGCGAGTCGACGATGGGACGAGAGTCGACCTTGGTGCCAAGAGACCGGTTGATGGCGAAGCGGCTTGTAGATACTGGCCTGTCTGCCTGTCTCAATGGTTGTGGAGATGGTTGAACGTGCCGGACTGCATCAACAAGCGAGACTGTACTGCATGCAATGTGTTGAAGTTAGGTAGCCCTGAGATCTCATACAAGCCAAGCCATATCTACTGTAGCTTACAACGTCAGAAGCTAGGGAGGGAGCTTGGCGATCGGGTAGGCCTGCCTCGCTGTATCTGGTCAGCAACTTTGTGCCGATCCTTGCAACTTGTGTTTATACAATTAAGGAGATTGTAACACGATGGACACAGGTAGGAGATAGCGGCGGTGATGGAGAGATTGCCCGAACTCCGAATTTGAGACGCGGTTGACTTGCCATGTGAATTGCTCATTGATAGGTCGGACGATGATTTTAAAGAGTCAAGAAGAGATCTCCTTCGTAGAGTTGGCATTCTAGGCGATCGAGAAAGAAAGCTTGGGAAAGCTTGTGGAAGAGGCACAAGAATCCATAGGTGGATCACTTGGTATCTTGAACTCCGTAAAATCGACCAACGAGGCAAGTTGGTCGTGTGCTCTGCTTCCCCTTTCAGACGTATGAAGAAGGGGAGATTGAGCTGACGTCGCCTGGCCGGATCTCCACTGCGAAGGGACGCTAAGCCGGCCCCACACAGCGTGCCTGAACTGCTAAGCCTGCGACACCTTGGCGGTTTCTTCGCCTCAACGGCTGGAGCCGTATTACCCCTGGACTCTGTCAACAATTGGCCGCTCAGCCGTCGACAATCTGGTCCACTCAGATCTTCGAAGGTCTTGGTGGTGCTGATCCGTTTCAGTACGGCCCCCGAGCGACGACAGTCATGTCTGAGGCTTGAATGACGACTACGCTATCACTGCCGGTTGTACAGATATTGGCCACTTCGGGTGAAATGGGCTCCTGTCGATCGGATTTTCGTCAGGATAGCACTTGTGGGCTCGTCGGAAACAATGGCATCCCAGCTCGTCTGTTGCTGGTCACGTTGAGGGCGGCTGGTATGGACCCAGTCGTGGTTTGCCTTTATACAACCCCTTGGCGCTCTCTTCGTCTCCTCTGGAGATGTTCTGCTCTGTAGGCTGGCCTTCCGATCCGTTTCTTGCTTTTCGTACGCTTCATAGAGGAACAGCTGGTCTGTGTTTATTGTTGTGTTTTTGTTCGTGTGTTTGTCTTTACTGTACATCCTTTACCTTCATTTCGATCTTGAATATCTCATTTTTCTTTCCAGTGTTTGTGGGATGCGACAATAATCAGCCAAGCAGACATGGACCATCAGAGGCTAGACGATGCGCTGGAAGCAGGGCCCCGGAGCGATGGCAAGAGGGCACCTCCAAGAGTACGGCGGCGTCATGTTGCCCGGTTTCGGGGTAGCCACCGCAGACTCGCTCGGAGAGGCGACGACGACTCTGGCCCTGACTCAGGTCCGGATTCAGGACCAGATTCAGGACCGGACTCAGACGACGAGGACATCGTTATCCAGCCGACGCGCATCCTTACTTCCCTCCGTCCAACGCTGACGTTGAGACTCACTTCTGCCTTTGGCACTCCATCCAGGGTGGCCAGTATCACGACCAGTAGTACGACCAGCAGCACGACCAGCATCACTACTAGCCTCACGACCAGCAGTACGACCAGCATCGCGACTAGCACGAAGATTATTCAGTCAACGCCACTCCTCAGGTTTGCCCCAGCGCCTACCATCACCAGGGCTGCTCAACCTGCCGGTCTTGGGTCGACGCTCCAGGTCGCCGACGGACTCGGTGCTGAGACGGACTCGAGTGGTGACTCCGATATCGACTCGGGTATTGAAAGTTTGAGCGAGGACGAGGGCGAGGAATCGGAGGACGAAGCCCAAACTGCTGAGCCACCATCGCCCACAACTGCACCGGTCCAGGGCGAGACAATCACCTCAAGCACGTTGACGTCGGCGACAGCGGTGGAAACCTTGACAACAACAACTGCCGCCGCCGCTCCTCCACCTCCGCCTGCGATTGGTACTTCTCCGCAGTCCACTCTTACCAGCTCAACTTCTCCAGATCCAGCACAGACAACATCGCCATCCATTGACAATTCAGGTTCCGGTTCCGGAAGCAGCTCCACAAAGGGAACTATCTCTTCGACCAGGTCCCTTACGTCGGCACCTGCTCTCACGCCGACGGAGCTGTCAACGCTCAGCCTCCCGGCACCTCAACTGGCTTCGCCAACATCAACAACCGGCGTTGCTGTAGAGGGAAACCCCGAGGATGTTCTGGGAGCCATCACTGCCGAGCACAAAGACATGACCGGAGGACAAGTAGCCGGCACGGTCGTGGGCGTATTGGGTATGTCCATCCATCACTTCCATGACAAGAAGCCATCACTAACATCTACTTAGCCGGCGTCACCGTCCTAATCGTGGCAGCTTTCTTCCTCTTCAAGCGGGTCCGCCAACGCGGCTACCGCATCCCATCCCTCCCCGTCCGCTTACCATTCTCCCGATCGGGCTCCGACGCGGGCTCCGTCCCCTCAACAACCGGCACAGCCTGGCCAACCCCCTGGAACCGCAACCTCTGGGGCTCAGTGAGCAACGGTCCCCTATCGACCATATCCGGCCTCCGCAGCAAAAAGTCCCGCGTCGACAAGAAGACCAACTCCGAGATCCTCGACGAGTTAGTCCAAGCCTCCTACGCCGCCGAAGACGGCAGCAACGGCAACAACACCAACAATTTCGTCGTGCCCGCAGAGAAAGCCCGCCGTCGCCAGTCCGACCTCGAATCCCAATCCCCGCCTTCCCCGGGTACCTTCCTAGACGAGAACTTCCTGAACGAGAAGTCGTACGCCAAGCTCGAGGGGCCGTGGCCGTTCAAGAGCCCGGCTCCCACTAGTAGGACAGGGAAGAAGCCGTCCCCCGTTCCTCCGCCCAAGACGCCGGGTCTGGTGCCGAGGTGGCTGGACGGGATCCTCACGCCGCGGCAGTCGGTCGTTGCTGTGCCGCCGACCCTGGTGCCCGGCGGCGGACAGATGTCGACGAGGTGGCAGCCCGAACCGCCGCTGCCCGTTGCCGTTGCCGTTGCCGTTGCCGTTGCCGGAGGCGGGGGACAGGCGTTGGGGGGGTTAAAACCGCCTGCGCCGGCCTTTGCTAAGGGGGCGAATCCGAAGAGGGATACGAGGATGACGGAGACGACTACTACTAGTAGCAGTATTGTGTGGTGAGGTTATGGTGGTAGGATTGGTTGTGCGTAGAATGCTTGGATCGGTTATATAGAGTGTGCCATATATCGTCATCTAGAGATGTATATACTCAACCAAGCCACTCTCTTCAACAGCGCCTTGTGAACGGCACGAATTGCGACCCTCTCTCGGGCAACATCCGAACCCACATGGGGGGCCATGTACGATGATGGATCGACCCCCGAGTCATGCCCGCCCGCTACTGAACTCTTTTCCGCACCATGAAACGGCCAACAAGCTCGCACTTCTCCATCGGCCTCGTGGCGCAATGGTAGCGCGTAGCTTTCCGGTTGATCTTTCCAGTCCTAGCTGAGGTTTCAGGTTCGAGTCCTGACGGGGTCGATTTGCCAATCAACCATCCTTTTCATGTTTCTAACAGCATGTCTGGGGAGTGAGGTTCCTTTTTTTTAGTTTTGCCGCACTGTTGATGTCTCTTTTACTGCCCTGAGATTGGAATAACAGCGTTTGTCGATCAAGATGAGCATCACCTGTGAGAGGAGAACGTATATGTCTTTTTGCTGTACTCTTGGTCCGACACCGGAGGCATGGACTGAGAACAATCGCAGCGCCCCGTGGGGGTCCAATCTCAAGCGGTCTAGACACAGTTATTCTAGAGCCGCCGTTGAAGACTTTGAAGGCTTCAAGAATCCGCGGTTCTGGCATTCGCCCAAGATGCCAGGATGGAATGCTGGACAGCTTCCACGTCCTCATCTAGGTTTCAGGTCGCTGGCGCAATAGCTTCGGTCTCAGCTATGCCGAGCTGTTTTCAATCTTTGATGTCGGTAGTACCTAATGAAGCAAGTCGGGTGAAGGCAACTGACAAAGTGTATATGGGCTCCAGTAGAAGGTAGTACATCTGCTTTCTTCGATCGAAGCCCGTCTCCTTCGTACGGACTTGCACATTCGCGGGCTCACTTTTCGGCGTCCTACCTGTTCTCTAAGGCCCAGAGTATGTCTTCGGTCGGATTTGGGTCCACTCGACAGAGGCGAGTAACGTAACACACCCGTAAATTGCAAAAATGATGTTTGGAGTATGCCATCTCAACTGGCCCAAACTGCAGACTCAACAGTTGACGCAAGGTTCTTCCAGCCAGCATCCCCCACCCTTGAGACCACGTCAATGGGGGTCAGAGGTAGGTAAAGGCTACGGTACCCGAAGGAATTTGGGGGGATGCCAGTCCCTGACTACATATCGGCACAACGATGGCGAAATTGTGATGATGTGCAGCGCACACTCCTCACGTGAGACGACTTCGCGGAAGCGTGTAGATCATGGCGTGGGGGTTACACTTCGCCAGTGTGACGGAAGTGATGGTTCGATTGGATGGAGACTTTGTGGGGGATTTGTACTGTCAACCTATTGAGAAGACGGTATTTGATAACTTAATATTCGGTGGTCGAGATGTTTGCCTGCGAATACTTTCACGGATGAAGGTTATTTCGGCTACCCTATACTGCGGCTCCACTACGGTGAAGTTAATCCATAGATGCCTTGCGCGACTCGCCGTCGTAAGGCTGTTGCTACAACGACTATAACGAGCTTTAGCGTGCCGGACTTACATCAGCAGCTTAGAGCTTCATCCTGGTTTCGTGGTGTAGTTGGTTTATCACGTCAGTCTAACACACTGAAGGTCCCCGGTTCGAGCCCGGGCGAAATCACACTTTTACTACTCTTCAATTTTTTGCCGGGTATTACAATCTATACGGAGAAGCCTATTAGTCAGTAGTACAGGTGCGAGAGGTTTTGGAATAGCTTTCTTTCTGTTTTTGTTATCTATCTGGTCTTATAGAGAAAGAAGGGGCAACTGTGTTTTCGTTCGACCCTGACAACAAACGCTATAGTGCAAGACTGAGTGCAGATCTTAGTGGTAGTAGCAAGTAGTTGGGGACTCGTTCGAACAAACGTAAGTAGGAAAAAGTGCGGCTGTTAAGAGTTTTCATGCAAGGTGCATCTATGATCTCTGTGCTCAATCCACCAACATCTCGCCAGTGAGCGTCGGCCAGGCCGTAACGCGTCATACTCTGATAGAACGCATCGCTAAACGCCAAAACCATGTTCGAATCTGACCACCCACGCATCTCGTTTCTAACCCTCCCTCCTCGTGTCAGGTGGACACACGAAGCTCGTCCTCTCCGGGTCCCTCACCTCCAGGTATCCCAGCACTCATTCTCAGTGGTGGGTTAGCAATAGGCGACATGCTCCTTCAGACAGCGCGCATCCTCGTACGCATTCTGAGCTCGACACCCTGCCGTATGCTCCCAGTATCTAACTCCCTCTTCAAGGGGCAAAATGTCACCATCGTCATCCTCCCCTCCCAAATACACTCCGATACGTATTCAGCTTCTGGTCAAACGCAGAAAAGCTAGGAGCTGCCGCGCCCCTCCCGTTCCTCTGCCGCGGCTCATCCGTAATAACAAACATCTCCTCCCCATCTTCCTCGTCGTCATCTGGCCCATTCTTGCCCGCCAGACGGTCAAACTCATCGATCCCGCCCTCGAACGCCTCCGCCACGTTGGAGTACCTCTTCTTCGGTAAGAAAGGCGGCGGTTTAGCTGGACTCTTGCCCGGCGACGGGCCGCCGACGCGGTAGCCGTTCCTCATCTTGGCGTCCCTCTCCTTCTTCCTGAGGTACACCTCCTTGAGGTCCTCTGAGATGTTGTCCTCCGGCTCCCACGTCGGGTTCTGGTTCGGCGGCCAGTCGCCCTCCCACAGCACCTTGAAGTAGCGGACGAGGTTGTTGTCGAGGTCGTAGTCGTACTTATCGGCCAGCAGGGCCTTGACTTTCCACTCGTGGTCCGGCTGCTCTTCCTTTGCGCGCTTCCGTTTCTTAGCGGGGCGTTGCTTGGAGGCGTATTTGGGCGCGGATGGGGCGCCGGCGGACGCCGAGGGGGTTGCGTTGGCGGCGAGTGTGGGTGTGGGTGTAGGTGCTGGGACGGCGGAAGCGGAGCTGAAGGAGGAGGGGCGGACTGGGATTGGTACTGGCGTGATTACTGGTGTGAAGCCGGTTGATTTCCGGCGAGGAGGCTGTGGTGGTGCGCCGTTGGAGGATGGAGGGGGGAAGTGATTTGACATCAGCGGGGTGCTGGTTCGTGGACTGCCGCGGGATCTTGGGGTTGATTCTCTGCGGACAGATGCAGGTTGTTTAGCAGCAGAAACTGACTTCGCAGGAACAGGTTGCTTCGTTGCCGTAGCGGGTGTCGAGGGCTTCACTGTAGGAGTGAACTGGGTAGGCTGGGTAGGCTTTACCGCAGCAGCTGGTGCGAAATCCTTCGATATAGCAGCCGGCTTGGGAGGCTTCGCAGCGGTAGCCGGCCCTTTGCCCTTGAGGTCAGGCAGAAAGGGCGGGGCGGAAGGAAATACCGATGAGGAGCTGGCAGAACTGGGCATGCCGCCACCCCATAGGTCAGGCGACGCTCTGGCTCTGGCGAACGGGGCACGTGTAGAGGGTCCAGCCGCTGCAGGGCTGCTGGCCCGGGAGGAGGTCTCTTGAAGCCCCCGAGCTGGCTCAAGCAGATCGACTGCCTCCGAGTCAACCTCCATCTCCTCCGGGTATGGGGCTTCACTGTCCGTACCCGGATATAGCTGCCGCCGTATAGCCGCATCCTCAGACTCTTCCGCCGTCTCCTCCGCTTCTGTATCTCTCAACAGCTCCTCCAGCTTCCTCTTCGACGGCGTGGAGAGTGACGGTCCGGCAGCCGCCTTGTTGTCAGCCCGCACATCCTCAGCCTCGGACTCGAGAAACACTGGCTCCACCCCGATTGCAGCAGCGGCAGCTTCCCGTTGCGCCTGAGCAGGCCCTTTCCTCGGACGGCCAGGCTTCTTCTTCTCAGCCTGCGGAGTAGGAGCAGCTGCAGCTCGCCTCTGCTCTTCCTCCCGCCTCAGCTGGTCATTGTACTCCCAGTCCTCCAGTTCTCGCGGGGAGACATATTCCAGGACCTTGGCTGCGTCGACGCACACCCTCGCGCTCGGCAAGTCCGTCCAGCCGATTGTGTAGAATAGTCTGCGTTGTGGGACGTAATCGCGAGGGACGTCCAGAGGTACGGGCAGAACGAGCTTCGAAACGATAAAAGCGGTGGAGTCGCGCGGCGGAAGGAGGCTGATGGGAGGCAGAGGAAGTTCGGCGAGGAAGAGCCGTTTCGGCTGGCTGTGCAAGAGGATTTCGACCGTGACTTTCGTGAATTTTTTGCCTCCTGGTCGTTTCTTCTGGCGGGCGGGCGTCGCCATGGTGGTTGCCGTCGTGAAATTGTTATGGAAGGTACGGCCCCCGTCACCCTAGTAGCATCCCCGTGGGTCGTCGCATAGGCTGAACGCGCCGCGCCGCGATCGTTTATTAAACTGACGGCTGCGCCTGCGAGGAAAATGTCAGCAAACATTATTAGAGGTTTCTAGATGTTCCAGAGAACCTCTGGATTTTTTTTAATGATGGTCGGGGCAGTATTTACCGTGTTTTTGGTAATGATGAGGTTGTTTGTAAGGTTGAGAGGAGTCCGCTCTTTACCCACTCGTGATACCACAGTAAGTTCTCTCTACCCCACCTAGGCTTGATCAAAGTAATAATATAAGGATTCCGAGTTAATAATACTTATTATTAAGAGAACTTAACTCTTATTAAGTTCTTATTAACTATCTACCCTTTCTCTTTTAATAGATAATATAAAAAGTATTTTAATTAGAAAATTTCTTAGAAAATCTTATAGAAATTATATGAAGATTCTATAAAAAGTCTTAACGTTAACGTTATAAAATTTAAATAAATTTTAAATTTAACTTATTTACCTTCTTATATAAAGATATAATAACGTTAACGTTAAATAAGTTATAATATTTATTAATCTAAAGCTTATTAAACGTATAATGATTAATAAGATCGTCTTACTGATAACGAGGGAGGCTGGTGCTACTTAGCGGCTTCTAACGTATAGTGGGGCCGGCGAGCGGTTGGGACATGCCGAGGTTCACGGGAACATCAACAAGGATCGTCAGGGCCATGAGAAGGCAAAATTGTCGCATGGAGGCGCAAAGCTTCTTCCTCTTTTCCCTCCCTCATCCAGGAGAAGATCTAGGACTCAAGCCATCATGAGCCCAAGAAGCTCCAACCTTCCGGCACCGGAAGAGCGCACATTGACCGCCCTGCGCCAAATCCCGTGGTGCGCCGAACTCCTGGACGACAAGCACCTCACAGCCTACATCTCACCCTCAAGACGAGTGAAACCCGACGGCGCGGATATCCTCTTCAACTTGACGCTCAACACGCCGGCCACCATCTCCGAGTATGTCGCTCTCTACCAGCAGCCGGAGAACCAGGATAATCCCATCATGGAATTGAAGGCTATCATCTCGCTGGGCACGGAGGTGACTGGCTTTCCCAACGTGTGCCATGGGGGTATCGTCGCAACCCTACTGGATGAAGTGATGGGCGAACTCATCAACGTCAACCTCAAACACCGGACTATCAAGCGGACGTCGTATATGACGGGGTATCTCAACACTTCGTACAAGGGGAAGGTCACGACTCCGGGCACCTATCTGGTGGTTGCGCGCATGGCGAAGGTGGATGGGAGGAAGCTGTTCATCTCGGCTGCGGTGGAGGATGGGAAGGGAACGGTGCTCGCGAAAGGGGAGGCGTTGTTCATTGGCTTGAGGGAGCCGATTGGGAGGTTATGACGAAGACTTGAGACGTGTCCGATGTCATGGACTTGGGTGTTTTCATGGTGTTGAGAGCGAGACAGGCATGTGGACCAACCATTGACAGAAGGGTTGTCCAAGAACACATTTAGCCTGCCATTCTGGGCCATTGCATTTGAGTCTGGATAGTGACGGCGAGCTATACCAGAACTGGGCTCGGAGTATCGAGGATAGAGGTTGGAATTAACATGCATTATGACTTCCCCCTTGAGTTCCAGGTTGATTCCGACTGGAGGTCCTGGAAGTTAGCAATTGTGGGGCCGCTTTCTTCACCTGTTCCAGGATTACGCTGTTAGCGCGAGACCTGAACGATTGGATAATTCCACGATTAGCCGACAACACGACGATTAGCATGCTGGCATATTACCGCACTACATGCGAAATCCTGCCATAGGCGTGAAGAACTCTGGGACAATTTCTTGACCTTCAAATAAAAGGCCCACTACCGAAGGATGAGCCCTCCACCGCCACAAAGTCTACGGCGACGGGAAAAGTTGACGACAATGGCCATTGTCCATCCCTTCATACCTCACCATGTATCCATACTACGCGTTCATCCATACCTCAGATTTGCCAGCACAATATTCCGACTTTTCGAAGCTACTAATCGAGACGTCGAGCGGCCGACCTGCATGATGTGAAGAGCTTTCCCAGAGCTGCTGCGCAATCCCGCATGCGCCTGCACCCTGCACCCAATTTCTAGGGTTAGGGTCTTATTGCTGCAACCCCTACGCCAGATACCAGTATGTAAGTCTTACAGAGACCGAGGTTTGTGAATGCAGATGTGCCTCTACAGCCAAATTCATATGCGGAGGTACATACTCCTTTCTCACAATGGCTTTCTATCAGACAATGAAAGACTGCTCACACCTTACATCCAAGCTCACATCTTAACCTGCACCAGCGAATGACGTAGCCAGTACTGCAGCCCAGCGGGCAGGAGGCAGTATTGAAGCCACCACTTGAAACCACCACTTGCAGCTACCACTTGCAGTCAGTTCGAGAGGCAGTGTCGCGCAAAGAGGTCTGTACTACAGTAGACTTGCAGTGCGTCAGTGCACTTGCAATATTGCAGTGGTCATCGACGTACTCATTGCTTCAACCATGTCTTCCTTCACTTCCGCGGTCATGTCGAAACTTTCAGATTCCAACAAGTCATCTAGACGTCTAGTCTACCCACATACCCGGTAAGGGTATCGAAGACGCCGGTGGAACTTAGACTGAGTTGAGACGGCGCCGTCTGCGTCGCTGCGATCATCCGGCGCGCGACTCCCGGAGCATACTCATTACATGGCCAGAGATTTGCCACAATTGATTGGTACATGCGCCTCAGTCTCTGCTCATCAGTCAGTACCTGGCAGGTAGTGTACAGAATGTAGGGCTCGGGACTTGTCAGCTGAATCCTCAACACTTGGTAGAAGCTTTGACAACTGGGAAGACCAAAGGCTCACGGCCGTGCTGACCTTGAACCACATCACGCAACTTACGGCAGGATTCAGAATGATCAACGGACTGGCGAGATGGATCGATACATTCAGCGATTTGGCCATGCCCTCCACTGTCACTTGGCCCTCTACGAGTTGTCAAGCAGAAGCCATGCCCTTATATATGGCATGCATGCCACGACCGGATTGATGGATGTGGAGGGCTTCATCGTTTCGCCTCTTGCAACCTCGCGCCGTCTCGTTGGCTGACGGGCTGTACCAACTCTCCATGACTTCTTGCAGAACTCTGCCTCGAGAAGTGGCTGAGACCGATGAGGCTCTCAGCCATTCTTGGTACTGGAATAAGCACTACTCGCAGGCGACCGGAGGGGACTCGGAGGCACCTACGCACGAGTGATTCCGCTCCTTTACCGACCTCGAACCCTTCCTCCAGAGGTTCCTCCTCCAATACCCAGGAAGAAGACCAGAAGACAACCCGATGGTGCTCCACCTGGGCTCCGGCGACAGGGTAAGTTGGTGTCTTGTCGTCAGGACCCGTCGCTAACAGAAATACCGTATGTTAGGTCATCCCCGCAGAACTCGATAACCGTGGCTACGCCCGCCAACTATGTGTCGACTTCTCGCCTAAACTTGTCAAAACGATGACCGAACGGCACAAGAGCCGCCCAGGAATCGTCTGGGAGGAGGTCGACGTTCGAGATATGGGCAACCGTATTGCCGAAGGGTCCGTCGACATTGCCTTCGACAAGGGTACGATGGATGTAATGATCCACGGGAGCCCGTGGAATCCGCCAGCGGAGGTGAAGGACAACACCGCAAGATATATGAGCGAGGTTCACAGGATGCTCAAAGCCGATGGCGTATTCCTCTACGTGACGTTCCGGCAGCCCCATTTCATGCGGCCGCTGCTGGACAGAGAGGGACTGTGGGTGGCCTTGGACATGGTGACCTTGAGAAGCGAGGGCTCGTTTGACTAATTCGGGTGGATTATCCGGAAGGCCGGCACGCCAGAAGAGAAGTCTCATGACAGAGCCGAAAAGAAGGAGCCTGACGACGGTTTCCGAGAAGAGAGGTTGATAAAACATCCAACGAGCAGCCTGGCCATGGGCCGGCAGGAGAGGAAGCGAACAGTGAAGGCTCCAAGGAGAAGCATCCTGAGGATGTTTCCTAGGGAGGGGACTCGAATTTCATAAACCAGGAGTCCGTCTCATCTGCCAGCTAGGTGGTTCTGCGGTTGACTCGCAGATGGTGGAATAGCAATGGCTTGTCTACTGACAGCGAGGAGAGGGAGGGTCTATCAACAGGGCTAGTTAAGGTTTTAGACAACCTCGGTGGTTTAGATGTAACTTACAGTTCTGGGCGTCTAACCTCAACTCCATCTTGAGCATCCATTCGTCATACCAAGCGCGTCTCACCTCTTCCAGGAGCTTGATGAGGTGCTGCTCCGCCGACCCAGTGTTGGCCGGGGTGTTGCCGGTGTTTATCAAGACCACGCTCCAGCTGCGGCCATTCCTTGAACCAACAACGCGCGGTTTGGCATGACGAGATGGCCACTACGGTGTATGAACCATCACCACACGAAAATATAGGCACGTACGACCATACACACCGAACAACTCGGGATCCCGTCCGGTCTCCGATCGATAAGACGGTGATTGGCCAGACTAGTACTCGGATGGGGGACCACCGGGGAATCCCTGGTGTTGTACGCTTTTTGATGTTTCCTTTTGCTGCCCCAGAAATATCACGTCCATGCTCGGCCATGGAGAAGTCAGACTGTAAGAAGTGCGTGAAATCTCCCACTTTCGAACGATGTGTTCCGCGTGACCCTTTCACATCCCGTTGGCAGTCTATCCAACTCACCACTTGCGAGTTTGGAGCACGCGGGCACAAGGTCAAGGAGATTGATGGAATTGACAGCTTCCCGTCAGTATTCCTGAGGCCGCGGAAACTGCAAGGTTGGGTCGCTGTGCGGCTCGATTAGGTGGCTTCGAAAAGTCGGAACGCTGCTCTGGGAAACACGAGATATGGATGAACGCCTAGAATTAATATATGCTATCAACTTTTGATTTAAGGCCAGGAAACTGTCCCAGGTCTTAAAGATACCGGCTCTGGAGATTCTCCTGCTGTGCCCAGGTCGCCCGAGGAGCATGGTCTACGCTGTGTGGTCACTTTGAAATCGAGGCGACCTTGGAACTGGATACGCAAGCCTTCGGTGCGGACCTGCCGACGTGATTGTACCTCACATCGGCAAGCTCCAACGTGAGGTTGAACCTGAATAATCGACTGGTCTGTCGATCTACGAAAGAGCTCCTGGGTTGGAAGCAAATATTGGGACAGAAAGACAGATATGGATGGTCCGCTGAGCCGAACGAACAGCTGCTCTGGTGCTGCATCAGGTATCTGCTTCCACAAGATTACGGAAAGCATCGACTCCAGCAATCGGGCAATAGAAAAGAGCATATGTTCCGTGAGATTGGCTATTTCTTCGAGTCCTCTGGCTACAGAGCATTAGAGGCTTAACAAGTGTTAATCGCCACAGCTACGAGGAGGAGCAGAACGGCAGCATGCCTTGCAGGACAATGATAGACCAATTGGAGACCAATATCAGCTAGTCGATTCGGTTTCCTGTTGTCGGCCCGTTACCGTCTTTCGGAGTCAAGTCAAAAGTTGCCGCCGTCGAGCTAGGTTAAGCCAATCATACTCTCACACGCACTATCTGGTTAGGTTACATTCGTACGACGTGGCCAGCCAACATACCGACTTGCATCAGCGAAGCGGCCTCCGCGTATGCAACCATGCCACAGGCGCCCAGATCATTGTTATTTGGGCCTTGGAGGGCCCTGAGGGCGTCGCATTGTTCCTCAACCCTTCACTGCAACCTTCAAAGTCCATAAGGAGCGCCCAGCAGCCAACTACGATGCGTTTACGAGAGTTGAAAGACAGAATCTCTGTGAAATTTGGTAGTAAGCCACCAAGAGAGGCTTATATCAAGCCGGAAACGCAACACGTCGAAGATGCCCCGCCCACGGCCACAGCCACAGTCACTTGGGGGCTTTTCCCCCTCGTCGACGAGAGCGCCGCATCAGACCGGAATGAGCACTTCGCTGTCGACATCATCGCAATACATGGGCTCAACGGCGACAGAATCTCAACCTGGACGAATCCCGATACAAAGGTATTATGGCTCAGAGATCTCCTGCCCAAGGCCCTCCCTGGATGCCGGGTATACACATATGGGTATCCATCCAAGGTTATCTTCAACAAATCAGTTGCCGCGGTGCGTGAGTACTCACAACGCCTCTTGAGCTGCATCAGAGGCATCCAGGATAACTCGCAGGGTACACGCCCGATTATTTTCGTGTGTCATAGCCTTGGAGGCATTGTCTTCAAACAGGTTCGTTGGTTCTAGTTAACTAGTTAATGGCATACCAGCGGGTGCAGTGTGGGATTTTAACTGTGTGCACAGGCTCTCGTCATTGCCCATGAAGACAACCTTATATACGGCGAGTTGCTCACCTCGGTGGCAGGAGTCGTGTTCATGGGAACGCCGCACAGAGGGAGTGGCGTTGCAAACGCAGGAAACTTCGTCGGGAGGGTAGTCAACATGTGTCATTTCGCCAGCCTGCCACTGCAGGGCAAGGCGATCAGAACTGACCTGTTGGAAAATCTAAGTTACGATGCGAAGCCGCTGTTGGACCTCGCCATCTCGGTGAGAAACCGACTCCAAAACCTCAAGGTGGCCTCGTGCTATGAGACAGAGGCCCTACACCCATTTGATTTCCTGGTCAGTTCATCCTGAAACGTTCATTCCCTCCCGCGATGTAGACTGAAGTCCTTCTGCCGTAGGTGGTGACGACAGCCTCTGCGCTTTTGAATATTCCCGGGGAGGAGCATATTGCCTTGAGCGGCGACCATCGAGACATTTGCCGGTTTGCCGGCGGCAACACTGATTACCAACTGGTAGCCCGAGCAATACTACAAATGGTGGAGAATAAGATGAGTATGTTATTCCCTGCTGAAGTCGTCAACCTATCCTATGGATGTGCGTTGTCAAGGTCCAATCGCGAAGCTGACTACTTTCGTAGGCCCTGATGACGACGCTTGCCTGAAGATACTAAGTGCCTCCGACATAGCAGAGTACCAACGCAGGCTACCGAGACCGGTCACGGGCACCTGCCGCTGGATTGTGAGCCATCCGGTCTTCCTCTCTTGGGCGCAGAGTGCCCAGTGGACGCTTCTCTGGCTGACAGGGCATCCCGGTTGTGGCAAGACGACACTATCACTCTTCTTAGCCAAGCATTTCAATGAACCTCACTCGGCTGCCCTGGCCAACAACGCTTGCGTCTACTTCTGCGATGACAAGGTCAACGGACAGAGAGACGCGCAAGATGTACTCCTTGGGGTGATCTTCCAACTAGTTTCCAAGCGCCGCTCGCTGATTAGACATGTCACAAAGATGTTTAAGATGCAGAACTCAGATAAGGTACAATCGGTCCACAACCTTTGGAATATCTTCGAGAACATCACATCCGACCCGAGTTGTGGTACGACGTGTGTGTTAATTGACGCCCTTGACGAATGCGAGGGACAGAGTCGAGTGGAACTATTGAGATGTATTCGAGATTTTACTGAAACATCGAGCGGCCTGTTGGTTGGGAGGCAAATGGTAAAGTTCATCATTACAAGTCGCCCGACTCTGTTGGCTCTTGGTGGCGAGGGGAGGAGAATCATCGACCGCATCATCACGCACCGGATTTCCATTGACGAAGGCGAAAGAGGCTACGACGACGACCTCCGTTCCTTCATTAGCGAACGAGTGGATGAACTCGCCCAAAGCCACGATCTCTCATCGGAGAATTGGGACTTACTGCGAGAGAGGTTATACTCTAATTCGGGGCAAACCTTCCTGTGGGTGACCATGGTCCTCACAATGTTGGAGAAGAACCTTGAGGTGACTGTCAAGGACTTCCGAAATATCGTCAAGGCGATTCCGCATGATCTGCAGGAGACGTACGAAGAGTTCATACACCAGATTCCTTCTGATCACCAGACAACGGCCTCGAAACTTCTGAAGCTGGTACTAGGGAGCTCACGACCACTAACATTGGACGAGTTCAACATCGCCTTTACCATAGATTCGAGCCATCGCACCTCAAAGGATGTTGCGTCCAACTACAACACAAGGATGGATAACACCCTGCAGGGCATCATAGGTCCCCTAATAAGGATCTCGGAGTCCAAAGTCACGCTGGTGCATCAGTCAGCCAAAGACTTCCTTCTTCACCGCAATGGCAAGAACCCTGGTCTTCCGGCGATGGATGCAAATACGGAGGAGAACTGTGCCCTGGCCATTGCCTCGGCTTGTGTTCAGTACCTCCGGCTGGATGACTTTGCAGTTGACATCTGCAGCCTCTCGGAGTCTGACTACGAGTGGGGGTCACACCCGCCCAGTATCTGCCAGTCCTCGATAGCCTCAGGGGACAGCCAGGATGAAGGGCCACTCATCCCATCAGATATCTTTGATCAGAACGACACCATGGTTCCGGACGCATGTCGACTGCTTGATAGGAAGCGTACGCTCTACCGTTACGCGGCACTGCACTGGGCCGAGCATTTCTCTCTTTGCGAGGCATCAGCCCCTGACGATCTGAGAGAAGGTGCAAGAACTCTGTTAAACACGACCCACGGTTCCAACTGGTTTTTGTTCTTGCGGGAACACATGAATGCTTCAGATCGCAGTTTTCCACAGACGTTGGACCTAGTGACCGTGGCCGCTTACTTCAACCTCCACGAGACACTCGAGCATTACATGGACAGCGATGATATAACCTCTCGGAAAGATGACGCATTGTTCTGGGCTGCCCAGCAGGGACACACCAGGCTTGTCAAAACGCTGCTCAAAGCAGGTGCCGATCCTACGGTGCGTGTTTCTGACGAACAATGTGCACTCCTTGTGGCCGCGCAGTACGGACACCTGGATTGTGTGGTTGCGCTCCTGGAAGACAGACGGACCGATGTCAACCAACCGGGAAAGAGAGGGCGGACAGCGCTCATGTATGCATGCAGCGGCGGCTACAATGACATTGTGGCATTACTGCGATGCCGAGATGATATCCAAGTCAACGAAGAGGACTACGTGGGTGCCACAGCGTTGTTCTGGGCTGTTGCGCGCGGACATGCCCCAACCGTCTCGGAGCTGATGAGATGCGCCGCGCTTGATCTTAACCACACCGACAAGGACGGTCGCACAGCTCTTTCTTGGGCTGCAGAAGATGGAGCGGAAAGTGTCCTGAAGACGCTACTCAAATCCTCCAAGGTCGCCGCCAATCTGGCAGATGCAAATGGCTTCTCTCCTCTCCTCCGGGCGGCGCATGACGGGTGCACCAAGGCCGTCAAGGTGCTGCTTCAGTATCGCAGGGTGGACAAAAACGCAGTCGACAACGTTGGCAGAAATGCGATACACTTGGCCTGCTGGAACGCCCATTTTGAGGTATTGCGGCAACTCGTCGACTCTGACTTCCCTGGGGTCGATGACGCCGACAAAGCTGGATGGACTCCCCTGATGTGGGCCATAGTGCACGACAAGCCGCACATGGTAGACAAACTCATCGCAACCGGGCTTGTCGAGGTCGACCGGCAGGACAAGACCGGAAGGACGGCCCTGTCTTGGGCCGTCGAGCACGGCCACCTCAATGTGGTCAGGACACTTCTGCGTGCCGGCGCCGATCCGTTGAAGTCCAGTGACGACAAGGGTACGCCTCTGTCCATCGCGTGCGCGTATGAGGGTATCACTCCCGGGCATGCCATGATCCGGGACGAGCTCCATGCCCAGATACAGAAGAACAAAGAGGAGGCGTTATAAGGGATTATTTGGCTACCAATAGAGAAACACGAGGCATAATAAGGGATTGTTTGGCTGTTACTAGAGAAAGAAGAGGTGCACTAAGGGATTGTTTGACTGCCACTAGAGAAAGACGAGGGGTAATGATGGACCGTTTGGCTACCACTGGAGAAAGACGAGGGGTAATAAGGGATTGTTTGGCCTGGAGGATCTGAGAAGCGTCTCTATCATTCCTACGCCAATATTTCGATACTCTAGGACATTATAAACAGTCTTGACTTAGCAAAATTGATAGGGCGACAGGAGTATCTGACGTGCTACCTGATTCAGACTTACATGATGGGGACGTGGAATAGCATCAGGAACTGCATGTCTATCAGCACAGAGACCAAACTCCGCCTTTACTTCGAGTCAAACTCGTCAATAACACTCCTCGGCTTCACAAACCTCCCAAGCGGCTCATACTCCAAGTGGTCGAAGCCGAAACTCTTAGGGCCACCGATCTCAATGCCCCTCGCGGTTCCCGTCCACGTGTCGCTGGCAGCAATGCCCAGAACAATCACCAACAGTCCGTAGCGGTACTCCGGCGTTCCGATTGCCTCGCCATTCTGCGCGTCAATGACGGTGATCAGATCCGGCACGAGGGCGAGGACGTCCTCCTGGAGCTCAAGAGCGTCACTGTCCTCCGACACGACACGGATGGCGGCAATGTTCTCGTTCTTGAACGGGATCTTGATCTTGCCCTGGAAAGGGTGGTTGTCCGCGTCCGGGATCCCGTCATCCTCGGTAACGGCGCCTCCCTCGATGATGAGCTCGCCGTAGATGTGTCCCATTCTCAGCGTCCGCGAGACGCCCACGATCTTACCCTTGAACAGGACCTTGGCGCCGTCGCTGCCCCCGCACTCGTCGATGATGGTCTCCGCCACCTTGTCGATGCGGTTCGAGCGTCTGGCGTTCGCCACTGCGCGGCCGATCCTCCATGACTGAGAAATAGTGTTGGCCACGGCCCACCTCCTCACTTCTTCGCCCGCGAGGGGGATGTCGGCGCCGCCAACGCTGGAACCCATCTGGGATAACGATGCCCGGATTATCTTCTCCACCTGCAGGTCGGACGTTGCCTTGGTGATTACCACGACGTTGCCGTTGCCGTCCGCGATGGCGGAGCTCGACCAGATGGTCTTCCGCTCGTTGTACACGACGGGAGTGGTTTGCCATCTGAGAAAGTATGTCAGCATCCAACCTCACAGCATCGCGGGTGAACGGACTTTGCTGGTAATGCCCTGCCCATATAGTCGGCGTCTAGAGCCGGGACATCCTGTAAACCGAGGTTAGTAAACGTTGGAGATGTGTGGCTAGGAAGTATTGAAGGTCGGCAAAACGGACATAACCCTAACCCTGACCTACCATGTTGGAGCTCGCGCCCAGTATCATGGACTGCAGCCCGTTCATGCCCCCAATCTCTATGGCGATCATATGCGTCGGTTGTTTCCCGGTAACGGCTGCGAGTTCTTGCTGGGCCTGGAGCATCTCATCGGCTGACAGCTTCTCGATCCCGACGGTGGGTGATCCCGCTCCCCCGCCGCACCCAACTTGGTCGTCGTCTTTCAGGTCTTCAGGTGATGTCACGCGGACTATCGCGCCCTTGCGAAGCATCTCGCGAAGTCTCACCATGCTGGAGTAGGCTGGACGAATGTTAGTGGACCGCATGTGAGAATCAACCAATGGATTGAATACGCACGTGAACCGCCGCCCCCTGTGCCCAGTATATAACAGCCCGTCGTTATCCATTCCAGATCAGTCTCGCTGACATACCAGGTCCGGTCGCGGACGTCGGGCTTGTAAGTGGCGATGTCGACCTCCGCCTTCTGCTGTTCGGTACGGCTCTTGGCAGGCTTGTTGTACTGGTTTACAACCTCCTGCTCCTCTGAGAAGTCCGCGGGAGGGCTGTCGGCGGAGGCACGGGAGTAGTCAAAGTCTCCGGCGGCACGCACTACAAATCGCGACTTGTTGGCGATGTACTGCAGCGGCAGCGTGTCGATCTCGACAATCTTGACGGATTCTCGGGTAGCTCCGGCTTCCACGGCCTTTTCAATTGCCTCGAGCTTGATCTCCTCCAGCAGCTGTGCGGTAGATTTCTTCTCCGTATCCTTGACGGTGTCGACTACAGCGCTGACGCCGGCAATGGCGGCGCCGATGGCATTGGCCACCTCGGACCAGCGCGGCTTGAGCACCTTGCTTGCGCCCTTTAGCTCGTCAGGGGCTATCACCGCTCCGCCACCGACAAGAAGAACTGGAAGATCGTCCGGCGACGTCTTCATGGTGTCGATGATCTGCTCCAACTTGTGCTTGACCACGGCCTTGAACTTGGCGAGATCATCCTCATTCAGCGCAGACGCCGCCAGGTCGCGATTGCCGATTCTGATGCTTGGATCCGCGAGGACCGAGCAATCTGTCGCGGTCAGCACATCGCCGCCGAACACCTTGGCATCGCTCGTAAGCTTGTAACCCACACTGTCCGGACCGACAGTGAGATGCTCTCCAGGGCGCACGATAGACCCTCCTCCGAGGCCTATGCTCTTGATATCCGGGCAAGAGAAGTTCATGCGCACACCCGCCAGTTCACTGTAAGCAGCTTGCTGTCTCGGAAAGCCGTTCGCTAGGAGGATGCCGACATCGGATGTGGTCCCTCCGATATCAACGACCATAACAGCTTCGTCAAGTTGGCCCTGGACCAAGAACGCAGCTCCGCGCATGCTGTTTGTCGGTCCGCTGGAGAATGTCCTGATAGGCAACCTAGCAGCCGCCTCTCCCGACAACACGGTGCCATCATTCTGCGTGATCAACACAGGACAGCTCAGACCCAGCTTGCGCACAGGGTCCTGGAAAGACCTAATCGTCCTCCGCGCAAAAGCAAGGATAGAGGCATTCAGGATCGCAGCGTTCTCCCTTTCGAGGAAACCCAGATTCGCTACCTCCTTTGAGCACACCACATCGCACCCCGGTATTTCCTCCAGTACGATTCTCGCAGCGCGCTCCTCCTGCCTCTCGACCGTGTCGATGGGACTGAACACGCCGTTGACGACCACGCTCCGGATGCCAAGCGCCTTGATGGCTCGGCATTCCTTCCTGACCTCCTCCTCGTCGATCTCACTGATAAGACTGCCGTCGACTTCGAGCCCCCCCTTCACGAGCGCATAGTAGCCCAGCACCAGCTCCCTCACGTCATCGGGCCAGTCCACGCAAGGGGGGACGTGCTTGCTGAAGGGCCCGCAGAGGCGGAGGACGGCTACTTTGGCCAGGCGGTCGGCGTCGCGCTCGACGACGGCGTTGACGAAGTGTGTGGTGCCGATGGTGACGGACGCGACCTGCCCTGCATCCACGGCGGCGTTGGCCAGAAGGGTAGTGATGGCTTCGTTGATGCCGTCGCTGGGGTTGGCGGTTGTGGCCGTCTTGTGGTAGGCGAGGATGCCCTTATCTGGCTCCGAGATGCGCGCCGGGTCGATGATCGCGCCGTCCGTGTTTGTCCCGCCTACGTCGACGCCTATGCGGAGGTGCTTGGATAGAGAAGTCATCTTGGTGGAGGGAGGTCACTTCTCGGAGGAGAGTAGGTGTGTGAAAGACATGTAAGAGGGGACAGTTATGTTGCCCGGCAGGATGGTGTTAAGGCAGACGACCATCGCGGCGCCAAGGGAGCAGCGGGTCGTTCCTCCCGAACCCGGCGATAATGAATGTCGGGTCAGGTAACTGGATCCTATGCGTATTGGCCATTGTTTCTGTCATAAGTCGCTATCAGCATTGTTTGTTACTAGTCGTCGATAAGGGTATGGATTATAGTAGTCGGTCTTGGACTCTTGAATGATGAACAAGCAATATTTGAGTTCTAGATGTTGATATTCGCAGCTGAGGACGGGAGGCAAGATCGGGAGCACCCCAGATTTTAGCTGATGCCAAGCACCATCAGCAGCAAACATCCCCGTATCCCGCCGTGGCTTCAGTGGCTGATGCTTGTCGCTCAGGGGTCGAAAGCTCCACAGTCCGATCAAGGTGCTGACTTCAACTCCTGCTCCTGTCTTGCACGCATTCAGGAGCATTCTGGGTAAACACTCATGATCTCTAACCCCTTCGACTCCGCAAAGTAAGAAAGCTCAGTGTATAACCTCAGCTCGTCTAATCCACCTCCGTCGGAGACGTCCAGCATGGTGGTCGCTCGCTCCAGGTTTCGCGTCGCGAGCCCCTTAACCAGTTGGTCCGGCTTAGAAATGGGTACGCGGATAATCCGCCGACGAACTACCCTCATCGGAGTTCCCTATCCAGCATGCGTGGTCTGTATGGCGCGATGTCTCCAATGACAATCAAGAGTGGTACTATGGGTATCTGGGAACCACGACAGCGTCCTGCAGGGCGGCCGAGTTTCATCCCAAATTTGTAAGCTGCATGACGTAACCCGCGGTTCGGGGATGATGGGGACGTTCCGTGCGCCGTGCAACCCTTCCGTCTGCGGTGGTATAAAGGCAGAGAGGTGCGTCAATCATGCGTCTCTGTAGCCAGAACATCTCACCCAAGGACACACACAACATGGCACCAATCCAGCTCACCAACCCAATCATTGCCCTGGGCTCCCTGATACTTGTCACAGGCGTCAACGGCCTCATTGCGAGCCATATCGCCGACCAGCTCCTGGCAGCCGGGTACCGTGTCCGCGGCACCGTCCGCGACCTGGTCAAGTCCTCCTGGGTAACACCCCTCTTCGAATCTCGTCACGGCCCGGGGAACTTCGAGCTCATCCAGGTAGCCGACCTCGCCGAACCGGGCGTCTGGCCCGCCGCACTTAAGGGTGTTGCCGGCATCATCACCGTCGCAGCTAGCGCGGACCTCACGTCCACGAAACCGGTCGACGACAACGTCAAAGAGGAAGTCGAGGGCTTCTACGCCCTCCTGGACGTGGCCAACAAGACCCATACCGTGAAAAGCGTCGTCTACACGAGCTCCGTGTGGGCTGCCTGGAACCCGGTTCCGAACATCCATAGGGTCGTCACCGAGAAGACGTACAACGACCACGCCGTACAGGTCGCGGCGGATCCCGCCATCCCGCAAGCGGAGAAGGGTATCGCGCCCTTCATGGCCGCTAAAGTCAAGGTCGAGCAAGCCCTCTGGGATTGGGTGGCCAGGGAGAAGCCCTCGTTCCGGTTCAACTCCATCCTGCCCGGCACGGTCATCGGTCCGATCCTGGAACCGGACAAGCAGCCCGCCAGCACCGCCGGGTTCGTCCGCGGGCTGTGGAACAGCGACCCCAGGTCACTGGCCATCATCAAGCACATCACCCCGCTGTGGTTCGTCGACGCGAGGGACAATGCGAGACTGTATCTGGCGGCGCTGACTACTCCAGGCGTGGAAGGAGAGAGGCTGTTTGGGTGTGCTGAGAGGTTCAGCTTCCCGCAGGTTTCGAAGCTGCTGAGGGAGGCGTATCCTGGCAAGGATGTGCCGGAGTTGGAGGATGATGGGTGGGATGGTACGGAACTGGCGACCGAGAGGCCTCTGGAGCTGTTGAGGAGTGTTGGGCAGGATGAGTGGACTGGCCTGCTGCAGAGCCTGAAGGATACGGTCGAGAGCTTTGAGGGGAAGACGAGTTCGTAAATGGCCCCGGGCTTCGGTTGGGTCAGGATTGTGTGAGTATGGCAAGAGCATGGATCTAACTGTGAGTACCAGATAGGAAATAAACGTCTAGCTGGTTCCAGGCTGTAGAGTTCTCGTTAGTGAAGTTTGTCAAGTTGTACGTAGCTCGAAAGGAAACTTCCGGGAGCAGCGACGTCGACTGTACCAAGAGTCACGTTGCAGGCAAAACCTCAAAAGCAGCCTCTCCGTCCCTGTCTGCGGGCAGTGGCTCCTCGAGGACAAAAGGTAGAAGAGTCGGGTCGTGATAGTCAAGTCAGTTCACGGAAGGGAGCTTGCGGGGCCCAGGCGTAGAGGCTGGTTCTGAAGATCCGAGCTTCAAAGATGGCGTTGCCTGGGAACTGCCGTACTTCTTCTGGGTATGGTAAAATCCCCTCCCCGCCGGACATGACGTCTCGTGCGAGTGACATCTTGGGGTCGACGTCTCCACAGGTAACCTGACGGTTGGGTATAGCTCCGGGCAAGATAGGGGGCGGGGGTCTTGAGGAGCGCAACGACTCGCGAGGCTTGAAAGATACTTGCACCAAGTTAGTAGCTAATGTAGGTAAACGATTGCATCGCCGTCTCGTCGTCTCATCGCCTCATCGTCTCATCGCCTCATCGTCTCGTGGCTGTGTAGTCTCTTCAGGTTCGCCTCGTAAAAGTACCGGGGGTAAGCTGGAAATTTAAATCGCGCGACTTTCTTTCTTTCACAGCTTACCTATCCGGAGTGGCTGATAAGCCGTTTCGAGGTCAATGTCATAGCGCTCGCCGTTACCATACCCTACACCACAAGGCCTTCCAAACACCATCAGGGGAAAGCGGTCAATGCTAGATACCTATTTAGCGAGCTTTCCATCTCCCGGACGGAGATGCTATAATTTATCTCAACAGAAGGACTGATGTGCGGCCTGCGTGCTCTGAGCCAGAACATGCAATTACAACATGGCCTCATCGCCCCGTTCGACACCCTTTTCGAGATTGTCAGCAGTGGGCGGTTATAGCAACTCGAATTCGTCCGGACAACGACCTCGAACGTATCGACAAGCAACTTTAGTAGTACCCAGCTCGTCCTTATCCTGGAACTGTGTTGCTCGGACAGCGACGTGAACGACCTCAGCCTCGGTTTTCTCACTTTTCAAGGCGCCGTCTCCATCATCCAAAGATCGGGCGGACGCGTCGTTTGGCTGTACTCCAACTGGAATGGCGAGAATAAGGTGCACGCCGATGTCATTCAGAACCAGGTCGACGGACATAATGGCAGCCGCCTCTATCTTTTTCAAGCTCTCGGTCCGGATCCTCCCTTCTCACCCCAATTACACGTTACAAACCAAACAACGACAAGAGGTAAGCACCAGTTATCAGTGGTTGCTATACTAGTTCTTTGCTAATAATGACACAGAGGATTTGACTACCTCATATAGTAGACCGGAAAACAATCCGCTTTGTTTCTATATTATAGTGACGATAATACGCCTGCTGATCCGCCTTCCGAGGCTAATACCGCCATGTCACCAGCGGTATCTTTCTCCCGAGACAGCGAGAGTTTGTCCAGAGTTGGCGATCAGCCCTCATCTGCCCACACCATGGACCGCAAAAAGTATTCTCGAGACACTGGTTCAGCACACGTGACAGGTTTGACCAACCAGTTTACTGTTCTTCGCTTCTCATCCGTCATGACATAGGAGGACAACGATGAAGATCGCCAACAGAGTTCCAAGTACCTGCAGCGGACGATGGCCGACAAACAAAAACCGGCTCACGTCCAACGCTTTAGCGACTACCGTGGTGAGGTTCTACAATGGCCCCGTGGACGTTCACCCTGGCTGATGGGGTTGTCAAATACTATGCATGGCCCAATATTCATCAGACTTCATTACCTCAGTTAAGGAATGGGATGAACAGGGGTAACATGGAATCCTGGCACTTCCCCCTCACCGCGGTCGCTCTACAAGCCCATGACCAGTTTGTTGGCGAGTGGGAGACGGCGAACGTTCTCACATGCTGGGGTGCGAGTATCGCACTACGCAACATGTGCATAACCAGCACCATGTATGGGCTCGGGGGCAAAGAGCGTCATGGATGCTCACGACATTCCAGCATAGATGAGGCTGCGAGGTAAGTCTCTTCTCTACGAAACCAGTCGCACGGGAAGACGAATGCCTGGTCGAGGGGAAGATATCATACGACGCCTTGTAAGCAGTCATTTCCGTACCGCTTGTCCGCTTCTACACCTGTTGTAGGTTTACGCATATCAGCGCGTTATTCCCAGACCCATGATCAGACGAACACACGATTTGGTAACGAGACGAGGATCGCCATGTTCCCACACAAATATGCGCAATCCTACTACAATTGTAAACGGTAGAGGCTCTTTACTGTTTGTAACGAGGTACCTCAAGTATCGCATACCGTCTGAGTCTAAAGAGTTCGAAAGCATCGCCTTTGGGGAGATTAGCTGGGATTGGGCATGTTAACCGGAGCGGTTTCGCATCCCCAGCATGTGGTGGGTCTCAGGGACCACTTGCCCTACGTCATAGTTTTACCTTCTTCACTTTCCAACTGGAAGCGAACAACTTCGACTTCGATTGTTGCGACAGTTCCAATTTTTACATTAATATCTTCCGCTCAAGCATTTTCGTCCACTATAATCCTCATCAATTAATCATAATCATCTTCCACATTGACCCAGTGACTGACACCCCACCGCCAGCATGAGCTGGAACGACACCGGCTCGCGCCCGACCAAGTCCCAAGCCACGCCGGCGCCGTTCTACCTCATACCGGGAAGCGAGAACACCCCGTACTGCCACACGTGCGGCCGCGTCATCAGCGCCAGGAAGGTCCAGGAGACGGCTTCGAAGCCGACGCCGGCGAAGTACTGCTCCAGCCGCTGCCGCAGCCAGAAGCCCGGGCAGCTGGACCGGCGGATCGAGGATGCGTTTGTCAAGTTCTTGAATGGGGAGGAGCAGCTGCCGGCCGCCCCAAGGGGGGGGAAGGCGTCGGACAAGAAAGGAGGGAAGAAGGGTAAAGGAGATGGGAGGATACTGGTGCCTTGTGATGTGGTTGAGAAGTATGTCTTTCCGCATGATGAGGAGGCAGGGAAGGACCATGGGGATCTTAACTCGGTAGGATCCGAACTTGGTTCGGTCGATGGAGGCGATGGGAATGATCTGAGTTCCAAGGCTAGCGGGAGCGTCAGAAGTACGGACGACATCGACGACCACTTACTGGACACTGCGCCGCAACAAGTTGATGGTCATCGCATTGCTGCGTTGTCAGTACGGAGTGGTACTCGAGTGCGACCGCCGCAAGAAGTGTCTGAGGTCAATGGCAGTGTTGGTGGTGAGAAGGGTCGGGCTGAGAGGAAGGGTGAGACTCCTGAAGCTCTCGAAAAGCGAGTCGGAGGACAGAAACGAGCGAAGGAGAAGGAGATGGTGCGCAGTGCTGCGAGACGAGGTGTCGTCCACGGGTTCGTTGTTGGCGAGGGCGATGAGAGGAGAAAGTGCGAGGCACTGATGAAAGGCAATGTGGTCGAACCGAGCTTTGCGAAAGGTGACTGGGCTATACGGTGGAGAGAATAATCGGTATGCGGACGGCGAACTGGGGATGGCCATGAGTTTGGACCCACCGTCTTAAGTTATGCGTTACCTGCCTTAGCGATGCAGCAAGACGAGTCGTGCGAGCCCTGCCATTTGCGACGACGTTATCATCGCGCATATTGCGCAGTCTTTAGTTACTATCTTGCGTAGCGTCGCTGGCCATGCCCAGCATGCCGAAGTTCCCCAAGTTGGCGCAACAGCAGGCATGAACTGATGGACACCGGAGGACTCTGCAAAATACCACCTAATGTGAGATTATGCAGCACCCTGCAGTTATGATTGCTCACTCGGTCCGCTCCGTCGTTTCCGGACTCGGCACAAGATATAAGAACCTTGCCCAGCTTCCGTCTTATCAGTTAACATAGGCGGAATCGCGGGGTACAGCTCCAAGATGCCTTCCCAGTACGACGAAATCGGCGCCAAATACAACGTCTTCAAACATCTTCCAACGTCAGTCGTCGAGGAAGAGAATGTCAAGGATGCAGTCCAGTCGTATATCTCAAAGCTCGACAAACCACGAATTCTAGATCTCGCATGTGGAACCGGCTACTACTCCCACAAGCTCCTGCAATGGGGTGCAGGATATGTCTACGGCATCGACCTGTCCACGTCGATGGTTGAGGTTGCACGACAGACGGTCTCGGAGGAACAGAAACAAGACGGCGTGCTGAAATTCGAAGCCGGCAATGCCTTGACTCTAGGAAAGATACCAGACGAAGAGCCCTTCGACATCGCTACCGGAATCTGGCTGCTCAACTACTCCAGCAACCTGGACGAGATGACCCAGATGTTCCGATCCATCGCGGCGAACCTCAAGGACGGCGGCGTCTTCGTAGGCGTCATGCCGCACCCGACGGACGACGTCACTGCCTTTGCAGACATGACGAACGAGGTCCAGCGGACGCAGGAGACGAGATGGGGCGTGAGGGTCAACTACTACGAGGAGCTCGAGTCGAAGGAAGGTTGGCGGACGGAGGTCATTGGCAGCGGGGAGCACAAGGTCGTGTTCAAAAACTTCCACCTCAAGAAGAGTGTCTACGAGGAAGGGGCGAGGGCGGGAGGGATGAATGGAGGGGTAACGTGGAAGGAGATACAGCTCCCTCAGGAAGCCCTGGACAAGATGGGGTCGGCGTTCTGGGAGCTTTACTTTACCAAGGGCCCGCATATGGGTGTGCTGGTTGTCGAGAAGTAATGGACTTCGGCGTCGCGAACACAAGACTATCGAGATATCGGAGAACTGCACGATTCAACATATCGTCGGGAAATAGCTGGAATCTTGCCTCCAATCATGAGCAGTTCCAGCTCCGGTTGTTGTTGTTGAACGACTTGACCTGGGAGGGGGAGGCAGTGCAAGAATGAGGCGATGCTGAGATTATATGCCTGATAAGCCAGTGCATACGATTAACTGCAACGCCATTCCATGTCTACGCGCTCTCCAAAGCTCGGAATGTGTAAGTATACCTACTTCTACCGGCTAAATTCCTTGTCTGCAGAACCGAACTCTGTTCGACCTTGCCTTGTTGTCCTATCGAAGCCCGAAACAGAACACAGGAGATCACTAAACCAATCCATACACGAGTATCTGACAATCTGCACCACCGTATCCGTAGCCTAGACCGTGCTTACTGTGTACAAGTTCCAGGAAGTCCCAAACTCTAAAAGTCAGTCTCTTCTTTGAATTTTTTGAACAGAATTCCCCATCGTCCGCCGCGAACAAGTCCGCGTAGCTGACCACCTCGGACATAACAGCGCCATTCGCGGCAAGGTAGCGGTTGACTCAGCCAAGACCCGGGCCGTCTTCCGGCGCCAAGACCTCCAACCCCGGATCCTCCCCCAACAACGCGGCCGAGACTCGCATTCTAGCGTGGTGGTTGGTACCATTGTACCGTTTTCATTATTTCAAGCTACCGGCTGGTTCCCACTTCTCGAGACCAGTGTGCGAGACCACCAGTGTGCGATCAACTCGACCAGACTTCCACGCTCCACGTATAACTCTCACGCCGCCGCATTGAGGGAACTTCCTCTAAACAAGATAACCGCCACTGCTCTCCCATAACTGCTCTCCTATAGAATATATCTCTAGAAACTTGTACAGCTTTCCACCAGGAGACGCAGGTCTAGAGCTAACAGTAGTTGCGAGCCCGTTCCGCCCGGGATATCTTGTACAAGTGCCAACCTACTGGGATGAAAAACATGCCAGAGGTCAAGCCCACTATGGACGAGCCACAGCCACGAGACCCGGAGAAGCACCCTGAGGAGCCCGTCACAGAAGTGATAGTCGAAGAAGATGAATATCTCCACGGCCTACCGCTCGCCCTCATGACAATTGCGTTGATGGCCGGCATCTTCATGATTGCCCTCGACAATGCGATTCTCGGTACGACAGCGTTCTTTCTGGCTTCCTTTGCACACCAGTTTCAAATGGCTGACCAGAAACGAACCCAGCAACCGCCATCCCAAAGATCACCAACCAATTCAACAGTCTCAACGACGTAGGCAAGTTCCTCGCTCCGGATCCCTCGCATTCCCTTCCAGAACTCTGCCTCGAGATGTCGTCCTGAACTAACACATACACACAGCATGGTACGGCACCGCCTACCTCCTAACAACAATGTCCCTCCAGCCCACCTACGGCAAGATCTACACCTTCTTCAGCCTCAAGTGGACGTACACCCTCGCCCTCTTCATCTTCGAGGTCGGCTCCCTCATCTGCGCCGTGGCGCCCAACTCGGTCGCGCTCATCGTCGGCCGCGCCATCTCCGGCATCGGCGCGAGCGGCATCCTCTGCGGCGGGCTCGTGCTGATCTCGCACGTCGTCGAGATGAAGAGGAGGCCCGTCTTCATGGGGCTGATCTCGAGCATGTTCGGTGTCGCTTCGGTTATTGGACGTGAGTGATCCGAGTGCTGTCAGAGAGGTGAAAGCTGATGTTTGGACAGCGACGTTTGGTGGGTTGTTTACCGATTCGAAGAGGTTGACTTGGAGGTTTTGCTTTTGGATTAACTTGCGTGAGTAGACATAGGTTTTCCTTTGTTTGGTGTTTCCTGTAGCTGATGTTGGTGCATAGCCTTCGGTGCCCTCGCCATCCTAGTTATCCTTCTCGTGTACAAGCCCAAACCGCGGGAGCATTCAGCCCTTTCGTTCCGGCGCAAGCTAGTCCACCTCGGATTCGACAGCGCGGCTGTCTTGACAGGTGCAATAACCTCGCTGCTTCTCGCTCTCACCTGGGGTGGGATCAAGTACAGATGGTCGGAGTCCAAAGTATGGGGCTGCCTCCTCAGCTTCGGTCTCTTGCTGCTGCTCTTCGTCGTGATGCAGATATTCCAGCGTGACAGGTAATCCCACCACTTGTCCACTTTCCCCGTCCCCCCTTATCCTGCGGACTGACAGACACAGGGCCCTGATCCCCCACCACATAATCAAGAAACGCACCGTAATCTTCAGCTGCCTCTTCACCTTCTTCCTCCAGATGTCCATGACGAGCCAGTCTTACATCCTCCCCTTTTATTTTCAGGCCGTCAAGGGCACCTCGGCGCGGGTGTCGGGCCTCGACATCCTCCCCTACGGCATCACTATCGTCGTCTCGACCATCGTCTCGGGCTCCTTCATCACCATGTCCGGCTACCACATCCCCTGGATGTGGCTCGGGTCGGCCGTCTTCACCGTCGGCGCCGGACTCTTGCATACGCTGAACCGCGACACGCCGATGAGTAGGTGGTTCGGCTACCAGATCGTCGGTGGCATCGGGTACGGCGTCACCGTGCAGATACCTTTCTTCGCTATCCAAGTGGTGCTGGGCCAGGTGGACATCCCCACCGCCAGCGCGTTGGTGGCGCTGTGCCAGTCGCTCGGCGGGGCGGTGGGGCTGGCGATCTCGCAGAATATCTTCCAGAACGAGCTGGTGGGTAACCTGGCCGAGCTCCCGGCTGTTGATACGCAGACGGTGGTGGCGTCTGGCGGAGTGGCGTTGGAGACGATTGTGTCCGCGGAGTGGGTTCTCCCCGTGAGGGAGGCCTTTGGCGGTGCTATTGCGCAGTCTTACTTGATGGCCATTGCGTGTGCGGGCGCTGCGTTTGTGGCTAGCCTGGTGATCCCTTGGGCAAGGATCGGGGGTTAAGAGGTAGAGGAGGTTGGAGCTGCTGGTCCAGCTGGGGAACTGCTGTAGGTGGAAAAGAAGTTGGAAGTGATATTTTATGTTATGCAACTTCCTGAGTCTACAATAAACGAGTTACAGGAGCAGTGGTAGTATAGAGAGCGTAGGCAAATAGGGCGGGTAAGGGGTAGGCAAGTATTGTATTTGCGCGCGACATATAGCTGGCAACATATGTGCTGCTCATTGAATAATCTACAAAAATGACCATGGCATTCTCAGACCACGCAGGAGTCGGGCACGCACTTCACCTCCCTGTCGCTGTAGAACTCCCCAGATGGAAAAGTGTAGTTCGGATTGGTCCACGTCATGTCAATGCAAGCCAGACTCATGTGCGTCGTAGCCTCGACATGGTGTTCGGAACTAAGAAGTGGTCATGTCAGCCAAACTGAGACCTCAATCATTGTTCAACCAATGAGTTAATTCCCCCGGGGCTTCTTACCCAGTTCCCTGCCCTCTACCAGGGCAGATAATCGTCGCATTCAGACCGAGCTCGCCGGTGGGACGGTTGAACTTGAACTGCAGAGTTGCACCGGCCTGTGCTGCTGCCGGCGGCAGCGCGCAGGTGTACCACTGGGTGCCGTAGAAGAAGTCGGTGAGCTGGGAGCTGGACGCGCTGCACGTGGCGGTGTACGACGGCGCGGCGGTGTTGAAGACGTCGAAGCTGACGTAGCCGTGAGAGTTCTGGTGTGCCGGGGTGGTGAAGATGTAGGAGGCGTTGTAGCTAAAGTGCTCTACAACCCACTTCGAGTCCGCGACTTGCTCGGCGCAGGTCTTGTGGGGGGTTGGGCAAGGACAGCCATGCTGCTTGCATGGTGTGGTGGCGGCAGACACGGCTGTTGCCAGTTGGAGTCCGAGAAGGATGTTGTGGGTGAGTCTCATTGTGGTGGTTGGTGTTCTTTTTGTTATTGCTGCTGTAGTTGAGTTGGAGTCTCGTTTTGATACTGGAACGACAAGACATGCCAGGACGGGCTGGGTTCCTCGATTTATAGAGCCCGTCCATCAGTAGCGGCTGCATCCGACGCAACCCGTCCCATGATGTGGTATGATTCCATGATAATTCAGTTCCCTCCAAGAGAGATCGTTCCGTGCTGAAGACATCACGGTATTACTTGATTGGTGCAACCGTGTAAGTCGTCACGACTGGCGCCAAGAACTCGTATCGACTTGACATGTGAGGACGCGGGACGGAAGCGGACAGTGTGATTTGCACGAGATCGGCACGCCATACCCCAGAGAATCTCAGCTTCTCTTACCGCACCGAACCAGAGTACTTGCTGGCCTCGCCATGTCGTGAGAAGACGGTCGAGCTGCCCCGGAATATTCTTGATCGCAGACCGGGAGGACGGGTAAAAGCGGGCCGCTAAAATGGTGACGTGCATTTTGACGTCCTTGGCTCGCCCCCGAGGCACTTTGGCGGGGGACACTCTATTTCTTCGTTTCGTCCCGAAAACGAACGACCTGTCATCCGCCATCATCGTCGGATCCGGGCCAACCAGAACCACTTCAACAGCTTGATTCTGACACATCCCCCTTTTGTTCAGAGTGTCAGGAAACAGCTGACGCAAGAGAATGGTAATCCGGCTCATCCCAAACCCGAACGTCCAGTCCCCTGCCGCAGTCAACACCAAGACGATGTCAGACAAGCACGTGGACATCTTGATCCTGGGTGCCGGATGGACGTTCCAGTTTCTGGAGCCCCTGCTCCGTAAAGAGGGAGTCATCTTCGCGGCGACCACCACATCCGGGCATGACAACACGATCCCCTTCCGGTTCGATCCGGACTCCAAGGACGAGGAGCCGTACAAAGCCCTTCCATCCGCGACGACTGTGCTCATCACCTTCCCACTGAAGGGCGAAGGCCAGAGCAAGCGCCTCGTCGACTTATACGCCGCAACACACTCCTCCTCGCATCCGCAATGGATCCAGTTAGGATCGACGGGCATCTTCTCCTCCCCGAGCTGGAACGACAACCGGTCACAGTACGACAAGTCCAACCTGCGCGCCATAGCCGAGGACGAGCTGCTGTCTCTCGGCAACTCCTGCGTCCTTGACCTAGCAGGTCTGTACGGAGGCGCCCGTGACCCCCGCAATTGGCTTGCGCGCGTGGCCAAGACCAAAGACCAGCTCAAAGCCAAGGGCGCCGTGCACTTCATCCACGGAGCAGATGTGGCTCAAGCGATCCTCGCAGCTCACCGTAGCTTCAAGAGCATCAACGGTCAGAGATGGATCATCGCCGACTTGAGGATGTATGACTGGTGGGAGTTGGCTATCCGGTGGGGCGGGCAGGAGTACGCGAGATGGGTCGGGGAGCTGATGGACGAGGAGGAGGTGCGGGCCTTGCCCAGACCTGTGGAGAAGCTGGGGCGCGTGTTGGACTCGAGGGCCTTCTGGAAGGCGGTGGATGTTTATCCCGTCATGGGTATCCCCGGGGGAAAGCTCGACGCGTCGGATGCCTCCTACCAGCCTATGCAGAGCAAGTAGAAGTAGACGCTGTAGCATCGGTAGTGCTCCATGCAGCTACTACCTTACCCATTGCCGTTTACTTCGGGTTCGATATCGCCCTCAAGGACTTCAAACGCGACCCACGGCGTGTATATAGTGAAGTCGATGGATGCAATGACGGAAGCGAACCTGCCAAGATCGCTTGGCCGTGCTGCACGACATGAGATGCGGGACGTCACCTTCAGGGTCCCAAATACACCCTCGTATTCTGCTACCAGACCTGATCTCCCGAAAGTATGGATCCATTTTATCAGATTCTGTTCGTCCAATTCCTCATACCGGTTCTGGACATCCGGTAGCGGGTCGGCTTGGTCGAACTGTTCATCGTACAGAGCCGACGTGTCGGATGGTACGATGTCGCAATAGACCTGGATCGTTATTAGAGATATATGCCTATCATCATCCTTCATGTGGACTTACCATGCTGTCCTTCACGCCGTATACGAGATCGACGGTCCGCCCGGCGCTGGATTTCTTCTGCACAACGACCCTGTGAAGGAAGAAAGTGGCAGTCTGTCTAATGCCGAAGTACTCGATATGGACCGGCTGATGCGCGAACGGGAGCCTGCCGACCTGCTGGAAGTCCTGGACCGTATTCTTCATCTTCAGCACGCGCAGGTTATTCTCGAAGAAATCCTGCTTCGCGTAGCTCGTCGGTATATAGCATGCCACCACAGGCCACTCGGCCGCCATTTCGTGCGATACTGGCGGAGAGTCGAGCGGTATTCTGGCGAACTCAATGACTGTCCCAGGAGGAGCGTCCTTCGCAGTCAACCGCAACAGGACCACCGTCGCCCGCACCGAGCCTCTTGCGCACCAAGGTACCGCTTTGTCGCAGTTCAGAGCACCAACGTATATCTTATCCAAACCGGAGTCTCGGAGCTGCCAGTCCAGAGTCGGTATCTCTCCCGGCATAAGCTTGATGACCGGCATGTTGATGCGCAAACCGCTGGCACTTATTTGCGGTGGGTCCATAAACCGAAGAGAGCCGATGGCTGCGGATTCGCTGACGTCCTGGAAGTCCCTCGGGCTTCCTGGAAGTCCCTCGGGCTTTGCGCGACCATCCCGGTCAGCTTCTCCTGCCGTTGCCTAAGACCGACCGCTACTTGGTATCTGGCTTCAGAGAGCAGCCCCCAAATGAACAGCGTGTGGTCGTTGGTGGTCTTAAGGATTTCCTCCTGGAGCCGGATGAAGGCCCTGTGGCCTTCCCCGTAAAGCAGAGGGAGATGTACGTTGAAGATACCCATCAAGCAGTAAGCCAGGTCTTCGGAGCGAGTAGTGCTCCTCATGGATGCCCACCTCATTCGACTCGCGACTGGGTAGGTGTAGACATTCTTTGAGTGATCTAGGACAGATGCCGGTATCCCCGTCACCGCTGATATGGCACCCTTGAGGGCCCTCTTCGACCCAATGCAGACCCAGTCGACAGTAAAGAACTGCAGGTCAAACGGCGCGATCAACTCCTGCAGCGTCCATCCCCTCGAAAACCAGCGCGGCAGGAAGCGCTTCCCCTTGGCCTTGGGGACCAGCAGCTCGAGAAACTCCTGCGTCGAGCGCACTTCCGTGTCGACTAGGTAGGCGTAGCAGCTCATGGCGTTGGAGTACCACCGGTACATGGAGTTGATGGCCTCGGACAGCTCGGCGCTGGAGGTCTTGTCGATGCAGCACGTGTCGATCCAGGCAAAGTTCCAGCCGTCGGCCCTGGCTTGCTGGCAGCAGTACTCGATCTTGCGGAAGCCCTTCTTGGTTTTGGCTAGATCGAGGTTCTGCATGTCGTGTAACGAGACCTCATCTTGGGACCACGTGTGGGAGAGGATCGAATACTCCGGGACTGCATCGCCCATGAATGTCTCGATTTTGTAATTTTCGACATTGATCAGTCTCATGTCTGATGGTGCTTGGCACTTGTCATAGTAACCGTACCAATTGCCTGTTCCAAGCTGAGATGGGGAGATTGGACAAGGAATCGTCGTTGATGAAAGTGAGGTGTTGTTCGGGGTGGAAACAGGAAATCGGAAAATGGTTGAGGTGTGGTTGTTGGCTGCTGCGCCATGACCTCGAAGGAGTTAGTCTAGCGCCTGGAACGTTCCCCGGACAGGGTTCATCGGCACAGGCGTCCAACAGGCAGCCATCAGCCAGTCCGAGTGGTCCGATGTTCAGCACTTGAAACATGACTCTCTCTGTCACATCTGTCTAGAAAACTCCGGTCATAGCCACTACACGTGTATGATGGACGGAAGAATATCTAGACTCTAGTTTCGGCGATAGCATTGCTCGAGGAATTGGCGTACGACCCCATCACGGGACGAGCCGCCGCAGCGGGTCTTGTGTCGTCGCACAATCTGCTAGCCTACCCTATACCGTTCCTTCCTGTCATACATATATCCGGCTTGTGAATCAACGCAGATAGATGACCTCCCAACCATGTGTAGCCTCAACCATTTCCCACAGTATTTTCTCATAGCTCTCTAAGCTCTTTTACCTGCCTCTTCGTAAAGAACCTAAGTTAGCCACGTAGTGCCCCACCCTTGCTTGACTTTCCCAACCTCACCTTCATACGGATCAAGTCAAGGTACTCTTCCTCTTCCAGCCCTTACATTTCCACCCGAGACGTCAACCCCGAGGTACTCCCTCTTCCAACTTTCACATTCACCACTCACGTCTGCTCTCCAAGGTGCTTTTGAACCCGGTAATGAGGAATTTTCGGCTCTCATTTTCTCTTTTTACGTTCGAAAACTAATACAAAAAAGCTTCCTAGACGGAACATCCGAGATTCTAATCGGCGACTACTATCGTATCACTTCGCGAGCTGCTTCATTCGGTCAACGGTCAGCAACCCTTGATAATCTGTCTCCTCCTCCGGCTCACTAACCTTTACGCAGAGCATCTTCTGCGACAATAATCAAAGAGCGACTGCTAGATTAAGGTCGAGCCTCGTCCAAGTTTGAGCAACCCCGGGTTTGATTAGGGCTTCGAGTTGAGTTCGCTTTTCTATTTCCACCATCCTACCCTGTTTGAAAATCAAACAAACGATTTAGAAGTGTCAAACTTTGAATTTGCTACTAATGTCTGCTCAGTCGATCTTATCAAAATGCCTCCTCTCATAGACCTTGACGGGTTTGACCCCTACTTCGGATTAGCGCCGCCCCCGCCACGTCGTCCTCGCGGTGGTCCCCTTCCAAAGAATCAGCAAGCCCCGGCTGGCCCGCCACCTCCCGTCCGCCGTTCCTATGACGACCTCACCGAGGATGAGAAAGTCAGCTGCGACGATCTCATCATAGCGGTGCATCGCCGCTCCCTCCAGCCAAACCCCGACCAGGTCACCGAAAAGTTCCGCCGGGGCTTTTAGAACCGCGTATTCCACGCTTGGGATACCACTCGCTACGTCCCCCAAGTAGATCGCAAGATCGCCAACCGCAGCGGCCAGCAATGGCTCATCCCAGTCGGCAACGCCAAGCGACACCTGGTGAGCGTCGCAGCCAGTTCCAATTCCAGTTCCAATTCCAGTTCCAGTTCGCGGCGCAACCGCGCCCACCCGTACGCACGTGCGGCCGCAGCCGCAACCGCACCAGCAGCAAACGTTCCAGCCGAGCGTCGCCACGGCGCTACCATCTACATGAAGTGCTCGCGCAACGGGAACGCCGGCTCCCCGACCTTCTACTATGTCGACGACGCCAGGCACCGCCGCGTCTCCGGCCACGACGTCGAGTTATACCAACACGTGTCGGTCGGGGATCTTCGCGCCCGCGCAGTGAACACGTTCGACCAGGCGGAGCTCGACCGCGTGTTCGCATTCAACAGCGCGCTGGGAGTGTATTTCGCCCGCACCCGTCTCAGAAGGAAGATGCTGCGGCTGGGAGGGTTCGACGCCGCTCAGATCAACCAGCAGTGTCCGCACGCGGAGGACTTGGGCGCCTTTCACAAGTTGAAGCTGATCCGGTCGATATACGGGGAACTACTGGCTGAAGTCGACGACGTTAGAGCATTGGGACCCGTTCGACCCATATGCTACTGACGACACTACGGACAAAGATGGGTGAAACAGGGGGCGGCGCTGTGGTTAGGAAGCTCTAGATATGGAATGACAATGACAGAACACAGCACAGGTGACACAGGTTTGAGACAGATTCAGTGATGTTTGCTATCTTTGCACCAAAAGTACGAGTTTCCTAGCTAAAAGCTAAAAGTAGTATGTAGAATGACCCTGCTTAACTCCAACTCAGACTGCCATAAAAGTATTTGCAGCCAATGCAAAATAATTACAACTTGTAAAAGGTATCACTAGTATTATAAATAAACCCACTTCTTTTCTCTCATATCTCGCCTTCTCTTCCCACACCTCGTATGTTGGGGCGGAAAAGACAAAGCCTGGCGCTCGACCTCAGTCAGCGCCCACAACTCCTCTCTCTCTCTTCTCAATGTAATGCTTGCTGTGGAATCAGACCCCCGACAGCGCAAGTATCATGACGTTGTGTTTCATGGTTGGAGGTGAAAATGCAGGATCATCCCGGAAGCGGACGGTGTTCTTCTCTTGTGCCGAGAAAAAGAAAGTCTCGCATTCGTATGTGCAGACAGCTTCCAACAGGGCGGGGGGCGGGAGTAACATCGCTAGTACTCAGTGGCCCATTCAAGGGTTGCTGACATAGCTCTGCGCCCTCCTCAGATCCTCGGGATCGGCATGGACGGGCATTCCGGGGCCGTCGACGCGGGCCTTGTTCTTCTCCACGTCGTTGGGACCGCCGGCAACGACATCGTCGTCGTCGCCGCCGTAAGCGTACTTGGACTTCTTGCGGATGGCGGCGCCGTACGTCCAGAACAGGAAGGGGATGCCGCAGCAGGCAAGGCCGAGGAAGGCGAGCAGCGACGACGCCCACTGGTAGCCGAGACGGTGGTACATTTGGGTGGTGAAAAGCACCACGCCGGCGCCCCAAAACGATCTTATGAACGTCTTGGCAGCAAGGGCGGAGGCCGCCTGGTGCTGGTACGAGTCGACGATGTAGTTGTTGGCCGAGTTGTACAGGAACAGGAAGCCGAAGCCGACGGGCCAGCCGGCGAGGCAGGGCCCCACCCAGGTGAGGCGCGGGTACGAGGTCCAGGCGAAGATGAAGAGGCCGATGGGGATGAGCCAGCAGCTGATCATCATGGGGATGAGGCGGACCTCGGCGGGCGGGTGGCCGTTGTACTTGTGCACCATGGTCATGTAGTGGCGGTTCACGAGGGGCGCGCAGGCGGCGGACATGACGACGCCGAGGGCGATGGGGATGAACATTAGGCCCGTGATACCGGAGGAGTAGCCCTTGCCCTCCTCGAAGATGATGGGGTAGGCGACGAAGAACATGTAGAGCAGGCCGTAGAGGACTGACATGTAGAGGGAGATGAGCATGACGATGAGCTCGCCGAAGAGCAGCTGGAAGGGGCGAATGAGGAAGATGCGCAGGCGCTCACTCATAGGGCGGAGGTCTAGGTCCTGCTCCGTGACGTGGGTGTCGTCGTTGGTCTCCTTGCGGAGCTTCTTGGCGCGGCGTGCGAGGATGGTGGGCGCATAGGTCTCGGGGACGGTGAAGGTGATGGCGATCCAGACGACGGATGCCATGATGAGCTGGATCCAGTACAGCCAGCGCCAGCCGGCGGCGTCAGAGAGGAAACCGCCGACAAGGGGACCGATGGCGGGGCCGAGGAAAGGCGCGGCGGAGAAAGCTGCCATGGGGACACCACGCTCCTCGTTCCTCCACAGATCGGCTAGGGTGCCGCCCACGAGAGTCATAGGTGCGGAGAATGCGATGCCGTCGATCAATCGACAGGCGATGAGCGTGCCGATGTTCTTGGCCACTGCGCAGGGGATGACGAAAATGACTGCCACGAAGAGAGTCGAAGCGTAGATGACGCGGCGTCCGTAGATCTCACTGAGGGGAGCGAATACCATGGGACCGACACCGAAGCCGACGACGAAGACCGTGATGCTGACGAGGCCGACCTCCTCGCTGACGCCAAATTCCTTTGTCATGCCGATGATATCGGACGTGATGACCGAACTGGCGAAGGCGAGGACGAAGCAGGTGATGGCGACGACCATGGTGCAGTACCACTTGTACCGGTGGCTCCAGTTCTTCGGGTTCTCCTTGTCGCCGGGTGTGAAGGTGACTAGCTGGTACTCTCCCTTGCCGTCGGGCTTTCTAGGCCCGGGAATAGAACCCTGAGGCACTTCTGCCACATACTCGGCGAGGTTTGCATTGGCGCTCAGAGTCCGGTAGGGAAGGTTGACGTCGAGATTGGGGTCAACAGTCTCCTTTGTCGGAGACCGGGTGAGCCCTGATCGACGTGAGACAGAGCTGTTGGAGCGGACATGTCTTGCTCTGGAGTATGGTGATGGGTCAACGCCCGCAGCTCCCACTATAGGTGTGTTGCGTATCACTGGTGTTGAGCTGTCTGTGAGGGTTTCTGATGTTGATGATGGGTAGTGATCTACGCCGTGTGTGGGCGTAGCCACCGGTAGGTTGATGACGTTCTCCATAACGACTGGATGCCGGATCGAGTAGTGCTTGGACCAATGCTGCACGGGTGTGCTGTTCTCAATCCAGGGGCAATGGATCCGAAATGGGTATAAGAAAAGAAGGTATTTTTGGAAAACTGTCACAGACAACTACTGTCTGGGTGTAATGATAAGAGTGAGAATGATGAAACATAAATAACTCGAGAGACGTGGGTTGCACGAGGTTGCTTATATGGTCTCGCAGTCGGATGGAGCTCGGTTATTGCCATGGACAGGAAGCAATGCTTTCAGCATAGATTCTCCATGATATCGCCCTGGGCCGGTGATATCGCGGCGAGCTGTCGAGCTCTACTGTGGAGCTTCAAAGGCCCCATGAGGCCCTGCCCCTGTCAGAGACATGATCCATGCCAGCCGTTCTTCACTGCCGGGGCTAAAACCAACGCTTGCAACCAATCCCATGCTCACAGCGTGCCAAGCCGCGTGGATCAGAGATGGCCTCAAGCAAAGTCTGCGGGCCTCCCGCGACAAGGGGTCAGATAGTGGGGCGAATCGTGGGTTTATCGCCACACTCCTAGGACAGAAACCGAGTCAAGGGACCCACAGCCGCCGGAGGTCTCGGTGACGTTCGCATGGCGGCATGAAGAGCACATGTCGAATATTTCGCAAAACCTCTGTCATCATGAAACATATCGAACAGCAGAACCGTGGTCGCGACAGCCTCTCATCTACCTGTGATAAATAGATCAGCATCTGGTATCGTATTGCCAAGAACAAGAGAGAAGATACCGCGCTGTCAGCTCGAGGAGCAGATGCGTACGGCTCGCGTACGGCTGTTCGCGGGCCCGGTGACCATTCACGAGCCTACTTTGTACACAGTAAAAGAACTAAATGAGATAGTATCCGAATACTATCCACAATCGTAGGTAATGGGAGCGTCGGAGAGAAATGCGAATGTTCGATAAGAGTGCGCCTTGGTCCTTGGCCGATGTCATGGTCTTGGCGAGGTTAAGCTTTTCTTGTGACGGGATGCTCCGGAATAGTATTTGAGACGAAAGCATCGTTGCTTCAGTGCTTCATCAGCCTTATCAAGCCTCAGCTGTCAGGGTTAAGGCTCTACCTTGAGGCTGAGGGATTAATAAGTGCTAATTCGCAGTGCCTAAGGTACGGAAACGTTGGCGTGCTTACGAATTTGAAATGCGAAAACACCAGACCTCTGTGCGGTGAATTAACGTGGATGTTAAAACCAGACTTGGACCGTGCACGTGCGGGAAGGGGAATAAATGGGAATAAGGGCTGCGTTCCACTAAAATTATCTTGCGCTTGGGCCAAGAACTCCATTTTTTACGACCCACAACTCCGCTCTCCGATTCAGGCCCGAGGTCTGTGAAGAGAACTCTGTTATGGTTTTTTATGTTTTTGCTCCTCTACTCCTGCGGACATCTCTCCTGTCTCACCGGCAACAAACAAGACTTTTTCGATCCGCTGAGAATTGCGTTGATCCTCACCTGGCCCTCTGTCCCGCTTTCGGTTCGGGCGGTTTTTGCGATTTGGCGGATCCTCCGTCTGCTGTCGTGACGCACGCCGAGCGGATGGTGAAATGCTGAGGTGTTGTTGACCCGGAAAGCTGGGTAAGGGGACGCCAGCAGAGCTCTGATAGCTCAGGGGTTATGGTATGTATGGGCCTTGAACCTAAGCGGACGGGACCGGAACCACGTTGAGCTCGTGTGGGACACGGATAGGGAACACGGATGCAGGGGATGGTCATGAACGAGAGTCTGTTGGTATTCCCGTCTACTATGCTCACAGCCTGATCATCCATCGTTGAGCTGTTCAGACACAACGCCTATCTCCGTCCTTGGCTCTCCGTCCTTGGCCCTCCGTCCTCCGCCTCAGCAGCGAGATCAATTTGACCTGCGAACACCGCCGAATTCCCAATGACGTGCTCAGTGCTGAGTGAGAGCGACAGCGACAAGCATAACCCCCAGGGCTAGCACGACCACCTTGTGCGTTCGACACCAGCCGTGACGAGAGAATACAGCGACCAACCGCACAGCATGATCCCAACCGAGAAAGCCATGAAACGACACATCTTCCTAGGGGTTAGTACGAAGGACAATTGGACGTGGCGGGAGGAACGACACCTACCTGCTCCTTCATCTCGGCACGAATGGTCTGCTGCTGCAACGCGATCTTGAGGTTGTTGATCCTCTGCTCGACCCTGAGATTGGTGTGCTGGGCCTTCATTGTGGCTGCCCGGGCCTCTCGCTGAGCGTCCTCCGTCGCAATCGCATCGCGGCGAAGGCCTATGACCTCGAATGTGACGGCCCAGGCGAGGTAGTGGTCGAGGCCATAGGCGCAGAGGAAGCTGAACAGCATGTGGTGGCTCATATCCATGATACCGTTCCCGCTGAAGGGGATGGTTTCTTTGATGACCTCGGCCATGACCGAGCACCAGGAGAGATCGAAGATGATGCCTGCGATGCCTTCCTTCACGATTTGCTGAGAGTCGGTTCGGCGGGGGAACCAGTCACCGACATGGCCGATTGGAGGTCCGTGAGCTGGGTTGTTGACGGGTAAAATACCAGCGGGTATGTTGTCGAAGGTTGGGTTGCCAGCAGGAGGCATGTGGAAAGCGAGGGAGTCAGCCATCTGCGCTGGGCGGTTAGTAGACCAATAATTGGAGATTGAAACTGAATTCGCTCACCTTGTGTCTAGCGAGGTTGACTGAAAGTTGCAGGTCTGATGATGGCACTGACCGCGAGATGGCTGGATGACGGTAAGTTGACCAGATTGAAAGCGAGAAGATGGGCGGGGGTATCGCTCGAGATGAGCACCGGTAGGTGACATGCTGCACACATTTTCCTTATCATTTATTTACTTTCACATTCTGTCATGGTGAGCATTCACCACTCAGTCACGGGTTCTTCACCTCACCTCCGCTACCCGGCCAAACGGCCGATGCCCGCACTATTCTCTCGGTGGTTGAATTACATTTTTCCAATACGAAGTACCCAGGGACACACGGAACATGTGACATCAGCCACATCAATTTCTGGTGGTAATATCTGCGTTGGCATCACATATATAACACATTTTCGGGCAGTCCTGCGAACCCGAAGATCAGGCTGAAGACCTATGGCGCCAGACAAAACCTACGAATTTGGAAGTCCAAACCCTTTGCTTGTTCCAAGCACCGTGGAAACTGCGCAAAGAATGCGCACCTCGACATGCGGCTGCCAGCCACGCGGCCAATCGACGACGGACACAAGTGCCATTGAACAATGCGATTACATACACTGTTCAGAAACAAGCATCAGCTGGTCTGATGTTTACTCTCATCCGCAGCTCTGCCTTGCATCAAGGTCAGGGGTGGCGCAGTGCGCGACCTCATTGGAGGCCTAGGCAGACAGCTGCGGCTGGGCGCACCACGCCCGACGTCTATGCCAGCATGTGGAATGCTCCGGTTTCGGGAGCCTGGCGAAGTATTTCATCTACATACTCTCTAGTGAAGACAATATTTATCCGTATTTTCGTCGTCACTCACTACAAAGTTCTGGTCCATAATGGAGCCAACAGACGGTATCAATGACGACTCACTCGGCGAGTCGAAAGCCTGGACGACCGGGCTTAATGAGCCGAACGTTGGCTTGCGCCGGCGAGACGGAATGGGCAAATCCGCAGAAGACCCGGAAGCAACTTGTACGTGACGTGAAATGGATATCGATCGTCCTGAGAGTTGCTAACACTGGACCAGCGCCCGAGCCGCTCATGTCCCTCAAAGAAGAATACCTCCGGCGCATAGCCCTGCACCTCTTCCGACTCGATCTGTGGTCCGCGCAAACAGTCACAGAAGACATGACGCGCAAGTCCCGGCTAGCCAACATCGAGTACCACTTCGAGCAGCTATGGGTCAACCCTCCGCCCCTCGACCTAATCGAAAAATGGCTGGACAGCCCGGAGCTCTACCACTCCCACGGCATCATGAACCTCCCCGGCTTCCACCCCTACGTGACGGGCCTGTCGTACGAGCAACTAAAGGAAATCGTCAAGGCACGAGACGAGCAGGCCAAGGCCATGTACATCCGCTTGATGCTGGGCCGGATATGGAAGCTCAAGGACCGCAACCTAATCCACGAACTGGCGCTCCAAGACCTGAAGGGCTCCTTCCAGATCAATCTGGGACTCCTGATCGGCGAGCGAGCCAAGGACGCGAACCACTACATATCCAAGCTCAACCAGCGGCAATCAGTAGCCCAGGAGCGGCTTTCCAGCGTGCTCAGCGAGGCAAGGGTGCTGCGCAACCAGATCACGGAGGCCTTCCACCACCGCGCGCTGAACGAAGACCTCCTTCCCGGCCTGCGCCTCAGGTTGGGGGCTTTCCACCAGCATTACTCGGCGGCAAGAAGTTTACTCGACGCCGAGCACGAGTGGACACTCCTCGACGACACGCGGGAACCGTGGTCGGTGCGCCAGGATTCCAAATCCAGGAATCTCGTGAAGCTGACGCCGGCGCCGACACCGGCTTCGTCTGCGCTGCTGGCTATGATTAGCTTCGCCTGCTCGGTGTGCGCGTTCGGTCCGGCGATGATGGCGTATGTGAACACCGCTGCCGGGCCGGGGGAGTGGTGGGATAATGACTTCTGGGCACTACTGGCTGGTGTTATACTGCAGGTGCTGGGGCTGGGTACGCAGCTGCTGGGTCCGCTTGTGCTGCCTGGGCTACTGCAAGTCAGGTTGCGGAAGGAGATGCGGGTGCTTGTGTGGGTGTTTGGAGGCTTTACAGTGGTTTGTACCGTTGCCAGTGTGGTTTTGTATGGGACTGTGTCGGCCCCGTGGAGCGGGTTCTTTTCTCTTGCTGGTCAGGCGATGATGGGGTTTGCTCAGTTGATGCTTGTGTTTGGGGCTGGGTAGAGGAACTTACCAGTGATTTTGCTCTCGCACGCCGTAACACCGTCCACGCAGTCTAACATCCTTTTGGGTAATGCTCCACAGCTTACACCAGTTTGTACGTTCATACAGGCCTAATGCAAGGGGTTAATTGGAAGCGTCGTAGTTCGGTTGGAGCATATGTACGCTGACAGCCTGACACGACCCAGCCCCTGGACAGTATAATCCGGAATAGGGCCAATATTTCGCCATCCTAGACTGCAAACGGACCCATTGCGTCCATTCAGACCACCACCAGTCAGTCGCTTACAGCTGAACCTCGATAGCCTTTGGCATACACCCTCTCTTGGAGTCGCATTACGCGTTTATAAAAGCTCGACGTCTGATATTCAAGAGACCATGACTGACCCCGTAAAACTCTAAGAACACATCTTCTCACACCAGACTAAGAAGCGAAATCGTCAAGATGTTCAAATACATGCTTTACTTTATTGCTGCAACGGCACTGTATGTCAGAGGTGCCCTAGTCCGCGAGTATGTCAAAGCTCCATCCTCCCCCATATTGACTGTCTCAGTTGAACGCTGACAAAGTGACGACGGTGAACAGAGGGGTACACCTTGTCCACTGCTCCGAGAGTTGGGATGACGGAAAGACCCATGGACCCTGGCGCTACAGCGCCATGAACTACTACGCAGACGACTCGAAAGCCCACGCAGGCGCCGGCGGAGGGTTCCCTGACCGCGCTACATTCGATCCCAAACCGGCCGCGGGTAAACCGGTAACCTTTCAGGACCAGGTCGTCAAGGGCAAGTTCAAGAGTGGCGTGGTGTTCACCAGTTATATCAAGAAGGGTGTTGACAAGCTGCCTGCTTTCTCGTACGCGGGCTGGGGTACCAACGGCTACAGGAACTTTGAGTGCTGGAGGGACGATGAACATCTGATCTTCTGGCTCACTCCGCTGGAGAATTGCTACAGTATATACTACTGTCTCTGAGGTGAGTTGCGCATAGTCTTGAGGCGAGTTGACGCCCACTGACAGGCACGCTCCGTAGGCGAGATATCGTGGATGCCAGCTCCCCTTGACCGACGGCGTTCAGGGTTCAGATGTGCTGGTCTCGGTTGTTGTCTTTGTTTGTATGCCACATTAGACGAGCTGCTTCGCTTACTCAAATGCCTTCAGTGCCATTCGACGAAGGTTTAGGCTTTAGCGGTGTGTGACAACATACATACTCACAACCATGCTCGTCTATCCCGGCAGCCTACCAGCGGATTGATGTCCGCTCCGATACTCGGCTGTGGCACTGATCTTCGGGTCTCTGCTGAAGCACTTCCCGATCTCGCCTGAGAATAAAGAATGTTTGCTTCTAAGGACGTGGCACATAAGGAACTTAGTCAAGAACGAATCTCGGATAAATCGATCCTCGATAACCTTGTTAGAGAGAGGGCAGTTTGCTAACACGACCGGGACTCAACAGTAGTTCACAATGAATCTCGTTTTCGTTACCAGGACACTCTCGCCATGAGCCAGACCATTGTCAGTGAGCTCCTTGCGCAATAATTCTGCATCCAGGGGTTGCCGTGCCAGACGCAGTGGCTCGGAAGCGAGAGGGGGTGAATCTCAAGTATATAACTCGAGGCCCACATCAAAGAGGAAGGCTGAAAGAATATACCGTGTGAGCACCTGTGAAGCAGGGCCTCTTGCCTATTGGTCGGGGCTTATCATTTAGAAACGGTAGAGTGAAGTTTGGATGAAGGAAGCAGGCAGGAGCGAGGTGAAAGCGTGAGATTGCCCTAGGCGAAGGTTGTGCTGCACCTCACTGACCTCAGATATTTCACCTTCTTCTACGTCCTGGACTCTTTAATCCCACTTGCGCGTCTGGTCTCTAACCTTCTGCTCCTCCAAACTTCTTACGACGACCACCTTCTTGGATGCTTCTCTCGTTGCCCCAGACTAAACCAATCTCACCCTCCCTTCCCTTATCTTTTTGGTATACTGCATACCTCTACATAACTTACCCGACTCGACGACAGATCACCACCGTCTACAATGGCGCTGAAGAAGCTACTCATGGTTGGTCTGGCCATGGGCCAGCTCTTCCTCCGCGTCGCCTGTGGAGACGACACGGAGACCACGTATTCCCTCTGTCAGGTGTCTGCTACACCTTCATACACTCTCTCGCCCAGCGTCGTTATTGTCACCTCGACCATCAATATGACGGTGACCACCTGCCCCGTCACAACCATGGTGACCGTCCCCATCTCCAGCGATACCACTTCATCTTCCGGCGCTTCTTTGTCAGAATCGTCTGCCGCGGAAAGCCCCAGTATCGTCTCATCAACCGGCTCTCAAGGCACTACAGGTGCCTCTGGAACTGTTCCTTCTGGATCACCACAGCAGACATCGGCCACTGAAACAGGTACAGACGCAAACACCCCTTCTTCCGGGTCGCCTTCCTCTGGATCTTTGTCTACCGGATCTGTTGTCACATCCTCTATGGCCACAACGTCTGGCAATACGGTGCCTTGGACCGCCTCTTCAGGGACCACGGCACCTGGGACGTCGGAGTCGGGGACCGCAGTGTCTCCCTCGGACACATCCTTGTCAGATCTTAGCTCTGCGTCATCTCAGGCTACATCTTCAACCCCCGGCCCCACCTTCACTGTGTCTACGACAATGACAAAGACGACAGACGGACAGACAACAACCATAGTCACAGCTGTCACCATCTCTCCGGTACCAGTTTCGGTAAAGACAAGTTCGTCTTCGGCTCCAGCAGGGAGCTCTTCAGGTCCTGGGACCTTGCCGGGGACCTCAGTACCAGCTTCGGGTTCTTCCACGCCATCCACTACGTTAACTCCGGCCTCGTCGCAGACCAGGCAAGGTACGGCTTCTTCGTCCCCATCGGCACCTGGAAATCCTCCAACGACTGGCTCCTCTTTTACGGGTTCTATAACCTCCTCAACAGCCGAGTCATCGACGACTACCCTTTCGCTCTCTGGCACACCAGGTCCGTCTCCCTCGTCATCCGATGAGTCAACAGAGCCAAGGGTGACGTCGACGCCCGGTGGCTCCTTGTCTTCCACCACATCGCCTGCATCATCACCGTCTGGTACTTCTTTCCCCAACGAACCCTCTTCTTCCACCAGCTCGTTTTCATCTGTGCCGCCGTCAGCAACCCCATCGTCACAGTCTCCTTCAGACTCATCCACTTGGTCGGTATCCGGGACGTTCACGCCCACTGGTCCCTCGGCGTCAACGAGCTCTTCAGCTTCATCCTCTACGGGCACTTTAGTGCCAAATGGACCTTCTTTTTCTAGTAGCTCGTCTTCGTCAAGCACAGTGCTCTCGAACGGGCCCTCATTTTCTACAGGCTCGTCTTCTTCGACAACCGGCTTTCCGAATAGTCCACCCTTCTCCACAGGACCGTCTTCTTCAACAACAGTTGTGCCAAACGGTCCCTCCTTCACCACAGGCAGCACAGACTCATCGTCGTCGACAACCGTCGTGTCGAGTGGGCCATCCTTTCCTACGGGCTCGCCTTTGACCACCACATCATCGACATCAGTCTCACCAGGGTCAACTCCAGAGGTTCCTTCTATGTCCATGACGGGTACCTCCGGATCAGTCTCTGACTCTTCGTCTACCACTTCGTCAACTTCTTCCACCGGTACTCTAGCATCTGGGCCCCCATTTTCGATCACGTCCAGCACCTCGTCGACGACTCAATTTCCGTTCGGGAGTTTCGGCGAGGACGATCCAATCTGGTGGCCGACAGAGACGCTCTCGTCCAGTTCTCGTCCGCCGTCCATGCCCACCTTTGCTCCGGATTGCCCAGGCGCTGATAACAAATTCTACGAGGCTGCCAACGGCAAATGGTTTCTCTTACAGTGCTCGCATGACCATTTCGGCGACGACCTGGAGGTTCTCTACGGGTTATCGTACACAGATTGCTGCGAGGCTTGTGCCAAATGGCCAAATTGCGACGGTCTTGCTTGGGCACCTACTCAAGAAGGCTTGCTATGTTACCTGAAGACTGATGTTACGGGCGGCTGGATCCCGAGTCCAAATATCTGGGGCGCCATTGCTATCATCCCACCACCTGGATTTCCTTCGGACTTCGAGAAGCAGATCACATCGACAATGACAGCTCTCCCTCCGGAGGCGAGTCTGCAAACTCTCACCGGGGGGTTCACCGAGAACACTGTCATCACTACGACGGCTCCAGGAGGACATTCGCCTACTGTAGTCCCGGTTATATATCCCAGAGGAGGACCTCCAGCCATTGTAAGTGATATCCCGTTATCCATTAATTATCGTGCTCTAAGCAACATATGTAGTGCTGGGGATGTATCCCATTTTGGCCTATTAGCATCGTTATCAACGTCCCGGAGATCAAGCTTTGCATTGTCATTTTAGGGATCAAGTTTGGATTTTGCGGCGGGCCTGGCGGAGAAGATGGAGGAGGGAGTGACCACCCAGATACCCCAGACAATGGTTCGCCAACTGATAAGCCGACCGATCAGCCGACCACCTCGCCGACGTCGACAACCTCAACCTCATCCACAACATGCACCGTTTCTGTCACGGCCACCTTCGAGAGTGTCTTCTGCTCTGTGACAACAACCGAGCCGGCCTTGAAGGAGCTAAACGGGGGTCATCGACGCCGACAGCGTCAGGAAACAGGGTGCTCGACTCTGGCTTATAGCACCGTCACGGCCTGCAATATTGTTGCCTCGACGGCCACGACGACGACGACAACGACAACTCGCCCGACGGTTGAATGTGCCGCTAATACTTGTGGCCTCGTTCCAAGCGACACATGCCCCAGCAAATAGGGTAGAGGAGGTACCTCCCTTCCGCAACAGCCAGCCTCCGCCCGGCACGTGGGCCGGACCTGAAAACTACGCATCCTTGAGCGCTCTTGAATTCATCCGGGGAGGTAAGCTAGACCGATGCTAAAGGGATTACTATGCTAACGTCTCGTGCAGAGGTCTTCCGCGCATATACTGACCCGGCAACGTCCCTTGAATGGAGATACCTCTTTCACCTTCGTTACCTTCAAGGACGAGCCGCAGACACTCGCCCTTAGGGGTCTTCAGGGTTGTACCGCCGTCGTCGCGATATCTCAAAAGGGGCCTTGGATCGGCCATTTCTGGGAATCCCCGTCGTTCACGGGCGTAGAGAGAAAGGGCGATTGGCCACGCTTCAAGAGGGACGCGCTCGACGCGCTCGAGGTAGGCTTGCCCGACGACGTGCCGCGTGTTCAGTATCAGAACCAGTATGCTCTCGGTGAGCTTCGCAACCAAGACGACAAGGGCGAGCTGGGACACTTGGTCGATGCCGAAAACGATCCACGCCTCTTCTTAATATATCCTCGCGAGAGGGTATGGCTCGGGACATGAGTGCCTTCGACACAAACCCAAAGGCAGGCAAAGGCACACAAGAATTTCCGGAACTCAACAAGAAAGTGGCGGAGAAGCTCGAGGAGATGTTTCCCAACTTCGACAACAAGAAATTCAAATCGATTAGTTGCTCGCCAATCACAAGTGGCGACAACGGGGATGAGGCATACAACTACCCACGAGGAAAGCTGTTGATACAGTATATGCCGGCTCCGAAGCCGTGTCTGAATGGCAAACAAGGAAAAGCGCAGTGGCGCTTCTTCGTTGAGAATGGTGAGTATTCCAAATCCCACGACAGCAATCACTGCAGCCAGAAATTTGTTACTGACTATTTCGTGTCCGTCTACAGCCAAGACATATAAAGCCAACTGGACGCCGTCCGACGATCAGATATTTACTCCGCGGGCCGAACAAGCTGGTCGACTCGAATGCCCTCTGAGTTCCGTCACCGGCAGTTCGGCTAGCCAGTCCCCCACATCATCGGCTTCGACCAGCGCACCATCTTCGTCGCCCTCTACGAGCAGCCCTTCACCAACCTCCTCGTCCAAGACGAGCAGCACTTCTTCAAAATCAACCACATCCTCGAGCTCGACGAAAATCACCTCCTCCAGCTCCACAACGCCCCCTCCTCCTCCCCCAAGCACAAGCTCCTCCAAGCCGCCCCCACAACCATCAACAACCACCGCCCAGCCCGCACCCACAACAACCTGCACCTTCGACGCCTGGCAGTACTTCTCCAGCACCACAAACAGCCTAACCTCTTACCTCAAGTGGAGCCTCGGCAAGGCGGACGCCGGGAAGGCCACCTGGTCGGGCGACCACCTCGACCTGACCTGGGACAGGGACGTCGCCGTCCCCGTGGCCGCCGACGCCCGCCTCGCGGCCCGGCTGGCCGTGCGGGCCGCATCTCAACCGCAGCCGGAGCTCGATTTCCGGTTCGGTCCGGACGTGAAGTGGTCGCTTGACGATACCGACGCGGCCAAGATGCCGCATGTCGTCGTTGTCCCGCGGTCCGACGGGCGGTGTGCGGAGTATGAGGGTACGAGGTACTGCGATCGGAGGGTGATTTCGACTTTCCTCTGTTAGATGGATGAGAAACAACGGGCAGGGATCGAGACCCCCGATCTCAGACGGAGTTATATCGACTTTCGTTTGTTAGATGGATAGGGAACAACATGGCGGGAAAAGGAGAGATAGGGGCTAAGAAGATAGAGAATGTATAATAGAGGCAGATAATGGAAATTCTTCCGCATGAACTTTCCTATATCGCGCGTGACTAGTGCATCGTCGGTTCACTCATAATCCTGCCAATTGTGTAACAGGTCAGGTGGCAGAAGATCAAAACAGATAGAGCCAGCAGTGCTGCGTCGACTCGCTCACTTGAAATGGGGGAAATGGTAGAAATGTAGGCCAGGCCATTCCTCTGTCCTTGCACCGAGCACTCACTCGGACGGCCCAGCCAAAAGGTTCAACAGATGAAGTTGAAGCCATCACCAAAATGTGGATTTGCCAAGGAGAATAGAAAGCAACGTGCAGGTGTTTGGGAGTTGTTGGTGCAGTTGGTGCAATTTCATTCTGTCCGTTAACAGCCCGCCAACCACTCATTCCCTGCCGAGGGCCATCCCTTTAGACTTAGATTCCCATCTCCTCGCGACAGGTTGGACCTCAATTTCAAATTCATCCCTCAGAGTCATAGTCAGCATGGTTCTCGTATTGAATCTTAGCTCGATCATCCAGCGTCGAAGAGTTACCTAACTGCACTTGCAATTCCCCATCAACCTTGTCCATCTGTCGATGTGCATCTCCAGATCTGTCCCACCGGCATCTCCAAGCCGAAGATCATCAAAGTTCCCCAAGATCCAACCAATACCGTGCCAAAAACCTCATGTGTGTATCGGAGAATAAATACTCGAGTTGTCATTGTCTCTCCCGTCAGCTGTATGTACGTAGTAGCTGCATGCGTGACCACGTCAACAATCGATCTGAAGCACACTGGCAGGGCGGCGGCACTCCAGTTCCGCGAAAAAGTACTGTGGTATATGCATTGCCAGCGCATCAATCATGTGGATCCCACCCGTGCACGACGTAGAAAAGAACGAACTGGGAACGAGGAAAAGTTGTTGAAGTACTGGGCTTGCTGCTGTTCGAGGTTTGTGGATGGGAGTCTTCTTTTTCTGTGTTTTTGCTAGTTTATTGGGATAGAGAATGTATGGTTGGTTTACAACTACTTTGCACGAAAATGTGGTCGATACTCGAAGCGCTATGTCAAACCTCGCGATGTTCCCCCCCCCCCCCCAGCGACACGATGCCGACGAACGATACGCACCCCGTCCTCCTCCTCGGTCCCTCCTACGAGTACCGGCCCCCGTATACTATATCACCGTAATGCGATAAAGGGTTTTGCACAACAGGGAGGAGGTGTCGTAAGGCATACTTCTTCGATTTTCATAACCGTCATCAATTCATCGTCAAAAACATTAAAGCTTTTTTGCTTTGCTGGGCGGCCGTTCGAAAGATACATCATTATCCCTCCTCCATTGCGCCCCCGGCTCGCAATATCATTTGCTTCGTCAAGCGTCAAGCATTTCCTTCCGTCCACCGTCCATTTCACTCGAGAAACATGCAATACAACCCCGACCGAGAAAGAAGAGAAGAAAAAGCTCCAGAGAAGAGGCGGGCAAGTGCAGCCGCTCTGTAGCGAGTTTGTCGGCCCTCCGTACCGGCCTCTGCGCCGCAGCCGATTGGGGCGTTGCTTGGACGGGCGTCAAGCGGTGTCCGAGATGCGGAAAAAGAAAAGAAAAGGGGTTTGCTGGGTATGGTTCTGCGGCCGTTATCTGGGCTTGTTGAGCTCGTGAGAGCTGCTGCTGCTGCTGTTGTTGTATGCGGCCGTTGCCGGCCATGAGGGGTAACACATCTTCTTTTGTCCGCCCCGGGGGTTTGGCCCGTCGCCGCGGCATGGGGCTGAAAGCTTGCGCTCTTGTGTGTCTGGGACAGTATCGGCGGGCTGGGCGTGGAAGAAAAAGGAAAACGTCGACAGGTTGGAAGTTGTGGAGGAGATCCAGCTGTGTGTGGTGCACCTCCGGACAAGGCCCCTCACCGGTTGGCAAACTTCATCAGCCACTGCAGCACAGCCTCCAGATTCGTTTCTTCCTTGGCACTGATGCCGTAGCAGGACACCTCGCGGTTGGTGACGTTCTTCAGGTCCATCGCGTCGATCAGCTCGTCCACGGTGAGCTTGTCCTGGAGATCCGACTTGTTGCCGAGCACGAGCAGGGGAATGCCCTCGAGGCTGGGCTGCGTCATGAGGGCGTGCAGCTCCTCCCGCGCGTCCGGGAGGACGGCCATATCCGCGATGTCGACGATGAAGACGATGGCGTTGACGCCTCGGCAGTACCTCTCCCACATTGGCCGGAAGCGGGGCTGGCCGCCTAGGTCCCAGCATTTGAGCGTCACATGTCCCCGCTGCACCCTCTTCATATTGAACCCGACGGTTGGGATCGTGCTGTTATTACACAAATTGTCAGCTGTCGTCCTGTTCGGGGGGAGGGGGGGATCGATTTTGCCGTGTCACAACCGGTCGGAGGGAAAGGTATTTCGGTCGGCAGAGGGGTGGTGGCTTACTCGATTGTAAACTCTCCGCCCTAAAATTCGAATGTTCGGTTAGTGGTTTGGAGGACTCCAGGAGGTTTGGGGGGGGATTGGGTGCTTACCGAAAGCACACGGAGCAGAGACGTCTTTCCTGCATTTTGGAGCCCGATCATGGTCACGTCCATCTCGGTCGCCCTTTGCACACAGTCAGTCCCCCCTGCAGGCTACGGAAGCCAGGCCCCGACGTTATCGACGACTTACCAGAAGGTCCTGAGCAACCAATCGTACACTTTCCGAAATAAACCCGCCATATTGTCTTCAGCCGAAGCTTGACAAGCTGCGGAGTACGTTGGAAGAAGGCTTCGTGTCGCTGGAGGAGAGCTATGCCGGGATATGCTGTGCGAGATGCGCGTTGGTGCCGGAGAGACTTTGAAGCGCGAAAGCCAAGTGGGGTCCTGTCCTGGGTTAACGACGTTAAATACCTGAAATAGTGAAAGTCTCTTTGTGCTTCAAAAGTTGCAAAGTGTAAACGAAAATAAAATGTCTCGTATGACCCTCCTTTCTGCACCGGAAAGGGACAGCAATGTCGCAATGAGAGACGATGCGCACCCTCCCCTTCTGCTTGTCTATCGAGGCGAGAAATTGACGGTTGGTCGCGGGGCAGGTGAACTTTTGGAGATTGGGAGAAAGTGACGCCGCCTGCGATGGAAGTACAATATCCCCACCACAAAGCAAGATGATGGGAGCACGGAGCTGCTGCTGTGCAAGTTTAAGAGTTGGACCGTGCCTCTGCGGGAAGCGATGAGGGTCAGTAACCTTGCAGACCTTGCATCTGACAAGGGTTCTCGACAAAGGCAAGACGACAGCGGCTAGGTGGACCAGGGTCGCGGTCGGTCCCAAAGTCTCAATCGTTTCCGAGCGTGGTCTGGCAAGTCTGGATCTTCGCGTGGGAAAGGGTACTTAGTACTGTAGCCCGAGACAAAGAGATATGGCTTCGGCTGCTCTGCAGTAACGAAATGATCATCGGCCCCGAAGGGAAAGGGTTTGTGACACCGTGATAGGCGGGTGACTGCAACGATGAACCGTCGATGGTTGAGGGAGACTGGTCCCCAAGTAATATCGAACTGGTTGGAGACAGGTCGCAGGTGGTTCTCGGTTCTCGTGGCGGCAGGACGGGACGGGATCTGGAGCTTCGAGCTACGGCTGCACCCGATCGTTAGCACGAACTGGACGAGAGCGCAGGAAGAAGAGCGCATGAGAGGCGTCATCGAGCTATTGGGGGCTGCGGTGGACGACTGGAGAGATGTACCTTTGGCTTGTATCTCGTCTCCAAAAGCGTCACAATGAGAGCGCCTTGGGGTAGGTTGCCGCTGCGGGTGTGGAGAGCTGTGAGATGCTGCGATCTGGTTGCGATCTTGGCTATATGATCTGCTCTGCTGCTTTCGCTTGTGGACAGGAGTCACCTTGTGAACAGTCTCCTGCTTGATGGCCGGTGTAATATCGCAACCTTCTCTGGCCAAGGTCCTGGTCGAGCTACCAAATGCAGCTTGGCACAAGATGTGATCTCTCGATCTAGCCAGGGCCCGGTGCGGGTAGGTTGCCGGTGAGAGACACAGCAGAATGCAGATGTCACTCAGGTGGGAAAAGAAAGGCCCGCAACGCCAACCGCGGGGTCCAACCTCGGGCTGAGGGGGTGATCAGCCAATGGCAATAAGTGTCTTGTCTCTTGACGGCACAGAAGGTGATGGATGTCCAGTATCAAGATGTCGAGAGTCGAATCGAATATTGATGATATTGAAGACCAGACGAATTCCGTAGTGATGGCCAGGTCCAGAGTTGGAGAAGAGTGTAGGTACTGTTGTAGTAATAAAGCAGTTTGAAGGCAGACATATGCAGGCCAGACTGATGCAGAACTGATGTGGAGATGGTTTTCTCAACCGTGACAGGCTGCCTTACCAACGTGGGAGAGGACAGACAGTTGCAAAAGCAGAGATCGCAGGGAGAATAATGCACTGCAACAGCAGACCCCCATCTCCTCTTTCCGTTCCTAGCTCCGGCCCAGGCAGTGAGCAGTGAGCAGTGCTGATGGTTATGCATGTTATGCACTCCGCGAAGTTGGGCTGCAATCTGCATTCTGCAGTGCTGCACATGTCCTGCACATCGTAATCTGTACGTACTTTTCGTGCTTTCCCGCATGCTGGTTGGTGTGGCCAGGCAAGCCCTCTTGGTAGTGCATTTGGAGATGTTTCTCTTTTCGATACTAAGTGGCTCGCAGGGAGAATTGTGTGTCGACCAGATGCGGCATCAATGGCTTGAAGCTAGGTCGCAGCATGAAGACCACCATGGCCGGCTTGCATCCTCGACAATTGCAAAGAACGACGGAAAGGCCGGCTGATTGATAATGATGAGAGGTGGTCTTCAATCGGGCCAACTTCCAGTGGATACGGTCTCCAAACGAATCTTCAAACGGGCGTTGAGTGGTGGTGATTGGAGCTTGAACAATTGAATGTTGTTGACATGGCCGGCGGTGTGGCCTCACTTGGCCTTGCCAGGCGTCATGCTTGCAGCCATCTTTCACGTCGGGCAGAGATTCCGTCTGGTCCGTCAACAAACCATCGTCCATGATCCCTTCGGGGCCCGAACTTGCAGTTTGCCTAACAGCAGGGAGGAGCAGCCACAATCACGCACATGAACTTCTTTGGACCAGATGGTTGAGCCGCCAAATTGGCATTGGCTCTCATCGTTTTGAAGCTCATGCCGTGCGACTGAACATCCCTGTCGCAAGCATGAAATTCAGCTGTGTACGGACGTACCGCCAGATTGAAGCTTCGTACTGCTCAGTTGTATGTATTTGGTGAGAGTGATAGGACTTACCTTCAAGTCACATTACTTGAGGAACGGACATGAAGACATAGACATATATGGGTAGATCGAGTAACATTGCAATCTGATGTCGAGGCGGATGTTGGCGATTGGAGGCACCAAAAGCACCCTGATGACTGAAGAAGCTCCATGTGGGGCAACCAGCCCACTTCGCTCCAGAACTCTTATCGGTCGTATCCCATATCACGATAAGCAAAGTGGATCGTAAATTTTTGTTTTGGCGATGCCGTCGGTCTGCGTTCGCATCCTCGTGCCGGAACAACTTAGACATTGAGCCTAGACTTGCGCCTGCTTGACCAAGGACGCTGATTCAACCAGATCCTTCAGGATTTTCTTTTACAGCTACCTAACATTGTCTTTCCTCTCCAGCTCGGCCATGGTAGCACCATCTCGCCAACACTAGCACCATATCTTTCCGGCCGCCGCTTCGCTTGCCTCCTCGCGAACCGCAGCGACAAAACCCCCCGGGCCGAGTTTGAGACAAAAAAGTCCTCAGTCTGAGGCACCATAATCGCCTAAGATGGCTCCGAAACAAAAAGGCACAGATACCAAGTGGGATCACGAGTTCGATCTCCTCCGCCGACAAGATCTCTTCCGAAACCCGCCCACCGACCACTCGGCTTACCCTGCCCTGCAAGAAGCTGTCAACCCTCACATTGAGGCCTTCAATGCGCTATTTCCTGATGGAGGCCGCAAGGGTCTCATAGACCACGGTCTTGCCGAGATTGGCATCAAAACATACCTAGACCCCGACAAGAACAGGCTACAAGTGCGGTGCAAGAATATTATGCTACAGAAGTCGCAAGTACCGCCGTCCAACAAGTTCGCCAAGAACAGGGAGATTCTGCCGGCAGAATGCAGAGAGAGGCATGCCACATACAGGGGCAAGTTGATGGCCACATTCGAGTACCGTATCAATAGCGGGGACTGGGTAGAGTTCGTCCGCGAACTGGGACAGCTACCTGTAATGGTCAAGGTAAGCAAGCTATGTCGACTCTTTGTTACGCCCGATAACCATCCATGCTCACACACTTCACAGTCGAACAGATGTCACCTCCAGAATAACTCACCGGCTTTGCTAGTGAAGAGGCACGAAGAGGCGGAAGAACTCGGAGGGTACTTCATTGTCAACGGCATCGAAAAGATCATACGTCTGTTGTTGGTCAACCGCCGGAATTTCCCACTAGCGATCAACCGCCCAAGTTTCACCAACCGCGGTCCGGCTTACACACCGTACGGCATCATATTACGATCAGTACGGCCTGATGAAACCTCACAGACGAACGTCCTCCACTACCTCGATGATGGCAATGTCACCTTCCGGTTCTCATGGCGTAAGAACGAGTATCTCGTCCCAGCCATGATGATTCTGAAGGCCCTCGTCGAGACGAACGATCGCGAAATATTCGAGGGCCTGGTGGGACCTCCCAACTCCAAGGGCATCGAGAACACCTTCTTGACGGACCGTGTCGAGCTGCTTCTGCGGACATACAAGCACTACGGCCTTTACAGTAAGACTTCAACCCGCGCGTTCCTCGGCGAGAAGTTCAGGATTGTCATGGGAGTGCCAGACACCATGTCCAACTACGAAGTCGGTACCGAATTCCTCCGCAAGATCGTTCTTGTCCACCTGGGGTGCGTCAACGTTACGGACGAGCAGGATACGGACAAGTTCAAGATGCTGCTCTTCATGATGCGGAAGCTGTACGCCCTCGCCGCGGGCGACTGCGCCGTTGACAACCCCGATGCGGTCCAAAACCAGGAGATCCTTCTCGGCGGCTTCCTCTACGCTCAGATCCTTAAAGAAAGGATGGACGACCTGCTATCCTATAACCTGAAGGAAGCCCTGAGGGACTATTTCTTCCGGAATAACGCCACAAGCTTTGTGTCGGAGCAGTTTGGAAAGGATTTTCCCATTAAGATCTTCCGCAGGACAAACGAGAATCTAGGAAATACCCTCGAGTACTTCCTCTCGACTGGCAACCTTGTCAGCTCCTCCGGGTTGGATCTTCAGCAAACGTCCGGCTTCACCGTGGTTGCTGAGAAGCTTAACTTCCTGCGGTTCATCAGCCATTTCCGCGCTGTACATCGTGGTAGTTTCTTCGCCCAGCTGAAGACGACAACCGTCCGCAAACTTCTACCGGAGTCATGGGGTTTCCTATGCCCCGTCCACACTCCTGATGGTTCTCCCTGCGGTCTCTTGAATCACTTGGCCCACAAGTGTAAGATCTTAACTGAGCCGGTTGATGCGTCGCAAATACCTCGTCTAGCGGTCGAACTTGGAGCTGTCGATATTTCATCTGCAGCAACCGATGAGAGCGTTGTCGTTATGCTGGACGGCAAGATCATCGGATGGTGCACGCCCGCCGAGTCACATAAGCTGGCCGAGACGTTCCGGCACTGGAAGGTGCTCGGCAACCAAGGGGTGCCAAAGGAGCTCGAGATCGGTCTTGTACCTTCCTCCAACGGCGGCACATACCCGGGTATCTACATGTCTTCTGCGGCTTCTCGTATGATCAGGCCGGTCAAGTATCTGCCTACAGCCACCGAAGATTATGTCGGCCCTCTCGAGCAGCCGTACATGTCCATCGCGTGCACGGAGCAGGAGGTCATTCCGGCCGAGAACAGCCACGTTGAGTTCGACCCTACACACATCCTATCCATCCTCGCCAACATGACGCCCTTCTCCGACTTCAACCAATCACCTCGTAACATGTACCAGTGCCAGATGGGCAAGCAAACCATGGGAACGCCCGCGACAGCGCTACGTCACAGGACGGACAACAAGATGTACCGTATTCAGACCGGACAAACCCCCATTGTGAGGTCGCCCCTGCACAATGCCTACGGCTTCGACAACTTCCCCAATGGCATGAACGCGGTCGTGGCTGTCATTTCGTACACCGGCTACGACATGGACGATGCTATGATCATCAACAAATCGGCCCACGAGCGCGGATTCGGTTGGGGCACTATCTACAAGACCAAAAAGATCTCGCTCAAGGACGACTCCCGGACAAAGGCGACCAAGAACGTGCAGAAGATGTTTGGATTCGCGCCAGGTGCGCCCATCAAGGCTGCCGCTCGCGCCATTCTCGACGACGATGGCCTGCCCCATGTTGGCCAATTGATCCGTGAGGGCGATATCCTGTGCGCCTGGCATACGGTGTCACCTGACTACAGTGGTCAGATGGTCAACCGCGACGGCATCACTCACTTTGAGAAGTACAAGGAGGCCGAAGATTGCTTCATCGACGAGGTGCGCGTTATCGGCAGCGAGAGCGGAAACGAGGTGGCGCAGACCATCTCGATCAAACTCCGCATTCCCCGCCAGCCCATCATTGGAGACAAGTTCTCCTCGCGTCACGGACAGAAGGGTGTTTGCTCCCAGAAGTGGCCGGCTATCGACATGCCGTTCTCGGAGACGGGTATCCAACCGGACGTCATCATTAACCCTCACGCTTTCCCCTCTCGTATGACAATCGGTATGTTTGTCGAGTCTCTTGCCGGAAAGGCCGGCGCTCTGCACGGTCTGGCAGAGGATTCGACACCTTTCCGGTTCGACGAGGAGAACACTGCGGGCAACTACTTCGGCCATCAGCTGATGAAGGCTGGCTACAACTACCACGGCAACGAGCCCATGTACTCCGGTATCACGGGCGAGGAGTTCAGCTGCGATATTTACATCGGTGTGGTCTACTACCAGCGTCTCCGTCACATGGTTAACGACAAGTACCAAGTGCGGACGACCGGTCCCGTCGTCCCTACCACCGGCCAACCTATCAAGGGCAGGAAGAAGGGTGGTGGTATCAGAGTGGGAGAAATGGAGCGCGACGCACTGCTGGCCCACGGAACAGCGTTCCTGCTGCAAGACAGGCTTCTCAACTGCTCCGATTATTCACGATCATGGATCTGCCGGACCTGCGGGTCCTTCCTGTCTGTTCAGCCAACCGTCTCGCCATTCATCGGCAAGCGCAAGGCGGTGACGGCGGTCAGGTGCCGTAACTGTGCGAAGCGGCTCGACCAGATGGAAGACCTGGACCTTATGAAGGTGGACGGCGAGATATGGGAGGACGGGCAAGGACAGCAATGGATCGGCGGTGACAACACGACTACCGTGGTGGTGCCGGGCGCGCTCAAGTTCCTCGACGTCGAGCTTGCAGCGATGGGTGTCAAGCTGAAGTACAGGCTTGACCCGAGGGATGCGGTGAGGAGGGGACCACCGAGACAGAAGACCCTGGAAGGCGTTAAGTCGGCATTGAAACCCATGTCGGCGGGGATGATATCGGTAGCTTAGGGTTTGGTGTTTGGTACATTGTCAAAATGCATGTGATTCAAAGTTCAGGGTTTCCCAGCAAAGGGCAGCGTCGGATGGTACGCATCCAGTGTCCATGTTCTTGGTAATGCTTGGTTGAAGTGGCGTTTGCTTTCACATGTTTCCCATACCAGACGAGCTGACCGGGTTCTCCAGATCTCTCATCTGACTGTCACGAGGGTGACAATGGTCCATGCTGAACGCCCCTGCTATTAGTAGATCTCACGATGAAACGGTCACTCCCGGCCGATACTGGGAAGCACGAGATGGAGGACAAGGATGACATGGTGGCAATGCAGGTAACCGGCAGCTAACACGAATGCCCGCCACAGAAAATGCACAAGAGCAAGGCAAGTTAGATTATGTGACCCTTAAACTCATGCAGTTCACCGCTTTTAGCTTTGCTGCAAGTCAAGGGCCATGGAAGCCTTTGGGAGTAATGTTCCGTTTAGAGACACTGGCATCTCCAGATCTGGACGCCAGTGGGCTTGAGGAAAGGGGCAGGGGAGTGACTGCCATTTATCTGAAATCAAGGCTTCCAGTCGGGTCCCATTGACACGGAGCTGGTATCGTGATTCAAGTTGTGTACTTCATGTGGAAGGAAGGACCAAGTGGTGGTTCTTCTGCGTGGTTGCCCTTTCATCAGCCCTGAGAGCAATCATTACATTCCATTTCACTGCCTTATGTACCTCCTCCACATCCTTGGAACTTCTGCTCCCCTCGGTGTACCTTTTCACTTTTGCCTCCGAAGCAAACGCGCTTACTTGGGCAGCAAACACACGAATGGCACGACACCTCTCGGAGATGGCGGACTGAATCTTCCCACGCTTGACAACTTATGTTCTTGCAACCACAACATTCAGACATATTCGTCTCCCAGTCCTTCCGGAAACTTTCTTAAGTCGAGCATGACTTTCCCGTCCATCACTTCTCCATCCTCGTCTCTTGGTTTCGACTACCTCGATATTTTATCCTCAACCTCCATCGACTCTTGCTCTCCACCACCACTACCACAATTGCACTCAACGGCGACCACCCGCTCACTGTCACCAACAAGCCGTTACATTTATCCCACCATCTCCTCCCCTCTGGTCATCTGCATCACCACGATCAGGTTACGAGTGTGCAGCCGGATCGAACCGAGCTATTGTCGTTGTCCTCCGCTGTAACGCCCCCTCCTCCAGTCCCAAGAACAAGAGATCCCAAGAATCCGTCTCAGCAACGAGCGAGTATGGTATCGGCTGTGTGGACTCTGCTGCCTGCAGCTTTTACTTTCGCCTCGGCGGTGCTGGCCCAGGAACAGTATCCTGGCTACGACTTTGGCCCAGACGTGCACATGCGCCTGAAGCGTCAAGAGACGAAGGGACCATGGATACTCGGAAGCCTCGCCAGTGTGGACGGCGAGCTGCCTCTGCGGAAGGAAATTCGCGACCTGGAGAACAACCGAGACCAGTGGACGCTGTATCTTCTAGGCCTCAGCATGATGCAGTTCACCAACCAGACCGACAACATCTCGTGGTACAAGATCACAGGTACGGCCCTATCTTATATCTTTGCCACCTCTGAGCCTCCTCCCACTAACGGAGAAACAAACAGGAATCCACGGCGTCCCCTTCGAGACCTGGGCAGATGTCGAGCCCGTGGAAGGAAGCGAGCAGACCGGCTACTGCACCCACATTTCCGTCCTGTTTCCGACCTGGCACCGCCCGTATGTCTCCTTGTACGAGGTACGTCCCGTCGCACACCGTGTCTCTCCAGGGTAACTGCCGCTTCCACGCTGACACTTGTTTCAACCCGGACACAGAACATACTCTACAGCAAGATCCAGGATATTGCCTCCCTGTGGCCGAATCAGGAAGACCGGACGCGCTACCAGAAGGCGGCCGCGAACTGGCGCATCCCCTACTGGGACTGGGCTGCCGACCCGCCTGTCGGGGAGAGTGTGCTGCCCAAAAGCATCGGGGGAAATGCGTTTATCGACGTCAGCGGCCCCAATGGGGACCAGAGGATTGCGAATCCGCTCTATAGCTACGAGTTCAAGCCTCTCGACGCTCCGGACTTTCTTAACACTGCCCCGGTAAGTCTATCTTTCCATTCGATTGCCTTTCAATCCTCCTAACGCATCTCAGTGGGATGTCTGGCCCCGGACTGTCCGCGCACCCACAACCAACGACAGCTCCGCACAGAGCAACAATACCTGGGTAGAGAGCGCCCTCAAGGCGGAACTGGGCTCATTGCAGCAGCGTGTTTACAACCTACTCTCCAACTACCCCAACTACACCGAGTTCAGCAACGAAGGTTGGATCCCAGACCAATCCAACAAGTCGTACGACAGCATCGAGTCCGTTCACGATGTAATCCACAACATCGCCGGCGGAGTCGAAGGCCACATGGCATACATCCCTTTCTCAGCCTTCGACCCCATCTTCTTCCTCCACCACGCCAACGTCGACCGCCTCTTCGCCATGTGGCAGGCCCTCTACCCTTCCTCCTGGATAACCCCCTCAAAGGCCATTAGCGCATCATACACCACCAAGGCCGGCGACATCCAGGACTCCAAGACGGCCTTGACGCCCTTCTACGAGAAAGAAGACGGCACCTTCTGGGACAGCGACAGCGTGCGCGACCCCAAGGTGCTGGGCTACTCCTACCAGGAAGTAGCGGGCGTCTCTCTGACGGGCAAGGATCCCAGCAACCACCCGAACGGCAACAACATGCGCAAGGTCCAATCCCGCGTCCGCAAAGCCATCAACAAACTCTACGGCCAGTCCAGCCCGTCCACCCTCGCGCTAAAGTGGAAGTCCCACCCCAAATCCGCCGTGGACATCCCCTTCGCCAAGTCCCTCGTCTCGGACGGGACATACAGGGAGTGGATAGCCAACGTCCGCGTCGACAAGCAGGCCCTGGGCGGCCCCTTCTTCATCCACCTCTTCCTCGACTCCGTCCCCGAGGACAGCACGGACTGGTCCTTCGCCGACACCCTGGTGGGGACGATGAGTGTCTTTGCTTCTCTGCCCATGGCCGGGGTGGAGATGCACAACCACCACATCAGTGGCACCGTGCCCCTGACCACGGCGCTGACGAAGAAGGTGCTGGCGGAGAAACTGGCTGGTCTCGAGGCGGAGGAGATAGAGCCTTACCTGCGCGGCCACCTCAAGGTTGGCATCCGGACCTCGGGCGGCAAGGTCATTGATGCGTATAAGGTGCCGAGTCTACACATCCACGTTGCCAGCTCTGCGGTCAGGGTGCCCGAGGCGGAGGACGAGTTGCCTGTCTGGGAGAACGGGGCGGAGAGCCACTTTGATCTCGTCTGACCGCTTTTCTCTCACTAGATGGATACAAGGTGATTGCCTGGGTTTTCCCTCTGATTTTTACAACGATGGAACCTAGCTACTGGTTACATTTCCTCTCAATGGTGTCTTAGGAGGGAAGGCAAAAGGGTAGGGGGGATATTACCAGGGCTTATTTTTCCCGTTTGACGCACTTGTTTACTTTTTCGTTGCTTTGTGTTCGTTGAGATACCTGCTCTTTACTACGGGGTTCTTCGTTGTAAAGTAATGGACAGTGCATGGTTCAACGGACACAGCTCTCTACAACCATCTGATTACTCCTTTCATTGTGACTTGTTGGTGAACAATGCCTTATGCCGCTGATGGGCGAGTAGAAGACAACAGAAGCACAGTTTCTTTGTCTGATCCCACAACAATCGATTGTTGTCTCGTCTTCTGTGTGGTATATCTGCTTCCCCTTTCGTTTCCAATTCTCTGGGTGGTTTCTCGTTCGCCGTCTGTCTGCTTCCATCGGCATCTACATCCTACTTACTACATCACAGCGATAACCATCTCAATCAACCATCGAACCTGCAGGCATTATCCTCCTCAAACCTTCATCAACAAAGCGCTTCCAGCTCGTCAACATCTCACTACCCACCTTGAAGGTAAGTTTTCCCCTCCCTATCCCATCATCCTTCCACACCCCAAACCTCGCCCCCTATCCAGCTCCCTTTCCTCACACTACTACTTCCCACCATTCCCATTATCACCTCTCCCATCCATTCCACCCCCCTCCTCAACCACACACCCAAGAAACACAACTATGTGTATTTTAACCCCCAAAACCTTCCGCTGTCCCCTCTGCCACAAAATCCTCTCCCCCCAGCCCCTTCCCAGCAAACAAACCTGTCCCCTAGCCCAGGAGGGTAAGATATGTTACCCCGTGCGGCACAACAGGTTGCCCATCGTGCCCGTCGTGGACGAGAGCTTTTTTTGTCCGGGTTGTTACGAGCGGGTGAGGTTGTGGGGCAGGGTGATGAGGTCGGTGAAGAGAGTCGGGCACGGGGTGGGGAGTGTGCCGCCGTTCGAATACTTGGGGAAGATATGGGGGGAGGTTAGGAGGTGGAAGGTGAGCGTTAAGGTTGAAAGGGTGAAGGGGACAGAGGAGGGGGTAGAAGGGGGAGAAGGGGAGGTAAAGAAAGTACGGGGGAGGCGATTTGGGGTCGCGGAGATGAGGAAGCGGAGGGAGGGAGAGAGGTGGTGTTAATAGGAGACGGGTACTGGATATGTGGTAGAGGGCCAGGGGAAGAGAGGAGGGGGAGGGGGACTACCTGCTGGCAGGTAAGTTGATAGAATCATAATGATCATTGTATTCTCGAAGTTATATTGTTTGCAACATATGTGGAGAAGCTCACTGTCCCTGGTATGCTGATATTGTGTAAGTGATCTGAGTAGGTAAGGTGATCTGAGTAGCTAAGCCAAGTGTCGTCTATCGTAAATATACATTACTGAGTGCCTCCGTCGCGAGCCGCAGGTACAAGTTTCCCTCTATCATGTAGCTGAGGACTAGGTCGGATGTTTCTATTCCGGAGACATGTGCTCCCTTCAGGGCGGCTAGATAAACCTGCTGCGTCCATCTTCCAGGGATGTAGGAGGATAGTTTGTGCTGCTGTCCGCGCCCTTGTCCGTTGTAATGGTAAGCATCTGGCAGACTGACTAGGTTGTAGATGTAGATGCCCACTACTCCTCAGCTTCACGATTGTTAGACTTGAAGAAACATTGCCATGTCGAATGTTCATGCATCAACAAATACGTACATCCTGAGAGGAGTTCTATAGTGACCAAGCCCTCGTGGTGAGGCCGAGTAGCGTCCGTTGGGAAGTGGCAGAACAAGAGCTTTGTTTGCCGAGGTGCTAGTTGAAGTAAGCAGGGCTTTGTACCTTGGTCTTTATATTAATGTCGAGAGGATTTTGTATGCATTGTTGCTTGTTGTTGCTTGTTGTTGGATACTTCGTTTCTCGGTCCCTCGCGTATCGTTCTTTGTTTGGAACAAGGTCTTGGTCGTCCTAATAGGGGACTTGTCTTGGAAGACAGGCTCTATTGTACCATTATGCCGGGAGGCATGCACCCCGAGGATATAGTCATGACCATTACCGACCTTCCACGACTCTCATTCCTCTCCTTCCTTCCTCGTACCCATCACACACACACTTACACACACACAAATCCCAGAATCGACACAACTACCACTAACCACATACAACTCACCACTAACAAACCACCAGACCCCCACCACCCAAAAATGTGCTACCATGAATACCCAATCTGGATCTGCCCAACCTGCGGCGCACCCTCGAGCTTCGTCAAGGACTGGTGGCTCCTCGAAGTCGAGCCCAAGCCGACGTCCTCCATGCGCCTGCTCCGCGTCGCCCGCTACACCCGGTGCCACGTCCCTTCCTGCGCCGTCGAGAATAAGCTCGACTCCCTCCACCCGGAGCACGTCCCCGATCAACCCATCGGACCGGCCGACTGCCCGTGCGGTAGTGACTCGGTACTTCCGCGACTGCGCCTGCTGCCGGTACGTCAAGGACCCCACGAACGCGCACGCGCGGGCGCTGATTGACTCGGACGCGTACGTCGTCTCTCCCGGTGAGTATTATCACCTTTCTTCTGGGCCGCCTTGGTATGCGCGGTGGAGGAAGAGGTTTGAGGAGGACGAGAAGGCCATGGTCCTGTATTGCAAGAAGGGGGCGAGGGGGATGGGGCACGATGCGTTGCTGAAGGCCCCTGAGTGTCCTGCGAGCATGAGGTTGACCAAGACGGAGAGGGTTACCGGGTGGCTGTTTGGCGAGGAGAGGACGATGGGGGAGGTGAAGAAGGCGGTTAGGGACGCGAAACGCGAGTTGGGTTACTCCTGCTGGTATGTCAAGTATTGCGTTGGAAGCGCTTCAAAGGGGCGTGTTGCTGGATTGAAGAAAGGTAAGTCTGGGTAAGGGAGGTAAGTCTGATCAAATATGAAGAGATAATAAGAGAGAATCAAGATTCCTACTCTGATCAAGCGTTTGATATGTGATGTTCCAAAGCCGCAATGACTGCCAAATGTTCGAATACTTGGCTGTCTTTGATGATCTGCGTTGAATGAAAGACATGTGCCAAGTAAATAACGAACTTTGAGGCATGAGCATAGCGGTTAGCAGCGAAAGCTCGGTGTGCTAAGCTGGCAGCGCATCGGCCAGTCGTACACTTGCCCATGAACCAACTGCCCAGCCCAGCACTCATAGATCAAGTGTCATGCCCCCTCTTCACCATCGCGTTAAGATGCCTGTGCAGTCTGACTCCTGACAACATCTGTATAGTTTCACAAGCACCGCGGTGCAGCGTCAGACTGTCACTTGGAGCCTGAGTATGGCCACTCCTTGATAGGAGGCGACCTTGACCTGAGCTCCCCTGTGTCATTAAAAAGGCTTCTAGAAACGAACCGTATCGGCCGCAGTCGTTGTAAATGACTGCAAAAAGAAATACGTATGTACAGCTGCGCTAGGAAGAAGTATTGCGATATTTCTTTTGCTGACCTCGTTTCAGGCTGGGCTTCCACTAGGAGAGGCTGTCATAGAGGCGCTCAGCTCGGTGTCCGCATGCAGCTGTCGTCGGTCACCAAAAGGGACGTCCGGTGGCTTCAAGCCTGATATGCAGAGGTTGGAGGTCGTCACACTTTGGAGGTGTTGTCGTCGTCTTGCATGTGACCGTGCTGCGGGCGCGTCCGGGGTTACGGGGTGGACCGGGTCGAGAACAGGTTGACCCCCACATTTTCGATATTTGAGTGGAACCACAGCGTGGGGTCGGGAGACGCCCCGATCGATGAAGTTCATCATGTCGGCTGGGGGATCATTCGTGCTTCATCCGCGGTCGATCGCTTGTGATGCACTCGATGCTTTATCCGTCGTCCGATTGTAAACCAACGTTTTCTGCCGTGTATGATGGTGAAGAGAAGCCGTCGGCCACAAACGAGAGTAAACAATGATCCAAACGGATGGATACAGCGCTCCAGCGCTCCAGGAGTGCTAGCGATCTCCGGGTCTCGATGCGCGTCGGTGGCAGATGCATGTGGCTTCACACCAAGCCTAACCTGGACAGCTAGGTGTCATGCCGCAGGAAGCGCTCGAGAAAGGAGGGGAGCTGGTAAGACAGGTTATTGGATACTGTTGGTTGAGCACCAAGGAGCAGCCCGACATCTGGAACGGGTGCATCTTTTGATGATGCCGAGTATTCTCTCTTGCGGTGCTCCCAACAGCATCCTCGGCTTGAAATGATCCTACACCAGAGTCGTGGTAGTTTGCGGGTAAGCGGGTTGAGAATTTTCAGGGGACCGACCTGCCTCTTACGGGAATAGCTTCCTACTTTGGTAGCTTCTTTGTCTGAAGTTCCAAAGCTCCACGGGTCGTAAGCCCGTATAAGTCATGTTGCCTCCGACGGCCAGCTGACGCCAAGCGGACATGATGAGTTGACCTGGGTGGTGGTGAGCGAGTCAAAAATGCGGCTATGTCCAAGGCTTCAGGTCTTCAGCAGATGCCTGCTACGTAATAGAGCAGCATGGTTGTCGCGGGATGTGGTGATGGATTTGAGGTTGAAGTTGGTCAAGGTCGCAAGATTGATGCGCTAATAATGAAACTAGAGGGTTCCCAGCAAAGGGTCTGACCGGGGGAATTACCACAGCATCGGAGGGTCTTGGTCTGACTTTCACTTTTCCGGTGCGAAAAACTGCTAATGCGACCGCACTGACCAATAGCCGATTGCGCCTGCCATCACTAGCAACTCCCTCAGTCCCTCTTGGCGGCTTCAATCTCTATCTGCCCCACCATCAACTTAGCGGCGGCCGTGTTTCCAACAACCATGAATTGGCGAAACCCCCCCTCCAAGAATCCAAGTGAAGCCTTTGTCAACGTCTGCCCAGGAACTGAGCAACGAAAAACTTACACAACCCACGACATTCGAGCCCTCTGTCGGCCTCTGCCCGTACAATCGAAACTCGAAATACGCCAGCCATCGGGCCCAAACGAACCGGCGGCGACGTCACCGGAGCCGGCCGAAACATCAGAAACACCCAAAGTCCGGGGTCCATTGGACTCGACTCATGCGAATTAATGCTCCGTAGTGATACCACCACGACCTCACACGCTTGAGACATACCGCCTTACGAGCTTCGAGAGCCTCCTGTTTGCTGAAATTCAGGAATCAAGCAAAATAACTCGGCACGCGCATTCGACAGGCTCGAAATAGAGGCTTAGAGGAGCCTTGGCTATCGAGCCATGTCTATGATGAACTCGGCATGGAACGGCCAGGACCACGGCATGCAGGCCGGCCAGGAGGATGACTTCCAACAGTTCCTGGATATGAACGGCATGTCCAACATGGGCGACGGGATGCAGTTCGACTTCGGTCCTGACTTCCACAACGGCAACGGGGCGAACAATCACATGCTGCCAAACCAGCACCAGCACCAGCATCGCCAGCCCTTGGACACGGCCATGTCCGGCACCGACACTCCGGACATGCTTGCGAGGACAGACCCCTCTGGACTCCATCAGATGCCGACCATGTCCTCGGCCGTGTCTTACCAGTCGATCCCGGCCACCATGATACCACCTCCTACGCCTACCGAAGCGATTGTGAACACTATCGATGCTCAGATCCAATTCCTACAGCAGCAGAAGCTGCAGCACCAGCTCCACGAGCAGCAATTGTTCGTCCAGCAACATCAGCAGCGCATCGTGCCTCCGACGCCCCAAAGTCTCGAACTACAGGCAGGCGCCCATCACTACTACCCAAATCCTGGGCCGTCCGACCAGACCCCCCAGCAACAACCCCTAGACTACCGCTATCAGCGATTAAAAGACCAGCAAGAGGTATGTTCTAACGCCATGTCTCAGTCCGATACGGTGTACTGATAAGCCGTCTAGATGCTCTTCACCCCACTGGTCTCACCTGCCGTGACACCCCTCGAGACACACTTCCCTATCGATGCCCAGTTCACCGTCCCGGGTGCTTACTTTAGCCCCCTCACGTCTCCTGCGTTGCACGCCCAGAACGACAATATGGCCTCGTATGAGCACTCCAGGCACGGCTCCATCACCACAAGTCCGGTGAAGGATATGGCAAGCTCACCCCTTTCTGGGTTGATGTCTGGCTCTTCTGTGGAAGCCACGAAGAAAACGAGGAAGAACGCGGCGAAGCGAGGATCCAAAGCAGGTGTGCGACAGTCTCCGATAACGAAGCCACAGCGACGCGGGAAGACTACAACATTGACACCACTGCTGAACGAGCAAGTTCTCAGTGAATTGGTTGAGGCGGCGGAGGAGCAGCAGCAACAACTGCCATTACCCGCCCTGCCGACCTCCTCGTCTGCGACGCCCGGCACCACAGACTCAGAGCACAACGACTCGGTGTCACCAGAAGCCCTCCACGACAGCACGCTCATAGACATGCCGCCACCACCACTTCCCAAACCAAAATCGGCGAAGCCGTCTCCGTTCCTCGGCGCACAAAACCATCCACACCACCTACCGGGTCACGTCATGCTACCAGGCGGCATGCCATCCCCAGCGACGCCAGCTTCCCTTATGAAGCTAAGCTCACCTAATACACGCACAACGGGCAGCAGAGGCGGCAGCCAAGAACCCCACGCAATAGACAACATCGAGAACTTTGAGCTCCCCGACTCGGTCCACTTCCCCAAGCAAACCACGCCCACAGCCGGATCGCGCACACCAGTCCTCGCCCCATCAGGCAGCGCTGGCCCTGGCTCAGCCAAAGCCTCCCCCTTCATCAAGCCCAGGTCCACCTCATCCGCGACCCAATCTCCCCAAATCCTCCCCAACAACAAATCCTCCTCCTCAACCTCCGAGCGGAAAACCCCCCTCCTCGCTGCCCGCTCCAGCACCAACACCTCCTCCAAAAAACGCTCCTCCGTCTCCTCCATCCCAATATCCCCCGCCCTCCTACCCCGGATATCCCCCAACATAAAACCCCTCCTCCCAGGCTCCGCCGAGGACGCGGCCTCCCACCTCCTCGCCACGAAATCCAACTACCAGCGCATCCTAGACGGCAACACCCTACCGGGCGTCTCTTACCCCACAGAACTTTCCACCAACCTCACCTCCAAACGCACCTCGCACAAAATCGCCGAGCAGGGGAGGAGGAATCGGATAAATTCCGCGTTGCTAGAAATGGCCACCCTGCTCCCTGTGGTAAAGAAGGACGCCAAAGAAGAGGCGGAGGAGGAGAGGGAACGGGAGAAGGAGAAAAAGGAGGGCAAAGGAGGAGGCGTGCCGAATAGCAAGGCCAGCACGGTGGAGCTGGCTATCGAGTATATCCGGCAGCTGAAGAGGGAGGTCGAGGAGGCGAATCGGCGGGCGGAGGAGGCGGAGGAGAGGTTGAAGAGCGTGGAGGCGGGTGGTGGTGGGGAGGGATGATACGATTGCGGCAGACGGGAAATGTTCTGATTAGGGTTATGAATAGGGGGTCGCGGCGTCTTTTGGAGGGAGCATGGTTTACTGGGAGGCGCATATATGGTTCGGTATTTTAACCTCGTCTATTGAGAGAGACGCAGCGCCTGCAGGGCTGGAACATAATATGCTGGCCGATGGGCAACAGGCCCGGTCTTGATAAGAACACAACAAGCGTTTGATCAAACAGAGTACTCTGGTCGCAAGATACGAGATGTTATCAGTTGTTTGCCACGGTAATCATAGTGATACTACGGACCGGACTCGAGGAGATATCCCCCTAGCCGAGGACTGCACGTCCCGAGACACGGACTTCCGCGTCCGTAGAACAGCTTAATGAGCAAGTAGTTCACAAAACGCGAGACGCAGCCTTGGACCCAGAGAGTCTTACAGAAGTTGACCGGGTTTCCGTCGGTACGATAATGAGAATTGACAGCGCAACTGGCTCTCCAGGCCCCTTCTTTCCCAAGTTGTAGGACGGTTACGCGCAAGGTGACAACTGGGGCTCTTGATGCCGTATCCCCAAGCTCAAAGATAGAATACCCGCCATACGGCTTAGGTCGTCGAAGTCACGCATATTTGAGGTTCGCATCATGACCCGTGCCTGCGTGTTTCTACCTGCACCAACATCAGACTACGAACGAATGGGACCTGCGAGCGAACCAAGAGATCGACAACATGGGCACCGCGATCTCGGCCGAAGACGCCATCGTACTGAAGTATGGATTCTCAACGCGTGCTGTAATGTGTAAGTGCCTGCGTCTAGCAAGCAATTGTTGTTGTGGTCGACTTGGGTGGCTGTGGAAAATAAGGGGGATTCTGGGATATCAGATTCGACGACAACATCACCACGTAAACATCCAGGCCGGTATTCAGTGACGAGGACAGAAAGGACGCTTTGAAGAGACCCAATGCGGTGGCATAAGAAAACAGTTGTATCTGCCGGTGCGTCCGACGAAGCAGGGTGCGTGAACCCTAAATGCAAGCTTCTAAGGGTTCGTCTCAACCGTCCGTCTGCATATATGATGAGATGGAACTGGCCATGTACTGAATGTACCCAGTATGGACAAATACCGCTGGCATCTCTCATCCTTCTCTCCTCGCGGTTCTTCCTTGAGCTCTCTTCCTTACCATCCTTCCAACACTTGCTGGCAACCACAACTGCATCGAGTCCCCTTACTTCATGACGAGCAATCCTCGTACATTCCTCGCTCATTCTTTGATACTTTCGACTCCCAAGTCCATCTGCGACGCTCCGCTGTCCAAGGCACAAGTACAACCTCGATCGTGTCGCGAGAGCAAGTCGCCGACAAACAACACATCGCAGCGCATCTGGCTGCCGCAGCCCTCTGGACACAAGAGAGGACCACGAGCTCGACCAGCAGCATCCTGACCCCTTTCCCGTCGCGAGATACATACCCAGTCAGAAAAACCACGGTGGATGTCGATACGTGTGTCGCTCGATATCGAACCGCCCTAACCCACACGAGAGGCCTAAGAAACGCAGAAGACATCGATCGCATTATCAGGTAGCACTGGCTACTCCGAGCGCATCGAACCTCGCGACTTTTCGCTGCCTTCATCTTACTCCTCTTCTCAACACAATCCCTTTTCAGGAACTGTATAAACATTCCGGGTCGTCGGCGGCTGTGGCTCCAGAAAGTGGGAGGGTACTAACGCCTTCCACAGAGTACAACACCACCTCGACGAGCTTCGTCTTCGCCGAGTCTCTCACTGGCACTTACCCAACGCTTTCGCGGATCTGTAAGGAAACTCCCCCGCCCTGTGTTCTGAGCGAGTGAGTGAGGACTAACACCGTCCAGTAGACCACAACACCGCAAGCAATGGCGGACTTGGCCTTCGTCGCCGGCGTGGCCGCTACCATTGCCCAGCAGCAAGCCCAGTGCAAGCGGAGGATCATCTTCCACCGACTCTATGACGACGGCGGCATCGACGCTCCCCCGCCCGCCCCAGAACTTAGTTACACCAGCCCGACGAGGACGCCAACGAGATGGCCGTGCAGGCGGAAGCGGAGCTCAGGCGGGCGTCCGGCAGACTCGTGGCAATCATGGCTTCGATTCGGGGGTTGCGGCAGCACTACGGGCCACTTCACCCCAGTCTGGCCGTCGCGACCGGACACTATGAGCTCTGTGAGGGACGGGTGGCCAGGGCCGTGAGGAACTTTGACGAGGCTACGGCGGAGAGGGACGGGTTGAGGACGAACCTCGCGTACCACGTCAACGTCTTCTCTTGGACGATGGACGACGTTTTGCGGGCCCGCCGAGATTATACCACAGCCCGCGGTGCGTATACTGCAGGCTTGACCGGCCTCATCGCCGCCTGTGACAGTGCGGAAGACTTCCCCCGCCCCGAGCTGTTTGACGGAGTCGACCACGTAAGGAACCTCGACCGGATGTGCCAGGCAGCCTGGGCCCTCTGCACAAGCGCGTTTGAGGCCCACCAGCAGGCCGCCGACCGGCTGGGGTTCATCAACCCGGTCCACGGCCTTCCGCGGGACGACGACGACATCCCGGCCAGGTTAGACCACGACTTCGGGTTCGCCCTTTACGATCTGCGACGCTGCAAGGCCCGCTGCGGGGAACTAGACGCCGCCTGCCGGGAGGCGGCGTTCTCGCACTTTCGCACGGGAAACAGGCGAGATGCGGACGAACGTACCGCCTCGGCAGACGAGTATGAGAGGTTTGCGTCTCGGGATCTCGTGATTGCGGAAGAGGAGTGGGCGCGGGCGGCGCAGCGGCTGGCGGGTTCTACCTGGTCTAAGCGATACTGGAGTTCGGGCACCCTGCTCCGGCTCCGGCTGTCGTTCGTCCCATGTTTGCGCCTGACTATGTGGCGGCTGCCGACGATGATGATCCGGCGGATGTGGTGGGTTAAGTCCCTCTGGGCGTCCCTGATTGTTACGTTCAGCTCGTTGATGAGGACGCATACCGGGACCTCCGCCTAGACGAGGTTAAGCAGGAACCCGGAGTAGACGATGAATACCTAGAACCGGAACATAGAGTTGACGACGGATACCTTATTGGACTTGAGGCCCAGGACGAGCCTGCGAACCGGGAGATCAAGTAGGAACCTGGACTGGATGAGAAACACGCCGTTGAACCTGAAGCCTAGGATGAGCCGGTGGAGGGGGAAATTGAGCAGGACCGAGACCGCGAAGATGTAGCTCAGCGATCTCCGGATGCGGACTAGTCCATATCTTCCTCTAGCGGATAGCCGCGGACGAAGCGCCCCCGTGAGGCTGATGGCGACGACGAGGAGTTTGCGCCGCTATGAAAGGTCATATGAATAGTGGCGTCAACTGTCCGTGGCCAGGCCTCCCGGAACCTAAATCGTCGGGCCGAGCACATTGCTGGATTCCGGCCGTAAACCCCGCCCAATGTGCGCAGTGATAGGGGACCTGTGCACTCTCCCCAGCCCGGTATCGCCTCCACGGCGAGCGAGGATGACCCCGAGGCTCTCGTGCAGAACCCTCTGTGGACGTTCGCACTCTTGCCGCACGCCGTTCCACACATGCTAGACGAAGATGCGGACTTCGAGGACCTCTGCTCCGAGTACAATACCTCATGAACGATTTCCCTTCCGTCACATCTTGGTCCCAGAGCATCAACAGCGAGATTCGCTCCGTCCGCTTCGCCTGAGGGCCGGACCACGACCACCAACGCATTGTCATCCGCAACCATCTCATCCATGAGAAGTCCCGATGTCCCATATCACCGACCGGACTGCCCACTAGCACCAGAAGACTCCTCCAAACCAAAAGTAGCGCGTCCCTGCCCGCGCGGACCCTTCCGAGGGCAGGGGAGCTTGCTCAGAAGCAGCCCCAGAAGCTCGAGCGAGCTTAAATCCACCGGCAGCGACCTGGCACTTCGGTCATGCTCACAGAATTCCATCGCGCAGTGCGATACCACCACTACACGCTGGCCACACGAGCTTCCCCGCGACGATCTGCAATCCCGTGCAGGTCATAGCACTCTCAACCCAGCAGCGGCGCGACCATACCCCTCCAACAAGCCGAGCGAGCTCAATATCTCCCCAACGGCCGGAGAGGACGAGCCTAGCCATCGTGTGGTGATTCGCAGCCATCCTCAAGCTTGAAGTCCCTTGAGTCGACATGAAGGTCCTCGACGCGACATAAGCGAACCCAGGCCATGCCCTGGGAGGCTACCGCAGAGGCAGTAGCACCAAAATCACCAACAACACGCCACGACCCCAACCACCAGCAGCCGCAGCCGCAGCAGCAAAATACGCCACGTGGACACCCTCAAAGATCGCTATGAGCAGTAATCCGCTGACGGCGACGACTCCCTGACCGGCATAAGCGGCAAAAGGTCCGCCTTACTACCGCTTCCGTCAGTCTCATTCCGCCCGGGAATGACCTGGGGAGGCCGCCAAGTCTCGACAGTTAGCTCGGGTCTTCATCAGAGCCAGTCATCTCGACCAGAAGATGCGAAGCATGGCCACGTTCATTGCCGGAGGACGCTGGTACGATATCATGATTTATGTTATTAGAAGAAGAAGCAATTTTGGAGCCAGTGATTTGTGAATTCCAAGGAGCTAGGGACTGCCTTACGGCTTATGAGTCGGAAATGATCATGGTTGCCGTTTTATGGCGGACAAGAGGTTCTGGAAATATCATTGGGGGGTTGATAGCGTTAGGACTGTCTTATGAGTTATGGATTACGGATTTAGGAATATAGCATGTTTTACCAAAACAGAATACAAACATAGCCGTCGTGTGAAGAAGTGTTGATGTGTCGTCGTCGCCTACCTGGCTTTTGCCTAGTGATTTCCTACATGATTACGTAAACAGGTTATGAGGTAATGTGGCGTTTTGCTGTGGCGGTAAATGTGGCGCATGACAAGTGGCCTTTTGGTGAGACTAGCTGTTGCCTCAGACAACCGGTTTATCGCTGCCCACTTTGATATCACATCAAAAATCAATACATTTCGTGCTCCGGCCTCCGCTCCTCAGACCGAACCTATCACATCGACTTCATTGTCGCCAGGTCTTAATTGCTGTCGCAGAGCTCTTTGACAGAACTCCGCAGACGCCACTGCCACTGCTCAACCGTCATTGCCAGCGATCAAAGGAAGCCGTCACAAATGTTTGTCGGACGACGTCAGCTTGGCACCTGCTAATTCCCTACGTACTTTGTTCCCTCCGAGCTCCCCGCCGCCAAGTGTACACTTCTTCATCGCACAGCATCAAACATCGACCTTCGTTTAAGATCCGCTCATCTCTACCTTGTACTACCAAGAGGCAGCTACTACAATCTTTTCCATCAGGCGACAAGACAGCCGCAATGTCGGATAGCGAGAGTGTCGAGTACCTGCAAACGGGCTTCGACCCTAAGTCGCTCACAGTCCCTCGTCTGCGCTCCATCCTCGTCGCCCACAACGTCCAATACCCATCCACCGCGAAGAAGCCGCAGCTGATCGACCTCTTCAATGAGCACGTCGTCCCGCAATCGAAGAAGATCCTCGCCGCCCGCGCACGAGTCAAGCGCATGAGCAGGGGCATCGTCGATGCCGACTCGCAGGAATCCGTCCACGATGACCAGGAGCTGATGCCACCACCGACGGTGTCGCGAGCGCGGTCTCCTAGGAAGAGCACCAGGCTCAAGAGCGAGTCGGTCGACCCGGAGCCCGAGCCAGTTCTCCGCGAGAGTCCGCGGAAGAGGCAGTCGCGGTCTGCCAGCGCCCAGGCCGTTGGCGTGTCCGACACCGAGACTAGCACCGATGTGGACGCTGGAACGCGCTCAATTAGGAAACCGCGCCGTGTTATAACTGCCACGACGCCGCCCATTAAGCTTGAGCCTCCTAGGGAGGAGAGCTTCTTCAAGCGCACACCAGAGACGGAAGGCGTGTTTAGCAGCGACAACCCATTCCAGAGCGGCGGCAGCTCACCGCCTGCCCCCTCAAGAACACCGAGCGGTCGCAGGAAGACCACCGGGCCAGAGCCAACCAAACCCAAGACGCCCTCCAACCGCCGCCGCACCGACGGACCCTTCGACTCCGACCTCTACCGCTCTGCAGACGAAGCTATCAGCCAGCGTCTGAGCAATGGGCCGAGAACACCCCAGCCAGATGTAGTCGAAGCGGGCGAAGAGTTCACCCCAGAGGCCCAGCTCGAGCTCCAACAAGAGGAGGCTGCGAATCCACAGCGCGCCCTCCTCGCCCGCGCGAAGCTAGGACCCCCGGCTGTCCGGAAGAAGAAAGTCGGGAATAAGACCGGCATATTTTCATTTTCCCTGGTGCTCACCATTCTCGCTATCTACGCAGGATGGTACCGCCAGGAGAAGATAGCAGTCGGGTACTGCGGCATCGGCCGGCCCGCCGAATACCCCTTCTCGTTTCTCGAAAACATCGACGTTCCGGAATGGGCCGTCCCCATCGTTGAACCGCAGTGCGACCCTTGCCCGCCGCACGGAATCTGCTACGAAGACTACTCCGTCCGCTGCGAGCAGGATTTCGTGCTTAAGCCACATCCTCTCGCTCTCGGTGGATTGGTTCCCCTACCTCCTACCTGCGAACCTGATGGCGAAAAAGTCCGCCGCGTGCAAGCCGTTGCCGACCGCGCAGTTGAAGAGCTTAGGGATCGTCGCGCCAAGTACGAATGCGGCGAGCCCCTGGCCGAGGAAGGCGCACCGGTCGACTCCCCTCTCATCGACGAAGAGGAGCTGCGCGAAACCCTTTCCCAAAAGCGGAGCAAGCGCATGTCCAAGGACGAATTTGACGATCTCTGGACAGCAGCCATAGGCGAGATCAAGTCCCGCGACGAAGTGGAAGTGGTCGACCCCGAGCCCGAGCAGTGAGTTCCCTTCCCAACACCCCTACCTACCCTTTGCACCTGCCCTTATATACCTATCCATCCATCCCATCTCCGTCTTTCACAGCAACTGTAACTTTCTGACACTGTTCCGCCAACTAACCAGACCCCCTCCCGAACCTCTAGAGCCAGAGATCCCGGACGTCTTCCAACCGCGCGGCTATCGTCCAACTCTCTCGCTCGCCTTCCGCTCGCGTGCGCGATCCGACGGCACTTCTGGCTCGCACTGGCGCGACATCGAGTCGGCCTTGGATCTCTAGTCCTCGCCGTCCTCTCGGCCCTCTACGCGCGCCAAAGCTACCGCTCCCACCGCAAGACGGCGGCGCAGATCCCCGGGCTCGTCGACATCGTCCTCGAGCGCCTCGCCGCGCAGAAGGAGCTCGCGTTCGAGGACGGCAGCGACGACGCCTTCCTGTTCCTGCCGAACCTGCGGGACGACGTGCTGCGCAGCCGGCACAGCCTGGCCGAGAGGGAGAAGGTGTGGGCCAAGGTGCGCCAGGTGGTGGAGCAGAACAGCAATGTCCGTACCGGCCAGAGGGAAGGGCGGAACGGCGAGGTGGGACGGGCGTGGGAGTGGATCGGCCCGACTAGCGGCGCGCTGATCACCGACGCCGGGAGCGGGGGGAGGAGGCGGAAGAGCGGCCGCGTCAGCTGGGGGCCTGATGTCAAGGAGAATGATGGCGAGACACCAACGGCGGCGGGGAAGGAGGTGGTGAAGGGGGTCCATAAGAGCTGGGAGGAGGGGAGGCCGATTTATTAATTCTTGGGGACTGTGTGGCTTGATGCCAATGGGTGGTAACTTCTGCTTGCGAGGCTTCTTTTTCATATGTTATTCTGTTTAATGACTTTACTCGGTCTTGTCTTGATACCGCTTTCTTATGTCCTTTGGGTCCGGGGGGCTCTGGGTCTAGGTGGTTAGAGACCACTGGTTGGTGGGTATCTTTGCTAGTGTCACAGACCACATGTCAACACTTACTTGAGTGACAGGAATGCGAACAGGTCTGCAACACCGCGTTATGCTCTGATATGCAGTGTGCGTGCTTTTTACAACTGTCTAATTTCTCCCTTGGGAGCGGATGCAACAGTGAACTCCTTAAAAAGAAGCAATGTAAACAAGGCGATGCACTTATTTCTCCCGTTAACGATACGGTCTGTTATGCAAAGTAGATAGCCAGGTAGATCAACAAATACACTTACAACTGCAATATCCACAATGCCAAACGCCCACCATGGTATCAAAAGTCTATCTATCCTACAGTTCTCCAAAACAACAACACCAACTCCAACCCATGCCGCTGCTATTCAAACACCACACCTCACGCCACACCTTCTCTTCTATTATTTGACCATCAAGTCTAAGGTACATACATCAGCTTCCTCGTCGCATACGCAGCGCCCAGCGTACTCAGCGCCCCGATAAACAAACACACGGCAATGGCATTCGGCCCGTCCGTATCGGCCTGCTCGGAGGGGTGCGCATCGGCCGCCAGCTCGGGCGACTTCCCCGGCTCGAGGACGGCGAAGATGACGGTGCTCATGAACGTGCCAATAAATTGGGGCAGGGTGGTGTAGATGTTGAGAATCCCGAAGTAGACGCCAGACAGCTCGCCCGTGTTTCCGGGGGGTTGATCAGAGGAGGAGTGGCGGGCGGTCCGGTCCTGAAGTTCAATGCTCGAGGCGCCGACAGACAGGCGACGGTAGGACCCGTTCGCCGGCTCGCCGCCGAGCTTGTTCACTTCGATCCCCATGAACGTGGTGGGGGCCCACATCGCGATCGACCACGGCAGGCCGCACACGGCGACGAGCGCGGTGGCGGACCGGAAGCTCGCCGCGAAGGGGGCGAGGAACATGGCGGCCGAGTAGACGAGGTGGCTGCAGAACCAGGCCGTCAGGAGGTCGGGTTTCAGCTTGTTGAACTTCTCGATCCAGGGGGCGATGCTCTTCGGCGGGCGGGCGGTGAAGGTCTCGCCCTGGTCGTCGTCGGGCGACTTGATGAAGAGCGGCAGGATCCAGGCCGAGAGGAAGGTGACGAGGCTGTACACCGTCAGCGCCAGGCTCCCGATGCGGCCCATGTCGCCGAGCGCGTCGGAGGAGGCCTTGACGTCGTCGGGGACGTCGTAGCGGTAGTACGTCTCGCCGACCCAGGTGGAGGAGTAGATAAGGAAAGGGTACCAGCCTATCCAGCCCCAGAAGACGGCCCAGCAGATGGCCTGAATGCGGGGCGGGAGGGTGAGGAGGGTGGAGGAGATTTGTCTGAAGATCTTGAGGTAGCCCATGCCGCCACCACCACCCTTGTTGGAGGAGGAGTGGCGGGAGTCGGATTTGGAGGAGATGAGGATGCGTTCGGAGACGGCGTAGCAGGTTATCGAGGAGGAAATGAGCATGCCCAGGGCGGCGATGGCGGTCAGTTGCTTGAACTGCGTGTCGCCTAGGGTGGGGCCGAAGAGGGAGACAAGGTCGATTGCGCCCATGCCATAGCCTGTTATGTGCCCTACTGAAGACATGCGGCTCGCCCATGCGGCGCCGGATTGCTGTTTGTGCGCTGGGAGGGTGTCTACGATGAGACTCCTTGAGCAGGACATTACTGTATGTCTTGTTAGCATCGCGTTCAACGCGGAGGTCTGATGATCGCTCCCTACCTGCATTAATGGCGAAATCCGTCGCATACAGAGCCAAAACAGCCAGTGCAATAATAGGGACCTTAGCAGTCTCCCTGTCCGCTATGAAGAAAGTGACAATCTCCTTCGTGAAACCCAAACAGATAAGACTGCAGACAACGACCAGTGTGGCAGCCATAATGATCGGTCTCCTCCGTCCCCATTTCGACTTTGACTGGTCCGATATCACTCCAATGATCGGCTGCACTATCAGACCGGACAAAGGGCCCGCTATCCACACCACCGACGTCTGTCCTTTCGTCAGGCCGAGAGACAAGAGATACTGCGTGCAGTAAGTCATTTCGATGCCCCATGTAAACGTCATCCCCACCGAGCTGAAAGTGAGAAGCATCATGCGCATCACCTCGGAGCTGCCCTTCACCGAGGGCTGGCCTGCCCAGCTCGACATGTTGGCTCGATTGTCGTTGAGGAATGGTTGATCTGCTTCGTCGTCTATTGCGTTATTGCGGTCGTCCTCGCGGTGGTCTTCGTTGCGCCAGTGGTCCCCCTGCCTGTATCCGCCCTGCTCCTCCTCCTCTTTCAGCTTCACCACCGCTGGCTCTCTCGTGATGTCGTGTTTCTTATCCAGGCGACTATTGGCGGAGGCGTGTATTTGGGCGGGTTGGAAAGGCGGAACTGCGTCATCGCGATACATGTCAACATGTGCTTGTCCTCTCGAATCCATTCTGCGGCCATCCGCACGCTATTTGAAGTCTCGAAAACAATCTTTCCGCCAAGAAGGCAGAGCATACGTGGCCCTCGGCCAGGGGGGGCAAAGGAACTATTTGAGCATATATGTCGCTCTGTTCTCTTACCAGCATATGAGCTTCAAGGTTGGCGTTATGTCACGCCGGTTGGCAGTGACTAACACGCTGGGGAAGCCAAGCTTGGCGATGAAAGAAGTTCGAAATTACAAGTCAGATACGGCTTGGTTTCGCTGCTCCTGCCGTGACACTGACAAAGACGGGGCATAAAAGGTGTCTGAAACGAAACAATGGCAACGTGATAAAACGTGGCTTGTAGATGTCGTGTCGCTTATCGGGGGCACGCGAGCGATGATCGTGATGTGCGATACGAGACCAGACGAAAAGGGGTTAGATAGAGATAGATAGCTGTTGACATACCGTTCCGCCCAGCCAGGCTCTCCAGAGACCATTATCTGTACACCCTGCGCTCTATTTTTGCCAGGTACAAATTGCTGGGTGGGGGGCCTCATCCTTTGGCTTGGTACTCGGTGTGATTGGTGCCGAGGTGTGCTGTGCCCTTAATATCCAGCATCCAGCGAGCTTCTTCATCATTTTCTACTCCTCAGGTTTAGAGAAGAATGAAATTTAAGGTCAGGTACGATCAATCACAAAGTCGATCATGCACGATCAACTTGCTGCTAGCATCAGATATTGACGGCAGGAGAATCCGACTATAAGTCTTGGCAGGCACATAGAAGGGTTAGGGTTGACCCCACCACCGATCGTCATGGAGGGGCAGATTTTCTCAAAGATACCCGGTGCCGGTGATGCATCTTCGATCGCATATTGAACTTGAAGCCCCACGTCGCACCCAGTCATACCTCTCAACAGCTTCGCTATTGACCACGGCATCCTGCTACTTACCAGCTCGGCGGCTATACCTCTCCCATATCGTCAATTGACTGGATACGCTCGCGCCACGACATGCAAGTACCCCTCTCCTCCCCTGTGCTCGCCTGTGCCAATGGGTGCCTTACTGGGCCTAACGCCTCCCGGTCGCACGCCGTGTGTCGTCGAAGGGCGCATTTGGTCAAGATCTAATGCCATAGCTTGCAGCTGCACTCTTCCTTCCCGACGACAAGGTCTATCTGACTTCGGACTCTACTCCTCAGCAGTAGCTAGCCTCGACTTATACCAGCAGACCATTCCATACGAGTCATTGTCGCAGCCATGGATCTCGTCAACCAGTTAGTCTTCTCTCTCTCATGACGCGCCGCCTCTCAGGACTCTATCCCCCGCCTCTCCGTCTCTCCTCGCCGCCGTCTCAAGCCATGGGCGACCTACTAACCCTCAAACAAAGTCTAGAAGGCCGCCTCCTATTCGCGGTGCCCAAGAGTGAGTCATTCCTCCTTCCCCTTGCCGGTCTCCCGTCCACTGACCTCTCCCTCCAGAGGGCCGCCTCCTCCAAGCCTCCCTCAACCTCCTCGAAGGAGCCGACATCCAGTTCCGCCGCGAGAACCGCCTCGACATAGCCCTGGTCAAGAACCTGCCCATCGCCCTCGTCTTCCTCCCCGCGGCCGACATCCCGACCTTCGTGGGCCAGGGCCGCGTCGACCTGGGCATCACGGGCTACGACCAGGTGCAGGAGCACGACGCCGGAGTGCGCGCCCTCGCCGCCGCTGCGGGCCTGAGCGCAGACGACCGGTCGGCGGCCGACAGGCTCCAGGGCTGCGAGACCCTCCTCGACCTCGGGTTCGGCCACTGCAAGCTCCAGACGCAGGTCCCCGCCAAGGGGAAGTACGTCGAGACGAAGGACCTCATCGGGAAGAACATCGGCACAAGCTTTGTGAGGCTCGCGGAGGAGCACTTCGCTAAGCTCGAGGCGGAGCAGGAGGGCGTTACGAACGGGGATGTGGCGGGTTGGAAGCTCAAGACCAAGATTATCGAGCTCAGCGGGAGTGTGGAGGCTGCTTGTGCGCTGGGCGTGGCGGATGGGATTGTTGATCTTGTCGGTATGTATCTCCCTACTCACCCCCCCCACCCCCCCCCCCCCGATTTCTTTCCTCCCCAGCGACGGGGAAGATAACTGACTTTCATGACAACCAGAATCCGGCGAGACAATGAAGGCCGCCGGCCTCAAGGCCATCGACACCGTCGTCGAGTCCTCCGCCATCCTCATCCGGAGCCGGAAGCCCAGCAACCCGGACGTGGTGGAGCTCATCGCGAGCCGGATACGCGGCGTCATCACGGCCCAGCGCTACGTGCTGTGCCAGTACAACATCGAGCGCCGCCTGCTGGACCAGGCCAAGACCATCACGCCCGGCAAGCGCGCGCCCACGGTTACGAGCCTCGAGGAGGACGGCTGGGTGGCCGTCAGCTCCATGGTGGAGAAGAAGAAGATCGCGCCAGTCATGGACGAGCTGACCAAGGTTGGGGCGACGGATATTTTGGTCTTGGACATTCACAACAGTAGGACGAGCTGAGGGAGCCTTGAGAAAGGAGAGGGACGGGATAGGGGTTGGGGAAAAGTCTAGATTCTTCTAATACCCGTGTTATGTATCTTTGGCTTTAGATATTGGGCTGGATTGCGAAAGACAATAGATGAGAAATGGGAGGTTTTGCAACTTGAATTGCTATTATTGCCCTGCTATCACCGGAGCATTGGCGACTGTTCAGACCTTGGAAAGGGGAAATACTCTTTAAATCTATTCTACTGTACAAATCTAACTTCAGGTAACAAATACCTCATGACCACTGCCGAGCCGCGTACTGTCGCTTGTTCATGTATTCTTCCTTCGTCAGCTTCTTCCATCTGCCTGCCGGTCATTTGGCAGCACTTGCTCTGCTCCTGTGGGCGAGCTAGTCGAGGAGAGCGATGAAGAATAAGGCCCCTCGACCAGGGGCAACTGGTTGGCTGGGGAGGAGTCGTCGCGGATCCAGGCTGTGAGCCCACGTTCCCACACCTGGTTCGCTTCGTACTCGAGGTACTCCGCCGCTGTGTTGAAGGGGCCGATGTCACGGAGGAGGTTGCACACCATCTGCTTCCAGAGCTCGTATGCGTCCGTCGCGTTCCGCATTGCCTCCGTCGTGTTTTCCCTGGTGCGGATTTCGTGCGCGGCCTGCCTAAACCTGAGAATGGTCCAGTACAAGGGAAACTCATTGATGACCGGATCGTGTAAAACCTGGAGATGGCGAATATTATTCGTCGAGTTCCCATGGATGGCAGAGCGTAGGCCACTTGACGGGTTCGCTGTGATGCCCGACATTACCGGGAGTGACGCGGATGCCCGTGTAAGGTTCGAAGTATGCGTTAAATGCCTCGGCGGCAGTTTTGAGGGAGTGTCGGCGTGCCTTGACCAAGACGTTATGGACCTGAATGGCGGTGCACTGTAACCTCTCAATCTACGTCAGGCGGCAAGCCGTGGAAAGCGGAAGAGGCAATCAAGGGCCGGCCGAATCCGTCAAGCGCAGGTGCTACCACCGTGACTGCTGGGGCTCGCTGTAGTGGGCGGGCATGTATGTACCTCCGTCGCCGAAGAACACTTCGCTGTGCTCAAAAGCTTCTTGCATGGCGGATTGGACTTGGTTGCTTCCGGCGGTGAAGCTGTGAGTCGGCTCCGGGGTTTGCCGGTCACCGACTCAGTAGAACCATATGTTGTAATCTGGGGCCTGCTGGCCGTTGCCGGCGCCGGCCTCTCCATTGCCGCGTTCGTCCCAGGGGTTCATTTCAATGCTTTTGGAGATGTCGAGACTGTTGTCCAGGCCGTGTTGGGCAAGGACGGTGTTGTGTGCAAGGTCCCCGACGGTCACACTTCCTTTTCTTTGCCTTGCATGCGTGGCAGCAGTCGCGATCAGCCGTGTTCAATCCGGTACCAGCAGGAGGGGCACTGTCTGAGCCACTACCTGATCCATAGCCTGAGTCGGAACCTGGGGTATCAGCTTGGACAGGTGTCTGAGCTGAAGTTCCGTTTCCAGACTGAGGACCAGATTGATCTTCGAAAATTGCCGGGAGGCCAGGGCGAGGAGGACCCCCTTTCTGCCCCTGAAGGGTACGTGCCTTAATCTTGGAGTTAGCTGACTGTGTGATTATACAACGGTGTGGTTCACTTACCCATGCAGACTGCTGTTCGAATGCTTCGCCGGCTCGGGTAGGCCATCAGTTGCACGTCTTCGACCTTACGGAGACGAATGCCGATAGACCGAAGAGTGCGTCCGAGTTGTTCCGCAGGTCGACGGTTTGGGTGTACGTGTGTTGTTCTTCAACGGAGTCGAGGCGCTGACAGCCCGCTACTTCTTCTTGCCACGATAGGAGGTGAATCTGGAAGAACTCTCGGTCGGAGGCGGAAAGGCGGTCACCAGGACCTTGGTGAAGACGGTATCGTCTTCGAGGATCGTCCAGAATGATATGCTTCGCCCCGAGGCATGGCAATAGAGGCGTCGAAGGTTCTCTTGTCGAGGGGGAAGACGTCGATGATGTAGATCTTGTTTGAGGGCGGTATATATATTTCGACCAGGCTGATGGTGCCGTTCCGAGAGAGCTCAACAACCTCCAAGTCCATGAATAGACTCGCCTCTTCCTTGGGTATCTGGGCAGCATCGTTGAGGAAGCCGGCTAGTCGCCGTAGCCGTTGCAGTTGTTGTAGGAAGCTTATGAGGTCTTCCACACTCCTTTCGCCGCACTATAGGGTTAAATCGCTAACAGAACCCCATGCCTCCGCTTCGAGTCGATGAAGATCAAGCGAGCTCGTTGATGGCCGGAGCTGAATTATAGCTCAGAAGACTTCCTGCGGCGTGGTTGTTTCCCGTGGACGTATGCAGAGGTAGATTATCTGGGCCAGACGTACCTGTCGGTGGCCTATGCCCCGGGCTAAACCCCTGAGCGTTCGCAAGGGCGGCGTGATTGATGTTTGGGGCGAGATGGCCAAACCCGTGAGCGGCATGAGCAGAGACAGGAGCAAGATGGTGGGCCTCGAATGCGCTGGTGTCCAGGGCCCAGGCTGCCTAGCCCTGCAGGTCGAGATCCTTCACGCGGTTGACTTCGTCCCGTAGCACGGGGTGGGGGAGTACTTCCGTTCGGTCCCAGGCGGAGATGAGTCCAGCTATCCCTGTTGCATACGCATAGCGGGCTGCACTATACTGCTGGCGGGCCCGTATCGTCGTCGTCCATGGTCCATGAGAAGACGTTGATCTGGTGGAAAGTAGAGAAATCGCGGCAAGACATATACCATTGCAGTTAGAGGACGTGTACCTTGGATGGCCTTGATAGTCCCTTGCAGGCTAGTCCAGATAGCCAGGCGGAACGCCTCCTGTTCAGAAGGCGCCCTTCGTAGTCGACGTACATGTCCCGTGGCTTGAAGCGGAACTGTTGTGGCTTGGCTGAATGGTGGTAATCGTAACGTCGGCGTGACCCCAGGCTCGTAGGCCACGGGCGTGTGCCTCTGGGTCGTATATGATGCTGAGTGTTTGTCAGAGCCCTGGTCACCTTGGCCATGCTTTGAGAGGGAAGGCAAGGGAGGACTCACATGAACTAGCGAACACAGAGATGTGCGGACTGTCCCGTTCTGCATCGTCTATAATGGTGAGTGCTCGTTAGAACCTTGGTCATGCACACAAGCCAGCCTTTGAAAGACCACGTTCGAACTGGCAGGAGAGTGAGGACTCACGGCGATTACCGAAGACAGAGATGTACGGACTGTTTCGTCCGTACCAGATCTGTCGGTTCATCGTGTCTCGGCCGGGCTTGATTACCGGCTGATGGAGCTGGTGGTAGAGTCCGGTCTCGCTGAAGAAGTGAGCCGGCCCATCCACATTCTACCTCTGGAAGGTAGAGGCCTTAATCTTGGGGTTAGTTGACTATGCGATCACGTAACGGTGTGGTTCACTCACTTGCGGAGGAGGCTGCTGGGCATTTTGCTGACCTTACGCCGGCTGCTGACACTGGGCAAGCTGCGGAGCCGGAGCAGGCTGCGGAGCCTGGGTAGGCTGCTGCTGAAGCTGATGAGATTGGGCGGGTTGTTCCAGCTGGAATTGCTGTTGGTAATGGTAAGCAAGATATCCTGAGAGGGAGGGTAATGTGAAAGGGTTAGGTGGACTTACGCCGACAGGAGCCGCGTCCCAGTTGGCCTGCTGGTGTGGCTGAAACTGGGACGGCCGAGGTTAGAGATGGGCCATGTGCTGCTGAATCTGCTGCTTGTGACAATGAGTAACATATCCTGAGAGGGCGGGCGACGAGAAACGATGGGAGTGGACTTACATTGTTAGGATCCAGCCGCCCAGCGGCACTGAACCACTTGCCGGCCTGGTTCGTGGAGGATGTCATTCATGATAGGAATGGGCCGCGAAGCATCGGATCTCGGCACAGACGAGACAAAACATATCTGTAAGTTGATGTATATATGAAAAACGACAATAAAAGCGTAAAAGACAGGATTAACGTTGACGCTGATAATAAGCTCCGTGGATGATGAGCATCGCTGGTACCAACAAGACCAAAAAGAGTGGTATGGTTGTTGTGATGATGATGAAGAGAAGAGGAGGAAGAGGAGGAAGAGGCAGAAGAGGGAAATGGAGGGAGTAGAGAAATTCTTGGACGGCTGGGAAAGCATTTGCTGTCATCAAGGTTTGATAGAAGGAGACACTTGTCCAGGGACGGATGAGGGAGGCGTGGCTGCTTCGAGGAGTTCGGTCTCTGGCAGAGTTGGAGGTCCTCGGTCCTGCCACTGAGGTGGTGGTTGCCTTTTTGGATCTGTAGACACACCAAGTCTGAGGATCTCTTGCCTGATGTGGTCGACGGGATGGGCTGATGCCTGAACTGCGAGTACTGCTTTCTCGATCTCGTCTTCGGGGACTGGAAGGGCAGCCATGTCAGCGCGAGGTCGGAACTGCTGAGGCAACATCGTCGACACTGCCCACTGGGAGGGCATCGGGGCGGTCGATGAGCTGCTTCCAATAGGCTTCTCACGCATCATTGATACAGGCAGGTCACGACACTTCAGGATGCTGCTAGAACAGTAAGAAGCCGCAGATCATCAGACAACCAATGTGTTCTATCCCATTGCTCCTCTAACGCTTGCTCTAAGTATGCCAAATGACAACCCGTCCATCGACGCCGCTCGCTGCACGATCTGTCAGTCTCCTTTTCCAAAATATCACAACACACCTCGTCACTTCGAGAGGAAGACTCACTGCTAAACTTGCTCACCGCCCCACCAGCACTGTCATACGCCCTAAGCGTAGTAATCGTATTCTGATGCACAGTCTTGAGCTGCGTATCGTCCTTGGCTTTGCCCTTGAGATCCATCTGCCTGAACATGTTGAGCGCCGACTCCTCCCGCGCATCACCCAGCCCGGGGCGGCCCTTGCTCTCCAGGGTGCCGGCCAGCTGCCACCCCTGCTCCCCGCCCTTGAAGCGGAAGGCCTCGCAGTCGTAGCCCGCGGCGATGATCTCCGCCTCGCCGTTCCAGATGAGGCTCATGAACGGCAGCAGCTGCGTGTTGATGCTGATGATGGCCTTGGGCGGCTGGTCCGGCCCGCTCGGGTAGACAACGGTGATGCTGCTGTCGTGCGCCGCGAAGGCGAGCGCGTCGCCGCTGGGCGAGAAGGCGACGGAGTGCACCCAGCCGGCCGAGTTGTTGAGGTACTCTCCGCAGACGGTGTTGAAGGGCAGCCTCTCGCCCCAGACGCCGGGGGCGGGTTTGGGGTCGACGCCCTTGATGAAGCTCGAGAAGACGCGGGCGTGGGCATCTGCGGATCCGGCGGCGAGAAGGACCGAGTTGGGGTGCCACGAGACGGTGGTGACAGTGCTGCGGATGGGCTTCTTCAAGTGCTTGGACACCCACCAGTTGTTCTCGTCTTCGAAGTAGCACACTGCGATGGCGCGGTCGCCGGATCCAACGGCAAACTTGGTCTCGGAGGGAGCCCAGCGGACGAAGGTGGCTGCGCGGTTGATGCGGAGGAGGACGAGGGTGGGCTTGTAGCCTTCTGGTGTCGGTTCCCAGACGAAGGCGTTGCGGTCTGCATGCGAACCAGTCAGTCGATGTTAGGTAGAGTAGCAAGGAGGTTGGTAACGGACCCTGAGAGCAGGACACAATGCGGCCCGAGTTAGGCGCAATGTCGACGCTGGTGACGGTCTTGTCGTGGGCCTTCAGCTCGTCCTTGAGCTTGAAGGTATTCCCGACCTTGCCGTAGAGCTCGACGGTGTTGTCGCGAGCAACAGCCAGCGTCTTGTGATCGGCGGTGAAGGCATGGTCGGCAATTGGGTTGTGGAATAAGTGGTGGACCTCGGGTGCAGCCATCTTGACGGGTGTATTAGGGCGATAGGAGTAGCTCTCTACTACCGCTATTTGTCGTGTGAAGTTGTCTTGTGAGCGTTGTAAGTTGGCATGTTTCGGAGTCTTAGCTGCAATGCGGGGAGAGGTTGTCGTCACGATAGGCACCCAGACCCCTGGAGATGTGGGGTGTGGTTCTATGGAGTGGAGTCGCGGAATCCTTGAAGCTTGGACTTCCTCCGCATTCAACATCTGCGATACAAAAAAGTCACTACACAGTACATCAACCGCCATCATACCACACCACACAACACGACTCCAATTCCACACGCAGCACCCCCGTATAGCAATCTTCTGCACCGCAAGCATGTCAACAATTCCAAGTCGCGGCCCTCCTCCGGCGGGCCTTCCAGCAAAGGTCGCGCTCGTCCCCCCAAACCAGACGTGAGTCTCCCGTCAACACCTCGAACTCCGCCTGGCCATGAGCTAACCCTTGCCCCCAGCCTCTACGTTACCAACCTCCCCTCCGCAAAGATCCAGAAGGAAGACCTACGGACAGCGCTCTACATGCTCTTCTCCACGTACGGCCCGGTGCTGGACGTCGTGGCGCTCAAGACGAACAAGATGCGCGGCCAAGCACACATTGTCTACCGGGATATCCAGACAGCAACACAAGCGATGCGGTCACTAGACGGATTCGAGGTGTTTGGGCGGAAGATGGTGCGTCACTGAATTGCAGACTATAACTCTCCTCGGCAGCATGCTAACAAAGCCAGAAAATATCCTACGCCAAGTCCAAATCCAACGTCGTCGCCAAACTCGACGGCACCTTCAAGCTCCCCACCACCGCAACCGCCGGCCACGTCGAAGTCACAGACCTGCAGCAGAGCATCTTCAACGCGCCCGTACCCGGCCAAGCGGCGCCAGCCACATCTGGCGCTCCGTCCACACTGAAGCCGGCGGAGGACGCCGCATCACCCGCCAGCAGAGGCACGAAACGGCCAAGAGACGAGGAGGAGGACGAGAGCGATTCGGACGTCGCTATGGAGGAGGACAGTGATGATGAGTGATACCCGGACCGCATTGAGGTCAAAATAGAGATGGGAACTGAAGACGTTGAGGCTTCAGTCGAGGGCCATCTCCTTCGGCACCCACAACCCAACACAACCACCCACGAGCCCCAGCCAAACCATCAGATAATCCTCCTTCGAGCAATCGAAACTGGTCATGGCCTCGCCCAACAGACAGGGGTGGACGAAGAAGCTTGGAACACCCGTGATGGGGTGATGCTGTGCATGTTGAACAATCGGTTTGTTAGCTACTAGACACTTCTCGAGGATGCAAGGGAACCACTAGTTAACTTGTCGAAAGCAGAATGAATGAGACAATAAACATACGTCAGCCGAGATACCGCCTATTGGCCCCGCGTTGCGCAGGCCGTCTTTGTATTGCTCCGGCACCAGATGGCGGAAGACAGTGTCGATGTTGAATGCCGGTTCGTCTGGTGGCAGGCCGTGGAGCGTGAACCAGAGACATGGACTTCGATATGAGGGATGCAGGTGGACTTCGTAGGTGACGTAGGGGACTCGTTGCGGAATCACTTTGGGTAGTGCGGCCTGGGGATGTGAGTTGTTCTATTTCAACGACACTATAGTATCCGGATCCTTACTGTGTCCTGGTCCTCGGATTCGAGCATCTGCTCATCCGCTTCTATGGGCGCTGGCTCTGTATCATCATGCGCGACACCGAAGGACAGCTTATCCAATGCTGCCGATAGACCGCTGTCGTCAAGATTCACCTCAAGCGGCTTGACAATCTGTATGTAAGTGCTATATTCGGCTGCGAGCGTAAATGCCATGATGAGAGCCGTGTTGACCCTGAGCTTCCACTGCCGTCTCAGGGGCCCGAGCTCGGCTTGGATGTACTTCCTGTCGAGGTGGTGACATGCCTCGGAGAACTCTTCTGGTGTGAGGAAGGGGTAGTTCCGGAACTCGGATGACTTCTTGTAGCCGGTGGCCATTTCTGTGATGTTGAATCAAATTCTATATATTTCCTGCCCGTGCTGTCTGTCATTCGTCAACTCTCTCTCGTTTTCAGGATCTTGAAGTAGTCGCAGGAACTGGCACTTGAGATCTACCACAGTACAGCCAAATATTTGTGCTGACTAAGAAGATCGAGTCTAAATGCTCACCTTGCTTTTTCACCCGTACACCTTTTCACCTTGATCAATAGTATGTCAACTTGAAACTTGCGATTTTCTGGAACATGCAACTTTCCTTCTCACCAACCAATGCAGCCTCCCAGCAGTCAAACAGCCAAACCGCCAATCGGGCTGCGACCACTCCAGATAAGCTAAAATTGCACCCATCTTCGATTCAGATTCGATTCATGCTCCGGTTGTTCTGTTGTTCGCATCGTTCTCGGTTCCTTCGGGCGGAGAAAGTCTAGGCCTTCTTGGCCCTGCGTCTTCCCAAGCTAGCTCGGAGCTACCCTGGAGCTACCACAGCCACCCACACATGCCAGCGCGACCTCAAGTGAGGAACAGCTGTGACCTGCCGCTCTTCAAGCAACCAACATCCACTCGTGCTAGCCAGGAGCCAGGCACGGTGCCCGGAGAGATGGATGTCATTTCCTCTGAACCCTAAAAGTGTCTCGCAAAGGTGGCAGCACCACTTCTTCCCAGCACCCAGGGCCGGACGGGTGAGATTAGATGTGCGGTACATGCAGAGTCTCAGAGGGCTACATATGCCCTGGAACTTCCCGCCTCCTCTTGTCCTACCTACGTACCTCGAAATGTTCTGAGACTCTCTTATTGTCACCAACTCTTTTTCACTTTAACCAAACTGCAAGCCATGCTGTTCCCTTGCAGCGCGCTGACTACAAATATGCCTTCTTGGCCCTCGTGCTGAACACCGTGATATGCATCTCTCATATACTCTCCTGGGCCCAGTCAGGGCAGCAAACCAAGGGTCCCTTCCATAGAGGTAGTCCTCTGGCCTCGCAAACTACCCTCACACTTCACGAGACTATACTCTCCTCTAGGTCTAGTCGCTAAACAGCACTATAAACCCGACGACCATGTTCCTCGCCCAGCTCCTTCTCACCCTCCTCCCTCTAACCCACGCCCTCCCCAACTTCTCCTGCATCTGCGAATCCAGCAACCTCAACGGCTGCTCATCCTCCTACTCCTGCCGCCTGAACAAGACAGTCGACTTCTTCAAGACGCCCGTACCGGACTGGGTGACCGACAGCGAAGAAACCCTCTTCATCAACACCATCGACGACGCCGTAGCCGGCCTCCTCGCCCCTCCCTTCTTCACCCTGGGCCGCATGACCTGGGAGGCCACCATCGCCTGCGACGACGACGAGGGCGAGCTGACCTGGTACCACCAGCTCAGCCAGTGCCGCGGGGGCCGCATCCCCGAGACGAACGAGACGCGCCGCCGCTACCACGGCTGGGCCAACCTCGGTTTCCACCCGCTGGGGAACCAACCGGGGACGTGGCTGACGCAGATCATCGGGGAGATCGCCGACCCGGAGGGGGAGGACGACAGCCACCTCATCCACGCCACGTGCGCCGACACGGGCCTGTACGTGAGCGTCGACTATATCAATGCCACACAGCCGTATGACCCCCGGTTCTCGCCGCAGGGGGAGTGGGGCATGTTGTACCTGTATGGCAGCGAGCATGTATACCCCGTTGGAGGGTTGGGGGTGCCGAGTTACAGGACGGATGGAGATTTGGTTGATAACGGGGTCGAGTTGAACTGTACAGGGCACGATAAAAGTGGGCGGGTGTGTGTTGAGCCGAAGTGCTTTGAGCCGGCGAATGTGACGCATTATGACTGTCCTATCGGGAGGAAGTATGGCGTGGGAGGTCTGAACTGCTCGAGGCGGTATGCGGCTGTTGAGGAGAATGGGGCGGGCATGGGAAGGGGAGCAGGGGCTGTGGGAGCGATTGGTGTCGCTGGACTGGTGGCCTTGGGACTCGGTCTGGCTATGTAGACGGGCGCCAGAGAGAGAGACAGGAAAAGAGAAGGAATGATGGATCTGTGTAGGACACTCCGAGTGATGATTTACGTGTGGCTGGTTTTCTGGGACATCATTGCATACGTTTGGAGTTGGCGGCATATTGGACAACATTGAAAGGAAGACATCCGGACAGAGGCATAGCAACTTCTAGGTTGCAGTCACAAAAAGTGTAATTAGCTTATTATAGTAGTGTAATCGTTTAATACCTATTTTGTACGAACCATCCTCGAAAGCTGCTGTGGTTGTCTAACATTCATTGAAGATTCAGGGTCCTCGAGTTGTCAGGGGTACAGTACGGAAGTACATCTGCGGACAGGGGTCTTGGGAGCTTGCAGATCCGGGAAAGCTGCAAACACTTCCTTTGCTCAACCTGGCCTCTTGTTCCACACTTACCACTTCTTTCTTTCTTTGCCAGCTTCGCCTGGATATAATTCAGCACAGCAGTTTGTTGTTTTGGGCGACAGTGCCTCACCTAGCTAGGTAGCTCTAATTGTACAGCTTGAATGAACTTCGGTCCGCAAACGGCATTGTGGAGTGTTCTGTCGAGTCGCGTTTAATCGCTAAACGGACGTCATTGCCGCACTGCCCACATATATCTTACAGCCTCTCGACACCAAACCTAGCTCGACGACGACAGCACCAAGGACGCGCAATGGCTGCTCCCCATTGATCAACACAGGTCAGATATAACGACTATACTACGATTGTCCCATACGACGCTCAACAGCAGCAGGCGACACCGATGCGCTAGCGCTCCGGCAAAACCCCACAACGGACACGATGTCCTTCAACGTCCCCAAAAACGTCCCCTCCTTCACCAACCCCCAGCGCGAGCTCGAGGACCGCCTATGGCCCTCCAGCGGCGTATCCTCGCGGCACAGCAAGCTCGGCTCGAAAGTAGGCGGGCTGCTGCACCCGGAACGCGGGGCGACGCTGCCCATGTACAAGGACAAGCCGTACGGTTACCCGGCCTCGCAGAGGGCGCGGCCGGTGTACCGGCGGAAGCGGACGGTCGGGTTCTTCTTTTTGGTGGTGGTGCTGTTTATGTGGTTCTTCGGCGGGCTGAGCGGGCACAAGGAGACGGTCCGGGGCAAGGTCAGGGGTTGGGGCTGGCTGAAGGACGACAAGGGCGTGGCGAGGACGCAGAAGGACTGGACGAGGAGGAGAGAGAGGGTCGTTGAGGCTTTTGAGCTGAGTTGGGATGCTTATGCGAGATATGCTTGGGGTAGGTTGGACTTGACTGGTCAGGGAAGAAGGGAAGATGCTAACAAGTGCACAGGGTACGATGAGTTCCATCCGGTCGCAAAGACGGGGAGGATGATGGCGCCCAAGGGACTGGGTTGGATCATAATCGACAGCCTGGACACGATGATGTTGATGAACCTCACAACGCGGCTGACGCACGCGAGGGAGTGGATATCGAACGACCTGACCTGGGACCAGGACCAAGACGTCAACACGTTCGAGACGACGATCAGGATGCTCGGCGGCCTGCTGTCCGCGCACTACCTGAGCACGGAGTACCCCGACATGGCGCCGATAGCGGAGGACGACCCCGGCACGCCCGGCGACGACCTGTACATCGAGAAGGCGAAGGACCTCGCCGACAGGCTGGTCGCCGCCTTCGACAGCGAGTCCGGCGTGCCGTTCGCCTCCGTCAACCTGGGCAAGTTCACGGGCATCCCGTCGCACGCGGACGGCGGCGCGAGCTCCACCGCCGAGACGACGACGCTGCAGCTCGAGTTCAAGTACCTCGCCAAGGAGACGGGCGAGAAGATGTACTGGGACCGGGTCGAGAAGGTGATGCAGGTGGTGGACGACAACGGCGCGCAGGACGGCCTCGTGCCCATCTACATCAACACCAACGGCAAGTTTCGGGGCGACAACATCCGCCTCGGCAGCCGCGGGGACTCGTACTACGAGTACCTGATCAAGCAGTACCTGCAGACCAACGAGACCATCTACGAGGACATGTGGAACGACGCGCTGCGCGGCGTGCGGAAGCACCTCGTCACGTACACCGAGCCGAGCCGGTTCACGATCATCGGGGAGCGGCCGAACGGGCTGGCGGGGGCCCTCAGCCCCAAGATGGACCACCTCGTCTGCTTCATGCCGGGCACCATCGCCCTCGCCGCCACCGGCGGCCTCACCGAAAAAGAGGCCAGGAAGCTGCCGACCTGGAACAAGCAGCGCGAGGCGGACATGCAGCTCGCCCGGGAGCTGATGCACACCTGCTGGGGCACGTACAAGTACATGGCCACCGGCCTCGCGGCCGAGATCACCCACTTCAAGCTCCCCTCCCCTCCCCTCCCGCAGTCCGCGCCCCACCAACCGCCGCCCGCCGAGTTCGACCCTTCCCCCGACGCCAGCTGGCGGGAGGACTTCGTCGTCAAGCCGCTGGACAGCCACAACCTCCAGCGGCCGGAGACGGTCGAGTCGCTCTTCTACATGTGGCGCATCACGGGCGACGTCAAGTACCGCGAGTGGGGGTGGGAGATGTTCAAGAGCTTCATGAACTATACCGCCGTCGAGGAAGGAGGGGGGTTCACGAGCCTGAGCGATGCGAGCGTCGTCCCGCCCGTGAGGAAGGATAACATGGAGAGCTTCTGGTTGGCGGAGACGCTGAAGTACTTTTATCTGCTGTTCAGTCCGGACGACTTGTTGCCGCTGGGTGGGATTGTGCTGAACACGGAGGCGCACCCGTTTCCGAGGTTTGAGATGGGCAAGTTGTTTGAGACTGGGTGGAAGAGGAAGGCGAGGGATGCGGAGGGGAAGATTGTGGGTTGAATATCTGGTTAGGTTCTGTTATGTTGGGAGTTGGGTTGGGCAAAAGTTGCTAGAGGAGGGAGCTATCGCGATTAGAGAGATGTCTATTTGGAACAATGACATCTTATCGTACACAGCTAAGGTAGTGAAGAGTCTTGGTAGGAGTGATACACGACATCTCTAGTCCCGATAATCTACATCACCACTCCGATATACGGGTTGGTTTGCCTTTCTCTTCCACCGACTATCGCTAGGAGAGCTGACCTAATTGGCTGTTGCTCCCACGAAGACAGATCTGGAGAAGCTTCGGTAGGCTAAGCTATTGGCACAGTTGGATTTATGGTTAACCGCCATTTGCAGGAACACTTATACCACAGCACAACGAGACACTCAACAATTCACACGAGGCAATTGAATTCTCGACATCAAGAATCAGCGTAGGCCCTTTGTTCGAACCTGTCCCAATTGCCGTCCTACTGTTCTCACCATTTCCATATGTAAGAGCAATGTCGTACTCAAGGATCATCCTTCCGATCCTTGCTCCTTTCTGTAAGAGTAACACGTTCAGCGACAACGTTGTCGAACAACCCCACGCTTCTTCGTATGCGCTCACTCCGACAGCGAATTGGAGGAGGGACCAACACCCCCCTGTCAGCGTACCATTTATCAGTTCCAACTGCTCGGTCAAGCTGCTGATGGTGGTCCAGCGCGCATCAACTGGGGCCGGGATCCAGGTTCCTCACAAAATGACCGGCGCGGAGACCACCACACCATCCTTCGCTTCTCGCTTTTGATGAATCCCTCTCTCTTCAATGGCTCCCGGCTTTGGCGATAAGGCTCCTTGCGCCGAGCCCACGCCAGTCCATCCCCTTTTGTGTCTTGCTGTGCCTGTGGTTTCCATCTCTTCCGTGACGGCTGTACTTTTACTTACTTTTTTTCCCCCTCTCTGCATGTTTGCTACCACTGTGGTAATACGAGGCTGTACAGTATAATCGCTTTAATGCCGCCGAGCTTACACTGCGACGACGAGCCATGACGGGAATGAAGACGGCTTCTGATTGAAACGCATCAAGACACGACAAGATGCTACCCCGAGCCTGCGCATTCAGCGTCTACGAACACAGCTCTCCCGACCGGGTTACCGAGTTATCGCACGAACGAACTTAAAGCTGGATATCGCGGCCGATTTATAACAAGTCCGCGTGCCGAGGAGGAACGAACTGCGACGGTTCGCTTCAGGGCAGAGGAGGCACTTACAGGAGTGCGAGGCGGGCGAAGAGACAAAGAGAACGGCGCGGGGAAACACACACTCCCTGGCGCACATTATACCCACGACGAGAACGAATAAACGATCCCAACGAACAAACCTACGTACACATCTACTACTATTACGATATACCTACAACTCATTCCTCCCCTCCCTCCCCAAGGGCCATTAGGGGAGGAGTAGATCCAACCAACACAAAAATGAAAAAGATGCCCTCAGACCGGGACATGGAACTAACCTCCCTCTCCACCACCAAAGAAAACGCCTCCTTCTCCCTCGGCTCGACACGCTCCATGCGCGCCGCCGACGGCAACCTGGATTCCCTCTTCCGGACGCCGCCGGGCGGGGGGCGTCCCCGCGGTGGTGGGCGGGCCCGGGGCACGCTGGCGAGGTGGGTCGACAGCTTCCGCCGGGACCCGCACACCCGGGTCACCATGCCCCGGATGCCCGGAGGTGGCGGTGGCGGCGCGAGAGACAGCTTGGCCAGGAGTATAGAAGAAGGGGCTCCTTCCGCGACGACGACGACGGATGGTGACATAGAGGGCGGGATGACGGTTAGGAGTCACAGGGGCGTGCATTACTTTGATCTGCACGCTGCTGCTGTTAGTACGGCGAACCCGCTGCTGGCGAGGGAGTTGAAGGGGAGGCATTTACAGATGATTGCTATTGGGGGTTCTATAGGTGGGTGATGCAACGATGAATGGGTCAGTTGTGAGAGAGTGGAATGCTGACAGAGGAGAGAAATTAGGAACCGGACTGTTTGTCGCGTCGGGCAAGGTGCTCTACATCGGCGGCCCGGCTTCGGTGCTGCTTGCTTACACGTTCATCGGGGCGATGCTGTATTTCACCATGCAAGCATTGGGCGAACTGGCCGTTTCCTTTCCCGTCGCCGGTTCGTTCTCGTCGTATTCGACGAGGTTCCTCGACCCGGCTTGGGGGTTTGCCATGGGGTGGAAGTAAGTCCCTCCTCCCAACCACCATCTCTGACACGATGTTGATGTGATTCAAGCTACGCCCTCCAATGGCTCGTCATCCTTCCCCTGGAGATAATAGCAGCAGCCGTAACAATACAATACTGGAACGCCCCAGTCAACAAGGCCATTTTCGTCACCATCTTCCTACTCATAATCACGACCATCAACCTCTTCGGCGTCAAGGGCTACGGCGAGGCCGAGTTTGTTTTCGCTATTATCAAAGTCACCGCAGTCGTGGGCTTCATCCTGCTCGGCATCGTCATCAACATCGGCGGCACCCAGGACGAAGGGTACATCGGCGGCAAGTACTGGTCCGACCCGGGCGCCTTCCACAACGGCTTCAAGGGCCTGTGCTCCGTCCTCGTCACGGCCGCCTTCGCCTTCGGCGGCACGGAGCTCGTCGGCCTCGCCGCCGCCGAGACGGCGAACCCGCGCAAGAGCCTCCCCACCGCCATCAAGCAGGTCTTCTGGCGCATCAGCCTGTTCTACGTCGTCGCGCTCATCGTCGTCGGGCTGCTGGTCCCCTACACCGAGCCGCGTCTCCTGGGCGCCAAGTCCGTCGCCGACGCGAGCGCGAGCCCGTTCGTCATCGCCATCGAGAGCGCGGGCATCGACGTCCTCCCCTCGGTCATGAACAGCGTCATCCTCGTCGCCGTCATATCAGTCGGCAACAGCGCCGTCTTCGGCTCCTCACGCACCCTTGCCGCCCTCGCCGACCAAGGGCAGGCGCCCCGCATCCTCTCCTACGTCGACCGCCGCGGCAGGCCGCTCGTCGCCATCCTCGCCGCCGCCGTGATGGGGCTGCTCGCCTACCTCTCGGACCTGCACGCTCATAGCGACGTGCTGAGCTGGCTGCTCGCCATTTCTGGCCTGTCGTCCGTCTTCACCTGGGGCAGCATCTGCCTATGCCACATCCGTTTCCGGCGGGCGTGGGCGGCGAAAGGGCGGAGCCCGGAAGACCTGGCGTTTACGGCGCAGGCGGGCGTGGTGGGGTCGTGGCTCGGGTTCGCGTTCAACGTCGCCGTGCTGCTGGCGCAGTTCTGGGTGTCGGCGTGGCCTATCTACACGCCCGTCACGGAGGAGGAGGACAAGACCCCCCGGGGACACGCGAAGACGTTTTTCTTGCAGTACATGGCCGCGCCGATCGTGCTGGTGTTTTACGTGGCTTATAAGCTGTGGTATGGCACGCGCGTGGTGAGGATACGGGATATGGATGTTGATACGGGGAGGAGGGATTTCAACCTGCCCATCTTGCTGAAGCAGGAGAGGGAGGAGATGTTGTACTGGCCGCTTTGGAAGAGGTATTACCGGTTCTTTTGTTAGTAGTATCTGCGAGTGTAAATGTCTGATACTAAAGGAGGAGTCAGAGGGGTTAGATAACGTAGTTGGACGATTCTATGATGAGTATATGCTGTCATGACGGCGGGTTTGGTGGTTTGTCTTGAATGATGTCTAGCAGATATGATACCACAGCGGATTGTTTGTCTTCCAGGGCTCTGCCGCAAGTGTCTCCCTCATCCTCCGCCAATGAGCGAGTGCAGATTTACGAGCTGAAGGAAGAAATGTCCGCCAACCCCACTTGGTGATAGCGTGCTTTCCTCAATTTGGTTGCACAGGGGTCTAGACTGGCGCCTAAAGGGACGCTGTGAGACATGAAAACGGCGCTGTTGCCTTCACGGCAAAGGCGGAGCCTGCCTCCGACATCATTCTTTGTGCCGCGCCCGTAAGGCTGTCCCTGAATTTTTGTGATTACTATTAGTATGTCGTCGTCGTCGACGCGATTCAGGAACTCGGCGTCATGATCGGTCGCTGGCGTCTTCCTGGAGTCGCTCATCCTGGCGCTGTTATTGGAGTCCTGTAAGCAATGAGAACTGCTGCAATGTTACCTCTTCTCCTTGGCTGCTTTTGTGTCTTTGCGATTGAGGCAGAGGGATCGACGATTAGGGGCGCGATTCGGGGATGGGTCTAACAGTCTCGCAGCGTCCTTGTTTTCGGAACGCGACATCTGACATGGAGATACCACGCGAGTGCGGCGTACGGTGAGAGACAACCGATTACCCCTTTGAAGCTTAGAGTCTGGGGACCGATGCGCCTGGCCGCGGATTGCCGTTGCTGACTTGCCGCAACAACTCTAGAGTTCCCGGTCGCATTCACCCTCTTCACGCTGCTATGGTGTTCCGCCGTGACCCTCCTCCTGGCGGCCTGGACAGTGTCTCGCCATGGCCGGTCGAGGGCTCTCCGTGAGCTGTTCCCTCGCACGATGCTGCCAACTGCGCCGCTGGCTCTTTCGGTGGTGGGCGTGGTAGCGCGAACAGCGATATGGGGGAGCACGCGACAGTACATGCAATGCGAGGTGGAGGGCGTACATGTAAGTGCCTGCACCTCTCCCAAAATGTACAACTTCCGAGGGCAAGGGGCTAGTAGGGTAGTGATCGTCATAAAGGACAATCGGGTCCGCCGGCGTTAAGAGGACATAGGTGCAAGAGAACTAGATCGCTGACAGAAGTGACGGCCAGGCCTTCCTCCCCACCGCCATCGTAGCCGTCGAAGTTGGCACCCAGACCCTCCTCTCGAAATATGCCCCCGCGTACATGTCGATAGAACTGGCGGCATCGAAACTAGCCGGCCCAGCGACCGACGAACTACCCGAGTCGAAGCCGAGTGACGGCGACGGACCAGCCACCCGTGGGCCCCTTGTTCGATACATCGTCATATCGCTGGTCTACGGGTTCCTCGTCCATCAAATGCTGGTGTTCATGCAGCGGCCTGTGGGGGCCATCTGTCCCTCGTACAACGGGGCAAAGGTCCTCGTGCCGGCCGGCCAAATATCCATGCTAGCCTTTGATGCGGTGGTGATTGCGCAGGTCGCGAGATGGAGGCGGCGGGCGGACGATTCCAGCAACACCTCGTGGGCATCGCTCGCCGCCCTCTCTGTGCTATCGGCCCTCGCCCTGGGGCTCATAGCTGCGGTCTTCGCAGCAGCTGGCACCACCTTCGGCCCGTTTGCCCACTTGTTGCGGTGGGCGCCCTCCGTGCAGGGGCTCATTCTGCACGACCTCCTCGTAGACAGCGCCGTGGCTGCTGTCGTGCTGGTCTCGGCGGTAACCATGCTCGCCTTGATACAGCCAACTTCTCTGGTGGCTGCTGCCTTGGCGGCCGGCATTGTTTTGTCCTACATCAGACAACTAAAAGAGGAGAGCGGCCTTGTGATACTACCCGGCCCCGGCCATGCTGGATGGGCCGTGGTTTCAGCCACCTTGGGAGCTATTCTTGTCCTCCTGTTCTTCCTGGGCCGTCCCGACGGCGGACTAAGCCACGGCCACGGAGCCCGAAAGTTGCAACCACATGCATGGTCTGCAGTTTTCATCTACCCCGGCCTCGTTGCCGCTCTCATGCTGTTCCTGCACTCTCGGAGACCCGACGCTGGGCCAGCAGCCCTACAACAAGTCGTCGATCGCGCGTGGGATTCGTCAGAGCTCTGGATGCAGAGCGCCAGCTTTAGCAAGTCTCTGGCAGAGGCTGTTGAGCAGTACCAGCAGCGATACCTGACGCTTCCGCCACCACACTTTGATAAGTGGTACGCCTTCGCTACGGCCCACAACTCGCCCATCATCGACACGTTCGACCAGATCCACAACGATCTACTGCCGTTCTGGGGCGTCCCGCCGGCCGTGCTGCGCAACTACACCACGCACCTCCTCGAGCAGACACGCGCCGGCATAGGCGGCTTCAGCATCCGGAACCACACCATCAAGCTGAGCCCGCTGACGCCCGGCTCGCACTTCTGGATGATGGACGGTTACCGGGAGATGGTCGAGCCGTATCTCCAATGGCTTCCCGATCTCGACATGGCGTTCAACATCGACGACGAGTGCCGCGTCGTCGTCCCCTTCGACGACATGGAAGAGTTAATCGCGAAGGGCAGCCGCGCACAGTCCCGCATCCAACCATACCACAGCGCCAACGCCTCCTTCAGCCCCGCCCTCGACCCGCCCTGGACGGCCCGTCACCTCGAGGAAGGCTTCAAAGAAGCCCACAAGGACGACCCCCTAACCCCCTTCATCACCTTCCGCCACAAATTCCACTCCGTCTTCGACACCTACATCGCGCCCACCTGCCACCCCTCCTCCCCCGCCCTCCACCAGCGCTGGTGGTCCCGCAAAGAATGCAGCCCCGAGGGCCGCGGCGTCGTCGAGGACGTCGACCTCTCGGTAGACGTCTGCCAGCGGCCCGACCTCGCCCGCATGCACGGGTACCTCCTCGACCCGGCCATTCTCGGCGTGAGCACGACCCTGCTCCCCATCTTCAGCCAGAGCCGCGTGGCGGGGTACGCCGACATCATCGTCCCCTCGCCCTGGAACTACTTCGAAAAGGTGAAACTCGACGAGGACGCCGACCTCCCCTGGGAGGAGAAACTCCACAGCGTCTTCTGGCGCGGCAGCGCCTCGGACGGCGCAAGCCGGCACGGGACCTGGACCTCCTTCCTCCGCGCGCGGTTCGCGCACCTAGCACAGCTCGCTACCCGTCGCGGCGGCAAAGTCGCCACTACCCTTAACAAAATGAGCGGCAACCCAGCAACAAACCCGCCCCATTCAGAAGCGGCAGTAGTAGTAGTAAACGCCTCCTTCGTGGGCAACTTCGGAAAAGGCGTCCCCCAAGACAACCGCGCGCAAAACGCGGCCTTCTACGGCGGTCCCGAAACCGAACCGCCCGCCGGGCTCGATTTCCAGGAGCACTGGCGGCACAGGCACCTCGTCGACCTCGACGGCGCCGCGTTTAGCGGCCGCTTCATCCCCTTCTTGCAGAGCCGGAGCCTGCCCTACCGCGCCGCGCTGTTCCGGACGTGGTACGAGGAGCGCGTGCACGCGTGGCGGCACTACGTCCCGCTCGACGTGAGCTTGTCGAACCTCTGGGGATTGGTGGGCGAGATGGACAGGCTTGGTGGAGGAGCGAGGAAGGGTGACACGCCATATGGGCAACCGGGCGATTCCCGCGGCGCGTCGATGGGGGAGGATATTGCCCTTGAGGGACGGGCGTGGGCGCGTAAGGCGCTGAGGAAGGAGGATATGCAGATATACATGTTTCGGCTGCTGTTGGAGTGGGCGAGGCTGATAGACGATAATAGGGAGACGTTGGGATTTGCTGTGCCGTGATGGAATGGTCGGTCGGTGTTTTGTATAGAGTAAAGGCCGGGTTTTTGGCGTTGTTTGGTTAAGTGCTTTCGAATACCTGAACCGGGACACACGCACCTGCGTAGCAATAAATGAGGTGGATGGATCATGTCGAAATCGAAAGGCGCAGAATAGCGACGCAGGTCATGACGCCGGGTCAAATGGTCCGAACCGAAGCACCCGAAGGTGGCATGTGAAATTGTCGATGGGCTCATGATCGGCCGTGATTATCCACATGGGGTTTGCGACTACGTGTATCAAGGTTTCGGATGAAGTGTGTGAATGGAGCCTGGAAGGTTTGATGCTGGATAGGTCTTGTTCTGTTTTTTGGTGTCCCCGCCCAACGAGCCGAGAAAGCCATGCAAGAGCCAGAAGCAAGAGCAAATGTCCTTGCAGAGGACGCACTTCTGGTCTGCTGGTCTAAGGGCCATTATGAATGCAATTTCTATTCCCACCTCTCTATGACCCCATCCATAAAACGCATTCCTCTAGCTCCCAAACGCCTACCACTCCATTCTTCCCCCAGCCCTAGATCCAAGCCTCCCTCTCAGTCCTCCTAACGGCCCTCTCAGCCTTCTCCTGAGGGTAAACCTCCACCCTTCTCGCAACTCGTACGGGAGCCTGCGATTTAACCCTTTCTATCCCTCCCTCTTCCACCATCCCGCACCGTTTCTCCCCACCTGTTCTCTTCAAAGAAGCACTCTCGAGCACACCAAGAGGGACAACAGGCACGGGCGGAATAACTTCCACCCTACCCTCCTTCGCGCCCTTCTCCAACCTGATGCTGCTCTTGAGCTTATGTCTCCTCCTTTCAGACGGGGTGAGTATTCCCGCCGCTTGTCGGGCGGCCTCGATGCGCTCGGTCGCCTTTGCCGTCCAAATTGAGAGAGAGGAGAAGGCGGAGGCGGCGAGGGAGGGTTTGGATTTGGCAGCCGGGCGGGCGGGTGATGGGCCGCGGGGAGGGACTGGTGGTGGTTTGGGCTTGGATTTGGATTTGCTGCGCGTGTGGGTGCGGAATGGCGGGACAAAGGGGGTGGCCGTTGTGGCGGCGGTGGTGGTAGCGTGGGGGAAGGGAGTAGCGGTGCGGTCTGACATAGGTTGATAATTCCCCGGCATGGGCGTTGGGGACCGGCTCGTTGGGTTGGGACTGACGTTCCTGCTCGTTGGTGCGGTGTAGTTGGTGCTCGCCGCGTTGGAGAAGACGGTCGTTGGCCGGCTGCGCAGGCTGCTGTCCTGGCTTTTGATTTGTCTGTGCCTAAGGGTAGGTGGCGGAACGAGATGGAGGGGAGATGGCATCGCGGACGGGTGAAATGAAGTTGCTCCAGACGTTACGGGAGGAGGGGCGGCGAGGTCTGATACCGGCTGGGCGTGAGAGAACGAGCCGGAAATGCGCCTGGCGAGACGACTGGTTAGAGACGGACGCCTGACGGCTGTTTTGGGTGAGACGTCGCTGTCGTTGTCGTAGTCTCGCTGTGTTGGAGTGACATCGTCGTCCTCGTCATCAAACTCGAATTTGCTGGGTGGTAAGGGGTATGGTGTCTTGACGGGTGCGTTGAACCGGGTTGCGCTCTGGGTGTCGAGTTTCTTGAGCGCTGGTGCGATCCGCACTTTGGATTGATATGAGCGGTTAGAGAAACTGGATTGCCTATCTGGCACTGCCGCGGCATCATTATGAGAGGTAGTGGTGCTGTTCTCGTCGTGGTCACTACTCGCGCTTGTCTGCGAGTTTGCAGAGGAGGACGACGTGCTCTGTGCCATCTCGGACACCGAGGCATGGTATAGGTCCTTCTTGAAGGCGCCGTTGGTGTGGCTGTAGTTGTTTGTTGTTGAGGCCGACTCATCAACCGGTGCAAGGGGTCTGCCAAACGTATTTCTGGCCTTGGTCTTGACAATGTGAAGAGAGGCAGGAACTGGGGAGGCTTCCCAGAAAGGAGGCGGTACGAATCTCTTACTGACGGCCGTGGCCGTTACTGGGGTTGTCTCTGCTTCAGAACCATCGGAGTCCTGACGGCCGTGGCCGTTACTGGGGTTGTCTCTGCTTCAGAACCATCGGAGTCCTGGCTATATACGCTGCTGCTTGAATGGCTCTCAGGAGAAAGGGGAGATACTTCTCGAGCCGGGCCCCGTGAGCCGTAAGATTCATCAACAGGAACGTCAACTCCCATGACTTGCTTGACCTTGTGTGCGGATTTGTGTGGATAGGCGGTTTGGCTGGTATTGGACTGAGCGAGAGATGCTGAAGACCCAGCACCGGTGCGCTGTTGGACCGACCCCGTCGGCAGCAGAGAGTGACTGTCCGGCCCCTGGCCCTCAGTGAAGGTACAGCCGCTATCAACCTTGGCCTCCCGCTTCACTGGGGATGCCGCTTCTGCGTTGTGTGCTTCTTCGAGCACGACTGCTATACTGGCCTCTCGTGCGTCTGTCCTCAACTCCGGTGGTACATGGTAGTTGACATTCGTGGGTGTTCTCAGAGCGTTCTTGATATCGGTGCTGAACCTCGACATTCCAGACCTTCTCAACGGAATTGGCGGCAGTGGTTTGGTCTCATATGCCGCCAGAGCGGCTGGCGGTGGGAGTCCTATCTCCATGTTCTTGAGTCTGGAGCTGGATGTGTTGTCCAGCATCCAGGGCTTCGTCGGGGGAGGCCTCGCTATGCGCTTGTTCTTTGATTTCATCTCGTGTCGGGGTTCTTTGCGGTGAAGGACTAATGCATGAGGGCGAAGAGTCGGGGGAGCTGTGGCTTTAACCTGGACTAACTGGATGCCAGTGAGTGATGTCGAGGTATGCGAGGCACAAAGAGCATTCCACTCTCAAGAGACGACTGCTTTGAGCGATGAGTTGGTCGTTGTCACGAGGCATGGCCGCAACGCCCCTCGAGTCCCTTTGTTTGAGAAATGTCAAGAAACTGAAGCACAAAGAAGACCACAACTTCCCTATTATTAGGACCACACGATGGACCATCCAACGCAGATGATGTAGCCAACGTCTTACAGACACTCCGACACGGTGGTGCTCGTGTAATGGCCGCCACTTTTGTCCGCAACGAGTTGTTCCGTCCTTCGAGAACATCTTGGTGTTGTGTATAAGCTTCCGTCCAAACTTTCAGATAAAGACACGAGCTCGGCATGCATGAGAGGATGCTGCAGACTGTGCAGCAAAGGGAAGGAGGCTGGCATCCGATGCTCGGGCGATGAAGTTCCCTTGTTCTGGAGTTTCGTCCTGGTTCTTATTTTGACAGATGCGATTCAAGGACGAGAGCTCTGTCATAATGAGACAACATTAAAAACGCCGAAACACCATCAAATTGATTCGACCGATAGTAGTTGTCCTTGTCTAACCAGTAACTCCGTCTCCCTGCCCGGTCGTGCAAATGCTCAATAAATACAAGGGATATTCGCGATATCCAGAGGAAGCCAAACACCGGATGCGGTCGAATGGCCTAGTCGTCTGAGTCGTATTTGTCGGAAGAGTCGTAGACACCGAGGAGGATGTCATCGACACCTAGCCCCAAGCCTGCAGTCGTATTCCGGAGCCACTCCGTCTCGATACGGAAGAAGATCCACACCCAGCGCCGGAACACTTCAAGAAACTGGATGATGAAGATGGCGCTCTCGAAGTCGGCAACATGGTCCAGACCCGGAGTCAGCTTCATCAACCAGGTGCATCTGAGAGTCAAGTCCAGCCCTATGACGGCATAGTAGACTGCAGGTTTGTGGATCATCAGCCTCCTGCGCAGGCCGTAGGCGTGTTCAGGAGAGTTCCTCTCTCTGGATCCTGAGAACAGGGTCAAGTCCCAATCCTTCGCAACATCCCAGTAGAAGGAGTAGAAAGAGTTGACCATCATTGCAACCAGCCATGCGCGGTACAAGCCAGTCGAGACGCCCTTGTCCTGGTCCGGCAAGTTCCTCTGTAGAGCACTGAAGATTATGACCGGGAACGCAGTCGAATATTTCAAGGCGTTAGCAAGATGCTGACCTCCCCAACCGACTGATTCCTTATAAGGTGCCCGGCGCACCCGCAGGTACTCGATCAGACACTGCCGTAAACGTATCATGCTGGGAACAGCCATAAGGAGTGGTACGAAGAACTCGCCGCCACACTTTCTGTCCGGCCGCTCGGTAGCACTTCCTCCACGCTGTAGGAACATGCACAGGCAGACGAATAGGTCCGCTAGCACCTTGGCGTAGCTGGTGAGAGCATCAGCCATGAGGATATCGCCAAACTTGCCATCCTTAGCCTCGGCCAGCCCACCGATGCTGATACGCTTCAACGTCCAGAGGAGTCGGCTGCGTCCAGTGTGCGACACTGCGAGCCTTCGAAGGGGCACGACGAAGAGGACGGCGAGAAGGAGGAGGTAGGTCATGGGCCACCAGTCATAGTCAATGACCAGCTTGGGGTCGCGGTGGCTTAGGAGCCAGAACACTGCTATGGAGAAGCATAGTGTTGCCGAGAGGAAGGTGGCGAGCCGGTATGTCGATTTGTAGTGTGGAGGTTGGGAGCCGGTTCTCGCAGGATATCGGATGAGGGAAGGCACATCGATCTGAAGGACATGGAGGTAGTGGAGGTTCAGAGCCCATCCCCAGACGCCTATATACAGTACTGTTGTTAGCCAATTATAACAGAAGAAGTAGTTCTGTGAAGCTCACCTAGAACGACGAGAAACGCAACGCGATAAGGGAGAGGAAAGGTCAGGCTGAAGGAGTCAAGCCGATCCTCAACCGAAGGGTCGCCATCCATTGTCACTCCTGAACTTTCTCCTCTCAAATATACATCTAGAATAAAGACCCTAGTGCTGCGCTATACCTATGCGCGCAGAAAAGGAAGTTCAAAGCGAATGACTGAGGTCGGTTGAAGATGCAGTTGCGATGTCAGATGTCAGAAACATTGGACTCTAAAATGTCCCCTGAATGTGAAAGATACTGTGTCCACGCGTAAATTTTAGCGGGGACCGACCGACGTCAGGCCCACACTAAAGGCACCCCTGTCAGTCTGCTTCAGCTGCCGGTCCGGGGTCAGCCTCAGTGACATCCCTGTCGCTGCTTCATCCGAGGCTCAATGCCAGTCATCAGCCGAAAGCTACCATCGCGACTTTCTATCATCTTTACTCCCATCTTTTCTTCTCTCCTGCGACGACATACATACCACAACTTCGACACATACTACTCGAACTATACGAAACATGAGGCATTCGGTCATTTAAAGACCAACCACAACAGACGAGCAACCCAACACCGAGCCGCGCGCACAGTTGGCGCATATATCCAACCTCGACCTCCCTCGACCCCCTCCTCTCCCTCCAACCCAACTCACACCCGCCATGTCCACCATGTCCACCCAACCTCCAAAACCCTCCCCCTCTCCAACATCCCCCTACCCCTTCGCCTCCGCGCCCGACATAATCCGCTCCCACCAAAAAGACGCCTACTTCCAAGGCCTCCTAACGAACCAGCTGACTGACCTGATCCGGCGCCTGCGCGGCGCCCGCTCCGCCCACGCCTGGGCGTCCGAGGCGCGCACCTTCGCCGATCTCCTCTATCTCTCCCTCACCACCCTACCGGGCAACCGCACCCTAGGAGAAGAGTACTGCGACCTCGTGCAGATCGACGTGCACCCTTCCACCCTCGCCTCTCTCTCCTCTACACCCACCTCTTCTACCTCTCCCAGCTCATCACCACCAACAGGCAGCGGCGTCCTCCTCCCCTCCCTGCCCAAACGCGCGACCCTGGTCGCCTCCACCACCCTCCTGCCGTACCTAACCTCCCTCCTCCTCCCGCGCCTCCGGAGCCGGTTACGCGCAGCCCTCCAGGCGCGACTATCGACCCTAACCCGCCAGGGCAGCACGAAAACGACCACCTACCGCATCCAGCGCTACCTCCTCGCCCATTTATCGCCTCTCACGTCAAGCTCACACATCCAAGCCCTGACCCTAGCGATATTCTACTTCTCAGGCGCCTACTACACCCTATCCAAACGCCTCCTCGGCCTCCGCTACGTCTTCACCACGCGCTCGCGCGCCGAGCCGGGAGCGGGCGACAGGGTCGGGTACGAGGTGCTCGGCGTGCTGCTCGTCGTGCAGATGGCCGTCCGGGCGTGGCTGCACCTCCGCGCCACGCTCGCGCAGGGCGGAACGGAGGCGGAACTCGAGACCGAGGCCGTCATACGAGAACGGGCGGGAGTAGCGAGGATGGGGATGGGGGAGGTCGTCAGTCTCGACGACAACGCGTACGCGAGCAACACGGAGCTGTTACCCACCGGGACGATTGGAGGGGGCCAGAGGAGCCCGGTTGAGATAGGGGTGACAACACACACGCCGGTGACGAAAGGGGGAGTGAGGTTCGATCTGGGGAGGAGCGAGGAGACGATGGGCTGGGTTAAGGGCAGGCAGCAGAGGAATTGCACGCTGTGTTTGGAAGGACTCAAAGATCCGGCGGCTACGCAGTGCGGGCATGTGTTCTGCTGGCAGTGTATCGGGGACTGGGTGAGGGAGAAGCCCGAGTGTCCGCTTTGCAGGAGGGAGGCGATGGTGCAGCATATTTTGCCGTTGAGGAGTGCTTAGGGGTGGTGGCCGAGAGAGGGTTGGTGACTGTGTAAACGTATAGGAGGCACCTTGAGGGAGGAGGCTACAGAGCGTGGAAGTCATTTAGCAGGCAGAGTCAAATAATCCTCGTCAAAACATGAGAAGTGTATTTGGTCTATCAGCCCTCCCATTACCACGCCCCGTCTTGTTTCCCCAAAACGACAGGCGATTACCCAAGGAAACCAATACTGCGGAAGTACGTAAGACCTGAACAAGATCCGGGACCCGGAGAAGCGCGCAATCCATGTTGCCCAGGTATCTTCGCTGTCGTTGTCACTTGGGAAGCCGAACAACGGCGTTCAAGAGCTTTCCAGTTTCAAGCGCGCCTTTGAGTCGTCTTTCTGTATGCCAAACCTCGTCATTGGCGACAATAGCAGAAACGGAAAGCACAGATCTTCTGGAAACGGGATCGCCGACGAAGAATTCAACCCTGAAGGTCCTCCATTGTTGTATTACAGGCAACCCAAATACAAACGAAAGCCCCAACAAAGGGAATGCCGAGTGGCAACTGTTACGCAAGACCAGAACGGTAGTAACAAGAAAACTCGAACATGCCGGCGCGCTCTCTATGGTTGTTTCCGGGGTATTGCCTCCCAGGACCAGCTGAGAGCCATCGCCATGTGCGTTGGACGCCGGGAGTAAATTCCTCCCGTCTGAAGAATCCTCCCAATAGCCCCTAACAAAAACAGGATGAGTCTGCGACTTTGCATCCCGTAACCCAAGTGTCCCCTTGCCGGTCCGTATGTATAGGTAGGTATCAAGTGAACCAGACCAAATGCAACCATTAAACTCCATATGCCGGTATTCCTTCCTTACAGATCCGATGAGACGACGACGGCTCAGATGGCGAACAAGACAATCTCGCCGCGGTCGTTCTTCTTCAACCGTAGCGACTTCCACAGCTCCTTCTCCTCGCTAACCTTGCTCAGCGCGTTGCCCATCTCACTCCGCTCACGGTGGTACCGTTTGAGGACCTTGTTCAAACTGCACCCGCGCTCGCTCTCGGGACCCTTGTTGACGAATCCGAGGAAGTGCTCGGCTCTTGGCTTGTAGAGAACCATCGCGTGGCCGTCTTTGCCGTCCTTGCTGGTGCTGTCTTTCGAACCTGGCCGGTATTCGAGGAGTTTCGTCTCTTTTGGTGCATCCAACCGCTGCCGGCTGTGTTTTGGAGATGTGGACGAGGTGTGCTTCCGCTTCTTTGTCTTCGTCTTGGTTTTAGATGATCCGGATGAGATCATGGCCATTAAACTGTTGCTGATGCTGGTCTCTGTCCGGCCCCGGTGCTTGTGGTGTTTGCTCTTCTTGAGCGGGCTGGCGGGAGTTTCGGCAACGCGCTCACCATCGGGGGATGATCCCCTGGTCATGAGCCTGTTCAGACCACCAGTCAATCCGGAGTGTAAAATAGGGGCGTCCGTCATCACCTGATCCTGGATTTCGACGTGTAGGCGCTTCCTCTTCTTATCCTTCTTGAGCTCCTTCTCGCTGTCCTTAGTCTTCTTCCTCTCGCCCTTGGGCGCTGGAGTCTCATAGTTGGCCACTGGAACTGGGCCAGTTCCGTATTGGACCATGGCGTCGAGGTCGTCTAATGATTGGTTGTTCTCATAGTCGAACCGTACTAGTTGAGTGTCTTCGCTCAGCTTGACGGGAGCGCTTCCTGGAAAGGCTCCCGGAAGGGACAGGTTGAGGTTGGAGGCAGTGGGTGTCGCATTCACCATGAAGTCAAAGACATTCACAGGGCCGTCATCCTGATTAGGAGGGGTCGGAGCCTCTGGTAGTGCCTCGGCGGGCGACATGTGGTCGTCGTCGCTGGCGAGCTGGTAGTCCTTCCACTGTCCATACTCCTCCGGGACGTCCTCGACATATGCTGCGTGCGCCATAGCTTTAGCCGGCGCTGAGGGGGTATCTGTGGCCGATGTCTTCGCTCGCTTGTTCTTGTATGTTGAGCCCTGGTATTTCTGGGCTTCGGTCATGCAACTCTACAAAGGCCAGGTCAGTGAGGTCACGTCGCGGGGTCGAAAGGTGTAACCTAGGACATGTCATACGGTATGAGCTCGGTATTCGGTCCCGGGGAAATGGACCATGCAATCGATGCACGTAAAGGTCGCTCCTCGACAACGGTTTCGGTGTGGGTCAAGCTTCTTCTTGGTCAGGACATCGCCGCAGCCCTGAACGAGGCAACGAGGCAATAGTTAGAATACAGTTCGTGGTTCGGTGGTGGTTTCAGGAAACACGACGAGGCCGTCTGGGATCAGTTGAGAGATAAGGGGTGCGACTTGATTTGGATGAAAGACAGGAGAGAGACTGGGTGGCAGTGAAAGAAGAGCGCGCAACAGGAGAAGATGTAGTAGGTAGGTAGGGATGATCAACCCACAGACCAAACTGGGGGAGGGGCGTGTGAGCGCGAACGAGGGGGGAGGTGTGTGAGTGAGAAGCCCTGTTCCGCGGTGGTGGTGTGCGGGAATGTGTGTGTGATGTCAGGTTTAAGATTGCGAGTTCTGGGTTACCAGGGGGGGTGCCGAACGTGCGGAGGGGGTTTGGAGATCGCTATAAGAGATCTCGAAAAGTTGATGAATTGAGATTGATGTTGAATAAAGTTGAGGGATGGGAATAAGACAAGGAAAAGGAGGTTTGACAGGAAGAGACGGGCTGCAACATTACCTCACAGGAGAAGGAAACCATGATTCTCGCCTGAACTGATGCTGGAACGTCGTGCTGAGTGTGTGCGTGTGTTGTCCGTTCAAAGGGATTTTTCTAATTGGCGGCTTGATGCAGCAAGTGAAGCTTTCTCAGTGGACGAAGATGGTGTTGTTGTGGATTCTCGGAATGGCCTCTGCTTGGTGATTTGCAGATATCGCAGGCTCTGACTGGGCAGAGACGGGACACTCTCGCAGTTCTATTTACCTCTGACAAGCGAGGAAATGATCGAGTTATGCGGATGAGTTCTCTCGTCGATATAGGTGGGAAGCCCTTAATACAGCAACACCGATGGAAGCTGGGATGTCGAACGAAGGATGAGTGCTGTACTCGGTTCAATGCAGCTAGAGGATATGGGACGAGAATGTATATCCGGATAGCCAATGGTCTCTCTGCCAGGTACGCAGATCGATCGAGCCCAAGAGTGAGATGAAGGCAGTGTTTTCCTTGATGCAAGGTGGTCTCCTGCGCGCGCAGCTGATGGCTGAAAAGACCGCGGATGGATGAGGACCTGGGCTGGATTGTCGGGCGCGGATGGATCCGAGGTAGCTGACGAACACCTGCAGGATTTCTCGTCTGTTGTTGGGGATCTCTTGGTGTTGGCCTGTGTGAAAATGGAGGCTCTTTCTGGTCAACGAGCTAGTGAAGAGAACAGGAGCGGGACGGAGTTGCAGTTGTCCAAAGTGTGCCTGGTGCCTGAGCTAGCTGTTCTTGGTGAGAGTGGGCGAAAAGGCCAGAGGAACCCGAGAGCAAATGGCTGGGACTGTGGATGCTGTGCAGGAAAATCTGCAGATGAAATTTTGGTGTTTTGGTGTTTTGGGCATCGATGCTTGTGCTAGCCCGTTGCTGGGCTCCAATCACTCCAGTTTGGCTCCGCCTTCCCACGCTCTTGGTGCCACTGCTGGTAAACAGGGCGGGTTCCGAGTTTTGCCCCTCCATTGCCCGGAGGTCCGCTGTTGGCCGTAACCGTAACAGAAAAAACACACGGGTAAGAACGGGGGGTACGTACCGTCCCATCGTCCTTCCCGCAAAGGGAAGAGGGAGGGTGTGAGACCAGCAGCGAGCCATCTGACGCGAAACTTGAAGCAAAGCGTGGAGTTGGTTGGTCAGGAGGTCCTGCAGCGCGTTTCAATTAATTTACACCTGTTCCAGGATTACGCATGTTAGCGCGATACCTGAACGTCCGATTGGGCGGTTCCACGATTGGCAGACAACACGACGATTGGCATGTTACCGCACTAACTTGCGAAATCTGTATCACAGTAAGAAAGAGCCAGTGCCGGCGTAGAACTGCTAATTCAACGACCGGGTGCGTCGATAGAAATAGTTCGTCAGCCCATCGCAACTGACATGCACGAGATTCAATCGAACCTCGACGACGCCATCTCCCTAACCACACACACCTAATGATAGCTTTTGAACCGATGCCGGACACCGATAGAGTCGCCGTCCGGTGAATAGATTTTCTCTTGGCCCCGGACTCCGAGCAACAAGCTGGGAAGCTGACAAGGCCATTGTAAGAGCTGACATTCCACTGTCTCATGCCTTCGACGACGCCATATAACGGATGATCAAGAATGTGGCGATTGCCCGGAGGAGGGAAATAAGACTTTGCGAGCTCCGAGCTATAATAGCAGAAGGCGCTTCCTTCTAGAAATGTAGGTCATGCAACAAACCGATATCCGTTTTTATCGAATTCCATGTCACGGTCTAGAAATAGAGTTTGGAGTTATCGAAGCTTCCTTCCATTCCAGTCACAAGATGGTGTCAAGCAAGGCATAAATCAGCTGAGGAAGGTGAGCCTGTGACTGGTCAGCCTGTCAGTTGGACGTTCCTTCCGTAAGGGGCACTTCCCCCCAGGTTGATACAGACACGCCCTCCTTCCATATCTGGCCTTTGCGAGAGTTTCAGATGCGACGCTTCCAGGTTGTTCTTGCCATCTTGACCAACATGGACGATTCGGTTTGAGAATGCTTTCCAACGTGAAGAAAAAGGAACCTGAGGGGTGGTCAAGACGGTCGCGCGCGTCTACTGTGTAGAGATCGTGCATGTTGTCTGCCGGCAAGCGGCATGACAGGGCGAATCGTTAGTGCCCAGCAACCACTGACGTGCATACGCGGCAATGAGGCCACTGAGGAGACCTGTGGACTATTATAGTGGCTGCATTTCAGTGCTCATTTCACTACGAAGAACGCTAGAAGCAGCTCTCCTTTCCAGATTGTCGTTGTTGGTGTTGGCACGAGAGAGAAGATCGACGCTATTTCCGGGACACAGCAGAGATGAAGCAACTTGCACGAGCTGTGACTGACAGACAGATTGCTGTCCTACGCAGCTGCCATCTGGACATTGAGATGCCCCACATCCTGCAGCTCGCCTCAGTTACGATGAGACGACGATGAGCTTCCATGTCAGCGCATACAGTGCCATACACCGGCATCTCGAACGGACCCCCTGAATCGGTCCTGTGCTTCCTCTCACCGACCTGCTTTTTAGCCTCAAATCCGCAATCTTCCAATGCCATTGTCTGCCGACCAAAAGGGACACCATTGAACGCCAAGCTCGTTGGTTAGATGTCCCCGGCAGTCTAGGTCTATAGTGGGCATTTGCGTCTCCATCACCCTGCATCCAGCACTATCTATCCACAGCGCTGCGTGTGTCAGAGAACCCCCTAAGAGAGTTCCCCTTGTCTGGAGCCAACACACGGTCCATGACCAGTATTACTATCCCCTCGGACCTCACCCTCACCCTCTCCGCCCGCAATGTCGGCCTCCTCGTCCGCCACTTCTTCGTCGACCACCAATGCAGCCATCGCCACCATCCTGGGGACGACGGTGTCTGCCCTCTCCAGCGCGGCAGGCTACATGCGTCTGCCGGCTATTGCCTCAACTGTATGACAAGATATTTCTATCGCTCCCACTGCCGCCCGTGGCTGAACCGCCAGCAACGCCGCCTGACAGACGGAGCAAGTCCTTGGCCTCTTGTCTTTTTTTCACTCTACATGATTTGTATTTGCTAACTTCAGTTGCTATCCTCTAGGGCGTTGCAGCCGTCGTCACGTCGCTCCTCTACTTTAAGCAGAAGTGAGTCTTGTTGGGCCCCGTCTCTCCTGAATTGCAATGACGTATGGACCGAAGCTAACTTCGACAATCTAGAGCTCTGATCTACCCGTCCCACATACCGGCGAACTCCCGTACCGACGTGCCCCGACCGAACCAATTCAACCTAAAAGACTACGAAGAGCTCCTCATCCCAACTAGCGATGGCGAGAAGCTATCCGCCTTCTACATCCGCGGCCCCGGCAGCAGCTCGGGCGGCCGGAGCCAAAGGGGCCGCGCTTCCGACGTCACGGTGATCATGTTTCACGGCAACGCGGGCAACATCGGCCACCGCATCCCCATCGCGCGCATGATGATCGGCACGACGGGCTGCAACGTCTTCATGCTCGAGTACCGCGGCTACGGCCTGTCGACGGGCGAGCCCGACGAGGCCGGCCTCAACGTCGACGCCCAGACGGCGCTCGACTACCTGCGCGAGAGGGCCGAGACGCGCGACCACAAGTTTGTCGTGTACGGCCAGAGCCTGGGCGGTGCCGTCAGCATTAGGCTTGTTGCCAAGAACCAGCACGCGGGCGACATCCAGGGCCTGATACTGGAGAACACGTTCCTGAGCATGCGGAAGCTCATACCCAGCGTCATACCGCCAGCCAAGTACCTTACCCTGCTGTGTCACCAGGTCTGGCCGAGTGATACCTGGATCCCGGGGATTACGGAGGTCCCCATACTCTTCCTGAGCGGGTTGCAGGATGAGATTGTACCGTGAGTTCCCCTCTCGTATTTACCATTTACCAAACGCATGCAGTACTAACTCTTCCTCTAGACCAACACACATGCGCCAACTCTACGAGCTATCCACAGCACCGACCAAGATCTGGCGCGCCTTCCCTGGAGGCGACCACAACTCGAGCGTGCTGGAGGAGGGTTACTTCGAGGCCATCGCCGAGTTCATAGGGCAGACTACGGGTCAGCAGGTGGAGAAGGAGAAGGACGAGAGCAGCACCAGCAGATCCACGGCCGTCGTCGACAGGGAGACCCGCGCTGCGCGTAGGGCGGCGAGACATTAGAGACAATCAGGGATTAGAGGGATCGAGAAAACAAGACTCACAATTTGGGGGGTGTCCTGCAATGCATGCATGGTATGGGATTCGGCTGGGGCTGGTTGGACGTCTGTTATAGGCGAAGAAAGAGAAAAAGAGCGAAAGAGGAAAAGGTCGGCTTGGTTTACTGTGTTTGTTTAGAGTACGATTGATACCCTCTTTTCTTACCTACCTATGTTATAACTGCAAATGGATTCGAATATGGGAAAGCCTCTGAGGGTCTCACTGTGGTGGTGTGTATGAAACGGGGGACAACCCGAGGATGGGCGAGACCAGCCGTGTAGGCTCGCAACGACTGTGCTGATATGTAAGTGCGCCATCTCACTCTATCCCAAACAGGCTGTATCGGTTGATGGCCTTAACTCATCAACAGGTACTGGGTGACGTTACTGTCCATTGCATGAACGCGGACAGTTGAGGTACGGAGCTTGGAGTCCGGTTGTTATAAGGGGATGAATGCATATATCGACTCCTGATATGAGAGCACCCAGTCATCACTGGGACACTCTCTTTCGTTTTCCACGTATCCATCTTAGAAACAGAATACGGGGCAATAGTGACCCAACAGGTCTTGATCAAAAGTGTCGATCTACGAGCAGGTCATTGGTTGCGGTTAGTTGGTCATAGGAGAGGATATTCACAGTTGACCGTCTGGCAAGATGGATTTTGTAGCTTCAGACACGATACAATAAAGCTTTTTCGTCACCAAATTGTCGAGGAAGGGTTTCTGGAAGCTTTCCATTCGTAGGGCATCTCTTTCCCATGCTATGCTATGCCCTCAAGCTCAAGCCCTCTCATCGAGTCCGATAAACTGTGCAATGCTATGCCATGTATATAACGCCTGTCCCAATACCTTGACACAATGACAAGTAATCCCACATCATGCAATGATATCAGCGCCTCCGTTGCCCCAGTCTTAATTCTTCATCAATGTTGTCAAGTTTCAAGCCCGCGCCTCGGCCGTCTCACCAACTTCTTCTTCCTTCTCACCAGCTTCTTTCTCACCAACTTCCTCCTCCTCCCCATCACCCTCCTCACTCCCACCATTCGCCTTCTCCTTCTCCTTCTCCTTCTCCTTCTCCTTCTCCTTCTCCTTCTCCTTCTTTCTCACCAACTTCCTCCTCCTCCCCATCACCCTCCTCACTCCCACCATTCGCCTTCTCCTTCTCCTTCTCCTTCTCCTTCTCCTTCTCCTTCTCCTTCTCCTTCTCCTTCTCCTTCTCCTTCTCCTTCTCCTTCTCTTCTCCTTCTCCTTCTCCTTCTCCTTCTCCTTCTCCTTCTCCTTCTCCTTCTCCTTCTCCTTCTCCTTCTCCTTCTCCTTCTCCTTCTCCTTCTCCTTCTCCTTCTCCTTCTCCTTCTCCTTCTCCTTCTCCTTCTCCTTCTCCTTCTCCTTCTCCTTCTCCTTCTCCTTCTCCTTCTCCTTCTCCTTCTCCTTCTCCTCCTCCTTCTCCTCAGCAGCAACAAGCCAATCATCAACCACCACCACCTTCTTCTTCTTCTGTTCGACTTCCTTCTTCTCCCCCAGCTTCCGCAGCGCCACGAACCCGAACCCCTTCTTCTCCTCCCTAACGGGGCCACCAGCAGCAGGCGCGTTCCCGCGCCTCCACGCGCTCCGGCCGGCGACGGCGTTCCAACCGCTGCTGTCCGGTCCGCCCTCGCGCTTCGTAATCGTGTTGCTGGCGGGATCGACGCGGCAGAGGGCCACGCTGCCCGCCACGCCGGTGGTGGCGACCGTTTTTGAAACGGCGGCCTTGAGGTTCTTCAGCACGCCTTCGACCGTGAGCTGCAGCGGCGCGGCGGCGGAAGTAGCGACTGCCGCGACGGTGGTCTTGGTGTGCGCCGCGATGGCGACTTCGTGCTCGTTTAGGAAGCTTGTCGTGAAGGTTACCGCCGGGGCAGACCTTTTAGCGGTGGCGAGGTCGGAGGCCAGCGCGGCCTCGAGCTCGTCGGCAGTGATGCCGAAGCGCGGGGCGGAGAGCAGGAGGGCGTTAAAAGCGTCCTTTCCAGGAGAGGAGGAGCGGCTGACGACGGGTGTGGGGACGGGTTTGACCAGTACCGCGCGCACGCACTGGCTCAGCGTCTTCTTCGGCGCCGAGACGAAGCGAGGGGTTTTGAAAACGGCTACGTGGCGGTGCGGCTCCGGGTCCTGGCTCTCGCTGTCGAGGCCGAAGTCTTCTGCCAGGCTGTGGATGAAGGCGCGCTGGTTGGCGGGCATGGGCTTGAAGCGGATGCGCCTCTCGTCCGGGTCGGAGGCGAAGACGCGGAACTCCCGCTCCTGCTGGGTGGCCCAGGCGGTGTTGTCGCGGTAGAGCTTGAGCGTGGTGTCGGAGTAGGGGATGTGGTCGTCCGTGTGGTCCGGGTCGACGTTCAGAGCGTCGGCTAGGCGGCGGTTGCGCTGGAGGCGGAGACATTCGTCGTCGCATTTCAGCGTCTCCCGAGAGGGAGCAGGGTTGGTCCAGGTGGCCTGGCACTTGATCTCTTGCTTGCGGTTCTGGCAGGGGCACGTGATGAACGTCTTGCTCTGGCAGGGCTTGTCCTCCCGACAGGGGTAAGGGGCGTGGCACACATCGGCGCATGTGTGGTCGCAGGACTTGCGGACCTTGCCGCACGTCTGGCCGCAGTGCGAGCCGGGGATGCCGACGTCCTCGCACTCGCCTGGCTTGTGGCACAGCTTGCGGCACTCGTGCGCGCCGCACTTGAGTTTCTTGCCGCAGGGCAGGCCGCAGGTGGCGCCGTCAAACCAGCAGGGCTGGTTCTTGAGAGTCTTCTTGCCGCAGACGCAGGGCTTCTCGACGAGGAAAGGGCATTTGGGGCACGGCACGTCGTCCGGGTGGCACTGGTGCGAGACGGTCGGGTGGCCGCATGGCCGGGGCCGGGTGCAGTCGAAGCGGCATTCGGGAGGGCGTGTGCCGCAGGGCTGGGGCGGCTGGAGGACCGTCCGCCCGCAGGAACAGCTGATCTCGTCGAAGACGGCTTCGAGGCAGGACGGGCACTGGCCTCGGTGGCAGAGCTGCTGGCAGGTGTGCTTGCCGCAGCGGAGGGTACGACCGCAGGCGTTGAGGCAGATGTGCTCTGCCTCGATGTTGTCGTTGGAGTTGGCGGTACGCTTCTGCTTGCGGCGCTCCATGGCCTTCTTCTCGCCGGGACAGCAGCGCTCTCCGCACTCGTGGCGCCCGCAGTTGAGTTGTGCTCTGCAGACGCGGAAACACATTGGTTGCTGTACGTCGCCTTGGTGGCAGACTGTCTTGACGGTTGTCCTGGTACACCTACAGCTGATGTCGATCGTTTGGAAGCAAGGGCTGCAGGGACCGGTGTGGCATTTGTCCGGGCAGTGATGACCGCAGGGAAGCACTTTGTCGCAAGGCTTGTCGCAGTGAGGGATAGGATCCTGACACGACGTCCGCGGCTCTCTGCTGATGTCCTGTAACGAAGTCTTGCCGCAGGGGCAGCGAGACACTACGTCAGGCGACAGAGGGCAGTGAGCGGGCTCGTCATCTTGCGGATGGCAAGGCTTTTCGCAGGAGTGGAAGTCGCAGTCGAACTTGCGCCCACACACATTGCTGCACTCGAAGCAGCCGTCAAACCACTCGGGCAGCGGTTCGTCGCTATCATCCGTGCGGACTAGTTGGTCATAGTTGTATGAACCCCTTGCATCGCCCCGTTGGTCGCACGGCATGTTCTTCTTCTCCTTTCCACAGTAGCAGACTGAAGGGATGGGTATCTCGCAACCACCACACAGTCCAGAATGGCACGGTCGGGAGCACGTGTGCTCGCCGCATGGCAAGAGATCACCGCAGACCTCCTGACAACTCCAACCCTTGCCGTAATCCGTCTCGGTACAGCGCTTGGTGGACGTGTTCTTGCCACAGAAACAAGTCTGTGTCGGACCCATGAGAGTGCATGGCGGACATGGACCGGCGTGGCAGGTGAGCGAGCATGGATGCGGGCAGGTCGGCTTTTGTTTCGTACAGGTTTGTCCGCAAGAGTGAGGTGACAGTCCGGGGATAGATTTTGGGTTGGGTTCCTTGCCGCACCAGCAGTGATAGGCACCAGGCTCATCCTGCAGAGAAGAGTTACAGCCCGGGCATCGCCAACCGGATGGCTGGTTGGAGCTAGGGTTGGGGTTATCCTGCTGTTGCTGGAGCTGGTTCTTATGCCACTTCTTAACGCATTGCATATGCGTGACAGTCCAGCAAATAGTGCAGGACCAGATCTTCGACGACCGCACCACCTCGCTCGTGCAGATGACGCACTCGTAGTGGCCGCGGTCAATATCTTCGTGGATCCTGGTCGGTAGGTCCTGGGCCGTTGATTTGGGTTCGTTCTTATGCGCCACGACTTTGGCAGCATGGGGTTGCTGCTGTCTTGCTGAGTCGCTATGATTACCGTTGCGGTTGCCATTATTCCGACGGCCTGGTTGTCTGGCCGGTGCAGCTGCTGCAGCAGGGACAGGTTGACCTGGCACGAACTCCGGTGCTATCGCATTCAGTGCCGGTACACCCTGACCCGCCTCACTGGAAGCATCACCTTGATTCGCGGTCGTAAGGCGTCCGCCAAAGGTCCTCCTAGGTGCCAAATTCGAGGCTTGAGCAACTGGACGGCCTCCCCTTCCACGTCTTGATCCGTCACCCCTACCCCGGCCTCCTCTAGATCCACGGTGGGAACCTCCTTGAGAACCTGCCTGGGATGCAGTCCCATTCGGGGCCTGAGCTACGGTTGGAACCACATGTGGCACCGCGTCAGGATGTGCCGGTACGACGTTACTGGGGCCACCCCTCGAAGCACCACCGCGCCCTCCTCTACCACCCCGGCCTCCGCGCCGGCCTCCACGGCGACCTCGGTGACCCTCTCCTGGAGCGGACGGCGCCGCTGGTGGCGTCGACTGATGGTCGGCCATGATGCTATATTGCTCAGATGTCCGACTCTGGTACTCGAGCTCCAGTTTGGTGTTCGTTCTCGTAAGTGAGTTTAGGTGCCTGAGGAAAGGAATTGCGCTTTGAATAAATATAGCGTCTTCAAACAAAAGAAAATCGCAAACAGCTGGAGTCAATGAGCAAACAGGAACGATAGGTCCTGCTATTGTTGTTGGATGAATAGGTGTACCGTGAAACAGCTACCGGAAGTGAAAATAAGCACTCCTGCTCGAAGTATTGTACCTATTGAGTGAGTGGCAAATAGACGGAGTTAGACTATGCCTTGGGGCTGATATTGTAATACAAGATGAGTCAAACGCAGAGCTGCGGCGAAATCTGGAAAATTGCAGTCACGCAGGGATCCACTATTCCGATGTGCTCCGGGCCGGCAGAAGTGGGGCAGATCCGGCAGCAGCCGAGAGTGTGGGCTCCGGGGCCGGGCTCAAGTTTGAAAAGTCAATTGCTTCGCGTCAGAACAACTCTCCGTTACTGCTTGCCCACACATTCTGCCCATTTGTGATCGTTGAATGACAAAATGTTTTGTTTGACATTTCCCTGACGACAAAATTATTGACTTCCTGGGGGTGGTTGAAACTGATCGAGCATAACTGTCACGGCACCTGCAAGCGGTTATGACTCATAATGAGTGAGCTGCAGTCAACCCTCCACCGAGAAACAAATGAAGGGAAACTCTAGCTAACAAACCACAGACAGTTCAGATCATCGATACGGAGTCGAAAGTGCTCAAGCTGTCACCGAAGACCTGCCTTGACGAGATAATCAGGCAGACCCAGCAAGTCGAGGCGAAACTTGCCTTCCATCTCACACTGCATGCCAGTCAATCGCAGTCAATGGCATGCCTACCACATGTGGCTCCCTACCGTCAAGATGGCGAGCGAAGACTAGCGGCCGAGACAGTCAACGTTGTTCCAGTGAGACAAACCAGCCTCCAGGCAAAGGTTTGTTTCAACATGCACACGTGAACAGGGCAAGTTCAGACCAAAATTGGGAATCACCAAGCTGGAGAGCCAACGCATGATATGCTGTAGTACTAGAGATCAGTACGAACCGGCGCGGAGTTGATCAAGTTGGTCACCTTGGACTTCCTAAAGTAACTTACTCATGGGACCGTGACAAGCAGGAGGCCGGAGTAGTTCTCCGTCATCTCTCTCGCCGCCGAAACAATCGAGAAATAGCACCAGAGGACGTCGGCCCAAGCTTTGGTCTCCGCACTGCATTCCTCAGACCCGCGTTGAAACAAACCCACCTCGCAAGGACGGCAAAGTCAAGCTTGGAGCGGGGGGGTAGTCTGGCTGAAGGACTGCCGTGACTGCGTTGCCTCAATTGCTGATCTTGAAGTCAGATCTGCTGATCTTGAAGTCAGATCTGGCGCTTCAGCAATATACCTTCCCGCGCGCGAGGTTCGATACAGCCAGTTGACTGGTTCGCGACGTTTGCGACGTTCAGCAAGCGCTGATACTGCACGTGGAGACTTCAGCTGTGCGACACAGGCGACACATGCCCAACCGGCAGTAGCAGTTACACTTCACAGCTGCCGTTGTCTGCCAGATGAAGCTGAACGTGTGTCTGCTGAGCGTATGTCTGCTGAGCGTGTGTCTGCTGCACGACAGGCTTGAGCTCCTTGCCCGTTTCTCGAGCACAATGCTCTGAGACTCGTCAAGTTCGATCTTTTCAAGATCACAAAGAACACGGCACGCGACGTGTCGAGATAAAACACGATGGGATGCGGGCTTTTGATTGAAATCTGCAAGCTGCAAGGTACCAGCACGCTAAATCCCTTCTAGGGGCACTAAGAATAAGACAAGGGAGAACCCCTGGCGCTAGCCGGCCATCCACAGTGACCCGCCCCCTGCCACAGTCCCTGCCACCCCTGCCTCCCCCCGGCCACCATTCGACATGGCAAGCGCTCAGTGGCTGGCAAGGCCTGGCTTCTCCACGTTAAATGCAAGCCCCTTGGTCCACACACGCGCTGTGACCCTGCCAAGCAATTTCACCAGTCCAGATCGATTCGTCCAATCCGACACTTGTCTGCCTTGCTCCTTTCTTTCCCTTACTGACCTTCGGTTCTCACAGCGTGTCATTGCCGTGGCTACAATTTCGCGATCCGAGTTCTCCTTTAACCAAAATGGTCAAGCAGCCATGAGGAGCGCTTGGTCTGCCGTCTTACTGTACCATCGCAACACTTGGACACCGGACACACCTGCAGCGTATCGCAGTAGGATCCGCCGATCTATATTAATATAACCCCCAATCTGATGACCACCATGGCCGCTCTCGAACCTCTCAAGAGGGGCAGCCAACCCTCTCTCCCTCCCGTTTCTGAGACGAACACTGCCTCAGGTGTCGAAACACCGGAAACATTGGACCAAGCGGACGGTTTCCAGCAGCCGACAACTTCTAGTTCTACGTCACCATCGTCCGTGTCTGGAACGAAACAGCACCAAGCTTCACCACTGCCGAATTCGAGGAACGTCCGGTCCAAGAGTCTGGCCATCCGGCGGAAACCTCTGTCGTCTACGGCATCGCCATTGGTCACCAAATTCACCTCCCGAGATTATCTCGAGATTGGCCTACCTACCGGCAAACCAGAGACGCGGTTCTCGAGATCATATTCGGTCGACAGTCCAACGCTGTATGAGTTCCCCCAAGACGCTCGACCTCCTATTAGCGCCTCGGGTTCGCTGGCTTGCCCGGCAACTACTATCGTGCCGAGCCAACTGTGAGTCTCTCGAAGATTACGCTCATTTCCTATGGTTAAAGTGTGCAATGTTCATCATGGAACTGACCGATGCTCCCTTTTTCTTCTCCCGCGAGCAGATCATCACCCGTTTTTCAAGACACATCACGGCTTGATTTCCTGGCTACCGTGGGGGGAGAGGCACAGTCTCGAAACATCCCGTCCGATCACCCTGCAGCAGCTCAAACGACTCAGCTCCGGTCACAGCATGAGGTGGTGACCAAGGAACTCTGTCAACCCACCACCACGGAAGAGGAAGTTACTAGCGTCGAAGACGAGGAAGAAGCTGTCACGTCGTTCAGCCCACGGTCCTCGCAGTTCTTTAATATCAATACTAATGCCATGTCGCTCGCCGTCCGAAAGGCCGCTCCACCACATCTAAGTCTCGGACAAGTCGATACCGGAGTACGGGCAACACCACATTACCTAGAAACACCAGACAAAGCCGACAGTCGCAACAAACCACTTCCCAAGTCACCTCCGCCATCTTCCAAACTTGGAACTTTCTTTACCTGGGACAGGTCACCCACCTCACCGTCCACCGTCTTCTCAGACAAAGACGGCATCTCGCCCATACCGTCACCTTACTCGTCAAAACCAACAACAGACTACAACTACAACGCAGCAGATGACTCTTCTGCACAGCCAACGCTACGAGACTCAACAGACGCCAATGAGGCCGACGAAAGCCCCCTTGACTACTGCGAAGCATATCTACAAACACCATCGTTACCGTCGCATACACCTCCAACGTCATTTGAGGTCGAAGAGATGGAAGACGAGTTGAAGGCCATCAGCGCCGAACTGGCTTCGTCCATTCGGCGCGAGATGGACCTTGAAGACCTAGTCGACAGACTACAAGACCAGGTCAACAACGCACAGGCGCCGGGCAGAAGAACGAGTGACTACTACTCGGATTCGGGATACAGCTCGGCCAAGTTCAGCGAATACGATCATGGAAAGGAGGAAATCTCGCAAGTACAGCGCAGGGCTGAGCAGGAGAAGGCACAGATTACCCTGGAGCTCACACAAAAGCTACAAGATGAGCGCGACCGACGTAAGAAGTTGGACCAGCAGATCTTGGAGCTGTCGCAAAAGGCGTCCCAGGTTGATCTCGCGCGATCAAACAGTCAGGATGCGAGCAGCCGGATTCGGGAGCTCGAGAGCACATGCGAGGACCTGCGCCGAAAGCTTGCAGATGAGCGCCAGGCCAAGAACAACTTCGAGGACCTATTATCGGTCCTCAAGGGAGAGCTTAACACTGCCTCTAACGAACGTGACAACCTACGAGACGAAGTCGTGCCACAGTTGCGGGCCCGCGTGGAAGGGCTTGAAGCGCAAGCTGCCGACAACGCGAAGAACACTTACGATACCACGAAGATCCAACAGGAACTGCAAACGCTCAAGGAAGAGAATTCGCAATTGAAGCAACAGGATTCACGAAGAAACCAGGAAGTCGAGACCCTTATGAACGAAGCGTCGGATATGAGGGCGCTGGGGTCTCGGAAGTCCATGGAGATCCGGACATTGAGGGACGACTTCTCGGACCCCAGGCACTCCGCCACGACCCGCGACTCTATAGGACTCTCTCGTTCAGCGTCAGTCACCGCTGGCTCACGTAAGAGTAGGCCACCGGCAATGTCCCTGTCGCGGTCAAACACGACAAAGCATCTCGAATCCCGCGACGCCATTGCCGAGAGATTAAAGGACGTGGAGGCGCAACGGGACGCCCTTCACAGCGCTCTAAAGAGCCTGCTTGAACGTCAGGAGCACCAAAACCGAGAGAACGGGAAGCGGATACGTGCATTGGAGGCGGAACGGGATCGGCTCCTCACAGCATCGCCACAGAAGTCCGGGTACGAGAGGGAGGTATCTATCCTACGCGACGAAATCAACGTCCTGCGTCGACGCGCCGAAGAGGCCGTCGAGCAAAAGTGGCAGGTCGAGAAGGGCCTGAGCGGACTGAAGATGGATCTCGACCGCGCCGAGTCGGAGATCGCTCAACTGCGGAGTCTCCTGCAAGAGAACGACATTCTCATCCCGGAGGCGTATGCTCGTTCGAGCGCCTCGAGCTATGGCTCCAACAATTCCATCGCGGCGGCACCAGTCACGTCTGCCTCTCTCGAGAAGGCCTACAAGGACCTGCAAGCGGCATACACCGATGCCCTGCGGCGCATCAAGTCGCTCGAGTCAGCCGCCTCCACGGACGACAAGACCATGCTAGCTATGCAGCGTCTCGAGCAGTCCCTGGCAGCAGCCATCTCCGAGCGCGACCACGCCCAGCACGAAGCGGACTCCTACCGCAAGCGCATCGACTCCCTCCAAACCTCAGAGCAATCCCACCTCGCCTCGGAGAAGGACCTCGCCGACCAACTCCGCGAGTCGGCCCGCCGCGTCGAGGAACTAGCCCAGCAAGTCCGCACACAGCTCGCAACCAACTCCTCCCTCCGCAACCGCCTAGCCGACGCCGTCTCCCGCGGCGAGGCCGAGCACCGCGCCAACAAGGACCGCATCACATCCATGCAGGCCCGTCTGCGCACCCTAGAAGAGCAGCTCGTCGCCGCCCAGACCGCCTCGGAGGAACGCGTGGCCCGGCACGAAGACGACATCGCCGCCCTCAAGGAAGCCCAAGCCGCCCAGCTCCAGCGCCTGCGCGACAACCCCACCGCCCTGCGCTCGCCCCGCCCCATGCTTTCCGCGCCCAAGACCCCCCTCACCCCTTCCTTCGCCTTCAATCCGGGCCCGCCGGGCTCTCCCCGGTTCCTCACCGTCTCCAACAGCAGGCCGGGCACGTCCGGGTCGGCGTCTAGCCCCACGCGACCCAGTCGCTTGTCCCTGCGGCGCACGAGCACCGCGCCCGCGGACACGGGCGACGCGGCCGAGATCGAGACGCTCCGCACGAAGGTGAGGGAGCTCGAGACGGCGCTCAGCACGGCGGAGGGGGAGATGCAGGAGGTCGTGGCGCGCATGTCGGAGGCGCAAATCGAGGTCATGAACCTGCAGGAGGAGAGGGAGACGGCCGTGCGGAAGACGAGGAGGGTGCAGAAGCTGCTGGAGGAGGAGAGGATCAGTGTGTTTGAGGGGAAGTTTAGGAGCATTACTACTGATGTCAGGTAGATGAGTGAGTGGATCAGGAAGGACACTGAGCATTTACATGTTTTGGAAAACAGCATGAGTCTTTAGGTTAAGGTCTCGCTTTGGACACATCGGCTTGGAGTGGAGTTGGATCAGCCTTCTTCTTTGGGTTTCCGTTCTTGGAAACCTTTCTTGGTTCTATATCTTCTTCTTGGAGCGGGACTCGTTATACAGACTTGAGCGCCCTAGACGGAGGGCATACCGTGGATATCAAGACGTGGCCGTCTTGCTTTTGTTTAATGTCTTGGTTACTGGGGCCTTGGACTGACTACTTCACGTATTGGTATATACCATAGCTTCTGTCGAGACACGACGGGGGAGATCAGTATCATCACGAGCCACAGGAAACTCGTGGCAATGAACAAGTCTAATGCTATAACAATCAGGATGACTTGCCAGTTCCTCATCTACCCCGTGATAGAACCGCGATGCTAGGTAGTCCGTGTCGAGGTGCCACATTGCCAACGTCGTTGGGGCCTCATGCGTCGGACTCTCATAGGACCAAGACAGCTCGATCGTCTCACTATGTGTTGTCCGGTCCGTCGGCGAAGACCAGCCGCGGCATAGTTCAGTATCGGAAACACGTCGTCCCAAGACGAACGAGGGTCAAGTCCAGACATGCCAGACACCACGGTGTTCGGAGCCGTCATTTGAGCAAGCAATTCCGCCGTGCCGGCCATCTTCCGGCGGTACCGCCGGTCATGCTCGGTGATAGGAGGTTTACCGCAGTACGAACTGCATAAGGTTGAAACGAAACCCTGACGCGAAAATAGGTAGTATAGTCAGTGGTTTGTTTCATGGCCGCATGTGCAGAGAGTCCTTGGTCTACGGTTCTGCTCAGATCATGATGAATTTCGGACTGTGACGCTGAAGCTGTACTCATCCGTCTTTGATAACTGAACGGCAACAAGAACAAGCGATCAGATGTCACCCCTTCAATGGCAAGACGGCTGTGATATAGGTAGGGAATGAAGTCATTCCATGCATTAGAATCCAGCCCTGAAAAGATAGGTAGCGAACAACCCCCATTTGGAGGTTAGTCAACCCGATGAGTTTGACCCCCTCCACTGGCCCCCACGGTTCGGTTTGTCTTGGGAGACAAGAGCCCTATCTGTCGACCTCTTGTCTCGAAAACGTGCCTGGATATTAGCACACGGGGGCCCTTGAGTGACATTCGAAATCTGTTGCAATGTTTCCAGAGGCTATCACAGGCCTCGGTATCTCCGGGAATTGATTGCTATCGAGGCAGGAGGCATAGACGCCAGAGATGGGCTATCTTGGCCTCATACTCTGGGAAGCTAGATGCTTTCCCTCGGAAAGTTTCGATTGAAGGTGATGAAAGCTGACGAGAAAGGATTGCCCAACAACAGCAGGCGATCGATAACCGAGCTCAGACTTTCCTGCTCACTCCCGCGGACGCTGATCTGGGGAATGATGACCACTTTGCGTGATGAAGAGGGCAGTGAGCGTTTCAGAAGGCAGGAAGGAAAAAGCAAGGAGGAACCCCCCATTCCTGGATCCTGCATGAAGAGTGCATGATGAGGGCTTTGTTGAGGCAACTTCCTCGTGGTGAGACTGGGTCATTGATAGGAAGCGCGGCATGCAGGCGTTCTAGCGAGGTCCCGGCTTCTTGGGTCAGTCTGTATCGTGTGTCGAGATGGGGGTGTCAGTTGTGATAGTGGCACAGCGTAAATTGCAGACTCGTAACGATGACGGGAGGCTCGACGACGATGTTGTGAGCATTCGCAACCGAATGTTAACCTTTGAATACGGGTTCATCGCGGACAGGATGTTCAACTCCTGGGTTACACGGGTGTAATCGCCTACAAGCTTCTTCTAGCTGCCGTTATTAGTGAACCGCGAAGAAGCATGGCGCCACAAAACAACATGTCGGACATGTCGTTGAAGTTGTCTCGGGTTGTCATCGGGTGCTTCCGATTTGCGTAGCTCAGGAACAGGGTTATGTAAGCTTTCGCATTCCTTGTGCCGCTTGCCCAGGAAACCCCCACAGAGAAAAAGCATCTTTATCAGCCAATGAAAAGGTTAGAATGCTTATCTATTACTAGTGTAATATTTTAGTGTGATGCACTGGTGGATGCCGGATGGATATCTGGGCGATTATCTGGGCTGTCTCGGTTGCGCTAACCCTGCACAGATGGGGGAGGACGAAACGCAAGGGTCTCAAAGGGTTGTGGGGCTCAAGCGCAAGAGCGGCTTAGAGCGCGACATGGCGAGCTCTAATTCACGCCCGAGTCTCACGCTTTTTCTTACTCGGCTCAGGGCTCACCAGCAGCAGAAGAGAGGCCACGTTTGCATGCCCTCTCTTAACACTCTTCATCGGAATTGGTGGGAAGTTGGAACAGGTGACACTGGTGGGCGTATTCCTTTTCCTGCCTTGGTCTGGTATGGGGCTCAGCCTGTGTCACCTCAGCTGGACTCTTAGGGAAGGGACTTACACGCACCTTATCACATACCCCTGGCCTCAAGATACGCTATGTATCAAGCTACAGCACGTTCTCTTGAGAAAAAGCAGTGACAGCGTCAGCGCTGCTGCGCGTTAGAGAACATCTAGCACATGAGGTACCAAAGGAGCCGTTAGGCGGCTCTAGCTGCATTGATGGAGTGCCCTGACACGAGGGCACATCAGCTTACACAAACACAATTTCCGACCCGAGATGCGGCGAGATGTTGAGCATTTGCAGGCCACGGAACACAACCGTCTACCAATTATGGCTGCCGAAGGGGACGCTATCAAGAGATCTACACAGTACTTCCAAGACTTACAGGCTCCAGCTTGTACCTCTCGTTGCTGGTCTTACTCCAACATCATCCGAATGTCGATTTCTTTTCCTTTTCTCTCTTTCTTCTCTGTTCCTTGCTATAGCTACACTCGCTATTGCTTCATGTCCCGTTCGCCAATACCAATATAATCCCACAGCAGCTGCTGCAGAGTAGCATTCCCAGGGGAGAGACATCGCTGCACAACGTATCCAAAACCCCGAACCGGCAACACCCCACCCCTCCATTAAGGCTGCATCGAATCGATAAGGCATTGCGCTGGTAGTGGTGAGATGCTTCCGTGATTGGCACAAGCGATCGAAAGACTTTCTTTTCCTTCACTCTTTCACAGCCCTCCTCCGGGATCTAGCCTACCCTTGCGATAAACCCCCTGGCTACCCGGTAACCCTTGGCATCGCTACCTTGCCCGACTTCCTCCATTCGGTGTCAGTCCTGGGACGCAGGTAGCGCGTTGCCAGTGCTGCGGTTCTCGGTGCGTGTGCCAAACTAATTGCTCATCATCCCACGTCCCTCCAGATACTTCGGTCTGCCTGCCGCCTGTCTTGGGAGGGTCCTTGATCTTCCGGAATATACTTCACTCTTTGGTGCTGCTGCCCTTCTCTTCTTCCTTCCACACATTCTTTTACTTGTAATTCGATTCCCGCATTATCACGACATTCCAGAAGCACACACAGTCCGCCTCCTCCCCGTCAGCAAAGTGTCTGTTCTTGACCTTCGTACTATCGGATTTGATGGTTACACCCAGCCGAACCCTGGATTTTCGCCCAACATGGCTGTTATCGACGGTATAGATCTGGATGCGCTCGACTACATCGTCAAAGTGCCCTACAATGGCACAGGGGCCGACGGCGGGGATTCACTCACGACCGACCTCAACATTTGGTATGAGGTAAGAGTGTCAGACCCGTTCCGTGTGACTGCTCTGGTATATCTAACAACAACCCCATCAGAGCGGTGACATTGCATGGATGATCACCGCCACAGCTTTGGTGTTGCTCATGATACCAGGCGTTGGGTAAGTGCAGATCGGAATCTCCGGCCGACAGTATAGAACATACCTAACGCGGTACTCTACCAGCTTCTTCTATTCCGGCCTCGCACGGAGAAAGTCGGCCCTGTCGTTGATCTGGCTGTCCGTCATGGCCACCGCCGTCACCACCTTCCAGTGGTTTTTCTGGGGCTACTCCCTGACCTTCTCCCACACGGCCGGCCGCTTCATCGGCGATCTCGCCAACTTCGGCTTCAAGGACGTGCTCGCCGCACCGTCGGTGGGGTCGTCCCGGATCCCGGACCTCATGTTCGCCGTCTACCAGGGCATGTTCTCGGCCATCACCGTCGCCCTCGCGGTGGGCGCCGTGGCGGAGAGGGGCCGGATGCTGCCCTGCGTCATCTTCATGTTTGTCTGGGCTACCCTCATTTACGATCCCATTGCCTGCTGGACTTGGAACCCGAGCGGGTGGTCGAACAGGATGGGCGGCCTCGACTTCGCCGGTGGTACGCCCGTGCATATCGCTTCCGGCACGGCGGCCCTCGCGTACTCGATGATGTTGGGGAAGCGTCGCGGCCACGGCACGCATGAGCTCAACTACCGGCCGCACAACGTCACTCACATCGTTATCGGCACCGTCTTTCTCTGGGTCGGGTGGTTCGGATTCAATGCCGGATCTGCCCTGTCGGCGAACATGCGCGCCATAATGGCAGCCGTCGTAACCAACCTTGCTGCTTGCGTCGGTGGCATCACATGGTGTGTCCTGGACTACAGACTAGAGCGCAAGTGGTCGACCGTCGGTTTCTGCTCCGGCGTCGTGGCCGGCCTCGTCGCCATCACCCCTGGATCCGGTACGTAACATGTTTCCCCTTTTCCACAGCAATCCGACTAAAAACCGGCAGGCTACGTCCCCCCCTGGGCAGCAGTAGTCTACGGCATCCTCGGCGCCGGCTTCGCCAACTACGGCACAAAACTCAAGTTCCTCCTCCGCATCGACGACGCCCTCGACATCTTCGCCGTGCACGGCATCGGCGGGCTCGTGGGCAACATCTGCACCGCCTTCTTCGCGGCCGACTACATCGCCCACCTCGACAACGTGCAGGTCATCAAAGGCGGCTGGCTGAACCACAACTGGGTTCAGCTGGGCTACCAGCTCGCCGACTCTTTTACAGGGGGGGCCTACTCCTTCTTCGGCACGACCTTGATCCTCTTCCTCCTCAACCTCATACCGGGCATGCACCTGCGCGCCACGGAAGAAGCCGAGATCTTGGGCATCGACGACGCCGAGATCGGCGAGTTCGCGTACGACTACGTCGAGCTGACGCGAGAAGTGCTGAACGACATGGACGCCGCCGAGACAGGGTCCATGTTCTCCCGCCAGGACACCAACAACCACCACCACCACCAGAGCCGGACGTTTTCCGAGGAGGGCGGTGTAGGAGGAGGTGGAGCAGGAGGGAGGGAGAAGCACCACATCATCGGCATCCCGCTCCGGGACCGCGTGTTCGACGGCACCAGTCACCACCAGTCGGCGGCCGGTGTGCACGGCCTCCCATGACTAGAGCTCCGACCCATGTCCAAGGCGTCTGATCGTAAGCGGTTGTTGTTGTAAATCTACCCTTGCCGTGGTCTAGGCGATTTGGGTTATATATAAACGGTACATATGACGGCAACTTACGTCTTTTTTTCGCTTTTTGGATATTGGGTCGGGATACTTTGGGAGTACTGTTTGGTGTTTTATGTTATGATACCATTTTTTATTGTGATGGGATGGGAATACTTTGTCGATAAAAAAGCTGCCAGTTTGGTTTGCTGTGTTATCTTGGGATGGGACGACGGATGAAGGGAACGGGGGAGTTGATACGAGCTCGTCGTCGGCGAGGGTGTACATTGGTTGGGTTGTAATATAGACGTTTGAATGGGTTCATGAATATACCTTGGTTGATCTAATACCTTCTCGCTCTCGGTTAGATCACGGATTGTCAAAGCGATGGGCCCTAATACACTCAATGCAGTCAAGAGCAAGGTATATTCACTCTGCACTGAGCTCATCAGAAGGGGCATTGCGTTGGCGGCGTAACAAATGCCCTTCCAGTGTCTCTCGTCATTATCATTCTATAAAGTATAGCTCAAGGCCTTGAACGCGACGTCAAGCAAACAGCCTCCAGCCCATCCATGCAAAACCGGGTATCAAATGCATTCTCCTCCTCCCTCTCCTTTCTCTTTCACTCACTCAACACCACCTCTCCCTCGGCTCCCGCCACTTCACCCCCAATATCTCAAAAATCCTCCTCTCATCCCGTCCCTCAACCAGCTCTCCCTCCGTAACCTTGATCCTCTGCGAGCCCCTCATGACCTCCTTATACAGCCCCCTCTGGTTCAACCTCATCCCCTTCCGCGACGCCAGCAACCTGATACTGCGGTTGAAGATGTCATTCCCCGTGAAGTAGATCAGCGCGGCGCCGTACTCCGTCTCCGGCACGAGGAGGAAATCGATCCGCCTCCACCTCGGCTGGAAGGCCTCCCCCAGCGCGGCCCGGCCCTCGCGGAGCGGCAGCATGCAGCAGCCGTGCCATTTACTCCCGCCTCCGGAGGAGGAGGAGCCAGGTTTGTGCGCCGCCAGGGCGGCGACGAGGAAGTTCTGTGATGTGAGGCCGGAGACGAGCTCTTCGAGGAAGGGCACGAGGTTGTCGGCCGACGTGGTGCCCTTCTTGGTGACGATGAAGTCGATGTCGCCCGAGCTGTCGGCGCCGCGGCGGTAGGAGCCGCCGACGAGGAGTTCGACGTCTGGGTCGAGCTGGGTTGCTGCACGGCGCACGTACCCGGCTAGGGCTTCGACCTCGACACGGGGGATGCGCGTGTTGAGGTCGTGGTACCGCTCGATGCCGACTCGCTGGTTGGTTGTCAGGTCGGCTTTGGCGAGCAGGTCGTCGAGGGTGCGGTAGCCTTGCGCTATCCATTTGCTCGCTCTGGAAATGCCGACGTCGTAGATCTTGAGGAAAGTCTCGAGAACGGGTGTCATTGGGTCGTCCTCGGCGTAGTGGAGTCGTTGGAGGCTGTCTGTTGTGACGATCTCCTCGATCTTGGCTGCTAATCGGGGGCCGATAGTTGGGAGGCGGTAGGCTTCCTCCTCAGTGGTGATCTTAGTTGTTTGTCTGCGGAGGGTTGAGATGGCTTTGCGGTAAGCTGTGGTGCGCCAGTGATCGTTCGTGCGGGTGTAATAATCGCACATTGACTGCAAGACCTCGATGGTGCGAGCATTGGGATTGGTCGAGCCTGAGGAGAGCGGTGCGTCCTTGGTCCCTCCTTGGTGACAGGCAAAGCGCTCTTCGAAGGTGATCGATTTCGCTTGCCGGTTCTGCGGACGCCGGCGCTTCCGACGGGAGCGTGGCGATGCGGAACCGGAATCCGAAACGGCCTCGCTTCGGTCTGGGGAAGGGTCGTCAGTGCCTTTGGTCGACTGTAGATCTTCCTCGTCACTATCGAGGGGTAGATCTTTGTATTGTTGAATGAGCGAGATGTACTCCGATAGCTCATCCCCGGCGCTGTCCGCCCGGTGAAGTGGCTGCTGAGCGGGTCTCTTGTGCTGTTCCGGCCCGTTGCCAGGTGTGGAGGCTGCAGTTCGTTGAGGCGCGCCTTCATCTGTGATATCCTTTGGCTCCTCGTAAATTTGCGAGGCTGTCGTCACATTCGCCTGTCCCTCACCAGCGCTACGGAGTGAAGACTCTTCACTGCGCGGCGGCGTGCCTCCCGACGGCTTCGAACTCATCCTCTTCGGATGCTTCTGGACGACGAGTGAGACATCAGAGGCCTGGCTCTGTTGTTGACCCTCACTCTGAGTAGAGTTCTTGCGCTGAGATAATGGGCAACCAGCAACCCTATACCTCGCCTGGTCGGGGTTCAACAGGCTGCGGAATGTGATACAGTCAATCGGATACTCCTCGTTGACAATGACTGGTGGGTTGTCGACAACTTTAGCAAGTATTTTCTCAACATCCTTGTAAGCCAGATGCTTGTCCACGATGACGTGTGTACAGCTCTCGAGGTTCCGAACCCACTGAGCGCCATGCTCTCTAGCCCGAGTAATCCGTATCTTCCTGATAGGGGCCACATCGTTGTCCGGAATGTAGTGGAGGGATAGTCCGCGGAATATCTGCTCTGACTCTGCTGCCATCTTCAGCGAGGAAGATGAGTCCCGCTTTCGCTTCCTCATGGTTGAGCTTGTCGATGGTGACTGCTCTCCGTGTGACGGCGAGGGCCCTGGGTACGTCGAGCCCCTTTGGAGTTTGGGATGCGTCTTCGCCTTCTGTACGTTTGGGACGGGAGTATCCTCGACAAAAGAGATGCCAACTTCGACTCCGGTCCGCGAATTTGCTGAATCCTGAGCCGCCGTAACAGCCTTCCGGAGGAGAGGGGTGGCCTTGATGACCCTTGCTTGAGGTGTGACCGTACTTGACGCAGGAGTTGGTTCAGATATGGTTCGTCTAGCCAAGAGAGACTCGAGACCGCGAGCTGGAGTTGTGTTCGGTGCCTGCGAGGCCGGCCTTGCAGCTGGTGACTGTCGCGGTCTGCCCTTGGCACTTAACCCGGAAAGAAAGGCCCTGGTCTGTTCTCTATATTCAATCTCGCTGGGGTTGTTGCCATATTCATCATCAGAATCCTCGTCGTTCAGAGCTTCCAGTCTCTCAAAGAAAGCCAGCTTTTCTGCCAATGTGGGCGACTGCATCTTGAACTGCGTCATGTGCTCTCATGCTTTGTACTTCAAGGTACCTCGGCGCTGACAGGGTAGCCGCATATCTGGTGATTGTGAGAAGGAATTAAAACCGTTGTTTTGTCCTTGCCATCACCTGTCGGTGTTTGACTGATCAAAATATCCTCAAGTGAAAGGATGATGTCTCCTCATTATTTCGAAACAGGCTGCCAGTTTGCTATTGAAGCCGAAGGTCAAGTTTGGTTCCGCTGACTTGTACAGAGGAAGGTGCATTCCGCAATGGGGTTCGGCGACGAGCAAGGCGGCCGTCTGATTTGCTCAAATATCGTGCATTAGTGGATCGCTTCGAGCTCCTCATTGGTCGACGGCTGAATACCGCAGGGCGGCTGGCGCAGGGCCGCAGGCAGAGAGGCACGTGCCCAATGAGCAACGCACGTTCTTAGATAAGCTTAGCGTGTTTTTGCGGATCCACCCGTTTCAACGTCCTGTCCCCTGAGGCGTTCAATTCCCCTTTAACACTGATGTACGCAAATAGACCAGACGACATATCACGACCCACGAATTTCAGGAGAGTCCAGAACAACTAGGTCGCGTCTGATTATATACGTCTGGTTGTCTGACTCTGGCCTCGACGCTCAGTTTTGGGATAAGTGGTTGAAACGGTCTCATCTCGCCCCCGATCTCTCTGCCAGAGACACCGCCCCTTGGGAAAGGAGTGTCGACATAAGGCACCCTTCACGTCTGAAGTCATGTCCAACATATTTTCTGGAATGTGAGTTATAACCCATTTTCTATCTGTATGAGAGTCATTTATCGTCACGGTCTTGACCACAGCCGCGGAATTCGTCTCCGGGTGGCTTCCCCTTTTTGAGTGCAGCAAGTGCGAGAGCCTCTCTTGTCGTGTGCGTGACCGGCATAAAGATGAAAACCCCGAATAACACCCCTTGGGGTTTATGAGTTGGAGTTGGAGTTATCGCACTGCTCCAGATGGCGATGGCAGTGCACTGGGAAAGCTGTCCGGTCAGGGAGCCTTGAGGAGACAAGTTCCGTGGCTCACTGGCAGTGTGAGACTGGGATATGGACCCCTGCCTCAAGTTCTTGTCTCCCTCTCTTGAAGGCTCTCTTCTCTTGAAACAAACCTGCGCCAATGTTTCCTTACATCACTCTCACAATGAGATGTGATGTGGGTCACGTGCTATCAAAGCACTGTCGCCGAGATATTATGAACAAAAGCACATCCTCAAATGACATCGTCAGAGGCAGACCATGGCCAATGAGGACCTTTGGCTAAACTCTACTTCACAGCAATGCCCGGTTGCGTGGTCAAACGAACCGGCCTGGCGGTACTAGGAGCCCAACAACTCCAACAACCGACGACAGCCAGCAGACCACACCGACCCTTCCCTCACAACCGCAGGCCAGTCAGTCATCGACGAGCCTGTCATCAACCTCGAGACTACCGCCACTTCCAGCATCGCCATCTCTCTCGCAATCAATCGGCATGGCTTCCAGCGACGATGCTCTGGCAGGCTACAACCTGCCCAACCCTGTGCCGCTCTGGCTGAACCCAGCCTACGCCAAGCACATCGTCAAGGGCAACTTCATGACCCTCAGTGCCAGACCTAAGACGGTCGAGCAGGGAGAATGGATCGCACATCAAGGTGAGCAGCCACTTACTGACTTGGCTCATTTACTCCTTACTGACGCAGTCGGCAGTGGTTGAGCATTACCGCAACTTGTGGAACTTTGTTCGCGTCATCTACGAGAAGGAGGAGAACGGTGTCACAATCTGCAACCCAACCACGTGCCCCAGGATGTCTGCTGGCGGGTAAGTCATTATGATCTCTGCATTGATGAACCATGATCTAAAGCTCATATCCAGTAACCACTCGTACACCTGGCTGAATAGCCGCTTCGAGCCCATCGAGCTTCCGGCCTACGAGTACATCACTCTCATGCAGCGCTGGATCTCGGGCAAGATCAACGACGAGAAGATCTTCCCGACCGACCCCTCGGGCGTTTCCTTCGCCCACAACCCCCAGATCACCACCAACGGACTGCTCACCGGACCAGACGAGTGGGTTGGCAAGCGCAGCGGCTTCCCCAAGGAGTTCCTCAGCATCTGCCAGACCATCTTCCTGCAGATGTTCCGGGTCTACGCACATCTGTACTGGGCGCACTTCGTCGAGCCGTTCTACCACTTGAACCTGCAGAACCATCTCAACAGCTGCTTCAGCCACTTCGTCTTGACTGCCACGGCCCTGGACCTGCTTAAGCCGCATGAGCTGGAGCCTATGCAGCCGCTGATCGACCTCTGGGCCGCCAATGGAACCTTCCCTCCCGAGTCCAAGGCTTATGAGTATGCGAACCTCAAGGCTGGACAGCGTCTCCTGCAGCTTGGTGGCATGGCTTGAGGGCCCTTGTGTTTTGTCAATGTCGTTATGCGAACAGGGATTTTGCCGTCGCCGGCCGACTCATGGCTATGATATGAGATGGAAGAAGGACAAGTTCATTGCATTGCTTTGGTGTTAGGGGGGCGGTCGCTGGTCTGCCCAGAAGAGAAAAGGACTAGCCTTCACATCCAGTAGACGGAATTCACGATTCATTAAAACAGGCAACTTGCCACATGCACATGGTCAATTATCCACAGGCCAGAACAGCGCAATGACCATACCTTTTCCACAGGGGCAGCAGCGTCCGTCGTTTAATGCCCCGCCATACCCTGAAATCCGAGATCCACGCCAAGTGGGGTGAGAGGGAAGGACCCTTGCGGCTGATCAAGGAACATGGGAAAATGTTCCTCTCACCGCCTTTGCACTAATGCGATTAAGCGGTGCAAACCTAAATTTTTGTTTGCGACTCTGGAATCCCGGGCTGATTCAGGGAAGGCGAGGCCCCGTTTCTTGACCTCTGCACTTATTTGCAGAATCTTTCGTCGTCTCTCTTCGCCGGTTCCTCCATCTATAACGCCAGTTCTTGTCATTGGTTCGAGTTTGCCCTTTATCGCAATCCCATTCTTCACTTTCTAATACCCAAAACTCAACCACATAATCCGCAATCATGGCTGGCGAGGCAATGGATATCGAGACCGCAGAGCAGAGGCTTAAGGCTATGGACCACGCCGAGCAGCACTACTTCAACAGGTATGTTTCGGCCCCTCGCAGCTGGGCGCATGCATTGGGCTAACAATCTCGCAGCTATAACCACCATGGTAAGCGACGATAACTCTGCGAACGACGTATAAAGTTGGAGAGAAGGGAAAGTTTGCTGATGTCATTGCGCCGCTCAGGTATCCACGAAGAGATGTTGAAAGATGAGGTCCGTACAAGGTCGTACATGAACGCCATCGTCCAGAACAAGCACCTCTTCAAGGACAAGATCGTCCTCGATGTCGGCTGCGGTACCGGTATCCTGTCCATGTAAGGCTTCCCCCATGCCCCCCGGCAGCTACCTATACGATCAAGATACTGACGTTTTGTCTCGCAGGTTCGCCGCTAGGGCTGGCGCAAAGCACGTTGTCGGTGTCGACATGTCCACCATCGTCTTCAAGGCCCGCGAGATCGTTAAGGTCAACGGTTTGGAGGACAAGATCACCCTGATCCAGGGCAAGATGGAGGAGATCGAGATACCATTCCCCAAGGTCGACATCATCATCTCCGAGTGGATGGGCTACTTCCTCCTCTACGAGTCCATGCTGGACACCGTCCTCTACGCCCGTGACCGTTACCTGAACAAGGACGGTCTGATCTTCCCTGACAAGGCCACCATCTTCGTTGCTGGCATCGAGGATGGCGACTACAAGGACGAGAAGATTGGATGTAAGTCGACCATTTCCACTGTCAGGCATACGTACGAGTAACTAACATTGCAACACAGTCTGGGACAACGTTTACGGTTTCGACTACTCTCCCATGAGGGAGACCGCCCTCTCAGAGCCGCTGGTGGACAACGTCGAAGTCAAGGCCGTCGTCACTGACCCTACCAGCGTCCTGACCCTCGACCTCTACAAGTGCACCACGGCCGACCTGGCCTTCAGCTGCCCCTTCGACCTCACCGCCCGCCGCGACGACTTCATCCACGCCATGGTGGCCTGGTTCGACATCGAGTTCACGGCCTGCCACAAGCCCATCCGCTTCTCCACGGGACCCCACACAAAGTACACCCACTGGAAGCAGACCGTCTTCTACCTTAACGAGGTCCTTACGGTCCAGCAGGGCGAGAAGATCGAGTGCTCGCTCCACAACCGGCCAAACGACAAGAACAAGCGCGACCTCGACATCAAGCTCGAGTACCGCCTCGTCACCGACGACCCCAAGCGCGCCGCTGAGGGCTCGCGGTCTTACCGGATGTGCTAGAGCGGCTTGCCGGTAGCACACCTCCCTCCCGGCGCCTCCCCTCGCGCCGAGCCCCAGGCCGCCGAGGCCGTGTTCCCGGTTTCCGTGACCGGGTCGGACGGGTGGAGGGAGTACTTTTCGTCCACAGCAGAGCTCGTGTGGGTGCTCCAAGAATCAGGAATGTGGCTGCTCGAGTCATACATGACTGGATGAGATAGAATCCTAGAGGATGACCCTTCGAAATCGGCTATGGGCTGGGCTGCATGCGGGAATTTGCATGGTCATGGGAAACGGAAAGGGGTTTTGGGAGTCTTTTGTATTTGAAGGCTGGGAATTATTCGGGCGTTGCAGCAGTGGTGCGTTATGAGTTTCTCTGCATAGCATATGACAGGAGATAACATAGACCGTCGACTCCGCCCTCCGGCGTATATACAGATTCATCCGTTTAACGCATGCTCAAGATTCACATATCAGTTTTGAACTTGATCAACCCATTGATTGGAGGACCTGCTATGTCCACCTGTCGGGTTTCCACTTGATACTAAACTAGCCGTCTAGTAAACATGCCCTTTTTACCCCTTCCCCCTTCAACACGCCATTTTTTGGTGTTCTCATCATAAAGAACCAATGCCATATAGGACAGAAAGACAAAACCAAACAACCACCCTAACTTTTTGGTGAAGACGGAAATGCAGAAGACAGTTCCAACATTTGTCCTCGAAACGGAAGCTCGAGATGCCCAAACAAAACCTTTCTTGCTTGCTTTGCTTACAACTTCTGCTTCGGCTGGGTCGCCTTCATGTTCGCCTTCATCGTGAGCCCGTCGCCAACCAAATCCAGATCCTCCAACTCGTGAATCATGGGCTCATCAACCACCTTGGCCAGGGCCTCCTTGACCAAGGGGTGCTCCCTAGCGGCCGTGTCGGCGCGCTCCAGGCTTGAGCTCGTGCGTGCGGGGGGCCCGGCAGACGAGGAGCCGTCGGAAGCGGCTGCCAGCGTGCGTGCTCGGACAGTGCGTGCCTAAGACTGCCCGAACCGCTGGACGACGTACGCCACCTTCTCGGCGAGCTCGTTGGCCTCGCTGCGGGTGGCGGCCTCGGCGTAGACGCGGCAGGCGTTCTCGGTGCCGCTGGCGCGGGCGAAGGCGCGGGCGCTCTTGTACTTCTTGACCTCATCGTCGATGGCGGCCTGGGCGCCCTCGGGGTGCGAGAGCTTGCGCTCCGCGTCCGTGGTGCGGAAGAGGTCCTTGTCCTTGACCTCGACGCGGACGAGTTTATTGGGCAGGTCGGAGTAGGTCATGGCCCAGTCGCGCAGGGTCCAGCCCTTGTGGGCGAGGATTACCTCCACCATGAGCATATCCGACAGGGCGTCGCCGACGGTCTGGTTGATGAGGTCTGAGAGGGCGACGAGGGTCTCGAGGGCGTCCTTCTGGCCGGGCGACTGGGGCTTCTTCGTCTGGAAGGTCTTGAGGGCCTCGCGCGAGAAGAGGACGGTGCCGTGGCCGTTGGCCTCGAAGTACACGCCGACGTCGAACGAGAGGGCCGCGTGGTGCAGGTGCTTGACGCCGGTCGGGGTGCAGACGACGGGCAGCTTCAGGTGGTTCGCAATGTACTGGGTGCTGGCACCATTGGCGTAAGCGGTCTGGACAACACCAACCTTGAGGCCCGATTCTTCCAGGTCGGCAGCCCGGATGAGATCGACAATGAACACGGCTGCCAGGGTGGCGATCCGGTCACCGTCGAGCATAGCGAAGGTGTTGGACTCGGGATCGAGCCAGTAGTAGATGAGCCGGTCGGCATCGCCGTCGAAGGAGCAGGAGCGAGCTCCGGGAACGGGCTTGGGAGTAGGCGGGGCACGTTGCCTGGTCTTGACGAAGTCGGCGCCGCACTGTTCAGGATAATGTTAGTTGTTGAGGGCAGGTCAAGGAAAGGGTAAGTCAGTACGTACGTCGTGGTTGAGCGCCTCGGGACGGATGACATCGTCGTTCACGACCTTGATGGTCATCTGCACCTTGCCCGGGATGTGCTTGATGAACTCCTTGAGCTTCGGGGCTCCGATGCCGTTTGCACAGTCGACGGTGATAGGTTCGTTGATGGTCTTGGTCTTCAGGGCGCGGGCGAAGGCATCCGCCAGCTTCTCGTAGTAACCAGTCTCGCTGACCTCGCCATATGAGAGGTCTGTGCCCTCGGTATTGGTTGCGCGAACGAGGTAGTGGAGTTGCGGGGTGGTGATCATCTTGTAGTCGACGTACTCGCTGTCGACGGCGGTGAGCGCATCGGTGAGCGACTTGATCAAGGTACTGCCCGAGGGGCGGGTGTCGCGGCCATAAATGACCTTGCTAGGAGCCTCGAGGTTGATGTGATACTTCTTCGCAATACCAAGGTAGTTCTCGAAGAGCTCCTCGTGGGTCTGGCTGTTGACGAGGTTGGTCGCGAGGCCCTCCCACTCCTGCTCCAGCATCTCTCCCATGGGATCCACGATCTTGACGCCATTGTCGATTGCAGGGTTGTGGCTAGCGGTGATCATAACACCAATTGCCTGTCCGTCGAGCTTGCGACTGCGCAGCGAGGCCAGGAGACCGACGCGGAAGGCGACGCCCTCGAGGAGGTCGGCCTTCATGCGGAAACCAGCGGTTCCATATTGGTACCGGTGGCCCTCGACGGTCGGGTGCTTTGCAGAGGCCTCAAGGACCTTATCGTGGTTAGCCTTATCGGACATGGCGGGAGCTAACGGGAGCGGGATCGACGCTGGTTGGCTGAATTGGTGAGAGTTGGGATGGGTAAAAGAAAGGCTGGACAACAGTCAACAAAAGGTACGGAAAGTCAAGTGTGGATGGCGCGTGATATTTTAAAGTTGACCAAGTCACGGCTGCTGAAAGCTGTCAGAGGTTCATTGGGGACGGAAATGGGAAGCTTTATCCCCACGGTAACTGGAAACGGTCCCGCGCAACCCCGCATTTAGCGCCGTCTGGCCTGACATTTAGCGGTCTGGCGGGGTTGATACTGCCGCAAAGTGACGTGACACAAGCGGCCAAGCCCTTTAGCGAAGCTTAAACCTCCGATAGCTACCATACAGCTTCACGTGATCTGGCGATTGCACTAACGCGTTGAATTCGCGTTTCCCCGACATTCAAATCAACAGCGTGTTGCTGTGAACTGGCAGTTCAACGGTACATGAGGGCACCCCGTACTCCTCTCGTCTGGACCAGAAGACTCGCTCTGTCATTTCAGATACCTCATGCTCTTCTGATTTCCCGGTTTGGACGAATTCAGGCCTCAGCCGCCCCCGATCTTCAACAATGTCTGACCTCCCGGAATGCGCAAACCCACTCTACCTCGGATGGGTGAAGCAGATCTGGGACGAGGCCAGAGAACGCAGCTACAAGTCAGCACCAGTCTACGGCAGAGCGTTTGCTTCGTTGAAAGCATGTCCAATTGTTTTCGACCACCCCTCTCAGTGCAAGCAGCTCAAACACTTCGGGCCGAAACTGTGCGAGGACCTCACCAAGAAGCTGAAGGAGCACTGCCTAGCCAATGGACTGGAGATTCCTGAACCCAAGAAACTGGCCAAATCGAAGCGCAACGCTCTCAACCCCGGTGAAGAGGACGAAGACTCGGACACGCCACAGCCAGCCAAGAAACCGAGGAAGCCTAAACCTTATGTACCGACGTACCGGTCAGGGGGTTATGCCATCATGCTTGCTCTGGCCACCCTTGACGAGCAGTCCCAGAGGGGACTCACGAAAGCGGAACTGATCGAGGCAGCTCAACCGCACTGCGAAGCCTCCTTTACGGCTCCGGCAGATGCGACCAAGTTTTATACCGCTTGGGCTTCGATGAAGACGCTACAGACCAAGGAGTTCGTATATGTGAGGGGTGCTCCATTGAAGCGTTATTGTTTGACCGACGAGGGGTGGGAAGTCGCGAGACGTGTGAAGGAGGTGGCAAAGCAGAGGGATGCCCTTACCAGTGGTGGCCAAGCTGCGGCAACGGCTCCAGCTGGTGCCTCAGCATCAGCGTCTCGGCCGGAAGACAACCGGGTATATCCAGCTTTAACCAGACCTTCTGTCATTCTTGACGATGACGACAATTTATTTGTCACCGAGCCCAACCCTGCGAGCATATCGCGCCCGATTGAGCAAGCCTACGTGGACGTTGTCCCTGCTGGAGGAGATGCCCCGGGCAGCGCCATACCTCACTTCACGCCCATCAGGTTGCCGCCTGGCTCGTTTACCGTACGGCTGGTTCTAGACAATCGCGAAATGAGAACCCAGCAAGACAGGGACTATATACGAGAGGAGCTTAACAAGAAGGGAGTGAAGCCCCTGGTGCGAATGATGGATCTCGGCGACGCCATGTGGGTGGCTGAATGCAACATCCCAGGTCTGCTCCCTGTCCACGGCACGGACGGAATCGGTAACGAGGTGGTACTCGACTACATCTGCGAGCGGAAGCGGCTGGACGACCTCGTCTCCAGCATCAAGGACGGCCGCTTCCATGAGCAGAAGTTCCGGCTGAGGCGGTCCGGCATACAAAACGTCATCTATCTCGTCGAAGAAATCACGATGGAGGCCGGTTATTTCTCGAAATACGAAGAGGCGGTGCAGTCGGCGATGGCCTCCATGCAAGTGGTTGAGGGCTTCTTCCTCAAGCAGACGCAGAAATTGGACGACACCATCCGGTACCTGATGCGCATGACGATGATGCTGAAGGATATGTACGAGAACAAGACGTTGCACGTCATACCAACGACGGTGCTCACGGCGCAGAACTACCTTCCTCTGACCAAACACCTGCGAGACACGCAGCCTGATGTGTCTCACCACATCACGTATCCGGCCTTTGCATCGCTGGCGTCAAAGTCGGACATGATGACTTTGCGGGATATCTTCCTCAAGATGCTGATGTGTACACGGGGTGTGACGGGTGAGAAAGCGATAGAGATACAGAAGCGGTGGAAGACGCCGTATCACTTTGTCAAGGCATTTGAGAGGTTCGGCGCGGGGGAGGAAGGGAAGAAGCGGAAGCGGGAGATGGTGGCTAACGAGATGTCTAATCTTGTTGGGCGGAAGAAGATTGCGAAAGCCGTCAGCCAGAACATAGCCGATGTCTGGGGTGATGTTTGAGTTTCCTTTAGCCGCGTCCTCACAGCCTCCACTCATGTACTTTTCACCCTTCGATACCCGGTTTACGTCTCATAAGATAGATATCACCTCAACCAACTTGCCAGCTCCTGGCCATGCATGTCACACAGCAACAAGCTGAGATCTTATCTCATTTATTTCATTTCACCACAGCATCCCTCTCCACTACTGCCCCAGCCTCCTAGCAACAACCCTCTCAACCACCTTCTCCAACAGCGCATTCCCGCTCTCGCCCCCCTCCCCAAGTGAAGCGACATACCCGCTCATCGCCTTCTCGGCGTACTTGGCCATCATATCCACCTCGACATTCACCGTCTCGCCCACCTTCTTCCCCGCCACCACGACCTTCTCCTGCGTGTACGCGATGAGCATGACCTCCCACCACCCCTCCACATCGTCCACTTTCGTGACCGTCAGGCTCGTCCCGTCCAGCGCCACGTACCCCTTGTACACGACGTACCGCAACACTCCCCTATCCTTCGGGCTGAAACGGATGGTGACGGCGTTCCCGTCGGGCGTCATGGCCGCTATCGTTGCGACGGTGTCCACGTGGCCCTGGACGAAGTGCCCGCCCATCCGCGTGTCAGCGCGCACGGCGCGCTCGAGATTGACTCTAGAGGAGGCGACGAGGGAGCCGAGGTTGGTGAGGCGCAGGGTCTCCGGGGCGATGCCGACTGTGAATGATGGGGGCGAAGAGGTGTTGGTGAAGGTCACGACGGTGAGGCAGACGCCGTTGACGGAGATGGAGTCGCCTTCGTGGCAGTCCGAGAGGAGCTGGGAGGAGGGCGGGAGCTGGATGGTGAGGGATGTCCCGCCTGTTGCGTCGTGGGGGTTGAGTTCGGCCACCACTGGCAGGGGGAAGTGTTAGTATGAGTGAGTGAGTGTGAGTGAGTGGTCAGGGGTGAGTCAGTGGGTGAGATGCATACCGCCTATTTCTTCTACGATGCCGGTGAACATTGTGCCTGTCGGTTCGGATTTGTGCTGTGAATCCAGTATGTATAAGTCAATTGACTTGTTAGAGTAAAAGATGATGGTTTTAGTTGCAGCTATGAGACCATATCCCGATGGTGAGTCGTTGAATTTGGATGGGTAATCGGTTGGAAAGCATATTGTGGGGTCAACCTCTCCGGTTCCATCTCCGGCTTTCCATCTGTGGGGATCTCGGCTTCCGTCCCGTCCTTGTTCATCACCATCTCCGATTGACCCCATCTTTGGGCTTAGATGCAGTGTGCATATAGCTCATCGCCTCAGATAGTCCGTGAAAGAGAGACTCCCAATCTATTTTCTTCGGCGTATCGTCTATCTTTACCGAGAGACCCCTCTCTTCGACGCTCCAGTCCACATCCGTCCGCTGCCGGAGAGCCTGCATTCCGTACTCATCTTTCGCATCTCTCCCATCACTCTCATAACTCCCTCCACTTGCGCGGACGTTCACTCACTTCCACATGGCACACAATATTCTGCGGTACTAGCTTCAGGTCGTCGTCCACCACCCCGTACTTGGCATCAGTCCCCTAGACCGCGGAGTGTCCTTTTCCAAGTCGGCCAACCGGTTTCAATGGCAGCCTTTCAATGATTTGCGCCCGCTGCTCTCGTGAAGTTGGCGTGCTTGCGTGACTGCAATTATTAGAATGGTTGACTGGTCGTTAGGTCCCGAGCAGTGCCTTGGAGCCCTAGGCTCATGGCAAACCAAGACGTCAATGCAACCTCAACCCGCAGCTGCAGATTCCCAACGCCGCCTCTAGCGTAACAGCCCGCATCACCAGTCCAATATCCTCGGTACCATAGTCCCATCGATCATGCGTAAATCGATATACCATGTAGCTGGCGTGAATCCACCGGGGGGATTTCATCTCCTCTCACCAGTACCGACGACCAATCACCCCGCTCCTTAACAACAACACGACGATTTTATCCAGCTCACCACAATGTCCAAACCGACCATAGTCATCGTGCCCGGCGCATGGCAGACGCCCCTCGTCTGGGACGCCTTCCGGGCGACAGTCGAGAAGGCGGGCTACCCTCCATCCATCCACGTGCCCCTCCCGACCATCGGGGGGACGCAGATACCTCTTCCAGGCCTGTCGGAGGATGTCGTCACGGTCCGCAACGTGCTAGAGCCTCTCATTGAACAGGGCAAAGAAGTCGTGTTACTCTGCCACTCTTCGGGCGGCCTCATCGGGAGTAACGCCGTCGAGGGCTTCGACGCGGTCAGTCGCAAGGCGGCGGGAAAAACTAGCGGAGGGGTTGTGCGGATCGTTTTTGTGGCGGCCTTCTTGTTGCCCAAGGGTCGGAGTCTGCTGCCTGGGTTTGCTGGGCGGGAGGCCGCTGCCTTGGATGAAAGTCGAGGTTCGTGTTACCTAAGGTACCTATGTCATAGTTAGACAAGCTACTAATTCGATATTGATTATCATGTCTGGGGAGACCCAGACGTGTTCCCTCAGATCGGGTTCAACGATCTCCCGCCAGAAGATCGAGCTCGCTGGGCTAAGGAGGCGACTCACACCTCCGCGTCATTGTTCTCCGCTCCGTGGGGCCATGAACCGTGGGCAAACGGCACTATCCCGTGCTCGTACATCTTCTGCTCCGCGGATAATGCGCTTCTCCTCGCGTTCCAGCAGGGCATGGTGCAACAGCTGGGGCTGAAGCCTCGCACTGCTACCCTCGAGAGGGGCCACTGCCCCTTCCTGAGCATGCCGGATGAGATGCTGAAGGCTCTTCAGAGCGTGGTTTAACATATAAGGGGTTGGGATTGGAGATGAAAGAGCTCGAGACGACAGTATAGAAGTCTTGCATTGGTCCGCTGAAAGCTGTTAGCATTCTCCTGGGAGTCATGGCAGATAGTCATGATTGGACGGACTTGTACGACTTGGCTAAAAGCATGCATTTTGATTCTCCCTAGGCCAGCAAATCCGCCATAACCTGACGGTTTGCCATGGCTTGGACGGTTTCACTTAATCTCGATGTCATGTCCATCAACAGGGATAAAAGTAACAGGATGGAGATACTGTATAAAAAAGAAAGTGGATGTGAGCCAACACTGGTCTTGGACAGGGAGATAATCGAAAGGAGACTCGCCTCGGGTGGCATAGCTACTTCCCACGTACCGAGAGCGCGTTACACAGCACCAACATAGTCGTGGCAACATTCACCGCCGCTCGTCCAGTTCGACAACACCTTTCACAAGTGAGAACTGGTACGTCCTGTACGCCCGCACAATGGGTATCTCGTCGCGGATGGCCTGCAACTCGCCCTCGAGATCCTCATCGGGCCACCAGTCATGGGTGGCTAGGTTCAGCCTGTGCACCTCAAGATCCTCCTCACACAACGTGTCCCAGGTGTTCTTCTTGTAGCCGTAGCTCGGACGGAGCGGCGTACCGACAAAGAAAGGCGAGTTGAAGCCCGGGGCCGCGTAGTAGATGCCCCAGTCGGCATCGGCGTATTTCTCCATATCGTCCAGCTCCTACCGGGAGGGTTTCGGGTCTCTGGCTAGCGCATCTGTTATGTCTTCGGGGTTGACGAGTCGCTTGACGGAGGTGGCGAACATCGCGATCTTGAGCTGGGGTATGTTGCGGCAGGTATGTGCAAAGGACCACAGGAGCGGGGCCAGGACGTCTTGGTCGACGCGGGGGAAGAGACCGACGGTCTCTGCGTCCTGTTCGTACCGCACCCTTTCGAAGTAAGGCTGCATGAACGGATCTTTGTCGTTGAATCGTATAAGCAGGGACTGGAGGTCTTGTAACGCTTAGTCTGGTGCTGGAAACTTCTCCTCAATGTCGTATTGGCCTGGAAGAGCCGAGCGGGTGCACTATCTCGGGTGATTGGTCGATGGCGAGCCGTACCAATGGTCTCAAACTGGGTCTGTTTGTGCGGGTACTGATCCAAGAGGTGATATCCTCGGGCGTGAGATCCTCGAACAAGTCCAGCAAGTGGTTTGGGTCGCCCACCGGGACGACTAGGTTGTCCAAGAGTGTAATCTCACTGCCTTGGCGACCCCGTTTGTAAGTGATCCCCTGTTGGAGACTGAGTCTTAGGTCGACATGAATCTCCTCGTCATCAACCTGGCGTTCCAAAAGAACCATGGTCTCGTAGAGGCGGACGATGGCGGTACTGAAGAGTATCTCCAGCTCTCGGGGATATTTGGGTGTGAACGTCGCCATGCCAGCCACAAACGTCAGCTTCTTCAGATACCGACGACGCGGTCCGGTCAGAAAGCGCTCAATGTCCTCAAGATCGGAGCTGCCGACTGCCAGAGACGAAAAAAGAAGTTCCTCGACGGCATATTGGAAATTTCGCGTCAGTACTGCCAAAGAAGCCACCCGCGCGACGGTTTCGCCAGCCAGACCGTCAAAGCGACGTTGTTCTTTGCTCTTCCACCCAGCAACATGATTGACTATCCAGCCAACGAGCTCTTGAGGAAGCTTATTCATGGTCCGTACGAACCGCGCGGGATGCTGAGCAAACGCTCAGGAACCCATCCTTGAATGTGCTCGTGTTGTCTTGTTGTTTAACTTCAATGCTTCTGTTCGATATGGAGGTCGTCTTCAACGGAAAGTTCATGAAGCATGAAACTATATACTGGACATGCATGAACTACCATCCTGCCAGAAGTACCATTCTGAAGGTGTCTATGGCGACCACACAGCCATTTGCAATACACAGATAAACTCTAAGTTCTAGACCTGGCCGACTCTTTCCTCCTCCTCCTCCTCCTCCTGTGTTACCTCTGCACCCACCATCCCCGATTCACCAGCGTTGCTTTCTCCGTCGACCTTCTCCTTCTGCTTCCAAGGCAAAGACGCCTGCCACGCAAGCCAATCTTCACTTCCCTTGTAAAGAACCACGCACCCGTACTCATCCGCTTCCCTGTCAGCGCGGTCCCGCGTCTCTTTGGTCCCAGCAATGTACAGCTCCCAAGGCGCGGCATTGGCCTCCAGCTCCCAGCGGTTGTACGGCACGGCAGAGCCGTACTCCCCCGTGATGCCCGGCGAGTCCTTGACAGGAACCAGCACGTTGGTGGTCGGGTAGAGGTCGATCCCCTCCTGCGGGTACCACTCGCAGTACAGTTCGTTGTCTCCCACGGCATTGTCCACCTTCATCTCCGCCGCCCGTCGCCGGAGGTCGTCCCTGTACAGCCGGTTGCCGCTCTTGAGCGCCTGCTGCCAGAGTCGGCGGGTCGGCCGAACCTCGAGCGAGAGGTAGGTCCTCGCGTAGTCGGCGGCGATGCACGCCAGCGCCACGGACTCCTTGAGGTAGACGTGGCTGGGCAGGCGGCGGATGAGCTCGCGCAGCGTCTGCTCGCGCGGGAAGAAGGGGTGCCAGATGAGGTGGGGCAGGTCGCGGGGGTCGCCCGAGGTCGCTCGGGTCGGGCTCCTCGCGGATGCGCGATAGGTCGTTGATCATAATGAAGCGGGCTGTGATGGCCTGCTGGAATCGGAAGTCGGGCAAGGACTCCTCTTGCAGGGACATGTACTTGGCAAAGGTGGTGCTGTGGTAGATGCCGTGGATGACGGCTTCTGCCTCTTCATCAACCATGATGGGACGGCGCAGGCGCGCGTAGCGGTCCACGTTGCCTTCATAGGCGGCCATGACGATGAGAGAGTCTTTCCGGTGGGTAGGGAGATCGCGGGGAAGCGGCGAGTGAAGGAGGTAGGTGAATTCGCGCCCAAGGCTGGTTGCCTCGTGGGGGCGGCGTTCCTGATCTGGGCCGCGGGGGGAGTCCTCTGTGATGTCGAAGTAGTTGGCCCAGACCCAAGGGCCTTGTCCGTCTTCCACTAGCGGTGGACGTACGGCTGTGTCGCCGTTCAGAACGCCCCTGGTTCGGGATTTGACAGGATGACAGTACGCGTGTAGTCGTCCATGACACGGTACCGCACCGGCTGGCTCATGATGTGCTTGAAGATAGCCGTCGAGGACTGTTGTGAGTTGTTTACGACGCCGGTGTGCCTGGCCTCTTCGGCAATTGTCACGTCGGGCAGCAGATCTAACTCCAGATACAAGTCCAAGAAGCCGCCGGCGGCGCAGGCCCGCCCGACATTGTACCGCAGGGCGGGATACCGGCGAGCCCGGGCGCGGTACGTGTCCTCCGTAGCAAAGCCTGGGTACCAGATGCAGTATGGCATTTGGCCAGGGTGGTCCATCTGCGGAACCGTGTTGCTCTCGGCGATGAGCCGTGCATTGTTCCGCCGCGTGAGTCGTAACTGTTCCGGGCCGTTTGGATCGGAAGGAGGGTGCGGCGGCTGGAACCAAGAGCCACCAGTGTCCGAGTTTTCGTCATCGGAGGAGGTGCAGTCGGGCTCGACGAACCTGAACTTTGGAGGTGGGCTCATGCTGGTCATAAATATAATTTAAGACTAGAGTGGAACGGAGACAGACTGCGACGTATGTTATCGGCCGGGATCAAGTCTTCAACGCGGAGACCCGGATGGCCTTGTATTTGTAGTCCTGTCTGAGAGATCTCTAATAACCGAATAGACTCATATATTGACACATCGCTCTGTGGAAGTTGCCAGAGCTTTTACCTTCCTATTTTGACGTTGCAATGGTTGGTCGTCTGTTTGCTTGATGTAAACCAGGGAATGCAAGCCAAGACCAGCCATCAAATGAAATCGACGTTGGTGAGAGACTAGGTAATACCAGGTAACTACAAGTAAAACTACACGTATGAGTCACTCAGCGACGCGTTGATATTCTTCGTGCAACCAATGGCATTCTTCCCTCCTGCTCCCCGTCAAGACGACGCCGCGAATAGTGCCAACCTGCAACTGAGCTTCCTCCCACTCTTCCAGCAAATCCCGCCTAACAAGGAGCTGCCCTCGTATGGTGATCTGTTTGCTCCCTCCTCCACTTCGCCTCCAAGAACGGGCGTTGAACCTCCTGCCACAAGTCAGCCCGGACGATAGAAACAGTGCTCTCGCTGAAAGCAGCACAGAGAGACGCGACAACTTCGGGCCTGGGATACCAACCCCTGGTGTTGAAAGTAAGGCGGGGAACCCTCAGGTCTTCGGCTAGGACGGATGGTGGCTCTGCCTCGAGAGTCAACTTCTGCATGGCCTCATACACCAGTGCAGTGGCCGTCAGCAACCACGGGGAGCGAACACCAGGAGCCGCACAGTAGGCGCCCCATTCGCCGTCGAACCCAATCAGAAGCACGCGGTGCCCGTCCCCCAATTTGATGTGACCGGGCATGGACAGGTATCTGTTGATCTTGAGAAGTGCCGCCGCCTGGAGATTCGGTATCTCTTTGCAAGCAGAGGCGAACCTTTCGATGAAGGCATTGGTAGCACTACGGTCTCTGATATCTCTGATACAACCCCCATCGAAACGGATGACCAGTCTCTCAAGAGCCGACCAGCTGGCTTCCGATGGCGCACTGAGGTCCGACAGAGACCGTTTTGATGCTTCTTCGTTCGTGAGAATCTTCCAGAGGGCGATGCCGCATTCATCCGTGACGCCGAATAGTCGGAAGGGTGCACCGCGTGGCGCCACTGAATGACTGCTCCAGCGAGGGATAGCACTGAACGGGAACGAGAAACTACCATTGATTATTCTGCTATTGGAATCGAAGGTATTTTCGCCAATGACACTGAGGGAGAGGGATAAAGAGCGGCCTGCCTGAGGACATCGGCCCAAGAGTGTAAAACCTTGAAGAGGTTACTGGCAGCAGTGCCGAATGTCCGCTCCATGGGGTAGTTGTCGAGGTAGACAGCGAAAGCCAGGCTCTTCAGATACACCTGCCTCTGTTCGGTCATGATCCTTGAGAAAGCAGGCAGCTCCTCGTACCTCACCTCCAAGTGAGAAAACAGATGGGGTTCAACAGCTCTCTGAAACTTGCGCGAGACCGTGGTCAGTCCTGCAAGTGAGCCATTGACGACTCGAGCAACTGCCCGACTGTCCTTTGTCTTGTTTTTGACGCAGCGGTCCTCTTTGTGATGGTTGCCAACGACCATCGAGACGATGTGCATAATGAGCTCGAGGGGAAGTTGATCCATCTTTGACGTCGCAGAAGGAAGAAGACACAGAAGAGAGACTGAAAGAATGGATGATACCTACACTTCTCCCTTGATCAGACTTGGGGATATACGTTTTAGACTCCTGATTCGGATGCTGGAGATCCTGGTGATGCCGGGTGAAGTTGCAAAACGGCGACGTGAGCTTGCCGTTGTTTTGTTGTTTGTGATTGTGAGGCGTGCGCCAAGGCGGGTACCCGCAAATGCCGTGGGCCAAGTTGCACTAGACTTAGCGCGCAAAGCTAAAAGCTAATGCAGCTGAACCAACTCTTATCGATTGGTAGTTCTTATCGGTTGCCAGGGGTAAGAAAGATCGGCATTAAGGCTGAGCAGTGGCAATACGAACAGGCAGCAATTTAATTGGAAAATCAGGAGAGAAGTTACCTCGGGAAAATCCCCAGACCTGAGCGGTCCAGAACTGTCATTACTGAAACCAGCACCACATACCTCCCTCTCCGTAGCACACAGCACAATCCGAGGGATCGAAAACGCGTCACATGTGCCAAGGAAGCTAGAACGAAGACCTTCGTTCGACCGAAAGCTAAGGCAGAAGAAGAGCAATGGCGTTAGGCACGGGACGTATGATGCAGGGCTGGGCACGTATCGACCCCCTCCGGTGGGGGAAGGCCATATGCATATGCGTCGCCTTCTGGATAGCGATCCAGTTCGTCTCCGGGCGCGGGCTCTTCGACCGCTCGCTCCACCGCATCGCGGACCCGTACCACGCGTCGGCCGAGACGCTGTGCCGGCAGCACGGCTGGAAGCCGTTCAACACGACGGCTGTGGCCAACCGCAAGGTCTACGACCTCATCATGGTCAACGACGAGCTCGACTGGCTCGAGATCCGCCTCAACAGCACCTACGACCAAGTCGACTACTTCGTCGTCGTCGAGGCCCAGCAGACCTTCACCGGCAACCCCAAGCCGCTCGTCATCAAGGACAACTTCGAACGCTTCACGCAGTACTACCCCAAGATCATCTACCACCTCCTCGAGTACCCCGCCGATTTCAACCCGAAGCGCGCCTGGGACCGTGAGGACCTCCAGCGCGACGCGACCTTCACGCAGGTCTTCCCGCGCCTGTGGGGCGAGCAGGCGCCGAATAAGGGGGACGTCATCGTCGTGGCGGACGTCGACGAGATCCCACGGCCCGAGACGTACCAGGTGCTGCGGGCGTGCGAGTTCCCGCGGCGGCTGACGCTCCGGAGCCGGTTCTACTACTACAGTTTCCAATTCCTCCACCGCGGCGCGGAGTGGGCGCACCCGCAGGCGACGTACTTCGAGGGGTTGAGCAAGACGGTCAAGCCGAACAACCTGCGGAACGGCGACGGCGGCCTCAAACCGGTGATCTACTTCGACAAGGCGGATTTGTGGAACGCGGCGTGGCACTGCTCGAGCTGCTTCCGGACCATGGCGGAGATGCTGAACAAGATGCAGAGCTTCTCGCATACTTGGATGAACGGGCAGGAGTATCGGGACAGGGACAGGATTGCGGACAGGATCAGGAATGGGAAGGACTTGTGGGACAGATTCGGTCAGGTGTACGATCGGGTTGAGGACAATAAGGACGTGCCGCCAACTCTGGAGAGGGAACCGGAGAGGTACGGGTACATGCTGAACCGGGACGGGGAGACGGCTGGGTTTGAGGACTATCCGTGATGATGCCTTGGCATGGTGTGGAAGAATAGAAACAAGGAATCAAGGAGTCGCGACAGGCCGTTTGAGCACAGTCTCTGTCTATAAATACCAGACGGAGTTCGGGGTCTGACTTTTCATCCGAACAAGCCGGCATACATGGGTGGATTGGTTTTCATCAATTTTAGACGGGTGTACTCTACTAGTCATGATGCGTCGTCATCACATAATTTATGAATTCTTTTTTGGTTAATTATGGACTACACGGCTTCTGCAGTGCTGCATCTGCATCTGGTCGCGCAATGGCCATAGCATGCCCTCGAGGCCATGTCGAAGGTTGTCACGTGATAACATAGACCTTGAGTCCATCTGGATGTTGCAGCGTTGCTCCTCCTCTCGCAACAAAGGTGGCTGTGTTGCTTGGCCTGTATAGCAGCTCGACCCCATCCCTTTGTACCAGTGGACATGAGACACAGGTTTTCCTTAGCGGGTTTGTAATTAGCAAAAGCCAACATGCCAACGATCTCTGGGCCAAAAGGGGGAAAATCCAGTGTTTTGAGATTGAACTGCCAACAAGAGCGCTAACGCCGGGAAGAAGCACTTTTTGCCGAGACACCGCGCTAGCAACGTGTTGTTGCGGCGCAGCTGCCGGCGCTTAGGCCCCTTGACCTTCAAATGACGTACTATGGTAGATGTAGGGTAGCTTGGCTGCTGCGGGTTGAGCCAGAGTTGAAAAGGAAGGGCGGGAAACTCATGATGGTTTGTATTGCTGTACGCTGTTCCGAGCTTGAGTAGTGAAGTAAACAAACGGACAAGCTGTTGAAGCAGAGATGTCCACAAGCAGGGTTGGCGACTAGGTCTACAGAACAGCATGTCGGCCTCCACAATGAACCCTTGTGGCCAACAGGCCGGACCCCTTGAACTTTGGGGCTTTGCTGTGGATCAGTTGGAAGATGGCAACACTGGCAACTCGTTGGTCTTGTGGCACATATGCGAACGCGCAGTTTTGAATGGCCGGATGACCCGAGGTTGGATTGTCTTTGTTTAGGAGCCGGCCGTTGGATTCGTTGCTCAAAGGGAATCGCGAGTGTCGAGTGCAAAAAGAGAAAAGCAGGAGACAGGAGAAGGTAGGGTTCAAGGGTTCAATCGGTCTTCGTCCAACTGACTGTTTCGAAACGTCACGACTTACATCCAAGTTTCCGTTGCACCGCCCAGAATAGACTCTGTGCTTGCATAAATGCTGTCATTCTTGAGCCAGGAACCTGTAAAGAGATCAGGACCTGAAAAGGTGTGACAATGTGGTGTCTTGGCTACCAGTACCGGGTCATTGGATGCTTCTCCCCACACTTTACTTAACACTTGGACTTTGATCGTCATCCCAACTTTTTATACCCTCTGACTCCCCTCTCACCTCCACCTCTAAGCCGCCTGTCCACGTATCTTTATACACTCACCGGACGTTCGTCCTCCCTTTTGGATACCCTCAGTTTCACCGTAATCGGCGAGACCCATCGACAACGTGCGCACGTTGCCGAAACCGTCCCGTCGTCGTCACCCCCCAAACTCCACCTACCGGTCATGCCAGCTGCGGGCAACGTGTAACCGGCAAACCTTCCTCGTGATTCACCCCGTCGCTCGGACTTTATAACGGTGCCCCCAGTGCCGTGGCACATCGTTGGATAAGTTTGGAACCTGGGCATTCATTCTTTTTACTCTCTGTGGGAGCAGTGCATTGCCCAGCATGTCGAGTAAGTCCTCATATTCAGGACATCGGAGGAGCATGTTTGCTCCTCTCCGCTTCCCTTCCTTTCACTCCGAGAAGTCCGACAAGTCTGAGAAGGATGCCACACCCCGTACTCCAGACACGGAGCTACAATCTCCCCGCTCAGAGAAGGGTGCGGGAGACGGCAGCATCTTCGGGGCGGTTGTTGCAGGAGCAGACGACGACAAAGGGGATGAAGACAAGAAGTTCCAAGGGGAAGACGAGGGAGACCACGTCGAAAGCAGAGAAGAGCAAAAGTTGCAGAGACGGAGGTCGCGGATCGACATGATAACACAGTTCATGTTCCCGTCGCTCACACCAGAACCTGCAGATCATCCCCACGCCCAACATGGCGTCTACCGAAAGCCTGTACCGACAGCCTACCCAGATGCGACGATGACCACATCACTCCTCGACCCGGAGAAGGGCCTTCCTATCCGAAGTCCGCCGACACAACAACAGCAGCAACACACCCGGTCGTCGTCGATACCGAATATACTGAGGAAGGTCAGGAGGTCATCGCCAGATATGCGTGCCCACGGTGACGATGGGCCCCCGCTACCGCCAAAGTCTGCGACAATACCCCCTCCCGTGCCTATAGTTACGGAGCCACAAGCAGCTGCACCTCGGTTGAAGAAGATCAAGGAGCGTACTAGGAGCAATTCCCTTGAGAGTGCTCAGCCGCATGTCAAGTTTCAGACGAACGATGGTCCCTCCTCGCCCCGGTTCCGCAGCAGCTCTGCGCAACCTCCTGCCGTCCGCAATGGCCAGGTAGACCATCCCAGAGCTGCATCTGCTTCCCATGATGCGGGTTCACATTCCAGGAATTCTAGTACTGGTGAGAGCCCACACCCTGAAGGAGGCAGAAAGCTGAAACGGCTGTTCGGTGGATCGAGGTCCGGCTCTCAGGACGTGAGCAAGAGACCTGGCGCCTGGATTATGGGACCAGACGGCACTAATGTTGACTACAACACCTCCTTCCTGGCGAGCGGAGAAAAGGTAGTGCACCCTTGTGTGTATCGGTCCAAAGTAAATGCTAATGTGGCCAGGTACCCGAACTCTGGCACGAAAGCGGAAACGTCTACGTTTTCCTCGGGGATCAGTCAAGCAGACTAGGACCTTCCTTCAAGATCGGCTCCTACTTCCTCAGCACGTCACGAGTGTTTAGCGAAATGATACAAATAGATATGGCCTCAGCTGGTTCCCGTGGTAGGAACAGGGAGCGCAGCTACGGCGGCCAGAGCAATCTCATGGCTCAAGACGCACAGCGACAATATGCGGCACCAACTGCTCAAACTGCAGGAGCTGAAGGACCAGACCAGGCCAACATCTACCTCGGAATATTACAACCTATCGGCGCCCCGGATCTCGTGCGGTTGATTGCGGTGCGAAACTTGTTCGCGTTCTTGACGGGACAGCCACTTGTGGGTAGTAAGAGCCACCCAACGGTGTACCGGACATTTCTCGAAGTTGCTGCTCTTCTTAGAGAGTTTGACTACAGTGACGGAGCGAACTTCGGAGAACCCGTCGATTTGGCTTTCAATTCCTGCATCGAGCAACTTGGCCTGGCCGATGTGAGACACAGCCGGGAGAAGACGATCGAGGCACTGATCCTCGGTGAGCAGATGAAGTCCTGGGAACTTTACAACGAAGGATTCACGCATGCGGTTGGAAAGTATGAGGCCATTGTGGAGCTGAAGTCGCCCCTGTTCATCAACGTCTCGAGCAACACCCGCAGTCGACTGGAGCGGGCTCATTTGGACCTTGTGCGGCGTCAGGAGAACGTCAACCTTAGACTGGAGTCGTTCGAGTTTCCCAGTCTCTTCGCCGGGATTGCCACGTCGACCACCACCGAGGAATACAGACAGGTACGGTTCAAGGAATGGCAGAGGTACTTCCTCAAGATGAGGAGCTTCGTCCTCGGCCATTACAAGGGTCTGTTCGGAAACTGGCCTCCCAAGGCTAGAAGCAAGAAGAACCATTTCTCCGAAAGTGGACTCAACAGGCAGTGTCTGAAGATCTTGTACTCGGACATGTGCGCGCTGTACGACCTGCTCGTGGACCGCGAGTCGTACACCACCCGCTCCGCCGACTCCCCGGCCAAGGTGCACGAGACTTCCGTCGACCCGCGGATTTCAGCCCTCCGGGCCATGCTCACCGAGTTCGATATCTCGTCTCCGCCTGTACTCCCGCCTATCCCGTACGACGTCCCCAAGCTGCCCAGCATGACCTCCATTCGCGAGGACTACAATGAGCTCCCGCCAAAACAGCAAGCCAGGTTCGACAAGTCCCTCGCTCAGCACGAGCTCCTAATCATCATGCTCAAGTCCCGCAACATCGACACAGACCAGCTCAAAATCCCCTTCCTCAGCGCCTTCAAGGAATTCGAGCACAAAGAAGCCAAGGGCTCCTCTCCGCAGGACATGGTCGACCAACGGATAGGCTACTGGCTCTTCCTCTATGTCGTGATCCAGTCCCTGCCTATGCTCGTCGTCGACGCGCCAGGGCTCCGCTTCACGGAAGGGGTGGAGTACTTCCTCTGCGAGCCGCCGCAGGGCAATTTCCCCTGGCTCGAAGACGCCGGAGAGGTGCGGAAGATCTGGTACGAGGTGTCGGGCGGGAACAACATCGTCGAGCTGTCAGCCGACGTGGTCATGTTCAGCGTCGAGGCGACCTACCACCGCAGCCACTGCTGGCTGGCCGCCAAGCAATGGGAGGCACAACAGTCCGAACCACAAACCTTCCCACCCGGCTCAACCACCGCCTCTATCTCCCAGTCCCATGGCCGCGTCCCGTCAATCTCCATCCAGTCCCGCATTCCCGCCCTCCCGCACCACGCCCGCGTACCCTCTATCCCGAGTCACCTAGAAGCAATGTCCCCCCTCGAACCCCCCCGGTCAGTCTTCCAAGACCTCGACCCCGTCTCCTCCCCAGTCTCCTCATCCCCCGGCCCGGGGGCAGGCACCCCGCCCTACGCCCCATCCTCTCCCAGCCTCGTCCCCATAATCGGCAACCCTTCCCCCTCATCCCGCACCGGATCCCCCGCGGGGCTGCACTCCTACCGTTCCAGCATCGCGGGGTTGGAGCCCCTTCCCATCCCGCCCGATGCTGCTTCTGCCGCACAACACGATCGGAGGTCCGGCTCTCGATCCCGCTCCCGCCCCGGAAGTAGAGGGTCGAGGTCGGGAGAGCTGAGGCATTCGCCCGTGCCGCGGAGCGGGTCGGCGGGGAACCTCGGTCAGCTTGCTAAGGACTCTGCTGGCGAGGTGAGCGCCGGCGGTGCGAGTCAGAGGCAGCCGAGCGGGAGCACGTTTGATGATATCCTCAAGGGAATTGAGCAGGATAAGGGGAAGGGCAAGGATGGGGGGAAAAAGAAGTCGTTCTTTTGAGATTTGAGAGAGAAAGGGAGAGAGTAAGAGCAGGGGGTTTCGGGGAGGAGAGATGAGCGGAAAGGGTGGCGATGGAGCGAGGCTGTTGTAGGAGAAAGGGGGCTTAATTTGATGGCATGACGTTATGAAAGCATAAGTGATAAGCGGCATGCATTGGTGTGTATGGACCTTGGAATAGGATACGGCAGTATGTTTTTAGTCAGCCCTGACTTACGAGGAGTCTTGTCTGCGCAGTGGTGGTCACTTTTCATCATTGGGTAGAAGCGAGCCAAGGGTACTGGATGATATGATGCACATCCGGAAAGGGGCGCGGGACCTCAGGGCGGTAGTTACTAATAACCAGGGAAAATAGTACAGTATGTCTAATATTTGATATTGATTCTTTGTCACAGCTATGTATGAGATTCTATACGGGCCTCTAGACTCTAGACAAAAACAATGATATGCAGGCCCCATGCATGCCCATGAAAAGTAAACCCATGCAGTAGCAATGCACCTCGGAAAACACAAATGCCCCTTTCGCTTGATTCCCATGCCAAATGCGGCAGCCCAAATCCTAATTCCCCTCATGCCCTGGAGCCGTCTACTCGGCTCGTTATGCGTTTCATTTCAATCAAGGTCGTAATCATCGTCCCAGCCGAGTTGCTGGTATATCGACACCGGTTGCTGCTGCGCGCCCTTGGCGGTAGCATTCCGGTCGTCTTCTAGGTTCGGTGGCGCCACCACCACCTTCTTCATATGGGGGGTTGTGGACACCACTGCTGCAACCCTCTTCGTCTCTGGAGTAGTAGCAACTGCTACAACTCTTTTCATCTCGGGCGTAGCAGCGACTGCGCCGGACCCCGGGCCAAGCCGCAGAGTCCGGACGGGGGTGCAGACCACGTCCATGGCTGACTGCGGCTTAAGCGGCGTCTCGAATATGCCGGCCGCAGCCGCACCTGCCTTTCCTTCGGGTGACAAGGAACTTTGTACGAGCGTCGAGCTGCTCTGTCCTGCGGGAAGGTGGGAACTCTGTCTCTTGGTGCCAAGGGATTTCCTCGTGAGGACGGGAGACACAGGCAGGCTGAATTCGGATAACGGCGGCACCTGTGCCGGCCGAGCGGGTGTGGCTTGAACGAGTCTGCTGGCTGCAAGAGGAGTTGCGTTAACAGCTGGCGAGGAGTAGTTCAAGCCTGCCGTCACCCGTCGTCGTGCAGCTGAAGAGGGGACCACGGAGCTGCTGGCCGGTATCCTGTCATCGTCGAGGAAATGCTCGTCTTTGACGACATCTTGCTCCCGCAGAGTCGTCAAGATCTGCGCCTTGCTCTCGGCGGCAATGACGTCCTTGAACCGGTTATTCGCAGGGGTGGCCTTAACCTGGATCGCTGCGGCGGCCGTTGTCCGACCGAAAGCCGGGTCTCGCACCGGCTTCTTCGATTTCTTCAACTGAGACAGACTGGTCGCCGCACGGCGCTGCTCCGTCTCCTCCACGATTTCTTTGCCTACCATAGCACGATTCGGCCTCTTAAGCGCCAAGATTGCTTCCTTGAGCTCGGCATCGACCTGCGCCTTCTTCTTCGCCTTTTGGTCGTCCGTGACGAGACTGCTGCTGCTGCTGCTTCGGGAGAAGAGGTTCGTTGAGCGGTCCCTGAGGGATGATAATTCCCTCTTTGGAGGTATCATGCCCATAAGTGGCTCGCTGGCTTCGCGTTTGAGCCCGGGAATGGCCGTGGCACTTGCGGAACGCATGTGGGCGAGAGCACTTGTCGGGCCGCGTGAAACGCTGCGGCGCAGACGCTCGTTAGACAAGACGCGTTCGAGAGTCTTTTCGCGGTCTCGTCGTGATGCTGGCCTCTTCGCTGGAGCCCCCGGTTTCACCTTCGGCTGGCTCACCGGTTTGACCTGTGTTGGCTTCGGCGGTGGCTTTATCACCGGCCCACCAAGCTTGCGGTTGATGGAATCGCATATGTCCGGCAGACGAGCAGAAAAGCTGGAGGCTCAGTCAGTACTCGGATTGTGATGATGTGGCGTGCGATATACTTACAACGGCAGGATAATGTCGACGCAAAAGTCTTTGAGAGGATCGGAGTTCGGCCTCTCTGACTTGTCCGCCGAGTGCCCTTGTGAATGCACCTGACTCTCTGCCAGGGCCTTCATCTCCTCGGGTATGGTAGACTGCCAGATGCATAGCCTGTCGGCATGGACGTCGAGCAGCACGGGAAAGTTGTGCTTGCTCCTCTTCTTCACCGGAGGCTCGGCCGACGTTTGCTCAGGGACGGCCTGGGACTCCATCCCGGGCAATTGGCTGTCTTCGGCTGTGTCCCTCGGCTTGGTCAGGGGTTCTAGCGCCAAGATCTCCATGATGATGATCATCTGAAGTTGCGTCTCACGCCTCCGCAAACACGAGATATGGTATTTGACCTCATTTGGCGTCACTGATTTGTCGTCGGCCACCTGAGGCTTGTTGGCTCTCCACCAACGAGAGACATGCTCCGCCTCATGGGTGTAGAGTCCGTCCTTGCCCAGCTTCATCTTCTTCGCCTTTCGCTTCTTCGTCTTGATCTCATGGTCCGAATCCTCGACAATTGTCTTCATGTTCGCAATGACCTCAGGCAGTGTTTCCCGATATTTCTTGTCTATCACCACTGTTGTCATGGCCAAGCTTTTCAAGAAGTCAATCAAGTCATTCATGTCGAGGTTAGAATCGCAGTCCAAGTGGAAGGCAGCGCGAGCGCGAGACAGGGGTCCTTTGGCAAAGTATGCCAGCGACCCCATAGAGTGATACAAAGCTTCAACGTAGCTGTTCCGGATGTTCTCAAAGATGCCTTCCGCCGTAGGTTGCGATGAGGTTACATCTGGTGACGCCTGCTGCGGTAGCAGGAGTGAAGCCTCCTGCGGCGCGGGAGTGTTGGACCGGGATACATCTTCAACAGGCGGGCTCTGTTCTGCCGGAGAATTGAGTTGCGGAAGTAATGATTGGCTCTGTTCGACTCCCAATACCGTGGCTACCGACTGCGATCTTGCCCGTTTCTTGACCAGGGACTGGATCTCCTCGATGGCAAGTCTCCGTCTCTTGTTGTCCTTGTGTATTTGAGGCGTGATAAGCGGCACCTGTCCGGCACCTGCCTGAGATGCTGGTTCCCTCGCTGACCGTAAGCGTTCTTGACATATCACGGTCGCAAACTGTGCAAACAACCTCATGTCGACCCACGAACCCAGCTTGCAAAGCGTATATAGACCATCGTCATGGCGTTCGATCGCGTACACGACCCGTTTCGTTTCCAACCGGGCCAGGAGAACGTTGGAACCAAGTCGGCCCTCGAGGTCTAGGATCTTGATCCGGGATTCATAGAAACGGGAGGCTGAGAAGTCGCCGTGAGGAGCTGAGAGATCAAGAGTGGATAACGGTAGGTGTTCTCGGGGAAGGAGCATAAGCGGAGATAATATGCATGGCTTTACATGTATGGTGGACGGATGGGGCTGTAAGCAAGGCACTGTTAGACATGCTTCTGTAGCAAGAACGGTCTCAGGCGGGATTTCAAGTAGCATTCAGTACCTTGATGACAATGGCCGGTTTGAGGAGGTCTTCCATGGGATGAGCCAACTCATCGAGCTTGCGCTTTCTGGAGCTGGAAGAGGGTAATACAGAGGCATCTAGAGGACCCGTCTTGTTCAACGAGTTCAGCGACCCTTCGGATGTTGGGGTGAGGATGCTGGATCTTGGACGCAACGCGTCGGAATTTAGACCGGCATAAGAGGAGGACATAGTAATGTAGTGGAATAATGAAAAACGGCCATCTATGACCGCTGATAACGGACGACGACTTACAAAACCATATTGCCGATTTGAGAGGGATAAGTTTACTACAAAAATGAATCCGCATGCAATTCAAGTCTGGGCCGGATCCAGAATTGTTGGCACAGATAAACGATGTCCCGCTAAGAAAATGGATTGATTCCCTTCCAAGGTCGTGTCACGCGTCAAGCAGCTGCTAGGACGCGCCGGTGGGGCTTTACGAGAAAACGAAGCTCGATCTGGAAGTGTGGCTCAAGCTCGTGCCACAGGCAGAATAAGCGCGTGTGTGGCGGTGCAAGCTCGGATTGTCGACATGGTTTCACGCTAACAGCGTCCACTAGCTACAGGGATGTCCAGCCAATGATCGGCTACGGATGGGACTCCACTATCAAGATCTCGATGTAGCTTCCCCAACCTGATCTTCAAGTCGTTGCCCTTTCTTGTTCAAGCAAACAGCTGCAAAATCAAGACATCTCTTGTAGACTCGAAGGACCAATGTTAGTGGTACATGTGAGGATTGTGAAATGGGAAGTTGTCTAGCACAATTGACACCCTCTCGTTGGAAACTTGAAGGACCATTTCCCCGGCATAAGCCTTATCCCGGGCCACTGGCCACTCGCCACAAAGTTCGATGCGCCTCCAGAATTCAGATCTCCATAGCTCCCCGCTTGAGGCGCATCAGAAAGTGCAGGGGGTGGAAAAACATCGAAAAACAGCAGTTTTCTTTTGCTTGCAATCTGCCACGACAGCAACTGCCGCTAGAACCGACTCCTCAGTAAATGTTTCTGCGGTGTACGTACTGAATACTAAGCCAGTTGCTTTTGTTTGTTGGTGTTCTACACGCACTGCAGCAAGTCACGACTCATACAATACAGCCAAGATCAATCTGGTGAACTGCGGAGAAGAAGCAGCCCAAGCCATTCGGAGAAAAGCCGCCCGCCCTATCCGACCAATCATCGCACGCTGTGGACCTGGTCTTGTTAGAGCTCCCACGTCTGTCCGCCGTTCCTCTACGAACCTCCAAACTTACATCCCCGTCTCTGGAGACCAAGTCTAGAACGAACAACATACTTTGACATTCGCCACCCAGAAGCCCTTTCAGCACTACCTGATCTGGATTATTAGGCCCTTTACGGATAGCAACACACCGTCAACTCACCCTAAACTTTCGATGAGTCTCGACAACCAGCCCGAGTAAAGGAGGCCCTGCCTCGGGGGCACATACTTCGACACGTCCTCAAGCCCTACATCTCTACTTCATCCGGACTTAATCACCCCGCCCTGTCAGTACCACAGCAGCTGGTCCAAGGTTCAGCCGAGAACTACGAGGCTATACGAGCATACCAGACGAACTCAATTGCCCGTCCATCGCTCGGCAGACAGGTCGCAATCCGATAACCGCGGTGGAACGAGACATACACAAAATGGCTGCCGAGACCTCACCCCGGGGGGTTCGCTTCTCTCACGACACCGAAGATCTTCAACGGCTTGATATGGACAAGATGGGAATCAATGGCAACGGCAGTTCGGGAGCCTATGGAACAGTCCGGCCTCAACCAGTGACGAACGGCTCTGACGAGTCTGCGTCCTCTGGAGAGTTCGCAGCCGACTCGCCAGACCCTACCATGACGGAGCAGCAGGACGGCCTCGGTTCTCTCAACCGTTATGCCGAGCTGGCCACACATTCCGGCTCCATGACCTCGCTCACCGTTCCCCCCCATGCCAACGGTACTGGCACTCGGCAGCACCGAACTGCCACAGATCCGGCCGGCATGTCTTACACCAACGGCACCCCGCGAGGGCCGCCGCAGCGCCCGACCGCTCCGGTACGGACGCCTTCAAACACCTACCAACCCTACACACAGCGACGTCCTGGTCAGGCGAGTCAGGGCTCCTTCATGACCGGCCCTCACGCGCGAGACGGTTCGCGACCTCGACCGATAGGAACATCGACGTTTCGCGCCCAGGAGAGGGAGTACGTGCGGAGGCTACGGCAGCAGGACCACAACGAACCCTACTTTGGCGATCAGTACGCAAATGGCGGCGAACAAATCGACTCGGATTCCGAAGGGGAGACACCGTCCTCGGAGGGTCATTTTGACGGGCTCGATTCGGAGACCAATCTCTTCACGAACAGCGAGCATCTGCACCCGACAGACGAAGACATGAAGGATCCGCAAAATCGGGAGCGATTGGAGTGGCATGGCATGCTGGAGGCCGTCCTCACAGGCGATGTGGTCAGACAAGAGAAGAAGCGATTGATTGGCTCTTCGGAAGAACAGCTAGGAAAGAATGCGCAAAAGGCCGAAATCTGGATAGGATTACGTGCCAAGGTCTGCGGACGAAATCTCTCCGTGCAGCGGAGGATGATCGAGGACGCCCGAGCCAAACTGGACAGTCTGATCGGTGAGATCATCAACTTCTCTATTGCGGGTGAGAGCGAAGCTGGGAAGCCGCCTGTCGAGCAGGTCCGCGACGTGGTGGCCAAGATTGAAAAAGTCGAGAGTCTGTATCCCTCCAGAACCACCCTCATTACGCATCACAAAATGGCCGACTCCGATGCCTTCAAGGAGACATGCGACGCCGTCATATCCTGGTACAACGTCAACGAAATGATCACAACGGAGCTCTCCATTCTCAAGAAATGGGTCGGCAATGACGATCTAGACTTCAAACGGTCCAAGGACCAGTCACCGAGTGGCAACGGCCTGAGTGACGAGTCGTCTTTCCTGGACAGGCTGATGAAGGAAGAGGGCCTCAAATCCCTTCACGACGATCCCGTGGAAGACAGACAGAACCTCCGGAAGAGGAGCATGTTATACGGCATCTCTCGAGTGGTTATGAAAGCCAAAGAGAGCCTGATACTCAATGCTCATGCCTTCGCCGCACGCCATCTTCCCCCGTACATCGAAGAGCTTCTCACCCTCATCAGCTTCCCCTCCAGACTGATTGAAGAGGTCACCAGTACTCGACTCAGCTATGCCAAGAAGATGAAGGAGTCCGCACAGCAGAACCTTATGATGCAGGACCAGATGATCACCCAATTCCAGGTTCTTCTGAATCTGGCTATCAAGATCAAGCAGGAATACATGGAGATCTCCCAGCCACAGCCTGGTTGGGATCTGCCTCCCTGCATTGACGAACTCTTTGATCAACAGATCCTTGACGCACTCAAGTATTACTTCAAGATGCTCAACTGGAAGCTCCAAGGCAACAAGAATACTTTCAAGGAGGCAGAGCTCCTGTTCCAGGAATGGGACTTTGCCAACAACATCGGCAGACACCTGCAGCGCGGCGATATCGAGGTCGCCGAGCAGTTCAGCATGCTCACATACAAGGCGCTGAACCGACTCAGCACTACCTTCGAGAAGGAGCTCCAGCGGAAGCCAAAAGAAAGTGTTTCCGAGATGACAAGGCGCTACAAGCAGATCCTCGACTCCGTACGGGTGAGACAGAGAATGTTGCAGCGTTTCTCAAGGATGCTGAGCGACAACTACGAGAACGCCTGTGACTTCACCATAGCATTCGGCCCCGAGAAGATGGCGGAGCTCATCGAGAGGCTCGTCGAGACGAACCATATCCAGGTCCTCACCGGAGCATTTGAGAAGGAGGGGGTCCTCGTGATAGCTGCACCGTGTCTTGCCGACCGTCCCGAGGAGATACAGACGCTTATGGCCACATTCTCATACGAGACCCCGCTGGAAGACCCCTCGGATCCCTACATACTCCTCCTGCGGCCGGAGAACGCACCACAATGGTATGGACACCGGATCTCGCTCAACGTCCGTGAAGAGTACCTTGACCTCAGGCTGGGTCACTTGAGACTCATTGCTGGCGGATCACAATCACGCCTGATGAATGCTCGAAGGGCGTTCCTGGATTATGTGGATATGCAAATCGATCTCCTGATCGAGCAGCGGTCAACGCTACAGAAAGTCCACCAGAAACTGATGGATAACCGCAAGGTTGCTTATAAGCTTTCAAATGCCTTCATGGAAAGTGTCGAGACCATCCGACGGCAGACCCAGGGCATGGACTGCCAGGACCTCATCCAAACCTGCTTCATCTTTGCTACCGAGTTTGGTCAACGCTCGCTGCTTTACATGGACAGCAACAGGCGGCAGATGAACAACTTGAAGCTCACCAAACTCGCACTCGACTGGGTGAGCTTCATTTGTGACGACTGCGTTGCTTCAGACCGAAAGACCTTCCGGTGGGCAGTGTTGGCCCTCGAGTTCGCCATGGGCATGACTCGCGGGCGACATATCCTAGCACTTGGTGACGAAGAGTACGCCAGGCTGCGGGCCAAAGTCGCAGGCTGCATGTCTCTTTTGATCTCCCACTTCGATATTATGGGGGCGCGTTCAACCATCGCCGCACAGGCCGAAAAGCAGCGGAATGACGCCTCGACGGCGCGACTCAACCAAGGTCAAGTCATGGACGACGGCCTTGCCGCCAGATATGTGACCGAACACCGCCTGGAAGAACTTTCTAGGGTCGATGACCTGAGGAAGAGCATTTTGCAGGAGCGGTCGGCTCTAGGACGCGTACTGGAGGCCTCCAACGAGGTCGACCGATCGCTCGCGTGGCTCTCGTCAACCGCCAACAACTTCACCATGAGGTGGCAGCAGGGCCAGTTTGTCGGCGGCGGTACGTTCGGTAACGTCTATGCTGCTATGAACCTTGACACCGGCCACCTGATGGCGGTGAAGGAGATCCGTCTCCAGGACCCCAAGTTGATACCCACTATTGCTGGACAGATTCGGGACGAGATGCGGGTGCTCGAGTCGATTGACCACCCAAACGTCGTGTCGTACTACGGAATCGAAGTTCATCGAGACCGTGTGTACATCTTCATGGAATTCTGCTCTGGAGGCTCATTAGCCAACTTGCTGGAACACGGTCGCATTGAAGATGAGCAGGTCATCATGGTTTACTCGCTGCAGCTTCTTGAGGGCCTGGCGTACCTTCACGAGGTGAAGATTGCTCATCGCGATATCAAGCCAGAGAGTAAGTTGATCGACGTTTCTCAGTCTTGTCTCTACACAGCTTGCTAACCACTATGCAGACATCCTCCTTGACCACAACGGCATCATCAAATACGTCGACTTTGGCGCAGCCAAGGTCATCGCTCGGCAGGGCCGCACGCTCGTCAATGATCTCACCAGTACCAAACCTAACAAGTCGATGACTGGAACGCCGATGTACATGTCGCCCGAGGTGATCAAAGGTGAGAATCCCGGCCACTTTGGCGCCGTGGACGTGTGGTCGCTCGGCTGCGTCATCCTCGAGATGGCGACCGGCAGGCGGCCGTGGGCCAATCTCGACAACGAGTGGGCCATCATGTACAACATTGCGCAGGGCAACCCGCCTCCCCTGCCGACGCCGGACCAGCTCAGCCCGCAGGGCATCGACTTCCTCAAGAGGTGCTTCGTGCGCGACTCCAAGAAGAGGGCCACGGCCATCGAGCTCTTGCAGCACGAGTGGATCATGACGATACGGAATAGGGTTGTCGAACCGTCGACCCCGAGTGACACGAGCTCGACGCAAACGACGCCGAACCCCAACTCGAGTGCGGTCGCTGGCAAGATGGACGGGTTCTACTCCTAGGGCGTTAGCGCCTTGCATTAGCCTCCTCGCCCCTCTCCTTTTTCTTTTTGTTCAGATACCCTGTTTCGATTGTATGCTTGTCATCGGTGGAGGATTTATACGTCGTTTGCAAGAGATGACTGCCAGAGAGGCGCGACGGAGGGTTGGGGTGCTTCAGATTGCATCAGCGCATGGTCTTTGTCCTTTTGATCCATGTGTTTTTGTTCTAACTGTCATGAGGGAGGCTCCTGTCGGATCAGGGAGCCAACCCTTTTTGCTTTGCGAAGTGCAGGTGGTTTGCATGGAAGGAAATACCTTTGGAGGATGGATGCGAACAGGCGACGAACACGAATTAAGCAACATACGACGTGGCGGAATCGGTACAGGCATAACACAAGGGAGTTTGAGCGAGCGCATTCCGGCATCGACGAGGTCTATGATAGCCCGCGGTGCCAACCGTAATTAAGCAGCAAGTTCACCGTAATTATCATCTTTCCTCGCGCCCATCGAAAGTTCCAAGCCATCGTCATGCCTGCTCACCGCCAAGATACAAAGATGGTGTGTACCAAAACCACACCACCATCGGCGGTGGGTGACGCGGCCCATAACCGCAACCCTCAAAGTCCAAACCAGCATTATGCCTGACGCACGTGAAGAACTGCTTAAACTGCGGCTTACATCTTTGATGGCGTCCAGTCAAGTTTCAACCCTCTCCGTCGGACTTTTAAAGTGACCACTCGCCTCGAAGAATGCTTAACTGTGAAGGGCGGTCCGAAAAGCGCCTCGTTCCTTAACCACCTGCCTCATACGGAAACTCTCGGCGCATGTCGATAGTGTCCCACTGGCCTCTCTCAACACCAACAAGAACTACCCTGGAAAGAAGCTTATTCAGACGACACTGAACAATTAAAATTAGTTCATCCAATTGGATACTTCGTGTTTTCCAGTATATTGAAGAGAACTCTAAAGAGACGACAGGTAGGCAAGCCAGGGGCCTGGAGTTGGGAGAGTGGTCGGTAGTGGTGGTGGGTGTTTTAGATTGAGTGTTGCTCCAATGAGAATGCTGAGATCGTAACGGGGGTGGTTGAGTAAATTGAAAAGACGTGAGCGCCAGGTTGAGCTTGGGTTGTCCATAACTCAATAAGCCGTCGGTGAGGAAACGTAGATAGGTAGAGCGTAGGGTATATATGTATTGATATCACTCCGATATGGAACTGTTCTTCGTATCTCTTTTCCTCCTCACATAACAACTGTTGAGACAGTCGGTACATTTGATCCCCATATTAAGAAAGAACTCCTTTTCCTATAATTTCGTATTTCGCTTGTTGATTTGTTTTCAATTGCAATCGCGCCTTTTTGCGCCTTTAATAGTTCCCCAATAAGGTATCTTTTGGTACCAGACGACACTTTCGTCTCGTTCTTCGGGAGTTGTTTCCTTCCCTTGACCGAACCCGATAACCCAAACCCGCCCATTTATCATTACATTAGATCCCAGGATATCCGCTGTGGGTGTGTGTGTTCCCACTGGCAGCCGTCATTTCGTGTACGTCGCCTGCCGGTTGGAAACACGCTGAAACAAACACTCAAGTGAGTGGGGAAAAAAAGGTTTGTTGTTGGTAACAATAGGGTCGTGCAGGGTTGGTTTTGAGTTCCTGACGAAAAGAAAAGAAGTTGTTGTGTTGTTGTACATGGTGTGTGATGTTATATAAGTTGTTGTTGAGCTGTACGAGATGAAGAGTTTACTCGTGGGTGCTGAAGTTCTGGGGCGTCACGTTCCGCGCGAACTGGAACGTCTTGGACATTGGCTGCTCGGGCGAGGAGTCGACATAGCCGGACTCGGGGAAGGTGTACTCGGGGGCGTTCGACATGCCGCCGTGGGTGAAGCGGAAGCCGGGGCCGAAGGCGTCAGGGCGGGGGAAGCCGGGTGTGGCGGGCTGGCTGGCGATGTAGTTGGGCAGGTGGGAGGTGCCGGGGAAGTCCATTTCGGACCCGCCGTGGCTGCACAGGCTAGGGGTCGCAAGGGGTTGCTCGTTCGAGGCGTGTGCCCAGGCTTGCTCAAAGGGGTTGGGGAAGGCTGAGTAGCCGAGAGGAAGGCCGGGTGTTACGGGAGGTGTGTTGATGGCGTTCTCGAACCGCGAGGTCAGTGGCGCGTTGAAATTGCCGTACGGAAGTCCGTGCTGCTCGTCCGAGTTGTTGGTCGCCGGCGTTTCCGACCGGCCGGGCGACACGGGCGAGCCCGAGCTGTTGTAGCTTGGCGAACGCATCCCCTGGAAGTGTATGCCAGGCGATCGTAGCCCTTCCGACACACGCTGGAGCCTGCGCAGGCCAGTGGCTGACGCAGTGCGGCGCATTGGTGTCGTGTCACGACGAGGCATGTCGATACCAGTCTTCGGCCCTGGGCAGTATGGAGCCTTCCGCGAGATGGCGAGTCCGAGGGGGGCTGGTCGCTGGAGGTTCCGGCGGGCAGCAATGTTGATTGGCCGCGGTGACTTCAATGCGAAGCGGGAGGCCATCTCCTTTGGAGGCGGAGGCGTCTGAGAAGTCGAGCACATCGAGACGGGTGAAGCCAGCTGTTGCACCTTGAGTGCGTCCTCGGACGGGAACTGCTCAGCGATCGCCATGGGTGCGCCGGCGTTCAGCATAGCGAGGGGAGCGACATCCGATCCGAAGTAATCGGACGGTGCCTGGGGCAGCGGGTGGAACCATGCCGTGGCGATCTCATCTTCATCCAAGTACTCCAGGCTGTTGAGGGAATTCTGAGGCAGGCCGTGGAAGCCCTGAAGTGTAGGATAGTCGAACTCGTTCATGTCGGAATTCGGAGTCTGGAACTGCTGTGGCTCGTGGGCTTCTTCTTGTTTGATGTCTTGAGAAACAACGACCATGAGCCCGCCTTGACTTGAGTGACTATTGGAATTCATGTCATCGTTTGCAGAAACATCAGCAGTCTCATCAGACACCGGCTCGTACGGCTGCTGTTGCGCCTCGTCGTCGTCGTCGTCGTCGTCGTCGTCGTCTTCCGGCTCCGGTCCGCCAATCGTCGCACTGGACATGACTGGCCGCCTCATGTTGTCCACTGCCGAGTGTGAATCATGGCCATCGTCACGGTGCTCAGGCGAGCGAGGTCTTGATGATGTGCCTTCGCTGGAGTCACGTTGATTGCTCGCTTCCCTTGCCGCGTACTCTGCCGTCCTCTTGTTCGACTTCTCCTTAGCTCGCCGATTCTGGAACCAGTTCTGAAGGGAATGTTAGCATTGAGCGGTACATGTCAATTGCAGCATGAGTACTAACGTTGATGCGGGCCACTTCATGTCCCATCTGCTCGGCAAGTTCGCGCTTAACGATGCTCGATGGTTTTTGGTTCTTGGAGAATTCATGCTCCAGGATTTCGACGTGCTTCTTGTCCAGCCTAGCTTTCGTCTCCGCCGCTGTCCTCGCCTGTGCTCCGTGACTCAATTGAAAGGAATGGTTCCGGATACCGTAGGTGTAATGGTTTCCATACTGAGGCAGAGCGTGTTGATGTTGACGCGAGTGAAGCTGCCATGAAGGTGATGAAGGATATGAGCCTTGTTGTTGTCGACTTTGAGGATGAGCATAGCTGTGCGAATAAGCTTGCTGTGTGAAGGGCATGAAAGCCTGGCGAGGGACTTGCAATTGGTTGTAGGCGGGGCCGTGGTGGTTCGGGTCGAAATCCGATTGTGCTGGCATGCTGTTGTCTAAGGAGAAGAACGGGGAATCGAACATCTCGGGAGAAGATATTTGCTCCATTTCGGAGGATCCAAGAACGATGCCAAGTTGACAGAGCCGGAGATATATACCACTGCGAGCGTATTCTGGAACGAATGACTAGAACAACTTGTGCGTTTTACCGACAGCACAGCATCCAGCCTGGTGGTAGCTTGGAGAGTCGATGGTATATGGCCGAGGACAGGAGAGTAGAAGGTGAGAGACCAGGAGTTACTGCCAAGGTGTGACTGGCAGCTCGTCAAGTGGGAGGCAACAGGAGTCTCTTGGAATATGTACTCAAACTACCCAGTTGGATCAACAAGAGAGTGAGGTGGGTCGAGTGTGGTAGTAACAAAGGACGTGTAGATGTCCCTGTGTGGCCCTTGCGGTGGGATTTAAGAAGAGACAGAGAGAGCTCGAGCCCTCGGAGGGGTGCGGAAGGGGCGATATGGGACGATTATAGCGTGGTCTAGAGTTGGGTAGGACCGAGAGCCCCAGGTGTCTTTGCTGTCTCTCGGTATCGTCCTCACTAACGCGCGGGTTAGGGGGTTCAAGAAACAACTGTCGGGTTCCTTTTGTAACAAGAGTCGAGTGCCAGGAAAAGAGAGACGGGGAGGAACTTGAAGAGCCTTGACAAAACAGATCCTCAAACAAGACACAAGTTTTCCGGCACCTGAACATATATACAATCCACGATCCCTCGCACGATACTTTCTTGGCTTCAAGCAAGAGACGGGGGGGAGAGCGAGAGCGGGAAGCTAGGACAGCAGGGGGTGTGTGTTGCGGTGATTTCATGCTATCTCTCGTCGAGTTTCGCGGTACGTACCTGGTGGTGGTAGGTAGGCGCCTTGGGTAGGGATGGGCGGGTGAGGTACGGGGGGCGCCCACACATCCTGCTGGGAGCAGCGAGGTGCGTTGAGAGCAGGGGTGCCATCTCAAGCTTGTTGTCGCTCTTCCATGGACAGGGATGTAAAAGAAAAAGTACATGCGAGTACCTTTTGCCGCTACACACAGGTAGACCCCTGTAACAGTGATCGGTTCTAGCGTTCTGGCCCACGGCTTGGCGGGGCGAAGAGCTCGAGCCTACCGGGGGCTGACCTGCCAGCTCCCTCATGTCTCTCCCTCGAGGGAGGAACAAACTGAATACGATAAAGACGCAACCGAATTGTGTTTCGTGCTGAGAGGACGAGAACTCTCTGGTTCTCTGTTCGCTGTCAAGATGATCAAGAACAGACAAGAAGGTCCTCGTTCATGAACTCCCAAAGCTTCCCCCCTGCCTAGCGTTGACTTTTCCCCCCTGTGTCCTTGACCGTGCAGGGGCAACGCCACAAGCAAAAGCCGAACGAATGTCCTCCATCACCCCTGTCTGACTCTGCTCCCTACGTGGAGAGATTTGAGAGACAAAGGTGGTACCCAGCAGCACAGGGCTTCCCTCTTCTATGGGCCCAAGCTGAGGGCTGGGCAGACACTGGCAGAACACGCAATTGGACATCCAGGAACATCGCTCCCTTGTGCGATGCACGGCCAGGGATCAGTGTTATCCCAGGAAGTCAATCCCCAAGTCAATCCCCAAGTCAATCCCCAAGTCAATCCCCAAGTCAATCCCCAAGTCCCAACACAATGGGCAGCCGGGCAGTGACACGAGCAGCAGACCCCGAGAATCTTGGGCCAAGCTGAAATGGAAGAAGACAGGCGCGTGATGAGGTTATCCCCACGGCGGTGCGAGCCTCGAATGATAATGGGAGCGCAATGCCTCGTCCCTCAAAATCCTCTCGGTTGATGGCCTGGCCGGACGGTCAAAATCAATCGAAGGAATACGGCGGATCGCCACGGTGCTTGATTGGGCTTGCAGAAGTCCAGCGTTGGCTCAGTTGGGTCGTCCCGGCGATTAGAGACGGGCACAGTGCCGCCGGTAACCTGGAGATGAACTTCGTAGATGTCATTCGGGGGTAGTTGGCGACACAAAAGTCGTCTCCTGGCGCCGGAGGCCTTGAAGGTGAGAAGCCGTTGGCAATTGGCATTTTCAGAATTGTCAGTTCGATGGTGGAAACTTCACGACAAGAAGCAGAAGAAGTGGGATTCCAGAATCTCCATTGGCTAAATCTAGCGCTACATCTTTTTACACTAGGAGAACAGCATGGCAAAATTGCCCGAGGGTTTGGGAGGTCCACTGCGACCTTGCCGTATCAGGCAAGGGCATATAAGAACTTCGACATGTGCGGCAAGTGCGTGTCGCTAACTAAAAGATCTCTTGAATTGTTCCACCGATTCAACAACATTTGGTGTTAACGAATATGCCGTCATCGGGCAGACTGGACAATCCTTACATCTCCGACAACAACTCATACTGCTCAGCTCTGATCAACATTCGCAGTCGAAAACTACCAGCAGACGACGACATCACTCTCGAGCATCCATCGCACGCCGACGACGCAAGAGCGTTACATTTCAGCTGCCATTTCGCCAGAGGGCCACAGTCGTCATGATCTTCACAGCTTTGTTCAGGGCTCAGGCACGGAATATTTCTCGACACCCCTCTTTCATTGAGCCCCGCCAAGCAGTGTGTTATCAGCTGCAGCCTTGTGTCTTGTCCTCCACTGTCCAGACAAGCCCCCATGAGTAATCCATGACAATACTTCACGATACTTCTGTACGGCACTTGTCTCCTCTTAGTCGACCTGCTTGAGTCTCGACTCTCTTGTCGTTTTCCAGGCACTCTGGTACCACCCCAGCATATGCACAGCAATGCATGCTGTGGTAGTGACGAGCTGCAACCCCTGCGGGCACCTTTTTGCAATGGCAGGGAGCACGGGGCGATCCCTGATCTGGACTGCTGGCACTTGTTCTCCACCCTTCCGGACAAATCAGATGCCGCCCAGGTCGCCGACCTCCATGAGCCATCCGACATCCGCATCCGCCCTCGTCCCAAAGGGCAAGAGCCAGAAGAGCGCGCTGCTGCTACTGGACATCATAGTAGGGTTTCATCGGGGCATTTCTACGCCCTCGCCTGAACCAGTCACAGAACTTCGAGGTGGGCTCTTTCGCTTACCTCCGCCTCTGATTCGCAACGACGTCTTCCTGGCAACTGCAGCAACAGATCAGCTCCATCATCCAACATCAACATCAACGAGTGCCTCTCTCACCGGCAGACACCGGCACCGAAGAATTCAGACCTTTTCGTTCTGTCGCTCTGAGCTGTTAATCTGGCCGCCCTAGTTCACCTCCAAAAGTTGTCCGCCACGCTGGCGCCATAACGGCATAACGGCCTGGAATCGAAGTGTGGGAAATTTTCACTTCTCTAGGAGTTAAATTGCCAGTCCCTCCGGCCTAGCATCAGCCAAACGCCCTCCAAGTACCAGAGCTCAGTTAGTGTCACAACTCGCAACTTGACGATCCATCAGTGGTCCGTGTGGTATTTCCTGTCACTTCTCGAAGAATAAACTTCACGACTTCGGTGTCCGTTAAGATTTTGTCGTGACTGTTCAATCATCAGAGGGTTGCACACTGGAACACAAAGTCGACGAAGACTTGCACGACACCGCAGCGTTACACGGCAGCCGTCCAGCAAGTGGTTCTATTTATGGAGTCCTACTAATTTGCACATCTGCAACTGGCCGTCCAATCACAAGCCGTGGGCCAGCTGAAGGCATCCCAGGTGTGGTTCAGCGCAGGGTAACATCAGTCTGCCTGTCAACCCGCGCGGAAATCCCAACAACTGAACCACCGATTCAAGACAGGTTTGGGCACCCCACCGGCCGAACACGGTACACTCTGCTCGCCGTGGGGTCGTGTCGTCTTCGACGGATCATACCGCACCATATTCGAACAGGAGCGTCGCCCGAGGCCTCAACGGAGCTGTGCGGGGGCCGTACGGGAGTTCCGATAACCCTAGAACTGCCGAACCCCGCCGTCCCCCTTCCTGGACGGCATCATGGCCAATGCTGGTTGAGAACCGGGTGACTGGGACACTGGTTACGTGCGGACGGGATGATATTCATTTGAGCGCTATAGCACTCATATTACACGCAGAATCCGACAGCCGGGAACGGTAGCTTGGGATGGTTACGGGCACAAATTGCGTTGCAGTGCTAAGTTCCGGCCACGCATCATTCCGAGAGGGGGATTTTCTTAAGATGTGCGGTATGGACAGGCTTCAGGGGTCAAGGCAAACGGCAGAGTTGCCGCGGCCGCTTTCTTTGGGTTCCGCCTCGACCAGATCCCTCCTGCGATCTCCAAATTTGCCCGCCCTGCCCGCCCAGTCATCGTCCATTTTTTCCGTGTCGTAGGCGTAGGCAGGCAGGCAGGCTTGCTTTGGCTACCGAGAATTACAACGAGCCGCCGTTGCCATTGAACAAAAGTTCTAGACTTCCGGACGGAGGGCATTTCGTCCGGATAGGGCCATTATGACGATCAGACACTGGAGAGACATGAGTCCCACTGACATGGTGATTTCATGACGCCTCGTTACAGAGCATCGCCGCAGTGAAGCGGCAATGCTGTCCTTTGGCACCTGGAATTCGAAACAGCCAGCACTTTCTCCCAGATGACTCTGGTTGCTCATCAGCCGAAACCGGGTTTGGCCACCGATAACAAGATGGCCTCGAGGTGACTGCCGGACCGAAGCACACTCCGTGTCAGTTCCTTGACAGCCAATCACACGGATGTTCCCCTTCTGCCGTGCTTGACGCATCATTGTTGGAGGCTGATGAAAGTCTCGACCAACATATCCACATATCGTGCAGCCAAGCCTCGAGTTCCCCTCGTCAAAAGTGCTGAGGACTTACCTCGAGCCCGAACCATGGACGAAGCGCTACAGAAGCGATATATAGAATATCGGGCCACGAATAACACGCATAGTCAACACCATCGCGGATAACTGGGTCAGATCTCTCGATGAGGCTCTTTCCTTCCCGCCGTACATCACGGAGACTATCTCGCAAGCTCAAGCCTCAACGTGCCGGGCGCTGACGAGTTGAGAATGCCATTCGCGAACGGCTGCATTTTGGCAGAAGCCGGTGCAAGCCACAGATTCTGAGAGCGACACCTGGCCCACTCTTGTGCCTCGTCAAGCAAACAAGGGGAATCATGTCTTGCCATTCCCCGAGCTCTCGGCCACAATATGCCCTCTGATTGGTTGCTCTACGCATCCATGAGAAGATCCAAGGTGTGAGGGGATCTCATTTTAGCGAGGAGTTGGGCGCACCCCTCGCCCAAAATCGAGTTCAATCCATGCTCCGATCACAACGAAACCGAATGCGGACCACATTGAAATCTGTTTGATATTGTTCTTGTCGCCGACTGAAAGATGTCCAGAACGCCTCAATGGACTTGGATTTCCGATATGGCCGCAAACAATTCATCAAACGGTCCGCTGAAGAATTGGCGACGGGCCTTGAGACTAGAACCGTTCGATTTGCACTTTAGCTCTCGGCTGGTCTCAACGAGGCCGCTAACCAAACACCACTCGGTCCCGATCACAGAAACGAAGGCGTAATGGGATCGATGAGGTGAGCCATGTTATCAGTGCTGCACCAAACACGTGTGAAGGCCCTGCTAGCGGCTCCAGCGCGAGTGCGACACTTCACGATCCAACGCATCATGTGCACGAGTCGCGATGAGACGATGATGCTGGGAATCTCGTTCTGCCAGAGGCCAAAGTGCGAGGGGATGACCCAACGAGTGTTTGACCCGAGTACAACGCTGCTATTTTAGGCTCCCTTCGTCTCCGCAAATCCTCAAACTGTGGTTCCAGAAGTCTGTCTGCTACCCTATGATGTGCTTTCATCTTTCCACCGCGATTCGGCCTGTTTAACACAGTACAACCGCAAAGGGAGGGAGGCTTGCCCCGGAGAATGGAGAGTCGAGATAGGCTTTTTCTCGTTCTCCGGCAGACGGCTGTTGTTGATGGGGTCACGACACACTACACTTGCCAATTGCCTTCCTTGACATCCTTTTTTTTCTGTCCGCAACGAAACAGAACGCGTCTTTGGCGATGTGCTCAAGCGACGGTCTGGTATCTGGTGCGCTTTCGGTCTCGACAGGACGGGCGATTCGCGTCGAATGACTAGAGGCTACTGCAGGCTTGAGATTGGCCTAGACATAAGGCTTGCCGCTCACGTCGACTTCGGCAGACAGTGCCCAATCTGATCTCCGCGTCCAACCATGCAGCACTCGTCGGCCATTTCCAGCCAGCGCATCAGCCCTCTACTGCACAGTTCACAACGATCTAGTCCACATTGCCACAGAGGCCTCGTTACCATTGCCATTTACGGTAAGAGGGCCTACACAGAACGACAAAAGCAAGCGGGTTCAGGAAGCAAGACGAGATACACCCTGCCACCGTCGCATGGATGCTACTTCTCTGTTGCAGGCACCATCTTGCTCCAGAAGCAACGTCCAGGGGATGGGAGATTAAAAGACCAATTTTCTGGCCCATGCGGCCACGTGTTTTCGCACCCTTGCATTGAGAGCAGCGCAATGAATGGCGAGGTACTTGACCATGACTTTGACCATTGCCCCACCAAGGATTACGGGCACGGCACCTGGACCGAAACCCTGCCTCTGATCACTCTCATCAACAGCATCATCCTCCTCTGCACTGTCGCTGCAGGGCAGTGGATGCTCATTAAACTCCAGACGGCCGTAACAAGAGGCACCCGCAGGCATGGCCAGCATGGATTCCATGCCCACGGTCACCTCCAAGTCAGCAAGCGATGACAGCTTGGCGCGGAGAGTGACATATTACGATATGCCCATGTCAATATCACGGCAACAGACTCATCAGCATTCAAGGAGTTGTTCAGCCAGTCCTAACTCCTGTACAGCCTGGCCTTGATACATCGCCGACTTCACGACGGAACTCAGTCCAGGGACCCGGGCGGCGTGGGGGCTGTAACAGCATGCCGCCTGACGAGGCGCACAGTCAATCTGCTGAAATTATGCGTCTCTTCATTTTAGCCGCTGGTCGAACTCTTAATCGTCTACTCTTTCACGAACTGTGATATGTGCGCCTCGACTTCCAACAACATTCCACACCGAAAGCGTGTTGATTGATCGCCCGCTGTACGAATGCCGCGGCCGAACCTGCCATCGCCCGTGCTGTGACTTCGTCCATTGCGAAGGGGTAGGACAGAGAGAGAGACGCGCGGTGGAAATCTCCGTTAGAGGCATCGGGAATCTTCTTAGCCTCCGTTGGTCGCGATGACCTTATCTTGAGGGCGTCCGGCCATCGGCTGCAACTGACAAAGATGATGGACAACGCGTCGTGGCTATCAGCCACGACGGGATGGTGCCTGACACCAAGAAAGGGAAATCCGTCACGAAAATTCCCCCTTAATTCTCGTTAACCTCTCTATGGCATGGCATGGTGCTTCCACGGGGTCGTCGTCCATCCCTCCACCTACCCAAGCCTCGCGACCGATCGCGTCTCAAGTCGTTGCAATCTGTCAGGAGCACCACATTCGCCTCCCTCCTTTTCTCTGCTTGTTGCGGAGCACGGTAATGACGCTGGCGCAGGCCGGCCGCTGGTGGCGCTCTCCTTGGAGCAAGTCGTGTCTCTCGTACCTTGCAGGTTTGCAGGAAACAGCGAGGGACATTGTGAGATGCGAATGCACAAAGCAGATCTGTCAAATCTCCACGCAGGACAAAACAGCCCGCCCTGTGCATGCAGGGATAAACCCCAAGCACTCTCAGAACTTCAGCGCCGGAGGCGTGCTTCAACGATGTCCACAATGCCCGCCTTCGGCTGTGTTTTCCAAGGCTTGGAAAACGCCACAGAACGGGGCATGTTGGCTGAGTGTTTCTCGCGACAACCTCCGTGTGTTTCCTTTCTTCCCCTCTCTTGCACAACGCAGGGTGGAGAGGGTAAAAGGGGTAATCTCAAATGTCATCGAGGTTGTCATCGAAAAGACGAATCTCGGCAGTGCTGTGATCCGGGCCCCGGCAGACACCACGACGTCAGCGAGGCCAACGCTCGATTGAATTTAGGCAAGATTGTCGTCGGCTAGTGCCGCCGAGGGAGTGAGATCTGCCTCCGCAGCTCCGGCATGTTCCATCGTCCCTATAGACACCATCCTTTCCCACCCAGACGTGTCGATCAAGGTGAGGAGCAAAGAAGCTTGTTCCGGCCTCGACCTCTGATGATGTCTGCCCTCAGTTGCGAGCTCCGCTGATCAGCGTACCTAGCTGCCGACCTTCTGGCTCTCAGGGCTCTGTCAGCATCATCGAGACGGCTGTGTGCTTGTCTTTGTGCGAGTCCGGGGACCAAAGTCATGCAGGAACAAGCGTTTCTGACGTTACGCATATCGCCGACCAGTCTGTTTGGCTACGCCGCACAGGGTAGGAGATCGGCGGAAACAAACATCACACAATGTGAGAAGTCACATGTCGCTCGGCTAGACGCGCCTGGAGCCTGAGGCTGTACTTCCCAGCTGTGCGTCGCCCCTCGGACAAGGTCTGAGGTCTGGAGCTTGTCTTGGGGGATGATGTTCACCTGGATGCGCGATGAGGCAAGGAGCGACGACCTGACTGATGAGCAAGGGGGCACCACCTCGAACTGCACGCAGCCGACACCGGATTGAGGGGACATCGCAGGGAGACTTGAAGGTACAGGTGCACGAACGCGGAGCAAGGCGCTGAAAATGGGCCTCTCGAGGGGACCTTGCAGTGCGATCACTGGAATGCTCGGGCGGCGGCAGAGTCTTTGTCTTACGGGAAGGGTCTCGGATGTTGAGTCATCCGCCCTGTCTTGCCCGTTGGTGCAGCGTTACTCGACACTTCTTCTTTTCCAAGTGGGGATGGATGGTGTTGCAGTGCACGAAACGACGAAGACGGGCTTCCCTTTACCACGGTGTCGGTAGAGGTGTACGGAAGTTTGTCGGACGGTCGCTGCTCGGCCTACTTACTTCCCCCGCCGTCCGGCCCTCGCACTCCTCAAGATTTTGCGTCAGAGACCTTCGTGGTTACGACTGTGCGACGTGTTGGTCAGGTACGGTGGTGCCCTGTTCGGCTGTCGTGCGGCTGGAGGCAGCCCAAAGATAGAAGCAAAACTCGGCTTTCGCTGGGCTGATAAGTCGGCTGTTTCGTTTGCGGCGTGTGCAAGCAGGGCCCTTGGGGCAGCTGAATAAACTCACGTGCCTTGCTGCTCTATCCACAAGATATGGGGCCACACTCCTTCTTCAGCCGCTGCTACAGTACACTACGACGATGATGCGCTCTTCGCGGGAAGATTGTGATCGAGGTGTCAGATCTGGAATCTGTAGCGAGTCTGGTAAGGCGAGTGGGAACGCCGGGGAGGTTTCTCCACTGGGCCCTTCAGACTGAAAGAGGCATCGCTGCCGGTTCTGCACCGGTGAGGGCCGACGATCATCTCCCCTTCCGGCGTTTGGTGATGGATGTTCTCAAGTCCTCCAACCAAGACCCTGGACAACAATCATGCGGGATGTAACATGATAGCAATTCATCATGATCGACTGTATCATCCCGCCGGTCGCTTGCCATTCTGATGAGGGGCCCTGGGCTGCGTAGTAACCGAACACGGTACACACCTCGTCGTCTGCCTTCATCCCAAAACAGCTGTTCTCCGACTTGCCACGACCTCATTCGCTTCCCCCGCGCCGAGGAGGAGGGACATCGAAGACCTCCTGGGGTTGCAGTCCGAGTCGGTGGGTGTTCTGGACCATTTCGCATGCATGCTCTATCATGCAAACATGACTGGACAGACCAGAACCTCACTCCCCTGTTGTCTAGACGCAGGCTTCAGTGTGCCAACCCAGCCCGTGTTTGCCATCTGCCTATTTCTGTCTCCGGACAGGACGGCTAGCCCGTAACCTCACAAGTCTGGCCCTTGGCGAGCCACGGCGACCACGCTGCTGAATGGCCTGAGTCGCATGCGATATCACGCAGATATAACAGGCAGCTGGACCTGTTCTAGACAAACGCTACGCATGCAGTAGTAGACTGGTTTCCCTCACACGTGTAGGTAAGTACCCACGAGTACACTTCTCCTCTCGCCGCTTCAGCAGACATGCCAGCCAAGAGATGCCAACACGCAACGTGTGGTGTAGAACTAGTAGTAGGTATCACTCATCACATCATCAGCTTGTTTTTTCAAAGATAACCAAACTCCCAGTCTAAACAGACGAGCTGATCCCATCCTTTCTTGGCCCGTTGGACTCGCCTAACTGGCCATGTACCCAACTGTGAGACATCTTTCTCTTTCTTTCTTCAACATCTCTTTCCTTCTAGCTCCCTTCTAGCCCTTAGCTCCGCAGTTGGAGCCCTCAACCGGCTAGAGTCCACCGGTGAGGTTGCCTCATGGCGAATCTGAGACCACTCTATCCGCCAGCATTCCAGTGAACTTTGCGTTCGCCTTGTTGGCAGTAGAGGCTAGTATCGTATTCTGCTGGCGGATGTGGGTAGCATCGCATCATCATCTTCAGCTTTCAGCCTGACCGTTCGGACAGAGCGGGCAGAGCGGGGGGAGGGGTTGGTGGCCTGCCCAGTTGTTGCTGAGCTGTGATGTGAGACATTGAAACAGTTCGATCACAAGTATCTCGTTGTTCGTCTTGGAAGAACCTAAGGTAGGCTCTTGGCTCCTTCAAGCGTTCTTCTGGTGTCGAAGGAAGAGGGGCAAGATGAGGGGGCAGAGGGGGGCGCTGGTTGAGAAACAGAAACGGGATTCCGATGCCGCGCAGATTGGTGGAGATATGAGACGGGGAGGCCAGCTCAGCCGTTTCGACACTTTTCGAGGTGAAGCTGTCGCCAATCGATGGAAACCCCGTGTCTGTTGAAGGTGCAGGACACAATGACTACTGGTTTGCAACTCTGTTCCTTCTGCGGTGACTGTGCTATTGCTGGTGGCTGGGCGGGCAGCATCGTAGGCCTACTGTTCACGTAAGACCGCCGCCCGGATTCAGATGCATGAGGGGATGGCCGTAACTGTCCCCCGGACACAAGTCCGGACCCGCCAACAAGGCCTCAGAGGTGAGGAAATGGCGAATGATGATGAGCCTTGTCAAAACGTATATTGCGCATTGATGGCCGTACAGAATGATAAGATCGTGCGGCAGCTACAGCTGTCATGTCCTTTGCATGCATTGACAGCACAGAGCTATCATGATGCCTGCCGTTGAGGCGTGGACATGTGCGCTTGATCGCCCATCACACCGCAACTCATGACGTTTGGGCACAGATCATCGGTCGTCCACGTAACTGTCATTTGCGTCACCACGCCTCAGCCGACAGGGACGCATCATCTCGGCCATTGGGGAGAACACATACTAGCTACTCGACGTCTGGTTGTTTAGGGGCGCCAAAGGTCAGTCGATACCATGCAGGGTTTTGGGTAGAGTCTTTCTGTCTCGGACTGATTAGGATGACTACCTGTTGCCAGCCAGAGCAAGGGGTACATCCGCAACTGATCTCTTTCCCATTATCGCATCCGTCGACACATATCCCTTGGTTCAGGCCTGCACATCGCAGAAGATGCTGAGCTTCCCGACGTGTTATGCCTCCGACCACATCCCCAACCACCTGGCTGGGGAATACACCCATGCCTGGTCCCACCTTGCTTGATGCCTCTTCCCCCGTATGACCTCACACCCAGGGCCAGCAAGTCGCTGGCAAGTGTCAGAGATGTCACCGACTGATGAACCACAATCCCAACAACCTAGTCGACGAACGTCGTTCTGCTTGTCGACCTACCCTATACACCCCATTCCTCACTCCGCCTTCCCAACCCAAGCGTCCCGAATCTCAAGCGTGACACTCCCGTCATCACTCTTTACAAGCTTCACACTCTCCAAATCCTTAACAACCCAATCCGGTTCCGCAGCCCTGACCTGCTCAAGCGTATGGCTCGTCACCAGTCCCAGCACGAGACACCCGGCCTCCTTACCCGCCCTGATACCCGCCGGGCTATCCTCCAGCACGAGCACTTTCTTGCCCTCGCCCTCGAGCCCCAGCCGTTTCCGGGCGAGCAGGTACCCGTCCGGAGCGGGCTTGCCGTTCTCCACGCTCTCGGCAGTGACGAGCAGGTCCTCGGCGGGCGGGTACGGGAGGGACAGGGCCTTCAGCCACCCCGTCACGAGAGGGATGGTGCCGGAGGTGACGATGGCCCAGGCGGGGTAGGAGGCCGACACGAGGGAGGAGAGGAGGTGGCGGGCGCCTAGGATCTCGGACGCTTCGTGGCCGTGGTGCAGGGGGAGGAGGGATTCCATGTGTTGCACGTCTGTTGAGGAGGGGGTCAGTACTACTACATGGCGGCCGGAGGTGGAAAGGAGGGAGGATGAGATGAAAAGGGGTTGAGGGATGAAGGGGTTATTTATGCAGAGGTTGGAGATGGGAGAAAGGGAGGGATGGATGGGCGATGGTGGATGTTGTCTGTCAAGGAGCATTCCTCAACGGCCGTAAGGGAGGCTCAAAAATCTTGAACATCTGCAACATCCCTTCCTAGAGACGGCCCGGACGGCTAGCCCGGGATGATATCCACAACTTGATAATGCCATGAACGCGAGACAAGCATTTGAGAAGCGACTTTGCAGCTTGGTCTGCTTACATTCCCAGTTCGCCTTTTCAGGGGCGAGAATTTTGAGCATATCGATGCTTCTCCTGCCGTGGGATGTTTGGAGGATGACATTAGGGTCAACCCCTATTTCGTTACCGATCCTAGATAGTTGTCAGTCCCAGCTCAAACTCTAGATGAAATCCATAGCCACAAAGATATCAAGTTAGTAACTCACGTGTGCCAGTGCTTCTCTACCGCGGCTGTCGAGTCGATAATGGTGCCGTCCATGTCGAACAGGAGGCCATTAAACGTGACCTGCTCGGGAGGGGCGGCATAGTCGCCGGTGTGGTTTATGCTTCCCATTCTGAAATGTGAGATATATAGGAATAAGTATAGATGCAGTTCAATGATCAGCGCAAAGATGCCTATGACAGGAAAAGCCAGCGGTTTAATAGGAGATGGAAATAAACAAAAAAAATGCAGGGAGGAGAAAAACAGCGGTATGGACGAATTGGGAAAGACCGCCTCAATATCGCCGCTTATTGCCTCCACTGCATGCATGCATCATCACCAGATCCTAAGTCCGATCCCACGACGTCTTGGCTCAGTGCGAAGCTCAGTAAGACGGAAAGCTAAACATCTCCGAATGTCAGATCTATTTCTGATCAGACCAGCGACTGTTTAGTTATTTGTAGGAGAATGGGATCACATCATTAAGGTACACAAGAGGCGGCAGACAGTATGTATAGGGTAGGCAACCAAAGCTGCCATGAATGGATCGGCGGGGTTGAGGTGGGGTCTTGGCATTTATAAATTTTTGCGGTGTGCATTGGCAGAACCTTTTCGCCATTCCCACCGCCAGAATTTCTAGCATCTCCATCCATAGCAGCCAAGCCAGCCAGCCTGTAGAGCCCCGAGTATCTACAGCGCAACCAGCCAAAAAAATATACACAATGGCCGGCGTCAATAACCCAGGAAGTAAGCGGCGACCTCAAACATTTGAAAATCTGCACGTAGAAATGCTAACGGGGGATCTACAGAGAAGAAGTCGAAGCGGACGCCCGTCCGCCTGAGGCACAAGATCCAGAAAGACTCGCTCGCAAAGCAGAAGAAGGCCAGGAAGCTAGCAAAGAAGAACCCGGAATGGCGCTCGAAACTGAAGAAGGACCCGGGCATCCCCAACCTCTTCCCCTACAAGGAGCGACTCCTGAACCAGATCGAGGCCGACCGCGAGAGGAGAAAGGAGGAGCAGCAGCGCCGGAAGGAGATGGCCAAGGCCGCAAAGACGGGCGCCGTCGAGCAGAAGCCCGAGGACGCGATGGAGGATGACGACAACGAGTTCGACGAGACATTCGGCGACGAGGAAGTGGACGCTATGGACGAGGACGGCAGCGACATCGACGAGTCAAACCCCATGGCGGCACTTATCGCATCAGCCAGGAAAGCGGCCGAGAAGTACGACAAGGAACTCGAGAGCGGCAGCGACATGGACGAGGACGACGAGGATGAGGACTCAGATTCCGAGTCCGAGGGCGAGTACAACGGCGCAGTCAGAGTGTCCGGCGGGCCAACATCAAGAAGCGCCTACGACAAGGTCTTCAAGACGGTGGTCGACCAAGCCGACGTGGTCCTCTACGTCCTCGACGCTCGCGATCCCGAGGGCACCCGCAGCCGGGAAGTCGAGCGCTCCGTCATGGCCGCCGCGGCCGGCGGCAAGCGCCTCATCCTCATCCTCAACAAGGTCGATCTCATCCCCCCTCCCGTCCTCCGCGGCTGGCTCGCCCACCTGCGCCGTTTCTTCCCCACCCTCCCCCTCCGCGCCTCGGGACCGGCCGCGAACGCCCACACCTTCAACCACCGCGACATGACGGTGCAGAGCACCTCGTCCGCCCTCTTCCGCGCCCTCAAGTCCTTCGCCGCCAGCCGCAACCTCAAGCGCGCCATCTCCGTCGGCGTCATCGGCTACCCCAACGTCGGCAAGTCGTCCGTCATCAACGCGCTCCTGTCCCGGCTGGGCGGCTCGCGCGGCGGCAACTCGCACGCCGCGTGCCCCGCCGGAGCCGAGGCGGGCGTGACCACCTCCATCCGCCGCGTCAAGATCGACAGCAAGCTGACCCTGCTCGACTCGCCCGGTATCGTCTTCCCGTCCGCCTCGTCCGTGGGCGAGAACCCGAATGCTTTCATCCCCAAGAACAAGACGGAGGCGCACGCGCACCTGGTGCTCCTCAACGCCATCCCGCCCAAGAACATCGACGACCCGGTCCCTGCCGTGACGCTGCTTCTCAAGCGCCTCTCTGCCGCTGGGCTTATGGACAAGCTGGAGGCTGTCTACGACCTCCCTCCTCTGGTGACGAACAACGGCGACGCGACGACAGATTTCCTCGTCCAAGTTGCGCGGAAGCGCGGCCGGTTGGGACGCGGTGGTGTCCCCAACATCAATGCCGCGGCCATGACTGTCGTGACGGACTGGCGCGACGGCAGGATCCAGGGCTGGAACGAGGCGCCCGTCGTGGTCGAGTCGGAGGCTGCTGCCGCCGAGGGTGCGAAGGCTGCTGCGGCCAAGAGCGGCGAGGTCGCGGTGGCGGACCAGAAGCAGATTGTCACCGAATGGGCTAAGGAGTTCAAGCTCGAGGGTCTATGGGGAGATGTCGGTGGTGAGGACGAGGTTCCTGCTAGCAAGGAGGTCGAGATGTCGTAGACTTGAAGCTTACGAGTCCTGATTAATGGGTTGCTTAATTGTGGCTGATGGCGTTTGGGCGTCCGTAACAAAATGGGTACCTGGTGGAATATCATGATAGACTCGTTTTAACTCTTGTCTTCGGTCTCAGATTGATAATTGTGAATCGCGCAGCGTGACAGAGATGCCTCCTCCATATTCTACTTTTTTGGCCTTGTTCAAAAAGCAGTAAAAGTAACAAATACTGGCTAAGTAAATGCAGATCACTATAAGAGCAAGGTAGAAAAGCAAGAAAACACAAAAAGCAGAAAGGCCAAAAAAAAAGAAGATCGTCTCGGTAACCCTCGAGAATCGAACCGATATTGCCAGCAGTGGCCAACCGCCAGCACCTCCCGGACCCCTAAGCTACTATTATTCGCGAATTTAGCCCTTCAGCCACCGGCACATTCTTTCAGACACTTCATTGACGATGGGAAATCAAAACGCCAAAGTGCCTTATCAAGGGGTCTTGGGTGCGGTGGGTGCCTGGTTAGGGGTCACCTTCACCTCACCTGCTGCTCGCCATCCCTCACTTTCAGTTTACCGTCGAGCACGGGTAATCACAGGTGAATGACTGGCCCAGTTGGCATTACATTTTACCATTCGTTGTATGTACAGTACTGTAGACTCTCCTTGCTATCGACCACTCAACGCACCCTTAAGCCCTGACAAGCTCCATCTTCACACCCCTCTTGCCCGTAACCTCATCCTTCTGATCCGACACCTTAACAACCACCTTCTGGAACAACTCCACCCTCTCCTTCCTACTCCCGGAGATCTCAAGCACGTAGTTCTCGGCGTCAAACTCAGCCGCCGGCTCGGGCTCCGCGAGATCCCTCAGCCGGATCAGGCCCTCGATGCCGAACCTCGGCACGAGCACCACGAACCCGTTGCTAAAGATCTTGATGACGAACGCGTCCTCCTCCGCCGCGGGCCGGTCCCGCAGCGCCTGCCCCACGTAGTACGCTATGCTCGCGCGCCCTGCCATCTGCGCGTTGCGGTGGCGGACGTTGATGTTCTTGCACACGGCTTCGAGGCGGCCCCGGCTGCGGACGGAGGGGTCGACGGCCTCGTAGCCGATGGCGGCGGCGAGCTGCCTGTGGGCGACGAGGTCGGCGTACCGGCGGATGGGGGAGGTGAAGTGAGTGTAGATCTCGGAGGCGAGGCCGTAGTGGCGGAACTCGGGCTCGGCCTGGGTGCCCGAGCAGAAGTACTCGGCGCTCATCATGCAGCGCGTGGCCATGATGCGCACGATGGTGTTGAAGAAGGGCTCGCGCGGGTCGACGCAGGCGTCCAGGCTGTCGGCCAGGGCCTTGGAGGACTCGACGTTGAGCTCGAGGCCGCGCTTGGTCTTGAGCTGGAGGGCGAGCTCCTCGAAGTTGGTCTTGGGCGGCGCCGCGTGGCGGCGGAGGATGGCGGTTTGTGGGAAGGCTTGGTAGATGCGGCCTGCCACGCTGATGTTGGCGAGGAGCATGAATTCTTCGACGAGGGAGTTGGTGTCGAGGAGCTGCTTGGTCTTGACGTCGATGGGGTCCGAGGTCTCGGACTCCATCTGGATCTTGACTTCGGGCGAGGAGAGGCTGAGGGCGCCGGCGTCCATGCGCTTTTGCTTGAGCTTCTTGGAGAGGTTGAGGAGTGTGCGGATGCCGTTCGTTAGCTCGTCTTGCTGGGAGACGTCGTCGATCCTTAACTGGGCCTCTTCGTAGCTGAAGGCTTCTCTTGACTTGATGACGGACTTGGTGAATCGCGAGCTGACGATGTCTGCTGACGGCGACATTTCCCAGATGACCGAGAAGGCGTACCGCTCCACGTACGGTTTTAGAGAACACAGGTCTGTACCCAGAAGCATGGGCAACATGTCGATGCGCTTGTCGACGAGGTAGACTGTGGTTCCGCGGATGCTGGCCTCGTTGTCCATGGCGTTGTTCGGTCTGACGAAGTGTGACACATCAGCGATGTGCACGCCCACTTCAAAATTGCCGTTGGGAAGGGGACGAGCGTGTAGAGCATCGTCAATATCCTGGCAGCCAATAGGGTCGATACTGCAGATGAGCAGGTTACGCAGATCCTCTCTGTCTCTCCAGCCTGGGTCTTCTGCGCTTTCCGGGACTTTCCAGTCGTGGCCCTCCTTTGGTAAGCAGTCCAGCACTGTCTTGGGGAAGGGCCGATATTGGACATCCCACTCGAGTAGGAGGGCCTCAGTCTCAGCAGCCTTGGTCTCGAGCTCACCCAGCGACCGGACAAGATGTCCTACTGGGTGCCTCGAGTCCCGGTCCCAGGCATCAATGGCCACTAACAGCCTCTTGCCGAGCAACTCGGCAACCTGCCTGGTGCGTAGGCGGATCTTGGGGATCTTTTTGTCCATAGGGATCAAGAACACTGTATCCTGCTTCCTCCCTTGGCTGGCAGAGCTCACAGATGACTGGTCGATATGACCGACATACTGCCGCCAGTTGCGCTTTATCACACCAACAACCCTGGCTGTTGGTTGTGCGAGCACCTCGGAGGCCTTGCTTTGGGTGCGCTTGACCTCTTCCTGGAGAGCCTTCCTCTCCTTCTCCGAAATCAAGTCTGCAGACTCTTCCGTATCGGGATTCTCGTTCTTGGTCAGATTCTCCTCCTCGATGACCTTGGATGATGGCTCTTTCCACTGGTCCTTGGGAAGCACCTCGACCACGACAACATCGCCATCGATGGCGCGGTTGATGTTCTCCCTGCCCAGAATGAGTAGTGCCTTCGGGAAAGCCGGTACCCTGATGGAACCTTCGAGATAGTTGTACGGCGAGACGTTGAATATTCCCTGGTGTAGCAGGCCGCCCTTGACTCCCGTCATCATCTTTGACAGAGTCTGGTACTCAGGATACAGATGCTCGCCGGGCTTCTTCTCCCTAGTGACGTCACGGTCCTGCGCATCGGGTATCATATCAAGGAGCTTGTCTCCATCCTTCAGCTGCCCCACGTACTCGGCCAAGGAGCACGCATTGAGTCCCTCCAACTTCGCCTTTCGCAGATTATCCTTGTCGTTGCTGAGCATGACCACCGCAGGCACCTTCTTCGCCCTCGCCGTCTTGGCCAGATGCTCGCCATACCACTTGACAGCCTTCCTGACGGCGCGATCGTTGCGGTCGTTGACGGTCTCGCCCTCCTCGCGGGGCACGTAGGTCTCGAGGCGGAACTCGTTGAAGAAGACGTAGAAGCGCTTGTCCTCGCTCTTGGTGAGGCCGACGAGGCGGTTGTAGAGCGGCAGGGACCGGTTGCGCACCTCCTCGAGGACGATCTGGAGGACGACGACGTCGTAGAAGGCGGAGCTCTGCTCGAAGAGGTCCATGGCGGTTAGGAAGGCGTTGGTGTCGGGGACGAGGTAGTGGCCCTGCGGGAACGTCTTGGTTCCCGCGGGTTTGTCCGAGAGGACGAAGGGCGCGACTGTACATGAGAGTCAGACAGGTCCACAACAATAGGTACAGCTGTAAGGGGCGGGTATGCTAGAGGGTATACTGACGCTCTCCAGCAGCATTTCTTGGTGCCGTCTTGAGGCAGGTTGAGCAGAGGTTGGACGAGCATGGAATGTCCTGTCGTAGGTACACCTCGCGGACGATCTTTTGTACCTTGCCGCTCTTGGTGGACCTTACGTACACCTTCTCCGATATGTTTTGTGCGAAAGGGTCGGAACCCAGGCTGCGCTTGAGACTGGCCATTTTGATTTATGCCCTCAAGGTAGATGTGGTGGTGTTTACAGTTACCACAAAGCTAAGGTACCTGGTCGTTGTTGCCCCACGAAGTTTTGAAGTCCGATAGCTGACATATCCTTATCGGCATCGCATCGCATCGATCTTATCTTATCGCTAGCCGCGCCTTAAGCGCGTCTGCACACCTTTAAGGTGACTTTTAGCGCGGCGGCCCACCTTCGCTTCGATGACTTGATGTGTGGTAGCTTCCACTTTCCAGCAGCTGTTCTCGACGTTTAATTTGTTACCGAAACACAAACACTGGCCGCCGGGAGAGCGTCCTTGGACGATCCACACAAGCCGAGAAGAGGGTGACGGTCCCAGTCACCTGGTGAGAATTTGTGAGGGCAACACAATTCCATTACTGATATTTAGCCTTGGGGGTACATGCCGTGTGGGGATGCACATTGCACATTGCAGCGCTTTATCGAGGGTGTTGACTCCATTCGTGCACGTCAACACCAACTTCAGCCGAAAGCGACATCCCGCAAAGGACCCCGCCGATGGCGTATGCTCTGCCATTTCCAGATTTATACTTTCCCGAGAGACTGAGTAGCAAGAGCGGAGGCTACAAGGCATGATTAGTTGTCAGCGCCATCACAGGCAAGGCGGCAGCCGAAGGCAAGGAGAGATGACACTTCACTTGGGCTTGCGGGCGACGCTGCTGGTCGTGAACATCTCATCCGAACCCACAGGACTCTGTCGTATCGAACTGCTACACATTGACTCATAGTTTGGCCATGTAGTGAGCTGATACTAGTGACAAAGCCGGGATCTGGATGGCGTCTTGGCTGGCTCATATCGTCCCTCATCAAATCTCGGTGGCCGAGACATTGGAGATCACGCAAACCTAGCCTCAGCGATATTGCCATATAATCAGAGGCTTTCTTCAGTTGTAAGCAAGCCTCGTTAGTGTCCGTCTGCCGCTAACATTGCTCATCGACTCATTGGGCATGATCATCGATGCCGCTCTGCCCTCTCCCCATCTTGCACGATCCGGCGATTATGCTAAGAAGAGAAGTGCAGAGCGTGGGACTTAATGAAGCAGGGCCCCGTGTCATATGATCTGCGCGGATTCACCCGGCGCATTTTGCCAGATTATCAAGCCCTTGTTGTCCGTTGTGCTTTGCATCCTTGCGACGGTCGGGTCACGGTCTTTTCGGGGTCGCATCTGGGGAGATCATTGTTCGCGGCTGCCGTGGCCTGTCTGGTGGCTCGAGCTTTGAGCCAAAGAGGAGGAGGAGGCCAAAGCTCCAGCAGATGAGATGGGACCCAGATCCATCGCCAACGACGATCTGGGGGATTGCAAGACACACGCCCACCATCGATGCCAAAAATAGTGTCCGCGCGGTCCCGTCGCCTAGATAAGATAAGATGCCGAAACTGGGTGCTGGAAGAGAACCCCACAATGGAACTGTGTACGCATTTGATGAGCTTTCCAAAGTCAAAGCTGGACGACGTGACGCCTGATGAAGATGTGAAGGGCAACTGGAGCCGTATAGCATCCGCAGTCATGCAAGCAATGGCTGCAATGCTGCCCCATTGGGAAAGTGAAGAGCCGAGTCCCTCGAGGCGTTCTGTGGCTGATGCTGGAAGATAACAGCCAGAAGAACTCGGAAATCGTCAGTTGTGTGTTTCTACGTAATCGCGGCGACGGTTAAGAACCTGCATGATTACGTTATCGACAGCATCGGTTGCTATCCGGTGAAGACTGCAGGATGCAGTTCAGTCATTCAAGACGCATCTGCAGGGCTGATACAGCCCGTCCTATTCGTTCGGACGACCGCCTGTTCACGCGCTTGAGCTGGATTCCACATAGTTTCGCTTCCAGATGTCCTCGGTGTAGTGACGTTGGGATAAGCAGCATCTCTGCTGTCGCACAGACACAATTGTCCCAGTCATGCTTGGGAACATCTCACTGCCTTGGACCTGTCGTTCTACTGAGGGCACGTATGACAGGACAGGCTGCTGCACTATGCCGTCGAACAAGTGGTCTTTCGTCTCCGGTTTGACGGTTGGTGTACGCGTAGCCGGCTTGAAAGAGGAGTGATGCATGTCGCACACGGGTGACGGCTGCGACTGCTACTCCTGCCTGGAAGGATGAAGCTGTGCGCCCCCACTTGAATTCGGCTTCCTGGCAACACCAGGGAGGCAAGCATCTGCGGGTCTTCTTCGGCTGATGCGAGGAAAATCTGGAGATAATGGTGGTGGTGCTGGTGGTGGTGTAGCCGCGGGAATGACTTACATGGAGACGAGATGGACTGGGTGCAGCGAGGCAGCGGGCGGTAAGGGAGCTGTTCCAGCAGGTGGGTTGTTCATCGCTGCGCCAAGGGTATGTTACACGCATAACGACCTGGACCGTGAATGGAATGCAGGAGCGGGTAGCAGGGGGACCTCCCGCACAATCGACTGCAAAAGAGGGCCGCAAGCAGGCAACGACAAGCACTCTCCCGTAGCACTCGCACTCACACAAAGGGGAAAGGTCCCAGAAGATCGCGGAGAGACACTGGGCGCGATGTGAGAACGGTGACGGCAGTGCGTGCTGTGGTTGCTGGCCCACAAGCTCCGGCGGGTGCTGTAGCCTCCCGCGACCTCTGTGGATGTGTGGAGATGCCAGGGAGCGAGCGGAGGGTGTGAAGGGGGTGTGTGTTCTCAGCACCAAGGTCTGGTGATGGGCTGCGCCTCCGGCAACCTTTCCCTTGATGGATGGGCGGATGTGATGGAAAGACCAGGGCCCAGCATGGATGTTGGCCTTCGATCTGGGTTGCCCAATGCAAAGATTATGATAGGACTTTCGAACATTGCCCTGGAATGACAGCGATGACAGAGACCGGCGGGCGGCGTATCTTCCCCCGTCGCATGCGCCTGCATTTGGGTCGCTGTAAACCTGCCTATCTTGTGGCCCCATCAGTGAGATAGGTATCCGAAGTGGCGCATGGCGACCTCGGCTGCCGACGACATCGGTCGGGTCGCTCTTGAACCACAATCAAGCAGTTCAGCGAGAGAAAACAAGTGCAAAAGATCGCGACCATGCGTTGCAAGTGGTCCGTGTGTCAGCTGGCTTGAGCGAGCAAGAGCTAGGTACCCCGGAAGCCAATCAAGCGTGAAAGATCTGGTTAGGCCAAGACAGAGCCCACACACACCGGTTCTTTTATGATGACCCCTGTCGCCTCATTCACACACCCCCTCCTCTTGGCGCACCCCGTTCAAGCTTCGAGCATCCATCAGGTCCACACCACCTCACTGATGGCATCGTCCTGTCGGTCCAGTCCAGAGCCCTGGTCGATCAGCATCATGTTTGCCTGTCAAGAAGACGGGCCAGAATCTGAAACACTGCGTCACATGGCCCAGAACTCTGGCTGGTAGCAAAAAGGGATGCCAACAACAGATAGGGGACCGTGGACCGTCCAGCCACAGTCGGACAAGAGAGTGGCAGACTACAGCAAGGTAGGAGGGGAAGGAGGGGCAGGTTTCCGCGAGTGGCTTGCTTCCAGAGGCCGAGAAAGCCACAGCGGCGTCGAGTTGACGTCCTTCCAATGAGAGGAGGTTGAAGGGCATCTCCGCTCCGTTTGTCGTCTGGACCAGGCAGCCGAATGAAAGTGAAACGGTTAAAAGTCGCTGCCCGCAAACTGTTATCCCCCACCTCGAGGAGGACTATCCTGGTCTTTGTCGACAATGATATCGACCTTGTGATTTGCCGGAACTTGAGTTTGGCAAACACGCGCCATCCATGGTCATTGTTGAAAGAGTCGAGGGTTCGTTCTCCGTTAATTCCGGACTCCAGAGGCCGTCATATCTCTCTGGCCGAAAGTCTGTCCGGGTTTCAGCTGTGGCGTAATCACGCATCATGCCGTATGGCCGTCGGTGACTGATGGTTGTCACCAGCCTGGAAGGCTCGCAATCTTTGATCATGGCCCCGGTAACTCGTCACCACGCAGTTGCTTATTTTATGAGCGGCGTCGTCGATTATGGAAAAAGGCCGTACTTAGACGGTAAACGGAGCTTTGTGCGTATTTGCAACGGCGGATTCAAGAGTCATCTAGCACAGTAGTATCAGCAATAATAATTATAGCTTACGAAAGACACCTGTCACCGTAGGTTGTTGTGTTACCTCTGATTCTCGATCATTCTCAAATTGCAGAGTAATAAGCTCGGATTCCGGCCGGTTTATGACCACTGCTCATTGTTTCCGGTCCTGGATCACAGTTGGACGCGGCATGCTGTGTAGCCTGCGTCCGGCATGAGATTGTGCCCACTGTCCAGTGAGAAGCAGCTGCAGGCTGACCTCACTTTCCATCAGCGATATGGAGTTCGGCAAGGTCGTGTTGTCCTGGCGAGTGATCCGGTTTGTTGATTGTTAAGCTGGCAGGCTGGTGCCCTCGTTTCAGCATAGGTCACTTGCCTGATGAGTTACCTCGATATCCTGCTCTCTGCTGCCAGGTAGCATCGACGGAAATGGGGCCGAGACGGCAAGAGTCGTATCCGGCGATCGAGACTGAAAGCTCCATCGGGGCTGTGACGGCGTATAGCTGAACTCACTGAAGTGGTAGTCGGATCCCTTTGGAAGTTGAGGTTGTATCGTGGCGTTCATGATCACGAGCTTGGTCTCGTGCCTTGCATTTGACATCATGCAGATTCCTGAGGGACATCTCGAAGTTCCTAAGGCTATGGGGACCCTTCGGCTGACCGAGGTTGCATTTTTGAGTTGGAATGCGAGATTCCTTCTTTGCTTCCTGGTGCATGTTTGTGGCACGACACAAGGCAGCCGCCCTGTGATGGAAGCAACTTGAAATCCACGTTGTGAAGAACCTAAGGTAGTGTCGGGTCGTCAAAGTCACAAATGGTGGGGCAAGTAGAAGGGCGGGGCGGCATGAACAGACGCCCCACCTAGCCGCGGACCCAGGGGTTGACGTCAGATCTGCGCGAATAGAACAGACCGCGTCTTGCAAAGAGAATCGCGTGGCTCAGTAAGCGCATTGGTTCTGCGTTTATCAAACCACTTCATACACGCATCGAAGGGCTTGCAGCCTCGCACAACGACGACGAGGGACACAGCACAAGGCTCATACCGGCCGGGGTTTATTTCAAGCAGTGACCTCTTTGTGACCTGCGGACTGACCCATCTGGTTAAAGCGCCGAGCTGCTCCTTATTGTACCACCTGACAAGCTGACAATCATAGTCATTGCAGGTCTATATTATATTCATGCTGCTGCAGATAGCCGGCGGGCAGAGACATGTCAGATTCCGTCAGTTATCGTCCAGTTACCTAGCTATCTATCTACGGCACATGCCAGCCGGAGGCTAATTAAGACGCGATTTCATGCGCAAAGCCGAATGCCTGGAGATTCTGGAAGCCGCCATCACGGAGACACTCCAGATCGGGAGACGATGCGACTTGACAGATGCAAGTTCATCAGATGCTCGGATCAAAGCTGATGTGTGGTGTTGGAGCAACTTGTAATGCCAAGCTCTCAGGATCACCGACGCGAAGATGAACCTCTGAAGTCTGGTCCATTGCTTGCCATATGCAGTTATTCCTTCCCTCTCACTCGTGCCGCGGGTTTGTACGACCTCATCTGCAGGCTCTCCAACCGCATACCCTGCTTGGAGATATTCTTCTCTATTGTCTCGACTTCGAGAGTTATAGGACCAATCATGGGCAAGTCACCCGAGCTGCTACCCCTCTTCGAGTTGAAGTTGGAGGTTGATATTCAGAGCTGGTAAGATGACAGGGTCAAGGTACCTACGTGCGTACCGTTCCTTCAAACCGGCGGGGACCCTTGCTCGATTCCAAAAGCTCTCTGTCAGCTCCGAAACGACTCATCTGCAGACCCCGGTCAAAGGCCCAGCCGTGATTTGCAGCCATGAGAATGCCGCCGACTCGAGCGCAATGCATTTGAAATGGAGCAAAGACGTCAGATCAGCCACAAATGCAGGCCGCTGCCGTAATAGCGGCGTTTGCTAGCCTCCTCCGACTCGGCCTGTATTCAAGTTCCTGATCGTGAAAGAAAGGAAGATAAGAAGAAAGAAAGGAAAGAACCCTTGTTGCTCTGTCCACTCACCGCCGAGCTTCAAATCACACCCCCGGGGTGTAACGATGGCTGCATGCAAAGATCCCTGCTCCTTCTCAGCCGCCTTTTGCCATCCATCATCCGTCCATCCATCCATTATCATGCCTTCCCGCTTTCCCTTGTCCTGGTCGCTTGCTGCAGTCAGTGCTGCTGTTGTTTGGTGGACGAGGCTAATCGGAGATTGGTGTCAAGGTTGTCGTTTTAGTGTGTAACAGAGGCCAAAACTTTAAAAGCTTGACGCTATAATTCGACAGGCAAGGCGGGCCTTGTGGTACGTGCAGGAGCTTCTTCCCGGCCCATGGAGAGCATCGCAGCTGCCAGATCCAATATCGCAACTTCTTTTTGGACAGATGATCGTCAAGCGCAACTTCCTTAAGATCGACTGAGGGTTTAGAAGGAAAGGACGCAGTCAAGATAAACGAGGCCTCTAGGCCCAGTGACCCCACCTGGTGCCGCCAACCGCAGATTTGGCCGCCGTCTGCATTTCGGATATCGTTTTTTGGGAACCTTCAACATCCATCATCTCGCCATCTCGCGCCAACGCAACCTCTACAACTTGACTTGCAACAATGTGAACAAGAGGAACTGAACAACTCTGAAGCTAGTGTACGAGCAGTACTACTGCATCCACACCCCCCTGACCTGCACTGTCACGGCACACACCTGGACACGGACTGGCCCACGGACCACGGATACCTGGCTACAACCGAAAGTACCCCAAGATTCCGCACTGCGGGGACTCACAAGACCAACAAGGACACGACTGGGGTTTGATTGATCGCGTCCTCGGGCTGGCGTTGTTGGTCGCGCCGCCGTACTGCCGCTCGCTGCCGTCTCGTCCGAAAGAAGAAGAAGACAAGACATCGCAGCAGCGCAACAGCGAATAGTTGAGGGGAACAATCAGGAGAGGGCAATACAAACCCGCCAACGACCAAATGCCGCAGGAAGCAACAGAGGCAGAAAGCAGCAATATTTGACGCGACACATCACCAACTGACCACGAACAGACGAAGGAGAGTCGCAGTATCGATATCCAGCCGACCAAGACAAGCCAACCATCGCTCCATCCACACTCCAACACTCCAACAACCCTTGGAGGTGTCCCGCTCCCCATCCATTCCGTCTTATTCACCACGTTTTTACCCATCCATCCATCCCCATTCTTACTCCATTTCCCCATTCTTCGACCCGTCTTGTTCTCTTTGAAGATCCATCTTCTCTTTATTCTCGTCCCGACCAGCTGGGCAAGTGGTCTCGGGAAGTCCGCTCAAAGAAAAGAGAGTCTCGAGACAAAGAACAGGTTGTGGACAGACGCGTGGAAGTGCTTGCATTGCCATTGTCAGCAAACCCCTGCACGCCCGCCTTTCCCCTCCCTCAGTCGCAAATGCAACCAACCAGCGGCTGGGACTAGTACCAGAACGAGAAATCGCTACATCACCACTTTAACTTTCGCCTTGACCCTGTCTAGCCCCTCGGATTCGCTGGGGTTGCGCGCTGGGGGGGTCCAAATAGCTGGTTCCCTGATCATTCTGGTAGCCGAGAGTTTCCCCTCTTCCATATCACTTCGTCACTTTCGTCAGCAGGAACGGAAGAAACGCCGTCTCTTGCAAAGTTCCAGATTGCTTGCTGAGCTGCTCTGCTCTTGCATCTTGCATCTACCACACACATCTTCCTTCCGTCATCCCTAGACAGCTTTTTATACTTTCCACTGTCATTCGACGGGGTCAAGAGAACAGCAAACTCTGGGATCCAGCATCCAGCATCCAGCCTCTGGGATTTGCGCCAACCATATGCATGACCCGTCCCTGTCTGCATCACCGTACCCGCATCCCAGACCCAGTCAAGGCCCAACTGGCCCAGTATTGAGCCCTTCACATTCCGCGCCTGTGCAGTGGTGCCCCCTTCGAACCAACCAGCCCGTCAGCCCAACTATATCAAGACACGTCGTTTCGCAGACCCGTTGACGTGGTCGTCGTTTTTGCCTGCGCTCATGTACTCCGCACAACCCAACGGCGCTGTTGATAGTGCAACAATCAATCCAGCGGCCCTCAACTCGCAAGGTAAACGTCACTCCTTTTATTCTAACACAGTTGTCCCCCTCAACCCCCCGTCCGTCCCATCCGCCGCGAACCATACATGCGACGCTCGTGAACACTGTCGACAGTCGTCCGCTTTTCGATTTGGCACTGCAGGACGGCCCGTCGCCGGATGAAGGCTATTTGCTGTGCATCACGCGAGTCAAGCCTGTCCTGCCTCATGCCCAGAATGCGATCGCCTCTTTTGCGAGCCGAGCGACTGTGCCGACGCCTATGCGGGTGACAGATCAATCTACTCGGCGAAATGATTGCGCACGCTGCTCTTGTTTGTCGTCGATCGAGATGCTGATGGTTTAAACTCAGACCTGCTCAACGCGAACTCCCGGGGTGTCAAAAGAAGTCGGTCGCCGGAAACCTATCAGGACGCCGCGAACTTGGGATCGGCTGGTGATGACGGTATGTTGTGACTAGTTATGTCCGACTTTGTGTAGCTTTCCGGTGGCCCGCCCTACAAGCTCCAGCGTTACATGATATGGGTCGTGCGACCGAACACTTTGGATGTGCGATGCTAACTTTCTTGGTGCAGGTGAGGGCAAACCTAGAAAGCGAGGAAGACCTATGAAGCCCGCGCGGCCACAAGGAAGCGGTCCCGAGGCCCCAAGCCAGGTCCTGCCTGCGCCGAGTCAGGTCCAAGCACTACCGCCTCCCATGTCTCAACAACATATTACGCCGCAGACGCCGCAAAACCATAATGCGGCTCTGCCAGCGCAAACCCCGACCTATGCACCAACACAGGCCTCCCCACCGAAGCCGACGCCTAAATCGACTTTAAAGGCTCTTCCCACCGTCCGCGACCATACTACGGACCAACTCGGCCCCGGCGGAGATGAGTACCTACCCCGAGAGATCGACGAGCAGGGCGAGAAGAAGGTTCAGCCCAACGGGCAGCTTAATGGAGGACGCGAGTACCGATGTCGGACCTTTCTGGTCCCGCATCGAGGCGATAAACTCTTCATGCTTGCAACCGAATGCGCCCGTGTTTTAGGTTATCGCGACTCATATCTTCTCTTTAACAAAAACAGGTCCTTGTACAAAATCATCGCCAACCAAGTGGAGAAGGACGACCTAGTCTCCCAGGAGATACTGCCATTTTCGTATAGGTCCAGGCAAATTGCCATCGTCACAGCCAGGAGTATGTTCCGACAGTTCGGCAGCCGGGTGATCGTGAACGGCCGGAGGGTTCGGGACGACTACTGGGAAACCAAAGCCCGCAAGCAAGGATTCACGGAAGCTGATCTAGCTGGTGAAAAGCGGCCAGGCGCCTCCAAGGCCAGAGAGGCGGCTGCTGAGGCAAGCCAAAGCAGTGGCATGCTCGGTGGGCCGCATGGGGACATCGTCTACAGCAACGCACCAGCTCAGTTCGGTGGGCCACCGCAACCCCAGCTCGTTCAACCAGGTATGCTTGGAACGCCATCGGCCACCTCGACCAGAATGCCCATGATAACACTTGGACCAGATTACAATGACACCCGCAGCCGGGACTATTCCAGCATCCTGAAGACCGGCCCACGGCAGGAGATCACTGGCCCAGCCTATCAGGACCGGACTGCCCCATCCCCGATCTCCGAGATCCACACCCAGGCTCACCATGCGGCCGAGTTCAATCGGAGTGTTAATGACCAGCGTAACTTGCGCAACGACTACCTGCAGACCATTTGGAGGCGACCACACGAGCAGCCCGCATCCGCGAGCCTCAGCCAGCCGGTTGCGCCTGCAGATTCCTCCGTGCCAACGAGTCGCCCGGCCCAGTCTCCCCACACCACTGCGGCCGGAATCCACCAGCCGGGTATTGTACCCCAACAGAGTCCGCAGATGATGATGTCGAGCTCTGCGCCATACTCGCAGCCCATCCATGCTCAAAATCAGGCGAACCAAAGTTCGTTGAGAGGTATGCCCCAGCTTCAAGCTCCTTCAGCCCAAAAGCAAGCAAGACCAACAAACTTGTCTTCAGCGTCGAGCGGGAGCATGCCGCACGCAGCTCAAGGGTACAACTACCCCGCCCCGAACCAGATGTGGCCTCCGACGCCGCAAACGCCGCAACATGGCTATTCGGCGTACACCGCCCAGGCGCAGCCTGCTCCTCATCAGCAGCAACAGCCACCCGCTCCTCAGCTACGGCACTCAAGCTCGGCGAGCAGCCAGGTTCAACCAGGTGGCATTCCATACTCGGGCATGCCTGGCATGGGTCAGAGCTACGGAGCTCCAACTCAAGGGATGTACTCTGCGGAGCAAACACCTCGACAGTATAGCATGCATCCTCAACAGGGAACCGCGCCTCCGGTGACCCAGTCATGGTCTCAACAACAAGCCCCAGCGCAATGGTGGTCCCAACAGCCACAGTAGTGGATGATCAACTTGAGGTCAGTGGTTGATTAGAAATAATCAGCCTCCCCAACCTCCGGCTTTCCGTCTTGGCCGGGCGCGACCTCGACCCTGACGTTGCTGCGACATCCTTACCTCTCCCTTTCCATTCCAAACCTGCGGTTACAGGCGGTACGGCAGATACCCGAAGACGATTCCTACGAAGCGATGTCGTTTGTGGACCTTCACAGGTCTTGCATCAGGCACTCTGCGATGTATATTCGTGGCTTTCCGTTCATTTCGCGATCGAAATTTCTTTCCAGCCATTCGCTTCTACTTCTACAACTCTTGGAACCTTCTTTTGACGCAGCGAGCATCCTGCTTCGTTCCCCGATACCACTTCTTCTCGACGATTGCGTTCACACCTTGACACGACCATAGCTACTACTATCTGGCGATTCGTCTGCTGCCGGCTCCAAACCGTACATTTGTCTGTGTTCGATGGGGTGTCCTGGCAGCTGCCAGTTTGTTCTTTTGGGCTCTTTGATACCCCGAGTTGTCAGGGCGGTTGGGCAATGGTTCCTTCTTCTCTTCTGTTTCAGTTTCGGTTCTATTATACGAGGAGCTCGGCCATAGGGATTGGTTAAGGACAGGGTGGCATATCTGGTTTTACTGGGAAACCATTCACAAGTGTTCTGGCCATCTGTATGCATAAGAGGAGGAATAGTAGCGGTGCTTGCTCTTTGTCTGCTCTAGTTGTTATGTCAGTTCTCCCACCACTTGCTTTTTGCTTTCCATCTGACTTTCCTCCCGCTACCGCTACCACGCACCGCATCGTCCTCTCGTGTCTCTCCAAGACTTTTCACGACACGGTTATCTGTTTTGCAACAGTTTGGCAGCATTGGAGGAGTTTTCGACATGCGGGATTTTTCTAACCATCCTTCGTTTTGCGTTTATGTGTTCCTCACTGGGTGAGGATAGGAAGGGGCATCATGGAGGTCTCTTTTGTCCGTTTGCTTGGCTTTTCTCTTTCTGCGATACCTCTCGCCGCGTTGTTTTTCTGTTCGCCGATGGATTTTTATACTCTCGCATGGGATGGGAGAGGATTGGGGGCACGGGGCGTGGGATTGCACTAGGAATAGGGAGCAAGCTGCTTAAGCATATCAGATACCACTTGTGACGTGCGTTGGAAGTTTGTTGTACTCGGGTTGGAAATTGTTTGTTTTGGCTGGGATTTGGAAGCAGGGGGTAGGGTCGAGGAAGCAACCCCCTTTCTCGCCGAAGACCGTGGAGTAATATACCTGGACCTTTGAGACTGTGTTCTTCATGCCTTTTTGACTCACTTGACCATGATGTTCGACGGTAGTAATCGTGCTTCTACAGGTGTCGCCGGAGCTCTGAGGCATTCGTTGACTGAGACGGAGAGAGGTTGGCGGTGGTACGGAATCCCTTGAGGTCCTGTACCACATGTGTGTTTCTTTCGCTGTCTTCGACATTGGTTGTCAGTCACAAGTGGTTCGGAGCATCTTGCGTCGCGCTCGCTCTCTCTGCTCGCTCGGCAGGAGAAGATAAAGACCATCATCATAGGCCGGTCTTCTACGGAACAAGGCCCTTTGACGACTGCAGGGATACTCGACCTGTCGCATAGAGTGCAGAGGGACTTCAAAACGTACAAGACCGAGATTGCGCCTTACGGTTCATCCAACCGATGATTTTAAACATTTCTAGGCTTGCTTATCCGCAACATCTATCAACCATCTATGCAAACCCCCCTACTACTTCGCAATCTCAGCCTTAACCCACTCCGTCAAGCCCCCCTTAGCAATAATCTCCTGCAAATTCTCGGGAAACGCCCCGACCTTCTCCTCCCAGCTCTCACCGCCCTCACCCTCCGTCACCTTGACGGTGCTAGTGGCGATGTCCCACGTCAGCGTCCACCCCGTCCGCCTAGTCGGCACTTTATCCTCCTTGGGAAAAGCGGCGCGGAGCCGCTCGACGAGGCGTGGCACCTCGAGGTAGAGGAGGGCGTTGTTGATGCTGTTGCGCGCAAAGATGCTCGAGAAGGAGCCCGCCACCACTAGGGGGATCTGGCGCGCGAGGATGGCCGTCGCGGCCTGCTCGCGCGAGGAACCGCAGCCGAAGTTGAAGCCGGACACGAGGATGTCGTTGGGCTTGGCCACGGCGCCGAATTTGGGGTCGTAGTTCTCCATGCAGACTTCGGCCATGCCTTCTTTTGTAATGTCGTCTTGGTAGGTGTATTTGCCGGGGTAGATGTTGTCCGTCTGGAGAGTGTTAGAAACGGGAGGCATGATGGAAAGGGATGGGTGGGGCGGGATAAACTTACGTCAAGGTTCTCCATGTCGCAGAACAAGATCTCGCCGCTGATCTTCTCGGGGAAGCCGGGGTAGATTTGGCTTGTCGTTGCTTCTGCGGCGTCCTCCTCCTTGGGGACTGAAGACTCGACCCGGTCGATGAGGGAGTCTAGCTGCTCAACAAGGCTGTCGAGCGCGCTCAAAGGGGAGGCCGGTAGACCGGTGCCATAACCGTACTCGATGCCCTTGACGTTCTCCGGGGCCTCGTACACGCCGGTACCCGAGATCTTACCACTGAGAGCACTGGCGGCCACTACCTCAGGACTGGCCAGGTAACATTGAGCGAGCCTTGAACCCATGCGCCCCTTAAAGTTCCGGTTCGAGGCGGAAATTCCAACCTCACCGTCCTCCAGCAAGCCAGCGCCAAGCCCGATGCAAGGCCCGCAAGCCGCAGGAAGGGGCTTCGCGCCGGCGTCAAGCAGTGTCTGCCAGCTCCCTTCCTTCTCGGCGACCCTCTGCTCGTTGATCGAGGCTGCCGCGATGTAGAGCTCGACATGCGGCGCGATCTTGGGGATCTCGTTGGTGTCGCTGGCCTTGGCGGCGTCCTGGAAGACCTTGGCTGCGGCCTTGAGGTCGGAGCTGCGCGAGTTGGTGCAGCTTACGACGTAGGCCTTGTTGACTTTGATGTTTTGAGGGGCAAGCTCGGCGAGAGGCGTCGTTATCTTGACGGAGTTGGGACCTGTGATTTGAGGCGACAGGGAGGAGAGGTTGAGGTAGAGCTTCTTGGCGTACTGAGCGCCGGGATCGGCCCGGATCGCCGCAGGGTCGGCGTAAAGCTGGTCGATCTTCTCGTGTGTGAGCCGCTGGCGAGTCGTCCGGTCGGTGTAGGTTTCTGCCTCTGTAGCCTTCTTCCGTAGCCATTGCTCCAGGGTCTTATCAATCGGGAACTACAAAACACGAATCGTTAGACACGGACCAAGTAGTACCATCATTGCATACGAACATACCGTTGCTGAGGTGGCTGACCACTCCGTCGACATGTTACTGATGGTGAGTCGGTCGTCGACCTTGAGGCTGGCCATAGTCTCCTCCGAGCCAACAAATTCAACGCTATGGTTGAGCACATCCGAAGGGAAAAGGCCGCAGAGCGCTAGGATGACGTCCTTTCCAGTCACACCGGTCGGCAATGTTCCCGTAAGCGTAACCTGTACGACAGGGGGAATTTGGAACCAGCTCTTGCCGGTCGCCCAGATGGAAGCTGCGTCAGTGCGCACCACGGCAACGCCCAGGGACCCTATGCCTCCGTACATATTGCTGTGACTGTCAGAACCAACGCACAACGTACCGGGCCAGACGAAGAGCTCTTCAATCATGACCTGGTGACCGATTCCGTGGCCCGCCGGGAAGAATTCCACGCCGTTGTCCTTGGCGAATTGCTCGATCAGCTCGTATTTCTTGAGGTTTGCCTCGCTCTTCAGCTGGACTTGATGATCTAGCGCGAAGACGGGCTGCGTCCGATCCTTGATTCGTGTGGCGTTCATGGACATGAACTTCTGCGCGACAGGCCAGGTGTTGTCGTGACTAAGACACCTATGGGGTTGTATTTGAACGTAGTCGCCGGTGCGAACGAGCTTGCCTTCCGGCAGGCCGACGGAATGGCGTTGCACGATCTTCTCCGTCAGTGTCTGCGGCTTCTTGTTCGCGCCGAGGCTCTCGAGGGCAGGGAACCCTGTCACCGCGTCCGACGAGACTGTTGCTCGAGGCGCGGTTGTCGTTGCAATTGAGCGACGGAGGGAGGGCTGACGGCATTGTGAGCGGGCGATGTGTTGGGTGTAGAGGCATCGACTAGACGGGAGGGCGGCGCGGGCGGTCGCGCGTGCGAGCGAGAGAGCCCAAGGGGCAGCCGCCATCTGGGAAGGTCAGTCACTTTATGAACTGGGAAGTTAGAGAATGCATGCGGAGTCACTTACTGCCCTCACTGCTCTACATGACATCGTGGACAAAAGGAATGGCGCAGGACTCTGCGACTGAAGCGACCTCGTGGTTTGCAAAACAACTTGAAACCGTAAAAAATATATTTCCTGGCGGGCAATACTTTTCCATCTCGAAGGGACTCATCGCGCCGGTGGCGGAGGCTTCTAGGACCAATCACCGCTTGTCAATTGCACAATCCGACTACCGAGAAATCAGAACCGGGGGTAGGCCGGGGGAATGGACGGGGGCCCATTGCCTGCGGCTACCGCGCCTATGTCAGGTTAGCAGCCCCGCCTAAGCGCGCGTCGTCGGGTGGAGATCGAAAACCTCAAGCTCTGAACCGGTGTGACGTCCATCGTCGAAAGCTCTAGATCAGCTCAAAAGAAGCTCGGTCAAACCAACTTCACCTACATCAGCATCGGCACCAATCTCCACTCATTTCAGTTCATTGCTTCTTCTAATAATTACCACTTCAACTTGATCCACCCCACTGATACTCCGTGGTACAAACCACGCACACGACCACAACCATGTTGACCTCGACCACCACATCCATGCTCCGAGTCGGCGTCGGCCGCCCAGCCATCCAATCCGGCCTCCTGCTCCGCAGCAGCCAGGTCTGCCCCTACTCGACGACCTTCAAAGCCGCCGCTCCCCTCGCCGTCTCCAATACCAGGCGCACCAGCCAGACGCCATCATGCACAACCCCCAAGCAGCAGCCATCAGCCCTCATCCGCCAGCTCTCCTCCTCCGCCCCGCTCTCCCGCCCGCAAGGCTCCGACCACGACGCCGACGCAGCCGCCGCCGCGCAGGTAGCCGCCAAGTCCGCCGCCCGGACGGCCGCGAACCCGTCTGACGAGCCGCCCCTGGACTGGAACACCTTCTTCCGGCTGCGAAAGACGCGCCGGCGGTGGCAGCTGCTGTTCAGCGTGTCGTCGTCCCTGGCGGCGGGCACGGCGGGCGCGCTGGTCCTGACGACGGGCGCGGCGGACGCGCTCGTATCGCAGGTGCCGCTCGACCCCATGATCACGCTCGGCCTGATGGTCTTCGCTTCCGCCGCGCTGGGCTGGCTCGCGGGCCCCAGCCTGGGCAGCCAGGTGTTCTACGCCATCAACCGGAGGTACAAGAACCAGATGACGGTGAAGGAGGTGCAGTTCTTCGCGAGGGTGAAGAAGAACCGGGTCGATCCTAGTAATAGCTCGGCAGGCAACCCAGGTATATCCATATGATGTGGTTGGTGAAGATGGATGATGGGTGGTTTACTGACTGTTGTGTGTAGTGCCCGACTTTTACGGCGAGAAGATCTCGAGTGTAGCTGGCTACAGGCAGTGGTTGAAGGACCAGCGGGCCTTCAACAAGAAGCGGACGACGTTTGTATAAGGCGTCCTTGGTGAGTGTTAAGGCAGGGGATGAACAGTTGGCGACGGGAAGGGGAGTCACAGGGCAACCAGCCCGAAAAAGTGCATATTCAAGTCGGAGGTTTACGATATTTTGGTATTATCATGCTTGGGGGTTCTTATATCTCGTCATTGGCGTTACCACGGACCCTTCCTCTCACTGTATACTAGGTCAGATTGCGCGCATATACGCACTAGGAAGCCGAATGACAAGACTCCCCTTGACATATATCATGCATCAGTTCTCGTCGGTCTATCATTAAGCTTACGTACGGCCTCAGGTGAACGGCATTGTCTTGTCGACCTCTTCCCTCCAGGCCCTCATTCCGCCCCGTATATCACCAATAAACCTCTTCCCGGCGCCATCGAGACCCATATCTTTGAGTCGCCTAGTGGCAAGCTGGGAGTCATTGCCAACTCGACAGACAACATATATAGGAGCGTCGTCCGGCAGCGTGCTTGGAAGCCACTCTGGCCATAGCGGGATGCCATCTTCCGATGCGCTTGTCCCTGGTTCCCATTTGGAGAAGGGGACGTTCACCGCGCCATCAAGGGAGGCGATACCGAAGTGCTCCGGTTCCCGCACATCGAGCAGGAAGTGGTCCTTGTTCACACCTGCTAAGCGCGCGGCGTACTCCGAAGCAGAGATCCGCTCTTCTGCGGTGAGTGCGTTTTCCGGCAACGGCACACCGCCACAGAACTGCACGTAATCCACCACTGACCCGTCGCTCATATTCCCGAGCGTCAGGTTTGACGACGCAGAACAGGCGAAGCAGTCCGTCCTTCGGCTCCGCATCCGCACCGCCCGCAGTGACGGCGGCCCAGACAACGGGGTAGAGAACAGCAGGAGCGAAGGCGGGGGAATCAACTCAGGAGGGAAGTCTCCCTGGAGGTGATGGCCCCTCACAATAATCTTGATCGCCTCGCCAGCCTGCAAGACGCCCATGGTACCCACAGCCGGACCCAGCACCCCCCCCTCGCCACAGCTCAGGACACTCGCTGCCGGTGGCGGTCTCGGAAACACACATCTATAGCATGGGCCCCCTTTTGCTCCCTGCGGTGCAGGAGGGCAGTTCAAGACAATCAGCTGCCCGTCGGTGCGCAGGGCTGAGGCCGACACGAGCGGCTTCCCGAGCAGCACGCAGATGTCCGATATCAGGTACCGCGTGGCCGGGTTGTCGGTGCAGTCGAGGACGAGGTCGTACTGGCTAACGATGTGTTGCGCATTCTGTGGTGTGAGGTGTTCCTCGTACAGCTCGTACTCCGTCAGCGGGTTGAGATCGTACAGGTAGCGGAACAGACTCTGTGCTTTGGTCGCGCCGATGCGGGAGGTTGCGTGCGCGATCTGGCGGTGCAGGTTGGATGCCTCGACCGTATCACCGTCAACAATACCTAGGGTCCCTACTCCCGCTCCGGCGAGGTAGGCCGCTGCCGGACAGCCTAGGCCGCCGGCGCCGACGATGAGGACGCGGGAGCTCTTTAGCTTGAGTTGGCCTGGGAGACATCTTAGTCTATGTCTACTATGGAGAGGACTTGGCAAATATGCTCACCTTCCACACCGAAACCTGGCAAGATCATTTGTCTCCCGTAACGCTCATACTCTTCGGCTTGCAACGGCCATTTCCAGGTTCCATTACCGGTTCGCTTCCTCTTCGCATCTTGTGCTTCTTTCTCCGCCTGAGCAAGCTGTGTCTCTAGATCGGCCAGCTCTTTCTCCGCCGCCTCAACACGCCCCCTTAGCAATTCCACGGCACTGTCGAGTCCATCCATGAGCATGTGAAATTCTATGGGAGAATTTCCCGTTTAGTGACCAAACTTACACAAAGTCTCTGTGTGGGATGAGTCCCATCAAAGGAACAGTGACGATGAATAAGTCCCTTATCACAGCGTTATCGCTTATCGATAAGAACTCCGTCCGACCAAAAAGTTGCGCTCATCGGCGTCGGCTGCCAACTCGACCTCACCGACCACCTCAGCTCTTCCATTTACGACCTACCCATCACCCATCTACCCACCCCACGCCTCGACACCTACCTTACCTCTTTCACCACCGACTGTTTTCCATTTCTCACCCGCAAACCCTTACCGAAACATCACCACCTCAAACCAACCACATCATCACAATGGTAACCACCCCTCTCCACTCCCCCTCCCTCCCCTCCTCTCCCCTCCTCTTCTCCCCCTCCCCCTTGCTCCAGTCCTCAACTAACCTCCCCCAGGCCCCAACCGCCCCCCAACCCCCCAAAAAGCGCCCAACAGCTCGCCAAAAAGCCCAAGCCCGCCTCGCCGACCCCCTCCTGCCGCGCAAGCTCCACCGGCCGGACAACGTCGTCTCGGACGCCTTCCTCGACAACAAGCGCGACAAGCGGCTGATCAAGCATTCCGCCCTTTTATCCAAAATCGAAAAATCCGCTACGAAAAAGAAGGAGTTAAAGCGACGACGCCCAAATAAGAAGCTCGTCGCCACGCTCGAGTCGCTCGGCGACGCGCTGGATGATATCGTTGTTGAAAGTAGGGAGGAGCAGCAGGCGAAGGAGGGACGCGTAAAACACAAGAGTCTCAAGAGTCGACCGGGGGCATTGAAGAAGAAGGAGAAGATTGTTAAGGGGGAGATGGAGAGGTTTGGGAGGAGTTTGGCGCAGTTGGCTGCTGTGCCTAGCGTGGCGGGGGATATGGAGGTCGAGGAGACGGGGGAGAAGAAGGAGGAAGGGGAGAAGGGGACACAGCAGCAGCCGGTGTCGACGGCGAATAGGTGGGCTGCGCTGAGGGGGTTTATATCGGCTACGATGGAGCAGAACCCGGCCTTTATCCCGGCGACGGGGGCGAATAGCTCGTGAGGTGTTCCTACTAGCGGTTGGGAGATGGAGCAACGGCTATGGAAAGACATAAATGATAATGATACCCAGATTCAGTTGACTGAGAGGCCCTTTTCTTGTCGGTGCCATTTCTGTGTTGCGATCACGGTGATCAGTGTCAAGCAATCCCGACTGCGACGAGAGTGTTCAAGTGGGTATATATGATGCATTAAGTGGCATGCTCAATGTTCGGTGCTTCATATCAACGCAAAGCATATGAGAACAACCTTAACCCCAGGCCACATATCCAGCTGGCCGGAGGAAACTCTCCTGCCTCTCGTCCCTCTTCCAACGGTATCATACCCTCCAACGCCCTACGCCAAGCCATGACTTCGACGCCTCGCCAACATGATGCGTCATCTAATCATCTCGAGAGGCCAAAAGTGCGAAAAACAAAAAAAAAAGACTCGCTGCTCCTTCCCTATACCGAAATGCCGTTGCCAGACCCTGTCCTGCCAATCCCTGTCTCGGCAACCTCGGACGAAATATCCACCAAAATACTCCTAAACCTCAAGACCGTCCCTCTCCATCCAGTACTCGTTGACCATGTACCGACGGATGGTCATGATCTGTCGCAGGAGCAACTCCGACTCGATAGGTAACTATTCTATGCGAGGCGGGGTGCTGCTCGAGCCCGCGAACGGGCTGACGCTCCGTCTCCTCTCGGCCTCCTTGCGCATCGAGTCCACGATCTTCATCATCTCCTTACGACCGCCGTAGGAATCGATTTGCTTGTTGGCCATGCTCATGGACACCTTCTCCTTGGCGTTGGCGTTGAGGAGCCGCTTGACCAGGAGGTGCCGCATGAGGATGCAGACGAAGACGCCGCAGTCGCTGCCGTTCTCCTGTTGAGGGCAGTCGTCCAGCGCTTGGAACCTGAGGGGTTTGCCGAGGACGCGCGAGAGCTGGGTTGTGCAGTGCCGGGCTTCGTAGTTGTTGGCTCCGCCGAGGCTGTCGTAGTGGAAGGCGACGCCGTCGATGGTTGAGACGAGGAGGAGCGACCAATGTGAGCCGCCCTCGGCCTTTTGTACGTCGCGGTTGTCGTTGATCGGCAGGAAGATATGGGTAACTTTGTTGAGGTTGGGGAGGGCCTCCTTGACGTCCTTCAGATTCGGGTCCTTCATCAGGAGGAAGGTCATGCTGGGTCGGAGAAGGACGATGCGGGCTTGAGGGTATTTGGGGAGGACCTCGCGTTCGAGCCATTCCTCCCAGAAGGCGATGTTCTTTACGGTGTGTTAGTCAAGGAGGGCCCGAGCGACGGATTGAGGAATGGACTGACGTTGTCTGTGAGCCACTCTGTCCTAAGTGCCCTGACATCCTCCTGCGTAAGGAGTACATCGTAGTCTGCATTGCGCGTATGGTTAGCCAAGTTCCGAGGTGGAGGAGGGGCCCTGGAGATGAATGACTTACACGAGAGGTATGGTTTTGAGTCAGGCGAAAGCTGACGAGTTAGCCTGCTGTTGCTTCTTGTATTTCGAGCGACTCTCTGATATATTTTCTTCTCATAGGAACTCTTGGGGGGGTTTGCTCCGACACCACCGGTGTGCTTCGTAACCTTGCTGGCACTGGGTTGGGCCAGCACGTTGTCGTTCTGCTTCGTCCGCTTGGCAGCAGCCTTGATGGCGCCCTTTCCACTCTGGGCAGACTTGCCAGTGGTGTCTCTGCTCTTCTTCTTCTTCTTCTTCTCCTCTCCTTGATTCTCTTTGTCTGACATGGGGGGTGTTGCGGTCTGTTGGGGAACAATAGTATCTGAATCGGAATCTGTGCTCACAGCGTCTCCTAGTCTGCGCGCCACTCTCTGCCTGAAAGGCATGGTTTCCGGGTTCGAAAAGAGGAAGAAGGGAGGGAGGAGGTTGGTCTAGGAAGGGGTGTAATGGGGTAGGTAGGGATTATGGTGACTGCTTGGTGACGTCGAGCGCCAGGCGGTAGCTTCGACTATGGTCGGTTATCGGGAAGCCCGGTATTGGGCTGTAGGCGGCAATCTAAGTCGATGCGCGGCCGGGTTGGTCGGTCCAAAGGGGGTATCGAAATGCAGGATGTTATCCACCAAACTGAGTGCTAATAAGAGATCCAGGGGCAATAAAGGTTAATTGAGAGAAGATAGTACTGTAAGTCGGGGGCAGGGAAAGAAAGGCGCAAAAATTGTGCGCGAAAGATCTGGTCGAGTTGCGGGGAACAGAGTGCCCCAAGTCAGGCCGCAGCAGGGATGATGCAGTGGTGGTGCTAGTGGACTGAGTGGTGGTTGACGTGAGACAGGGAGTTGCGTCTCGACTGGACGGCGGGGTCTTGGCTCCACGACTCGACTGGTGCTGCACTGCTGACGGATGGAAGAGTGAAGGAAGAGAAGAGGAGAAGATTTGGAGAAGGTCGGAGACAAACCTATCGACAGAAGAGGGCGCGCGAAAAGGTGAACTTGAGGCTGTGGCCTATTGCTCCCGGACAATCCATTAGAAAGGACTCGACAGCAACTTGGCTGTTTTGCCCAAACAATCTACAACAATAGCAGCAATTGGAGCTACCTGAGAAATGAATAAGGATATCGAACAATAGAAAGTTGCGTACGTACCGCTCGCCGTTGGAGAACCATCCTCACAATTGTGTTCGTAAGATGCAGCTAGTAGCTAGTAGCTTTCAATGACGCGGTAATTTCGCAAAGGAAGAATGGATGCCTGCTGTCGGATATCTGGCAACCTTGCTGCAGCTCGAAGACGTCCTGCCTTAAAAAGGTTAATCGGGCGCAAAAAGTGTGAAGACGTCACTGGGTTTTGTCTTGGTTGCAGTTCAGTCCAGATAAAGTTAGGTCACCAAGATCGCCGCTTGACCCCAACTGCCGGAACGTCGTCACTGTGCAGCGCCTAATTCTAGACCACTTGTTGATTCCGAGGAAGGAACAACCGAACCAACAAACATCTTTCCTCGGCCGGAGTGTTCAAGACTTTAGGACATGCTAATAAGTACCATTTACTCATATCGACCCATACCGTTAAGTTACCCTTACCCATGAACCACGCAATGCGCCATCTTTTGTACGCCCAGACTAGCGGACGCATCTTCGCTGGCGATGGGCTTGTTCTGGAGAAAGATCTCCCATCGAGTTCAAGGAGGAGTAGTGCGCCGAATACTTCAAGATCACGGAGCCCATCATGTTCGTGAAGCCCCGGGATTGGGCCCACCGTACCTGTTCTATCCACCCCTGCCAAAGGAAGAAACACTTTAACAGACACAGCGTTAACATGAAGCTAGGTACCTTATTTAAGATGTCGGATGTCCAGCCAGTCTTAGAAACATGGCACGGCAAAAATGGAGACTCAAACAAAGGACCGACTTGACGCGCTCGAGTCGTTCCTCCATATTGCCAATCCGGAAATTCCACATGCATTACGCTCCTCACTAGATTCCGCCGAATTCAAAGACATGGCGATGGCCGATCCGTCCTCTCGGTTCGGGCCACGGACGCGTAAATGCAGGCCTGCATACAGACTATCCGAAGCAAGTACCCTTCGCGGATCGTCTTGCCGCTGCGACGGAGGTGTTTTTGCACTCTTATGCACACCCTGGGCACGACCACGCAGAGAGAGACGGATGCTCCGAAATGAATGCGAGCACATTTCCTGCCTCGTGTCGGGTTGATGAAAAAGACTGTCTCGCTCACAAAATGGTCATTACCAAGCAAAACCACCTGGACCGGGTACGCTCCTTCGTCCACATCGGGCAGACTAAGGAGTCAAGTGAGTCTGAAAGACAAGATGATCGCAGGAGATATCATGTCATCCTATTGCTGCCAGATACCAGGTTGGCATTGTCGGGCGAACGCCCCTCAGAGCGCGGAACACCGCCCTCATCACCAGAGCGTTAAGGTGCTCCCTTGCCTGTTCCACAACAGCGTGCCCAGCCTCAACCGCTCCGCGGGCTTATTGCGAAGGGAACCTCTTCGCGTCAAACTACTAGGACAAACTCCGAACAAGACCCCCGGACCCCGTTGGAGAACGGAGTTGAAGCTCCAATATAAAGGGTGAGCCGGTGTGAAGTCTCAGGACAGAGTTGAGGAGAAGGGTTAGGGTTGGGAGCTTAGTGAGGATTGGTGGTCGGAGAAGAGGAGAAGGAGAAAGCAGACATACATCTGCATGGTGGGAGTGACTGTTGTCCGGCTTACGCTTCTGCGGTGGATCAGCCGATTGTTGTTACTCCTGGTCTACCAGTGACCGGCTTCGCTGTTAAGCCGCCAGTTGAGGATCAGGTTTCTCGATGCCGAAGATTTGAGCGAGAGGGAAGAACAAGGTCGGAGGCTGTTGAGCGAGTGGTTCCGGCCCAGTCCTGGTCATTGTTGATGAAGCGGTTTGGTATGAAAGATTGCACTGGCGTAGGACAGCCTTGACACCCGCTTTTGCGAAAGGTCTGGATGAATGAGAGTCGAGGCCTGGTATTGGTGTGGAGGTGGACGAAAGGCCTCAGAAACATCATCGAATGTGTAATGATCAACCAATGTTGATCCTCAACTCCGATTCCAGCTCCGATTCACTGCAGCTTCCATCAGAAATGGAATACGCATACACTGAATGGCTCTCGTCCCCGCTGAGACAGAAAACGTGGGGGATACACTTCCGTGTTCTGCAACACGACTTGTCAGGGTGGACAAGACAGTTCCGGTGAGTATGTTGTTCCGGCCAGGAGCGTTTGCTCCCAGGAGGAACCTGGGTGTGTCAGATGGTGTGACGGAAAGGACCGCGTCGCACCGGAAAAGTTGTGTCCGCTTGTCAGCGGCCTCTCACGAGTAGATATTGATTGTCGGTCGCAGGTCCTCAGTCGAGGGTCCAGGGGATTCGTCTGCTATTTTTTTCTCGTTTAAGCGCCAGTCTCGGTCCAGGTTGGTATGGTGTCGCGGAGTGTCTTAGGTTGACGTTTGACAGCATAAACCTGCAGCGAGTGTCTGGTCCTGTCTCGTAGTTGACAGTTCTCGTTCGCTTGGCAGTTGGCACGGTCATGCATGGCAAAGGAGGGGATGTGACCGAGGAAAGACCCAAGGGCGCTTGGGGCGGCAGTTGGTGACCTCAAGTGGTGTATCGCGGCAGGCGGCCAGGTTAGACTCGTCATGAATAGTTTGCCTTGTATGACTGGTCTACCGACAGAGCGGATGACCGGAAGCACAGCGAGGTCTTCCGAGGATCCTCCCGATGTCAGTGGCACAGTCTGCGCGATAACTGGAGTCCCAGAAAGTCCTTGTACGCTTCAGTCACACGAAGCAGGGCTTGACAGCCTGTCTAGTCTCGAGGACTTCCCTCCGGTGTAACCAGGCCCCAGGTAGTACACGCCGTGCGTCTCGCTCTGAATGACAGCCACAGGTGCCGGAGATGCAGAAAGGGAGCCACACTTATGTATGTCTCACTTGTTGCCACCGTGATGCTATCATCTTCCGATACAAGTCAGACCCTGTGCGAGCGTTGGCCACCGTTGGGCGCAAAGCAGAGACAAAGCGGAATGTTCGCGTTCTGCTTGGGAACACGAAGGCCGCAGATCAACAGACCCGGCGTCCGGAACTTGTTGGCAGCCGGCCTTGGATCTTGCCGGGGGTTCCATCTCTTCCATTGTCGAAACATGCGGTGAGATAACCGTCTGATTACGCCCTCGAAGGTGGTTGAAACGTTGTGCTGCTGGAGGAAGTGCACCGCATGATGTCAGGCGTCTGTGACTGAAAGCAATGGTATGGGGGCACCGACGCAGTCATACTTCACATCCTTTGAATGAGGAGGCTCGGCCCGGAGTGAGTTCGGGTCAAGGCTTCGTCAGAGCCATGCCTGAAGGTCCGATGGCCAGCTTCCTGAATAACACCCCCAACTATCTCAACCTACATTATCCCTTGACATGTGAACGGATAATGCTGTTGAGAGGGAGGTGCGGTATCCGTTTGCCAGATGTATCAGCAGCTGGGGAGGTGGCCCCTGGGCCGGCTATTGGGAGATTCCGTATTCCGTCTGAATGTTCAAGCAGTACGATGGTGGTTGCTCGCCTACTGGCACGCGGTGGCGATATAGACCACTTGGGAGACTCCCGGCAACCCCAGGGGCAGAACCAGGGCAGCACAGCATAGCGATCATGGTGCTGGCCCCAATGATCGAACACCTTCTGATCCTCTTGCCATTCCTGAATACCCCGGACGTCCTCGGTGGCTTGATTCCTGCAGTGATACGAGCAGGAGAACCCACCGGCAGTCGCATATCGAGAATCCTTGTAGATTATGGACGGCCGGGCACTCGTGACGATATAATGACCTTATGGCAGGTAACTGGCGAGAAATGACGATGGGCGTTATATGTTGCCGAAGTATTTGTGTACCGGTGTCGCGCGAAGACGGTGTTCACGTCGCCGAATTCGCCGACTACGATATGACCACTATATGATTACCCACCATGCCGCGGGTCGGTGTATCCTCCGTGGGGTCTACTTGTCTGTTGATCAAGTCAAGAAGCCTCGTGTACGCTGTGACTGACCACGACACACCGCTTGCACCTCAACACTATGTAGGACGGACATGATACTATCTGCGCCTGTTATTGGCCACATCGCGAGCCTCTGCCGATACTTGGGATAACTGTCCGGGACCAGGCTCGTTGTGGTGACATCGGAATTATTGATGTCGAGGACAAACGAGTACAGTCTATTGCACAGCAGGTATGACGATACTCAACGTCGAAAACAGATGCAGGAACCGCGCGTGTCTGAGGGAGCAGTAACTGGCGACTGCGAAGAGCAAAGTAAGAGGCTCGAAAAGCATATAAATAGCAAGCTCGCTCCGAGCAAAGCAGACAAGTCAAACCAAGCAAAATTGAGCTATCCCAGCAACAACCTCTTCACGATAACTTGTTGTCCGAAACTCTTTTCTGTTCCACTCTCGAGTCTCGAGTTCGGTTATTAGATCGGCTTGCAGGTCGTATCCAAGGTGCTCCAGGGACGGAAAAGGTATGCTTGAGGTTCGCTGCGACTGTAGAGCACTCGCTAACTGTCAGCAGGAACCATGGACGGCAACCACCACCAGTACAGCAACATGATGGATGGTCAAGACGGCTTGGGCGAAGACGGCTTGGGCGAAGACGGCTTTGACCCAAACTATATCATCGCCGGCCAGGATGCGCTGTACCGTGATGACCAGGCGTCTGACCAGCCCTATGCCCTATGTCGCTTTCAGAATGATGATACCGATGAGCCGTGGCATCCCAACAACATCGCATCGGGGAAGTACCGGACACCCAATGGTGGGCCCCCAGTGACGGCTATGCCTACAGGCACTCGCCAAACAGTTCCAAGGAGGCTCATACGGGCTCTGGCAAAGAAGCACACCCGCGCGACGAGTCGACGAAGGAATCGAAGGGCTCGAAGGGCTCGGCGGACCCCAAGGACCCCAAGGTTAACAAAGAGTTGAAGAAGAACAAGAAGACGAAGGCTAACAAGGGCGACGGGAAGAATGATACCAAAGGCCACTCTAGGAAGCCTCGGAAGGACGATGGCTCCAAGAAGAAGCATCATGGGCAGAAGGAACGCAATTACCACGGACAAGCAGCCTGAACTCCTTAGCTGGGAACTGTCTCGGGTGTGCAACTGATGATTTCTCTGGACACACTTGTGCTATTTTGTTTGATTTGGTTACAGCCTGGATTCGGCCTGGAAGTCAGAAAATAAGAAAACCATACTTCGATATTACTAGCATGTACTTCGTAGGTACGACACAACATGAATAAAACAAAACAATCCTTCTTCATCAGCCTCAGCTCTTGTCAATTTGAAGTGAGAGGAGAGAACAATACAAACAGCGAGTGAACGAGACACGACAAGTGATGAAAGGGGAGAAAATGTGATAAACAGCAGGTAGCATTGGGCCTTTACACCCTTCTCGAGCACTTCGTGCCACTCCGTGTGAAAAGGGCGACGCACGGCACGGAGTCAAGAGAAAATCGAGAACAAGCAAGTAATGGAAACGCAAGCGTAGCGGCACAACCATACATCGGCTTCATATCGATATAGTTGCCTGCTTTCGGATGGGGATCTGGTCAAGGTCGGCCATTGGACCTGGGTATACTTGCCTGGAAAGTCGACTCACCTTCAGCAAATAGTCAAGCCTCACCTAGGTGTATGGAGACGTAACAGACGTCTTCTCCTGCAAGGTCACGGGAGTGCGCCAAGTGAGCCGTTGTGCTAAATGCGGGACGGGGACCTTCCCGTCCGGTGCTAACCAATTCTGGACCAAGTGGATCAGTTTCCCTTTCCGCAGAACCAATTAGATCAGAGTTGCATTTCGTGCCGACCGACCAACCGACCATCCTCCATCTCCCCTCACTCAACAGGTAGGTAAGGTACGCATCTGGCTTTCCAACCTGGCAACATGTCAACGACATTCTTCCCATCTCGGCCTCGAAATGGCTGGAGACGACACCAACTATGAGCCACCTGAGGTCGATTGGGATCGAGTGCCCTTGGTCCCCCCTTCGGACGGCAACAGCAGCGAGGCTCCGACATCGCCCAAGTCACCCGAGCGTCTCGGCATCATCGCTGCATGTATTCTCCTTATCATTCTCCTCGAGCTGGGGGCCTACCTTGCCACGATTCCGCTCAACCAGGTGCTCGAGGAAAACATATGCCGCCGCTTCCATCCGCATGTGCCGCCCAGTTCGGAGGACGATCCGCGATGCAAAGGCAAGGCCGTCCAAGCCGAGCTGTCCATCATCCGGGGCTGGCAGAGCACGGTGGACGTCATTCCGGGCCTGCTCACCGCAGTTCCGTACGGCTTTCTCGCAGATAGACGGGGGCGGGAGATGGTCCTCAGCCTGTCTCTGGTGGGAATCACCCTGACGAGTGCCTGCTACATCTTGATATGCGCTCTACCCGGTGTTTTCCCGCCCCGTGTGACGTGGCTGTCTGCCGTCTTCACGTTCATCGGTGGAGGTCCGGCTGTCACCAATGCCATGCTCTTTACAATCGCTGGCGACGTAGTCAGCCCAGAGCAGAGGTCTATCACCTCGTACCTCAGTGCGGCTGTGGTTGGGGGCGAGCTGATTGCCAGTCCTCTGGTCTATTTTCTTATGGGGGTAGACCTTTGGCTGTGTATCTACATTGGCTTGGGCTGTCTAGTGCTGGGCACGGGTCTTACCTTTTTGCTCCCGGAGACCCTTTCCAGACAACAACTACCACGCCCACCTCCCGAGGACACCACCGCGTCTCCTCCATGGTACGACACACTGCGTTCGGAGCTAGCAAACTTGGGGCAAGCTGTATCGTGGGTGCTTTGGAGGGACTGGCGTGTAGCCCTGCTGCTGTGCACCTTGTTTGTGACGACGCTGGGCCGTTTCGCGCACGAGATCTTGTTGCAGTACGTGACTAAACGATACGGCTGGTCGTGGGCGCAAGTAAGGAATCTCCTCTGAATCTAAGCTTGACTATTCCAAGTGCGGCCGGCTGACCTGCGGAAACGAACCTCATCTAGGCCAGTCTCCTGCTTTCCATTCGAGCCTTCTTTACCCTTGCCCTCTTCACCGTTCTGATCCCCTCGGCGAGCTATGTTCTCGTCCACAGATGGTCAAATTCGGTCCCCGGCACCAACTTGTGGCTGGCACGCGCAAGTGTTATGCTACTCACCGTGGGTGCTTTTACCATCGGCCTCTCCACAACCTCCATCATCATGATGATAGGTCTCGGCATCTTCGCCCTTGGCTCGGGCTACAACTTTCTCGTCCGCAGTCTGCTGGCGTCGGTCGTCGAAAACGACCACATCGGCATGCTCTATACCGTGATAGGCATCTGCGAGACGGTTGGAATATTGGTGGCCGGGCCGGTGCTTGCAGCGTCATTTCGGACAGGCATGGACTGGGGTGGGGATATATGGCTGGGACTGCCATATCTCGCTGCCGGTAGTCTGTTCGCCATGGCAGCCACGGCTGTATGTCTTACCGGCCTGTCAAAGCTGCAGCACAGAGTGGTGGACTGCGAGTACGAGGATCAAACGGGGTCTTAGGTCGTTCATTCAAGGACGACTCCAAACCTTGCCTCGTGTACCGATTCTCACAGACCTCAAGATCTCCTCTCAGATATTTGTAAATAGGAAGGTAGTCACCTTTTGTGTCTACCAGGGGCCAGGACGAAAACAGTGGGTACCGGCGTCGACGACGACACCAAAGGTTTAGTTTCAGAAGAGCCCGTGTAAGTCTGATGAATGAATGGTCCATAACTAATACTGTAGATTATACTTATACTACGTATAGTACGGTTCTAGACAAATCACAACTGACACAGGAAGCAGACTCACCTTCAGCAAAGGAATATCGGTGAAGCTTCACCTAGGTGAACGGAGAAAATGTCCACGCGTCTTTTCCCGGCAAGGTCGTATCCGGATGGTGACGTAGCAACGGCGGCGCCAAGTTTACCTAATGCAAGATCTCCGCTTGGCGGACGCCTTGAGGCGTGACAGGCATTCGAAGTTGAGGCGTCAGAAATTCCCGCGGGGTCGTCGTGCCTGGCTTTCCTTTTAACGTCAGTGAAGTGGACAAATCGGTGTTGCAATATCTCTAGGGAATGTGTGTTATATGAAAGTGGGCAGGCAATAGTCGGGCAATCTCGAAGTCCAGACGAGCGTTCTCGGACCCTGCAAAAGTTGTAAAAATGGTGCCCATTGCAGAAGGCACGCCGGCTTTATTCCTGCCATTCCTGGAATACGAGGATATGGCTCTGGATATTGGCACCAGGTCCGCTCTTCCCGTGCTGAAAATTCAAGCAATTCTCGAGCCATTCCTACCCGTTCAGGTTCGCGTTTTCTTGGTTCGCAATCATTGGCATTATTATCCGTCAGCAGACCTGAATGCAAGGTCACGCACCGGAACAGGGAAGAGGAACGGCAAGTGCTACGCCATCATTATTCACTGGTCCGTTTGGCAGGTGGGTGTGTTGCAGTGTAAAGGCACCATTGCCCAGTGGAATTTTCCCAAGGCTGGGCTCACTAAACTTGAACTGCGGACCTCTCCCCCCCTCCACAAGCCACACATGCTAAGGTACGTACCTAAGAACCGCACCTGGGATTCCAGTCGCTATTTCCATCAGCCATCGCCATCGTCGTGCTCTTTGTTCCTCCCGTCGTCCTTTCCTCCACAATCACCACACGTCGACGTCGCGCCCAAACACGTTCGTTTTCTTCCTGGCCATCGACTACCGACAGGGCATGCTTCTCGAGAAAACAAGAGTAGTGTTTCAATAGAAACACTCGACTACGCAACCCAAGCCCTCGCATAACGTCGCTCGCTTCTGTTGATTGTGACAGAAATACGTACCTTGGCATTGAACCACCGCCGACGAAACCGAGTGGAATAGACTCTCGGCCGATCTGCGACGCACCCCAGTTCCTCCACACAATCGGACTGCATCTTCAGCACCGACCGACGAGGGGATTTGCTGCTTCAACCTGGTACCAGAAGACGGTTTATTGTTGGGAAGGAAAATCAGCGATTGGAAACGAAAATTGGACCCCGTCAGACACGCTTTCACCACGGACGTCCGCTAGTTCTGTCTGGCGCGCGAAGGAAGCAAGGGATATTGTCCAAGTAATTGTCCACGAATATTGATACCACACACTCACGCGACTGGCTTCTACTACGACCACGATATCCTCAACTACTAGGCCGCCGTCCTCATTCCAAGGTCAACAACAGAACTCTCGCATATATAACACCATCACCAGCTTCCACAACCGCCCAAAATGGGTACGTCACACCACCCTCCCACTCCCCCCCCTTCTCTCTCTCCCCTCCCCCAACCGCAAACCGTACTAACACCCTCCACAGCACAAACAACCTTAGTCCCCTTCGCCTCCCTCCCCGGCTGCGCGGCTAACTGCGGCGTCCTCTACGACGTCAACGGCGCCTGCGTCCCGCCCGCCGCGCCCGCCGCCGACGTGGGCACCTACGACGCCTGCTTCTGCAACGACGCCCGCCTCGCCGCCTACTCGTCCACCTCGGCGGGCGCCTGCGACGCCGCCTGCGCCGCCACCCCGGACGCGGCGGGGAGCATCCAGGCGTGGTACACGGGGCTCTGCGGAGGGAATAATGGGGGTGTCGTTCAGACGACGACGACGGACGGGACGTCGAGTACGGGCACGTCGAGTCCGAATGGTGGCGGGAGTAAGAATAATGGTGGTGGGACTTGGTATGTTCTTTTTTTCGTCTTTTCTTTTCTTTACCCCCATCTGGTATATTACTCTGCCACTAACACAACAAAACTCAGGCTCTCAACGCACTACCAATGGGTCATCTTCCTCGTCATAATGGTCGTCGCCATAGCCGGCATCTGGGTCGGCTGCTGCATCTGGCGCCGCCGCTACCTGCGCAGGAAGGACCGCCAGTACGCTTTAGGTAAACGGCTCGCCCACGCGACGGAGTCGGGCCGCGTCGTCCCCAACGGCGGCAGCAACGCCGGGTCCGTGCACATGCCGGGCGCCGGCATGTTCCAACCCGCGCCCCTGTCGGCGGCGGGTATCTACGACGAGGAGAAGCTGGCGAAGAAGAGCAAGAAGGATAAGAAGCGGTGGACTGTTACGCAGAGGACGTGAGGAGAGGGAAAGGGGATGTGTGTTTTGTTGTTTTGCTTTGGTTAAATGGGGTTGAGTTTTTGTTTTGTTTTTTTGGATAGCGGATTGGAAATGGATGGAAGTAGAATCGCTCTTGGGCGGTGTTACTCTCCTTTGAAAGAATACAATGGGAGGGACTAAATGGGGTTACGGCGTTTTTGGGTATCGATATATACGGGCGGGACAGGCGGCGGGTGGTACATATTCCTTGACTGTCCTTTATGAAGATGACGCCTTGGGGCCGGGTCTTTGTATCAAATCCCGGTGGATAGGTTTGACAAAAGGCACTGGGAATCAATCAGTGCGGCGGCTTAGTTACATAGTAGTACCTAATTTCATAAGCAGTTCTGTGTGTTCTCGTGTCTTCGTCATGACTGAAGCTTGCTTGGTCTGCCTAACTTTACCTCAGCCGTCACCACTCACCTTGTGTTCCGTCCCGTTCGCATTATGCGCACATAGTCAAGCTTTGTGCCGCCGAGCCAGCCTGAACTCATAGGTGAAGGTGTGAATTCATAGGTATAATAATTACTCATATTCGTATTCGTTATGAACAGCCGTCTGTTTCCGTTTCAGACCAGAACCCTGATAACCCTAATGATGATGACCCCTTGGCGATGTGAACTTTTCTCTCCCAGTTGAATCTGTCTCTAATCCACGCAGTCTCGTCTACCTTGCTCCTCCCATTAACAAACCTTGTACCATTCCATGTCCCTTTCAGTGTGGGGTCTACCTCAGCGGTAAAGCCTGCCCCTGAGAACTAGCGCCCTGCTCCTCGGAAGCGTCCATGTAGAGATCAATCAAGCATCCGGCAGACCAGGCTTGAGTAGGCGACTGTTATCCTGTGTTAGCGAACCTATCCCTCCCAATATCGTAAGAGGCACGAAACTTACCGAATCACCACACTCCTCCCCATTCTTATTCGTCAACTCCGTCAGCCCAGCCCACACGCTCTGCTCAATCATCTGTTTGCACCCGATCAACCGCCTCGTAACCTGCTGGAACGCCTCTGTCCTGCCCTCCTCGTCGCCGCGGTCCCGCCTCTGGAGGTCAAACTTCAGCAGCGCGCGGAGGAAAAAGCCCGTTGGCCAGAGCCACTCGGGGCCCTGGTGGTAGTTCCTCCCCTTGGAGGTGGAGAAATCCTCGCTGTCCTCGCTGTTGCGGTAGTAGGGACGGTAGTTGAGGTCCGCCGGGTCGAGCGTCGCCATACCCGTGGGCCCGCGCAGGACCGAGTCCGCAACGCAGAGGGCGTGCATGGCGTGCGCCGGGTCGAAGAGGTCTGGGGCGACGGTCATGGCGATGGGGAAGTTGGGGCGGAGCTGGTAGTCTTCGTACTCCTTGCCGGAGCGGTAGAGGTCCTTGTAGATGCCGCGGCGGTTGATGATGGATGGGTTGACGTCGTAGGAGGAGTCTTCCTTGGCAGAGAGGGGCACGAAGAAGCACCGCTCGAAGTTGGACTTGACGAGGTCCGCCCAGGAGGAGTAGGACACCTCTGAGCCGTCGGCCTTCTTGACGCCTGAGTAGGGGAAGGTCTTGTCCGAGCTGAGTTGGGCGAGCCACTTGAGGGTGCTGTACAGCAGACCTATTATTTCCACTGCCGCGCCGTCGCGGGGGGTGCCGGGGACGCCCTTGCTGCCCGCCCGTTCGCTTTCGCCCATCTTGTCCATCCAGGTGCCGCAGTTGTGCTGGCTGCCGCCGAAGATCATGCCGTTGGCCCAGTCGACTTTGATATCGATGTTGAAGCCCTCGTCCTTCATCTGCATGTCGATGGTGGGGCCGGCGTTGGCCTCGCGGAAGGACATGCCTTCTGCGTGGCGCTGGAGGGCCTCCTGGATGACCTCACGGATGGTGCTCTCCTTGCTGTAGGCGCGGGGGTCGTCGACCGGGAACCAAGTGTCGTCGTAGGGGAGGAAGCGACGCTTGACCTTTTCGTCTAGGAGGGAGAGGCCGTTGGGTACGAGGCGGGTGTAGTCCTGGATGCATTGCAGGAAGAACCAGACAGAGTCGCGGGAGTTGTACCGCGGGTTGTTGCCGCTGGATAGCAGGTTGGGAATCATACCGTGCTTGAGAACGCTTGCGAAGGCGAAAATGTGTTCCTTGGCCTCCTCGAACCTGCCGGTTCCGAGGTACAGACCGCGGAGCGAGATGAAGACGTCACGACCCCAGCAGCGAGCCCATTCGACAGCGAAGTGAGGAAGACCGGCGGCGAGAGACGGTACCAGCTTGCTAGGCCAGAGCGAGGCAGACTTGACGAGTCCAGTTTGTTGCAGGCTGACCATGGCCAGGCTCTTCAGGAACCACTGTCCCTCGCGGACGTTTTCGTTCATCAGAGATACACCGCGCTCAAAACCGGCCATATACGCCGTTCTCAGGACAAGACCGAAGTACCGCGGCAGCAGGAAGCTGGGAATGCCGCGAATAGCGTCAAACCGATCCTTGAGCCATGCTGCTGGCTTCTTCAACCTCGGGTACTGCTCTGTCTTCGATGCTCGCTCTAGACGCCCCAGGGTGTAGTCGAGCGCCCACTGGCCGTCACGGAGGTTCTGGCAGAGCGGATGTGCTAGGTTATTGTCTTTGATGATATCCTTGAGGATACTCCACCATCCCTGGAAACCTGCGTAGACGAGCTTGCCGTATTCGGGGATGTCGTACACGCCATCTCTGCCGTCGCTGAAATCACGCTCCTCGGGCTCGCACTTGTACAGAAGGAAGTTGAGGTCGTTCAGGTCGAGCTCCTCCATCGCCGACTTGGCGCCGGATGTGACGAAGTTGTCCAGACCGGCGGAATGCTCCGCTGCCGGGATCCAGGTCTCGAAGAGTGCGATACTTCCAGGCGGGAACCGGTCGCGAACAGTGATGATCGTGTCGTCGCCCTTGACCTCCATTCGAATACCCGGCAAATCGATGACTCGGCTGGGCAGACCACGGAGGTATTTCTTGTCCTCAAGCACATCCTTCTTGGACTCTTCGCTTGTGTCGACCTCCAACATCCAGCTCCCGAGATGCCGCACCCGGGTACCAGTGAGATGCACAGGGTTGAAGGCGCCATTGCCATTGCCGTATCCTGGGAAGGCGGTATGAGCAATCAAGAAGTAGCCCTTCCTTGATTCGGGATGGACCCTGTGAACGGTGATGTATTGGTCCTCGTGGTGGATGTGAGTCTCATCATACCCATCCTTGCCCATCAAAGTATGGATCTGATTCAACAACTTCTTGATACCTCCAATCCCGCCCTTCCCTCCACCGATCTTGACTGGGGCTTTCGACGACTCCGACGTGTATAATCGCTTCTCACCAACCAGTTCGATCAACTTCGGGTAGATCTCATCGTAGCCCATGACGCTGCCCGTAGCGCTCGCGCACATGTTGACGAGGGCCGCATTTGGCAGGGTATCCCTCGCGTCTCGCTTCTGAGCCGGGACCTCGTTGTCGTGAGTGCAGTCCATGAACAAAGCCTGAACAGGCTGAGGCTTGATGCGGCGGATGATCTCCCTGGCGGTCTTCTCGCCATTGCCATTCAGCATCTCGCCGTTCGGGCTACGTATATCGGCCTTTGAGACCTCATCGACCTCAAAACTACCGATTGGTCGACCGCCGTGCCGATGCACGAGCCGGCTCAGCTCTGCGGTGCTCCATGCCTGCATGGCCTCACGGATGAGCGAGCTGAGACCTAGTCTCTTGACGAAGACGTAGTCCATCTCCTCGCTGCCGGTGAACAGCTCTGCCACAACGTACAGGTCAGGTCGCACCCGTCTGGCTTCATCGAGGATGTGCTCAGCCACATGCAGCGGGGTAGAGTGGCAGTTGTCGATACGGAAACCGGCGAAGTATTTCGCCAGCATACGCGCATAGGCAGTCATGTGCTCCCACAGGTACGGGCTGTCGTCCGGACCGCTACCGTACCTGAGCTTGACACAGTCGCCCCAGACAATAACCTCGCGACGGAGGTAGACCCGGGATGAAGGGCCGGCATTGTCGACAAGCGCGTTGCCAGCCCATACCCAGCCGTTGTTGACAAGAACAAGGTCAGCTTTCTTATGCTTGGCCGTTTGTTCATTGTGGGGCAGACGTGTGAAGTAGCTCTCAATCAGAGGGTTCTCCTTGTTGATGGGACCGAGCTTCGGGCCGTGCTCGTCGAGGCGGACGTACTTGATGCGGTTGAAGAGTTGCTGGAGGATATCGGCCATTTCGTCGTCGTATTCTTGGTAGAGTGGGAGGTTCGCCTCGTCCAGAACCTCGACCATCTTCGTCCTGGCGGCGGCTGTGTCGGCGCTCTCAGGGGTCTCGCCGTCATACTTCCCGAAGATTGCAGACAACAAGCCAGCTCCAACGCTGGGGTCGATATGTCGCCGGAAGCGCTCTCCAAGGCGATCGTTTCCTTTCAGTCCAGTCTTCACAAAGTCCGCCTGTTCCTTCAGACCGGCAGTCTTCAGGCCCTCGACCCCCGCAGTGCCCATGGCAGCTTCTGGGAAGGACGCCTTTCCGGCCACCCACGCCTCGACCGCGGCATCGGCGTCCCTGTCGACATTGAGAGCATAGTACTCCCAGAGCCTGATTTGAGCGATGACCTCGGATTTGATAGCGTCCATAACCCTGACCAAGTCATCGGTTGTATTCAGGTCTATCGGAAGGTTCAGCTCGGGCAGACGGTCTCCAAGCTCAAGAAGCTTGGTATCGAGGAGATATGCCGACTCCAACCAGGGAGCAGTTGTCAGATTGTACCCCGCCTCGGGGTGCTCCAGAAGCCAGCCGCTATTGTGCGCGGTGTGGTTGAGGACAATATCCGTCAAGCTCAGCAGGCCGTGGTTGCGCTCCAGGCTGTCCACCATCTTCTGGACGTCCTTCTCGCCGTCTGGGAAGCAGGCCGGGTCCCAGCCCAGCTGGTCGTACAGACTATATGGCGAGTTGGACGCGCCGCGGACTTGCAGCGGTGTGAAGTGGATCATGTTGTATCCGCGATCGCTGATTCCTCGCAGGTGACGCTCCCAGTCGTTAGGGTACTTGCCCATGAACTTGCTGATGATGGAGAAGACGGAGAGGGCGGCCAGCGGCAGCGGCCGGTCGTCGAGGCTGAGGCGCGGGGCGACATCGATGTAGTACAGCGGCGTCTTCTTGTATTCGACTGTGGACGAGCCCTTGGCCTTGATGTGCTCCGACAGCTCGGGTAGCTCGGCGTAGGTCGTGTAGAAGGCGAATGCGCCAGGCTGGGTGATCAGTACTGAGATCTCGATGGTACGATTGAAGTCGGGCACCAGCCTAAGGTAGAGCACCGGATGTTAGTCTGCGAAGCTTCCAAAACGTCATAGCACGAGTCAGGGCACGGTCTCCTTACTTGAACTCGCGGAACTTGTCCCTTCGGAACTCAGCGCCGTGCTGAGGGATGTTGACCCATAGGCTGCCATGGCGACAGATGCTGGAGGTGCCTTCAATGGCGAAGCGGATGGTTATGGGATCGTTGGTCTTGGGGGCGAGGTAGATGTACTCGCCGGGGACATTGGGCGAGCCATCGTCGTTCAGGGGGAGGAGGTAGACCTCGTTGGAAATCATTGTTTTGGGGATCATGTTGGGGGAATTCGGAGCTTGAGGAGAAGCTTTAAGCTGCCCCACGTTGTTGTCTTTTACTTTATGATGCGACCGACGAGCACCTTCATCCGAGACAACCATAGGCGAGTGGTCTTGGGGTGTATCCGAGGACGGCTGGTCGTTCCAGGCCAACAATGATGATTCTTAGGTTGTGATTGTAATAGGGAGTCGAGTGATAGTAAAACAAGAACTGGGTCCTGAAAGACAACAATGGCTTGCTTGAAGTCGAGAGAGGGGAGAAAAAGAATAGATCGTGAAGAGAAATCGGAGGCGGAGAGGGAAAAGACAAGAAGAGAGAGCTCGACAGAGACAAAAGAAGGTGTGTGAGGTAGCGTGGGGTGGTATCGTACTAATACCGTTCGGTAAGCTGGGAAGCATCCATGCCAGGAACCAACATTTTACAAGGGGGATTTGTTGATATTCTAGCGAGTGGGAAGGCGAGGAAGGACACTCGGAGGAGGTGAGGGTCGATGCGAACCGGAAGAAGCAGCCCGGTTGACCACCTTACACAAATATCAGTCTAGTCTTAATCAGGTGCTGGAAGGATGAGGACGATGAGGCCTGGATGTATCGTCAATGTTCGAGTGACACCGGTCAGGTTGTACAATGCCCAAGCAAAACCGACCCCAGTAAGCCGCATCAAGGCAGTCGAGCCTGCCAGGCCTGCCAGCCATGGGGTTGTACGGAAAGTCCATCTTTAGCTTCTAGACTCTAGACCGCCAGACCGGTGATCGCAAGCAGGAACCGGCCAGCCAAAGGGAGAAGAGTCTCATCTTTGGGGCCATTGCTTCTATGGAAATCGATATTTTTGCGCTGCATTCAGGAGTGGACAACTTTGCGGCATGACGCCAATGGCACGAATGCTTAAACATGCCCACTCCTTAGCTTCTCTCATGTCAAGTAACTGCTTGAGGTATCCGATACCTATGGGAAGTTGAGGCTCCTTATGGCGTCCAAGACACTGAGTGAGGGAGCGGGAAGGGAAGATCATGCTCAGTCACTTGGCCAAATGCAAATGCAAGTGCCGCTCACGGGTCGCGCTTGTCACCTGTCTGTCCGTCCGGACGGATGCGTTGATGTCCATGTGGCTCCTGTCTTCTGGCGTTTTTCACGCCAACGTTCGATGACATCAGAGACTCGCAAGCGCCCCGCGCCCAGCGTAAGCCCCTGTCCGAAACTTTTGCGAGTGAACTTCCAAGGCAGTTGAATATCAAAGGGGCCGTTGACCGCTTCAAAGATGCAGTTTGATCGGGTGATGTTCCCGGCCTCGTCCCTGAATATCACCCGTCTCGGTTATTACCCAGAGATGATCATCTATTCCAGCGCTTTGGAACCATTGTAACCCCGCCATGAACTGTAACACATGGCCTGGGCATGGCGGCTCTTAGTAAGGAAGTGGAGAATGATGTGAAGTCACCCCATCACAACCCTAACCCTGTTCTAAATGAGCCTTTGCCAATGTCAATCCAGATTGCCATGTAGAAGGCTGAGCGAGCACTTGTTCAAGGCCATCCTGGCCATCAAGCCTCTGGTGGCCCAAGCAAGCAATGGTGGCGTCAAAGTGGACTTGCGCCGCGCGTCGAGGCTGAACTGCTTTGCTCTCAAGGTGCCCGGTTGGCCAGTTGTCGCCAGTTACGGGTCGTTGGTGTCATGGCCAGCTTTGTTTCAGCGGGCAAATCGCTGGAGTCCTCTGAGGCGAAGCTCACTCCGTATCCTGTGACACACTCCAGCAGCTTCCATTCTTCACCCTGGTCTCGGGTTTAAAGGCCCGTGCATCACCTTTAAAGTCTCCATTGGCGCCCAGACTTTTTAACTCAGCTCTTCCCAACTCGTCTCGTCCCTGGCTCCTTGGCATCCAGCTATCCAAACTTTGTGTTGCGTAATTCAATTCGTGTGCATTCCAGTCCATCGTCAGATACCTATCTCTATCAAATTATACCTACTACTTCTTCAGCCTCGTTGTCTTATTAAGAAGTTATTGCGGACTCGACAATGTCGGCCCAGCAGTACTACCAACAAGGCGCCCCTCAGTACGGTGCGCCGCCCCAGGGTGGCTATCCTCAATATCCCCAGCAGGTGAGTAGAGAGTCTTGGCTGCCATATACATCATTTCTTGGTATCATAAGCTGACCGTATTCCCTTTGAAGTCTTACGGACCCCCTCAGCATGGCGGTGGTGGCTACGGAGGTTATCCTCCCCAGCAGCAGATGCAATACCAGCAGGCTCCCCCACCGCGACAGCGCCGTAGCGGTGGCGGCGGTGGTTGCTTGCAAGGCTGTCTAGCTGCCCTCTGCTGTTGCTTCGTCTGCGAGGAGGGTTGCGAATGCTGCGCTGACTGCTGCGAGTGTGCTGCCGAGTGCTGCTAGACGGCATGAACTGAAGCCTGCAAAATCTCAGGGCGACAACAGAAACTTATCTTATACTGGGACTCGATGTTTGGCGCAAAGGTTAAGGTACCTGAGGAAGGAGATGGCGGCATTGATGAATAGGTTTCACCATTGCACATGGTGGCCTTCGGTCCTGGCAGTCTGGCTACAAGGTTATGAGTAATGAGGGGTGGTATATACACCGCTTGAGTGAGAGGATGGTGTTCACAGAACGTACGGGCGCCTGTCTTTGTATATCTGGTTTCGTGCTTTCGGAATGTTTGCTGTTGAGTTATCATTGCAATATCCATCCCGTTTCTTTTACGAGGAGGACAACAAATCGTGAAACATCTGACTGCATCATGCGACTCGCCTGGCCTGGTGCACCAGAACCACCATCTTGAGTGAGCTTCTTTTTCATTCGTTATCTGAGGTGGCATTATTTCAAACGACGAACTCCAGAGAGAGCTTACACCCGACAAATGCTCTTAATTCAACCAAAGAAGAAGAAGCCTCCTTTGACGTGGCACTGCGTGGCGGAGATATTTGTACTGACGACGAAGCAGTCAGGCACAAGAGACACCTTAATGATGCACAGTGCCTGACACCGTCTTTCGGCTCCAGCGTCACAGATTCGACATGTCGCCAGAAGTGGAGTCGGGCAGCCGCTGTCGCTGCCCCGCACCTTCTCAGTTGCGTAACAGTGCGGGACCAGGGAAGCTGCGACCCTGACCCGGTCTCTGCACTGCCTCGCCAACCAGACCGACATCACTTTAACTTGCAGCCTGCAATCGATTGGAATCAGCTGGAAGCTCTCTTCACTGTCAGCTACTTACTGTTTGCAGCCTCTATCAAAAACCACAACTCTTTTCATACCGTCTCTTTTACTTGTCTCATTATCGTGTGCGCAAAGAAACATCAAGCTAAGCACAAGTCAGGAGACAATGGCGTCTCTCAACCTCTCGGTCAACGGACCGTCCATCAAGAGCAGCTATGCCGGTGTCGTCAACGCAGCCATCCCCAAGTCCAGCTCATCCACATACGCCCATTGGGCTCTGTTCTCCGTCCAAGCTCCCCTCGTCAACGCTTTTCAACAAGATAGCGGATCAAAGGAGAGCATCCTCAAGGTCCAAACAACAGGAGGTAAGTTACAAGACCCCTATGCCGCCCGTCCCGGCCCCCGCACCAGAAACGGGATGACATACTGACCACACGCATCTACTCTCCAGAGGGCGAGCTCGCCGAATTGATCGAGGACTTCAACGAAGGCCGCATCCAGTTTGCCTATGTCAAGGTCAAAGATCCCAATACCGGACTTCCCAAGAATGTCCTCATCGCGTGGTGCGGAGGAGGTGTCCCTGAGCGGACTAAGGGCTACTTTACCAGCCACCTCTCCGCAGTTTCCAAAGTCCTTCACGGCTACCACGTTCAGATAACCGCTCGTTCCGATGCCGACCTGGACCCCCAGGCCATTATCCAGAAGGTCTCCGATGCATCTGGTGCGAAATACACGGCCGGTGGTTCGGCACCCGTCACCTCCGCCGCCCCGCCTGCTGTTGCGAAGAAGCCTGTATTTACCCCGACAACGTCGAGCATGGGAAGCTCCTTTAACCCTCTGGTCGCAGCTCGGAATAAGCGCCAGGATAACGTGGATGATGACGGCTGGGGCGCCGATGCGCCGCAAGTGTCCCGCACACAGCTCGAGAAGGTTGAGTCCGCGTACAAACCGACCAAGGTCAACATGGCGGAGTTGAGCAAGGGCAGAGACGAGACGACCAGATTCAATGGAGGCTCTGGACAGGACGACCGGCCTGATGTTGTTAGGGGAGCGTATCAGCCTATCGGGAAGGTCGACATCAATGCCATCCGTGCTGCCGCCCAGAAGAAAGACGACGACCGTCCCGCACCGGTCAAGGGATCATACGAGCCAGTAGGGAAGGTCGATATTGCCGCAATACGTGCGAAAGCCCAGAAGCCGTCGGAACCTACACCTGCTGCCGAGGAGACCGATGAACGACCCAAGAGCCTGGCTGAGCGCACTGCCGCATTCACCCAGTCGGAACGCCTGACTGAGTTACCGAAGCCGAAGGTCGCCAAGAAGTTTGGTGCCGCAGCGGCATTTACTGGCACCAAAGCCCCGACCCCGGTTGGATTCGGAGCGCCCTCAGTCCCTGCTACCCCGCCTGTCGGAGCGGCCAGCCGGACGTTCGCCGACCAGGGCGGCAAGACGCCTGCACAGATCTGGGCCGAGAAGAAGGCCAAGCAGGGCGGTATTGCCCCCTCTCCAGTTGCCTCTCCGCCTGTTACCTCGCCCGTTACAGCGCAGAAGAGTGGCGGCGGGTGGAACAGCGGGTACTCCGGGAAGAGCTGGGCACCGGTTGGAACGACGAACTTCGGTCGTGGTGGTGTTGAGACCAATAGAACCGGTGGCACTGATCGCTCCGAGCAACGATCGGAGCCGGAGGCTCCTGCTTCTCCTGCCGGTGGCGTATCTGCCCTCAAGGACCGCTTCAAGGATGCCCCACCAATGGGTAGTGCTACCCCAGCTGCGCGCCATGTTCCTAGCTATGACGACGACGAGCCAGCCCCGCCTCCAGTTCCATCAGCCAACAGGCCTTCTGGTCCCTCTGGTGGCTTTGCGCTCCCTGGTCTTCCCTCGCGTCCTGCACCCGCTGACGAACCTGAGGAAGAGGAGGAAGAGGAGCGGGCGCCGCCTCCCCCATCGCGGAGCTACGAGCAAGAAGAACGCGAGGAGTCACCTCCCCGTGTCGCCATCCCTGTCGCCCGTCCTGAGGCTGTGGAAGTCGAACCCGCGCCGCAACGGGACTTGCCGCCACCTCTCCCCAGGCAGGCCGTTGAGCAAGAGCTGCCGAAGCCCGAAGAACTCCCGGAAGAGGAGGAGACGCACGACCCTCGCGCAGCCGCAGCGGCCGTCGCCGCACAGTCATTTGGTCACGACCAGGTTGCAGAAAGCCAAGCCGCATCGGGAGGCGGCAAGAAGGCGCTGATCCAGTATGACTACGAGAAGGCTGAGGATAACGAGGTCGACCTCGTTGAGGGTGAGTACGTCACGAACATCGAGATGGTCGATGACGACTGGTGGATGGGTACCAACTCAAAGGGGGAGAGCGGTCTCTTTCCCAGCAACTACGTCGAGCTTGTGGATGACGATGCTGGCGCTGATCACTCGGCCTGCTCCTGCTCCTGCCCCCGCACCAGCAGCGGCGCCTGAGCCTACAACCCAGGAAGCTTCGGGAGATCCCACCGCAACGGCACTGTTTGACTACGAGGCCGCCGAGGACAATGGTAAGCCATCCCACACGACCACCACTTTTCAACCATAGTTGGATGCTAATACTGTGATGCAGAGCTGAGCTTCCCCGAGGGCGCCAAAATCACCAGCCTGGAGTTCCCAGACGAAGACTGGTGGTTTGGCCACTACCAGGGGAAGTCTGGGCTGTTCCCTGCCAACTATGTCGAGCTCAACCCCTAGGCTGAGTTTAGTTGTGTCACTTTGTCAGGAGGCAAGGTCAATGCTCTGATGATCGGCCCTGGAGGGGATACAGTTCGCAGGAGGGCGTTGAAGGAGGCCACGAGGCGAGGCTTGCTATGGCGATGGAGCAAGTTTCCCCCAGTAGAGCCGTGAGGTTTGGGTTGAGGGTTGGGGATCTTATGCTGATGGAGCAGCCTTTTTCGTGCACAGGTTCGTGAGTTAAGGTTAATATGCTGATGGGAGCAGCGTTCCTCAAAATGGGTAGCGGAGGTAGACTCTATGATCAATCAGCGACTTTATGAGATTCAATTCAGCCGGAGTGTTGCCGAGTACCAACGATTACTAGTGTATATTATAACAACAGCTCGAACCTCTGGAGTATATACCATCTCAATGTCTTCTCTTCGGTGAGAGCCTTGCGCTCACCGTAGCTGGATCTCGGTGTAGACTCTAAGTGGAGGGGACCAATCGGATGCAGGGTTCGGCATGGCCCCGAAATGGTGGAGTTCGCTGACGAACTTGCCTGCTCGAGCTGTCGCGTGAAATCTGCATCTCCAAACTTTAGCCGGAACCATGACAGTTTGTTGCTGATGGTCTGTCCTAAACCAATTCCATCCATCGCCAAACAGAGTCTGCCTGCCACCTCCATTCTTGACATCTACAGTCTCTTCTGGTAACTACATCGACTATCGCGGACTCCGTGTTGCGTTCTACCCTTACCTCAAGCCAACATTGTCTGTCGCGTTTGCCTCTTGCCAATCGGGACAAGCAGCCTCGCGTCAACCTAGCCTCCACCAACCTCAACTTCCTCCCCAGCATCCAGTTGTTGGGTCGCCAACACTGTTGTGCCCCTTCGGCTCCTTTCTCTGCAGAGATCTCCCTCTGCACCTTCTCCCACTTCCCTTGCTGCAACGAACCGAGTTGATGGTCGTTGTTCACGCTTCTCCTGCTCAGAACCCCTCCTGACAAGTGTTAACTTGGAACTTGCCTCTGCTTGCTCATCGCATCTGCTGTCATAGGCAAAGCGATTAACAAACAGCAAGCTTACCCCATTCCTTGTTTCTTGACTCATGATCACGCCTGTATTTTCGAGGTTGCATTGTGAAAGACGGAGATAGGATAGGAGGACTCCGCGACGGAAGTTAACAGACTGGCGCCAGGAGCTGCCCATAAGGACCGCAGCGATACCTCGACAAAGATGTCCCATTTGCCGGCCGACGAACGGTACGGCGATGACGCGATGGATTCGGATATCTCCATGTCGTCCGATTCCGATAGCGACAGCGACGATTCCTCCGACAGTGATATCGCCGTACGAGCCGCAGAGAACCCACGACAGCCCCCAGCTAACGGAACCGAGAATATGTCAAACGGGGTCGATGTTGCTTCCAAGAAGCGCAAGTCTCCTGGAACAGACTCCCCAGACTCGGAGGACGACGAACTGTCAACGTCAGAGACACACAAGAAAGCGCGGCTTGACGACGGTTCTGACAAGTCTTCTGTCAGCAATGGTCAGGTTCTGGACAAGTCTCTACTTGCCCCTGAGGTCTGGCATCACATATTTACTTTCTGTCCCCCAAAGACTTTGGGTAATTTGTTGCGCGTCAACAAATCATTCCACCAGTATCTCAATCCTTCGTCTTCGGCTGCGACTGGCCAGCCAACCTCGGCTCCACGAGGTGCGCTGGTCGTCCTGAAGCCACATGTTATCTGGCAGTCGTCGAGACGCCTCTTTTGGCCGCATATGCCAGCTCCTCCGCTGAGGTCCATGAGCGAGCTCAGTATGTGGAAGCTGTTGTGCTCGACAAGGTGTCAGGAGTGCAACAAGCCCGATTCTCATGCTGCGGCGCTCCCGCCAGATAACCTGCACAATGGCCCAGGGTCGGAGGGTGTCACGTTGATATGGCCCTTCGGTATTCGTGTTTGTGGACCATGTCTCTTAAAGAAAGCTACCAAGGTTCGTCGTTTCTCTATATATCGTCAAGTTCCGAAACGCACTGCACTGCGATCAAGCTCAAACCGGACTCCTCCGTCTAACTGAACTGTAGGAGATCGACGTTCTTCTTTCCTCCACCGTCCCGTCAACATTAATCCCAGCCCTCCCTTTTGTTCACATAACAAAGGAGCTTCATGCCGTGAGCCTTAGCACTATTGAGCAAGGCCAGCTACCCCCGAGCGTCCAGGTCACCAAAGTTTTCCTCGCCTCAGATGTTCAAGAAATCAAGCAGGAGTTCATCTCAGTCAAGACCTTGGGATCAGGCACCGTGGAGGAGTGGTTGAAGGGCCTGGAAGCCCGAGGCCAGGAACGTATCAACGAGTTTCGCAAATGGGAGAAGTGGGCAAACACTGGCGCACTCAAACAAGTGCAACGTGTAACGGATCCCTATGCGTCCAGCATTGGGGCCAATGCCGGTGTACCGGCAACGGCGGCCACACCCGCGCGAATAGGTAAGCTACATCTGCTATTAGAGCTTGGCAGACGATGTTGAGACTAACATAACACTTTTTAGCAGACCAGCAGCAAACTCCACCAGTTGCGCGTCAGGAGCGGACGTTGCAAGAAGTTGCAGAGTTAAAGGCTGCAAGACGTGCTGAAATTGAGCGGCGGGCGTGTCTACTATCTCCTCCTCTTACGCCAAATGTCCTTCGGCGTATGGTATCTTTCCAAGCAGCAATCCAGCTTATAACGCCATTAGACGACAGTGCCTGGAAACTGCTTATGCCTCGACTCCTGGCAGAGAGGTCCGACGCGGAAAAGACAGAGAGCCAGGGGTCTGCTGAGATTCGATCAATTCAAGGGCAAGATCGCCCTAGTCACATCGAGGCAACTCTAGCAACGACAAAGGAAGCCAAAGACGCGGTCGACAAAGAGTGGGAGGAGGTACAGGCACCGTTACGCGCTCGGATCGTCCGTTACGTGGACGAGATCATCCGGAACCCCTGGGACAAGGGCAAAAAGGTCAAGGCGGACAACTGCACCAAGTTCGCGGCCGATGCTTTGATCCATATCCGTAAGCGGTTCTATGCTCACGTGGCAAAGGAAGCAAAGGCAGCAATTGCTGCTAGCAGACAGCCGGTTGTTGATCCTCCAGAGGGTCCTTTCACGCAGAAGCTCACGTTGGAGAACATGAGATGGATCTTTGATACCAAGATCAAGCCCATCACCTTCCCCTTGAGGAAGGAGGTCTTCTTTTGCAACGGATGCGCGGCCAAGCCTTTTGGGTTTGAGGGCGTCATCCAGCATTACGCCGCAAAACATACGGACAAACTCAGCTTAGGCAACATAGTGGTCCACTGGAGGGCGGAATGGCCGGAGGAGCCGCCATTCAACCCAGAGGGTCGGAGCAAGGTCGTATTCTCGACCCCGGATCAGGCTGCTCCACCAGCAGCCTCGGCGTCTTTGCCTCAACATCCATACAACAGCTTTGCGCCGCCTCCTGGCGTCACTCCGCCCGGTCAGCCATTCCTTTCAGGCCCGGGTCACGCCCCCGCGTATGGCGCTCAACCGTACGGTGATCAGCAATACCCGTACCAGTACCCTGGATACCCTCCAAACCCCAGTTATGGACCGCCGGCTCCCGTGCCTCCACCTCAGCCATATGCTCCTCCGCCAGGTTGGGCTCCGTATCAGAACGGGCCTACACCAAACGGCCCGTACCCTCCTAACCCAACGCCGCCCCAGGCTGGAGGGTATCAGCCGCCTACGGCACCAGGATCCGCACCAGTTCCACCACCAGCTGCTACACCTGGGCCTTACAACTATGGCGCCGCTGCATATCCACCCACTGCACCCTCCGGTGCTCCTGCATTCCCGGCTACACAGGCTCCTTATCCTGTTCAGCTGGATGACATAGTTCGGAACTCAAGAGAGATCTGGAACACCATCTACAACGTCAATCCCATCCCTGGCAGTGTCAGGACGTTTGTCACCATCCATCACGTTGTCAAGAGGTTCAGGTCGCGATTCTCCCAGACTCCATCACTAGCAATCTTTCAAGACGGCCTATCGAACCACAAGGACATGCGTCCTGTTCGCAACGTTAATGGACTGATGTGCAAAGCATGCAAACTCGGTCTAGGCAACGCTGCCTATGTTCGAGAGGACAGAGCGAGCTTCTCTCTGCCGCAGCTGGTAAATCACTTCCAGAGCAAGCATGTTGAGACCATGCAGAAGGAGGCGCCACACCTGCCGCCATTGGACTGGACCGTCGACATGATTATGTTGCCACCGCCGGATGTATTGGCGCAGCTCCCAACCACTGTTCGTTTGGAAGGCTTCAAGTATAAGCTGTTCTCGGAGGCACTTCCAGAGGCGTTTGGACAGGCTCCAGCCGCTTCGGTACCACCGTTTTATGGACAGCCTGCTCAACAACAGCATCCTCAGCAGCATCCTCACCAGCCTGCCGCATACCAGCCACAACCTCAGTACCCGGTACCCGCTCCTCCTCCGGCCGTCGAAGACCATCCAGAGTATTATCCGCGGCAACAGGGACCTCCTCAGACCCAGGGTCAACCAGGTGCCGAAGCCCAGGCTTCGTATCAGCCACCAAACAACTACTCGCAGACTCCCACGGCGAACAGTTACGCCCCGACTTCAGCTCCGGCTCAGCTCCCCACCCCAGCACCCGCCTATCAGCAACAGCATACGCCTGCCAACCCAACACTATCAACAGTGGCCGACAACGGTTCTTCAAGAAGGAACGACGATAGCAACCACTCGTCTCAGTCGCAACCTCCGCACTACCAGGCCAAGAAACTCAAGCGCAAGGAGAAGAAGAAGCAGGCTCACGCTTGGAAGAGGCAGTCCGATTCAGGGCCCGGGCCCAACAAGATCAGAGACGAGGAGCCTAAGTTGCCCGACGAAGAGAAGGCCCGCGAGGAAGAGATGCGCGCCATGTGGGCCAACGATCGCGCGGCCACAGCACGGGTGCTGGGAGGCACGGCTACGGAGAAACTTAATGAGGCCGCGACGAAGGGACAAGGTCAGCGCCAAATGGCGGCGAAGCCTGCCAAGGCGGAGCGCAGGGACACGGGACCACCACAGAATGATGGTGTCCGCAAGGAGGAACCAAGTCTTCTTGATGCCCTCGAGATGCATCTCGATCAAGACCGTCGACCTGCCACGCAGAGTCACCGGCCTGCAAGGAATCAACCCAGTGCTACTCGCGTGCAAGCTTCAGACCCGCGTGCCGCTGCCGCTTCAGAGCCGACAAGGCGACCGGCCGAGCATCATCCTGGACTGTCTACGACTCAAGGCAACCGGCCGCTTTCGCCCCTTGCCCCGTATCACCAGCGTCCTCGCGAGGAAGCTTCTCAGCCTCAGCAGCGGGCGCATGATCAGAGGCCATACGACCAACCATATCCTCAGCAGCCCCCACCGTCTCGGCACGCTCCGGATGAACAGAGATATGATCCTCGAGACCAGCCTCCTCCTGGTCCCCAGTATCACGATGCGCCTCCACAAGCCCATCGATCAGATGAGCCGCCATATGACCGCGCCTACCGTCCCGAAGCTGAGGTCATGTATGAGAGAGCCCCACCACCAGAACGTCTTGCTCACGACTACGGTCCCCGCTCGTCCTTCCCCGAGGACGTGCTCCCACCTCCACCCCGTGGCGCGCCAACCGGTCAACTTTACGAAATCGTCGAATACATCGACGAGCAAGGCTCATACTTTGTTCGCCGGCCCATCGACCGCGTTCCACCACCCGAGCCAGTGTACTACGACTACCCCTACGAGCCCGAGCTGCCAAGAGAGCGTCCGCCACCCGTCGGGGCTGACAGAGGCGGTCCTGATCCATACGCTCCCCGCCCCGCTGCCGAAGAGAGCTACTCCAGACCTCCTCATCCCCGTGGCGATGAAGACTACGGCCGGCCGCCGCCCCAGCAACACCAGGCTCCACCACCACCACCGCAAGGCCGAGACGACTACGCGCAGCCGGGCCCACCCGCTGGCCCTCGCGCATGGGACAACGACTATGCGCCACCTCAGCAGTACCAGCAGCGTCCCGTTGAGAGGCAGCCCGAACCGGTGGCGCGCGGTGGGTATGAGGAGGAGTACGACCCGCGGCATCCGGCTGCTCCGCCTCCGGGTCAGCCTGCTGAGGCTCCCAAGTATCAGCGACGTCAGGTGCGGTATGATTAGGTAGATAGATGGATGACGGACGGAAGTTGATAAGCAGCAGTTGCAACGGCAGGACAGCCTGTTGTTGGGTCGGGTGTATCGGGACATGGGAAAACTTGTACGCTTGACCATAGCATAATAGACCACTGTCACCACAGCGTGCATAGACGACAAACCCATTTCATGTCCACCATCTCAAGCTCTATCCGTTTTCCCCCCCTAATACCACTCTACTTAATCTCCTTCGTCTGGCTCACCAACCCTTCCTTAGCAAGGTACTCCACAATCTTCACCACGCACTCCTCAACACTCAACAAATCCGTCCTAATCGTAATCTCCGGCTTCTCAGGCGCCTCGTACGGCGCACTAATACCAGTAAACTCCTTAATCTCCCCGGCCCTAGCCTTCTTGTACAACCCCTTCGGATCCCGCTTCTCTGCAACCTCGATCGGCACCTCGACGTACACCTCCACAAACCTCAAGCCCCCCTCCTTATCACTCTCATGCAACTCCCTCGCCACCTCCCGATCCTTCTTATACGGACTGATAAAACTCGTCAAGGCCACCGTCGCAGAATCGGCGAACAGCTTCGCGACTTCCGCAATACGACGAATATTCTCGTTCCGGTCTTTTTCCGAGAACCCGAGATCCTTGTTGAGCCCGAACCGGACGTTGTCGCCGTCCAGCCGGTACGCCGACAGCCCGAGGTGGAGGAGGTGCTGCTCCAACGCCGTGGCGACGGTGGATTTCCCCGAGGCGGAGAGGCCCGTGAACCAGATCGTGAAGCCTTGCTGGCCGCGCAGCTGGGTGCGCTCGGGGCGGGAGAGGGAGGGGTGCCAGGTTATGTTGCTGTTGCGGGCAAAAAGTATGTTAGACTGGCAGGTAGGGCGATGACGGCATTGGGAAGTTTTTGGGATGGTGGGGGTTTGTTGGTGTTGCGGGGTGGGATTGATGTGGTTTGACGAGATGGGGAGGAAGGGTAAGGACTTACGTTGCCATGTTTGCGGTTTGAGGGTGTCAATTGGGTATATCGAGTTATGTTTTTGTAGGTTCGAGGATTGTCAAGGTAAAGTTTATTTGCGCTTTGTCAAAAGACTGTAAGACACCGTCGATCCAGGGGACATAACGCAATGGACGGGGCGGATCTTGGTCCGGTCTGAACCTGAATCATGTAGGTACCCAGCGCGCGGCGGGCCGATCGCAGGAACCGGACTGGAGCACCGGCTTAAAATACCGATGATTCGGCACGCAATTTGATGGCGCAATGGCGGCAGTCGGCCGCCAAGAAATCACTTTGTGTTGTCCATCTGAAAGTAGTAGTAGTTGTACAAAGGGAATAATATGACGGCCCTGACTCCTGTCTATGCTGTCTCTTTCCGTGTAATTACCTCCCGTACTTGTACATATGCAGTTACTGCCAATCAAGCGTAACCTGTGCCTCCAAACCGTCGCAGATCGATTCAACAGGTCAATGGAGGAAGACCAATAACTCACTCCAATTGCCTCATCCTTGGGTATTCTGGGCACCTGAATCGATGCCGCCCACTCCTTCAGTCCAACTGTGTAATCACGGCCTAACAGACCACAACTCCCTCGACCAGCCCATCTCCCTGTTCTTCTTGGTGTTCTGCACCGACGTCTTCTTCTCCCCGGTCGAGATCGCCAGCGCTTTGCTCGCCGATGCGAACCCGTCGAGCAGCTCCCTCATCCTCTTGGCCTTGACGAACAGATCTGTGAGGTCGTTTGTCTTCTCTGCGACATACGCCGCCAGCTCCATACACTCCATCAGGTTGTCCCGCGTCGCCGTCGTACCGGCAAAGTGCAGCGCGCTGATGTACGCGAGGATAGCCTCGGGCACGTACGCCTCCCGGAGGGGCCCAAAGTCTGCCGTAACTGTAGCTTTGTTAGTCACTGGTCGTGCAACTGTCGTAGCGGAGGGTTTAGACGTACCTAACCCCGTCGCCAGCCACTCCCTAAGGACCGGCTTCATAAAGCATTTGAGCGACTTTGCGACCTTGCTCACTTGAAGGATCAAGTCCTTGCCTGTGGCGTTCTCGCTGGAAAATTGTCAGCTTCGGGTATTCACGTCGTTAGCCAAGTAGTTCGCAACTTACGTTCGCATAAGGTGTGCCAGGCACGCCAAAGTCTCAATCCGATCGAGCGCCCGGACCATGTACTCAAGCTCCCACAGAGTCTTGACGGCGTGCAGGAAACGATCTCTGGGAACAGACAGCTCCTCAACGAGCTCGTCTACAAATGGTGAAGTCTGGAATTCGTCCAGCCACTCAAAAGGGTCTATTGACTCATCATCCACCTCGTCAGTGGTGAGTGCTATGGTTGTCTTTTCGTGGAAGATCCTCCTGAGCGGGACTCGGATGTAGAGCTGGCGCGCGGCCCGCAGCCTCATTTTCTCTGTGTATTCGTTAGCCAGAAGGGCTCGACGCAGTTTCTGTAGACAGACTTACTCAAGAAATATATGTAGGTCTTGGTGGCGTAATCAATGGCCTCCGTCAACAAGTCCGGCACAAGCATCATCCACTCCAGGTAGCGGATGATGTTCTCGTCCTCGGCGTCAACTAAGTCCGGATCCTCTCCAAAGAAGTCCGGTTGAAGGTGGCGGCCGTACTTTAGACTCGGCGGACCAGGGAGCGTGATCTTGAACCTGCCCTTCGCCTCACAGCCCTTGAGGCCCTCGGTCGCATCACGCAGATACTCCCGCACGCCGGTTAGCGCAAATCGCTTGACATCCAACCCCAGCTTTTCAATCAAGATCAGTTGGTGCTGCCTCTGCTCGTCATCAGTTACCCCAACAAGATTCCTGGCAAGGTTTTGGTAGATTCGATCCCCGCGGAGTTTCGAGCAATATAGCGGAACTGCATCCAACTTATGACCAAGGCGCAGCGTTATAATGTATGACGACAGGATGCTCTCCTGGTGGCTGTAGCGAGCATTGCCGAGCGGGCCAGAGTAACTGTCATCCTCGGCGCCCAGAAGGCGGTCGAGACTCGATATGACAATGAAGATATGAGCAGCAACGCGGACACCGTCGTAATCATCAATGGCAACGTACTTCCCACGGTTCGCACCCGCACTGTCCGGCAGCTGAGAACCGTCGTCGGGAATCAGTTTCGAGCGCCCTTCCTTATTCGCATGCTTCGCGAGAAGAGCACCCTGATTGTATAGGAAGCGATCGAGATCATTGGCAACAATGGCACCCTGGAGGGCCTTGACCGGTGAAAAGGCTTCTGCTTCGGTTCTGGAGTTGCCCTCGAGGGAAGCAATAAGCCGCCTCGCCAACCCAACAGGGTCGCCGTGTGCTTGCACTGCATTGTACACCGGGAACTGGACTGCAACAGGTTGCATTTTACCGCCGTATTGCTTCACCAGGAAGTTGTCAAACTGCGTCCGAAGAAGGGCGTTGTAGTGCGCAAAGAGATGTTCATCCCACGTGGAGATGATCTTCTCAACGCTTGGGACATCGCCTGCCAGCACACCATAAACAGCCCGCTCGTAGTCATCTAAGCCACCGTCACGGGCGGTAGCGTAGCACATGCGCCTCCACAAGACGGCGAACACGGGGTTGAAGTCGTCCACGTCCTCGTCGTCCGGATTTGAGAAAGCAAGAGGTGACATCGAGGCAGCCCGCCAGGACTCGGTCCGATCGGCGCACCAGTCGCGGACCTCGCTCATGGTATAGCCCCGCTTCAACATTTCGAAGCAGCCGAGCCAGATTGCCCGCTCAAACGAAGCGTCTTGCGGTTCCAGTTTCCGGTCTTGCCGCGTCATGGCATCGGGGTCTAGTTGTGTAATGAGGGTGTTGGAGCTGAGATGTGATTCTTTCAGGGAGGGATCTGCCGGGTCGAGAACGCCCTGGTAGGCGTTTACACTCTTCTGAAGCTTGATCTTGTGCCGGGTGTGCAGCCAGCCGTGTGCCAGGAGATCTCCACGGTCGGCCTTTTTCTGTAGGTCGCCGACAATGTCGTCTATGGACGGTCCTTCATTTGCGCTTGTCTGCAGCCACTCGAGGACAATCTTCCGCTCCCTGGCCAGCGAGTCGGAGAGTATAAATTCTTCCCAATATTGCCTCCTGGTCCGGAGGGGATTGTCTGTCGACATGACGTTGTGCGAGATGGACGCTTTATCGCGGTAGCGAAGCGGCAAGACTCGTCGTAGAAGGTCCCAGGTCTGTGCCTCGCCCTCCCAGCGATGACGGTCCTCCTCGTTTGACTCCGGGGGACCAGCCACGCTCTTCTCGTCGTCGCCTTCGTCCATTTCCACATCGTTCGGCTCTTCTGCGGCGTCGGGGCCCTCAACCGAAAGCAGGACCTGATCATGACTTCGCTTGGCTCCTGGTCGCACACCCCTTGACGCATCCGCCCGTTGTTGGCTGTATGAGTAAAAGTGGTCGACCAGCTTGAAGATCTGGCTGCGCTTCTCCTCAGGCGAGCCCCCGACTGTGGTGTATTTGTCGAGAGCATTGGCGAACTCGGCGAACTGCGGGCCCATGTTGATCTTCTGGATCTCGGTTTCCCCGAAGATCTCCTCGGCATCGGCGAAACGGTCGTCCTCAGGAGCCGGAGTAGGGGCGCCGTTGGAGCTGGGGCCGAATAGGTTCTGTGTTCAGTCACCGGTTAGCAAGTAGCCCAGTCACTCGTCACCCAAGCGCCACAGAATCTTACCACGGAGGTTGTCCGATTAATCGCAAATGGACGAGCCATGGCTTAGATGGTTTCTGGTCGACCGCAGTGCGGTGCGACCTGTCTGGATGAGACGGTCAGACACCAGGTTGTAAGATATCTGGTATTCCGTAGAGCCGGTTGAAGAAGGTATGCTTATGGTAAGCTTCGGTATTTGGGCGTTGGTGCGTTTGGTTGCGAAAGTTAGATGATGGAGCTTCTTTGTCCTTTGAGACGCGAAGTCGCGGTTGGGCAAGGCTCAAAGCTTCGATTAGGAAGGCTGAGGAAAGAGCTCCGCGCTAGTGCTGCATGTGGGGAGAGTTTGGGAAGCTGCAGCCAATCAGGGTTATGCTCCAGCCTCGCCGAAAAACTACAAAAGCATGGCCAAAGTTTTTGATATTTTCCTTTTCCTCTTTTCCTTCTATAATGTCACGGCATTCGAATTAGAGTCTCGGTACAAGTCCTCAATACTTGTGCAGGTCCCACGCGGCCTCCTTGCGCGCTTCCGATAGCCTAGAGAAAACATGCACCCTCCTTTCGTGTTGCCTGAATCCCTCCTCCGTTCGGGTCAGCTCATCGTCGTGGATGTGTGATACACTGTTCCATTTCCATTTCCCAGTAACTATCGTGATGCTGCGGCTTCTTGCCTCTGCTTGATCTTCAACTGGAGCAGCTCAAACTTGGGACAGCTGACTGTCTTGGCTTGCTCTCCATTCTTCTCATAGAATGCCTGGCAGCACTCGTACAGAGAGTCAATAAACCTCTCGCACTTTGCTTCATTGTAGTTGTTCTTGGTCAGGCAGTCTGGTGGCATCTCTCGTCAGTGCTCTCTCTTGTCCCACCCGGCATTTCTTTGGACGTAGTATCTACCTTGAATGGCGCACTGGTTTCAGATATACAAGTTAGCTGTGACACTTGTTGGTCTGATGTCAGCGTGGGAGGTTACATACCGCTCTTGGATGGCATGGCGGGCTGGTCTTGAGATCTTCTTGGAGCCCCTAGAGCAGGAAGAAGTCAGCTCAAAGGCCCAACGCTGATACTCTCATGCTTCATACCATTTTGAGTCTGTTGCACACAGAGTATCTGCCCTCAAAGTCCAGGCGAGGTGAATGTGGTAGTGGCTGAGAAGCAGGGCTTAATGCTTTGCTCTTGTCAAATGATGACACCTGGCTGGTTGTTCTTTGCCTTTGAGTACTATCGAGCAGCAGCAACTGTAGAGAAAGACGAGCCGAGCTGAAAGTAAGAGGTGCTCTGAATCAGTATAACATGGAAGAAGGAGCTGTGCTATGTACAAAAGAAGGTAGAACTTGTTCAGGTGAAGATTCAACGAGAGGATGCCCTCCCAAGGAAGTCCACTTCGCAGATCCGGCCATCTGGATCACTCGAACTAGGTCTCCTGGCTGTGGCGTCAGGCACTCCCTTATCGTCGGGACAAACGCAGCTATGCAGCTGCCAACGACACCCGTGATGCATCACATTCCCATCAACGCCCTACTATAACTGCCCTATCGACATTAAAGATCAAGATGGGATGTTTAAAAGCAAGGCGCATCCTAAAGTGTCGTCGGCCGTCGCTTTCTCTCACAGACAATCGATGTCCCACCTCATTGATATCCTTGTATTTCAGATTATGAAATCTCGCAGGTGCTTGCCCAAATAATTCTCCAAATAATCCTCTTTTGCCAGAGGTCTTGCGGTTGTCCCACTGTGCATCGTCGGCAGGTTCGCAACTTCCCTTTACTTTTGGTGCAGTGAATTTGTGTTAAAAGAGTCGTGGGAGGTACCTGCCGCCACCGCCTCAAATACTTTAAATCTTGCCGCCCCACAGTCCGCCTTTTGACGGCCCCTCCCTCTAACTTTCGCTTTCGCACGTCTAGCACTGAAGCCCACTTGACGTCGTGCACGACTTCCTCACCACCCGTCGCATTTACTTCTAGAAACTCCTTGCTTTCCACCCAAACAACCCATTCCGTTTTCATCGACCTCTCTGCGCAGTCCGACATCCGAAAATCCCACCAAATCTCCCGGATTAATCAACCCCGTAAGTCGAGATCCTTCTGGGTATTCATTATCATCACCAGCCTCACTCGCCCAGCCGCGTGTGCTCCGCGTCAACCGCTCACTTACTAAACCACTCTCGTCTAGAAACCCAACCAACAAAAATGGCTGACGCACCCCAATCCCCCAACAACAACCAGAACACCCCCGGCGCCGGCGGCGATGATGCGCCCCCCGCCGCCCCCGAGCACCTCAACATCAAGGTGACGGACAACAACAACGAGGTCTTCTTCAAGATCAAGCGCAACACCAAGCTCGAGAAGCTCATGCTGGCCTTCTGCGAGCGCCAGGGCAAAACGCTCACCTCGGTCCGCTTCCTGTTCGAGGGCCAGCGCGTCCAGCCCACCGATACCCCCGATACCGTAAGACTCCAACCCCAGCCACAGTCCCGGCCGTACTACCCTTACCCTTACCTATGCATACACCTCTTGGCTCCAGAAAACCTTATACTGACACCTTCACAACACAGCTCGAGATGGCAGACGGCGATACCCTAGAAGTCCACCAAGAGCAAGTCGGCGGCTGCTAGACACCCCGTCGGTTAGTTAGTGAGTCCTCTCTGAAATGGGCGAAAACTACTACGGGAAGAAGGGGGGAAAGAATGGTTCACGAATAATGGATCCCATGCCTTGTCACATGTACTCCTTTTCCCGGTGGAATGGGAGAAACTACTACACGTGGCTTTGATTTGCGAAGTTTGCGAGGTTTTTGCGAGGCGGTTTTGCGAAACGGCCTTGTCGGGGTTTCCCCCCCTAGCCTAGCTGGCAAAGGATGGGCGACTTTGCTTAGATGGAGTTGACGGAAAGGGAATTCATCCACATGGGAAGAAGCAGACAGATACGGTCTGGGCGCAGGCTTGTCTTTTATATTCGTTGCGAGGTAGCGGGTAGTAGAGCTGGCCCTGGTCGATTCGGGAAGCTTGTTTCTCCGGACGACAGAGGCGCCGTGGGAATGAAAGTCTGCATGCCTGCCTACTGCTCTGACTTTGGACCTGCCGGTGGGCGTGGTACTCTTGTGCGACAGGTGTACTGGGTGACTAGAGCAGCTACCAGCACGTGCTATGTATGTGATGCTACCTGGGGATACCAGCCCTCATGCCGTTGCCGTGCGCCGACAACATGGAGGATACAAGATCTCGAGACTTGAAGAGCTTGGGGTTATTTTACAGTGTTCTCTATCGGCCTCCGTCAGGAAGAAGCCATGAGCGACCACTGTAAAGTAACGCCGTTGCCACCAGTGCCCATGACAACAACAACTTGAAGCATAACCACATTATCATCTCCAATTCTAGCCCAGTGACACTGAATAAAAGAGAGAGAGGAAGCACTTCACATCGACTCGAATCGGCGGAACCCGGTAATAAGTCCAAATGTCCCAAACTCAGCTATACACCTCATCATACAGAGAGGTGCACTCCTGAGAATGGGACATTTCGCCCATGCAGCTGTGCCATGCCAGTTATACGACAGGGAAGTTCGTTAGATCCGCTCTTCCTTGGCACAGAGCCCTAAGAAGAATCAAGCTTCTCCAATGCTCCGCTCTTGAGTGTTACCGAAAGGTGTGACATGAACGAGTAGAGGATTGTACCCTCGAAGCAGCTGCCTGGGAATGAGGAGAAGTGGTCGTTGCAATGTTGCGTCGGAGAGTCTTATTGATTGTCCATGGAGGCTCGGTATAATTCTGCACATACAGGGAAGACATGGACACAACTATGTCACAGAGACAGGCGAGACATGCAGACCAAAACATTCAATTTCGTAACCTTTGCGCTCTCGTCCTCTCATTATAGCCATTGTTGCCAAGCAGAACCAAACACCAAAAGCACCAGCTACCAGCACGCTACACACATTAATCATTTACGCCCTCCCAACTCTCACATCGCTCAGCCTCACCCAATCCCCAGACTACCAGTCACTCTCTTTCGCCCAACGTCTTCCCCTTCTCCTACCAAGTGGACCGGCACACTCCTCCCCCCCTGCACCATCTTCTCCTATCCATCTCCCATATATCCTCCGCATCAAGCCTTCAAAGCCCTAACCCGACAACCCGTACAAACCACTCCCAGCCCCTCAACAGGAAAGACCTGCCCATCCCCAAACCCCCCACCGCACTCCCCGCACCTAAAGCAAGCCTCGTGCCACTCGCCCCCCAAAGCCTGCACGTAACTCCCCACCACGGGCCCCTTACAAGCCCTGCACTTCGGCGCCCTCCTCTCCGTCCTCTTCGTCTGACAACCTACGCACCACGCGTACCCATCCTTTTCAATGTGCGTCTCCCCTTTACCAAACGGATCACCGCACTCGGCGCAGAAGAAGTGACCCGAGTGAAAATGTTTCCCGCCCAGGGCGACGACGTGCTCGCCCAGGATGGGGGTTTTGCACGTCTCGCACCGCGGCGCGAAGAGCTCGTGCCAGTCGAGGTGGCAGTAGAAACGCATCCTGTCGTCGCCGTCCTCGGCCATCGTCTGTCCCGGGTTTTCGGGTAAGGTTTCGCCGCGCCGGCGAGCGGAGATGCGGGAGAGGCGGGCGGCGCGGGCGTGGTCGGGTTCGGGGGAGATCTCGAGGGCTTCGAGGGAGGTGGAGCAGACGTAGCAGCGGAAACAGTGCGGGTGGAAGCGCTGCGGGATGCCGGAGAGGGAGATGAATCGCCCCGTTATGGGCTGGTTGCAGTCGCCGCAGAGGGCGGTGGAGCGGGTGTTGTTGGGGGTAGGTGGCGGAGGGGCGGGGGACCAGTGGCTCCGGCGTTGTTGAGAGTTGGTGCCTGGGGTTGGGAGGGGGCGGGTGGAAGAGGGTTTGGTTGAGGGGTGGGAGGGGGTAGGGTCGTCTGGGGTGACTATGACGGGAATGTTTATGCTTGGAGGAGGAGGAGGAGGGGTAGGGTCGTCGGGGAGGATGATGGTTGGTATTGAAGGCTGTGTAGGGGGTTTGTTAGGTTCGGACACAGCTATGCTGGGAATGGATGGCGGGGAAGGTCGGTTGCTGGGTTCGGATACCGCTATCCTTGGTACTGATGGCGGAGCAGGGCGATCGTTGGACTCGGACACAGCTATCCTAGGAATGGGTGGTTGAGGCCGGCTGTTCTCGGACTCAGACACAGCTATCGTCGGTACCGATGGTGCAGCGGGAGACTCTATCTGAACAGAGGGGGTGACCGCTGCTGGGCGTGCGAAGGGGTTGCGGCGCGTCGGTGTCGATGACGGTGGGGGCGGTGTAGGAGTCTGCGAAACAGAGACAGCAGGGATCCCTTTCGCTTGCTGTTGCTGTTGCTGTTGTTGCTGCTGCTGTTGGCGCTCTTGGCGGGCGACAAAGGGGGATCTGCTCCTTGCTGTGACGGTACCCGATGTATTGCTGATGTTGTTGACGAGTTTCGACGGTGACGGCTTCGGCTCTTCTGCTGGCAACACAATCTTCTGATCAGCTTCCACCTCTTCGGCGGGCTTCCAGTTTCGGTCAAAGCTTACGATTGGGCGCCCCGGGTTGTCACTGACGGCCGACGGCGTGGGCAGCTTGGCGCTGCGGTCTTTCAGCTTCATGCTGGTGGCGTCGCGGATGTCCTCGCCGCGGACCTCGACGCCGTTGATGCGCGAGACCGGATCTTGCTCCTGGGGTGGAGGCGTATTTTGAGTTGACGGAGCCGGTGAGTTCGAGGTGTATTGCGGGTTGCGAGACTGAGACGGAGGGTTGCGGTGGATCTCGGTCCTCGATACGACAGTCTTGAGAAGAGGAGGCGGTGGCGCGGTGGAATCAGCTGCAGCAGCTTTCTCAGGGGCGAACTGGACCCGGTTGAGAGGGTTCTTGGGCTTCATCCTCAGCGGCTCAACCTCATCGGGGCTCTTGGCAGCACCCGGAGCAGCCTTTTGAGGAGTGTTATTCTGGCTCTCAGGCTCTTCCCATATCTGGTCACCGGAGAATGGCTTCTCGATGTCACCACTAATGTTCCGTTTCATGCTGCTTCTCCTACGATGACCAGAAGATGAGCGGTGGTTTTGAGATGAGAAGTAGCCGCCACTGGCAAGAGGGCCATAGGACTTCGCCTTGCGCGACGACTCCGTAGAGACTTGGCGAGGATTGTCGAGGCTTTCCCGCGGCGTACCGTGCTCGCCCGACTGCCTGCGGGAGTATGCAAGCGAGGTCCGGCTCATCGTAGACTCAAGGCCGTCACTAGAAGCGGAACTACCAGAGACTGACCGCGACATCGGGTCTCTGGCCAAGCCAGTGGGGACCACATCCTGACCGTACAGCCCAGCACTCGCAGTACGAGCGTGTTGGTAGCTGTTCTTGCGGAGATGAGGCCTGTAACGATACGGCCCACCCGGCTGCGGCACCTTGTCAGGGTTCTGGTGCCGCCAGACGAGCTCGGCAGCCTCATCGAGAGCAGCGTTATAGAGGCGACGCTCCTCCTCATCCTCGGGCGCCTCCTTCGGTAGAGCTTTCAGCTCGTCTCGGAGGTCCAGGTCCTCCATCGCCTGGCGAAGCGATACGGCTTCCTCTTTCTCCATCCACCGCTGGCCACGTTCGATATATCTTGAGCTCGGCACGACCTCAGAGGGCTTGAGGGGCTTGACTGGCACGGGCTTGTCGGGAATGTAGTCTCTGCCTTGGCTCATCATGGAGTACCGCGACGAGACGCTTGCAGCGAGAGAAGGGCGGCCGGACACAGAGCCGATCGGGGCGTCTGAGTGATGTCGCTGGTGAACAGAAGATGTGTCTGAGGGTGCTTGTGAAGGGCTGCCGAAGGACGGTCTGCCACCTCCGAGGGAAGTTCTGGCGGAGGCAACTGGAGGCGGTGGTGGTCGGGCGCCGGTCGGTCTGTTGACTCGGTTGTTGCGGAGGTCTGCGAGGTATGCGGCTGGAAGTATGTTAGCCTGATCATGTCCCGTCAGAAGTAGGGAAGCTGCTTGCGCATACCGAACTGGTCGTTGGACATGTAGGATGGTGAAGGCGGCGTGACCTTCCGGGAGGAGGTCCGCTCCTTGGATTTGCCTCGGGCAAACATGGTGCTGTTGACTTTCGAGTGGTTGATTGCTTGCGGAAGGGCGAGTGTAGGAGCGGGAGTAAGTATATTGGTGAGAAGGTGAAGTTTGTGTGGATAATTGAAGGGGCATTAAGGTGATAAATAATATCGATGCTGTGTTTACGGGTGCTATGTCATATATCAGAATAGTCGGTATAGTGACACCAGGAAGCGTTGCTAGGCAGTAGAATCCAGTCGCATATACTCCGGCTTTCAAGAACAATGCGCCGTGCTCATTCATGCAAAGTTTGGGGCGGAGGACAGCTCCTGGTTGTGAATCATAGGTCTGGCCACTTTCCCTGCGCGATTGGTCCACGAAATTGGACAACGCGTTGACACGACAACGAAACAGGGGTTGATTTTCGGAGCTTGGGCTAGCCTTGCAGGATTAATGCCGCTAAATGCATTTGGGGCTAGAGGCGGTTACATAAGCGGAGAGTATGACCCACTTCTCCTTGCAGAAAGGAATCTGTTCCTGCATTCTGTCACAACTCTCATTATCAGTATTTCTGATTTGAGAGTGTCAACACTTTGACAGTTCGAGATATTTGCTGTACGAAGTATGATATATCGAGACACTTATTCAAGAGAGAGGTGCTGAGCAACGGTGGTTAACACAGTGTTGGAATAGCGGCTACTGTTTCGCCTACTGTGTCGCGCCCGGCTATCGAACCTTGGAGTCGTTATTCCCGGCGGGTTTCCTGCATCAAGCTCGCAGCTTCACGAACTGCTCAACCCTCAGCATGGTTCGATAGACGAGAGATCCGACGACTGGGAAAGGTAAAGGTCAGACTTATCTGCTTGCATCAGCAAAGAAACGGACGAGAGAGCTCTCTTTGTGAGATTCATATCCTCCTGCCGAGGCTGTCGGATCGCGGGTAGTGGCGGGCTACTTGTGTAGTCCTCCGTGCGGCCTTCTCCGCGCTCCGGCAAACGGAAATGACGGCATCTCGCATTCTTTTTGTCGCTGACATCCAACCCACCCACGACGCCCTTCCAGGTTAACTTTGCCGCTCCCCGGAACCGAACCCGCTGCACATCACCACTGGGCCTAACCTGCACAAGCCATTGCAGCCAATGCGCCGGCGAATGGCGTATTCATCTCGCGTGCCGAAGCTTTGGACGGGCGGTGCGGGGGCCCCTCTGAATGCGACCACCGAACCTGGACCCTAGGAGGAGGATTTTCATTGCTCCATACCCTATACAGCTGCTAACCGGAGCCGTTCTTTTACATATTCTTACATATAAGAAACCGATGGCTTCTCGCCTCCCTCTTCATGATGGCTGTTGGATCCGTTTCCGCATATCTGGAGAGTCGTCTGTCGGCATTGGATGCCTTTTATAACATTCTTATAATACCAATACTCTACTTACTCATGTTCTGTCATCGTCGACCTAGATGTCTCTCCAGTCGGTCCATTCTACCCCGAATAAACAACTGAAAAGGGTAGAATCCACATAAAACAACACAAGTGGCGATGCCGCCCAGTCGCCAGGATACCGAGGAGTCTCCTCCCATCGTCGTGCGAGTGCCCTCCAACGTCGTGAACGCCGCAACAGCAGACGCAATGCCCGACGACAAGCCGGAGGAGGAGAAGATGGCCTCAGAGACCGAATCCAACGAAGAGGCGCAACCCGAGTTCAAAGAAGGCGGATACGGCTGGTGAGTCATGTTCGATATCCCCCAATTCCTCACATCAAACAACACCTAACACACCTCCAGGGTCGTCGTCTTCTCCGTGTTCCTAGTAAACGCCCACACCTGGGGCCTCAACTCCTCCTACGCCGTCTTCCTAGCCTACTACTTGCACTCCAACGCCTTCCCGGGCATAAAGCCCATAGCCTTCGCCTTCGTCGGCGGCCTCTCCATCTCCATCGCCCTGCTCATCTCCCCCCTGGCCACCATCTGCATCCGCAAGTTCGGCACCAAGACGACGCTCAGGATAGGCATCGTCTTCGAAACGGCCTCCTTTATCGGCGCCTCCTTCACCTCGCGGATATGGCACCTGCTGCTGTCGCAGGGCGTCTGTTTCGGGCTGGGGATGGGGTTCGCGTTCACAGCGACCGTGGGCGTGGTGCCGCAGTGGTTCGACAAGAGGCGGTCGTTCGCGAACGCCGTGTCGACGGGAGGCTCGGGATTCGGTGGGCTGGTCTACTCACTCGCCACGAATGCGATGATTAAGAACCTCGGGCTGGCGTGGGCTTTTCGGATCCTGGCGATTATCTCGTTCGTGGTGAATGGGTTCTGCAGTGTCATTCTGAGGGACAGGAATAAGGCCATTGGAGCGGTGCATGTGGCGTTCAGGAAGGACCTGCTGAAACAGGTTGAGTACTGGCTGTATGTGGCGTGGGGGTTCTTTGCGATGCTGGGGTACACGATCACTGTGTTCAGTCTGGCGGATTTTTGCCAGCAGGTCGGGCTCACGGCGCAACAGGGCAGTGTCGTCTCGGCTATGTTCAATTGTGAGTTTTCGCCCCATCTCATATCTACACACTACGAAGTGTCCTGACCGTCCACAGTATCCCAAGGCCTCGGACGACCGATAATCGGTCTGGTGAGCGACAAGGTAGGCCGAATCAACATCGCCGGCCTCTCCGCCCTGCTCGCCTGCCTCTCGACCTTCTTCCTCTGGATCTTTGCGGGCAAGTTCTACGCCGGCATCATCATCTACGCGCTCTTCGGCATGTTCAACGGCTCCCTGTGGGCCACCGTCGGGCCCGTGGGAGCCGAAGTGATCGGCATCCAACTACTTCCCTCGGGGCTGTCAATCTACTGGCTCCTCCTCGTGCTGCCCGCGACGTTCGCCGAGGTCATCGGGCTAGAGCTCAAGTACCCCGGGCGAAACGGGTATCTCCACGTCCAGGTGTTCATCGGCGCCATGTTCTTCGCCTCGTGGTTTTCGATCATGCTGTTGCGGAGCTGGAAGCTCGGGGAGATGAACCTCTTGGGTCTGACGAAGGAGCAGAGGGAAGCCGATATACAGAATGACGATGTGGCGCGGCAGCTGGCTGATAACGCCGTGCGCGACCAGAAGGGGAAGCCCTGGCTCCGGTATGTCAGAGCATTTGTGGCTATTGAGCGTGTCTAAGGCATTGATTCGCTGTATATTATACCCATTTTCGCATATACACTGTATATATATCTGCATAATTCTAGCATATCATGATTCTACGCGCAACCGCTCCAGAACTCTCTCCCACTTCACACCCTCGACAACTCAACAGCCCGAGCAGCAGCCTCCTCGAACCCATCAAACGCAAAGATCGGCAGTCCACTCTCCCTGATCACCCTCTGCCCTTCCTCCTCGTTCGTGCCCCTGATCCTAACCACGACGGGAACTTTGACCTCCAACTCCTTGAAAGCCATCACCACACCCCGCGCAATCATATCCCCCAGCGTCAGCCCGCCGAAGATGTTCACAAACACCACCCTCACCCTCGGATCCCTCAGCACAATCTCAAAGCTCTTCTTCACCGTCTCGCTCGTCGCCTTGCCCCCCGTATCCAAGAAGTTGGCCGCCTGCCCACCGGCCAACGCCAACGCGTCCACGGTATTCATCGCCAGCCCCGCGCCGTTCACCAGCGTCCCGATCCTGGCCTGGGGAGAGGGGAGACGGATGTAGACGATCCCGTGTCTCGCCGCCTCCGTCTCGGCCTCTACCTCCGGGTCGGAGAGGAGGTTTGCCGCGGCAGCGGATTCGTGGAGGGAGGCCTGCCGCCCCGCGCTGCGGTAGGCCGCGTCGTCGAGGCGGAAGGAGGCGGAGACGACTTTCAGCGCGCCGAGGCGCTCGACGATGTGCGTCGAGAGGAAGAAGGCTTCGCGGTCGTGGAAGATGGTTGTCAGGGCTTGGATGAGGGAGCGGAGGGAGGCGAGGGTGGATTGGGAAGGGTGGAGACCGAGGTGGGAGGCTATGCGGTCTGTGGAGAGGGTTGATTCCAAGGAACGGGTGGGGGTGAAGGGGAAGCGTTTGGCTGAAGAGGAGGAGAGGTCTGGGGAGGCGATTATGCAGGGGCACCGGGCGGTGCGGTCTATGCCTATTGCTAGGAGGTGGCGGGCGCCGCTGCCTGAGTAGGTTGATGCGTTTATCCCTTGTTCGCGGAGGAGGTTGAGGGAGGTCGATTCCGGGAGGTAGATTGTGCGCTTTTGGATGATCATGGGATTGCGCTTTGTGTGTGGTCGGGTTGGCCGGCGCAGAAGGGTGTGGATGCTGCGGCGTTGCGTGCCAGTGCTGAACGGCGAGCTGGCGGCTGAGGAGGATTGAATGGTGCTCTGCGCTTCGAGTCGCCTCTTGATCCCGTCTCCGAACTTGGCTGGGTGGTCAACCATTGTGACACCGGCATCCTGGAGAGCTTGGATCTTGGATTTGGCGTCGGGCTCGCCTGGGATCGTGAATGCGCCGGCATGGCCCATGATATGACCGTGGGCCTCTTGCACCCCAGCAATAAGGCCAACAATCGGCCTGGAAAGCTGTTAGTATGAGTGTCGACGGTGTCGACGCAAAAGGTGCATGTCTCACTTTGGTGACTTCGTTCGCGAGTGGTAGTCTTTGATCCACGCAGCGGCGTCCATTTCCAGCGTACCCCCTATTTCGCCAACGAGCGCGATCGCTTCGGTATCCGGGTCATGCTCGAGGACGCTGAGAGCTTCCCGGAGGTCAGTACCTGGCAAAATGTCACCGCCAATCCCGACGCATAAGCTCTGGCCAAGACCTGCTCTGGTTGTCGATGCTACGGCTACTTGATGTTAGCGACTGGGGTGTTCATCAGGATGGATACAGGCACTTACTCTCATAACTAAGCGTGCCTGATTTCGCTATAATGCCCACATGACCAGGCGAGAAGCATGGCAGTGGTTGGAACCCTATCCGGCACTTGCCTATGGACGAGATGATGCCGGGCGAATTAGGTCCCACGAGTCTCGACTTTGACTGAGTCTTGAGGATGGAGTGTATCCTTAGCATGTCGTGCAGGGGAATATGTTCGGCCACGGCCACAACAAGCGGCACCTCCGCCTCGATTGCTTCCTCGATCGCAGCAGCAGCTTGGCTTGCTGCGACGTAGATACCGGTAGCGTCCGGCCTCAGCACCTCCATGGCCTGGAATATGTCAGTCATATGTGTGAGAGGCCGAGGGTGACAGAGGACGGACCATGCGGACGGACGGAAGAACAGGCAGTCCTAGATGCTCGCTCGTTCGACCCGGAGTGACACCACCGACTATGTTGGTCCCCCATGCTATGGATTCTTTGGCGTTTGCTGTCGCCTAGTACGTGTGAGTCAGAGGCAGTTGCAAAGAAGAAGCGTACAAACCTGTCGACCTGTTGGATATTGGTTAGCACGGGTGAGCAGTGGACGATTCCTATCACTGCATTCTCACCTGTGAAGCCCTGGAATATGACCCTAGTATGCCGACCTATGAGCAGGTTGGGTAAAGTCGACTCATAGCCCAGTCTCCTGCGTGTTGTGACGAACCCTCGAGAGCAGCATGCTGGGTTTTGACGACGGAGTCCGGTGAGTGACGGGGGCGTGGCATTCCTTATGAGCCTGAACATCATGTTTACTGTGAGGGGCCCTGCACATAAGAGAAGACCAATACACGCCGAACCGTATGCAGAATGTCAGACAACAATGAACGAGGTCCTGTATGAACCAACGGCACCACTAATCAAGCAGACGGCATGACACCTAGCGCTGAGTGAGGAGGACGGTCCGGCGGAGGGAAATCGGAGAATAGCAAACACAAGAAAACAGCCGGAATAGGTTGATTTGAAGAGGAATAGTGAAGCGTCCGTCAACTGTGATGTTGTAGGATGTCTTTGGTATAAGTCTGTAGGCGGATATAAGAGGTGGATGTAAGTCTCCGTGGGCCTTTGCGGGGTATCAACATCGACTCGGATCAAAACTCGGCGACGGTATTCCATGTGACACGGAGCCTGTCCGGACCGGTTAAGCCGCCCAACCCCGATGACAACGCCGGCCAGAGTCTCGCAGCTTCTCGTAGCTGGTTCTGGAAGATATTCGTACACTTTATCGTACAATGAGGGCGAATGCTCGCATAAGTCGTCCCCGTGGCGTCTTCTATGCGATGCTGTTTTGTGAGTTCACCATTGCAGCTCGCCCTTGACACCTTTCTCCTTCTCGGTCTTCTTGGCTTCCCCAGGATCCTGGAAGCCGAGGTTCTTGAAGTCGTCCTTGGCCATGAGATTGCTGGATTTGAATGAGCGTTCAGTTCTTCTGAGGACCGTGTAAGCCATGGAGACTCACTGTTCCATTCGGCAAGCCAGATATGACTTGGCTAAAAGCCTGCACTCGTCTTCGTTGACGCCTCTGACCTTCTTCATGCAGGCGAGATAACTCTTCATGACTTCCTTGCATTCTCCTGTGGAGGTGTTAGAGCGTCGGGCTGTTGCAGGTGGAGGACATTGACATGGACTGAAACTGACCCTCGTGATCAAGAGGAAAGCTCCCGCGCTGAGGCCTGCATTACTTGTCAGCATAGTTTCCTGGGGACTTCCTATGTACTCACTAGAACTCACGGGGTTGGCTTGGTAGACGGGAGAGCTCCCGGACTTCCAAAAGTACTCATAGCGAAGGACTGGTGGTGAAGGTTGAGCTTCTTCGCTGTTCAGCTCATCTCACAGTTTCTCTGCTCGTCCTCGTCCAATGCGCATATCCACACACAGAAAAGCGAAGTGGATACCGCTTATATAAGGTGGAGAAGCCGTCAAGAGAAAGCCACCACGTCATCAGCCACCTTTGTTTGGCCCGTGTTACCGCCACAGCAAGCAAGGAAGCTGGGACTCGAACTGACGCGAGGAAGTGGGGACCAGCCAGGGACCGTGCATAATTCTTGGAAAATGAGACGCAGTAATGCGCGCTGCGATGCCTGGATGCTTCATCAACGGCCAACTTCGGGACTTGAATCGAGTCGAAGAAGCCAGACCTAAACTTTTCTGCGGGCACCCACCGCATGACTTGCACCTATCTGTCTTAACCACTAGACACAAGTCACATCCGACCATCACGAGGCTACGGTGTATTTCCCCTTCTGCTACCCTCCCTTCGTTCAACCATTCACTTCAAACCTCCTCGTGGGCCGTGCCGGTTACAGCTTTTATTTTCGTTGCCCCCTTGAGCCGAGCTTTAAACTCAGCAACCCGGTCAACATCAACACAACCACCCGACATCGCCATTCGTCCCGGCCCTGCACCTGCTCCCGAGCCTCACTAAACACAACCCGGAGCATATACAGATAAACCGTCACCATGGCCACTCTAGGCGATGATTTGCTGGGCACTGTCAACAAGTTGCAGGACTTGGTGTTCAACACCATCGGCAACGACTCCCTGGATCTGCCTCAAATTGTACGTCGCCTCCCTTGTATCAGACGCCATAGTAGTTGCAGGAGCTAACACGATGTGTCTTGTTTACAGGTCGTCGTCGGATCGCAATCAGCCGGAAAGTCCTCCGTTCTAGAAAACATCGTCGGCCGTGATTTCCTGCCCCGCGGCAGTGGCATCGTCACCCGGAGACCCCTGATTCTGCAGCTGATCAACGTTCCCCAAAGCGAGGCCGAGGACACACTAGACTCTGGATACCGGAATCCCACCGCGACTTCTCGAGACGAGTGGGCCGAGTTTCACCACATTCCAAACCGGAGGTTCACTGACTTCGGCGACGTCAAGCGCGAGATCGACAACGAGACGGCGCGTGTAGCAGGTAGCAACAAGGGCATCAACCGCCAGCCCATCAACCTCAAGATCTACTCTCCTCATGTTCTCAACCTCACTCTGGTCGACTTGCCCGGTCTCACAAAGGTAGGATGCTTCCGAAATGCTCCCAACAGTCCCAGTCACATGCCTTCGTTGCTAACTAGTGCTTCAAGGTCCCCATTGGCGATCAACCAACCGATATCGAGAAACAGACACGGAATCTCATCTCCGAGTACATCGCGAAGCCCAACAGCATAATCCTCGCCGTATCCCCCGCAAATGTCGACATTGTCAATTCCGAGGCCCTCAAACTTGCCAGGCATGTAGATCCTCTCGGAAGGAGGACAATCGGCGTCCTCACAAAGGTCGACCTGATGGATCACGGGACCAATGCCCTAGATATTCTCTCAGGGCGTGTTTACCCACTGAAGCTGGGCTGGATCGGCGTCGTGAACCGCTCGCAACAAGACATCCAGGGCAACAAGCCCATGGAGGAGGCGCTGAAGTCGGAGGCAGAGTTCTTCAGGCATCATCCCGCCTACCGGAACATCGCCACGCGCTGCGGAACCAAGTTTCTAGCAAAGACTCTCAACACTACCCTGATGGCGCATATTCGCGACCGCCTACCAGATATCAAGGCGCGCCTCAACACGCTCATGGGCCAGACCCAGCAAGAATTGGCCAGCTACGGAGATATGCACTTCCACGGAAAGGAACACCGTGGCTCGCTCATTCTGCAGCTGATGACGCGGTTTGCTACTTCCTTCATCTCATCGATCGACGGTACCAGCACGGAAATCTCGACCAAGGAGCTATGCGGTGGTGCGCGCATCTACTACATCTTCAACTCCGTCTTCGGCAGCGCTCTGGAGTCTATCGATCCTACCTCTAACCTCTCCGCCCTCGATATACGCACCGCAATCCGGAACTCCACCGGACCACGGCCTAGTCTGTTCGTGCCTGAGATGGCCTTCGATCTCCTCGTGAAGCCCCAGATCAAGATGCTCGAAATCCCCAGTCAGCGCTGCGTCGAACTGGTGTACGAAGAGCTTATCAAGATCTGCCACACTTGCGGCTCCACGGAACTGTCCCGATTCCCGCGTCTACAAGGCAAGCTTATCGAGGTCGTTTCTGACCTGCTCCGCGAGCGGCTGGGACCGGCATCACAATACGTTGAGTCTCTGATCTCCATTCAACGCGCATACATCAACACCAACCACCCCAACTTCCTCGGTGCCGCAGCGGCGATGAGCAACGTAGTCACAAACAAGCAAGAGAAGGAACGCAAGCGTCTGATTCAAGAAGAGCGCGAGCGTAGGGAACGGAGGAGGATGAAGGAACTAGGCGCTAACGGCACTGAGACCCCCATTGAGGAGGAGGATGAGACGGCCACAGCTGTAGATCACAAATCGATGACGAAACATGCTAAGCCTAGTATCCGGAGCATGTCGCCAGCGATACGGGAGAACGGCGCAAGCACGCTCAATGGACGCGGGACTTCACCATCACGGTTTAACCAGCAGCAATCTGTCGCCACAGCAAAGGACTCCTTCCTCAACTACTTCTTCGGCAAGGACGGACCCGGCTCCTCGTCCTTTAACCCACAGGGCAACCTGCCACATGCCAATATTGGGCGTCACGTCAGCCAGATGTCGGAGCCGACATTCAGCCAGAGTATCCGGACGGTGGAGAAGCCTCTACGGTCACCAATCCAGAGCTTGAAGCCCGACGACGACTTTGCCATGGGTTTGGCCAAGGCACCGGCCTTTGGTGCTGATTTCGTAAGCTGACCCCTTTTCCTGAATCCCACTATTTCACACAGGAAACTGACCATATCAACAGGGCGCTACCGGCGAGCCCGCCCTAACAGACCGCGAGGCGATGGAGACTGAGCTCATCCGCGCGCTCATCAGCTCGTACTTCAACATCGTGCGCGAGTCCATCGCCGACCAGGTGCCCAAGGCTATCATGCACCTGCTGGTGAACCACTCCAAGGACGTGGTGCAGAACCGGCTCGTGTCAGAGCTGTACAAGGAGACCATGTTCGAGGAGCTCCTCTACGAAGACGACGGCGTCAAGAAGGAGCGCGAGAAGTGCGAGAAGCTGCTGCAGACGTACCGCGAGGCGTCCAAGATCATTGGCAAGGTTATATGAGACACTCCCCCCGTGTTGGTGAACTAGAACAAGTGGTTGCTTTGGGACGGTGTTGGCAGTGCTTCGGCGGGAAGGGTCTGTTTGTGTGATTAATGCCTTGTATTTCATGGGTCTTTTTGTAAAACATGGGGCATGGAGCTGCGTCGATGACTCTGGACACTTCTCTCCGATGCGTTAACGCCTGTTCTTTGCTCTCGCGGTCCATCTGTACATAGTGAGCGAACGGGCATGCTGCTCAGTCCGGATTTGGTTCCGTATGTAGATCTAACTGATCCCTCTTCCATCAAACACGTCTTGGTTCTCAATGCCAGAGTATAGGGCTTCCCAAGCAGGGTTACGGACTATTGTACGTTTGTGAGAGGTATCCAATTGTTTCATGAAAATGCATCATGCTCACAGCCACAGCCACAGCAAACAGCATGATTCAATGATTAGACAGGAACACGCCAGGTTAGGCTTCAATGTTACAACCCGCTTGCAGCTGCCGTATAACCCCCTATTTGGATATCTCCTCTTGTAACAGCAATCTACCACGCCGTACCGCCTGCCAAAACAAACCACTCCTCACACTATGGGAAGTTGATTTCGTAATACACGTATGCCGTGTACTCTTGTCCCTCGCCGCTCAGCCCCGCCGCCGCCATCTCCGACGTGAGCGCCGCGTCGTCCTTGGTGACGCGCCCGCGCTTGTCGCGCCCGAAGGCGTTGCCGCCGAGGTACGAGTAGGCCGAGTCGAGGGCCTTCTTGACGTTGGGGGCCTTTTTTGGTGTAGTCTTGTGTGTCTGTTAGTATCAAGCAGTCCGAGGATGAAGAAGAAACAAACCTTGACAAGCGCAGCAACAAACTCCAACGGCAAGCCATACCTCAGCACCGTCTCCACAAACACCCTGAGCGTCATGACGTGCGCCCAGATCATGACGCTCTCGCTCCACTGCGTCCGGCCCAGCCTCAGCGCCTCGCCCCAGACCTTCTTCTCCTCCCTCGCGACGCGGTCGAGCTCGCGCTGCTCCTCCTCCCGCCCGCCCTCGACGTACTTGTACTGCCTTGGCGTCCACTTCTGCTCGCGGCACTTGGCGACGAACTCGTGACCGGTCTTCTTGAAGGTCGTCACGGCGAAGAGGGTGAACTCGTCGTCCTGGGCCACCTGAACGGAGGAGCGGGGCACGACCATGGGCGCCAGGGTCTCGTACGTCTTGAGGAAGTCCTTGCGGGCGTTGGTGGGGACGACGATGAGGTGGGTCTCGAGGTACTCCGAGTCCTGGACCAGGAGGGCCGGGTCGACGATGGGCGTGAGGGACTTGGTGGAGAGGTTGCCGGTCTGCTTTCGTTGGAGGGCGGCGAGGTTGGACTTGACGGCGTTGTATTGGTTGAATTTGGCTTTGACGTCGTTGTCGATGTTTTGGAGTTCCTGGGAGGGAGGTTTAGAATACGTGTCGCGGAGGGGATGGGAGAAGCGGATGGGAGAAGGGGATGGGAGAAGGGGATGGGAGAAGGGGATGGGAGATGGGGATGGGAGAAGGGGCAGGACGTACCTTTGTCAGGTTCTCTATTAACTCCCCTAGCGGCCTGTCTGTCCTATAGCGGACCTTGTTCCAGTTGAAGTTGCTGAAGTAGTGGTCGGTCGGTTCTGTCTGGTGTTCAGTTGTGTTGTCACCAAAACAGAGTAGATAGTGGTGAGCTCACTGTCGTTGACCATCTTCTGCTGGTCCAGCTTGTCGTCGTCTCCATCGAGGATCGACTTTAACGACTCTGCCACCTTGGAGACCACACCCTCGCACGCCGTGTCGAGCTTGGCTAGATCATCTGCTTGTCCGACGAGAGCATCGAGTGTGCCGATTTTGAACGAGGGTACGGAGAAGGGGAGGACAGTGCCGCTGTCGGAGGGGACGGTAGAGCTCAGTGAGGATATTGCGTCATCTGCGCTCGTGTCGAATATTCGCTGTGGCAGAGACAGGAGGATGTACTTTGCGGGGGCCGGCATCTTGAGGGATCACTGGTGGCCGTGAGGGTTGTGTCGAGGGAATAAGGCTAAGATGACCTGAGTTATAAGCTATCAGCGTGGTTCGAGCGACGAAGAACAGAACGAAGCTCCAGGATGCGCCGAGTTACCTGAGGGAGGGAGGTTCGAGGACAGCTTCTCCTCATGCAACACTCGCACTTGCCGTAAGAGATAGTACTGGCTTCCTTGACCGGCGTTTAGAACATGGGAGTTATTCGGTAATCTAGGGGTATCGTTTAGGTTTGGGGGCTATGTTTAGATAGGAGTGTCGTTGATGGAAGCCACTCCGTCACTGCCATGGAGTGCCAGACTGGAGGTGCTGAAGTGGGGAGCTCTCGGTACGTACCGTGCCCCACTCCTCTTGGTTTTGTCCCGCTTTTCCACGATAATTGAGCTGCAACGATTTGGGCTGCACACGATTAGGTTTGGCGGTACAAGTACAAGTACCTGCTGCCACAGCAAATTCAGCACCGAACCCGAGGTATAACTACTGATCTGCCCAAGAGCCGCTCCCTGTGACACCTGTCTTGCGGGCGACGCAAGCCCAGTAGTTGGCGCTACTCTCTCTTGATCCAAGTTGACGCGCTGAGAGACCATCACCGACCTTTGTCCCTCGTGCACTTCACCCGGCATCCCTCCTTTTCCCTTTCAGCTATTCGGTCACTCGCTCAACAACTTCGGACACTCGATATAGCCTGCCAAATTCACGACCTGCGGCTGACATAGCCCGTATCTCTCAACACGACATCCCATCGAACTGCAGTTAAACAACGAACGACAACTTGACTTTGGACCACACGTGGGACGGCATTTGTCTGGTCTCGTCCCCGATTCAGCACCATCTGAACTACATCAGCTTATAAGTCGATCTTGAGGATATTCTAGTCTATCTACGGCGATGTGACCAAGGAAGTGTCATTTGACGAGAACCACCGTGCACAGACGAGTTCGCAGCTTTCGATCTCGACGACCACTCCGATACCCTCCTTGGATGTTATACAACGTTTCACACACATCAAGCCGCGGAGGTTGATACCGTGCTGGTACTAGCCGGGGATCCGACTATGCGCCTTGGGTCCGCGACACTGTATCTGCAGCGTTAGCCAGGCGCGATAGCAATGGTCGCCACAGTAGCCATGGCTACCAGTGCAAGCCCAGAGACGGCGAGGCAAGCAGATGGAAATGCCTTTGCTGCTTCCGCCGCTGGCACATCAGCCCGGGCCGCCCCTCCTAAAGTAACGCCGGTACCAATCCCTAAGCCCGGTTCACAGCCCTCGGTTCCTGGACTACCATCGAAGCCTGCTGCCAACCCTCCGGCTGCGTCCCAACCTCCAAACGATGCTGTGCGCCAGTCAGCGACTCCAGCTCCCAGTGCGACGGCCGCTCGTCCCAATATCGATGCGCTCCGTCCTATTATACAAGACGGTCGCGTCCGCAGTCCTATGCCGGGCAAGCTGAAGGGCAAACTGGACCAGAAGAATGGCATGTTTGGTGTCATGTTAATGACAGGTCCGACAACAAGTGATATTGGAAAACGCGATGCGGAAGCGAAGCGGGCAAGTGAGAGCACCCAAGCCGCCGCAGAGCAGGCGCTCGCTTCAGGTCAAGGCACAATGCGAAGACGCAAGTTTGTGCGCCTACCTCCGGATCCAAACCCAGCTCCTTCAAGCTCTGCACCTCCAGCTCAGTCTTCACCGGCGCCGGCAGATCCTCCACCACCCTTCTATGGCTTCACAGACGCAGGCATAAAGCAGGAGCAGGCACGACTGCTTACTGTGCTACGCAGTCTCAATCCGGTTCGCGTCGTCGATCAGATATGCACTGCTTTGGCATTCTTCGGCGGCATACCTGGCGCTCCCCCACCTCCAGACGGGGCGTTTCCTCCAAGTGCCATGGCAAACGGCTCAGGCAAGCTCTTTGTCAGTTGGATTGCGGAAATCTTTCCGCCGGTGCCGAGCTACGGAGCCCCTGCACCACTGGTCCAAGGCGCCCCTCCGCCTCCCGAGCAGATAGACCTGACCCAAGGGAAACCCCCGGAACCAGGCCAACGGAAGAGAGGGAGGCCGAAAGGCAGCAAATCTTCCCAACCAAGGAAAGACAAGGGTATCAAGAAGGGACCAGTCTGGGCGAGGCCTGATCCAGATCCTACCCCGAAGCCTAAACGTCCTAGAGGCCGGCCGAGGAAGAATCCGCCCGTGGAAGCTGCTAATTCTGTCGAGGAGAGTTGGGTTGATGTTGACCAAGATGAAGAAGAGAACGAGGACGGAGTCCCTGATTCAGAACAGGCTCACGCGCCAGCTGCAGCATCTGCGGCGAACGGAGGCGCGTCGTCGGCGGCGAGAACAGCATTGCCGTCAGGAATCAATGGGTCTGAAAGCGAAGCCACTCCGAAGCGTCGTGGCGGGCCTAAGGGTGCCCGAACACGACAGCCAAAGTCGAATCTCAATGATGCAGCTTCAGCCTCTCAAGGCAGCCAGCCGACCCAGAACTCTGCAACAGGACCGGCAGCTCCAGTTCCCCACTTTGCTCCAGTACCACAACCAACCTCGTCCCAGGGCCCTCCGCCAGCTGCAGGAAACTCTGCCTCGTTCACGCCTGTAAATTCGGCGTCAGCGACGCAGACTGGGGGTGAAACAACGGGCCAGCCTGAGACGCCAGCAAAGAAGAAAAGGGGAAGGACTAAGAAACCATCCTCAAAAGCCGACGAAGCCGCGTCGGCAGCTGGCGCTCAGAGCCGACCGACAGCGGATGGGACGGCGGGGCTCTCCGGCCAGCCGACAGCTGCTTCATACGGCCAAAGCCAGTACACACAACAAGCTGCAGCCCAAGCCACCCAGCCTTTGCAAGGCATAGAACAACAAGGTGGAAACACAACAGCACAACCGGCTGCGACGCCCCAGAAACGGAAGAGGAAGGCGAAAAATGCTACTCAGGATAGCGTACCAGGAGCGAATATTGACACGCAGTCCATCGCCCAACAAGCCCTCCAAACCTCTGGCATGACAGTGGCGAGCGAGAATGGCGCTTCTGCAGCTCAACAAGCCGGGCCACCGGATAATGACCCGAGTCTGGCACCACCCCCTGCCAAGAGGCCGCGGAAGAGTAAGGGTGCGAAGGCTAACGCGGCGACTTCCACTGTGAAGCCTGATGCTCAACCAAGCCTGGCCGATACGTCCACCACCTCCGAGGCAGCAGCCGAGGCTTTCGAGCACACCTTTGAGGCGAGCGACCAAGTGTCGGCACAACATGACCACTTGTCGTTGGATGTGGACCACGCGATCTCGTCGCTACAGTCTCCCCACGAGGATAGCAATTTCGACGTGACGTCGCCGACGACGATGGAGAACTACCAGGCACAACTGCAAGCCGAAATGAGCGCTCATAAAAAGCACGACCACGACGGCGAACCATCACATGTTGTAGAATTCGCCACCACCCAAAACCGTGTCGATCCCAGGCACCTTATGGCGAGTCAGCTGCAACAGCAGCAGTACCAGCAGACCCCATACCAGCAGCGTCAGCAGCAGCAGAGGCAACAGCCAAGTCAGCAAACCCAGCAGTCAACTCTGCAGGTATCGCAGGGCTCTACCGGCCACGCCAGGTCACCGTCACTGCAGCACCAGGGTACAGTGTCGCAGCAAGACAGCACTCGGTCACCGCAAACAGCATCAGCACGAGCATCGCAACATCGCTTCAGCCAGTACGGTGCCACCGCTCAGTTTGCGAAGCCGCAGTCGTATTCTCCGCAGCAAGCCGTGACGCAAGCAGCCCAGACCCAGCAGTATCCCACGGCGACTCAGCAGCAGCAGTACAGCAACACTGCACAGCAACAGTACCCAAGCGGACAATCACAATACTCTGGCGGTAGCCAGCAACAGAATCCTCGCTATCAGCAACAGCTGTCGACCGGTGGCCCACCCTTCACAGCCAGCCAATCCCCGCAGTTCACTTCGGCAAACACAGCCAACTACCACGGCTCAGGCAGCAACGTCAACTTCAACTCCCCCTCATACAACCCCCTCCAGCGGGGCATGACGGCCAGCACAGCATCCAACGGCTACCGGGGAGCGCAGAACCGCTCCCCTTCCACCTTTGACGCTTCTCCCGCTTCTGCCACAACTCAACAACATCAGCGGAGTAGCTCGAACACCAGCTCACAGAGCCTCCAGAATACCGCCCTCCAGTCCTTTGCCGCTGCTGCCGGCAGCAACACGGCCAACGCGGGCTGGGACCTGTTCGATGCCTCCAGCGGTGCGGGCGCGCAGAACCAAGGCCAGAACATGGCCTCGTACGGATCGGCGGCTAGATCTACGCCGTCGGCCGCGTCGGGTTTCAGTCACTCCAGTCAGGGAAGTATGGGCGGGTTTGATCCCTCCGGGCTGGGGACGGGGAATGAGAGGTTTTATGGTGTTGGGAGACGTTGAAACCGACGAAATGGGTTGGGTGAATTTCCATTTGCCTTTTGAGCTACGGCAGAGCCGATATATGCGAGGTGGTGGTCTTCACTGTCTTTGGGGTGCAAATTAGGCGTCGATTTCGTGATGATGGGGGTGGCTATGGAAAGGGATTTATATGGTTACGGTGTGACGGGTGTTATACATGCTTGGGCGATAACGTTTTCCTGCGTATTTTCTTCGTCATGGGCAATGCGAAGGGCGAGGGAGAGGTGGGAACAAGGTAATGAGTATGAATATCTGTAATACTAGTGACGGCCGCGCAATTGGGATGGTTTATGAATGGTGGACGGTAATATCTGACTTGTAATGACGGACTGGAGTCTATGAGCGAGGCATTTGATGCGATGGTTATGAACTAGCTTAGCTATAGGGTAGCAGGGTGTGTTTACTGAGCAACATGTTATTCGTGTTTTTCGTCCTGTCCGGTGCTATGTCTCTCGTCTAGCCCTGGAACTATAGTGGTTCACCGAAGTCGCCGGGCAATGATTTTGTCGCCCCCGAACACTGTGTCACATGGCTACACGTACTCGGAACATTGTGTCACCACGAACTTAAACCACGAACTACCTATTACGCAAGCAACCGGTATGAGCAGAGGTACTCGTGATTGTAAACGCTTGTAAACGGAGGTGGTATCTAATTAAGCAAAGCGCCTGCTTACAACTACCCTATACTCCTTCCGGTTTATGAACAATCCCCTCTCCAAAATGCCCGTTCCATCATTATCATCACCCGAAACACAACTAACTGATTTTGCCCATCACCCCCTTGTCGCAAACCCAGAGCTTGTCTGCCTGTCTGGACAACCTGCGAGGGCCCACAAGCAGCGAGCGTCCTCTACGCTCTGGTCGGCGGTCAACCTCCTTAAGTTCATCTGACCGAACCCGAAACGCCACCACCACTCGCGATCCAAGCCAGGCAGATAGATAGATGTCAACCTCAAGTGTTGGCACGCCACGCCCCCCTCATCGCCCCAAGTAGTGTGCTCGGGGGGCTATAAAATACTAAAAGGGCTCCTCTTCATCTCCGGACTCCGGGGACTCATGGGCAGCGCGAACAGGTCCTCCTCGACGTCGTCACCCGCCGGAACGGGAGGTCGTGCTGTTGCTCCGCCTATTATGGCGTCTAGCGAACCGATTCCGCCGGCAGGAGGTGCGTCTTGTGGTGCGTTTCGGCTTTGTTGTTGTTGTTGTTGGCTGGGGAACATGGACCCGAAGGAGGATACGGCCACGTCCCCCGCGCCTGGGGATAGGGAGGTGAATGTCGGTTGGGAGGGGGGCGGTTTTGGGGCGGCGGATCTTGCTGCTTTTTTTGGTGGATGTTAGCGAAATGGGCCTTTGATGAGGCGGTATGGTTGCCCTGAGCAGTCTCCCTCTCCTCTTTCACCTATCCATATATGCAACACAACAAAAATAGTTCTTACCTTGCGCTGCAGCAGCCAAATCAGTAGGACTAGTAGCCAACCCCCCCAACCCCTTCAGCTTCGCCCCCAGCCGCCCGCCGATGGGCGACCTCGGGCTCGCCGGCCCCTGCCCGGGGGCCGGGCCCTGCGGTATGTGTATCCTCGTCGGTTGCGGCGCGCCGCCGACCTCCCCCTCCGCGAGGCCGAAGACGTCCACGATCCACTGCTGCTCCTGCCGCGCCATCTCGAGCCCGACACTCTCGACGTTGTCGCGCGCCTCCGCGTCAATCTCGGCCTGCAGCTCGCGAAGGCGCTTCTTGGCCCAGATCGTGTGCAGGACGCCGCGCTTGTTGCGGGTGGTATTTGAGGTCCCGTGGTGGTCGCCGTTTGCTACGAGCTCGGCGGGGAAGATGGCTGGCATCGGCTTGGTGCGTATCGTGGGCCCCGATGCCGGCGTGTCTTTACCGGCCAGCTGCGTTATGCTCACCAGCGACGGGACGGGCGCGTGCGGCGGGAGGAGGAAGAACACGCGCCTGCTCGCCCCGGTGCCGTTGCCCAGGTTGCTTTCTGTGTCCGTCTCTTGATCTCGGATCGGGAGGACCGTCGTCTTGCCCTCCCAGGATACCTCCCACTCGCCGCAGCCGTCTCCGCCGCCGACCGAGGTGTCCCACTCGACCATCAGGACCTTGGTCCCCTCGTTGCCCTTGCCGGCCTCGAACTCGAACCGCGACAGGGCCGAGGACGAGAACGGCGAGGTCGGCGTCTCCACCACTGGAAGCTGCTCGTTCTCCTCCTGTTGCCCCTGGCCGCCGGTGGTGGCCCGCCCGGTATCGAGGACGGGTTTGTCGGGGGCTGCGGCCATGGTTGTAAGGGTGGAACTAGCTACGCTGACCGGACTTTTGGACAGTCTTGGAGGGGTAAGGACCGGCGGTGACGGATAAGGAGGGAGAGTCACGTTGCCTGGAGCGAGTTCCGCCGATGTGAGATTTTGCTCGGGCGGTCTGTCAGAGAAAGGAGCAGGTTCCGTGTCGCAGCAAAAATGCAGTCGTGTCCAACAAAGGTCTAGATCCGGTAGAGAGCTGTTGCCGTCATGAGCTTTGATAGTGCAAGCGTCTTCAGACGCAGGAACAGGAACCGATAGCTGGCTGATTCGGGCAAGTAAGAGGCCACGCAGATATTGCAAGGAGGGGGGGAGGGGGGTTCGTGCTTTCGGTCCGGAGGCGGCCGTTAAGGTGGTAGGCGACAGAGGGCTCGATTATAGTAGCCAAGGGGCAATATAAAAAGATCCGTCAGCCGGCTCACCACTGGAACCAACAGGTTTCCTGGAAAAATAAGGATAGAGTTACGTCTCCCGCGGGATGGAAAGATAAAGGCACAGCGTCGTAGTGACGGGCGGGAAAAGTCATGCAGACCTAACAGCTGCAGTGCGCCTGGAACCGGAGCTGTAAGTCGAGCCGCAAAGCTGTCGTACCCAGCAGAGTTCAGGTACACGAAGCCCGGTGGACAGTCGAAGGGTGTTAGGGAGCAATGTGAGATTGACGAAGAGCAGAAACGGGAAAAGCAAGGGATGGTGATATTGGAGAGCAGAGAAAACCCCCCTCTGCCCCTCTCCTCGGTCAGCGCAAAAAGAAATGATACCCGGGAGAGGGGAGGTACCGCAGCTGCTGATGACCTCCTGGAAATCTATCCCGCTCATCCCCACACTGATGGGCTCGTGAGCCATGTTGATAGCAGAACGCATGATGGACACGAGCTGAAGAGGAATCGCCTGTCTTGGCCCCTATAGCAATGTCCTGTGGTACAGCAAATGGCAAGCGAGTAAGCCAGCAATGCGAGCACAAAATGAGAGAAACAAAGATGGAGATGATGCCGAAACGGGGTGTTTTCTCCCCCCCAGTCGTCTTCCCCAGGGCTGATAGCGGGCTGCGGGGGACGCTGCTTGGACTTTGTGTTGGCGATTGTTCGTCGAAGTTCCACGGGCGTTGAGTGGTCCAGACGGCCCATGGTTTCGTTATGGAACAGGGGTCGTGTTCCACAAGGCCCTGCGATAGATGCTATAAATAGAGCGCCTGCCGAGGCCCACACCCAAATGACCACTAGGGAGCCGTGGAACCGGCAGTCTGCAACCCCTCTTCAACCTCCAACGTCAAAATATCGGTGAAAGATGCGATTGATAAGATGGCCGATGTTGAGTATTTAGGGTTCGTACGTTCGCTATCCAGGGGGGGGTGCTTCCGCGTGGAATGTGACAACACAATGTACTCCGACTTGTCATGCCACGGAAGTGCTGTTTGTTGGCTGGGGCAGAAGAGAACGCCGGCGGAAGATTCTGTGGCTGACGATGACACTGACGGTCTTGGCCCCGACAATGTGGTAGTAACCAGGTTTGTGGACCAGTGTCTGCGAGAGTATCCAGTGCCTCTAGCGGGGTGAGGAGCGGCAAGGCTTGAGTCTATTCGTCCGTGGTGTGTCGAGATCATGTCGGAAGGTTGCGACTAGCAATGCGCGGACGGCGATACTGCAGCCCTCATTCCCACCACTCTGCCGGGACGGGCGACAACATGCAGCCAGACGACAAGTCAATGTAGAAATGATTGGTAGTCCTGCCCTGGCGCGATGTACGCTCGAGTCATGGACTCGACGTGACAGACGCTCATGTTCTGTAACTGTCAAGCTCTGGAGCTTGTCCCGCTTCGCTTGACGTATGCATGGCTACCCTACACTCGGGATGGCTTCAGCGACTCCAAGTCCAACATGACCTGCATTCTGGATCCCATCTTCACGGAAGTGACAAACCGACTTGTCCATAAAGAGTGGTGGCCCGCGGAGACGGTGAGTAAGTAACGCCACAAGACCCGACCGAGCAAATCAAAGTTATAATGGCAAGTAGGAAGACGCGTGGGGAACTGCGATTTGCCTTGTCGTGCTATGTGTCGTATGACGACTCGACCGACTGACGTGGTCGGAATATCTCGAAGTGTATAACGACTGAGGTGGAGGGGAGACACAACATTCGAGGTTCATTAACCAAGAACACTGAAGTGCTTGCGAAAACGACTTCCAGGCTACCAGTGGACCCAAACCCTACTCGTTTCAAGCTGGATCGTGCCTTCCTTCTGCTCCTCACAACGACGTGATGGGCAAGAGCAACCAAATGACTTTCCGGTCCTTCGTCTTCAAACCTGGACGTTCCTGCATCCAGTCATGCAGGCAAGCACTCTTTCAAGCAGATACCCACCAACCTTCTGCATCTCTTCTGCCAATCTCTTCACCTTCCCAAACTCGCTCGGACTTCGAACGATAGCTTTAGGACATAGACCTACCTGCTCCACGAATCAAGTCGCGGCAGTCACGGATGACACTCTCGTCCCCGCGCTGCCCAGCCCGACGGGAGTGGCGATTTTCGGATCTCAGATGAGCGGCCCAGGTCGGAGTTTGGCGGTGAACTCAGGCAAATTGCACGGAGCCACTCGCCGGTATCACTTTAGCTCTCTTGGCTCCCGCCGAATAGCAAAAGTCTCGTCCCAGACCCCCATCTCACTGCACAGCCCAAAGCTTCAGGCTAAACCCGCTTCAGGTAACGTATCCCCCTCGAGGGTTTCACGGCTCCCAACAGTCAGCAACCGCTTGGTTCGGTGACCTTCAATCGCTCCACGAGATGATCACGGGATTTCGAGGTCGCCGAGCTAAGGTTCGTGGTTCCACGGCCGTCCGACCTCGTCGAGATAGGCTCGGCCGCTCATGTTCCAACGGTGACGGGCCCCGGAAAAGATATGGATCATGTTGCTCCATTGTCCCCGCCGTGTGCAGCAATACTCGGACCGAGCTCGAGGCCCGATTGCAGATGAGGCTATCACGCAGCCAGAAGAACGGGTCCCTCAGCCTTGGCTGATAGGTGAAGTGCTTTCTCGGCCATACTTCCCCCATGACCCACGTGTCACTCGACACCCCGTATCGGTATCTTCCCATCAGCCTCAAACTTCGCTCAAACTCCGACCCTGCGTCGTGCAGAATGTCTCGGCGTCTCTCTTACAAGCCTCGGCCCAAGGTCGCACTGCAACAACCAAAGGATACACATTGAACCAGGAGAAAATACGGCACCGTATCACTTCCTTCTCCCTCTCAGGATTTTCGGCGAGGATGCGGCCGTGTTGGCCTGGGAGACTGGTACGAACAATGTGCCAAGCAAGTCAAGTCAGAGGTCGAGGGACAGGCTCGCCCTGGTTGCGGTCCGGGGACAACGTCACACGGGTTCTGGAAGGGAAGGTGAAGCTTATGAATTGCTTGTCCTCGCCTACCATCATCTCGACTCGGGACAATGATATTGGATTCGGCCGAGGGAATACCGGTGCCCCGGGGCCCAGATCTTCGATTGTCTTGGCCTCGCAAGCGGGAGGGCCCACCCAAAACGGAAGCGGAGGGTGTAGATAAACGAACCAATCATGAGGCTGGTGTTCGTGTTCGCGGGAAATGGGCCGGAGAAGGGCCGTGACAACCTTCGGATCGCAACATTTCCCCATTTGGATCATGGTCACACAACCAACAAATTCACTCTGGGACGCACACGGCTAAATCCCGCTTGTTTATTCTGCCTCTCTCGTCATCAGGCTGAGATGCGGCCTCCCCTGATCAAGACACTCCGATACAGCAGCAGCTAAATCAGTATTTGGCTGAGCATGCTGTAACAGCATGCTGTGGTGCTTTGGCTACTGGCTGTGGTCACGATGACTTCACCCTCAGATGTCTCGTGGCGGCTGGGACGGTCTGCCGTGGACAATGGACAGGCCAGTGGATACGAGAAGGACGGTGCAAGAGTGCCATCGCACGTCGTCATCCGGGCGTATGCAAGGCGGCCACGAAGACAAACTGCTACTGTAGCATAGGCCACTTGCCTTGATTCTTCACTTTGCGGTCAAGGACATGCACGACCATCCCTACAGCTGTCAAGTGACGACAAGGACGACTCGGACGAGGCACTTGTCGAGGCTCCAGAGCCAGAAGCTTCACAACAGCCTCCCAATCTTGGATAATGGATGCTCGCTGCTGCTTGTCGTCAACGCACCGCTCGTGTATCTCGCATCGAGATGAGTACGCGCTGAAGATCGGCATTAACCCGCAGATCACCTCCAGGAACGACCTCCTTCCTCCAGAGCGCCGGATTGTGGGAGATTTTGTGATACCTCAACAGCCGATGAACAACCGGACTGAGGTGGAGGGACGAGCTGCTGGCTGCTGTCTGGCCGGCGACTCTCATGGAACCTGCATAGTCCTGGAAGTGCAGTAAGACACTCTGCACGCAATGCCGGAAGAATGGGCATGGTACCTTATATCTGCGTATTCTACTGGACGGTCGAGGTATAAAATGATTAATTACGAGGCCGAAGTCGTCCGCAGTACGACTATGCAACGAAGTTAGCGCAAGCAACTGCCGAACGGCCCTCGGACGGATGTGTTGCATTTGTCCTCACAGGTGCGGTCTCCTCGGGGTTGAGAGTTTCACTCTACCCTACCAGGGCGCTCAGTGTCGAGCCGATTGAAGTGCCGTACTGGGATGGACGTAGCAGTTTCCCCAACAGTCTGATTGAAGTGAGGGTCCGCTCAGCAGTCAATTGCTCGTTGACAGACGGAGTTTGATGACCTCAGAAGACGAAAAAGAAAGAACCTTTTCATGCACCGCGAGTGTGTAGCAGTTCTTGGGAGTCGCTGTCAACCAGTGGTGTTGAGGGCATGAAACTAAGCGAGACTGGGGAGCCAAAGAGAGATCGGCGGTCGACGAGATTACCAACCCAAAGACCTAGCAAGCCAGATACCAGGGGCGGGCTATCCATCACGACAAGCACACCGACTGATGGAGAGCGTCATCCCCTATCAGAGCATCCCCTATCAGAGAACGACTCGTCGTCTCTCACTCATCGTCAGGATTTCTAACTCATCCCGTCGACACACGGAACGGAGTCTGGCCGAGGAACTTAATCATAAGCCTGCCGGACAGGATGGATCGGAGCGGAGCAGGCCGACAGGGTACACTGTTCGTTATCTCTGTGCTTCAGGCTTCAACAAGCGAAAAAACACGGTATCGTCACTCACACTCGCTCTTTTGTCGTTTATGCTTTCGGCGTACAGTTTCGAAACGCTGTAAACTTCGCGACAAAGTTGTTGAAGAAGCAAAGACTGGATGGAAACTGTCGCCCTTGACGCTAATCTATTGACTGGTCCATTCGGTGCTTTTAGCCCTGGTGCATCCGACATCATTGGCTCCGGCTAAATTATGACCTTGCCCGCCAGACGTGCAGGAAAAACGAGGGAAAGTACCACGAAGGACAGCGGTACGAGGTCACAGGCTTATGACACGCATTGCCGATAATCAATCATAGGGCAGCATGCCGTGGGAGAGTAACATGTGGGGGGTCTGTGCTATGTACTAAAACCCTGGTGTATCCGGGGCAGTACTTGGTCGCGCAAGATGATACTCCCAGACAAGGCCGATTTTGAACTGGGGATACAGCTGAGAAGCACCCGTTTTCTGGGAACACCCCCAGGGAAAGGGAAGCACTCGGTGACTGTGGAAACGTTAGCAGTGGTACGCGGAGGTTCAGACCTATCTGGTGCCAAGAAGGCGTTGAGCACACTGCTCGCTGTGTAGCCCGTCTATCCGCCACTAGCAGCAGCCAAGTATCTCTTCCCCGTTCTGGGTCCCTTTTCGCCTTCGCTTTGGACGCTGGGCCGACTCCCATGTCTTGCTCTCCACTATTACGCCGGCCAAACCGCCGTGGTCCATCAGGTCCCATCCATCGCTCCCCTTCACAGTGCTCACCACCAAAAATTCACGACAACCCCCATTTCGAAACCCTATTCACGTCCTCCACTCCACCGCCCGTCTCCGTCCGTTCCCAGCGATTACTGTGCGCTCGACGGAGGAACTCGAACAGTGCTCTCGACTCTCCGGCCCTTCCACTACGCACTCGCTTCACTGGCCCCCCACCCCCTTCAGGCCTCTCACCCCATACACTATCAGACACCGTAGCACCTCATCTGCTACTGTGCCCTGATTCCTTCCCGGACCGCTGACTATTCTCCGTCCTGTCGTTCCCATCTCATTCAACGCATCCGTAACCATCCGCAATTAAACACTACGACTCATCATCCGGACGGCGCAACAGTCGAGTCCGAAGAGACGGCCCGCGCATCAACTGTATCTGAGCCACGAAACGATATCGAAACGACATACAAGCGTGGTGTGCCGCGTTGTCGTCTGCCGATATCCTCTTTCGCTCGTTCTTCCGATATAAAGTCCGGGACTCTGGTAGCCGTCACGGTCGCCACGGCTTGCGAAATCAATCAGTCGAACAACCGCGCGATTCAATCTCGGCTGCCTCGCCAAAACCCCCGAGGGATTCGAACACGCGCCGCAGGACACGACTCGTTCGGCGACCCGCAAGAGTGGTGAACGACTCTAGGGAGCGCTGTTGTCCCGCCGCCCCCGGTACATCTTTCGTCGTCGACGTCAACCAGGTTGCGTAATTGGGATTGCGGAGAAGCGGCTGTCAAACCCGACATTCATCTCGTCGATCCTGCCATCGACGCCGGTCAGGTGCTTCGCTGGTTATCGGAAAGACCGCATTCGGACACGAAGTAATTGGAAAGGATCGATAGTCTTGGCCAGTTCCTGTTTGCAGGGGCATACAACAAGCAACTCCGACCGCAGATGTTCCACCATGTTTAGGTCGCTATTGCTTCGCACCGAGATAAAACGTCCCAGTTCCGGATCCGAGTCGCATCGGCTTCGATAGGGATTCAATCAGAACCACTACAGCGCATGGTCGACCATCCATCGCGCAGCGTCATACACACCATAGTCTTTACGGCGGTCTCGCCGTAGAGCTAGGCATCATGGAGCCTCTACACATCACCGAGTTCGCCTCGGACCGGTACTTTGAGAAACTTAACCAAATCCGAGATGCCCAAGCCGCGCCTGCTGGATCATCGACAGAACAACAACACATTGAGAAGACCCTCGAGAGCCCGCCCCAGGGACCATTTATATTACCACTCAGAGGGGCTCATACATTAGAGCAGGAGGATGTCGTCGCCACCAGCACCAAACCGCTCGATCAGAAAGTCAAGGAGAAGAGTCGATTTCTCAGCTTCCGGTCCCGGATCCTTCACTCAAAAGCGCAGACTTCCTCTAGCAGTGAGCCACAGGTTGAGAGAAGACCGTCTGTTGCCGAGTCAACAAAGCAAATGTATGCTTCCCGTCGTCTTCCTGAAACAAGCGTCGACCTGCCGTCGTGCTGTTCAAAAGATCCTGACTAACCGATACTACTAGTCTCCCATTTGACCAACTATTTCTTCATCTCCCCAATGAGCTGCAAGTGCAAATATTGTGCTCACTACCACTATCTGATCTTCTGAACATGCGAAGGACGTCTCGATCACTACACGCCCTGATATACTTGAATGAGTCGATCCTCGTCCGGCATCATCTCGACCACAACATCCCCGCCTACGCCAAGCGATTATACCCATTACCAGCAGACACACCCTACACCCTCCACTACATCTGCGGCATATGGCATCGGCTACACGTCGCCGCCAAACTGTCGGATCTAATGTGCGAATGGATAACGAAGGACATCTTCCTACGCACCGACGCGGAGAAGAAACGCGAGTTCGCACCGCAAAGGGAACGCATGAGGCGGCGACTTATACCTCTGCTCTTCACCATCTTCCACTTCTTCGAGGCCTATCGGGAAGCGCATCTGAAGTACATCGTCGAGAACGGCTACGGACTCACGCGACAGCCATACACTGTCAACCCTATCGAGGCCAAGATAATGAGCATGTACGACGACAGGACACTACTCAAAGTGCATGAGGTCTTCCCCTTGGTGATATCATCTTTCCTTCGCCGGCTACGACCGCCAACATACGTGGGTACGCTCGAAAAGACAATCAGGGGTTATCTAAAGGACAAACCCGCAGACGAGATCCACGTGGCAGCACTGTGCATAGGCGGGATAAGACAGGTCGAGCGCTTCTGGGAGGTGAAAGGATACAACACCAGGAGAACAGCCGTGGACGAGTGGTACAACTCAATCACCAAGGATCAAGCCGTGGAGCAACAGCAACAACAACCCGAGCAGAAGAAGAAGAGGGGAATAATGGGTCTCGGGCGGAAAAAGTCCACGGTCGCACTCGGAAAGCAAGCAGCGACGGATGCCCAAGGTCGTGGATCTTGCGACGGCGCTCCTTTGCAGGCGACCGATAGCAGGGCGACGAACTACATCTTCCACACGAGCTTATCCGCTGGGATGCCAATGGGCCCTCTACCTCGGGATCAGCTCAAGGCACTCGTCGCGGACCTACCGAATCTGCACCAAATCTGGTCGCCTACGGCAGAAGCACTGGTGTTGGACCGGAAGATCGTCGAACGGCCCACCGATATCAAGCGCAACGCCCAGGTGATGATGGAGCTCATCCGCGAAGACGGGGCCGACGAGGAGGACGAGTGGCTGTACGGCACATCCGCCGCCGCTTCGGTCCGGCCAAATCTGGCAGCTATTGCGGAGGACACACTTGAGTGAGGAGAAAACAACAGGGGATTGATACCAGCGAGGAGGAATTAATTACGGTCACCACATCTCGACCACCACCAACACATCATCTACGACCTACTCATACCACCTACCAAATTTTCCTTTCTCCAACGACGTATTACATGGGGACGGGCGGCAACAGGCGTCGATTTTTATTGGTTTTCCAAGACGAAAGACGAGTCCAGCGAGTATCTCCTTTGTTTCCGACATTATCGAAAAGCATTTACATCGGCGTTTTTTTGGGGCGAAGCCGGGAGGGAAGAGATTTATGACTTCCAGGTCGGACTTCTTTTTCTGGTATGGCTTTCTGTGTGGTTTTTACTACCCAGGGGAAATTTTCATCTTCCATGTCACTATTCTATATAGCTATTTAAGCCAAAGGAGGCTTGTAAGGGTCGTGGACTGGGATGGATGGTCATGACCACCGCTTCGAGGAAATATATTCTTGGCTATGCGCCGCATTTGAACTATCCATGTTTGCGTTGGTTGTCCGTGACTTGAGCTGTTTGCTGGGAATGCTGTAACATGGATGACCGGCTCCTATTCTCTATGGGAATACTGCTCGTGAAATGCCATATAGCATGTGCCTGGTGAACAGATAGTAACATGTATGTATAAGAGAAACATGCTGCTCGGCACGACGCGATATGTGTGATCCCTCTCATGCCAGCAATCACCCCCCTGTTCTTCATTCACCTGCTCTTGTTCTTAACCCCATCGTAGTAGTATGTTCATATCCAGGTCCAGCAGACTCCGCAAAGTTAGGCCCCAGCACTAAAGCGGATGACGAGTTGCTAACAACAACGTCCGGGACTTCAGTGGCGCCGTGCTCAGTTAATGCTCCCAACCAGGCGTTCAACACTTTGACTGTCCTGACTAACTGACCTCTTGTTTTTACAACGGTCAAGTTGTGCCGTCTAACTTGCCTATGCTGTCAGACCAAGCTCAACACCCAGACCCTAGCCGCTTCCAGTAGAACCTAGCTAGCAACAGGTATAGACCCACATAGACGCTCTTCCAGTCCTGTCATCGACCGTCAGGCCTCCCAAAAGCGTAGTGTCCAGCCTTACAGGCCAATCCCACGCGCCCCAGATCCTGGTGGTTTATCTCTTGACCTCCTTGTGTGTTGTTGTGTCCACGAGTTACAATAACAGACGGCCCCGAGGCATGACAGTCCCTTGGATCAACCGTAATTCATGCTCAAACGCAAATGGGTATATCCTCTGCTCTCATCACATATCTCCGTCATCTCCCTTGCCCAGCAATCTCCACCACCCATAACACCATCCCATCCAGCCCCAACTTCGCTCCTCCAATCTAAGTTCTCATTCCTTCTTGCCCATCCCATATTCTCTACCTCCACCCCCCAACCCGCCCCTCATCCCACCTCTCCCTCCTCTCCCGCCTGAGATAAGCCAACTTCTTCGCCTCCCGATAATTCCTAACCCACTCCGCCACCTCCCTCTCGCCCGCAACCTTATCATCATCCCCACCTCCCTCACCAGCGAGAAAACTCTCCTCCAACGCCCGGCACACCCCTTCCTGCTCGCTCACCCCCGCCGCCAACCTCTGATACAGACTCGCCGGCGCGAACGGCGCGAGCGCGGCGTCCATCTCCCCCTGCTTGGCGCGCCACTGCCGCTCCAGCGCGCGCGCCGAGAGCAGCTGGGCCGAGGTCGCCGCGCGGGCGGACACGACGTGCTTCTCTAGCTCGAGCAGGTGGGAAGCGAGGGCGACGTTTTCCGAGAGGGCGGTCTGGAGGGTTTGGTGGGAGGCGGAGAGGGATGAGTGGATTGTTTGGGGCGAGTGGACGAGGGCGTTGAGGAGTTGGGGGGATTGGAGGAGGGTCGCGAGGTCGGGTTTGGCTTTGTCTTGGAGGTACTTTGGTAGCCATTGCGGACCCGGGTCGGGGATGGGTTGGGGTTGGGGGATGATGCGGGAGGAGGAGGAGAGGATTGCGTTGTCGGATGAGGAAGGGGGGAGTTGGGGCGGTGGTCGGAGGGAGGGGGAGTTGGAGGCTGGCGTGCTGATGCGGCTTGGGTCGTTGCTGTCGTAAGGTTTGGGGGGTGGGACGGGGGGTGCTTGGTGGGGGGAGTACATTGCTGACTGCTTGTTTGTGGTGAGCTGGATCCGAGTGACGAGTGGACGGGGAAGTTCGAGGTTGTAGCCAAGGCTGGAGAAGGCTGAAGTCAAGTGAAGTTGAAGTTCGATGTTGAGGTTGTGGAAGCTGAACCACTCGTCATTGGCTTCCCCGTGGGGTTGTAAGTGGCTTCCCGGGTAGATACATAGAAGCTTTGTATTTGCATATCGGTCGATAAGGCCTAAGGCGGGGCGGGCAGCCGCGACACCTGTCCCCGGACTGTGAATAATTCCAGCGACATTGGACCCTTTTAAGTGAGATACAGTTGTTTAACTCAAAGGCACGCCGAGTTGTTGACGATTCCGCGCAGCGATGCCCTGCCGTTCTCGTCCAGGACTGTCCCGATGTCTGCCGCCCTTCCCAATGGCCGCTCACGAGCTGCATCATCGGCCAGCAAGCTCGGCAAAGGGGAGACTGCCACCATGAACACCACCACCCTGAACCTCAAATCAGCCACAACCCCCGAGTCACAACAAGATGACGACCCCTCCGCGCCCCTGCGCACCGCAACGTCCCTACCAGAGGTTCTCGCAGCACTCAACACCCTACATACCCGCGAAAGCGCCCTGACACACCAACTCGACACCCTCCTCTCCTCGCACAGCTCCCTCACCCGCTCCCTCGGCCGGCTCGACAATCTCCGCGCCACGCTAGGCTCGCAAGCAATAGCCGCCCGCACGATATCCAGCAGCATGCTCTCCGCCGCCTCCGAAACAGCCTCGGACCTCTCCGGCCGCGTCCGCCGCCTCGACCTCGAGAAGCAGCGCGTCCAAGACACCCTCGCCGTGGTGGAACAGGTCGCCGAGCTGAAAGCCTGCGTCGCCGGCGTGGTGGGCTCCATGGGCGCCCCGCAGGACTGGGAGGCTGCGGCCGGCTACGTGGCGCGGGCGGCAAAGGTGCCGGAACACATTGTCAAGGGCGGCTTTGCGGCTGCCGTTGTGCCCACTGTCGAGGTGCCGGATCCGCCGTGGGTTACGCTCGAGGAGGCGAGGGAGAGTCTCTGCATGCTGTTCCTCAGGGAATTCGAGAAGGCGGTGGATGAGAATGATGGGGCCAGGGTGACGAGGTTCTTCAAGCTGTTCCCGTTGATTGGACGCGGAGATGTTGGGCTGGATGTGTACGGACGATATGTCTGCCAGGGCGTCGCGAGCCAGGCGAGAGCTGTGCTTAGGGAGGGCAGCAATGCGGTTGGCCAACAGCAGAGCAAGAAGGATGGGTTCTTCTACGCCAATGCGTTGACGAAGCTGTTTGAGCATGTTGCTCGAATTGTTGACGGTCATGGAGGCCTGGTGGAAAGACACTACGGGCGAAAGATGGTCAAGGTCGTCGAGCGGTTACAGATGGAGGCCGATGTCCAAGGGGGCATAATATTGGATTCTTGGAGTGACGATAGGGGCGTGGATCGGACCTTGACAGACATCAAGAGCTACCCCTTTTCGTTCCTCGTCCAGAGCTTCCTACCACAACAGCGTGGGCTGGCTGGGACGTCGAGGGTCAACTCGCCTGCATTGGGCGCTCAGACGAACGATGCGCGGAATAGCGAAGATGAGGGTGTCAATATGAAGGAAGTTGATGGTCTGCTGAGTGAGATCGCGGTCATGCTGGGGAAGTGGTCTCTATACTCGCGGTTTCTGGCCGGCAAGTGCAAGGTAAGTTGACCACAGCTTGGAATTGATAAGCTATGGGAGACGTGCTAACTGTAATGTGACATGAAGGACCCAGAGACACCAGAAGACGCACCCCTCTCAGTACCAGAGGTGCTTACAAAATCCAACCTGCACAACAAGGTATCAGGCAAGCTAATATCGCCCTACAACACCATGACAACCTTCTTCTTCCGGCGCTCCGTCGAAAAGGCTTTTCAGCTCGACGAGTCACCGAGCGGCCTCTCCCTCAGCATGTCCAAACCTATCGGCAGCAACCCGCCCTTCATAATGTCCGCCGTCGACGATGTGATGTACATCGTCAACGCCGTCATCAAGCGGTCCCTCTCCACCGCCCAGCGCGACATCGTCGCCTCCGTCATACCCGCCATAGGCCGCGTCCTAGGCTCCGATTTCGTCGTCATGATCCAGCGCAAGATGCGCGACGAGTCCTACCCCAAACCCGCCGTGCAGGGCGGCTTCCCGCCAGAAGACAAGATCATCTCCTTCATCGTCCTGATCAACAGCCTCGACATGGCGAACGAGTACCTCGCCCGGATAGTATCGACCTACCTCGGCCCTTCCACCACCTCACACCACCACCAACAACAAAACGGCCACCACTCATCCCACGGCTTCTCCCCCCGGGACTCCTTCCCCTTCGACCACGACGCCGCCTTCGTCACCCAGCTCCTCCAAACCCTCAACACCTCCTTCACAGCAAAGACGACCGAACTCCTCAACTCGGGACTGCAAGTCCTCTACAACCAAGTCATCAAACCCCGCCTCCGCCCCGTCCTATCCGACACCTTCCGCGACGCGGACTACACCCTAACGGAAGAAGACATCTCCGACCTCCTCGCCCAAGCAGCCGGCGGCGGCGGCGACGCCTCCGACCACGAACATCTCGGCCCCTTACTAGACAACATCATCCCCGACCGAGATAACGACGACGACGACACGTCGAACTCCCCATCCCAGCTCAGCCGCGTGGCGTCGCGCTTCGAGCACGGCTGGGACGCGCTAATGAAGCCCATCGCCCGCCTCATGACGCCGCGCACCTACTCCTCCGTCCTGGACATAACGGCCTCGTACCTAGCCCGCGTCCTAGAGAAGAGGGCGTGGAGTTATGGCACCTCTTCCTCTAGTAACAACAACAGCAACAGCCAGAACGCTGGTGGTGGGGGTGGAGTGAGTCCCTACGGCGCGATAAGGATGGAGCGCGACTTCCTGGGCATCGTGTCGGTCGTGAGCAAGGGGGGCAACTACGCCGTCCGCGAGCCGTTCGCGAAGATGACGCAGATTCTGACGGTAGCTAATATGGAGGAAGAGGAGTGGGAGGAGATCAACAATGACGCCCGGGCGATTGGAGACGAAGAAGACGGGGGCATGGAGTGGGTGCTTAGTGAGGAGGAGAGGAGGAGGGCGAGGAATTTGGTTAGGAGCTGAGAGGGTGAGTGAATATGCCCGGAGTGGGAGTGGAAGTGGGAGTTAGAGAGGAGAGTCAGATATAGGGAGTATAGCGGCGTATAGACGTCAAAATGTTTTGTGCCTCGAAAGGAGCGTGTTTTTGCATGGCGAGTGTTGGGATTATACAGGTTTTACAGAAAAATCTACTTCCCTTTCATGAGACTTTGGCGGATGTCTCTTACCTCTAGACATGATTTGATGTCCTCTTGTGCTGTCTAACATAGACTGTCTAACATAGACTGTCTAACATAGACTGTCTAACATAGACTGTCTAACATAGACTGTCGATTATAACCATCTGCCGGCGTTGTGACACCGTCTCAGTATCGTGGTTGACGGAGCTCGCATTGATGTAGCAAGGGTTGAACGAGACGAGACGAAACCCCTCGTCTTGTGCTGCAGCTTCCAAGCCACCAAGGCTCAGCCTTCCTCTTGTCATCAGCGTCAGTCAGCTTCTGTTCAGACCTCGAACCTCGTCAATTGGCCTTTCCAAGAGGCTTTTGACGTCGCAAATCCTCGAGAAACAGACACGGGAAAGGTGGTTAATTGACATGATACGATGTCGATATCTAAACACAGCCCCGCCAGCGACGAGCATCTACAACGTTGCTGGGTGCAACAGTACTGCGGTCCTTGCTTGAACCAGGACAAGTGCAGCTGGTGTCCATTTGTATGTCCCTTTCCAGGCCCAATTTTTTCACACATCAAGTAGCAGAGACAACGGGTTTTAATTCATTGGATCTTCAATTGCTCAGCATTCGCATTTGTATATGTGAGGTAACTAATCAACTCTACAGACCCAAACCTGCGTCCCAAACACCTACGACATCCAGGCCCTCGCGCCCGCCTACGACGCAGACATCTGCCCCCACTGGGCCGAGCGGTGGGACATACGCACGCGGCCTCTGGGTTGCCAGGTGTCCACCATCACGAGCCTGACGTGCGTCATCTCCGTGCTCTCGACGCTGGCGTTCCTGCTGCTCAGCTGGCTGGCTATACGCGGGATCCAGCGGTTCGGCGACTTCAACAAGAAGTATCCGGCGTGGTGGAGGTTGTGGGACTATGAGTGGCCGGCGTGGGTGAGCCTGATCAATTGGGCTGCATCGACGGGGGACGATGGGTGGGACGGCGGGCAGAGGCAGCCTCTGCTTGGGACAGCGGGCGGTGTTCTTCAACCGCCGCCGATGCACCCAGCACCGGCACGCCCTGACGATGGGGGCTCTGGCAAGGATGACTCTGACATGGATGATGATGCTGCTGATGATGACGACGACGATGATACAGACTCCGACTCATCCTGAGCTCACGGGTGGGACAACAGCAACCTCGTCTCCCTCCTCAATCGTCCGGTCCTCATCGCTCTCGCCCTTGGGAACGTCGGCGTACTCGAGGTTGACCGTGACGAGACACGACTTCAGCACCTTCTCCGTCATGCCGGGGTACCTCTCCTCTAGCACACGGAAGAGCTGGCTTAGAGGGAGCGGGGCGGGCAGGGCCTCGTGGTCCTTCTTCGTAAAAGAGGAGGCCGTCGCGAAGTAGAGGATGTTGAAGTGCCCCTTGGGGGCTCTGGGTATACTGCTCATGGTGCAGGGTGGGACGGGAGGTAGTATCTAGGTGAAAACTTTGTTTCATTCTGTTAGCTTCGTGGTCTCTTGGTAGGAGGTGGAAGGTAAATGAAGAGTGAGGGAGTTGTTGTCTCAGAGATCTTGGTGATTGTAAACATCAATGTAGATTCAGGTAATACATGCTATTTTGATACATCATAACAACTTGAGGAGAGGGAAGAGAGCAGAGTAGGAGACATACCTTTTGGAGTTGGTTGGGTTGGAGAAGAGTGAGGAAAGCAGGAAGAGAGTTGAAAATCCAAGATGATTTTATAGCGCTCGAGGTTTTTGACTCCGCTGGGTTGCGTCACGTGCGCAGTTCGGTTCGTGAGAAAATTCGCAGGTTGGCAACGACTGCCTGCCCGACCGACTACTCGCATATTTGACATTCGTTCCTGCCTTGTCAGTGTCTTTTCGAACCTGTAAAGTTATAGTCCATCTGGTTCCCTATCCTCCCGAAGTGAAAAATGCCGGATGATCGCGCCGAGTGCACGCGCAATAGGAACGGCGGGCTGAGTGAGCAACTGTGCTGTATTTGGGAAAACCGCCTAATGACTCCTTAAGAAATCAACAAACTGCACGAAGCGCGCGCAGCCGTGGAAAATAATCCGTTATGATGCCGTTTCCCATTTTCCTGACGAGCATAGTGTTATTTCCCCCATGGTGTTCCCTTCAGTAAAAAGCGTCGCTCCAGTCACCACTCCAGAAGAAGTTTCCCTTTCCCTTCTACCGGTCCCAGCCAAAAACAACCGACTATCGGAGACGGCGGGCCTCGCGCTCGGACTCGAGGAGGCAGAGGATGTCGTCCTCACGGACTAGGAGATGTAGATGTTAGTTATGTGATTTGTTCGTGACGTCGTTGTAGTTCGGATCGGGGAATCGTGGCATACCGGGTCCCTTGACGTTGCGGATGATGGAACGGGTCTGGTCGTCCATGAACTCAACGCGAACCTGGGTAACACCACCGCGCGAGCCTGTTGTAGATCGTTAGCATTTCTATCTGCTGTTGTTTTTTCGTCCGGTGGACGTTTCGTTGCCCGCTTCTAGATCGTAGGAGCCGAAAACGTACCAGTGCGGCCCAGAACGCGGGTGACCTTCACAAGTTTGACGGGTTGCTTTGAGGCATCCATTTTGGCGGTCTGATCGGATAGGTCAGTTGTCTGGTGGAAGATGCGTGCGGTGGTGCTGGTGGTGTTTTCTTGCGGTTCGGCGGCGACGAGGTACTCACATTCAAGGGTTTGAGGGACGGTTGGATTGACTGGCCGGTAGTGGATTATCGTTAGAATTCTTGGGAATTTTGTTGTGGGAGCCCTTATCGGCCGGAGACGAAAGTCATTGGCTGCGCTTAGGTAAGTTTGGCCCCACATCAAGCGGTTTTACCTCCACCCCACTCCCGTCAAGCCATCAATGTCACAAGCCTCATGCATGCATCAATTCACTTGAGTTGTTCGTCAAGGTGCTTTCAGTGACTTTTAATTGATTTTCCTGCTCTCTGGGTATCATTAATACAGTAACACTACATCCCCTCATCAAGACAGCTTTGCAACCTTAGCCTCAAGCTCCTTCACCCAGCCCTCCACAACCTTCATGTTCCCACCCATAGCTGCCTCCCCTTGCTGCATAGCAGCCTCAACCTTCTCCAGACCCTCCCGCCGCTGGTTGATATCACCCGCCATATCCGTCTGTCTCTTGTCAATCCTCGCCAGCGTCTCGCTAGCCGTAGCCGCATCCGCGTGAATAGCCCGCAGCGACCGCAACCTGTCGAGCAACGGAGGTAGCAAGGGGGCCAGGTTCTCTATCGTCGGCAGCGTCCCGTACAGGGCGTTGATCTTGGCCGTCTGCTCCGACTCCTCTGCGTCCGGTCCCTCCTGCGGCGCAACACCGGTAGACGCCAGTGCCTCCTGGGCGGCCTTGGCGTTCTGGCGCGCCTTCTCTAGGTTCTCTGCCTCCTGCGTGAGCGTCCGTACTCGTCGCGTGATGGTGTCTAGTGAGGAGGTAGATGCGTCCGAGAGGGTGGAGATCTGCTTCTGCAGCGTCTCGAGCGTAGGTAGCACGGCTCGCGGTAGGCCGTTCGCGTCGAGCTCCGGGAAGGCGGAGGATCCTATGCCCAGGGACTTCTCCAGTAGGACCAGGCGGCGGTCGAAGTCCGCTGCCTTTGCCAGGGCATGTGTCTGCTCGTATGAGGGTGCGTATGTGACGGTGTACGTTGCCGTGTCTCCCGTAGCAAGCTCGCGGTCCTCCTGTGTGGCGGTCTGCCGTGGTGGTTTGAAGCCGGCCGCTCCATTCGCAGGCCCAGACTTTAAGCCCTCTGACTCTTTCGAAATCTCGCTCAGGGCTTCGCTTAGTGATGCAAAGTCGCCCTCGTGGACTGCTGCCTCTGAGGATGACTGCTGTGCTGCCGCCTTCTGCTTGGCGTACTGTTCCTTCGCCTCCTCGACCTCACGCCGCAGCCGAGACAGTTTCCGCTCGAGGTTAGTCCCGTCATCCTCGTCGCTGAGCTCGCCATACTCCTCTGTTCCGTCCTCGAGGATGCGTTGCCGCCGGCTAGATGCTTTGTACGACTTCCGTTTGCTGTTCAGCCGGTCCGAGAAGTCGACGTCTTGGGCATCAATACTGGCAGGCATGAACCGTGCCCGCGCTTGGTCTATATGTAGTCGTGTTCGTGAAACGCCTATGCCATCGTCGTCGTCGTTGTTGTCGGACTCGTTGTCGGAGGGGGACTGCACCGTAGTGCCCTAGAGGGTATGAGCTTCGCCGGACGACAAGACATAAGCTGAGTTCCTTACCGGGTGCGTCGAGTTATCGTCTGTCAGCTCGGGAGTCTCGTAGATATCTGGTGCCGAGTCCTGTACTGCTGTGAGCAAGTCTGCTACGCGCCTAAAGGGGACGGCAATGATTGTCGCGGTCTAGCCATGATGAACGTACCAGATCCGGCAGAGCGGCATATTTGCGATTCAGCGCCATTCCCAACAACTCCTCTATCAAGGCCCCGACGATACGAGAACGCAAATGCAAGAGGATCAGACGGCTGTCCGGTTGGCGGCGCTGATGTGGAAAGTCAACATTGAAAGATGCACCCCCAAACCGCCAAGGCGTAGGTAATAAAGGAGGGACGGTAAGTGGTTGGTTAAGATGAAGCTTCGATCTGCAGTCGGTGTGCTACGGGACCGAAGATAAGCCAGCGGATAATTGCATAAATATCAAGGAGCAACTTCATCGATTGCCGACAACACTCCTGGAGGCAAGCAACTTCCGCGCCGTGCAGGTGAGTATCTGGGATCTTGTCCAATGTCGCTGATGCAATATTTGTTTAATGTTCTGCAAAACTGCCTAATGTAAACGCCCGGGGGATCTCAAAATAACGCCTTAAAGCAATGCATCGATAACCGTCATCCAGAGCAGACCAGCCCGCGAAGGAGACTGCCTCTCCGGTGACTCCAAAAGAGCCTGAAGGATGGTTCATAACAAGCTCCATGCCCTAATAATCAAATTCAACTTCCCCCATGCAAACGGAGTATCCTCCGCCATCAGTAGCGTAACTGATATGGAAAACTTAAACGCCCATGCCCCAAAAACGCCTGCACCCTGTTGCAGTATGCTCACGGGAGTAACAACCCGTCCAAGGCGCTTGGCCTAAACATTATTATCGTGATAATAGAAGTCGATATCTTTCGGCTTGAGGCGGTTGCTCTTGACGAAGGCTGCGTCGCCTTCGGGCCTCTCGTTCTTGGTGTTGCCCGTCAACATGCTCTGGAGGCTCATGCAGATGCTCTCCACGTTTTGGACGGGGCTCCATCCTTGAGATCCGAGCAGGTCGAGACATATTATGCCGTTGGAATATATGTGGGGGTGCATGGGGATCGGGCGGTTGTCTTGCTTGACGAAGGTGACTTCCGGGGGTTCTGAAAGGGGAGACGTTAGCTTTGAGCAAACGGGCTCGGGGTGAAGATAGAGACGGGGGGGGGGGCAAACGTACCGATGGGATAGTTATCGCCAAACTTGAACTTCAGCCGGTATGTCTGGCCGAAGTAGAGGGGATTGTTTGGGTCCAGAACCTGTATGTCGAGGAACCACACGTCAAGTTTGTCGAGAGTGTCGGATGAGACGAGCGTGATGCCTGGCGGCAGGCCGTTGTGGATCTACACGCGCCGGGATCAGTCTTGAATCAAACAGCCAGGAGGTAGGAGACCTGTGATTGATGATGATGGCTTACCTTTTGCAGCTCCTTGGCCAAACGCTTCTGTGCGAAACCCATATTGACGGGTCGTGTGTGAAACTAATAGTAAAGACGAGAGCCCTTGAGGCTGAAGATGCGGCTGTACCGGGAACTTGGGGATGGCGGGGTTCGCGATGACGATCGTTGATTGTGGGGGAATTCAAATGTGGGGTTGTCCGCCTTGTGAAAGTCTTGAAGATGCTTGTTCTGAGTATGGGATAGTGGGATAGATCCGACAGTTCCTTGGTTGAGGATGTAGATCTGGCGGTTTTATAGTGGTGGATTTGAGAGCAGAAGTGAAGTTGGATACCAGGAGGACGGAGTTGGGGAAGGTTGATCGGCCGAAGACACGGTTTACCTTGAATCACTACCTACCACAGTAAGTTTGGGCAAGTGCAAGGCACGTAATTGGGGGCCTGAAAGTCACAGCTCACAACCGTCGCATCAGTTGGAGCGGAGTTCAGTCCGTCAGAATGCAGGAAGGCGTAGAGCTAGATGCAGCTTTCCTTTTTAAAAGATCCAGAGTTCCATGTTGCAATATGACCTGCAGCTGAGGCGGGAAGAGCGCCTTCTGCCTGACGGCCATTGGCTCCCTCGCTTCTTGGAGGACATAGGCGAGAGATCCATTCAAGTGTTACTCACAACTGAATCTACCTTGCCTCAAGGTCGAAGGCAACACAGACGAGACATATTGAAGACTCCTGCACTGCCAACAAAATCTGTTCTAGACTTAGAATAAGTGTTCTCAGGTCGGCGCTTGTTGCTAGTTTCCTAACTGCTAGTGAAAGCATGACACTCACGCAAAGGGACCATGTGCTTCCAATGAAGCACCCACTGGCTACTTTGGTTCCGCGTCATGATGGTGTAAAGTGAAGAAATGCGGCAATGAATCGCGATATTCCAGTTCTGGGGTTTTCGCACCTTTTATTCATTCGGTACGAATGAACGAAGGAGCGAAGTTGCGAGTTAACGAGGCCTCTGCTGTGCTCTGCCTTGGCAATGCGGCGGTGTTTTGACTGCCTGTGGCTGAATCGATGAGATCCAGGGGTAACAAGGCGGAGGAAGGTCAGGTACCTGGCATCACATCTATCTTGTACTATCAGACGGCACTGAGGTTGTGCAAAAGGATGAGGTATAGTCAACGCCAGTCTTCAACTTAGTTGATGTACAGGCAGGAGCATGAACATGGACTATTCAAGGCGAAGAACCCTTTTGGTTTGAAGATCATGCATGTTAGTACAGAACTTTAAGGATGACCCAAGTACTCCCCATTCATTGAATCGTCCACTCGTTCGTCCTGTACCGCACTAACACCAATATTCGACTGTCCAGGTAAGTGGAGTTTGGTCCCTGGCAGCGACGACCCCTCGTGCCCCTCCTTCCATGAAGCGGAGAGGGCTGAGCTCGTTCTCACCCCTCTCACGAGCTTCAGCCCAGCCGCAATTGCTAACTTGCTAGGTCGATCGCGAGGCTTCCTTCGAGTCTAAGTTTGTTGCGCTCTCTCCACCTTTCCTCACAGCCTACTTTACCTGAGAGCTGTCACACCACTCCTGCTCTCCGAACTTAAACTTTTAAGACAACACTTGCCTCTCAAATATCGGACCCTGAGCTCTGTCGCAAGCTGCAGTTGTGGAACACTTAAACTATAACCTCCTCCTTCCTTCTCGGAACCACACATCAAACCTCAGAGCTCAACCCGTCTTTCAGCCCAATTACGCCTAGCAGACCGTCCTCATTTGCTGTCATACTGCGCTTTCTCCCACAATTTGGACCTGACAACGCTTCTCGTAAGGCTGCTCGTCCATTCGTACCCCTATCTTATCAGCCCAGACAGCTCGGCCTCCTTCTGCCATACCTCCTCCTTCAGCTGTCAGCTCTTGGCTCTCAGCCGTTGCCTCTTTCCTCCCTCCACGTCACCCAGGTGTATAAACCGCCTTTGACACCTCCCTGTGTGTGAAGAGTTATCGTTCGGCCTTACTCTGGGCAGGCCCTTTCCGCCCGACTTCCTTCGTCCAGTGTCTTCCTTTGTCTCCATACCCAACAGCTCGACAAGATGAGCTGTAAGTGCTCCTCTCTCTCCTCTTCTGGATGATCCACGCACCACAATACATATTCTCTTTATTCCTTACAATCGTTACGGTATACATTATGTGGCATCTGCTAACCACAGGTCGGTTGCCGCGAACAGTCTCCAACATGCTGAACCGCCTCCATGGCCAACCCGACAGCTATGACAAGAAGTACGCCTCTGCCACGATGATCAAACCACTCTGTCCAACCCGACTAACCAAGAGGTTGCAGGTCACGATACCGATTCGGCAGGACGCTAGGCGCGGGCACCTATGGCATCGTCAGGGAGGCCGATGGCCCAACGGGGCAGGTCGCTATCAAGATCATCCTAAAGAAGAATGTCAAGGGAAACGAGCGGATGGTACTAGATGAGCTGGACATGCTGCAGCGCCTGAAGCACCCCCATATCGTCAAGTTCGTGGATTGGTTCGAGTCCAGGGTATGGCTACCTCGAGCACTGTATTCTCGCGCGGCCAGCGGTACTAACACTGCGGTAGGACAAGTACTACATCGTCACAGAGCTGGCCACAGGTGGAGAACTGTTCGATCGCATTTGCGACCAGGGGAGGTTTACCGAGAAGGATGCGTCACAGACTATCAAGCAGGTGCTCGAAGCAGTCGACTACTTGCACCGGAACAACGTCGTCCACAGAGGTTCGTACATGATAAGTTCAAGGGCACATGTAAATGCGACTGACACTCCGGGCAGATCTCAAGCCAGAGAACCTTCTATACCGTACGCGGGCATCGGAGTCTGACCTTGTCCTCGCCGACTTCGGCATCGCGAAGATGCTCGACAGCAAGGACGACGTTTTGACGACGATGGCTGGGTCCTTCGGATATGCGGCGCCGGAAGTCATGCTGAAGCAGGGACACGGCAAGGCGGTCGATATGTGGTCTATGGGCGTCATCACGTACACCTTGCTATGCGGCTATTCGCCTTTTCGCTCCGAGACCCTACAGGAACTCATCGACGAGTGCAGCTCAGCCGAAGTCGTCTTCCACAAGCAGTACTGGAAGGACGTCAGCGACGATGCCAAGGACTTCATCAAAGGGTTGCTGCAACCTAAGCCAGAGAGGCGGTGGACCAGTGAGGTAGGTTACCCCAGCCACGCAAAACATAGAGCAAGAACCAAGCTGACATTCCCGCAGCAAGCACTATCCCACCCGTGGCTGAGCGGCGAGAACGCCACCGACCACAACCTGCTGCCCGAGATCAAGCAGTATATGGCCAAGGCCCGCCTGCGCCGCGGCATCGAGCGCGTCAAGCTCGCCAACCGCATCGAGGCGCTCAAGATGCAGGAGGACGACCCCGAGAACACGGACATGCCCTCCGACTCCAAGGCCGCCGCCGAGAACTCGCACAGGACTTTCTACGGCACCACCGACAACCCGCGCCCCAGTGCGAGCGGCAGCAGCCCAAGCAAAGCAGCACCTGCAGGGGAGAAGCGTACGCTGTCCAAGGCGGTCAAGGGCGCGATATTCCGGGAGGTGGTGCTCGCTAAGGTGCGGGAGATGAAGCAGCAGGAGCAGGCGCTCAAGGTCACTGAGGACGCGGAGAAGGAGGCCAAGAGGAAGAGTTTCACCGGTTAAGCATTCGTTTCCTTTTTGTTGGATGGGTCTGGTCTTGGGGAATGCAAGACGTGGCTGGCCATGTTGGACTTGACGGCTCAGCGTCGATCTGGAAGTGAACAGGCAGCGAAGTGCGGCACGAGGAAGGCTGTTGGTGTGTTTAGCATGGGATTTTGCGACAGCTCCTTTTTCTTTTCTTGCTTTCATTGAGGGAGCATACCACTCTATTTAAGATATCAGCAACTTCAAAACGGGATTCGGTCGGTACATGCCTTTTCCTTTGGGGTCAATGTCTCGTTGGCTTGTGCCCTCGTATTCCTGCTCCGGCTGCCATGCCGTCTTGTTGCACACGTGTATGCCCTTCGACCTCGACCTCTCACACCTTGTGATTTCATATATGCCTCCTTTCAATGCCAACACAACGTCACGCCCTAGCATCCAGTCCCTCTGTCGTACCTCGGCCATGCACACAGCCTCAGCCTATGCACTTACACAATATAGCCACGACTCAAGCAAGACATTCTGGAGCCCGCCGGAGAAGAAACACGCTACAGAAACACCAACAAACAAACAAACAGAGCGCGCCTATGGATCAATTGATAGCCAGGGATCCCCAGTGTCCCCCGGTACACTCGGGCGTCAAGTTACAAGTTCCTCTTCCAGCCCTTCCAGCCAGTCCAGCTCTTGTGGTCCTGCAATCTCTGCTCCGCGTTTTCCACAACAGATGTGTCTCCACGATTTCAAAGTCCCACCGGTTCCCACATGCGCGTAAAAAAAGATCAGACGTGTTTCGTGTTTCGAATGTGGGTTCTTCTTCCTCTGCTGGGTTGATCCCGAGCAAACGATAGATACAAGGTTGTTGGAGGAGGAAGCAATAGAAAGGTGGGTGAACGCGCTGCTTCGACAATCCGGGATCCCATGTGCTCGCGTCGAACGTGCGGTACAATAAGGAAAGGATTTTTTTCCCGTGCGACGCGACGGGATCGGACTGGGAGCGCCCTTGACGAAAGAAACTATGGGGATGGATAACGTACATACTGTGATAAATTGTGGTGAGACGAAGTGTCTTGAATCGAGATGGGGATGGATGGGCTTCAGCTTAGGTTGAGAGGGGATGGATGAACTTGTGAGAGATAGAGGATAGGATTTCAGAAGTGTAGTCTGATTGTGCTAGTAGTATAGCTGATGAAGTAGACTATGTACAGGTTTTCATGGAAATTACATCTCCATAATCTTCGCCGTTTTTATCCCGTGAACCAAGTTACACATACAGAGAGAGACCGAGCCGCCTCAAGTCCAGTGAACCAAAACACCAGTATGTGTACATGGGGAATCATCCTCTCTTCCTCTTTCTTTTTTGCCTTTGCCCAAGACACCGTTGTCCATCCTGTTCCAATCAGACCTCCAGTTACTCCAGTAGTAGTACAGCACACCCCATTCCCGGTCCTATAGAACAAAAACATTAGGCGTAAGCGTACATCATGCGTGCGTTCCCATTCCGTATACCCAAGTAGTACAAGTAGTCTTCATCCCGTTCCCGCCCCTTTCTCCTACTGAGCCTGTAACCTTTCCGGCTCAAGCTCAGCCAGCACCTCCCTAGCAAGCTCCTTGTACCGCCTCCCGTCGAACCGCTTCCTCGCCCAGCCGTTTCTTCTGAGGCGCTCGATCCGCGCCTGCTTCTCCGCAGCCCTCGCGTCGGCGCCGGCCTTGTCAAATGTAGTCGTCGGGCTGGCAGCCGGACTACTCGGTCGGCTCGACCCGATGTCGGCCGCCTGCACGAGCTGCGCGCCGAGGTTGTGCGAGTGGCGCGCCAGCTGCTGCCGCAGGTGCGCGAGGGTCTGGTTGTACTTGTGCACGGACCGCTCGACGCGGAAGAAGTCCGGGTCTATCTGGAGGTCGTCTGGCTGCGGTGTCAAAGGGGGTGGTATTGGGCGCAGGCGCAAGCGCAGGGCGGATTTGGAAGGTAAGGGAGGCGCGGGGAGGTCGTGCAGGCTGGCGCCGGCGAGGAAGTACTCGCCGTCGAAGCCTAAGGTGGGAGAATCCGGGCGGACGATGATAACTTGTTCAGAAGAAGGAAAACGAAAGTTGGCCGCCGCTTCGCGCTCCTCGCGCTCCTGCTCGGCGAGTTCCTTCGCGCAGAGCGGGAGGGAGAAGGAGACCTTCTTTACGCGCTTCTTGTTGCCGCTCACGGTACATGGGCGGACGAATGGGCGGACGAATGGGCGGAAGGAGGGTTGGGACCGCCCGGGAGGAGGAGGGGTGCAGGGGGGCTCGGTCCCGTCGAGGGAGTACAGGGACGGGGAGGGGGAGTGGGTGGCGCTGCTCGTGCCGTCGGCCGTCCAGGTGCTGAGGGAGGCGGTGCTGACGGAGGAGAGGGAGTTGATCGAGTCCGAGGGGGAGTGCAAGCTAGAAGAACAGCCGGAGCGGGAGGAGGAGACGGAGTTGGAGCGGGTTTTGATGGCGACGGAGTCCTCGGCTGCTTGGATGAGGCAGGTCGCGCGGTCGTAGTGGTTGCGCGCCTGTTGCAGGAGGGCGGCGCGGTAGGGGGAGGTCAGGGGTAGGGGGCGGGTGCACATCTCCATGGATGCGGCGGCGTAGAAGTGCAGGTAGATGAGGTAGGCGGGCTCGACCTGCGAGGGGTCCTTGAGGTTGTCGAGGATCTCGGCGCAGCGGGCTGAGCAGGCGCGGTAGCGCTTGTTCAGGTGCTGCTGCTTCACTTCGGTGATGGCCTGCTTCCATTCTGCGGGCGTGGAGGGGATGGATGGTAAGGTTGCCGGTAGGTCTGCGGGCGGGAGCAGCGAGTACCGCTTTGGTTGGTTGGGTCTCCGTGTCGGCACGGCGCCTGTGCTTGCGCTGCGTAGGTGGCTCTGCTCGAAGTTTATCCTGATAGGGCTTGGGCACGGGATTTGGCTGTGCTGGAATCTTGTCCTGGTCGGACTTGGGCATGGGCTTTGCCTCTGGTTGAAGTCCGTCCTGATGGGGCTGGGACATGGGCTCGAACGTTTCGGCGGCTCTGATGGCCTAAGCATCAATGGTATTAGGCCAGGCATGGTTAATGGTTGTGTGAGGTTAGAGGTCCGAAGTCCGAAGTCGAAAGAGTGAAGTCCAGTTCGTTGGTATGACCGGCACCACGTGAGTGTGCTCGGTAGTGTCCGAAGTTAGAAACTCGTCGTCCTATGTGATACCGCCTCAAGCGGTGCTCTCCATCAGCATGCACGATGCCGTCCTCTGGTGGCCGATGATCTTCACCAAAATTCCTCAGTTGGAACTCGCTAAGACTCCTGAGGGTGTTGTCGTTGAGCAGGGACTCCCGAAGTTGGATGGGAGGACGGGTAGTAGAGACCCTTTTCTTCGTCTGACGGAGGACTTTCCAGAAGATACACAAGGGACCCCGAAACAAATCCTTCTGGAATGGAGGACGGAAGGTATAAGTGGTCGATATGATCGCCGACGCTGTGACGATGAGGCTGGGTTTCGTGGAGCGACCCGGGGAGCGAAGCTCTGGGTCAGGAGTAGCTGACGGTATTAAGATATTAGGCTGTTGGCCTCTCTTGGTGGCCGCAAGACTCAGATTTGCGAGACAAAACGTCCGCAGCTTGGTAACTCGAGGGCTTTGCTCCGGCAATATGATTGGCAAAACACGGGCCGGGTGATGTGAGTTTTCTTGAGACACTGGAAGCACAGGGAGACACAGATCCTGAGCCGGGAAACGACAATGAGCGTAATGGCTTAGGGGACACAGGGCAGACACAGCTGGAAGCTGAGTTGCGGGTGGCTAAGCTCTGACGTAGACCGTACGACGTTGCTAGATAGAAAAGAGGTAGGGAGGAATTGTATAAGAAGAGGGATGCCGAATTGGGTCAAGGAGAGTGTAACAAGGCGGTGTTATGCCGTTAGGTAAAGACTGGCTCCTCGAGGGATAGATCTCTAAGTCCGCAGTACGTAGGGAGGAGACACTCCACTAAGACAAGATCGTCCAAAGTAAAGACAGTGAGAGAGTGAGCGACAGGATGCAAAGGAGGGATGAAAGAGAGAGAGAGAGAGAGAAAAGAAACAAAGTTTCACGAGAACACCCAACTTGAAGGATGGGGAGAGAGGTCGGTTTTCTCGATCCCGTGCAGTCTGACCGTCAACTTTCCTTGTGCCCCTTTCCGCCATTCAAGTGCCCAGCAGGTCGTGCAGACACGAGTTGAGGCGCTTGCCCAACTAGATCCATGGCTATCAGCCATTATCAGCGTGTTTTTCCCTCCTGCAAGCAAGGCCCTTGCCCTCGCGCATGTCGACACCGCGTACGTGGGCCAAACTCGTTGCTTTGGGTCCAATTTTGTCCTGTCAATGCAGTCCGTGAGAGGTGACGGATGAGAAAGTTGTGGGTTGTGGACGTTGTGGAGAGGCGCCAGAGCCACCGTCGAGCAAACTATTGCCTGCGCGGTACGTACCGAGATTAAGCTGATGAGGGCCGTGAGGGCCAAAACCCACAACAGGGGGTCTTGGGGGCAAGCAAACCCCCTGTCCCGCTATGGCGCGCTTCTGTTTACCCCTGCAGAAGATCGTTCTAGCGAGGCCGTTGAGAGCGAAATCGCTGGAAACCAGCCCTCCGAGAGGGGCATTTTCCATGTGTGTCTTGACTCTGAACGGTCAGTCGTGAAACAAACATCTCGAGCTGACGCACAGGTAAAGTCATTAGTACGTCCATCTGCGAAGCCCGAGTCACTGTTGCACGGACATGACCAGCTGACGTCCGTGTGGCACCTGCTGTACGCCCTCGAGGATGTACAAGAAGGCAGATTCTGCTCGTCACCCGGCTCCCTCCCACGTTGCGACTCTCCATGATCTCTCCGGAGGAAGGAGTCGCATGGCGATCGCATCTAAATCCTAGAATTGCGTTCCGAGGACACCGCAATTGTGGCTCGCGATACGCCGCAATGATGAAAACGACTGGAAATAAGTGAGCCGCAATCAAAGAAGCCTCAATGTTTCATGCGACAACTCCTGGGAGCGGACTCGCTGCATGACGGATGCAATGCCACTCTACGGCACGCCGCTCATCGTTATCACGGACCTCACCCGAACCTCAGTACGACCCAGGGGACAGGGCAATTGTTATACCCCTCCCCGACCTATTTGCGGTCTCTCGATACTCGAGCTTGACAAAGGGCGGCAATTACTGCGGTCCGTTAGCTGTTGCCAGTCGCTGTGCAGTTGTCATTCATCAAAAAGATGAGTTTGTCCTGCGTTTGCCTCGAGTTAAATCTCGCTTGGCCCTGGATTGACGTCAATATCAAGCCGCAGAGAGACAATCTGCCTTCGACACATTGTCGAATGTCGAGAGATGTTCAGTCGCACTCCGTCGCAATCCCCAGTCCCTCAGCAGGTCATAGCGGCGTCCCAGCGTGAACTTCATCTAGTCGACCCATCGTGCTTATAGGGTAGCCCACATCGTATAAACTTGGATGTCGATGCTGATTATCATGGCTCTCTCGCTGGAGCTCTTCGGCATCTGACGGCGGGCTCGTCTTTGTGTGACGTCCAGGCTTCCTGTTCGACTATAACTTGACAGAATGCGTCCTCCAAGAAGATGTTCTGACATGCTCAGCATCCGTCTGACGGGCGCTGAGTGTGAGAACGACAGGGGGCAGGCGGATGTTTCGAGCGCACCGTCATACCGGCGACTCAGTAGCACGCTGCCGGCTCCGGTATCAGTTCATGAGACATTGGTTGACATCTTAGACTTCTGCCATGAGGCCCGACATGGCCATTGAATGCCGTCATAGAGTCCCTGGCCGCGAGACAACTGTTCTTCCGGATCACTATACCGGCGGTTCGCAGGCCACCTTCACCTCGAAGTTGGACTCAGACATGTCAGAATGAGACAAGACAACGGCGCAACGCGACTCCGACGTCAAGCGTTTGGTCCGACGAGTATGCTCAGTGGCATCCTCAGGGACCTGGTGACATGCAACCAGGAGCTCCTCACAACGACTTCCTCGAGTGAAAGGCGTAGATGACCATCCGACAGCGTCTGTTGCTCGCCAGTTGTCTGCATTGTCTGGCAGGAAACTTTAGAGGGTTTTCGGAGCAATCGATCTTGCGAAGAGAGGAGACGGCTCGCAGTTTGGGCCCCAGCACTTGGCTGATCTGGCATCTGCTCTCAAGAATTCAGTTGAGATGAATCTGGGCAAGCACATAGTAATCGTGATTCTGACGTATGCGATTCGACCAGTGATCCACACGATCTGATTCACTGCGATGAACGTTAATCGGGATTGAAGAGGAAGGTACAGCCCGTAATCCCATGTCCCAAAACACCATATATTCCAATGGGTAAACGAGCTGCCCCCTTTTCTTGTTGTTCTTGTCTTTCTCTCTTTTTCCATCACAATCAGGCTTCTGCCCAGTCCTGCGGATTTCCGACGACATTCTGGACACGTTTGTGCCTGATGGGTTGCCTGGCCAAAACTGTGCCGTTTGCTGTTTCCGCGCGTCCCCCAGGCATCAATCCACCATGTCGTTTACCGCAATTTGTCGTGGGTTTAGGGGTCATCTCTCCTTTGAGTAAACGAGTTGGTGGATCGAGATGAGGCAGACATGAGGCAGACGTTGACAGACACCAATCAGGCTTCTGTGAGTCACACCGGCAGTGGGCCAAGGAGACTTAAATTCGACGTCGCGGAGAACAACATGTCGGCTCAGATGCGCAATGCGACAGAATGCGACAGGACTTCACCACCACAGGTTGTAGCGGAGCCGGGAGGAATGAGCACCCCGAGCTGACCCCGTTCTTCCAACGGTCCTCCAACTTCATAGGCACAGCCAGGACCCACCTGATTGCGAGAACATCGATGCACCAACTGCTGCTATCTGGTGGGCGCAGGCTCCCCCGCAGTGTCAAGATGGCATCTGTTAGCGAGATCTAGGACTCGCCAAGTGCCTGGGTACATCGAGACCCTCGTTTACTGTATTGGGCCAAGCCGTGGTTCCAGGATTTCATGGTACCGCTAGAAAGTACGTGACGGCTTGAACTGTGGTGGCCTGAAGTGACAACGTTCTTTTCTTCCCCTTTCTCAAGCCTTCATTCGTGTTTATAAGTTCAAGACTTCCAGGACTACCTTAACTTATCCAGTGATGGCGGGTTGAGACGATAATACCGTCCCTTCACGTCTCCTGGTTTCTCCATACGCTCATTCATCCGACTTCGATTCTGATATCTGTATTCTCTACCCCAATACAACTTGACGGCGGCAGCAAGTCGCCTCCCGCTTCCGCTGCTTCCATACAGTATTTCGACCTTTTACTTCAAACCTGGATGACACTTGGGACATTATAGCCAGCTATTGCTATGGAGGTCAATCCTGAAAAGACGGCCGCCGAGGAACTCCAGCAGGCCAAAGGACTTGGCCCAAACAGCGCCGGCACCGCTTCGACTACCAAGGATGATGGAGACAAGGCTATCGAGGTCAAGGCGAGGCCTGAGAGAACGGCAACCTTCAAAGACTACCTGAGGGTCTTTACCTATGCGAACAAGTTCGACTTCTCTTTGATGGCGGCCGGCGCCATTGCCAGCATAGGCGCCGGTGTGACCCTGCCCCTGATGAATGTTGTCTTCGGCAAGCTTGTTGGCAACTTCTCCGACTTCGCGAACCCGACCGTGGCTCCGGATCTGACCGAATTTCGGAAGGACCTTAACAAGCAGGCTCTCTACATCTTTGCCCTCTTCATTGCGCGGTTCGGCCTGAACTACATCAACAAGTTCTGCTTCCGTATGATCGGAATCCGGATGTCGGCCGGCATCCGGTTGCACTATCTGCAGTCCCTGTTCGGTCAGACCATCCATGTGCTCGACTCGATGCCCTCTGGAACGGCTGCCAGTACCATAACCACAACGGCCAACACCCTGCAGCTCGGTATTTCCGAGAAGCTGGGCACCTTTATCGAATTCACCGCCACCATCATCGCAGCCATCATCATCGCCTTCATATACAGCTGGAGACTCACCCTCGTCACAGCTTCCGTGATACTCTTCATCGCCCTCGTCCTCGGCATCCTCCTCCCTTTCATCATCAAGGGGATGTCCAAGGTCACCAGAGCCGATTCAAAGGCGAACTCCATCGCCACGGAAGCATTCAGTGGCATTCGCATGATCACATCTTGCGGCGCTGAAGCTCGGGTCGCTAGTCGATACTCGGAATGGGTGCTCAAGGCGAAGCAGCATGGGCGGAATCTGTCGCCGCTTGTCTCCACGCAGTTCGGCGCCATCTTCTTCTCCATTTACGCCATGTTTGCTCTCGCATTCTGGTATGGCACCAAATCCTACGCTGAGGGGCGTCTCAGCAGCATTGGAGACATCATCATCGTTCTTATGTCGGTCATGATGATGGTCATGTCGCTTGAGCGCACCTCTACACCGCTTATCGCTGTGTCCAAGGCTACGGTCGCCGCCGCCGAGTTCTTCACCATCATTGATGCGCCTCGTCCATCGAATGGCAAGCTGCAGGACCCAGATGTCAGTGCTCACGATGACATCGTCTTCACTGATGTCACATTTGCCTATCCCAGTCGTCCCTCAAAGAAGGTTCTTGACGGTCTAAATCTTCGCATCGAGGCCAACAAGAACACAGCCATTGTTGGGCCTAGCGGTTCAGGAAAGAGCACTATCGTCGGACTCATTGAAGGATGGTACACGCTGCATGACCAATTCGTCATTGCCAAGGCCAAGGAGAAGAAGAAGGACAAGAAGAAGAAGAAGAAGGAGAAGGATGAAGAGACTGACGAGGAGGATGAGGAAGAGGTTCTCCCCGACAGCATCGAGGAAGCCGGCCCTGCAGTCAAACTCGGAGGCACCATTGCCACCTGCGGTCACGCCTTGGAGGACATTGATATCAAGTGGTGGAGGTCGCAGATTGGTCTGGTACAGCAAGAGCCGTTCCTGTTCAACGACTCGATCTTCAAAAACGTGTCGTCTGGTCTCATTGGCACCGACTTGGAGAACGCGTCAGAAGAGGAGAAGAGAAAACTCGTCAAGATCGCCTGTACCGAGTCCTTTGCGGACGAGTTCATCGACAGACTGCCGGACGGATACGACACCCAAGTCGGCGATCAGGGAACCAAGCTCAGCGGAGGACAGAGACAGAGAATTGCCATTGCCCGCAGCATCATTGCCAAGCCGAAGATCCTGATCCTGGACGAAGCCACGTCAGCCATCGACGTCCGGGGTGAGCGCATCGTCCAACAGGCACTCGAGAGGGCATCCATGGGCCGCACGACCATCACAATTGCGCATCGCCTGTCGACCATCAAAAACGCAGACAAGATTGTGGTGCTCCAGAACGGCAAGGTTGCGGAAGAAGGTACGCACGACAGCTTGCTCACGAATCCTGACGGAGTGTACTACGGTCTGGTCTATGCCCAGAAGTTGTCGCTCGGTGACGACACGGACGATGGGGAGAAGTTGCACGAAGAAGACATTGGCGACATGCTCGAACGCGAGAAGAGCGCTGCTAGGTCAGAGGCTGCCGACGAGACGAAGAAGCAACCGCTGTGGAAGGATCGGAATATTTTCAACGGCTTCGGGCTGCTGCTCAGTGAACAGAGGGACAAAATCCCGCTCTATATCATTGCGATCTTGGGTGCGGCTGGTGCTGCTGCTGCGGTGCCCATTCAGGCTTGGTTGTTTGCCAAGGTACGTTGTTCCCGACGGAGAGTTGTCGTCATGTGAAGCTAACGATATCTGATCTAGATCATCAATGTGTTCGCCCTCCAAGGGCAGGCATTTATTGACGCGGGCGAGTTCTGGTCGCAGTGGTGGGCCGTGCTGGCTGCCGGAGTTGGAGCCAGCTACTTCACGACCACCCTTGCCGCCACATTCTGCGAGCATACCGTAGCAGCCACGTACCGACAGCAAAACTTCGAGTCTCTCCTGTTCCAGAAGACTTCTTTCTTCGACCAGGATGAGAACTCTACTGGCCAGCTCACAGCCAGACTCTCGAGCGACGCCAACTCCCTCAAGGAAATGCTCGGAGTCAATATGATGATGATGTTGGTCGGTATGTTCACCCTCGTCGGAGCGCTCGCCATCTCTTTCGCCTACGGCTGGAAGCTCGCTCTGGTTGCCCTGTGTGTCACCATCCCGCTTGGTGTCGCGTCGGGCTACTTCCGCATCAAGTACGAACTCCAGTTTAACGCCATGAACGAGGCCGTCTTCATGGAGAGCTCCAAGTTTGCCGCCGAATCCATCGGTGCGTTCAGGACCGTCAGCTCGCTCGTGATGGAGGACAGCATCATCCACAGGTACCAGGACCTGCTCGACGGTCACGTCACAAAGGCCTACAAGAAGGCACGCTGGACGACAGTCATCTTCGCTCTGTCGGACAGTGTGAGCTTGGGCTGCCAGGCTCTCGTATTCTGGTACGGCGGTCAGCTCCTCATGTCAGGAGAATACAGCGTCACCGCCTTCTTCGTGACCTACATGGCTGTGATCAACGGCGCCGAATCGGCCGGCACATGGCTCAGCTTCGGCCCCAACGCCGCCCAGGCCTCAGCCGCCGCCAACCGCATCCTCAGCATCCGCGACACCAAGCACAGCGACACCATCACCGCCGACGAGCAGGTGCCCGAAACAGAAGGCGGAGTCAAGATCGAGTTCCGGGACATCCACTTCAAGTACCCCACGCGCGACATCTCCATCTTCAAGGGTCTCAACCTCACCATCGAGAAGGGCCAGTTCGCCGCCCTTGTCGGCGCTTCTGGTTCGGGCAAGACGTCCATCGTCAGTCTGCTCGAGCGGTTCTACGACGTCGGCAAGGGTAACATCCTCTTCAACGGCAAGGATATCCAGCAGATCAACGTGTACGAGTACCGCAAGCTCTTGTCGCTCGTGGCGCAGGAGCCGAGCTTGTTCCAGGGCACCATCAGGGACAATATTCTGCTTGGAGTCGACCCTGCCACCGTCACCGAGGAGCAGCTTCACCAGGTTTGCAGAGACGCCAATATCCATGAGTTCATTGTTTCTCTGCCGGATGGGTACAACACGAACATCGGCAATAAGGGCGTCAGCTTGAGCGGTGGGCAGAAGCAGAGGGTTTCGATTGCTCGAGCTTTGATCAGGAATCCCCGTGTCCTCCTTTTGGATGAGGCGACTAGCTCGCTCGATTCGGGTAAGATACCACTGCTGACATGAACTGGAGTTGATTATATACTAACCTTATCACGCAACAGAAAGCGAAAAGCTCGTCCAGGCCGCCTTCGAACGCGTCGCTAAGGGCCGCACGACCGTCGCCGTGGCGCATCGTCTCGCCACGATCCAAAACGCTGACATCATCTACGTCCTTGGAGAAGGCAAGGTGCTCGAGAGCGGGAGTCACTCTGAGCTCCTTAAGCAGAGGGGCGTGTATTATCATATGGTAAGTTGCCGTCTACTCGTCCTCCCATCTTTTGCCATCAGGGCGAAGCTAACGGTAGTCGACAGTGTCACAACCAAGCGCTCGACAGGTAGCCCTATCCAGGTAGCCCTATTGGCGTTATTCCTTCCTTGTATATTCGCACCGTACCTAATAAACTCGCTTCGACCGGACGACGTTGGAGGCAGGACGTCTCTTGAGCAACTGGCTTTTCGTTTATTGCTGAGTTTCATCTCCACGTCATCTTTGCATGGTTAGCATATTGTAAGCCCGTTGGCAAGATACCCTACTCTGATTTAGAGTGTACATAGCAAACCCATCTTTTTATATCTTCAATAAAATAGTGTATCTATCTCTCCGTACGTGTCATCTTCATCATCGTGAAATCCGCTCTATGTGTTCTGAAAAGGGACTATCGCGTGCTCGTCTATAACCTCACACCCCAACTCCTCTAACTCGGATTTGCATCCCATCCAGCCGCCGCTCTATCTCCCTCTCCCCATAGCCCTACATCCCAGCCCTCTCAAGCCCCCGCCGTCTTCCCCCAAAACTCCTCCAAAACCTCCATAACAGCGTCAACATTCGTCATGGGGAAATCATGGCCCCCCTCCACAACCCTCCACATCACCCTATCCTCCCCGCCCATGATCTCCAGCCCATCCTCCCTGTAACCCCTTTCATCCACGACCGTGTCCTTCTTCCCAAACACAACCGCGACCGGCACCCCCGTGGCCGCGAGCCTCGCGTACGCCGCGTGCTGGCCCATGAGCGGCGCGTCCCGCAGGCTCGCCATGAAGGCCGGTATAAAGCCCGCGTGGTGCCGGACCATCCACTGCACGTACTTGAGAACCTTGACCTCCAACCTGGTACTCGGCTCCAGGTCTTTCCTCCCTTCGTCGTCATCCGCTGCCTCGGCCAGCGCGGCGTCCACCGGCCCTTTTGTGCTGGTGTTGTTGTTGTTGTTGTTGTTGTCTTCGCTACCACTACCGAGTAACATTTCCTCCTCCGCATTCCCCGGCCGCTTTTTTGACCCCTCGCCCCCCTTGACACCGCTAGCAATAGGCCTCTCCAACCTCCGTCTCGTCAACGCGCCCAGCACACGGCCCGGTACCATGCCACTCCTGTACACGAAATTCGCCAACCTCCCGAACTTCTCGGGGCGTATCATCCCCGCGGGCGCGAGCAAGGCCAGACTCTCCACCATCCCCGGAAAGCTAGCGACGAAATGCGTCGCTATCCCCCCGCCCATGGAGTACCCCACCACTTTGACTCTGGCGTCCTTCCCCGTCCAGGATAACGGGGACGACGCAAGTGCAATAAGAGTCTGCGACACGTACAGTCTTGCATCATGCGACAGGTCGGACGGCGCGTCGGAAAACCCCCGGCCGAAGAGGTCGAAGAGCATCACCCTGTAGCCACCCCCCGTGCCGACGAGCCGGTGGGCGATGTGCGTCAGGGTCTGGCAGGAGGTGGATATGCCGTGCAGGAGGAGTACTTTTTGTCCCGTTTCGGGTCCGAACTCGTAGACGCGGACGGAGCCGTACTGTTATCGGGTCAGAAAACAACACATGTCCGAAATGAGGGAAACAGTGGGCAGACATACTGGCGTCTCGACATCGCGCGCTCCCGGGAAGGTGTCGGGTTTGTACTCTAGAGCGTCCACTTCGGTGGGTGTGAGGGAGGGGATCACGGTGTGTAAGGGGGATTTGAGGGTTTGCGGGTGGCGGGGGTAGAGGGATAGGCGGAGGAGGGCGAGGAGGGAGAGGGTGGCTGCTGCTGTTGAAGCTATTATTGTGGCGGGGTGGAAGCAGCCATCTGAGGAGGGAGAAGGGGAGGAGGCCATTGTCTGTTTCTTTTGTTCTGCGAGACTGATGTTGATGGTTGATGTTGAGGTGCTGAAGATAACAATGAGGATGAAGTTGCGTATCTGCGTCAGCTTATCCGGCAGGATTCGGCTTTTATATATCTCCTCAGGTTCCTTCACATTGAACTAAGCACAAATCCTGACAATAGGCCTCCGATGTTGGCAAGGACAATGAAGGCGATGAATCCAGTCCGTCAGTTTGGGCCGTGATCTCTTTGAGGTGAAGTGTGACGCGACCGCTTGATGTCGCAAATCAGCCCTGCAGATGGCTGTGTGAAGCCCACGTGGCGGCCACTATGTGATTGGGAGAATTATTGAACACCAACAATTCTTAACGCAAGGCATCTCTACGTCAAGGTCAGTTTGATTCATGTCTCATAGTCTCTCTCTCACTCACTAGTTCAAGGAATCCAGAACGAATAATACAGGATGCTATCGAAACGCGTCGTGCCTCAAAAGCAACCTACCCTATAGGTCGACCTTCACTCAATCAACTTCCCCGAAGTACCCAATTCCAACCCCAACTCCCCAGCAACAATGGCCGCTCCCTTCTCACCAATCAAGAACGCCGTGTTATTCGTATTCCCGCCAACATTCTCCGGCGGGATACTCAAATCCACAACCTTCAGCCCCTTGATCCCATAGACATTGAGATCCTTATCGACAACCCCCATCTCCTCCCTAGGCGCCAACATGCACGTCCCCAGCGAGTGCCAAGTAGTCCCCACCGTCCTGCGCAAGAACTCCTCGATAGCCTCGTCGTCCTCGGCCGTGTACTCAATATTCTCGACCTCCCTCCGGGACCGGCTGTGCTCGAAGAGCGGCCCGTCGTAGTCTCGCGCGGCAGCGGCCGATCCGGCGGGGAAGGACGGGTGCGTGGCCGCCAGCTCGCCGCGGTAGAAGCTCGTTCGACGCGTGATCTCGCGGTTGGTCTTGTACGCCCAGACGAGGGGCGGCACGTCGACTCTGTCCTTGAGGAAGCCCGTCTCGAAGTCGAGACGGTCGGACACGTCCGAGCCCGTGATGTGGACGTGCCCCCTGGAGCGCGGGTAGAGGAGGATGTTGCCGCAGGTGAAGTACTGTGCTCCGGGCTGGTAGGCGGTTGCGTCGGTGTAGACGAACCTGTGGTGGTGTGACTTGTTAGTACCTGATGCTATCAATAGCATGCAGAGAAAGGGCGATGTCGACAAGGGGACTCACCCAGCCATAGTACCGCAAAACATCATCGGCCTATTCGGCTCGTCTTTGAAATGGTCCTCCCAGTACGCCTTGAACTCGGGCCCCATCCTCTCGACATCCTCCTCGCTCGGGCGCAGCTTCGAACCATAGTCGATACCATTCGTCCTCAGCATCGGATTCTTCTCCGCAATCGCCTGCTCAACATCCCTCTGGCCAGTGTAAAACAGATCCATCGTCTCCTCCGGACTGAAGTTGGTCTTGTACACACTCGTACTAAAAGGGTGGTCCTGGTACGCGAATCCCACGCCCGGCAGGTCCTTCACCACCTCGACACCGGCACGCTTCAGTACCTCGGCGCTACCCACGCCCGACCTCTCCAGTATCGGAGCCGACCCCAGCCCGCCGGCAGACAAGACGACCAACTTCCTCGCCTTCAACGCCGTCTTTGCCCCCGGCCCGCCAGCACCGGGTAGGACAACGGAAAACTTCCCGTTCGGCGTGACCTCCACGCCCACAGCGCGCTTCTGCTCACCCTCCCCCTCGCCGCCCTCGATGATAACCCTCACGACATGCGTCTCAGTCAGCACATGCAAGTTGGGGTGCTTCCCGTCCCGCAGCAAGGGGTGGATGTACCCCTTCGCGGCGGTGGACCGGTAGCCGTCCGGGGTGACGGTGCGCAGCCACTTTTGCACGCCGTTGCTGTCCCGCAGGTTCTGGAGGTCGTCGTACTCGCGCCAACCCGCGGCCTCGGCGGCGGCGCCGTAGTCGTCCATCATCTTCGCGTGGCGGTAGCCGCCGTCCGAGACGTGGATGGGGCCCGAGTGCCCGTGGTCTGAGGGGAGGCCTGGGCCGTGGTAGGTTTCGATCTGTGTGTAAGGTAGTGATGGTGTCAGATGGTGTCAGTCGGTATCTATCAGAGACTAGTGATCCAATTCTTGGGGGGTGGGGGGTGCGAAGTGCACATGCCTTATCCAGATACGGCCGCAGTTCCTTGGTAGACCATCCCGGCGTCTTCCACGAGTCGTAGTCGACGCGTTGTGCTCGTGTATATCTGTTTGTTCCCCCTAACGTTAACCAAGAACGAACAACCAACTACCCCCTTACCTTCTATGCTAAGAGAAGAGAAAGAGCTGGGTAAGGTAAACTGACAATCCCATATTAACCGCCGACCCGCCCCCCAACGACCCGCCGGCGGGGACGACGACCTCCCGACCGGCCAGGTACTCCTCCCGGTTGGCCTTGTAGAAGTTGGCTGTCAGCGTTTGCGGGTTGAGGTTGTACGTCACGAAGCCCATGTGGTTCACGGTCGGCAGGCCGTACGTGTCGCGGCCCCCCTCGATCAGGAGGACGGAGAGGGACGGATCCGCGGCCGAGAGTCGTCCGGCTAGGGTACAGCCTGCTGTGCCGCCTGGTTTTGGGGTTTGGTGTTAGTGTTCCGTATAGACAGGGGGGTTCAGTAGGAAGAGGCTGGCTGGTGGTTGGTTTACCTCCGGCGATGATGATGTCTACTTCATGGGGACTGTCTGAGATGGTGTTGTAGAGAGGCATGGTGGGACTCTGAAGATAAACAAGATACGGTTGCAGGATGACCAAGTGTCAAAGCCGTTGAAGGTCGTCGAGTCGGTGGTTTTCTTTCTCTGGCGGCTTGCTCAGATTTGTCTGGATCCTCCATCTTTTATACAAGCCCATCGCTCTCCGGTCATCTGGACCTTCATTCCCCAAGCCATCGCCTTCGAGGATTCCTCTCGTCAACAGGAAGCGGCAGAGGGGTGCTCGCAAATAGTTCGTTAGGGCGTCTCAGTTCGCCTGAGCTCTTCGGTGCTAGCAACCGAGTACGGAGGTGCATGTTCGACCGACCGCATCCAGGTATCAGTCATCTCCATCATTCCACTATAAGGCGAGCACCAGAGACCACGGTCAGCCATCAGTCATGGGCTGATGGGCTGAACTCGTCTAGTTGGACTCGATGGGTATCAGTAGTTGTTCCTCGATACTTATAGCCCGTCGAAGACAGCTCGGACTTTGTCACCTACAACGTCCTGAATTTGGCTACATTGACGATGTAGCAGGCAGCATATAGCAGTCGTCATGTCAGCAACCTTTCCCTCTGTAGTACGTCGTACGCATAGTTCAAACTCCGAGTATTGTCCCATACGATAATAAGGTGCTTAGAAGGGCACACAATAACCTTAGCTTTGACGAGAGTCAGACCCGTCGTATATCATCGGGAACCGGAAAGGAGCCCCTGAACGGAGGATACGCCTTCCTCCGCCGGCAGTGGAATGAATGCTGTCGGCAATGATTGGGATAAAGCCTATCGCCGAAAAAGCACCAGTAAACCCAGCACAGCCTTATGCGCATCACACGTGGCGGCCAGGGCGAGTGGTTGGTGACGACGACAGTGAGTCAGCGCTACTATTTCAGCTCTCGCCAATAACTCATGACAGTGCCAACAATGGCTTCATTCGGACTCCAATCAAAACTATGAAATCCTAGATCAGACACGAATTGTACAGCAGCAGGGGTATAATGTAAAAACAGGTCCTCCGCCCAGACGCCTTTGATCGAAAGAACGAAACTCCAAATATCACACATCCCATTTTCCCACCGTCTCCATATCTCACCCGAGCCCAACCGCCCAAGCAGCATTACCAAGCTGCTTAAGCAAGTGAATGATGTTATCACTAATAGGCGGCAGCCCCTCCTGGCCGTCGATAAAATTAGCCCTCAATATCTCCTGCGCCACCTCCATGCAGCTCTTGGGGTCCGTGACCAAGCTTTCGGACACGGGCGCCGAGGTATCCAGACTCTGCGGGCCGCAGATGGCCGCGCGCCCGTGGCCGAAGCCGACGAACCGCTGTGCCGCCGCCGAGTCCTCGCCGTCGAGGTACACCGTCTCGTAGTTCATCATGGCCGGCAAGGAATTGCGATGCGTTGCCTTGGTGACGACCCCGTGCGCCCAGAGGCAGAGCGCGGCGTGGTGCACGGCGATGGCGTAGAAGTCCTTCAGGTGGCCGGTGGGGAAGAGCTTCGCCTGTCGGAGGATCTGCCCGGTGTGCCAGAGGGCTTGGCGGGCTTCGGCGCTGTCGGACCATTTCTGGAGGGTCGGGTAGATCCTGCGCGCCTGGTCGTCGCCTTCCTTGCCGGCGAAGAGTTGTAGGTCGTCTAGGGACACGTGCAAATTGAGTTGCAGGAGGTGGAGGACCAGGCCCTCCTGTGCGGAGAGGGCGTCGCGCCACTCTGAAACGACGAGCTGGAAATTCTGGAGCATTTGACACAGCTCCTGATGTCGTGAGCTGAGTAGGAGATTCGCAGTGCTTGAGTAGCTGGGCGTCTCTGCGTTGACTCTGAAGACGGAGTTCATCTGTCGGTATTCCCAGATCAGTGCCCAAAAGCCGTGGAGGTACACCGAGATGGTAAATTGCATGTCGAGCTTCCGGTGGTTGTCGGTTAGAAGCTTGATGTCACGGAGGAGGTCTCCTAGTGACGGTGCCCGTTTGCCCTCTCCGGCACCGGCTTCGAGGTATCGTTGTTTGAACTCCTCTGCTGTCTTTGCGAACCAGAGCTCCTTTGAACACGGCAATGGCAGTGTCAGTTCGGCGTACGACATGGACAAGTTATTGAACTGCGTCATTGACACTTGAGCGTCCCGCAGGTAGGCGTGGTAGACGAGTCTAGATGCTTGTTAGCCAATGCCCTGGCCATACTGAATAGAGATACGGACCTCTTCCACGCCTCAAGCTCGCTCCACTTCTTCCACTTCTCTTCCAATACCTTGCCCTCGTCTGTAGGCTCTATCACCAGTTGTGGATAGTGAGATCGCTGGAATTTTCCTCGGTACCTCATCATCTGTTACGAGTTAGTCAGGAGCGGTATTGAGCTGTCGACTTGTCACGACCTACCGCAATTGGTATGTTGAGATCTGAGTCGAAGATTAGCTTTTGATGCTCGGGACATAATCCGTGGGTATGGTGCTTACGGCACTCTGCAATCTCCATTTTCCGCCTGTTGCCGCTCCAGAGCCCGACGTCCTGGACCATCATAAGAGCTTGAACGAGACTTATGTCTGCAATTGTCTTGTTGTTCTCCTCAAACTACACTCCATTTGTTAATATGATTCTGCAGCCGAGCGAAGAGTCTTGCTGATGCAAAACTGAGACTGAACACTTACTCTGCTGGGAACGGTTATGCCTAGGAGCCATTGTAAGTACCTATACAACATCAATGGGATGAACGTTGGTAAACTTACGAACTGCCTCCTGGAGGGCAAATCCAAAGCGCCGGAGGGTAGGAACTGGCGCAAGAACAGCGCCAGCAGACGCCGCCATTGCCAGCCACTCCGGCCATTGTGTATTAAGCGAAAAAGTCGGATAGTGGATGAATGATGACACCTGGCACATGTGAGAGGCGAGGAAGATGTGAACCCATGAGTCCATGACCTCTGCCGATGGGAACGATGACGCTACCCGAGACATCATGTTGTCGTTGCGGCAGGTGCTCAACACAATTGCTAGGATCTTGTCTCGGCTGGCGGGATGCAGGGTTTCCTCGATAACATGGTCTTGCCGCACCTGTCGACTGTGTAGTCGGGCCGCACCGGCGTCGCGAGAGTGCAACGGCAAGTTGCCCTGCTCGTTAAATCCGGTGTCTGTTTTCTCGGGGTTGAAACGCCAAGGGGACTTGGTCCATATCTGTACCAGCCGTTGCCGCATTTTGTCCATGTCTGGAGGTGGTTCTTGGGTTTTGCTGGTTTGGAGTGCTGCGTTCGGATCATGGCCAAACATGTTACCGTCGATGTTCCAATGATCCAAAAGACCAAAGTCAATGTCGTTGAGCTCCAAATTGGCATCGTCGCAGAAGTCCAGCACGGCTAGTCCTTGAGCTTCCGCGTATCGGTGCTGATCGCCGAGTGACTGCTCATACAGCACATCACGTAAGAAGTCGGAGAAGGGAAGTTTGGCCACGTCGAGCATAGCGTGAGGTGGGTATGGTTGCTGAAAGTTGTCGGAGCTGCTGTGGTCCATCATCGTGTCGGGTGTCAGTAACTGCGGTTCATCTCTTAACGACTGATTGTTCGTCAGAGACGGAGTTTGGGCGACGAGTTGTGAATTGACCTGGGCATGGTATGCAGGCGGTGGCGCTCCAAGCGGCAGTTGAGAAGTCGAATACCCCGTGTCCGGGCTTGCGTGCTCTTGAAGGTGCCCCTGAGGAGACTGAAGTTCGGAGGTACGAGCTGTTGCAGAGAGATGGAGCAGGTGCATTGCTGCGTCTTCTGACGAGCCATACTCGCAGTTCAAGCCCCTATTCTTACATCGAGTGCATCTGGACCCTGCATTAGCGCCAGGTTGAACTCGCAAGCGGCCATCGAACTCACGGTTTCGTCTCCTCACACTTGACTCGTGCCTTGGCGCAAGCCTGGCAAGCATGAGCAACGCGACCCGCGCCTGGGGAGGAACTGATGCGTCTGCGCTTGGTACCATTGTCGTCCGAGTGATTCGTACGGTGCCTCTTGAGGAGGTCTGCACGAGAGAAGGCTTTGGAGCAAACCTAAGAGCAAAAATGCGTAAGCCACCAGACCAACGTCAATATGGTATAGGGGTGAAATTACATCACACTGAAAGCGCTTTCCGAGAGTATGAGTTGCGATATGTCTCTATTGCTTGCGTGTTAGTTATCTCATATATATGAGGGATATGAGGTACAAATGTATCTCACGACAATGGTGAGTTCGTACCTGTAGATGCTCTGGACGCGAGTAGCGTTCTATGAGGAGTTAACATCATTGCTGGTAATCAGGAGGGCAGGCATCACGTACTCAGGCAGTCGGCACATTGGTACAGGGACTGCGTCGTCGAATGACTACGGGGGCCTTGAGAGGCAGCGGCCGGCGAGCCGGTGCTGATTGGAATGGTCAAAGGAGGGGAGGCAGCCATCGGGGCCAGGGGGGCTCTGATCGATGGGGGCGGTCCGAATGGTACCTGGGCTCCGAGTGAGGGCGTTGCCGGGGTGAAGACGGAGTGAGTGGCATCGGTATGATGGATAAGATTTGCTAGCGGGCTCGCCATGGTGCGTTCGGTGGTCGAACACCAGGCTTACTCCAGGGTCTCGGTAAGGAGGGCGACAGTCCGGAACGGCAGTGAGAGACAACGGCCGGGGGTTTGCGGCGACGAAGTAGTTCAAGGTGGCTTGTGCTCCCGGATTGGATACGCATGCGCGTCCAATGATGCTGGTTGGATCTCAATTACCGTCCAATGTTGGTTGAGGCTCTGCCAATGCGGTCACTAGCGTCTCGTGATCTGCATCCAGTGCATTGGCAGATCTGTTAGGGCATGAGTTTCGGATAGTGGGAGGATGTCCGGAAGGTGGTTCAGACGATGGAGTTGCACGATGGGGAGTTCTGGCTTGGGATGACTGATCTCAGTGGACAACCTTCTTGAATGTCCCGAGAATTGGGAACTGGGCAAAGCTTCACTTAAACAAGGCTAGCGTGAGAGCTGAAGTTCGCCAAGACATGGAAAAGCCGTCCCACAATATACCTGTCCGAGGAAAGAGCCGTAGAGACGGGGTTGCCGATATATGGACGGAGACTTCGAACTGCCAATTGACGCGACGTAAGGAAAGAACAACTCGTTAAAACTGAAGACCTTTTCTACCTAATCCAATGAATTTCAGAGTTTCAGTTCCTCGAAGCTGCTCAACAATGGTCCGACTATTCCAAGGTTCTCCTAAAGCTTTTGACGCGCTATTTGTGTGATGCTGAAAATTGTTTCGGAGCGGCTAGAATTTCCATGCAGTCTTACCACATCCGGTGCTAGATTCGCGTCCAAGCGACAAAGGACGCGTAACGCTCAATTTCACCCTTCGCCCTCCCTCCAGTTCTGATCTCAGTTCTAATTTCAGTTTTTCGTGCTTTCTGAGACCGGAGTTATGTTCGAAACCGTTACTTATGATACGGATGAGAGCGTCGTATGCGTATGCGCCTGCATGGCCAGTATCCAGGGAATTCATCAGCATCAACACGGCACAATTGTCTGCACCGGGAAGTTCCCGCGAGGCTTCTCTGGGCCAACATATGCACATCGAATTGTCGGTTGGCAGCCGGAATTGTTGACTTGCATACCCAATGGTGTCGACGTCGAAAGTAGGGTCTTCTAAACGAACTAGAACTGCAGTATCGATCAGTTATCACGATGTGATACTGTGGTACAGTACAACGACATCCTTGACCGATGGTGACCTCTTCAGTGCCATGGTTTCTCTGTCAGCACCTTGAAGTTGCCGTCCCCTTGGCCAAGACCGGGGGTCTGATTAGCTGTCAGTTCCAATCTCCCAGCCAAGACCGCATCTCTTGCTGGACAATATCAAGGCCAAGAGCCCTCATGAATGACCGTCATCGGACACTGCCATCTCGACACGCCGGGGCAAGAGAATATTAGTTCTCTCCACGAGCTCCGGCATTCTTATCTGTCCCCCAGTATCCTCTGATGTGCAACGGTTTAGCTTCTTTGCATGCAGCTACACCTTGGTGTTAGTCTCAAGTCAACTTCATATTCTCGACGCCGAGCCGTCCTTGCGAGCCGCGCCCCCGGAATGACACTTCAGTCCCTGCACCCCATATTCACGATCCGGGGAATCAGATCTGCGGGGTAGAACGATACAGGAAGCTTCCTTGACACAATCGCGAGTCTTCATCCTCTCACGAGCCTCAGAGGCGAAGTTCATCCCCGGAAAGTGGGCGTTCAACCCACCATTCCGCCTTAGTGTCCACCCGTCCCCAGGTTTACCCCATAGTCACGCCTGGCCTACTCCAGGCTTGGCCGTCCCGGAAGCCAAGCTATCCACAGAATCCAGCGAAAAGGCTTTGCGCGCTGGGGCCGGTCCCCTTCTTGTTGGTTGTAAACAGCATCACTGACTGTGAGGCAAGACGAGGCTAGACAGACAAGTCACCCGGGAAGGGGGGCCGCATGTCGAAGGGTTGTATCGACAGCCGGCAAGGGTGCGGACTACTCGACAAGCATACCAGCAGTACTACCACGGTATTGGCGTTCGTTTCAACTCTACTGCATAACACCCTGGTCGTGTTATCTCCAAACTGCCATAATAGGCCCACGACTCTCCCCTTTTGAGTCGTTGGGTGTTCCGGATATCCTCCAGCAACCTGGTCATATCTCTCGATAAGGTTCGAGTGATACGACTCTATCGTCCTCAGCAAGTCACACATCGCCCGTACCTGGACAACTTCATCATTCACTGTTGGAGGTCCACCGATACACAACATCATCATGGCCGACGTTGAAGCCGTTGCTCCGCCACTGAAGGTCGACCAGGAGGATGAGGGTGTCGAGGTCCTGCGCAAGAGGACCTTGGGCAACGTCCGCCTTCGCCACCTCCATACGAACGAGATCATCCTGATCCCTACTCCGTCCAAGGATCCGAATGATCCCTTGAACTGGCAAGCATATGTCCCGTTCTTTGCGCGGCCGAGCTACCATTCTAACATAGCCTCACAGGCCACAATGGTACAAGTGGTACATTGCTACAGGTAAGCACCGAACTGACTTCCCTATTGGACTGGATGTATTGGATACCTTGGGCATCAGACACTAACGCTTCTTGAATAGTCATCTGTCTCGCCATGATGATGTGCAATTTCCTCGCCGCCGGACCGAGCATCGTGATCGTCCGAACCACCATGAGCTTTTTCCCCGGCGCCAACCCGGCAACCGACCCGGCATTCTTCACCACCGCGATCGGCAAGGTCTCGTACTTCTTCACCTCTGCCGCGCTCTTGCAAGGCGTGGGCAACTTCTTCTGGGTTCCTGTCGCCAACAAGTTCGGGCGTCGTCCAACCTACGTGCTCAGTTATGTCATCTACACAGTAAGACGCGAGCATACTTTGCGTTATTCAATGAGGCATACTGACGGAAATCTAACCAGGCCTGTGCCATCTGGCTCATCTTCGACCACTCCTTCAACGGCTTCCTTGCCGGCCGTATCCTCATGGGCTTCGGTGCTGGAGCAGCTGAAACCATTGGTAAGAAGAACATCCAACATTCCTTGCAACCCAAAGCTCGTTTGCTGACAAGCCCCTTTCCAGCACCCGTTACTATCGCCGACATCTTCTTCCTCCACGAGCGCGGCACAGTCATGGCCCTGTACACGGCCTTCCTGTCCGTGGGCGTTGGCTTCGGCATGATTATCTGCGGTCTGATCACCATCGACCACGACTGGCGGGTGATCTACCAAGTAGCCTCCGCCATGATCGGCTTCGTCCTGCTCCTCGCCTTCTTCACCTTCCCCGAGACGGCCTACATCCGCGAACGCCAGCCCCTGGTCGACGACGGCCACCGCCAGCCGTCTTCGGCGGGCGAGAAGTCCGACGTCGTGGCCACCAGCGACGTTGAACACTCTCCCGAGCCGATCCCGCCTAAAGAGTCCTACCTCTCCTCGCTGAAGATCTTCCACCGCACCCTGACGGACGAGAGCTTCCTCAAGCTCGTGCTGCGACCTCTGGGTCTTATCTGCCTGCCGCCTGTGCTGTGGGCTGCGCTGGTTGAGTCTGTTACCATCGGTTTCCTGGTCGCCGTGACCTCCAATGTCGACGTGGCCTTCCAGGCCGCCTATGGTTTCGAGTCGTGGCAGGTCGGCCTCTGCTTCATCTCCGCCTGTATCGGGTCAATTCTCGGCATTCCCGCCGGCGGCCACCTGGGAGACATGACGGCAGATTGGTTTACAAAGCGGAATGGCGGTATCCGAGATCCGGAGATGCGCCTGCCTGCCATGATCCCTTGTCTTATCACCACACCCTTGGCGCTTATTCTCTACGGTGTCGGTATCGAGCACAAGTTGCACTGGATTTGCCCTACCATCGGGCTTGGACTCCGTAAGTTCTACCCGCGCCTACTGGACCGGCAGTCGGGACCTCTCACTAACTCTTCTGCGCAGTGAACTTCTCCATCGTCCAGGGCACCAACATCTGCCTCGTCTACGTGATCGACGCCTACCGCCCCGTGGCGGGTGAGGTAACGCTAGCTGTCATGGGATTCAAGTCCATGTTCGGTTTCCTCCTGTCCTTCTACACCAATACTTGGGTCGCCAAGTCGGGTTATCAAGAGGCGTATGGCATTATGGCCGCCATCTCGGCCTTCATCATTCTCTTGTTCGTGCCGCTCTTCATTTGGGGCAAGCAGATCCGCCATGTCACCTGGTCGTGGCCTGTTATTTCTTATATTCACTGGGACGACGATCGCGAGGTTGGCGAGTAAGGAACTTTTGGATCAGAATTGTAATATGTAGTATGGTGGAGTCTATGTCAGAGGGATGGATGCTCGCGGCCTGAATCTTTGGTTGATAATGTCCAGGTCGGTCATAGTCGAGAAATCAAGTTGTTCCCGTTTCCATCACTGCCCATTCATTCACCTTGACCTCCACCGCACCACCCGGCCCGACAACCATTCACTCACTTCACTTTCACCACCCAAGACCCACCCCAACCCAACACCGCCAGCCAGCCCTTCATAAGTAAAATTACGTCTCGTCTCGTTCATCTCCGCCTAGTGGCGCAGTGGTCCTTTCGATCAAAAGACGGGTAAACTGCACACCACTTCTCAGAAACGGCTCCAACCGCCACTTCCTGAGGGGGGGGCCGGGGTTCGAATCCACCTCGCAGCTCGTGTTCTCGGTGTTTTTAAGATTCGAACTCACAATTCAGGTTGGATCACACAGCCGCAAAGCAAATACCCTTAACCGGAAACGGGGGCGCGCAGTAGCTGCCAGGCGGACAATGTGGTAAATATGGCAGGCTGGGCGTATAATACGGTAGGTTAGGTAGGTAGAACAGCTAACAATAGGGTTTCTTTTTTAAAAAATTTTTTGGGATTCGAGAATCAAGCTTTTTGAACGCCCTCAATCTACAAGGCCATGCCGCCATCTATCACTGCGTTGGTGCCCGTCACGCTTCTGCTTCGAGCGAAGCAGAGGACCTGCTCGGCGACATCCTTTCGGTTGAGATTAGCTTGATGTCATGCCAGTGTTGGAGCAGAAGGTCACTAACCTCAACAGTTGCCAGACGCTTTAGTCTGGTGCGCTCCTTGTTTGCTTCTATCTTCTCCGGTCCGAACTGGAGGCCCCATTCCTGCCTCGTTTTAGCAAGGGACATACATAGCTGGTGAAGCCCGTGGACAACTTACCGTCAGCATCAGTCCGGGAGCAACGCTGTTCACTCTTATCTTCGGGGCTGCTGCTATCGCCAAACCCTTGACGAGGTGAATCTGAGCCGCCTTGGTGACGGCATATGCCTGCAATTCTCTCCATTAGCAATGACTCCAGTACCCTTCCACTGACACTCCCAACAGGGCAGTACACTGACCATCGAACTACCACTAAACTTGACTCCTGCCAACGACGCCGTGGTGATGAAAGCACCCTCCGTCTCCTCAAGATACTTCTTGGCAGCATGCATAAGCCAGAGATGCGACTTGACGTTCATGTTAAAACAGCGATCCCAGTCGTCCTCCTCGACGTTGTCGTCAAGGTCGTTGATATCCCTGATCTTCGTCCATCCGCCATTGGAGAAGACGATGTCCAGCCGTCCCATGGCGGCTACCGACTCCTCGACCAGTCGGCGGACGTCGTCCCTCTTGGACAGGTCCGCTTGCACAGCATGGAAGTCGGTCCTGCTGTCGCTGTCGCTGCTGGGAAGACTAGATATCGAGCGCAGTTCTTCCACCAGACTGTTGGCCCGGTCGGTGTTGCCGGCGTAGTTGACCACTACCCTGATGCCGCTCCGCGCAAACAGCCGCGCAGTTGTTGCGCCGAGACCGGCCGTGCCGGCGGTTATGAGGGCTACGAGAGGGGTTGACATGGTGTTTACGTCGTTTGTGGAAGTGTTGTGTTCAAGTGTTGAGGCCACTTGCTTGCTCGTCGTGCCGACTATCTGGACCACGGCGTCGGATGGCCCGACGCGATGTCGGCCGGTCCTACACGGAGCTCTGGGAGCTTACCTGAGCAACTAGACGTCTAGACTAGCTCCGCACTACGGGGCCCCAAGATGGCATCGCACGCGGTCCGCCGGCGACGGGTCTGCTGTCCGCCAACATATGCCGGGTGAGCTGGATATTGGCAATATACACTGCGGCAAGAACACCGGACACATCTCCATCACCGCACAGCATGCCGACTTCAAGCACCATACCCTTCATGATATCGACCAGAATGGTAGTAAACTTCATCACGGGGTCCACCCCGCTAAAATACAGTGGCTGCCGGCGCTAAGGCAGTTCAACCGTAGCTCCTTTCGGGAGCATCTCCCCCACCTCCCGACACTGCACACGCCCTTCATTCTCCAGAATCTCTAGCGCACCGGACGCCTCCTCCACTTTCTTCCTCGCCTCCATCACCATCGGGGCTACTGGCATGCCTACCTTACAACAGATAGAGATCCAGTGGTTCGCATGTATGGGCGATACTATGCATGCAACATGTCGTACTGTGGTAGTATGGCCAAAATGCACGGATCTTTGTGACCCTGTCACTCAACGCTAGTCGTACCGCAACCCCATCTTTTGACAGATCAGGCGATGTGGGCATCCCGCGAGGCCCCTAGAACGAGTCCAGCATGCAGAGACCTTTGTCTGGCGTAGTAGTACGTTTCTTGGGACCGCCGCCGGAACATATCCGAGATGGACAAGCGTCACATCTCGGGACCGGGGGGCACATCGTGAATGTTGCTACCTGCTCTTGTAGGAGCTGATCGGCGCCAATATGATATCAAGGGTCTGCTTTTTCTTCAGCTCTTGGTCTTGTCCTGCGTGTCAGTGTACTCTATCCTTTTTGTCTTGACCATAGCAGTTAGTACTGTTCTATACCCTGTTCACTATCCTGCCCTAGACTAGGCCGTCACACTCTTGCCCTCTCCTCCTCAGGCTCGATGGACACCGTAAAAGCAGTCCTAAACGGCCCCGCGCCGGTGGTCAACGGAAACCACGACGAGGCCCCCAAGGACGGCTTCAGCCCTCTGCTAGACGAGCACGAGACGCCCCTCAAGATCGCCATAGTAGGTGCCGGCATAGGCGGTCTCACCGCAGCAATCGGTCTGCGCCGGAACGGCCACGAAGTCCAAGTCAGTCTTCCGTCTCTACCCTTCCCCACCCCAAGACCATCACCTAACCTCAAGCAAAAAAAAAAGCTATACGAGCAATCCCGCTTCGCAAACGAGGTCGGCGCCGCCGTCCACCTCGCTCCCAACTCCAACGGCATCCTCCGGAGGTGGGGCATCTTCGCCGAGCGGTTCGGCGGCAACCCCATGACGCACCTGGTCGAGTTCGACAAGGACGGCCGGCTAATGAAGAAGATCGACCTCCGCGAGCCCAACAAGCGCTGGCAGCACCCCTGGCTGCTTGTGCACCGCGTCAGCCTGCACGACCAGCTCAAGAAGCTGGCTACTTCCTCTGAGGGTGAGGGGCCGCCGGCTACGCTCCACACGGCGAGCAAGGTCGTCGAGGTCGATCCGGAGAAGGGCACGATTACGCTCGAGAACGGGGAGACGAGCACGGCTGATGTTATTGTTGGGGCGGATGGGGTTTATGTATGTTCAAATTCCTGAGTAAAAAAGGGAGGGAGTGGTGCTAACGTGGGATACAGTCCCTGACGAGGAAGTACATCAAAGACGCGAAGCCGTTCAGCTCGGGGAAGGCGGCCTTCCGGTTCCTCATCCCGCGAGCGGTCGCGGCTGCGGACCCGGTCACGGCGCCGTTCGTGCAGGACAAGGGCGCTCTGCTGATGTGGTACTCGGACGACAGGCGGATAGTGGTGTATCCCTGCAACGACAACGAGATGTTGAATTTTGTGTGCATTCATCCGGATACCGAGTCTCACGCGACCAAGTCTGATGGTACGTTTCATTCACACTTGCCCATGGGAGGCTTCAATAGGGCTAACGGAGACTAGAATGGAGCAAGGAGGCGTCGATCGAGCAGGTGCTGAAGGTCTACGAGAACTTTGACCCGGCAGCCAAGGCCCTGATCAGCAAAGTTGAGCCGTCCTCGATTAAGGTGTGGCAGCTGTTGGATATGGAGAAGCTAGAGACGTGGAACAAGGGGAAGCTCGTCTTGATCGGCGATGCCGCTCACCCTTTCACTCCTCGTAAGTGAGCTTCCGATCATCATGTCCACGTTTATCTTTTTCTGACAAAACCCAAGACCAAGGTCAAGGCGCCGGCCAAGCAATGGAAGACGCAGCAGCTCTGTCCGTAGTCCTCCCCAAGGGAACCGCACCGGAAGCGATCCCGGAACGCCTGAAGCTCTACGAAGAGATCCGCTACGAGCGAGCACACGCCATCCAAGACTACTCGCGTAAAGCAGGCCAGAACATGATCGAAGGCAAACCCGCGGTCGACAGTACGTATCCCTCCTTCCCCCTTCCTCCCCACCCCGTTTCCTTCCCAGCTGACAACTCCCCCAAGTGATGCAATACACAAACCACAACTTCGGCCACGACGAGTTCGACCACGCCTCCAACATCTTCAAGCGCTGGAAATGGTCCCTCAAACCGGACATGTACTGGCGCATGCCCATCGTCTTCGGCCCCTTCCCGGGTCCGAGGATAGACGCCTACGGCCGGCGCCGCCTCGCCGACGGGCCCACGCGGCGCTTCACCACGACCTCCATCAAGTTCAAGACCTCCCGCACTTTCCTCGAGGGCATCCTGCCCAACTCCCAGTTCACCTTCGCCTCGGCCGACACGGTAGCCACGGCGTCCTTCTCCTGCACGCGGCTGGACAAAATGGCCTGGCTCGGCGGGCAGGGGTACACGCACCTCGGGCTGTACGTGCACGGCGTCAAGTACACCCGCAGGGACGGCACGCCCGTCACGGGGACCTACCTCCCCATCCTGTTCGAGTCTCTCACGGACCCCATCGTGTCCGGGCGCGAGGAGCTGGGCATGCCCAAGCTCTTCTGCGACATCGAGATGCACAACCGCTCGCGCTCGTGCCACATCTCCGCCTCATGGCGGGGGGCTACGTTCGCCAACTTGTCTCTTGCGAACCTGACCGAAGATAGCCCGGAAACGGAGCACGGCACCATCGGCGGCGAGGCGGATTACGGCATCTTGGTGTACAGGTACATTCCCGCCGTCGGCGAGCCAGGCAAGGCGGACGCCGAGTACGCCTGCGTCGTCCCTCACGAGGAGGAGGCCAAGGTGCAGAAGAGCACGGTGGAGAGGGTGTGGAGGGCGGACGTGGGCAGGGGGGACGCGAAGGTTGATGTCAGGGGACTGGACTGGGATGCGCTGCCTACGCTGCACCATGTCGCTGATGTGCTGGCCAAGGTGCCGGTTTACGAGGTGCTGGCGGCGAAGGTGGTTGAGGGGAGGGGGGTGCCGGATGTCATGGCTGCTAGGAGGATTGAGTAAGGTAGACAGACTGATAGGGGCGATTGAGGCGTAGATTTGATTGAAATTGTGTTGCTGTTTACTTATGTAGCTATCTACTGTGGTAAAGCTGTTAAATCCTGATCATCACAACTGGTACCATATGCCATTGAGCCATACTGATGGGCGAGCTGGTACGAGTCCCTAGCCTGTCCTCCTCCTTCTGTTTCCAAGGTTGGATCTGGGCATTCTGGGCTTGGGCCTGCAACACGTGCTTCACTGATGTTGTTCTTGGTCACGCGGATATGCTGTAACGAGGACAGACAAGTGATTCCTGCCACTTACTGGAGCCTCTATCCGTTTGAAGTGCCGCTAGACAATATGGTGGATTGGAGCATGATGCATCGGATACAACCCCCACCGGCTCCGCTAGTTGGGCCCGCCCGCCACTTTCCGGAATCTGGGGTAGCTGTGAAGCTATTGCCGAGCTTGACACCGTGATGGGGATGCTGATGGAGGAGCGAAGCGTTTGGTGTGTTCATCTCGTGCCTCGCGACGTTCCTGAGTTCCGAGCGCGATTAACAGCATAGGTCTTTCTGTGCTCATTTGTCATCGCCGAAGCTGTCTCGTGCCCCCGTCCCGAAGATTTTACCCTTGTCTTATACTTGCTCAAAACATTACCCATCTTGTACGGATATCCTATCTCGTGAAGCATCATCCGTCGTTTCAATATCACCACAAGCCACAAGACTTAACCTGTTCCCTAAACCCAACCAGGATAAAACCAAACCACAACCATGCCCGCCCAATTCCCCAACGCCACCCCGCTGCGGTCCGTCCACCGCTTCATAACAACCCACGACGCCTCCGGGCAGGCCGTCTTCGAGCCGACGACCACCATCCCCGAGTCCCCTCCCGCCAAGGTGATCGAGAACGGCGACAAGTTCATCCTGGGGTACGCCACCAACACGACGCCCGCGGACTTCTCCTCCGACCTGCCCACCTACGCCGCGTACCTCGAGAACAATCCGGGCGTGATGATCCCCGGCGGCACCGTCCTGCGGTTCGTGGACATGCGTCCGGGAGGCGAGAGTCCCATGCACCGGACCGTCAGCCTCGACTACGGGGTGGTTATCGAGGGGGAGATCGAGCTGGAGCTCGACAGCGGGGAGAAGAGGCTCATGAAGAGGGGCGATTGTAGTGTACAGCGGGGCACGAATCATATGTGGAGGAATAAGAGCCAGACGGAGTGGGCGAGGATGATGTACGTGCTGGTTGAGGCGAAGCCGATTGTCATTGAGGGCAAGGGGGAGTTGGGGGAGGATTATGGGGTTGGTATGGCGAATGTTAAGCCCAGTGGGCATTAGAATAGGCCATACGTGACATACTGCCATAAGGGACTGAGCTCGTGGCCGCGAATATAAGATGAGATCTGAAAGTTCTGATATATGCTTGTCTGGTCTAGTGTCCCACTTGGGAGCACGGAAAATGACACAAGATACTCGTACATGGTGGAGATATCAGGAGGGTTAATCGTGAGACGTTGAAAGAAACTATCCAAATTCCGTCAGTGGTCGCTCACCGTGCGCTCACAGAGCACTAGTCTTAAATGAAGGCTAGCGTGAACCTAAGCGAGCTGCATGGCCCTTACTAGCGCCTTCAGCTTGTGATAAGGCCGATAAGGTGGCGGCAACACCGAGAGAGTGCCTCGTCCCGTCTCGTCTCGCGTGCCTCCTTTCTGTCTGACCAACGAACCATATCCGACTTTGTTGAAGCGCATGATGACGATGCAGAAGGCTGCAGGCAGTTGTGAGAAAGCACAAGTCTATCTGTGATTCTGGGTAAGTACTATCACATACTACAAACGCGGCTGCGGTGTGGACTTGTTGCCCGTCGTATGTCACAGCTGAAGTCAGACGACCTCGGGATGTTTTTCTAATAACTGTTTTGCCTTTGCTTAGTTAAACACTTCGACACAACCATCATCTTATTCTACAGCCTCGCCACCGTCTGAACCGGAAAGCTCTTGAAAATATACGGTACCTACCCAAACTTCGGGCTCGACCGAACGCCAACCGTCGGAACCCAATGCCGCACGATGTCCTCCTCCTCCCGTAACACACAAGGCTCGAGTGCCAACAACCCCATCGACCTCCTCAGCTCATCCCCTGAACAACGGAGACCTTCTTATTCGACTCGACAGGGCTCTGACGAGTCCGACGACAGCCTGCGGAGCAGACAGCGCGGCACCCATGCTTTTCCGCGACGGCCCAAGCGGGAGCCCGCCAGCGAGGAAGACGGCACTGATAGCGACCAGAACGGTCGACGGACACGCGCATTTAGACGAAGCGATAGGGACCAGCAACCGCCAGGGCCCAGTGCTCGGGCTAGTTCGAGTTCTCTACGACGGGCTGCTGCCGGTGGACCCTCAAACCCGATATTGCTCGGCGAGTCTGCGCCAACCACGCCGGATCTGACCGGAGCAGGCAGGCGACCATCCAGGACTTACAACCGGGATATCGAGGAGGAACGTTGGCGGCTTGCGAGAAGTCAGGCCACGGGTAGTAACCCTTACCCGCCGACCCGTAATCCCGACCAGATAATGTCAGGCCCGGTTCAGGCCCCTCGGACCCCATCGGGGAGGCCGTCAGCTGGACCGCCAGCAGTCCCCTTACGGTGGCAGCCCGACTCGGAAGTCACCCTCTGCCCAATCTGCCATACACAGTTTAGCTTCTTCGTGAGGAAGCATCATTGTAGGTTAGTACATCATCCAGCCCCGGTTTGTCTGTTTGTGCACATTGCTAACATTGCTTTCTCCAGGAAATGTGGTCGTGTCGTTTGCGATGCCTGCTCACCCCACCGTATAACCATACCCTACCAATACATCGTCCAGCCCCCGGGCACCCCGTCGCGAGGACCCAGCGATGAGTACCCGGTCTCTCCCCTTGCCGGTGAAGGGGGCCGCGCCGACTTCAGCGGCCTCGGCGGCGGCCAGCGAGTCCGGCTCTGCAACCCATGTGTCCCGGACCCCAACGTGACACCCCCTACACCATCTCTGGCACAGCTGGACCCCGTTTCGGCTGTAGGCAGTAGTGCGCATACCCGGTCACAGAGCAGCGTCAACCAGCCCCCGACCTATAGCTCACCACTGATAAGCCGGTTGAGTGCCTATATGGGGTCCTATAACCAGCCCCGTGAACAGTTTTCCAGAACCAGAACTGTTTCCATGGTAAGCTCTGCCCCCCTGTTTCTGGTGCTTCAAGTTCCACTACTGACCTTTCTCCCAGGGCAACCAATCAACCGCCTCCTCGCCAACTCCTCACGTACCGCCCTCCTACTCCTCCCAACGTCCCGTCCGTCCAGGCCGTGCTACCGCGTCAGCCCGTCCATACAGCACGATCGAGCCGTCCCTCGCATCCCTGTCGGGCACCTCCGTCCCCTCCACTAGCCGGCACACCCACCATGCCACCCACCGCTCCCACACGGACCGGGCCCTCCCCGCCGTCCCGCAACAAGCCCAGCCCCGCCGGCACCAAATCCCAGAAGAAGACGAATGCCCCGTCTGCCACCGCGAGCTCCCGCCCCGCACCCTGCCGGACTTCGAGCGCCGCCGCGAGGCGCACATCACGAGCTGCATCATGTCGCACAGCAGCAGCGGCACGCCCACCCAACGCGGGACACCCGCCCCTGCGCAAGGGAGTCCGGGACCTAGCGGTGGTGGTGGTCAGATGCAGAGGCGGACGGGCATGTTCCCCTACAAGGCGACGGAGAAGGACTGCGTCGACTCGGCCGAGTGCACCATCTGCTTCGAGGAGTACGAGGTGGGCGTCGACATGGCGAGGCTGGAGTGCCTCTGCCGGTTCCACAAGCGGTGTATCGACGCCTGGTTCGAGAAGAACCCCGGCAGGTGTCCGGTGCATCAGCACGATGGGTTCGGGTTTTAGGAAAACGGACGCGGTATGGAGATGGGGTTGTGGAGAGAGAATTGACGCGAGCGGCGAATACCTCGAGGTTGGTGTTTGGGAATAGTGGTGGCGACGACAGGGAGTTGAAGAAGGATGAAGCGGAAGGAGCACCGTGGACACCCAGCGTTTGGCCATACCATGAGGATTATGAAATGCGTTATGATTGTTTAAGATAGCGAGGGTAGCTATGCATTTACAGCGGCGCTTATGGATACAGGATATTTGCTTTGAGACGAAATCCCTGATCTTGGTGCCCTAGCTCAATTAACGCGGGTTTCGGACGGACATCGATTTGGTAGTTCTGTGTAAGTGAACCTCGGGAGAAACAGGCGTATATATGAGCAAAATATCAGCTTGTAGCCCTGACGGCTGTTGAACCATTCCGTGGACTGAGAGAGCAGCCCCGAGAGTCATCTAGGTACTAGTGGGTGCTCTTGCCTCTTGTGTACCTCCCACACTATACCAGTTCGATAATGTTTCGCTCCACGCCATCTTCGGTCAATACCTCGACGAAATAGTCCATGGGGTCGCGACCGACCAGGTTCTCCTTGTCCACCAGTTCGTTAAACTTCTCCTGATTCCAGAAAGTGAACGCACCTACCCTCCGGTACAGAAATAGACTTTGATGTCAGAGAACACGAAACTTGTAGCCTGGTATGTGGACCCAGAAGGTTCACGCCAGATCGCGTCCCGGACGACCTCAGGCCACAGGATCTCGCATCCGAGGCGCAGAGTTGCACCAGCGATCTCTCCAAAGGAATTCGCTGAGAGATGCTGTATGGAAATAGCCTGAACTCTGACATGAAATATCGCCGGTGAAGAGTATTCCACATCATCGTGGCAGTCAAGATCACCACTCACAGAAACCCATGACCACGACGGAGCAATGTACTTGCTCGATACCCGGGAGGAGCCATATATACTCCAAGTAAGTTGGTCTTCCAAGCCTTCCCTCCACATTCCCGCCACGTATTCGCCCTTGGTCTGCTCCTGTATCATCTTTGCGATGCCCGATATGGCTGGAAGTGTGTCGCTCATCTTGGTCAGCAACCGTGAGGAGTAATCCTTCACAATCTCCGACCAGTGTCGAGCCGGCAAGGGGCGCCTTTCCAGTAGAAAGCCCTTCGAGACCGCAGCTGTTATGAACGAGCGCGGATAGCCCCGAGGATACGTCTCGGAAGCCGGATTCCCATCACATTCCCAGAACACCTGATGGCGGGTGAAATGTAATGTTCGGCGGGACAACCACCGCTCTTGTAACGCCCAAGCTCGTTTCGATAGTGGATGCAGCTTTGGATCGGTCAAGCGATGTGTGAACACATCCCAGAGCACCATTGACTGTCTTTGGAGGATTTGGTGACGCCAGTTCGGAGTACGGTCAAAAAAGCACCCTACGCTGCCGTCTTCAGCAGAAGTGGCGGCGATAGTTAGGCTGGAGGCACCGTACACATCTTCCATCAGTGCAGATTCTCGGTCCCAATCCTCGGGGCTGTCCTGAATAATGCAGAGCGAGTCGATCCAAAGGTAAGCGAACCCCAAAGCCTGAGCAATGTGGATAGCGTCGAGGAATGCCTTGGTGAGCGCATCAGGTGGAATTTGCTGACGGAAGCAGTTCAGGTTGGCTGAAGTAAGTGTCGTGAAAGGCGTACTACCCCAGCAAGCTGGAGTCGCGGTCCCTGGAGGCCAATGTCCACCAGGCGCGTCGGAATCACGCCCCGGAACTTTTTGTCTGGAACGCATTCCTCATGTCCCTGGCAGCACTCTTGCAACCATCGCTTGCAGAGTGGCAATGCTCCCATCGTTGTACCTATATGCGCGTTGCATCTGTAGAGCTCAGCTACACAGGCAAATGCTATGTTAGCCTTTCAGATGGACAGGAAATTTCAGAGTGGCTTGCTCTTTCAGTTCAGCTTACCTGGTTGGGTAGTAGGAATCATCATCACGGTCGCTGACGGGCAAGTATAAGTGCCGGTACAACCAACCTCATTAGTTTCCTCGTCTCCGGAGGTTGCCTCAGAAGGATACTGAATTGAACGAAGATCCACCTGGTGTAGTGACGTTGGGCCTTCACCCACCCCGTTCTTGTGTCAGGAGGATTATACCAATTGTTCCCGGCGTAAGGCGACGAAGATGCGATGACGACCTGGGAGCAGAGACCACAACCAGTTCCGGAGGATACTTTCAATGCCGACCATGATGTAAAGTGTCTCCCCTCGTAGTCATGATTATGCTCATCTGGACCTTTGCTGCACCCATCAAGGCACTCCATCTGGTCGATGACAGCCTGGCACTCCGGACAGAGATGCGCAGGAGGCAGGACCTTCCTGACCCCATCTCTGTCTGCGGCCGAGAAGGACCAACTACAGTCTGCTGACGTGTTATCCATCTCTCAATATTTGATGCAAAGGAAGGCTGGACTGATGCTCGCAGTCAAGGCGGCAATGATGGGTTATTTAACCTGACGTCTTCTCTGATTTGATTCGCCACTCATTCGTGCGACGATGCAAGCCGCGCCAACTGCAGCATTGCCGTCGTATCAAGCAACTCGCATGCTGGCGAGGGGTCTCGTCAATGGGACTGCATTAGCGAGCACCTGATCGTGGAGCTCGCCAATACCACCAGCGAGGCATGGCTGGTAAGGCTCGATGTTTGCCTGTCTTGGTGTGACTAGGCCAAAATTAGCATCCTCCATCGAGAGCCCCTTATACCTGGAATCGATTCTAGACACATACCTGCCTGCTTCCTGGTAGTACTAAGTCATGGATAATAGCTCCAGGGAGTAAAGTGATAGGAGAAGAGTGGTTGGATGGCGTCCTAAGGAGATCTGAGATTGAGGACTTGCGGTTGAACTGTGTTTGGTGGAGGAGACGACGGTCTTTCCACGAGACCTTTGGGTGTAGAGTAAATGAGGACCCGCTGGCGCCTGGCACTGTGGGGCCGAAGAAGACAGGCTCGAAGGAAGGTTTGAGGAGTTCGGGGGCATTGGATGGACACGGAAGGTACGATGACGAGGTGGTCCCCCATACACAGTCCCAAGGTGCCCGGTATACAAGCGGCCAGTCCAGCGAATCCAATACGTACGACCATACACAGCGGATAACTCGGGATCCCGTCCGCTCTCCCATCGATAAGCCGGTGATGGCCAGAATAGTACTCGGGTGGGTGACCACCGGGGAATCCCTGGTGTTGTACGTTTTTGGTGCTTCCTTTTGCTGCCCCTGTCCTATTTACAAGAACGGTCCAAAGCACCTTCACCAGTCAGCATAAACCTCACGTCCATGCTCGGTCCCGGGAAGTCAAGCTGCAACAACTGTCATTCCTTTCCCGCACGCTAACCTTGATGCCGCTGCCATGCGAAGTCGTCGAAATGCCCCATCATCGCCTAACGCCTCGCCGTCTACTGTCAAACCACTAACCGACAGAACCAAATCAGGGCCCGGAAACTCTCTGGAGGTTAAACATAGACTCTCGTCGAGGCATTGTCCGTCGAGCTGTCGCCACACTCGATTTGGAGGTGTTCCGGTCCGAAAGAGAGAGGGAGAAGCTGGTATGACAGTCAGTATGGATCCCAGCTCGGGATGTAATGATAGGACTCAGACTCACGTCTTCCAACCGTAACACCACAAAATCCAGATTCTGGTCAAACATCAAGATCGGCATCTGCAAGTCGCAGAACTCCCGAATACTAAAACAAGTCAGCCCGACTTTCTCCTCGTCAACAAGAAGATAAGGATAAACCTACAACTGCCTGCACATGCCACACGGACTCGCAGGCGGCGAGATATCCGTAGCAACAGCAATAACCTTGAACTTCCCTCTATGTCCCTCCGTCACAGCCTTGCCGATAGTCACACGCTCGGCACACGTTCCCACCGGGTACGACGCATTCTCGACATTGGCGCCCGTGACGATGGTGTCGTCCGCCGTCAGGAGGGCACAGCCGACGCGGAAGTTGCTGTACGGGCAGTAGGCGACTGACTTAGCTTCAACGGATTTTGATCGTAGGGTCTCGAATTGCTCGAGGGAGATGTTGTATTCCTTGCATATTGCCGATACGTGGTCGGCCGTTTTGCTGGAGAGGATGTTGATGGGAGGAGCCATTGTGGGAGATGCGCTAGTATCAAGATGATGAGAAGTTAAGAATCAAAGTGAGCCTATCGTGCCTCTTGTATCTCTCCTTTGCTCCTTGATTCATGTATTTATGGAAATGTAAACGGAGATAAAGTATAACGTAGTCCCTGATGTGCCGTCCCAATGTAGCAGCTGACGTCTCCAAGCTCTCCTCTTATCGATGCTTATCGGACCCTTATCGATAACATACCCCACCCTCCCTTGTCCTCCGACGGTTTCCTTCGGCCTCACCGTCTCACGATCTCACTACCGCCGCTGATGCTTATCCATTGTGCCGCAAGGCAGGACATGCCCTCAGATGGGAGTAATCAAAGGGTTCATAACACTGTCAACGCGGTCAGCAGTTTTCAGTAACAAAGTTTCCACCACAGGCATTCACTCACGTTGCTCCCCCATCAACAACAATGTTCGCCCCTGTCACGTACGAGGAGAAGCCGCTGGCGAGGAAGCCAGCGACTCGAGCTACCTCTTGGGGCCGTCCTGACCTCCCGAGTCCGATGGTGTTTTCCTGTGCCTATCGAAGCCGATATTGTCAGGTCAAGAAGTCCTTGGATCTCACTGCATCATGCTCAAGGGCACAAGAGTAGTCACTCACCTCCTTACTCTGCACACTCACCGGCGGCAGCTCCTTGTCCGATCCACGAGCATCAGCCTATCCATCATTAGCATTGTCTTTTCTTGCCCATTCTCTCTACCCCATCCCTCCTCTCCTGCCTCCAACCTTCACCATCACCAAACCAAAAAAAATTGACAAAACTCACCCCCAAATCCACACCAACATCAACAACCCCCATACTAACCCCATTAATCCTCACCCCCGTACCCCTCAAGCACTTCACACCCGCCCTAACAACCCCCATCCCGGCATGATTAGCAACCGTATAACCCGGGCCCCAACAACCCCCCACCCCGCCCGCCACGCTTCCCACGACAATAATACTCCCGTACTTCTGCCTCTTGGCTACTGCATTCGGGTACGCCCATTTTCCTTCTCCTTCTCCCTCTCCCTCAGACATGACCTTCCCCATGGCGGCGGGGACGTGCTTCAGCACGAAAAAGGGCGAGACGGCGTAGGCTTCGAAGAGTTGCGAGAGGTGGTCGGGCGTGGTGTCGTGGATGGATGCTGGCCCCAAAAGGGAAGAAGTACAAACCCAGACGTCGAGGCGGCCGAAGGCGGCGAGGATCTCGTCTAGCAGTAAAAGGATGGCGTCTTCGGATGTCGGCGAGAAGGGGTAGGGAATTATCTTTGTGTTGGGGGATGTGGCGGAGAGGTGGGACTGGAGGGACGGGGGGAGGGGGAGGGTGGGGGAGTCGCATGCTGTGCACGAGGTGAGTAAAGGGGGAAGGAGGAGGAGGGGGAGGTGAGAAGGGGAGAGAGGAAAGGGGAGATAGGACGGACCGTAGATTGACGCTGCGCCGTGGGCTACATTGGGGCCAGTTAGTAAGGGGCCGGTTGAGGTAGGTGATGGGTTGGGGGAAGCATACTTGCAAGTTCTTCAATGATGGCCTGACCGACTGGCTGGGAGGCGCCTGTTACTACGCAGACGAAGCCGTACTGCAGAGCGTCAGATGGTGTCAGTTTAGGAGAATGGGATGAAAGCTGGGAGCGGAGTGCCACTTGCCAGTTTGCCGTCTGCGCGGTAGGGGCTGAAGTCTTCGGTAGTGTCCATGGCGACGGCTAGTCCAGTAAGGGAAATTCTCGCAGAGAGGTAAGTGCAAGTGCAAGCGAACCTCAGTTGATGTATATCACAAAACCGAGCGTTGAGAGACGGCAATGAGGCGAGCGAGCTGGATAAACTCAAAAACAGTCAACAATTCTGGAAAGTCTGAGTCTTTGACTGCAAATCTATATTTCCCGCATATCTTAAGAGCTCGAGACTAGACCCAGGGCGAGATAATACCTATGTATATCACTTCTTCCAATAATTCGGTTCCCGGGCACTTGCGATTCGTCGATATGAGCTTCTCCGAGGCGCCACTGAGATGCGGGCAGCTCCCCAAGGTGATGCGAGATAAGAGATAGTGAAACGGCTTGCATCGTAGATCCGTGTTAGTCAAGACGAGAATCACTGGCTATCTTCTTCTACCACAGAGTACACTATCTTGCATTGTGGCACGCCGCCTGCATTGACGGTCTGTTGTCGAAACGCCTTATGACGTACCTTGGAAAGTCAGGCGGCGGCATATCGACATCAGAGAGTCTGGAACGCACGGGATATACATAGGCTTCACTAGGCTATATCGTACACCTGCTTATCGATTTTCATGCTTCCTGATACTGTACTTCTCTTTTCGAACCCCAAAAACAGTCAGCAAGGGTATCTCATGCTGGACAATCGCAATGCTCGCTTGCTCATATGCTAATACTCCCGTCCCTTCCAAAAGTTCGTACCCCTCATATCCATGCTTCCGTATATATTCATAATAATCATTTCACTTCTTCAAACCCCCTAGCCTCGAGCTCTTGACCGGTGCCGGGAGGCATTTCACGAGTCTGTCTCGATCTGCGGAAAGTGTTAGCCAGTTGTCCACAAAGAAGATCCGGATAAGAGGAGGGAAAGAATTACCAGCCTCATTCTCAAACGTAATCGATATGTCGTCATGCTCCCCCGGCAGCTCAGGCAGATCCAGACAGACAAAGGCCGTGTCCGCCGTGTCCTGGATGGTGTTCTCGCCCGCGACGACCTTCGGCAGGGGGAACTTGGCATCGTCGAACTTGACGCCTGCTTTTGACCCCTTGCCGAAGGACTCAAAGACATCCGTGCCCTTTAGAGTAAAGCTCATGCACTTGCCGTGCGAGAAATCGTCGAAGAAGGCGAGTAGCTGGATGACCTTGTCCTGCTGAACCACCTGAACGCGCGTCACTCCGGCTTCCCATTTCTTGTGGATGGGCACGACCATCCGCCGTCTGGAGATGGCAAAGGTGGTTGCAATCCCGTCGAAGACGACCTTGAACCCGGTGCTGGCTTCCTGGAAGAGGTGCAGTTCGGCGACTGTGGGGAACATGTACGTCCGCAGCGTTGGGACTTGCTGCAGGGCCTCGAGATCCTTGCTCAGAGCTAGCGCCAGCTCTTTGGTCAGCTTGGCCTCCGTAACCGCCATGGTGAAGTCAGGCTGCGGAAGGCGGAAGACCATCAGGCAGTTCGGGTTCGCTACGTCGAGGCGGAGCTTGAGCTCGCCCGTTGCCACGTTCACCCGATCGGTGATAGTGCCGTCCTTGCACTCGAACACGATCCGTAGCTTGTCTGAGAGCACGCATGGAGGACGGTCGCCGGTGTCCCCGTTTATCACCCGAACGCGCTCCCATGGAAGCGCCGAGAAGGTCTGGAAGCTTTGCACGTCGCCGAAGTACTTGGCGAACCAGATGCCCCGAATCGGTATCTCGCAGTAGACTTGCTCCTCCTTACGAAGCGCAGTGCCAACCAGCAAGCTGTGAAACCGGAGTCTCTCCTTCTCGTCGCTGAAGGTCATGACCATGTTTCCCTTCTGCCGGCCGTTCTCGAATTTGAGCGACAGTGCAGGTTCATTCTGCTCACCACGCAGGAATCCGTACTGCACCGGCTGATGGGGCTGATAGACCTGGTTGACGCCGCTCAGTGTCTTGGTCTTCGTGCCAGTCACGACGGCTATTCGACAACCGCGATGATAAGACCGCGGCCCAGTGCCAGCACTTTCCCGTGCCACATGCTCAAAGAGGGCCAAGTCACAGTTGGGTGTCGGTTCCTTAGGGAACTGTCGGGATTGTGGATCGTTATCGAAGTACTGGAACGTCTTCAACGTCGTCCTGAAGACACAATGCTCGTCTTGACGCGGGTAAAGCAATGATTGGGTCTTGGCGCTGAAGTCGTACATGTTCCACAGCATCTTGAAGTCCGTCTGTTGGCACTGGACCACCAGGATGAAGCCTCTGGGCAGCCTCACGTCAATGCAACATGCATCTGACCGCCAACGGACGTCTTCCCAGACGGGACCGGCATTCCTTTCCCCTTGAATGCGGAACTGAACTGCGCCATTCTGACTGGTAATAGTGAAAACCAAGTCTCCCTGATTTTGTGGTCTTGTAACGGAGAGTAAGCACTCAAAGTAGAGTCGCGTTGATTCATGAGCACCTTGTTCCATGAGGAAAACGTCGGCAAGGACGCGGTTAAAGCAGAAGTGGTTAGCTGAGTCCCCGAGAGGGAGACTCTCTAATATGCTCATTCCGGGACCGCCGCTGTGAGCTTGCAGGAGAGCAGAGCTTGGCGAGCCCCAGAGCAGAGAGACGACATCCTGAGTTACGGCAGGATACTCGATCCAGATGTGCTTATCGATCTGCGCCGGTAGGAATGCCTCCTCTGGTGGGAGAAAGCCGTTACGTTGCATGGAGACAGTAAGCTTCTGAAGATTCGACTTCAGCGCCTTTCGAGCTTGGTCGACATCAGCCTCAATAGGTAGCCTTTTACTTTCTGCTATATCGGGGATGACGTCTTGCGACAGCCAATAACCCTTCGCCAGGTCGGCATATGCCTGCTCTCGGGCAAATTCGTTCCGTGACTGGGCCTGTGGCGTTGATGGCCGCTCTCGGATAGCGGTTTCCAGGGCCATACGCCCTCGCAAGAACCACCAGAGCGCCGCCCGAGCCAGCTCACTCGGCGAGTATGCCACCAGTGGCTTATGCATCTCCGAATGAAGGCGGAAAAGAGCGAATAGGTGGCGAGTACGGAACACGAAGGTAGATAACGCCTCGTCAGCAGAAGCGGAAGCTCCATCGCCTAGATGGAGCGAGCTTTGCTGTGATGAAGGCACCTGGTCTGTCGTGTCGGAGAGTTTGCTCCCCTGCCTCGTAGAAGGCTGCCGGTTGGCAAAGCTTGAAGCGCTTGAGTATACAGAGGAAGGACTTGGTTCCACAAAGCCACCCTGAAGTAAGCGATGGTTGGGCGATGGTTCTACTGCCGAAGGAGGTTGCGAGGTCTGAGCTGGTAGGTATGGCTTGAATACCTGCGGTGGCTGGGCATGTGGCTGGGCAGGAAACTGGGGCGGGTGATGTTGCTCTGGTGACGCGGTGAATTCGATCTGCTCTGTATGGCCGTGCCTCGATTGCGAGACTTCTGTTGGCGGTTTTGGAGGGGGTGTCTGCTGCTGTTCTCTTGAAGGTTGAGGTGATGTGGCTGCGGAGTCTCGATATGCACTAGCAAATGCTAGACCCTCGGCCTCGCGCATTTCGGCTTGGTGTATCTCGATGAAGGAGCGCCGCCTGTCATCTTTAGGAGCCGCTTGACTGTCGAGGAACCTAGACGGTATGTTTCTACCTGCAGGTATTACTCGCTCCGAGTCGTCTGCTATTGTAGAATACCCAGTTTGCGTGCGTCTGAGGGGTGTCGGTACAAAGTTATCTTCGTTCCGTGATTCTGGAGGAGCCCTTGGAGGCTGGAAGTCGGACGGTCGTGCGGGAGCTGTTGCTGCTGTAACTGCCGGTGGTCTTGCTGGCTTCCTCTTTCCGATCTCCAGTGTAGGTATCTCGCACTCGTCGCCTCCATGCCCTATTATTTGGGGGAAAGTGTCGACGAAGCGCACAACCAGGCCCTTATTGCGGCGTATCCTCGGGCTGTGTGATCGGAGTGGGAGACTCTGCTGCGAGTTGTTGACGCTGAGAGCGTCTGGGTATCGTGTGGCTTTCTTGATGTCGAGCTTGGCCAGCAGGGGCGGCCCCCTGGCCGGTGGTGGCGCAGGATGTGTAACTTCTAGTTTGTCTGTCGAACCTCGAAAGAAGCCGTCCAGGTCGCTAGGTGATTTTGGTGCCTCTTCTTCAGGGGCCGGCTTGCGGTCACGGCCAAACTTGAACTTGCCCATGAAGCGGCCTGCCTTAGAGGACCGAGCATCGCTGGGGGGAACAAATCCGGTGGGTGGCTCGTTCTCCATAGTCTGATTGAAAGGCGTCGTTGTTGGGACGGGGTTGCAGAATCATCAGATCGATCTTGAGGATGTGGCCTGTCAATGCGTTGCGTTAGACTCGTGTCAAGCAGGAATTTGGACGTGTAACATGGGATCGACAATTAAATGACAGTAACCCGGAGTTATCGTCTTTGTTGGTCGTACCTGCCTGGGTGAAATGTAATAACTTGCCCAATTTTTAAACCCTGATCTTCCTGAACACGCGAGCAGGAGGCACCTTCCCTCCGCAGCAACAACACCACAGGCACGAGGGTGGATGTTGGCCGGCGGCAGCTTATCGACGATAGGGCGGATTGGCGATCTTGAAGCGAGAAATGGCGGGGATAGCGTCGTATCTTTGTACCTTTCTGGTCTCAGAGGTGGTGCGGGGCAGCCCTCTGCTCTCTCTCAGCCCGTCAGCTCACGGCGCAGCTTGTTGATCATTCCTTAGGTAGATTTCGATCAGGAGGATATCGGAAGGAGCAACCCTGAAATCCTTTATTAGAAAAAAGGGTTGAAGTTAAAGCAGCCAAGATGGAATAATGTCGAGTGCAGGAAGGATTTCCTGTAACAGTCCTGACGGCGGGTCTAACCTTGGAAGCTACATGCTACAAGACAGCGCCGGCCTGCCGTGTTGGAGAACCGGCCGCTAGTGAATGTGGAGACGACAGTTTTCGGAGGGCGGGCCTGGCCCCGGAAGAGACCCCTATTTTAAGAAGAAACAGTGCCTCCAGCTCCTCCGTGCCTGAGATCCCTTTGAACCTCACCGTGCTTTTTTCCAAATATGTTGTGAGATGGAGTGCTCATACTCGAACCCGTCAATGGCAAGCTCTTGTCGTCCGTGCCAAGTGACAGCTGCAGAGCCCAGCTGAGTTGTCGACAACACTCTCTGACTCGACTTAGGACATCGGATGTTCTTAACTAATGCCCAACTCACCAGATGTGTTAGTGTGAGACCAGCCGCGGGAGGACGTAGCTGATCAGAGACATGACGTCCTGCCATTAATCTGTCTTGTTCTTTGCTGACTGTCCTGAAGACTGCAGCGGTGCACATGTGTAAGACTCGCATAGGGGCTGCACTTCCTCCAAAAGGGGTAAACGATGATAAGTCTACCATGCAGACCTGACAGAGAACAGACAATCAAACAACACCTAGGCCGGCTACCTACGTCACTTCTGACTTATTTGATTGAATGAGGCCCTGAAGCCTGGTTTAAGAGCTTGTCTGTTGCTGGCCTTACATCAAGTGCCGGTCTCGGCCAGGAGGCATGCTGTGTCACTTACTATGTTGTTGACTTTCCGTTCATTTTCTTTCATATTTAGTCTTAGAATGGAATTCCGCATCGCGACTGGGGTGAAGAACAAGGAAAGAGAACCACAAGCCAGAATAATAGCCGACCTACTAAGGTAGACAATGTCATTGGAGTTGAGGATAGAGAATTGTGATTATTACTCCCCCAACAATTCGGTCATAGCCCGTCCCGATGCCCCGTCTAAGTGAATGCCAAGCCACACTTATAGTCCAACGTCATCTTTTCCCCTCCAATAAATTCTGCCCCGCGCGTGGTTTTTCAGAGCTCTGCTTGGTCGCGGCTTGGTGCATCCATCGCACCCACTCCATCCATTCTCTCCGACTTCCGCTCCCATCCGCAAGCTTGACCACACCTTCTCCCCAGGTTACCATCCAACACACCTCAGATTGTGAGACCAACCGGCTGCCACAGTTCTTCCGGCCCTCCTGGAACGTAGTGCACATAAGGTACGTAACCAGGACATTCGTACCGTCAAGGTCCCTTACTCGGATCGCGTGGGAGCCTTACCTTATTAGTTGACATCATTATTGACTCCATTGTTGCCTGTTGGCCTGTAATTATCTGAACAACACCATTAAGCCCGCCTTGCTTCCATTACCTTTTACATATCTGGCCCTGCCTTTCAGACCTTCAACTCGCCGAGTAACCGGCGTAACAGGATCATGGTGACCATGGGCATTGTTTCCAGGCGCAGCCGAACGACGTCGAATGCTAGTATGAACTCCAAATTCCAGCGGAGCTATCAAGAAATCTCCCCCCTAACAGTGCCCTCCGCAGGTAGCAGGTCGTCCGATGGCGATCGAGCCGAACAGGCCGAGGATGACACTCTCGTCGTCGAGCCCGATCAGGGCAACGGTCAGTCCTATTGCCGAAACCCACGCCGAGCACCGTCTGGACAACTAACATCTTGTCTCTACAGTGCTCATGCACATCATATCGCAACTCCGACCCGGTGCCGATCTCAGCCGTGTCGTTCTCCCCACCTTCATATTGGAGCCGCGCAGTATGTTGGAGCGAATAACAAAGTACATCCCCCTCCGTGCCCCAAACGGTTGCGGAAGAGAACTAACACGGCCTGCAGCTTCATGTGCCACCCCGAGATGCTCCTACCCATCCCCGAGATCAACGACCCCGTCAAGCGATTCGCCGCCGTGGTCAAGTTCTACCTGAGCGGCTGGCATATTCGCCCACCGTAAGTTGCCCTTGTGCCCGCGCCTAGTGTCTCTGCCTGCTGACCTTTTGCGAACAGAGGAGTCAAGAAGCCCCTGAACCCCATCTTGGGCGAGATCTTCACCTGCTACTGGGACCTCCCCGACAAGACGAGAGGCTACTACATATCCGAACAGACATCACATCACCCGCCCAAGTCGAGCTACTTCTACATGGTCCCCAAGCACCACATTCGCATCGATGGCACATTAAAACCCCGCAGCAGGTTTCTTGGCAACTCTGCGGCCAGTCTTATGGAGGGAACAGCTATCCTGACACTGATCAATAGGGGCAAAGACCCCTCCAAGGGCGAGAGATAGTGAGTTGCTGTGCACCAGACCGGATGGGCGCTTTGGGGTACTAACAACCGCAGCATCCTTACGCAGCCGAACATGTACGCCCGCGGTATCCTCTTCGGCAAGATGAAGTACGAGCTGGGAGACCACAGCGTTGTCCGATGCCCCGAGCTCGGACTGGTGGCCGATATCGAGTTCAAGACAAAGGGTTGGGTCGGAGGCACATACAACGCTATTGGCGGCGTCATAAGGAACGAGAACACGGGGCAGACGCTATATGAGCTCTCCGGCCTGTGGAGCGAGGAGATGTTTATCAAAGAGACCAAGGTACGCTACCACAAACTCGCCGGCCTTCCCAGGCCGACAACGACTGACTTTCTGTTCTGTAGACTGGCCACAAGGAGATGTTCTTCAACGCACTACGGTCGAAACCAAGTCCGCCGCAAGTACGTCCTCTCGACGAACAAGAGGATCGAGAATCGCAGAAACTGTGGGCAAAGACTGCGCAGGCAGTTAAGGACCGGAACCACGAGCTCGCCACCGACGAGAAGACAAAGATCGAGGATATGCAGAGGGAAGAGGCTGCTAAGAGGGCCGCTGACGGCGTAGAATGGCACCCGCGGCTGTTCAGAAGAACCAAGGGCGGCCCTGGCGGTCCAGACGAAGGTGAAGAGGATCTCGAGTGGATCATCAACGCTCAAGTGTACGAGCATAAACCACCCTGATGGTCAGCGGATGATGCTGACACAAACCTTACAGAGACGGAACAACACCCGAGAAGCAGACGCAGCAAATACTAGCGATATACCCCATTCTGAAAGGCCAACGGCGGGACATAAGAAACATCATACCGCCACGCGGCTCCAGCTCCGGGCCCAGCTCACATCCTCCCCCGACCGAGCAGCACCCCGCGCAACACCAACCCGTCCAGCCGCACCCAGCTCCTGCACCACCACCAGCGGCAGACCAGGGTAATGATCTGATTGACTTTGGCCAGAACGACGCTCAACCGCCTGCGCCAAAACAACCAGAACCGGCACCGGCAGAGCGACCGGCAATAGACGCCCACCACCAGAGCACGGCCGAGATCCAGACCATGCTGTCGGAAACCGGATCCCCGGCGCCTGGCGGTCCCCTCATCGACTTCCACCAGGACATCAAGTCGGCTCTCCCGGCCGGTCTCAAACGGGCAGACACAGCGGAATCGAACGACGAGTTCGTAGACGCGCACGAGTAGGGTTTCTGGGTGCGTGCGCGAATTTGACTTGGGCCGGGCGGGAAGAAGAGCCGGCTGGGGCGGCCGTTTCTGGTTTGGCATACTAATTGGGGGTACCCCCTGGATAGGGGCGGGAGGGCGAGGATCAGGACGGGACGATTAGAGATGATACCTTTTTGCACATGCGTTCTCTATAATCATAGGGTCATGATTTCTACGGGCCAACCCGTAGTCCTCAAGTCGCAAATACAAGCGTCGTAGGGTCCGCCGGTCACCGTCACAAGGCGAAGAAGTGTCTTTTTAACAGCAAATGCAAGCTTTCAACACTTGTAGTGTCATTGAAGGAGTTAACCTGGGATCTAGAAAAAAAATGGAAGGAGAGAAGTTATACAAAAACGAATCATAACCGAGCCCTGGAAGTTTTAACCATGAATTACACGTCCCGCCAACGCCATGAACCACGAATCCCTCTCCTTAGCTTTTCTATGACCACCAGTGGCAAGCAAGCGCCCCAACGTAAGCCTGAAAAAGTAACCAAATCGCTGCTGTTTGATGAACCGCTGCCATTCCATACCGCTGCTGTCTGGTATCGCTGCCGTCCGATGAACCGCTGCCATTCCATACCGCTGCTGTCTGGTATCGCCTGCCGTCCGATGAACCCCAGGACCACCCATCTGGTTCATCCAGTTCACATTCTCCACTCCCAGAAGGATTCAACGTATCTCTAGGTCAATAAGTCTGGTCGTACAGGTCCTCTTCCCGTCCTCCGTGGCCGCAACCGTAGTCCGTCCGGCCAGGACCACACCCGAAGTTGAGGGCGTCCATCATCGAAAGAAAGCGCGCTCCGGCTGGGGTCGGCCGTACCGCGGGCTTCTTCGCCGCCTCAACCTCCCGATAGGCCACTCCGGTGACCTAATTCTAGGCAGCTCCGCCGCCCTCCTCGTGCTCAGCAGAGCTTGCGCCCGAGCGTCCGCCTCCCAAGACAGCTGCCTGTACGCCCAAGTCATCATCTCGGGCCCCCACGGCGTCAACCAATCATCCTCCTCCTCCCCCTTCCTCTGAGCATCATCATCTCCCCTATCAGGCAGCCCCTAGTACCTCCTCCTAGTCGGCTCAGGACTAGGCGACCTCGTCGGGCTCCTCTCCCTCGGCTTCTCCTTGAGCCACTTCTTCGTCGCCAGCTCCAACTCCCTATCCAGCTCCGGGCTCGGGTTCTTGCGATGTATGAAATTACAAAACCCGCCCCGCGCACAGCCCTCCCCACTATTCAACCTACAGCACGCCTCCCGAAAGTCCGTGACGGGGGACAACTCGCAATAAATCGGCCGCGCCGCGTACCAGCGGCTGTTGAGCTCGTCGCACGCCTTCTGCGCGCTCTCCTCGTACTTGAAGCGCGCGTACACGTTGCCGATGAGGTGGTCGTTGTTGTTGTCGCAGACGACGAGCTCCTCGATCTCGCCGTACTTGCACATCTCGCACCAGATGTCCTCGTAGAAGGCGTCGAAGTGGTTCTGGAGCTGCGACGCGTTCATGCGGTTCTTGGGGTCGAAGGCCGGGTTCTGGTAGAGGTTTGGCATGAGGATCGTCTGCGAGTAGGAGGGTTTTACGTGTTTCCGGGAGCAGCGATCGCCGTGCCGGCAGGCGCCGATTTTGTAGTAGAAGGAGCAGTTGACCTTGTCTTGCTCCGTGCCGAAGATGGAGGCGAGGAAGTTGGCCATTTTTGGCGGTGGGGGGAAGGTTTGATTTAGGAGATTCGCTGCTGTGGTTGTTGTTGTGTAGGTAGAACACTGCGCGGGATTGTTTGTTTAAAGGGTAAGATTGTCGTCGTTCGATGCGCTCGTGAAATTGGTTGTTGCTTGGGGTTGATGAAGCTACCTTCGAGAGGCGAAAACCAAAAGATGCATGGGAACTTTGTACGGATAAGGCTGATTAATTGTGGCGGAAGGTTGTGGCTGATGAAAGCTTGTCATTGGTCCTGCAAAATGAGGAGCACACGAGGCTGACATATCTGTGGCGCGAGCTTGACGCTTCGGGTAAGTTCCAGCAGGTCTCCATTTCTGACAATTGCAGCAGCTGCGTAGCACAAAGTCTCCCAACACGACGGACGACAAGACAACTGTTACATCGCACCAAATAATCACACCCATGGAGTTCTTAACTTGGTGCGTCCTTTTGCGTCTTGCTTCCGGTGCTGGGTTTACGTTCATTGAGCTGCTGTTGTGGAAAAGGTACCTACCCAGAGACGGGCAGTTCACCGCCGACCCATTCACATTGAAGGTGTTCACCGACGGCTGCAATCAGTGCACCACGCATGAATCAGTACCACTGTCACAAATCGAGCACACTTTTCAGAACCCAATGTCTTTGGTCCACTCCGACGCGCGCAGACGCAGCTAAAAAGCATATGGCCCTCCACGGATGGCTAAATGAGGGGTTTGCGCTTTCTTGGCTCTCAAGACGTCTCTTCGACAGCTTGGGAGGACAGGTTTCGATTTGAAGTTCTGTCCAGCCATACCAAAGCGGAAGAGTTGAAACGGTAAAGTTGACCATGAGCTGTCAGTAGACCAACGGGATTCTCTCATCTTCCGAGAGGAGCACCCAAAGGCTGTCAGAGCAAAGGTATTATCTTCATGAAGCGGCTACCACTCTAGCTTCAGGGTGCGCCGACGACGTGCTTGCGCCAAGAGATGGACCGCGCTAGCTTGATCCACAGTGAGGGCCGGAAGCGAGATCATAGCCAGGATTCGCAACGTGTGCCCTCAGTGATATGTAGCAGGCCCGCGGCTCGGGTAGAGCGAGAAGTTAGGGGACCTTTTGGGTATTCCGGCCCTGCTTGGGGACGATACAAGCATCTGATATAACCCAAAACAACAGCTCACAATAAAGAAGGCCCGGTTTTGAAGCTCAAGAATGACGGCATCAAGTCGCATATGCAGCAAGACAGGCCTGACAAGCTCAAGGACTTGTGCTATAAAACCAGGCCATCGGTATTGCCGTTGGATCCTGCCATGAACCGGTTATGAGGGCAAGCTCGAGAGAGTGGTATCTGTTCCTGGATCTGTGCCGTGTCGCCAGCAATATAGCCTGTCTTGGGGCCAGTCGTGAAAGCTGCGGGTGTTCCAGATATTTCACATATCAGATAGAATGACAAGATCAAACGATTGAAGGCTCAATAGACACATTATAATGGTCGCTAATGGAGGAAAAGGAGTGACAGAAATACTGGGTATCGTCGCCCAAAGCAAAGGAAGCCTGAGCAGTTTTGAAGGCGCAGCTTGAGATTCCAGTTCATGAAATGACCCCAGCCGCGCTGGAGAAAGATGAGATTAAGACCCCTGTCGAGCTGTGCTCCGGTGGCCTGCACGTACACGCTAGCAGGAGCTGCCCCAGAAAGTGGCTACGTCACGTAAAAGTCCCTGGGCCAGATAGCAAGATACCCGCCAAGTTTGAGCTCCAAATCACCCAAATCGGGTAGCACACAGCTCGGCCGTCTTGGCTGTGGCCCAAGGTGCAGGTGGCTTGATACTAAAGTGTCAAGTGTTGGCCAACTTCCAGGTTGTTTAACCTCCCACCGACTCTTTCACTCGCTGCTCAAGCTCCTATTCACCGTCCTACCTTGCCTCTACAAACTCCCGCATTAAGATCGTTCCCACTCCTTTTGCTTTTAGACTTTCTGGTGTAAATTGAACCCCTAATCGGCTCACTCGGTGCATTGTCGACCTGCAAGTCCCCTCTACATGCCTTCAGTACAGTAGCTTCGAACACAGTCCCGCCTCCCCGCTCTTTGCTGCTTGGCCTCTGAGCCGACTCCGTCCCCTTACTCGAGAGTTCGAAGCTCCCCCGACCGAACCATCTGTGCCTGCCGATCAACGGTACGACCTCAATCGGCCAACTGCGAAGCCCCGGTGTCCGCAGCGCGGCTAATAGATCACCATGTCGACCGAAAGATCAGCCGGCGAGCTCAAGACCCAGGGCGTTATTGAGGCCGCTGAGGACCCCAATAGCTCCGCGACGTCCATGGATGCTCAAAAGAAGATTGTCGAGGAGAGCAAGAATGCCGGAATCCAGGCCTTTGCGTTCGATCCAAATGCAACCGCAGAGCAGAAGAAAGCACAGGTCCAAGCTGTATGTTACTAAGGGTGCGGGCCGAATACACTCGTTTAAATCCATACTGACCGGTTTAGGCCATTCCCGAAGGCTTTCATAGCAACAGAGTCAAGGGAGTAGCTATTGCGACCGACATTGACGACGGCACCCAGCCCAAGATCGATCTCCCCGAAGCTTCGAAAGCCGGCGCCGTCGAAATAAAAGACGAGGCTGGAAAAGACAGCGGATATGGCTCCGAAGAGAAGGAGACCGTGATGGGGCCAGACACAACAGGCTGGGAGCCGAGATTTGGCTGGCCGACAGAGCTAATCGAGGAGGGCGAGAGTATGCAGGACCACACCACGTGGTTGGAAAGCAACCTCGCCGATCACCTCTACGGAGGTGAGTTTCTTGCCATGTCCGTCCGCCGTCCTCGCTTACTGACTGTGTGGCAGATTGGTATCACAACGCCGGAATTATCATCTTCGCCTGCCTCAGCACCTGGCTAATAGGCGTCTTCGGTTTCGGCCTCGCATGGGTGTTCCTCATCATGGCCGTTTGCTCTACCTATTACCGGACTTCGATCCGGCGTGTACGACGAAACTTCCGGGACGACATCACGCGTGAACTGTCTCTCAAGAAGATTGAGACCGACACAGAGTCCCTGGAATGGATCAACGCCTTCCTAGTAAAGTTCTGGCCGATCTATCAGCCTGTGCTTGCGAAGACAGTGATCAACTCGGTTGACCAGGTTTTGAGCTCAGCCACACCGTCTTTCTTGGATAGCCTCAAGCTGAGAACCTTCACGCTCGGTTCCAAGCCGCCCAGGATGGAGCACGTCAGGACCTATCCCAAAGCTGAAGACGACATCGTCATGATGGACTGGAAATTCAGCTTCAACCCCAACGATACTGCTGACATGACCGAGCGCCAGCTCAAGAACAAGATCAACCCCAAGGTCGTCTTGGAGATTCGGATCGGAAAGGCCATGATCAGCAAGGGCTTGGATGTCATTGTCGAGGACATGGCCTTTTCCGGCCTCATGCGTCTGAAGGTCAAGCTCCAGATCCCCTTCCCTCACGTCGAGAAGATCGAGATGTGCTTCCTCGAGCGTCCCACCATCGACTATGTTTGCAAGCCGCTAGGCGGGGAGACCTTCGGCTTCGACATCAACTTTATCCCCGGCCTCGAGAGCTTTATCCAGGAACAAATTCACGGCAATCTGGCCCCCATGATGTATGCGCCTAACGTCTTCCCTATCGAGGTCGCAAAGATGCTAGCAGGCACACCGGTCGATCAGGCCATCGGAGTGGTGGCTATTACGCTGCACGGTGCTCAAGGCTTGAAGACTGGAGACAACTTCTCGGGTACATGCGATCCTTATGCTGTCATGACGTTGAATAGGAGAGCTCCCTTGGCGCAGACCAAGGTCGTCGAGGACTCTGCCAACCCACGCTGGAACGAAACACATTATGTGATTGTCACATCGTTCAACGACTCTCTCGACATCCAAGTTTTCGACTACAACGATTTTCGCAAGGACAAGGAGATGGGATGCGCCTCCTTCCTGCTGGAGAACTTCGAGGAAATCAACGAATACGAGAACGAGAAGCTGGATGTCATCTCTGACGGCAAGAACCGCGGTGTTGTCTCGTGCGATCTGCGGTTCTTCCCAGTCCTCGAGGGCCAGAAGACGGAGGATGGCAAGATTGAACCACCTCCAGAGACCAACACCGGTATTCTGCGGTTCACTGTCGAGCAGGCCAAGGATCTTGACGGCACCAAGAGCCTGGTTGGCATGCTCAGCCCCTATGCGATTTTGACCCTCAACAACAAGGAAATACATACCAGCAACAAGCTCAAGCGCACGAACAACCCCATCTGGGACAAGGGTTCCAAGGAGGTGCTCATCACGGACCGCAGATCGGCGAAGCTGGGAGTTGTCATCCGGGATGATCGCGACATTGCTGGTGACCAGACCATCGGAAAGTACCAGATCAAACTTGATGATATGCTCGAACTCATGGCCAAGGGTCAGGAATGGTATAACCTCGCTGGGGCCAAGACGGGCCGTGTGAAGATGACGGCGCAGTGGAAACCGGTTGCCATTTCAGGTGTCATTGCAGGTACGGGCGGCTATATCACACCGATCGGAGTCATGCGTCTTCACTTCCAGAGCGCCCGGGATCTCAGGAACTTTGAGACTATGGGCAAGTCTGACGCGTACGTACGGGTGCTGTCATCTGGCCTTGAGAGGGCTCGGACAGTCACCTTTAAGAATAACCTCAATCCTGACTGGGACGAGATCCTTTACGTGCCGGTACATTCCCCCCGGGAGCGGCTGCAGCTGGAGGTCATGGATGCCGAGAAGGTGGGTCGCGATCGCAGTCTTGGACTCGTCGAGCTCTTCGCTGGCGATTATATCGCGCAGGACGAAGACGGCGAGTATCTCGTCAACGATGCGAAGACACCCCGTGCGGATGGCCTCAAGCTGCATGGAAAGGGAATCGCTAAGGGTACCTTGAATTACACCGTGGCATTCTTCCCGACCCTGAACATCGCTGATCCCGAGGACGAGGAGGAGGAGAAGGAGAAGGAGAAGAAGGAGAAAGACAGCGACTCTGGCAACTCCGAGCCTAAGAAGTCGTTAGATGTGCCCAGGTCCGCGGATGGTGGTCGTCGTTCGTTGGACGGTCTCAAGGAACCTTTGACGCCCGTCACACCGAAGACGCCCCTAACACCACTCTCTCCGGGCTTCCCACGGAAGTCAAGAGACGAGAAGAACCCCCCCAAGGTGCATCTTACGCCGCAGGAGCTACTCACATACGAATCTGGTCTGGTCATTTTCAAGCTGATGGACGCTGAGTTGCCGAGGAGCAACACTCGTATCGAGGTGTTCGTCGACGACATGGCCTTCCCGTCATATGTCTCCTCGACAGCCAAGAGCAAGACTCACAAGTTCGACGAGATTGGCGACTGCTTTATCCGCGAGGTCGAGTTCTCGAAGCTGACGCTTAAGGTCCGCGAGAAAAATGAGAAGTCGGGAGATGACGGTGACAAGGAGCACACGCTGGCTCGCCTGACGGGCAACACCTTAGATACACTCAAGCAATGCTTGGTAAGTTGCAATGTTCTGCTTGTTTCGAGTCGCTAGCTAACCATGACTTAGAACAACCCAACAATCCTGAAGATGAGGGACGACGAAGGCAAGATCAGCTCTGTCAAGGTCAGCCTCAAGTACATTCCCGTCAGAATGCAGCTCGATCCTAGCGAGAGCATCAACAACATGGGCAACCTCCGGGTCGACGTCCTGGACGCCCAAGATCTGCCGTCAGCAGACAAGAATGGAAAGAGTGACCCGTACGTCAAGTTCGAGCTCAACGGCGAAGATGTGTTCAAGACGAAGACGATCAAGAAGACGCTGCACCCAGCGTGGAATGAGTTCTTCGAGGTCACCATTCCGTCGCGAACAGGTGCGCAGTTCAAAGCGACGGTCTGGGACTGGGACTTCGCGGACAAGCCCGATATCCTTGGCAGCACTATGATTCGTCTGGACGAGCTGGACCCATTCAAAGCACAGGAACTTCGCCTTAAGCTCGATGGCAAGTCGGGCGTCTTGCGGCTTCGTCTTATCTTCCGGCCTGACTACGTCACCCGGAGCAGACAAGGCAGTTCGACGTTCTCCGGTACCTTTGCGGTGCCCGGAAGAATTGTCACTGGCGTTGCTGGCGCGCCCATCAAGGGCGGGGCAGCCGTTGCCGGAGTCGTCGGGCACGGCGTAGGCAAGGGTGCGTCCTTCCTCAAGCGCGGGTTTGGAGGCAAGAAGGACAAGGACCTAAACGGCTCGACGCCTCCTGAAAGCGTCAGCGACGTCCCGATTATTACAACGAACGGATCCGATCTATCGCAGACCGTCTCCACAGGGTCTGGTTTGAAGAGGTCCACAGGTCTGACGGTCATCACCGATGGAGATGAGAGTCCGACAGAGTCGCCTTCCGGCCCTGCCGAAGGTGGGTCTCACCGCAACCACTTCCGCAAGAGGAGCATGGGCGCCTCCTCGGTGCACAGCACCATGGCCGGCGGCGGGCCGGGGTCGGGCGTGGCTACCTTCACGATAGTCTCAGCCACGGGCTTCCCCCCGTCCTCTGACGTCTACGTTGTCCTCGAGCAGATCCAAGGCAACAAAGCTAAGGTGGTGGGCAAGACCAAGCACCACAAGGGCAGCGAGGTGCGGTTCGACGAGACGTTCAAAATCTCGTGCTCGCCCGACAGCCTGTTCAAGGTCGAGGCCAAGGGCAACCACACGTTCGGCAGCGACGATGACCTGGGCGAGGCGTCGTACGCGGTGGACGAGACTAACTCGGGCCAGGAGAAGGAGGTAAAGGTCGGGACGGGGAGTGTCTTCATCAGGAGCTCGTTTACGCCCGCCGAGACGAGTAACCTGTCGGCTTCGACGGATAGTCCCAAGAGTGTGAGGAGGAGCTTCTTGAGCAGGAGAGGTGAGAGGCCGCCTACTCGTGACGGAACGCCTTCTTAGGCGCGATGGTGCTGTTTCCTGCTTTACTGATACCAAGTTCTCTGCCCGAATTTTCCATATAATGCTTTGGTCCGTGTTTGTACATAGGTTACGTTTCTTTTCTCTCTCATCTCTTCGTGTTGGTCGGGTGGGCAGGCTCAGGGCAAGGAAAAGGAGCAAGAGGGAAATTGATAGATCGGTCTCTTGCTTTGAAGCTGGATATAGCAGCTAACGAGACGAGGTGGCTGGCCTTAGTTAATGACACTGAGATGGTGAATATCGTTAAGCATCTAAGTCTTTTTTCTTTTGTGATCCTTACATCGTTCGTAGTATCGGAGGCCCACGTGGTTGACATGGAAGGCGGAAGGGACATCTCGGGTATCGGCTGAAAATAAGGCGACCTAACCCATCTTGGCGGTACGTGGGGTGACAGGGGTGTTAGCTCTGAGCGGGCCAGGAACAGCGAGGCGTCCAGTAAAAACACGAGCTTGGAATCTGGAAGAAAGTCCGTTGAACAAGTTGAAGACACGTAGATCAAACCGCGATTTCTTCATACAATATCCGCCACTTTCTAACCTTCATAAAGTTCTTCTCCATTCTGCGCTTCTGGCTTGCGCATACCACATTCACTCTAATAATTCAGATTCTCAAAAGACCAGGTTTACTGCTCTCGAGTCTCATGGTTCCGTTAACCGCACTCATTCACTCTTGATTTAGAGTTGGGAGGGAAAAAACTAATAGGGAACCGAAACCTTGCTCCGGTATAATTTCGATATCGATACCGAGAAATTGCATTGCTTTCTCCGGATTGCGCCATCCACCTTGTCGCACACCACACACACCCCGCCGTACACTCAGAGCTTACCACCGGACAGCTGCGAACTGCTTGTACACGGCATAACTTCCGAAGAACGGACATGGAAGGTGCTTTCGCAAAGCCCGCCGACCAGGTGCTCGGGCACTTTGGCGTCGATGCCGCAACTGGCTTGACCGAGCAACAAGTTCGCGATCTGCGAGCTAAGCACGGCAAGAATGGTGAGTTTATTCCGCTTGACTCCTCCTCCTCCCCTCGGTCCGTGACCTAGGACTAACATGTCTTCTCTCCCCCGCCAGCTATCCCCGACGAACCGCCCACACCCATGTGGGAGCTCATCCTCGAGCAGTTCAAGGACCAGCTAGTCCTCATCCTCCTCGGCTCGGCCGCCATATCCTTTGCGCTCGCGCTATTCGAGAACGAAGAAGGGTGGAGCGCCTTCGTCGACCCGGCCGTCATCCTCACCATCCTGATCCTCAACGCCGTCGTTGGCGTGTCGCAGGAGAGCAGCGCCGAGAAGGCCATCGCCGCCCTCCAGGAGTACTCGGCCAACATCGCCAGCGTGATCCGGAATGGTGGGCAGATCTCGCGGGTCAAGGCCGAGGAGCTGGTGCCCGGAGATATCGTTTCGGTGGCCGTTGGTGACCGTATCCCTGCGGATTGTAGGCTGGTGTCGATCACCAGCAACAGCTTTGCCGTCGACCAGGCTATCCTCACGGGAGAGAGCGAGAGCGTGGGCAAGGACTGCCAGGCTGTGGTTCCCGACGAGAAGGCCGTGAAGCAGGACCAGGTCAATATGCTCTTCTCCGGAACGACGGTTGTCACTGGACGGGCTACGGCTGTGGTTGTTCTTACCGGTTCGAACACTGCCATTGGGGATATCCACGAGAGCATCACCGCTCAGATCTCTGAGCCCACGCCCCTGAAGCAGAAGCTGAACGACTTTGGCGATTCGCTCGCCAAGGTTATTACTGTTATCTGCATCTTGGTTTGGGCTATCAACATCCCCAACTTCAAGGACCCGTCGCACGGAGGCTGGACCAAGGGCGCCATCTACTACCTTAAGATCGCTGTCTCGCTCGGTGTTGCCGCTATCCCTGAAGGCCTCGCTGTGGTCATTACCACCTGTCTCGCTCTGGGAACCCGCAAGATGGCGGCAAAGAACGCTGTCGTTCGCAGCTTGCCATCCGTCGAGACCCTCGGTAGCTGCAGTGTCATCTGCTCTGACAAGACTGGCACTCTCACCACCAACCAGATGAGCGTCAACAAGGTCGTCTTCCTCACCGAGGACGGCTCGGACCTCGAGGAACTGGAGGTTGAGGGAACTACTTTCGATCCACGAGGCGCTGTCAAGTCACAGGGCAAGGTCCTCATCGATCTCCCTGCCAAGTCCGCTACCGTCCTGCAAATGGCTGAGGCCGCTGCTCTGTGTAACGATGCCCGCCTCGCCTATGACGCCAAGTCAGGTACCTACTCCAACGTCGGCGAGCCTACTGAAGGTGCCCTCCGCGTTCTCGTTGAGAAGATTGGGCCTTGCGCACCCGCCGACTGCCACCCTGAGGACCGTGTCCACTACGCAAGTTCTTGGCACGAGAAGAAGTACCACCGTCTCGCTACCTTTGAGTTCTCCCGCGACCGCAAGAGTATGTCTGTGCTCGTCCAGAGTGGCGAGAAGCAGAAGCTCCTGGTCAAGGGTGCTCCCGAGTCTATCATTGAGCGCTGTACCCATGCTCTTGTTGGAGCCAACGGAAAGAAGGTCAAGCTTAACCGCAAGATGACTGATCTCCTTCTTAAGGAGGTCGTTGACTACGGCAACCAGGGTCTTCGTGTTATCGCTTTGGCTGCGCATGACGACGTCTCTGATCATCCTCTCGCTTCTACCGCCAAATCCACGTCTGAGTATACTCAACTGGAACAGAACTTGACTCTCCTCGGCCTGGTCGGCATGCTGGATCCCCCTCGTCCCGAAGTCCCTGGTGCAATTAGGAAGTGCCAGGAGGCTGGTATCCGCGTTATCGTTGTCACCGGCGACAACCGCAACACGGCTGAAAGCATTTGCCGCCAGATTGGCGTGTTCGGACAGTACGAGGACCTTACCGGAAAGAGCTACACTGGTCGCGAGTTCGACAACCTCAGCCCCAGCGAGCAGCTCGAGGCCGCCAAGCGCGCCTCTCTGTTCTCCCGTGTCGAGCCTAGCCACAAGTCCAAGCTTGTCGACCTCCTGCAGTCTCTCGGCGAGGTCGTCGCCATGACTGGTGACGGCGTCAATGATGCGCCCGCGCTGAAGAAGGCTGACATCGGTGTCGCCATGGGTTCTGGTACTGACGTCTCGAAGCTGGCCGCCGACATGGTTCTTGCCGACAACAACTTCGCTACCATTGAAGTTGCCGTCGAGGAAGGCCGCTCGATCTACAACAACACGCAGCAATTCATCCGCTACCTCATCTCGTCCAACATCGGCGAGGTCGTCTCCATCTTCCTGACCGCCGCCCTGGGCATGCCTGAGGCGCTCATCCCCGTCCAGCTCCTCTGGGTCAACCTCGTCACTGACGGCCTCCCCGCCACCGCCCTCTCCTTCAACCCGCCCGACCACGACATCATGAAGCGGCAGCCGCGCAAGCGTGACGAGCCCCTCATCGGCGGGTGGCTGTTCTTCCGCTACATGGTCATCGGCACCTACGTCGGCCTCGCCACCGTGGCCGGCTACGCGTGGTGGTTCATGTACAACCCCGAGGGCCCCCAGATCACCTTCTGGCAGTTGTCGCACTTCCACCGCTGCTCGACCTCCTTCCCCGAGGTCGGGTGCCAAATATTCAGCAACAACATGGCCAAGTCGGCGTCGACGATGTCGCTGTCGATTTTGGTGGTTATCGAGATGTTCAACGCCATGAACGCGCTTTCGTCGAGCGAGTCGCTGCTTACGCTGCCGCTGTGGGAGAACATGATGCTCGTCTATGCCATTGCCCTGTCGATGGCGCTGCACTTTGCTCTCCTTTACACTCCCGTCCTGCAGGGCTTGTTCTCCATCTTGCCGCTGAACTGGAACGAGTGGAAGGCGGTGCTTATCATTAGTGCGCCTGTCATGTAAGTTCTGACTTTGTCTTTGTTTCCAATCATGAACCCATAGCTAACTGTTTACAGACTCATCGACGAGGTTCTCAAGCTTATCGAGCGCCAGTTCTTCATTCAGACTTCGGATGCCGTGTCCCAGGTCAACAAGTTGCAAGGAAAGAAGGAGAAGTAGAAGGGGACATTTAGAAGGGGGCTTTCCAATGTGGCTAGACAGGAGACATGCATTGCCCATCGCATCCAGCTAGACGTAGACCTTGTACACTCAGTAGAAGAACGCGCAGCTGTAAGAATAAAGAAGTGCTATTTCACAAACTGGATCTTGAACCCGCATATGATACAAGTGACCTGCCAGCTATTGGATAGCTCCCGTCAAGTCGAGAATCGAAGGGTGACGATTTTTTTACGTTGAGTGTACTCACCTAGGTGAGCGGTTTTCCGTCTCGGTGAAGCGACCACTTAAAGTCGCGGAAATACTAATTACCGAGGTGCAAGGTCTCCACCTTGCCGCTGTGGACATCATCGACTTTCAACCTCTAGCACAGTAGAGCTTCCCCCACAGCAGACAACCCTCGAAGGCAAGCCCATTGAAGCCCGAGAAGCGGCACCCCTTCGAAAACTCATCACCATCTGTCACAATGGCGACGAGCCTCTACCGCCTCGCCGGCCGCGGCTGCGCAAAGCGGCTATGTCTCCGGCCCTCTACTCCCTCAATAGCATCACGCACCTTCGCCACCACCGCCCTCCGCCGGTACGCCGCCGCCAGCCAGCAGCAACAAGGCGACGCCGACGTCAACCCCTCCCGCATCGTGCCCACGGACAAGGACTACCCCTCCACCGATCCCTACGGCGTGACGCGCATCACGGAGGACGCGCCCGCCCTGCACAACGAGTCGCAGAGCTCCATCGCGGGCCGCAAGCTGCGGCACTACACGGTCAACTTCGGGCCCCAGCATCCCGCAGCCCACGGTGTGCTACGCCTCATCCTCGAGTTGAACGGCGAGGAGATCATCCGCGCCGACCCGCACGTCGGGCTCTTGCACCGCGGCACCGAGAAGCTGTGCGAGTACAAGACGTACCTGCAGGCGCTGCCGTACTTCGACCGGCTGGACTACGTGTCGATGATGACCAACGAGCAGTGCTATAGTCTGGCGGTGGAGAAGTTGTTGAATGTTGAGATTCCCGACAGGGCGAAGTGGATTCGGACGCTGTTCGGGGAGATTACGCGGGTGCTGAACCATCTCATGAGTGTGCTTTCGCATGCTATGGATGTTGGCGCGCTTACGCCGTTTCTGTGGGGTTTCGAAGAGAGAGAGAAGTTGATGGTAAGTTCACTGCGGTCATTGCACTTCTATTGCATCTTGGGGTTATGGCATCTTCGTTGCTATGGAAGAGGCTATGAAAATGACTATCTTGGGGAAATTCATCGCATGCTATGAGAAAGTCGCTGGCTCAAGGCTATACAACCGAGCTTCTGGAAAATGCAAATCGCTAACCACTGGGGAATAATAGGAGTTCTACGAGCGCGTCTCGGGCGCCCGCCTCCACGCCGCATACGTCCGCCCCGGCGGCGTCAGCCAGGACCTCCCAATGGGCCTCCTTGACGACATCTACCAGTGGGCGACGCAGTTCGGCGACCGCATCGACGAGACCGAGGAGATGCTGACGGACAACCGCATCTGGATCAACCGCCTCAAGAACGTCGGCACCGTCTCGGCCGCCGACGCCATCAACCTCGGCTTCACGGGCGTCATGCTCCGCGGCTCGGGCGTGCCGTGGGACATCCGCAAGTCGCAGCCCTACGACGCCTACGACCAGGTCGAGTTCGACGTGCCCGTCGGCGTCAACGGCGACTGCTACGACCGCTACCTCTGCCGCATGGAGGAGTTCCGCCAGTCGCTGCGCATCATCCACCAGTGCCTCAACAAGATGCCCGCGGGTCCCGTCAAGGTGGAGGACTACAAGATCAGCCCGCCGCCCCGGTCGGCCATGAAGGAGAACATGGAGGCGCTCATCCACCACTTCCTGCTCTACACCAAGGGGTACGCCGTGCCGCCCGGCGACACGTACTCGGCCATTGAGGCGCCGAAGGGCGAGATGGGCGTGTATGTCGTCAGTGACGGTAGCGAGAGGCCGTACCGGGTGCACATCCGCGCTCCCGGTTTTGCGCACTTGGCTGGGTTCGACCACATCTCGAGGGGACACATGTTGGCTGATGCGGTGGCTGTCATCGGAACGATGGACTTGGTGTTCGGTAAGTCTTGTGTGAAAATGCCAATGCTGATATGAAATTCTGTACAAGTCGTGAAAAATGATAGATGCTAACTCTCTTTTGTGAAATAGGCGAGGTTGACCGGTAGTTGTGAAAATGCAACGCGAGGGGAGAAAGATGTTGGTGAAGGGATGGGAATATCGTTACAGAGCGGATAGAAATGGTGGAGTGATTCCGGGGGGGTTCGACCTTTCTCTTAGACCATTAGAAAAAGGGGGACCCCTTATTTTTCCGTCGTCCGTTGCTCCCTTTTTGTCCGCTTGTATCATAGCTAAAATGGATTGATGATCAGGGGAGCGGCGGCTATCGTACATATGCAAATGCATTTTTTCGACTTTAATCTGACTGCAGTGGTGTTAGTGATGTCGAAGGAACGAGGGTGAGACGGCAGCGGAACTTACAGATGAGAGAGCCTGAGAGTCCTCGAACTGAGGGCACGAGGAACCACGGCGGTGCTTTTTGGTGTGGCGGAACAGCGAGCAGTTCTCGAAAGCAGGCATGTGAGGCTTGCTGCTCTCCGGTCCGGCGCCAATGGGAAGACCGCAGAGAGGCATGTGGCAACGTGGCTGTTTGGGGATTTCGACTCCGAACTTGTCTCCCTTCTGGGCCAGTTTACGCTCCTTCTTGTTGGCCTTCGCCTTGGACCTGCGAGCCGTCTTCTGGTCCTTGGGGGAAGGGTGGACCAACGCACTAGTCGAGCCAGAACTGGTGCCCTCGCCCGATGGGTTCTCGATGGCCAAGTTGCGTGTTCCGTTCACGTTAGCGGGTGGCAACAGGGGCTGTTTGTCGACCTTCTGACTGGGCTTGGTGGGAGTCTGGCCCATGTCCGAGCCCGAGCTCGAGATCGGCGGGTTGCCTATCGAGCCCTTCCTGGCGCGGGTGCTGGGCGGGGTGAGCTCGTTCCAGCTGACGATGTTCTTCGTATCTTGCGCGAAAGTCGTGCCGGCTGGAGTGTTGAACAGTGGCTGCTGTGGAAAAGCCGAGGCGATGCGGGCGTCCATGTTGTGCGGGACATTACCATCGTAAGGCGGCGAGGGAACGGAGGTGCGAGCCGTGCTGGGCTGCTGGGCTCGCATCTGTTGCTGACACTGTCTGGCTGGGCCTCCTGGCATACGCCCATGTTGGACACGCTGCTGCGGCTCGGGTGGTGAGGCAGAGCCGTCGGAAGACGTGCCATACATGGCATCCCGCGCGTGTTGTTGGTCGACCGGAAAAGCGGGCATGCCATAGTCCATGACTTGAGGCTGGTGCTGTTGGGTCGGAAGGTAATACTGGTTGTGGTGCATAGGCTGGTGCAGCTGGAAGCTTGGGAACTGCGCACTTGTCTGACCATTCTGCTGCTGCTAACCGCAGAATGGGTCGACGGGCATCCCAGTTCCGAAAACATCCGCCTGCTGGCGGTTGTTCACCGTGTCTCGACGATGACGACCTGCGAACCGACGACCGCCCTTCTTCTGCATGCCCTTGTGGTGTCCATTGCCCTGAGGTTGGTACATATGGACCGGCTCCTGAGCCGCCGGCGCCTTCCCGTTAGAAACTTTGACATTAGCACTCCCGCCATGACCGTGGGTCGGACTTGAGATCTGCATGCTCTCGACTCGCGAGGCCAGAAGTTTGGCGTCCCAGACCACGAAGTGCTCCGTGAGAAACATGTTGTTGCCCAGAGGAACTGGGTACTTGGTCGCGTCAGGGGCTTGACGGCGGTTGACAGTCCACTTCGGCTGCGTACCAAGGTCGGGGACGTCCGTCTCCTTACGCCAGCGGTCAATGTCCTCCTTGGATGGAGGGGTCCACTCCTCCTTGCTGAGGCCATCGCCGGTGATCTGATGATGCAGAGCAAGCACTTTGCCTCCATTCGCAGTCATGGGGCCGTCACTGTCGGCTGTCGTGATCGGCTTCATCTCAACGCCACAATTGCATCCGCCTTGGGCATGGACTTCGCGGTGGTCCTCCAGCCACTCGGCAGCGTACTGGCTTGCCTGGCGAACAGCAACGTGGGTCTTGTCGCCCTCGGTTGTCTCTTGGTAGCGTGCAGGGATGTGGTCCTCTGGGCAATGTCCTGGCTTACCACCCACCACGACAACGCGTTTTCCTTTATCGACATGGTCGTCGACGGGACGCTTGTTATGGCTGGACCTGCGCTCCTCCTTGATCTGGGAGCTCTGCGGCATGTCCAGCTTCTCCGGAGTCGGTTCTACCATGGTGGGTGAGCTACCGAAGGTAACTTCATCATCGGATGGGCAGCCCTCGTCGGCTCCGGTACCTATAACACGTGGGCGGATATCAAGAGCTGGGAACTTGACATCGCAACCGCACACACCACGCTCATGATACCAGCGATGCTCGAACTCCTGAAGCAAAGTCCAGCGGCTATGCAAGATCCTCTCACAGGCCACGCACATGGTCTCGGGGCTGTACTCGTAGGTGAACTGTATCTGACAGACTGGGTTATTGTGCCCACTGGTCGTGAGAGGACACGGGCGGACCACCGCCGCCGAGCGGTGTCCGCAGCGGTAGTTGACCTCCTCCGCGTAGCACATCTTGGGCCTTCTGAAGGATACGTGCTTGACTGATGTTTGACGTCTCACAGACTTGGTTTCGTACAAAAGGACAGTTGTGGGCCCGAAGGCTTGCTGTTAAGGATTAGCGATGACCTCTGGCGAGAACTTCGACGGGAGAGGGGAGGCTAAAGCGGCGGTAGGATGAAGGAACAGACGATGGTGGAGTTGAAGACAATATTGGTATGGAGTAGAGGAATTATTTGAGCTTCGAGGTATAATGGAAAGATCGTGATTGTGCTTAGGGCAAATGAAGTTCCTAATGTTGTGGTGGGCTGATGAAAAGGGGGCAGAGGCGCTTTTACCTACCTAGGTAGCCTCCTTCGAGAACGGGATCTGGTCGTAGGCTTGTCGGCCGACAATCTCTCCGTATTGCGGTGGTTGTTTCTTCTCTGCACTCGAACTGGAAAGCTTCAGTAACTGGCGATCTCAAAGGTTACGGTATGAGTCGGCGGCGAGGCCAGAAACTTACTCCGGTTTTTGACACTTTCTCGGTCTCTCGACTGCATGCCCACGTCTTGGAGAATCCTGAGCCTTCAGGTTGTCCCTGATGATCGGGAATTTGTGGGTTTGAGAGGGCAGCTCGGTGCTTGCGCGTGGTGGTTTCTCTTGAACGATATCGAATAATGATCAAGTTAAGATCCTGAAAGCGAGCTTCATGAACTATGTATGAAATACTTGAAGATGAGGAACGGTAGTACGTGAGGCAATCGTGGAGGTAGAAAAGACAGTTTTCAAGAAGCAAAGTTCTTGCTATTGTTCGTCCAAGTATTGTCTGAGGCCGGTTGAAGCCTATTGTTGTTCTGGATAAAGATGAGGTTGTGCCTCAGGACGCAACCTGAGCGCTGATCGTGGGGATCTCCTAACCTGAAGGGAAAGTCAGTCGCCCTGAAATATCGGTCTTCGTTATAGCCAGTAAATCAGTTGAGGCGTTGCAACAACGCTGCTCTGCCAGATCTTTCAAACTTACGCGAACGAGCCAAATTCATGTATACCTGACAATGAACCTGAAAGACGGTTGTTGGAATGTCGAGACAATGAGAGAAAGAACGCGAATACCCGTTCTAGCTCTTTCTGGCCTGAGTATCTTGACGCCAGGAGGAGGTCTGAATGTTTTTCCAGAGCCTGGTCTCGTAAATAGCTTGAGGTCGATGTCTTGCTCCCGAGCTAGAGGGCGAAGTTTTGTAAGCACTCTTCAGGATTACTCAGGACCAGCAAGTCAATAGGGGACAGCAGTCACCTTGTGTCAGTGAACTCAAAAGTGCAAATCCAACCGGCAGTCAAGAATGCTAGGACACCCCAAGGATTCAAGAGAGTCAGTCAGTGGATTCCAGATCAAGATCGAGAGGACTCTGAAGCAGCGCTTCAGTAAAGGGCCAACTGCCGATCAAATCGACCCTTGGCTGGTTTCATAAACAGGGCTTGAAAACGACGTGAAGGCTAAGCTGTGCTTGGGAAAACTCGAGGGCAAAAGAGATGCTGAACGAAGCAAAAGCACTTAGACCAAAAGCGGCCTCTCCAATGTGAGAGATACTATGATCTTAAAGGATCTTTGAAGTCATATGAATGAAGAGTACGAGGAGGGAAGATGTCAGGAGAGAAAGAATGAAGAGAGTAAAAGTTGGAGGTTGGGGAGTATATGGGGGTAGTGAACGACTTAGACTAGCGTGAGGGTGAGCGAAATTTGACATGTATAAGACGTTGAAAGGGAAGGAACTGTCCTAGTGATCCGCTTATGATGTAGATATGTGTAAAACGCAGAAGGCGCGGGCTAAATTGCCATATATGGAAGGCACGCTAGAAGCATCACGACCCCGGGAGCCTGGAACCGTGAACCACTTTTTGACGGGACAATGTATATTTCGCGGCAGGAGCGGACGAAATTACCATCGGTACAGAAGGTACCGGGCATAAGACGAAGGGGAGAACATGGAAAAGTCAATGTCTCCTTTTGCTGGTAGGATGTACAGAGCTTAACAAGTTGGAGCTGCCAGCATTGAGAAGGCACGCAAGAGGTATCCGGTAATGTGACCCATTATATTTGTCACAGAGAAGGAAGGTACTGGGGATAGACTACCTGGACGACAGAGTGTTCATGTTTACTTGTTTCTGGAACGATATACAAGACATGGAGGACGAAGTATCCTTGACGGAGGAAGGAACATAGCAGAGTAGTGCTCGATGTCAACGGCCCTAGCATCCTGACTCCATAAAGGATGTAGGATACATAAGAAATTTCAAGGGGGAAGGGGAGCGACCATAAGATCACCGCCTTGTCCTTTTCTTACATGAGCCTGCACAAGAATCGTACGTACCAAGTTGGAATAAGGCCATGAAGAAGACGCCTGGCACATGAGGAGACACTATGTTCCACATCTTCCTCGCTCCCTTGGACCCGGAGCGAGGAAGACATATGTGAACACTGGAGTGACCGCTCCAAAGCTCCTTAGGTTTCCTGAATCCCGGGAGTATTGTGTCTCAAATACTCCGCTGCCCCCCTATAGGTGCTGCTCAAAGAAAGATAGCGTCCCGATATCTTCTACCAACTTCAAAGCTGTCCAGTTGAGGTAAAATATACACCTATTCTTTACATCATTGTACATGTCTAATCTAACAAGAGGTATACTATACATATACCCAAGTCTCCCGGTCCAACCGCCAGAATCCTAGACGTCTAACACCTAGGACAACCCAAGCAACCTCACAACAGCTTCGCACCGCTCCCAGCAGCCTGCCCCATCAAAAACCTCTTCAACGGGCCCAAAGCATTAACAGCGTTCAACCCCAGACTCCTAAGCGGCACAAGCGGCCCACTTTCGACACTGTACAGCTTGTGCAGCTTATCGCACACCCCCATCAGCACGTGGTTAGCCGCGTACCGCTCGGCATTGTACGCCTCGAGCGACATCCTCGCTCCCAAATCCATACCATGATCAACACTAAACTCGATCGTCCTTGCCAGGCTCTGCACGTCCCCTTGCCCCTGGTTGAGACCCTGTCCCGCTAAAGGATGAACCGTGTGCGCCGCGTCCCCCACCAGCGCGACGCGCTCAGAGATGTACGTGTCCGCGTGCCGCAGCTTGAGCGGGAAGGACGCCACGGACCCCTCTTGTAGACCGACGACGGGGTGCGGTACGGTGGAAGGGTCGACGTGTTTGTGCTGGAATCGCCAGGATACCTCCTCCGCTTGCCCGCCGGCGGACAAGGTGTGCAGGAAGTCGAGGTCGACCCAGTCCAGCCTGAAAGCGGCGTTGACCGTGGCGACGAAGTCTCTGGGGGAGAGATTCTTGAGCAGGGCCGCGCGGTCGGGCGTGGTGGACCAGACTAAAGTGGCGTAGTTGCCCGGCATGGGGAGGACGGCGACGGGGCCCGTGGGGAGGAAGCGCTGGTAGGCCGTCTTCGTACTCTGGTCATGGTCGCTGCCTACTCTCCAACCACTGGAGGACGAGTCGAGCTCGAGGGTGGCCACGACGCCGTGGCGGTTGTAGTCCCATCCCCTCGCTTCTATGCCGGCGAAGGAGCGGACGGGGCTGTTGGCGCCGTCCGCGCCGACGAGGAGGCGGGCGTGCAGCTGCTTCCCGCCGGACAGGTGGACGACGGGCCACTCGGTGAGGTCGAGCTGCCCGTCGGCGGTCTCCTGGCCGTGGGATATGCGCTCCACTTTTGCGTTGTCGTAGACGGACACGCCGCCGAGCTCGTCCAGGCGCTTCAGCAGACCGGATGTGAGGTTGAGGTTCTCGACCATGTAGGCGATTGTTGTTGTCGTCCCCGAGGTGACTTGCCTGTCCCACTCAAACTGGATCCTGGCGTTCGATATGCCGTCCCAGACTTGCATCTCCTGGTAGGGCTGGATGCGGTCGCGGGCGAGGTGTTGCCATGCGCCGACGTCGTCGAGGAATTTGGCGGAGGAGGGGGTGAGGGAGCTGCAGCGGTTGGAGAACTGGTTGGGCGGGAGGGTCCATGACTTGTTCTTGGAGAGGTCCTGGGCTTCGACGAGGGCTATTCGGAGGTGGGATGTTACGGGGTTGGAGCCTAATGTCAAGAATGGTTAGTACATGTCCTATAACGTCAGTTTACACGATGTAGACGCGGACTCACGAAGGGCCGTAAGTAAACTCAACCCGGCAGGCCCGCCGCCGACACAGACAACGTCGTAAATGTCGGGCTTCGAGGAGCTGGATGTGGCTGCTGCGCTTGCATATCTGCGCAACGGTTGACGTTGCAGGCCGCGAGAGCAGCTACCGCATACCCATTGGGCCGCTCGTCTCCTGGCTATAACCTCCATATTGTTATGGCGGCGAGCTTGATGGTAATGCACTCGGGCCGCCAATCGTGTGATGTCGTCGTTGTGCCGGAAGTGGTCCGAGCTTCAGAACTTTCGAAGTGCATTGGCAACCCTAACCCTCTAACGACGTTCTTCTCACCACCGTCGGAGCTCAGCGGTCAGCATGAAGGATGACGCTCGAAGCTTGAAACTTGAAAGAGTGTATATAGCTCCGAGGGTCTTGGAAAAGGCGCAATACTGCGGCATTGGGTTTGAGGGATCTCTTGGCTTTTCAAGGGGATGTAGTTTATTCGACCTTCACTACTCAGATGGCCTTTTAACGCAAGGCAGGCCATATGTATATTCCACTAGAGTACGAAACGGTAACCCAATCACTCCCATAATAACGCATTCAACTCCTCATATCTTCATAATCCTCATCATCATCCCCCTCACCTACGCAACAGCAACACCCTCACTAGCCACCCCCAACGTCTTATAGCCCCCCTCCTTCGCCTCCTTCACCTTCTCCAGCGCAACCCTAAAGATCTGCTTCAGCTCCTCCTCGGGCTCCAGCCCGACGGCAACCCGAACCTGCTCCGACCTCGCGCCGTACGAGGCGTGGTAAGCGATACCCTTCGGGTCCTTCCCCAGCGTCAGCTCGTTGAAGCACAGCGCGAGCGTGTGGTGCGCGCCCAGGTGCGGACCCATGAACACGTCCAGATTATCATAGAACACCTGCGCGTCGGCCTTCTCGGCAAACTCGACGCTGAAGATGCACCCGTACCCGGGCGTGAACTCGTCCGTCGGCTTGCGCATGAAGACTTGGTAGTTACGCAGCGTGTCGAGACAGGTCGGGTAAAAGACTTTACTGATGCCGTAGCCCGGCTCGGCCGTCCTCAGCCCGTCCAGCCACGAGGCCAGGGACAGCGCGTTGCGGTTGAGCACGGTGCTGCGCGGGAGGTAGTCCGCGCTGTTGGCAAGCATGCGCTCGGCGTCGGCGGCGAAGTACTCGTTGAGGAAGAGCTTGTCCATGACGGGCTTGAAGGAGGCGTACCGCGGCGAGGCCGGGTTGAACACGAGGCTCCCGCCCATGACATCGGCGTAGCCACTGAAGGACTTGGTGGTACTCGTCATGACGATGTCGGCGACGCCGCTGAGGTCGACGTTGCAGAAGCTCCCGATCGTGTCGTCGACGACGAGGACGAAGTCGAACTTATCGGCCAGGGACTTGAGCCTGTGCAGGTCCACGCTGACCATAATCGGGTTACTTGAAAACTCGGTGAAGACGTATGTGACCTTGCGGTCCTCCGTCGCCTCGGCCTCGAGGAACGTCTCCAGCTCGTCGATGCCCTTGCCGTCGCCGTCCATGCGACCGAAGTGCTTGAACCCCTGGGGCGCCTCCTCTTGCAGGTGGTATGTGTTGTGGAAGATGGAGCCCATGGCAACCACCTTGCCCGGCCGCCAGTGCATTAGGGACAGGTGCATCTTGTAGATGGACGCCATTCCGGTGGGGTAGAGGAACACGTCCTTCTCGGTGACGAGGTCCGCCTTCTCCGGCGTGACGGCGGCGCGCTTCCACAGCCCGACGATGCGCTCCCTCAGCTTGGCGTGCGCCTCACCCTCGGGCAGCCCGGTGGGTGGGGGGATGCTGAAGATGTCGATGTGCTTGGTGTCGTCCTCCACTTTGAAGGGGACCTCGGCGACCTTGCCCGCCTCCACGGCGGGGAGGAGGTGCTCGGCCAGCCTGGTGCTCACTCCCGTGCCGGGGTTTTGCCAGATGAGTCCCACGCCGTCCGACTTTGCCTGCGGGAAGGTGAGGAGGTACAGGCGCACCCGCTCGCTCCCCTCGCCGACGTCGAGGACGCGGTAGCCCAGCTGGCCCGGGGTAAGGCGGTGCTCCTTTCTGTGCTCGGAGTAGGCGTACGTCTGGGCGAAGCAGAAGATCTCCGGGGTAAGGAAGGGGAAGGCGAAGTGATCCCCCGGTAGGTTGAGGAATTTGCACAGTTTCATGGTGAGCTTGGGAGGGTGTTGTGTTAGCACATGGTTGCTCTATGTCATGGTGGAAGCGGTGTGGGCAACTGACCTCTCTGCAGTGGCCCCATGGCGCGAACCTGGGATACATGTGCTTCATCAGCGCCAGGTTGGTCTTGTCGCCGTCGCGGACGCCCACCCAGTTACTCCATTTCGGCATGTGTGTGGTGATGGCATGAGGCGTATGTGGCGGCATGGACAACCCGAACTTGCGTTCGACTCCTTGCAGTGTGGTCGACATGTTGGGCGATTTGGCTTCTTTCAATGTCTCTCTTGGTTCAATGTCGGATGTCTGCTAAACTCTCAGAATCACAAAGCTCAGCAACCACAGCTCTCAAAGAATGCTCTCGGCGGAGGTCGGCGGTGCTTATATGGTCACCACTCTTCCACTGACTCGCCCTTTCCGGCCATGGGTTGATCGGGATACAAGCGCCTCGTGGGGTCCAGGCCAGTCCCCGAGCCAAGACTCGCCTTGTTAGCGCAACGACTTCCCTCATTTGAGACATCATTCTGGTGAGGCTGACACTAGTATGTCCGAAAGCACACAACCATCACCATTCCATTCCAGGTTCCATCCGACCCTTGACCCTGGAACTGACGCATATCCGTCAGCCCTCAAGCTTTCGACGGCCGCAACTCCACAAATGACGGTGGGCGAGTGACAGTCCTTGCCTCGTACGAAAAAGCAATTGCCGATTGGCCAAGAGCGTCTTGTATCTTCAAAGTCTCAAAAGTTCCGGTTCGTTCATTGCTATCTAGGAGTTAACAACCTGGAAAACAACCTTGCTACCTCCGACCTGCTCTGGATGGTGATCTCGGTGTTCTTCTTTACGAGCTGCTTGATCGATCATCACAAGGCCGAAAGACCGAGTGATCAACTTTGTCCGGACCAGATGGACTGGCCGCCTCCTCCCGCGCAGCCCTGCTACGCACAGCATCGGATCCAGTTCCCAAAGGCCTCCCTTCGTATAGGTATATATATCAAGTGAATCGAGGGATCTTCACCTACGGTAGTTGTTACATATCTGCGCTCCTCCGTTCGTAGCTTGCGTTGATTTGCCTAAATCGAAGAGAAACGTCAGGTAGAGATACCAAATCACGGACGGCGATTCGTATAATACCAAACTCGGGAGTTTTCGCGGCGTATTTGTCACGAAAGCTGACGGCCACAGGAGCTTATCAACTTGTCTTTCAATGATCATTAATCGCCAGCAACAACTCGTCAGCTCCACGACAGGCAGGTCCAACAGTTAGACAGTATAATCCAAACCCGCTCATCAGCAACACATGCTTATCACATATTCTTACTTACTACAAGCTTGACCGCTATCACGCTCTAGACACTCTAGTCATCCACGAAGTAGCAAGATGAATAACAAGCTATCCGCCACCCCCATTACCATTACCTCACCCCTAACCCTCACCACCACCCCTTCTCCCTGCCCGTGAACCCAAAATTCAGCCCTACGGCCACAAACAGGCACGCGCAGAGGACGCTGGGCCCCCACTTGTCGTAGTACCTCGCCACCTTGCGGTCCCTTATGGCCCGGCTGCGGTAGAGGTACACGCCCACCGCGTAGCTCAGAGACAGGAACGCGAGCAGCGTAAAGGCGCCCGCTACCACGAAGCTTGCCATCGAGGGTTTGGCGCCGAAGTTGAGGAGGGTCACGGCTATGGTGCCGATGTAGATGCTGTATTCTAACTGTTTTTGGGTACGTATGAGGTCAGTAAGCTATACGGTAAGATTGTGGATGGGGTCTGAGGAGATGGCAAACTCCAGAGGGCTGATGAACGGAATATCGGGATGACAAATGTCTAGGGGATGCCTGGAAATGGAAAAGGGTTAAGAGGAAACAACTCACCCAACCCAAAAAAGTCCGTTCGGCAGCAAAGTACACCTTTGGCTCCACCCTCACGGGGACGTATATCTTCTTCCCCTTGGGCGCGCGGAAGCGCTTGCTGGTGATGGGTCCGGAGCCAAAGATGGTCTCCTGCCGCGCGTTGGGCGGTATGATGCTCCCCTGGCGCGGCACGATCCGTTGCAGGAAGGCGACAAAGTCGTGCGCCGCGTGCCTCGCCTTCGTCTGGGCGAGGGTGGTGTAGTAGGTCGCCCCGCCGACGCGGCGGGCCTCCGCCAGCCGGGTGTCCTCGTCGTCTTCGTCTTCCGAGTCGTAGATGGGGTATGCGTCGTCGTTGCCGGGGTTGTCGGCCGTCTGGTCTTCGATGTCGGTGGGGAGGTGGAGGGGGTAGTTCCGGTGACGGACGGTGCCCGTGTTGGAGGAGTCGCCGTTGCGTTGGGATTGGGATTGGACGGGTTCGTCGTCGTCGGAATCGAAGTCGTCGTCGTCGTCGTCTGAGGTGGTAGTCGTGCCTGAGTGGGAGGGGCGGGTGATGCCGAAGTCGTGCGTGACGGGCTTGCGGATGTCGACGTCCATTTGCGGCATCCAATAGGGGAGGAGGTGGATGCGGTCGGGGAAGAGGGAGGCGACGCCGTGGATGAACTTGGAGAACTTGGGGACTGCTTCTACGAGGTGGCTGGCGATGAGCTGGCGCACCCATTCTGGTGGCTCTTGGCCGAGCTGTGTTTGGAGCTTGACTTCGAGTACAGCGTAGGGAAATCGGACGACGTCGCTGGGCGGGAGCTGGGAGAAGGGGTAGTCTATGCCGATGTCCGTCCGTCGCCAGTTGTCACCCGACCTCTTGACGCCGTCCAGGTTATCCTCTCGGACCATGGTCAGCTCCGTGTCCAGCGAGATGCGCACTCGAGCATCAGCCGGCAGCTGGAAGGCTGTACGGTTGTAGAATGATCTGCACACCGGCTTGTACCCCTTCTTCAACACCGAGTACTGGACCTCGGCGGCAAGTCTCTCGTCCTCAGCAATCGACTTGAGCGACTTCTTGCCCTCCTTCCTGGCCTTCTCGAAGATTGCCGCCGGCAGCAGCTCGCCGCGCATGTACGCGTTCACGTTCTTCTCCTTGAGGGCGAACCGCGCCTTGACTGACTTCTCCCCTGTCCAGTCTTCGCGATGGGTCTTTCGCTCGACGAATATGGTCTCGGTCTGCATGCTGCCGTACCATCGTAGCCGTATAGCCTCTGCACCTTCGGTCTTCTTCAACCGTCCTTCGTAGAGATCCCATGTTTCCGGGTTGTCGTAGTATATCGATGTGATTGCGGAATCTGCCGGTTCGAACTCTTTGCTCGCGTTGAAGACCAGGACGGGAAGATGTTTGAGGATGATGAGTTTGAGCTCGGTGACGTTGTCCGGGTGCACCCAGTACTTTGTCGTATGGCGGATGAAGCTGCCCTGGCTTCCACCAGCGGCGCTGTCACCCTGAACGGGGTTGCCACGCGTTCGTACCAGGTCGTAAAGCTTGGACAGCTTAACTACCGAGGCATCGTAGTTCTCCTCGTAGAACGGCTTGGCCTTGAGCCTCGACTCGAACACGGGTTTGAGGTGCCAGCCTGTTATTTTCTGCAGCAATGTCAGCGGTGTTTCCTCCCACACTCTCTGGTGTTATCAGACTCACGTCATGCTTCTTGATAATTTTGTAAAACCCAGTGTAGTTGACCTGGACAAACTTGGCCAAATCATGCACATCGGCAATGATATCGCTCAAGTCCTCCTCAAGCAGTATAAACTCCTCTTCCGTCGGCCCATCCTGGCCCAGCCCTCTCTCATTCAACCTGTTGACGACGTCCCGCACCTCCCTCTCGCTGACCTGTATCCTCCTCGATATCTCAACAGCCTTGACCTGCTGCTTCGTGTGCACCTTGTCGAGCTCGGACTCGAGCTTCTCGACGAAGCGCGCCTCGTCGTCCTCCGTCCATCCCGATCTCGATAGACGCTTGGCCTTCTTATTGCTGGTGCTGCTGGATGCGCCGTTGGTGTCGAGAGGTACGCCGTTGGCGGGCTTGAGGTCGGCTTTCAGGCCGTCGTAGTCGATGTAGTACCACTGGTACTCGCGGATGACGCTGGAGCGGAGCTGCTCGCCGAACTTCATAACGATGACTCCCGGGCGGGCGGTCCAGTTGGAGCTGTGTCTTCTCGAGTGCCAGACTGAGGGGCGGTTTCTGAAGTCTTTGACAATCAGTACCATGAAGGACAGGAGGGTTGAGGCAGAGGGTTGACAGCATTGGGCAGGGAAAGAGGGTAGGGTTGGAGGATGTGTCCATACCTATAAGTTCTCTCTCTCGGTAGCGTCACTATATCACCTAATACCCCTTGCAGTCAATCGTACAGCTAGTGTAGTATCCGGTGGTATCACAGAAAAGAGAAGAAGTTCGTGCCAGGCTCAATCAATCAGGCGAGCAACATGTCTCTTTCGTCACAGCAGCATTCAAGGCCATTGCGCTCTTGGCAAATCGGTCCCGCCTTCAGACGGGCACGTTTTCGGTCCCCATCTCTGATTCGCCAATGCATGGCAAGCTTCGAGCTCATCCCTGTCACTAGCGGGGTCGGTCTTGACTTGGTGCTCCACCGAGCTGCAGGCGGGGAGACCCGAGACAGAAAATAAATCCAAAGAAAACATTCACGGCCAAAGTTAGGTTGGTTTGCACGAGGCAAGAAAGCGATCAACACACCCCGACCCGACTCAAGATGGACGACTCCATCTCAGCCCGCATATCCCCCTCCTGCCCGTCCGAAACCCAACAAATCCTCACAGCCTCCTGGTCCCACGACCACGCAACAGTCAAGAAACTCCTCGACACCCCCGGCGTAGCCAGCGCCCGCGACCCCGTAACACGCGAGACGCCCCTTCACGCCGCAATCCGCTCCCTCGGTCCCGCTCCCGACCCCGAGACGAACCCCCTCTCAGAAGAAGAGCTCAAGGAAGACGAGGCAGCCGTAGAAGCCGCGGTCGCCACGGTGAAGGAGCTGTTTCTCTGGGGCGCAATTTGGAATGATGTGGACGACAGGGACGAGACGCCGGGTTGTCTGGCCGCGCGGCTGGGGAGGGGGGGGATGTACGACCTCTGCGTGGAGGCGGGTGTGAGGGCCGAGTTGCTGTTTGGGCTGTTTGAGGGGTATGAGGAGCTGGAGAGCGGGGATGAGGATGAGGGGTTGGAGGGGTGGAATGAGGAGGAGGGGGAGGAAGAGGGAGATCATGTCGAGATTGAGATGGAGGATGGACATGTCAATGGGGCGCTGGAGGATGGGGAGGATGCGCCGGAGCTGGTGGAGATGGCGGAGGAGGAGAAAGAGGAGGAGAAGACGAACGGTGGGGTGGATGTGAATAGCGAGGAGTACCTAAGGTCACATCTCACGCTCGACGAGAGCAAGCTGGTGGATGAGGAGGGTAATGGAGTCATGATGGCTTGGGAGACGGATATTATGCAGCGGAGCAAGGACGCCTTGCTATGCCAGCCACAACAGGGAAAGAGGGTATTGAACATTGGTTTCGGAATGGGGATTATCGACACCATGTTCGCCGATACCAAGCCAGCGCAGCACCACATCATCGAGGCGCATCCCGACGTTCTCAAGCGGTTGGAGTCACCAGAGTCAAAGTTCGGAGCTGAGTGGGAGGCCAGCGGTCCGCAGCCGGGCGCATACAAGGTCCACCAGGGCAAGTGGCAGGAAGTGTGCCCGCAGCTGCTTGCCGACGGCGTGGTGTACGATGCGATTTACTTTGATACCTTTGGCGAGGACTACAGCCAGTTGAAGGCGTTCTTCACGGACTATGTTCCTGGACTGCTGGACTCGGACGGAGTTTTTGGCTTCTTCAACGGGCTTGGAGCGGACAGGAAGATTTGTTACGATGTCTACACCAAGGTCGTGGAGATGCATCTTGCTGACGCTGGGCTCGATGTGGAGTGGCAGGTCATCGATGTCGATCTCAAGGGGCTTGAGGAGGCGGGTAAGGGCGAGTGGGAGGGTGTGCGGAGGAGATACTGGACTCTCGACAGTAAGTTGTGTCTGTGGCGGAGTGGCTTCGCTAGAAGTGCAGTCCTCACATATGCTTGGGAATACGTACTAATCATCATGCAGAATATCGATTGCCGGTCTGTACGTTTATGGGATAAGCCCATCCCGAATCAACCCTTGCTTCGATACCATCACTAGCCATGGCATGATACCCGCTCCCGCGAACATTGCTCCTAGTATCATCACACCCTTGGAGTGGAGGAAAAACTAAAAACCGATCAACTCCTTTACAAACAAGTCGCACAAAACTTATTTGTAATTCTCGGGGTGCAGGATACCATGCAGATTGCCCTCCTTGACACGCTGCAGCGTCAGGGCGGCAATCAGGGCGGCACCGACACCGCTCCCGTCCTCGGCAGCTAGGATCTCGATCGGATCCTCCTCGTCGGGGTTCGTCTTTTCGGGCCAGTCGAGGATCTCGCGCAGGGCCTGCGCGCCGCGGGCCTTGAAGTGGGGATACTTGTTGAATACCGACCCGTCGGCGCCGACGTGGCACGAGGTGTAGCCCTTCTTCTTGCTGATGGCGGCCACGCCGCAGGCCGAGAGGCGGGCGGCGCGGGTGCCGATCAGCTCGGCCGTGCGGCGGATCAGCTCGAGCTCCTGCGGGTTGGGGGTGATCTGGAGCTTGGTCTGGAACAGCTCGTAGGTCTCGGCCAGGTTCTCGAAGGAGTCACTGTATAGTAAGTATTGTTAGCATTCGTACTTAGTTTAAGTAGTTTGATGACAATGCGACTTACTCCTCGATAGCTGACAGGAATGAAGAGTCAAGGCTGTAGGGGCGCCTGAGCTTGCTGATATCTTGACCGGCAAACATGCAGGAAGTGTGCTTGTCGTGCATGTCCACCATGATGAGACGGAAGATCTCGCCCAGGTAGAGACCCGCGACCATCTTCTCGAACGCCTGCTGACCGGGACGGGGAGAGTCCTTGTCAATCATGACGTCGTAAGGGGTGCGAGGCAGGACCTTGTGCTCGTTGTCGAACGCGCCCCACTCGCAGTTGATGGCCATTGGGGTATCAGGAGGCAGGTTCATGTGGGCGAGCTTGGGGATCGAGCCGCAGTCCTCCATGTAGGCGGCGTTGCAGCCCGTGCCGAAGATGCAGCCGATCTTCATCTTTGTGTCGGTGTAGGCGGATGCGATCAGGGTGCCGGTAGTGTCGTTGATCAAGGCGGCGAGCTTGATTGGGACGCCCTGAGATATGTTAGTCTTATGTAGCCTATGTGTGAGTTAAAGGGCTGCCATACCCTGCTCTCAAGAGCAGCCTCAAACATGGGCACCACATTACGGCCCTCAACGCCATCAATGTCGAAGCCCTTGGTCCACCGCTGCAGGATGCCCTCATCAACGTAGTTCTGCGTGGCTGGGTACGAGAAGGTGAAGCCCAGGGGCAGCTTGCTCATCTTCTCGCTGCTGCCGTGGTGGGTCACGATGAACTGCTTCAGGCAGTCGGCGATGTACTCCCACAGCTCGTCGGCGTCGCCCGTCTTGAGCTCCTCGGGCATGCGGTACTTGGACTGGATGATGTCGAACTCGGACTTAGCGTCGGTCAACGTGATCTCGCAGACGCGCAAGTTGGTGCCGCCCATGTCGAGGGCCAGGTAGGTGCCTGTCTCGTAGCCGGTGGGGAAGGACATGACCCATGTTGGGTTCATGGGCTATGAGGTGTTAGTGGTGTATTTCTTTTTGGTAATCGTGAAGACTAGGTGGATCATACGATGCTGCCGCCCTCCTTAGTCAGTCCTACAAGAAGCACGTTAGCAATGTGAGATAACCCTGGCGGTATAACCGGATGACATACCTTTTGTGAGCTCCTTCTCAAAGTGATCGGTGATCTCCTTCAGCTTAGCGGTATCAACGGTGAAGTGCTTCTCCAGCTCCTCAATCTCCTTGACCAAGTCCTTAGGGGCATCGTTGAACGAGGCTAGTAAGGGGTGCAAGTTAGCATCACTCATATCCTTCTCTGTTCAGACAGTTACAGCAAAGTCATTCTCACTGAGGGCGTGTCCTTGGCGGTGGTCATGATGGTGGTAGGAATGGGACTTGGTCCGAGGAGCCAAAGCCTTGTCGTGGTTGAGCAAGGACTTCATGCTCATGCTGGGTGGTGAGGAGTCCTGGACAGAAGTGGGTAGGAAAGGAGGAGGATGAGGAGGGGCAGATGGTCGGCTGGTGTGTATAATATGTCATAAGCTCGTAGGAGTAAGTGTATGACAGCAGGTTAGGTGCGATTGTGGTATGTAGGAATGTAAGGGCAAGCCAGCGACTGTATGTTGACCAGGAGTGAGTGAGCAGGGCAATAGAGCCTTAGTTGTCGTAGGCGATGCCCCATTACTTGAGTCTGGCCCCGTGTATAAGGTTCAAGATCAGATAGAGGATCCCTGCTGCCGCCACTCGGACCGATGCTGCAGGTACTTCTTGCTGGTACCTCTGCCGTACAGTTCGTGGAGAAGTCAGGTTGGGGAATACGACAGCTCACAGCGGGCAGCTTTGATTCCTCCTTGTCACTTCAACGGTCGCTACCATCCTTTCGCGGAGGCAGGAGCGAAAAGGTCTCGGCGAGGAGACGCAGCCACTTGCGGAGCTGCACACCCTTCCCTCGGGCTCGAAGCGAGCGATACTCGGGGAGTTGGCCTAAGGTGCATGCACTGGGAAAGGACGTGATGATGCGATACGACAGCAGGTGCAACCCAGAATGGCAGCCCCGCGCATGCGAGGTCGGGAAGGTGTGAGCCGCCACAGAAAGAGAAGGGGTAAAAAGTGTAATTCACGATGTGGATGCGGCCAGCTTGGCCAGGAACGAGTAAGGACATGTCGGACTTTGTTACTTACTTGAACCCTTGCGGGACGACCTCCTAGGACCGATCCCGACCATTGCTCTGACTGTTTCGTAGATGTTGATCCCTCGTTGGAGCTGTAGCAATATAGAAAACACTGAACGAGTGTGGTGTTGGGTATTACTTCCAAAGATACTCGAGCGAGATATACTGCGAAGATTGTGCCGGTCGTTCAACGGAACCTCAGGATAGAAATACCTTAGCTCCCTCCAAACATATGACGTCAGTCCGGGCGAGCTACTAAAAAGAAGTGTGGCCTTAATCTATAGTCCGGGCTTTGAGTGTCTGGTGACGGTAAGGTACGAATTATAATGTTAAGTTTTCTGAGGAGGTGAGGGATTGGTGCGAGTTGAGGTTGAGGGTATTCTATAGGTGCGAGAATTTGAGCGGTTGTGGTCCTCGCCGTTCACAAAAGATAAGGTGTCTTCTAAGTCTATATACAATTGTTCGGAGGAGCAGTGAACCCCGCGTGCCCCCTTACTCAGCCTGGCTAGGTACTGTTTTCGAGAGCGGCGACCGGCGTGGGATGTTCACTCAGGTCACTACCAAGAAACAAGTGGCCGAGTGGTCAGCATTGTCAGGATAGCTGAAGAGGGAATCACCAGATTTCACTGAAAGGGGACGGTGAGGGGCATGGCGAGACAACGCATTTCTTCACCAATTCTTTTCTTGGCGCGTTGATCGTGACAACGCATGGAAGAGGGACTTATATCTATACCATGTGCTATATGACTGATTGAAGCACGCTGGTTATATCGACCTCTAGATTCTGTTTACAAACAATAGACCAAATGTTGGCACTTATCAAACTGAAAAGACGGAGATGATATCTCCTGTCATTGGAATTGTCACCATTTTGTGGAGGAGGAGGTCCAGCCGGACGCTAAAAGTCAAGCCTCACGAACCCCCAACTGCGGGGTTATAACTATGGCGCAAGCGAGCTAGGGTCGAGTTGGGGATGTGGCTGATAACGTAATGCCGCTAGTGTGCCAAGGAGAACTGAGCAGGGGTCATGGAGGTCCGGGCGCCGAATTTAGCGACGTAGCTTCTTTGGATTCGAAGCTGTTGTTTGAGGACAGCGATATGAACTGAGTCCAGTGATGATTTGACGAACTTCTCCATCATTCCTGCCCATCCAGTTTGTCCCCTTTCTGCTAAGCGACGGCACTTTCATGAGTGGTCTTCACTCCAATTGCCCATCATGAAGACCCTGGCAGTCTTCTCTGCCGTCCTTTCCCTGCTGGCTGCCACAGCGTCGGCGAGCTCAGATTCCAAGTCGACCCTCCCTTCTACGTTCAAGCCTCCACAGGTCTTCAAGAACGCCAATCTGGTGCACGTCGTCTCCGTCGAGAAGAACTACGTTAAGGAGAACATCAACGTGCTCATTGAGAACATCGACAAAGAGGCGCATGATGAATACTACCTGCCTTTCACCGGCGAGCAGATGGAGCGAGTAGGAGGCTTTGAGGTTAGGGATCGCAAAGATGCTGCTCTCGGTCTTTTCACTGTCGAGGCTGTAGAGTTTGATCCGGATAGGTGAGCATGCAATGCTCTTGCAGTAGCTTGATAGCAGTTGTTCGCTAACTCTTGTCCTCGACAGTGACATCCAGTACTACCGCATCCGCCTACCTGCACCCCTCAAGCCCGGCGCTCAACAGACCCTCGGAATCACCTACTACGTCCTCAAGGCATACAGCCCGCTCCCAGCGTCGATCGCCCAGGATGAGCAACAATACCTCACATACTCCTTCTCCGCCTACGTGCCCTCCGTTTACACGACCTCGAAGCAGAAGACGGAAGTAAAGTTCCCCTCCTCCTCTATCCCCGATTACACCAAGCTTCCCGGAAGCGGAGATGTCAAGGAGTTTCCCCAAAAGCAGGGGTCGAAGCTCACATACGGCCCCTTCGACGAGAAGCCCGCCGGTGCCGCCGAGCCCGTCGAGGTCCGGTTCGAGTTCACCAAGCCCGTCAACCACGTCTCCGAGCTGCAGCGCGACATCGAGGTCAGCCACTGGGGAGGCAACGTAGCCTTTGACGAGCGGTACACCCTCTTCCATCGCGGCGCCAACTTGTCTTCCTTGTTCAACCGCGTCAAGTGGGCTCAGCAGCAGTACTATAACCCCGTCTCGTACGCCCTGAAGGAGCTCAAGTTCCCTCTGCGCGTGGGCAGTGCGGACGCTTACTTCACGGATGTTATTGGCAACGTGTCAACGTCTAGGTTCCGCAGCAACAAGCGCGAGGCTCTGCTGGAGATTAAGCCGAGATATCCTCTGTTTGGCGGCTGGAAGTACCCCTTTACCATCGGCTGGAACTCTGATGCCAAGAACTTCCTGCGGAAGGTGTCTGGCAGCAGCTACGTTCTCAACGTTCCCTTCTTGGAGGGCCCGAAGCAGGCTGAGGGCTTTGAGTACGAGAATGTTGTCCTCCGTGTCGTTCTGCCCGAAGGCGCCGAGTAAGTTCATTGACCTTAAGCAGTATTACATTGAAGTGTCTAACACATCTACAGGAACGTCAAGTACGACACCGCCATCCCCAAGTCCTCCATCACAGAGGTCAACGTCGAGACACACAAGACCTTCCTGGACACCATCGGCCGCACGACGTTGGTCATCAAGGCGCGGAACCTGGTGGACGACTTCCGGGACCGGGAGCTGATCGTCACGTACGACTACTCTCTCATGGCGGCCCTGCGTAAGCCTATCATCATCTTCAGCAGCGTCCTCGCTGTCTTTGCGGCTGCGTGGGTTGTCGGAGGTGTCGAGATGAAGTTCTCCAAGAAATAGAGCGGTTGGTGCGAGCTTGGCTAAGAGGTGCTTTTTGCGTGTACACTGTAGAATATATCAGGGCAGGGAACAAAAGCAATGAACTTTGATGGCAATGATCTTGCAAATGGCAGGCGTACTGAGTTCATCATGAATGATTATGACGGTTTTAGCCGTTGACAATAACCCTATATCGTGACACAGCCCCTTTTCGTATAGGGTAGCTGCAGGCTTAGGGGTGTATACTTCCAAGGTTTTCTATATCCAAGCAGGTAATAAGCAGGGTCCTGCATGCGTCGTCAGGACCGAGAAATCCGTGTGCTCGCCAAATCTGAGTCAGGACCATAACGGCGTATATACAGACTGGATCTCACCACGATATCTTGCGTCTCGCGATAGTTAGATACACTTACACCATTTACATTCACTCCAAACTGCATATCCATACACATAACCCATCACAATGTGTTTCGGCACCGGCCCAAGACAAGAGTACTACGGCGAGGAAATCGTCGCGACACGACCCTACAAGGCTGCTGCTCATCATTCCCACTCCCACAACCATAGCCATGACAGCCAGCAACACCACCACTCTCACAACTCACACCACCACCACCATCACCACAACAGCACGAGCAGGAGTCCTACCCCGCGGGCGAGCTATCACAGCAGCTCGAGACAGGTGCAATACGGGCCTAGTCCGCGGACGAGCACGACGGTGTACAGGACTAGCGGACCTGAGGTTTATGAGACGACTACGACTCGCACGCGGGCTGCGTGAGGGATCAGACGCAGAGGGCAGGGCTTGAAAGTGAGGGGAGTGCATTGATGGATATTTGAGCAGCAAAGTATTGGGAGAGGTTGGGGTATGGCGTTGCTGTTAGACGATGTGCGTTTTCAGTATATCATTCCATAGATCTCACGGCCGATTTCAACTTTACATGCGAATGACAACGGCGACCTTGCGTTAAGATCTGTCTCGACCCCGAACTTCAGTTCCTGGATCTTGCCTCGCCATGACGCAGGCCCCGTTTTAGCGATTTGGACCCATTATTACCCGCAGCGGCTAGCGCCATCCATTCCTCCAACTGCCAAGAAGCGGATCTTTGAGCTTTCACTTCACCTTCATTCAGCCTCATGCCAAAAGTTCGCGGTCCGTCTCGTCTCGTCTCAACAAACACAAACCTCACATCGCCAGCCAGCTGAAAACCAATTGCACAAACCTCCACATACCGTTTTGCGCATCAATACCCACTCTTCAAAACAAGCGCACTCAACACCGCCAAAAATGTCCTCAACAGGCTGGTCCCTCCTGGACGAAAAGGACGAGACGGCGCTCCACAAGTCGCGCCTCCTCAACGTAGAAGAGAAGCCCTTCAAGCGCCTCACCAAGCGACTACGGGGTATGAACGCGCTCGTCGCCTCCGCCGTCCGCCAGCAAGCCACGCCTCCGCCGGAACCCGTCAACGGCGGCACGACCGACGCAGACGGAGACGTCGCCCGCTCACCCACAGCAACAACCTCCCCGGAGGACGAGGAGTCCTCCTCCCTCTCCGGCCTCCGCGCCGACATCGCCATCGACTTCGCCGCCTTCGACAGCTCCGTCGCCCGGCTCCAATTCCTGCTCACCGCCAACGCCCGCGAGCGCGACCGCTACGCCGCCGACCGGGGCCGGATCCAGGACACCTCCCAGCGGGTGCGGGACAACACCACCGTCCTGAGACGAAAGCTGGACGACGCCCGCGCCACGCTCGAGCAGCGCAAGAAATTCGACGAGCTCGCGGAAAAGATCACGAACAACAAGTCCCTCCGACCCCGGGCGGAGCAAACGGCCGCCTTACAGAAATTGGAGGACGAGTGCGCGCAGCTCGAGGCCGAGAGCGAGGAGTACACGCGCACGTGGCGGGAGCGGCGGAGCCAGTTCGAGAAGATCATGGAGGAGAGCATGAGGCTGCGCAGACAGATCAGGGACGAGAAGGAGGAGGTCGAGCGGAGGGAGGGGATGGATGATGGCGATGCGGAGCCTCATGATGGGACGGGTACGCCCAGGCCTTCGGGGGGGTTGGTTAGTGGGAATGCTACGCCTAGGCCGGATAGTGGGCTTGTGGCGGCGAAGGTGCTTGGGGGGTTGGAGAGCGCTGGGGATGGGGCGGCGGGGACGCCGAGGGCGGCGAGTTCGGTTGGGCATGGCACGCCTTGGAGGGAGGGGAGTATGGTACCTGAGACGCAGACGGGGGGACTCAAGGTTCTGCCCGGGGATGCGAGGAGTTTCTCTAGGGGTGGGAGTCAGGAGGTTGCTACTGCGGGTGAGGGCAAGGGGAGCGATGTTGAGATGGATAATGTTAAGGATGGACAGCAGCAGGGCAGTCCTGACAGTCCGTTGACGCCGGTGCCGGATGACGGGAAGGATGATGTCCCGGCTATTGTGTTGGAGGGCAAGGAGGGGGATAAGATGGATACGACGTAGGCGGGTTGTTGTCGGTTAGCTCTGTGACTCTGTTTCAGTGCCGATAGTCCTAGGCATAGAGGTGATGACCAGGATAGAAGGCATATGGCATATCTAACAGCGCTTTTGGGAGAGAAGCTGATTTGCAGTTTCGCGCCGTATCACTACCTGAATAGCCATGAGTGATAGTCTCAGAAAGAGCATTCCTTGATGAATATCTGCAGTCTCAGAACCCTGCCCGTGAGGCTCTCGATGCGTCTCGCGAGTAACCGTCCCTGGCCAGATCTCGTCTGGCACGCCCTCGTGAGGTTGCCTTCTCCCAAGCATAGCAAAATCTAGTCCAGTAACTCCACGCCATAATGCCATCCCGTATCCGCTCTTCCCCTTGAGTCCGTCTTAGGTCTACTCCGCCTTCTCAACAACCTCCCACCCCTTGGCCAGCATCTCCCTCGCCTTCACCAGCGCATCCTCGCCGAGCCCCTCGCTCTCGCCCAGCGCGATCTGCTCCTCCAGCTTCGACGCGGCGTCCGCGATCTTCTGCCTCAGGGGACCGAAGACGGCCTCCGTCTCGGCTTGGGCTGTTTTCTGTTTTGTGGGCTGTGTCAGTTGCTTTTGTTCTTCTCTCCCGAATAGTAAAACCCTGCTTCTCACATCTATCACCTCTTACATATATACATATATGCGTGAAGCAGACGGCGAGGGTGGCCGCATAAGAGGAGCTGGAATGTGATAGGGAAGGAAGGATGATGGGGGCCAACAAACCTCCTGCTTAAGCACATATTCAGCGTTCTCGTCGCCCGTGCCAGCCTCGATCTCGGCCTCGATCTTCTCCACGCGTGCCTTCTGGCCGTCGAGCTCCTTGTGGTAGGAGGCTTCTTCCTTCACCAGCCGCTGGACTGACCGGGTTGCTACGTCGAGGGGGGTAGGGGCGGGCATCTTGACGGTGCTTGGTTTTTGTTGGCTCGTTGTTAAATGGATGTTGTTTGTTTGTTTGTGGTAAGGGTTGGAAATATTAAGGGGTTTCAGTGTTACGTTATAGGTTTGTGAAGTAGTGGCTGTTTGAGAGGTGATAATATCAGGTGTTGTTGTTCAGGTGAGTGAGTGCTTTCACTGAGAAGTTGCAGGCAGCTGTAGAGGTAATGCGGTGCCCCGCTAACCCCGCTGTATTTCTCGATTGCTTCAAGTAAACACACCCATTTCGACAGCTGCCACAGTTCACTAGTTGATACCAAGGCAGAGATTATAGCAATCATGACTTCGTTAAGGCAGTCTAACTGACGCGGCCCGAGACCTTCTAGTGCTTGAAAAGTGCAAATGCAACGCGCGATGATATCCGGGTATAGCCCTAAAACGACCATAACCAACATACCCTATCTCCTGACTGACGGGAACAGCGTGAGCCATTCGACCTTCTAGGAGTGTCCGTATAAGAACCTCAACATATCCTGATGCGCCTCTTCCGGACGACAATGCTCAAATATAACTAGCGACAACACACGCATGAGTGATGCCAACACCGAACCGCCAACACCTATATTCACCTATATAACCCCATCCACAAGTTGCCAAGTTGCCACAGCCAACGCCTTCTTATGCAGTAGACCAAAACCACGAACACCACAACTCCACTGATACAAGCTCATCATGCTTAGACCAAACGAACTGCCACTTCAACACTGCTGTGTCCAAGTAGACAGTGCCTCACACCTCCCGCCGATAACACTATTCCTCCCTCTCAGGGGAACGAACTCCCTAATCCTCACTCTCAGGAGTAGGAACCCCCAACCCCTTCCGGACCGGGACACCCAGATCCGCCTTCCCCAGCATGGCCTGCCGAACCGTCTTCTTCAACTCTGCGTCGGTCATCTGAGCTGCGGCAATGGCAGCCGCCTCGCCGTCACCCTCGCCAGTGACCTTGCGCGCAAGCTCAATCTTCTTCTGGCCAGCAGCGAGAATAAGCTCCTCCACAGTGCCCTTTGTGACGAGCCGGATGATCTCGACGGGTCTCGTCTGGCCGATGCGGTGGGCGCGGTTCTCGGCTTGGATGTCGGTCTGAGGATTGTCGGACGGGTCAAATATGATGACCTTGTTTGCGGAAGTGAGATTGATGCCTGTTGCGCCAGAGCCAGTGGTGATGATAAAGGCGGTAATTGAGTCGTCCTCATTGAACTCCTCGATCAGCTCCTGTCGCTCCCCGACCTCCGTCGACCCTTGGAACTGCCGGTTCTTGATCCCCTCCGCGTCCAGGACTTCTTGGAGGATGGGGACGGTCAGTTGGAACCGCGTGAAGATGAGGGCCCTGTCACCGTTCTCCTTGTAATGATGGACCAGCTCGAGAAGCTTCTGGATCTTCCCGCTCCACATCAAAGAATCCTTCGGGAGGTCGAACGGACGGAGGACGGCGTGGTCCCGGCACCACAGATGAAGGTCGAAGTCGGAGTATTGCATAAGCTCGGAAGTGAACCGAGCCAGCGTGTCGGGCCGCTCTTCATTCGAGGGCCAGTTCTTCCACAATGTGCGCGCCAACTCCTCCACCTTCTTCTTGGTGTATTCCCGTCGGAAGAGCAGCGGGTGCAAGGCGGCCTTCCTGGTCTGGATCCACGGGTTGTTCTCAACGTTGATCAGGTCCACTTTCTTCTCTTTCGCTGTAGAGTCGTCCTTGCGGAACTGGTCCTCGAACTTCTCGTAAATCTCTCGTTGTTTGTCGTGAAGCTCACAGTACACGACGGTGTGTGTCTTTTTGGGCAGCTCAAGCACCTGCTCCTTCTTCCGTTGCAGGATGAACGGGTCGAGGATCGAGCGAGCTCGATTGACACGGTCGTCGAAATCAAGTGCGCCCTCCGAAACATCCTTCAAGGAGACCTTCTGGTTGAACAGGTTCTCCAGGTCACCAAAATGGTGCTGGAATAGGCTGGGCTCAAGCATCTGGAGCAGCCCGATCATCTCCATCAGGTTGTTCTGGATAGGCGTTCCAGTCAACATGAGCTTCCATGAGCCCCCTATCCTCTGGAGACGCTTGTAGAGCTTGGTGTCGGGGTTCTTCAGCATGTGTCCCTCGTCGAAGACAACCATGACGGGCTTAAGGCAGCCCAGGTTCCTTGCGTCTTCGGGCCGGCCAACCTGTGTGTACGTCGTCAGGATTACCTCGATGTCGCTGGAGTCCTCCTGCATCTCCTCGAATAGCTCATCGCGCTCAAGCTGGGAGCCCTTGTACAATGTGACTTTCAGCTCGGGTGCGAACTTCTCAAACTCGGCCGCCCAGTTGCCGAAGGTAGACGGAGGCACAACGACGACGTTCGGCCAAGGCCTCTTGAGTTGTGCTTTGTTGGGACTGTTTCGGTACTCCTCAATGACAGAGCACAAGAGGGAAATGACCTGGCAGGTCTTGCCGAGACCCATGTCGTCTGCAAGAATGGCTCCTATGTGTTTCTGGTAAAGCAGGTTGAGCCAGTTCAGTCCGTACAGCTGATACGACTTCAGTTGGCAATGGCCACGCATGAGCTCCGGCTCTTGTGCAATCGGAGGGGGCGAGAGACCGTCCGGGTTGGCGCTGGTCCCACGGCTGGAAGGTGTCATCGGCTCCTCGCTAACAGTGTTGCCTCCGGACCTGTTCTGGCCGTAAATGTCAAGGTTCCAGCGAGTCGTCGCCGCGCGAAGGGCCTTGCCGCGTTCGTCGCACACGTCCACGAGATGGTCGATCCTGTCGAGGTGAGTGATGAATTCCTCGACGGCGTCCATAACCTCGTCGCCAATAGAAACTTTGGATGCTTTCTTCTTGGTCTTATGCATCATGGTCACCTTACGACCATCCGAGATGCTATCAAAGGGCTTGTGCTTGAGCATGGCATCGGCCTTCGCGGCCGGAATCTTGGCAATCGTCATGAGCTGCACCCTGTTGCAGCCATTCAGATACTTCAGGACGCGCTCCTCGTGTGCGATCTTGACTTCACTCTTTCCTTTGGGCGCCGGGGAATGAGATTGTGACGGAGAGGGGTCCTCGTCCTCATCGAAATCGTCGTCCTCACCGCTGCTGACGAGGTTGATGATCTTAACAGCTGGCGCCTCTGCGATAGGGTCCGGTGAAAAAGGCGATGATGGCGGCGAAGCGTTGCGACTCGGACGGCCTTGCACCAAGCGGCGACCTTGTACCAGACGACCCCGGCGGGGAGCGGGCTGTGGCGAGTCCTCAGTGGGTTCTTTGGCGGCCTTGTACAGATACGAAGAGATCGGTTTCTGGGGAGCCTTCTCCTTGGGAGCTGGCTGAGATGACGGGAGTTCAGCCGCTTTGTCTAGGAGATCGTCGAGCGCCTTCTTATAGTCCAGACTCGGCGCCTTAGCAATGGCTTTCCTGCAGTCTTCTACCGAAACATCGATTCTTCCTTGCAACTCCTTGTGGAGCTTTTTAGCCAATTGCTGTATCCGTAGATCCAGCTGCCTGTGTTGTGACAACTTTGGTGGCTTCTGTGGGGTCTTGGCCGGCTCTGTCTTCTCCTGCGAGACAGGCTTCTTGGACACAAAAGAGGAAGGCTTGATGGTACCCCTCGCTGGGGTGTCGTCGTCTGAAGAGTCATCGATGAATACCGGCTGCGGTAGGTCTTCGTCGCTGATGTCCACGAAGGCGCGCTTCTTTGCCTGGGGAAGAGCGACAGGCGCAGCGGGTCGAACCGGGTTGCGAAAGGCTGTGCCGGCAGGAGCGATCGCAAGTGGCAGCTTCCGTGCAGGTGCGGAAGTGGTGTTGCGCTGGACACCTGGTGAAGCAGGAACCTCGACGACGGAGCGCGGGGATGACTGCAGCACAGGCAGTTTCTCTTTCAGCGTGGTGCGATTGACGATCTGAGTGGCTTGTGTCTCGTGTACTGGCGACGACTTGGGAATTATTTGCGTCGGCTGGGTCTGGTACGCAGGGGAGGAGCGAGGGATGATCTGCGTCGGCTGGGTGAAGTAGGACGATTTCTTGCCGGACGGCAGCTCGTCGTCGGAATCGTTGTCGATGTCATTCAGGAAGTCCTCCATGTCGGAATCGACAATGCCGTCGTTGGCATCGGGGCGCCCGTAAACGGGCATTGCGAAGGACGGTTCGGCTGTACTCGTCCGTATAGCTCTTTGAAAAATGGTGCTGCGAGATGTGACTTGCGACAGGTCTTTGGACGAAGTCAGTCCTTGTGAGAGAATCGGTCGAACAGGCGAAGCGCAGCGGCGTGGCAATATTACCAGCGGCCAACAAACGAAAAAGGTCGTATATTGACAGGAGGAAGATTGTCAGAGCCGAGAATAAGAAGGGTATCAAGTTTGGCACAAAGCAATCGCAGTGGAACAAAAGTGGCTTGAACTTCGAGGGAGAGCAGACAGCAACAAAGGGTTTCAACAAAAGAGAGAACGTGAATTGGGGGCGGTGACGGGACGTTGAAGTTCAATCAATTACCATCCCTGCCGGAAATTTCTGGAGCGACGCGGTTCCCATTGTCAATGTGGGGTAAGACGCGAGACACGACGGCACGTGGAAGGCGCACAGTCAGAAAGTCAGTTTTCGGTTAACTGCATTAGTTTTCCGCCCATCGTTGTACCGGGCATCCGTTCTTGCCAGTTGCGTATCGGATAAGCGCATCTTGTCGGCCCCTTCCACCGCCGTCCTCGTTCAAGCAATACGTATCTTGAGCTTGAAGTCGGGCTGCCCTTCCCCAAGTCATAATTTATACTGGAAGCTGTCGTAATTGATCAAACCAACGGACTCTCTTCAAGACATTTCCGGTCAAGTCAGCAATACCCAACCCACCATGGCCACCCGCCGAATCGTCGCCTCAGAGAAGACCATCCTCGAGAAGGACGACCACGTCGGCTCCAGCCCGGCCGCGAGCGAGAAGTCCAACATCGGCCCGGCCGTTCCTACGTAACGTCTTTCCCGGAACCCCTCTGTAGCGTCGCGACGGACTAACACACTTCTAGAGATGTCATTGTCAAGCTCCTAGCGTTTACGTTCGCCATGATCGTGGCCCCTATCGGGTCTTACTTCCTGACGGTCGACTTGGTGTTTGGGGGTATGTTCTTGCAGTCCCAATTTTACACTTGGGCCTGCCTTCTTTTTTGTCTCGTTAATATGGTTGTACTAACGGTGTGTTTAAGGCAACTCGACATACGCCGGCGCGCTAGCGGCTATCATTGCCAACGTGGTCCTGGTGGGATATGTCATCGTGGCTATGAGGGAGGACCAGTCTGAGCAGCTAGAAGGCGGCAGTAAGGACGGGAAGAAGGACCGATGAGTGGGCTCGTGTCGCAAGGGTGGCGATCGTCATTGTGTCGGCAGTTTTGCCTTTGGCTTATAGGGTAGTTTATCAGGCAAGCTGGTGTTCAAAAGGTGAATAGTAATTATATTAGGACGTGCGTGTGTTTGTCTCGTTCTGCAATCTGCCATGTTCCCCCCGTCCCATATATAAACATGCTTTTAGCTGCGCGTCAGGACACCCGGCCAAATAAGGCATCGCTCAAGCGACCCTCGGCTTTTTCGTCATAGTCGAGGCTTGCGGCGCGGGCAGTGACGAGCCGGAAGTTGTGGAAGATGTTAATATACCCCAGAAGCAAAGGCAATCAAAAAGAACACCTCCCCTCCATTTGTCGAAATCATGGAACACATCAGACACCGTCAGTTCGTACGTCCAAAAGCACTCCTTGGTCGAATCTAGTTCTCCAACCTCCACTTTTCATCTCGTAAAATAAGGTTGAGTTGAACTGAACTCGCAGACAGAGTAAAAATTTCTCTCACTCGTCAACCTCATCTCAACAGGTCTCCCAAACAGCAAAACCGAGCGCCTCATATCCTCATGATCCTTACTCTGTCGAACGTTCGCCCTTTCAAGCCTCCAAAATGCCAGTCCTTCCACGTTCTTCGGTGTTGCTGGGGCATACCAGCTTGTTCCCTGGCCAAGGACGACGGGTATCGAGCGGGGTGCGAAAAAAAAAAGGAACAGCCATATAAGCTCCCACCTCCCGGCGATGTGCCGAATAAGTTCATCGCCTACGAGTTCTTGCTGAACCTCTTCGAGAACCAACTCTTCCGCTTGTCTCCCTTGTCCGTACTCTGGTTTGTCGTCTTCCTCAAGAGCGAGCCTTTGCCGGCTTCCTTCGATGGCACGGGGGGCGGTCCATAACTCTGCCCTCCGTTCACCTGGTATCCGTTCGCCAGCGGACTGTTCGTGTTCACATTGGAGCCCTGGTTGACGCCAACATTGAAAGAAGTCGCCGGTATCGCCGGGTTCTGGCTGAAACCAATGCCATAGTCGTTCGTGGGTTCCGCTCGCTTCTGCCTCTGCACTGCTTGCACCCGCTCGGCTGAGCTGTTGTCGCTGGTCAGGTCGGTCTGATAGCCCGCCTGCTCTCCCGACGTTCCGCTCCCAGAAGCTGACGCTACCGTCTCGTACGACCGATGATTATTCGGTATCGGATACACGTTAGGGTCGGCCTGCTGCCGGTACGAATTGAACTGCGGCTCCGATGCCGTCCTAGGGTATCGCTGTCGAGCAGGGTTATTCGGTCCCGGTGATTGTGAGTAGCCGTTGTTGTATCCTCCATGCTGCCCCTCGTTATAGAAACTGTCCCGTCCGGGTCCTGAACCGCTGTTCCTGGGATAGTGTCCCTGCTGCTCCTCTAGTCTGATGGTAGACTGCGGGCGTCCACCGTAGTAGCTATCGTGAGGGAAGCGACCGCCGCCTCCGTTGGGCCCGGAGTTTGCTAAGTTCACTTTAGCTTGATACATCCGCCATGGGCGAGAAATATGCTCACTGCCATAGTAGCTGTTGCGCCTAGGGTTCACGCTTGCGACAACCGATTCGGAGTCTAGATTTCGAGAGTCAGCACGAGTTCTCCATCACACATTCCCCAAGCCTTCCGGCGGGACGGGTATCGTGGTCCAACCTGAGCGGATATATGACTTGCGATTGTATCCACCATCAATGGCCGCCTCGAAGCTCCGGATTGTGTCCAAGGGACGCTCCCAACGGCTTCTCGTAGGGTTCGACAAATCGGGATCGGCTGTGCGAGGTTAGTTGTGAATACGCAGGGTTCGGCATACTGCGCTTGGAGAAGGGCGTACCTATTGGGTTGCCGAGAGCGTCTTTGTGCTGGATCCCCCGAAGAGGCGCAAGCTGGGTCTTGGCGCTAGCTTGAACAGTAGCTATGAGACAAGTCAGCAAGGTGTCTCGATGACAGCAGCTAAGTGTCCAGCCCTACGGGTTGTGAGGAGGACATACCGGGCTCGGCCTCGTTCATGGCAACGGAAGGGTCGGCTTTGGTGTGGAGTCGGCGAGATTCCTTCTCGTTGTGCGTCTCGTGTAAGTCGATCTTGTGGTGATCCTTGCTGCCCGAGCTCTTGTGCGACTTGTGCGACTTGTCGGAGCGGAAGCTAAACCCTCTCGACCTCGGACGAGGCTTTTGTGGCTGCTGCGCCGGTTGGTTCCGCTGCTGATATTGATGTTGTGGCTGGGGGGTTTGAGCCGGATATTGTTGTTGTTGACTGTACTGCTGCGGATAGCTTTGTTGCTGGGGAGGGCTCTGGAAGTAGCTCTGCTGAGACTGGCCCTGGCCCGGAGGCGAGGGGAGAGGGTGACTGTTATGCGAAGCCATCTTCCTGGTTGTTGACTCGCTAGCTGACCGGGATCAAAGCTGTTGTAGTATTTGCGGGTTATCGCTTCTCGACTTTGGCGCCAACGTGGGTACCTCAAAGGGAGATTGGATCTGGATGTGACAGGAGTTGGCAATCTGATTCAGTAATCCCTGGCTATCTTTGAATGTTTTAGTTTAGGGATAGGAAAGCGTTATCGAGCCTTGGTCGGCACGGCGGGTATGGGGAAATGGAAGGGGTGAAGAGAAAGAGCGCGGGTTTCCAAGTGGTGATGCGCAGAGTAGTAGCTCTGCTTAAGTGGAGGTTGGAACAAAGTGGTTGCAGGTGAGGATGGAGTGATGGAGCCCGGGGCACAGGTGGAAATGGAGTCAATCGAGTCGGAGGATTGCGACGCAAGTGGTGCCGAGTGGGCCGTATCCAACGTACCTGGTATCTTTTGTGGAAACCCAAAGCTGCGAAGGTCTGGATGGACAAGGAAAATGGCAGGGATTTTCCTGAAAGTTTCGTCGCAGAAGTCGCTAGAAAACAAGGAAGGCGTGTCTCGCGTGGCTGGGATCCAGCGGTGCCGCGCTAAATGGACCGGGGGCAGGTGCAGGGCGACCACGCAACCGTTGGCCCTGTTGATTGATCGGATTTGGCAATGGCACCTTCTCCCGTCTGGGTCTGTCTGTCTTGTTGATCTGGTTCCCGTGATTCCCGTAAAAAAGTCGTGCTAATTTTAACTGTTGCCTTGTGTGATGGTGCGACTTCCCAATTGTTGACTTTTGAATTGTCACTCAGAGTCGCGCCTGCAACTGTTCGTCTGATGTCGAACAAATCGATGCGCGATCAATGAAACGACCGATGAATCTTCGTTTCTTTCGATGAAAGAGCTGACGTCAGGTGGAGTGATGGTCTGGGCTTTCCTGTGGGCTGAGACGAAGCTAAAATCGGATGCGGTGCGTTGCCAAGCAGTCCAGCAGGTTGGGCGTTCCTGGCGTCCTGAAGCGCTTGCAGCGAATATTTGTCGATCTCTGGTGGAAACTTGAACAACCACTAGCAAGCTCTGTCGAAATAATTGCCGTTTTTCTTTGTCCTGGAATATATCGTCCGTACACTTTTACTGGTCTTTTTCTCTTCTCTTCTCTTTTCGGCGTCGACCTTTCTGCCGGAATGCTTGTGTGGCGTTTATGGTATTCGTGACGTTTTGAGAGGTCGCTGCACCGGGTAACGTGGGATTTGGGTTCTCTTCGTCGTCGTGTTGGTGATACAAAAAGCTCTTTAAAGTCCGATACGCCGTTTCGTCCAACTGGAAGCTGAGCCACAGGTGACAGTGACAAGACAGACTCAGTCACAAGCAGGCAGGCAGGCGCTGAGTTGTCATATATCGTCGATTTTTGCCTGGTTTGTATTGTGCAGGCGGGAGGACGGACGGTGCAGCAGCCGGTGTAACTCGACGATATCTCCTCGATGTCTCAGTCCTCCCGTTGATGTATCTTGGGATAGTGGGGGAGTGAGGCGCAGTTTCGGTTCGATACGAGGGGAAGAAGGCGACTTTCCAAGACGTATTCACACGTGAAGACTCTTAGTCGCGCTGCGGGATTTCACTTGGAGCAGCTGTGTCAAAGCACAACGAGGGACAAATAGTCTTGACCACAGACGAGGAAGAGGAGATCCAAGAGAAGAAAGTAACGAGAGTCCACGGCAGCCCACAGGGCAGTGTCGGGTGTTGTCTTATTTGTTCTTCTCCGTCGAGTAATCGAGATGGATGCATCCATGTCCCGGGGAGACCACCAAGACGGACGGCTGCTGAACACGAGCAATCGTCAGCAAAATACTGGGCCATACAACCTGATCAGAAACTGATTTACTGTCCAAGTCTACCCCCCAACTGGCCACGTCAAGGACCGAAAAGGGGATCTGCTGGCAACCTGGCACATCACACACTTCATGCCTTGTCTATGACAGCGATCACCTCCTTCTTTCGTCTCTTCCGGGCCACGAGAAAGTAGGACTTCTTCTCCCGCATTTAACAGGACTAAAATCCCAGCGATCTCGAAACGGTAGCATCCCGCTGGAGACACGGCTGCCCAAGACGATCTCATTGTCATCGAACAGCCCCTCAGACAACCCCTCATCCGTCCCGAAGGGTTTGGTGATGATCTGTCAAACTTAAAATCGGCCGGAAACACGGGTCTAGGTCCATGAGCTATCGTTGAGTCCCCTGGTGCGTAGATCAGGAGGATGCAGGGTCACTGGGGGATCATTGAAATCTCGTCAACATACATACAGCTGCTCTCGCGTCCGGAGTCTGCAGCCCTGAACAAAAACAGCATGCATGTCGTCCTGAGAGCTATCTCGTCCCTCGTTTTGTGAGCTTCCCGCAGCTATAGGGAATGGAATGATATGCATATCAAAATGCGGGACGGGCATGCAATTCAGGTTCACAACGCATCGGAATCAGGTATTCTGCACCTCGAGCAAGAATCGGCTCCGACCAGCAGGACAAGGATACCCAACCCATGCCGTTGGCCGGTACACGTGTATCTCTCCCCGTTATGCGACCACTCCGGAGGATTGTGAATTTACAACAACAGCATGGAGGTCTGAGTCCCGTTCCCTGAGATCCAGCGAGCCGCGTCAGCTCAACTCCGTTTGCTTCGGTGCAAGCTGCAACAAGCGTTGCGAGCTATCTACGCCACGCTCGGTGTCACGCGTTTTCTGCGGATTCCGTCCGCTAGATACCATTATTACCCCCAACGTGCCATCCGAGAAAGCCGGAGGAGGGGAGGGGAGGCAACAGCTTCGAAATACCACCCACCCGTTCAACTTATACGAGGAAAATCCTTAACGGACTTTACCGTACCGGTGCGAACTTAATCGTCACAAGGCACCTGTTTTACGGCCTCCGGCCTAACTGTAAACTGACCTCACTTCACACGCGCGGGTTGTGGACAATTCAGAACATGAACAACCAGTCCTACCCTACGCACTTATACCTGTGTCAGACCGTCGGTCGTATCAAAACATACTTGATAGTCTTGGGGCCTGAGGCGCAGGACACCCGTACGCTGTGCTATGCCAGGACTCGGGGCGTCCTCATAAGGCTGTTCTCCTCTCGGAAGCAAAAGAGGCGTTTCTCTTCGCCATGTTACAGTCGATTTTGCTGCGGCGAGCGAGCGAGTGCAAAGAATTAGCACCGTCCCTGCCTTGGGAAGCTCTGCTCGTTCGGTCCAAGCTAGCTGCCTGGCAACACAGTCAGTGAGTGAAACACGTGGCGGTGTGTCAGTTAGGTCATGATCATGATATCGACCACTTTTTGGACGCCATCTACTGGCAGCGTAGGGCAGCTATAGTGAGTGGCATTGATGGAAGTCCATGGTATTAAGTGCTGGAGCATCGACGGCCGCTTCACTGAAGGCTCGAACGATTGGCACCACCAGGCAGTACATCGGAGGGACGAGGAGGGAAGAACGACAATCGCCCAGACGGGGGATCGACTAACACATTGACAGAGGAGCATCACGCATGCCTTGGGTAACTAAGGTAGCTAGTCAGCGATGACGACACCTGCCTCGCCACGAGAACTGCATGCGGTGCCGTATCGAAGATGGCAGTGAGTCGGGGGGCTGAGGACGTTGATGACCATGCAACATGGCCGCGCAGACAAGAATTGAGCTCCCATTCACCACCGTCCGAGATGCGGCAAAGACAATGATCAAGTGCTGGAGCAGGTTGTTCACCTGCGTATGGCATGCTGTGATCTCCTGGAAACATCACGGTGTCTTCGCTGGGGGAATGGAGGTTCCGGACCATGTCATCGTGTCGTAAATGTCTCGCGAGTGGACGGGAAAGAGGGTTGCCGGTGGTTTGGTCTGAAGTTGCAGCCTCGGGCAGATAGAGATATCGCTCATTGAAAGAGGATGCTATGCAGCCTGCAGGCGGAAGGCTGTCTGCGTGTGGTTGTGCCAATGGCTCCTGCCCCTGTTGCAGGAGCTGGGTTTGAACTGAATGCCCTCGGAATGGCCCCGAGCCATGGTGCTGTTTTCGATAAATCGACGATCCTGTTTGTATTAGTAGCACATCCACAACCAAGCTCAATGTCCGCGGTATGGTTGATCACTCCGTCTAGGCACGATGGAACTGGGTGATGAACATCATCCGAGCTTGTCATTGATGCCAGACTGCTGTCTCGAGACCGAGATATCACCTGAAGTCCTCCAGCCTGCCATGAGTGACTACCTCCCGAGGCAGGTAACACACAACCAAAAACCACATGTGATCCCGCAAAACGTTGTTGCACAAGTTCGTGAGATTTGGTATTTGTTCCTTTTTGATTTCTCAAATCTAAGCAGCAGTGGCCCTCGCATTGTCGATCCGTTGCCTTAAACCCTTAATGCAGCCTTCCCGAATCGATTGAAGAACCATCTTTGACCAACCCAACTCCGGCCTGAATCCCCCCTCTTATATGGATGAAGGGTAAAGCATGACACGAACGGAAGCACCGAAAGACTTGGCGGGGAGAGGGTGGGCGAACTTGGCACGGACAACGCCGGAGTTGCCTGTGAGAGAGGAAAAGGGTCAGCATTTCGGTCCGTGTACTGGACGTATTCGTCGGAGGGGGGTTTGTTCGTGGTATTTACCGTGAGGGCAGGTGACCTTGCCCCAGATCACGCGGATCTTGGTTCCGCGGATCTCCTTCTGGCCCCGGTAGACATAGGCGACCTTCTTGCCAAGGTAGAAGCTGAGTCCAGTGTTAGCAGGATGTCCGGCGCGTGCGTATCGATCATCGCTCGGTGGGAGGAAAACGTACTTGGCGGCAGCAGTGTCATCGACGCCCTCAATCTTGATGAGGGAAGTCTCGGGGTGGTTAGCCCGGCGACCACGCTGATAGCTCAGGTGACGTCCCCTAAACGACGGAATGCAGTCAGTAACAGTAGCCTTGGTGTCGCCTTCGTCCAGCTCGTCCGTCGATTGATCCATGGTCGTCGTCGAGCCTAGCAGGCCCTGAGTGCCGTAGCCTTCAATTCGATCGGATTCGGATGGCTGTCTGTTCGCTTCTCGGTTGGGGGTAACTCACTTGACGTATACTATTGCAGAGGTTAGCAACAAGAAGATGCAATGATGGACGGACCAAGTGCTATCGAGAGCAAATGAACAAAGTCCAATCGCGGTTCGCGGTCGCGATACTCGCAAGTAATCACAATCTCGAATTCGGGGCGAGGGGAGGAGAGCAGCAGTAACTCACGTCTATGTCCGGCTTCCGAAGGCATCTTGACGTCTGGTGGTAATTCTCAACTTGTTGTCGGTATCACCGTGCCAGGTACGTAGGGTCGCAGCAAAAGTGTTCTCGGAAAAAGAACCTACCTCTGCTGTATCTTGGTCGTTGATGGTGTTCGCGAAGGGGTCAGTATGGGGCGGTTCGTCGTTTGGATTTCGCACAAAATTCTTCTTAGGGTTTCTTCAAAAAAGGCCGGTGCGGGATGAGACCCACTCTCAAGGTGTGGCTCAATTTTAAGCCACACCAGGTATCAAGCCACGCTCCTGACAGCTGGTCCATACTTTTGCCGAGCCGCCTTACGTAAGGTCAGGACTTGCCCAATCCCGCCTCCAGCCGTCGTTCCGCGATCGGCTGAACTGGACCGGGACCTTGACAACTTCCTCCATCGGACTTAATTCTCCGTCACTTCTTTTTTTCGCCGGGATCCCGACCGGACGGCTTGGGCTTTAAGTTATTCTTCCAGTGGATTTACCCTTAGATTCTGGTACCTGCTTGGCAGACGGCTCTTGACAGAATCCATGCAGCTAATACTCCCTGCAGTCTGCTAGTACTGGTGCGCAAGAATGGATGTTTCTTGAGCCACTCCAAACCTCCAGGAAAGGATTCAGTGACTCGGAGTTTGGTCATCAGGCTGTGAGACTGTCGCACTGTTTCGAACTGAGAAGGCGGCGTGCTCTACCTTCCAGGTTGGTACAACAGCGACAGGCGGTCTGATGCTGATTCATGCCCTGCAACGACACACTCAGCGCAAGTCTTGGGAGCAACAAAAAGGCATCAACCAGCTAGACAGCGAGAGAGATTACCCCACCATCTCTGAGCACGCTGGACTGGATAAGGTATCTAATCTGATTCTGACGGGGCTCAACAAGAAAGGCATTTTACCCCTCCCTAAGCCGGAGCTGGGCACGACTGGGGTACGAGGGAGCCAGCATCTGTTCACAGACGGCAGACGCTGCAGGAGTTGTGTCAAAAGGACAGATCGAAGCGATGTCTCGTCGGAACTTCAGACAGAAGTATACACTGACTGTTATCTTGTCAGGGGCAGTTGGGATTCGTTGATGACGGCTCGGCTACCAAGCCGGAGTGTGTGCCAATGCAGCACTTACTGTGGTGGACGCCCAGCTCTCAAGAGCTCCAATTGTCCATGACGACAGCGTGCTGGTTGCTACGGATTGCTAAGCTACCTATCTGACTCAATGTTGCCTCGATTTGCCAGACACAGCCATGGGCGAGGACCGGAGCCACCGGAGTGCTTTCTTGATTGCTAGAGTCATTAACACGGCGGCTTGCACGGTCTTATACCATTCTTGAGCTCCCTGTCAGAGCAAAAGCAACAAACCCCGCGGCTGGGCAGCAGAGCTTGCTGCTCTGACGCTGAGTGAGCTCCCCAGACAAAGTCCATCGACTCGGGGACTCTGCCCCTTCACTTCACACTTTAACCTGCCTTAGCTCTGCTGTATTGCATTGTCCAGTGGAGTTTGCTAGAGCTCATTAGTAGAGTAATGTACCATATTATAAGTAGTAGTAGTCATCACATCCATCACTTTGCTGTGGGTGTTTATTTCAAAGCCAGAAATCTAGAGTACATAACCCCATTAAACCCGAATATCTCGAGAGGGAAATACTTCCAAAACGCCCCTCTCTCGAGTCTCTTTCTCTGACCTCATTACCCGTTACCTCAAACCACTGCCTACATTCATCCCACCTGCTCAAGAAGTTTAGCTGCGCCCAGAATCTGTCTGTCACTTCTACCTCACCGCCGTCTCCCTTCTCTTCAACACAAATACCCAATATACATCAACAGAGCCAGCCAGATGTCATCAGAACACTCTTCAGCGTGAGTACTACTGAATCCCTCCCCGCCCACCCCGCCGTCAATTATCCGCCAGCAGATGGTAGCTCGCTCCTTCGGTGTATTCCATTCCTCGCGACAGAAGCTTAAGCTATCGACATCGCCAACCTTGCAAAGCCCAACATTCTCAACATCAGCGCAATCTTCTCCCTACAGCAATAGAGGCATCTACTACTGCATCACAATCTCCTTCGTATCGACCTCGCCGACTCTTAGCTAACCACTTCGTTCTCCCTGCAGCGCCATGGAGCTCAAGGACAATACCGTCATTGTCGTCCTGGGCGCCTCGGGCGACCTGGCAAAGAAGAAGACGGTAACCAACCCTCATCTACCTTCTCCTAACCCCCCAATCGCTCCAATTGGCTAACATCCGTACTCTACAGTATCCCGCGCTCTTCGGACTTGTAAGTTGCCTGCGTCACCGTCACTGCGCAACGGCACATAGCTAACGCCCGCCAAAGTTCCGAAACCAGTTCCTCCCCAAGGATATCAAGATCGTTGGATATGCCCGAACCAAGATGGACCACGACGAATACCTCCGACGCATCAAGTCGTACATCAAGACCCCCACAAAGGACATTGAGCAGCAGCTCGAGGACTTCTGCTCCATCTGCTCCTACGTTTCCGGCCAGTACGACAAGGACGAGTCATTCCAGCAGCTCAACAACCACCTCGAGGAGCTGGAGCAGGGAAAGAAGGAGCAGAACAGACTATTCTACATGGCTCTGCCACCAAGCGTCTTCACCATCGTCTCCCAGCACCTGAAGAAGTGCTGCTACCCCACCAATGGCATTGCCCGTGTTGTTGTAAGTGCAGCCCTTGACCGATATCAGGCACACTATTAACAATCACTCTCTCTCTCTTTAGGTCGAGAAGCCATTCGGCAAGGATCTTGCTAGCTCCCGGGAGCTGCAGAAGTCGCTGGAACCGGACTGGAAAGAGGAGCAAATCTACCGCATCGACCACTACCTGGGCAAGGAGATGGTCAAGAACATCCTGATCTTGCGCTTTGGCAACTCATTCCTGGGGGCAACGTGGAACAGACATCACATCGACAACGTCCAGATCTCTTTCAAGGAGCCTTTCGGAACCGAGGGCCGCGGCGGCTACTTCGACGAGTTCGGCATCATCCGCGATGTCATGCAGAACCATCTTCTCCAGGTTCTGACGCTCCTCACCATGGAGCGGCCCATCTCCTTCTCCTCCGAGGATATCCGCGACGAGAAGGTCCGTGTGCTCCGCTCCATGCCCGCCATCGAGCCCAAGAACGTCATCATCGGCCAGTACGGCAAGTCCCTGGATGGAAGCAAGCCGTCGTACAAGGAGGACGACACTGTGCCCAAGGACTCGCGCTGCCCAACTTTCTGCGCTCTCGTCGCCTACATCAAGAACGAGCGGTGGGACGGAGTGCCTTTTATCATGAAGGCCGGCAAGGCTTTGAACGAGCAGAAGACGGAGATCCGGATCCAGTTCAAGGACGTCACATCTGGAATCTTCAAGGACATCCCCCGGAACGAGCTGGTCATGCGGATCCAGCCCAACGAGAGTGTCTACATCAAGATGAACTCGAAACTTCCGGGTCTCAGCATGCAGACGGTTGTCACAGAGCTCGACCTCACCTACAGGAGGCGGTTCTCGGACCTCAAGATCCCGGAGGCCTACGAGTCGCTGATCCTCGACTGCCTCAAGGGCGACCACTCCAACTTTGTCCGTGACGACGAGCTGGACGCCAGCTGGAGGATCTTCACCCCTCTCCTGCACTACTTGGATGACAACAAGGAGATCATCCCCATGGAGTATCCCTACGGTAGGTCAAGCCCATCGCGATATCTAGGCTCTCCTGGGACCCCGCAGACTAACAATGACTTCTCTAGGCTCCCGCGGACCGGCCGTCTTGGACGACTTCACCGGCTCGTATGGCTACAAATTTAACGACAACTCTGGCTACCAATGGCCTACCACCTCTGCTGCGCCTCAACCTAACAAGTTGTAAGTCGCCAGATGTCTGCGATTTCTGCGATTTATCTTGCATTTGTAGGACGGCTCTCCTTGTATGAGATGAGAGCTGGACATGCCTTGCTAACCACCTTGACCTTGCAGGAAGTGATCAATGGAGACGGTGTAACGGCTTTTGTAAACGTCCGGCCAGTCAGCATGGGCTTGCGGACGCGTGTCAGGGCTGGCTTCAAAGCGGTGCTTCCTTGACGGGTCACTCTACTCTAGATATATTTGGAGCGTCATGTCGAGGGCAGCAGGGAAGGATTATCACGGCGATCTGTTTTCAAGACGGCGGGCAGAGCAAATCGACAGTACTTGACGGCTAGGTAGCGAGACGGAGCCCTTGGCCTTGGTAACTTTCGCATGAATATGAAAGCAATGAAACTTGACGCGAACTGCACCTCTCGAGAGCAAAGTGAAAGTCTGGTTATTGTGCCTGGCTGTGGTTGTGACTGATGCATACCTGGTCGCGATGGAGATGCACAGTTGTAAAGGAGTCTCCTCATCTCTTGCCGGTAAGATACGTGCAAGGTCTGCATAGGAATATCGTAGGTCCTACTCGACTCCAGATGTTCAAAACAGGCCAAAGTCGTAGATCTGAATGCAATACAAACTGTCTTATAGATTCCTTTATGATGATCCCTGTCATGTCACGGATTCACGTGTTGGATGAGGATCACTGGCAAGGGTCGATGGGTGAATGCAGGCCACTGTCAGACGGTGGATCCATATTGTCACGTGCTAGAGGCAGCCTCGACTCAGGTCTGAATCCAGATGCAGATACGCCAGCCTGCAATCACGAAGAAGCGCATCATCAATTCTTTTAAGTCCAAGTCTTACGGCCGCCCGCAGAAAGCCACCAACAAGGACTCGGCTGATCTGATCGACCCATCTGGCATCCTGTAACTTAATAATAACGACTTGAACCCTCCCTTCAATAGGTCTTTCTCCCACCGAGTCTCCGCCATTCATTCATTCGCGCGTCGCGCTCTTCCTCCTCCGTCGCCCGAACCTGCAGCACAATCTCCGCACCGATACCCGTACCGACGCCGCCCTCGACCGACACAAGCGCCAGGAAGCCGCTGCGGGGGTCGCTACTGAGGTTATGGACCGCAGTAGCTCTGCCTATACGTTTTGCGATTGAGTCGCTGCTCGTCGCCGGGCCCTTGGGCGCCTGTGATACGATTGCGACGGCTCGGTCTCCTTCCGGCTCATTCTATCGATAGCGACCAGACCCAGACCAGTCGAAGCTGGCCGAATCATCCATATTGGTGAACGTTTGAGCCAGTTGCCGACCTCCTCTACGATCGTTCGACTCCATCCGACGTCCCTTCGAACCGACATCGTTGAGCTTTGTGGAAGGTCCGAGAGAGCAGCACCAGCTGCCCGAAGAGGTGCGCCTTGGTGTTGTAGGTGCCTTCAAGATGGAAAACGGGACACAAAATGGCGTCCATAACAACTATGCGCGCGTCAACGGCGTCAAGGATGGCTTTGTTAAGTCCGAGCCCGGCCTGGACAAAGGGAAGGGTCTGGCTGATAAAGAGAAGTCCGGCAACTTCTCGATGACCAACGGGGGACATGCTTCTAGCAACGTCAAAAGTGAAGCTACGGATATGGCCGACTCGACCGCTCTGCAGAAAAGCTCTGCGCCGCCAGCTTCGGTCACTATGGACTCAATACGGATGGACGAGCTACCGGACGAGATACAGCACATCACGGCGCAGTCTATGCCTCTCGGTCTCCTTCTCTCCCGGTATGCGCAGGTATCGCATAATCAGCTGCGGGATCTCATTGAGCAGCTCGCAACGGTACCCGTTGCGCAGCCTGCAAATGGAGCTCCCGACTATCGAAGTACGACCGCCGAGGATACGAACCCCGACAGTCTGAAGAAGAAGGCCTTGCTTCTCAGCACGATGCAACAACTGCACGCGAGATGGGTCAAGGCTCTGGTCATTACCGAATGGAGTCGGAAGGCTGAGCCTGTCGGGATGCTTATTGATCTCAAATGCCATATCGAGCGCGAACTTTACCACTTCACGCAAGGATTCGAGACCCTTGCCGAGATCAAAAGGAATCTCATCTTTGCCCGGTTACCGAGCCCAGACCTGAAGACGGCTTTGGAGGTCTTGTCGTCCGGAGAGGTGTCCTGGATGCCCGAGCTTGGTTACGTCGAACCCCCGCCCCAGACCCCCGATGAACAGTTACACTGGATGGAGAACCTCGACACTCTGCTCTCTGTTCGCCTCACATTGGACGAGTACGAGAAGATACCCCACCACTTCAGAAACTACTCCATCAACGCTGGCCGTGTGACTTTCAAGGTCAAGGGAGAGTTCGAGGTGGATTTGACGATCGCCGACGAAGACTCTGAGAAACAGTTCTGGTTCATCGACTTCAGATTCACGTTCACCCCGGCGCCAGAAGAACTGTCGGACAGGTTAAGGATGTTCCTCGAGGACAAGGTGAACGAGGCGTTGGCGAACGACGGCCTTGCTGGCTGTTACAAGTTTTTGCACGGCTTCACCTTGACGCAACAGATTACCGAATTCACTCGCCAGGCTGTGGAACTCGGTCGCACCCGTTGGGTCGACTCTCTCAGGGTTGAGCGGCTGAACCGTGCCATGTCGGTACAATATTGGCAGTCGCGACCCCAAGCTGGCCTGAAAAGCTGGATTCTTCTGGGAATCCGCAGCGGCAAGGATTCACGAAACGGCCGTCCCCCAACAAGTGGACTCTTCTTACGCTGGTTCCGCGACAACAAGGAAGTCAAGGATTTCAAGATTCCCCTGGATTCTAGCAACATCTCTGCGGAAAAGGTGCTGAAATCGGTCATTGCTCTCCACGTGGAGTACATCCTGTCGTCGATTCACTCGAAGCTGTTGACCTTCCCTCGGTTCAGCAAGCGCGAGGCTTCTCTACGGTTGACTATTTCAAACAACGAACCTGCCGATTCGCAGCTCGTTATGGGTCTGTCGCGAGACAGTAAACTTACAGTCAAGGTCGACCCCGTTACCGGTACTTTCGCTTTATCACCCTCAACCCGACTCATTCTGCAAGGCGAGCGCCAGCTCAATACCAACGGGAAAGATCCGGTCGCAGAAGGACATATCATACTGGAGAAGACGAGGTGCTTTCACGCCATGGAAGAGATCACGCGCCGTGGAAAGAGCCAAGGATGGATCACGCACCCGCCCGCCGTCAAGTCGGACGAACTGAAACCCTTCCTCACCATCCGGGAAACCTTCCAGACTTTATGGCTCCGGCGCGCAGGCTGGAGAGCAGATTGGTCGGTGCTGGTCATTATGAGTCTGGGCGGTGATAATTGGTGGCTGGTTCAGACGTAAGTTCCTTATGATCGTGCATGAATTGCAAAGTACTGACAACGTTCACAGAGCGGAAGGGAAAGAAGGTCGGCGCATCAAGTCCTTTACCCCTATTAACATCACGGGTCAACCGAGGCCGACAGAGGAATTCTTCCACAACCTAAACATATTCGCGACGGGAATGATCTCGCAAATCGTCGATCTGAAGGTCCTCGAGGATCGGGGCATTAAGCATGTCCCACGAGTCCAGTCCAATGACGCCCTGCCAGCACAGATAACGTTGCCTGCGGTGTATGTGCGCCTCTCGGAGATTGTGCCCGGTCTCACGCAGAGGAGCGGCTCTACCACTGGCTGGGCCGTTGACTACGTCAAGATAAGCTTTAGGGGTGCTCAACAGTCCGTCGAGGGCAACGCAGCGGCGCAACCAGGAGACGGCAGCCAACCGCGAGTCGGTGTCGGCAGCATCAAGGCTGTCTCCGATGCTACGATCACGGTGGCAGACAAGACGAAGTTCAAGGATCTCAAGGGGAATGTCGATAGCGACGTGACATTCAACACCCGTCTTGGAGAGTTCGTCCTGCACTTGCGGCAGGAGATCGGTACCTCGCTCATCGACACCCTGGCGAACCGGCTCAGAGCTATTGGCCGCCTGGTGGATTTCGTCGACGCGATGCGCAAGAGTGGCGGCGGCATAATATGCGAGAGCGTCACGATGAAGGAGATAGTCTTTAGCTATGGAGACGATCTCCTGGGCCAGAGCGACAACATGCTACAACAACAACAACAGCCGAGGTGGATGGCTCGTCTCGACTTGGCCTCCGCTCCGAACATCAGGGTCAGCCTCGACCAAGGCAACCCGCATCTGCGGGTGCTCGATCTGCTCGAGGCGTTCGCCAACTCCGAGCGCCTGCGCGACCTTCCCAACCACCTGAAGCTCACCTTCTCCATGCTCAAGGCGCTGGAAAGCATCGAGCAGGCCTGGGCCAAGATTGCCGAGAACGGCGACGGGAGCGTCGACATCCATCACTGGTCACTCGACTACGCTACCATCACGTACAGGCTCCCCGGCAGTGACCCGAAGCAGCCAAGGAAGCTGGTGTTAGGCATAAAACAGGCCTTTAAAGCCGGCATGGAGTATTGGTTCGTCGAATACCAGCTCAAACACGGCTTCGTGGTGCTCCCGCACGCCGAGTTCGCCACGGCGCTCAAGCCCATCTTCGACAGCCGCGGCCCGCACTGGAAGGGTCTCGGGACCGGTGCGGCGGGCGCCGCTGGGGACGGCATCGAGCAGCTGCTTTCGGTGGTTAACAACGCCGTGCTGGGCTTGGTCGGATCCCCTCCTCCGCCACAGCCGCAGAGGCAGCAACAACCCCAGCAGCTGCAGCAGCCGACGCCCAACCAGAGCTTTGCCGACTCGGCGGCATCGACCCAGGCGACTAAAATGTCGCGGCAGTCTTCGCAGCAGCAACGGCCGTCACAGCAGGCGACGCAACCGAGCAGTCAGAGCCAACAACAACAACAGCAGCACCAGCAGAGCGGAGCGGGCAGACCGGGGAACAAGCCGACGTCCGCGATTGTTCTGGACTAGGAGTCACCCCTTCTCCCCAGAGGCGTTGCCCTCATCCGTGAAGAGTGTAAACAGGTGCGCGCGTATGGGGTAGTACGTCATGATTGATTGCATGGTAGTTTCTTCTTTTGCGGAAGCCCAACTCCCATCTAGGTAGGGGGGTTGGAGATGCGGTTCATTACATAGACAAAGCGAAACGGGAGAAAGCTTTTTCTCCAGGAGAAAGGCCCGAGAAGGTGGGAAAACGGGCGCGAGTTTTTAGTTGCATGATACCTCGAAATGAATTCACGCCAGTGGCTTTTTTCGTCTATTCTTATGACTCCTCCAGTATTTTACAGTGACCATGAACTCTGCTCTATTGAAAACGAATCCATCATACATAAACTCCAAGCCATGCGATCTATCTTTCACGCCCCGGCGCATTCGCAAACCCCCTTAGGATCCTCAACACCGTCGAGTCAACAGCATGCCAAAGCCTCCCCCTCTTCCCCGCGAACCTCCCCAGCCCCGTCTCGCCGACGCTGAAATCCACCTCCTCCTCCCCCTCTTCCTCCTTACCCCCTCCTCCTTTCCCCTTCCTAAACCCCCCGCTAACCTGCCACGCCACGTCCCAACCCGCCCTAACGCTCCCCATCACCCCGGGCGCCGTGTAACTCCCCCCCGCCACCGCCAGCCGTCCCTTAAACGCCTGTCTCAGCTCCCCGTCGGCGCTTGCCATCCGCCCCGCGTGGCCCACGAGGTGCTGCGGGATGCAATCCACGCACAACTTCGTGCCGCTCAGCTCCCACGCCTCGGGCGGGATACCGAGTTGTATGCGCACCGTCTCCTTCGCCGCGCGCACGGCGGCTTCGTCGTCCGTCGCCGCCTCGGGGAGGAATTGGGGCGGGAGGTCGTCCCAGTGGTGACCGCCTAGCATTACGGTGAGTTTCGTGCCGGGGAGGTCGTCGCCTATGACTACGTCCGCGTCGGGGGAGGAGGAATGGGAGGAGGGACGGGGTGGCGTGCGGTCCGAGTCGAAGATGACGCCCAGCGCGGCGTAGGGGTTGAGGGTGGCGGGCGTGGTTTGGGGGATGAGGTAGCCGAACCCCCGGGCCGGGTGGTTTAGGCGCGGGTGCGGGGACCAGAGGTTTACTACCCGGATGGTTACGGCGGTGGAGGAGGCTAGGGAGGGGAGGGTGTTGGGGGGAGCGAGGGAGGCGAGGGTGCGGGAGTATATTGTTGAGATTACTTTGTCGTATTGTTGGGGAGGGGTAGATGAGGAGGTGGTTGTTATCTAGGTTGTTAGTGAGAAACAGAGGAAGTGGAAAAGGGTGAAAGGGGGAAAGATACACACCTCCATCCTCCCCGTAGCAGCAAGCCGCAGCTTGGCCACCTCCTGCCCGACGAACTTGACATTCGGGTTCTTCGTCAGCTTCGCCACGATAGCACTGGGCAGCGCCTGGAACCCCTCCGCAAAGTTGATCGACTTCAGCGTCTTCCCGCTGCTGCGCAGGAAGTCCAGCACGCCGACCTTGTCCTTATCCCCGGAGATCGCGCCCCTCACCATGTCCCAGTCCTGCGCGAGGATGGGCACCTCCCCCTTCTGAAGCGGCGCTGGCCTCCTCCCATCCCGCTCGTCGGCGTAGCGGAACACGTGTTGTCCGTTCTTGAGCCGGTGGTTCCAGAAGGCGGACCCGAAAATGCTGCTCTCGCTGCTCAGCTTCCACACGTCCCCCCCATAAATGCCGTGGCACATGGCCGAGAGCATGTTGTCCACCGGCTCGCGGCGGCCGCCGCCGATGCGGAGGAACTCGTCGCCGATGGAGAGGTCGGCCGTGTCGGGCGTCGCGTTGGAGTTGAGCACGACGCTGGCGCCGAAGGGGACGAGGTTCTTGTAGAGGGGCTCGCGGAGGAGGTCGAGGGCGAACTTGCCCACGGCTTTGAGGGTGTCGACGGGTTTGGACAGGCCCGGGATGTTGGGCAGGCGGACGAGGTGGTCCGGGTAGTAGAAGTAGCGGTCGTAGGCCTCGGCTCCCAGCCAGGGGTAGCTGGGGGGTTCGGTGGTTTCCCCGGACATGAAGGACATGTCCTCCCACTGTTCCTTGCGGATGGGGAGTCAGCGAGGTGTTCTTTTTTTGCTTTGTTGACCAGCCAGCCCCCATGCGCCATTGACTGTCCGAGGGCAAGGCAAAGTCACAGAGAGAGGGAGGGGACCACAGACCAATTCATAGAACGCGATGTCGTCCCAGTTCTGCAGGGTCATCTTGGGCTGCACCATCCTCGCGCCGCGCTCGAACCTGATGACCCCCTGTTTACCACCCGGAACCTCAACGGGGCGCTCCTCGGTGTCTATCCAGCCACCCACGCGGCCGCTGCCTTCGTAGATCGTCACCTTGGCCTCGGGCATGAACTTGGTCAGGAACCATGCCGTCGAGAGGCCCGTCAGGCCGCCGCCGATGACGGCGACGTGCTTCGGCCGGTTTTTACTTACGTTTATCGGGGTGGCAGCCCCGGCCGCGGTGGTGGTGGCATAGCTCCTTCGTGTGTCGGCTGCGTTGTTGTGGTGGTCAATGGCGACCAAGGGTCGTGCAGCGGAGGTGGTTCGCCGCGGCAGCCGGTCGTGTCGCGTCGTGAAAGAGAAGGCGCGCCATGGCTGGCAGCGAGGGGTGCAGCAGTGCGCTTTCGACAGAGCAGCTGCTGCTCTTCGTGCTGCAGGTGAGGACGGTTGTGGGACCATTGCGCCGGCGCAATGGGATTGGGTTTCTATGGCGGTTGCATCACGGTTGAGAAGCCAGTAGAACTTCTTGTGGCCAGCTTTCTCTTCGAACCCGGCAAAAGAAAGCAGCGGTCATGGCTCGTACCGAGTGGGGCCGTTGGCCGTTGGTGGCGCCATGGATCGGATCGTCCGTTTTCCGTAGACCGGTGCCACGGAGTTAGGTCCGGTTGAAGACATCATCAACAGGTACGGAAGTTGCATGCTCGGTAATATACCTTGCTATCCATGCAGTGGCTTCCCATACGGTTCTTTTGCGCGTGTGTCAAAAGATTGGCCTTACCTGTGATCTTGCTGTATGCTTTCGATGCTCACGTCGATATAGGGTAGCTCCGCGCCATGATCCGCGCCATCTCCGTGACCCTCTTGCGGAGGCACAAGGTACGGCTCGGTCGGGGAGCACAGTTTGAGCAGTCCACATTCTGAATTGGTTTTTTTTTTCGATGTTGACTTGTCGTGTCGAGGGAGTTGCTCTTGCTGAAGAACGTTGTTGTGGTTGAGACTTAAATTAGAACTATTATCAACATTTCATAGGCAACAATTGCAAGTCGTCCTTGACATGACCACACAGAACCCTGAGGAAGTCAATATACAGAAGAGACCAGGAAATGAGTCATGCGGCAAAGCGAAGACAACCACATGGGAAGACAACCACATGGACCCTTCGAGGAAAAGGAAGTCGACCGTCCTTGGATGGGCAGCAAGATCTGTCACATGCAATACGGCTCCATGAAGTGTCATCACCACATCACCACATTACCAAACATCACAGAACACATAACACCTATCACGGTAGCACGAGGCACCAAAAAGGCAGAACGTAGAAGGCGAGCGGACACGAAGTCCTGTATTATCGCCAACATCTAAACCATAAGCTTCATAGCTTCATCGCTTCTTGGGATCCGACCAGACGCAATTTATGCGGTCCCGTCCCTTGTGTATTTTTGAGAAAAAGAAGTTTTTGCCAACAACGCCCTTGTGGTGGTAGCCATCTCATTATAATGCCAGTACGACGGTGATCCTTCCAACGCCTCCGATATCAACCCTTGTGCCAAGGGAAAAGAGAAAGCCAAACCCAGGCTTTATACTAATACATGAACAGCTATTTTTCGCTGCTTATCCACCGAACTTTTCGCCGCTTCCGTCATTCTATCCATCGCCTGACGTTTTCCCTCTCGTCATTCCGTAGACCATGGTTCCATCAAAGGATGTCGACAGTCACGTCGAATGCTCCGTACCTCGAGTCCATCCCGCGATCATCGGTTCCCTAAACCACGACCTCGCTCGACTCGCTAGGCACTCCGCCCGCCGCTGCCCCTCCCATCTCCGTGTCAGGCAGGACAGTCTCCTCCTTCGCATTCTCATCCACAAACTTCCTCTCGCTGACGTGCTCCTTCTCCTCGCCCGCGACCCAGACCTTGTCGTGGAACGTGCCACGTTGGCCCTCCTCGTGGCTGAAGGGGCAGAACCGGTTCGTGCAGGGGTTGAACCTGCACTGCGTCTTGACGTGCGTGAACTTGCAGTTGGGCACCTTGCACTCCCCCCCGTTCCTGCACGGCGGCATCGCGGGGTGCCGGAATTGGCAGCGCGGGTTGGTGCAGTTGGGGTAGAACTTGCAGTCCTGCTCGCTCTGGTGGGCCACCTTGTTGGCCGGGGACGGGTGGCGGCCGACGCACTTCCTGTTCTTGCAGGCGGCGCCGAAGCTGCACACGTCCTTGACGTCGACGGTTATGCCGGGCGGTGCGACGGGCGACTGGTGGGCGAACTTGCAGTCGCGGTTGGTGCAGGCTAGGTTGAACTTGCACATCGTCTCTTCGGGGCTGAGCTGGGCTTGGCCAGATTGCGAGCCCATGTCGACGTCAGCACCCTCGCTGGAGCCTTCGGGTTTGGGCGACGATTGCGAGATGTGATCGTTGTGGTGACCACCGTTGTTGTAGTGGCCATTGTGCTGCCCGCCACGCGCGCCGCCCCGTGCGTCTCCCCGTCCGCGGAAGTTGTTGTGTGGTGGCTGCTGGACCCGCTCGAACAATGGCTTGCCGTTAGGAGGCTGTCCGTTGGGCATCACGCCCCCTTGTTGCGAGGCAATCATCTGCTGGATCATCATCTGCTGCTCCTGAAGCATGGCCATCATGTCGAACTGATTTGGTTGTGGCGGCACCATGCCCCAGCCGTTGCCCATGCTTGGATTTCGTCCGTTCATGGCTCCTGGACCAGCCTGGAAGCCGGGAATGCCTTGCGCAGCCAGGCCGTGTCCGACTACAGCAGCGCGGTTGTTGGCTACCCGAGGTTGGCGACCGGCGCCCATTCGTGGTCCGGTAGGTGGTCCGCGCTGTATCCCGCTCTGGCCGCGTGTCCTGTGCAGCACAGAGTCGCTACTTTGGTTGAGTGTGCGGTTGATCTGGCCCATCATGCGCTTCTCGCGACCGCCCCGCATGTTGTTGCCGCCTCGCATTGATTTGGGGCCGGTGGGACTGAGGTAGCTAGTTAGTATATCATGTCTGTAGTTCAATCGAGGGGGGAGAAAACCATACGCGTTGATCAGGCCGCCCGCTGCATCCGCCATGGAGGCGTCGTCCATAGAATAATCGTCCTGCGCACTCTCCGCAGGCGCACCCTCGGCTGCTGGTTGTTGTGGAGCGGCGCTGCCGATCTGTGCGTTAAGAACATCGATCTGCTCGAAAAGCCACTGCACGAACTGTTTGGCGCTGGGGTCGTCCGGACCAAGTTGTAGGAAGTCGGCTGATAGCTCTCCTGCGATCTCGTCCTGTGTCTTGCCGTTCACAAGCATGAGAACGATGTACTCGGCCATGGCAGTGTCGTCAGCGCCACCGGAGCCCCATCCCAGTTCGCTCAGCTTCGGTTGGATGGCCATATTGAGTGCCTCCGCCAGAGGCGTCTGAAGTTGAATTTCGACCATGTTTGCGGTCGTTGGATGGGTTTGGGGTTGAAAGACGATGATTATTGATGGGGTGCGCGATCCTTGAGGAGCGGCGAACGTCTCGACGGCGAATTGTGGAAAGCTTCGTCGGGCGCGGTTTGATTAAGATTTCAGGAAGAGGTTCGCCTTAGGTATGAGGTTAGGAGGTTATGCGCCGCGCGTCCGGAAATGACCAGAGTACTCGGTTGAATGCTGTGCAGTTGATAAAACAGAGATGTCGTAGGTACTGGCCGGATACGGCGTGGGAGATTGTTCTGGATGATGGTGGTTGAGGTTGAAGTTGAGGTTAAAGATGGAGGATGGAATAAGGTGGAACTGACGAAAAGGCATCTGTCAGCCGAAATGTAGAAGGTTCGGAGCCTTGCCGTTGACTAGCGCGTCATGACATCACGTGACGGAGCTTATTTGGACAATACTGTGTAGACGGCATTCATTGGACTTGGACCATGTTACACCTCACAACAAACACATCCGCAGGGAACAATAGCACGGCGTTTCCATTTACTGTTATTTATAAACGTCGAGGATTTAGCGATAAGTGACTTGTTATTCCTTGAGTCTCTTTTAGGTGAAGCTGTGGCTTGAAGGTGAACAATAGACCGAAACGTCACTGGCCGACTTGATACATTCGCCAGCCTTAAATCCGACGTTACACAGGAGCCGCATATCTGCAGCACGTGGCTTGCGACGGCGGTTTTGCTTGCCCGTAGCTATGTGTGACAACTCTGCGGTTATCCGCGCCAGACTTATCGCTGTCTGCGCCTATCCAGTATCTGCTCACGATCGCAACTCTCAGAGTAAGTAGTCTTCGACAACTGACAGGTCAACCTCAACGGAGAGGTCCATGCATCACCCATTTCTGCATATAGGTCAAGGAGCTTCTGGATGCTGATGAAATAGCCGAGTAGCTTTCCACAGCCATCTTATCCCAGCTCAACGTCAGTTGAAGCCTTGCATGGACATCTGCTCAAGAGCTTTCACTCTCCCCCTCCCGACACCTTCAGTAAAGCAACCTTCGTGAGGTCTTCGTGAAATTAGGAACCTGATCCAACACGTTTGCTATGGGGGACATGACGGTCAAACGAATTCCTCACAACTTAGAGCTAGATCAAGCACGCCATTCCTGTATCAACCCCATATCCAGTCCTTGGCGAGAAGCTCGAGGCAGGTAGACCGGCAGGAGAAAGGTCCGGCATGCTGTCGATGTCGACCCCGGACTCCAATGCTTTGATCGATTATCTTGGGCAAACAGATTGGGCGAGTCAGACGCATACCTTTTCCGGACATTATTCCTCGACGAACTAGGAGACGACTAGGACCCTGGACGATAAACGAGCTATCAGCTAACTGCATACCTACCATTCATTCTAGTGGCTGTCCAGCGTCTTTATGTGCAGCACGATCATGATAGCACGTGAGGAGCACTACGCATAAAGTGAGGTTATTCCCGACATGGAGCCAAGGGCGGAGAAGCCAATCTCCTTCAATTCCATCGCGATGATCCTTTGTCCCGGAGCTTGACCCGTTGAAGATTCCCAAAGAAGGAATTCGATAACTCGGCGATGATGTTTCGACGGAATGCATCTGGAGACCCTGCTGAAGAACAAAGCTAAGGGGCTGTTGCCGTTACTGCTGCATACCATCTGGCTGTGAGTCTCGAACGATGCTCTTGGCATGGGTTGATAGGAACACCCTCCGGCCTGAGCTGCAGTGACACTGGGTATCGGTATCCTTCCGTCGAGATGAGTCCATAGCTTGCTCTATGCAGAGTGAGAAATCGATATACGGCGCCGACCAAATCTCACTTGCAGACTTCGTGTTGTGGCATTGTCATCTCCTTCATGCCGCAGCGCTCACGCCCAGAACAACCTCCGTCAAATCCTCCGCGAGACATCCTCTCAAATGCCTCAAGCAAGCGTCTTTCCTCCCCCGCGCTTCGGAGCATTATGCCTCCTCATCGTACGATACTTTGTCTGACCATGCTCAGCAGAGGAAGGTCGGAGGCCAGAGTCGAGAGACGCAACAGAAAATTGTCACTTGGCTTGGGAATGTAGCGGCCGTTGAAGTGAGGGTGAGAAGGAGGCACAGGAGCTGCCCAGAGCTTAGACCTAAAGGCGAGGAGAGTTTCCCGTCCCATCGCCATGGCATCCTGCCGTGCCGTGAGGAGACCGCAGCGGGAGGAGACTCGCCATGTTATCGGAAGCAGAAACCCCCAGTTGTCCATGTAGCCGAACGTCCAGTTGTCGGATAGCTGAAGCCAGATAGCACGAGTTCACTTGAAATCGAAGTGATGTTGAAGCCTTCAAGCCAATCAAGCATTCCAACTTCTCAAACTGCAGTTCACGATCTCTCTCACGTGATATCCCACCTGATCGCGCGTCCCCCTGGCGATTGCCATGGTCCCACCAGATGCGGGGTAGGCGTCGGATGTTGATTACATCCACTCGCGTCATTTGTTTACGTTTTGTTTACTTTACGACAGGATGGTGGCATTGTTCGATGCGACGCAACACGAGAAACTCGAAACTCGAAACAGTTTCTCTCCCCCGCTCGCTCGTCAATGCCGCCCACGGCCCCCGGATCTCAAACCCGCTCAACTCATCACACGTCAGGGTCAGCGTCATGAGAGCTCTTCCAAGCCGTGGCGCGGTTAATGAAAGGATGAAGCTTCAGATCCATCCAGGGGTGAAGAGCTTGAGCTCTGACCAGCATCAGTGGTTCAAAGCTTGAAGCTTGAAGCTTGAACCGCGGGGTAGGTGCTGCCTGCTGTGCCCCTGTGATTTCGATCTGACGTGAGGTTATCGCGCCCGTGGCGGAGCTGCTGGTGCTGGCGCGATTCCTGAAGCGGCTTACCGGAAGGCTTGGAGGGTTTGGCTTGGACGGGGAATTGTGCGCTCTCATTGGACGATGTGCGATACAGGGAGGGTGAAAGCTGAACTTCTCTGTGACGGATCTCACGGCGCTCCCATTGTTCATGCATGTCATCAAGAAGTGATCAGCTGTTCGTTTATCTGGAGAGGCGGTGAAGATCATGTTGCGAGTTCTGTGGTTCGGGAGCCCGATGCCCGCTTGAATGTCAGAAAGTAAACAAACAGGGGTGTGAAGCTCGAAACTTTGCATTCGTGCAGCTGTGAAAGTGCGAGGCCGTTCTTCAAGGCCTGAATTACGTGAATTTCAGCTTGTTTCCGGGCGGCTTTGAATCCATGGTGATCAGAATGTTGGAATACCTTCGGTTATTGGACAGCTTCCACCGGAGAGAACGATGCGGCGGTCTGGTTGTCTGGTCTCGTTTGCCTTGGAATAAAAGCTCAGCATGACGTCTTGCCGGATGAGCTTATCGGTGCCGCTGATTGTGATCGGTGGTGCTTCGGAGAGCAAAAGCGCGCTTGTGAGTGATCTTCGGAGCTTGGCCCTGCCATGGCTTGGTCCAGGACAGGCACTCTTTTTTGTTGCAAAGCCTTGCGATGTTTGAAACGCATTTGCCTGGTTCAAAGTCCAGCGCTCTACCATGCCGCTTTGCATCGTAGAAGTTAGAACTTCACGTTGTTGTGTGTCAATATCGAGCCGCTCTGTATCCAGGTTTCGAAGCAACAAATGTCCTGGGACATTGCGAGCGGCTCAAGGAGAATTTAACCGCTGTCACGAACCAGACCTTGCCCAATCGCACCAGACCATCACCATTGCTGATCGGAAAGAATGTCTCGACGGTCGACTGTTGCCGAGTCGATGCTGGCGTCCTTCCGAGACAGCTGCGAGAGAGCATTTTCTGAATTCCAGGGTCCCTCCCGGAGAGAGCGCCTTGAAAGCGGGACCATCCACAAGGGCCGGGGCGAGTCCCTTGGCATCCCTTGCGTCGAGCAGTCGATGGAATCTGCGTTCCAGAACCCTCTCTCCCCTTGAGGATGGAATGCATCGGAGATGGCTCCTGGCTTTTTGCCGCCGCCGCCGTGTTGAGGTGTTCGGAACTGGGGGAATCGAGCTTTCAGTCTCCAGAAGCTCGCCGTTCAAAAATGCTTCAGCTTTGAAAGACCCTGACGGCAATTGCTCCCGGGGTAGCAGCACCGCGTTGCTACGGTTGAGTCCGGACTGGAGCCGGTGTCTCGAAACAAGCATGGATGATGAGTGATTTGTGACCTGTGCACACGGTACCAGACTTTCATCCCGGCGAAGGATTTGCATCGCTTGCACTCTGGGCTGATGTTTCGTCTTGTTGATCGTAAAGTCTCCTCTCGAAGTTCAACAAGATCGTATCGTTAACATTGTGATCGGGGTGAACAATCAGATCTCAATATCTCGAGTGAGCCCGCCACGTGGGAGAAGCATATCTGGTGGCTGCCATGTGCAGCAAGATGCCATTGGCGGCAACCACTGTCGACAGAGTTCATTCCGCGAACCGCCCTGCGAGATTAAGATTGTCCCGCGGTTAGGTACCGAGTCGGAAGCAACCTCAGGGCTCTTTTAGCGACTGTGCCCCTGCCCAAGTGCTGACGGGAGTCGCTTATTTGCTGCTCAGGCGAGTTTTGAAACAGCTGAGAGTGCTGGGCGGCTGTTGTTCCGCTTGGAGCAGAAGCAGAAATCTCTCTGTTGCATGGTCGGTTGAATCGGAAGTTGCTTTTCTCATTTGGACGTGACCTAGACCCTGAAGCGCCTTGGAGTCTTACTGTTAGATGAACGTACATCGACATTTTCCGAGGAATCCAAAGACATTGGATGCTCCCGCGGCAGTGGAGTCTATCGAGGGATGGAAAATGCATGCGGATCCAGCATCGCGGGTCGGTCGCTCAGAAAGGCGATATAAAATGTGAGACAGGGCGCTAAAATGAGTGAGACACAGCGGACCTGCCGTCCGCTAGCATAACCCTAACCTGGAGGTGGTTGTCCATGGCATTCAGATGGAGCTTCATATCATCCCCCGCGACATTCTAGAGCTCCGGTTGAGATGCGAAGAGAGGTTCGACCGGGTAAGATATCTTGTCGTCGAATATCCTCGGGCCAGGTTTCCGTTTAGATATATCTAAGCTCAGCTGAGTTTGGATCAAGTACCACCACCGTTGTATGGCGGTTTGTGCGAGCCGCTACTTGACTCAAAGATCCTCCTGGCACCCACTGTAAGTCTCAGTGAGCGCGGAGATGTCGTTCAATGGCCGTGTCTTAAACACTCATATATCTGAAGCCCAGTTGGGAAAGAAGACACGGTCTGGCGGATGCTGGAGCTGGCTAGACCGGTCGACTATAACATACTAGCTCTTCTGTCTGTGAACATGAAAGCGAAGTAGGAAAATAATGTTCGTCCTGGTCTAGAGACTGTTGGTAGGCCGGGATGTTGTCCGTGTCCAATGACTTCAACTGCTGCTTGTTGAAGAAGCAAGATGTCATCTCGGGTCTTCTTGTGGACGTCGAAGAACCTCGTTGCAGTGGTAACAGGTGACAACAACCAGCAGATCAGCAGCTACTGAGCGGACCGTACCACGAGGTTTGTGGGCTGTGGATAGCTTCACGAGCCAAGGGACGTGGATGCCCACATCGTAACCCCGTAGTCGTCCCGAATAGGCAACCTCTGCTGAGGCTCTGAGCGGAATAGTCGATGTGGCTCTTGTCGAGTTTTGCTAGTTGTTTGGCGAGACGCTGCCATGGCCTCTTTGTTTCTTGGTGTAAAATAGCAGTTGATGATGTAACTGCGCCTCGACAAACAAGCGCTAGAGCGAAGCAAACAAGGAAAAGAAGAACGACATCTCGGTCAATTGAGGTTCATCCAACATGGGCGGACGAACAGGGCAAACAGGGCAAGAGCTTCGGCTGCACGATGGAAGGCGTGCATTGGCTGATGCAATGCATGCACCTGCAGCAAAAGAACCCACTTTCTTTGAAGACTCGAGTTGCACTGCATCGAAAGACAGCTCCAAAACCGAATTCCACGGCAACCGCCTGGCAGCAGACAGCTGCAACCCCACTCTCGTCAGCTTTCCAGCTTGCCCAAATCCAGGCGGGCTGCACCAATTGCCCCTGACAACCCGCGGCGGTGCGCGCATCCCTGCATTGAGTCTTTGAGAGCAACGGCGCAGCACGTCTCACACATTCATTCTTAACCGACCTCGCTCCCACCCGCTCACACCTCTCACCTGAGCTTATCCTTACCTCCTCCTCCTCCTCACCTCCCCATTCCTCTCTACCCTTCTCCTTTCGGACTCGGGCCCGGGCTTTCTTTTTGGTTTGTGGCAGCATCAAGAGCTTCGATCTCCAGTAGTCGGAATTGGAGCAAACGAAGGAAAGCGTTTTCTGTGGTGGTTTCGCTCAGATCTCAGCTTTCGATCCCCGGGACGCGCCAAGGTCAGGGATCCTCAAAGTGCACACACAGTCCAACAAGAGAGCAAGAGTTGCAGAGTGTCTCCTCCTCTCTGTGGAATATATCCGCTCAGCAGCTGTTTGACAGTCGACATCCCCACCACGACAACTGGTGTTTGGAATCTTTCTATCTGCTATCAATTCGAGTGACAAGTTGGGTCGGGTCCAACCGAGTTTCGACTCCATTCCGGACTGGATCAAAAAGGACCAAACCACTTTAAGCCAGCCAAAAAGCTACAAGCTGCGTTGCACAGGACGACCAGTGGACTCCAAACCTCCCCAGCCAACACGGTCCAATTCCTCCCAAAAGACCTCTCGATCCCTCCTCCGAATGAACACGACTTCCAGTTAACGTTCTATCGTGCCAGAGAGGCTTGGTCACGATAGTATCACACGAATTGGTTGCCGCATTTGCTTGTTCTTTTGCCTGGGTCCGGTTTACTATCGCTTCTTCTACCTCCGACGACGACTTACAACAGCTTTGCACAACCACGCTGCTACCAATCCTTACCTCGACTCTACATTTACGAAGCAGCTTTTGCCTATCTCTACCCTCTTTAGAGACAGCATCCGTTACGATCGACTGCCGTCAATAGCCAACAGGACGAGCCATGGAGAGATCTTCTCCTCTGGCCGCCCTCAGGCCGGCTCCCCCTCAATTTGGCGGACAGAGGGACCTCTTCCGGTCTCGAACTCAGACACAGTTCTCTAGCAACTATTCTACGAACCCGATACCGACTACCACATTCAACTTCAGCATACGGGAACAGTTCAGTCTGAACCACCCGGAATACTTCAGTCTGAAGAACATTGGCTCGTCTCCGACCGTCAGCCTTGCTGCAGACTTGTCACAGAACTTCAGCATAACCGAGGCCAGGTAAGCTTGGACAACAATGGATCTGGCACACTCAGTTAGACTAACTCTCTCAGCCCTCACTTCCCGACTCCTCGACGTGCGCTGTTCACCACCTCCCACCTGATTGACGGCTCGGAAGGGCGTGGTAAGAATACCTGGGAGACCCAGGTGGTGTTAGAGTGTTTTTGAGTTAACGTTGGGGTACACAGAATATGTCACGACTCCTCCACTGCCGGCTTCCTCCTCGCCAGTGGCCATGAACGAGTCCATGGACATCTCGCCTCTACCACACAAAGCCCCTTTCTTCTCCGTCGCACAAGTCGAGATCCAGTCGCCCACACCGGCTCAGTCTCCAGCAGACGATATGATGATGGAGTCTCCCGGCTTGCGCCCTGCCTTCCTCGAACCACCAAAGCCAGTCGTACCTGAGTGCGTATACTCAGGCCCGCCCTATCATATCCCCATAACTAACAGTTTGCAGGCGTAAGAAGCTCGGTCTCCGGCGGCCTTCGTTGACACGGACCAAGGGCTTCTCGACCAGTGCCCTCCTGACCAGCAGCCGTATGCATCCGGATAACCAACTACCAGCCTTTAGATTCGGCGGGAGCCGCTTGTCGATGGAATCTAGCTCGACGATGTCCCCGAGTGACTGCTTTGCCGACTCTCCTACACAAGACCGAAGGCCCCAGACGGCCAACAGCCCATGCGCCGCGGCCGCGGCCTCGGTACGGCCCCGACCGCATTTCGGAAGCATGACCAGCTTGAACAATGTTGCAAGGAACAACGGCTCTCCCGCCAGCAGCCACTCACGGCGACCGTCGAACCCATTCATGCGACCCCGGAAGCAGTTCCGACGCTCGCTTAGCATGTTCGAGAACCCAGGCGAGATCACCAAGCCCAAGAAGGAGGGCTCCCCTCCGGTTTCAACCCTGCAGTCCGTCATGGACGTCGAGGAACCGCATGAACCAGTGTTGCCCCATTTCTTCCCCGACGGGCAGAACGACAGCATCCCTCGTATCAGCCGAAGTACCATGCTCGAAGTGCTGGACGGTAAATACGGCGAGCACTTTGATCAGAAGATGATTATTGATTGTCGCTTTGAGTATGAGTACGAGGGGGGTCACATCAATGGGGCTATAAACTACAACGATAAGGAGTTGTTGTCAACCCATCTGTTCCGCAACCCCATGACAGGTCGTACCTTGCTCATCTTCCACTGCGAGTACTCCGCCCACCGAGCTCCCATTATGGCCCGCCACATCCGCGCAGCCGATCGCACAGCCAACGCCGAGTGCTATCCCAGGCTGACATATCCTGATGTCTACATCCTAGACGGCGGCTACAGCGGCTTTTTTAACGAGCACCGCGACCGCTGCTACCCCCAGGCATACGTTGAGATGGACCACGCGGAGCACGTCCACACCTGCGAGCGCGAGATGGGCCGCCTGCGCCAAAACCGGAAAGGCCTCAACCGCGCCGCAACTTTTGCATTTGGCCAGCAAAATCCGTCGCTCCAAGACTCTCCTACCGCTCTCAGCCGCCGTCACAGCCGGGAGTCGGACGACATGCTCCTCGGAGCATCTCCCATGAACTTCGGCAACGCGATGGCTGCCTCCAGGCGCATGGCTTCCTATTAGGTCTAGGATCCGCCATCGATCGCCTCCTCCTCCTCCTTGTACAATAATACTTCCCTACCGACCACCATCTGTTCGCTACACTCTGTCTCAAATACCCCGGAGAGACAACATTGCGACAGCACCACTGGCAGCTCGTGCGGTGATTTCACCGGCCGCCTTTTTCCATGTCATCATCAAGACATGGACTATTTGTTTTCGCTATCTTGTCTGAATACCCCCGGGAAGAGAGAGATGGACAAATTGCGAACAACACACCCCCATCGGCAGATTACCTGTGTGGTGATTCACCAGAACTGCCCCTTTACCATGTCATATCCTGACATCCCCTCTGTGAAAATAAAACTTCTTCTCTTGTACGGTAGTTTCTATTGTACATAGTACCACCTCTTCGACACAACCACGGCATAAGGTTGTTTGTCTACCTCTCTATTGCGCACTCACTGCATAGGCGCCGTTTGGTCATTTACAGACCTAGTCACACTCTTGGCTTATACAGCCTTGGTTCATAACTTGCGTTAGCATCCATATGTTCAATTATTTTATTACCAATACCTCTTGAGTGTTTTCGAATGATGCTTGGTGACTGCTGAGGTGGCCTGAACTGCACGAGCTGGAGAGTATACTATCTGTGCACGCTCGTGATGCACGACCAATATCGTGATTACGGCTCAACTGCACCTACCTCACGATCTTACGACCGCGCGACCTGACTTGCAGTCGGCACACCTGCCGATATTGCATCAATAGCCCATCATGAAGGCCGTGGCAGCTCTGATACATACGATTCAGTCAGAGTCTCGTCTCAACCTGACATAGAGTTCAGTCAAGCCTCACAGAGGCATGGCCCCCGACAGCTTAAGGAATAAGCCGATGTTGCACTGGGTAAGTCTCATCCAGCGTCAAAAGCAAACTGGAAGTGCCTCTGAGTCAGGCTGCTGTTGTCCCCTACAACCCCGAAGGGTTTGGGGAGAAAATCAGTGACGCAATGGTGCCGGATCCAAGCAGGCCACCTTCGCCCAGGCATGGATGAAGTCGTCCCAACAGTAGCTAGATTAGGTTTGTTGAGTGGGAGCTTTTAGAATCAAGTTAATTACCTTAGCTACCAGGTGCCCCTTGGCACCTGTCGGAAGGACGCGTTACACAGCTTCCGCCTCCCCTCCGGCAACTGGTTCCGGATCCGGAGCTGGACCCACCGCCAAATCGGAACGGAAGTGGCGTTTGACGGCGCCGAAGTGGATCCTCACTTTCGGCCGCTAAGATAAGCCCTGTGATAAGCTCCTTCCTTGCGACAGCTTGCCGAAAAGTGGAAAGGAAGTTGCACCTGTTATCAACCACGCCCTCTCTATTGCCTCTCCTTACCCCCAATTCCGGCTCTTTTTACTCTGTCTACCTCGTCAAAGTCCGCGGGCTCTTCCAGAACCTGCACCTCAGCTCCTCTAGTTTCATTGTGCTTCTGGGCTGTAATTGCTCTTCTTGTCCAAGCGCGTCGCATTACTGCATCGCGTAGAACGGAGACTTACACCTGCCATCTCACGTTGGCGCAACTAACAATGGCTAACAAGATGTATGTCTCAAGCATGGACTCACATAGAGACACTACTGACACACTATCCAGCTTCGTGTTCGGCAGCATAAGCGGCCAGCTCGAATCCGCCTTCAAGAAGCTGACCAACCTTCACGCGAAGAACAACTTCTCCCTCGCCCTCGCGACCGGCAACCTCTTCTCCGAAGCCCAAGATGACGGGACCATAACCGCCCTACTCAACGGCACGCTGTCGATTCCATGCCCGACCTACTTCACCGTCGGCTCGCACGCCCTCCCGCCTGCCGTCGTTCAGAAGATCGAAGCCGACGAAGAGATCGCGCCCAACCTGCACTACCTCGGCAAACGCAGCGTAACAAAGACAGAAGACGGCGTGCGCATCGTCGCGCTAGGCGGAATCCTCGACACAGAGATCGTAGCGGGACAATCGAAGGAGCAGCACCTACCCTTCCACACGGCTGACGACGCCAAGGCGCTCAAGGGCGCAAACTCGGCGGACATCCTCCTCACCGCCGTCTGGCCGGCCTGGATATGGCGGGGCTCGTCGACGAACGTGCCCGCCGAGCCAAGCAAGATACCCGCCAGCGAATCAATAGCCGACCTGTGCTCTGCACTCAAGCCGCGGTACCACTTCTCCAGCTCACCGTCAGATTTCTTCTACGAGCGCGAGCCGTTCTTCCACGCGCCTTCGGGCGATGAGACGGAGCCTAGCACGGAGGTCACGCGGTTCATATCACTTGCTCCCTACGGCAACGAAGCCAAGGCCAAGGCTCTCTACGCCTTCACCCTCTCCCGCGAGCCGCTCGTCACCTTACCGCAGGGTAGCACCGTCTCCCCATTGACCCGTCCGCAGAAGAAGCGCCCGGCCCCAGACGGCAACGGTTTCAGCCGCTTCTCATCCGACGGACACGGCCACCACAACAAGCGCAGGAGGCAACGCTCCCCACCGCCAGGACCGGACAAGTGTTTCTTCTGCCTCGGCAACCCCAACCTCTCGACGCACATGGTCGTCAGCATCGGCGAGGACGCCTACCTCGCCACCGCCAAGGGCCCGCTGCCCTCCGCCGAGACGTTCAAGGACCGCGGCCTCACCTTCCCGGGACACATGGTCATCGTCCCGCTCATCCACGCGCCCACCATCACCGTCGCCGGCATGGGCGAGGCTGACGCGAACCGCACGTTCGCAGAGATGTCCCGCTTCAAAGAGGCCATCCAGGCAGCCGTCTCCTCCAGGTCCGGCCGCAGGTTGGGCGGCGTGACGTACGAGATCAACCGCGGCCGCGGCATCCACGCGCACTGGCAGTTCTGCCCCGTCCCCGCGGAGATGGTGTCCAAAGGGCTCGTCGAGGCGGCGTTCCGGGTCGAGGCGGAGAACCAGAAGATGCCCAAGTTCGAGGTCAAGGATTTCGCGGTGCCGCCGGAGGAGGAGGGGGGGATGGGGGATTTTCTGAGGGTGTGGATCTGGGCCGAGGAGGACGACGAGGAAGGGGGAAAGATTGTGGGCAAGACGCTCGTGATGAGGTTTGACGAGAGCGTCAGGTTTGATTTGCAGTTTGGCAGGAGGGTGCTGGCGAAGTTGCTTAGGCTTGAGGGGAGGATGGTGTGGCAGGATATTGGGCAGGGTGTGGACGAGGAGACTAGGGATGCGCAGGCTTTTAGGGAGGCGTTTAGGAAGTGGGATTTTACGCTTGTTGAGGGCGGTGCTTGACGGGACACGGGGATGGTAGTAAGGGGGGTTGGGATGTCAGTGATGGGAATGGGATAGAGGGTTGGGTTGGGTGTGCAGGGCGTTGAGTTTCGGTCATGGAGTTTGGGAGGGCATTAATCGGGTTGGTGGTAAAAAAGCGTTGATATTTGGGTGACCTTGGGCACTTTCCGCCTTGCACCATAATAGTTCCTGCACAGCTACTGCATAATCGATGAGTTTCTCGCTGGGCTATGGACTAAAATCATTTTAGTTGTAGAAGCGGGATCCTGTTGGAGCACTGAGGAGGACTCACAGAGACTAGACCATGCGTAGTGAGAAGTTCTGACATGACTGACTGACTGACCACCTGCAATTGTGATATCTTAGAAAGTGTGAAAACAGATAAACTAGTAGAGTCTAGAGTCTAGTGATGTGAAGCATTTAAGAACCACTAGAATGACAGGCAATGTAAGTCGCAAGCGCTTATCGACTATTTCGACCGTGCATTTTCTTATCGGTTCTATCTCCCGTCTTATCGGCAAGCGCTCGATGCCAAAATTTTGGGAAACTTTTGAGATGCAGCATCTCGCCCCACCACCGCCTTCAAGTTCAACGTTCGAGCACCCGTCTCGACTTGAACACGGAAAAGCCACTTACACACGCCCAAGATGCCGTCAACCTCCTCAGGACGCATCCTCAAGGCCCGGCGGGGCGACAAGAAGACGCAGCACCAAAAGAACCATAGATGGGAGTCCTTCACGAGCAAGATCGCGAAGCTGCACTCGCTCGACCCGCTGCGCAAGGTCCGCCGCCACGACCTCGACGCCGAAGACCTCTCCGCCGCGACCTCCTACCTCCGCAACGGCATCGACCGATGGAGCGAGCTCAACCTGTCCAAGAACTTCACCGCCTGCCGGCGGCAGCTCACGCCGCTCACCGACACCCTACCGCAGATCCTCCACCACCAGGACCGCATCATGGACCTCCTGGCCGACCACATCGCCCGCCACGAGAAGGAGTCCCTCGAACCGCTCCTCGACCTTCTCACCGCCTTTGCGCACGATCTCGGCGTCAGGTTCGAGCGCCACTTCCCCCGTGCCCTGGCGCTCATAGTCGGCGTGGCGCAATCGGGCGCCTCGAGAGACGCCGAGGCGGTGGAGTGGACTTTTGCCGCGCTGGCGTTCCTGTTCAAATACCTTGCGCGCCTGCTGGTGCCGGATCTGCGGTCAACATACGATGCCGTCAAGCCGCTGCTGGGACGGGCAAAGGTGCCGGGTCATGTGGCGCGGTTCGCCGCCGAGGCCATGAGCTTCCTGGTCAAGAAGACAGCCGCGCCAAGTCAGAGGGAGGGCGATGCCCTGGGGAAGTTCGTGGAACATGTCAGGGCAGATCTGGCGGAGACGGCGGACACTCGGCAGTTCGGCCTGTACCACCAGGGCGTGATGAACATGTTCGCCGAGTCCCTGAAGAGCGCAGGCTACACTGTCCATTCGACCGCGCCCGACACGACCAGGGCGTTGATACGGGCGATACCGAACGATGAGCTCCTCGAGGAGGGGAAGTCAATATGGTCCGATGTTGTCTCCGGTGTTCTGACCAGTGTTGTACACCATGCGACGTCGGAGACGTTTAGGTCCCTCGAGCTGGCCATCATTGAAGAAACTGTTGCTGGTGTCGAGGATCCGAGGACCAAAGAAATGCCCTGGAGGATGTCGATTTACACCAGGCTCTTCGGAATAATTGCCGGAGTCCGGAGAGGTCAGCGGTTACAGAGCTGGCCGGAGGTTGTCAAGGCGCTGTCGCAAGCTCTCGCAACACTCTCCACCGCCCGTGAACAGGTTTCTCGGCTGCCCGTGGGCCTTGTCTGGCAGAGCGTTATCGTCAACGTTGCGATTGTCTGGAGTTTAGCCCCCATGGACGCACTAATACCATCAATAAACGACCTCATGGGATCCCTCACCAAGGAGCCATTGATGAGATACTATATCCCATTCTGCTCATACTTCGCAGACCTTAATGCTGAGCGGTTCCGGAGCGTTTTCCAGAAGCACTTCCAACGTTTCATCATGACTCATTGGTCCGACCCCGACAACGAGGAGATGCTGTGCATTCTGCTTCCGCGCATGGTGGAAAAAGGATCACTGCCCTCCGGAGGTGAAAAGGAGAGCTGTGTGCTGCCGCAGTCATGGCAGGACCAGATTGTCAGCAAGTTCGAGCGCCTGGAAATCACACCTTTCCCGGAACGAGGAGCATACGATAAGGACCCTAAGGAGTGGCGGGACAAGTGTTTGCCCAAATACTCTGCTCTATTGCAGGTGCTGGAGTCGACCTCAGTTCACCCATCAACAAACGCCAGGATAGCGGAGCTCCTGTTAAGGAAGCTGAAGCTGGCTCTGAGGCCATCCTCGTCCCTCGCTACTGACGAGGCAAACTTTATCGTTAGTCGCGGGTTCCGGGCGTATCTGCGGATGGCCAAGGCGTCCGGAAACCTCGACACAACACTCAGCCCGTTGCTGAGGGCAGCAACACCTCGTTTCTGTAAACTGATTGTTTTCCTGGAGGCGTTGCTGGAATATGAGCGGGAAGTCTCCAGTGCCTCCGATGCGAAATCCGACGAGTCCTCCAAAAGCCGCAGCGAAAGCCCTCAGGAAGATCTTTTCGTCAAGGCCCTTACCAGCAACCTTTGCTCGCCTTCTCACGAGCTGCGTCTCGCCTCCCTACAGATTCTCGAAACTCTCGAAACAGCTCCTGACCAGCAGTCTGCCCTTGCCATCATGCTCCAAGTCGAACAGACCCCGCTTGACTTGAACAACGCAAGAGGATTGTCAGTTCACCTTCGCAAGTTGGGACAGGTCTACCAGCATCTTGACGACAACTCCTGGTTGCAGCAAGCAATACCGACCTTCCTATTCGGTATGATGACTGTGAAGCTGTCTCCTGTATGGGATGACGCAGTCGAGGCCATGAAAATGATCGCCGAGAGCAAAACTGGCGAGGAGATTATTGCCAATCTTGCCTTCGACTGGCTTGAGGTGCCTTCATTCCGCTGGGGTGCTGGTGGTCCCTCCCGGCAGTCCACCCAGCCTGCGCATGGCGCTTTGTCGGACTTCGAATGCTTGAACTTCATCAAACTTCAGGAGAAAGCCGCAGTGAGCCGTCGGATTCTCACGGAGGGGGAGGAGGTGCTCCTGGAGAAGTTCGATAACGTGCACGAGAGGGAGATCTCTCGACCCAATAACGCGCGTACTAGAGCGCTCAAAGTCCTCTCAGCATTGCCTGCCAGTGCGGAGAAGCGGTCGAGGAAGCTCGTCCCCTACCTCCTCGTCTGGAACGACGTTAGCGAAACTCCTGTTGACGAGACCATGGAGGAGGACGAACCCGAGGCTGAGCAGGTTCCTGACGGAGGGTGGTCAATGGTGGACCGAAAGGCCCTGATCGGTGTCTTCTCTCAGTTCAACAACCCGAGGGTTCTGTATCAGAGCCAGAAAGTCTACGATGTGCTGCTGAATCTCATGGCAAATGGTGATATTGAGATTCAGAAGCTGGCCCTCAAGGCCATCCTGGCTTGGAAACAAGAGGGGATCAAGCCTTACACCGAAAATCTCGAGTACCTTCTGGATGAGGCGAGGTTCAAGAACGAGCTTACCGTGCTCTTCCAGGGCGACAACCAGGTCCAACCGGAGCACCGACCGGAACTGATGCCCGTTCTGTTGAGGTTACTCTACGGTAGAGCGATCTCGAAGAAGGGCGCTGCCAGTGGTCGGCACGGTCTGCATGCCACAAGACTTGCTGTGATACGGAATCTCAGCGTGGAGGATATGGGCAACTTCTTGCAGATCGCACTCGGCGAGCTTCGGGACATCCGTGTGGTAGATGCCTCCGGTGTCAGGGAATCTGTTTTCGCGAAGGAAGCCCTCCCTGTGCGCCGACAGGTCGGTCTGCTCAACATGGTGGAGTCCATCATCAACGAGTTAGGGACGAGTTGCGGGCCGTACATGGAGTCGTTGGTGAATGCTGTTCTTTACTGTTTGATCGAGGCGTGCCGACAGCTCAGAGAGGCTGGAGAGGACGCCGACGAGGCCGAGGCAGCGACGAACAAGTCTCTGTACAAGGTTGCTCGGACTACCGCCCTCAAGTGCTTGTGCAAGCTCTTCCAGAATGACCAATCATTCGACTGGACCCCTTACCAGGATGCGATCGTCAAAGAAGTCATCAGCCCCAGGATAGAGAAACTGGCTGCCGAGACGACGCAAGGAGTCTCTGGAACCTGGAAGCTGTTGGCCACGTGGTCGGTGCTGCCGAAACCTGCGTTGTTCTTGGCTATTGATCCTAAGATCCTCCCCAACATCATGGAGTGTCTCGGGAGGGGCAAGGCAAAGGACGAGGTGAAGCTGTTTGCTCTCAACATCGTGCGGAATCTCGTCAAGCTCGCCACTGCGCCCGCCGAGGAGTCCGAATACAACGAGCTCATCAAGGAGGAACTATTGGATCCCAATATCGATCTGATACTCAAGCAGATTGGTGATATGTTGAGAGACCAGCACGAGATTGGGCGTGATCTCCTCGAGACGGCCATCGAGACGGTCGTTGATCTTGCACCACTCGTCAAGAGCTCGAAGAACGTCCGTGACGTCGTCGATATCACCACGTACCTGCTCCAGCAACCCTCGCGGAGAGTCAGCCCCAAGGTCAAAGGTTCGATCCTCCTCATTCTCAAAGAGTTCATCGCTCTCGAGGATGTCCAGAGCAGCAAGGAACTCAAGGACAAAGTGTATGCTACCCTCGGCCCTCTCTTCGGCTACTTCAAGGACACCCAGAACAGGGAGAAGTTGGCGGAGGTCCTCCAAGTGTTTGCTGCTCATGAGCCTTCTGTGCAACAGGTCGCCGACCTCTGCTCTGACCTCAACTCATGGGTCGAGGATAAGTTGGAGGAGCCGGACTACAACAGACGTCTTGCGGCTTTCAATGTCATATCGAAGGAGGGCGAGAGCCCCTTTACGATCGACCAGTGGACCCCGTTGCTGCACAACATGGTGTACTTCATTTGCCAAGAAGAGGAGTTCGGCATCTTGGCCACTAACTCGGCGGACGGTCTTACCAAGTTCATCGAAGCAGCAGAAGCCGGCTGGGACGGCCCAGAACATGATCGATATGTCGACCTCCTCTCGAATGTCATCCTGCCAGCGATCTACTCCGGTGCCAGAGAGCAGTCGGAGACGGTCCGTCGCGAGCACCTAAGACTCTTCAGCTCCCTGATCACCCGTCTGGGCGAGAAGTGGGCGCCGATATCTGACTTGACTGTTCTTGTCTCCCGGTCAGAAGAGGATGCGGAGCAAGCTTTCTTCTTCCACATCCTGAGTCCCGCCGTTTCGAGGCAACTACAGGCGATCCATCTGCTGCAGCAGGCCAATGAGAAGTCGCAACTGCAGAGCAAGAATGTCAGCCAGTTCTTCATCCCACTGATAGAACACTTCATCTTCGACAGGCCTGAAGGAGGCGACGACCAAGGCCTGGCCGCTCAAGCGACCACGGCTCTCGCCAGCCTGGCCATCTCGCTCGAATGGCAGCAGTACCGGGCTATCCTCCGCCGCTACATCTCGTTCATTGAGTCGAAACCAGAGAACAGGAAGCAGATCATCCGGCTGTTAGAGAAGCTCGTCGATACCCTGACGACCGCCATCAGCCAGAAGACCGCGGAACCTATGGATGTCGACCAGCCAGAGGTGGCTGTCGTGGCAAAGAAGCGCCGCTTGGCGATCACCGTTCCTAGCCAGGAGAAGCTCTCTGATGAGATTGTCAACGGTGGCCTACCACCGCTGATGAAACATCTTCACGAGAAGGACGAGTCAACCGTCAGCGCCCGTGTTCCGGTAGCGATCATCATCGTCAAACTACTCAGGTTGCTACCGGTCGAGGTCCTCGACGCCAAGCTACCCAGTGTGCTCACTGATATCTCTCACATCCTTCGGAGTAAAGCATGGGACTCTCGTGAAATGGCTCGAGATACTTTGGCCAAGATCACGCGCATCCTTGGTCCCGAGCGCTTCGGCTTCGTCATCAAGGAACTCCGTGGCGCGCTTAGCAGGGGTTATCAACTTCATGTCTTGTCCTATACTATCCACTCCATTCTTGTCACCGTCATCCCTGAATTCGAGCAGGGAGACCTGGACTACTGCATCCCAGACCTGGTTGCTGTGATCATGGATGATATCTTCGGCATCACTGGACAAGAGAAAGACGCCGAGGACTACAGCAGTTCCGTGAAGGAGGTTAAGAGCAGCAAGAGTCAGGATTCGATGGAGCTGATCGCGAAGAACGCATCCATCATTCACATTGCAGCTCTGATTCAACCCCTGCAAGCGATGTTGCTGGAGAAACTTGACCTCCGGATGGTCCGCAAGATCGACGATCTTCTCTCTCGGATCACCGCTGGTCTGCTCCAGAACCCTGCTGCCGAGAGCCGGGACACTCTTATCTTTGCATATGAGGTCATCCAAGACGTCTACAAGAAGAGCCAAGTTCAGGAGTCGAAAAAGGAGGTGAAGATGGACCCGATGATCAGGAGGTATCTTGTCCAGAAGGGCGCAAAGAAGAGCGACCGTGGCTTGACAACGAAACATACCCACAAGCTTGTCCGGTTTGCCATCGACATCCTGCGGTCCATCCTGAGGAAACACGACAGCCTACGAACTGCGACCAATATCGCCGGCTTCCTTCCGATCATTGGCGATGTTGTGATTGCTGGCGAGGAGGAGGTGAAGACGGCGGCGTTCAAGCTTCTCACAGTGCTCGTCAAAGTACCGTTCAAGACGGACGAGTCTGCCAACCTATACAAGGTCGCCTCTAAAGAGGCTATCAAGACGATCTCCATGTCACCGTCAACCGGAACCGATGTCGCACAAGCAGCACTCAAACTCATTTCAGTGGTGCTAAGAGATCGTCGTGAGATCGCCGTCAAGGACGCGGCAATCGACATGCTGCTCGGCAAGCTCAAGGAAGACCTCACGGAACCTCTCTATAGACATGTCACCTTCAACTTCCTGCGATGTGTGCTTGACCGGAAGATCGAGACCGCCGTCGTCTACGACACCCTGGACTACGTGGGTGTGGTAATGATCACCAACGACGACAAAGACACCCGTGATCTTGCTCGGGGCGCCTTCTTCCAGTTCCTGCGCGACTACCCGCAGAAGAAGAACCGCTGGGCCAAGCAGCTCACCTTCATCGTTGCCAACCTCAAGTATGAGCGCGAGGGAGGTCGGCTGTCGGTTATGGAAGTCATCCATTTGCTGCTGATGAAATCGGCAGAGGACTTCGTGCAGGAGGTTGCTGCCACATGCTTCATTCCCCTCATTTTCGTGCTCGCCAACGATGACAGCGAGAGGTGTCGTCTTGCGGCTGGTGAGCTGCTCAAGGAGATCTTCCGGCGGTCCGACAAGGAACACATGCAGAAATTCCTGACGCTTCTAAGATCCTGGATCGAAGACCACGACAACACCCCTGTGATGAAACTGGCTCTCCAAGCTTGGGGCTACTACTTCGGCGCCCGCGAGGCCAGTCCGAAAGACAAGAAGGATGTCGACCGACTGCTCGAGGAGGTCAAATGGGCCCTGGAGGATAACGCCAACCGCGAGGAGCTCGTTGTTCCCGCACTGCATGTCGTTGAGGCTCTGATGGGCAAGTACCCGCAGAGGATACTTGTCGAGAGCCAGGATCTGTGGAAGAAGATCAGGTTGAACCTCTTGGAGGCGGATTTCACCGTTCGTTTCGCGACCATCAAGCTGCTGAGCATGTATCTCGCCGATTTCGCGAGCAACTCGTCGGCTGATTCGAGGCTGCCTACCGGCTCGTATGGCCAACAGCTCGAACAGGACGAGGTCTCCGACCTAGTCAGGGTCTCGCTCCACAACCTCGCCACCGACGACGTGGATGAGGCTCTCGCAGAGGAGACCGTCCGCGTGCTCACCTTCCTATTCGGCTACCTCGCCGTCGACAAACCCAGGACGCAGGGTAAATCCGATAGTGGCGGCAGCGACGACGAGGGAAGCGACTCAGAGGAGGCAGACCAAGACGAGCAAGACGACGAAACCGGCGAACTCAAGTCCAAGACCACCGGCCTCCGCTTCGTCTTCTGGAAGCTCGCCGCCGTGATCAGGAAAGAATCGCCCCCGAAAGCACAATACGTCGTCCCCAAGACGGCAGCCATGAACCTCCTCGAGGCCTTCTGCGCCCGCGCACCGAAGGAGCAGCTCGCCCTCTCGGCGCGCGTCATCCTCCGCCCGCTCCGCAACCTCACGGACCCTTACATCCCTACGCCTTGGTCGGTGGACGAGGTCTTCAAGGCGAAATACGAGGACCTGAAGGCGAAGGCGCAGAGCGTCATGGAGCTGCTGCAGAAGAAGCTCGGCACGCAGGAGTACACGCAGTATTTGCTGGGCGTGGGCGAGTCGATCCGGCAGAGGCGGCAGCAGCGGTCGAGCAAGAGGAAGATCGAGGCCATCACGCAGCCGGAGAAGTACGGGCAGGAGAAGAGGAAGAAGTTTGAGAAGAAGAAGGAGAGGAGGAAGGTGAAGGGGCAGGAGCACCGGGATTTGAGGAGGGGGTATTGAGGTGCTTGTGTGGGTGGCCGGGATTGTTGGGACAGAAGGGGCTTGGGTTCATATAGATACCAGATGAGAAAGTAGAATTTGATTGTTAATGTTTTGTACATGATTTTTGGATTTCTAACTTGAGATCCCCGTCTAGCTCCGTCTAAAGGTCGCCAATATTATCACGGTGATGTTGTACAAAAATCTGCGAAGGAATGCCGCTTGCTGTCCAGATCCGGGTATCAATAGCCCTCCATCCTACATTACCATCCAGAGCCGCAGGCTAAAAGCTCCTTCAGGCGTCATCCGACCTTGACAGACATGTCATCTTCCCTGGAGCGTGCTATCTTCCTCGCACTGCCTATGCCGCTCCCTCACTCCCCGCCTTGTTCTTAAAGCTGCTCCCCGGCGCCTCACCCCTCCACTTCTCCCCCGTCCCCTCCTCTTGCGTCTCTACCTCACCCTGCTCCCTCACAGTGGTACTCCCGTCATCCCAAAACTCGATATCCCCATCCAGCGCGCCTTTCTTGACCAGCTGGCCCTTCTCCCTCAGCAGGTCCTCGACCGTGATGCGCCTGTCGCCGAAGATTTTGAGGTGGTCGGATATGACGTGCCGGTTCTTGCAGGAGGGGCAGGCGATGAGGACGCTGCCGTGGTGGTAGCCTTGTTTCGAGACTTTGTGGGTCGAGCGCGTGTCGCAGGGGACGCAGGTGAATGTTAGCTCGTATTGGGGTGGCGGGGAGCGAGGGGAGTCGGAGGAGGTGGTTTCAGAGGAGGAGGAGGAGGAGGAGGAGGATGATGAGGTGGCGGAGTTTGGCAGGCCGTTGGGTTCTGAGGGCGTGGGAGACGGCCGGGGTTGGCTTGATGGTGGTCGCGGGATGGTATGTTTTTGCCGTATTGAGGAGAGGAAAGGTGAATGCGATTTGGGTATGCTCGCGGGCGCTTTTGGTGCTGAAAGGAAGAGTGGTCTGTATGCCAGTTGTGGTTGCAAAGCCGTTCGCAGCTTGAGGCAGTTGCTCGCCAGAGTCACTGGTCGTCTAGAAGCCATTGTTAAGGTGTATTGGGTGGCGCAAGAGTGAACGTAGAAGGGGCCCGGCTTTATTGTTGATGTACGAATCACTGAGAGCTCACCACAGGTGAAGAACGGCAGCTGGGCGGCGATGTCATCACAAAATCTTTATCTTATCGGACAGACCCTTGCAGATAATGATTAAGCTATTGCGGAACCTCTTGGCGTGCTTAAACCAATCCGCGTCGCGTCGAGCCTGCACCCCCTGCAATTCGTAGAGCGCGAGGCAACCTCCAACTTCCAAAAGGAAGGCGGCGTTTGTGAATGTTTCTTGCCGTTGGTGAAAAGGTTGTTCTTTCACTCTTGTTCCAATTCACCACGCCTGCATTTTGACCTGGTCCCCCTTGTTTATATTCTTGATGCCATGCATATAAGAACTTGCCTACTAGGATCGTACCGGAGACAAGAGTGCTTGCTGCATTCTCCTCCGTTGGCCACTCGCCCCTCCTAGCATCGTTCCATTTCGCCCTCGTCAGCTCGCACTTCCACTTCACCAGTCCCGCAGTCTCCCGTCACTTACCGCGTACCTCGACAACCACCTCGCCGCACTTCCTTCATAGCGGCCCCATCTTCTCTTCACCGGACTCTCCAACCCAGCCTTTGTTCCGCCCACCACGCCAACGGGCGCAACCCTTCGATCCGGTCCCTGTAACTTCTCGTCCCACTCGAGCTCCTCAACCACAGCTCCGAATCTCTTCTTGAGCCCAAGACATTCGGACCATATTCAGAGAGCATGGCGTACCGACAAGGGCGGATTCGGCCTCCGCGTAGGGTATGATACTGCCCACCTCACCCCGAGACACTGGATTCAAGATGCTAACTGCCTCGACTCAGCCAATCGCAGGCCGCGCAGGCGCAGGTGCAGGTGGTGACGACGATTTCGAAGCATGCTGGGACCTCCTCCGACAGGCCCTCGTCGACGTCCACCGGAAGAACGCCGGGTCCCTCTCCTTCGAAGGACTATACCGGGCATCCTATAAGATCGTGCTTAGGAGGAAAGGCGACCTGCTATATGACCGTGTCAAGGAGTTCGAGGAGAAATGGTTCCGAGACTATGTGATGCCGCCCATCGAGGAGTCGCTCAACAAAAACCTCCTCAACATCACCCTGGTCAGCATGCCGAACAGCACTAGTGTTAATGAGCGGCGCCAACTGGGGGAGAAGTTCTTGATGGGTATCAGGGATTCGTGGGTCGACCACAACACGTCTATGGATATGATAGCGGACATCCTGATGTATCTCGACCGGACGTACTCGCAGGAGAGCGGGAGACCTTCTCTCTTCGCCACAACTATTGGCTTGTTCAGGGACAACATCCTGAGGAATACCCTGGAAGGCCTTGGCGACGATACCGAACAACCAGCCGTCATCTTCAATGTCCTCAATGCGATTGTTCTGGACTTGATCAACATGGAGCGGGATGGCGAGGTCATCGACCGGGCCTTGATCCGAAAGATCGTTGCCATGCTCGAGTGCCTTTACGAAACGAACGAGGAGCTGCAGGACCAGCGCCTATACCTGACTGTGTTCGAACCCGCCTACCTGGAGAACAGCCGCAGCTACTATAGGGCCGAGTGCGAGAAGCTTCTACGGGAAGGGGACGCCAAGGAATGGGCAAGGTATGCACAACGACGCCTTGACGAGGAGGATTCGCGGTGCAATACGACTGTCTCCCGATCTACTGGCCCCAAGATTGCGGAGGTAGTCGAGGAAGAGGTGATCTCAGCGCATCTCGACGAGTTCCTCGCAATGGAGGGTTCTGGACTGCGGAGCATGATCGACAACGACCGCTTGGACGATCTTGCAATCGTCTACCAACTGATTTCTCGTGTCGATCAGTCAAAAGCGCCGCTGAAGAAGATCATCCAGACGAGGGTTATGGAGATGGGTCTAGAGATTGAGCAGACGTTGAAGAAGACCGACTTCTCCATGCCGCAGGCCACTGCTGCTGAGGGCGAGGATGGGGTAGGCGATGCGCCAGCCAAAGCCCAACCGCTCAGCCAGGGTGCCCAGCAGACTGCTGCCGCTATCAGGTGGGTGGATGATGTTCTAGGGCTGAAGGACAAGTTCGACAATTTCTTGGAGAACTGCTTCAATGGCGATATTATCATCGGATCCGCGGTCACAAAGAGCTTCTCGGAGTTCATCAACCAGTTCTCGCGGAGCTCGGAGTATGTGTCTCTATTCATAGACGACAACCTCAAACGTGGAATCAGGGGCAAGACCGAGGCAGAGGTTGACGTTGTGCTTGACAAAGCCATCATCCTGGTACGCTACCTTGGAGACCGAGACCTGTTCGAGAGGTATTACCAGAAGCACCTGGGCCGTAGGTTACTGCAGGGTAAATCCGAAAGCCAAGCCGCGGAGAAGGAGATGATCTCGCGCATGAAGCAAGAGCTGGGAAGTCACTTCACCAACAAGTTCGAGGGCATGTTCAAGGACATGGACCTCTCACGCGATCTGACGAACGGCTACCGCGAACACATCCGTGGCCTCGGAGAGGAGGAGCAGCATCGTGTGGACCTCAACATCAACGTCCTGACGACGAACAACTGGCCCCCAGATGTGATGGGACGAAGTGCCCAAGACAATGCCCGAGACTGCATCATGCCGCCGGACATCGGTCGCCTGCGGGAGAGCTTCTTCAAGTACTACCTCAAGGACCGCAGCGGACGAGTTCTCACCTGGGTCCTTAGCACGGGCTCGGCAGACATTAAATGCGTGTTCCCCAAGGTCCCTGGCAAGGAGACCGGCCCCTTGAGCAAAGACAGGCGATACGAACTGAACGTCTCGACTTACGGCATGATCGTGCTCATGCTCTTCAACGACCTCGCTCCTGACCAGCAGCTCACCTTCGAAGAGATCCAGGAGCGAACCAACATTCCGACACAAGACCTCTCTCGAGCACTCGCCTCAATCTCAATCGCGCCGAAGTCCCGCGTCCTGCTAAAGGACCCGGCGACGAAGCAGGTCCGGGCGGGCGACAAGTTTAGCTTTAACGCGAGCTTCGTCAGTAAGACGATCAAAATCAAGGCCCCTACTATCAACGCAACTTCCAAGGTCGAAGGTGACGACGAGCGCCGGGAGACGGAGAAGAAGAACGACGATACGAGGAAGCACATCATTGACGCCGCTATCGTCAGGATTATGAAGTATGTTTTGTGTTTGCGCCTTCCTCCCCTAAATATCCACCTGAGCTGCTTTCGACTAACCTTACGACAGACAACGCAAAGAACTGAGCCACACCAACCTGGTAAGCGAGGTCATCACTCAGCTTGCGGGCCGGTTCCGGCCCGAGGTCACGATGGTGAAGGCGCGGATCGAGGATCTGCTGTCCCGCGAGTACCTGGAGCGCGACGAAGGCGGGTCGTCGTATCGCTACCTGGCTTAAGAGGATGGGTGGTGCGTACGAGATAGGCAGAAGGAGTGGCCGGATATGGTCATCTTGATGGATAATGAGAAAAGGCTTACTCTGCTTTTAGCGGCTGCATTTTGTGGAGATTTTCCATTGCATCGATCAGCGGCGTGACAAAGGGAAAGGGGGAGACGGCGTACAAGGGGTCTGTCTTGGCTTGCTTGGCTATGGGGTTAGATATATTAGTAGGGTCACAGGTCATGATGGACAGGGGCAGAGGGAGACTAGAAGGAGCGAGACGGAGTGTCTGCTTCTTAGATGCCGTGATAGGTAGTGACCTGGTACTGACTGGGCCCCGGGCTTGGAGAAGAGACCAGACCAGGCCTTGGTAGTCGACGGATAATAATATCATGGTCACAAACTTCACATTTTCTTATGCGCATGCCATCTATCGATTGAACCTGCGGAGTTTGGAGCTGGGTATGATTATGGTTATAGTGAGGCATACTATAAATGTGCTCTTGCTCCGGCTGGTCCCTGTTTTGGCTCAGTCCAAAAAGCGCAATGCACTACTTCGGGCCTAACGTCAGGCGTGCTCACGGTGGGTTCGGGATTATTCTATCATGTTGGCGTTTTGCGTAGGGAGAGCTCTGGTCTAGGCCACTGGTGTAGTTCTCTCGTGCCGGTCTCTCGTGCTCGTATCTTGTGTCTGTCGCTCGAGCTGGTATCTCGTGCTGTTCTTCGGTTCTGCTGATGCGGTCTGCGTACGGGCATGTTGCCCTCCTCCCACACACTCCCACAGTCGGCAGCGAAATATTTATCCTGCTGGTGCTTGTCCTACTTGCACTTGTCCAATGTGGTACTCATTCCCACCCTGACCGGTGTAATGATACCACAGGTCCTTGGAAAACCAGTCAAGGCCCAGCCTCACCCCCGGGTTCCGGAGCACTTGCTCATCGCAACAGCAGAGAGCCTGGAAGCACAGCGGACACATCGGCCTCTTGTCCCACTGGTCGCCCACACCCTGCAGGAAGCTCTTGAGGCAGGCCGAGCCCACGACCATCGTCCCGTGCTTACCGTGGCACCGGATCGTCTCGGCCGGCCACTCGATGGGAAGCTGGGCGTCGGGGTTGTGGATGTCGAACTTCCTGTAGCACAAGCGGCAGTCCCAGTCCCCCATGGGACCCGCCCCCTGTTCCGGCTTGCGCTCGAAGGTGACGTCGCCGAAGTCGGGTAGCGTTCCCTCATAGCCCGTCTTCTCCTTGCAGGGCGCGCAGATTTGCGCGCCGGGATGGCCCCAGTTGATGAGCCGGTGGCACAGTGTGCAGCCGTGCGTCTTTTTGCCGGGGATGTACTTAACCGTGAGGGCGTCGACGTACCGCGCCTTGTTCACCATCAGGTTTTCCCGCCGCCAGAATTCGTCCTTGTAGTCTTGAAACCGTTGCGTTCTTTGTTGGTAGGACTCGGGCTCGAGCCACCCGGGCCAGGGCAAAGCCATTTCCATGTCGTAACCATCGCGCAGGCGGAACTTGAAGCCCTCCTGATAGTGACGCAGGTCGAAGATATTCATGTTTCGGAATATAAACCAGAACAGGAGGTCCACGTAAGGCGGCTCGAACGGAGGCCTCTGGATGCCGTCGACGCCGCGCACACCGGGGTCGGGCAAGTCGAAATGTTTAACCTCTGACAAGCGATCGATGAACCAGTGCAGTATGCGGAGCGCCCTGTACAGCATGAGCCCCGAGTCGTGGGCGAGTATCTCCGCGACGTGCTCGAGGATGGGCTCGATGAAAAGCATCGCCGGCATGGTCTGGCTGTCCCAGTCTGCATACCAATGCATGGTCCTGCGTATGATCGGCCGAAACTGGTTTATACGCTCGGTAACCTCCCGCGCGGAGAGCGGCTTGTGGTACCGGAGCGCTTCGACGGGTCGCTTGTCGCCGTACACGCCCCAGTCTTTGAGCTTCCTCTCGCACCGGAGCTGGGCGATCCGCACGCCGGCCTCGAGGCCGAAGAGAGGGCCGTCGGCATCGGTGTCGCGCTCCAGCCTCTGACCTTGGTTGGAATCCGGTTCCTCGACCGTTGGGAGAAACTCGAAAAATGGATTCTGCGCCATTGCGGCCATGGGCACCCTGCTCCAGTGAGGCCTAAGGTCGAAAGAAAAGTTACCCGACTCTTGAGCAGTTTCGAAACTGGTAAGATCCAAGACGGTTTGGTGAGCCTTGATGGTTTGTTCATTCATCCGCCACCGCATCTCCATCGCCGGGTTGTGCTGGTAGAGTTCCCGATTCAAGGTGCAGTTGCAGTTATTCGGGCCGTCACCGTCACCGTCATCGTCATCGTCTTCGTATGGGAATATGCGGTGTACCCCAAATCCATGCTGGGGCTCTTGCACGCATACCATGTCCAGACAGGTGCTCACCATCTGTTTACTTAGGTTCAACGTCGGTGCCTCATAGTATGGATAGAGCGGATCAGACGGGGGACTTCGCCAGTGTACGTCGACCTGTGAAATAGTTAGTTTGAGACCACAAAAGTTGTACACACGCTCGACGGGAACCTACCCAGCAGTATATCGACTTGGCGAGGGACTCGGCGTACCTCTGGATGGCAAGGTTCATCGCATCGCGTTCCGGTGTTTTTCTAGGCTTGAAACCCATCCAATCCACCGGGTCGTTGGAGAAGGGGCGGTGGACAACCCTGTCCGGACTGCCATCGAGGAGGTAGGGGGCCACTCCCTGGCAGGCAGGGCAAGAAACAGGTACCATTCTTCGCGGGCATCTTCGGTGCCGTGGCAGGGAAGGACATCGGCCGGGGAGGGATTTCTGTTATCGATCTCCGGCACCATCAGGGGAGTAGAGCACGGATGCATGGAGACTCCTGGCCAGTGTGCCTCGCTTCCTTTCTCCTTGATCTCCTGCTCGGTGTCGATGAATCGCCCATCGCGGGCGCGACACATATAGTATCGCTGTATTTTGATGCACATTTTGTCGCCCCAGGAGTTTCAGTATCCTGATGTCAAATCTCAATATCGATTGGAAAGGGTATATAGGAGTAAGTAATAAGTAGTGTGGTCAGTGCCGGTGCTGAGAAGACGCTGACCGCTTAACTCGTCAGAGCATGTGAATCCTTTTGTAGCCATACTCGTTCACTTACACAACTTACAATGTTGTCCATGAAGTCTCGAGATAGGGGAGCGCCATCCAAAGGGACAAAGGCATAGCTTCCGTAAATAGGTAGTTGTGGAAAAGGAGCCAACCTTGGCCCCGGCCGAATCCGGTGCATCACGGGTTTCCGGTATAAGTGTCTTTGTTCCATAGCGTCGAGTTTGACATTGTCGTCGCCCAGCAAGCAGTTCAAAGACAAGTATACTGAAAACGGAATATCGTGAAATGTTGAAGCGCTTTCGAACTCTCGGGCGGCCAGCCACAAGAGATCCAGGGAGAATGGAAGAAACGGTTTTCCTTTGTCAAAAATTCTTCAGGCACCGGGAGCCGCCAACGGAACTCGAACAAGGTAGCAACTCGGTAGGACACACCTATCAAACACAAGACACTATTTTGTGCTCCAGTCTCAAGCGGATACTGCCACGGGATGTAAAGCCGGTAACTACTGGAGATAGCAACATATTGATACCGGCTGGCCATGTTGGCGAAAGTTGGCGTTTTGGGGCCGCGAATAATAAGAGTTACTCGCGTTTTCATCGGCATTGTGGACAGTGCCGAACATTGACGATTCAGACTAGAGAAACTCCGGGTCTCTCGGTGTAAAACGGACATGACTCCTCGCATGCCGTGCGATGAATCGGGTCCAGTTTCTGGGAGGAAACGAACTCAAGGAAAAGTGAACGCAGTGTAGTAGGTAAGTCCCGATTGTAAGGAGTCGTCATTTAGTAGTTTGACGTGACTATACGACTCCCGGTGCAATTCGAGAATCAAGCGTAATAACACAAGGCAAGGAGGTGATGACAAAGTGTGGCGAGGCACTAAAGTTTCGGGCGCCGCACTTGCAAGACTGGACTGTGGGGGCCATGCACGCCGTTGAGTGGACCCACTCCGATGGGAAAATGCCGGGTGTCACCGGAGTTCTATCCGTGCCATCCGGAACAAGTACCGTACAACTGGATAGTATGGTAATCATCCATCGCAGACTCGCAAAATCCTCGCAAATCCCGGCGGTAGCGTCGTCGATACGCCTCTGACGCCCAAAATCTGACATGCGCCTGACCCAACGCCGGTCTCGGGAATGAACAAGGTATGCACAGCTGCACGTCAGAGCCCGCCGCCGTCATTTCAAGGCGGACAGTCCGCTTACATCAGCGGTCGAGCTGGATTGGCCGGATATCGCGAACAACAAGTTTGATGTCGCACACAGACGGGAGGAACGTGGCATATTGTGTGCCTCGCGTGACAGCCACCCTCCAACCGCTTGAGTGGTCACGATGGGCCTTGTGCGTTATCTACCGTCATATTAGGCAAGGTCCTTCAGGGAGAGAGACAAGGTAGGAGTGTCCGCGTACAGAGAGACATGGCCGATATGTCAACCCTGCCCAACCGCAAACAGTCCCGATCGCCATCCACCATGAAGCATGGCCGGCCACAAACGTGACTCACGCGGCAAGTCGGGAGTCGCGACGGAATACCTGGGGCTTTGATGTCTCTTTTGATGACATGAGTCCTTGACGGATCATTTTCTTCATCAAACCTTAAACATCCCATGCTTTTCCCACAATCCGGTCCGAACTTCATCCCACAAGGGGCCGGAGCTTCCGGTAACGGTGGTCCTGTAACTCCTTTAAGCCTTCCGCAACTCTCAGCCATCTATCTGCCTCTTGCCCTGACATTCAAATAAGCTCTGCTGCCGCGGATCGTGGTTCACTCCCGGTCCCGTCCCCTTTCTTCAACAGGTTCCACACCCTCTTTTCCATCGCCCAGAGAAATCCCATCCATTCACCCCCTTCAACAGGCCGATAAGCTTCACACGAACCTACTGTACCTGGATCTCAAAAAGCTACTGACGCAGCATCAACTCCACCAAATCGTATCAGTGGCTCAACATCCTCCGATGTCATCATATCACAGGGAACTCGTGGCGCTCAGCCCCGCAGCCCGCGAGAGCTCGGACATAGACATCATCGCAGACGAGAAGCACAAGCTCGCCAACTCACCTCTCTCACCACGCCTCGGTGAAGATGGCCTCACCGACCTGGACAAGTCGACCCTGTCAAATCGGCTCAAGACAATCAGGAAGTCCTTCAAGTTCTTGCACGACCTGACGGAGAAGCAGGTCGAGGATTTCATGGCCTCATATGTCATTTACAATCTCGATTGGGCCGACGAAAGGCAAATGATTGCCGCATTAGGTCCCGACTACAGAGACAAAGTCGGCGAGTGCCTCAAAGCGTATTATGGCGTCCTCAACCACCTCTGTGCCCTCGGAGGTATGTCATCTTACAGCCCGGGCATGATTATGACGCCTAAACTTCAATAGATGTGGAGAAGATGTACATCCCACCACTAATGAGTAAGAAGGCGACGGTACTCGAGAACCAGCTCCTGTACGAGCGCGCCATAGCCCGGGAGATTAGGATACAACCGGGCGACAAAGTCCTAGATCTCGGCTGCGGCAGGGGTCGCGTCGCGGCACACATGGCGACCATCTCAGGAGCCCAGGTTACCGGACTGAATATCGACCCCAACCAAATAGCTCAGGCGGTGGCATTCAACAAGGAAAAGGGGCTGAGCAACAGATTCCTCGTCCAGGACTTCAACAGCCTACCCCTGCCATTCGCGGACAACCAGTTCGACGGGTTCTACCAAATACAGGCCCTCAGCCTCTGCAAAGACCTCAAAGCCCTCTTTAAGGAGATCTACCGCGTCGTGCGGCCTGGCGCCACGGTTTCCCTCCTGGACTGGGTCAGCCTGCCGAACTTCGACCCCCACAACCCGGAGCACGCCGAGCTCATGGGCCGCGTCAAGCCGCTGATCGGCGCAGTCGGCACGCCGACGCCCGAGATCTTCGAGGAGGCGCTGGAGGAGGCCGGGTTCGTCGTGGTCAAGTCGGAGAACGCGAGCGTGGGCGGCCTGCAGGCGCCGCTGATCGACAAGGTCGACATCTACTTCCGCGCCATGCGCCAGCTGATCCTCGCCGGCGTGAAGCTGCGGATGCTGCCGTACCACTTCAAGACGCTGATCAACCGGCTGTGTCTGGACGGGGAGGCGTTTGTCAAGATGGACAAGATGAGGCTGATTAGTACGAGTTACTGGGTTGTGGCGAGGAAACCTGAGGCGTTGAAGTTGTAGATCTGGGGTTTTGCATGGGCGTAATGGAGTTGGTCGGCATCATGAGGGTAGATTAATGTCCTAATTCGTAAAATGAATATTCTTCGTAATTGGTATCAAACTGCACGACAGAAGATGAAGTCATGAAGTCTCCAGCTACCTACCTAGCCAGTGTGATTGACGAGTTTGTAGGTACTGTATGGTTGCCGTGTGTACCAAGTCTTTGTTTTCCGGGAAAAGGGGCAACTTGGCGAAATACTCGACATGGATGTTTCTCCATCTGCAGGGAGACTCGCAGAAAATGAATTCTGTCGCTACAATGGCAGTAACGAAAACATTGTTGAGTATAGCCAGAGACTTGTCGAGACATTTTACCTGGATGCTGAGAGGATTGTCTCCTGGCTGTTGCTCAACACCAAGCCCCACACTCGAGATGTCAACAAAACCCAAGCTCCGAACCGAGCACATTCACCAAAATGCTCTTTGCGAAGTTGCCGCTGGTAAGCTCGAGTAACAAAGCTGCTGTACCATCAAAGGCATTGTCCTCGAGTCGAGTGAAGTGACAGGTCACAGATGGCAGCAGATACAAATTGGCACTTCCCTCCAGCACACCTACTGCTTTCTCTTCCTCGCCCGGAATCCTTCGCCTATTTCCATCGTCACCCATTACAACGCTTCAACGCACTCTTCTGCTCACCATCAACTCCTTGCCGAATTGACATCAAGTATCTAACGACGAATCTTCCATCAGTACAACATCATCACCTTTTTCCCTCATCCCAAACCCCTGCCCCCTCTCACCATGTCTTCCAACCCAACTCAAGCATTCAGCATGCAAGAAGAGGTTCCGCTCACCGAACAGGACCTGCGCACATTCATGGCTATGGTGAACGATCGCCAGACCACGGAGGGCTTCTTCCGCGACATCACGGCCGCAACGAAGTTCGTCATCGATGCCGAGAAGGACGATATCGGCACGGCAGACTGCAGCTCACACTCGCAACCCGCTACTAGTGAAAGGGACGGTGTAGCAAGTTCGTCACACACTTACGACGTTTCATCGGCCGACGACAACAAGAGGTCAGAAGACAGCGCCACACCACAGAACTCGGAAGTCGAGGTCAGGACTGCGCAGGCTGTGACTCTTGAGCGACATGCAGTTGCTGAGGCTGGTCCATATACCATGAGACGTGGAAGATTGCGGTCCGGAAATGAAGCGCCGTCACTTCAGCCAGGTGAGCATTTCCAGACCGCCGGCAACACGCAATACGGTACAGACACTAACCCCCAGACCCGCGAGCAGTACGGACGAGGAGTTAGCATTGCAACTGGTGCCTCTGGAACTACCGAGCCCATGCCTCGCTTCTCCCAAGTATTGTCCAGGAACACCGACTCAACCTTCCTGCCGGACGATCATATTCTCGGACTTAACGTGTTGGGAGTACCCCATGCACCGCATGCTCGTACTCATGCATCTCCAATCGCTCGGAATACGGACTCGACTTTGCTGACGGATGATCATATCGTCGGCCTCAACATAATGGGAGTACCCCTTGGACCTCATACTCGTACTCAAGCATCTCAACAGCTAAGGAACACAGACTCAACTCTCCTAACGGATGACAATCTCGTCGCCATCGATATTTGGGGAGTACCGCATGCACCATATGGTCCTGGTATTCAAGGCTCTTCGCAGCCGAGGAATACAGACTCAACCTTGCTAACGGACGATCATATAGCTAGACTCGACATTTTGGGAGTACCTCATGCATCGAGTGCGTCTGCTCCAGAGTCCGCACAGCCTAGGGACACTGACTCGACCTTCCTGACTGATGATCACATAGCGAGACTCGACATTTTGGGAGTACCCTATACGTCTGGTGCTTGATACCTCGAGCTTTTCTGTCGTTTGTAGGGGAAGGATAGTCTTGTCGGACGCGGCGGAGATGTTGGGTGGTAGTGCTTGAGATGAAGATATGAGTTCTTGGAGGTGTGTGGACGAAAATGCTAGAGACTTGGGCAGATGGCCGGTATGGACAACGTTGAGGAGAACAGAATGATATTGTAGATTGTAACTCAGTGACCAAGTGACCAAGGCAGGCGTAATGAGCAGTGACGACACTGCGTCCGACTTTGTTAAGGTGTACCTACACGTGTGAGTTAAACTACGGTAAGTATCGTGCAAAGACAGAGAAGATCACAAACGATAACAGAAGTACTCATAATTGTGTCACTGTATATTTCACCCGCGCAATTCATACCACGTACATGTGTGCCGCTCGAGCAATGGGATGTTACGATAGATAGCAGCTAGTCATAGTGCGGTATCTCATGATCCACTGGAGCAGGACTGGCATTAACTGGCATTACGATGAACAGAATAGATAATGTAAGGTAGGTAGTCAACTTGGTTGCCTGCTTGTTTGTTTTGGTAGAACTAGGGGTCAAGCCTTGGCGGAGTTTTTAGGCATTCTCGGAAGAACTTAACTTGCCAGCGGTTTCATCGGGGACACTTGACAACATCAGAGACTACTTATGCTAGATCATGCATAATGCCATATCACCTCTCGCCCCTCCCAGCCGACTTATGAAGCCCTACTTGCCCCTGAACTCAGTATAAATCTGTCATTCTACCATCATATCTCCCTCTTTCCTTCTTTTTGTCGTGCACCACACATCTCATCTTCATCCCATATACATCGTCCATTCATCAACCTCTTAGAAAACGACAAATCCCGCGCTTCCTAGACCGGCCCAAACGAAATAGTCCGAAACACCACCCTTCGTGGACAGTACTCCATCCAGACACGTCGAAGATGACCGTCCAACAATACCCCGACGGGTCAGCCTCTCAATACCCGCCCCAGACAATGGTACACGACCCGATCCCGGCTTTGGGCTGGGGCGGCACCCTTACCGCTGACCTCTGCGACGTCCCTAGGTGCCAGAATATGAGTCGACGGTATTGTTATTGCCGCGATGCCGATGTCGAGGTACGTACCTTTCATCACGTCCAACATCAATCCCAGTACGGGAGAACGACCGGGGAGGCTAACCGAGGGAGGGATACCTACGGATCCGGAAGTGCCTGCATGTCTGGTCAGCAGCCTTGGACCAACTATGCACCTCCGACTTCGGCCGGGAGGCAGTCAGACGCGGATCATCAAGCCGGCTCGAAAGGCAAAAATTGTGAGGCAGGTAAGTCCCTTCCACCACCTCTACCCTCGACTCCTCTCGGTAACGACGCCTCTAGACTGAGGGTTCCATCCCAGCATGTTTCCGCTGAAGGCAGTGCGAACTACAACATGACCCCCATGTCTGACAGCTCTGGCTTCGAAGCCATGGCCCACAGCTATAACTCCTTGGGCATCTATCCACAGGCTGTGAACCTGGGTCCGCGTGCGGACGACACAGCCGGTACCGGCTCCAACCCCTACCCCTCGGAGGACTAATCTGAACCCTCCTGAGGATCGAGAGAAAGTTGCCACGGAAACTACTGATGAGCAAAAGACAGATGATGCTGAAGGATACCGCGGAGAAGGAATCGGAAGGAAGGTAAGTTGTGCTGTCCGTAAAGCCCTGAGGAGCTGGAAGGAGGACTAGAGGAACGAGCTGGGAGTATGGGAAAAGGTAAGTTGGTAAGTATTTGAGTGCCGAGGCCACCGCTGGCCGGTGCTTAATCAACCAGGTAAGGAATAGAATCTCTAAGTTTCTCTGTTTTGGACATTTTACTGTTGAGGTATCGTGTGATGTGTCGTTTTGTGCCCGCCATATCTCGTGGGCAAGCGAGAAGAGACCGACTACTGTTTCAGATGACCATTACAGAATAGGGAACGTTGCAATTGTCTCCTCCACCAAGTCTAGTGTCTGAACCAAAAAAGCTCCGATAGCCTGTAAGATTAAGTTCAACAACGGGCTATGCCCTGTAGTTCCCAATCTCCCTCAAGTCGATTATGAGACCCGTGGGATTGTCAGGGCCCGGGAAGTGTCCGCCAGTTTCTTCTGTCACTTTATCAGACCTCATCCTCACATCTTCTCAATGGACGACCACTCACTCTTGCATGTAAGTGGTTGCAATGAGTGCCCGGCAAACACAAGGTACAAACCAACTAGTAAGCACACAACATACCCGGGCCGCACCAAGCCTGCACTCACCCGCAAAGTTGCCCGCTTTCCGCATCTGAATCGCACTAGACCTCGGAATACGGACGGTAGCTGTTTAATACGTACGTAGGCGATTGGTATACATACGACAACTGTGTTTAGTATGGTGATTAGCTCAGAGCCGAGCAGACTGTAGTCTATAGGACCGAAGGCGTTCGACATCATCGCCTTCGGTAATAAGGAGGACTGCGAACTCAGCAACATCCTCCATGTCCCCGTGCTATAATATCCTGTCCTCATCGATCATCCTATCAAGCCAGCCGTGGCTCTGTGTCACCGTTCCTATGTCATCAGCAGCCCATAGAGTAAGGTAGTTGAGTAGCAGGCGCCCGCGCAATGACTTCAAAGTTTCTGTCAGAACTGCTTCCTCACAGGAGCTGAGTGTTTCGCACCATCGGGCTTCCAGCTAGTGTTTCAGGCTGACGAACTTGATGGGGGCTATCATATAGGAGAGAGTCGGTCGCTGATGCTTTGACATCAGGAAATCCGACGCCAATGGCAATTGTGAGCTGTCAAATGCGGTGGCCGAATTCGTACCAGGCCTTTGCACATCAACCCGGGTGTCTAGGACTTGACCGCAGTCCTGTAAACACCGGGGCCATTGACTTTCCCACCGAGAAAATATCTGTTCAACCAAACTAGGCACTTCCACCACAACTGTGTGGTTGCATATTGCATATCACAGGTAAAGAGATGGGAGCGCACCCTTCAGCCCGAAGGTTGAGCGATCGTCGCAAATATGTGTGGTAGACTGCGGACTCGTCAATTGCCATGAATGGGATATCTAGAAAAGGAAGCCGTGGAACGAAGGTATCGCCACCACCTGGATGGAGCCCTCTACACACTTATCTCACGAGATCATACAACTCGTACCTATTCGGCCCTCCTGTTTCCCGGCCTTGTCTCGGAACGTTTCCCACTAGAATTTATAAAGCGCGTGGCGCGACCAACGCTTCACACTTGCAAGCGGCCATTGGGGAATATCTCAGCCGTGAACGCTTTCATCTGTTCAGCGGAGCAAAGGCTTGCAGCAAGCTCAGAGTTGTTGCCGTGAAGTTGCCTTACTCGAACCGAAATATATACTCCTCTATGCTGCCGTCGGCATGCTCCACCTGGAGACACATCAGACCGATATCATGGCTGTTGTTGGTTTGCAATTCGCCCGGTACTGGAAATCGCGGAACTCTTAGTCTTGGTTCGACTTGTCGCCTGGGCTCGGCCTGACTCGTCCAGTACATATCTTGGGTCATTGCTGCCAACGACAACGACGCATCGACGCATCGACGCATCGTATGGTGTACCTTTTTGAAAGTGGCACATTCCCACAGGATGACGGACGCACCTTTTCTTACGGTTGCCTGCTGGAAGCGAGAGTCAGAGCTGTCCAGGGGCAGGGGGGCGAAGTATCAACCAAAGCCAGAGTGCACACAGCAGTTCATCGTGCTTGCATGCAGACCACGCTCTAAGCCCCAACGATTACGTTGCTCCTCGAAGCGAAGGCTAATAGTAAGTGTGACCTCGTTTATCCCGTGCATACAGTAGTTACAGGGTAGTGATAGGGGTGCCAAGACGTAGAAGCATTCGCTCGTAATAAGAGTAAGCATGGCGAGGGACGGAATGGTCCAAGAGGAGGAATACATACCAGTGTTTCGGATATACCACGTGACCGCAGATTTGATATTGTGACTCGTGACACAACGATGCATGGTATCTACCTATGTTTGACAGAGAAGCAGGAGCCCGCGTCCCGTCTGCGGCCCGTCCTCGTGCAACAACCTACCTAAACTCCACGACACAGCTCATTGTCAAATGTAACTTGAGCGCCAGGACAATTTTCTACCATTGAGATATTCTAGTACTTCTTTGTCCCTATCTATAGATGCATGTTAGTAATAGCCAGTGCGGAGGCGTTGGGATGATATCGATGTTCGTGATTCAGATACGACAGGAAGCTGTTTCGGATCAATTTGTATAGCATGCTTTCAGATGATGCATGACCTCAAAGCTAGAGAATAGGGTATAAAGTTCGAGGGTCCAGTAGAACCTATAATCCTGTGAACCGTTGACGCCTCATGAGGGGACGGGAGTTGGGTCGGATAAGGACACCGCCTGTCCACTTGTCATCAAGGAGGCAATCCAGTAGCGATACCAGCAAGGTAGACAGATCGGAATAAATGACCATCGAACCGGCACAACGATGCACATATATCAATGCACAGTACTCTAAGTTCTAACCCCAAGAACGCCGGACTTATGACAAGACAAGATATCGTACACTAGTCCCCCAAACCACCCTTTTTGATCATCTCATCCACCTCCAACGCCTGCTCGTTATTCCCTTGCACGGCAATCAGCGTGCTCTCCGGCAGCGCCTTGACGCCCGTCTCCTTCAGGCACGCGACGTTCCCCTCGTGCCAGTACCAGTTCGGCTGCGTCAGCCGGATCTCGGTCGTGTTACCGACCCAGTAGTGCGTCATCCGCGCGTACCCGGATGTCTTCTTGCCCTTGTGCTCGTAGATGCCGCCGTTGACCCAGAAGGGCGTCTCGCCCTTGTAGTCGAGGTGGAGCATGTGCGTGCCGCAGATCTCGACCGCCTCCCCGAGGTTGTCCGGCTGCTTCCCGTCCTCGCCGTCGGACAGGGTGCCCATGGTCCCCGCGTACCAGGGTTGGAAGGCGTAGTCGAACCCCGTCAGCTCCATGGCGACCCAAAACGACTCCTTGTCGCCGTAGAAGACCTTGTAGGTCACCTCGTCGCGCACCTCCCTCGTGTTCATCCACGTCGTGAACATAAGCCCCAAGATAACGTGGGGGCGGGTCCGGTCCATGGCCACGACGCCGCTGTCCTGCTCGTACCAGGTCGCGCCCGCGTAGAAGAGGGACTCGTTGGCGAGGTAGTGCGAGGGCTCGATCCCGGCGGCGGCGATCTGGGCTTTTACCCAGTTACGCCGGTCGTCGTCGCCGCCCGTGGCGGCGCGGTCGTGGAAGAAGAGCGTCCCCGTCTCGATCAGGGCGGGGTGCTCCTCGAAGATGGAGTCGGGCGACCGCAGGAACACGGCGTCCGCGTCCATCAGGATGGCGCGGGGGTGGGCGGAGGCGAGGAGGGCGAAGGGCTTCATCGCCCAGCCGCTCTTTTCTAGGTCCCACCTGGCGGCGGGAAACCGCTTCAGCACGTCCATGAACTCGATGTCCGAGTCGAGGTCGGCGAGGAACTTCCGGTGCTTGGGCTTGAGGTCGTCGTTGCCGGCGTATGCGACCTCGATGAGGGTCCGAGAACCGTGGACCCTGCGCAAACTGCGGATGAGGTGGGCGGCGAGGTGGAAGTTGCCGGACCCGGCGCAAATGACGAAGCCGTGGTCATGGTCCGATACGTGGGTCGGCCCTGTAGACCACGGTCTGTATATCGAGCCTATCGCGCCGGCAAGGTACGGGAAGTGGTTCATCAATGTCGCCTCGAACAGGGAGACTTCCTCCGATGTCGAGTTCTTCATCAGCATGTCCGTCCATTTTGCCAGCTGCCGGACCGCGATGGCTCTTTCGCCCCAGTGCGTGATGTTCGACGGCGGCTCGGGAATGTCCGGCCTGCCTGGAAACAACACGCTAGGCCTGGGTAGCTCGACCGGTTGTTGCTTGTTACTCCCGAGAAAAGGTATTAAAGGGTTAGTTAGTGTGAGGTGAAGAGTCACCAGAAGAGGGATGATGAAGATAGGTATGACGATCAACGCCTTGGTAACGGGCGGGAGGCGGGCGAATGGCGATATTGGCCGGTGAAAGAGAGCCATGATGGATGACATCCGCGCCAGAAGCGCGGAGAATTGTGTGGGAACCATCATGAATTTCTAGAGACGGACATTGTTTCCTGGCTTGCTGCCAGTAATTTTGCCCTATATCATGGCCGAAATCCTGGGAAGGGGTAAATCTGACATTGGGGGAGACATTGAAGGATTTGATGTCGACGAGATCCCTATCGTCAAAGGAAAAGAAGGGGAACCAACAACCAGGTTCCTGACTGAAAGGTCAAAAGTCCGTCATCAATTACGAAGTTCTGCGACTCCAGGCAGCCAGATAACCAAACCAGATTGGCTCGTTAGTTGTGACCATACGAACGCCATCCTTGTCCAGCGCAACGCTAGCTCTCGTTGTGGTTCCCCGGTTCAGATCCTCCTTGTTGTGGGCACCACTTGGGCACATCCTCCTTCACTGCGCCGCCTCAACATACCAGAACTGCGTTGCCAGCGGTAGGCCATGAGACGTAAAGTCGTTCTGGGCGCTTGTATTAATATCAACATGCCTGTGATGTTCCGCGACTTCGCCATTGGACTTTGCTATGTCTTGGGATTGATTGACCTGCGAAAAAGGGGACGCCCGAGTTACGGCACGGTCGGGGGATCCACATTGTAGCCGCTGACGACGACTCTGTGATATAACCCTCATGGAAAGCTTGGCCTCGGCCGCTGCGGCCAAATCACGCTAACGCTAGCGCTAGCGCTAGCGCTAGCGGCTGGGGCCGACCCCAAAAATAAGCCGCAAGTTCATCTTAGCAGATCGCCATACAAATTGGACTGTAGCTTGTTAGCATCGGGTTCCGTGGTTTCCTGGTCTACTTGGACCTGCCCTTCTCGCAAACATCTCCTTGAACATCACCAATCTTAGTTGAGACGACTGCATCTTGGTCGATGAACAACCAATCTGGCGAGTCCCCTCGATCCTGCTCGATCAGATCTGCTTCTGGTGGGGGTCCGTCCTCTCTCTGCCTCTCTGGTCGGAAGGTCCTCATCTCACTTGCGCTGCGCCGTTGTTACTTGGAGTCGAAGGATGCATGTGTCTTGAAACAGCAACCGGTCCTGCTCCCCGCAGCATGTCAGTTAGAGGACAGAACGGAGGCACGATGCCGCTGGATGATCTGCTCCCCGGCCCCTCAGCGCCGAACAGATGGCAACAACAAACGTGTAATAAGTTCACGCGTTCTCCTTCCGACCCTGGCCGTACGCCGTCTGCCTATTCTCGCGGGGATTCGCCTCTCTATCCAAAGGGTATATGTATCAGATGCGGAGCGCTGCGCAATGTCGGCACCAGGGAGGGCGCGTCGAGGTCGACGAAAAGCAGCGTGCGCTGACTGCTGCACGCGATTCTAACGGGATCCTCCTCCACATCCATATGGCAGCAGCGTGACGAGGGCCGACGCGATTGCCTCAGTTGCATGGTTTCTTTGAACTCGAATTGTCGACTCCTGCACTTTTCTGCACAGCACGTCCGACAACGTAACAGGACTGATACCGCCGGGCGACCGAAATGAAGGCTGTGTCTGACTACATGCTGACCGTGGCAGATTGAACTCGAGGCAATCTGTGGCCATCCTTGGCCATGGATCTCGCGGATAGGAGGGGATTGACACTGGTCTGTTCGCGCGGCGACTGGCGCATGGTTGGTGAGAAACGATGCCCTTACATCGAAGGGAGGTTACTGCTTTGAGCGAGTTAGGCGGCGAGCTTTCCTCGAAGGTCTGGGTCTCCCAGCAGTGGACGATACTCCTGGACATGGTGTACCGGACTTCTGGATAACCATCCAGCCCCGGGGTTCAGCATGACTTTATCCATCAGCCGCGTAGTTGCCAAACGCGACGCCAGCAGCACCGTGGGGGATGCAAGAATCGAGGTGTTCGATGACTTGGTCCATTGGCGGCGAGGAAAGGCATTGGAAGGGTTCTGAGATACGAACTTGATCAACTTCGATATCGGCTGTCACCCATGCCGGGTGGCCCATATACTTTTTAAAGTGACGATGTCGTGGACAATGCGCCGTGACGAAAGGCCGCCGAAGATGTCGGAGCATGGCATGGGTGGTCGCCGCCAGTTTCGTTGGGTGATCTCAAAGTTTGCAGACGCAGGTCCGGCCAATTTTGGGGCATCGCCAGTTAGCTGCCTGACCGTATCGGCTTTGACCGACACCAACGCACCAAGAGCATGCTCGCATCCGGGCGTCTACCCTTTGCTACGCGGATTGGAGACTGCATGGCCGCCATGGTGGTCAGAAGATGAGTCCAGTTTTCTCCTTTCCTCTGTTCTCTTGCTCTTGAACCGACAACTTCGGGAACGGGAGATGCAATTTTAAGGAGTGGAAATCGATGAGGGACACGGACTCCGCAGGCCGTGTGGTTAAGCTATGCCGTCCGATACAGGGCTTCCCTATGGTTCACGGGCCTTCTTTAACAGCACAATCAACAGACGCCCCACAGCATAGACGTTTTTGACTGCGGTCTCCGTCCCGATGTCAGTCTACTCGCCGGCAAGGGTCCATCCAAGCATTACAGTTAAACACGGCTTATTCATAGTGTTGCGCTCTTGATTCTGCGCGTCCAAGCGGCGTTGGAAGCGACTGTGGACGAGAGATCCGAACGCATCCCTGACTATGCTCGAAGGGCTGATTCAGCATATAACGGAAGAACGAAAACTGGATCGCAGACACCATGAAGCAGTCCGTGAGGCTTCCATGGTTCACGGGATGCCCATCGGTTAGCCATGGTCGTAACGAGACATTGGTCGAGTCCAGATATGTGGCGCCTTCGTTGTTTGATTTAGCACACGTTCATGACCGCGCTATTGCAGTCATTGGGGAGGTAAGAGGCGGTGGAGATGAGCTGACAGGAGTATAGATCGACATCAGAATCTCCTAAACTACACCCGGAAATCCCGAATCAACCGTACCGACGCTCGCTTCCAGACCAGAGCATGGCCTGCCCTGAAAGAACAGTCTACGGCCAACCTCCGCCATCTGCCTCTCCGGAGGTGCTCGGCTTCTTCAAGAAGGTCTCGATCACAGTACTCGGATCATCAAAACAGTCTTGGCTGTGGTTTTCGAATCGCGTCGCGCTCAGCACAGATCCCCATGGGGACCGGTGAGACACGCAGATCGCCAGTGTAGTGCTGGCGGCATGATCCGAGGGTCTCAGACATCTTCACGTAGCCTCAATGTGATGCGAGGTCTACGCCATTGCTCTCTTGCCGCCTCCACTCATCGGAGATTGTAGTCACCGAAGCATGGAGGTCCTGGAGGCCAAGACAGTCGTTCGCCGATTCGGGGGGTCGGACGCATGGGCGGCGTATGCATGATTTTAATGTTTGCAGGTCTAGAATAGCGCATTCCTCGATCTAAACCTGCACACTCGCTTATTGGATCGAAATACTGCAATTGGCGGTGTTTGTTTGCTGCCGAGGACGATGGTGCTTGGACGAGGCTGTTGCCGAAAAGGGGTCTGAATAAGATTCTGAATAGCCTCCACCCGTCACTTCTCCATCACCACACACTCACCACAAAAACGCCAAACACTACCGAAGTTCCACAGGGACGTCCCTCCGTCCAGTATCTCTTTGTCGACATTTGCCTCCCTTGACACTCTGCATCTGATAGAAAATATCACAACGCTCTGGACCAAATGCAAGCCCGTGACCATGTCGGTGCCACCACCAATGTCAGGGATACTCAAGCAGCCACCGAAACCACAGGAATCTCATTCGTTCCTCGACGAGCCTGGACTAAGTTTATCCCCAGCTTTGTGAGAGAGCCTTTGCAAGAACCTCTTTCTCGGCCCCGTCCAGTCACCATGTGAGTGTCCTAATCGGGTTCTCAATAGACCTTCCCAGCCCGCCACCACCAGCTCTACACAATAAACTTTCTATTGAGTCGCACACCGGCTTTCAACCTACTGCTGTAAAGAGTGGCGCTAACTCCTTGCCTAGACCATCTCGCCCTTTGAACTCCATCGAAAGCATGGATATCCTCGGGCAGTACATGGTCCCGAATAGCGGAGGGCGGGCCGCGGTTTATTGAGTAACTCGACGGTTTTTTGTCACAGTAAGTCATCACCACCCCCAAACAAACTCAATATACCACCAACGTCTATAAGAACAACCAGCCCGCCCACGATGTCTTCACGTCTCCTTCTGCCTTCGACGCCAGACAACAAGCTTTCCGAGTCCAGGTCAACCTTACTCACTCAACTACAGCCAACATCCAAGCCTATCTGGCCAAGTTACACACATATTCCAACCTTTTCATTTCAAGCCCTACCCCCTTAAGCCAACATCATGAGGGTCTCTATCCCAATCCTCCTCGCCATCGCGGCCGCCGCCGTCGACGCCGCTCCCGTCGCAGACCCCGAAGCCCAGCCGTGGTGCTCCGTCAAGGGCGAGCCCTGCTACAAGTCCAAGCGCTCCGCAGAGGCCTTCATCGAAGCTACCCACGCCAACATCCATGAGGCTCGCGATGCCGAGCCCTGGTGTTCCGTTAAAGGAGAGCCGTGCTGGAAGTCCAAGCGTGAGGCAGAGGCTTTCATCGCCGCTTCCGGTCCCCTCAACCTCGACGCCCGTGACGCTGCCCCATGGTGTTCCGTCAAGGGCGAGCCATGCTACAAGCACAAGCGAGCTGCCGAGGCGCTCATCGCCTCCCTCCAGGCCGGTCACCTTGTTGTAAGTATACCACCACCCAAAAGAAAACAATCTTCACATTGACTAACCGTGACCGTGCCAACAATAGGAAGCACGCGAGGCAGACGGATGGTGCTCCGTAAAGGGCGAGCCGTGCTGGAAGTCGAAGCGCGACGCCGAGCCGTGGTGCTCCGTCAAGGGCGAGCCGTGCTACAAGAACAAACGCGCCGCCGAGGCGCTCATCTCCGCCGTTGCGGCGGGGCACTTCGTCGTACGTTATTTCTTCTCTCATCTGACCTTGTGCCTTCCGGTCTCCACTGTATCCCCTCCTAACGTAGTTGCTATCCAGGAGGCACGTGAAGCCGAGCCCATGTGCACCACGAAGGTCGAGCCCTGCTGGAAGAACAAGCGAGGCTTCATCGACGCCACCGCAGCCGGCATCAAGGAGGCGCGCGATGCCGACCCTTGGTGCTCCGTCAAGGGCGAGCCGTGCTGGAAGAGCAAGCGCGCAGCCGAGGCCTTCCTCGACGCCGCCGGTGCCGGTCTCGAGACCCGCGACGCCGAGCCTTGGTGTTCCGTCAAGGGCGAGCCGTGCTACAAGAGCAAGCGCGAGGCTGAGGCTTTCGCTGATGCCATCAGGGCGGGGAGCTTTGTTGTTGTTTAGGAGAATATGTGAGCACTTTTCTCCCTCATTTGACCTCTGGTGTTGTGATGACTTGTACTAACTGTTGAAACAAGATGATGGACTGGTTCCCCAGCTCATGGACTGAGCATTCTCTTCTTTTAACCCCACTCCGCCTCGAAAAATCATATTCCAACAAATATACCATACCAACAAAAACGAGGTCGGACGGAGGGTCATGGACATAACTTTGGGTACACAAAAACAAGGGCGCATCACAATCCTATACCCCCTTCGTCGAAAATAATTAATCTTCCTTCTCCCTTGTCGAAACCTGGAAATCCGCTGGGAGTTCGGTCGCATCTTCTTGGACGGCTCCAAAATCTTCGGATCGACATATCTCGGTCTTTTGTCACATAGCATGGCGCACACAAGTTGTAGCGCTTTTTTTCTGGTGTATGTAACACCAATCATCATCATCAGACACGATATGGGGGAGGGTGTGTGTGTTGGCCTATTTTTACCTTGGCAGTAGCTAGCTAGTTAAAAGCTAATGATTACTTGGGGACTGAGTTCTCCCTTCAAGTCAACTTCGATTCTTGGACCGCGTTTACGTTGGTGACTTGTGAGGCGAACCGACCGAGAACTCATCAGGGCATCCGGCCTTGTAAGATGTGGTTGCCCCCACCGTGGTATGTAGGATGCATGCAAACGAGAAGCCAAGGCACATACGGTGAGCTGAATTTATCGGCTTGATTCTGATTTTGTTCTATCGACTCGGAAAGGAGGTCGTCAATACATCGCGCAGTCGAACCAGCAAAATATCCGCTCCATCGCCCCGTGGCATGCTACGGCGAACTCCAGAAATACCAACATCCTGTGACCTCGCTTCCTCTTCACTCAAGCTAGATTGCGAAGCGAAGGGAGACCTTTTTGTCGAGATGTCCCTTATAGCATGAGACCTTGTCCACCTTGGAGAGTGGATCAACATACACCAGACCACCCTCTGTTCCTGTGCCAGTATTATGGACCCCCCGCAGCCTCTCTTCTTTCAACATCTGGACAACTGCCTTCCCGACTTGTAACGCATACTTGTCGTTCTCCTCCCTCAACTGGCGGCAGTGACGAACGATGTCTTTCCACTGCTCAATGTCTCCGTGTCCCGGAGCTGGCCCAACGCCAGGGACCTCATCCTCTTTCCACCGACGAATGCTGGACTCGTCTAGGTCGGCGAAGAAGTCCTGCACAAATGGTCTGACGCCCGCTTTGACGAATATCTCCCAGACAACATTAGTCCATCTGTTCGGAGAAGTGTTGTGCCGCGCCACCAGGTCCAGGTGAGCGCTTGTAAGCTTGCGCCGATTGAGCAAGAGCTCCACCGCTAAGCGTGCGCTGATGAAATTAGTGAACTGCTTCATAACTTTGAAGCCGAGGTAGTCTGCAGCCATCAAAGCTTCGAGGAGTCCATCCACCTTGGGGCGGGAGCGAGATACTAGCATGTATTCGAACGATGACCAGCGTAGAATGAACGAAAATGTATGAGTGCTAATGTCCTGGAAGTTGAAGCAGCGAGTCAGACCCTCACGGAAGACGGGTTGGTCCCCATTTGTCCGTAAAGCTCCCTCGAAATACTCGAAATTCTTCACCAAGATTTCACGAGCGAGAAAGTACTTTCGGTCGGTGTCCTGGAACGTCAATGTGATGACAGATGTACCGCCATAATGGGATCTAGACCACACAGAGAATTAGTATAGACCTCCAACTGTTGATAACGATACTGGGATCAACCTACGTGAGCCAACGGTCTGCCCGGGCGTTTGGTAAGGTGTTGGTAGCTGGGTCACTACTTTGGCTGCCAGACGATTTCTCCACGACTTTCCGTCGCTTTGCTGGAGGCTCGATGGATGCCTGATCAGACGTCGGTCCGGGTTGCGAGTTCATTGTGCCGGGTGAGTAAAAGGCTGTAATCTTGCGGATGACAGAAGATCTTCGCCTGTTAATCAGCGGGAGAAGACTCTGCAGTTGGTGCCGATACGTACTGTGCTAAAATGCGTTTCCCGTCCTGAATGTCCGCCTCGTCCGCCTGATGATCTGTTTCACCCTGTCGACTGTGGGAATACGATGAGCGAAATAACTCAAAGGCGAAGAAAAGAAAAGGCGAACTGCAGTTGTTTGAGTCCCAATTGTCTGTGGATGATGAGGATGAGATCTTAGACGTGAAGACTTGTGATGGAAAGGGAATGGTGTGGGAAGAGACTGAGAGGAAGACTGAAGAGGCGTGTGGAAAACTAAAAGAGGTTGAAGTAATAAAGTGTACGAATGGAGGTTTGAACCGTTTGAAGCAAAATCAGGAAGGATTGCTCGGTTCTGGCCAAAAGGAGGAAGGAACGGTTGGTCCTGCCTCAACTTACCGTAGGCCGGCAGGGCACTCTGAAAGGCAAGAACGCTTCAAATAATGTCGTTCGACACGGCTACCACCCACGGCCAATTTCCTGTAGCTTTCAAAATTATTCTGCCCGCTAGCGTTAAACTTATCTCGACTCTCTGAGCTCGTCAGAGAATCAATCTCCATTCACATCACGCTAAAATGTACCCGATTACGTTGCACTTTCCTGTCGAACTCTCAGTTGGTCTCCCAAGATTCTAGAAAGGCCGAAGCACTCCTGCCTCAAACCTCGGGACTCCATCACATCTTCTCCGGCGACCGCTTTAATTCGAGTCTTCATGGAGAATCCCTCACCTACACTCGTCGCACCAATTAGCAAAGACTCAACGGCCAAAGTCACCTTGTGCCACGCAGGTACGTAGCGATAGCGAAATGGATTGTCGATGGACTATATGCAGGTCAGCCGAAGTGCACTATGTAGAACTCCAGAGCCTGCTTTAGTCTGTAACCTCATCTGGTGACCAGGGACAATGTTATTGAGCCAGTCCATCGTGTCAGGCAATATGTTTGTTTTCCCTCACAGTCCGACACCCAATAGTGTCTGGAATAGGGATCCTCCGTGGCGGCATCAAATCACCTCCCTTGATCTCTCCCACTTTCCTTGAGAGATTATGTGACATAGAATGCAGTATTTAAGACAAACGGAAAGTGCCTTTGTTGAGTTGATGCATCAGCAGAAATGCCGAGACACGTGAGAAGTGAGATGAACTGCAGTCCCTTTAAGCTTCCGAGTGCCTTCCCCTTTCCGGTTTAGCGTTGGTTTAGGCGCCAAATGATTGGCTGGCGTGTTCCTGTTGGTTTCATTTCCCCCAATAAGTTCCAGGGTCCATGCACCACTCCTCGACCTTTAAATCCCGTCACCCACCACGGCGGCGGTAAATCAGGACCTTGAGCCGTGGCATATCTTCTTCCAACCAACATCTCCACCATCCATATTCTTCTTTTTCTACTACAGGGGACGACATACTCATCACCAGGGATCTTCAAATCCGCCACGATGTCTTCACTGTTCGGCTCCTCCCAACAGCAACCGGCCACCCCAAATTCCACGGGGAATCTCAGTGGCCAGCTTCGGAGCCTCTTCGGTACTACTTCTTCGACGATCACGCCCAGTCATGATACCTTCGATCAGCCATCTGCGACCTCTTCCCAGCCTCGCGGCTTTCTCTTCGGTACCGGTTCCGGTGGCTCCCTGTTCTCCACGCCGTCTGTGCCCAACAGCACCGATGCTCCGTCAACTACATTGGCTCCCTTTCTGCCGCTCGTGGAGAAAGAGACGAACAACCCAGCCCAGAAAAACTCTTACCAGTCCATCCTGTTCCAGGACTGCTACAAGCGGTGGTCCGCTGACGAGCTGCGACTGACCGATTACAACCAAGGCCGGCGGTTCGGCATGACGACAGGATCAACCTCTACGGGTAATGGCCTTGGTGGTAGTACAAGTGGTGGCCTTTTTGGCGGCGGAGGTCTCGGATCTTCCACAGATATCGGAGGAGCGACATCCGCTTCCGCCTCTAGCAGTAGTACTGCCCCTCGAACCACGGGCCTCTTCGGTTCAATGCCCCCAAGAGGACAGACTCAAGCTCGGGGAACAGGTCTCTTTGACACAAGTCCGTCCACTCCAGCACCGACCGGACTATTCGGTGCCGTTCCTCAGACGGGCCCGACCCCAGCTACAACATCTGGTTGCTTCGGTTCGGATTCGACTACTTCGCCCTCCGGGCTGTTCGGTTCCGTGTCTCCGGCGGGCCAGACCAGAGCTCCTGCCCCAGGAACAAGTCTCTTCGGGACAAGCGCCACTATCCCAGGCTCTGGATCGCCCTCGGTCGGTCAAACAAGCCAGGCTGGAAAGACATTAACCAGCGGCAGTGGTCCGAACTTTCTCCTCCGTACGCGGGTCACTCCGGAGCACACTAGCCCAAGTACGAATGCCACAACTACGGCAGCAGTTACTGGTGAGAATATCGGTACTCCATCTCAACCCGCAGCCAGCGGTTTGCCCCTGCACCCACCGAAGCCAAGGGTGAAAAAGGACGACGTGGAATGGCTCAGGTAAGCGTTTCCTGGGTACGCATAGACTACGGACTACTAACCATTCATCTCCTTAATCAGCGAGCGCTACTTCGGCACCACCCCCGTTGCCGTACGATGCGGCTCAGACGACAAGACCTACGTATTCCCCAAAGAGGTCCTAACGCAGAACTTCGAGTTCTTCCGGAACGAGCTGCAGAGCAACGAGGACGCCGCCGACGACGACAACGACGCCCCCAAAGGCGCCCCCAGAGTGCACCTGCCCGATATCACCGCGGCAGCTTTCGCCCGCCTCGTCCGATGGACCCAAGCCGACGAGAGCGACCGCGAGGATGCCGCGAACCCACCGGACGGAGACCACACAATCGACGAACTGCTCGACGAGATCGTCGCCGCCAGTTACCTGGGCTTGGACAGCATCGACGAGCTGGAGACGCACATCTGCTGTCTCATCTCCACCATCCTACTCAAAGACCGCCGGAAGCTCACCGCCGAGCACATCAAGCGCACCGAGACGCACGACGCCTTTAAGCATGTCACGAATGGCGGTGGAGTGGCCAGGGTCTTCCGAAAGGCCGGGGTGCGGCCGCTCTTTCAGATGACCATGCTCGCGAGCAGCATGACGCCGTTTATGGCGGCGTTCGTTAAGCCCGGCCACGCGCAGCTGGGGGAGTGGCTGGCCATCGTGCGACACTGCCGCCAGCTGAGGGAGGACAACGCGGCGTACGCCACGAGCGTGATGCGCGAGGTGACGGAGCACCTGGCCAAGTGCGGGAGGGGGTTTGACGGGCGGCCGGTGTTTCTGGATCCCCTCGACGATGACGAGATGAAGGGGCGGAGGAGCTTGGGGTTTGCTACGGAGTTTACGATGTAAAGCACGTGGAGGAGTGGGATTGACGGACGGCATTTATTTCTGGGACCGCTTGATGATGACGAGATGGAGGAACAGGATGTTGGGGTATGCTACGAAGTTTGTGAAGAAGAGCACAGGGAGACACATGGTAGTTTGGACAGACTTTAGCGGTGCGAGAATGTGTCTGGGCGAGATCGCTTGAGCGTGGAAAGCGGGCAACAGCCTGCTTGTCTATGTACACGGATGGGCAGCTCCGTGTTGGACCCGTTTACGGACCGGGAGGCAGGTCATAATCAGCGTGTTTGACAGATTCTGTCAGAGCGGTTAGGAAGGAATTTCGGGACTGGACTTTTCGAGGGCATGCTTCGGGACATCAGGTAGAGAGACGGAGTCATCTTAGTAAGGAGACTGCGGACAGGGAGAATGCATGTATCCGTATCGGCTTCCAAGCTATGAAAGAAGAAAACCGAGAGGCTTTGAGTTCCGTGTTGCCCCTATTACGTAGAACAATGTACGATTGGACGATTAGATGGTTCTACAATTGAACGGCTGGACGATGACATAACTAGACGATGACATGACTAAACGATTGAGCGAATGGACCATTGCACAACGTGAGCAACGATCGATTCGTTTCCCCCGATTTTATACACTAGACCTGTAGTTTAGAAGTGTCATGGAAATTCGGCGTCGCGGGCCCTTGAGCCCATCGAGAGTCGAGACCCCAAAATTGAGACGGGAATAGCACGTTAGAAAGTGGTGTATATCATCTGCTCCCAATATTGCACCTTTTCTCGTCGTTCACAACTTGGCATGGTACCCTCGCTTTGGGCAGCACGTAGTCCTGCCTGGCCACCCCCTCATCATCATATAGGCAGAAGAGAGGAAAGAAGATGTCCCGGCCGCGAAGCTCGTAGAAGAGAAGCTGCAGAGAGAAGTATGACGAAGCCGATGATGATGATGAGTAGTGGGCGGTGCCACGACCAGTGCGGGTTGTCCAGGGTGAGTGTGTGGCCGGCGTGTATGATGGCCGGGCTGTGTGTGGTTTCCGGGGTGTGTGTGGTGGCGTGGGTGTGTAGTTCGATTGTATCATGAGCTCTGGCTGGGTGAGATTGGAAGCTGGTAACGGCAGCGAGTTCGTTTTAGCAGCGAGTTGGTTTCAGTACCGAGTTGGTGTTAGCAGCGGGTTTGTAATAGCAGCCAGCTGCCTGTACACTTGGCATATCGCTGTGCTATGATCGGTCGCCGTCCCCTGGGTGCAGTGGGTAGAGGTGATGAATCACCAGCTTCGTCCAGAGTTTCGCTTCCTCACTGCGGAGTGAACTACGGTTTTGTGGTCAAGGAGTTGGACTGACATGTCTTCAACTGTTATTAATTGTTTAAAAGGTAGACTAGAAGTCCGCATTGTTGATGGGTGCTATTCTGCGTTTCCCAGTCCTTGAAATTCTGATGTCCGCATAGACTCCTCGTAGCGACAAATAGCACCGGCTCGGAAATTCCCACCGTGGCTCATTCTCCATGGTGCCGGCAGCTTGCAAGAGCGCAAACTAAATACATCTCCGAATCTGATGCTGACGGATGATTCCGTCGTAAACGAGTGAAAAGAACACAACATACCCACTCATTGGCATTTCAATAGCTCAATATTCAAGTTGCCCTTGCATGATCCCAAATTTCTCCCCGTAGCATGTCCTTGACAGATCGATGCTGACGAAAGCAAGCAGAGGATCCACATACGGCGTAGGCTCCAGGTTGTAAGAATATGGAGGGGCTTTAAATCCCACACCGTCCTTCAGCGTGGTGCTGAGCTCGGCAGCGACATCAAGGCCGTACTTCTTGTCATCGGACCTGAGCTGTCGGCAGTGAACGAGGATACACTTCCAAAGTGATTGCATACAGTGAGCCGGGGGCGGTATCTTGTCAGAGCCGCAGCCGTGGTCCGGCGCGGGAGATATGTGCTCTTGCAGAAAGGGTCTGACGCCTGAGGCCACGACAACTCGCCAAATCAACTTGCTCCTGAAGGCGGTGTGGCTGGCGATGAGGCGTGTGTGATCTGACGAGAGGGAGAGCCGCGAGAACAGAAGCAGCAACGCAAGACGTTCCGCGAGCATCTTCTCGAAGGACGTAAACGCGTCCATTCCCAGATAGTCCGCAGCGATGAGAGCGTCCAGAAGGGATGTGACCGTGTCATGGGGTTCCGTGATCCCCGCCTTGTCGAAATTTACGTCACTTGGTTTCGAGCTAAGCGCGTATCGAGCGATGCGTGCAAATGTGTGAGCAGCTATGTCTTGGAGGCATATCTTGCGTGTCACTCCCTCAGAGAACGTCGGCGAGTCGCCGTGCTTTCGCAGTGCGGACCGGAAATAAGCGAAGCGGTTGGTCAAGAAGTATCCGGGAAAGGCCCTTGGCAACTTGTCAGAGCCGAACAAGACGCTGACGGCTTCTTCGCTAAAATTATGACTTGTTAGGGAGCAATAAGTCAGCGCCTCTTCGGATGAAAGGGAGGGAAGCCCGCCCCCAGCGGGGAGAGGCGGAAGCTTGAACTTACTCCATCCATTTCAACGCGGTCGAATCTTCCCCGGACAGTTGAGTGCCCGCGATGGTCTCGTCAACATCCTTATCACCGCCATTCGTTGAGTGCGCTGTGTCGTCCAATTTCTGCCGCTTGGGTTGGAGATCGTCTTGAGATGATTGAGTCGCGGGCATACTGCTTGCGGGATGAAAGCGATCTGGGGACTAGCGTTTGTTGTTAGATTGAGACAAGCCTGTAGAAGATTTCGAAAAGACCCTACAGATAGTATAGTTTTCAAATATTGGAAAGGACCTCGGGTAGTGTAGGTGTTTGGTTGTTTTAGATGAGAAGCAGGACTAGGAGACGCAGCTGTTGGTAGAAAATCCCCCGGGTTGAGAGGCTCTTACCTTTTTAGCGAGCGTGTTGATCAAACTCAACTTTCAAGGGCGGAAGCTACCTTAGATAACCTGGAAGGTACCCACCAAAGTACAAAGCTGTCACTCTGTGTCTACCGGCAATTGCGCGTTTACTAACCCAGAAGATACGTGTGATAGTATCAAGACAGCTCCTTCCTTCTTGAGTTGGCATGTTCCCGGGGAAGTTGCGTCAGGAAAGAGCGAGAAAAAACATACAGGACAAGTGCTTGTGGCTTGAGCTTTGAGGTCTTAGGTTATATTTCTAGTAAGAAGGTGCGGGCAGACAAAACCGCTACAAACCAAAACCAGGACAGAAGTTGCGATCAAGGCCTTTGGTTTTTCGATAACGCAGTAGCTAACATGAAGTTATGTCAAGCTCAGTGCCTGCCCAATGTCAATTAAGCTCACAATACAAGGCACGAATCACCACCCTGCTGAACTAACCATACAGTGATCTGCTTGGAGCATGTGGTGTGCGAGGCGACGGCAATATCCCAGCTATGCGGGAGCTTCAGGCATGAGAAGATGAGTATATCTGTTTTTCCCGTTACACTTAAAGTACATGCATGGCTAATCTCCAACCCTGTCCTCCGGTCCGCTTTCAACGCTGGGGCCCACGGTCCATACATCACGCTACACAGAGTGCCTCTAGAATTCCTGGACCTGACCGATAAATCAGCCCGTTAATGTTGTGCGTGTATCCCTCGATTCCCTCCTTCTGATTCGCGCTCCAGCAAACTCAACTTCGATGTCCCAATGTCCCAGCATGTATTGAATCCAGTCTCTGGGTCGTGACATAACCTCAGAGACCTTCTAAAATGCCCAATCAATGGCAAACTTCTTAAACCGGTCTGAGTCGTCTGATATATCGAAGGATATGAACCTGATAAGCGGGTCCGGATACTTCCCATCTTCTTCACGCTTCAAGGTGTTCGAGATACGTTGGGCAACGCCGTGAGCGTATTCTAGGTCGACAGCCCTCAGCTGTTGACAATGCTTGAGCTGCTCGGCCCACTGCCCGTCGTGCGGATTGTTCGGGTCGTACTCTTCGATCAAGTGCTCCTGCAAGATCGGTCTCACGCCTGACTCCATGACGACCTCCCACAAGAGCTTGCTCCTGAAGGCGTTGTAACTCGCAAGTCGGTTTATGTGAGCTGAAGAAAGAGCCCGGCGATCTCCCAGCAGTGTGAGAGCCACGCGTTCGGCAACCTTCTCCTCCAGATCCGCGAATATGTTCATGCGGAGGTAGTCCGCGGCAATAACAAGGGTGAACAGATTATCCAGGTCTTCGTGCTCCATGTTCACCCAGTCATCGTTGTTCGACTGAAGGGACCCGGGGTCAAAGACATACTTGATGAGACGGGCGAAAACGTGCGGGGCTGTGGAAAACAGTTTTTCAATTGACTGGTTCAACCCTCCAAAACGTGTATTTTGAGGGACTTTAGGATCTCTATATACACAGAGGGCTGTAGCGTCTCCAGGGGCCTGCAGTTTCCAGAACCTTCGTGCCTTGCGTAGGTGGCGCAATACGCCCAGCCTTGGCAGAAGATATTCGAATTTGGCAGGATCCAGGGGTTGGCGATAGCCTCATTTCAGGGGTTCGATCCTTTTCCTCCCACAGGGGCGACCTCTTGCAAGTGTATCTGCCGCTTGCTTCCTTCAATAAACGCGGGCTGCCCGTTATAGTCGCGGAGTGCCCCTCGGAAATAGTCGAAGTTCCCGACGAGGACGGATCTGGGAAATACAAGGGAGTTGTCGTCGGAGGCAAAGCGGATTGAGATGGCTGGCCCCTCAAACTGCTTGCTGCATACCGAGAAATCAGTAGCCGTTCTCCATTCGGGAGGACGATAAGAAACACTCACAACATCTAGTCCAGTGCGCCAGATTCAGCCGTTGACATCTCGGCATCTGCAGGTAGCGCATCAACAGGGGCGTTGACACACTCGCCTTGGACTTTCTCGCCCTGGCCGTCAGCGGTCTCTTGTTTTGTCTTCTGGCGCTTCGGGGAGCGACCATCCTCCGGTGTCTCAGCAGACGACATCACGCTGGTCAAACGTTGCGTCGTTAAGTGAAGAACTGGAATTCTTTGTAAGAAAAGATCGGGATCCGGATACTGATGTTGGTAGTCTCTGGATGTGTTGGTTGGTTAAGAAAAGCTGGGCTGAAAGATGGATAAGGTAAGTAGATGGAACTTGAGCTTCAGTTTTGTGGGCTACCTTACGTCTTCAGATTAGTTCCTCCGGCAGATTAAAGAGGAAAGAGATGTGAGGCTAAGTGAAAGGCAATGAGAAGGAAAGAACAAGCTGCAACGGCGGCGGGTCGACCAGGCACGGCAGTTACGACGAAGCGCAGTCACTGTGCAGTCCGCTTTCCAGTCGCTCTCCCTCGACTTTGCAGTTTCACACTCGGTCTTGCGCAATACCCACCTTATGGTAGATCCGCGGATATCAAGGACATACAGAGACTGCAGCACAAACCCAACCATAATTGTTAACAAAATTCAAATATCTTCACACGTGTCCGACGAACTATATTTGTATATCCCAAAATCCAACCCCGACCCAAACACACCGTCTACCTCCCACCCCCAAACGCTCGTCCATGGGAACATTAAAACCAAAACTCAACAGGCACATGCTTAAGACACTCCGCCTCGCTAACAATAACCTCGCACAACGGATCAAAAACCTGCCAGCTCCTCCCCCTGGGTCCCGCAGCCCACCCCCAATTCTGCCACTGGTGCCTCCCCTCGCGCATCGTGACGTTTATCTCCCTCAGCACGGCGGCGGCATAATGCGCGTTGCGCTGCCGTTTCCGCAGCCGGCTGCAGTACGCCAGTGCCTCATCCCAGGCAGCGTAGCCGTCCTGGGACCCGCACGCCGGAGCGCTGGCGCTCGTCTTGTCTTGCTGGAACCGCATGTGGTCCTGCATCGCGGGCCGCACGCCCGCAGCGATGAAGGTCTTCCAAAACAGGCATGACTGGCCGAAGCGCGGGTGGGCGTTGGTCCCGGCGACGAGGTCGAGGAGGTCCTGGGTCAGGGCCGTGCGGTCTTCGAATAAGGTCAGGGCGATGCCTTCGTTGAGCCAGGCCTCGAAGGGCTCGTAGGCGCGCATTGCGAGGTAGTCCGCTGCCAGGGCGCATTTGAAGAGGTGCTCTAGTTTTCGCTCTGTGAGGTCCATCCCCCAGCCCCAGTAGGTGATTTTACACTGCGAGTCGTTGATGTGTGGGCGGCGACCCATTTGTGGATCGAGGCGAAGGTCTGGACGGTGATGTGGTCGAACCGGACGACCTGTTCTTGGCCCTCGGTCCACCTCTTGAGGGCCTTCTCGAAGTATTCGAATTTGATTGTCAGGAAGTCCTTGGCGAAGGTGTATTCGGTGTCGTCGTTTGAGAAGACGAGCTTAACGCGGTCGCCGGTGAAGAGGCTCCTGTTTAACATGTCAGTACGGCGAAGTTGACGATCAAGCGGGCACAAGGGAACTTGCCTCATAAGGAAGAGATCCTGTGTATCATCAGCTGGCGGATTGGGTGCCCCGGCCTCACTCTCCTCTTGCGCTTCTGAATTTACGTCCGAGTTGTCATCGCTGGACCCTGAGGACCAATAAGAGAAGTCATATGGACTCATCTTTTGCCGCTTTCGTGGGGGTTCGGACATGCTCTAAAGGATAGTAATTGTAAGAGTGTACGTCTGATGCACTCGACACAATGTTGGCTTGAAACTTGTTGATCTGGATGTTCTGAGGGCAAGGCACTCGGTGACATGGCTGGGGTCGCACCCGTTTAATACTGGACTTGAAAAGTGCTCGTTGAAACGGCGTAAGATATTTGTCAAATTGTCGCTACAACATATAACTATGCTATTTTGAATTCATGAGTGGGCGTACGACAATGAATCCGACAATGATATCGAATCATGGCAGCAAGGTCGAGTCCTTTGTCACGAGCCCCCCATGACGGGGAATACTCGAGTCTTTGTCAATGAAACTAAAATAGAAGTGTTCCTCTTTAACACGAGTCACAAAGCAGCACATCAGAGGGAGGGGGGGGGGGGGGGGGGGCTATTCATGTTTCTGTGTCTCAAAACCGAAATGCTAAACTCGAACCCTGCTAGGAAATGTCGTATTGCGCTGGATACTGTCCATACACAGTCCCCATTATGCCTTTGACGACTGATATTGCATCCGGAAATGCAAAGACAAACTGAACGATACCGACTGCTTCCCCTCATTACAAGCGGTGTTCAACATTGCTCCCATGACAAGCCCTCATTAATGCGTTACTCAACATGAAGTACCATCCACAAATGCAAAGAAACTGAACCATCATTCCACTCATGCTGTCCGGCGTTGGATGCTGTTCCCCTTGACCAGTCCATTATGCCTCAATTTGTTGACTAGAAATGCCTCGTGAAAACCCATACAGCTTGACCATGCATGCTCGAAGAAAAGAAATGAAGAAAAACGGATCCTCTTCCCTGGAACCACCGTCTGTCATGGTTCTTGGCCATCCTGCTCTGGGTTTCCTGGTGAACACTCTGATTGCCGTCCAAGTGCTCCTCCACCCAAAGAACCCTTCATTCTCCGCAATCACAGCCGGACTTCGGAACAAAGTAAAACTCCTCAGGTTCACCTCCCGACGAGGACGTAGCCCTTGCCGCGATACTTCCGAGGCATCGGGTCCGCGTACGGCTTACCGGCAATCCCTTTGCCTTCCTTCCAGCCAGGCTTGTAGATCGTGGCAAGGACCGCCTCCAGCTGAGACGTGGGCTGCTGCACCACGAGGGGCTCCTGCTCCTGGGTGAACTCCCTCAGGGGTCGGGCGACGGAGGCGTTCTTCAAGAAGTTGAAGAGCGGATCGGTAAAGACCCACTCGTTCGTATCGACGTCGTAATCCTCAACCTCCGGCATGGCGAAGGGTCCCTCCACAAGTTCTCCTGCATCGAGCGTCTTGTCAATGGCTTCCTCGACGGCGTTGTCGTACGCGGGGAAGAACCGGCGGAGCTCATCGTAGTGCTCGCGGATCTCGGCCCAGGTGTTCTCCTGTCCCTTCCTGTACTCGACCGCGCTCTCGTCGCCGTAGAGCGAACACCAGTCCGACCTGTTGTATTCGTTCTTCTTCTCCTGGAGGTCAACCCGGACTGCGGCCTTGACGCACACGTCCCAGATGAGGCCTCTCTTGTAGACAGGGTGACTGGACACGAGAAGGAGAACGGCGGGCGTGACTTTGAGGCGGTCGATGATGAAGGCATAGGCCAGACACTCGGCGATGTGGTCCTCGAATCCCGCGAACTTTTGGTCAACGTCTCCCAGTCTCAAGAAGTCGACTGCGATGATTGTGTGCAGAAGCTTTCTGACCGACTCTGCCCAGTACTGGCCTTGGAACTTGGTTGCGCCGGCCGCGAAGCCGAGGATCTTCCGGAAGACCGTCTCAGGGATGTCGTAGAGATGGAAATGCTTTGACTGACCCGGTGCGTACACCTCTCCGGCGAGCATCCCAAACTCAAGGGCGGACTTGATGTAGGCGAAAAGCTTCGTGATGAAGCCCACAGTGAAGGCATAGCACTTCTCTCCATCATCGGCGAAGTCGATGGTGACGTAGGTTGGCAAGCCGTTGGTATTCAGTCTTGTTGGAGAGTCAGCACTGATCCTGAGGGCAGATTTCAAAGGAAAGAATAACTCACTCCAAGACATCAGGCAAACTTGTAACCCTGAACTCAGGCCATGTGATCGTTCCAACCGGCTGAGTACGCACATTGATGGTCTTGGGCTCCCAGGTGTCGGCCTCACTCTCAGAGTCGTCGTCATACTCAGCCTCGGAGTCGTCGTCATACTCGGCCTCAGGGTCATCGGAATACTCAACCTCATCCTCGCCGGCATCATCAAATTCAGCCTCAGGGTCGGTCTCACCCTCCGCATCGGCATCAGTCTGAGGGTCTTCCTCCAACTGGTCCTTCAACTCAAAGTCAGCAATCCACTCGTCCTTTGATCTCCGGCTTGGAGCCAGGTTAACTTGTCATCAAGCCATGATGCGTCTTACCTGTGACTCGGAGGCAGTGATGGTTTGCTGGTCATTCTTCAACTCAGCCGCAGCTGGAGTTAGGACAGTGAAAGTGGTCTGCTGGTCATTCTCCAACTCAGCCGCAGCCGAAGTTGGGACTGCGGAAGACTCGCCAGTCTTCTGCAATTTGCGTGGGCGCAGAGATGGCGCCATCTTGCCTGGCGAGGTTGGTTGGGTGAAGGTGGGTGACGATAAAACGAGTGAATGTTTAATTGTTCCTGCGAAGGAAGATTTGATTTTCAAAGTGAAATTCAAACGCGGATGAGGTTGCGAGGTGGAAGTAAAGTTGCGTGAGACGTTTCGCTCCGCGAGAAATATATAGGCGGGAGGGAGACACGGGTCGGGCTGGCTGATTAGGTCTCGGCGCCGGGGTGCCCGCGGGGCTTCTGATCTGGTAACGGGATTTTCTCCGCTTCCTGGTTCCGGAAGGTGCTTCTGCAGAATATTCTGCGTAAAATAGTGCGGCTGATTAGGGAAGCTGGCGCGTGGTTGGTCGAGTGTGTCTCCGCGGGGGGAGTGATTAGGCCGGGGGCCCCGCGGGCGTCTGATCTGGAGATAGTTTTTGCTACGCTTCCCGGCTCCGGAAGGTTCTCTGTAAAAAGGAGGCTGCGCAAATGGTATCTGTGGTTAGACTGCCCCTGGCTCTCGCGTGGTTGGTCGTCTCGATACCGCGCAGGACTAGCTGCGTCCGGGGGCCCGCGGGGCTGCTGATCTGACGAGTGAAGTTACTCCATGGCCTGCTTCTGGAAGGTGCTCCGTCAAATCTGCTCCGTAAAAAAGGATCACTCGGCCCGCCGAGAGCTGTTTTAGTTGAAAATAGACGTGTCTAATTGATTATTGGTCCTCCAAGGCGTGGAAGTGCGTCGGGGAGGTTGCCTACCCCTGGTCGGTTGATGAACCGATTTTGTTGTAGATGAACGGACAAAATGTTGAACAGGAGTTTTGAGTCACATTTATGATAAAACCAGCAACCGCACCGTCTGGAGGCCTGGTACCTTCCTCAAAAACATGAAGTCAAGTTTAACTCCTGGCCGCTAGAGCCGACCCGACCGCTTTGGCCACCAACCACGTGATGTAGACCCAACCAGGAGAAGGACCATCTATATAGCTTCAATCTAGACCTTATCAAGAACCCTTCTCCGTTATCATGGTGGCAAATAAAGGATTGGGTGTTCGTCTGGGCTCAGCAACCTCGTCCCGCAGTAACACCTGAGATGCAAGAGATAGGCTGAACGTCTTCCGGCCGAGCAGTCCGTCAACTTCGAGGCTTCTGCTGCTTTCTGAAATTACATTCCTGAGAAATGTTTGCCCAACGTGATGCACCCGTGTAAGTGACCTTGGTGGTTGAAAGTGGATCGCGCATGTCAGGCTCCACTTCCCTATTTAGGAGCAAACATGTGGCCAGCCAAACATCTGATTGGTTTGACTTCAATGTTCGGTTCTGAGCCAACTTTTAGCAGTTTGAGTTTCTGATAAAGTGCCTTTCTTGCCAGGTTTGCAAGCAATGCAGGCTGGGATGCGTACCACCTGACTTGGAGATAAGTAGCTAGGGTCGTCAAACCTGGGAGATTTATGATAATGTGGGATTGTTGGGAACCTCGCAGGTCGGAGGGCTAGTTATACTCTTCTGAAACAACGGAAGTCGCTGTTGAAGATGTGTTTGTACAAAGAAAATCTGTACAAAGACAGGATTAACACCTGGTCGTGTCTTTAGTGGGCAGGATCAACCTTTGTGTGGTTTAACTCCCTTCAGTAGGTTCATTGTCCCGAATTCTCGATACCATATCAGGTAGCCAGACACATTTCCTGCTTCTGGCTCTCCAAACCAGATTGAGTGAGACACAGCTTCAGCTTCAGCGGCACAGCGCCGTCTTTTAATAAAATGCAAATGCACTGCGTTGATTAAGGGATAAGAACATGTTTACCGTGGTTATCGATTTGACTCCTGCGGAAGGACGACGATGTGAAGGGTCAACCGTGGCTATGATCTGCTTCTTCAGCCACTTCACCTCGTGCTTTGCCCTCAAAATCCTATTTGTATGCAGTCTTCTGCCAACATACGGGCATAACACTCTTCTCGTATACTGTCAAATACTTCCCCTCTGTGAGGCACACACATAATTGAGACAACGTCGGTAGCCGTCATTAAATTTTCTATAAATGTATCAGAGGTGCAAGTCTCAACAGAACCAAGGACCAATAGGGTGATTGTTTGACCAATGTAAGCTGGCAAGCATTCAATGATGTTTGCTACCAAAACTCTTGCAAATTGTCAATGACCAGGACCTAGTACATAATGATTGCTACCTCACTTTGAGAGGATTCCTCACCATGGAGGCAGCGCAAGGTCCGTCCTCAGAGGTAGGACCGCCCAATAACGATGGTATTGTACCTGGCTGCAACTTACCAGATACCAGCCGTCTATTTCCTGATATGAGTCAGTAACTCCGGGATCCTGGAGCGACCCAACTCTCTGGATGACTGACACTTCCACAGAGAACGCTGAAAACATCCTCAGGATGTTGTTTTCTCCCGTCCAGTCTTCATTCAGGGACCGACTGTACCGGGCATACCTGGAGCAGCACCCACATCTACTTGAGTTGGACTCAATTCGCGACCAACAGAAGAAACGTTCAATGATCCTGACCGTTGACTACATACAGACTATGGGACGGTCCAGGTGACAAGGTGATCATCCAGTTTAGCAGGAACTTGGGTGGGGACGATGATGTTGGAATATCTCCAGTATCTGGCTGCGGAGGAAGAGGCTTACCTAAGCCATGTAAAGAGCAGGGGGCAGGACATGGGTAGGGAACTATCCTCCCACCTATTTTCTACGGCATCTGGACTTCCTCCTTATGCAAGACAACCAATCGATCCACCTGAACCACAATACCGCGTTACGAGCCTCTACTTCGTGAGGAGGCCTTACGCACCGTGATTCTAATGTACCGGTACTAGTTTGGTGATACCAACAGATGAGCTTCCTCAAGCGGCCATGACAGCTTCGTTTGGCTTCTTCAAGACCCATCTGAATCAAGCACCATCCTCTGATACTCTCCGCGCTGTCTTTTTTTCCCGACGGCATATTCCCCAGCGACTTTCAAATTCTAGTTGCCTGGCTTCAGACCGGACAACTGAACCTGCCCCAAGACCCAGAGGACGTGGTCCAGACATGCATCTCGACTGTAATTGACGCAAACCATCTCCGGATGTTCGGTTTCGATGAATATGCAAAAGCTGTCGAGAGGCAGTTGAGGGTTCACATTGCCAACAACCGCAGGGCTTTGACGAGGGATCATTTGCTCCTCATGCAGGGGTCGTCGCGTCTCATCGGAACCAGAGTGCCCGGGATTCACGCAGTCATGTAGATGACCCGGACAAGGAAGATGAAGTCTTGCACACGGGATGGAAACGATGTGGGGAAGGAGACTCGTAAAGGAGGAAGGCGGGAAACGGGGCGGCAAGTTCGATGCACTCGAGAGCAGTTTCCCCGTGTCCGCAACCTCAACCCAAGATCGGAAGGAGCAAACATCTAGGGATCTGGCTACTTTGCGAAATCGCTGTCTTCAGCCCCACACAGTTTTTCTACCAGCTACTATAAATCCATTATCTCGATCCGGTCTTCATCTGCTTTCGAAGAACCTTTCCAATCTTTCGTGGCGTTTCTCTTCCGTTGCCTCCCTTACACTTGGCAGAAGCACAAGACCCAAAAAAGTCGACAAACTCGGCACCAGCTCTCGTCCGTTCCTGCGCGCACCATGGCTAAAGAGCGAGTTTTTCAGACTCCGACATTGCCTCTGTTGAAAGGCCGCACCCCGAGCAAGGCTTCTGTCAAAGCTAACAATCTCTTGGACGATGATGGTCAGTACCTAATCTCCGCAGTAGACCATTTTTACACACACACTCAGTCTGTCCAACCTACTGACGTTGCATTTTCGATTCAAGATTCCGATAGAGACGGAGAAGGACACATGATAGATTTCCAGCCATTCGGCCGTGATTGCAAGAGCACGCGCCCTGATTTGACCGTCGCCGTCGACAGCTTCCGGTAAGTTTTCCCAGGGATGCACTGGCCACTTCAGCGGTATCTAATCAATCCCTACACTATATAGACTATGGCACGACCCTGGCAAGAAGTTCGGCATCTGCTTCGCGGATGGCCTCGACGACGACGTCTTCGACTTTCCAGAAGCCGCGTTGGTCACGTCTTTTGATTACTTCAAGATCATGCTGAGGCCTGGCTCGGAGTGGTCCGAGTGTCAAGCCAGCTGTGTCTACTTCAAGGAGCTGTCCTCTGACATTTTCGGAGTCCTAGTCACCTGGCTGCAGAGCGGGCTTCTTAGGATGCCCCAAGATCCTGTCGAGACAATCACGGCATCGTTGTGCACCATCTCTACGGCGGATTATCTCCAGATGGTCAACCTGGATAAATACATCGAGACCGTCAAGAGCTTCTTGGCAAAGACCCTTCGCGCAAACCGCAGGGCCCTCGACAAATCCCACCTGTCCTTTATGCGTGATAAGGACGTGCTGTTCCGGACTAAGGCCAGGTCGATCGCAGTTGTTGCAGCAAAAGCAGCGGTCAAGCGTTTTTTGACTTGTCATCTCAATCAAGCCGAGACACGGCCGCTGAGGGAGATACGGGGAAGGACTGGGCGCAAACGGTCCGGCACTACGAGCGATTGATGGATAAGGACTCTCTCTATGCGTAGGACGTCATGGTTGAGGTGCGCGACACTCTTCGCAAGGGAGAGCGGGCCAAAGCAACTGAGCTGAGGCCGACGCCGCGTGATCCGGTCAGGTACCGCGATCCCTTGTTCTCAGGCGTTGCGGTATCTTGCCTCTTTTCCATTTGAGCCATGACACTTGATCGATGAGGAAGGGAGGGGTGGAATTATGTGTGTGTCTCATCGCCTCAGTTTGCTCTTGCGGGACATTACGGACACTCGGTGGCGGCCGATGATATCACAGTATCATTGCAGAGCTAAGTCTATTTCTGTGGCTATCAGCCCAATGAAAGCAAATAGTCGTCAAGCCTGATCCTGTAAACGTGCCATTGCTCAACCTTATGTTGGGCTACCTCACTAACCTGCATGATTCACTGCAGCTGCACAATGACAGACGTTCCATAACGCATCCCGCTGCCTTCTACATCTGGGTAGCAATGCCCTGACTTGTATGTTGCTATCTATGGCCTGTATCATGGCAGGTCCCAGCACGTGAAGCCACTGTTTGAACGGTTCAACCACTTATGTTCCAAACCATGGACCTACAGAATACAGATCCAATTGTTCCTAGCACCCTGGAGCAAGAGTGGGGCAGACGATCATTAGGAAGAGAAGAATCATCGAGAAGAAGGCCATCATTTGCATTGGGAAGAGGACACTAGCTCCAACCTCCCACTAGGTATGCTAGCTTGCATGCGTAATTTCTACTCCGGTCGCAGACTTCACGCCCGAGAGCACAGCATCCGCCTTCCGATACCGTCCCAAAAAAGAACGCCACAACAACACGCTCCAACAAGCCTACATCAACAACCGCCAAGCACCAAGCAACAAGGCGGCAAAACCGGTACAGACACCCATCAACCACTGCAGCGTCTGGAACTTGACCTGCTCCAGCTGCTGCCGCAGCGCCGCGACCTCCTGCTCGATCTTGGTCTCCGTCTCCTTGATCTTGAGCTCCTGCGACACGGCCTCCTCCCTAATCCGGCCCTTCTCGAGGTTCAGGTCCAGCCTCACGCTCGCCTGCGTGCGGCCAATCTCATCGCGCAGCCGGCTGTTGAGTTTCGTAATGTCGTTGGTGAGGCGCTCGTGCGCGGCCCGGGTGGTGTTGGACTCGGTGCTGTCGGCCGACAGGAGCTCGGAGCGGAGCTTGGCGAAGTCGACCTTCTGGGTGTACGTGGCTTTCGCGGCGTCCTCGCGGAGGACCATGGTGCGGGTGAGGTTTTGGATGCTGGTAAGGGGGTCGCTTGGTTAGTATGAGTGGGAGTTTTGGAAAGAAAAGGGGGGGAGAAATGAAACTTTGGGGGGGGGAGCGAACCTCTCTTCTATCACGTCGTTTAGAACTTTCATCACGGCTACTGATTGGTCTTCTGTGAAGCCGTCTTCTTGGAGGCGCTGGACGAACTTGAGGGTGTCGAAGTGGTGGTCCCTTTGTCGCGGGGCGGAAGCGTGGAATGCTCGCCGTAGGCCAGCATGTTGGATCTGGCGGGGATGGCTGCTCCTTGGCCTAGATGCCCAGGTTTGTGATGCAGATGCAGAGGTATGGAGAGACCTAGGCGACGACTGTTGGGACTGCCATTGCTGGGCTTGCCTCGCTTGGAGCTGCGTCGCTGACGGTCGGATCACAAGGCTAGAAGCGGCTGTCGGTGCTGTCCAGCTCAGACGGGGAAGCAGAAATCTTGGGACGGTATGCACTGTGGACATGACGGCGATTTGGTGTTTTGTACAGTGTCTCTGCGTATGCTGTGTCGAAGAATCTGGAGTTGGAACTGAGATGTTCAGACGGCGGAATGATCCGAACAACGGACTGACGTCGGTCGTGTACAGTGTCCGTCGCACGTGCAATGACCGCGGAGTTTCCCGGACCGTCCCCGACCTGTGACGAGGCTTCAGCTGCCAGCTGCCCGCTGCCCGCTAGCGGTACGGTGGGCGACAGGCCCACTTCAGCCTGGCCCCGCTTGTGCAGTCTACAAAACCAAAACTTCAGATCCTCAAGTTGATTCTATTTCCTCTTTTTCTTCTTCACGAACAACGCAATTATAACACATTCTCGAAACGCTTTTTTCGATTTCGAGGCCCCCAGTGTCTGCCATGGTTCACGCCGGAAGCAGCGCTCGGCTGGTGCCCAGGACATTTTGAAGTTTTCGGACAGAATGGAGAGGAAACAAACATCAACGCACAATCTTGGGTGCGGCACTTCTCTATGCCTATGGCCGTGGGGAGCGCCGCAATGACTGGGCGTACATTTCAATACGTGCACTTGCGATCTGCTTGTGTCGAGGGCTTCGCGCAATCATGCGTCTAAATAGATTATAATCCAGGGGGCCGTGACGCTGAACCTAAACCTACTGTGGCCTCAGGAATATGCTTCCGTACTTCAACCACTCGGGCCACAGAACCACAGCGTATACGACGCCGGGATTCTATGTCTCTTGGCCTTTAGTTCTGATTCTGGATATGGCTTGAAATCAGGCTTAAGATTGTGAAGCAAACTGAGCATGACTTGCAGTCTTCACGGGTGTCAACATATTGAGAGGGAAGCGCTTGCTCGGGCCAGCTGCATATGTCAAGCAGCATTCATGGATTTGTACAACTCGTGAGAACTCAGCGTATGCTACATTTGTCCTGCAAGTAGTGGTCATCGTAACTCTTCCGGCCTCGGAAAGCAGCGTGAGCATGAAGAGAGAATCAAGAGGCGCTTCGTATAAGGCTTGTGCAAACTAAGCCTTAATAAGGCCGCGCATTGGCCAGTAGGATTGCTGAGGGTAATTGATCGAGCCGTGGCCACGTGATGTACTTTTGGGCCTCGCGGCGCAAGGCAGGAGTGGAGCTCATTTGGGAAAAGGCCGCGACTCCACGATTTTGGGGAAGCTGCACCCAAGCGAACAGGTAACCTCAAAAAAGTATCCACCTCCAGCTCACCTTCCTGACGTACAACTTCCACTTGTTTCATCAAACAACCCATCGTTCCTTTAAACCTCACAACCTCTCCGCTGCTCCTCTGATTCTCATCACAGAGGAAAGCAACTAATATTCCCCGCGAGACACGAATTTCCTTTCTAATTGATATCGTTGTTCGGTTGCGCGCTCCTGCTTTACTTCGTCCCCGGACGACCAAGTCCAACCTCCTTTCCCGTCAATCCGACGGCGGCCACCCAATTCCCGCCGCACCCTCGTTTGGCGACGCAACTTTCGATAAGTTAGCAACCTTTGTCCATCTCCCCGCACAGGACAGCGCACATCATTCAAGCATGCCGCCTCCATTGCCCATCAAGTTCCAGGAGCTGCTGCAGCTCAGCAGCCTTGGCGTTACCGAATCGGCTATCAGCTTCAACTCATGCGTACGAGCTTCTAATTCCCTCACCCGCCCATTGTTTTCTTCTACTAACCTGCTTTGCTCTCAGACACTCGAGTCGGACGCCTTTGTCTGTATTCGCGAGAAGAAGAGCGATGCCGCCGCCCCCGAAGTCATAATCGTCGACCTCAAGAACGGCAACAATGTCATCCGCCGCCCCATCAAGGCCGATAGCGCCATCATGCACTGGACGCGTCAAGTCATTGCCCTCCGGGCTCAGAGCCGTACCCTCCAGATCTTCGACTTGGAGCAGAAGCAGAAGCTCAAGTCGACCACCATGAGCGAAGATGTAGCCTTTTGGAAGTGGATTAGCGAAACCACCATCGGAATGGTTACCGACACCTCCGTCTACCACTGGGACGTATTTGATCCCAATCAGGCCGCACCAGTCAAGGTCTTTGATCGGAACCCCAACCTTTCGGTATGTTACTTCTATCGCTTGGCCTAACTTTGCGCCTCCCGCTAACATGTGTCCCAGGGCAACCAAATCATCAACTACCGTGCCAGCGCCGATGGCAAGTGGATGGTCGTAGTCGGCATTTCACAGCAGAATCAACGCGTCGTTGGAGCCATGCAGCTGTACTCGAGAGATCGGGGCATCAGCCAAGCGATTGAAGGCCATGCCGCGGCTTTTGGTACCCTGAGGCTCGACGGAGCTCCCGAGGACACAAAGCTCTTTACCTTCGCTGTTCGGTCGGCAACGGGTGCCAAGCTCCATATCGTCGAGGTCGACCACCCCGCGACGAACCCCGTATACTCCAAGAAGGCCGTCGATGTCTTCTTCCCTCCCGAGGCGACCAACGACTTCCCTGTTGCCATGCAGGTCTCTCAAAAGTTCGGCCTGATCTACCTTGTCACAAAGTACGGGTTCATCCACCTCTACGACCTGGAGAGTGGTACATGCATCTTCATGAACCGCATATCGAGCGACACCATCTTCACTTCCTGCTCTGACATGGCTTCCACCGGTATCGTCGGCATCAACCGCAAGGGTCAAGTGCTCTACGTGGGCGCAGACGAGAACACATTGGTTCCATACACTCTGGAGAGCCACGGAAATGAACTGGCCCTCAAGTTGGCGTCTCGAGCTGGTCTCCCTGGCGCTGACAATCTCTACCAGCAGCGCTTCGAGCAGCTCTTCGCGGCTGGTGACTACAAAGAGGCCGCCGTGGTTGCAGCGAACTCTCCGCGTGGATTCCTCCGGACTCCTCAAACCATAGAGAGGTTCAAGCGGGTGCCCCAGCAACCCGGCCAGATGTCGAGCATTCTCCAGTATTTCGGCTTGTTGCTTGACAAGGGATCATTGAACCAGCATGAGACCCTGGAGCTTGCTCAGCCTGTTCTTGCTCAGCAGCGTACGCAACTGCTGCAGAAGTGGCTTAGTGAGGGCAAGCTCGAGTGCTCCGAGCAGCTCGGCGACATGATTCGTCCTTACGACAAGGCCATGGCTCTCACCGTTTACGTCAAGGCCAACGTTCCTCACAAGGTTGTCGCCGGTCTGGCTGAGGCTGGCGAGATAGACAAGATCCTCCCCTACTGCGCGCAATCAGGCTACCAACCGGACTGGATTCCCCTTCTTAACCACACCGCGACCGTGAACGCTGACAAGGCCGTTGAGTTTGCCACCTCTTTGGTCAACCACGAGGGTGGCTCTCTCATTGACCTCGACAAGGTTGTCGACATCTTCCAGTCCAAGGGTTTGGTTCAGCAGATGACCTCATTCCTGCTGGAGGCACTGAAGGATGACCGGCCTGACCAAGGCCATCTCCAAACCCGCCTCCTTGAGCTCAACCTGATGAAGGCTCCACAAGTCGCTGAGGCCATCCTCAGCAACAACATGTTCCACCACTTCGACAAGGCTCGCATTGCATCCCTTTGCGAACAGGCCGGCCTCTTCACGAAGGCTTTGGAGCTCCAGGAGGATCCGGCTGTGGTCAAGCGCATACTCATCAACATTGTTGCCTCGCCCAACTTCAACTTGGACTGGCTTGTTGAGTTCTTCGGCAAGCTCTCGGTCGAGCAATCTCTCGACTGCCTGGACGCAATGATGAAGCACAACATTCGCCAGAATCTTCAAGCAGTCGTTGCTATTGCCACGAAGTACTCCGAGCTCCTCGGCCCCACCCGGCTGATCGATCTGTTTGAGAAGTACAAGAACGCCGAAGGCCTATTCTACTACCTTGGCAGCATCGTCAACCTCTCCCAGGATCCGGATGTCAACTTCAAGTACATCGAGGCTGCAACCAAGATGGGTCAGCTCAACGAGGTTGAGCGCATCTGCCGTGACAGCAACTACTACAACCCCGAAAAGGTCAAGAACTTCCTCAAGGAGGCCAAGCTCAGCGAGATGCTTCCTCTGATTGTTGTCTGTGATCGCTTCAACTTCGTCCATGACCTGGTCCTCTATCTCTACCAGAATCAGCAATTCAAGTCGATCGAGGTCTACGTCCAGCGTGTGAACCCTGCCCGGACACCCGCCGTCATCGGTGGCCTGTTGGACGTTGACTGTGACGAGAGTGTCATCAAGAACCTTCTTACCACGGTCAACCCCCAGTCTATCCCCATTGACGAACTTGTGTCTGAGGTTGAGACACGGAACCGCCTGAAGCTTCTGCTTCCCTTCCTGGAGGTAACACTGGCGGCTGGTAACCAGCAGCAAGCCATTTACAATGCTCTTGCCAAGATCTACATCGACTCGAACAACAACCCCGAGAAGTTCCTCAAGGAGGATGATCACTACGACACCCTCGTTGTCGGCAAGTACTGCGAGAAGCGCGACCCCAATCTCGCCTACATCGCTTACCGCAAGGGCCAAAACGACCTGGAACTGGTCAACATCACCAACGAGAACTCGATGTACAAGGCACAGGCTCGCTATCTCCTTGACCGAGGTGATGCTGAGCTTTGGGGTTTTGTTCTTAGCGAGAACAACCTCCATCGTCGTTCAGTGATCGATCAGGTCATCTCGACCGCAGTTCCCGAGTCCGTCGACCCGGAGAAGGTTGCCGTCGCCGTCCAGTGCTTCCTCGCTGCGGATCTCCCTGCCGAGCTTATTGAACTCCTTGAGAAGATCGTCCTCGAGCCCACTGCCTTCAGCGACAACCACAACCTGCAGAACCTCCTCCTGTTCACTGCAGCCAAGGCTGATAAGGCCAGGGTTATGGACTACATCCATCGCCTGGACAAGTACGATGCTGACGACATTGCACAAGCCTGCATCGATGTTGGTCTCCACGAGGAGGCTTTCGAGATCTTCAAGAAGGTCAACAACGTCGAGGCTGCGACAGATGTTCTTGTCAACCACGTTGTTAGCATCGATCGTGCACAAGCCTTCGCCGAGCAGGTAGACACCCCCGCGGTCTGGAGTAAGGTTGCCAAGGCGCAGTTGGATGGTCTACGAGTTAGCGACTCGATCGACTTTTACATCAAGGCCGGCGACCCCAAGAACTACGAGGAGGTCATTGAGATTGCAGTCCATGCTGGCAAGGACGAGGAACTGATCAAGTACCTCCGGATGGCCCGCAAGACACTTCGCGAGCCTGCCATCGATACCGCTCTCGCTTTCTGCTATGCTCGTCTCAACCAGTTGTCGGAGCTCGCTGATTTCCTCCACGGCACCAACGTTGCCAATGTCGAGGAGTCCGGTGACAAGGCTTACGCCGAAGGATTGTACGAGGCTGCCAAGATCTTCTACACCAGCATCTCCAACTGGGCCAAGCTGTCGACAACCCTCGTCCACTTGGAGGATTACCAGTCTGCCGTTGAGTGCGCCAGGAAGGCCAACAACATCAAGGTCTGGAAGGAGGTCCACGATGCCTGCGTTGACAAGAAGGAGTTCCGACTCGCGTCGATCTGCGGTCTGCACCTGATCGTTGATGCTGAGCAGCTCCAAGCTCTCGTCAAGCGGTACGAGGCCAGCGGCTACTTCGACGAGCTCATTGACCTTCTCGAACAAGGTGTCGGCTTGGAGCGCGCCCATATGGGCATGTTCACCGAGCTGGGCATTGCTCTCTCCAAGTACCACCCTGAGCGTCTGATGGAGCACCTCAAGATCTTCTGGACCAGGATGAACCTGCCCAAGATGATCCGCGCGTGCGAGGAAGCCAACCTTTGGCCCGAGCTCGTCTTCTGCTACTACCACTATGATGAGTTCGACAATGCTGTCATGGCCATCATCAACCACCCCGAGAACTCTTGGGAGCACAACAACTTCAAGGAGGTCATCGTCAAGGTCGCCAACTTGGAGATCTACTTCAAGGGTGTCAACTTCTACCTCGAGCAGCATCCCCAGCTCATGACCGATCTGCTGCAGGTGCTGACGCCTCGCATTGACGTCAACCGTGTCGTTCGCATGTTCCAGCGCTCCGACAACCTGCCTCTGATCAAGCCGTTCCTCCTCAGCGTCCAGTCCCAGAACAAGCGGATCGTCAACGATGCCATCAACGATCTTCTGATTGAGGAGGAGGACTACAAGACTCTCCGCGACTCGGTCGAGAACCATGACAACTACGACGCCGTTGCCCTGGCTGGCCGCTTGGAGAAGCACGACCTTGTCTTCTTCCGCCAGATTGCAGCTAACATCTACCGCAAGAACAAGCGCTGGGAGAAGTCGATCAACCTGTCCAAGCAGGACAAGCTGTGGAAGGATGCCATCGAGACGGCAGCGATTTCCGGCAAGGAAGATGTCGTCGAGGAGCTGCTCCGCTACGTAAGTGCTTTGGCCTTCTTCTTACCTATCATTACAATGTATACTGACTCTATTTAGTTCGTCGACATTGGCAACCGCGAGTGCTACGTCGGCATGCTCTACGCCTGCTACGACCTCATCCGCCCGGATCTCGTCCTCGAGATGTCCTGGCGTAGTGGCCTTCAGGACTTCACCATGCCCTACATGATCAACCTTCTCAGCCAGACTACCAGGGAGATCGCCAGCCTGAAAGCCGACAACGAGGCTCGCAAAGCCAGGGAGAAGGAGCAAGAACACGTCGAGGACAACACCCCGATCCTCGGAGCCGGTCGCCTCATGATCACGGCCGGTCCCGGTGGTGTCGGCGGAGGCCAGACCTCGCCGGCGCCGTTCGCTCAGACCAACGGCTTCGCTCCCCAGGCAACGGGCTTTGCTCCTCAGCCTACCGGCTTTGGTTTCTAGAAGGTGGCCCCGGTAGTGATGCACATCCCTTGCATTTACCACCCCAAGTTGGACTCGTGGCTTCTGCCACAGCCGCATCTGGGACCGTCGGCCGTTCAGCCTCTTATACCGTACAGTGGAATTCTTTGAGATGGGGTGTTCTGAGAGGACTCGGAACGCGAAACGGAGAATGGAGCATGATTTTTGAGGGTTGGGCCTGGTAATCTCGGCTGCGGCATCTTTTTGTGCTCAGTCTTACTTCATGTGCACAATACCTTTTTGTTCTGTATGATAGTACGACACGTTTGCTGTGGGGTCTAGTGCTTTACTTGCATGTCAGTTTAGCAAGACAATAACCCTTTTTATCTTATTTCCTGGATGTGATGCTATGCTGCTTGGTGAATAGAATCTCTCCCAAACACCATTCTAAGCCAGTGACTCAAGTGTTGTCCGAGTGCCGTCTTCGCTTGCTCCTGATACTCTTGAACGGGACTGCGAGTGTGTGCCAGGAGCCATTTGTATGGAAGTTCAAGTTGACAGGAGGATGAGTCTTTGTTGGCCGACATCAAACTGTTGTTGCTGGAGAATAATCCGGGCAACTGTGGCGTATTGACCTCACTCTCAACTCCTTCTTGTCGGCATTCACTTCCTGCATTGTGTATGTGCCTGCAGATTCACACTGTAATGGATGAGGACGGCCTGCATCGCTGCTTCCCAAAACTGGACACACAACAACCCTTCTTTTTCGCGCCAAAGGCTTCCCGAACTCTTCAGCCACTCCCGGACAGCGCCACGTCGCCTTCCGCCCACCACAAGATGGCCGACTCCGACACCATGAGCGCCGATAACCTCCAACACGTCCGCAAGCTCGTCACCGTCCGCCGCATCTTGCGCATCGAAAAGGACAAGAAGCGCAAGCTCGAGTTCGCGCACATCGACGGCTGGACCGTCTACGTCGGGCCCAAACGCTGGCAGGCGGGCGACCTCGTCATCTTCTTCGAGATCGACTCCTTCCTCCCCAAATCCGACGGCCGGTACTGGGAGCTCATCGCGTACGACAAGACCGTCTTCCGGGGCTGGGAGGGCTACCGCGTCAAGTCCCGGCGCGTCGGCGGCAATAAAGTCTCGCAGGGCCTCATCTTTCGCTTGGACGACTTCCCCGAGATCAAGGAGGTGTGGGACAAGACGGTCCAGACTCTCGGCGAGGAGGAAGGAGAGAAGGCTGTGATGGCATTGTCCTTCGAGGACGTGCTGGGGGTGAAGAAGTACGTCGCCGAGCTAGATGGCGACACGCCTTTCGCCAGCCTCGGACCGCCGCCTTGCTTCATCCACCAGCCGGCCTGGGAGAGGGCGCAGAACATCAGCAGCTTATTCTCCTCCTCTTCCCCTGCCCGCGCCAACACAACTTACCAGATCACCGAGAAACTGAACGGGTGGAGCATGTCCATCTACTGGGTCCGTCGGGACTCCCGCTGGTGGCAGGGGTGACCGAGATACCGCCGGAGTGCAAGGGCGTCATGGACCCAGAGGAGAAGCCGGGCGCAGGCGGTAGCGGAGGAGGAAGGGTAGGCGTCTGCACGCGCAACCAGGACTGGCTCGCCAACGAGGGGAACCAGCTGTGGAAGGTCGCGCTCGAGATGGACCTGCCGGGGAAGGTCCGGCGGATCGGGGGCGATGTGGCCGTGCAAGGGGAGTTTGTGGGGTCGAGCGTCATGGGGAACACAATGGGGTTCGCGGAGGGGGAGCACACTTTTCGGGTTTTTTCGATCTGGGATATTGAGAAGCAGACGTACCTGCCCGTGGCCAAGACGATGAAGATATGCGAGCGGTTGGACATGCCGCATACGCCTGTCGTCCGGTGCTGCAGGCTCAACGAATTTGCTAGCGACCTCGAGGATCTGGTGCGGAAGGCGGACGGGGTGGGGATGAATGAGAGGATCCGGGAGGGGCTGGTGTTCAAGACGATGGATGGGCAGAGGCAGTTCAAGGTCATTTCGAACCAGTGGCTGATACAGAGAGGCGAGTAGGGAGGGGGTTGGGAGAGGACGGGTGTGCGGCTAGGTCTGGTGTTGGCTTTGTTCTCCCATACTGGGGATGACACGAGGCTATCCTGCCAAATTTTCCGTAAGAAACCAGATAATCATAATACTAAATCACTGATGAGGTGGACGAGGCAATTGGACTTACCTATTGCAAGAAAGACATGGTGACATGTGCTGTACCTTCACCTGCAAGCACACCTATTCTAATCCAACTAGGTCATATTTCAAAAAAACTAAGTAGGTCGCGCAAGAACTATTTCCTAGGGGACACAGTTACTAGGAAAAGAGGGATTCACTCCAGTCGACAATGCACCGAACCAACTACCATCGAACCTAACCTCGCCACCCCAGGTATTGCACACACACTCTATTTCTTGTCTCCTCCCTTAACGATGCGGCACACCAAGTCCGATCCGGCAACCGAGTCGCCCTCGCGCACCTGGAGCTGAGAGACAACGCCGGCATGAGGAGCGGAGATAACCATTTCCTAGTTGTTGTTAGTACAATGTCTTGCATTAGCAACATAGAGGATGCACAACTTACCATCTTCATGGCGCTGAGCACAGCAAGAGGATCGCCCTTCTTGACCTCGGTGCCGTCGTGCACGCGGAGCTCGACCAGGACGCCGGCCATGGGCGCGCCGACCTGGCTCGAGTCCGTGGGGTCGGCCTTGGGCCGCGTCACGTTCTCCACCGCCGCCTGCTTGTCGTCGACGGACACCTGGCGCACCTCGCCGTTCATCTCGTAGAACACCTCGCGCTGGCCCGTGTTCTCCGACAGCGGGCCGACGGCCAGCAGCTTGAGGATCAGCACTTTCCCCCTCTCCAGCTCGACGTGGAACTCCTCGCCGATCTCGGGCTTGCTGAGGAAGTACTTGGTCGGCAGCACGCTGAGGTCGCCGTACTTGGCGACGAACTTCTTGTACTCCTCGAACACCTTGGGGTACATGACGTACGAGGCCACGTCGCACTCGCTCACGGGCGCGCCGAACTTGCGCGCCAGCTCGCGCTTCACCTTGGCGAAGTCGACGGGCTCGAGGTGCAGGCCGGGCCGGTCCTCGAGCTTCCTGCGCCCGCGCAGCGCGTTGGAGCGGAGGGGCTCGGGGAACTTGGGGTAGGGCTGGCCCATCATGCCCTCGAGGAACTCGAGGACGGACTCGGGGAAGTCGAGCTCGCCCGCGCGCTCCTCGACGTCCTTCTTGGAGAGCTTGTTGGAGACCATGAACTGGGCGAGGTCGCCGACGACCTTGGACGTGGGTGTGACCTTGACGATGTCGCCGAGGAGGGCGTTGGCTTGCTCGTACGCCTTCTTGGTCTCGAGCCACTGCGCGCCGAGGCCGAGGGACTGGGCCTGGAACATCATGTTGGTCAGCTGGCCGCCGGGGATCTCGTGCTCGTACACCTCGGGGTCGGGGCCTGTGAGGTGGGCCTCGAAAGGTGAGTAGAGGAGACGCAGCTGCGACCAGTAGGTGTCGAGAGCCCGGACGTGGTGGATGTTGAGGCCGGGATCGAGGCCAGTGCCCTCGAGGGAGGAGAGGATGGCGTTGATGCTGGGCTGCGAGGTCATGCCGGACAAGCTGTCGGTGGCAGCATCGATGGCGTCGGCACCAGCCATTGCGCAGGCGACCATGGAGGCCACACCGGTACCGGCGGAGTCGTGGGTGTGCACGTGGATGGGGAGGTCGGGGTACTTCTCGCGGATGGCGCCAATGAGGAGCGTGGCGGCATGGGGCTTCAGGACACCGGCCATATCTTTGATACCGAGGATATCGATGTCCATGGCGACAAGCTTGTCGACGAGCTGGAGGTAGTATGGCAGGTTGTACTTCTTCTTGGGGTTCAGCATGTCACCGCTGTAGCAGACTGTGCCTTCACAAACACCTCCAGCCTTCTGGACGGCCTTGATGCCGACCTCGAGCTGGGAAGGATCGTTGAGCGCGTCGAACACCCTGAAGATGTCCACACCGTTCTCCTTGGCCTGCTTGACGAAGTGCTCAATGGCGTTGTCCGGGAGCGAAGAGTAAGCCACGCCGTTCGCGCCACGGAGGAGCATCTGGAAGGGGATGTTGGGGATGAGCTTGCGGAGCTTCCTCAGACGGTCCCAGGGGTCTTCGTAAAGGAAGCGGAAGGCAACATCGAAGGTAGCGCCACCCCAGCACTCAAGACTGAAGAGGTTGGCCAGGGCGTGGCTGGTCTCCTTGGCGATGTTGCAAAGGTCGACAGTGCGTACCCGAGTGGCGAGAAGAGACTGGTGGGCATCCCGCATCGTGGTGTCCATCAGCTTCACCCCCTTGCTGGCGCGGATAGCCTTTGCGAAGCCCTTAGGGCCCTGCTCGAGGATGACCTGGCGCCAGCCCTTGGTGCACGGCTGGCTGACATCGATCTTGTTGCCGGCCTCGTCCAGGAGATCGGGGATGATGATGTCAGTCTTCAGCTTGGGCTCGCCAATCTGGCCCTTGATGCTGCTGCCGTTGACCGTGAGGTCTCCGAGGTAGGCCAGCAGCTTCGAGGCGCGGTTCTGGCTGTTGATCATGTCGAAAAGGGCGGGAGTCTGTAAAACTATATCAGCAACTGGGACGCGACAAGAGAGGGAGAAGGTTACAAACATCATCGATGAAAGTTGTGTAGATCCTGCCGTCAATGAACTCAGGATGAGTGAGAAGGGTCGCGAGGAAGGGGATGTTGGTCTTGAGGCCGCGGATCCTGAACTCGACAAGTGCGCGGAGCATCTTGCGCCTTGCTATTTCGTAGGTGCTTCCGTGACATGTGCACTTGACCAGCATAGAGTCGTAATAAGCTGAAGACAATCCATGTTAGCAAGGCACAACAGATGATGCTGTTGTTATCAGCGGTGGTTGTAAAGGGAGTAAAAGTGGTCGTCTCAGGGTTAGGGTTGGGGCCAATCATTGGCGATTCCACGATTGGAAGAAGACCACACCAGAAAAAGAACGACCACATGACGACACGAAAGCCCACACGATACACAAAAGACCAGTGACACCACTAGCAGACGACGAAACGACACAATTTGAAACTTACGTGTGATAACTGCGCCGGCGAAACCGTTGCCACCATCGAGACGCACACCGTTGCCGCCCGCACTACGGTAGACCTCAATCTTTCCAGTATCAGGCTGGAAGTTCTTGGCTAACAGGTTTCATTAGCGGAATGCTCAGGATGAAGCTTCTCTGAACGGAATGCTTACCAGGATCCTCAGTGGTGATACGGCACTGGATAGCGAAGCCGCGGGTTGAGATGCGGTCCTGGGTAAGACCAAGCTGGGCCAGAGTGGCGCCAGCAGCGATTTGAATCTGAGCTGCGACAATGTCGATGCCGGTGATCTCCTCGGTGATGGTGTGCTCGACCTGGATACGGGGGTTGATCTCGATGAAGTAGTAGCGGTTCTGCTGGTCCACCAGGAACTCAGCGGTACCGGCGTTGCGGTAGTTCACCGACCGGGCCAACCTCACGGCGTCGGCCAGAATGTTGTCGCGCACCTCGACGGGGAGGTCCTTGGCCGGCGCGATCTCGACCACCTTCTGGTGCCTGCGCTGCACGGAGCAGTCGCGCTCGTACAGGTGCACGAGGTTGCCGTGGTTGTCGCCGAGCAGCTGCACCTCGATGTGCTTGGGTTTGTCGAGGAAGCGCTCGACGAAGACGGTGCCGTTGCCGAAGGCCGACTTGGCCTCCGACGTGGCGCGCTCGAAGTTCTCCTTGAGCGACTCCTGGTCGCGCACGACGCGCATGCCGCGGCCGCCGCCACCGTAGGCAGCCTTGATGATGATGGGGAAGCCGTATTTGTCCGTGAACTCCTTCACCTCCTCGAACTTCTCGACGGCGCCTTCGGTACCGGGGACGACGGGGACGTTGGCCTTGATGGCGAGGGCGCGGGCCGAGACTTTGTCGCCGAGGGCGTCGATTACCTCGGGGGAGGGGCCGATAAACTGCAATGGGAGAATCACGTCAATCGCTGTACATCGAGTGCGTTACAATTGAAGTGCTCACGATAAGACCAGCCGCCTCGACCTTGCGGGCGAATTCGGCGTTCTCTGACAGGAAACCGTATCCGGGGTGGATCATCTGCGCGCCATGCTCAACGGCGATCTTGATAATCTCATCGCCGGCGAGGTATGCTCCGACGGGAGTGTACTGTCCACGCTTGCCAATGACGTACGCCTCATCGGCCTCTGCGGAAAGATTGTCAGCAACGATTGAGAGCCTGGGGAAGCGGAATGGCGCATACTCTGCCTGTGCATCGAAAGACGATCCTCATAACTACTCCAATCAGCAAGGCTTCTTCGTTGTGTCACCGGGTTCGATTATCCTACCTGAAGACGGCGATTGTGTGAAGCGACAGTTCGTGCGCCTGGAGTTGCTAGTCAGCCGATGTCGCCCTTGCAAAGATCGAAGCCCGGCGACGGGGAGTGACGAGCAGCACTGGGGGAAACTCACTGTTCTAAAGATCTGTATCGAGCGACAATTGTGAGCAATTCGTCTGATACGTCGTTTTCGGGAGGGTCAACGGGTCACAACATACGCGAATAGCTGTCGCGCCGGTCAGTACAAGTCTATCCGTTGACAATCACATGGCGGCGGGGCTTGGGGAACTTACGGATTTCACCACGGTTGGCAACTGGATTCGACACGTCTCGTCAGCAAACAACTCCAAAAGCCTCAAGCAGAACTCTCCTTCGCACGCCTAGGAACATCTCCGCTGTCTTCTAGCGCCTCTCCTCTGTCGCCTCCTCCCTCCGGCCTCAGGGGCACTCACCGAGGATCTTCTTCAACTGCATGATGGACGAGTTGGCCCGGATGCGGTGCACCGACTGGGCCTCCTTGGGAGCCTCCTCCTCTTCGAACACCTCCTCGTACTTGTCGGTAGGCTTGAGTTCCGCCATTTTGAGATCGATTGGGTTCGAAATCGGGAGTCAATGGCTGGGGAAAGGGTTGCCGGGCAGAGTTGACTTGAGATTTAAAGCTATGACGGACAATAGGTATGCGGGGTCTTCCTTCTTTGGCTGCTGGGCCCGGGGCCGGTCACTTTCTGGTGGGGTTTTCTCCGAATTGCTAGTGAGCACAAGCTCCAGCCAGAGCTTCGGCTAAAGGAACAGCTTCGAAGCTTGCTCGCTTTTGGGACTCCGAAGGAAGCTTTCCGACGGGTTGTCTGAGCTTCTTTCAGTGGGCACCCCTGTTGGTCGATCCGTGGAAGTGATATGTAGCGATATCGTGGCGAGAGGATATTGAGCAGGTAAGGACGGAAGAAAAAAGAAGAAACTGGACTAACAGACAAGGGAGACAAGGGAGGGAGTGGTAGATATGAGAGAAATGTCCGAGGGGTTGAGGGGATTTTGTCCGTTGCGATGAATCGGAGATCGGACAGAAGGACTGGGTCAGCAACTCGAACAACGAAACAAGGAGGGCACTCAATATGGCTGTTACGGTTTGTTCAGAAGCACCTACGAAGTATGCCAAGACGACACACGCAACTACCTACGCACCAGGACGGACGAGAGAGCGACCAACTGATCCCTAAGTCCAACCCAACATATTACGCCTTCCACCGGCCTTCGGATCTGGACCGACCTCCTTGTACGCTACCTCGGCGCAACACTGCCACAGGCCGAGAGTACAGAGAGACGAGGCCCCGGAGCTGTTCAACCCTTTTACTGCAACAAATGGTTGCATCTGCAGGTTGAGAAGAACTCGAACTTTCCATAACCTCATTGCGACACCAAACAGAATGTTGCAATGGACAGATCCTTCCTCACGACCAGGAGATGTCCATCGAGGTACAGGTATCACTGCCCTATGGGACAGGGCGTGGGCGGGAATGCTACTCTACTGGCTGGAAGCTCCTGAAGCTGCGTGGGATAGCGGGGTGAGATCCGATTACCGCACATGTACCGGGGACCTTAATTGGGAGATCAACACATTCCCTGTGACGTTTCGTTGACTCAACAATCAGCGCACGATAGCAGATGCCCCGAACTGCAATTGCATGCCCTCAGGGGCAGCCCAGCGCCCGAAGTCACAAGTCCCGGACGGACTGTCACCGTCAGACGGTCTTTCTTCTAATGTCGAGACTTTCGCCAGAAGTCGGAGCCGGAAGACGAATGCCACGGCCTGCGTCGGCAATGGTCGGTTTAAGAGCACGACGGTGAGTTGGCGAGAATGGCGATGCACAACCGTGGTCTGCTAGTTCTCGCCGTGCCGAGGATAAGGTCGTCCAGAAAACACGCGCCTATCACCATCTTTGGTGCGAGATAAGCAGCAACGCTCTCGGGTCAGATCACGACGATCAACGCGTCCCCAAGATGCCAAAGTACCTGACCAGAAGGATATTCGTACCTTTTCGCTCGAATTCCAGCCCTCACCGGGTGGGGAGGCTCACAGCAGATCCCAGTTCCCAGATATCATCGCGCAATTCGCGATCTCCAGTGGAACACTGATACACGTAGTGAAAGCACCCCGCCATCAGCTCTGTCACCGCCGACCACACCGCTGTGTGTCTGGTCCTTGTGTACAAGATATTGACACAACCTGATCTCGTCCGGATGTTCAACATGCAGCACGCATGCGCCATTTAAACGCCCTACTGCATCGAGGCATCTAGATGCACCAGGGTCGTCACCAATCCAATGGCAGGACGACCGGCATGAAACCGTTACCTTGGCTGATGACATTTCGAGAGGCTTTTATTGAAGGCTTCCCTTTTTGGCTGCAAGAGTCATAGCCGCCAGAAAAAATTGACATCCACACCACACACGTTTGCACTAACACAGAATGCTCCGAAGTTCGGTCGACTCCATCACCACCAACCCCTGACGGCCTTGGAAGTTGTTGGAACAAGCCGTTTTCAGCTTCTTCTTCTTGCCCCGCTGATACCGATCCCGCTCGCTCTCAGCCTTCCAGCTGGGATCTTCGAGTTCTTGGCGGGAGGAGCTTAATGTGAGGTTCCGATATGCTTGTCCGAGTCTGACTCAAGTCGCCGACTTGCCGGTTAGTCACCGAAGATCAAGGTGTATCAACTTTCTCCCAGCAGACTGATCTCAAGTCCATCACTCAGGAGATCATCAATGTGTGCCATAGTCTATCTTCGATGTACAGTCAGGCACAGAAGTGCTGAGGTCGGTATTGGTATTCTCGAAACGACCCGCAGACAGAATCTCATTTTGCACTTGGTCAAGAGGGATCATGCAATGCCAAATAGACTGGAAATATCATGGAAGACTAGTAGTGTCACTTGGTGGTGATGCAATCGAGTCCAGACTCACCGCCCCGAGTAAGTTCGCGGGTCTGACGATTTAGTATAGGGTAGGTCCAACCAGACCATATCCTTCACCTGACTGGATCAACATCGCATGCTCAGAGTAGAAGTATGAGGTATACCAGCAGTAATCAGTTCCCGAAGATTCTCATCGGCCCCTGGCAAGTATCCGTTTCCGCTGATACAGGTTCGCCCCTGGAAACCGAAAAGTTGGCATCAACACGAACAGCTACGTACTGTCTGCAGTACGGTGTCTGAGACTCGCACGCCAAGTGCCCGTGTACATACCGAACAGTCAACCCTTCCAGTTCGAGACCATACCTCGGAGCCGCCAAGAAACCTCAAGGTATCACCGCCGTGCGGCAGTGTTGACTGCCGTGTTCATCAAATGCCGGATCAGGTTAAGACAGTCATCCGCTCCCATGTCACTACAGCACAAGCCAGCCACATGCACAACATCGTGTATCTCTCACTGAAAACCCAAATCATGTAAGAATAACCCGCATAAGCAAATTCTAAAATTCCAGTGAAACCCATGATGGTGATTGTACAAAGCCCCTGTATCAAGGACGCGTTCAACCCCTCCATCTCTCTCGGTCGTCGGCTGTCTGTGTCCCCGGCAGACCCTCAACCAACCCATCATACCAACGCATCGCCTGTCATTTGCCTGCCGTGGTTAAAAGAGACCGCTCCAGAAAATCATCGTCTCCATCCTCCCTCCTCCCCCCCCCCCCCCCCCCCCCCCCCCCCCCCTTTCCCTACCACCCCTTCTCATCCCCTGCGGGCCCAGTCACTTATTTAGCCCCAGCAACAGCAGCCTTAACCTTCCCCTCAGCAACAGCAGCCGTCTCCTTCGCCTGCGCAACGACCCCTTGGACTCCAGCCTTCTCTTTTCCTCCCCACCGGTGCCAGTCGAGGTACCGGTACCCCTGCACGAGCTGGGAACCCTCGTTGATGAAGTGGCAGGCGAAGAGGAGGTAGTTCTTGGGCGTCACGGCGAGGGAGTAGCGCATGAAGGTCGCGCTGTAGATGATGAGGGCGCCCGTCATTGTGCCGGAGATGCTGTTGGAGGAGGAGGAGTTAGCGGGTGGCGGGCTAGGGGAGAGGAAGGGGGAGGAGGGGGAAGGTCGGCCTTACAGCTCGGGGGACTTCTGCGTGTCCATTACTGCTGCGATGGGGATGCCGAAGTTCGAGGCAGGACCCCAGAAATCTGTTTTGATACAATGTTAGCCCGGAGTGTCCGGTTGAGGGATGTAGCGGCTATCTCGGGGGCGTGGCTAGGTGTCAGCTCTGCCCTGTATATAGTCAAAGGCTCGGCCGGGGTATTGATGGGCAGTATAGCCTCATCCATTTGCAGACACAGCCGCAAGACTTCGGCAACGTATACCATCCCCTCGATACCAGCTAGAAGCCTCCAAACCAACGCAGAGCCATCACCGTCGCCAGCCCGGAATTAACGGGGGAATGTCCGGGTCGAAGGGAACGGAACGTACGTGTTGAACAGAGGTAGTCCGACACAGGGTTGGACCTGATCTTGGCGTTGATCGCTTTGACGAAGGCGGCCATCTTGACGGTTGATGTGAGGTTGTCAATGGCTTAAACCTGGGGAGGGTAGAGGACGTTCGTTGGGAGGTTGAGGCTGACGGAGTGTCCAGCTGTTCGATATCGGCGACGAGTTCGAGAAATTTGGGTGGGTCGGATGAACCAACGAACCAACCGGAGCGTTTGGTGGTCACCAGCCTCGCCTTGGCTTGCGGATGAATTGATAGACGTCACGTGCACAGTAACACCAACACTACGTACCTTACGTATGAAGACAAGCAGACGCACGACGGCAAGGGATAAAGAGAGCTTTGAGAGGCATCGTCCATGGACAGGATCACAGTATCGATTGCGCATCTATCCTGATCTATGCACAACATATAAAAATGCCCTTCCGCCCTTCAAACAAATCCGCAAACCCCTGAACGCCGCTGGTATTCCGTCCTTTTTGGTGTTCTCAACCTAAAGTGCGATGCAAAAAGGCCGAGTTTTCCCCACGTCGTTTCAAACGACTCGCTTTCTCATGTATCTTGATTGACCATCCCTCATCCACAAGCATATTTCAGCTACGCGACGCCAATCCATCCATTTCATCCTTTCCACATCTACCTCCGAGGCGGGTTGAAGCCAGGAGGAGCACCTCCAGGAGGGAACCCAGCAGGCGGGAAGCCAGGCGCACCAGGGAACCCGGCAGGAGGGAACGTGCCGGGGAAGCCAGGTGGAGGCGCACCGCGACCAGGGAAACCCGGAGGAGTACGGCCCCCAGGGAAGCCGGGGAAAGCGGGAGGAGGAGCGGCACCACCGACACCGGCGGCCGGTCCAGCGAGGGAGATAGGGGCGGCAGCACCGCGACCGGCGGGCCTTGCGACACCGGGGCCTGCTGCGAGGGTCGACGCTACGCCACCGACTGTAGACTTTCCGAGACGCGTGCTGGGGTCGGCGGGAGGGGGGGACTCGACGGAGAGAGAAACGATTTGTGCGCCGCGAACGATGGTGAGACCGAGGGTGCGCTTCTCTTCCTGTTCGATCGTTTGGGTCGTGGAGGATGACGCGCCCGGGGCGGAGGACTTGGCCTGCTTCTTCTTGATGCGTCGGAACTCCTCTGTGTCGGCGAGGACGAGGTTCATGTGCTATAAGGGGGTTAGTGAGTTGTCCCAGAGGTTTTGCACGGTCAACGGCGCAGCATACCTTGTCGAAAGCCAGCAATTGCCCGGTCATCTGGCGGCCGTCATTGAGGGTTACTCTCATCCGGTAGTTGATCTAAGCGCATTGTTAGTCCCGACCATTGCGTAGACACAGTCGGATCGAGTAGAAGGAGTACGTACGTAACCGGCCTAGAGAGATGGATATGGTCAGCCTGTGATGTCAACGTCACGACAACAAACAGCAGCGGTCAAGGGAGAGACGAGGAGTGGGACATACCATCTTTCCCTGCTTGTTCGACATGATTGCGGATGAGTTGCTACAGTGTAGCTTCTCTTTGTTTGAACAAAAAAATTGGTCTTGTTCAACAAAGCTCTTGGTAGCTTTGTCGATGTAATGCGGTCTCTGTAGCTTGTGGGGAAAGCTTCAAGAGTCCAGCGATGCGTGTTTCGACAAGGCATCAAATTTCGTCAAGACGCGGCTGAGGGAAGGCTGCCAAAAACTGGAGCTTGGGCCACCTCGATTCCCACTTCTGGCGCTAGTCCTAATCCAATGCTAGCGCACTGTCCCCCACCAAACTTTGACTCTAGGGTTTGAATTCAGCCCACACAAAATTTCCCAACGCGAGCGAAGTTCAATTCGAGACTCTCCGAACTTTCTCACGACCTGTCTGTCACCACATCGTCCAACTAACCGTCGACAGCATCCATCATCATGGTGAGAACGCCCGAGAATTGATTCTCCATGCCATGAGATTGATCTAACTCTCGATGTAGTCTGCTGAGAAGACCGCCAACCCCATGCGGGAGCTCCGCATCCAGAAGCTCGTCCTGAACATCTCAGTCGGCGAGTCTGGTGACAGGCTCACTCGTGCCGCCAAGGTGCTCGAGCAGCTGTCCGGTCAAACCCCCGTCTACAGTACGTCTTCCCGTCTCTCCTCCAGTCCCTCATCAATCCTCAATATCTAACGCCTGCTTCTCTCACAGGCAAGGCCCGTTACACCGTCCGCACCTTCGGTATCCGCCGTAACGAGAAGATCGCCGTTCACGTCACCGTCCGCGGCCCCAAGGCCGAGGAGATCCTCGAGCGCGGCCTCAAGGTCAAGGAGTACGAGCTGCGCAAGCGCAACTTCTCCGAGACCGGCAACTTCGGCTTCGGCATCAGCGAGCACATTGATCTCGGCATCAAGTACGACCCCGGTATCGGTATCTACGGCATGGACTTCTACTGCTGCATGACCCGCCCCGGCGAGCGCGTCGCCCGCCGCCGCCGCTGCAAGAGCAAGATCGGTGCCGGCCACAAGATCAACCGCGACGAGACCGTCAAGTGGTTCAAGCAGCGCTTCGATGGCATCGTCCGGTAAATCTTGTTTACCCGGATGATTGTCTCGAAGGGTGGTCTCTGAGGACGACAAGTGATGGAGACAGCTTGATGATGGCTTTTTAATGATGGACGGTCGACTATCGGAGTTTATAACGGCACAAAACTGGATTTTGAGACGGTTTGACCTCATTTGCAGGGTCTGGCAGAACTGAGTTAGGTCTCTTTCGCGGGCATGTATATTCCATCAGCATCATCCTGGCGAATCTTCATTCGTCCAGTCTAGCTCGACTTGAATCACATCAGTCGAGCTGCGGCCTCAGAGTCCGACCGGCGTCATGCCGGCTTTCCATAGTCCCTAGTTGCGTGTGTCTGTCATGGAGCTGCCGCTCCTGCTTCTGTCGATGGTCGAGGGCTCGTCAGTGGCATTGTTGCCGCCTCGCTGTTCTCTCTGACCTCCGTAGCATCTCTCGACGCCTGGCGGGAACTGATTCTTGTCTGACCCGTCTCAGCTTACCGGCGTCATTCTGATTCTCCGGCTTGAAGTGCCGTAGAGGAAGGCAATTTTGGAGCAACTCCAAGCGAGTCTCTTCAGTCTGTCTGGTCTGCGTGACTTGGGCGTCAAGTTATGTGAAGAGGATATAGTTTATATCATCCATTCGTGTCTATGTACGCCTCGTCTCCTCATGGCCTGAAAGACATCTCACCATTATCTATCGTATTATTCCCGACCAAGGCGTCGTCGGGCTGATCTATCCTGGCTGCTATGCCAACGCCCTCCTGAGTATATAGACCATCCAACGACCTTCCAATTAAGCATGTCCAGAATGGTCCATCCTCGACCACAGCCTCTGCCCCTAGAGAAAGACGGCGTGCCTGAAAGGCAATAAATGCAAGAAGGAGGGCCCGCGACCATCTAGTCTGTAGACTGGGTATTGAAAAATAAAAAACCATCTCCCCTCCAAGTCAAAGACGTTTCCAGTCCCGTCGGGAACACGCAGGTATCTATGCTGTTGTGCAGTCCCCAAGAGAAAACGCAAGATGTACCGCCTTCATCGGGCGCAGAACCAAACATGCATCCCATCTTCAACCAACAAAGTAAACCCATGCAACCTCCCGTCTCTCGTACCACCCCTGACCACACACTGCACCGCACGGCCAATCTCCTCTCAAGACACCCGCCCTGGTATCCTTCTATCACATCCTCAATCACGAATAAGGCTCATACCTCCTCCTAATCGGCAACGGCCCGACATCATCCCCCTCCCCTAGTCCCACCTCTCCTACTACCCCCGTGCCGGAAGCGGCCAGATCCCTGCACCTACTCGTCTTATGAATATCAAGCAGCATCTCAACCAGCGTCTCAGCCTCAGCATGCAGCGCCTTCAGCTGCGCGCCATCACAACCCTTCGGTGTCTTGCCATTCTCATCCGGCAGCCTGTACGCGGCGAACACGATCCCCCTGTTCTTGAGCTGCTGGCTGCGGCGTTTTTCGCTCAGGGACATGATGCTGCTCGTGTTCCTCCTGCTTGCACCCCCACCCGAGTTGGTGTTGTTGTTGTCGGTAGAGGTAGAGGTAGAAGTAGAAGAGTCGTACCCGGCGTAAAAAGCACAACTATACCCCCTGGCGAACTCGTCGGGCCGCACCCGCTCGGAGCGGTATTCTAACCACCCTTCCTGACGGAGGACCTTCTGGTGCACGTCGGGGGAGATGAGGAAGGGCGTTTGGACGGTGGAGAGGTTGTGTCCCGCCAGCAGGCGGCCGGTCATGGTCGGTTTGTTTTTGTTGTTCCGGTAGGGGGAGGGGGAGTAGGTGCGCTTGTTGCAGCCGCGGCCGCGAGGGCGTTGGGAGGGCGAGCCGAAGGATTCGCCCGGCGCGGGGATGTGGCTTGTGCTGGTGGGTGTGGGTTGAGCGACGATGTCGAGGGGCCAGAGGTTGACGATGTAGATCAGGTCGAAGCCGTAGCGGTCTGCTATGCGACGGCACTCGAAGGCGCCTGCTCGCGAGGGGCAGGAGGTGAGGACTGAAGAGAGGGAGATTAAGGGGGATGTGCGCCGCGACCCGGACCGGGGGGAGGGCATGTGGAAGACTGGTGGGTCGGGGGGCAGGTCGAAGGTGGGCGCGCGGCCCGAGCTGGCGCGGGAGCTGGAGGCGAGGCCGCGGCTGCGGGAGGCTCCTCCTCCTGATTCGGAGCGGCGGCCTCGGGAGTCGAAGCGACGGGTTGATGAGGTCGGGGGAGGGGTGACGGGTGGTGGGCCGTCGGCGATGTCGTCGTCCGAGAGGGAGAGGAAGGTCTCTACTGTTGGCTCGTCGAGGCAGATGTCCGGGGAGGGTGCCGGTGCTGGGACGGGGACGGGGATGACGGGCGGCGTGGTCTTCGACAGGGTAGAGTCGCTAACTGTCTTACGAAGTGAGACTGCGCCGGTGATGATGAGGAGGTCCGGGCCCTCGAGGCTGCGGTGCTTTTGGGATTTGGACATTTCGGCGACGTGTTGGTAGTTTGATTCGTTGTAGATGGGATTTGACGAGCGGAAAGACTGTCGCTCTGGCGAGGGCTCTGGTGAGAAGACGCCGGACAACCGTGGGGGATGCGGAAGTGGCTTGTTGAAGCGGGTTGGCGAAGGTGAAGTGCAGTCGCTCCTGTCTGAATAGGGTGGTGTAGGCGGTCGACGCGAAGCGAAGATGGGCAATGCTTCTTGAAGTTGAATGCTGTGCTCGTGAACCTGGCTCAAGCTGCTCTTGCGACGAGGCGATGCCGGGTCAGTGCCAGACGAGCTTATCGAGTCGTTCCTCGTCCATGTACGTTTCTCGTGGAATGAGAATTCCAAAAGACCGGCGATAGACGGATCCCGGCGTCTTTGCAAAAGTGAAGAGGACCGGCTTGGTACCCGCGGAAATGAAGTTAATAAAGTTGTGGTGGATGAATATGATATAGATGCTGAAATGGATTCGTCGATAGAAGGCATGCGAGCGTGTGAATTTGGCGTCTCAGGTAAACTTTGGGCTCTCCTCTGTGACCTTGCTGTCACCTTCACCTCATCCCTTGCTAACATGCGTGTGGTTGTTGGTCTCAGAAAGGACGGACTGGGAAATGTTGGTGTCTCAGGGTCTGTTTGTGGTGTGGGTGAGGGTGAAGTGAGATGTTGGTGTTGTGTTTGGTGTTGTGGTTGGTGGTGTTTGTTCAGCCTCGAAGGTATTTCGCGAGTCGAGGAGTTTCTCCCTCTTTTTGAGAACAGCCTCTCGAACCTATCAAGACTCTTCTTTTCTATCCTGTCAAAGTTGTTGGCCGCCATGTTTGCATCGAAGACGCTAGCGATCTGGTGATACGGTAAGCTACTGTCATTGTCAGGCTATGGGCAGCTCATATATATAAGACGTGCATACGGACGACTCACGGCAGCAAATGGGACTGGGGTTCTCGCAGCAGATCTCCTTTCTGGACGCAGTGTGTCTGCTATGGCGTTCCCTAATAGGGGGTCACAGGGCGCTCCTAATCAGGACTGCGAGGAATCCTTAATTTAAGCTGATGTGCTTGTAGATGCCGGATGGTCGTGTATCTCTCGACTCGAAAGCTGTGTAAGTGAGGGCGGAGGCCAACTGATAGGCGGGATCGGAGAGCACAAAGTGCTGCAAGATGCTCCCTGTCCACAGGCCGGCTGTCACACACAGCAAGTCAATGCCGTGTCCACTAACACGACAGGCCACTTTGAGCGATCTGGTGTTCAGACTGAGGCGGTCTCTACCGGAGACAGGATGTTTGATGTAAGTGGAAGAGGCGAGACTGCCGAGAGTGTCAGGCCTTTGCTGTGTTTCTAATTTCCCAAGAATGTCCGAGTGAAAGCCTCCGAGGTAAGTCAAGAAAAATGATCAACAAGCACGACAGGAGGACGCAAGGCATGATCGGACATGAACCACGTTCTGGTGTGCCAGGATGTCAGGGTCCTCCGTCATTGATATACACGGGGCCCCGGACGAGGATGGTGAACAAGAGAGCAGAGGCAGGGGTGTCGACCCGAACACCCTTGTCTTGATCTTGTTGATCCCCGAAGTCTGCGTACTGGCGGGGCTCCGGGACTAGCCACGGCTAGGAAAAGAAAGTGTGAGACCAAAAGAGACACTTAGGTGGAAGAGGGGGTATTGAGAATGTCGATCTGAGACCTATATCTCGAGGATATGGCGCTACTATTGCGCCACGAACTCGACGAGGTTGGCAATGCCGCCCGTTCTACGAATTCTTGAAGTCCAGCCTCTTCCCATGGTTGTTGTTTCTGGGACGTACGCAGCCGAAGGCGAAGGGATGGCTTGAAAAATCGTTCAGCTGAGCTTCGGGTTGTTGATATTGGATCCTGAGAAAATTCCCGATGGCGATAGATATTTCCACTTGAGAAACCCGCTTCGTTTGTTTTGTTGTGAAGGAAAGAGCTACTTGGCTCGGCCCAACGCTAACCACCTTGGACAGAAGGAGCTAGGCACCGGGAAGGGAGGCAGAGGGAGTACCACCGGCTAAGGCTAGCCTCTTTCAAGAAACTCCCATCTTGATGTTTTCGCTTTCTCTTCTGGTCCAGCAAGCAGTAGGCAGCTCGACGTAGAGTAGGTTCCGCCTCGACTGGCCAGCCGCCAGGGATATGGGCATCGACCAACAGAAAGAACAGGACACCGGAGCACTAGCAAAGAGGCTTCAGCTTTTGTAACCATCTCCTCCTCGAGATGGAGCATCTGCTCCTGGCTGGCTTGTCCGCATTTGTCGCTTGACAACCAATGTCCCCTTTCGACTCTTAGCTTGCAGGGCTTGCTGCAAACCGGGTTGATCTGTCGCTCGGCACAGGGCCAAGGGTGATACTTTTTCGAGCGAAGCCGGAGGACCGTTGTGTGCTAGCAAGACGTTAGGCTGCGGGGGAGACGGCAACTGAAAGCAGTTCAATGTGATGACGGGTGAGCTAGAGCTGCACAATGCCAATGTGATGAGGCAATGCACTTGTTGCCGCGATATTCGTGATATCCGATCGATTCCCGCAAAGGAGGTGGTTGGTGGGAGCCATAGCCCTCTGATGCAACATTCGATTTAGGGATTTACAGGGGACTTCGGTCGCTCCCGGGGTTCAGCAGCCACATCCCAGGCCATTGGCCAATCAGAGGCTGTCGTCACAATTCTTCCACTGGTGGTGCCTTCCCCTGACCTGACATGTACTGTGGTAGTTCAATGGACATTCAATGTAATAAGAGACTCATCAGTTCGACAAGATTCGAGGTGTCTGGAGAAACACTGAAGGAAGATGGCATTCAACACATGCTCTACCATCTTACCCTTCATTTAACCGCGGTTACGGTTACTAACACCACACCACAGCTAAGCAAACCTCCGGTCCGCTGCAATCTCTCCTCTCCACTGCGCCAAACGTCATTGCCAAACAAAGAAAAAAAGCAATTTGATATCTCTGGCTTCGCATCCTCTTCCCAGCTTTTCCCGTCTTCGGGATCCATTCCTCTCTCTCGAGTTCCCGAACCACTCCACTCCTATGCATTCTGTCTCAAAAAGCAACCGTTTTGTCGTCCCTACGTCCCGCGATCTCGGCTAGTAACTTCAACTTGCCTTGGAAAAGGAATCGCCAAGTCCCTTGTCAACCAAGATCGCCGGACTAGCGGGCGGGGAGGGGGGTCAAGAGCAAAGAGCCGCATCCAGCGATATCACCACTAGCTCGAACTATTGTGCTCCGACGACGCTGCGTCTGCACACAGAGCCGGGCGCGTCTTCAGCAGCAATGCTTCCTCCCGACCCCTAGTATCAGCTTTGTGTCCCTCTCACCATATGGGAGCAATATATCACTCCCATCTACCTGTCACATCCCTCCGAGATCTTGACAGCCACACCTGGCAGGCAAGCGAGCGAGCGAGATCGCATGTTTTTCCCTTCACGGGAACCTGCACAAGTCACATTTGCCTGAAGCTAGGTTCCCTCTGATCAAACTCTCCCGCACCGGGACGCTACCTTACATACAGCATGCATCCTCCGAATACGACATATCCCAAGGTGATCGGCACAGGGCTTCTTCTTTCGGTATATCGAACTTGTTGCTAGACTTATCAACTCTGAAATCCAGACGGGAGGAGAACAAACTGTTCAGATGTCTCACTTTTAACACCCAATAGGACACTGCCGCAATCATCCTTCGGCAAGCCCCGTCCTTCGCTGGTGCTGGTCGTACTAACCCTTTTGCAGTTGTAACTGCATAAGTACCGCTTGGCCAATGATATCTCCCCGCTCATATGACTATTTCATCCCTTGCTTGAGTGTTGGGACGACGGACACAGATACTGTCCACCTCGCTTGCTGTGTACGTCACCAAATGTGATGGTACCCTCGTAGATCACCTTCTCGACTGCAGCTTGACAGGGTCAGGCGGCGGACTGACTGCATGGACGATCCGGTACGTTGCGGCCCACCCCAGGCAGAGGGGATAGTTGTACCAGACGGTTTCAGGAGAAGTGGTGGCATATTCTTCACATGTCACAAAGTCAGAGACAGGTGTACGAAGCCGACCGAGCACAACGCGTGAGATCTTTTGGTTCCTTTTTGGTAGTCGTTGACGAGGGAGTGTAGCGTTGTTGATATTAAGTGCGACCTCAGGGGAGAGCTGGAGTTCGTCGGAGTTACGGGCGGCCAGAGTTCAGGCTTGTGCTTTGCTGTGATCTGTGAACAACTCGTCAGCCGTTCTATGACCCAGCATAAAGTGGACGGACGGTAAGTCCTCCAAGAATAGGCACAGAGGGGACCCTTAAGAACGGCATCCCTTCGTCTCAGCCTAGGACATGGCTTGAACCAGCCTGAGAACTTTCCCTTTTGCGGGAGATCGGCAAACCAAGCACACCGACTTCACGAACATGTAACATCGACGGCCGGGCCTCCCTGACCGCTAACTTCGCCATCGTGGCTTAAGACAAATGCAGCGTTTACCAACCACTAAGAGCACCATCCAATACATACACCACGCTTGCTCGTGTAGATCACCCAACCAACCAGCCAGCCAGCCACCTTCCATCCCTAACTAGACTTCCCACGAAATCCCCAAGGGTCCAATCGACACAGTATGGGATTTCCCGCTTTCCCATTCTCTTCATAGTCGAGGTTGTTCGGGTAGTCACTCGTCCACCTCCCCAAAGACGTTCATGAATGCCGTGTGCACCTCCTCCGTGAGATCGCTAGCCTGCAGCGAGCGGCCCCTCTTCGCGAACGCCAGGCGGGAGCACTCCTAGTTATCACGTTAGCCATCACCCCTTCAACCCCTAACTTGTGTGTCTCCGCGCAGGCAGGTCTGTTAACTCACCCTCGTAATACTCGCCCCCCCAAACACAGCAAGAGCAACGCTCTCATGCTCATCAATACCCCCCTTCGTCTCCCAAATCTTGTCCAGGTACGCCTTCCTCCACCCCAAAAACGTAGCAATACTCCCCGTCAGCGTATCCCCCTGCCCGCCGCTCCTCTTCAACCCGCCTTTCAGGTCGACCGTCAACGTAGTCGTCCCGTTGCTGATCAGATCCTTCGCCCCCTTCTGCACGACCGTCACGCCCCCCAGGGCTTTCGCCAGCGCCTCCACCTTCGCGCTCTCCCCCTGATTCTCCTTCGCCTCCTTCACCTGCTCGTCGATCCCCAGCGCGCTCGTCAACCGCCCGAACTCGACCACGTTGGGCGTCAGCACAGCCAGCTCGTAACCTTTCACCAGTCCGGGGTCGCCAGAGACTAAGGCGAGGGCGTCGGCGTCGACAACAAACGGCGTGGACTGCGCCCTCGCGGCGCGCAGGACGCGCCGGCACACCTCGTGCATGAGTTTATCCCGACCAAGGCCGGGGCCGACGACGAGGACGTGGATGCGCGGGAGGAGGTCGATGATGGGGGCGGCGATCTTGTCCGGGTCCTGCTCCGTGTCGGTGCCCAAGGGGGTGGTGCCGGATGGTCCCGCGGTGAGGGTGCTGCGCATGAGGGGGTGGACCATTATGTTTGGGGAGTAGGTCTTGATTACTGTTGCTGCTGTGGGGGTGCAGATTACGTGGGACTGCAGGAGGAGGTTAGTGTATATACTAGCCAGAAAAGATAGGGACGTGAAAGGAAGAGCTTGGAAAGTAGGCATGTTCTGAGGTGGGAGATAAACGTACCATGTCGCACCCGAGCCTAGCACTGGCCATGGCCGAGAAGTACGGCGCGCCCGTGTAGTCCTCGCTGCCGCCGATGACGGCCACCCGGCCGAGTTGTCCTATTTAACGCCTGTTTAGCACATTCACTCTGCTTCTTCACTTTACTTGCTGTAGGGGGTCGAGGTGAGATGGATGCTTACCCTTGTGGAACTTCTCGAGCATGGGCGGCACCAGCAGCTTGGCCCGCGATATCAGCTTCTTGGTTGCAGCCGACATGTTCTGCTCCGAGTTGGAGTTGGTGGTCATAACTTGTTTTCGAGCTGTCCACAAATGTCAGTTGAACCGAAGTGAAGACGACAGGAGCTCCGTGAGCGCGGGCAGAGATGTGTTGGAGGCTGTGGTATGTTGCTAAACTGGAGGGTATAGGGTAGCTTACGAGTATTCGACGATTGAAAGCTCTGTTGGCCTTCAATTGAAACTGCGGGTTGAGTGTTTGGGAAATTCGAGCAATCTGAGAGGTGATAAGTGTGTGTGAAAGTGAATGAAGCTTGAGTTGTGTGTGTATTGGATCTTTTCTGCTGTCTGTTGTGGAAGGGGCGCGATTGTCGTTCATGATGTCACTCCGACATTTTGGTTCCTGAAGCCGTGGTACGTATCCCCACAACACACAGGCAGCTCCAAAAAAAGGCTCACCACCAACTTGGAGCAATCGTCATAGCAATTTTTTTTCGTTGAGATGGATTACCAGTGTTCATGGGCAGCTATATTCCTTCTGTTCATGTGCATTGGATCCACGCGGCCTGTTAGACGGTCAGAGGAACTGCACAATTACACGATAGATACATGAAGAGGGGACGATTACGGCCTGTCACCGGCACACACGTATCTAAGAAAAAGGTCGACTCCCGCTATTTGGACAAAAGGAATCGAGTGCTTGATTGAGTTTCTGCAACTCTATTTTACAAAGGTTTGAACTGGTAGGATCTCCTCCACACTCCTCAGTCCAGCAGCACCCGACAACGCGAGCCCACGCCTCCGCCTCCTCTAGAAAACAAGGACTAAGGTATGCGTAACCTATAAACAAGTCAAGCCATCTCCCCAGACAACTCTTCCGCTCCAAAGCTCCAGGACTTTTTATCCGTAATCCGATTAACCCAGGAAGCTCTTGGTGAACGCCTGGATGACGTCCTTGAGCTTGGCCTCGAGCTCCTTGCTGACGGCACCCTCCTTGTCAATGGTCGTGAGGATCTCCTGCTCGTTGGTCCTGAGGTGCGAGAGGAAGTCAGCCTCCCACTGGAGGATCTTGGCGACGGGGACCGAGTCGAGGTATCCGTTCACACCGGCGAAAATGAGGGGAACCATCTCGTTGACGGCCATGGGGGAGTACTGCTTCTGCTTGAGAAGCTCGGTCAACTGTAGAGAACACATTATTAGTTTCCATCACATCACGTCATAATAGGGGGATTTCCGAATACTTACACGCTCACCACGGTTGAGGGTCTGCTTGGTGGAGGCATCCAAATCGGAACCGAACTGGGCGAAGGCGGCGACCTCACGGTACTGGGCCAGGAAAAGCTTGAGCGAACCAGCGACTTGCTTCATGGCCTTGAGCTGGGCAGCGGAACCGACACGAGACACGGACAGACCGACGTTGATGGCGGGGCGGATACCCTTGTAGAAGAGCTCAGCCTCGAGGAAGATCTGACCGTCGGTAATCGAAATGACGTTGGTGGGAATGTAGGCGGACACATCACCACCCTGGGTCTCGATGATGGGAAGGGCAGTCATGGAACCACCACCGTGCTTGTCGGACATCTTGGCGGCACGCTCGAGAAGACGAGAGTGCAGGTAGAAGACGTCACCGGGGTAGGCCTCACGACCAGGGGGACGACGGAGGAGAAGAGACATTTGGCGGTAGGCAACGGCCTGCTTCGACAGATCGTCGTAGATGATGAGGGAGTGCTTTCCATTGTCACGGAACCACTCACCAATAGAAGCCTAGTACAAGAAAAGAGCGCATTAGCATATAGACCGACTGGCGGATCGATTGACGGATTTCACGAGGACGAAAGTCCGATTTGGCGATTTGCCGACGGCTTCGACAGACGGATTGCACGAAGAGATACCACGACCTTCTTCTGCGCGGGCCCACTTTTGCGCAGGTGTCCGGTGCGGGTTGCGAATGATGTGTTGAGATTGGATGTCGTTGCAATTCAAATCAGGATGACAGGGTGACTTACACCGGTGAAGGGCGCCAAATATTGAAGGGGTGCTGAAGATCAGGGTTAGCAAGCGAGTTATCCATATAAGGGAAGATGAACTCTTACCGGCCTCGGAGGCAGTGGCGGCGACGACGATGGAGTACTTCATGGCGTCGTTCTCCTCAAGGGTCTTGACGAGCTGGGCGACAGTGGAACGCTTCTGGCCGACAGCGACGTAGATGCAGTAAAGCTTCTTGGTCTCATCGTTGCCGTTGTTCCACCTCTTCTGGTTGAGCATGGCGTCGAGGGCGACGGCGGTCTTGCCGGTCTGACGATCACCAATGATCAACTCACGCTGACCACGGCCGATGGGAACCATGGCGTCGACGGACTTGAGACCAGTCTGTACCGGCTGGTTGACGGAGGTGCGGGGGAGAATGCCGGGGGCCTTGAGCTGGGCACGGCGCTTCTCAGTGGTCTTGATGGGGCCCTTGCCATCGATGGGGTTGCCGAGAGCGTCGACGACACGGCCGAGCATCTCAATGCCGACGGGGACATCGACCTAAGGTGTGTGTGAGTGAATGCTGGAGGAGGCTATGTTGTGGTTCTCGACAACTTACAATCTCACCGGTACGCTTGACGGTCTCGCCCTCCTTGACGAGACGATCGGAACCGAACAGCACGACACCGACCTGGCCGGCCTCGAGGTTCATGCCTATCATCATTATTAGCGACGTAGGGACGCAGGCGTCGCGGACATGTCTACTTACACATTCCCTTAACACCGGAGGCGAACTCGACGAGCTCCTCAGCCTGGACGTTGGCCATGCCATGCACACGGGCGATACCATCACCGACGGACAGGACGCGACCGGTCTCGGCCAAGTTGTTCTCCTCTTGAACACCGCGGATGCGCTGCTCGAGGATAGAGCTCACCTCGGTAGGTGATGCCTTGTCCGCGTAGGTACGGGTCTGGATGGAGGAAAGGACGGGTGCGGCATTTCGGGCCTAGAGAGTCAAAACCGTTAGCCGAGCTCCAACAGCTGCCATCGCGCACCCCTAATAGCTCCAAAATATCCCAATGAAGCTCCATCTAGCTCCTCGAAGTCCATTGAGATTGTTTTGGGGCGATTTCGGATGGCATTGAGGCTCGAATCGGTTGCCTCGGGCGGCTTGTGTTGGGTGTCGAGATTGAAAACCTACAGCGGCGAACCGGCTCGTCGCGGCGACGGCACGGGTCGATTGTCTGAGGGCGTTCCGGAACATTTTGAAGGATGGCCTGGATGTCACCAGAGATGGAGGAAGTCAATTGCAAAAGGGCTTTGCAATCGACAGAGGGGGGATTATGACGGAGGAGATGCAGGTTTGCAGTTGTTCGACGAGGATTTTTGCAGGACGAAGCGAAGAGGAACTCGGGAAGGAGAGGGAAGTGGAGTAGAGCTGGCCGCTTGGGCCAATTACAGGCTAGAAGCGAATTCTGCTCCGAGAATCTCCACATCAACAAAATGGCTGTGGCCCGTGCTGCCACCTTGCAACACCGCCAACACTTCTCTCCGTCGCCCCGATTTGCTTTCGTTCTGTTTGAGGTTTGAAGCATCTCTTGAAGCTGAATATGTGATCTCATATCAATTGATATTCTGTTTTTGTCGAAAATGCAACGGCCAGCTACACAGTGTCTCAAACGACACTGTGGCGACACGGACCATTGGATCACAGGGCTAATTCAGCCGCCGTCGTCCGGTAAACCAGAGCCGAACTAGCCGCAAGTCACGTGACTGTATCGCAACGGTGATCCGATGTTCGCGCGGTCGAGTTCGATGCTGATGTACGCCAATGACACAGCATCATAAGCAGATTGCGTTTACCAACCCCAAAAAAGAGCCTACGTGTCTTTGATCAAACACCGAAGGGTGCTACGTCAGGAACCTCGCAGAAGCCTGGTTGGAAGCCCATACTGCACCCTCTAACGGCTGGTCTAGACTTACTTCATTGGGGACCGGAGGCTGCTTTCAGTGTTCGCAGGATGCTGGTTCATGGGAAAGGCGGCGACGAGAGGGGTGTCCCATGGGGGTCGGTCTGCTATAGGAAGCCAGCAATGATCGCAGTACTCGAGGCCAACACGGCAAAGGGATCATGACGACGATTTCAAGCCAAAACGCAAGCTCCGCATCGACTTCGGAATAGAGGGAAAACCCTTTGACGCTACTTGGTTGGTGCCTTCTTTAGAAACCGAGGGACGGCCTGGAGTTGCTGAGAGGTATCTGGGCAAGTCTTGACATGTCGTCCCGAAACTGCGAATCGGCGCAAGCATAACCAACAAGATGGCCTCTTGAGGCATGGTATTTTCTACGGGGTAAACCGATGCCGCATACGAGGACCGACGCGGACGTGGTGTTGCGCTAGAAGGGGATAATCGACAAGGCGGTTCTGAGATTGCCAGCGTCGCCGATACCAATGCACAAGAGAAGATCTGGACCATCCTCCAGGTTTTGGTCGCTAGCCGGTCTATATACGTTGACCACCATGGCGGCTGCGGAAATTTCTCGGCATGATGGGTGAAAAGCTACCTTGGCAGCGGCCTTCCTCAACTCCTAAGCTCTGCCTGGCCTTCTGACGGCGGCAGCATGGTGGCTGTACTACACCGAATGTGGGAGGCAACTTATTACGGAAGGCCCCGCGACTTGCAAGGTCCTGGTCAGGGCTCACGACCCCCTTCTTCGGCGGCACAATCGCAATCCCGACGAGCAAGTTTTGCTGAAGTGTGCCGATCGATCTGAAGCCACTCTGGATAGATGCTTGAGAGTCAATATCTACATAAGGAAATTTTCAACTTGTCCGAACTGCTGTCCGCATAAGGCCAGATCACAGATTGACTACCAGGCTGTCCAGTCTCGCTCTGACCCTGAGAACTTCTTCGTCTATTCTCATCCGGAATTCTGGGTCACTCTCGGCCTCCAGGATGACATTTTCGTCTCGCAGCATGTCCAAGTTGTTTCTGATAACCTGGAAATGTGCTCTCGTGGCTTCCATCCGCCGCTCCCTGAAGTCCTCGGCGATCGCGTTCATGCGTGCCCTGAGCTGCGTTTCCATGTCGAGGAAGATCTGTTCGCCGTTAAGACGTCTGTTGATGATTGTCTTGCGCCGATTGTGGCTACCCGTGCCCGACTCGCGGTTGCATGCCCTATAGGACTCTCTCATTGCCTGACCAATAAAGGAGGTCCGAATGCCCGACAATACATCTGGTCTCAAATGGCTGGATCGACGCGTTAGCATACTTTGCCAACTCGAAACCCGTGGATGGACAACTCACGCAAGATCGCTCCGTACTCCAGTGTACAATTCCTCCAGGCGGGCCTCCAGAAGGCTCTGCTGAGTGCGAATGGAGTCCGTTAGGATATCAGCTTGGTCACCATCGAGCGCTTCTTCCGAGCCTGGGATTGTTTAGCATTTGCGGTCACCGAGAATTGCGGCTGCGGCCTCACCAAGGACATCCACGACTTGGTCGCAAAGCGTTTGCAGGGCTGCAATTGCGCTCCTCCCCTGTACTTCGATCTTCCTGCACAAGTTCCGCCATTCCGGTGAGAGTGCCAATACCATTGAGCCGATGGCCTCCTCATTCCAGTTCCGTGTCCCGGCTACGGCCGTGGTGTGGTCTCCAAAGTTTCGGCAGAACGCTGCGTATGTAGCTGCAGATCATGTCAGTTTGGAAAGCTGTCTACGCACTTTTTTGGCTCCCTACCATGATGGAACTGAAGAGGTACCAGTGTCAGTTTGGCCGAAGGGAATCGGAGATCGGGTGTAAACTCACCGTCGATGACCAGTCGCTAGCCGCACTTTCCGCTCCCGCAACCCAAGCCTCCTTGCTCCCATGATGCTCAAGGAATGCTCGAAAAAGGCTCTGAATCGGCCTCCTGTTGAGCTCCGAATCTTGACGCATAAGTCCCTGTTGCAAACTTTAGCAAAGGCGACCATCAGGCTTCAATAAGCAGTACCCCACGAAGTATTCGCTCAACATCATCAAGCGTTGCCCGAATCGCTGCTTTTCTCTCCGCGCTGAGGCTTCCAGATCCGGACTGGACCCACAGCTGAAGCGATTCCAGAAGAGCCGGTATTCTCTGCTCCATGTACAACCTCGCCGCGCGGAGCTGGCTTTCGGCGACGATAGAGATGCAGTGCTTGCGTACGTCTATCATGCCACTCAACTCCAGGTGTCTCCACGAGACGTCTCTGGGAAGATCTCGGTGCCTCCAGTAGTCGAGGTTGCTGACGCAGAACACGGCCAGGTTGTCTCCAGGGATCCGCTCCGCGTATATATCTCGCAGCTGTTGACAGACACTGTCGTTCCGGGTCCGGATCAAAAAGCTTCTGAGACTGGTAGTCGTTAGTACCATCTCCTCTGGGCTAGTGGTGCAGACTTACGCAAATTCCCGGTCTTCCACAACCCTCTTCGCATTGGTAGCGCGGCGGCGCTCCCGGATGTAGGTGTCCCTCTCCTCGTCCAGGAAGTCGTCCTCGTCTAGCTCGTCATAGTACCTCAAGCCTTCTTCAATTGTCCGAAGATACTGCTGTGCAGCAGTTAGACGAGTGCGCAAAACCTCGAGCATGTCTGAGACATCCGGTCGCCGGTTACTCCTGGCCTCTTCTACTCTGATATCCTTTTCGAACAGTCAGCCGATTTGCCTGCTGGAAGGCACCTCTGAGAGTCTCGACTTACATCTGATCTCGTACATATAATTCCCACGTTGGACAACGACGCCCGGTCGGCCAAGTCGATGACCGCCTGCACACCTGCGTCCGTGATGGCACGGATGATGTTGCACACGGCAAAGATCTCGTCGCAATTGAGGATATATCGCTCCGTGATGTTGCGGCGAGCCGCGTTGGTATCACGGAGACCTGCAAGAGACGTCAGCTTCATAGCGGCCTCTGACAGAGGAGGTGTCGAACACCTACCCGGAAGATCAACAAGGATCAAGCCTTTGCTGAGAATCACAGCATTGCAGTACACCCTATGGTTGTCAGCACCACCGCAGATTCCTCCGAGGACTACCAATGTAGCTCACCTGATCTTTCGAATGAAGGGCCACAAGGCAGTCTCGTTCACATCCTCCGACTCGGATGTCAGCTCCGTCAGGCGCTGGGAGCACAGCTCAACATCTGCGATACTTTCATGCACCGTGGCCGAGCGAGGGGAGTCATCAAGCCAATACATGAGCTTCTGCAATACCGCGTCTTCCTCTTCGTCACTGAGGAGCTCACTCTCCAAATCCTCCAGGCGAGCGGGGAACATTGATCTAAACGTGTACTCAGCAATCCTCGCTCTATCTTCAAACTCACTGATCTCGTGGTCCTCCAAGTCAGCAAGATGGAAGTGCCGGTACGACTCCAGGAGCTCGGAGATCTGGTTCTCGAGCTCCTCTCTCGTGAAGTACTCGACTTCGATTTTAAACCCCGGCTCGGGACGGTAGCAGTACTCGGTAACCACACACGTACATGCTCGACCACTGGCGCTCGCTCGAGCCAACCCCTTGATATCAAGCAAGGAGTTGATGAGGCTGCTCTTGCCGACGCCGGAATCACCAACAAACCCGACTGTGCGGGTGTCAGGGCAGGAGAACGCGCCGAGCTCGCTGGCCTCATCGTACAGCCTCCGCATCGTAGTGTCAGGCTCGCTGTGCAGCTGATTCGACGCCAGCACGTTCGAGAGACCGACAATCAGCTGCTTGGTTTCACAAAACGCGTTCTGGAACTCCGGCTGGTGGAAGCGGTTCTCCGGAGGTTCTTCGTCGGAGACCTCGTGTCGGGGCTGCCGGAGGCTGGAGCTCGAGCGACGTCTCCTGTTGCTGATGCCTCGCGGGGTTGATGGCGTCGGGCTGAGATGCCGTCGCTCCTCGCTTGCGCGCTCGGTGGCTGCGGGACTCCGTGAGATGTCTTCGTTCAAGGCTGCCTGGACGGCGGCTAGGCTGAAGGCTTCCGGAGTCGCGTCTCTGTTATCGGTCTGTGGCGAGGTTGGACTTCGCGCTTCGGTGGCCGTTGGTGTAGCTGCTCCTGGAGACGACAGCCCGCTAGCCCTCACATAGTCACTTTCCTCTGTGGGGGTACTAGGGGTGACTAGGCTACCATCTAGCGATGCCACGCTCTGCGTGTGAGTGGAGGTTGGTGTTGCAACCCCTGGAGTTGAGGGCTCGTTGGACGGCACGGCCACTTCTCCCATCGTGGCAGTTCTTGGGGTGGATGGGCCCGGAGAGGAAGCCGACGTGTCTGCGTTGGAGGTCTCGGAGTCCAGACGAAGACCACCCATGGCGCCATCCACCCCAGTGGAATCCCCGGATGCATGGCTCCTGTGATCATGGTTGCGACTGCGACTGCGGGGAGTGAGGACAGGTCCACCCTGCTCACCACTTGACGACGACGACGCAGTCGGAATCGGAGGGCTCACGGAGATCGAGGGCGTCGTGGAGCTCCGCGAACGCCACGTGAACACCCCTTCGAAGCTCTCTTGAGATGCCTGCAGTCCCGCAAGCGGAACCCCTTCGACAGAGGGGAGCGGCACATCAGGGTTGGGAGCGGCCGAGGCGCTAGACGAGCTTGCGGACCGCCATGTGAATGATCCGTCAAAGCTGTCGTTGGACGCTACGGATGGCCGCTGGGGGGCACTTGCGGGCGCGGGAACAGGGCTTCCGGAGGACGGCAGGGGAGCTCCTCCGTCGGTGCCGTCGTTGGTTGAGGGTGTAAATGCTACCACCGAAGAGGTGGTGGAGGATGCTGGAGTACCTCGAGACGGGGACGTGGCCTTTGTGAGAGTCAGCAACAAATCTCTACTGCTTGGAGATACTTCCGGGGTTCAGAGGCTTACCGAACTGCGGATCCTGGCCATCCTTGACGGAATTCGACAGTCAAGACCCAGTTATGTGGTGAAACGGCATGGCAGACCAGAACAAAACAGTACTGGGCAGGGCAATAGAAAAGGGCCAGGCACGCTGTGCAACTCTCAACGGATTTCAGAAAGACAGCACTGGTCAGGGCAATAGAAAAGCAAGGCAATGTAAGCTTTGCAACTCTCAACGGATCTTCAAGAATGAAAAAACCACACCTCAATTTCAGGCAGTCTACAGCGATATATACCACAATCAACCCAATCGCCAACAACAACACCAACACCAACACCAACACCAACACCAACACCAACACCCTCCATCCGCCCACCATCAGCAAGCCCCAGAGGCAGTGCAGCGTGGGGTTTAAGGCAGACTGGCGGCCTTGTCCAGGCCAGCCAAGAGGTCGTCTACAACCCCATGGCGCGCAAGTGATATACGCGCGGCAGGGGGACAATGCTCCTGCAGCCGGAGCTGGAGTACCAGGAACGGTTCTGCATCCCTCAATCTGGGAAGCCTGAGCCGTCTGTGCAGTACGGCCGCTTGCCTGATGTTGGAGACTGCTGTGTGTCACATAGGACAACTCGTGGCCTGCCATGCTGCGTGTGTCCGCGCAATCTCAACCATCACTTCAAGCGGCCGAATATGCGGGACGAAGCGGCGGCTGTGCCCTCTATACTAATCGGTATGTGCGGAAATGCGAACGTGCTTTTTAGGGAGGCGGCGAGGACTCAGGAGGTCGCCAGAGTTGGCTGGCGCGTTGCCGAAACGTGGATCGCGCCGCTCATTGGTGTGTTGGTTCCAACGCGATGGTATGCATGATGCAACGCCACATCGCGGGGCGCTTCCGGGAGCCGGGTGTCCAGAGACTCGCCAGAGGATTATCGTCGAAGAGCCGGATATCGGATGAGTCGGTGACGCCCTCAAATGCCTTGCGCATTGAGCAGTCAATCTGATGAGCAAGCCTTCAAAGTCGTGGGGCCTCTCACACATCAGAGAGCCATTGGCCGATCTGTAAGTGGCCATCGCCCAGACTCGCCAAGTCCGCCAAGGGTGTCAACCGTCTTTCTCTCCGGCGGCAATCTCGGAGTGATCCAGAACTTTATTTAGTCTACAAACAACGACGGGAAACACCTCTATGGTATCGGCTTACACTCCGCAGCGAGCGCAGAGACTCGTTCCTCGTTCAGGCCCGTAATCCTGCCCTCGGCCTGGGACCCGACAATCATCCACGGCGCCTGGAAGCACTTCCCTTCCTTCTCGTCCCAGCTCCAGGCCAGACACTTCCCCTTCGGCCAATTCGGCTCCCGCAACGTCTTGCACGCCGCGTGGCATTCGTCCGCGGACTTGAGATCGGTAGACGTCGTGACCCGCTCGTCCAGCCTGCCGACGTGATCCCAATCGCGCCGCTGTGGGCTTCTTGCGAACAGGACCAGGTCCGGCGCTCCCGTGATGTGCCATATGTCGATCCAGCGGATCACCTTGCGGAGGTTCCTGAACGTGTTGCCCGTCTGCCGCATGTCCTCCGGGTTCGAGTGGCCGTGGAAGGAGACGACGGGGGCGCAGAAGCGGTCGGCACGGATCCAGCTGATGCCGGGGCGCTCGCCATTGAAGAGGTTCGAGTAGGCCTCGTCGAGGTAGATGCCGGCACGGATGAAGGCCATGGCTAGCAGCCTGTCGCCCCATGTTTCGTCGAGAGATTCGTGGTTCGTCTGCGTCACGACGTGCTTGAAAGTAGGGCTGTAAAGCCTGTGCAAGGCCGCATTGGATATGACGATCGAGGACCCTAACAAACAGAGGTCAGCCGCGCAGCCGGATGATGCTCTACCGGATTCAACGTACCCCCGTGGCCGAATCTGAGGGGCCATCCCCCTACTGGGTTCCCGATGTAATACCGCTTGGCGGGGTTGAGACGCTCCAGGAGGAGCGTCATCGAGTCTTGCACGATGTAGGTGTCGTCATCCACGAGCAGGTACCATTTCTTGCTGAGCATCTGCTTGTACGCCAGCTCGAGGCCAGATATGAACTGACGAGTCCGTTAGCAACCCAGAGGAACCCGCCATTTCTCAGCGCCGTAGCGACGTACCTTCATGGCATCCAAACTCCACCCAATATCCTTCGCCATCTGCATCGCCGACTCATCCCCCCGCGCAATAGCCTCGCTCATATTTTTGTACTGCTGTGCCCTCGGATGCTCCAGATCCGCGCCGGAAAACACGCCCTGCTCGAACAGCGCCTCGACGGCATCATGCACCGGCAGCTCCCGCCCGTCCTTGGAGTAGTGCTCCCCGGCCTTCGTCGCATAGTCCGCAATGAGGACCACGTCGCCCACCTCCCGCACAGCCTCGAGCCAAGCCGGTATCCGGTGTTGCGTCCCGAACCCCGATTTCACGATGATCCCCACGTCGTCCTTCCAGTTGATCGGGTACGCCGCCGGTCTCGATAGCCACTTCAGATCCTGTTGCTTGGGCGTCCAAAACGCCTCGCGGTTGCGCATGTTGAGCCAGAGCCGGAACGTGGCGTCATAGGGGAGCATCGCCAGGAAGAGTCCCGCGCCGAGAACCGCGAGGACGAAGAGGATGAGGAGGACGCGTGCTGCTGCGGTGCGCCGCCGGCGCAGGGCAGGCGGCAAGCAGTAGCGCAGGGGGCCCATTGTCGTGGGAGACGGGAGGTGTTGCTCCTAATAGCTCCTCCATAGACGATGCGCCACGTGCGATCCCGCGTCGTTTGACGTTTTGTGTGTAACCAGCTAAGTCTGGGGTTGGGAAGGTATAAGTTGTTGATTGTAATGTCCGCTAATCTGTAAAGATGTTAGAATTGCTAAGCTCTGTTTGTTGGCTCTATTGTGAAGCGTGTCTTACCAAACTTTTATGGTTAGTTTTTAGGCAACGAGATAGAATTATACGTCCATTAAGGGCATGTCCAAACGAACCATTTTTGCGCTGCGGCCCAGCATTTGGAACTGGGCAACAACATCGCGTTGGTGGCACAGCGTGGGACTCGGCCGTGATTTGTTTTTGGGCATGTTGGTTTGATCCCGCCTGCCGTGACTTCATGGTAACCAACAAAACTTTCAAACTTTCAAGCAAGGCACGCTGACCATTGGCAGTCACGGTACGGTCGCTGCTTATCACGGTTTAACGAATACAGGGGTCCATTGGTGCTTTACTGGACTTGCATTGCAACCAAGGGGGCCGCAGTGCTGGTAACCAACGGCGCTGCGGATATAAGCCGCGCAAAACGATCACAGGTAATACGAGGTTTTTAGTAAAAGGAAATGGGTTTGAACATCCCCCAGTGATAAACTCGACTTGGACAAGCGTCAGATTTGGGGTTCATTAAAATAAGTCCCTTAACAGCCCCCAAGTCTAAGCCACCTTTCATCCTTTCCAGGTAGTATAGCAGGAAAAGGGGACTCGTTCAATACCACTTCCCCTTGTGCATCGTGAAGTTCTTGGCGAAGTGTATACTTGCGGCCGATTCAGTCTCCTCTCGGCCGAACAAACAAGCGAATGGAGTTACACCTTAATATAGAAGGTCCTTCCTGGATGCTGCTTTCTTCCATTCTCCTCCCCTGAGAACACTCATGGTTGAGAGCCTCCGACATCCAAGCCACAGCGAAAGCAGACACATTCGGTTCGTAGGTTGAAGGTCCTTAACAAGGTGCTGATACGAAGTACTGGAAACGAGCAGACAGTAAAACAGACGTTGCCATGACAGATCTGCCGTAGTCTTGCATATCATGCCCGAAATGCAATGCCTCGTCGTCTTCTAAGGAAGGGGATAGCCTGGCGCTCATGGTATTTGGATCTGATGTTCGAACATCGTTATGTCAATGGTCGTGATAACAGTGGGTAAACATCCAAGTCAGACGGTATACTATGATAGGCCGTGCTATACGACGCCCCTGAAAAGGAGTAGGTATCTCCGAAGTGGCATTTGCGCAACGGGACTGATGGGCGGGACGGCAGATCGACGCACGGCGGCTCGGAGATATACGAACGCACATTGTCTCGGCGTCCGAAGACAGCGATGCGGACAGATGGACACATGGTGGTCCGGGGTCCGAACATTCCGTTCCGTCTCCTATGTCGCCGTGCAAGGCCCAGAGATAGTGATAATAAGGAGTATCAAGGAGGCGAGTAGCCGTCTATGGCAGAGCGATATCATGACGAGTGTCGACGACGCAGGAAGCGATCTGTAGCAGAGCTGTAACCACTGTCATCACTCCTGCGAAACTGAGGGCATCGACAGCATTTTTTCCTGGATAGGAACAGAAAGTATGGCGACGAGAGATACGTTAGCATGGAATGGAAGAAATCTGCAGTTAGGCCAGGAACAAAAAACCTGCGCATGGTCTCTCGAAGAGCGAAAGCCCAGTGCCGTGACTCCAGACATTATGACCCAGGGGCAGCCACTCGAGGTCGTAGACTCTAGTATTTCTATATTACGAGGAATCAGGAAGAGACTCCGAGGGACTAGGTCAGCTACTGTTCATGTCAGCTTAAACATAATTATACCACTGCCAGGAAATGCTTCAGCCCTGCAACCCCTACAGAGCGTCAATGTTCTTCGGCAACTCGAGGCTTGGGCTGCAGCAGTCACGGCTCGGCAGTACCGCTAACCGGAAGGCCTGGAAGATATTCCGTCTTACTGTCAGACGGCAGGACTGGTATGGCAGCACAAACAATCCACCCCAGTCAATATCCGGGGAGGTATCCCTCTGCCGAACGCAAGGCACCCGGCTTGGCAGCCGCCTCGTTAGCGTTCCGCTACCCCAAACACGAAATACGAAACCCCACGCAAGACCCGTTGTCGGCCGTTGCCAAGCCCGGAAATCACCAATGGGAGCTCCGGGTTTCGTCCCGGTGGATGGGCTGTACATGGGAGCTTCCAATGACCACTTGCAGTCGGCATGGCACGCCAAGTCGAGCATAGCCTTTCCAGCTTGGTGAACTCGTGATCTGGGAGATGCTAGTCTAGGCATAGACGTGCCGGACTGGTCTTGGGGGAAGGAGTATAAGAGGACGGGCCAAGTCGTTGGGGTTTTCTTGAAGCTGTGTTCTTCTTTTCTTTCGCAAAAAGTACAACGACAGAAGCATAGGTACTGACCGAACAACTGGCCATCACACCACCCAACTCGAATCACCACCACATCATCCACCACCAACAATGTCCTCCCGCAAATCAAAAGACAAGCACCATCCCCCAGGCACAGGCGCAGAAGCAGCCTCCGTCCCGGCCTCCATCCAAGACCTGCACTGCTTCACCGAGACAAACGGCGTGATAACCTCGACCATGAACGAGATTCCCGGGTATCGCGTGGTGAAAGTCCTCGGCGCCGTGTACGGTCTCACCGTCCGCAGTCGCAACTGGGCAGCCGGCTTCGGCATGGTGATGAAGAGTATCGCGGGCGGGGAGCTGAAATGGTTTACTGATATGGTGAGTTTGCCTTCTTGCTGTCTTGTAGCGGGAGAGAGGATATGTGGCTGACGAGAGGGAAAATAGCTGTACGACGCGCGCAACGACGCCATAAGCAGGCTCGTCGCCGAGACGCAGAGCAGGGGCGGGAACGCCGTCATTGCGCTGCGGTTCGATGCTGCTGACCTTGGCGGGTTTGCGCAGGTGTGCGGGTATGGCACTGCGTGCGTGGTTGAGAAGATTGATCCGGCTGTGGAGGTTCCTACGCAGCTTGCAAAGTGACGGAAGAGGTTCAGTGGGAGAGTTGAAGATACCAATGATACGACGTATTGAGTCATATAGCACAAGAAAGGAAGATCTTCTATAGAAGTGAGCACGAAGCCCACGAAACCAGAACGCCTTGAACGATATCTGCCGCCCCAAAACGCCGGTTATCCAGTGATATCACAATCCACGTTTACAACACTCGACTTGGAACCTCAAGAGTCCGGCGTTCCTTCGTGATGGAATCGGACTTCCACTCCTTCGGCTTGGCGTCCGCGATCTTCAGCCACTCGCCATTGAAGGCGTTGACGACCCAGTTGCTCAGCTCTGCGGCAGCAGTTAGTAAGTTTACACCGACCAGGTACTTGGTTGACTTACTATCATAAACAATCCGGTTAGCATTATGGAAATAAATCCCATGGTCGCTATCAGGAAAGACATGAACATCATAGTTCTCAACCCCCGCCAAATTAAGCTTATCCAGCAGCGTGAGCGAGTTCTGCATATGCACATTGTCGTCCGCCACACCGTGCATGACCAAAAACCTGACATTCTGCGACATCGCCGTGACGTTACTGATAGCGCTGTTCGCGTACCCCTCGGGGTTCGTCTGCGGCGTGAGCATGTACCTCTCGGTATAAATGCTGTCGTAGAAGCGCCAGTCCGTGACGGGCGCCACCGCCATGCCGTAGCTGAACGTCTCGCCGGCGTCCTGCTCGAGCGTCTTGAGCGTCATGAACCCGCCGTACGACCACCCCCAGATGGCGAGCCGCGAGCCGTCGACGTATTTTTTCGCCTTCCACTGCTTGGCCGCGGCGATCTGGTCGTGCGACTCCCAGTGTCCGAGGTCGCCGCGGATGAGCACGCGGTTCTTGCGCCCGATGAAGCCCGTGCCGCGCCCGTCGACCGTGACGCAGATGTAGCCGAGGTTGGCGGCGATGTAGGACTGGAAGTCGATGTTGAACTTTTTAGTCACCTGCTGCGAGACCGGGCCGCTGTACTGGTGGAAGAGGACGGGGTACTTCTTCTTCTCGTCGAAGTGCGGCGGGCGGCGCTCGACGTAGTTGAGGTCCACGCCGTCGACGTTGATGGTGCCGTAGATCTCGATTGGAAGCTCGTACTTCTTGGCGGCGTCGGCGAGGTCTGCGTTCTGCTCGACGATGTGCTCGTAATGGCTGGGGTTGCTGGGAGTACTGACTACCTTCTGCCAGGGGATCTTCGGCCCTTGGTAAGACAGGAGCATGTAGCCAGCGCCGGCGGAGAAGGAGGCAGCGTAGTAGCCTTCGATGGTCGTGTCCGTCAAGGGGGACATATCCTTTCCATCCAGGCGAACGCTGTAGACATGGCGCTGGATGGACGACTCCTTCGTTCCGATAAAGTAAACCAGGTTGCGGTCCAAATCGACAGCCGAAGGTGCGCCCTCAACCTCCCAGTTTCCGGAAGTCAGCATGATTGGGTCGGGATTGTCGAGCGGGGTGAAGTAGGCAATGTGGTCGCCATCGTCATGGATGACAGTGTCGATGTAGCCATCTGCAGGGCGGTTCTTCTTGGGATCTGCTGGGATGTACTTGGTCTTCTGAGAGATCTCGAACCAGCCTCCGTCGAGTGCCTTGACGTTCATCGTCCTGACGGTCTTGCCAGTGCGCGTGGCGACGTCAACGAGCACCATCCGCATTACGTCACTGACACGGTTGGTCTCCTTGATCAGAACCTCCTTCTTGCCGGCCCACACGACAGTGGTAATCAGCCTGTCATCATCCGCAAACCCGCCGGAGATCTCGACCTCGAACACCTCGTCCTTGATGACGTCGTAGAAAAAGAGGTCGACAACCGGGTTGTGGGCTCCAGCCTTAGGGTACTTGATCTGACGGACCTCGGGATATGACTCCTCGCCAGGCTTCGGCTGCTCGCCGCTCGGCCTTGAGACGAAGTACTGGACCGGGTACTCGGGTACGCCCGTCTCATTTGTCCTCAGGAAGGCAAAGTAGTTGCCATCAGCCGACCACCAGGTGGCGGTCCCCGAACCAAGAACCTCTTCCTCGTAGACCCAATCAGGCACACCATTGAACAACTCCGCACCGCCGTCCGTGGTGACTCTCTTAACGGTATCGTAACCGATCCTCCGCACGTATATATCGTTGTCCCTGGTATACACAACCTGGTCGCCAGTCGGACTCCACTGCGCAAGCTGCACCCTCGCATCAGGGTCGCTGGGCACAAGAGGATCAGCAGTCTGCGTCTGGACGTCGAAGATCCAGTAGTTGCCCGTCGAAGAATGCCGCCAATTCGTCTTACGATCCGTCACCAGCAAGACGTGAAGCAAATCCCTGCTTGGTATCGCGTCGTTAGGAGTGTATTCCTTGCCCTTGTATTCGAAAGAGCCCTTCTTGATGAGGGTCTTGCTCCGCTGGACGGCCACGCCATCTCGGCTCTTGTCTTGAGACCTCACGTCCTCGACCACCAGGTAGTCTTTGTTCGCCGCCCCGCGCTCGAGCAACAGGCCGTCCTCCCCGTCCGCACCGGGGATCCAGCTGATGCTGTGACGCTCGGGATACCAAAACCCATTCTGTACCTGGTCCAGAGTAATGTGCTTGCCCGTGCCGCGGATTGACGTCGCCTCTGGGTCGTGGTCCAGCTGCGCCGGATGCTTGTATGCCTTGCTGGAGATGTACACGAACAGGCCAGCAAGCCATGCGACGACAATAAGAGACGAGACGATGATGATGGTCCTCTTCAGCGACTTGTCCATGCGTTGTGGACCAATGAGCCGTGTACGGGTAGTCCCATCATCGTTTCCGCCCAGAAAGGGGCCAGTCTCGAGATCTGTGGCGTTCTGTTCGTCTTTGAGGGGGTCTTCGTCATCGAGGTCGGCGTAACGGGTGCCGGTCAGGGGGTCGTGGCGCGTGCGCTTCTCGTTGGAGTAGTTGTCCTTCTCGACGCGCTCGTGAATGCGCTCGAAGACGAGGCTGGTGGTGCTGACCGACGATAGGGAATCGTAGGATCGCCTTTGGCCTGAGGACTTCTCGGCTTCCACTAGAAGCGAAAGATCGCCTTCGTCGGTGCGCTTGGTAGCCATGGTAGCGGGCGGTATGCCTCGTGTACCGGTGAAGTGGGTGCTGCGCCTTGTGATAGGGCAGACGGTTAAGAGCAGTGATAGCCGACGGTGGGTTGCAACAGCATGATGTCTCAATGCTATTGCTGGAGCCCTTCTAGAAGTCGACGATGCTCCGGGCACTCGTCTACAAAGCAGTGGCAACGTTATGGTTATTCAGGCCCTATTCCGGATCATTCAGGGCCTTCAATTGGCAGTGGTTGCTCCCTTGAATGCCGTGTGTCATCACGACGGCCCGATACGGAATGCCAAGGCCAGCCATAGCTTGTGCTGCCAGATGTCAGATCTCGCACGGACCATCCTGCCTTCAACATCAGATCTCGACCGCAACTGAACCACAGCCAAGACATTCAGATCGTCGAGCGGCACTGGCATGCATGCAGCTATGCACATGTATATGTGATGAAGCATACGCTACCAAGCTAGGTGCGAAACTCATTGGAGCCATTGACAAGGCTTTCTCTGCGCTGATTTCCTCCAACGGAACAGACATGGTGTCTTCTCCAGGTTACCCCACACGGGTCAATATCGAGAGCATCCGATAAAGTGCAGCGGAAGATGGCATCCATGATTCCATCCGGTCAAGCGTGGGCGGGAGCAGATCTCTCAGGAACCGGTGCCATCTCGCCTCGATACTAGCCCATGAGCTGAAGGCAATTCGAACATTATCTGTCGGTTCTGTCACCCGTCCAGCCGAGTAATTACACTAACGGGACCTCACTTACACCATCCTGCCCAAGTGGACAGAATGGCTACATGGAGGGCAAACGAGCAGTTCAAAACAGAGGACATCCCACAGCTTCAAGTGAAGCTATCTCCTCTCAAGCATCCCTCACGGTCCTCTTGAACAACCGCAACCATGCTCCAACACCCCCTCCTCCTCGCGCTTCTCAGCGCCTCCCCCATCCTCGCCCTCCCATCCAAATGCGCCGCCCAAGCAGAGATAAAATGCCCCATCGTCCTCGACGGCCGCGTCAAGACCTCCCTGACTCCCACCGACTTCGACTCCTACGCCACCTCCCCCTTCAACCCAGACTACGTCAAAGGCAACGACCTAAAGTGGTCGCAAATCCTCCAATTCCCTTCCTCCCTCCCGCAGTCCCGCTTCGACATTCCCAACGGGACCTACAAGCCGCTAGAGGTAACAATCTCCGACGCCTCCGTCTTCCAATCGCAGAAGGGCTTCCGGCGCGCGGGGCTCCAGATCCAGGGCGACACCAACACCGGCAGCCCCGGCAACACGGGCGTGCGGACCATTCACTTTTCGGTGAAGCAGGACAAGGCGAGGCCGCTGAACCTGACGCACGAGTACTTGAATGTGTGGCACGAGGCGAGCGACTACTCGGCCGACCAGTTCATGTTTGAAACCGGGACTATTATCGGGCAGACGGGCCTGGCGAAGGATACCTTCAAGGTGCTGAACCGGCGGAATCAGCTGGTGTGGTCGACGCCGATTGACTACGAGGCGTGGCAGAATTTTGCTATCACGTTGGACTTTAGTAAGAAGTGAGTACTATTCAGGGACAGATGATCTTGGCGGTGTGGCAGGGGGCTAACGTTGATATGATGACAGTACTCTACGAGTTTACTACTCCAAGGGCGACGAGCCGCTCAAGTCCGTCACGAGCGCCGTGTCGAATGATAACAGTGGTGGAGGGCAGTATCAGATCGGTATCCTCAAGAAGCCTACCGGTACCTCTGACGTGGTCAACTCCGGCTACCAGGAATCAGGACTTAATGAGGGCCAGATTTACGGGGGGCTGTTCATCGAGGACTCCTCGAACGGTTGTATCTCTCTGTGAAGACCAGGAAGTAAAAAATGTAGCAGAACAACGTATAGGAAAAGAGCACGAGGGATCAGCTCGGCCACTCGTATATACGGGCTTGCGTACCATGGGCCAGCATGACAACATATATAACCATGATTATATGCTTCATTGGACTATTCAGCTATGTCTCAATCTCTTACCCTTGAGTTGCCCTTCCAAAACTGGAGGTATAACGTGGGCAAGACACTCACAGCGACAATCATGGCAGTCATGATACCGGCACTGGCAGGGAGGCCAGCACTCCGAATCATCTCGGGGAACCTGCATCATCAAGTTAGCAACGGTACCACAAAACGAGGCTTTCACACGAAGGAAGCATACCAAAACGGCCCAATGAACCCCCACATCTGCCTTACAAATGTGACAAACACGCCAATACTAGCAGCCTCCTCCCGATAGCAATCAACAGCATACGTGATCAACACCGTCGTCACGATCTGATTGCCCGCAGAAGCTATCCCAGCCCCAATATCAGGCGTCACATTCCACGTCGATTCCGCCCGGTCAATTTGCACGACAAACACCACCACACCAACAATAGTAAGGATATACCCCCCATAACTCAGCCAAAGCCGATACTCCGGCGCAACAGTCCGCCCCCTGGGACCGATCTTGCTCTGGCGAGCCCGCATCCACCGGTCGGACATCAAGCCACCAAGCTGCTCGCCAACGACGGCACCGACGATGATACTTACGTACTGCAGCCCCATCTGCTGCGGGTTGAGGTGGAACTTCTCGACGTAGAGCTGCGGGATCTCGAGGGTGGTGAAGACGGCGCCGAGACAGAAGACCATGGCGTAGGCCAGCGTCGGCAGGAGCACCCGCGGGCGGGTGAAGAGGGTAAAAGGGTGGAGGAAATCGGCGAGGCCCATGGGCGTCGGGTCGATGCGCTTGAAGCGGAGGTATTCTTGGGTGAAGGTCGAGCCCGAGTGGACCTGCCCCCGGATGTACCTCGACTCCGGGCCGAGGAAGACGTAGAGGAGGAGCTGGACGCCGTTGGTCTGTTGCACGGTTAGTGAACGTCACAGGAATGCACGGAGTCGACATGTCGGGCTTACGATGGCGAGGATCCAGTACGTCCATCGATACCCGACCCTCATGGTAACGAAACCAAAGATAAATGGGGCGACGGGAACACCCAGCGTCAACATGAGCGTCCAGATACCAATGTACGTCGCCCTCTCGCGCTTGAAGAACGTCTCGGACACGACGGCACTACCGATAGCCGCCGCCGGGCTGATGAAGAACGCCGTAATGGCGCGGCACAGGCCCATGGTAGCGTACGACGGGCTCACGGCGCAGCCGATGTTGCCCACAGCGCTGAAGACGAGCGAGAGGATGAGGACGGGGCGGCGGCCGAAGCGCTCGGAGAGCGGGCGCCAGAAGATCGGGGCCACGCCCAGGACGGCGATGACGATGGAGACGAGGTAGCTGACGCGCTGCAGGTTCGTGCCGAGGTCCTCGGCGATGCTCTCGAAGGAGGACTGGATGGCCGCGGCGGTGAAGAAGCTCATCATCGCGTGGAAGGCGACGAGGAGGAGGTTGACGACTTTTTTGCTCTTGGGCCAGTTGTACGGGTCCGCGTCGTTCATGTCCGGCATCGGGTCCAGGTCGAGGGTGCCATGGCGGGCGAGGAGGTATTCCCTGTGCTCTTTGGAGAGAGATGATGCCGCTTCGCCCTGAGGAGCGAGGGTGTTAGTCGAGTCGAGGAGATGGGCGGTCAGTTGTGCTCGGACTCACGGTTGCTTCGTAATGCTGGATCTCGGCCTTGCTTGGAGTTGAGTATCCGTTACTCTCCAAGTCGATCTTGTCTGATGCCGGAGGCATTGGCTGTTCGGATCTGGTGCCCATGTTAAAATATTCGACAAGTTTCTGATCTTATCCCAAGCCTGAAGTCGAACAGAAGAGAGAAGGGAGAAACGCCAGAAGGGGGATAACACGTTCCTTTTCATCCACCACGAGGGGGAACATCGGTGGCCATTACTCCCTTTACGTACGCGTCCTCCGGCCAGTCGTCGAAACAAGCGTTGCGACCGTACAGATATTGAAGTGGATTCCGCAGCCACCGAAGTCTCATTTTGTGCGACGCGAAAGAACTGCATATCTTGCTTTTTCCCCAGACGCACTCCAGATTTTCCTCCTATCTTTTCCACTTCTCCGGACGCGGGGAGCATATTCTTGTTGGGGTTACTGGATATCGCCAGCTCTGGGCGACAAGGTCACAGTGATGACGGAGCCTGCGGAGCTTTCAGTCCCTTCAAAAGCGGGCCAAGCCGGGGTGTCGGCGACGATCATACCTCAATCGGCATCCGCCTCGGCAGCGGCAGCGGTGCTTCTGGGCGCCGGGGAAAAGATATTTCCCATTGCGAACGTCGTTACAAAGCAACTTCAGGTACTTGCGCACCAATGCGACCAGCCTTCGTGGCGATACCCACCGGCCACCCAGAACTTCCCGGTTCCGGGTCCGGGGTGTGCCAAGACCGGGGAGCTGGAATCCACAGCAGCAGTGCGTGTAAGTGCCGGCCGCTCTCTGGATAAAGATTGAAGCGGCCAGGCCTTACTCCATATTTTCGTTCAGCGAGACATACTGCGACCTTCCTCCTTGGATTAGTACTCGACTAGCATTGTGGAGGATATAATGGGCCATTGCCCAGCGCTGGCTCTCGTGAGTATGTTTTGGAGTCTCAAGGGCGCTATGTATGCCTCGGTGATGATGACGAGACTCTGGAGTTTGGCAGGACGGCTAGGAGACGTTGCATAGTTCTCCATGCTACCGAACTGCCGGAATTCCATGAATCTAATCGAGGGCTTGACAGACTCCGGTATCTACTATCAAAAGAAGTCCTGAGGTAATGTGGTTCATGAAAGCAACTGGGACAAAGGAGGCTGCTGCCTCTCCTTCAACCACCTTTAAGCTTTCCGAACTTTCACAGGAGCATGTGAGACGGAGAGCGCCACTACAGCGTCCACGCGAGAGGACTGGATCCAGGTTGATTTGGTCATTCGTGCCAAATGGCTTCTGCGATTATCGAAGCCCATTGGGCTCCAACGCAGCAATCCAAGACAAAAGGAGACACATGCTATTACAGTCTCATCCATATGACTCCCTCCCCTCCTGGACGATACTCAGAGTCATCCCATCATCGCCTGTCCGCGAGATTATTCGGCCAGTCCTTCACATAGTTACGGCAACGTGGTGCCCTACCGACAGATCTAGCTGGAGGTATTACGTGGATGTGCCCGGTGGCGGGAACTACCCTGGTCATCAGCTTCCTGTTCAAGGAAAGGTCAAGACCTTCAACAGCCTCTTCTGTTATAATGATCTTGCTGGTACTCCCTCAAGACTATTACCGCATTAGATTCTGACAAGATTGCTATTGTCTGCAGGAAGTATGCTCACGAGTTAAGCGAGAAAGTCAGAACTCCCCAATATCGCACAAATATGATCACTTGACTGGTTAGTATAATGGATACTCCTCAGTCCAAGACCTCTCACGACGCCATACTAATCGCGAATTATCGTTGAGGTTTTCACCAGACGCAGACAGCAGGTACCTAAGTCAAGTTTGACTGCCCTGTTGGTTCTAATCCATCTCTCTTGGGTAAGGTAGGAGATTTGATCGTCTTTCAACAGAGACTGGTGGTTTCCCATCCAATGTAGGTAGCTACGGTTTCATGTTACCCAAGGAGCTGGAGGCTACTGCCCCGACATGAGTCTACAATCAGTTGGCAGTAGCTACTTGGTCTATTCATTGCTCGGCGAGTGCTGCTACTCCTCTCTTCGACGGGTTTCAGATCATCCTCCATCCATATATCCACCAATGCTCGCACTGCCGCATCATTATTTTCGGACACATCGCCACCGTTGCGTCGTTGCGCATACTCAGCAATATCATCATGACACCTCGGCGACACGCGAATACACCAGCTCGGTCTCCGCCCCATAGTCGAATCGCTTGGTGACGAGCCTTGGTACCCGACGTCCAACGTTTAACAAGGCACGCCTAAGCACCCTGACCTCGCACAGTGGCAAGCCTCGGAGTCTCCAAAAGTATCACGCTGGGTACCATGTCCGGACCAGACCACAAGTGGCCGTACCCGTGGGGCGAAGCTGGTATCCTGGAGGGGCAGGAGACAGACCAGCCGTCCGCACCAGAATCGGTCCCGCCACAGCAGAACCACCCGCAAAACAATCAACACTATCAAAATCCTCTTCCATCATCTGCTCCTGGGACCCAACCAGCGCCGCACGGCAACCGGGGAGTTGCTGGGGTTAACGCGGCACATCAGATCCATCAACCGCACTAGGATCGCGGGCCATCAGGATCTCTCGCAGCATCAACTACTGGACAGCGGCAAGGTCAACCAACATCGTACAGGAACGAGGGAAATACCGAGTACACAGGATTGGGTGTCCAACAGCCGCAGTTCGATTACAACCAACAAGTACCTCCTCTAGAATCAGCTACCGGGCTGCAACAACCGCAATCAGTACAGGACGGCAGCTCGGAGCGCCCTGATGCCTACAATGCTTTCTATACCAAACAACCGCAGTCGAATTATGGTCAACCAGCATTTGTTCCAGGATCTGCTGCTTGGCCGCAAGCACTGCAGCAACCGCAGTATGGCACCTTCGAACAACCCCGTGGTTACGCAGCAAACTATACCCAACAGCCGCCTTCGAACTTCTCTCAACCAGCCGCTTTTCTAGGATCAGCTACTGGACATCTTACCGTAGGATCCAGCGGCTACCCAACCACAGGCCGCACGGCACCTTATTCCGTACAGAGTCAGTCGAGCTACGTTCCAGCACAACAACACGGATATCAATCTTTCAACCATACCCATCTGGAACCTATAGTTTTCGCCCTAGCCTCTGCCTGGCGGGAACCACAATCAGGTTACGATTCCGCCGCACCGCAACCGGCGGCAGGCAATCATGGGTCGGGTGCCTCAATACCCCAGCTTCCAACACAATACAACTTCTTTCCGACGACCACCGAAAACGCAGGACTAGAGTTTTTGAACACCTACAACCCTATCTTCGATTTCAACTTTGGGTTTAACCCCATCCCTAACAACGGGCTATATGCCTTCGTGGGCCAACATGGAGGCGAACAAACGTTTCCCACTGGAGATGCTGCGGGATATGGGTACGGGAATGGTCAGAGCCTCGCAACTTATCCAATGCCCCCGAACCCGACTGTAGAGATGCCTCAGCCACGGGACACAGCAGCCGCCCTGGCGCCAGAGCCGCCTGGTTCGCAGTCGTCCTCATCGGGACGCCGATGTGGTCTGTGTCCATCCTCTTATTTTCACACTTTGCTTTCATTGAAAACCCACTTCGCCGGTTTGCACCGGGACCGGCGTTGGGTTACAAGGAGAAAATGCGACATATGCGGGGAGGAATTCCGGAAACCAGGTCTTCTTAGGAGCCTTCTAAAGAGTCGTCACCGCATCTGGGAATGCTCATTGTGCGGCGACCGACTCCCCAGAGGTTGCGGGAAACCGATCCTTGAGCACGAAAACAGTTGTAATGGAAGATGAAAATCCTGTTGCCGTTGACTCCAAAGTTGAATTTTGTCGACGGTCAGCAAAGGCTGTATGGCCCGCACCGTTAGCTTCGCTGGAGAGAGGTATGGTTGGCAAGAAGATGATGATGGGGTAGATGGGGACAAGGGGGGAACTGATCCGAGATAAAGAGCAAGAGGGGTTTTCTGCTGGAGCCTAGACGAAATCAGAGGCAGGAGGATGGGAAGGATGGTTGACAGCCCTCAATGTACACTCGTACTTAGCAACAGTCTAGGTAGTATGCGTTCACTAAGGCGGGTGCAGTAAATAATACGAACAACCACCGACATTCTCACGTTGTCTGTGACTGACTGCGCTCCAAACAACGTCATCCATATGATAATGATCAAGTGGCCGGGTCTGGTCCAAGGACCGGCATATCTCAAGGGTATATCGATGAAAATTCTTCTGAGACCGTTTTGACTGATGAGCAGCAGCAGTAGTAGTACAGCAACTCCGGAATCTAGCACCTCCTCCAGATGAAATCCCAGTTCTCGGTCGCGACCTCGAAGTAAGCGTGCCCGTTGCCCGTCAAGGCGCCGCGGAAGTTGACGTTCAGGATCCCCGGCGACCCGTCTCCACCGATGCACTGCGACCACACCGGCGCGGTGATGTCCTGGTGCAGCACGACCTGGGCGTCGAGCCTGCTGGTCCCCGTGTTGCTCTTGCGCTGGCGGGCGGTACACTGTTTGTTACCCTTCGAGTTAGCTTTCATCTATTCATGTGGATAACAGTAGATAGATGTTGGACATACCGTCGACCCGGCGTTTTCACTGTAGAAGACGGTGGTGTAGTAGTCCAGGCGCGTCCCCGGGTCCAAGGTGAGGTGTCCGGCGACGGTGACGTCGCTCAAGGCGACCTGCCAACCCGCACTGGCGCCCGTGGCCTGCACGTGTATCTCGCAGTTGACGGTCTGGTTGACGCCGGGGAGCACGGCGGCGAACCGGTTGTAGGTGAAGGTCGGGTCGTTGAAGCCGCCCGTCCTGCTGGCGTCGTTGGGGCAGCCGTTGCCGGAGTACTGTACGGAGGTGATCCTGGGTTGCGAGGGTGGTTCGTCGGCCATGGCGACGGGGACGGACAACACTGCCGCGACGGCGACGGCGAATCTTGATAGGGCTCCCATCGTTTGGATAAGGTATGTGAAGAAACAATTAAGTGACACTGGTATATTTGGAGGGAGTTGTGCTTTCGGTCTTTTAGTGTCCAGAGTATCTTTGTTCCTGCATCTCACGTCGGACGATGCGGACTCGACTTGCTCTTATAGAACTGCTCGCAACCCGGAGAGATATCACGCAACCCCATCGCGGAAAGCCGAGTCTAGATCTGGACCGATTGTTTGTTGGGCTTCCGCATTGCTGCTGCTTTGCTCGCCACTCTTGCTCGGTGTCGGTCGAATTTTACGCTCGACCAGTTGTCGTTTGGGTGCGGAAGGGTGCATTTATCCATATTGCACCAACCAACATGGACCGCGATTCCACCCACCAGGGTTAGCACTGGTCCCCAACCGTAAATTGATCTCTTCCCTAAAAATAGGACCGTTCTCAGAATCCCAGGTATGCGGCCACTCGATGGAACGGTAATAAAGTTGGCGTGGTGGGAGTTGCCAAATCAGAGAATCGGCGAATGTCTGGATTCTGCAACTAGCCTGGGAGAATCACAGTCAGTTCTGCGTAGCGAGGCAGCTTGCAATATAACGGCGTATATGAACTTGCCACTGTTCTGTTGTAGCAAATCTTAAAACCTGTTCCCCTCCGCGCTGGAATGGGTTCCTCGACGAGAATGCAGCCCTCTCACCGCTGCTGTCTTTGCATCGACATACGCTGAACCAGGTTTTTAAGACGATGACATCCGTTTCCGGGGTCGACCGCAGAGCGGAGGCCATTTCCGCTGTCATATAGCTGACCAGGGTTCTCTGAGTCCATTCGAGCCTCGACTTTTGTAAGTCTGGCCATTGCAGGAAGTTCATGCTCGGTCGCATCTGCCACCACGGGGCCTCTCTCCCTTTCGACCTTCCGAGCCAAGGCTCCCGATTGTCTGCCGGCTGATATCGCTGATTGACTGTATCAACAAGCAGACGCCTTCGACCCTAGATACCGTCGGTCACGGCCTAGTAGATGCGACACTGCTTTCAACCTTATATTAGAGTTCCAGCGGCGAGTGCAACACTGTTGTTTCTGGTATCCTATTCTTGGCCGACACTACTTACCCCAGATAATGACATGCCATGAGGTGGCAACATTCTTGCGAAAACTGGAGAGGTGAGGTCCGTTCAAGATTTACCAGGGGAGGTCGGCGGCTCAACAGTGGTTGCAACACAAGTGTCTCCGGGCTGCCCGATCAGGATGCAGTGCGACTCGCCGTGCTCTGGGCGAGACCCTGATATCTACCGCTGGCTACCCTCGTAGTCACGGGATATCCGTCGGCGTTGACTGTTCTGGGAGAGCGTTGTCGAGGATGCGAAATTGACGTCACATCGACAGGAGTTCAGGCGATTCGAGACCACGATGGCATGAAGGAAAGGACAACGCATCCCAAGCCCCTTAATCTAGGGAGAAAACTGGCCGAGATTTGGCATCACACCCCTTCAGAGCGTAGACTGTCCATCTCAATGACGTTACCTCCCCTGGGCCGGTGGCATGCTGGCAGTGTGGCATGCTATAATTTCTGGAGGTCCCCATGGGGCAGTTGCATTGGTCGCGCTGCACCGTATGTTGGTGCCACGCACGTGCTCAGACGTGGCATCATGTGATGTTGCCACTCCTCTCCCTCGACCTTTCCATCTGGAGTCTGGCCTCGACCATACGTAGGCCGTAAACGGTCGAACAGCGCAATAACAGTTCCAGGACCTGCAGTCCACTCTCTCAAACCTCCTCCAATGTCCAGCGCACTATGGTGACTGGCGTCGCCTCCGACCGTGACGTTGAAGAGAAGGAAATATCGTCCTCAGGCTCAGAGGCTCAGTGATGGAGATTATGCCGTTTGATAAGGGGTTTTATACCACTCGAGGATCCTTCCGTCGACACGTCCATGGCGAGCCAGGTAGACTTCCCCCAGATCTCATCTGCCGTATATTGTCGGGGTCCTATAACATGGCGCAATATAGACTGTGATCGTCGGTAAGTCGGGTTAACAATAGGCAAAATACCGACTGGTATGTGCCTTGCAAAACAAACGTGTCTAAAAGAAACCTTGCACGACAAAAGTCTATGCAAAGAGTGCAAAAGGCTGGTGCGAAACGCGCATTGTCGCAAGTGGCCAATTGTTCAAGATGTATACGCACCTCCTCCTGGCGGCAGGCTGCATAGCCTCGCATGCACTCGCAGCAACGCCTCCCTCTGGCTTTCAAGCGAACCCGAAGGTCGGGCCGGGCGGGACAAAGTACAAGGACTCGCCCCATTTCCGCATCTACAACGCGCCTAACGACACCATCGCCGACGCGACCATCAGGAGCCTCGAGTCGGCCTACTCATGCTTCGTCGGCGACCTTGGATGGCGCTCGACAGGCCTCTCTTTCCGCCAAGACAACGACGACGGCCCGTTCTACAAGCTCAACGTGTACCGCGTCGACACGTTGCCGGGAGCGGCGGCCAATACCGGCACCGACCAATCAGCCGGCCTCAGCTTCCTGAACGTGCTGACGCAGTACATGACCGAGCCGTCCATCACGGTCCACGAGTTCGGGCATGCCTTGACCTATGCCGCGCGGTACTGGATCGACCAAGGGCGCACGGGGGCGTGGTGGGAGACTGTCGCGCAGTTCGTGGCGGACACGTACATCACCTCTCCCGTCTGCGCCGCAGCTAGAGCCCGATACGGTCAGGCGGAGGGCAAGACCATGATAGACCTCGGCAAGGTGATCGGCGACTCGCACCAGGTCATCGTCGACGGGTCCAAGAACACGGGGAATTACTACCAAGCCTGGCCGTTCCTGGTGTACCTCTTCAACAACCCGGACAACTACACCGGGCTTGGCCACGAGATCTTCCCGAACGTCTGGACCAAGTACAAGCGCAACAGCAACGAAACACCACTACACGTCCTGGACCGACTGGTCGGCCCGGCCGCCAAGATCCAGGACGTCGTGGCGCGGTACTGGGCGCGCATGGCGTACGTGGACATCGGGCACGCCAAGGCCCAGGCGCAGTTCGCGAGCCAGAGGAGGAGCCTGAACTACGCCAACCTCGACGCGCAGGGGAGCGGGAGGTACAGGGTCAAGGCGGCGAGACAGCCGCGGTACATGGGCGCCACCATCATCCCGCTGAAGGGGACGACGGGCGCGGGGACGGTTGGCGTCAATGTGACGGCGAGCGCACCGTTTGTCGCTACGCTGGCGGTCAGGACGGCGGGAGGGGCGGTCAGGTATGTCACTTTGCCGAAAGGGAGCGGCCAGGCCGTGATTGGAGGCGGGGAGGAGGCGACGCTCGTGGTGGTGAATGCCCCTGATACGCTGTACTTGTATGATCCGTTCTCGCTCACTGCTGATGTTAGCCGTGGACTGGATTTCCAGCTTCAGCTGACGGGCGCAACTGCCTGAAGTCATCTGGATTGCGTGGTGTTAGTCTCTACCAACCCTTCGTTATATCATTGCCTCACCCTGATTTCTGAGCTTGTAATAGGCTCCAACGAAGTCCCATATGTTTTGTGTCGAAAATTGTTAATGAGAAGATATTCCATTGCCGGAGGGTTAGGGGTTGACACAGTTTCCCTTGTTGTTCTCCGCCCCCTATCTGGTCATCACCTTCTTTCAACAACATCCATCCCATCCAACAAGCGTGGGCATTCAGCAGGGCTTTCTTCTTTCGTATTCCAGCGGCAGCTGTCATCTGAGTTGTTGCGCGAATTCTGTCGATGTCCGGAAACATTGAGCCAGCGCGGAGAAGACCGCGACGCCTTCATGCAGAGATGATGTCGCTAGCCCTGCTGAGGCAGGTCGTTGCGAGAAAAAGGCCAGCTGGCGTCGCTGAACTGAAGGGCCCACAGGCATCCGACCAACTGGAAGGTGCCGGCTGAACCACTTGCTCGGGCCGCAGTGGGGCCTGTGCCAGCCGGCACTTCAGGCACTGCCACAACGCCATTGAGATCCAAGACGCTCTTCGATTCTGCCCGACAGTGAGCCTCACATGGAATCATCACCTTCCCGAATCGCGGCATCTATTTCGGTCCGCAACGAGACGGATATGCAGACCGTGTTAGGGTGCAGAGGGGTGTGGAACATCTAATTTGTCTCAGTCAAGCTTGACCGCGCGCGACTTTCTCCAGCAACGATAAATGGCACTTTGCTGAAATTCTGAAGTATTTATGTGTTATTGCTCCTCTTCGGATCGAGACCCGACAATGATTACTTCATCACCTTGAGCCACTGGACCTATTGTTCAGTGTTTGCGAACGCCTCAGGTTCATACACGCCGGATGACCATGTCTTCCTCAGACGGAATCGTGGCAGGGAGCAAGCCGCATGTCGCCATTGTCGGCGCTGGCATCTCTGGACTTCGATGTGCGGATGTTCTGCTTTCTGAGGGGTTCGAGGTCACCATCCTCGAAGCACGCGGCAGGATAGGCGGACGAGTAAGTCCTCCCTCGATGCTCATGCGAGCCAGTGCTTACATGCAATTTAGATCTGCCAGTCTGATGGCCTGGGATACACGGTGGATATGTGAGAGGCTCAGAGAGAGGCATATAGCAGCAAAATCACTGACACACCATCAGCGGACCGAACTGGATCCACGCATTCAGGGACGCAGATGATCCGCATCCCATATACAAGCTTGCCATGGACACCAAGACGCCCCTCCATCACTGGAACAACAAGCAGCTCATCTTTGATTCCAAAGGAGATACTCTGCCAAACGACCTGACGGAGAAGCTCTCCACCTTGCTGTGGGAGATCATCGAGGAGGCCTTCAATTTCAGCGAAGTAGCGCACCGACAGAACGGCGGGAAGGATATCCCTGCAGAGGAGTCGCTGCACGATTTCATTATACGCAGAGCGCAAGAGACTGTCACTGACGAGGACGAACGGACACTCCTGATACAGATGAGCGAGATGTTTGGCGCTTACGTTGGTGAGCCCGTATGGAAGCAGAGCTTGCGGTTCGCTTGGATGGAGGAGTGCTGCGGCGGTGGTACGTGTTCCTCGGGTTCCAACAGGACAGTATGCTGATCGTTTGCAGACGAGATGTTCGTGGAGTCAAACTACTCTGCCATACTTGCCACCGCGGCAAAGCCGGCAGTAGAAGGTGCAAACATCCTGCTCGGGAAGAAGGTGGTGCGGGTGTCTAGCCCTGAAACCAGGAACCAGGGTCGGAAGGCGACTTTGACGACTGAGGCTGGAGAGACCTACGACTTCGATGAAGTAGTCATGACCATCCCGCTCGGTTGGTTGAAGAAGCACCTTGACATCTTCTCGCCTCCGGTACCAAGTACAATCTCAGCTGCCATCAAGAACATCTCGCTGTCTCAGCTGGAGAAAGTCTTCATCAACTTCCCATCGGTCTGGTGGACTGACGATCCAACTAAGAATGAGTTTCCCTGCTACACCAACTGGCTCAGTCCCGAGTACGCCAAGGACACGAATCCCTCCCGTTGGCCGCAGGAGATATGGGACTTGTCGACCTTCTCACCACCGAACAACCACGCGACCCTCCTCTTTTACACGTACGGCGACTGCTCCCGGTACATTGTCAACATGATCTACGGCAAGAGCAAGGAAGAGAAGCACCAGCTGCTCGACAACTTCTTCCGACCATACTACTCCCGACTTCCCGGCTATGACGCCCAGAACACGGCATGCAAACCGAAGGCGATCCTCGCTACCGAGTGGCTGAAGGACGAGCTCAATGGCTACGGGAGCTACTGCAACTTCCAAGCCGGCATCGAGGAAGCCGACCAGGACCTCCTGGCCATCAAGAATGGCTGCCCGGATCGCAGGCTTTGGTTCTGCGGTGAGCACGCGGCGCCCTTCGAGGAATGCGGGACTGTCGCGGGCGCCTACCTGAGTGGTGAGGCTGTTGGGAAACGGATCGCGGCGCTGTATCCGCGCAGGACTGAAGCAGCCACTGTGCAGTGATTCGATTCAGGGTCGTGGTGTGGATCTGATTGTGGATGTCGGATGTGGATTGTTCCAACTCGGCACCCTCTTGTCAAGCTCTGATTAGCAGAACTTCCATCATCAACGAGTCAGCACACTCTTCTTTCAACAGGACTCTTCATCACGGGCCTACTGGCCCAATGGCTAAGGCGTTCGGCTTCGAACCGAAAGATTGCAGGTTCGATCCCTGCGTAGGTCATCGTATCCCGTCCGAGAAGATAAAGGAGTTGTCGATTTCTTTATTTTTGGTACTTCCCCCTTCGTTTTCTTTTTGCTCAATTGCCGGGAGAGACCTGCCGCACATCCAAGGTGTATCAGATGCCGCTGGGGGTAACGAGCATCCAATTGCACACTCAAAGCTTGCTCAATCAAAAAGACATTTGAGTTCTTATCATTTGGAAGCATAGCCGGTCCTTGCCTATCCCTTTTTTTTCTCATGTTACCCGGATACGGGACATGGCCCATATCACATGGGCAAAAAAGAAATCGAACAAGAGCACATCCGCCCGAATAGAAGGTCTCGCCCGGGATCGAACTGGGGTTGACGGAATCAGAATCCGCCGTGATAGCCACTACACTACGAAACCGAAGAAGGGGGAATGTCCTATTGTTATTGCCAAGCAGGAATTAGGGCTTGATATGTGTAAGAGCGTATGTGCGGGCGTGACTCGCGCATTCCCGCCAATTCAGGGGGCGACCAACATGATCCTTGGACGACGGATGCCGGTTCTGTGTATTGAACTGTGAGGTGTTCCTGGACAACAGAGCATATCTTGTCCGTATTGGCGCAGTAAAAAAAATGTTCTTTCTATCTAACACTGTCGTCGTTCTACGATGGTGGAGCGCTACTCCTCTCACATCGCTTCAACACCGTCAGCACGTCTTGCAACAACGGACGCTTCATAGCATTTCCCAAGACACCGTCCGGTAATAGGGCACCTCCTCTCTTCACTTCAGTCATCTCAGCCAGAAACTCGTTCGCAGCGTGTACCTCACTCTTCCACCACCGCCTCGCAACCTCCCGCGTCTCGCCAGCAGAAGGGCAGCTACCGTCCCCATGCCAAGCAGCAAGAACCAGTCTCCCCTCCCTCAACACCAGTCCCCTCCGCCTACCAGCCCACTCCGGCGCACCAGCCGTGCAGGCCACGATCAATTCCCGCACCTCCATAGGCGTCTCGACAAACTCAGGGAACGCCCCGTCCCGACCCCCAAACTCCGGATCCGGATCTCTCAGCAGTTCATGATCAATCCCACACCTAACCACAGACCTACCCTCGAATATACACCACAGCAACTTACCCAACATAAACGTCTGCGCGCGCTCGAGCAGCGTTTCCAAACAACCCGTAGCATTCCTCTCCGCCGCGAGAGCAAGCCACGGCGCGCTGAAACCCCCCGCGACGTTCCTGTACCGCTCGTCCTGCACCGGCGGCGTCCAGGTGGGGATGTACCTCCTCAACAGCACCGTCAGCTCTTCTCTTGTCCTTGCGTCGGGGGCCCGCGAGGCCAAGATCTCGATGTACTCCACGTACGCCACCTCGGGCGGGGACCAGCTGAACCACCCGCCCCGCTGTTCGAGGTCGAGGAGGACGGCGTCGGTTTCTCCTCGCTCCGGGTTGTGGCGGAGGACGATGTTGTCCGGTTTTAGGTCTGGGTAGAACCCGTTGCAGTGGTTGTTGACGTGGATCAGGACCGAGGTTATCTGTCTAGCCCAGCGGAAGCGGTCGGACAGAAGAAGACTTGCGTTGGATGAGAGTGTCGAGACCGTTCGTAGGTACCCAGCCATGGAGCCGAGGGGACAGTACTCCAGCACGAACCCCGCGACGCCGCGCTTCCCTCCGAAGCGGCACCTGTGCGTCACGACGTAGAGGGGGCGCGGGACGAGGTTGGGGTGCGGCGGGAGGGAGAGAAGCATCTTGAGCTCGTTGTAGAGGTATTTCTGGTCTCGGAGGAGGGACTTGAAGACGTACTCGCGGTTGAGGCAAAGGGAGGACGGGATGGTGACGAGGGTGATGGCTTCGTGGATCTGGGAACGGAAGTGGAGATCGGTGGTGTCGATCGCTTCCGGCCAGGGGAGGTCGGACGGCCATAGTTGTTGGAGGCAGTCGAGGCTCATCATTACTTGCTCGACGGCGTAGTTGGGGACGAGCTGGATGGAGGATGCTGTCGTGATGGGGTCGGGGTGGAGTTCTGTGACGACGATCTGCGAACCGAATGGTAGGGAGAGGTATTGGTTCTCGAAGTCCGGAAGGGGAGACGACCAGTGCTCTAATGCTTGCAGTAGGTGACGGGAGATGGGGAGGTCGGTAGCGTGCTGCATATTCGTGGTGTAGATGGCTTCCGCGGGACTCAATGCCTGCCGGACGGCTGGTGAATGTTCCTCCAGGGGAGGGATGTAAACATCGATGCGCAATGGTGGTGTGCCGATGGCGAAGGTAGGTACTGCGAAGAAGCGGATGCCGTCGATGTCCACGCCGTCAAGTCTCCATGCTGGTGTTCTTGGGGCATGGTACCCATTGATTGTGCTGGGACTCAGGCCTGCTGGTGGCCGTTGCTGCGAGCCGTCCTCCACTGTTTGGCTCTGATGGTCGTAGTCATGATCGCTATCGGTGTCCTCCGTGAATATGGCCAATGGGCTGAGTATGTCAGAGAAGATAGTACTGCTGAGCTCCATCTTCTAGTGTTGGGTGGAAGATAAGTACGAAGATGCTGATGTGCCGGTGATGGAGGACGGGCAACAGATGGTTAGCCACTGTAAGGTAGCCCACCGGCAGATAATAAGGGACGATCGCAACCCCTAACTGTGTCCTTCGGTGCCGAACCGCAGACTCCTAGCAGAGCCGCATTCATACCCCGTGATCTCGTCAGCCAGTACAGTACGCGGATTTCGTCACCGTACTGCATATCTCATGCAGAGATGACGGTGGAGTTCACCTAGAGACATAGTGTACGTCGAATCAGGAACCGTCGACCCCGTTTGCAGTCATCCGAATCCCAGATGAGGCTCTGCTTGTCCCATCAGAGGTATTTTTATCCATCCAGAAGAGGTCTAACTTAGGCAGCAGAAGTGGTAGCGGATGTAAGCAATCTTGTTATTGGAGATCATCTCTGAACGAGGCTCTCTCAGAAGCCAAGTTGTCCGTATATGGTATCGTCACCCCTACCCTAAGTAACTGCCTTGAAAACCGCACATATTGATCTCCAGATACTCCAGCAGCCACTAAAGAACACAAGTAACACAGGTAACAATCAAGGAAAGTCGTAGATCGTCACATCCGTTATCCAATACACTCCTCATCACCCACCTTTCCACACCCCGATTCATCCACTCAGGATGTCAACCTCTCGCTCAACCGAAACTGCACTTTCGGCACATCGACAATATTCCAGCGCTCACCAAGCTCATTATCATCGTAGATGCGGGAGCTCCCCTCCTGCAGCGCCCTAGGCAGCTTCCACGCCAGCGCGGGGTGCCTGAGCCACATCCTCACCAGATACCTCGACGGTCCACTTTCAGGGTTGTCCTCAAACGCCTCTCGCGAATGCAGCACGCCGTGGTTATTGATGAAGAACAGGTCCCCCGGCTTGGCACTGACGACGAGCTGGTTCTCGCCGGCAATCCGTTCGATGAGGTCCAGCGCCTCGCGCTGTTTCAGAGACAAAGTAGCGAGACCCTGGGCGCGGCGGACGCCGTCGAGCCCGAGGAGAGGCTCACGCGCGAAGTTGAGGATTACTTTTTGTCCGTGGTAGTAGAGGAGGGGTCGGGTGCTGCTCTCGAAGAACCGGCCGCGGCTGTCGAAGGGCCAGATCGGTTCAGCGAGGAGCTGCGCCAGGTCGGGCCGGGTGGCGGCCAGTTGGTTGTAGACGGTCCAGGAGGAGGTGAGGATGTTCCGCCCCCCGCGGGCTGCGCATTCGCGGGTTTGGAGGGCGAGGATGTCGCAGAATGTGTCTGTGTGGAAGGTCTAGAGCGCAAAAGTCAGTCAATGGGTGCTCACAGTTGATAGTAATTGGTACTTACAGAGGCTCGCGAAGAATAGCGGGTTGGTCTGTCTTTCTGAGGAGCCTTTGACCGTTTGGCGTCGCGGATATGCACTTAGAGATTTGTCAGCCATTGCAATGGCGAGAAGGTGACGCCGAGACGTACTCAGCATGTTGCCATCCTCGTCCTGCCTCCCTCTATGGCTGCCAATGTAGCTAGAGATGCCGAGGAAGACGATGAGGTTGTCCTCCGGCGAGAAGTCTTTGGGATCTAAGCCACGAATGATGGCAAAACCCCTTCCACGATGGATATCGAGGGCTGACTTGAGGAGTTTCTCGCCGAGAGTTGGCAGAGGGAAGTTGCTTGCGGATACTTCACTGCCATATAATCCGAGTTCTATCGTCGGTGTTAGCCTCGAGGATGATTGGGATATGCTGGATGTTTCAAGAGACGCCAAGCTTACGGTTGAAGTATTGAACAGCACACTTCACCTCGTCAATCTCGTCCTTCTTCAGAGTCAAGATCATCTCCTCTTCGGATGGAAGAGTTGAGGCGTCCCAGGCGAGGTCACCTCGCATGACCTGTGGCCACTCAAGGACATTGGGCGAGCGAAGGGTAGAAGTCCTCTTCGGCTGCCGGTCCAAGTGAGGCGTCTCGGCCACGATGGTGGAGGTCGCTGTGCAAGCCATTGTGCGTTGGAAGATGGTCTGTGTGGAAGAAAGTCGTTTACTGTTGCTAAGACTGACCTGTTTCTCCAAACTCAAGTCCCCAGACACCGCTTACACCCCATCCCCAGGCTCAATTTAACCATCTCGAAAGGAAGGATGCGGCTCAACAAGCTCCAATCACGAGCCTGCTTTCGTTAAGGAACGCAGGCTGGACCTTTTCGAGCCCAGATGTGCAAGACAGAGCCGTGCATAATGCACGAATACCCGGAACACCAATGAGCATCCGCGAAGCCGTCGCGACCCCTCAATCTTCACGTAAAGAAATCCGGCACCATTGATAAGTCCGCCCCGGATTATTGGCGGCGCATATAACCATGCAGCCCACAACCCAATGGAGATCTCGTGCGCTCCAGCCCTACACCTGTGGCATTATTTCGCATGCTAGTGCGGTGACCTGCCGATCGTTAACTCGTCGGCTGATTGTACGATCGTCTAATCGTGCGTTCAGGTACCGCGCTAACATGCGTAATCCTGCAACAGGCGAACACCCGATGGCACGCCAGTGGGGGGGTTCTGCAAGCCCAGGTTGCAGGCAGCACCGGTGGCAGCTGATCCATCCAGCCGTGCCGCTATCCCAGGCTCCCAGAGCCTCGTCGTCGTCGTCCAAACAGGACGCAGAGAAAGAGCCTCAATTGCGTGTTCAATGAGACCACTCCGCAGGCGGCGCATGCTCCAACGTGTCGCGCGGCTTCCAGTCGGGGTCGAACAACTGGCTCGTGTACCAGTAAGGGTCATCGTATTGGTCGCTGTGGTTGATCTGGCTAAATGCCTCCGCTATTTCAGATGCGTGCTGTCAGTCACTGCGCTGCTATGATTCGTCCCACGGAGCCGCAAGAATATGCGGCGGCTTACCTTTTGCGATTACGCGATCGCGATAGCCCGCCATGAAGCGGCTCTGCTCGGAGTCCAGCCTGGCCATCCTGCGGTTTTTGGCCGAGTTCCAGTCGAACTTCTCGCCGAAGGGTTGGTTTCCTTTGCCTGTGCTCAAATATTAGTATGGCATGATAGAATAGGACGTGGGGTTCTAAGGAACGCACTGCAATAATGGAAATGTGCGAGAATGGTGGCACTGCCAGAGTTGACAGAGCGCACGAGAGGCATGTCCAGATACCGTACCTGGTTGCCTGTCAGTACCGGGATATGCGGGCTGCCACCATGGACGGGGAAAATCACTCACAGCTGCCCCTCTCCTCCTCGCAAAGTCGCGCTGGAACTGCATCTGCAACTCGTAATTGTGCAGCAGGATGAACGCTGTCAAGAACGTCACATACCAGTCCTCCGGTTTGTGTTTCTCGACCATGCGCTCCAGCTCACGCAGAATCTCCTCCCGCAGTGGAATCAGAACCCGATGTATGATGATAGACGCGAACTGGTAGTCCACGTACGGCGGCGGGGACTTCCAGTCGTAGAAGGGGTCGTCTGGAAACTGCTGTGTTATGTCCTCTTCTTCGTCCTGGTCGGTCCAGCACCGCCAGCGCGACTCGATGAACCGGCAGACGACCCAGAGTCGAAGGGTCTGTCGGAGAAGCATGTTCTGTCCCAGATTTCGAGTCAGTTATGCTTGCACCGTATCAAAGAGGGAAAACAGATAACAACACTCACGGGCTGCGGGAAGACGGACGACCTGATGGCCGCGTGGAACACATCCCACACCAGACCGTCCGTGCCATCAAGTATGGACTCGAGGTAGTAGCCGAGGCTGTCGTCGATGAACTCGTTCAAGGCCTCCGTGACCGCGTCGGGGTCCGCAATGGCCCAGTTGGTGGCATACATCGGTCGGCCCTTGAGATCGAGCGCGGTGGGGTCGTTCGGCGGAAAGAACTGCCTCAACTCGATCCGCAAGAAGCTTCCGCGGTCCTGACTGAGGCAGAGATACCGGCCCGGGCCATCCATCCAGGTCTTTTCGATGTGAAAGTCGCCGTAATGCGGACCGGTCATCGGGTGCGCCTTATAGAACGACATGTAGTTCAGGCCCGTTCGGAAGAGGATGCTGTCGGACAGCTTGTACCGCAGGCAGGGGAGCCTGCTGAGCCTCGCCTTCTTGTTCTGGCATGACTGACAGGGACCGCGGGGATTATTGGGGTCGGGGATGCACTTTTTCTAGGTTAGCAAACCGACGAAGCACAAGTCGGAAGATTCGCACGTACCCTGTTGCGTTGTATCCTGCATCTCACACACGCGTTCAATGAGCGCGTGAGGTTTGTGTCAAGTCTCTTGGTCGCGGTATACGGCGCTCTCTTCTTCCGTATTCTGTGACCCAACATGCCTGGGCTCGAGCCGTCTGATGGCGTCTTCACCGTTCCTGGCCGGGGTGCGATCAGCTTATACTGACGACTGCCCAAGCTGGAACTCGACCGCCTATCTGCTGGGGTTGGTACCAGCGTCCGGTCTTCCTCGTCGGCGGACAACATATCTACATCCTCATCGCGTGCCGTAGACTCGCTCTCGGCGTCGGAGCCGTGAGAGTGAGGAGTCAGTTGGATGAACCCGTCGGTTCCTGATGAGACATTCGGGTCTGAATCGGAGATCTCGCCGAAATCCACCATTTGATAGTCGAGGTTGCATGCGTACCATGCATTCTCTATCTCCGGGTTGAGGAGAATCACCCTCTCCTGCGAACGAGAATCGGAAGCGGAAGCGAAGGGAACACCTTGCGAGGATGAATGTGTCTCAAAGTTAGGTCGTGCTGTAGTGAATGGCTGGAAGTCGGCAGGAGCAAACAGGTCCCCATCTTGCTGTTGAACATGGGCACCGAGGCTTTGGTTGTGGTCCCAGAAGAGCTCGTCGCTGCCGTTTGCGGGAAGACTGAAGAGTTGCCCGTCTCCATAGCTGTCTTGACGGGCATAGTGAGGTTGAGAGACGCCGGTTCCAAGTGTCAGAGTTGAGCTAGATGGACCTCGACCTAGTTGAAGAAGCTCGTCGACAGAGAGGTTGAGATAGCCTGCAGCCTTTTGGAGAGTGAGCAGCTGCTCAGGATCTTGCCGAGAGGTATCCATGGTAGGTGAGAAGCTTTCTGAGCCGTAGATCACCGAGTATGCGAGACTATGGATGCAACAAATGTTCAAAATCCAGGTGAGAGCCTCAAGCAGGTCTTGTATGAACACAGAAGCCTTGCCATATGATGCGGCTTAACGACCTGTGGCCCACTGGGACCTTCAGTCTAGACAGGTTAAGGTTTGGGAAGTTGTTTGAACCCGGGGAGTTGCAGACGGTTGATTCAGCTGATTCTTCGTCGGCTGGGCATGCCGCCAATCGTCGAAGTTGGGGGTTCATTGCAGGGGCTGTGCACGCTATCGTCGGCCAATGAGCGCTGTCCGGAGGCCTAACCGATGAAGCTGGGAGAAAGAAGCATTTCAACATTCGAGAGGGCTGAGCCGCGCAACGGCGCACCGTCCCACGCCATCGGCTCCTAACCGGTGAGCGAAAAGAAATGGCCGGGCTAAACCCTGTTCGGACAGTCGTACAGGCCACCTCGTGGCTGGCTTGGCCTGACCGCGGATTTGTCGGTCAATTCTTGAAGCAAGCAGATCAGGCTGCGAGATAATTTTCCGTGTAACTGACCAAGGGATAATTTGCAATGGACTGGAAGCTTAATGGGCGGGCCTGTGGCATTTGGAAGAGTGACAGCGACCGACGCTAGCCAGCCCCAAATCTCACGGGCTCAGAGCCTCGCGAGCAACCCGACCTCGTGGATCGCAAAAGCATTGATTGGAGAAAAGGGAGCCATCAAACCTCACTGAAGTCTGGTAAACTTCCTTCTCCTTCGATATTCCTTGCGGCTCCAGTCTGTGCCAACCGGGCAAGGTTTTGCTTTCCACAGCAGTATATCGTGGCCATTCCAGGCGCACCGCGCTCAAACCGATGTGCACCACGACGAAGGATCATGCTTCCGCCATGGTTGGGAATGATTGTCGTCTGGTAGCCCCCTCGCTTGAGTCAAAGTTGGATGTCTCCTGCGTCACATGGCCATCTCGCGCTCTTCTCGACCAATTTCTGGAAGTCCAAAAGCAATATACTGACTTCAGTATAGCTTCCTAGATTCTCCCTCCATCGAATCGAACGACGTCTCCTGAACTCTCCTCGACTGCAGCGTTGCGCCGACCACTCGGATCTGAGTACACTCCCCGACACACATATGCCTCGGAGACAAGTCGCAGTTTCGCCGGGTGGACATAAGGATAGGAATGTCTGGTACCGGTTCCTCGGCTCGTGCAGGGTACGGCATTTGGACACGCCTGCGGTGCAGCCACGGATGGGGATAATCGAACTTGGAGGTCGGTTCCACCGGTTCGTGCTCCCCGGTTACAACGTCTTGATCGAGCTGTGTGTCCATTTCTTTGCCTCTGTGCCACATTCAGCGAGGGGCCCCTTTGGATCTCAATCACGTGCCGTCTGCCAGACCGTGGGCGAGGCCATTACTGGTCGCCACGGAGAGTTAGCCGCATCATCAAGTCCTTGAAATGGGGTACCCAACTGCAGATGACGATGGGCCAAATGCGCAAGTGTGCCAGCCTTGAAGCAATGAAGAGAGACGGAGGCCCCAAGGCAACACCCAGTTCCCGTACCGGAAGTCGTCTATCGGATACGTCGAGCTGATGCCCAGGTGGATTGATGAGCGGCAGTTTTGTTAGGTCATCTCGACTTCAGTTCGGGGAATGAACCACAACGGAGTCCTCCTTTTTGTGTGTGAGAAGATAAGGTAATGGGAAGCCAAAGCTGAGGGCCGAAGTCAGGGAAAGTTCTCAACGAGGAAGGGATTGCAGAGTGTCTGAATATGAGGAAGGAGCAATCCGAAAATCCTGAAATGTGGATCGAACCTAAGTCAAGTCTTACAAACTGGTCTCTCTCGTGCCTGCCTCAAGTTGACGGCAGTTAGAAATCTTGGATTCGTCTGAAGTTCGCAGTTGTTGTTTGTTTGTTCTGGAGGAAGGCGCAGTTTGTGGTTCGCAGCTTTGAACTGTCATTAGTGTGTGGAGACCTCGGAATTAGCGTGCACCAGAGTCCTCTACCCCTGCAGCTCAAGTCAATCCTCCTCCCTGATTGGCCAAATTGCCAAATTTTAATGTCTCGACCACCAAGAAGCGCGCTGATCGACAACGCAACTTCCACGCGAGCCGACAGTTCACTCAACCCCAACGATTATTTCATTCTGAAGCTTTCTTGACCGCCAAATCTACAAAATGCGCACTGCTCACGAAGCAGACACGTAACGCCGTACACACCGTGACCGAGCAGAGAAACTCTCGTGATGCTTTCGGATCTTGGCGAACCTATCAGGACTGTCGGTGTCGTCCGGCAAGGCGTTTCTGGCAAGCCATGCACGTCATTAACCACCAAAAGAACTCCCCTCCTCATAAGCTCAGCCACTCCCTCCGACCTGAATTTGGCATCATCAACGATTGAAACAATGTTATCCCCTCCGTACAAAAGGGGAGGTGAGCAGTTGAACATGCTCTTCCTTTTGGGGTTCAGCATGCCCATTTCTTAATTATTGTGTCAAATTGCTATTTTGGCTTGTTCGCATCACCATTTATACCCCAGAGCGCGACTGAGCGAGCCATGGCGGTTCGGCAAGCGACGGCATCCGACCTCGAAGACCTCGCGCACATTGTAATCGCCAGCTCCGACGACGACCCTTGCTACCCTTACCGATTTCCACTCAAAGACCAATACCCGTTGCATTACGAAGAGCATTGCAGGCAGAAGTGCCGAGAATATCTCAACACCAACACGGTCATCGTATACGAGGTTGCGAATCCGCCAAACTCGCGGCGACAGAAGAGGGTGGTCGCCTTCAGCGTCTGGGAACAGCCCAAGCTGCGGGCTCCCAGGTCGAAGAGATCGCAGACATGGCCGCGCTGGGGCACATTCCTTACCACCCCCAAGGAAGCAGGTGATTGTTGCAAGGAGGCACAACAGACATGTCGTCGTTCTCAACAACAGCAGCAACAGGCCGGTGGAAACCAACAATTCGCCCGCACGCCGTCGCACCACAAGCCCTTCGCACGAGAAGACCGCTCCCGAGCCTTCCGCGACGCGAGCAAGCGCGCCAAAGAAACCCTCCTCGACGCGCAGTACACGAACGGGTACATGTTCCTCAAGATCCTCCTCTGCCACCCCACCTACCGGCGGAAAGGCGCGGGAACGGCACTGGTGAAGTGGGGCACAGCTGTGGCGCACATCCACGGCGTCGAGACCGCCCTCTTCTCCAGTCCCATGGGGGTGCCCTTGTACCACAAGCTGGGCTTCCAGGAGGTCGGGAGATTCGAGGTGCGGGTCGACGGCGACCACGAGAGGCTGGACATCCCGGCCATGGTTCTCCCGGCGCCGAGCCCGCCGCGGTCGCGGAGGGGGAGCCGTTGCGCTGCGGAAGCGGCGCCTAATGGGTTGAGGAAGTGCGTTACGAACAATGTCTTGGTTGCGCAGAAGGTCTAGATGGGTCCGGAGTTTTGGGGATGGGATATAGACTTGATACGTTTTGCTAGATGATAGATTATGGTCTCGCGGCTTACGGGGCGGTTGATAGATGTCCTTACATTTGGTACTTGAGCTAATAGAATACACTTTTCTATCTTCGTCACAATACCCTAGCCACGAGCTCATGATCCTCCTCCTTTGCGTACAACAATCACCCTATCCACCATAGTCAACAATCCCACACATGGCGGGTGGTTTCAACAAGTGTAGATTGGGAACCAGGAGATGTGGGCCTGGGCGCAACAGTACTTCAGTCTATCATGGCACTCGCACGCGCCCGGGTTACAGGCGTTGGCAACTGCCGCCATGGCAGCAACGACAATGATCTTGATAGAGACACGCACGTTGGGATGCCAATCCTGGAGACTGAGGCAAGTCAGCAACCCGCTTCGCTGCTGGTTAACATCTCCCTATGCACCTTGGAGTTATCGTAGGCTTGATGGCGGATTATCCGTACTTGGGCGTAGACCTTCCGCAAGAGTTGAGACAGAAAAGGGATGGGAGACCGACTGCCGATCCGAAGGGGCCTGGGATATCCAACGCGGTCTCTCTTATAGACACGAGTAGGCATGCCAGCAGTTGTTGGATCCGTGTGTCTCCCGCCTGACCTGACAACTCTGAGCTGACATCACAAGATTCCTATTGAAGTCTCGAAGCCCTCCGATTCGCCGTGTTTCTGACTGTACTACTACACCTGCTGCCGTCAACGATCGACACTCTAAGCCCGAAGGGCCTCAATATCACCGAGTGTCGCTCGTAGGTTAAGCCTCCAGAGGTGGAAGGAATGATCCTATGCGTAATGTATATATATATTTCCTGGTGACGATCGCTAGATGTAACGACCGAGCAAACCTCCTCGGGCAGATCTACTCGATACGGAAACTCTAGTCGCTCCCACAATGAGAATGCAACAGCAGATCACAACCACGAACCTAACATCGACCGCCGAGACGGAAACCAAGCCAACACAACAAACTTACTCCTTCCGCTCTGCTGTGACACAACAGATCAAGAAATAAGCCCAAAGAACCGCAACATATACACCTCGTTCACAGGCGCCGTGTGTCCGACCCCAACCCCAAAGTACCCCTGCAGCTTCGTACCATCCCCATAAAGCATCTGCGTGTACGCCGACGACGGCGTAGCCGTAACGTTCTTCGACCACGGTTGATCCAACACATTAGACCACTGCTTCAGCGCCTCGGCCGCGCACTGCGGCCTGACCAGCGAATCCGCCAGGCCGTGCCAGATCTGCATCCTCGGCCTCCTGCCCGTATACCCGGGGTACGCATTCTTGACAAAGTTCCCCCACTCCTGGGGAGTGTGCTGCAGGCCCTGGGCGCACGTCTGGTTGGGCGAGAATGGAGTGGCGCCCGGGGCTCCCGCGAAGCAGCCGAAGGCGACGCCAGAGTAGGCGGAGCCGGCCTCGAAGACGTCCGGGTAGGAGCCGGCGAGGACGTTGGTCATCATGGCGCCCGAGGAGGAGCCCATGACGTAGACCTTGGAGGCGTCGCCGGAGTACTTGGAGAGGGTGTAGTTGACCATGTTGACGATGGCGAGGGCGTCGCCTCCCGCGTTGTGGGTTAGGGAGGCAGGGTTCTGGACGTCCCAGCAGTTGGACTGGTTGGGTGTGCCCGGGTAGATGAGGATGAAGCCGTTTTGGTCGGCGTAGGAGGGCAGCCGGGTGCCGCTGTACCAGGACGGTGCGGTGCCGCCGCACGGGTGGAGCTGTTGGGGGAGTCAGTCGCGCGCGGGGGGTGAGGCATGAGTAGGAAATGACTTACTGCTACGATCACTGCTGGTTTGGTGGCGAGTTTGTCCGGGACGTAGATGTACATGTATATCTTGGTTGGGTTGTTGCCGAAGTTGGTGACCTGCTCCAGCTTTGCGGCCATGCTTGAGGCCGCGAAAGCAAGCAATCCGAAGAGAAGTGGGAGCAACATGTTGGCGAGCTTAGTGTGCGTGCGACTCGTAGTTCGAGGCTATGCGGCTGTACAGGGAGAGTTTTGTCCTCAGCGGGGGGGGGGGCAGATGCTCGAGTTATAGACGCACTCATCGTCCTGTACGTCATCGGCGGAAGTCCGTCTGCTGAAGAGTTTGAAGCCATCTCCAACTCCGGCATTGAAGACCGGATGCAAAATGACGCAGGAACAGACGGAGGTGAAGGGACGCTGCTCTCTCAGGTTAATTCCCATTGAAGCGGATGGACGTGGTTAAATTGAACGATTTCGGGTGCACTCTGGGGTTGACGCCGCAGTCCGGGTAAAGCATCATCTTGGCGGTTCCGAGTTATGCAAGCGTGCCACGAGGTTATCGGCACAACACATCGGCACTGAGGCGCACCTTGAGGCGACCACCTTGTAGAGTTGAAGTGAGCTCGAGCGTTGCCATTGTTGCCGTCTCCCTCTGCCGCCGACACGGAAAGCGGAAGGCCAGGGGGCTTGCCTCCGTCACTCTTCCGGAGCCATGGCGCCGAGTAACTTGATCTAGCAATGCTTAGAAGTAATGAGTCGGTACAGTTTTACGGAACACAGAACAGGCAAAATCATAGAGGTTGATGCAGCTTTGTGATAGGAAGATGTAGGTTTCCTTTTTGTATCAAGCTGAAGCTGGTGTGTCTGGAAATTGTGGGCGGTAACACAGCTTCAACAGATGGGCTTACGTAATTAATGACTCAGCGAATATTGCTGCCCCCATCCATTCCCCCTCACAGTTCGCAACTTTACCTCAAGTCAGACTTGCTCAGTCCCTCTCATGGTCGTGTGTTCGATCGACACTCACCGCATTCATTTTGCGGTTTCCCATGGTTTACCTACTTCATCAGCTTAGGTACCTGCGATTGGCAACCGCTGAATATTATCATAATTCTATCAACGTTTTCAACTCGTCAGAATTGCTCTTTTTTTCTCGGTTCCTAACTTCGAAGGCATGCGGATCTCTTCGACGAAGGCGTTATAACGCCAAGGGCTTCGCGACCGTTGCCGAAGAAGCTTACCTGAACCTCACTAGCATCGCCATGGCGCGAACCGCTCGGCGCATCCTGCTAGGAGTCTATAATGGCGATTAAGTGTCGGATTACCTCTGTTTAATCCACTTCTGAATGAAAAGCTGCCACTTATCTCCGCTGCCAGTAACCCGGTTTGAGGAATGGGGGCACGATGGACTAATATGTCTACAGATCACGCAATGTCCAACCACGGCGACGTCCCCCAAATGGGGTCTTATCTATCACGCAAAGTACGCATTCAATGAGGAACTGTCTCTACTACCACCGAGTTTTCGCGCGCTTCTACGGCTTGGGTCGAGAGGGGATCGTAACATGTGGAGCGTTGGGTTCTTCAATGGCCTGGGGTCTAGACTCCGAACGCCATCCCGTGCATCAAGGCGTTGCGCGCTCTTGGTGTTACAAAAATGCTCCCACCACCCGTCCTCTGCAGGTCAACGCCGGGTTTACCGGACTTCGGCGGTTGCTTTGAAATCGGCTGCTCCGGGTGGTCGACCGATCGACCACTACCACCGGCGCCAAGAAGATGCCCTTCAACTCCCCGGGATGGAGTCTGCATAAAGACCGTATATTAGTGTGAAGGCATTCTGGTGAGGAAGTATCATGCCATCTTATAGGAGGAGGCTAGCACATACCTGGCTGGTTGACGTGATTGCTGGTGGCAATGAGTCCATTCTGTCGACCGACAGCAAATCGCCTGTAAATACGACGCTGCTACCCCAGGAAATATCTCGTCGCTTGTTTGAGCCTCAGCAGCGACAGACAGTCTTGCATCTGCATCCGCCAATATGGGACGCCCCGAAGACCATGTATACGCCGTGGATGCGGAGTCGGCACGCAGTGAATCCGAACAGCAGCTCGTTAAACCCCAGAAGTCATCATGGAAAGGTCTCGTGTGGGACACGTTCGATCTTCCCAAGGATGAGCGCTGGTTGATGTTCAAGTTGGACGCTTTCGTCCTGACCTTTGCATCGGTGAGTGTCTCGGTGGTTCGTTGCGCAGAGAGTTGTAGTCAACTAACATGACATCTTCGTGTCCAGATCGGCTACTTTCTCAAGAACCTCGACCAGACAAACGTCAACAATGCCTTCCTCAGCGGGATGAAGGAGGATTTGAACATGTTCGGGAACGAACTTGTCACCAGTACATCTATCTGGACTGTTGGCTACGTGATAGGACAGATACCATCGAACCTTCTTCTAACCCGCGTCTCGCCGCGCTGGGTCATTCCATCTGTCCGTAGACCCTCCTTCTGACCACAAATATTCAATGCTAACGACAATAACAATACAGCTTGAGGTTGGCTGGGGTATTGCTACCATTGCCACATCGTCCGTGAAGTCGTACAAGGCTCTGTATGCCCTGCGTTTCCTCGTTGGACTATTTGAGTAAGCAAACTTTATCCATGACCATGTTCTTACACTCCATACTTCACATCAGGCCGCCGAGACTAACATCGCTCTCTAGATCCGGCTTTTACCCCGGCATACACTACATGCTCGGCTCATGGTACACGCCCAAGGAGATCGGAAAGAGGGCCATGATCTTCTGGCTAAGCGGGTCTATCGGAACACTGTTCAGCGGCTTCTTGCAGGCGGCAGCCTATACGAATTTGAACGGCGTGCACGGCTACGAGGGTTGGAGATGGCTGTTCATCATCGACGGGATAATCACACTTCCTTTGGCCGTGTTGGGCTACTTCTTCTTCCCAAATCTCCCGCAAGGAGGTGTCAAGACGTGGTGGACGACACAGAGGGAGCACGAGCTCTCGATCACGCGGATGGAGAGGATCGGACGCAAGGGCAAGGCCCCGTGGACGAGGGCGAAGGTGAAGAAGATTGCGACCAGTTGGCACACTTACCTCTTGCGTATGTATCTCCACACACCATTACATATGACTACTTGCTAATATTTTGACAAGCACTCTGCTATGTCGTCTGGAACAACGGTGGCGCACAGCAAGCCATGGGCTACTGGCTTAAGTCGTTCAATAACAAGACTCATCCACCGGTTCCCGGAGTCACGTTCACAGTGGCCCAGATCAACAACTGTGAGTACTCGTTCCCCGGGTGATAATAGCCTTCTAGGTTTAGGTGGCTGACATATATATCTTACAGTGCCGCTACCCACTACCGGCATATTCGTCGGTATGGCGTTGACTTGGGCGTGGCTTTCGGACGGAGTCCTACGCGGACGACGCTGGCCGTTCATTTACCTCGGCGCCGCCATCACGCTCGTGATGTGCGTTCTCATGCGACAATTGCCACTGTACACGAATATTGAGGGCCGCAAGATCGTGTATTGGCTCAGTAACATAGGAGTAAGTGGGAACTTCTCACCCCTTCGCTACTTGTTGGTGGAAAGAGCTGACACTGCCCCTCTCAGACCGGTGCCGGCCCCTTGATCTTGACGTGGATCAACGAGATCTGCTCTGATGACACGGAGAAGCGCGCACTTCTTATCGCTATGGGTAACGACCTTGCTTATGTGGTTCAGGCTGTCGTAAGTCACGGTCGACCAGGTACTACACTGATGGAAGAGACATATTGACCCATCCTAGGCGCCCAACTTCGTGTGGAAGACGACGGCTTTTCCGGCCGCTAGGTCTGGATATCTCTGGTCAATCGTCCTTCAGGTTCTGCTTGGTAAGTAATTCCCGTCTACAGTCCCTGCGCAATTACAGACTACTAACATGTTGTTCCTCTCCGCTAGTTGGCGTTGTTGCTGCCATCCAGCTACTTCTCTGGCGCGATCGGAGAATCGCTGCCAAAGCAGCACTGGAAGGGCCACCAACTATTGTTAGTGCCGAAAGCCCAAGACTTCAGGGAAGCGATTCTGATGACAATGAGAAGAGGGTGAGCCTGTCACCGGAGATCAAATCGGCGGTCTGAGGGCCGCTAATTGAGCACTGCTGTTGCTCGACACTGGCCTGTAACTCACTTGGAATCAGATCCAGATCTGACTAAGGAGCATAACAACCATAATCGGGTATTAGTAAAGTCTGTCGCTACCTAAAACCCTTATCCGACTTCTGGTGCGCTGGTATCATTCTATGAACTTCACATCCAAGCTTCCCAGAGAACACATCCGCTGATAACATGAAATCAATGAACCCATCACCACCGTCCTGATACAATCATTTTTCTTTCGGAAACTGCAACTCGACAGCCCTATCAAAATTGCTCCGAATAAAATACGGCCACTGATTCCCGTACGTGACGCGCGCGGCTCCCGTCCTCACCAAGTCGCGAGCCGTGAGCGCCGTTTCCCCCATGAAAGGCATCTGCATCACAAACCCGACGTGACACTGGATCTCCTCCGTCATCCTCCTGAAATCGGCCTCCGAATACTTCTTATCGGGCACGCGGCGGAGGATGGTGACCACATCAGCGCCACACTCCACGTACAAGTTCGCGTTCTCGATCGCCTGGTCCACACTCCCGGGCCACGCCATGACGACATTGACGACGAACGCATCGAGCTCCCGATCCTCCGTCTCCTGCCGGATCGTCCAGATCCTGTTCGCCACCGACCAGCTCTCATCACCCCTGACCCAGTCGTTGTCGCGCAGATCAACACCCACGGCCCCGAGGTCGAGGAGGTACGGCATCACGGCGCGCAGCAGGCCGGCGTCGTAGACGCCCAGGTCGACGGTGAGCAGCTTGCCGTTGCGGTGCGCGATGATGGAAATCTGCCGGATGAGGGCGACGACCTGCTCCCTGAGGAACTTCTGCTCCGTCGTCGCCATCCTGCGTTTCTTGAGGAACCGCAGGGCGCCGAGGGTCGTGAGGTCGACGCAGAGGGCCTGGACGTGGGCGTGCTCCGCCGCGATGGACGCCGTGAGGAGGTCGTGGACGTGGACGACGAAGACGGGGTCGTCAACGTCCGCCACGAAATGCAGCCATCGGAAGGCGCGGCAGTTGTTCTGTTGCTCGACCGGGTCTTTGACGTGGTGGGGGTTTTCGTCGGTGAGATCGGCTAGGGCGCCGTGTTGTTCTTCTTCCTCGGAGCCTTCTTCTTGCTTGTCTGACGGGAGTTGATGTGTGCTGCTGCTGGAGGAACCTTGCGGGGTTGGGTCCACGTCTGTCAATGTGATGGCGGGCGTTCCCAGACCTGCACCGAGTAGAGAAACAGTCGAAGATTGCGGCTGTGGGCTGAGGCTGGCCTGACTCTGGCTACTTCCAACGTTTGACAGTGTTCTGGGGAATCTTCTCAGACCTGTACCGAGAGAAGATGGCGTCCGGGAGGACGCCGGCGGCGGCGGCGGCGGCGGTGGGCGGCTGGGACCACTCTGGCGCCCTCCTGCAGCAGCAGCCTCCCTTTCCAACCTCTTCATTCTGAAGTATTCGAAACTTGACGGCTTAGTACGTTGCTCAGACGTCTCCTGGGCTTCTTCGGCTTCGACTTCTTCGACCTCCGCTTCTTCGACATGCGCCACTTCGGTTTCCGTTTCTTCTACGGCGGGCTCCAGTTCACTACTGAGATTCAGGGGGTGGTCGGGGTCATCGTCGGAAACGCTAGTCTGTGTGTCGGGCGGCTTAGGAGATGAGTCTTCCGGCGCCGGAGTCTTGTCCTCGGAACCGGCACCGGGACCAGTAGCGAGAACCATGTTGGCTGCTGGAGTACCTGTAGGCTTTGAATGACGGCAAGATGTTGCGGACAAGAGCTGAGGTGAGTTAATATGTGAATACTGAATAGAGATGGCGACTAAAGTTTTGAAAGCCTCAATGTAGTTGAGAAAACGAGTGTTGCGAGCTTTGCTGCAGCATACCTAAGAATAAGGTATCGAGAGTTGAATGTGATTGCAAGGAACGTACATCGCCGACCTTCTCGTTCCACATCAGAACAACGTCCACGCTCCTCCCTCCAAAGCGGTCGATGTTGCATTGAGACTATCACTGAAGCCATTGCCTTCCCTGTGAATTTCCCGACCATCCAGGCAGTAACCTTCCGCTTCGGAGTACCTCATGTTCTGGGCTACACCGCAACTGGTCTGTGGATACCTATTACGGCTTCCCGCTCCAGATCTTGTTGAGGAAGGTTTCGATCTCTTCGAAACACAACTCCGGAAAGAGCTTATTGACTTCGTCAGAAACGTCCCAAGCGCCCTTTACACTGCTGAGAAGCATGCCAATTGTAACCGTCCTGAACAGCGCAAGCGCATCCTCGTCACTGACGGCATGGTGTTTCTTCCCCACAGTCCAGGACGTGTTCAGAGCTCCGGCTTCAAGATTTTCCAGTTTCACCTTTTCGATGGCAAAAGGGGAACCTGTTGAGCCAAAGTAAGATCCCCGGTCATTGTCGCCAGTCATTGCTTTGGGTAACTTACCACGAACTCTCTCACCAATCTCAATGACACGCGAAACAGACACCCGGTTGCCCCTGATGCCGCTGACCTCAGGCCACTCACCACCATTGTAGTCGACAGCGAGTGCAACCGCCGTCGCAAGATCCCGAGTCGACGTAAATGTCATAATCGCGTCTTCGTGGCCTTCCACGACAATGGCACGGCGGTTCTGGAAGTCAAACACTGTATCGAGCGGAACCACATGCTTCGCCGTCTGATACGGCGACGCCAAGTAGTCGAGAAAGACACCCGGTTGGAAAAGGGTGTATTCGAGGAGCTCGAAGCATTATCAGCTACAGGGAAGAGAGCAAGGAATCAGAGCTCTTACCTTGCCGTTCTTGTTCAACTCCCTGAGATACTGTCGAACTTCCTCTTTCCCCGCCCACCAAGGCATGTCGACGGTCCCAGCACTGCCGTATTCGGACGGCGCGAACCGCTCGACCCCGGCAAGAACGCAGGCGTCGATGAGGTTCCTCTGGGACTTCTGTCCGGGGTCCGAGAGAAGTTGGATGAAGGAGAGAACAGTGTGGATCCCTTGCAATGCTTTGACCAGGTCGTCCTTGTCGTTGTAGTCCACAACCTGGTAGCTGACACCGGGCTTTACGATGTCGCTCGATAGAGGCTGTTCAAGGTATCAATTAGTATCTGACACCGGGTAGAACGGGAGATTGATACGAACCCTTCGAGTAAAGATGGTTATTTCATGCTTATCTGCAGCTTCCAAAGCATCGATGACTTCCCGTGCAACCTCTTGAGATGGAGAGATGGAGTTAGCAAAGGCATTATAACGTTTCGCGGATGTCAGGACAGATTGAACATACGGCCAGATCCTCCCGCTATAGCAATCTTCGCCATTTTGTTCACTAGGATTCGCCGGTATCTGAGCTAAATGATGCGGTGGACAATATATTTTGATTTGGTGACAGCACTTGACTTCTGGACGTGCGGAGGCATCATTATATACTCCAGCAGGAGGGGAAGAGCCTTTCGACTTTCCCCGATGTCTGCTTTGATACGAGACGTGGTACTAGTATGCTGCACACAACATCGGTCGACTCTGATGGTTCTCGACGGAGGAAAGGGGTGTTGTAATAGTCAAACTGGCCAATCACGGCGATTTCTCCGCGGGCTTGAACGGCGCCGAACGAGGTGGGGCACCGCTCCCCCGCCCGGGCCGGGAGCGGAGTGGGGCTTGGCGCGATGAATACTGTGGTATGTGCTCAGAGGTGGCCGAACCAACCCTGCAACAACCACCAAGACTCTGTATCCCCCTCCTTCCGCCGTCGAAGGGCCGTGGTCAAAAGACTTTAATACGTCGATTTTCGAAAGCGAAGAGATGGTGCAATCAACCACACCCGGCGACGCGCTGTCACCCCCGCTCAAACGACGGCGGGTTCGTCGCGGCACTCAAAGTTGTTGGGAGTGCAAGCGGCGAAAGATCCGATGCAGCTTCACTGTGCCAGATGAATCTGTCTGCGACGGCTGCAGAAGTCGTGGAGTCAAGTGCACCAGCCAGGAGTTCTATGAGGCCCCGACAAACACCATGCTCGCGACGGATGCCATAACACGACCCCCGGTTCTGCCTCGGCTCAAGCCTCGTATCACGACAAATGTGGACGGCCATGAGATTGAACTAGTAAGGCGGTGCGGTCTCGGCTCGCTATACATCTCGTGGCTAACAATTCTCAGATCCCATGTATATCGGGTTCAGACAGTGCGGGTGATGTCGCGCGGCTTCTTGGAATCCCAGATGGCAGTGACATACTGTGCCGCACTCTAGTCGACGCATGGCCAACTCGACAAGACATTGACCTTATCCTAAGGGCTCCCATCGGGACAGCAGTCCTATTCCACGGCTTGATCTGCAAGCCATACTCGAGCGGTCTGAGCGAGATGCCATCGACAGAAAAGATCCTGCAACCGCCTCCATGCAACGCACATCCGGTACTAACAGCCCGCAGGCTACTTCTTCTAGCGGTATTGTTGCAGGGAATTCCAAGGGGATTCTTCAGGCACCTCGGGCCGTTTGGCGTCCGCTATGTTGAAACCATGTCGTGCCTGGTTCAGACTGCAAGGCTGGTTACGAGCAACGATGACATGGTCAGCTCGCTTGAGGGTATCGAGTGCATAATGATCGAAAGTATGTACCACAATAACGCTGGCAACATACGGCGGGCATGGGTGACGCATCGTCGGGCCATGGTAATAGCTCAGGTGTTGGGCTTCCATCGAAATCCAGAGATGCCTGTCAAGCTGACAGTGCTTGACAGCGAGACCCGAACTCGTATTGACCCGGAATACATGTGGTACCGCCTGGTGATCACGGATCGGTATCTGTCATTGGTACTGGGACTACCGCAATGCTCAGATGAAATTCCATTCGAGTTGTCAGGGATTTTTCTCCCTTGCACACCTATGGAGCAGATGGAGCGGATGGAATCGATGGGTGGTGGACTCATCATCCAACGGAACAGACAGTACATACACGACCTCGACAAGACAAGAGAGATCGACAATCTGCTCCAGGAGGCAGCGGCCCTGATGCCACCACAGTGGTGGTTGCCTCCTAAGATTGCAACGCTCGTGAGCAACGACAATGACGCCGCCAACGAGACGCTCCGCCTCATGAGCCAGTTTACGCATTACCATCTGCTAGCACAGACACATCTCCCATATCTCCTACAACCACCTACAAGCGACCGAAGATACGATTACCACAAGATCACAGCAGTCACGGCCAGCCGGGAACTCCTCTCGCGCTTCGTGTCCTTCCGCAGCTCGGACTCCGTCGCCGCGTATTGCCGGGGGGTGGACTTCCTTGCCTTCATAGCGAGCACTATACTGGCTGTCGCCCACATTAGCAACCACCACCATCGTCGATTAAGGCTTGACAGAGAGTCTGGCGGGGGCACAATGGGCTTTCTGGTGCATCAACGGCCTGCCGATCGAGGTCTACTGGAACAAACCCTCCAATGCATGGAGAGCATGTACCAAGGCGACCCTGAAACAGACATCCTCGCCTACAAAATCGCGGCTATACTTCGACAGTTGCTCGCTATCGAGAATGCCGCTGCCAACGGGGCCTCGTACAGCATGACCGTCTCCTCTGAACAGGGTGAAGCCGAAGAGCCGGGCACCGTGGAGGCCGGTCCTGACAGCAACATCACGGCGAATGTAAACGTAGCCCAGGAACTGCGGGTTCATATTCCTCACTTCGGCACCATCAAGGTTGGAAATAGTAGTGCCGTCGGCGGGGATCAAGCGCTTCTATATCTGCCTCGTCCATCACCCGCCGGATTAAAGTCGGACTTGTCACTCTCAGACAAAGCTGCAGGTACACACGATACGAGATCTTCACTGAGAAACGAAGTTGGCGACCGGATTCAAGATCAGTTACCTGTCACTGATCAGCTACCTGTTGTACAGCCTTCTTACTCGGCCGGTGCCACATACGAGGCAGAAACCCTCGCTTTCGTCGACGTGGACCGTGCTGATAACGGCAGTCCCTTCTTCATGGAGTTTGGAATGGCTTTCGATGTTGACGACTGGGGCTTACAAGGCGTGGATTCAGCTCTATTTGAGAACCTGGTCAAGGGTGATGGAGCATCTGGGGCGGAAACGTCTCCATCCGGAGAGTAGCGATTTATATCGACCACGACCACACGGAAATGAGACCAAAAGCCAACAGGCATCTCTGGACAATGGCTTGTCTTGGCTATTCGACGTACTCGCCTGGGTGAGCGGGACGGGGCGTACTGATCTCCCTAATCCACACCCCAGGAAGCTTGGCCGGAAACTGTTACCGAGTCGGTTTAAAGTGTGACCTACTAAAAGGCCACACTGTAGCTTGTTTTCTTCCACTTTGCAGAGGAACGCGACAAATCTACAAGTACACTATGGAACAGACTACACTCAAGCCACCTTCCTGGGTTAAGGCCCAATCGTCCTACACGAACAATCAGCCAACCCCACCAGGTCTACAACACGGACACTGGTCAGACCGCGCGCCCAATCCCGCGTTTGACGAGGCAGAGCAGGAGGCCGAGCGACTCAACCTACAAGCTTGGGGCTACGGGAGGAACGGAACGTTGGCCGAGTTCAAGGACGCATTACAGAACTTGCCCGCGCTCGTCAGCCCGGACAGTCCGAGGCTCGGAGAGGACGTGGTCAGCAACACTTTGACAGCTCCGGCTAGGGGTGGGACACGAATTGAACTACGGGTGTACCGGAACCCGAAGCCCGCCCCGAACCCGGCCACTCTGGCATTTAAGATGCATGGTGGTGGATGGGTTGTTGGTGACTCGAGCGTGGAGGAGCTGGAAAATAGGTGGCTTGGTGCACAGCCGGATGTGGTGGTTGTTAGTGTCCATTATCGGATGTAGGTGCAGCTGTCGTGTTTGGGAGGGACTCTTACTGACGGTGTTGTAGGGCGCCTGAGTTTCCCTTCCCTACGCCCCTGAATGATTGTTGGGATATGTTGAACTGGGTTCGTGCATCTACCAGCTGGAAACTGCCAATCTGTTCGCTAACAGAGACTTGATGCAGTGTAAGAATAACCACCAAGGCCTGGGTATCGATCCCGAGAAAGTTGTGCTCCTCGGGTGCAGCGCTGGTGGCAACCTCGCTGCCGCATTGGCCATCATGGCCCGAGATGCAGGACTGACGGGGATCATCGGCCAGCATCTTAGTATCCCGGTCACCTGCCATCCAAAGTTCTTCGAAGAGACCAACAGTATCCGTGGACCGCTGGAGTTGTTGAGCTGGCAGCAGAACCGGAGCGCCCCTCTCGTCGACGCAGTGCGCATGGAGACATTTTGGGACTTGTATGTCGGGACGGAGCCCGGACCTGACCCGTTACACTCGCCGTTGCTATGCTCAAACCTGAAGGGGTTACCGAAAGCCTGTATGTCCGGAGTATATGGTGGTTCTGTCGTCGCGCGCACGTGCTGATATGTGTCTAGTGATCCAGGTTGCTGGTTACGACCCTCTGCGAGACGAAGGCATCGAATATGCTGGAGCACTGAAGGCAGCTGGGGTTGAGGTTGACTTACACATCTATCAGGGGCTACCCCACGGTTTCTACAATTTCCTCATGCTGGAGGAGGCCGATCTGTATTATCGTCGAGTTGTTGAGTTCGTGCAAAGATGTGTTAGGGGGGTCGAGCAGTAGCCCTCCTGACATAAAGATATGTGTCAGACCTGTCGACTTCGCTAGGGATAATTGACATGATTGATCAAGGCTAAACCTTCATGCGCATTTTCAAGATCGTTCTAGCATACATATCCACCGCAAATAGCCTGCACCTGGCCCGTGATATACGACGACTCGTCGCACAGCAGCCAGCACACGAGAGACGCAATCTCGTCAGCTCTTCCATCCCGTTTGATCTGCTGAATCATGCCGATGGGTTCACCGTTTCGCGCCTTCTTGACCGTCTCGTACATCGGCGTAGCAATCGTTCCCCTGACAATGTCATGTTAGCGGTGCCGCCACACAGGCCGATATGGGTAAACTCACGGCGCAATGGCATTCACTCGGATGCTCCTCGTAGGGCCAACATCGATAGCAGCGCACTTCGTCAAGCCCACGACACCAAATTTGGCAGCGCCGTACGACTCGTTCAGAGGCGTGCCGACGATCCCAGCAATGCTCGATGCATTGACGATGCTCCCGCCGTCGTTCATGTACTTCAGCTCCGCGCGCATGCAGTACATGACGCCGGTGAGGTTGATGGCAATGACACGGTCCCACTCGTCATCGTCCTGGTCCTCGATGCTCTCCTTCATCGTGTTGAATCCCCTGGGTAGGATGCCGGCGAGGTTGGCCGCTCCGTCGAGTTTCCCGAACTGGTCGACCGTTTCTTGGATCCATTTCTCGACGGACTTGCGGTTGGAGACGTCCACGACCCGCGCCATGACCTGGCCGCCGGCCTTCTCGATCTCTGCTGCTGCCGATAGAAGGGCTTGCTCCTGGATGTCGGCCATCGAGACCTTGGCGCCGCGGGCGGCGAGCATCTTGCAGGTCTCGAAACCCATGCCGCCGCTCGCGCCGGTGACGACGACGACTTTGCCTTGGAGGTTGTTGGACATGGTGGCTGTTGGTGGGATTGGTGCGAGGAGGGCACTGGATGAATTATGAGATGGTGGCTGAACCGACTGCTCAGGCACAGCATCTCCATCGGCTTTCTCATATGTACGTCCGGCATCCCTACTTCCTATCACCTCTTGTTTCACTTTCGGCGATGCAATATCGCATCACGGTGACCTTGAGGCCGGCGTTACGGCGTCGTTGTCCGGTGCCGCCAAGACGGCTACTGATTCATCGCGCCCTATGTAGGACATCGGTAACAATGTCCGTAGCGCGAGACTTGGCCGGTAAACCTTAGCCAGAAAGCTAGCCTCAACCTTATCCGCAGGCGTAACCCCTTTTGATACTAGCCACTTCATGCTTCTAGGCCCCAAGTGGCCCTGGAATGTGATAGACGAGCCTTGGAATCTGGGGTAAAGAGGGGAAGCAGTCAGTAGATGCTGGGGAACTTGGGGTAGAGCTGTACCCCGGAGTCAGGGTTCATGACGGTGAGAGGTCTCCCACAGTCATGCGTGAACTTCCAACAACTACCACGTTTGGTTGTCTTGACCTCGATGACCATCTCCCTTAGACTTCAAGAACCCGTAGCAAACCGTTGCAACTCACCCAGGCGCGAAGATGGAAGAGACTGCCAACGAGTTCGCTTTCATTGCCGACAGTATCCCGAGGGAATCAACCCCTGGAGCAGCTGGCCGAGCGGAGAATAACAAGAAGATAAGATCTACCAAACGGCTCGCATGCTACGGGTGTAGACGTAAGAAGGTTAAGGTAAGATATGCTCTTTTTGTAATAGGTGACAAAACGCTTACCAGCCTGTCTTTTCCAGTGCCAGCCAGGTCCGACCGGAGAAACAAAATGCAGTCTCTGCTTCAAACTCGACGCCGACTGCTACATGCCCTCGACAGACGAGCGACGACGCTCCCACACCCGGATGCTCATCCAGGATCTCCAAGCAGAGAACGCCCGTTTGCGAACCGAGCTCGAGGAACACCGGAGCATCTGTCTGATGGGAGACTCCATGTCCATCTCCCTTTCGGCCTCCTCTGTTGACGGAAGAGTAGAGTCGAGAAGCCCAGGCACCTCACCTGACATGCTATCCAGCTCTGGCCCCTCGGATTACTCGGTCCCGCAGCAATCAGTGGCAAAGAAGTCCAAGTCGGACAACATGATAGTGCGTCTCTGCGGCGGAGAGAGGCAACTGCACAGCGACCGGGTCGGTCGCCTGCGATACTTTGGGCCGACGTCGAGCTTGCATCTGATGGAGAGCGTGACTTCGTCGGTCCTGATGTGCCACCAGTCGAGCGGCATGACGTCGCTGACTTGGCAAGACGATTTCCCGCCGGAAGTGGAGGAGTATCTGCTTGATCTGTACTGGAAATATCAGCATCAGGTTCTACCTTGGTATGTACATACCGTACAGTAGTGTGGCGGATCAGAAGAACGCCGCTTGCTAACGCAGATGTTGGTAACTCCACAGCATACACAAAGAGTGTAAGTCAACCCGACAATGTGTGCACCTCAGGAAGAACTGACCCAGCCACTGACATATCGCAGCATTCCTACGAGACATGCGCAACGGCGACACCAAGTACTGCAGCAAGCTTCTCGTCTACTGCATCCTGACACGCGCGTGCGCCATCTCCGATCAACCCGGCCTGAGGGCCCTGGCACTGGCCGACGACGCCGAAGACGACGCGCCATATCTGGTCCGCAAGTGCGTGCAACTCCTGGATGCCGACCTCGACCGGCCAGGCATAACGACTGCGCAGTCCCTTCAGCTGCTGAGCGACATGCACTGTGCTGTTTCGCACGACACGAAGGGATGGATGTACGCGGGCGGCGCGGGACGGCTAGCGTACGAGCTGGGACTGCACAGGGATAGTGCGACTTTTGATACCAACTTGTCCGAGTTAGATCAGCAGGTCCGTCGCGTTGTGTTTTGGGGTTGCTTCAACCTGGACAGGTACGCTTTCTTGCTAGCCTCCACCCGCACCCTTTTCTATTTTCGGAGCACGGTCTTCTTCCAGGCCATCGACTGACAACATGCGCAGAGAGTGGGCTCTGTATCTTGGTCGACCTCAGTTCCTGAAACTGGAGGACATCGATGCCAAGCGTCCTGGCCAGGATTGCCAGGAGGTGTCTCTGGAACTGATGATGTCCGCTGCGTGGACAGCCCTACTGGAGATTGTCGGACAGATATGTGACGTGCTGTAAGTTCTCCTTGTTCGTCTGCACCAAGAGCACACAGTCTTAGACTCACCTTCCCACAGTAACGGCGTCCACACGCCTCGCCATCATCTTGAGACTCTCGACAGCAGCCTCAGGTCGTGGCAAGACGAGCTCGACCCGAGTCTGAAGTACAACTCCTTCCAGACACCCGCTGTATTCCTACTGCAGTAAGTATTCACCGCACCAATCAATATCCCCTGAACGAACAGACACTAACCACTGAGCCCTGCCAGCATGCAATACGCGGCAGCCATGATCCTCCTACACCGACCCCTAGCCGACTTCGGCAAAGACCCCAAGCAGCGCGTAGCCGCCAGCGAGGTCTCGCGCGGCATCTGCGTCCGCAACGCGTGCGACATCGCGCAGTACCTGCAGGAGTACTTCAACCAGCACGGCAGCGTGCTGACCATGTCCTGGATCGCGCTGCACATCGTCGCCACGGCAGCCACGACGCTCATCGGGAACATCGCCGAGCGGCGGGCCGACGTCGAGGCCGAACACCAGCTCGACTGTCTCCGGCAGTGTCTCGGGGCGTTGAACGAGCTGGAGAAGAGCCACGTCGTCACGCGCCGCGTGAGGAAGGTCATACAGCACGCTATCCGGCTGTTGAATCTCGATGCTACGCTTAATGTCGGCGGAGGGAGCGCGTGGAAGGTGGGAGGTCTGCAGCAGAACAACGCCAGCATAGTCACGCCCATGTCGTTACCTGCGATGACGGATTTTGAGATGTCGCAGTTTCCGCTGATTGACTTGTTGCCGAGCTCGAACCAGTTTGAGATGCTGAACTCGTTTGAGTCGTATTTCCGGTAATTATTCAAGACAGGAAAATAATGACAATGCATGAAGTGCATATATGTCGGACGTGCAACGAGAGTAATGGGATTGGCGGTCTATGTCATGGCGGCCACGCCGGGTACATATAACCAAACAGCAAACAAGTCTAGCGCAGCATTTTCTAACGCGAATGATTGACTGTATTGATGATCATGTAGTCTAGAGAGCCGGTCAATCGTCTCCCTCAATCAGTTAACCGCCAAAGGACGAGTGATGATTGTCTCCGCCCCAATCTCCCGGGCGTGGACGGACACAGCGCCCTTAAGCACCGCTCCATTCCCGTTGGGTACAGCTGCCTTGGCTTCCTCGTCTTCCGGGACTGGGGGATAGTCGATCACAGATAGGTCGAGGTACGTCGTCCGCGAGCTGCCGTCATAGTCGGCTCTGGTGTACCCGTTACCCAGCCAGCCCATGGGGTTTCCGTTCAGCTCGTCTCGGTAGGTGTAGTCGAAGTCCTCCCACCGTGTGTTCTTGAGCGCGATCATTTGGTTGAGGGAGTTTCCGGGGTAGTAGGCTGACGTTTGTTAGGTGGGCACTTGCAAGATTGGAAGTGGCGATCACTTACCGATATTTCTCCCGTTGGCATCTCCGCGTTTGAACCAACATTTGCACTTTCAGGTATTAGCCGTTAAGATCTCAGTTGTGGAAGGTGGTGGTTTTACGTACCGGCTGACCGAAGATCGTGCCTTGGATATACTGGCATGTGTGTGCGATGTACTGCTTGACGCGCTCCGACCTGGAAGTGCTCCGTTAGTCATGGACCTTCTGTTCTCAGCAAAGGGATACGTACTTGACGCAGATTGACTTGATCTTCTCCCTGAGCATCTTCTTGGCGCATCGAATGGCGAGCGCGCACTCGAGCTCGGCGCACAGATATGCATTGCCTGCGCCAGGAGCAGCATTGGGCCCGAGGTAGAGGAAGCAGTTGGGCATCTTGTCGACCATACATCCGAGATAAGCCTCGGGCTCGGGGTCCATGACCTGGTCCCACGTCACGCCATCCCGGCCAATGGTAGGGAAGCGGCTGCGGAAATCACTTGTCGAAGTAGTCAGTTTAGCACATCACGAAGGCGAGGCAATGGGAGATTCACATACCTGATGAATCCGGTCGCCCAGATAATTGCGTCACACTCGTGGAGCTGCCCGTCTCTTGTGACGATGCCATTCTCCTTGACGCATTGGATCTCATGCGGTATCCACTTGACATTATCCTTGACCACGGCATCCAGGTAGCCGGGACCAGGGACGAGCCGGCGACATCCAGGGGGAAAGTCAGGCAGAAGAGTGTCCAAAATCTCGGGCCGAGTCTTGAGGGCCTCCTTCATGTGCTGCGCGAACTCTGCCTCCGTTTTCTTCTGGATGTCCGAGCCGAATCGGAATCCGTCTTCGCTCATGTATGCCATCATCCCTTCTTCGATGCGGCGCCGGTAGGCATGATAGGTCTCGCGGTCGCGGTTCCATTCCTCTCTTTCCTCTGAGGGATACTCAACTGGTCCAGTTAGATGCTGCTAAGTCGACAATATCTGGACGGTAGGGAAGGGTATGTCTTACAGTTTCCGGCCTCCAATGCGCCGCGCTTGATTAGTTCGTCGGCACCGAACCCCACGGGTGCGATCCAGTTCCTGACAAGTTGATTAGCCTATGCACAGGGGCAGGCGAAAGCAAGGCGGAAGCTCACTTCGATCGCATGTACTGGTGAACCTCCTTTGCCTTGCCCTGTATCTGCGGGAGAACCTGGACTCCCGTCGAGCCACCACCAACAAGCGCGACGACCTTGCCAGTAGGGTCGAACGACTCGTCGTAGTTTGCACTATGCATGTATGGGCCTTGGAAGTCGTGCAGGCCTGGGACCTTAGGAAATTCCCAGTTGTTGAGCTGACCCCAGCCGAGGAGCAGAATATCAGCCTCGTCGTAGATCATCTACACCCGGTTAGACTGAACATCTTACGTATCTCTCCGTTTCGTGAGCTCACCTGGTCCGTGTTCTTGTCATGTATCTTCAACTTCCACAGCCCCCTATCCTCGTCCCATTCGGCACCCTTGACGAGATGGTTGAACTTCATATACTGGCGCGTCTTGTACTTCTCGGCGACCTTGGCGATGTAGCTGTTGATCTCCTGGCCAGATGCATAGTACGACGACCAGTCAGGGTTGTCCTCGAACAGGAAGGCGAAGCATGGTGCCGGCACGTCACAGGCCACGCCTGGGTAGCGGTTCTCCAGCCAGACTCCCCCGACATCTGTCACAATTGGTGTTAGTGACCTTTGACATTCTTTCCTGTCCCCTGTCAAACTTGGTTCCACTTACCATGGTTCTTCTCGTAGATCTGGAAGGTAATGTCGTCCCCAAGATGTTGGTTGAATCGTATAGCTGAGGTGATACCGGAAATGCCTGCGCCCACGCAGACGACACGCAGCTTGCGTCCTGGGTCGTCAATGGGCCTGGTGAGTATAGGCACCTGGAACTGCGAGTAGTGGAGCTGGCCAGGATAAACCATTGTGGCGTTGGCAAGAACCAAGTAAGTGAATGCGCGCGTCCAGTCTTCGAGTAGGTTGGCAGAGTAACGTGCTAGGCCACACGGAAAGTGTCCAGGTTACTCGTGATGTCCAGTTCAAGTCATCATGACAAAACATCAGCATTTTGTCCTTCAGATAGCTTCTTTTAGCTCGCCTTCAGCTTGTCCTATGCACCGGCAAACTTGCTGCTGGTCCAAAGTCCATGCTCAGCGGTAACTATCTCCGCAGTCCTCCGGCCATTCCATCTCCGCTACCGTCCCGCACTAAGGAAATCTTGGCCGATCCGGCATTTGAGACTAGATCGGCGAGCTTTCCCCGAAAGAGTCTGGGTTGCCCTTGTGTGCTGGGCCGGACTACCGTCCCGTCCCCGCTGAGTCGCTTGTCTCCACTCTCCGGAGAATGTTACCGATGGGTTGCGTCAACTGAGGAACAGCCACACGGACGTGTCAAATGCAATCCCGGACCCAGCGCTCTGGATGATCGCCTACCCCAGATTTACCCCAGACTGCATGTCCAAGGGAAGGCTTGGAGCAGGGCAGGAATCCATTAAAGACCCCGGATCTGGACCCTCTTCCGGAACCCATCTGATAAGTTGGACGAACGAAGACTAGACGTCTAAGGGCTACCAACTTTGGTAGTACTCTCGGCACGCAGATCCAAAACATTGAACCCAAGTCGTCACCATTGTGCCCAACATGGCGGCGCATGAAGAACTGAAGGAAAATAGTCCGATGGATGCTCAGATGGTCGAGATCGAAAAGGCCGACAGCACATCGCTGCCGACTGGTTCAGACGTGCCCAGAGAGGAGGACGACCAAGTTGAGACAACTACTCCGAAAGCATGGCTCTGCATCGCTGTGAGTGCCCACGAACCTCATACTGCCCATGCCACGGTATGCTGCATTTTGCACACCTGTCAGCGGACTAACATGTCGTTATAGTTCTTGACCTTATCCTTTGGCGGACCTTTCTGGTAAGCGACACAAACAGTGTATCTGTTGTATGCTGCTGCAGTGTTGACACGTACTGTTCCAGGGCTACCCCGACAACAGCCGCAATCTCATCACAGCTGCTCGCAAAGTTCGGCCAAAGCGAGCTTTCCGCATGGGTGATTCCCTGCATTACCACCGTGGCAACAGTGACCATCCTGCTCTTCGGGGCCAATTCCGACCTCTTCGGCCGTCGTCTCTTCCTGCTCATGTCGTGCGTCGTTGGAGCAATTGGCTACATCGTCTGCGCCCTCGCCAACTCGAACAGCATGCTCATTGCCGGGTTGTGCCTCAACGGAGTCGCCTCCGGTGTGTCGGGCATTGCGCTGATAGCAGTGCCTGAGCTCATCTCCAACAAATACCGCCATATCGGGATCGTCATCGCCGACGGCATCGTGTACGTCTTCATAATCATCGGACCCATCGTCGCGCGGTACGCCCTCCTGAAAGGTGGTGATAACTGGCGTAATCTCTACTGGGGAGGCTTTGCGATCCAGGTGCTTGCAGCTGTCGGGCTTGGCGCATTTTACTGTGAGTGTCCTCCACTGCTCTCACTCTTCACCCTTGCGGTACTAACAACGTGAGAAGTCCCACCAAAGCACCCCCGAGGCATCGCCTGGCAGGATGCGCTCAAGGGCCTAGACTGGATCGGCGGCGTGCTGTTTACCATTGGCGCCGTGTTGGTCCTTGTCGGCATGGTGTACACGAGCTACCTCCCAAGCACCGACACGCGTGTCCTGGTCTGCCTCTGCGTCGGGCTCGCGGTCATCGTCGCCTTCGGGTTATGGGAACAGTTCGGCAACGCCAAGTACCCTCTCTGCCCAACGGAGATCTTCGCGAGCCACAAGGGGCGCGAGTTTGCCGTGCCTTTCTGTCTGACATTCGTCGTCGTGGGGTACTTTTATGGCGTCGCCGTCATCTATCCGACCATGATGAGTAAGTCCATCAATTCCCAACTGTCGTTCTTCTTGTGCCCATGTGACTAATGCCGTTTAGATGCGTTCTATGTCGACGAAAACACGTCTGTTCAGGACGAGCTCCTTGCCACCCTTCCGTCCAGCCTGCCCATGGTAGCTGGTGCCATGACCCTCACAATGTTTGGCAGAATGGTGGGGCACTGGAAGTGGTCCATGACCGTCTCCACGATCTCCCTCGTTCTCTGGGGTAGTCTGCTCGCTCTGATCACCCCGTACAACAAGGGCATGATGATGACCTTTGTCGCTCTGGCTCAGTTCTCGTATGGATGGGCAGCGTATCTATCCGTAACATACACGCAGCTGGGTGTACCGCAGAAGATGCTAGGAGTTTCTGGAGGTCTGGCCGGTACAGCCCGTTATGCCGGCGGTGCGGTGGCCTCGGCATGCTACTCGACGGCGATCGCCAACGGAGTTGCGAGCAGGAGTGCTGTTCTCATTCCCAAGGCGGCACTCGACGCAGGTTTACCAGAGTCGTCACTGGATGCGGTTGTTGCGGCTGCCAGCGGTGGCGCTAAGGCTCTCTCCGCCATTCCCGGCGTTACCCCTGAGGTCATCGCAGCGGTGGTCGACGCGGTGAAGTGGTCCTCTGCTCACGGACTAAGGTACGTTCCATCTATCTTGCACGTGGCCTGTAAACCCTGCTAACCGCAGCCAGAAATGCGGCTCTAGTCTCGATCGCTTTCGGGGTGACTGGCGTCCTGCTTTGCTTTGGGCTAGAGGATATTGAGGCCAAGATGACGCCCAAGATTGAGATCTTCCTGGAAAATGACAAGCTTGCCGATAAGAATGAGTATCATTAATGGGACTTCCTGGTGTCGAAAACAATTGAATAGCTGGCTGGGATGGGTATTAGTATAATCTTAAGGAACTGCTCCATTGTTCAGAGCTGATCATGAAAGGGAAATGCGAAGCGAGGTTGATGTTCAATGGAAATGTTGCCAGACAGAACGCGCTACAGTTGATTGTTTGTTTGACATGGGGCTTTGGCTGTGCACAGACCAGGTGCCTCAGATTCGTACTGTGGCACGTGCGGGCACCTCGTGCCTTATGATTTTGGGGTCTCCGCTTCCATGTTCTCCCAGATTCTTGCCTCGTTCAATGCTTCATCGTCTTCAATTAATACAATTATTCCCATCCCGGGCATACATATCACAATTTGCCACTATCTGAGTTTCTACGGCTCCTTAGAGTACGACTTCCCTCGCATAATCCTGCTCATTGTCTCGTTACAGTACTCCGGTTGTTTCCGGTCAAAGACTTCTCCAGCGCTGATCTCCAGAGCGCGCCCATTCGCCTGGCCGTCGGTTACCAGCCCCAGAACCGCGTTTACGACCTCTTCCACCGGAGTAAAGTCCTGTGCCGGGAATTGGCTCCACGTGTCTTGCGAGTGCAAGCTCGTCTGGATGGCGCCGGGTAGAATGGCGTTTACCCGTATATTTTCGCGGCTCAGTCCCTCGCTGACGGATCGTACGAAGCCCAAGACACCGTGTTTCGCTGCTGCATAGAGCGGGAGCTCAGGAGACGCGTAAATGGAGGCGGCTATGCAACGTTATCAGTCGTGACCAGCATTGAGACTCAGGGTCATGCTAACCTGATGCAGTTGCGACAATGACACCACCAGGGCTTTGATTCCGCCGCATGTAGTGCATGGCGAGATAGCTGGTCAGAACAGCGCCTCTGAGACCGATCTCTTCAGTCAAGAACGAAGGGGGAGCCGGCGGCCATTGTGATGCTCGGTCGTAGAAGTCGGCGCGCCCGGCTATCCCTGCGTTGGCAAAGACGAAGTCAATGCGTTTTGAGACCTCGAAGATGCTCTCAAATGCGGCGGCTTGTTCGGCGTACTTAGTCACATCCGTCTTGATGAACTGCGCGAACGGCCCAAGCTTGTTGACTGCTTTCTTTCCGGCCTCGCGGTTGACGTCGAGGAGGGCAACGAACCACCCTTTCTTGACAAGCGCCTCAGCCACGGCCAGGCCCATGCCGGAAACGCCACCGGTGATAACAGCGACTTGGGTGTTCAGTCTCATCTTCGATTGACGATGGTACACTGAGAGGGTGGGCGGAATACCCTCGGGGCCACGGTATTTGGCTGCACCCAGCTATCAATATGGGATACCCGCATGCTTCGGTCGGCTTCCGGCGCCCTGCTACGAATGCGGAGGTCTGTGGCCCGGAGGTGCTGGGGATGCAGCCCGGAGACAGCACCTGCTTGACGATGGCGGAGACTACTACCGAAGAGGTGGGATGTGTGGCCCTAATGATTCATCGACGCCAAGATTGGAGTTCTCAGCTATGCTGCGACTCTAGTGAGTCACCACGCGCTACGGCTGTCTAAACTGATCCCAACGGTGTTGCGGGGCCGTCGCGGTATTAGTTTCCGGGCCTATGCGGAGATCAGTGGAATCTTGGGGATGGATTTCCGTTGTGCGTGCCGGTCCGGCGTCTGCCAACGGCATGGGGTGTCCGCCACTGGAAGGTTAAACTACAGATTTCCTTAAAATCGAGTGCAAGATGTGTCACATGGGAAATCTCCAGAGGAAGCGCTTCAACCCGCGTGTCACACTTGCCAACCCGTCTCAAGCAACGGCTCTTGGTGCCCTGCCGACCGCTATACAACCGCTTCCGCAGTCATGACAATCGTCGAGAACGTCGGCCTCAATGGGCAGCTGTCAGCCCTACTGGACGGTAAATCGAGCAGCGTGGTCCACATCGAGACACGTCCCGTCCCATCATTGCGCAACGATGTTCTATTTCCAGAGCCTCCGACCAACCCAAAGAAGAAAAGGAGACGGAACGGCGATGCGGGATACTACCGCAACGAAGAGCTCGGGGGCCCGATCCACTCCGAGAGACGCATGCGTATCATTGTGTGTGGTGCTGGGGCGTCCGGGCTCTGCCTTGCCTACAAGCTGCAGCGTTCGTTCGAGAACTTCTCGCTTCAAATGATGGAGAAGAATCCCGACATCGCGGGGACGTGGTTCGAGAACAGATATCCAGGGTATGCTGACCGGTCCCCTTCCACAAGCGGCCATGGTATCAGAACTGACTTCCCACTCAAGTTGTGCGTGTGACGTGCCGTCCCACACCTACACGTTCTCCTGGGAGCCGAATAGCGACTGGTCAGCCGTTTACGCCGGCAGCAAAGAGATCCAGGGGTACTTCAAGGGGTTCGCAACCAAGCATAACCTCTGGCAGTACATCAACGTCAACCGCGAGATCGTGGGAGCCGAATGGAACGACACCGCAGGTGAATGGACTGTCCATATCAAAGACACCGTGAGCGGCACCGTGACCGCTCACACGTGCGATATATTCATCAACGGCTCGGGGATCCTGAACAATTGGCGCTGGCCTGATCTCCCAGGCCTGGGCCATTTTAAGGGAAAGTTGCTGCACAGTGCCCACTATGAAGATGGCTATGACTTGCGTGGCAAGAAGGTCGGGTTAATCGGAAACGGGTAAGACGCCTTCAATCTTGCGTGCTGTATATGGGCTAATTCATAATTATAGATCTTCCGCCATCCAGATTCTACCCGCTATCCGTGATTCTGCTGCATCAGTAACCAACTTCATCCGCTCATCAACCTGGGTGACACCCCTGCGAGGCTATGAGCAGCACGTATATACTGAGGAGGAAAAGGCCGAGTTTAAGGACAATCCCCAGGTTCTCCTCGACTGGCGCAAGAACGCCGAGGCCAACGTCAACAAGATCTTCCCCATGTTTCTCAAGGGCAGCAGGATGCAGGAGACAACGAAGAAGGCCGTTACAAAGCAGATGTCGGAGAGGCTCCGGGATCCTCGGTTGAGAGACAATCTCGTCCCGGAGTGGGACTTTGGTTGCCGCCGCATGACACCGGGTGTTGGCTATCTCGAGGCACTGCAGGCGGAGAATGTCGAAGTAGTGCTGGGCGGTATCGACCGTGTCAACGAGGAGGGACGATTGGTAGCTGGCGGCAAGGAGTACGAGCTTGACGTGCTTATCTGCGCAACTGGCTTCGACGTGTCCTTCAAGCCCAGGTTTCCAATCATTGGAAACAAGGGGATGAACCTACAAGACATTTGGGGCCGCAAGCCGCACTCGTACCTCGGCCTCGCAGCAGAGGAGCAGCCGAACTACTTCCACTTCTTGGGACCAAACTGTCCCATCGGAAGCGGCCCGCTAGTCGGCGCCATCGGTTCGTTCACCCTTTCTGCATTCTGCTGTCCCCCATTGCTAACTGATCGACACAGAGGCTCAAGCCGATTACATGCTCCGCTGGTGCGACCGGTGGCAGACGGAGAAGATCCACAGCTTCGCCCCCAAGCGCGAGGCGATCGAGGACTTCGTCGCCCGCACCGACCTCTTCATGCGCGACACCATCTGGGCCGCAGGCTGCCGCAGCTGGTACAAGGCGCACACGATCAACGGGCGCGTGTCGGCGCTGTGGCCGGGCTCGAGCATGCACTACATGGAGACCCTGGGACAGCATCTGCGGGCCGAGGACTTCGACGTGCGTTACAAGGGGAACAGGTTCGACTTCCTCGGCAACGGGTTCAGCCAGACCGAGTGCGATCCGACGGCCGACCAGGCGTACTACATCCGCAACGAGGACGATTCGCCGTACCTCAGCAAGTCGAAGGCGCGGAAGATCTTGACTAAGAGCGGGACCGTGCAAGCGCCGCCCGAGGAGGAGGAGGAGGATGGGGATAGTGATGTTAAGAAGGAGTGGAAGGCTTGGTGTTAGGGGATATACCTTGCACTTCCAATTGCCACACTCGTTTCTGTTAGCCTCCAGGGCGCGTCTCAGCGCTTTCCGAATGACATTGGGTAAAGACCCCATCGCCATCTGATCCGATCTTCACCGGACCGTCTCTCTGAGCGCATGATGCAGGCTGCCAGACCCTTATGGTAAGTGGTACTGACCTCGGACGTCGTTGGAAGGCCGTTCGTCTTTCACGTCCTGTCCAACCACCATCCGATATCCGAAGGGTGGGGCTCTGGGCGGAAGTGTCGTACTGGGCAACGTCCGAAGCCAGATTCAAGCACCTCAAAGGGCGTACATGATCTCTTCGAATATTTCAATGTCCAGCCCATGAGTGCAACCCATACATGGGATGTCAATTGGCTTACATACTCGTCTGAGGTCGCACAGCGTCGATTAATATGGAAGGACATAGACTGGCAGCTTACTTCACCCGGCGCCAGCGAGACCGACACCCTCAGATGGTAGTACCGACATCAATTTTATCCGAGACAGTTATATGGCAGCGAATTCCGTATCTGCAACGACTGGGCGCCAGCTTGGTATCCGGGGAGTGACATGCATAACACGGGGATTGGTCACCGCCACGGACGTCCGTTGCGCCCCCAAAAGCCCAGTGAGTTTCCGGTGGCCCATATACTTTTTCACTGTCATTATTTAAAGCTTTATAAGATGTTCTATACTCCCTATCCCGTCCCTCCGGGCTTGCTTTGGCAATAATGGCCGCTGCACCTGTCGTCAACGTCGACATTAACCCTCAAAATGCGCCTCCGCTCGCTCCACGACCTGGACACGACAGAAGGGACAGTCCAACTCCGCAAGACCGGCGCATCAACAGAAGACGCCAACGCCGGCCTGGTCCTGGTACCGCGACCCTCAGAAAATGACCCCAACGACCCCCTCCGCTGGCCGACATGGAAGAAACACGTCGCCTTCAGCTCGGTCTGCGCCTTCACCTTCCTAACGAACTACACCATCGGTGGCCTCGCGCCGGCCTTCTACCTCCTCTCTCTCGAGTTCGACAGGACCATGGCCGAGACCAGCGAGCTGCTCCTCTGGCCCATCCTCGTTCTGGGGCTGTTCAACTTCTTCTGGGTTCCCGTGGCGAATTACTTCGGCAAGCGGCCCGTGTTCGTCTTCGCGTCGGGCCTGCTGTGCGTGTGCTACATCTGGGGCGCCGTGTCGCGGTCGTTCCGGTCGCTGCTGTGGTCGAACATCATTGCTGCTTTTGCCGGGTCGTCGACGGAGGCGCTGGGCGCGAGTATTGTGAACGACCTGTACTTCTTGCACGAGCGCGGCGCGAAGATGGGGATTTACATGAACTCTATCTCTGGAGGAAATACCATCGGTCCGCTGTTCTGCGGGTTCATCATCTCGGGCCTCAGCTGGCGGTGGCATAAGTGGATTGCCGTCATCTTCACGGCGATCAACTTCTTCACTGTCCTGTTCTTCGTGCCGGAGACGCGGTACTTTAGAGACGAGAACCAGAACGTTGCCGAGAGCATCGCCTCCGCGTCGGAGGAGGACCAGATCGGTACCTCACCGAAGGACCCTGCCGTGCAGAACACCGCCAAGGAAGTCGCGGCCGAAGCCACCCCCCAGATACCGAAAAAGACATGGAGGCAAGAAATGAGCCTCTGGTCCGGCTGGGCACCAAACACCAACCTCTTCAAGATGTTCGTCCGGCCCTTCCCCATGTTCGTCTACCCGTCCGTCATCTACGCCTTCCTCGGCTACGCCGTGTCGCTCGTCGTGACCGTCTCGGTCAACATCCTCAACTCCTTTGTCCTCCAGGCGCCGCCTTACTCCTGGTCCCCGCTCATAAACGGGTTGATCAACATCCCCGGCATCATCGGAAACGTGGCCGGTGCCTATGCCGGGGGGTGGCTGGTCGACGTCTTCTGCGACTGGCGCACGAAGAAGAACAATGGCCTGTTCGAGCCGGAGAATAGGCTCTGGCTACTAGTGCTGCCGATGCTTATTACTGGGGCAGGGTGCCTGGTGTTTGGGTACGGCGTGGAGGAGACTATGCACTGGACGAGTCTGTTCTTTGGGTATGGCATGGTGTCGTTTGCGCTGACGGCTGTGCCGACTATTACTATGGCATATGTCTCCGACTGCGTGCTGCTGATGAACTCGGATGCGTTGATGCTGGTCAATGGTACGTGTCGTCTTGTGATGTCGGAGTCGAAACGTCTGCTAACAGTCTTTGACAGGCTCGAAGAACATCGTCGCCTTCGGGTTCTTGTATGGTATCGTGCGGTGGGTGGAGGAGGCAGGATACAAGGCCTGCTTCGGCGCCCAGGCTGGTATTTTCGTGGCTGTCATTCTGCTTGGTATGGTGACGCTGATACCGTTCGGAGGTGCGATCAGGCACAGGCAGGCGAAGTGGAGAATAATACTATGAGGGATGGGAGCATATTTTTGGATATACAAGATCTTGCCGGAAGTTGGAGTCTGAGTGGAACCTGCACGTGTGTGGTTGAGGTTCCCCTCCCGTTCTAGTGAGAGCTCTATAGGGTAGGTCACATTTTGCATCTACGGTATAATTACCCATGCCATTATAGATCAATGTCCCTTTGCACAGCAGTCGGAACCCGGAGCCGGGGAATACTCGCATGAAAACAAGATAATGGCCGTCTTCGTCAGGACGATCGCCGGTATGTAGAAGACCTGTATAACCCAGGATATATACCGGGAGGTTCGGAGTCAGCAGGTGTCACTATAGACAAGGAAAATTGTAGCGTAATGACTGACCTTGATGACGTTCGTAATCTGTTCTGGAATCAGAGTCCATATGTCTTTCCCCATCCGCTCAGCCATCACTATTCCTATGTCAGCGTATACCATCGCCCTGTTTAGCCAGAGGCTGGTTTGTGGTTTTGCTCCTCGCCATCGAGGCTATCCAAGCTCTATCAATCGCAACACGCAAAAAGTACCGGGCACGGCAACAATATGCGAAGCCCCACTGATATGCGGAGGATTCGCCAGGTCAGCTTTTTGAGAAGCGAGGCGAGACTGGCGAGCAATGCGACGAGTTTCGGAGTGAGATCCAATTGCCATCAACCGCCAGAGCAATTGTATTCTGCCTTGAATCTCGACATTACTAATGCAACTTCGCTGTATTGGATATTCGCCGAGTTCTAGCAATACCTCGTGATCTGTTGGCTAAGAATTGCTTCCGCCATGAAGCAAACCTTCGCCCGTCATCCTTCGGCGAACGTAGCACCGAAGGAGATAGATAGGTCGTCTGCAACGGCACGGGATAATATCATGGGCTGTCACCCACACTAGGGATCAGCGATGCAGCAGAGCCGTTGAATCGGCTCCAGTCTGGTTGGTCCATTCGGAGCGAGGTCACGGGTCCCGTCTTTCCCGTCTTTTAAAAGGGAAGCTCTCCCGTATTTGAGACAGGACCTCTCCCGTCTTTAAGAGGAAGTCCCCCCACGTGGAAAGGCAAACCTCCAGCCAGGTCGTGGATGTCGCCGTGACATATTCCATAGACCACCATGGCCTCAGACATCAAGACCTGGGCCCTAGGCCTCCTCTTCGCCCTCGTCCTCACCGGCCTCGTCATCTCCTACATCCAGCGCCCACCACAACCCCTCCCGCCAGGCCCCAAACCAGCGCCCCTAATCGGCAACATCCACCAACTCCCCAAAAGCCTACAATGGCTGCACCTTTACCACTGGAGCAAGAAGTACGGGCCCGTAATGCACCTCAGCATGGGCGGCCAGCCGCTCATCATCCTCTCCACCCACCAGGCGGCGCACGACCTCCTCAGCAGGCGGAGCGCGCGGTACTCCGACCGGCCCCGGCTCGTCATGGCGGGGGAGCTCGTCACCAAGGGGATGCACATGCTCATCCGCCCTTACGACTAGAGCTACAGGCTGCACCAGCGGATGGAGGCGCCGCTGCTCAACCTGCGGGCCGCGAGCTCGTACCGGCGGCTGCAGGAGATTGAGGCCAGGCAGCTGCTGTTTGATGTGCTAGGCGAGTATGACAGGTTTGGTGAGAGGGGAGTGGATTTTCATCATCACTTTGAGAGGGCGATGGCGAGCACCATTTACTGCCTTAATTATGGGTACCGGCTGAAGACGGGGTACGAGAAGGAGCTCGTGGATGCTAAGCGCGTGCAGGCCGAGTTCGCCAGGACGGGCCAGGTGGGCGCGTACATGGTCGACTCGTTCCCGTCGCTGAATTATCTGCCTAGATTTCTGGCGCCGTGGAAGAAGGAGGCGGAAAAGCTGTACGAGCTCGAGCGCCAGCTGCATGTCGGAAACCTCGAGACGGGGCTGGAGAACCCCGGGTGGAACTTTGCCAAGCATATGAAGGTCTCTCCTGAGGGCAAGGACATGGGCGTCGAGGAATTGGCTTTTGACCTGGGAATTCTCTCTGACGCTGCCTTGGACACATCGACGATGGCGCTGGACTGGTTTATCGTCGCTTGGATTACGTGTGGTTCGCGATGGGTCGCAAAGGCGCAAAATCTACTTGACGAGGTTGTTGGTAGAGATCGGTTGCCGACCTTTGAGGACCGCCCGAGGCTGGCCTACATTGATGCTATCGGTGAGTAGTCCTTCTCTCTAGTTTGACTTCAAGAGTCAAGGAAGCTGACGCAAAAACAGCAACCGAGGTCCTCCGTTGGCGCCCAGTAGTGGTAGGCGGCGTGCCGCACTTCACCAAGACGCAAGACAGCTACGCGGGCTACCACATCCCAGCCAACTCCATCGTGATCCCCAACGCATTCGCCATCTGCCGCGACGAGTCCGTCTTCGGGCAGGATGTCGAGTCTTTCATCCCCGAACGGTGGCTCGCCGACGCCGATGACGAAGGAAAAGCACCGTCGATCGACGCGTGCGGCTTCAACGTCACGGCGCTCAAGGACCTCCCTCAGACAGGGTTCGGATTCGGACGCAGGATCTGCACGGGACGGTTTATTGCGCGCAGCCAGCTGTTTATTCAGATGGCTCGCATGCTGTGGGCGTTTGAGGTCGAGCCTGGTGTTGTGGATGAGAGTACAGGCAGGAGGCACGAGGTGGACGATATGGATTGTACCGAGGGGTTCGCGACGCGGCCGAAGGCGTTTAAGGCTGTCATGCGGCCGCGGGGAGAGTGGGTGCGGGATGTCATCTTGCAGGCTGGGGATACTCACGGGATCGATCGCGCGGAGATACTGGATCAGGCTCGGGATGGTCGAAGGCATCTTGTCTGATGATACGTCCGGGCTAGTGATTTGGGTCCATGATGATTGCGTGTAGTGGACGCGCCTTGCTGTTCCGATAATAGTTGAGCAAGCGATACAATTCCCGTGGTTTTTGATGTTCAGTGTTCCTGCCAAAACTGGTAGAGCGACGCGCTCCGGCCCGCGACGGGTGTCATCGCACGTGAACCTGCCGCTAACGGTTAGTAAGTGGCGCCTTGGCGGATGCAGTGGGCCGGGGCAGCCCTGGCGTGTTGGAGTCTCGAATCTTGGCTTCGATTAATTTTCAGTTGATGATGCGCATCTGGATGTTTCGCCGCCTATTTCCTGTAGGTCTAGCTGAGCTATATCTGTAGCTCAGGTCAATGCAATGATAGCAATAGCGACTCCGCGACATTGCTAGTATAAATCACCACTCAACAGTTGTTCAAAATCCCACCGCCCAACACCTTTCCGCTTTCCAACGCACATTATCCCGACCATCCCTCTTGATGATCATCCCCTCACGACCCCCAAGGCTTGATTATACCGATCCCTTCTCTCCCCACGCGAAAACCCCTACTGCGAGTGTCATACAGCCGTCTGCGTAGTCTCGGTTCGCGTCTTGTTGTCGTCCTGGTGTCCCAGATCCCGCAGTTCGTTGTCCCGTCCCTCAACAGCCGTGTCCGCGCTCGTCCTCCCTTCCTCCGCCGCGCGCGCAGCCTCCTCCGCCTCGAGTATCCTGTTCTTCTTGATCCTGTGCCACACCCACAACCCGAACAGCAGGAAAGTGAGCGAGAGTCCACCGACGACGCAGCCGAGGATGATGGCTAGGACCTTGCCGGCTTGGGGATCTTCCTGGCTATCGCGCGGTGCGAGGGATGTGCTGCCGACCGTGTCAGTGCTCGTTCTTCTTGGGGTTTCGATTCGGATAAGGGTTAGGGTTACGCTTGTGCTCTGCCCGCCACGATAAGCAGTGTCGATATCAACAGTTGCAGTGGCTGGAATCGCAGCGACATGGCGGCAACAAAGTCAACAAAAAGTAAACGGAAAGACCAAAAAGAGAAGCAAAACGAGACTCAAACATTGCGGCCGCAAAGGGGCGGTTCTCCTCACTTTATATATTGTCCATTGCAATATTTTACCAGCTTCTCTTCTCGGCAGGTAGTATTCTTGGTGAGCTTCCCTTAATGGATAGGCGGCGTTTAGTGATTGGTGCACGGAAATATGGTGGGGACGTCATTGCCTTCAGTACGAAGGCTGGCGCCAAAAGTGAATACCCTTGTCAGATGTCGCTCGGGGTACAGTGCGTATACACGTACCAGTAGCCAGGGTTAGGGTTATTCCACTGTAACTGCCCCAGTTTACAGAGGTTAAGCACCTGTAATTACAGCGACTAGTTACATACTAAAACTCACTGCTCGCCTATAACTACAGTGGCTAGTTACATACTAAAACTCACTACTCAACGAAACTAGCCCGAATTACTACGAAAACATATATCTAGATATCGCTTTTAATTGCGCTATTACTTACGAGCTTTTAAACTTAAGCGATTGCCATTTGAGCTGTTGCAGCGATGTTGATTAGACGCTCAAAATACAGTATCGAGGACGTGGCTCTAAAATTCGGGCACTGGGCCAGGACTTGGCAAAAATCTGACAAGGGTATTCACTTTTGGCGCCAGCCTTCGTACCCCACAGGCGATCTCATCCCCGGACTTGAATCTCGATTCGACCCTTAAAGCCGGCCAGGATAGGCAAATTGTATAAAAGGCGGCGAGGCGGCGAGGCGGCACATGTCTGTTGGAGGTGACGTTGGCAGATGCTCTTGTCTGCTAGACCGACGTTGGTTCCCCGAATATCTCTCTTGGCCGGCAGCAATACCGTTGGCGAGAATAGAGGAGGGTTATAACACGGCGCTGTGGGCATGGATCGACATGAAACTCACTTACAGTTAGTCCATCACTTTCGCTGAGTCGGTGAACCAACCTCACCAACTTACACAGCTGGCTATTGGTGGTGAATGTGATCAACCGTCGTTGGTCTGATAGCAGTCGTCAAACATTTCTATTAGATCCAACACATTGGATTGATTTGAGATTCGTTTTGGGGGTTTCATCAGCACAGTAAATAATACGTTAACAACAAGAATTCAAACAGCGAGAAAACCTGCTGCCTTTGGAATGAATATAAGCACATATTCTTTGAACCTCTAGCGAGGATTGCTTCATGTAGAAAGCTGTGGTACAACGGCAACGGGCAAGGTATATGGGAGCATACCAGAGACGGCTGCTGGCATCAAGTTGGTGCGCTGTGGAACCTGACCGTCAACTCGACGACAGCCTACTCACTCAGCCTTGCCAAGGGCACGAATGACTTCACTTCACTTGCGTTGGGAAGCTACGGAAGTCCAAATACGTCGGTTTCACCTGCCTTGATTATTTTCCCGCTGCATATAAAAGCGTCTGTTAACCTAGGTATCTTGCACCTCTCTCAACTCTTTCCACTTGCATCACGAACCACTTCCCTGCCTAAGGTAGGAACGCGCACAAGAACACGAACACCAAACTTCACCACCAACAGGTCAGTTTCATCAATGAGAACCTTTTAAAACCATTCAACCCTCAGACCATCTCAAAATGCATCCATCCTTCACCACCACAATCCTCGCCGTGGCCGCCAGCCTCATCACCCCCATCGTCGCTTCTCCCCGAGGCGAGGGGAGGCCATTCGCTCTGACCAGCAAGTCCGCCCTTAGCAAGAAGGTTGAGATCGGAGGTACGTCCAAGCCCACCTAGTCCATGTCCCCTCCAGAACGCTAAAAGTCGCTCTTCTCTCAGCAATCGTCTGCGGCAACTTCGCCACGGCCGACAAGCGCAACTTCATGCAGCTGCAGTACGACCTGCGCAAGAACGGCGGCAACTCGACCATCGGCGGGAAGCAGTGCTACCGCGTCTCGTGCTGGAACACGAGCGGCATCTACGTCTGCAACGTGAGTTGCTCCCCCTACTCATCCTCTCTTGTACCACCCAATCGATCATTTGGAACTGACACACGATGCCATGTAGGACAACGAAGGCGAGGTCGAGATCCCCAACGAGACCATCGCCGACTTCTCTTCCCACGCCGGCGCCGCGTGCTGCAAGTCGTCGTACACAAAGTCGAAGGGGCTGTCGGGCCAGGTCTTCTCCAACGAGGGCTGGAATGTCGGTGTCGGGTACGCCAACTGCAACCATCACGCCGACCAGGATGATCCGTCGATCTTTATTCCGCCTGATCTGAATGGGTCGTGCAAGGACTGAGTGAGGGTGATGGACTGGGCTATGTCGGCAGGCGCAGCAGGATGGGAAGGTTCGCTGCAGTTGGGAGGGGAACATGGACTCTCCTCTCGTAGATGCGGCTGTGGGTTGTCTGCCAGTCGGTAGGGACTACATAGTCATAGTCAATGAATGCAATGCGGATAATACGTCGCATCTCTGTGTTCCATGTGTCTTTTAGCTGGCCTGCAGCAATCAGGGCCTAAATACTACCCAAAAGCCGAGTCATGCACAAATTGATCACGTCGCCGTGTTCATGGTCTCCGTGACGCCAGTCACTATCAAAGCCATCCCTGCCATTGTGATAATCACAGTATTGGGAATTCGTGTAGTTGAGAAGCAGGCAACACACGATATGACAACGCAAAAGCTAATTCAAAGTTGGATGTTTACTCCTTTTCCGTTATGATGACTGAAGTCATTTTTGTGTCAGCAATCGCACACCATTCCGCTGAGATCTATCTACGCTAATAAATAACACTAAAAACTCGTGCATACCGGTGCCGAAACGTCTTGGCCACTACAAAAAAGGAGCCTAGATACATCAGGTTGACCTACATAGGAAAGCTTTCCAAAAAAAAAAAAAAAAAAAAAAAAAAAAAAAGTCAAAAATACTAGGCGCTGCCTACCAGATTTATCGCATCGGTAGCTACAGCGCCCCCTTGTCAGGGACCCATTTGCAATTATTTCCGAACGTTCTTAGCCAAGCAGTCCCCAAAAGTCAGTCATCGTGGCTTAGAGTATGCAAACGGTCAGTATGCCAGGATTCCGGGACGAGATTTGACAGTCTGATTGCCGGTTAGCTGCCACGATTGTCGGACGCACACTAAAGATCATTGGTACTGGACTACGAGCGCAAGGAGACTTGCGGCGGGTAGCTGGGATATCCGACCGGTAGAGAAGACGTCGGGTTTATACTTGGACATGTTTCACTATGCACGGCAACTCTTGCAATTAAATCCAAAAGTCACTAATAAAACTCCAGATTGCCTTCTGATAACCTACATGGATTCCGCGCCGCTGACTATTGCGTAAGGACAAAATCTCAACATCCACCCGAGAATTCGAAGCCGCACATTTGGCCTCCGTAAATCTCGTCGTCTCCAGGACTAGCTAGAGAACATCGGCAATCCCCACAAAGCCGTAATCGACATCGACGTGGATGTAGTACCACGAGTCGTGGCTGAGAAGAGTGGCGTACAATTCCACAAGGCTGCCGAGCTTGAACTTCTTTACGCAGTCCAGCAACTCGAGCTGCTCGTCCAACGGGTCCTGGTCCTCCGGAATCTCCCCTGCCAGTCGTGCGTCTTCTCTCATCTCGACCAAAGACGGGCGCACAATCTTGCAGAAATAGCCGGCCGCCGGGTCCCTTGCTTTCTCGTCGTCCACCACGCTCTCCAGGCTCTCCTCATCCACATGCATGAAGAAGTGGTATCTGACTTCGGATTGCCAAACATGTGTAAGGATGCTGCCCTGGTTATCTGGCAGTCGACCGGCATCATCCCGGTTCTCTACCCTCTCGTTGGATTCCACCCAGGCCCGAAACCTGCGAGTCGTGTCCAAGATACTGGCGCCGTCTAGTGTCTCGGCATTCTCAATGACGGTCCAATCCATCTTGTCGTAGAGCGAAAGAACTCCCGTGCCCTCCTGTTCAAGGCAGTCATAAGCCTCCTGCTTGGCCAGGGCGAGGAATTTATCCCATTTCTCTTGAGAGCTGTAGGTGCAGCGGTAGATCACGAAGCCCCAGTGATTGAGCTTGTATTCTTCGAGCCAGTTGGCGATGCATGTGCCCGGTTTGTCGTGGAAGTTGACACCATACGGCACGGCCATGCGAATCGAGGTTGCCTGGAGCGCAGGCTGCGCAGCAGACGAGGGTTGATGAAATGAACGGTGGGAGCCGATGCCTGCGACAGATAAGGCTCTCCTTGACGAAATGCGAGCGACGAGAGTGGCGTAAATAATTGTGCGCATTGTCGCGGGGCTTTACAGTAGATGCTATCGAAGGTGCGGAATTGGGTGGCATTGAGCAACCCCTTTATACGGAGCGTCGGAGTGTTCTGATTATGACCTGATATGTACGAATAACCGCTGCGTGAACAATCAGCACTTGACCCCTGCACAACCGGCCAAATATCCGACCGGTTCAGCAACGCGCGGGCGGTGAAGCGGGGAACTACAATAGGGGTAGCCGGAGTTGGTTGCGGCCCCGAACAGTTACCCACGACATACTATCACCGCGACTTCACTGATGGTCTGAATCTGGCCTTTCCACAACACAGGCAACGGCCTATTGCAGTACTGCTTCACCGATGTGAGTTACATATAACTTCCTGCATGGAAGAGAGATTCATACAGTACAGGGGCTAGAGTATTCAGACACTACGAAGTATACGGTGGAGTTGTGTGAGTGTATCTAACTTTTTATATGTAGAACATTGCCTAAGGTAGGATATCGGACACCGAGACTAGTCATAGTACAGTGTCTGGTCGTCTGATAAGTTCCTTAGTAATCGTGAGGGGTAGGCTGAATCATAGAGATATCAGTGCCATTATGAACGTGAAGGGCATTCAATGAAAAAAGATCTGAACTGAAGGCTGCCCGTCCCAAAACCGGGAGCGAACATCTGGTAGGCATGGTAACCAAGAAGCTCAGCGCATGTCTTCCAGCCCGTCTCTATCCTTGGCGCTTGAAAAAAAGTCACCGCAGTATCTCAGATGCATGTCTTCCAGCCCCTCTGCTTGCTGCCCCTTGCTGGAGGTTGAGTCTGCGGCAGGGAAGGTGAATGCCCCAAGGGGGGACGGGTCACATGACCGCCTTTGTCCGCTCCGGCAGCTGTTGATAAGTCAATCCAGTGAGTTGCAATATATCCGCCGATGGTACAGTGGTCTAAAGACTCTGTATTGTCCAGATACAATCTTCTACCCCGGTGGTGCTTGCGTTCGATCCCCGCAAGGGGCTCTAAACCCAACCCAACCCGAGTATTGGAAGGGGGGGGGGGGGGTGGGGGGCGTTGTAGCTACGAGCGGAATAAAAGAACCGTAGGCCGCGCCTTATTTTTTATCTTGGCATTCTTCTTTTTGCTCTGTCGGAACATGACGCTCTTCTCACTACTTGCTAAGTACTCACAACATGAAAGCTCGTCGTCCAATGAAGTCTCAGTGGCTTGAAACAGGATCACATGTATTTTGGCTCTCGTGAATCTCTCTACCATACCAGTCATCGACCAAACGTCCAACTCCGCAAAGTTGGCTAGGGACACAGCTTATCTACTTACATGATTGGAGCGGATGGCGAAAGTCTTCTTGAACAATGTCGGTTTATATGGTCGTTGTTCAAGAATGGCGGGAGCATAGGACCGTCGAATACCTCATAAGTACCTAGTTGAGCGTCATGGATGGAGATGTCTGTGTTCACGGTAATGTGATATTACCTCCGGACTGGCATCCGTGGCGCGAAAAGGCAAGATGCCAACACTATACGACTGCAAACCTTGACTTTTATGATTCCATTGCTGCTATCTGGCCCTTGATCCGCGGCCCATTACCTCCTTCAGTCACGCTGTAGCAACTGGTCTAGTCGCCCGCGACGGTGCGCTTTGTTATGAGACTGACGCTCTCGTTTGTTTGATTTTTGAGGCAAGGTAAGCACGATGATGCTATATCGTCCCCTCAGGAATCAGGCAACAGTCATTTTATTAGCAGCCGCCCGAGAGACTCTCGTCAGTCCAACCGCGTAGTTCACTGGTAGGGTACATATGCCTTCGACGGCACCTGTCTACGGTGTGTGAATCCTGGGTTGGTGAACTCTGCATCCGCCATTCACTTTTGATTCACAAATTTTGGCCCGCCAACAGCCTTTTCGCTAAATTCGCTATTTCACCTGACGCGTATGTGGTGTTGACGCGCTTCAATAGCGAATTGTCGGTTCTGTTGTCTCCTCTTCACCGCGTCGCCGCCTCGACATTATCAGCACAGAACTGTTCGACTTTCTGTACTGGAGCACCTCCGACGTTTCCCATTCTAGTACTCTTGAACAATCAAGGCTGCGTACTGACCCCTCCTGAGCGGTCGAGTTGACAAGTTTACCGAACAAGAACGCGACAGATCTCCGTGTCACCGGTAAGTAAACAAAAATCAAGCCGAAACGCCTGCAATACGAATCCTATAGTACCATCATCTGTTATGATGATCCCCAATGCACTACCTTGATTGATGGCTCTATTAGTTTAGCCTATCTCTAACATGATCTGGATGCAGTCAAGATCCTATCCCATGGCGATACTCCGGCCCCCGGCCCCGCCCCGGCCTCAACCGGTCGGTATTCACGACCCAGACTATGATGAACCGGAGACGGACAGCGATCGCGAGCATGTCAAGCCCACCAACCCGGCGACAGAATTTTCGGAAACATCAATGACGAGGCCGAGCGCCGGCAGCAAAAGGATCAACTTCTCCTCAACCAGATGCTGGAGGACGGTCAGAAAGCCTGCGATGACAGGTTCTCAGAGCTCGTCGCCAAGGTTTCGCAGATTGATCCAATCACCCCGGCTAGCGAATGCATTACCGAGATTGTTGATATGATCCGCCGCACCCATGACGACTTGAAGGCTGACCTGGCTAAGCGAGCTGCCGAGCTCTCGCATTCGGAGTCCGAGAGCGAAGGCACCGAAGGTGTTGGTGTAGCGACAAAGGAGCCATTGGATGAAGACGATCGCTATTGCCTGACGCAACAGTGGTTCGAGGAGGATGAAAAGCGCAGCGATGACGATGATAGCAGCGACGACGATGAACAGAAAGACGACACCAATGCCGCTCCAGCGGACGGATCAACTGCCCGTAAGCGCGGAGCAACTGTTGTCCTGCGCCGTCGGTACCACCTTTACGAGCACATTTCTCAGCCGGCCGGCACCGTACGCTTGACCTTAGCCGGACTGCCATACGACTTACAGGGACGTATCCTTCTGCGACGACACCACATCAACAAGGGAACCTACAAGTTCTGGGAGCTCGGACAGGCGGTGAAAGAACTGGCCCCGCCTACGACTGGGGACATCATCATCGACGAGAGGGCGGAGAATCTGCGACTCTTCTTCGAGGCATACTTCCTCATCCGCAAAAAGAAAGACGAGCTGCGGAACAAGTGGCTACGCACGTATGGTCGACGAGTCGGTAGAAGCGGCCTCACGCTCTTGCCGGAGTTCCACGACGGCCTCGAGCAATTTTCCCTTTCGTTGGACAGGATCGAGGCGCACAACAAGCAGTTCGCGCGGAATGGCTACTGCCTGCTCACAAGCGTACTCGAGATGGGGAAGGGAGGATGCGTGAAGAGGGCGTCCAAGGGCTCGGTCGTGCCGCGTCGCCTCATCCTTTCGCGGGGCCGTAAGGAGCGGCACATGGTCTACGTCGATGCGGCGACCGGAGCCGCGGTCCGGCGCAGCGACGGGGATATTGTCCTGCCGGAGAGCGAGGAGACCTACGAGAAGCTCAGGACGCTTGTGTACCAGACCCTGAGGAATCTGTCTCTCGCCCATTTCTTCCCTGAGCTCAAGGATAAGCCGGGTCGTCTATGCAACAAGCGAAGCCACGAGCAGATTAACTCCATCGAGTCTCAACCCTCGAAGAAGGCAAGAAATACCTAGGAGTAGGCTACGGGGATTGAGGGATTACAAGCGGCTTTTCCATTGGTGTTGCCGCAAGTCGTTGGCTGACGGCGAGAACATGGATGGATCAATGAATAGAGGAGCAAGATTTTGTGGGTGCGAGCGTTTGAGTTACCGAGTTGGGTACCCTGTCTGATATTTTGCTGCTCTTATGGTCTCAGCCACAGGTCAGTAGCTCCTTGTTCAGTTGTATTTTTTGTATGGGTTTGAGGCGAAGGCGCGATGATGTCGCCTGCAGGGTATGGCAGTGTCTCTCAGCACATCGTTACATTCTGGGATGACCCCATCGGGCCACGTTTGTTGATAGGACCATGGTAGGACTATGTGGATCAGCACAGCGGCGCAGGCATAGACTAGACACTGGGAGCATAATGAAGAAACCCAAAGGTAGACTTTGGCATCTCCTCGGTAATATTGAGGAAGATTCGCGTGAGTAGTCAGCCAAATGCTGTAATACTGATAAGGAGGTTCAAGCGGCAGCCTGGCCACTTGAAGTTGCGTTTTCTTCGCCACATAATGTTGGCGAACTTGGAGTTGGATGTCAAGCAACCTAGCATTATGGGCTGGTTTGTATTAGAGCTTGCCCATGAACATGTTAGATGAGTCCACTCATCTCTATATGAAACCTGCCACTGACGAGCTGGTAGACCTCAATGTCTGCTCATGAGTTTGGAGGAGAACGGCTGCTACCACATCCTTCGATCGTGACTGTAGGTGAGGGTTTGAAGTCATGATATGGTGTTTTCGTAAAAGTGAGGGAAGAGTAGACAGGTTCCCACAGCATCTTAAATGGTCCCATTAACTTCCAAATCCTCAAGTATATCATGTTGCAGACATGTCATTTCTTCGTATATCCTGTTCGTATACAATCTTATTCATCTCGCTGAAGACAACGACGAGTGTGGAACTGCCCCTGTCTTAGGGCATACTGGTTCACGGATGTACTTCCGACGCCGCGTCATCTGCTTCTACCGATATTTCGAAAAGCCGCCTCTTTCACCTAAGGTACCTGCCGGGTGGGGACACCTCTGGTGAAGACTTCACTTCTCAACGCACTGCGCACAGGCCATCGAAGGTTGAGTGGGCGACTTGTTGACGCGTCTGTCAGGGCAACATGTTTCCAACTTCATCTTCGACCTAACTTTGTCGGTCCCTCCATCTAAAATTCCTCACACGACCTAAACACCGATATCAACTCCTCCCCCTGAGACCTCGAGTCATACTACCTCTTATAGAAACAACCTACACAGGCAATATCCGACGATATTCCTAGGCACCTCAACTTGAATCTGAAGGTGAGTATCAGAAACACCACTGCCTCAATAAGACTATTGTTTCAGCAAACTTCCCCTCCCTTTATCCGGCTTCAGCAGTTGGCCAGCCCATGCTTCAATGAAGACACACTATGAATAATGGGAAGTCTTTGTTCCTTAACCGCGATCAGCAGCCTTTCCACTTCGCCTAGCAACATGCCGCCACCAGTCTTTGGTGGTCGCCTCTGGATGCCCGGCGGACCTGCCAGACAGGACCTCCATAGTATCAAGAGCGACGGAGAGCAGAGCGTCGGTGTCGTGAATCGGCATTATCCCATAACAGCTATCGCAGCACAGGTCCCTGGAGCTCCGAGCCTCCCCAACTCTGGAACAGGTCCGTCATCTCATCAACCAGAGATGATGATCCCTATCCGGCCCGCCGTCCCAGTACCGGCCCAGGCCAATGAAGCCACCCAGGCCGGCAAACTGAAACAAGAAGACACCCCGATGCCCCAAGTCGTCATTACACCAGTCGGCCGTGGAAGTCTCCCCAGTCTCCGCCCTGGACCCCCTCCAGCCCGCTCTTTCATAAGCCACCAAATACAGCAACCCTCTTCCATGGACATATGCCCAGACTCAGAGGACGAGGTCGACTATCCCTTCTGGACGGTATACAGCCCCGGTTCTGACGGCGACCAACTCATGGATGACGTGTCTCCCAATTCACTCCCATATCCTCGCGGCAAGCAGGTGCCCGGCTCCAGCAACCGCCACAGCGCAGCCAGCGCACAACACAGCACAACCATTGGCGACGATCCCCACGCCATTGAACCTCGCAAGGGTCAAGGAGACATTCCCAGTGCCAAACATCCATCTGTGACTCGCGAGAGTCAAGCAGCACAGAGTGTGCGTAAGACGACTGACCGTTACAAGCCGAATGATCTCCGAATCACCCTGTCGGCCTCCCAACTCCGGGACATTATCGACAATTATGCCCATCAGTTGGCTGAGAGACTCGAATATCACTACAGCAATGCCGCGGCTGGACAGACCGTGAGCAGGCTACGCGAGCAAGCTTTAAAGACCATGAAGGACGTCGAGTTCGACATCCGCCGCTCATTAGCAAAGAATGGGGAGCCGATGACAGCTACACGAGGAAGAGGTAACTCGCCACGGGCGGCCACGATGAGCAAAAACTCGAGCGACACATCGACCTCAGGTACTCGTGGAGTGTCATTCCCAACCTGCGGAAGAGACCAGACCACATCAGCTTCTGCTCGAAAGCCACCAACTGAGCCGGCTAGCCAACGCGCCAAACACTCTGGAAGTCGGCTTCGAGCTGATACCATGGGTCATACGCGCCCTGATCAAGTTCCCTCAGCTAGTCAGCGCGGTGTGCTGCCTGTGACGCAGGATCCAGATCGATACTATCGGCCAGCAATATCCCATACATCCACAACACCAACCGAGTCGAAGCTGCGCCGATCTAGCGAAGTCAACCTAGCATTAGTCTGGCCCGATCCGCCCGTCTCTCCGGTTCGGACCCGAGATCTGCTCTTCAGAGGTTCGTCGAGAGTCAGTCCACCGGTGCTCTGGCTCGTACCACCCGTGCCGACCCGAACATGTCGAGACCTGCCGGCAGCCAAGCCGAAATTGCTTCCGCCGCCAGCGCACCCCACGATTTATACCTCGAGGAGTACATAGCAAACGACCACGCCATACGGTTAGAGATGATCGGACCCCCTTGGGAGAACAAGGGCAGGGCCCTATTCGAGAACCGAGACCCTCGAAAGCACGACGTCAAATACAACGAGCTCCGCCACAGCCCGCGGTTTCCCGTCGCTCCCACTTTCGGGGACGTTATCCTCCATCGTGATCTCAAGACTGACCGCCTCTTTCTGCACGCATTGCGCATGATGCTTGAGCGCAAGAAGAAGTTGCTGGCGTCGTGGAAGGCTGCGAACCAGCACCGCGCCGGGCGGGCATCCGGACTCGATGGACACCCTGGGAGCTGTTGGGACAGCGCGCTGGGCTTCCTCGACATGGTATCACCAGCGGAACGGCATAGAGCTGTCTGTGGTTGTGGGGGGAAACGGTGAGGCTATGGCCGCGAGGCGCCTTGTTCTGGCACGCGGTCCTAAGCGACATAACGATAACCCTGCTGGGGTTGGGACTACCTACATCGACGTCTCCACCAGAGACCCGACACTGAGGCAGACCGGAGACATCGTCTTGCCGGAGACGGAGGTCATGCTGCGCAATCTGCTGGCCTTCACTAACTCTGTCCAAGGTCCGGCTAAAGGGGGACTCATTCCAGGTCTGCTGCCCCCGGCCATTCTCCTGGATATCAGCAGGGGGATAAAGCGAGACCGCTCATCGGAACCTGGAACTCGCGAGAGCGGAGGAGGGGACCAGGATAGTAAGAGGGCCAAGACGAGGCGTTAATCCTCATTCTCAGGGGCTCAGTCTTGGTCGATGATAGACGATGGGATCAGGGGGGTACAGCAGGGTTTAAGCTGGCAGAATATTGGAGTCATGTACATTTTGAGGAACGGAAGGCCAGAACACTGATGCTGATCCCAATGAGGGTACTCGGCCAGAATACCACAGAGAATAGCCTGGGCACAGAATACGTAGTCAATAGATTCCGGATGTCATGAATCACGATCAATCTGTGATAAGCATTAGGTACTGACCGCTTCTTCAGGAGATTTAGAACGCGTCAGCCAAGATATCGTGTCGGGGTAGGGTCAGAATATGTATGGTTTCGTCCATCCTGCAGGGCGCGGCTCCGCATAGCTTGTAAGTTTGATAAACGTGAAGCAATATGCCGAGGAAAAAGTACGAACGTTAACATGCCCAGTCATGTCGTCCGGAGGGAACGTTGTCCCGAAAATAGATTCGTAGCTTCGATGATTGGTCGCGATCTAAGAAGCTCCTGTGGGGAGCTGCCGGGATGTGGGGCACCAGCTTTACCAAATGAAGCTATCATGACGTACGATTAACGACACGATGACAACTCCAAGTCAGATCCAAGCAGCTGTACCACAGTACACTAAGACATCGACCCCGCAGCGGATTGCAACGGTTCTCAGGTCGACTTCATCACCACCTGGACCATCTGCATGGGGGTCTGTCCGGATTTGGCAGGAATCGTCCGTCAAAGTCATGGCCATTGGCTGTTTCCGTCAGAAACCTAGGGAGCAAATGCTCCGGTGCGCTCTCATTCATGCAAGGTCTTTAAGACTACCCACGGCGAGCTTGGGCGTTGGGGATAGCCAGGCTAACTCCTCGGATAACAACCCCTGGCCGCCGTAAGAGCGGGAGCTCTGGTTGATGTTAGAAGACACACAAAGCTGCGAGTTTCTCGTACCGAGAGGTGGCTGTCCTCCTCTTCTTCCTTCTCACTCATCCCTCTCACCTTCGTCTTCCGAATTTTGATACCCCTTCTTGAGATACCTTAATTTGGCCAAACACCGGTCCCCATTTGCACGACCTCAGTCCTGCTACCCATACCACAACAACACCATCAGCAAACATGGCGTCCACAACGGGTAACTCGAATCAGTTCAACCCCATGCAGCATCCCATCTCGGCGGCCGCGGCTGCGATCGGGTCACAGGTTGCCGGGGAGCGCCGCACTCCTCGCATGAGCCACATGCAGAGCGCCAACGAGGGCCCGGCCGACATTGCCATGAAGATCTCAGGCGTGATCGAGGGTGGAAAGCGCCAGGACGACGGCCCCTACTTCACAAACAACGAGGGCATCCCGTTCCCTGATACCGCGCACAGCAAGACCGTCGGCGGCATCCCCGTCGCCAGCGACACCTTTCTCTTCCAGAAGCAGCAGCACTTCAACCGCTCTAAGCCCCTCGAGCGCATGGTCCACCCCTGCGGCTCCGGCGCCTTCGGCTACTTCGAAGTGACCAAGGACGTCTCCAACCTGACCAAGGCCGACTTCCTCACCACCGTCGGCGAGAAGACGCCCATCTTCGTGCGCTTCTCCACCGTCACTCTCGGCCGCGAATTCCCCGACGAGGCCCGCAACCCCCGAGGTGAGCTAAATAGGCAACGAGGCTAACCTTCTTTTCGAGAGTGCTCTAACCTTGTTTCCAGGTTTCGCGATAAAGTTCTACACGCAAGAGGGCAACTATGACATCGTCGGCCTGAACTTCCCCGTCTTCTTCTGCCGTGACCCCATCCAGGGCCCGGACGTCATCCGCTCGCAGTACCGCAACCCCAGGAACTTCCTGTTCGACTGGGACGCCTGCTTCGACCTCCTCGGCAACACGCCCGAGGCCAACCACGCCGGCCTCATGTTCTTCTCCGACCACGGCACCCCCGTCGCCTGGCGGTACAACAACGGCTACGGGTGCCACACCTTCAAGTGGGTCAACGGCAACGGCGAGTTCGTGTACATCAAGTACCACTTCATGGCCAAGCACGGCACGAAGCAGTTCACCGACGAGGAGGCCATGATGATGTGCGGCGAGGACCCCGACTACTCCAAGCGTGACCTGGCCGAGGCCATCGAGAACGGCGACTACCCCGAGTGGACCGCGTACGTCCAGGTCATGAAGCCAGAGGACGCCGATCCCGACAAGCTCGGCTTCGATCCTTTCGATGTGACCAAGGTCTGGCCCCGCAACCTGTTCCCCGTGCAGGAATTCGGCCGCCTCGTCCTCAACAAGAACCCCGAGAACTTCCACCGCGACGTCGAGCAAGCTGCCTTCTCGCCTGGCAGCATGGTTCCGGGCATTGAAGACAGCCCAGACGCGTTGTTGCAATTCCACATGTGAGTTCACGTTCCTTTCCTGCCCTTATAGCAGAGCTGTGTGGAACAAAAAAGCTAACAGGAACAGGTTCGTAAGTGATATGTGTATCGGGGGAGACGATGGTGAGGGTTAGGGTTATACTGACAAGCTTGATAGTTCTACCGCGACGCGCAGTACCACCGCATCGGCGTGAACCTGCACCAGATCCCCGTCAACTGCCCGTTCATGGCCAAGTCGTTCGCGTCGGTCAACTTCGACGGCCCCATGCGCACCGACGCCAACCACGGCGGCAACAAGCAGTACACGCCCAACAGCTTCGCGCACAAGTTCCGCAAGGACACGGCCGAGGCGCCGTACGCCGTCAACGACAACATCGTCAGCCGCAAGAGCCACTACTGGCACGAGGGCAAGAAGAACGACTACGACCAGGCCAGGGAGCTGTGGCGGCGCGTCATGTCGCAGCAGGAGAAGCAGAACACGCTCAAGAACACGGCCAAGTACCTGGGCAAGGTGAAGCACGTCCAGATTCAGGTAAACCCACCCAACTCCCAGCTGCTTGTGTGATCCAACCGTGGCTGACCGAGTTGCCGTAGCAAAAATACCTCGCTCAGCTGTACAACATCTCGGAGGACTACGCCCAGGGCGTGTACGAGCGCCTGCCTAAGAAGGACTTTGTCTTTGGCGAGGTCGAGAAGCTGGCGAAGGACGCCGAGACGTGGTACAAGGAGCCCAAGTTCCGCCCCTCCAACGGCGAGAAGCTCGTCGGCAAGGTGCCCCCTCACCCTGTCTACAACCCCGACTCGTGAGCGACCGTGATGTTGGACTCGCCTGAGTTGTGCTGCTGGCGTTGATGGGATGATGCTGTGATGTGTAATGACAGACCGGTTGTGTTTTATCATTGAGATCTCAGCTGGTCGATAGTCAGTACAGGGTTATGAATGGAACGATGGTATGAATGGTATGCGTGCTGGATGTTTCTCCGGTCACCTGGGACATGCTGTCTGTGCATGCCCTGGGGTCAAAGTTTCTGACGTGTGCGGGATATTTGACATCTTTCAAGGGTTAGGGTTAGTTAGTATTCAATTACCGATCATCTGATCGTCAGGTCCTTGGAGGGAACAGCGCAAATGCGACTTCATCGGAAGGGCTCAGCTTCCACCTCGCACACCCACTTCTCCCAGCCGCTTCCCAAAAGGAATGGCCATGCAGCCGACAGCTTGCATCGCGACCAATGGCAATCCGTGCTTCCGGCAGATCAGGACTGGGTGCCAGGCCTGACCTGAGGGCTGATCAAGGTAAGTTTCATGGGCAAAAGCAACGTCTCGCAACTGCACCAGCTGGCCTGGTTGCCAATATTTGGTCAGACTCCTTCTGAGCTGCAGTCGGTCCATCAGGGTGCTATCCGACCTCTGAGAGCCATCATGCAGTTTGAATGTTTGCGTATATATATTATAGAGCGGTGTAGCTTTCTCCTGTTCAGTCGTTTCCCCTAGTCCTCCTTACAACTCAATCATTGATTACTCCAGAGTACCTTTAAAAACATCCAACGACCCCGATGGACGCATATCATGTTGACCTCATCAAACGCCGTCACGAGAGGTTCACCCTCTGGGTGCCAGCTTCTGAAGTGTCGACGACTCCCAAGCTAGTGCTTGGACTCCGGACGAACAGCAACTCCTTCCAAGAGCTCGCCAGGCTACCTATGAACAGGTCGGCGGACAAGACTGACCTCTGGGAATTGGAGCCTAAAACCATCACCCCTCCTCTAGCCGATGGCGCATATCGCTACTGGTTCGAGGTCCTCGACACCTCACCCGAGAAACGGGGAACAATTCTGGTCACGGATCCTCTCGCATTCACCGTGGACTACGCCCTGACGCAGGGTAGTGGCGAGCAACTGCAACCGGCAACAGTCATCAAATACCGCAACGGGAAGCTCTGGCCCTGCGACCTGGACGGCACCGAGCCGAGCCGGCCACCAGTCCCAGACCAAGGGTCTCTACCGAGCAACAACCACCTGGTCATCTACGAACTTCCCACCTCCTGGTGCAAAGTCGGCAGTGATAGGCGTGGCGTGCATGTAGACGTCGGGACGTTTGCGGACGTCAAGGCCTTGTTCGACAGCAATACTCAGAGCGCCAATTTTGCTTCTATCCACGAGCCCATCCTTTCCGAGCTGGGTATCAACGCACTGGAGCTCCTACCAGCTGCCGACGCGAAGAACAAAGCCGAGTGGGGATATGCTACGGCGCACTACTTCGCTCCCGACTCTGACCTTGGATCGGCGTCCGATCTCGTGTCGCTTGTCGAGACTCTCCAGACGCAGAACATCCGTCTCTTCACGGATGTGGTAATGGCTTTCGGGCATGACCCCTACAGTTACATCGCATTCAGGCAATTCCACCTCCGACCAAACGACGAGAAAGATAACCCCGACAGCTACCAGTCATACGCCACTGGGGCGTTGAGAGATGGCTACGGCGGTCAGAGCTGGCGGTACAAACAGCAGACTCGGACCTACGACCCCGAGTCCGGCGTCGTCGGCATAGTCTCCCCCGCCTGGTCCTTCCACAAAGCCCACCTCGCGCGCTGGATGCTCGACTTTAGCGTCACCGGCCTGCGCCTGGACAGCATCAACAACGTAGGCCGCTGGGACTTCGTCAGGTCCTACAAGGAGCGCGCCTGGGAGCTCTACAACGCCCGATACGGCCCCGCCGCCGACGCGTCAAAATTCCTCGTCATCGGGGAGGAACTCTCCATGCCCGTCTCCATGGTCCACCGGGGCGTCGTCAACGCGCTCTGGAACGAGCCCTGGCAGGGCCGTCTCCGCGCCCTCCTGGTCGGCGAGTCGCGCGATGGTGATAATTTTGAGTGGACCGTCCGCAAAGTAGCCGACACCACCCTCGTGAGTCTGGACGGGACGAGTTTCACCGACGGCGCGCAGGCGGTCAACTACATCACCAGCCACGACATCGAGGGGTACCGCAAGGAGAGGCTGTACAACTTCCTCTCGGGCAACGGCCTATCTGATTCCGACGTCGGGAGGCGGGCGAAGCTGGCGTTCGCGCTGCTGCTCACTAGCGTGGGGATACCCATGATCTTCGCGGGGGAGGAGTTCGCCGACCAGATGGATCGGAGTGTGAATATGGCGAAGAAGCAGAGTGATCCCGTCAACTATGCGCGGAAGGATGATGGTGAGTGGAGGGCGGAGCTGTTTAAGTATGTCGCCAATCTGGTGAAGTTCAGGACGAAGTGTCCTGCCCTTGGGGAGGATGATACGGACTTCTTCCACGTTGACCAGGGTGGGAAGATCATGGCTTGGCGTCGGGGGCGGACGGGAGAGGGCAGGATGCCGGTGGTCGTTGTAGCGAACTTTACGGATAGGAATACCGAAGGCGAGCGGTATGTCATCCCAAACTGGCCTAGTAGGGAGCTGGACGGGTGGAGGGAGGTGTCGCAGAAGAGGGAGGTGCCGACTGAGTGGGTGGGAAGGGAGCCGTTGATGGCTTGGGAGGCGAAGATGTACACGAGATGGAGGGAGTAAAGGTGTTTGTCATTTTTCTCTGTCCTATGTACCGGATGCCTGGAAAATTCTTTATCCACCTAAGTTGGTCTCAATATCTTGGCTTCACCAGTTGTCGGCTGCCGCATGGCAGCGCGGTAGCTGAACGCACGATTAGTCCATCCTACGATTAGCGGACGAGACGGCGAACAACATGTTTTAACATGCAAAATGTTATCACAGGTGAACTCCAACTCAAAACTCCACGACGGCCATCCTGTGCTTTTCGTGCATACATTCCCCTGTCCTGGTCTTGGCGTGGTGTCTAACCTTCACCGTCAACGTTGGGAGATAATCTTCACCTCGGCTCACCGACCACTGGCCCGTGCACGACACAGCTCACCTTAGGGGACGTGTGTCATGAGCTTTCACAAGTTGATGTCACCGCTCGAAGATAACGACGCGATACCCGATGCGGCATAGCGCCCGTCTATCCGGCCACTGGCCAGACACCAAGAGCTCCACCGCTGCAAGATTTCAATGTTCGTTTTTGTTTTGCGGCATTTGCTCTTTCTGCCTCCAATCTTCCTCATTCTCGCCCTCTCCGTCCACGATAACAGCAAACCTGGCGATAGCCTCATTCCTCAATCCTCGGTCAACCTTTCAAGATGCTGTCCCGTCCTACTACCCGCGCGGCAAAGGTACGTTTCGCCCTATCTGCACTCGCAATGGCTAGTGGCAGTCGTCCCCGCCCATCTGCGATCCGCCCTGCCGACTCGAAAAAGTCTTGGAAGTTGTTGTGAAAAGGCTAACATGTGCCTTTTTTTTCTTCCAGAGCCTCCTCCGGGCCACCGCTCAACCCACCGCCGCCCGTAGCTTCGCTACCGTCCAGTCCGACATCTTCAAGCCCACCAAGTATGGCGGCAAGTACACAGTAACCCTCATCCCCGGCGACGGCATCGGTGCCGAGGTCGCCGAGAGCGTCAAGACCATCTTCAAGGCCGACAACGTGCCAATCGAGTGGGAGCAGATCGACGTCTCGGGCATCGAGGAGAGCGCACCGACCGGCCGCACAGAGGACCTCTTCCGGGAGAGCGTCACGTCGCTCCAGCGCAACAAGCTCGGCCTCAAGGGCATCCTCCACACCCCGATCAGCCGCTCCGGCCACCAGAGCTTCAACGTCGCCATGCGCCAGGAGCTCGACATCTACGCCTCCATCTCCCTCATCAAGAACATCCCCGGCTACCAGACGCGCCACAAGAACGTCGACCTCTGCATCATCCGCGAGAACACCGAGGGCGAGTACTCCGGCCTCGAGCACCAGTCCGTGCCCGGCGTCGTTGAGTCGCTCAAGATCATCACGCGCGCCAAGTCGGAGCGCATCGCCAAGTTCGCCTTCAGCTTCGCGCTGGCCAACAACCGCAAGAAGGTGACGTGCATCCACAAGGCCAACATCATGAAGCTCGCCGACGGCCTCTTCCGCAAGACCTTCCACGAGGTCGCCGAGGAGTTCCCCACCATCAAGGCCGAGGACATGATCGTCGACAACGCCTCGATGCAGTGCGTCAGCAAGCCCCAGCAGTTCGACGTCATGGTCATGCCCAACCTGTACGGCGGCATCCTGTCCAACATTGGCGCCGCCCTCGTCGGCGGCCCCGGTATCGTGCCCGGCTGCAACATGGGCCGCGACGTCGCCGTCTTCGAGCCCGGCTGCCGCCACGTCGGCCTCGACATCAAGGGCAAGGACCAGGCTAACCCCAGCGCCCTGATCCTCAGCGGCACCATGTTGCTCCGCCACCTCGGCCTCGACGAGCATGCCAACCGCATCTCGCAGGCCATCTACGGCGTTATTGCCGAGGGGTTAGTGATTTCATGTTCTCCCCCGTCTCTGTTTTCTTTCTGTCGTGTCGTTCCCATGCTGACATACCTCACTTTTCACAGCCAGGTCCGCACCCCCGACATGGGCGGCAACTCCACCACCCAAGAGTTCACCAAGGCCATCCTGAACAAGATGGAGAACAGCCTGTAGGACTGGCGGTACGCATCGGACTTCGTTTTGCCTGTCGCCTGAAAAGAAAAAAAAGACCAGCGACGCAACGACAATAATATGGAGGAGAGGCTTTTCATCAGTTTGGCGTAATTCCCCCGGGGTTTCCTACAACACACGACCAACGACACCACCCCACCTTTCGTGTTGGACTTTTCCCAGTAATTCTCTTTTTGGAACTTCCGTATAGAAAAACCAGGCGAACCGGAAGGGGGGGGTGAACGGAATAGGAGGGATGAGAGGCTATGGGGAGAGAGAAAGGATAGGTTGTTTGGAGAGAGAGTGGAGGGAGAGTTGATACCAGAGGGACTGCATACCTCCCCCTACCTAGACGGGAGAAGTTGTTCCCTTTCCACCGAAGAACGAGAGGAATTGGATGGGATGGATTTCTCATGCGGCTGTACAAGTACGTAGTAGGGGGTAAATCAGGGAAGCATTCGGATTGTGTTGCGCGGATTCTTTTACACCAGTGGTAGATATTGAGAATTGGAATTGTTACGAACTAATTCTACACTACAACTTTTCCGTCCGATATGTGCCGGTCGATGCCACGGCTATTAACTAGAAGTTTGAAGCTAGGTACATGGAATCCGATGTTCGAAATTGAAAGCCATGACTCATGCCAATGCTTTTTGGCCGCGCCGTACAAAATCCCGAACGGCGAGAACTAAAAACATGGAGCCCACCAAGATCGTCTTAGAAGACGCAAATACGAAAACTCCAACATGTCGCATTGTTGATGCTGCTAATACCTTAACCTTCGTTCAGCACGACCGCCATGCCACTGTACTTCAGGACCACCGTCTCGGCACTTGGCTTCTCGTGCGCGGGCTGCCAGTCGTCCTTGGTGGCGATGAGCACGCCGTGGTTCTCAAGTCCCTGATCCGACTGATAGGCCATCTGGTTCTGTGCCAGCGACTGGTACGGATTCTCGGTCTGCCTTTGAGCCGGGAAGTAGGCCACCGGCTGCTGGCGTGCGGGCTCGCTAGCGGGCCTCTGGTTGAGCACCGAGTTCCTCACAGGGCCGAGCGCAACGCTGTTCGCCTTCGTTCCAGGTGCCTGGACGATGTTGAGGGCCTTCTTTGCCTTCTTCGACGGGCCGGGCGCCTCGAGAGCAGTCTCGCTGGGCCTCTTCATGGTGTTCGGCCCGGACAGCCAATCTCCCTCGCTGACGGTGTGGACGAACCATGCGAGGCGGGAGTACACCTCCTCGCTCTCCGGGAGAATGAAAGCATTGCGAATCGTTTTCTGCTTGGTGATCTTCACGCTGTCCCGCCAAGCGAAGTAATCCGGCAACTTTTCCATCGAATAGGTGTAGTTTTGTCGGATGTTCTTGGCACGCTGGAAGAGCACTCGACGGGAGATGAGGCTGGGCTCGTGCTCCGCTTCGGGCTCGAGGTCGGCCGACGGGGTGTACTCAATAAGCCTGATACACATGGCACAGCGCTTATACTTCAGCGGCGGCTCGTGTTCGTCGTTAGCTCTGGCATAGCTGTGTGGTACCAGGAGGTGCGTCCGAGCACGGTTCACACGCTTCCACTCTTTGACCAGCTCTGACTTCCGCGCTCTGAGATAGTGGTACGCCTCGATGAGGAGCTTGTAGTTCTCCAGGTTGCGCTCGATGACGATGTCGTATGGTCCCCTCTCGATCTTGGCGTTCGGATTCTTGAACCCAATCTGCGTGAGGGAGGTTGGCTTCTTCCCGGTCTGGTAAAGCAGACGACCGTGAGTACAGCCCATGGCCATGCCGTTGAGGTAGAGCTTGATCTCGCCTCCGACCATTGACTCGAGAAGATAGGGAACGCCGGAGTTGCCGTCTGGGACGACCGAGGGCATGATCCCGGGATCTTGCAGCGCATCGTAAGGGTCCTGCATCGCGGCGTCATAGCTGGGTGAAGCGATCGCTAGCCGGTGAGTGTCTCGTGTCGCCGTCGGAGCTGCTACCCCCTCAAGGGTGTTCGTCAAGTGAAGATTGGCCTGCCAGGAAGCCCCGAGTACGCCCAAGTGTGCATTGTTGCCAGGTTGGGGAGTGCCGCGGCGCTGTTGGTTGCTGTCGCTGGTTGGCACTGGGTCTGGGTAAGCAGGCGTGCCATCCGCTGACATCACGTCGCCAAAGGTGTCCTTCATGGCGAGTCTCGCCTGTCGGGCAGCTTCAAGTGCGTCCAGGTGCCGCGTTTGTTCGTCTTGGGTGTCCCGGGCTGACACAAGTGCTTGTTTCGCAGACATGGTAACAGCTTGAGCATTGTCTCCCGAGCGCGTATCATTGTGCAATGTGGATGGTGCTGAAGCAAACACGCTGCCTGGGGTCACGGGCTCCTGACGTGCTGAGCGTCTAACAGCTGGAATACTGTCCACAGGATGCGTATCGGCGTGGGTTGGGTATGTCAGTGGCATTGGTGTGCCAGGCGGCTGAGTGTTCTCAGATCGAATCTCGTTGATCAGAGCCACAAGTCCGCGTAGGAACTGCGACGCAACTTGCTGATTGTCGGAGGTACGTTCGGCGTCCCTGCTGATGCCTAGGGCTGCGCACAGAACATGTGAAGGTTGCTTGTGCTTCGGGGAAGGGTTTGGAATCGGAGCCTCGATCTGGACTGGGTGAGATTCCGGATTGCGAATCGACTCGTTATTGTTCTGGGTCTTTGATGTGAGATCCCGATCCACAAGAAGCTCGTCCAGGTGAGGTTGGTTGGCGCGTGGCTCATTCACAGCCGACTTGAACAGGTTCTGTGTCATTGGCGGCGTGACTGGCTGCTTCGAGACTGGCTTGTTCAGAACGGGCTCGCTTAAAGCTGGCTTGTCGAATACTGACTCGGCCAAGACTGGCTGAGGGGAAGCTCGCTCCTGCTGCGTGGTCGAGGAAGCTCCGCCATCGGGGGTGCCACCGCCGTCAAGATGTCTGAAGAAGTCCGACGCAAGAGGCCAATGGCGAGCTCTGGTAGTAGTTAAGTGATCACGCGTGGATACCGATCCAGGGTCTGATACGCCCCAACGGCTCTGTAGTAGTTCAAGGATGACGGATGGGGTGTTGCTGCGGGCGCGGCTGGATGCGCCTTTTGAGGGGTTGCCATCGAAGGAATCCTGAGAAACGACATCGCTTTTGGCCAGACCAGGTCGCTCAGGAAGGTTGACGGCAACTGAATTATCGACGGCCCTGAAGAGGTCGTCTGATGTTGGACCGCCGACGTCGATGTCGGCCGTCTCCGTCGCCGACGAATGCATGGTCGATGAGAGAGGAGCCAAGGATTGGTTGAGCCTGTAAAAATAGTGGTACACGAAATAAATGAATTGGATTCAATACCTGTTATTGAGTGCTGAAAAGAACGGACGGCATCAGGGTGGTGAGAAGTTGAAATGTGGATGGTGTTGTGGCTTTTGGAATGATTCAACGGGGCGTGGACGGAATGAGGAAACTTGGATTTGGATTAAGAGCCAAAAGCTTTGAAGTGCCTCCACTTCAAGTTGAGATTACAGACCGGGAAGGAGCACCGCAGCAGACGCACATGAGCGTGCGTGATGTAGAGAGGAAAGATTTGCTACTGCCCGGGCGTCCCTTCCTTTCTGCCTTTGGACAAGACAATCTGACTGAGGGTTCGTGTCTCCCTAATAACCCGGGCTGGCATGCGCCTCCCTAAGCAATGAGATCTCTCCACATCTGGACCTGGTGCGATGCCAAATCGTAATCCAGACGTCACGACTTCGACTTCCTGTGCAGAATTTCTGGACCTGGTAGAATACCTCCGTCCTGTCACGTGGCACATCGATTCAACAAACCGACCCTTGCTATTGAATGAAAGTGTTCTTTGCGGCGTATACTGCTAGAATTACTAAGCTATAGGCGACTGACTGCCCGTTACTTTGACACTGAAACCAGGTCCGCGGGAGCAAATCCTTCCTCCCACACCACCACTTAGTTATCTTTCATCACTCTTGTTCGCCAATACACCTTCCTACCCTAACTCCTCGTGTCTTGCTACCTGGCTCTCCCCGCAGTAATCGTGCCATGTCACGATTTACATCCCTCCAAATTCAGCCGTAGGAGAGTCGACCCCGATCCTCAGCGGACCTAGCATCTCTAACGTTCTGTTCCCTATATCCACCGTGAGACTGATCTGAGTATGTCATCCGGCTCTGGCTGGAGTGATATTGAATCCATTCATCGGCAAGCTGTAGCTGTCGAGGTCCATGGGGTGATATCCGGTTGGCTTTCGGGCCTGCTCAGCCTCCACTGGCATCTCACATCCCAGCTGCGCGGTGGAATAGACATGAACCTCAGTGGCACGTAAGCTGGTACCAAGAGTGCTCCCCGTCCACTCACTGGCAGCACGAGGATCGAGGGTACCTGCCAGGCTGCCCCAGCAACAGGGCGGACCCCAGGCTGATCTTCATCCCTCAGCCACTTCTCGAAGTCGGTATGGGTGAGGAAGTACGTGAGTCTAGCATATAGCTCCTCGGACTCGGCCAGAACGATGGCGCACTTCGGCATAACCACGGTCCACTCACGGCCAGTAACGGCGTCGATGAGCACATACTTCCGCCTCGAAGCGTAGTCTGGCTGCCCTTCCACAGGCTTGCCACGGACAAACAACACCTCACGTGGCATAGCGTTCCACTCGGCTACGGGTTCGGGACCTTAATTAACTGGCAAAACCTCGGATGTCATGAGTTTGCTGCTGTGACCCTGTTCCAGGAACGGGATGCGCTTTGGGCCGTCATCCAGTGTCTCGTACCACTCGGCCGTGAAGAGGTGGGCGCGGTCCTGGTTGGTGCGAAGCCACTATTGGCGCAGCTCCGCCTTCCTTGCGCGGAGGTGGCCGTGTACCTCCTACAGAACGTTGAGGTTGTCGACAGTCCGGTGGACGATGAAGTCTCCCGGCCGAGCTTCAACGTTGACATTGGGCGGAAATTCGATGCGTCTAAGCTCGTTCAAGTCTGCCCCATGGGGCCGATAGTGGAGCCGGGCGCCGGTGAAGTCGGAGGCGTCGATGCCGTTGAGGTGCAACATAATCTTGCCTTCCGCGACAGTCTCCACCAGATAAGGTGCCTTGAACAGAACTTCAGTCCGCATGAGCTCCACGAGCTCCCGAACCTCCTTCTGCTGCTGTGAGTTCAATTCGGGACTGTCGTCGGCTTGTACTCGCTTCGTGCTCATGCGCCTACTCACGCTCTTCATCTGGTGGAGGCGGATGACAGCGAGCCGCTGATCGAGATGCATAGCATCAACGCCGTCAGTGCGGAGATTGCGGCTCGCGTGACTGGCGCCGTAGACCTGAGCAAAGGACGACGAAGGTTCGGCCCTCTGCTTGCTCGTCGTGCTTCCCTGGGCATTATACATCCGGGCGGAAGATACAGAGCCGTAGTTGCCGATGCTCATGCCACTACGGTTGTTCTGTGAAGCTGGTGGGTTTCCGATAGGCTCGTGGTTGAAGTTGGCTTGATAGGGATTGTTTCTCAGGTGGGCGGACCAAGATTGATTGCTAATCGGTACCGCATTTGCCGGAGACATGACGAGATTGGTAGTATATCCAACCCGGTAACGACGACCTTGTCCGCGATTTCCGCGTTGCCGGTGGAGACGCCCGCTCGGACGCTCACTGGGGTGAAGGAGTCCAGATGGCGGCGCCATCATAGATGTTTGACGATCTAGTAGCAGGCAAGCAAGCCAATATACTGCGAATCTATGTTTTAGAAAGATGTGTTCGCCTGCAGCCGATTTCTTTCTATATAGAAAGGGCACGACGCAATGGCGCAGGAGGATGGGAGGAAGCTGTTGCCGACACCAGACAAAGTCGAACGCGTCGTAAAGACAGGGTAGCAATAGGATGTGTTGTGTATATGAGACTGACCTTGCTTGCAACCCAGAGCGGAATCACCGTTTGAAGATATTTGTCTGTACCAAGGCTCGGGTAGGCAGCAAAATGAAGAGGTAAGATCTAGTAGTAGGTGGTAGAGTAAGATGCTGCTCGGTGTTGTTGTCGTTGTTGTTGTTCTTTCCAGAGTCGGAGGTCAGCGAAATTTGTGAGTCCAAGCTTTCTGCGAAATCATCACCAAGAGGCCGATTGGACGAGGAAAAAGATGTGAATAGCGAAGGAAACATGGACAACCAGGCGAACCTGGTCATCCGAAATATTTGATAATGCGTACCCAGTATCAAATCCTGAATCGCACACGCGCGGACACTCGAGGGCGCTTTCGTCGCCAGAATAGACCTGTCTGTGGGCAGCAGGGGAACTTGAACCTGCAGTTGCAGGCCAAACGGTACCTAGAAAGCTGGACGTGCACGAGTTTACCACTCCACTACGCCGCTACCGGTCCTAACCGACAGCTTCACCAGCTAAACTGGTTTATATTGGTGGGGCCCAGATGACCGTTTCTGCGGTTCAGGTCAAGCCACATGCGGCACTATATCACATTACTTTATTGAATTTAGTGTTAAACTGAAGCCTTTGTGATTGTCTTTGTGGTCTAGCTTCGAGAATGAGTTGTCGATGGGTATAAATATATAACCTCTCAGGCTTCATGTGACTTGAGCTATTGACAAAGGGAGCTGCTCTCTTTTGATGAAGCGATACCAGTCCACACCATCTTACCTTTGTGATGATAATCGCCTTTGTGACTTAATGACACAAACGGGAATAATGTGTGAGTGTAGTTTTCATTATCGACGATCCTAGTCCTGGGGCCAAAATACAGACAAACGACAAACGAGGACTCTGGTCCCTTCCATTCCTCTAAGCCCCTCCCGAGTTCCAGTCCAGTAACCCCACCACCCCAATGTGTTATCTTCCACAAATACCAACCTGCCATCTCAACAAGCATTCAAGGCCCACAGAAACGCCCTTCCAAAGCCTCAAGCATCTTCGCCTGCCAAAACCACGGCCTCTTCGGTCCGCCACGGTCAGGTCACACATGACTGCCTCGACAGCTTCCTGTACTATGGCACGCTTGTCACTCATCGGCTACTCCTCCATACCGTCATATGGCTCAGGCGACATGTCAAACCCACTATCCGGACCCTCGACGCCGCTATGTCCCACCCCAGAAGCAGTATGGACAGATCCTACCGTCGGAGGCTTCCAGTCATCCATGGTAAAGACAGACACAACAGCGCAAAGCCGGCGGTATACGTCCTCTGTCTTAGGGAGCACGAGGTTGAACCGTCCCATGAGCTGAGCCTCCTCTCCCGTCATGAGGTAGACATAGCTGCGTTCCTCACTGAAAGCGTAGTCCCTCTCGAACGGCGTGCCACGGACAGCCAATGCTTTCAAGTAGATGATGTTCCCGGTCTCGGCTCGCTGGCTGCTCTGATCCCAGGATATGACATATCGGACCTTGATCGCGGGGTTGGGCTGCAGTTCCGCCAGCTTGGCGGCGTCCTTGTTCAATTCGGCGGCGACCTCGTACGGCTGACGAAGTACGAGGTCTATCGTGTCGGGGTTCCGGCGCTTCCATTCCTGAGCAAGTGTGTGCTTGCGAGCCTTCATGGCGTAGAACGCGTCAATGAGGAACTTCATGTTCACCAACGTTCGCTCCACGACCATGTCGCCTAGTGCTGGGATGGTGTTGCCTGTGCCAGGCGGCTCTCCGAGCTCATAGAACTTGGAGTCGTGATGGTCGGAGCTGGAAAGGAGGAGGCGAGCCGGAGTCGCGCCAGAGGTTGTGCCGGCTAGGTGCAGTCGGATGAATCCTCCTGCTGTATGCTCGACATGCAGATAGTGTCCAGTCGGAGACTTGATCGAGGTAGCAAGATGGAGGGCATTGCGGGCCAGAGGCGCGGGTGCATGTTGAAAGGTGTCGTCTTGCTGCTCATTCTGGGTGTCCTGGTCGTCCTCATGTTTTTCAGAGTTCTGGTCATGGTAGCCGTACTCCGAGAAATAGTCTATGACTGAAGGGCGACGGTCCATTGCAACCCATTGCCCGTACTTCTGCATCGAGTAGCGGGGTCGACGGCTGGATAGACCTGTTGGAACGAGGAATGGAAGACCTTCAATCTCGACGCCTTGGCGGGGAGTAGGGGGTGTACTCGCCATGGCCGGATCATGGTCGCGATTCTGACTCGAGGTGCCCGCATTCATAGTATCGAGATGACCGGGGGATGCCATGTCGAAGCTGCCCACACCGTCGCTCTCGTGACGAAGTGGGGATGACATATCGGATAATCGTGATGTTCGATGGTTTGCGATATGGATTGATATCGATACTAGTCTTCCCGATGCATATAATCGTTTCTCAGTCTAAATCGCAATGAGGACTATGCCATTGAACCACAGAGACAGGTTAAACTCACATGCAAGGATTATAGTTAAGTCGGGCAACGAGTTGTATGCGGACAAGATATCGACGCGTAGGGATGACAGGGCGGTGTTGAGATCATGTAATTGAGACGGGTGCCAAAAATAGCGAAGGCTGAGGAAGGGAGATGTTAGCCGCCATTGGACTGGCAGTGAAGTCGACATTAAGTGACCAGAGATAAGATAAGCAAGATGAACAGCAGTTTCGAAGGTAAAAATTTGAATAGGGGACGCAGGGCTGGTCCGATCCTGTACTTTCACTCTACCATACCGTCACCCATCGGCGGTCACCTGACTACCAGTAGACTCGGTATTGGTACCTATGTGCCTTTTGTCATTCAACTCACCGTTTCCTGGCTAACTCCAAGACCCACCATCCAGATCGTCTTCGCGACTTGTTTTTCGGACGCCCTTCAACAGATCCCGAGTCCGACAGTTCTCCTCTTGACCACCCAGACGTCCAGGCGGTGTCCAGGCGGGACTACCTAGCGCACTTACATCTATCCTGGATCTTTTCATCAATAGAAGGTACGTCTTGAGTTCACTAACTACATTTCGCTGACCGCCGAGGGCGCCGACACTCGAAGCTCCATCTCGTGTGTGGGCGCAATGGACACTCAACTAACCACCTTTCCTTCAGTCTCGAGCATATCTCCAATCAGACCGTCAACCTTGCATAGTCCACCAAGAAGACGATAAGAACCCCCATTTAGCCGCAATGTCGGCCGACGATCGTATCCCCGTCCATAGCATCCTGGATGCTCTGGACCCAGACGAGCACTACCTGCCCGGCGGAGTTCGTCCTCTGAAACTCCATCAGGACAACACGACCAGGGCCTCGAGTGAGCCGCGGCAAGGTTTCTCATCAAAGCCTGACCTGTCGGCGCAACAGGCCATCGTGTGCTTGCTGCAGGTGCCTGGTGTGCATGAGCGCCTCGATGCATTGGTGAACGATCGCGTCGACGCCTTGACCTACGACCGCGTTCGCGCTGTTACTGAAGAGTATAAGATGGATCTCATGGACCTCCGCGGAGGACTCCACAACCCTCCGCCGCCCAACTATGGCCGTCCCGTCATATCCAAGAGCAAGTACGGCCGCAACTATTCCCTCATCTCTCTAAAGCCCCCCGAAGAGCCCGGCTCGAACAAGCTCGTCCTCCACATGGTCAGCCATCATCACCATCAGAACAGCGGTCTGAAGCTGATGGTGATTGGCCAACACGACTGGACCGAGGCCACCAGCCACGGACATCGGGCTACGCTGGGCTACACGTACTCGACACTGGACGACAAACAGCCCGTCGAAGCCCTCCTGTTGAGTCACATCCCTCTGCTCCAGTGTCCCGGCAATGTCAAGCGGCTGATAAAGGCTTACCACCATCTGCAACAGCGCAAGCGTACGATGGCGCAGGAGTATGTCAGCCACTACGAGCATGAGGAATACCTCTACGGCGATGAGCTGCACGACTCCCCTCCCGACAAGTCCGAGGAGTTCTGGGAGCGCTACTACAAGTACGAGCACGACGACAAGCTCACTGTGTGCAAGTACCGGTTCAGGGACTGGGGTCACGGCGACATCGACCTCCGGAAGAAGGGACGCTTCGTGAAGCGCCGCCTCGTCTTCCGGCGCAACCGCGACGACGCCGAGAACGAGATGGTGTATGTCAACCTCGACGACCGGGAGGTGGCGGTCACGGACGAAGACGTTGTCCTGCCCGAAACCGAGGAGACATACGAAGCTCTGTGGGCGTTCTATGAGCGTGCTACGGAGGAGGATCTGGAAGACCAAGATGGTGAGGGCTTCATGCTGTACAAGTCTGGTGGAGGCAAGAGTGACGAGCCTCGTGGAAGACATGAGGCAGGGCTTCGCGGAGGACCCGTCGCAGTTTCCAGTGGCGGGAAGGCGGATGCATCGGACGGAGATGGAGGGCGGGATGAGAACGTCGCACCATCTGCGCGCAAGAAACATATACTTGAGGCTGCCGGCGAACCGAGCGGTCAGTCCAAGAAACTCAACCTCTAATCCTCATCACTTGCACTGGATGGAACATCCCTGTACTCTGGCATGACGGAACCAGTAACGGCCTGTTTTTGTGAAGTTTCTTCTCCAGCGACGGTTCTTTTTCCTTCGACTCGGTTGATGTACGAGTTGGGTTGGCTTTAACCACTGGTACGGCTGACAAGGGACCTCGTGAGGATGCAATTGACATGGGCAGAGTCCCTGATGCTGGTCTTTGTAGATACCGCACTCATGGCAGCAAAATAATCTCCTCTCATGCGTACTCTCACACGCAAGTGTATCCGAGGTCGTTCGTCTTCACATGCACAGTAGACTAGTGTCCATCGAAACCCATCTAGTCAGGCAAGACTCATGCATCATTACCTCGTGCTGGCCAACAACGGCGGGCCGATATTTTCGAAGGACGTGGAGAGGTGACGGTCGTGTTGCCCCATGTCTCACTTGCACCACACTGACCCCCGGACTTTGTCTGTCTTCCACCGACTGATAAAGCAGTCCACCACAGCCATTTTTGAAGACATGGACACTGATGAACCGGGAAACGATCTCCGCCAAGTCTCGCTTGCGGCGGCCAGGAATAGCCGTTGGTGGTTGATACGGCACGGCACTCAGACCAGCACTGCACGTGGACAGAGGAGCGAGGTGACGCAAGTCTCAGCGGTCTCGCTTGAGTTTCAGTTGAGCTCATGAATGTTGACTCTCACTTAACGTTGCCGCTCGCTGGCAAGTAACGGCGTCAGGTGTCCCAGTGTCCTAGTCACGTCAGAGGAGCATAGTGATATCATAAGAGTGTCATCTGGATGATATGGTCATTTTACTCTACATTCACAGGTATATTTGCGAGAGCAGGGTTTTGGCAAGACGCAGTTGACGCAAGATTCTACCTGATTTCTTACACCGAAGGAGGGAATTCTGCGACTATGCCTCGCTATGAGGTTTGAGCAGTTGGATGAAGCTATTCCATTGCATTGGCATCACAGTTGTGTGCGTTTTTAACAGTGATAAAGAGAAGGACGAGTTATTCACGGATATGCTGCATACTAGCAATATTCAGGGCACTCCATGGGATGCGGAGCCTCAGACTCGAATGACGATACTGGGAGTGCAACGGGTGGATAGCGTAAGTGCACTGCACGGGCTACCTTACAAGAACTGGGTTTGGGTCGATGGGAGTGGTTGATAAGACGATTCCGGAGTTAGATTTACCATCAAAAATCCAGTCGGTGGTGGTGTGGGACAGCTGAAAAACTAAAGTAGGTCCTCCCCTCGCTGAGCACACCATGATGACAGGAGGTAGTGGGTTCAAATACCGCAAGGGTATACCTCTATTCTTCCGAGTGGGTGTATGCCGACAACGGATTGACCGGTCTTTTTTGGACTTTTTGACAGTTGAACTGTCCTCAACCTTTTTTCCCCATTTTTGGGGTTTTTAGTCCCTGTTTTGATGAAGTGCTTGTGGCATTGGTACTCCGCCATCGCTAGAAGCTTATCTTTCGTTTCGCAACAAATCCTTCAGCTTCGTCAGACCAAGGCGATCAACAAGCCAACCTCGACAACATCCACGATCGAGAAAACAATCGCCATATCCGACAACAGCATCGAGACGAGCCCTCACGGTTGTCTGGCGCGCTTTAGCGTCCTGCCACCCGGCTCTGGCACCCCGGGAACTTGAGGGACGAGCTTTCAATTTTGGTGACCGGGCTACTTCATGACGCTTCAGCGTATGATCATGGATTTTGTGAGTGTCTGTCCTTTGCAGCTTGAGGTTGCTGGGATTATTGGAAACTGCAATGGGAGTTCGCGCAGTAAGGGTGCGAAGAATTCTGGCAAAAGTGCTGCTTGTCGAGTACAGATGTTCCCAAAAAGACCTGGGATGAGCGTTCGAATAGCCGACTCATCTTAGCTAAACAATGTGTAGATAGCAACAACACCGTGTTCGGAAAGGAGGATGAAAGCAGACTCAACAGTGAACGTACACACGACTATCCCAAGATTCCATCTTCTCAGTCATAAATGCGGTAGGGCACAAGCGCTCTGGTAAGATGTCCGATCGTGATAGAGGCTCTTTGAGATAGGCACTCAGACGAAAGTGAGATGACTTGTCAGAATAACTTCCCTCTTGAATTGCGTATTGACAGGACAGGACGATACAGAGATACCTGAGCCCCGTGTGTCAGAGCTATCTCTGCAACGTGGAAAGAGTAAAAGCACAGTGCTAGCCGTACGAAGGCGCGAATTCACTTACAAAACGAAAAAAACTAACTGATACAATGTCTGCCAAACTGCCCCACTCTTTCTTCTTGTCACCCCGTCCCTTGCTCTGACCACACTTTCAACGACGGAACCGAAACAACGCACTTTTGACGCCTCGCCCTTCAACCACTCCGTCAACCTTCGAATTTGTACGACCTTCTCATTCCATGAAACTGACAGCCTCAAGTCATCAGAGCCGTCCCCTTCTTGTTGAGGTCTAATATTCGGCACTTGAACTGGCTTATTCCGCATTGTTTACCGGTCCTGAGCGTACGTCCTCTTCTGTCAAGCTTGGGAGCTGCGATGAAGCTCACTGTCTCGAATAATCCGCTAACAATCCGTACAGAATGTCTTGCCAACCAGGCTCGCCTGAGGGCGACACAGGTGCAACACCACCACCGCACAGCGAAAAATGTTCAGAAGAAGTGTTGGATGACTTTGAAGATATTCTGAGCGTGACAACAACACACTTCGCTTCCTTTGAAACCCAAGAAGATGTGCAAGAGGACCTGGAGCCCAATCCAAGGCTGAAAGCCCGGGTTGAACATTTCAAGACCGGTTTATTGAAAGAGCAGGAGACAAGATACAACAAGCTCCTGGCCAAGTGCTACGGACTCCCCGAAGACTGGGAGCAAAATGCAGCACCATCAGTCGACGAAGATGAGACCGCGGCCGTTGAACAGAAAGAGCATGGTGAGGTACCACCGGTCCAGCAGCCGCAGGACCAGAACCCGATCCCCACGGAGGATCCGCAACAGGCACGCTCCGAGGAGGACAACGAAAGGGCCCAGCATGACTCATAGTCCATCGATCATGACAGTGATGATCAACCACCCGGATCTGTCCGCGCACTCGACAACAAGGAGAATGTTCCCATGGTAGCATCAGCGGCCAAGCATGACACTCAGTCGGACTTCATCTCTCTCCCGGGCATGGAAGGAGTACTGGTCGATGGACAAATCCATGTCAGCCTCATAGCCCCACCTCACCCCGGCATGGACCGACTCGTCTTCCGTCAACCGTCATTGGGCCGCGTCAAGGCGTGCTACCTGTACACCACTGTGGGCACCGACTGCAGGATAAGGCTGCCGACGGACACCGACGTCATAGTGCCGTACACACGGGAGAACCTGAAGCGGCTGTGGTGCCTCTACGAGCACATCAAACAGCGCAAGAAAGTCCTGTTCGCGCTGTGGCGCGACGAAAATACCGGACGCTACAGCAAGGACGCTCTTCCAAAGCAGGCATACGAGCCCGACACTGGGGTGACGGCGAAGATGCGTAACCTCCTGGAGGAAGACGTGCCTGATGAGCAATGGGCCCTCGACACCGTGGTTCCAGTACGCGGCAGGAAGGGAGGTATCATCAACACGCAGGATGACCAGCAGGTGCTGAGGCAGATCAGTCCGCTGCAGTGGCGACGTGACGGCCTGGGCAATCCGCCGCCCGTCAAGGAAACATTCTGGCGGCCCACGAAGCCATTGCCTCAGGGAGCCGAAGCATCGGATGACATCTTCGTACCCGAGAACGAGATCACACTGCAGAGACTGTGGAGTCTCTTCAACCAAGTTGTGGTAGAGAACGACCTGATCGACCACAGCAGTTTGATTGCGGCACGGCTACGCAAGGCCAAGCGATTCGGACGGAGGAGGCCAGATGACGATACGGACCCTGGCGAAGGGCCATCGGCCAAGAGGGCGAGGACGGAGACAATCACGATTGATTAGGTGTGGAAAGACGATGAAGCACCAGCTGTGCAGTATACTGTATGATGAGCGTGGGATAAGGCAGGATGTCTGTCTGGATGGGGGATCATGTCCAGACTATGAGTGAAACATGCAGAGACATGGGCGAGGCGCCGAAGATTGACTAGACTAGGGATGTTATTTGCTGTAGGCAATCATTGTATATTATGAATCGTTATGACTTTTGCTTTTGCTCATCCGTATTTCGCATTCGATGTCAGGGAGGTCATACATTGACCGTCGACTCGTCGACTCGCCCTCTAGTCGTCTGGCCATCTAGTCGAGGGATGGTCCAATCCTGTTTTCAGGTGCTACATGAACATGCGCGCAATCCTCAAACGGATGCAGCAGTGCTGCGGTTGGCGTTTTGCCATTGGGAGAAGGTGGGATAGGGTGTGACAACGCTGAAGATCTCGGAGCGTTACTTTGCTGGAGAAGTAGCATCAGACCAATTCATTGTCATGTTCAATGTCAGAGGCACTAAATCTGCTCACCTCACGCATGAAAAATGCCGTAAACCAGGGGCGCCATGCGCTGTACAGAGGCGTCCCTACCTACCTGAAGACGAGCGAGGTGCGTCCACGCCTTTATCCTCACGCAAAAAACCTGATCTTCTTTTGCAAAAGTTTAGGGCAAAGAACCCTTACACACGTTGGCCCATTTTGAGACCACCCAAAAAGATCATGGCGCTGGCAGGTCAAAGGTCACTTGCCGCTTCACTGAGGTCGAAATAAGAATTAGGGATGGGCTGTGGAGTGGATTGGACCAATCATAAGACGTGATGTTCATCAACCCCGACCAACAAAATTTGCTTATTTGTACGCTGCCTTCCAGATTGAGCTAGTGGGGCGCTCTGGTGGGTCAACTGTCGAGGTACATACCGATGACGCCAACCTCAGACGGGAGTTGGGGACATCCTGTCCACATTGAGGAGCTTATCTTGAGTTCAAAAAGTGATCGAATTAGCAGCTTGGACACAATTTTGTCCGTCATGTGTAACGAGACTTCAATCACGGTAAGTCTCTGCCATATACCGCTACTCTTATTAGGCTTTCGCTAACCTGCTTCCTCTCAGTGTTTCCTTTTCACGGAGCTACCATTACAGTCCGCCGTCGCGGCACACCGTGGATACGACTCGGACTAACGAAACCCACCGCTCAATCGCTATAGCGCAGGTTGCGACTTGACATCAGGCTGTTTCCGTCGTTGATAGGCGAACTTCAAGCGTGACCAGTCTCAGAGACGCAAGGTACGTTCGCGATCCCTTCATTCAAGAGCCACAACGCATATGACCGAGATGCCGAGTCAGCCAGTGAAGATTCTGGCGCCTACTATTACACACATATGGCAGTCAAGGAGCCCAAAATGCCATTTCCCTTATCCCCGGCCAGAGAATGAGTAGCTGATTTGATCTTCAATCACAGGATGTCATCGACACCACCGCAAGCCCCGACGGCCCGGCATCCCCTTTCCTGTCGGCAATGCTACGATCATTCAAGGTTGCCCTGAAGGAAGCGAAGGACAAGCACGATGTAATGCTCGCAGACCTGACGTCGCTAATGAGGCACTTCCACGTCGTGCGAGGTGACATGCAGGATACTCTTAAGCACCACATAATCAACCAGGCCAAGGTGGCTCTCAAAGGAGTATCAAAAGCAGCTTGAGAAGGCCTATCAGAAACTATGCTCTCGCGAAGATGAACATGGGTGCAACAGATCATTTAACAATGCTTCTACTCTGTCGAAGGCCGTGGAAGAGGGGAAGGCTGCCAGGGAGGAGAAGACTGCCGCAGCGGGCAAGGAGAATGAGGAGAATGCTGAGGAGGATCTATGATATTGAGATGGTCACGAATTGGACTTGGACCACGCGGAGTAACACGAATGATGCACCTGGTCAGGACTTTGTGCGTAATTTGCTCACATTATCCGCTGGATGTTACATTTCACAGAACCACCAGCCACCCATGTGAACGGTGCCAATCAAGCCTGTGCATTGCCGTTGCCGCCTGTCTCTGCTTCTTCCATAGCCCAGGCCCCGCCGGCCATCTCCTCGACCATTATCCTTCAACCTCCCTATTATGTGATGTTCCCCACCTACTTCTCCTTCTAAGCCTTCCCGACTCGAGACTGGTTAGACCACTCCTGGAATGGCCGCGGATTACCTCAGCAAATGTCCTGGCCACGCGGTATAACCCGATCACTTCAAATGCCTTTCCATACATCCCTAGACGAGTGTTAACCTTGTCTCTGCTCTCTTTCCTTCCCGATCGCGGCCGTGACGAAATTCATCACCTCGTTCATCTTACAACCGTGCTCCAAAACGTGGTAGTCAACGCCACAAAGGCGTCTTCCAGGCGGTGGTCGAAGTCCGGGTCCAAGGCTTCGACCTGGATTTCGATGAATGCTTGCAGGACCTCTCCTGTTTCCGGCCTTGCCAGTTGAGATGGTATCGCAGGTCGAGAAATACGGCTCGCTGGGCGAGGAACTGCTCGGTAATGGGGTTGAGGATTCGGTTCGTGAGGGCCCAGCATTCGGCGCAGGCGGAGGCCAGTAAGGCTTGCTCGTGCGGGTGGTAGCCTGACATCTTGTTGTAAGAGACACAACACATGTTAGAAACGTATTTCTTTCGGTTTGCTCGACTGCTCAACATCGAACGCCAGAGGAACAGCCGCAAAGAATACACAGTATTGATGGCGTTGATGTCGGCCATGGGGAATAACGATATGATCAGAGAAACAACTTACACTACATTCGTTGGTAGGATTCGGGCTGGTGTTGCTTCAATTGATCTGGCGGACCTCAATCGCCACGCTCCGGCGTCCGCAAAGTCCGGTATACGGCGGGAGAATTGTGGCCGCGCTTAGACGGATGAACTTCTTTGCTTGAATGCCGATGACTATTTTAGCTCGATGTCTGAGACTCTCAAACGGCGAGATCGCGCTGTCGTGTTATGGGATGAACTGATAGAGTCAGGCTCGGCTTCTGATCGCGACCATACGCCAGAAAGACCTGGAGTCCGTGAGCTCAATACAACTGAGCAAAAGCACTGTAAAGAATGCCGTCAGGACATTGCAATAGTCTGAAGAAGATTATATATACGTACGGGGAAGATGTCGCCGAGCTTTTCTAGAAAGCGTAGGCTTGCACGAAGAGCTAAAAAAAAATCGGTGAAGGGCGCTCTTGGCAGGGAAGAAGTCGAAAGACGTCGAATTGCTTCTCAACCTCAATGTTTATGATGTAAATTCCGCTCACGGTGTTTTCGTGTCCTCAGAGTGGGTCCTTGCTGTTTCCCGAGCCGATGAGTGAATGTAAAAACCACCTTCGCAAACCTGGCATGTTTTACTCCCGCCATCTCCTCACTCAGTGTCTTGTTTGCATCTCACTATCTTGGCTTGACACTCTCACACACTCCTTCTGGGCTCCCGGAGTCGATCATCGGTCGAAGGGTTGATAGATGCCATAATCAACCTGGTCCGAAAGTCCGAACACTAATCCCATCAAAGCCATCCCGTAACACACCTTGTTCCATCCTAGTCTTTCTTTGACCCCCTCTCCTTCTCCTTCGCATCTCGCTCAGACTCCACAAACTCCATGATCCCGCAGCCATGTTCCTCAAACTTGTCCTCCAGTCCAGCCATAGCGGCATCCATCCACGCCTCAGTCACACGATACAGCTCTTCGACCTGCTTAGAAATGAAGTCCTCCATGATCGGCCGCGTCTCGGCCCTCACCCAGTTCTTTGAAAATATCAACATCGCCCTTCAGCTGCGCTGCGAGGGGATCGAGGTCGGCTTTCATCAAGGCGAGGCAGTCTGGGCAGACGGAGGCCAGCCTGGCCTCGGTTTCGGGTGGGAACCACGGCATCTTTCGTAACTATGTGATGCGGGGAGGTTAGTATATAGTATTCTTTCTTCTCGCTGATGAGAGTCAAGGGGTAGTGAGGTAAATGAGGCGCGACAGCAGCTCAGCGGAAGTGACCGCACCTTGGTAATCGATGGATTGTCGAATGATGCTGATGCTTGCTCGAAGCAATTTCTGGAGAGTCTGAGGACTTGCCTTGAATGTTATTCGGATTATTTCCGCGGGTGGAAATGTGCTCGAGGATCACTCAGCTCGTATGATAACCGACAGGGTGATTTGGTGTCGCTACAAATCGAGCCTGGTCGACGTTGTGGCAGACTCTCGGAGACGTCGTTGGCTTCGAAGTGGGAAGGCCGTGTGACGCGGCCAAGATGACGTTCCTTGTTTTTCTATAATCCAGAGCGCTATGCTGTATCACCGGGCGCGACAAAATCAGCGGACAGACGGTAAGGAAGTCTGCTCCGGGACCTGAGTGCATATTTCAGCAAAGGGATCGATATGTCCAGAGGCAAACCGAAAGTATCGCCGAGTCTTCCGCACTATATGACGACTTTGTGACAAGGTCAGTGACAGTGGATTGGCGAGAAAATTTGTAATATAGAGCAACCTTAATGGTCATTTAGCTTTCTTTCACCTTTGTACTGCCAAAGGTTTGTCGATGGGTCGCAACCCGATGAGCGAGAGGTGAATGCCCGCAGATTTGGCATGGTTTGTCAACCTGAATGTGAAACATCCCGGTTTCGGATTGTCCTTGTAATGTGAAGCCGTGATCGAACAAGCCTTTCCGGCGTCTGCTTAGGCCATGATAATATCCCCAACCCAGGTTTGAACAAGCGAGGCTATCCCACATATTTATGTTCCTCCTGACATACACAGAAGCTTGGAGTTGACGTGCCTTAGATGTTTGTGTATTTGACATCGCTAATCATTTGCTCCGCTGTCGTAACCCTCTGAACACTTCGCCATTTCCCCATCCTCGCGTTCTCCTCGCGATGCTGCCTCCTGCCCATCATGTACCTATCTTCCCAACAATCCGCATCATGCTTCAATGGGCTCGAAACTCTACCATCCTATCCTTTGTTCTCCTCGCCAGCCGCAGATTTGTTAGTCATAGCTTTGTCTGGGTCGAGCGTCTTCACAACATCGCAACCATGTTCCCTCAGAGAAACGCTCAGCTTGTCCGCAGCCTCATCCCAACGAGTCACGGTATCAGCGAACAGGGCGTGCATCTGATAACAGATGAAGTCCTCCATGATGGGCGCCGTCTCATCCCGCACCCAGTTAAGGTGCCTGCCTTGAACTCTGAGGCGTTCAAGAGTCTCGCTAAAATGCTCGTGGAGTGGATCGAGAGCGGCGTGTACGACTGCCCAGCACTGTGAACAGGAAGCCTCCCGCTCTGTCTGGAGGAAGAGTTGGTTCACTGGGGTGGGCTTCATTGTGGTATCTGTAAGAGGTCACGTCAGTACGGGGTTCCTTGTGCTTGATGATCGGTGTAGAGGCAATTTCTGGTACGGGGACGTGACCAGGAAGCGGACAGCAGCCGGAGGAAGCCAACTGAGCTAAGATGTGGTTTCGATGCTGGGTTGACTCAGGGAGCGACGTGAGGAGAGACTTACGTTTACTTGTTGTATAGTGTGTCGTGCGGTATAAAGGGAGTGACGGCCGTTATGGTTTGATGAGTATGGCGGCGAGTACCTGATTGGTAATTTTCTGTGCTGAGATGACGGCGGTGAGGTTATTGAGGGTGCTGGAGGCAGAAAGATGTCAACACTGAGGGTCTTGCCGTGGAGTCTGAGGAGGGCGGGCGATTGTATGTGCGTACACTTACTGCTGCAACGCGGTTTGCCGGTGAGGACCAATTTGGCTGGATGGGTTGAGGCATTGGAGACACGTCCACTGTGAAAAGCTGTTGAAGTATCCTATGACCGTGACATCAGTGTGAAAGTCGCTGAGTGGGGCCCGACACTTTGCAAGGCGAAATTCACCCCCGTCACAGGTTTTCAGATAGCAGGCTGTACAGGAAGTTCACCTTCCTCACATCCCTGCACCGCTTTAACATTCCTCTCACCAGTGAAAAATTTGCCTCTTTTTATGTAACCCCCTTTCCGGAGCCCCCTCCCACGATACCTTCATCTGGCCTCATTCCCGTTTAACGCTGACTGTGCCCCGATGGCAGCCCCCATATGCGCCCTCTCGCATCCATGACGCCGATAACCATCCCAATCTCCTCCCAAGTCTTGCCTATGCGATCTGCAAACCCTTCCCTCAGCGCCGAAGTCTGGGTGTCGATATGGTGAACCAGAGCTTCCCGGGTCTCGGCCCTAACCCAGAAGAAGTGCCTCGCCAGTGCCGCTATGTCGCCTGAGCGTGACTTGTACACCTCCAAAGTTCGCAACAGGGTGGTTTCGAAGCGGGCGCGGCTTTCCGGACAGGCACGGTCGAGCTGAGCCCCCTGTTCGGGAGTGGCGGTTGGCATTTTGGAGACCTGTGCTCTGGCGCCGTTAGAGTTTTATTTTTCGGGAGTCCTCCAAGCTTCAAGATCAGTCGTGCTTTTTGGCCCGGTTGCATACGGTACACGGCTTGCTCGATTGACAGGAATGGCTTGGGGATGATGTTCAAGGCAGCTTACCCGGTTCTGGATGCTCTGCGACCCCGTCGTCTCAGGTCTGAGATAGAACCGAGATCTGTTGGTTGCGGTGGCGTCGTGTTAGGACCGGGAGATTGTTGTCTCTATTATTCGAGTAGGCGATATCATGCGGGAGCAAGCTGAAATTGGAATACCCGCAGCACTGAGAGAATATAAGCCCGATGAAGTTTGACGGAGGTACGCACGCTGGACGTTGCACTAAAGTTCGCAATCAAGTATCGCACTTGACGGCGATGAAATTGATTTAACCAGGTGAGTTAACGGTGTGCTCACTTCCACGTTGCCTGGCAGTAACATGAACCTGACGCACTTTGGGGTCACCTCGATTTGGTGTTGAAGATTAGGCCCACTCTGCGATGACCACCAAGGTGGAATCTGAGCTGGACACGGACGGTTTCATTCAAGCTGGCTCACGGTATTATATAGATGAGAATAAGGATGGATGCTGCTGACTAGAAGCTCTCCCTCTGTTCTTTTTAGAATTTGCGGAGAGACATCCCCTATATCACCAGAAACACAATAAAACATGACAATTGGTTGAAAGCATTGTTATATTCATGACCAGAGGGGACGACCCCATCAATCCTCTCAGGCACGTTAACCAGCTACAGCTGCTCGATGCTCAAACTCCTTGCCCTACTTCTCTTTGCCTGGCTTTCATGAAGAAAATCGTTGTCAGTTGTGGCAAACAGCGCTGTTGCAATGTTTGGAGGAGCTCCCCATGACAACAGCGCGGAAGAACGCAAGGCATATCCACGACCGAAGAGAATGCATGCACCAGGACAATTTGCTTTCGCTACAGAACTACAATAGTTCGACAGGGACTGATAGTTCGCGCTGCCGTTTCCATGTACTCCGCTTGAACTCTGTAACCAGCTTCAAGGTACAAGGACAGCTCATGACCTTGACATCTCCCTCCCCAACAGGCGTGCCTTGATGCCATACTTCGCATGCCAAACCGTTGTGACGGCCCGGATCTTGTCCCCAAAGATATACAACAAGACCGGCAACGCCCCCAGAACAGCCCATTGGATGACGGCGGCTTCGACAAAGACCTTCTTCATGCCATCCCTGATGAGCCAAGCGGCGGCAGTGTCGGAAATGCCGAAGGCGATCATGTGCGTGCCCATGTTGACCATGGAAACGGCCTCACTGGCATGCTGGGGATACGAGTCGATGAGGTAGGACACCACGGCCGTCTGAAGAAAGGCGAGGCTCGACGCCTGCATGGCAAAGCCGGCGGCGGGTCCGACGTAGGAACCCTTCTGGTATGTGTACAGGAACAGGAGGAGGCCGGGCGGGCAGATCACGAAAGGAATGGCTATGGCGAGGAGTCGGTACTCCGGCCTGTGGTAGCCCCTCTTGGCGGTCATGCGCTGGGAGATCCAGTCGGGCAGCGGTCCCGCGAAGGGGAAGGCGAGGACGATGCCGATGAAGCTGACGCTGTACCAGTTGCCGAGATCGGAGGGGGTGAACAAAAAGGGCGGAGGGGAAAGCAGCTGCGCGCAGATGACGGAGATGAGGACGACCCTGTAATAGCGTTAGTCACGTATCGGAGAAAAGAGGCGGTGAGACGAACCATCCTAAGCATATGCCAAACAAGCCAACGGCTGCGAGAACCAGGGGGTCCAAGATGTATTCGAATTGGAAGAGGAAGTAGGTAACCCAGCACTTGGGGCCGCCTCCTTGGACATTAGGGTGCCGAGCGTAGAACAGGTTGGGTCCGAGAGCTTGCTTGTACGAGATCCTGGAAGTATGGGTGCCAAGGCGGGCATCAGTCTCTTGGGCCGTTTCCCCATTGTCGGCTAGCGCGGGCCCTGCAGACTCGGGCATACCGAAGAGAGTAAGCACCAGAGAAGCAGCGACGAGCATGGAAAGAAGGATAAAGAACCATGGCCAGCCTTTGCTTTCCAGGATGTGGCCTCCGATTAGAGGCCCGAGCTGCGAGCCGGCACACAGGCTGATGGCGTAACAGGCGGCAGCCTTGGAAAAGTCCTTTTCGAAGAACGTTTCTAGCAATCCAGTATTTTAGCATGTTACTTTGTCGTAGTAGCACTGACTCAACTTACCTCCAATGATACCGGGACCCAACGCTTGAATGGCGCTGCCGCCAAACGCAGCCAGGATTCTGGAACCTAGTAGACTCTCGAGGGAAGTGGCCTGGGTGCTCCAGATGCAACCGATCAGGAATATAACGTTTGCTGAAATCACTGCGTATCTCTTTCCAATCAGGACAGCCGTCGGAATCCATAGGAAAGGTCCGCAGCCCAGAAGCAGCACCGTATACGAGACAAGAGGAGCGATTTGCGGGAAACCGACGTGAAAATCCCCAACGAGCACTGCGAACGACGTGACAAGACCGGACTTGGATAGGTGGATGGTAAGCAAGTTTCCAGTTGGATACTTGGGAAGACACTCACGCTGTGAAAATTTCCGTTGAAGACCATTAGACAAATGTTGGCCAGGATGCAAAGTTTGAGTGGACGAGGCCACAGCTATATCATGAATCAGTATCCCCATATCCCTATTCGAGAAGAACATTGAGCCGCGGACCTTAGGATGATTCGACAAAGTTGCTCGCGAATTCACCGGCGCCATGGTGGCTCCGATATCATCGACGTCCTCATGGTATTCCGTAACCTGCTTCTCTAGTTCCGGTGATTCTGCCATGGCTGCGAACATTGACTTCTGTTGCGAAGGAATGCGTTGCTAAAATCCGGGGCCCCACGGGGAAATTTGATGATGGATCTGGGGAAACCATGGACGATGGGTAGTATTTATCACCCACGCCTGGGGCAAGACCACTGGAACTGTGTGCCAAGTTTGACAATTAGCCAAGTCTTCGCAGGACTTCGCACTGCGGGTAGCATCCAGGATCTCTCGGTGTAAACGGTGTGAATCTGCTACTCCTCTCTGCAATTCCAAATATCCAATTCCGTTCCGAAATTCCGTTCATTTCCGAGCTGAGCAGTCCAGACACTAACAACCCCAAAGTTCCCTGCGCGGTCCAAGTGATTGGCCCACTTGTAAGTGGTCTCCTTTTTGAGCCACCAATGATATCCATTTCAACGGATCAGTCACACCCCAGCAGAAGTAGCTGGCTAATCGGACGCAGATGTTCGGAGACACGCAACGTCTACTACAAGTACCTTCCTGTGAGCATCGAGCGTGATTCTGCCCTCTGCCGGGATGTCGCAACTGTAAGCCAAACGCCACCGGCAGATTTCTGCGGCATGTAGACAGGAACCTCGAAGTTCTGCGCGGTATGAACAAAATCCATGTCCAAACCCTGCGAGCAAGTTGGTGTCGACGTGCTGGAAACTGCCAGAAGAGCTTGTCAATAACGGCTCCGTTCCCGAACCCGGATATCTTGTGTAACATTCTCGGCTAACCTCTGTGCATGACATCTTCAAGTCATTATCATTGAGCCCCTGCTAATAACATACCGTAACTGATTGACAGATGTTTTGAAACTTTGCGAAGAATGACTTACTTGCTAGACTACTAGACCTCAACCTGATGGGCAAACTTGCGAGACCTGAGGAACTAAGACAGCGTTGATATAGTTCATTATTGATGCATCCGGTCTGAACGTCGCCCGTACCTCAACGCGAAAGTGGTCGTGATCAACAGGGTACGGGAGGTACCCTGGAACCTCACGGCATCACGCCATAACTAAATTTCGTACCTATTTAAATGCTCTGCATAAAACAATGCGTGCCATAAATGCCTGCGTACACGCTGCTTCATGAAAGTAGCAATGGGGGAATTGATGTCCAGCTATGGATTCAAGCTACGTTGGGCGAGAACGAAATGCGACTTACACGGGTGGGCGGGAGTTGGACAATGGCATACATTCTTGGAAGGCTTCGAGGTCCACCTAAGTAACTAAGTAGATTCTCACCGCCATTGATTCCTCCAGGTTCGAGACTCCCGTGGAAGGGAAAACACTCAGTGTTTCCATTGGATAGGCGACGTGCATTACGCCGTTGGGTTGTCGTAGTGTAATAAGCAAACATTTTTCTTCAATTCAGCTTCCATAATAATGAACATATCGCATCTTTACACTTCCACTCCTTGTGATCCTCCGCCATCTTGAGGGTCAAGGACATGCCGCCAAATAAACTTTCTTCGCCTCCTCAACAATGTCGACAATGGGCACAATGACCTTGGAGTCGTACTCCCCGCCGAAGTGGATCGTATGTCTGCCCTTGTTGAGATTGTCGAGCTTCATGTCGATCTGGTTGGGGAAGTCCGTGCTCTGGTCGGCGAAGCCTTGTACGCGCAGCATGATGCTCTCGCCGGCCTCGAAATGTATGCCCATGGGCCACAGCGCAATCTCGAGCTTGACGATGGTCCCGGCCGGCACCTTTTCTCCCTTGTCGTGGGGGTGGAAGGGGATGATCGGGGTGCTCTTCTCCGGAACTTGGGCGCGGTGGGAAGCTCGCAAGATGCCAGTTGGGCCGGTGAACTGTGATAAATGAGATTAGCGTATGTCCTCATGAGTGTATAGACTTGAGATGGGTTCACCTTGACAGTCTGCGCCATCGGCACGTCGTCTTGAGTATTGACGCCCTCGGGCAGGGAGCGCCAAGGGACGTTAACGTGTTCCAACACTTTGCCGTCCTTGCTCATCTTGCGGAGCGACACGTAGACATCCATGTCGTCGAGGTCGTCGCACGACATCCATAGCTCTGCCTTGGAATGCCCGACGACGTTGGTGGGCTTGTCGAAGGTGAACCTGAATTCCGACGGCTTCGTAGCATAGCTGTCGGCCACGTGGCTGACGGATTCTTGGTGGCTTTGCCTCGCCTCGGCAAGCTTGCCGGAGCTGTGGATGTAGAGAGAATGGTACTCGGTGGACTCGGGGGGATAGTTGGTGAACGGTACGTCTTCCAACGGACCCTACACGATATAGTCAGTATGAACGCTGTGTTTCGAGATATAGTTTGCGGAAGGACTCACGGGTTCGCCCCGGCTGCCGTATGTCAAAATAGACACCCTCGCCTTGGGTGTCGTCTCCCAGCCGTTCTGAATACCCTTCAAGTACCGGTCGAAGAACTTCTGAAGGTCGTCGATGTATTTCGGAGTGTACAAGTCGTACCACTCCTGTGTTGAGTGGAAGCGAATCCACTTATCCTGCGACGCGGCCGCGTTGAAGCCCCTGACTGTACCGGAGCCGTGGTTCCCCGAAGAATAACTCGCGAGAGCGTAGATCGGGATGGTGATGCCACTTGTGTCGTATATCTTGTCCTCCCAGTACGAGTTCATGAAGGGCCACTGTTCGAGCGCTTTTGAGATGTCCTCGCGCCGTCCACGGCCACGAATCGTCTTGTTGAAGATGAAGGACGCGAAGTTTGTCTTTGGGATACCACCGCGGCAAATCAAGTCGCGGTACTTGTCGGTGAAAGCCTCCCAGGGCGCTATACACTTGAGTGCGGGCGGCTTCCGTATGGCGGTCGCCCACTGCTCGGTTGCGAGCCAGGAGTTGCCGACCATGCTCACACTGCCGTTGCACCATGGGAGAGACGCGATGAATTCGACGGTGTCGTAGCCGTCAATCCCTGGTCTGGGTCAGCAAAAGGAAACCGTCTCGAAGATCTGCGGGAGCAAAGTTGCGACTCACCCATCTGGCTTCCCTCGATATAGAGATCGCCTTCGCTATCCCAGGATCCGCGGATATCGACATTGACAACGGCGTAGCCACGGGGACACCACTCCACAGGGTCAGGGCTGGTTTACCGCGTTAGCTACTGACCCGCCAGTTCCGCGACAAGAACTCTTACCCTTCGAACTTTTCTAAGCCCGAGGTAGCGCTTTCGGGAAGTCCCAGTCTGAAAGGGATGTTGTCAAAGATGCGGAATCCTGCGACCGACGGTGTCAGTCCATATCCCACGAGGCGGTACTTAGCTTGCATACCATGACCATTCTTTCCGTAAGGGCTCACTGCCAGTAGAGCGGGCAATTTCTCGTCAGTCTCGGGTCTGAAGATGTCGCAGAGGATCTAGTTTCATGTGTCAGAGGTAGGTATATTATGCCAACCAGCTGGTTGAAGCAAACGGACCTTAACGCCATCTCTGAGTGGAATCGCGACACACTCCTCAAAGATCATGGGCTCGTGGGTCGGCCGTCTTCCTTTGGCGAACGTCCAGCCGACTGGCAGCTTGGACGTCTTGGGCGTTTGTTTCTTGTATGGATAACATCCGTCTTGATTCTCCGGCCGGTTTGTTTCGGTCCATGGGATGGTAAGCCCGTTGATTACGGTATGTGCGGCCATGTTGGGTAGCTGTTTGAGAAACTTGCTGTTACTCAATGCAGACAGTGTGGCTTGTTGAAGCCTATAGACCATTGTTAACATCACATCTACTCATTTGAGTCCGCTGCATAAAAGACAGTGAGGCATTCCGCGGGCCGGCCAGCCTTCCGCGGAGTGTTGTGGATTCAGATTCATTATCCAACCAGCTCGGCCAATCCTCGTCGGCATTCCGGTGGCGTCCGTCGTAGCGCCTGGCGGACCTTGCAGTGGTTCCCGGGGCTAATCATTCAGTCCGGCATTCCGACATTCTTCCATGCCGACATCCCGGAATCCCTGGGAGCGGTATTATTTTGCCTGCAGTTGAAGCCGTAAGGCTAACTTAGTCATGAGTCTTCGTTTATTTTGTGTCTCCCTCAATCAATGCCAAGTCGATTAGCAATCATGATCTATTGATGTGTTTGGCCTATGGTGAACGACATCGCTTGCATAACTTGGCGATGTGAATCAACAGAGGGTTGTAAGAACTGCAGGGTTGCGACAAGAACTGTTGACTTTTTGTAGCTGGTCTGGCTTATCCCTAGGACACATCTTTTTGAGCTTCAGATGCTGGAACACCCTACTTCCATCAGTTGAACGCTTGAACGAGTGATGTAAGTGGCTAGTATCACAGTACCTTATGCAAGAATGGCGAAAATCGTGCTCGGAGGCAGATGCGATGTCACGTCGCACACCATTCCATCTCAGTGTTCACTCTGCGTCTTGAACAATGGTCAAAGGATCCTCACATCCACGTTGACCAAGATCGCGAAAATATAGTACGATCTTTAGTTCGAAAACACGGCCGAACACTACACATCGACATATCCATCCAGTTGGTTGCTATTAGCCTCCTAGGTCCTTGCCAGACGCGCGTCCAACAAAGCCGAAACCCCACTCTGCACAGTCTTTATGGCTTCAGGCAACTTCATCGCCAGCTCCTCGACCGTGCTGGCATGTTCTGCCCAGCATTTGCCTCCGGACGCTCCCTTCGCGATGGTGGAATAGTCCGGGTTCGGCGAGAAGGAGATGTTGAGCTCCGAGTTGTCGACCTTGGATCCGAGCCCAACCGGATGAACCAAGAGAAGCGACTTACGGGGTGCATTCCACCCTGCAAAACGTTAGCACATAACCAGTAGTAGTGCGTTGCCGGGATGCTCAGAGTGGTAATCACATACCGTCGTTGTTCAGCACAATAGTGAGTACCGGGATCTCATACCGCTGAGCGATCCAGTGCACGCTCGACGGCATGGAGAAAAGGAAACAGCCGTCGCCGACAATCTGGCAGACAAACTTCCCCTTTCCCTTTCCTCCGTGCTCGACGTCCGTGGCGAGCTTGATGCCCAGTGCACCGCCACCAGACCACCCGAGCCCACCGCCGCCGCAGTTGAACCAGCTTCCCGGAATAGTTGGTCGGATCTGTTCGGCAACTGTGAAAGTGTTCGTGACAGCCTCCACAACCCAGATGGTATCTGCCGGGCAGGACTTCCGGACTTGAGAGATGAGATAATGAGGTCCATACGATCCGTCCGGATTAGGAACAGCTTGCGAATCGATATGCTCAATCTTCTGTTTGTAACTCTCTTGCAGCAATGACCAGCGCTTGTCGAAGGTCCGTTTCCTCGCGGCGATCTGGGAGGAGAGATCCGTCTCCAAGCGCTGGATGATTTGTTTGAGCGCGACCTCGGTGCTAACGCGACACCGCAGAACCGCGTCGATGTAGAACAGAGGCATCTGCTGCTTCAAAGGGTCCGAGTCGAGATGGATAATCATCGCGCCGGACGCTGGTGCGCACTGGGTGTTGATCCAGGGAACGTCGCAATCGATGACCAGGATCATGTCGGCGGTCCGGATGGAATTGTCATTTCCGTATTGCACGCCCAGCCAGCCCGGGTGGTCTGCAGGAAAGCACATGTCGGAACCTCCAGTGTCTAGCACGCGAAGGCCCTTGATGATGTCTGCCAGCCGAACCAACAGTCCGACAACAGCGGTGTTCCTGCCGCTGTAACCTGTGACGACCAGAGGTCCCTCGGCAGCAATGAGCTTGTCGGTGATGAAGCCGAGTTGTTCCGATGTAAGCCCTCCAAGCTCGGCAGGGCCCCAGAACTCCTGCGTGATCTGGTACGGCGGGATGACTTCTTCCATGACCTCCCTGGTAGCTTGGAGGTAGACGGGGCCTCGGGGCTCGCTGTTGGCAAAGCTCAACGCCCGATTAACCATCTGCTTGATGTTCTTTCCTCTCCTGAGCTCGGCGGTGTACCGGCAGTATTGTGCCACTAACGCCTTCTGATCCGGAACATCCTGCAACCAATGGATGAACTCGGTCCTGCTGCCGCGGTACTCACCCTCCTGCGTGCAAGGTGATAGACCGGCAAAGATCAGCACAGGTGCTCTGCCGACGCTCGCATTATGCACCGCGCATCCGAGGGCCTGGGTGCCAACATCGACATGCACAATGACAGCTTGTGGTTTGCCCGTGAGACGAGCATAACCGTCCGCTATGGACAGGGCCACCATCTCGCTCGGGCAAGTGATGAACTTGGGAAAAGCGAGTGGTCTGTCCCTCTGGCCCTGTACCATGGCTTCCATGATGCTGGGGTGATCCGAGCCTAAGTTGACGAAACAATGCGTCACGCCGGCCTGTTAACCATGCTTAGCGATGTAACTTGGTAGTAAGTCAGGTACTAAGGTGACTTATCAAGTGTACGTACGTCCCAGAGAGCCTCAAAGAAGGCGGATGATGCAGTGTATTCCCTGCACAGGCGTTAATACCGATCCAGAACAGCTGGGCAGATTATCTGCAAGCTCACATGGTTGCTATCAACAATTCCACGCTTTGCCGAGCAATACTTGTCTGAAGATGACAGAGCGCGGTGAGGGAGGTGTATGTGAGGTCCGAGGTGTATAGGAGACTTGGCTCCTAAGCTTCTGGCCAAATCACAGGGCTCGTGATCTTGGTGATAAGTCACGAAATATGTGGCATGTTATGATTGATTTCATGGCCATGTCGGGCAGATTTAGAGTAGCGAATCGGATGCTCGGAGCGGGTGAAAATCCTCATGGTTGAAGGTCAAGATGCCAAGCAAGGCACCTCCGGCCGTGGACGCTGGCGTTCCGCGGAAGACGGAATCTAGGCATAGCAGCGACCTGATATCACCAGGAGCACGCCAACCTCACCCAAGTAAATCTTGATATACCGACAAGGATATTCAGTTTGCAACAAGCCACACCACTCGAAACCCGAGGCGCATACGTTGTGCGTCACACCAACAAGAGAAAATGGTGTCCGTCGATCACATCTTCAGGGTCGCGCAATATGGGGCCAAGTCTGTCCCCCTGACCGCTACTGTCAACCTGCCCGAGCACGGAAGCACAGCCATGGGAATAGGTACGTACGCTTGCTCGAAACTCGCTTGGATGCACTCGTTTGTTGACGTGGAATATCAGCAATCTACTTCCACGGAGGCGGTTACGTTGTGGGAAGCAGAGCCATGCTCGGAGCCGCACACATCGAGGCCCTGACAGAACTCGGGTTCGTCACTGTATCGTCGGATTATCGCCTTGGTCCTACCATCTCCGTGCTGGAGGGTCCTGTGGCCGACTCTATCGATGCGTACGAGTGGGCACAGAACGAGCTTCCCCAATTGTTGAAGAAAGACCACGGAGTGACAGTCGAGGGGAGGAACATCGTCACCCTCGGCCACTCCTGTGGAGGGGGAATTGCATTGCTAATGGTAACAGCTTCTCAGGTCCATCCATCTGACGCGCCATTGAGCTAATGGATTGAACTCAGGCATCTCGCCCAAATCCGCCAAAAGCTGTCCTCGACCTATTCGGCTTCAAATACCTTCGCGACCCATTCTTCCACACCCCGCAGGGCCCTGGTGGCGGTGACCCACCTGAGGAGTTTGCCAACAAAGTGTTCGAAGAGCACCCTCCTCCCGTTGCCGCGCCGCCTCCGTTCGGCCCGAACGGTCCTGATTTGAGTACCCCACGAAGTGCTTTCCTCGTCGGTTCAGTCAAGAAGGGGACTCTGCTGGACCAGATGATTGCCGAGCACGAGTACGACCAGGTTGATCCCGCGGGACTGTTCAAAAAGCCCGGGTTTCCCCCAACGTGCTTCATCCAAGGGACCGAAGACAAGACTCTCGATGTCAAGATTACGGAAAGGGCCCACGCCGAGCTGCAGGCCAACGGAGTGGAAACCAAGTTGATTCTTGTACAGGGCGCGCCCCATGGGTTTGACGCGAGGTTGAAGAGGGATGATGCTGCGTTCGGAGTCATCGAGAGTGGACTGAGGTTCTTGGCTGAACATGTGTAAAAGATGTGATTCAGATTGGCCGACGGCTCAAGCTGCATATGTAGAGTGGCTGGGTGGCTCACAGACTCTGGCATTCAATACGTCACAGCCGGCGCCCATAGACGAAGTCTGAAGAACGATATCAAACCAGTTATCGTCCCATGGTGCCATAATCGTTTCGAGATTGTTAAAGTCCACGGTACCTGCGAAAGGGTCGTATCCGGGCGGGGTTGAGCTCATGTCGACAGACAGACTGGTGTCGTATAGATGGGAACCGTCTGCACCTGGCGTAAGCAATCCGTCCGGACGGTTGTTGTCATCTTCTGGCTGACGTATTATCTGCACCAGCCGGGCAAGCTTTCGTAGATGCGTCACGGAATACCGACGCCGAGGATCTGTGCCACGAGGCCTCTGAGGCAAAGACTCAATCATCTCAATACCGGCATTGAAAGCCCGCCGACACATTGGTCCATATTTCACTGGATTGTATGTCGCGGCAAGCAGCATACTCGAGATGGCCGCCATCAGGAAGTGGTCGAAAGTCGGTTGTAGAAGGGTTACGCCCGCTCCATTGTCCTTCGCAGTCTTGCACGACCATACGATCTCCTCTGCTGCGCTTATGACTGCCTTCACGGCGCCAGGTCGGGATGCAGCCGAACTGGCAGAACTCAAAGACCGGAATTGAGCCAGGAGCCGAAGGTGACTCGCCCTCGTCTTCATGAAGGTGTCGCATGAGACTTGTGCTGGGGTAGGCGCAACACCCTCAAGCTCTGCAGACTCATCGACAGAAAGTGATTGTTGTAGGGACTTTAGGCGGAACTCTAGGTAATCCATACGCTCGGACAATTGTTCGATGCTCTGACGAGTATCGTTCATGACGGCAAAGACATCGACTGCAAGACGGTCCATTTCGAGCATTGCGTAAAGGTGCGGGCATTCCGCTCGCTGCAAACAAGTCAGCTGGTACGTAGGAAACATGTTAACGAGGGGGTTTCATACCAGAAAAGAGAAGTGCTCCGGTTTGATCTGATCCGAGAAGGCTCGTGGGAGCCCAGTCATGAAACTGCTCCGTATATCCAGGTCGTAGGCGCAACAGAAGAGCACGAGCCGCTGTTTTGGGGAACCTTCAAATTGCTCTTCGGCTAGGGAGGCCTCTTTCAGGTCTTCCAGACAAAGCTCCAACGAAGTCCTGGCCCCGAACCCAGCCATTCTCCACGCCTTTTGACGCTCGTCCAGCTGGAAGAAATATATGCACTGCTCGCACGGTAAGCGGGGTCCAACACTGCGGGAAGAGGAGGTATGTCTCACCATGAGACATGCCATGAGGACATCCTCTATGCTGACTACATCATCTCTGAAGGCGCCCTCTACAGACCACATCAGGTCCGACACCAGCGATCGAGCCAGTCCGGGATTGTTTGAGACCTTGGAGGAGGCGCCGATCGCAAGGATGGCCTTGAGAACATCTATTTCGATGAAGCGCAGGTTTGGCGACGTGGAAAAGGGGTTTAGGCGGTACAATTCGGCAAGGTTTTGGCGAACGGAGTCGATATCTACACAAGGATACATGGTTAGAGCATCTGAAGCGAAACTGTCGACCAGGGCACAGGCCCTAGATTCGCCGAGCGAAGTGATGGATCTGCCAGCTTGAATGAGATCGGCCGTAGAGTCGGACTCGGTCTCCTGCTCCCTCATATATTGCGGCTCATCTATCATCACCGCCTCACCACCGGGCACAATGCCGTTCTGTGCAAGAGAGGATTGCGCAAGCTTGAGAATGTTCTCAAAACTCGACGCGCTGTTGCGGTTCGCTATTGAAAGTATGCGGCGGCGCCGTGATGGCTGAACGTGCTCGGTCTGTAACGATGATAGAGCTTGGGAGCATGAGGAGCGCGGCCCGCTGCTGTTGACCGAGACCACCGAAGAGAGCTGGGATATGGCACCGTGTACCAGTTGTACAAATCGCTCGAGCTCATGTACTCTCTGAGTCGAAGAGTCGGCGTCTCCATTGATGTCGGCTCCAGCTCGGAGTGGCACAGGCGGTGTTGCCGCTGTTGCGATGCGATGACCGGCCGACTGGGCATAGGAGCATTCGATCTCCGAATCGGTGCATCTACTGCAAGGCATCGAGCCGCTGCACTTGACCTTGCGAGCCTTGCAACCGTTGCTGTTCTGTGAATTAGCCGTTTGTTCCGATGAAACATACACCGAATCCGCGTCCATACCATGCCTTACGGGTGTAGTGATCTCGCCTACGATTGCCCAACCTCGTCGTCTGCATCTGGGACCCAGGGATGATCAAGTCCTGTTGTCTGGTCATCATCTTGTTCTTCGAAGGAGGTGAGGTCGTTGGAAACCAAAGATTGATGATGGAGTTATTTCGGGGACCACTGAAGACTCTCCAGCATCTGCAGGACCTGTGTAGACCTGAAGTTACCACCCACCTAAGTCTAGACCGTAGTTTGCCAGGTACCCCGCAAATGCAAAGGGGCGAACAGCCGGAAGTGCGGGGGAGACCGGGAGGTGGGGCATCGCGGGGTCCAATCACGCGGGGCGAGTCTGGAAGTTGGGGAAATTCCAGGTTGGGGAAGTTGTGGAGTCCTCCTCCTCACAACCACAAGGCATTCCGAGCTCCGCGGAACCCAGACGCCAGCGATTGTTCCCCCTTCTGGCCTCCACGGAGCTGTTCCGACAGACATACGAACCTCTAACGACTATGCCGGATTTCGCAGGCCACCATGATCAACTACACAGAAATGGGTTACTTAAACACTTGTTCTACCACGGCAGTGATACTAGCATCCGATGCACTCGGGAGTCTACTGCCGGTATCAACAGATAACGTTCTTGCTATCTACTCCAACTTCGAAAAGTGACGACCATGACGACAGCAACCGCATCGGCGGCAGCACTCGGTGCGGAGCCATTGCGTACCGTCTTGCTGCCCAAGGACAAGGATGCCGACGGGGATGATGACAATCACTGGGGACTCAAGACCCCCTGGGACCATTATTACAGTCCCATCAATACGGCGCCGCAAGGACGCTTTGAGTGTGAGATGGACGATATGGTCGTCTTCGGAGAGATCCCAAAAGCCATCAGCGGTACTTGGTATCGTGTGATTATCGACCCTCATTTCCTCCCTCAGCCTGGCACACCCTTCACTGAGGGCGATGGCAACATATGCGCCTTCCGCATCCAAGACTCCAAAGTTTCCATGAAGATCAAATATGTCCAAACGGAGAGATGGCTCCTCGAACGCAAGGCCGGCCAGCGACTCTTTGGCCGCTATCGAAACCCCTACGACAACCACCCGTGTGTACGCCTGGCAAACGATGCCACGGGTAACACCAACATCATCTACTGGGGCGGTCAACTCCTCGCCCTGGCGGAAAGAGGGTTACCGCACGCCCTCGACCCGGACACCCTTGAGACACTGGGCGCAGATCCCTACGCTGGCCAAACTGTTGCCAAGACATTCTCGGCCCATCCCAAAGCCGACCCTTTCATGAATGAGCTAGTGTGCTGGAGCTACCAAGCCAAGGGACTCGGTACGTCGGACATCTGTACCTTCACCGTCGATCCAGACGGCCGTGTCGATAACGAGAACTGGTTCAAGGACCAGACGGCCGGGTGGCCACATGACGGGTGGATTACAGAAAACTGGATCGTCCTCTCCGTCATGCCTTTCGAAGTCAACTCGGAAGAAGTCATGAAAGCCGGAGGCGATCACTGGTCCTTCATCCCTGATCGCCCCGCCGAGTTTCTCGTAGCGCCGCGGAAAGCAAGCTCGCCGCGTCATCCTGGTTGGAAACCGGGCGAGTTCCGCAAGTACACCTGGAACCACGGCCTGGTCATCCACGTCGGCAACGCATGGGAGGCCGAGGACGGCACGCTCCAACTCGAGAGTCACTTCATCAGCTTCAATGTCTTCCCCATGTGGAACCCGAAACACTACCAGCCACCCAAGCCGGCCGGCGACTGGTACCGCTGGACGATCGACCTCAGCCAGCCCGACGGCAGCAGGCTGCCCGAGCCTCTGAAGTTGATCGATGGCGTCTTCGACTTTCCCCAGGTGGATGACAGGTTCCTGACCCGCAAGACGAGCATCGCCTTCATCGGCGGGTTCGCCGAGGCGTGGGAGAGCGAGAGGCCCGTGTTCAACAAGATTATAAAGTTCAACACCGACACGCGCGAGAAGACGGTATTCCGGGTCCCCAGCGACGGCAGTGTCGCCGAGCCCGCCTTCATCCCCCGGTCCGACGACGCCCCCGAGGGTGACGGGTGGCTCATCTTCTACACTGAGAGGACCTCTTCTCCGAGGGGCCAGCTCCTCATTCTCGACACCAAAGACTTCTCCAAGCCGGTGGCTATCGTGGAGATGCCTTTCATGACGCGCAATCAGGTGCACGGCAATTGGGTCCCCAACCCTCATCCGGGGCAGGCCCTGCCACCTCTGACTGCGCCGATCAAGGACGTGACGCCTACTCCAAAGTATTCGCAACTGACCAAGATTGACTAGGCAGTTTGTTCGCAATGGACGCCACGTTCATTTTGGGTTGTAGTGACTGTGGAGGGAAGCTTCTTCTCATGTGTGGAGTAACAAGTTCTGTATCGAGCACCTTTTTAAGGATGCCATTATGCTACGTATATCAGATCATGTTACAGTGTTTCCGACATGTTTGAGGTGATGTTGATGATTTAAGGTTGTGCTACATGTGCTGCTCCGCTCTTGCTGGCCAATAGAATGCCATTATTCCAGCGATATCTGCCATATTCGGCAATTTTGTCTCCACGGCATTATAGATTGGATATTGACTTAAATCTCCACGCAGACCCCATGGTTTAAATGCACCGTGCACATGTCGCCATTAACCATGCAGTGAATGCCCTCTACCCAAGTCTCTATAAGAAGTACAATTGCGACTCAAACCCTCAGTAATAAAAAAACAGCCGCTGCTCCGAGGGGCCCACTCGTCAGCCGCCCTGCTCCGTTTGATGCGAATGACGACGTCTTCGGTTCGATTCAAGGCGTGGGGAGAGACCTGATCACTTTCTCTCCGGGTCTTGGGTCGGATTACTGTCTTACACTTCGTCCAGGCTCGGCAGGTTTCCCGATCCAAAACCTTCATTTTGCCCTTCTTTTTCCCTTGCCATTTTTATTATTATTGTCGCCTGTTGCAGTGCGTGCTCATGGCTGGTCATAGATTTGCAAATATTACTTAATCCATGCTCGGAAATGTGCTTTATTTTGAGAATGTAGTAATGAGCTTTAACCTATGTAACAATGATGACTAAGGTACCATATGTTAGCTAAGGAGCGACCCCACCCGCATCCAGCTGACAACACCAAGCCTTCGACAACCAGTACCACAGATGTAACACCAAGATCGACGAAGCATGTCTTTTCGGCAGAGTGGCTCTCACTCCGTCGTCCCACTTCCTTATGATGAACTTGTGCCGGATATCAGTACTATGCGTTGTGTAAATCCGGCCGAATGCCCCGGAAGACTCTGACTCGGTAGCACATATCAGCTGGAATGTCCTACCGTCCTCCTAACCAACTGAGAGCATACGAATTATATTGGGGCTTCCTTCGCGGTGCGCCGTTCTTCTTCATCCGGCACTCGATCTTCTGACCTCAAGCCTCTTCAGATTCTGAGCTGTCACAACTGTGTCTCATGCTATTTCCGTTCTTTTGTTGACGTTCCAATGCCGATATTGATGCTGAATATCCGGAATTACAAGCCTGGAGACATGTGTCTAGTTATGTGTTTGAGAGATGTCTACAGCGCAGCCTACTTTATACATAATACCTGGTTCAAGCTATGTGGGGTCTTCAGCCGATAGGTATATAAGCTGGCAGTTTTGACGCAATGTCCAGCTATTGTGTCGATTGCCCTTTGAAATACAGCATTGCCATGTCGTCAGATAGCTCAGGATGCGCAAGCAATGCTTCAGTCGTGCGGCAGCGGTCTAGCTCGCATGATTGGAAGTCCGGTTTATACTTGTGCGCTCATCTAAAGAGGACGAGCAGCCACGATAAGCATGTATATAGAGACTACAACTTATCCGATGCCCGTTTACTGTGTGATTAGGCTCCATTCTAACGTAGCTGATAGATGGGTGCTTCGCAGGCGAATAGGGCGTCGAAACCGCCGCCGCCCATCCACGTGACGGCCATTCACTCACGTACACTTCACCTCCATTACAACCTCTGCCGCCTCCGGAAGATTCCAGTCGCCGGTTGGAAAGTTTAGGCGACGCCGCCGACCGGGAGTGCCCCACCCCACAACAGCTTTTGAGGATGCCATATTTCAAGTCAGAAAGTTGAACGCGTTTGTGTCAACAACTTTTCCGCACAGAAGCGCCTCTTCAAATTCATTACTGGCTTCTCTCAAGTTGTGAGCAGCGGACTTGATTGATGCTCTTCTAAGCGCAACAGAAATCAATCTTCGGCACTGGACTGCTTATTCGACCATCATTTTCATCGAATCTCCTATTTTACCCACAACCGACTTGAAGACGGGGGTCTTCCGACAACTCTTTCGTACGTATTTCTCATATCTCCGCCACCATTCAAATCTTTTCGATCGTAACTAACCTCTGCAACGCAGGCCACAATGGCTTCTCGGACTGTGAGGAAGGGCGTCGTGAGTCAAGCCGGCTTCATTGAGTCGGACGATGACCTGGATGAGGCCGCGCCCAGCAATGTTTCCTATCAAGAGAGAGTCCACAATCTCATTCAGTTGTTCCAAGAAACAAATAGAGACCGCAAGTCTGAACTCGCTGGAATCAAGAATTTGCTCAAGAAACAACAGCTATTGATTCTGGAGTCCGAAGCGAAGTCGCTGCGAAAGGAGCAGCAGATGAAGGCGGCCATTCAAAGCCTACGGCTCACTCGTCAGGACACATCGAGCCTGACGAACGATGACCCCAGTCCGAGCACAACCACAGCGGCGACAACTGAACTTCACCGCCCACCGGTCTCATTCCTCGGGGCAGAGGGTCAAGCGGACAATACGCAGGTCCGACCCCGCGGATACAACAAAGGGAAACTCCCGAAAGGCTGCATCTACGTCAAGAAGGCCGCTCGGGCGACTACCCTCCCGCAAGAGAACGAGCGGAACGCTACATCTCCCAGCTCCCATATCGGGAAAACATCGACTCCGTTCTCGATCTCGAACAAAAAGGGCACTCATAACCCCGAGGACAACTCGACTGGCAGCTATCATACCAAGAAGCCTACCAGGTCTGAGGCTAAGAACGACATCACGTTTCCGAGCTCTTTCGGGAAGACAACGACTCCCTTCTCGATCACCGACAGTGCCGGCACCTATGGACAGACGGAGACCTGGCCAACTGCTAGCTCTTTGACGAAGACGGACGCTCAACCAACTGCAACCTGGCGGGAGAGCAAGGAAAGCGGTGCTCCCATATCTGGGACACGCCGATGCCATCGTTAATTAGCAGCACCGCCAGCAGCTATGGCCAGAAGGAGAACTGCCCGATCAGCGGCTCTTATGGCAAGATAGCTTACGCAACCACTGCAACCTGGCGGGAGGGCGAGGAGAGCTGTGCATTTCCTGCTCGCCGCGTCGATGAAAAACCGAAGCCGTGCTTGGTCACCGACAACACCAGTACTCCTGGCCAGAACGCTGCTAAGCCGACCCCAGTTCAACAAAAGAAGGGCAACCTTCTGTCATCTGGCCCTCAGACCGAGATCACCCACGGCCAGTCCTTAGCTTCCGAGACTCCTGGCACTCAAGACACAAGCTCTCAGGTCAAGAAGAGCCACAGCCAGTCCTTAGCTTCCCAGACCACCGGCACCCAAGACCCAGGAGCTCTTATCAAGGACAACCACAACCAGTCCTCATCTTCCGAGATCGCCGGCGCTCAAGAGACATTGTTTGTCGACGATGAAGTTCCCGAAGAGCCCATAGGCATGGAAATTCCAGGCCATCTCATCGCCCAGCGCTACACGGAGATGATCTGGAGCGGGGACAAGGTGCCGAAGGTCACACTGAAGCTCGTGGCACCCCCTCATTCTGGCACCAGCACTCTCCTCTTCCACAAATGGAGCAAAGCTCCGGACGACAACGAGCCACGCGCCCAGTACTGGCGGTTCGGCTCGACGCCCGACGACGGCACCGTCGACGCCACTCGTCCAGGGGACATACTCCTGGACTATTCGCCCGACAACATGAAGGTCCTTGTCCACGTTTTCTTCAAGCTGAAGTTCAGGAGGGGCGAGCTACGCAGGGGGTGGTTCAGGGAGAACAAGCACGCCCGCGACATCGTCGCCATCGAGCCGGACCCGTACGCCGAGCCCATGAATCGAACCTTGTCTGCCGCCGCTCGCAGCAAGCTGAAGCCGTTTATCCCGGCCAAGATCGGCGTCGTCATTCCGGTGACTGGACGTCAGGGCGGCATCGACCGCAGGAAGAAAGGCAGCGTCGTAGAGCTGCGCGTGCTATTCCTGCGCGGCACACGTGTGGTCAAGAAGGAGAAGGAGACGTGGAACATGGTATATAGGACCAGAGGCGACAAAGAGACCAAGCTAACGCCCGAGGATGTTGTCTTCCCTAAGGACGAGGACACGTTCTTGGCACTCTATCGGTTCTATTCCACACTTCAGGATGCTGATATCATGGTTCCCGACGAGTCGAAGAAGCGGCCTGCTTCAACCCTGGAGTCGTTCGACGACGTGACGAAGAAGGCGAAGTTCACCTAGAGGATTCTGACTCGGGAGTACTGGTCGTTGCTGTCCTCCACCGGAGATGTAAGGATTTGCATTCCTTTACTCACATGATGAGTCATCATCGTCGAAGTTGGACCCGACCTGAACAGAGAGGAAGATCTGGATGAAGAGCTCACGAATGGTATGGCACTTCAGTGGTACTGTCAGCTGTGTCAAGGTCATTTGTACGAAGAATACGATGTCGGGATTGAGCAGTGCGTCAGAGGGAACGCGAAATGGTGAATAAAGGGGTCGATGTCATGCAGTGTGCTATACTGCAGGCTTTATCCAGCTTAGGACGATGAGTACATAGATGGCAAGGTTTCCAGCTAACCTTGTGATACCCCAAGATGGGTTAATGATTCGGCGGGTGTCCTTTGTAGGACCAGTATACCGCTCTTTGTATTAGTATCGAGCATGACAATCACGACTTACCCATTATCACAGTCGTGTTTTACATGACTTACGTGCTTCTTTGTCTGCCGATTGTGTTCACATTTCTGCCCATGCATCTCAGCGGCTTTCTCATTCACGGATCTTCATCAGAAGCCTGTGACACAAATGTGTGTAGTGTTCTTTGAGGTGCTTGTGTTGTGTACTATCCTAAGGTACCTCAACTAGCCATGTGTGATGGACGCATCGTGATCTTTTCTTATCATAACCCTTCCCTACAGACCGCGGGAAGTTTGCAAAGCGATTGGTGCGAAATGCTCTCTTTGTCTGGTCTGAAACCTCGATCATGTTGCTATTGGTATCTGGGACTTCGGAACAGGGCGATTAGCGGAGAAGCACTTGCATTCACAACCCGAGGTGTCCTGGTACGTTCATAGTTCGCTCCAGGTTCAACATGTTCTCTATGTGCCTTTCAGCTACGGTGAATTACTTTGCTTCAATCACCACGATATTCGGTAACTCTGACACAGCACTGGGTCCCCGAACAAACTTTACTTTATTTGAAATCCTTCTAACTCGAAGTTCTTTGACTTCGCTCCATCTACTATCCATACTAAACAACTTCCGAACATCGGCCAGAACAGCAAGTCAAGCACCTCATGGTAAAACATCCAGACCTTCTCCATTCTTCTATTGGCCTTTTAGTTTAATAGCCTCAAACTACCCCACGATACCAACGCTCTTCGCCATTGATGCAGTCGCAAGCGCGGCGCATCCGAGCCCCTTTGAGCCAGAAGCTGAAAAGGGCAACGCAAGCAAGGAACTCGATTCCGTGTCGCCATACTTGAACAACATAACCCTTCCTTTTTACTGCACCCTGTCCTACCCCTACGACCCTTGTCGCTGACTTGGTGTATCCAGACCGAAGGCCGACAACGATGTCGCGCAACATCTCCAACAACTCGCTAGCCAACTTCGGTCGTCCGGCTACGGAACAGGACCAACCCAGTTCCCAAGTACACGGCAAACAAGACCTCCGCAAGGTCATCACCGGACTGGCCGGTCTCATCGACAAGGCAGCGGCTGAAGGTACCATGGACAAAGATGTGGTCGACATCCTGAACCGGAAGCATCCCGACACGGCGAAAGCAATGGAACTCATTGCCGAGGAGATCGCGACGAGGAAGGTTGACACTTCACATCACACGGGATGTCTCAAGCGGATCACAGAGCTCGAGACTGAGGTTGCCGAGCTCCGGGCCGGCAGGGATGCGATGGAACACTCGAATAAGTACAACTGGGAACTCGCGAATGAGAGGATCAGGGCTTTGGAGCCGATATTGGCTCGTCGAGAAGAGGCACGGGAGACGGGACAGCATTAAGCTCGGTCGCAAGACGTTGGTCCGGCGAGGCCTTGAGGTTTGAGGTGAGTCCGTGACCCTTAACGTTCCGTCAGGCTTGTCATCTGTGCTGACTTCAAACCCATACAGTTGCTCCCACGCTCGTCGGGCTACGCACGAAGCACAGAACTACTGGTTCCCCTTTGTCGCATAGGCGCCGTAGAGCTGCCCCCCATTGCTCTCAAAAGAATACGACACCGTCCTGAGGGCTCAGACAATATCCTGGGCTGAACAACAGCGTCACTGCTCTACATTAGTAGTAGACCTATAATTCAGTCAGAACATCAACACATGTCTGAACTAAAACAATGTGCTGACCGACGCGAGTGTGGGACGCTAATGGTACTGCATCAAATGGTGGAGAGAAGCGTCGTGTATATCTTTGATGTGGGTATCATGGACCTCATACCACCTTCGACGTTCTTGTGAACTTGAACGTGGACGTGCACTGGGACGATACCGGGTTCAATGTGTATAGCCCATCACAGGACGCGCTGCTCGATAGTAAGACATGGTGTATACGCATTCCTCATCACACCGACCAATGCCAGGCAGAGACACAGAGTATATATGTCCGGATTTCGGGACTGTCATTTGCGAATCTCATCACGACCACTTTCTAGCTAAGTGAGCCTCATCCTCAACGTGGGAAGGAGTCTTGAACCAGCACTTAAACCACTCGGTGCCGTCTCATGCCTGGCAACTACCCTTATCACGAAGCTCTACCGAAGATACAGCCGCCGGTCTTATCTGAACCACGTTCTTGTTTTGCACCAGACCATTCACTTCACTTTTGTGACTTGCGCTCATGTTTTTCCGGGCACCTGTCTTCACGCTTTGTATTTCATATTCTACTTCACCAGCATCGCGCCGCCGGTGGGTCTCTGTCAACCGAGCAGCAGCGTCTCACCACGCCTTCTGCTCCAGTTTCACTCTCCAGTAATCTCCCTTTACAGCATCTCCCCAATGACTTCACCATCACTTTCTCGCCTGACAGAAACCGATCATAGATCATCTCAAGTCAGCATCCTTTCCGAGCATCATCGACAGTTGCCCTATATCACCAGGTACGTCTGTCGTCGTTCTCCTCTTCTCGATTGCCCCCTCCTATTCATCAACACGCGTCGAAAAAGGCCCTTGTCGGCGGCTTAGCCTCATCCGACTCTACCCATTCTATACCCAATCACGCTCCACCGACCCGGACCCATTCCTCGCCTCATCTACTTTGCTGTCCTGTTGCATTCTGTTCATCGTGACTGACCTTTTCTCTAGCATTGTCAGGGAGGCGTCCAGAGCCGCATCCTCCGTTACCGAGGCCCATTTTTACCGTAATTATGTCGAACGATACCGAGATGTTCGATGTCGCCGGAGACATGAACTTGACAACGCAACCCGAGTCCGTCTATGGTAAGCGGTCCCCCCAGAACGGCTCACTTGAACCTGGCTGATCACACCTCAGCAGCCCATACGAGCATTATCTCCTCCTCGAGAGTCATGGACAGTGATGAGATTGATCGCCGTATTGCGAAGCTAGCAAAGGATGTGGCTGAGGTCCGGCTTGAGATCGGAGACCTGGAGAATTCGGACTTCAACCGCTGGAAAATCCTCGACGAGAGGCTCCGCGCCTTGGAGCGTAAAGTGGACAACCAGAGTCCCAACTCCGGGATCCATCAATTACCGTTAGAAGTGAGGGCCCCGTCCACGTTCAAGCCGAAGCCGAGAGCTCGACGGCCGGATCCGGACGCCATCCGGCCACGGTTCGCCTCAAGGTTGTAGTAAAGGCGGAGTGCAACGAATCAGTGAACCCATCCGGTGCCGTCGGTGCTCCACGGCCACAGACGGATGAGAATATCAACCCTCATGCCGAGCGCCACGTATGCGGCCCAGAGTCTGTGGATATTGCCATAGACCACATTCCATCCATCCCCAAGCCTCCTGCACCTCCTACACATCCCAACGACCTGTCGTCTGGCCACTTGACTGTCTCCTTCCAGAAAGATGGCAAGCTCTACCTACACATGAGACAGGTCACCCGAAGCCGCCAGAGGTTGCTCTTCCTTGGCAGCCGGGCGCAGATTCGGACGAAGAAAAGGAAGAATTACCCATCTGTCAACCTGGGCTATACGGTCACAGAGCTCGCGCCTCGTCCATTGGAGCCATGCGTTGAGTATGTACCTGGCAAGTTGACATTTTTCGACTTCACTCTCATTCGCACACCCGGGACATACAAGATCCTTCTCAAGCTGTACCACCACCTCCACAACCGGAAGGCCGAGCTGGTCAGGAAGTGGAAGACCGAGAACCTGCACTTCGTCGCCAGACTTGCGCCACCGCAAGCTTACGAGACCATCCCCAAGATCTCTCCCGCCTTCAACAAGAGGAGGCTCAAGGACGTCCCGCGCAAGATCCATTTCCTTGAATACGACACCCTCCGCCACGGCCTGATCAACATGGACGATGAGGGACTGCGCGAGAAGACCGAGTCGGCGCGGTTACTGGTGCGGCGCGTGGTTTCTGCTTCGCCAGCGTCCGTGAGTTGCGTCTATTTCGACATGAGCACCGGGGCTCGCGTTCTAAGAGACGATACCGATATCGTCATCGAGGAATCGGAGTGGATGTACGAGCGGCTGGGCCTCATGTATCAGGAGCTCGATGACGATGACCTCTTGGAGGGTTTCCAAGTTTGTGGCTTGCCGAAGCCTAATAAGCATGATGAAGATCAGGGGTTGGAGAAGGAAAAGAAGGAAGAGGAGGGAGAGGAGGAAGAGCAGAGCTTGGAATCGGAGAAAGAGGAGAGCTCCGAGTCGGAGAAGGAGCAGAGGTTGGAGCCAGACACCCCGATGCCCGTGGTGCGGAGATATAACCTTCGCCGGCGTCGTTGATCGCATTGTCTCGTAACATTGGTGTAGGGGAGGGCGAGAGGAACCCAGTACCACGACTCCTATGGGAGATGATTTAGTGTGTGTATCATGTATGAGCACAGGAGGCCAAACTATTTGTCCGTATGACTGACGCGTCAGAGTCGGTCACTCGTTGGCAGAAAACGGGCTTGCCAGGGCGGTAATAATGTACCTATCCGCATGAACTTGAGGGTAGAGGCAATAGCGCGAAGTACAGAATACTAGTAATCAAGGTGAGGGGTGTGACAGAAGTCCGCAGGATTGACCGCATTCATGGTGATGGTAGGGGACCCAGAGTATGAAGCAAATGGCATCGTCAAATTTCGAACATGATCATCGATCCTGATTAGATCAGATGCGGCGAGAAGCGCCAGGCATCAAGTACAGGATGGATCGTCACAGTTTGTCATCCGGTATAAAGAGCACATGATGTCGGGTGAGCTGTATGCCTCTTAGACACAGTACGAGACTCGGAACATGGGGTAATTATGTGACAGCTTATTAATTTTGAATCTGAAGGTCATGTATGTAATATGAAAGTACTGCTCGTGGTCTCAAGACCCAAAATCGCATATGAGAAATGCAAAAACCGAACGTTGAGTTCGGCAGTCGAACCCTCAGGTCCGCCAAGGGCAAGGCGGTGAGGTTGAAGATGTGAAGTGAACAAGTGAAAGAACTCTGCTGGCAGCATGTGGACCCTTGGTTTGTGTCTCGCTACGGACTGCCTTTCAACTGGAGGTAGTTTCCGCAATTAAGCATTGACATCCGCGGTTGATGTCGTTGCGGATATGTTTGGCCCCTTACTCCGCTAGCAAGCGACGAAGCCAACAACAACACGTCAACAGAAAGACCTTCAACATATTTTACCCTAGTTACGGAAGACCTGCAAGGCATTTCTTTGCTCTCTTTTTGTGCCGGGCAATTCGTCGCTTATCGTCGCAAGGGACTCTTTAAGGTAGCATCTGCGTCCGGACTCTAGATATTGCACGGTTCTTCTGCTTAGGGGCAATCATGGGCTTCTCTGGTCAACTCCAACTGCAGTCCCCATTCAAATCAAAACCTCGACGAGTAGGAGCAATATACAGTTCTCAGTCTTCAGCAGCGGGCCATCCGGACGGCAATCATGTGGTCACCACCCTCGAGGTCAGTCGTGACCAAAGTGACGACTCCGAATTGGAAGGACCTTTTCGACGCTTTTAAGCAGCAATATCCGCGTCCTGTGGCGCATGATGATCCCATGGCTGGCGGCATGACGACTGGTCGTAGTCATCAGCCTGGTTCTATGCCGACGCCAACAATCCCAACGCCGTCCTCGCGCCGTGTCGGCCACGAGGTAGACTTATCAATCTCGGCAACGGATGCTCTGCTCGTTGGAGAGAGGGTTCGCAGGCTGTTGAGCTTTGGCAGTGCGGAGGACCGAGCAGAACAGCCAATGGACACCTCCAGCCCCGTTATTTCTGGCTCAAATGCTCTTCCGGTCAAGGAGCGAGGACGCAGGCGAGTAAGTGCCAGCGGTCAGAGCATCCGGTCTTCCAAGCATGACAGTCTCCTCCAGTCCACTAAAAATGGCGAGAGCACCGACAACTATACCGTAACCGGTGCCAATGCTCTACCAGTCAGTGAGTGGGAGGCGAGGCGTCATTCTCTCGTCAGCCGATGTGGCCAGTCTCAGTCCCAACGCTGCCGTGACAGTAAGTCCCAGCGCACTCTCGGTTGCGATAGGGAGTCGCGTCCTCTCTCCCGACCCTACCACAGTCAGGACAGACAGTCTGGATATCCCGTTCACAGTTCCCGCGGGGCTGCCGTCGACGCAATGGATGCGGACCGGAGACTCGCAATCATCCGCCAGTTTTCTGCGCAGCAGATGAGCGAAACGAAACCAGAGACACACACAGACATCAACCAGACCAGCAACTCCCCAAATGCCGCCTCAAAGATGAACCAGGCCAGCATCAAGCAGCATCTCCACGAGCTTACGACGCAAGAAATGTTCACGGCCCCTTACCTCCGGGCAGAAACCAACGACGCCAACATCACGCTCCGCCTTGACGGCATAACACCGACGATCCTCACTGGTCGGCTGCTGTACCGTCCCAGCGGGGCTGACCTCCACAATGTCCAAGAGATCGGCTTCCCACCGGAGTACGCGGAGACCCAGGCACGGCCCGGCGACTTTTTGATCGAGCGTTCCGCCGACAGCTTCAAGGCCCTCTGCGACATTTACGACCACCTCCGCGCCAGGAAAGCAGAGCTACGGCGGGAGTGGCTGAAGGAGAAGATCGTGGCGGCAAAAGCCGTCGAGGTCGGCGACATCCACAGGCTGATGGAGTGGAACCACATGGAGCGCAAGGTGCTCTTCGTGCGCGGCAGGCCCGTCGCGGGCCATCCGGATCAGGCTTCGAGGCACGAGTACGTCTTCATCAACGCGCTCACGGGTGCAGAGTATCCTCCTCATCGGATCGGCCACGCCATCATACTCCCGGAGACGGAGGAGTTGTACGAGAGGTTGACGTACTTCGTGGCCCACACTGCTATCGACAAGTTCCTCGAGCCAGAAGCCAGGCATGATCTTGCCGAAGACGACGCTCGTGCCGCTGGCCGCAGCCGCCATGATAGGGACGCTGACCAACAGAAGGAAAATGTGGCGCGGGACCATGGCGTCTCGAGAGTGGGACCGATGACCAAAGGACGCAAGCGTGCTCAGTGAGACCTTGTCGGCAGCGAGTCCGACGACGGTGAGTACGAGGCTGACGCAGCGGCGAAGCGAACAAAGCGCCAGTCGTCGAAAGAGACGGACAAGAGCGCCGATGCTCGCGAGTGCCACTCCGTCGAGTATCCAGAGTCTCTCAACTATGACTGAGCTACCCTGTTGACTATTCCGGGATGCCACTTGGCGGAGGAAGTCGTGTAAGATACCAGTATGTTGCACAATGAAGGTGGCACGTAGCATGAGGACCTTTTGCGAGGAAGTTGAACAGGGGGGGGATTTACGACCACGATGTCAGTTCGATGACAGAAGAAGTCGGACTGGGCAAGAACACGGTCTACGAGTCGGCCATATCTTGACGTAGGTGTCGACGCGATGCCATGAGGCGCGGACCAACGTTTAATACCAATATATGTACATCCAACGCGGGCAACAGTGTTTCGCACTTCGACTTGCTTGCCCGTTATGATCGACCCATGCTGCGTGTGCCTACTTGACCCTCTCTTTTATCTTAAACCAGCTCAAAGTCGAGTTGCAAGTTAGGCTGCCCCTCGAACCCCTCAGGGAGCGCATACGTAAAATTCCAGAACTCAAAATCCCGGATCGTCGACGCCCGACCGCCATACGCGCCCGCAAACGACAGGCTGTGCGTAAGGTTGACATTGCCCGACACCCTCACCTTGACACCCTGCACATCGTCCCACCCCGTGACGGTGCGCACCTGCCTGAACTGCGAGACCACCAAGGTAAAAATCGAGTCCGCCGTGCCGTTCGGGTACGTCAGGTTGAGCCTGTAGGGACTGACTTCGGCGTGGAGCGCGATCTCGGTCGGGTAGAGCGAGATGAATTGGATGTCCGGGCCGTTGGTCCACTGCACGACGGCCGGGTTGAAGGAGGTCTGCGAGGTGGAGGCGCCGCCGACGGTGGTCTCGTTGAAGGACTCGGCGCCGATGGTGAGGTTTTCCGAGAGCCAGGTCGTGATGTTGCGCGTCTCGAGGTCGTAGGGCGGGTAGTAGGCCTGCGCGTTGAAGGTGCGTTCGCCTTCGAACTTGGAGAGCTTGGCGATTGTCTCGTTGGAGATGAGGGATTGCTGGAAGTCGGCTAGGACGGCGAAGAGGGGCGCCCAGGCGTAGTCGGCCATGTGGGACATTACTTGCGGCTTGAGAGAGTGTCAGCGACAGGTTGTGGGATGCCAGTGGGGGACGATAGTACCTTGGAGATGAGGGAGGATTGCTCCTTGCCCAGGATGGTCCAGAACCACAGCGCCATGAGCGACACGTACTTGTTCATGTCATAGCCGTATGCGCGATCCCAGGGACCGGCCATGTTCTTCATGCCGGCTATTCGCAAGAGTCAGTACAGGTACCCTGTCTGCATAGTTGGTATGACTTACGATGCCAAAGTTGTGCAACAGCATCCCACGTCGCCTGCAGCATCTTGGGGCCGTTCTGCGTCATGACGGAGCACTTCGGGAGATACTTCGCCCACAGCGTCAGACCAAACAGGGAGACACCAGTGTACGTTCCACTGTTAAACTCAGACAGCGTGTTGTGCAGGTTGAAGAGGTCAATTATCTCCTGAGCATACGCCTCACCGGCAACGGTCATGTTCTTGTCGCCAACCTTGCGGCCGGTCCACCCGGACACGAAAGCGCGCATGATGGACGGGTTGCTGTAGGAAGGATACAGGTTGTCACTGTCCACGCCCCCGACGCGGTAGGAGTCGCCAATGGTGGCATTGACGAGGGACTCAAGGATGAGCTCCGTTGTGGCGTTGCTCAGGAGGCTGCCGAACTCCTCGATTGCCATTACAAACGCAGTGCCTGCGATTCATCAGTTCGTTGTGTCATTGCGGGGTGCACCCGTCACGTTGAATTGCACTCACCCACGAATCCGCGCCAGTTTGGATCGTATGAGCCGTAGATGTGCTCCGGATAATTGGGGCTCCCGACATACGGCTCTTCAGGCTCCTGCTGGTAATCGCCGTACCACAGCTCGGCAGGGTCCTTGTACTGTCCATCAATAATGTTCTTGATGATCTTCTCCGCCTCTTCGACGTCCGAGCCGCTGTTGCGAGCCAGCAGACCGAGCGCATACCAGGCCGAACTGCGCGTCTCGTGCCGGAGCGCAGTATTGGCGCCAAAGTCGTAGAGGTAGCCGGCCGAACTGTCGTAGAAGTCGTCCATCCACGACATGGACTCGTTGAACATCTGCTGCGCATTGGGCGACAGCGTTGCGACATAGCTCGCCTGGCCGAGCCCGATGAGGCCGGCGGCTGTGACGAGGACGGATCGCATGGTGATTGCCTGGTATTGGATTTGACTGTCGAGATTCCTGGTCTCCATTTCACCGCGTCACGGCGGGCGATTAAGCCCATGATATAATCCCATGCTGTCGGAACTTTTGCTTCCTCCCCTCATATCGTATCGTGGATCTGCACCCGTCAAGGTCGTGGTAGATCTTCCAAGGTTGCGGATTGTGGGTTGAAGGATCGTCGGGGTTCCGGTTCGGTATAAGTTTATCACGAAATCACCGCATTCGTCCGGAGCAGACCCTGGACGTCGCCAGACCTCGTGTTGGAGACCCCTGGCGAGCTCGCGTGTAAGTGCGGGTCCGCAGCCGGAGTTTACTGCTTGTCATAGGCGGTAAGCCGTCGCTAGCGGTGCCGAGTGCCTCAAGAACGTTGCAAGGAAGATAAACAGCACGCTAACAGAGCTAACAGACGTTAAATCAGGGACTTGCCAGCGTGGGATTCGGCGATGTAACGTGCTCTTCGATCGGTGTTCGAGGGGGTTGGAGGCGGGGGGTGATGGCCAGGACGTCTAAAGGTGACATTGTGCTATCTAAGCGGATAGATAGACTATTTAACAGACTATATCGGTTCCAGGAACGATGAAAGCTCCAGTTGCGCTAGACGGAAAACCAAAACCGCACGTGATCCTTGTTCGGAAGACTAACAGAGGATGACGTTGCGTATATCTGAGCCCCAAGCGACCTGAGGCGAGAGTATTCGACGCTGCGACAACGGCAGCTGTATGCGACTAGCGATACTAGCATCCGCTCAACATCCAGTGCTTGATAACGATGGGGAAGTGGCCGACCTTTCAGACTAGTGATATCGAACCAAGTGATATTGGTGATGTTGGTCGTAGTCGCCGTCACGGCGTCTCCCGGCCACGCGCCAAAGAGACAATTTGCGCCATCGCAAACACTCTGGACGCCTCGAGGTCGTGAAGGACCGGAGCTTCCATAGCCGGCACTGCTATGCGAAGAAGTCGCTTTGCTCCTCGCTGAGTTACCTAGTCTAACAAAGACCGTCAGTACTGCCCAACCCAGCAAAGAGGTAGATCGCTTACATAACATGCAATGTGAAAGACGTGCCGTCAAACGTATCTCGAACAGGTATGCGATTGATATCTCCGGCAAGGACGGCAATCTATTCCAAAGATAGTCCCGTAATCGACATGTGGTAGGTTGGTGTTGGGGCGAATGAAGCATGGAACTTGAGCGATGCAGTACGACCGTCGTGGCATATAGGATGCTTACACTGTCTGACCTTTATATTAAAATTGTCAGTCGATATGTCATGCTTTCTCACAAAAATGTGACTTCAGAGCAAATGCTTACCATGCTATCCATACGACACGCCCAGACTTGAGGAAGTCGTCACAGAACGATCGGCATACTGCTTCGCAGTTCATGCGACGCTGGTATTACGATGAGAAATCACCATGGCCTGGAGAGTTACCGGTATAGCATCTTTACTCAGCGCCATGGTGTCGATAAGAGGTTCGTACGACTCAAGCCGGATATGTGCCGGCGTAAGTCTCGACACTGCAGGAACTAAGGAGATGAAGTTCAGGAGCCGGACCCCAAGAGAGGAAGCCAAAATATATAAAAGACCGGTCCTTGAGCACGCAAGACGAAAGCTAAATTGGATCAGCAAGCCACAGCATCATACATCAATCTCATCCCTTACCAGAAACCAATCAACACCAAAGTCAACATGAAGTTCACCATTGCCATCCTCTCCCTCCTGGCCGCCGTGGCCATCGCCAGCCCCGCCGCCGTCAACAACAACCCCCTCGAGGCACGCATCGACTGCTCCCACTGCGGCTGCTCGTCTGCGGAGTCGTGCACTGTAAGTTTTTTCGTGTTCGGAATTGCTTGTTTCGACGATGTTCTGACATGCTGTGTATAGTTCGATTGCTGCCAGGTAAGAATAACCAAGGAGGCCCCGGAACCTACCTTTCTGACCATATCGTACAGTAAGGGGACGGGAGATCTGGAATCAGGGACAGCTGTCCGGATGGATGCCGGGGGTGGTGACTTCTCGCCGTTGTATGGAGTTCTCCACTGGAGTTTAAGCTCGGCCGGCGGGAAGGGGTCACCTTACCTTGTGAGCTAGATGTTGCTGGATATAGCCAAATATGAACCGCCAGGACAATATCTGCCCACAAATGTTGGATGATGCGAATTGATGCCATTGGAGCAGATTGTGTATTTCGAATGATATACATGGTTCCCTTCTATATGTCGACTTGTTAGCACGACATCCCTAGAAACCGTGTATAACCGGGAAGAACGACGGCCACATACCATTACCTGAGACCACCCACGACATAACGCCCGCTAATGCGGAAAAGCAATACTAAACCGCAAACTCAAACATACCCAGCCCCTATTCGAACCTGTCCCTCGCGGGCCTGTTCCAACCCGCCATCTGGCTAACTGCTCCAATAGCCGACAGCACATTGTCAACAAGAGCCTTAGCCAGACCCTGTCCTCTCTTCACCTTGTTGCCGTCGACTCCCATCCCACCGGCCATCGAAGGCCCCTCGCTGCCCATGGTCGGCAGGACGTTATCGCTCGCGGACAAGCTGACGAACAACGCAAATGGCACCAGCCAAACGCACAAACCGAAGTATGACGCGATCTCGGTGAAGGTGGGGACGTTGCTCGGCTGGTCGTAGTAGGAGGACATGTTCCTGTAGGCTCGGTCTTGGGCGTGGGAGAAGTGCTTGAACCAGAGATAGTGGTTGACGAGGACGAGTACTGTGAAAGGCGGACATTAAACGGGAGTTGCACAACGGACAAGCTAAGGGGGCTACCATACCGCAAGACGCGAGAAAGAGAGGGTCAGTGAGTCTGACGTAGGGGAACCGCCGCATGTTGCCAAGGTATACGACGTGCGAGAAGACGCCCAGGAGGGTGAGGAGGACGGGGAATCTGTCAATGACGCATAGCAGAAGCTGGAGGCCGATGATCGAGTATATCAGTCGCGTAAGTAATCGTTTCGCGATAACTGTGTGCTCTTCGACGAGCTCGGAGAGGTAGTAGAGGCCGGATGCTGCGAGCAAGGGTTAGCCATGTTGCCCCCTGCCGCCAATGAGATCAGGGGCGGACGTACCTATGGCGAGGGTCAGGAAACAAAAGCCCACTGCTGAACCTAGGTAGCCCACGAGAGGTAGGATCCACATCTTGAGGGTGATATGGCGAGCGGTCAGGATGCTGTGTCCGGGAGTGTACGGTGCCAAGGGAGCATTTAGACCTCAGGAAAGATGCCAAACGCGAATTCGATGTCAGTCCGGAAAGGAAAGCGTGTCCTGGCGACGGCGCTAATTTTCCGATCATGCACGACGATAAGCGATAAGATACCGATAAACGTTGGCGGACCCACCCCCGCCATTTGCACCCCTGTCCAGATGAACCCCACTGAAGTTTTTATTTGGCGGCCAAAATCTTCTGAACTTGAGGACGACGGAGCTCCATCACGCCTTGCGAAGAACAAACATCCTACAGTCACGACACCGTGTTTTTCTCAGAAGTACGGATCCTCGCCTACCGCTCTCAGTGACACGACTTTAGCCCACCATGTCTAGGCCCGAGGACACCCTGTGAGTACCACGTCCCCCACCGCCCCTCGGAGCCCAACTGACCGTATCAAGCTCGGCCGACGTCCACTACGATGACACGGAAGCGCGCAAGTACACGACTAGCTCCCGAATACAAAACATCCAAGCCTCCATGACGAGGAGAGCACTCGAGCTCCTCCAACTCGACTCCCCAAGCTTAATCCTCGACGTCGGATGTGGAAGCGGTCTGTCGGGCGAGATCCTCTCGTCAGTGCCAGAAGACGAGGGCGGCCCGCACATGTGGGTGGGAATGGATATCAGTGCCTCCATGCTAGACGTGGCACTACAAAGAGACGTCGAGGGTGATCTACTGCTCGCGGATATCGGACAGGGCGTGCCGTTCAGGGCGGGTGCGTTCGATGCCGCCATTAGCATATCCGCTATCCAGTGGCTGTGCAACGCCGAAAGCAGCGAGACGTCGCCTGCTGGTCGGCTGTCGAGGTTCTTCAACGGGTTGTATGCCTCGCTCAAGAGGGGTGGGAGGGCGGTGTGTCAGTTCTACCCGAAGAATGACGTGCAAAGGAACATGATCAGCGCCGCGGCGGTGAAGGCTGGCTTCGGTGCTGGTATTTTGGAGGATGACCCTGGCACGAAGAACGTGAAGCTTTATCTCGTCCTGACGGTCGGTGGAAGCAGTGCCAATGGCAGCGGAGATATCACCGGTGTGGTGCAAGGCATGGATGGTGTGGATGTCTTGGACTCGAGGAGGTCGCTGAAGTCTGGGAAGGGCGAGATCAAGAAGGGCAGCAAGCAGTGGATCATCAAGAAGAAGGAGCAGATGGAGAGGAAAGGAAAGATCGTCCGGGCCACGTCCAAATACACCGGCAGGAAGAGGCGCATTGCATTCTAGGGGGTCTGCTGAACGGCATTATTGGCGTTATGGGAGTCTGGTTGTCACAGGTCTGTATCGACCTCTCGTTTATCTAGATGGAAAACATCTCACATGATACCCTTACTTTTCTTCTCTATCTATTGGCTTCGTTTGATATCATCCTCCTTTCCCTAGGCTGGGCGTATCATTCTTTGACTTATTCTTTTCCCATTTACCTATGCATTGGCCGCAAGTCTGCCACGACAGTGGAAAGTTAACTCGCCAGGTAACTTTTCTCCTTCAGTAGGTCCCCGGTATCGTGCTAATAGATCCCCCATCCACAAGCATCACATTCCCATTCACGTACCCCCCAGCAGCACTAGCAAGAAACAGTATCACGCCCGCCATATCCTTCTCCTCTCCCAGTCTTCCGGCCGGGAAGTTCGCCGAGTCCAAAACACCAGCTTTACTCGTCCACTCGCTCAGATCAGAAGGGAACACTTTGTCCACCGTGTCAGCTCAGTCTCTTTCCCTTCCCTCCATCACCCTCGAAAAAGGAGGACTAAACGCTCACTCACCACCAGGACAAACAGCATTAGCCCTTATCCGGTACGGCACAAAACTCGTAGCCATCTGCTTAACCATGTGCACCTGCGCGCTCTTGCTCTGCGCGTACGCCCAGTTCCCCAGCGTCGCGCGGTTAAACGCTCCGGCACTGGCCACAACAATAATCTGACTCAACTCTCTCCTTTTACCCTCTCTATTGCCCGCGTCAAGCAGTCTCAAAAACCCCACGGCGGTAAACCAGCACGCCGCGCCGTGCGTGCGGAAGGGCTCGAGGTACTCGTCCACTTCCACGTGCCACTGGTCTGCCACAAACTCGTCTAGCAAAGCGTTGCGGGGCAGGACGGAGGACCTGGGCCCGGGAACGCCGGCGTTGAGGATGAGGAGGTTGATGTACCCCGCTTGGGAGGAGATGAGGGCGGCGGCGGAGGAAATGGAGGGTTTGGAGGTTATGTCGCACTGGATTGGAACTATGATTGAGGGATAGCGAATTGCGCATTCCTGCAGGGGTTCGAGGCGGCGGCCGAGGATGTAGACTTTGTGTGCGCCGTTGGAGGCTAGGGCGTGGGCCATGTATCGGCCGAGGCCCTGGGCGTGTTAGGTGGCTGGTGGGGGAGAAGATGCTGGGGTGGTGGAGCGTACCGTGCCTCCGCCGGTAATGACGGCTACTAAGCCGTCGACTGAGAAGAGGTCGGACCGGGCGACCATTGTTGCGTGCTGTGATCTGTTCTTTGGGAGCACAGGGGTTAGTGGATCTGAAGGGAATGCTGGTGACCTCAGCCGGAACCCACCTTCAAGGACTGTTGTAAGTCGTCGTGAGCTTCTTATACCCTCGGCGGCATATCCACGCCCTCCTGTCAGCGATCGGGCCGAACCACGACAACATCGGGAAGCCGGCATTTGTTTCAAGTTGGGGCCAGTAAGACAGTGAGGAAAATCCATATATTTCGTCGGAAGTGGCTCGTAAGATCACGGTCCGCAAAACACTTAGTAAGGTCCCGTAAGCTGACCACTTGTTCGGCACCCTACCGTATCCTCGCCCTAACACAAACTGAATAAACCCCTAAGCAGACGGACAAGCCTTAATCCCCGTCCCCCCCTGCAACTCAGCAATCATCTCATCGCTCGCCTTCTGACTAATCATAAACGTCGACACAACAGGGAAAACACCCGGGATCCTCGCAAAGGCGCTGGCATCCACCACTCTCAGCCCACTTACTCCTCTGACGCGGAACTTGCTGTCCAGCACGGACATAGTGTCGTTGTCCGCCCCGATGCGGTTCGTGCTCGTCGGGTGGTGGCCGAACGTCTGCTTGTGGATCCAGTCCTCGTCTTCTTTACCGCAGGAGCCGTCGGCCGCGATACCGGCGTTGCAGGGCGGTTCTTTGGGGGTTATGCCGATGCGGAGGAAGATGCGCCTGACCCAGGCTACTACGTCTTTCATTGCTGCTAGGTCGTATTCGGAGCCGGTTGCGTACTGGGCGCGGGGGTGGTGTTAGAGGAGAGGGTAATTGGAAAGGGGAAGGGGAACGTACGTGGTTGAAGTTGATCTCCGGAGTGTCCTGCGGGTCGGCGGAGCGGAGCTTGACCCAGCCTTTGTTGTTGACCGAGGAGCCCTTGACCATGCTGACGCCGTAGGGCTGGGCAGGCTCGGCGGGGAGTCTGGCGGTTTGGTTGTCCGGCCAGAAACCTGTGAGTGTCAGTTGCATGCGTGGTTGTGCAGTCGTGATGTATCACTTACCCCGGAACAAGAACCCCTGCCCGCCCATGAGGAACATATCCCGATCAATCCCATGCGCGGGGTGGTTGGTGCGGATCATGGCGACACCGGCATCGCCGGTACCGGCTGAACCAGAGCCGACGATAGGCATCTCCTGGTTGTCGTGCATATTCTGCCCAACACCCGGAAGGTCCTTGATAACAGTGATGTTAAACTGCTTCAGATGCTCCGCAGGGCCGACACCGGACAGCATAAGCAACTGCGGCGAGTTAAACGTCCCGCCGGAGATGATCACCTCGCGCCTGGCAGTGACGGTCTTCTTCACCCCCGTCGAGCCCGGCACGCGGCGGTTGTCGGCCGAGTATAGACTCTTTCCCTCCATATACTCCACTCCCGTGGCACGAGGCGTGGCACTCCCGCACTTGTTGGCGGTATCGAACAGGATCTTAGTCGCGAGCGAGGTGAGGCTGACGGTGAGCGGGACGGAGGCGTTCTTCTGCGCCGCCTGGATGTAGTCGCGCGAGCTGTACCGGTTGCCGTTGGTGTACTGATGTTGCACGAGGCCGTAAATGCTTGACGTCGTGTCGCGGTCCGGGGACAGGACGTTGGGGTCCCGCGTCAGGAGGTCGGTCATGGGCATGGTGAGGTTGAGGTCGGTCGCGTAGGCGGCCATGACTTTGTTCCCGCTGATGCCACCGCGCTGGGCCTGGGCTTTGGAGGGCATCGTTGTCTGGAAGAAGCCGTCGAAGCCGTGGCCAGCTTTTACTGATGTGTCAATAAGGGAGAGACAGGGGAAGAGACGAGCTTACCGGTTCCCTTTGGCATGTAGTTGTTGTGTTCGATCTTGGTGAAGATGTTCCGCATGTTATCCGCTCTTTGGAGTGTGGTCAATTTCGGTAGCTTAGGGAAGTGGAGGGGAAGGGAGACCTACTTCCACGTCGCATCTCCGGTCAGCTCGTACACGTAGTTCCAGTCGCTGTCGCTCGGCAGCCAGGTGCACATGGCATTGATCATGGAACTGCCGCCCAGGGTGGCACCTCTCGGGTAGTAAACGCCGAGAAGCTTCGACCCGGCCGGAGCACCGGTGCGTCCGACCCAGTAGCGACCCTCGGGCGTCTTCCAAGTCAGGTGCGAGTACTGGTTGTTCCGCGGGTCGCCCTCGGGATAGTGGTTGACGAAGAAGTCCCACGTCACCGTTGGAGTGTATGCGCCAAAGCCCATACCCGGGCTGGTGTCTCCGGCTTCGATCAAGAAGACGGAGTAGCCCGCCTTGGCAAGGTTGGCGGCGAGAGGGCCTCCGCCGGGCCCGCTGCCGACGACGACGTAATCATGCTCGGTAGCTTGCGGTGCTGCCGGTACGGCGATGGTCGGGCTTGAGGCAAGGAGAGCGAGGGCAAGCGTTCGTGTAAGCGTGCCTGTTCTGGTATTGGACTTCATCCTGAGTGGTGCACTTAAGCGTCCTGTGTCTCCAATGTTCCCCTGCTGAACCGACAGACCCTGATGGGGCCCCAAGCTGCTGGTCGGCTGCCCTATATCCCTCCATTGTTGACCGCATGCTTCAGCTCAGCAGCTCTCCCGCGGTCCAGGAGGTGATCGCCACGCGTCTGCCAAGAGCCGTAGACGATGTTTAACATATCGATATGAACCAGGTCTCCGGATGTGACAAACGAGATGTGGAGGGCTCTCCCGTGCAGGCCAGAATAGTGCATCAGGGACGTCGGACACTATATCAAACCAACACCTTCCGGAGTGAATGCAACCGTCTCCGCCCATAGGGGTGGTCACTCGCTTGAGTGCCCAGCCGGGTATAGACTTGGCTCCTGTCTTCCCCATGTGGTGGCGCTCGGCATATGAGGCTTGTGCCTGAGAGGTCTAGATGCCAGCGGGTAAAACGTGTCGTCCCCGGTTCTTGGCAATATGTGGTTTCGATTAACCTTAAATCGGCCATGGCTGGGGTTGGAATGTCGTTTATCCGCGACGTTGGCCCGCACATCGTCGTCGAAGATGATGATTGCAAGCCCACGTGCAGGCAACGACATCATGAACAGCGCTACCGCCAGGAACCAGGGCCATTCGACGATGCCAAGGACTAGTATGGCGCGCCCGTTGAGTGGAATACGGGGTCATTTGGGCGCCGTGGTGTGTTTAGCCAATCATGTATCGCGTGGTCTTGCGCGGTCTTGCCCGTAGGATCTGGCGATGTCTTGGTAGCGAGATGCGACGTTGTCGACTGCGCCTCGCTCTCGTCCCTGAACTGACGATACATTCACTTCAAAACAGAGTGGAATGCCGCCATCGAACAGCGACATGAAGACGTTCTCCTAGCCATTTTCGCAGCTTGCCTCCAAGCGTTCCGTACTGATCAAGCGCAAAATGGCCAATCCAGCTACGGCTCACCTCGACCCGAGGGACCGGGGCCACATCGACGGCACCATGCCGCTCCGCAGGCTCTATATCGGCTTCCGGTTTCTGATACTGGCGTTCGAGGTTGCCGTCTTGGGGTATCTGATATCCCTGGCCGTGCAATATCCCGATCGGTCTGACGTTTATGTCTGCGGCTTCGTGGCAGTGAGTCAAAACCCTGCCTGGTCGACCCGTCCGTCGGCTTGGAACCGGACTGACTTGGAGACAGATTGCCATGGCTCTGGCCCTAGACGCGGTTGCGATAGGCGTCCTGGTGCACAAGAAGGACTTGAGCAATGCGTCCAGTGTTTGCTTCAACTGCTGCGACATAGTAGTCCTCATCATGAGCATCATAGGGTGTGTGTTGATCTTGCTGGCCGACTTCAGCTTAGAGGGGTCGCAACCGCCAAAGGAGTGGGATGACGAGGAGGATATCGGCGGGTTCATGGTTATGGGGATTGCGTAGGTCCCCCTTGTTTTCCTGACTTCCTCGCTCCTGCGTTCCCCTCAGATTCTTTTCGCAAGTTGCACTCGGGCTAACCAGACATTGCGCATCGTGGCAGGATTGCCCACCTCTTGCTCTCGGTCATGAACTGTGTTGGATCCTGTGTCTCTTGTGGTAGGGCGAGAAGGGCGAAGAGACGGACCGAGCGTGTCGTCTATCTGGTCCCGGTCATGGGACCGCCGCCGTACACTGAGGCGGCCAAGTGAGGTGTGAATTCCATCGCTGGGATATGATTCCGCGGGTGTCGATCCAACCAACTCGCGGGATTCGAAGTTGGAGCCTTGTGCTGCGTGCAACATTTGGCCGCCTTTTCTGGAATTGGAGGGCTTGGGCCCTCAAAGTAATGATAATAATAATGAGAACAGTAATGATAGTGGTAATTATGACACCAACGCCATGTTAAAAGAATCTAGGATCAGCCATTGTCATGAAGAGTCAATGGCGAGTCGCTTTGTTGTCTCAATGGTGTATTTTTGGCGACGTCGGCGGGGTTAGGGTTGATCCACTGTAAGGTAAGATGCTAAATTTGGATGCACTGCCACTCGCCTCAAAAGCTCAGCCCGCTAGCTTTCACCACTCTTTCCATTTCTCCCATCGCGTTGTCTCATCAACTTTACATACCAAGAGCCGCGCTTGTCCGGACATCTAAACATCCGGAAGGCTGATGCTGCCATGTTGGCTACTCAGAATAGCCCTGTAGTCCATTATCCCGTGCGATCCCTTTGCTGTTCCCCAGTGCTAACTCTCCCGCAAGCGCCAGAGTATCGGCGAGTTGGCTCACCTTGCTGACCGCCAACCCCTCGGGCTGAGCTGGAACTTCAGCGTTCCGGACGCAAGTGCCAACATGGCAAGAGGGCCCAACACTCTCGCCATGGTTGAAGTCAGTCATGGAGAGCCCTATATATCCCAGCCATGATACCCGCCGAATATGCTTTCGGGATCATCATCCTCATCCTGCACAACATCACTCTACTACTCTAAGATCTTATTGCATCTCGCATTTCGCATCTAGTTCGAACAAATTGCATCACCCTATCCCACTCAACCGTCTCACCCTCGAAACCATGTTCTTCCCATCCCTCGTCATTGCGGCCGCGGCCATCTCCGCCGTCTCCGCCCTACCGGCTGTCCACCTCACAACCCAATACACCGCACCAGACCCCGAGCCCACCGCCGCGCCCGCCGCCCTCGGCAACCAAGCCAAGGTGGTCATCTCTAGCTCCTCGACCACCACGACCGCCACATCAACCACCACCTCCACCCCCTCCAAGACCTTCGCCCTCACCGGCGTAACCCACACCGTAGCAGTCGGCCGCGGCGGCCTCAAGTTCGACCCGGACAACGTCGTAGCCCAAATAGGCGACGTGGTGGAGTGGCACTACCTCCCCGCGAACCACTCGGTCGCGCAGTCCTCCTTCGACAAGCCGTGCCAGCCTCTCAACGAGCACGCGTTCAACAGCAACTTCTTCCCGACGAAGGAGGGCCAGAACCCAGAGGTGTTCCAGGTCATCGTGAGGGACGAGAAGCCCATCTGGTACTACTGCGCGCAGACGAAGGGGAATCATTGCCAGAATGGCATGACGGGCGTCATCAACCAGAAGTTCGACAGCGCTTTCACGCTCGCGGCGCATAGGGAGCTGGCGGCGAAGACGAACGTGTCGACTACGCTGGACACGGTGCAGGGCGGTGTGAGGATTGCGAATCCTAACCCGCTGAGCGGGCTGTAAAGGACGGGAGGACTGTACGATTTGTATTCCCGCATCGTGATTTGGCATCGGCGTTGCTTTGGTTTGGTTGCATAGCGGATATGGCATTCATTGTGGTTTAGCATTTACATCATGTGAGAGCAAAAATAGAAATCCGAGTATATCAACAACTACATCCTCTTCGAATCCCTAACCTTCCAAAGTCTCTGCTGTGGACTGAGAATGACAGACTCTTCGGCCGCTGTAACCTTAAAGCTACTAACCAAGACAAACATTCGCAGTGAAGACAGCTCAGTGTTTGGCAGTTCCGGTCCCCTTCGCGTCAAGGATGTACTTCTGAAGTAGGGGACGGGGCTGGCACTTCGAAAGGCACGTGACTCGACCCACGCCTGCGTGCTTCGCTCTCTCCAGTCCTTTCAAGCAAACATTCAACGTTCAACACTTTGGCCGTTGGCATCTCGCGACACGCGCCTTCGCTTCCTCCTTCCCTGCCACCTCCCTTCACTGCCGAACACTTTGAAAGCGGCCCGATGTCTTTGGGCAATGATCTACCCGATGCGGGCCGTTGAGCTTCCTAACCCTGGTGGCGTTATTGGGTTTTGACGCGATCCAGAGGAGCCAACGATTAGGAATACCAAACTCATCTCACTTCACCACTTCGCAACGAACCGAGCCCTCGACCCAGAGTACTTTGAATCCACTCCAAAGTTTGTCACTTCGGTGTCACGCCAAATGCAATACAATGCCTCGCGGTATCCCAGCCTCCAGCGCCATCATGGCAACACGACACGGCCGTAGGTTTGTCTTTCCCCTGAAAACACCAACAACCATCTCAAAGTCCCTAGCAGCTGACTGCTGCTTGCCCGTATTCTCTGCAATATCCCTCACAGTTTGCTCATGCCCAGACAGTTGTCATTTGACAGTTGTCCTTCTGGTCAAGTCTGTCGGGCAACACAGTAGCTGCACGTGTCGTCGCACAACTTTGTTGCAACCATCCAATCGTCAGCCGTTTCACCAAGCCAAAGATGCACCCGCCAGCCTGCCCACGCAGGCAGCCGGCCTCGAGCCTTGTTCCGCTGAGGCTACCGACAACGAGTCCTATTGAATGGACCCGAGGATAGAGATTTGCGCAGGACGGCTGCATAAGTCTATTTTCGCCCCTCAGACTAATCCGCCTTATCGTCAATTGGAAAACCATGGAAGTCTCTATCCCGCCCCGCCCGAAAGGCTCGTTGCGTCTCATCAGCGGAGCAATGTTGCCGTTCTTTCACACCGCCGAGTCTCTTCCAGCCTGCCTCAGCCTGACAGGTTCGGCGCCTTGCCATACGAACTGCGCATCCTCGCTCGGTCGAGGTCCGAACCAAGTGCATTCGGTGTCGAGTTTGCTTTCCACCAGCTCTCGGCACTCAGCCAACGTCAAACCGCTGTATCCATCTGCGGCTCAGGTGGCTGTCGCATCTAGTATGTTTGCTGCACTCGAGTTTGCTAGAATGCAATACTCAGAGAAGGCGTATGTGGACGCTGACATGACTTTCCTTGAGGCCATAGCCAAGATCCCAAACATACATGTGGCTAGATTGCAGGTGTCTCAGGCTCTGGACGGTCCTTGGCCCAACTTCAACACCTCGCGTATCATTCAAGTCAGATATTGATCAAGGTCTGATATGCTGTGAACCTTTCCATCGGCAGGCTGACCCAATCACCATCGCAGACATCCCCCGTTCTTTCGTTGCACAGCACGACTGCCCGATATTCCTGTCCAAGCTCCTCGCAGAGAAGCTGCCACTTCATCAGACCTTCTGAACGCGGTGTCGGTTGCAGCCTGTCGACTCTGCCCTCGTTCAGCACATCACTGTTGGTAGCCGAGTCGCTATCCAGCGATGGTCCGATCCATCTCCATAATCGTCCGTCGAAATATCGACTCTCGCGGTGTATGTCCGGATGGGATGGGCGCGTATCTTCCAAGCTTCTTGGAACTTCCAGCCTTCTTCCCCCTGCATCTCAATAGTTGATGCATGTCACCCCCGACGATGTTCAGCCCCTGCTTCATGTCGGAATCGCGAGCGACTCAGACTGCTTGCTTCGGCGGGCTGAACGCCCTCCGACTGCCCCTTCCATCTTTCTGGGCTGTGGCTGCCGTTTAGATGTCTCGTTTCGACCGCTGTCCCTGGCCAGACAAGTGTCAGTCCTTCCACACCAACCAACCACCAGCCAATGCCCGGAAACAGCAGCTTCCATGGGTCGTGCTTCCACGTTCCTGTCTCTCTACCCCGGTATAGGACACGCTTCTTGCCTGGTCTGAACCGGGGTAAGAGTACCCTACCTCAGCTAGAATAGGCGATCGGACGGCCCCAGTCGAGGCCATCGGATGTTAAACACCAATCTCAGACCTGTCTCGATGCCAGTCAGAAGTACCATGCCGAGTCGTCATGATCCGGCAACCGTTAGCCAGTCGCATCTCTAGCTAACTACAAGGTAGGTACTTAGAATTTGGAAGGATTTCCTGACATCATCCCGTTGGCTGGCGGTATACTCTGAACATCGCGAAGTACATTACTCAGCCCCGACACCATCCCAATGGGCTGTCTACCCCAAGTTATCTCCCCCGTCTTCTTCTACGTGGTTCCTGCAGCCAGCGCTGTCCAGGACGCCACCACGAGGCACAAACCACCGCCAATTCCCAGACGGACTGTCCTCGTGGTCTCTTGTCTAAGTTGGCCCTCCATCTCAATCGATCCAATCCCATTGTCAACCCCACGCCATTCTCCAAGCCATTGCTGTCTACACCATTGGGCCTGGCGCATTGGCAGATCCCTTCCATCATTTCGGAACCCCTCTTATTTCACACCGTCTCCCCCCCCCCTCATCTTCTGTTAGCATCATGTCCGACGATCATGCCTTTGATCTTCCCTACGACACCCCTTCCCCTAGCAACGACGATTTCATGAAGCTCACGGTCGAGCAGCGCAGTGCCCTCCAGACTGTGGAGAGGACTGGAGCCTCTCTGAGTCTTGTCGGGGTCTGCCTGATATTCGTCACCTTTGCGTTGTTCAAGCGTCTGCGGACCGTGCCGAATACCTTCATATTGTTCGCCTCCATCGCCAACGTGGGCGCCAGCACGGCATGTCTCATCGGATACGACGGGTTGAACGCCGGATATGAGTCTGCGCTCTGCCAGGTGCAAGCGTTCCTCTTGGAGATGTCCGTGGTCCTTTCAGCTATGCCTTCTTCAATTTCACCGCATGTGTATCCATATACGCGCGGTTTTATAACCTTCATTCAGGCAGCTAATTGCATATGCGCGATGTAGGTTTATGCAGTCAGATCCATGGTGGTCCCTTGCTATGGCAGTCAATGTCTGGATGGTATTCTTCCTCGCCGCCAACCCGACATCTTTCCGACAGTATCTGTGGCTCTACTGCTTGGTCTGCTACGGCGCTCCGGCACTACCAGCCGTCACCCTACTCCTGATCCGGGGCGACCCCCGCGGGCCGGTCTACGGGAACGCGACTGTAAGTCTCTGTTCTCGTCCCCAGACTAAAGCATGGCCTTGAAGTAATCCATATGCTAACAACTGCCGCTAAAAGCTGTGGTGCTGGATCGCCGACAGCTGGAACTCGCTGCGCATCTTCACCTACTACTTGCCGATTTGGGTGTGCATCCTGGTGTCCACCATCATCTACTTCGCCGTGGGCTACCAGGTGTTCCACCAGCGCAACCAGCTGCGTAACCTGTCGCTCAGCAACCCAGCTAAGGACACATCATGTTCTGACGTCAGGGACTCCGGCGAGAGGGTAAGTCTGGTTGCTATCTCCTCGTGTACCAGGTGACTCGAGTCCCATTTTCCTCACTTTGCACAACAAACGCTGTTGCCGAAGGCGAAGCAAAAGCACGTAGGAGCCCAGTGCAGTGCAGTGCTGCATATCTGCACGTCAAACGTTTCACCGCCACCACATCTTCTCCTCCCACCTCACCAGTGCTCCCCATCCATCCGTCCCTCCCTCCCCATCCCCGCTGTACCACTATTCTCTCTGCCATCCCCCAACCGTCCGCGACCAAATATCTAACATCCCAGTCCCATCACGCTCAGACAACCACAACAGCAACCTACGACGGCCAACCAGGCTGCTACGGCATGGTGACAACCGAAGTCCGCGTAACAACAGCCGAGTCCTCCACCTCAGCAGAAGACAACCACCACGACAACACCTCCTCCCCGCCCTCCACGCCGACGCCCTCCATTGCGCCCGTCCTCCCGTGCAAGCCCGCCACGCACCACGGTCACCACCCCTGGGCCTCCCCCTCCCCCTCCGTCGACGATCACAAACCCCATCTCGACTTCAACTTCGACGACCACGACCCCGAAGTCGGCGGCGCCGCCATCCCCGCCCGCTCCTCCCACGGTGGAGGCCGCACCCGCAAAATCACAACCGCCACCGGAACAACAACAACAACAACCGTGGCCCTCACACCCTACACGACAATCTCAACAAACTACCATCCCCCTTCTACACCTTCCCGTCACCGCACACCTTCCAAACCAACCTCCTGGCCCTCCCGCCTCAAGTCCGGGACGCGGCACTTCCTGACAAAACTCAGGAACCTCGACCCCGTGAAGCTGGCCTACCTGCGCACCTCCTTCGTCTTCGCCATCTCCATCTTGATCACGTGGACGCCGAGCAGCATCAACCGGGTGTACACGTTGATCTACCCTACCCGCTTCAACTTTGGGCTGAACATGGCTAGCGCCGTGGTCTTACCCTTGCAAGGGGTGTGGAATTGCGTTATTTATTGTGCGACGAGTTGGCATGTGCTGGTTGAGGAGGTGGGGGATTTGAAGGTTAGGGTGTTTGGTGAGGGGAGAAGAAAGAGGAGTGGGAGTGGGTTGAGTGTGGGGTTTGATGGACATGATGGACGGCGGATGAGGGGACAGAGGGAGAGGGGGTACGAGTTGAGTCCGGCGGGGAGGGTTGGTACGATGAGAGTTGTTAGGGGGAGTTTCTGATGGTGGGGGAGTAATACTTGTTTTGAAGGGGGAAAGGGGGGAAAGGAGTTTGGATATATAAGGTCATGGATACTCGGGAACGGTGGGTTTAAAAGGGGCGCTTTCAATTCTTTTGATACCACTTTGCTAGAAGTTTGGATAGTATATCCTTTGTCTACAACTGCTGTCGGTCAGAGTATCGGATAATCCCATACACGATTCGGGAAACCGACTGTTGATATCAATCAAGCTGTAACTTGATTCCATAATAATAGGTATGGCCAAGAAGCAGAATATGTCTTCGTACTCGCCTAAGGCACAGCAACCTCCCCCTTGACCACATTCCGTCCACTAACCTGCACCTTGGCCGCCTTCCCCGAAAACTGCACATCCAACTCCAACGTCTCCCCAGGCCACAGCGTGACGTAGTTATCCGACCAGATGACGGGATTGACGTCGTCCCCCGCGGCATCGACGAGGTTCGCCCGCACAAAGAACGCCGGTACGGCGGCCTTGTTGTTGAGCACCACCTTCAACCCTCCACCATTACCAGTACCAGGCGAAACGGTCGTCTCGACCTGAGCAGCCTGCAACTTGCTCAGCGCGGTGAAGTCGGCGAACTTGCTCACCGGCGTGTGGTACCAGCTCGAGCCCTCCCAGTCCAGCGCGTCGACCGCCTTGGCGAGCCAGTAGACGTTCCTGCTCAGCACGGTCTTGCCATCGGACAAGACGAGTTTGAGAAACGCCACGTCCTTGACGCCGCCCAGCGCCTTGCTCAGGTCCGTAGCCACGCTCTTGCTCTTATTCGGCTCCGTCGTGGTGGCCACCGTGCCCTTCGCCACGCTCTTGCCGTCCAGCCCCAACACCTCCCACTCCACCGTCCTCGCGCCGGAGCGGTCGAGGCTGTGGTTGATGACATACACCCCCCTCCTGACGTAATCGTACGCGACGTGCTCCAACCGCGCTCCAACCTTGGTCCCGAAGTACGCGCCAGCCGGGTGCAGGTAGAAGTCGAACAGGCTCCAGTGCAAGTTCGGCCAGGCCGGGTTGAGCATCCAGTAGATCAGGCCAGTTGCTGGGCGTTGCGCGCTCCAGAGGGCGGAGTAGGCCTCGTACTCGGCGCGCGTGGCCTCGTAGTCCATCATCTGCGCCTTGATCAGGTAGTCGTCCAGGCTTGTCGGGGCGCCGTAGCGGTGGTACAGGCCGAGGTTGTAGATCTCGCGCGTGGCGAAGGAGGAGTCCTGGGCAGACATGTGCCAGAGGGAGATGTTGGGGTGTTGCCAGAGGTCGTCTAGGTCGGATGGGGACAGGAACTTCTTGAGCGAGCTGAGTTCCGGTGTGCCCACGCCCGGACCGAGTTCGGAGCCGAACCCGAAGGCGGCGCCTAGGCGGTCGGAGTAGGGCGTTACGTCCCACCAGTAGTTGGGGGCGACCCAGTCGTAGGGGCCGTCCATCTTCATCGATGGCGGGCCGACGACGGCGGGGAACCCCTCTTTTCGGGCCGCGTACGGGATGATGGGGAGCTGCCAGTCTAGTGCCTTGAGGGCGTTGACGTAGATCGCCGCGGCGCGGTCGTTGGGCCAGAAGTCGCTGCCCACAAAGTACATCAGCACGCTGGGGTGGGTTTGAAGAGTGGCTGCCTCGTGGTAGATGGAGGCATTGGCCGTGGCGTAGTCGGCGTCGGACCAGACGGCGGGGTTCTCGATGTTGTCGTTGTAGTCCCATGCCTCCCACTTATCGCAGCATTCCCACCCGGGCATGACCATCATACCCATCCGGTCGGTAATGTCGTAGAACTCCGGGTGTTCCATCTTGCCCTCTAGGCGGACGGTGTTCATTCCCATGTCGAGGACGTACTGCATTTGAGCCACGAACTTGGCCGTGTCCCAGCGGAGGAAGATGTCGGAGGAGTACCCCGCCCCGAGGACCTGGAAAGGTCTGCCGTTGACGCTGAAGAGGGAGTCGTTGTAGGCGTTGATCTGGTGGGTTACCTGGCGGATGCCGAATTTCTTGGAGGTCTTGTCGGAGAGAGCCTTGTCGACCGACACGGAGAGGGTAGCGTCGTAGAGGGTTTGGGCGCCCCATGTAGCCGGCCACCAGATTTGGGGGTTGTCGATTGTTGTTTGGAGGGACACCTCGCCTTGGGCAAGGGGCTGCAAGGTTACGGACTTGGTGAGCTTGATTGAACCGACGGTGCCGTCTGCATCGACTGTCACGACCTTGTTCTCAAGGTTTTGGACGGTTGCCTTGAGTGTCACCACTGCGCTTCCTTGGCCGACGGGCTTGTCGAAGGTGGTCGTGATGCGCAAGGGACCGAGAGCAACGGGTCCCGTCTGTTTGATGTTGACTTCTCTCCACACACCTGTGCCGTTGTCCGATGGTCTGGGGTTCCAATCCACAAAACCGACGCCGAAGTCTTGGAAGTAGTCAGTCGGGTAAACTTTGAAGACCAGCGCATTGGCTTTGTTCACGATGTCCGTGACCTCGTATGAGTGTCCGCCATCTGAGCGATTGTCAGTATGTACCTCCTGTGTTTCAGTCCTCTCCTTGACAGCACTTACACGCGCCAGACTGCAGCACCTTGTCGGCGATCTTCTTGCCATTGAGAAACACATCCGCCTTCGAGGTGATGCCGTTGGTCTGGAGGAAGTAGTGCTGCCCTGCCGCCGGCTTGAGCGCGAACTCATTGCGATACAGCCAAGGCACGCGGAACTGGTCGACGTCGAACTTCTTCAGATTATCGGAGTAGAACAGCTCGGTATCGGTCTCCTTGAAGTCCGGACTGGCGAGCAGACATTCCATCAGCGTGCACCGCGGGAGGTTAGCGTGATACCACGACGACGTATCGACTCCCGGTTTGGCCAGGGCCAGAGGGTCGGTGGTGACTTTAGTTGTCGACTGTACGTCCCAGTTTGGTATCACTCCGACATCTCCTGGTGTCGACACCAAGCCACAGGACCGGGCATCGGCTCCGGTGATGCTTGCCAGGAGGCTGGAGAGCAGGACGGCGTACTTTTGTCGTGCCATCGCGACGTTCGCAAATGCCAAGATGACGATCGCTTAGTGCTGGCGACATGGTGGAAGACGGGACGATCCATGAAGGGCTATATAAGCTTGGTCGTCTAGTTAGCTACCCCTGGTCGTGATCTTGTGGGTTGAGGTTGACGTGACATCAAGGAGGCGACCCTTGATTGCGATCCCTGCCGCGGACAGCATGGGCTTCCCCGCAGTTGTGGTGGTGAAGATTGACAGGATTGACAGCTCACGACCTGGCAGATAGATTAGCTGCACTATCGTGCACATTGGGGTCATTGGAGAGCTCCCGTTAACGGCAGTCGTCATGAAACCTAAGGTACCCTTTATGACTTGCCCTTTGGTGTCCCTGGAGACGTCGGGTCGACATAATGATAAGACATCAAGTGCACGTTGAAAATCACAAGCTAGACGTCGTCATTGCCATTCTCAATGCTCGTAATATTCGTAATGTTGTTTAAGTCGCTGTTTCCTCGTCGTCCACCGTTAAATCGGGAGATAACCAGCCGACCTCACCCCGCCAGCCACTCCTTCCTCTTTTGGTGTGGAGATGGTTACAGCGCCAAACGGCTGTCGGGAAGCTTACCTTAAATATGACCCCCTGTGGAGACGGAAACTACGTTACCTCACCAGCGATCCTTCACCCTTTTCCACCATTTCCACCAATTCAACTTGGACGAGCGATGCACGATGGCTTCATCTTTGTCAATCGTTCAACCACCCACTGGATATGAGATCTCGAATATACGAACGCACGAATAAGAACGAACAAGAGTGGTTCATAGCATGCCGAGGCTTAGGTCAATCTCCAATCTCCCCTCTCTTTGATGAACCCTTCGCGAGTCTACCCCAACGGCCCAATACCGATTAGATGCCTACGTTGCGGATAAAGTGCCGGCTAGGCTTCCTCCGCCTTGAGCGATGCAGCACCACCAATCTGCCCCCCTGGACAGAGATGCACGGTAGTCCGACAGGACATGTGACGGACCCGATCCGGAGTGCAGTTTCCGGGGTGGTGACCGGAGGGTGGGTCTCTCTGATGCCGACCAACCCCGGGCCGGGCCGTGATGGAGATAAAAAATATCAGAGTGTTTCGGTCCGCATCCGTTGGTTCAACCCTCCAAGACATTATTCGCGCATTGGCTTACTTTCTCCCGATTTCTTCTGCGGGTTCGAGCAGCGTATTGCCGTGCCAGACCAGGCAATTGTTCTTCTCCGGATTTCCCGGGCAGGACTTCCATACGCTTCCCTTTCTGGTGTTTATAGGGTGTTTCCCCCATGGAGACGGACCGTTCAAAAGAGCATCCTACTCTTCTGTGACCCTCTGAACTTGGTCGGCCATCCTATCCGCGCATAATGGAGGAACTCTTTTGTCCATAACGAAAGCCTTTGAAGCCCGACGTTGAGGAAGTCTCCCGAATACGCCGCGCAAGTGCGGCAATTACGTCGAGGAGTTGGTACGCTTGTGACCACATGAGCATTACAGGTACCTCTCGGTGCTATCACTTGGCCTCGATTTCATGACCTACGTGGCCGAACGGCGGAGTTACACGGCCCAGACCGCCAGGGAAGTCGCACATAGTCGTCCGCCCGCGACCGTGTTCGAGGAGCATACGGGCGGGCTTCTCCGTTGAAGGTTGAATTCGGCGCTTTTGCATCACTATGGCGGCTTTTTACTGCCTCTTTAGCCCTAGTATCTTGCACCGACGATCGCACTAATGGTCGTGACTCTCAAGTGGGAAGGCCTCCGAAGGTACGTCAACGCCCTGGTGAGATTCTGAGCCTGGTATGGTACAAGCCGCCAGAACACGATGCTTGAAGGATCAACCAGCCCAAACTTCTTCCCGTATATAAGGTAAAATGCCTTCGTCCGATGTCTTTCCATTCTCTGGTTATCGCCTCGGCATCAGACTTGTTCAACCCTCTATCAAGAGCAGATAGCCCCGCTACCTCGTGGCCAAGATGCGCTCCCGGCTTGTATCACAAGCTCTGATCACCGGTACACTAGCCCGCACGGCCTGCAAGACCCAGATGGGAGGACGTCGCAATCCCGTCAATCAAAGGCGCCGAGTTCGACATACTATCTGTCTAAGGAGTCACTGTCACGGACTTCAACTCAGTCACGGGCTTCAACTTCTGCAACCTGACCGTCGAGGTCACCCATCCCGGAGCCGACGACCACGAATGGATCACCATCTGGCTGCCACCTCCCGAGAAATGGAACGCCGGCTTCGTGGCAGACAGCGGCAGTGGTCTCGCATCAATAGATGGTCCCGATTCCTTGATCACGCCGACGAGCTAGTGGTACGCAAGCGGCCTAACCGAGGGCGGTCTGACGCTCAACGGCACCATCGACCCCCAACTCGGGGTATTCGTACTCACCAACACGAGAGACCCAAGCTCGTACAACCTTGAGCTTATCAAGAACTTCGAATCGCGGGCCATACACGATCTCGCCGTCGTTGCCAAAGCTGTGACGCGGGCCTACTACGGCCGCGCTCCACAGCGGTCGTCTTCTCCGGGTGCTCGACTGGCGGCCGGCAGGAATACTTTTCGGCGCAGTACTACCCCAACGACTTCGACGGGATACTCGCCAATGCGCCGGGATTCGATCCCGCGCACCTCGCAATGGCCGACGCGCTACCTCCGCTACTCATGAGGGAGACAGGCGTTGCGCCGCCGATGCGCGTCTTTGACGCCTTCCAGGCCGCCATTGTGGCGGCGTGTGATGGGCTCGACGGTGCCGAGGACGGACTGATTGGTGATCCTAGCAAGTGCAGTTTTGACCCCGATACCCTCGCCGGGACCACGGTAGCCTGCGATGCGCCGGTCGAAAACATTATCGTTACCGCCACCCACGCCGCACTCGTCGCCAAGATCCTCCAAGGTCCATAGTCACCAGACGGCAAGTCCCTCTACTACGGCCTCAACCCGGGAGCCAGCCTTGTATTCGTGGCCAACACGACTCTCGGATCGGACAACAAGACATTGGTCCCGGCTCCATTCATCGCATCGCAGGGCTTCGTCGGCAGCCTCGTGAAGCGCGACCCGACATTTAATCTGCTAGACCTCACAATAGACGAGTTCTACGGCAAAGTCCAGGACGTCGTCGCGGAAGTCTCGCCCCTGGTCACCTTGGCGAAGCCGGACCTGCCCGCCGTCAAGAATGGTGGGCACAATATACTCACCTAGCAAGGCACGGCGGACGAGTTAGTCGCCTACGACGGGGCCATCAGCTTCAGACCCGAGTTGGCCTCGAATATGGGCGAGGAGGAGACGCTGCACGAGTTCTCGAGATCGTTCTTTGTGCCGGGCGTTGGGCACTGTCACCCCGGTGTTGGGCCGTTTCCGGTGGACGCCTCTGGTGCTTTGATCAGATGGGTGGAAGAGGGTGTTGAGCCTGATACGTTATTTGCGCAGACGACGACTGCGGAGGGCAGGAATGTTACGAGGAATCTGTGTCCTTGGCCGGCGGTGTTGCGGTATAAGGGCGGGGATGTGGATGAGGCGAGTAGCTTCGACTGTTCCGCAGCCTAATAGGTAAGCAGAGCAGAGAGGAAGATTTTGTTCGACACAGTGATATGCGGAAGAACAGCGCATAGGGAAGCTGTCGTGCCTCCAGAGAAACATGGTCTTTCCACGAAGAAGTTGTGACATTGAGGGATATATACTAGATATTACTACCTCCATAAGCGCATCCATGCTTGTCACGCACTCGGTCATCAAGCCCAAAGTAAGTGGGGTATCGGCCGCACCTCACTCAGGAGGTCCACCACTCGAGAAGAAAGCAACCAGTTTCTCCAGAGCATCATCGCTAAAGATCATCTCGCCGTTCTTGCGCGAGTCCTCCGCATATACCGCGCCCCTCTCCTGGATCGCTTTCTCAAACGCGGCCAGCTTCGGGTCCAGCTCTTCGCGCCACACATCAGGGCTGTCGCTACCACTGGTCTTGACCGCCTCCCAAGCATCTGCAATAACCGCCACTAGATCCAGTGAGTCCCACATAGAGACATTAGCTCCCTCGCCAGCCCAGGGCGTCATGAGATGTGCAGCATCGCCGATAATCGTCACGCCAGGACGGTGCTGCCACTTGTGGCCGACGGGCAATTCATCTGTTGACAAGTCAGCAAGGGCTTCCATAACACATCCGCTGGCTGGAAACTCACAAATCCCCCTAATCTCCGCCTCCTTCCCAGGATGATCTTTCGCATCCTCCTCACAAACCGTCCGAATCAACTCCTTCATCTTCTCCCCCCACCGGCCATACAACCCCTCATCCTCCAAATACACCCTTCCCACCTCCGCAGCATTCTTCCTCTCCAGTCCCCTAACCCTCACAAAATCCTCTTCCTCAGCCCTAACACTAAGATGCAGCCGCGAACTATCCCTCGCCCCGCGGTGACTAGCGCACTGATGTCCCCCTCCCACCGAAAACATAGTCCCCTTCCCAACCAACTCGGCGAGGTGCGGGAACCTCGTCCCGATCTCGGTAGCAGTAACAATCAGATTCTGCACGCCCGTGTACCGCGGCGTCCCCGCGTCGGGCAGCAACATCTTCCTGACCTTCGACCACGCCCCGTCCGCGCCAACCACCAAATCCACCTCCACCGTCCCCCTTTCCCCAAAGTCCAGTAGCACCGTCTTGCCATCCTCCTTCCGCTCCGCACCCCGCAACTTCCACCCCCACCGTATCCTCCCCTCGGGAATCCTCGACAGCAAAAGTCTCGTCAGGTTATGCCTCGACACCTCGGGCCGATCCTCGCCCATCGGCCCACCCCCTCCTGCTCTTAATACACCGTCCATGTCGACGACGCGGAACTCCTGCTCGCACTCGGCCGTCAGGGGTAAAAAATCCTCGTACAGCCCGCAGGCGCGGATGGCGGCGAGGCCGGACTGCTCGTGCAGGTCGAGCATGCTCGAGATGGCGGAGAGGTCCGCCTGGGTGGGTTGGGGGCGGAGCTCGTAGATTGTGAAGGGGATGTTGTTCTTCTGGAGCAGGGCGCCGAGGGTTAGCCCGGAGGGGCCGGCGCCGATTATGGCTATGCGGGGAGGGGACATTGTGCAACGGGTTGGGGGGTTGGAGGTGAGGTTGTGGGAGGGAGGTGTTGGTGATGTCGAAAATGTTGAGGCTGTGGTTTTGGTTGTTTTCAAGACGTCTTCCGCCGCTCGGTCTTTTACTTCGGGCAGCTACTGTGTAGGCTGGCGGCGGCACGCTTTATATGATATATGCGATATTGTGTCCCCCTAACTGGATCCTTTCAATCTTCAAAATCTGCCTGCGTAATGCAAACCGCGTCGTATCGCATGTGACAGAACCGGGTTGACGACGCGATGAAGCCGCGTAACATCGGCCAATCACATCTCGACAATGTCGAGGACATTCGCCCGCCACGGCGGTCGGGCTGGCGACCGGTCCCGAGGCTTGGCACGAACACACCGTCCACCAGCCACTTGTGGCTGGTTCCCGCTCCGTCCGGGACCGGTTGGACCCGTTAACGGCCGCATCGTCGCATGGTCCTGGCGACATGTGATCTCATTTTCAAACGTTGGTAAATTTCCATCTCAAAGGAGAAGAGAACGACGAAGAGTCATGGTTAGTGGCGGCATTACAGTCCTATAGGGTAGGTTGACTAATTCGTCCGCCGCACGGCGAGATAGACACCTCGAAGGATCAATAGGATCAGAGGAGGAGGGAGTGCTCGCTGCAGCCTTTTTGGTCGAATTGCCCAGAGCAATCGCCATTGCCAACCCGAAGTTCTTCGACATAGGTTAATGGCCTGAAGCCGTGGTATTTCGCTTCAGAGTTCGAGAAAGCGCCAATTCTAGGGTATTGTTTTCATTTGACGCCCACCAGTATCTACCCGCACTGATAAACAGGCGTCTCGGTATTCCAGTAAGCATACAAATTCTTGTTCCCCTTGCGATCGATCTTCCTCTGCCTCCTCGCCGCCTCCTTCTGCACCTTGATCTCGTGCCTGTGCTGCGCGGCCAGTATCGACCGCTGCTCGGACGGGGGCAGGTGCACCAGGGCGCTTCGATCGTTGGCGCTCATGTTCGCCAGCTGGTACGTCACCATTTTCCTCTCGCGCTTCTCCCTTTTTGATAATTGCGTGCCGGGGATGCTTGAGTTGGATTCTGGGTTGCCGGACTTGTCCTCCTCGTCGGGTACGGCGGTGTATTCGAGTTGCGAAGGCGTGGGCTGGGTCCGACGGCGTAGCTTGGTGGTGGACGACTCTAGTTGTGGCGATGACTTTCGAGAAATAATCCTGCCGGATGGTAGACGAAGGGAGTCCCCGTCTGTCACCACCGGTTTTGGCCTTCGACTTGAGCTGGCTGCCTTTTCTTCCCTCTCCTCCCCGTCTTCCTCAACGTCACTCTCCGAGTTATCCTCGGGATCAGAGAAGTCGTAAAACTCGGCGAACTCAGAGTCTTCCTCCGATATGTCGAACTTGCAGTGTCCCTTGCCGGTCATGTGCTGCTGTACCGCCTGCACGGTGGACCTCTGCGTCCCGCAGTGTATGCATTCCCGGTAGCCGAAGATGACGAAGTGCAGGTATTTGAAGAGGGTTTCTAGGTCGACTGCTAGACGCTCTGGGTGTGGGATGAAGAGGCCGTGCAACTTTTGCATGTGCGATACGCTGTCGGCAAAGGTTGGCGAGGAGTTGGGGCAGAAGAGGCATTGGCCCGGGATGAATGTCGGGATGGTCATGGTTTCGACCGGAGAGTCGAGTGACTCGTCGGAGGACATGGCTGTGGGATTGGATTCCGGGTGTAATGATAGGCTCATTGGCAAAGTTGTGGTCGTGGTGGTTGTTGTTGTTGTTGTCGTGTCGAGGCTCATTGATGGATTTGAGGGCTCGAGGTTCTGGTGGTGGTTGAGCTTCGACTTGGGGTTGTATTCAAAGTGTTAGTGCTCCTGAGGTTCAGTTGAGTGCTTGTGTGCTTTGTTCTATTGATTTCATCGTCAACAACGAACTTCCTTTCTCTTTTATGTGAGGTCTCAACGAGACTCGTGAGATGGTATGACACCAAATCCCCATCCTTCCATTGGTCAATTGGAGGAGCTCTGGGCGTCTTGCTTCGCCACCGATGGCTTAAACTCCGACCAATCAGATCGCGGTAGAGTCAACTACCCGAGAGTGACTCATAGTGAATCAGAATAATAAGCCTATTTCAGTGGCACTAGCTAGCGTGCTAACCTCTTGTAGCCCGAGTCGCAGGGTGCAGTAAATTCAGGAACCGAGGCAGGTTGGCTTCTCCCAAAATCGTGAATATTTGCTGCGAATGGCGTCCGTTTGGTCAAGACATTGCTGACACGGCTTGCTCCTAACTCTGCTGATGACCTCCAAGGATCCTGCACATCCAAGTGTCAGGATTGGCAATCTACGGCCAGATGCAGTTGCCAGACTGGCACACATCCTCTCCGCAGTAGTCGGCACCGGTGCCGCAGTGCCCCTGGAGACTGCAGCAGTCTCCCCATTTTCCAGCGCACAAGCGATCGCCGTGCTGTGAGCCGCACGTTCCGTCGGTGCTGTACCACGAGTCACCATGGCAGGCGCCCTCGTAGCAGGTTCCCGGAGCGCAGTCCTCTCTGTCGAAAAAGGCAGTGTCTGCTTTTCGCTCTTGCTACTGGCCCGGAGATGCTTGTCTCTGAGAAAATAGCAAAGCAACTTACTCCGTGTCACCGCAGGTGAACGTCTCAGCATTGCAGCACTGCGCCGCGGTGCCCAGGCAGGTAGCATTGTTGTGTTTAGGGCCGCAGAATCCGTCAGGGGATCGTAGGGGCTCGATGACTGTTTTTGAGGAGACGGCAGGTTAGGCACGCATCGAGAACTTTGAACAAGTGTTCAACCTACATCCATCGACGCAATACTCTGCATTGCTCTCAATGTTTGAGCAGTCGGGAAGCATGAAGGGATTCAGTATAAAGAAGGCATACATCGGCAAGGACCAACGATCGGCCAGCTCCTTGCACGAGTGAGAGCCCGCGTCGTCGTATGTGGGGACGTAGAAACGGCAGTTGATATCCCCAGGTTGGAGGATGTCGGTCCTGTTTCCGGCATTGCTTGGAGTCGTGGGAAGGACACTGCGTGCTGTGCGTGTGGCATCCCCGGGGGTCGCCGTGGGATTACTCCATTTATAAGGCGAGCACTCTGCTTCCGCGAGAACAACCTGAGCCCAGAGAGCGAGACTCAGTGTAAGGGCAGGAAGGGGAAGCATGGTGTTGGCCGAGTCTTTGGTGTATAAATCCAAGCTGGCGCTGGGACTTGAGGATGCGTCTCAAGGAAGATGGCATCCGTTGAAGTTCCGTTAGACGACCAGTTATGGCTATCAAATGTCAACCATTTCTGCATGGTACGTTCAAATAAAGTCAAAGGAGCAGCAAAGATGGTGAAAGACCTGGGAGCTGTCAATATCGGTAAGGTATCTTCCAGACAAGGATGGCTCGGTGGTAGTCCAATCGGCATCCATCCGCCATGCCAAGAGCGAGGATGCACCCGCTACTGTGTAGAGGCAGGTGGAAGCCACGGACCTGGGGTCCAGGGGTTTAAAATTAGTATCAAATTTCCGTTGAACTCCGTAAACAACGGTCGGCGCCAACATCCAACATTCGGATGGTACCGCAGACGGAGTCCAGCCCGTTTTCATCTCAACGCAATCTGGCGACGACGGGAGAAATTGGGGGCATTCGGAGAATATCTGCTAACCCAACCCTCCGAACTGGGAGCTCGACCGATGGAGTGTCGAAACCGTCAAACGCTATCATCCTGCTCGAGAGCTTGACTGAGCACTGGTCGGAACAGAAACAATCAACCACACCCAGCTTGGCTTGCAATCATGGCCGAAGCGTACCATCAAGGCGCGGAAGACGCAGCAGAAAAGCCAATCCCGGTCCAGTTTCTCTCATACGAAGAACAGCGCGAGAAGACCTATGTCCTGCTCACCGAGGAAGCCAGGCGTATTCGATGGCGACTCAACGGCCCGCTCTCGACAGCGGTGTCTGTCATGGAGCACTGGCAGATTGACCCGGACAACGCGGTTTTCGAACCGTACCACACCAATGACGGCGAAACCGGCCCCGCGGGGAGCTGGCATCCTCTGTCGCAGTCGCCGTATACAACGCCCAAAGTTTCGTCCATCAACATTGCAGTGGAGGCGCTCGATGAATGGATCAATTACTGGCTGGAGAGGCATGAAGAACATTACTTCGAGCGGGCCAAGCCTCGTTTCGGTCCGCTTCCCGAGGACGACAGCAAAACCGTGGTGACGACCGAGGAGAGAGAGGACGGTCGATTCCGGGAGGCGTGCTGCGGTACAGACCGGCCAGTGAACAAGACCGCGGACCTAGTTGTCAAGGCGACGGGGGATTTCATCACAATCCACGACTTCCTGTCCGCGGTGCACCCCTATCTAATGGACCGGCGCGCCGACATCGTGGCTGCCATGCGTGAGGACCAGTACCGCGGCAACCCCGTCCCAGCCGAGGACGGCCTGTTCGTGGATCCCGCGTACGCCAGCCCTGACTTTTTATCCCTGTCGGACGAAAAGGAGTGGCTGAAGAGTCACCGACACCGGGACTACAAGGTCGTAAATGATGCAGCTACGCAGGCGCGTCTGCAGAGCTATGAACCGAAATTGCGAGCCCATCGGGAGCAGGTTATGAAGTACCTCGCCGAACGACGGGCTGCCGAGAGAGCTGCTGCTGGGTAAGGCGACGCCGAGCAGTAGGGCACGGACTCCGCTGAGGTGCAGTTCACCGTCCATGGCGTTCCGTTATAGATTGGACGGGCCATGTCGCATGGCCAAGTCGATAAGATTTGCCAGGACCCATTGGAACCTGTTAATAACCAAGATAATATGGTGGTCAGGCAAGCAACAAGAATTGGTGAAGTGCGCTTTGTTTGTTGTTGAAATTTAGTCTGGGACTGACCAAAATTGCATTGTCACGTTGAAAGCCAAGCCGCTAGCTAGCGCAACCTTAAATCCTTCGTCTACCTTACGTAAGACACCAGCGCAGCACCCAACAAAGATTTCCACTCAAATCACCTGACCACCTCACCAATCACCACCACCGCAAAACCACCACACACAAACATGGCAGGCCACGACACACAACCGCCGCCCCCTCCATCCACACCAGACCCCCTGCACCCCAACCTCTACCAATGGCCCGACCTCGGCCTAACCCTCGTCCACGACTTCATCTCCCCGGCTGAGGAAGAAGCCATGATCGCCGCCTTCCACGCTGTCGACCCCCTTACTTCAACAACAACAACAACGACGGGCGCAGGAAGAAAGCGGCTGAGCCAGCACTTCGGGTACCACTTCGACTACACCACCTTCGGCGCCTCGGACTCGCGCTTCACGCCCGTGCCGTCGTACATCACAGACTTTGTCATCCCCCGTCTTCCAAAACAGGATTACCCTCCACCGGACCAGTTCACGGTGCAGTACTACCCCCCCGGAGCCGGCATCCCCCCGCACGTGGACACGCACTCCATGTTCGAGGAGGCGCTGTACAGTCTTTCCTTCGGCAGTGCCGTGCCTATGATGTTCCGGAGGTGCGGGGCGAATGATGCTCGGAAGATGAGGTTGCCGAAGAGGTCGCTGCTTGTTAGCAGTGATTCGTCCAACGGCGGCAGTAACGAGGCAAGTAGTCTGGCAGCAGAGAAGATACCCGAGCACGAGCACCCGTCGTGGGAGCTCCTTCTCCCGTCCCGGTCGCTGCTGGTCATGACGGGCCCGTCGCGGTACGGCTACACGCACGGGATCAAGGCGAGGAAGACGGATGTCCTTGATGGTCGTCCCGTGCTGAGGGAGGGGAGGTACTCTATCACCATGCGCACCACGAGGCGCGGGGAGGCGGTGCGATGTGACTGCGATTTTCCGGGGGTGTGCGACGCTAGGATCCGGGAGGAGGAGGCGGATGCAAGGAAGAAAAGTGCGGCGTAGCATTGGCTGCTGGATGTAGTCGCACAAATCATAGATGCCGGGATGTCGGACATTACAAACCGACTGCGGATCGTAGTTGCGGGCAGGTTTACGTGAGCGACATTGTTCTCCTGCTAGCTCGTCGTAGGTGCCGAGGCAGCATTTGGATCTCTACTTCCCACCGCCAGGAGGGGACCATGTGAGACTGCAACCGTTCAAGGCGGCCATGGGGTCGTTGAGAAAATTAACGACGCCGGGGACAGGTATGTCTCCCCGGAGTGCCACGGCAACAGCTGGAAGTTGATCTTGAAAAGCAACCAAGGAATTCAACCCTGTATATCACCTCCGGACAACAAAGTCCACGGTCTAACCGTCTAAGAGAATCTACCTCCTGTACCACCCGTCAATAGTATAATCCTTCTTCGGCCCCCGAACCGTATACCCGCACCTCCACTCCCGGAGATTAACAGCCTTGAACCGAAACTCATAACCGACATCGTAAAAGTCGTCGATGCACAAATGTCCCGACTTTGCCTTCCACCCTTCCTTTTCCTCTGTCCCTTCCTCGGGAACTACAAACTCAACCTCGTGAAACAGGTAATCCGCCCTCTTCTGCTCGTCCGTCCGGACGAACCACACGCTCAGCTTGTCCGCCTCCTCGTCGTAGCGGTACACGTACCGCCGGCTGGCGCGGAAGGACATGCCGCTGTCGGCCGTGAAGGTGCCGTCTTCGACGTAGAGGTACTCTTGGCCTAGTTCGTCTGTGGTGGTGGCGGGGCGGCCGTCGGGGGTGCCGTCCCTGAGTAAGAACTTGGCCGTGCCGGAGAAGCTGCCGCTGGGGTGGGAGGGGAGCTTGGACGTGATGCGGCGGGAGAGGTGCCAGTCGCCCAGGAGGGAGCGGAAGACGGCTTTGGCTACGTACTTGCCTTGGGTCAAACCGGCCATGAGGGTGTCGTGGGTCTGGTTGAGGGATTGGTGGATTTGGGATTCTTGCTCGGGGGAGAGGTTGGTGGAGGGGTAGCGGGCTGGTGTGACGATGTCCATTGGCTTTCCGGCTGGGGGGAGTGGCGGGGTTTCGCCCGCGGAAGGGAGGGGTTTGAAATCTAGTGCCGAGGCGAATTCTTGCATGAGGTAGAGGTAGTCGCCCATCGGGAACTGGGAGGCCCGGGGGTCGGTGCGGAGGGCTAGTGTGCGTTTCATGGAGATGTCGGCGTCAAGAGCGGGCTGCAGAGAGGCGGGGGGAGAGGGGGACCAGAGGGTCTGGAGGAAGCGCGCTTGCATTTCCATCACGCCCCAGTATGGGGAGCGGTAAAAACCCACGAAGCCGAGATTGGGGATGGACGGGTGGTGGGTGCCGTGGAAGGCGAGGGCGACGGTGTTGTACCTGTCCGTTGGGGCGAGGGAGAGGGTCTCCTGGATGGATTGGGGGAAGAAGGAGAGGGAGGAGGTGGCTTCGAAGCCGGTGGCTAGGACTACCGCTGCGATGTCGGTGACCTCCTGCTTGGAAGGTGTGATGGTCGCTGTGGTGTCGGCGAGGGCGTCGAGTTTGCCGTAGGAGACGGTGATGAGGCCTGAGCGGACGAATTCCTGGTATGTGTCGCTTCCTGCAAGGTACGGCGGGCTGTCTTGCATCAGGCCTGTGATGGCGATGTCGGGTGAGAAGACGGACTGGTCGGTGCCTAGCCCTGCTTGGTAGATGCCGTGGAACATGCGTGCTGACTCCGGGGAGATGTGCCCTTGCGTGTTGGTCAGAGGCGAAGGGCGGTTGCTCAGGTTGTAGGAAGACAGATCCAGAGGTACAAAAGGCGGTGCTGGCGAGGATGGCTGTGCCGACGTGTCAGTTCCGACTATTGTCAATTATAGGGGGCAAACAATACAGACCTTTGGTGACAGATAGGTAGGAATCACCCAAACTGGGTGTTGGATGACATTGTGGATCGAGTAGTCCTTGATATTGGGGATCTCGCTCGGAGACGGCGAGTGGGCTGCGGAAGACAGATGCGACGCAATCGTGCCGGCGATCTCGACTCCGGACATCTGCCCGCCGATAACCAGTATCCTACGTCCCTTCCGGTCGCTCTTCCCCAGGAGACCCTCCAGGTCTCGGTAGGCGCTACTGTGAATGACCGGCACGGCCGCCTCGTTCACGCGGAGAGTCGGAATGGCGGGCTGTCCGAAGTAGCCACTGGCAACAATCAGGTGGTCAAACTGATGGCTTTCGAGCTCTCCATTGGGCGACCGTGCCACAACGTCCCAAGTGTGACTGGGAGTCCCGTCGTCAGAGACCGAAGCCACCGGAGTAGCCTTCTCCACGGGTGAGCCGAGTCGGAGGTTGGCATCCCGGCAGTAGGTGTCTTTGTACCGCTCCAGATATTGGCCGACCTGCCATGCTCGCGGGAACTGAGGGTCATTGGATCCCCAGGCGAGGTCACTGAACTGCACGGTGTGCTTGCTCTGGTTGGCAACCATCAGGGAGTGGACCAGTCCGCCGGCTTCATCCTTCCGGACGGGCCACAGTCCACCAATCCGGCTGTGACCATCAAAGATAGTTACCCGGAAGGTCCCTGCAGGAGCATCCCGGAGAAACGACTTAGCCGCAACAAGACCCGATGGACCAGCCCCTGGTACGTGTTAGTGATGGCCACTAATGAGGAATATCGTTGCGAGGGATTAAACTCAAAGCCGGCATGGCTACCCGGCCGAGCCAATCAGACCTACCAATGATGCCCACCGTCTTGACCATCTTGAACAACACGTTTGATATAACAGGGCTCTCGTATCGTAATCAGTCTATGAGATGGTTTCCAATAGCCTTTTTCTTTGTCTTCCGGCTCAGTAAATAAATATCAGAAATTCGTCGTTAAATATCTCGACTTTATGGCCTGGAAACGGAAGTCTCGGAGACCGCACTTCTAAACAGATTCGGGCCTCTGACATAAGATGGATCGCCTGTGGGAGCGGGAGACAACCATTCGTAGACTGCTGGAATTGGCATGTCGAGCTTGCAGTCGTTGACCGAGCAGCGTGCTGTGACTGGAAGGGTTTGACGTCGGGCTTAGTGTCGGCTCATCCCGCATGTCATTTAGTGGGTCGCAAGGACCAATTACATAAGTCACAGCTCTGATGACGTAAGGTAATCAAGACGCCCGCTCCAGCGTCCGCATTGGATTTTCAACGCGCTCCAATCGGAATCCACTCAATAACTTGAACAAACTGGTGCTTCACCGATTGATCGACCCGTCACCTCACGCGCTACAGCATGACGCCTAGCTTCTTTGAGATGCACGTTTGTCTTCTAATTGCCGTGACGGAAAGAAATCTCTGCCTGTTGGATCGGAAGCGATGCTAATAGGACAAGCCTGGCTTCAGCCTTTGATGAAGGCAGGTGTACCAACCGCAATCACTCGAATCCACGTGCAGCTGCGCGTTCCCGAGGCACAACTGCTTCGAGTCGCTCTGCCTCATCAAACATTCGGGCTTTACACCGAATCCTCTCGTACCTCTGCGTGTGATGAGGAAATGAGGCTTGCATATCGTTTTCGCGGCTGACGACTGGCGACGAGAATGCAAGCCTTCTCAAGCCTCTTGGGACTTGGCCTTTCGCAGCTTGGCATGCTTCTCTACTTCACTGATACCCGGACGAAATAGGCAGCTCGTTCGCGCGGCGTTCACTTTTATCTCGCGGCTCTGTTGATCTGACCTGACCGTCCGGTGTTCGAAAAGTCAGCTGACCCAACTTTAAAAGGGCCATCCGTTGCCCCGGATCCTTCTGACGCTTCTGACGCTCACTGTCGATCGGCATTCGCTCTCGGTACATGCGGCACATTTCTGAACCTTGTTGGTCCAGCATTGCGACGACATCAAACTGGCAAAGACAAACGTCCAGCTCCTTAAGTTTTGGAGACAGCACCTTCCGTTCTCTCGACCGCTCCGACTCTCCGAGATGATGGAAGATCATTATCATGGAAAACATTCTAGCGGAACCTGCAGCTGCTATTGATGTCGTGGAACGAGCAAATATCCCAAAGGCGACTCCTGTCTTCGAGGTGACGCGGTCAGTCGTCGAGGCAGCTACCCGTGACTTGGTGCTGCATAACCTTGGCTATCCCTGGCCTTCTTCATGCCAAGCATCTGGCGCAGAGATGTCCTGCGCTGTCTCTCGAGGACCCTTGTCGTCCAGGGCAGGTTCACCGCGACCTCTTGGCGCATCATCAAACGGGTGGCTGCTTCGGTGCCCTAATTTGGGCAACGAAAACTACAACGATATGGTTGACAGTGTGCCATGCGAACAGCCTTCACGAGTCAAGACCGCCAGTCCAGGCTCCTACCGCGCCGGTGAACTTCACTGCCGTCCGATACCTTCCGGGAAGGATCCAGCTAAGTGAAGCCCACCGGAGGAATCCCGATGTGCATGCACGTTGCCAGCGACGCCAAGCTGCACGCCCAGCTGCGATTCATCAGCAAGTGAGGCAATAATCCGCCTTACGCCCACGTTCTGCTTGCATCGTCGATGATCGACTGCAAAGAGCTGATTCCTAATCATCAGGAAGCCAAGACCGAGGGTGAAGCCTTACTCGCTGTACGGAGACTCCGAGCTTGGCCTCGAGCGGGATGACGGTGAGGGCGCCTCGAGCTGCGGGGAAATGGGGACTAAGGAAAAGCACTAACAAATAAGCATCATCGAAGCTCTTGCTAGCTGTTTCTTAGCACAGTTAGTAGGACCAAGTCCCGACTCCCGAACGACCTTGACTGCATCCGACGACACCCGCCATCATTTCGGTGGTCAGCATGGAAGGTATTCATGGCTGACCAGGAAGTGCCCTTTTGAGATGCCACACAGTTCATGCACGAGGGATTAAAGGCCGTAAAAGCCACGCGACATGAATCTATCCGCATCTGAATCCTTCCTTGGCGACCGGAAACCTTCGACACCACGGCAGCGTCACACGGAATCGATCTGTAAAACGTAGGCGACTGAGACATGGCTGTCGCTAGGAGAGATGGTTCGTTTATTTGTACATCAGCCACTAGATGACAGCGATAATAAGCATGCGAAGCTACTGATTGACAGCATGCTGACCACTTGATCGGGCTCTGTAAGTCCTGACAGAGACAGTGCGACAGACAGACATGTAGATGTGCCTGAGACGGAGAAGAATGGGCTGAACATCGTGCATCCCGGTCAGATTGCATGGAGCAACCTTTCAATCTTTCTAGAAGGCATCCCGCCATTCTAGCTGTTTCTCGTCCGAAAAGGAGTCGGAGATAATTTCCTTGACGAGATAGATCGCACGCGAAGGAAGGAAGGCACAGAGACAGAGCGCCACTATCTCTTGACTCTCAGCACAGATGCAAGTGCTCAACAAGACTCAGGAAATGGCTTCGCTGACTGAAGCGTTGAGCGCCAAGCAAGACGAAGCCGGGGCGGGAACAAGCGACAACGTGGTCTTGCCCTTGGCCCTTGGCGGCATCACTCGAGTCTTCCCCAGTTTCTCGACCCCTCACCCACTCGCAACATTTCTCTCCGAACATCCATCGTGCCCCTGTTCCTTACTGAGCATGCCCTAAGCTTAAGACGACGACCAATTGCGATCATCTTGACGACACCCTACTCATCTTCTACCGGGCTTCGCTGCCACGGGGATAACCGACTTCTTGCGTCTTTCGTGGCCGGGTATCCGGGACCAAGCCTCTCTCTTTGTGCTGCAAGCTGGACGACCCTGTCACATTGAACGTGTATGCACATTCCCAACAAACAAGCCACCGTCATCTTAACTTTGGTCAACTGTAAAACCTCCTTACGAGCGCGAAGAGTGGAGCGCACCCAGATCCATAGCCGGGGGATCTGGGATTCGAGTGCAGTGTGGTGTGGGGAGAAGAAAGCAGAAAGTGAGGGGGGGATGTGGAGAGTGGAGAGAGTTCTGGAGAACCTGGACGAGCGAAGCCATCTGAGAGGTTGGAGATCAATGAGGTCAAGTTGAGGGGAGGGAGAGGGAAGTGAATGACACTGTCTTCCCCGCTAATACCACCGAACTGGCGCATGTCGATCACCTTCCCTATTTACTATAACCTCGTCGTCCCCCGTCCCCCTGGCTTTTGGGAATTGTCGTCATTTTACCATCCTACACAGGTGAAGAGGATTCATTTCTTCTGCTCATTTCTTTCAACCGCGTTATTTCACAAGTCGTAGGGACAGTCTCACCGTGAGTACAAGACCAACGTTTACGCCTCTGTTCACGTGTTATGAGTGCTGATATTTCCTAGCAACGTGACTACATGGTCGCTTTCATTATCCTCGACGATCATAACAACTAATCCGTCGCATCATATCCGACCTCTGAGAGCACCATACCGAGAACAACCACTAAACGAGAACTCGACGTTTATCCATTCTCAGCCCAAAATGAGTGACATCGAGAAGAAGTCAACCAGCAACGAGGCCATTGGCCACCATGAGGATGGCGATGGCACACTCGCTGCTCTCCCTCCCGATCCTGACGCCCATCTGAGTCCGGACGAGCGTGCTGCAAGGGTAACTCTTCCCCTCCTACTTTACCTCGTACTCCCTTCATCTGATGCTGACGCCTTCTCTTCTCAGGATCGAAAATTGCTCTGGCGTCTAGACCTCATCCTGATCCCCTGGGTAAGTCTGCTTGAACCCTACTCGTCAAATTGCGCAATACTGACGACACCCAGCTATGTCTCCTCTACCTCCTCGCCTTCCTGGACCGCACGAACATCGGCAACGCCAAAATCGCCGGTCTCAACAAGGACCTGGGCCTCAGCACAGGCAAATACAACGCCACCCTCACCATCTTCTTCGTCTCCTACGCCGTCTTCGAGCCCTTAACCAACATTCTCCTCAAGCGTCTCCGGCCCTCCATCTTCATTCCCATCATCATGTAAGTTCCCACCCAATCATCGCCCTCTCTTCGCCATTGCCCCGTCACTAACCCTCCCTAGGGTCCTATGGGGCGCCTCAATGCTAGGAATGGGCTTCGTCAAGAACTGGTCCGGTCTCATGGCAGCACGCTGGTTCCTCGGTCTCGCCGAAGCCGGCCTCTTCCCGGGCATCAATTACTACCTCTCCTGTTGGTACAAGCGATCCGAATTCGGCGTTCGCGCAGCCATCTTCTTCTCCGCCGCTGCCGTCTCGGGCTCCTTCGGCGGCCTCCTCGCTGCCGCCATAGAACTGATGGACGGCATAGGCGGGCGCCCGGGGTGGGCTTGGATCTTCATCCTCGAGGGCCTCCTGACCATCGTCATCGGCGTCGTCTCCTTCTGGATGGTGCACGACTTCCCCGACGAGGCCAAGTTTCTGTCCGACGACGACCGCATCCGCGTCATCCGCCGGCTCAAGCTCGACCAGCAGTCCTCGGCCGAGCACGAGGAGTTCCAGATGACGTACCTCTGGGCGGCGCTCAAGGACTGGAAGATGTGGCTGGGCATGGCGATCTACATGGGCTGCGACATGCCGCTGTACGCCTTCTCGCTCTTCCTGCCGTCCATCATCGCCAACCTGGGCTGGAGCACCACCGTCGTGCGCGCGCAGCTGATGTCGGTTCCGCCCTACGCCGTCGCCGCCGTGTTGACCGTCATCATCGGCTTCATCGCCGACCGCACGCGGCAGAGGGGCATGTGTAACATCCTCGTGTCCCTCTTGGGAGTGGCCGGCTTCTCCATGCTGCTTGGCAGCGACAAGCCCGCCGTGCAGTACGCGGGCACTTTCCTCGGCGCGCTGGGGATATACCCGTGTATCAGCAACACCATCAGCTGGATGGCGAACAACATCGAGGGCGTGTACAAGCGCGGCGTGGTGCTGGGGTTTGTGATCGGGTGGGGCAACCTGAACGGCATCGTCAGCAGCAACATCTACTTCAACTCGCCGCGGTATTTTGTCGGCCACGGCGTCGTGATGGCGTACATGGCGCTGTTCCTGTTTGGCGGTTCGGTGCTCATGACGACGCTGCTGAGGATTGAGAATGGGAGGCGCAGGAGGGGAGAGAGGGACCACTGGGTGGAGGGCAAGACGGACAAGGAGATTGATGCGCTTGGCGACCGGAGGCCGGATTTTATGTATACTCTCTAGGCCCGAGTCGGGTGGCGCGCGGTGGAGGGTGGGTTGGGTACGGTACGGTTGTATTTGTGGTCTGGGCTGGACAGGCATGCTCAAAGGTGGGTTAAGGAGGGGAAAGACCCGTCGCGGTAAGATTTGGTGATATCGTCTGTTTATAAGGATAGACCTTCTCGTAGCTTCCGGCTCAGAGCCACACAATCGTATTCCTTCTGCTCAGACATGTCTTCTTTCAGTCCGATGTGGTCGTGGTCTGGACAAGGTTGGAATAAGCTTTGCCGGGAAGCTAATGTTATATGCCGGACCCTCCGGTCTTGGTTCCTCGGACTAAGACTTTGATGATCGGCTAATACTTTACTAGTACGTAACATCAACCACGACATATCGAACAGCTCCAGCACTGTCTTGTTGGCAGTTTAGAGAAGATGTTGCGTGGTAATGTCATGGCCAAACCCTGTTGGTCCGTCGTACCGAGTGATCTCGGGCAAAGCATGAGCGTTTCGCGCATACTGGAGCTGTGTAACCGTACAGCCTTATTTCCATTCGGTTGCCACATGTTGATTCGAAAATTATCTGAAACTCGCATTTGCATATCCCGAATAATTAGACGTAAGTCAGTGTATCCCAGCGTGAAGCCGAGAGGTAGTTATGTGCTGTTTTTGACAAGCCGAGTCCGGTTTGTCAGGTAAGACCAGTGAACTTTGTGCTTCAGGGACGCGTGTTCCCCTGAATACAAGGTTGGTGCCAGTTCTGCAGTTGACAAGGTCACTCCTGTCATTTTCTCGGTGAGTCACTCGCAGCCTGACAGGTCAGAATTCTCAGCCCAACGCTCCCCGATCTCGGAGACTGCCTCATGGACGCCTTTTTACGATAAAAACGCGTGGTAGTAGCGGTGAAGAATAGTAAGGCTGTTGCGACTGGATACGGAAACCGGTGAGCACTGTGTAGTGCAAGTGCTATTGGAGAGGTGTGGCTGGTGAAGGGGCAGGGCATGGTTCAGGGGTAAAATCCGCAGCTGTCTTTCATGGGTAAGGTAAGATATTTGCAGACAAAGTTCAGCATCGTCACTGCCTCGTTTTCAGCGCCCGAGTTGGGCGAGAGTGCTAAGAGCATGTTTTGTCATCATCGTCCGTTGGTTAACTTTGTCACTTGCTTGTCGGTCCGAACACAAGATGAAACTTTACTCAACAAACCAAACATTCATTATCAAACTTTCTACTGTCGACTCTGGACTTGATCAGTCTCTACGATATAAAAGATCAGACATCACTCATTTCGAGTCTTCATCGTCGTCAACTTATCACGTCCGAGCATTCTCTTCCTCTGCCTGGATTGCTTCAATATCGACTCCGCTCTACGCACATCGAAAGCCTCCGAGCTCAAGACCATACCCGGCCTCTCCACCCACGGAGCGTCAGCCGAGCACTAGCATTCGCCATGGATTCCGACAGCAGCAAGATCAGGCCCCTTGCTGAGGGTAAATGTCCGATCTCAAGTGGTCAATCATGTTCGTTCTATTGACCCCTTGTTCCGCGTCGGAAACACTGGTCACTGACTGTCACTCAGCATCGAAGGAGAAGACCGACTCCCCTAAACAGCAGCCATTTCCAGCCCCTGGTCACCATCGAATCCCCAGTGGTCCTTTCTGTAAGCCCATATCTCCCTGCTCTGGTCAGTCGAGACTGACCACGAGATACTAGACTCCAGCCGCCGCCGCACCCCAGATGACATGGATCCATTCTGTCAGTTTCGTTCCCATGCCCCTACATCATATTCTCCCCGTTGAACAGAGTAGAGACACTGACAAAAGCTAATGCTAGATCCGTACAACATGGACGAAGAGGACTACCTCAAGACGCGCGGCAAGACCTATATGTGCTCCTGCAAGAACTGCTGCTGCGGGAGCACGGTCGACATGGTCGGCGACCTGTGCGATCGGTGCACGAGGTGCGATACCTTTCTGGGATAATCACTACCAAAAGGGGTACCAGGACCCAGGAGCATGGAAAGGTCGTCCAATGGATTGGGGTGTACAGAAGACTGAGACAGGCTTTCTGTGAAGTTTTTTGTCGGGCAACCTGGGGCTTCTGACACTGGCTGGGGATGAACTGGCTACGTGGAACTGTTCTGCTTCGTTGAGTTTATTTTTTCCTAGGCTGGTCCTCACTATTCGAGGATACCCCTTTATATTGTTTTGGAGCGCGGTTAGACAATTAGATGGCAACAAGGACCTTACCTAAAAGTCCCTTTCCTTATGCAAGCAGTTGGAACACCTGCATTACTCTGTTCGTTGCCCAAAGCAATGGTAGACTCGAAGCCGATCAGGATGGGTGGCACCTGTTGTTTCTTGGTGAACATCTTGGCGAACGTAGCGAATGCCCGAAACAGGGAATGCCTCCAATGGAAGCTTTCGCCGAAGCTTCTTTGACGTTACACATTTTATCCAGCCGCACCTTCCGTTTGAACTTCACTTTTTATTCACCGACCTTCCACTCAACACTCAACTTCGCTAAATCCCCCCGTGAGTTACACATACCCAATTTGCTATCAACTTCTTACCAAACCACTCATTCTCTAAAACACTCTCAAGCATCACATACCCCCTCCAAACCGCACAAAATGAAGCTCGCCGTCTTCAGCGCCAAGCCCTACGACAAGCGCTACCTCAGCGCCGTCCAAGAGTCTCACGCCCAGAACAACCCAACCAGTCCAGCAGTCGAGCTCGTCTTCCACGACTTCTCCCTTTCAAGCGACACCGTCGCCGTCGTAAAGGGAGCCGACGCAGTCTGCGTCTTCGTCAACGACGTCCTCGACGCGCCCGTCCTCGAGGCCCTGCACTCCGTCGGCGTGCGCGCCATCCTCCTGCGCTGCGCAGGCTTCAACAACGTCGACCTCGCTACAGCCGAGAGGCTCGAGCTCTTCGTCGCCAACGTGCCCTCGTACTCGCCCTCGGCCGTTGCCGAGTTTGCCGTCGCCCTGATCCAGACGCTCAACCGCGGCACGCACAGGGCGTACAACCGCGTGCGCGAGGGGAACTTCAGCCTCGACGGCCTCCTCGGCAAAACGCTGGCCGGCAAGACGGTCGGCGTGGTGGGGACGGGGAAGATCGGTCTCGCTTTCGCGAGGATCATGAAGGGGTTCGGGTGCACCTTGCTCGCCTACGACCCTTACCAGACGAGGGAGTTCGACCAGTACGGGGTTTACACCGACCTCGACACCCTCCTGCCGCAATGCGACTTTGTCAGCTTGCACTGCCCCCTCGCGGACGGCACCCGGCACATTATTAACGCCACCTCGCTAAGCAAGATGAAGCCCGGCGCCGTGTTGGTGAACACCTCCCGCGGGGGGCTGATTGACACCAGGGCCGTCATCGCCTCGCTCAAGAGCAGGCACCTGGGAGGGCTGGCGCTGGACGTGTACGACGGCGAGGGGCAACTGTTTTACAACGACCACTCGGGGGATATCATCCAGGATGACGAGCTGATGAGGCTGACGACTTTCCCCAACGTGCTGGTTTGCGGGCACCAGGCTTTCTTTACGGAGGAGGCGCTGACGGAGATTGCGAGCTGTACTTTTCAGAATTTGGAGGATTTCAGGGCGAGGGTGCCTTGTAAGAACTCGCTGGTTGGGCAGGGGCATGCGCTTGTAAGGAGGGAGTCGATGCCTGTGAGGACTGTTTAGATGAGCTTGGTCGTCTGGAATTCGGGCGCCTTCAGGCTTTCGTTATTGCGCTTTTGCTCTGCCTTTTCGTAGTGGAAAGCTCACCTAATCTCATTGTTACAATAGCAAAATCTCTACTCAAGGAGCCAATGCGAGGCAGACATGATCATCATTACCAACAGGTTCAGTGAAACGGTGAATGTGAATTGAAAAGTGTTTCAGTATGCTATCTGAAAGACTGGAGTCGTAAAGCGTGATCCCGTAATGACTGTAATGAAGATATATGCCATGCATCGCAAAACAGTAAACACTCCGCATAAAAAGCAGCCCCCTGGGTTGTCCTTCACAACAAACCATTAGGCCCTTCCCCCAAGGCAAACAGAACGCAAAGAACAGTTGAAACATGCATTCCCTTATGTGCCCCCCTTTCCTCGATATGTGACCGATGGCATGAGGCCAATGCCAAAGACGTAAGAAAACCATGACCCATTTGAACCACGTTCATCAACCCAAGGTTGTTCCATCATGATCCACCAACACGCGATGCCTCATACAAGAATCTCACCTTAAGCAGCAGCCTCCGTCAAATACGCCCCATTCCCGTTATACACAATCGCATTGCTACTATCCTTCGCATCCTGCACCATATTCATCGTCCCAAATGAATTCAGCCTCTCCCTCATCTGCAGCGGCGTGTGCGGGCCGTACTGCTGCATCAGATACGCCACGAGACCAGCAACATGAGGAGCCGCCATACTCGTGCCGCTCTCGGTACGATAATCAGTATCACTCCCGCACCAAGCGCTGTCGATGTCCGCTCCTGGAGCGAAGAAGTCCAGCCCGACACCGTAGTTAGACCAGGGACACCGCAGGTCGGACCCGTCGATGGCGCCCACGGTAATGGCATCGGGACACGCGGCCGGGCTCGTCGTGTTGACGGGCTGTCCGGCATTGCCAGCGGCAACGACGACGGCCACGCCGGCATTGACGGCTGCCGTGACGGCCTCCTCGATGACGCTCCACCGCCCGCCGCCGAGGGACATATTCACCACGGCGCGCCCGACGCGGCCGTTGGCCCTCGCGTGCTCGACGACCCAGCTCAGACCCGCCAAGACGCCGCTCCAGGGCCCGTTGCCCTGGGCGTCGAAGACCTTGACCGCCACTAGCTCGGTGAGCGGCGCGATGCCCTTGGTCGAACCGCCGATGGTACCCGCGCAGTGCGTGCCGTGGCCGTTCTCGTCCGTGTCCGGGGAGCCGTCGATGAAATTCATGCCCCAGACGGCGCGAGACCCAGAGAAAGAGTGGTTGGCGGCGAACTCGACGTGGGTGGTGCGGATGCCCGTGTCGATGACGTAGGCCGTGCTGCCGCCCGCCTCGTAGACGAAGTCGGGCTCCTTGGGCCGGCGGTGGGAGAGCCGGGACTGGCCCCAGGTGTAGGTGGGGATGCGGCGGATGTTGGCCGGGACGCTGCCGTCGTCGCGTTTGGTGATGTGCATGGGGAGGGGATCGGGGAGGGTGATGGGGGAGGAGATGGAGACTACGGCGTCGGGCTGCATTTGTTTGATCTTGGGGATTTTGGTTAGCTGACGGTTTGAGGTTGGAGGTGAGGTGAGAGAGGAGGGTAGGGACTTACGAGGTTGCTCTTCTGAAGAGCAGGTACGGCCATGGGGTCAAGCTCAACGTGGTAACCTTTGAATCCGCCGATGTCGTACTTCTTGAGGATGCCCTTGGGCTTGAAGGTCGCGTGGCGGTTAGCAGGGGCACGAAGCAAGGTCTCGATCTTCTTGACGTCGTCGGCGCTGAGGTCAGAATGGTGCTGGACAATGTAGTGGTTCGGGATGGCCTGGCCCGGCTTGAGGGCACTGACATGGCCGCCGAGGACGAGCCAGGTGAGAGCTATAGTGGCGATGAAGTTCTTCATCGTGATGGATTTACGCTTCAAAGAAGGGTAACGGCTGACGAAGCTTAGTTGATGTTGAAAGATGCCCTTTAAATAATCAAAGAGCTGCTTGAAAAACGAATGTTTGCGATGAATGCGTTGTCGTTGTGGTAACGAGTGTAAACAGTGAGACTGTTGAGGATGGGAGGATGATGAAAATGAATGAAAGACCGAAGGAGTGACTGGGGTTTTAAGGAAATTGAAGGATGGAAGTTGCTTGAGAGAACGGAAGAAGTGGAAGATGAAAAAGAAAGCCAAATGACGACGAGGCTAATTCTAGGGCGTAGACAACGGTTCTGATCTGGGACTACGCTAGCCAGCCGCGTTGTTTACTTCCACGTGAACCCCCCTTCGGCTGCCACTAGAATCACCACTATTGGCCGACAAATCACCGACACGAGTTCGGCTTAACCGTTACTCGCCCACATCGGCCATTTTTTAAGAAACGAGCTTCTTCTCCAGGACCACGTCCGCGAGGCTTGGTGCCCCGTCGTCACTCGTGGTATATGTGGCTTTTCAACTATCCTCTCACTTGCGTGTGATGGTCCTGAACAGTCTAGACAGCATAGATACCTCGGGTGTAGCGTACCGGAAGGGAACGGAGGTATTCACTTTCAGTGTTACCAAGAAGCTGGGTTAGGTCTCTGACTTGCAAGGTTACCCTAATCGGATCGATCGGCTAGGAGTGAGAGCCAGATCTGGAACAGGTTACTCGGGCTTGTGACTTATTCTACCCGTCTTAGGCACATTGCTTTGTCATCCATTCATCAGGGGCAGAGAGCATCGCTACAGTTCCCAGCATCTCAATGCATGTGATTCCTCTTCTCAGGGGCAGTGATGCAGTGGATATAATGTTATACTGTATCATCTATCTACGCTATGCTACGTATATGAACATGTTCCTGATAGTTATTCTGCTCAAGCTCCTGTCTTTCTCTTCCCACCAAAACCGTCATTTAAACGAGCACCAGACAAGGAAACCTCCGATTCCTATTCCCGTCCCAGAAGAAAACAAGTTTTACCCAAGACACAGTCCCCAGATCAAAGCAGAAAGCTCGTACAAGTCTCAGATGCAGCACAGATCGACCCTCTTCCCAGACAACTAGCTGAGAGTCACCTCCCATCCCCCCAAGGCACGTGTCTCCCTGTCATATCCCCATGATCCGGATAACTTTCCGGTGGAAGCACGTGGTTGGCGCGAAATTCCCCTCGATGGCGGACAGCGCAAGTTCCACCAACGAGGCTGAGACCGTAGGTAACACCGGCTGAAGAGATATGGACACGGAAAAAGCTTGTTTCTAGAACATAACCCGGAAAGGGAAGTGTAGAGGGAGTAAAAGCAGGAAATAAAGCAGAGACATGCGTCCGCCGTGGTACAAGGTGCACAAGATCTAGCAGTCGATATGCTCAATGGGGAGAGGGAGCCGGGTTTCCGGGATTGTTCCGGGATCGAGTAGACTCCAATACAAGAAATGGTAAAGTGAGGCAAGAGCACACTGCTCAGCGCGTGACAGTAGGAAAATGTGAGCAATTAAGCCCGTCCCACTACACCGTTCCTCTGCTGCCTCCTAGCAGCAGACTGGACGTAATCAGCCGGCCACCCACCGGGCGAGTCCACCCTCGGCTCAGCAGGGACATAAGGGTTGTTACTCCCAAACTGCTCCTGCTGCTGGCGCTGCTGCTCCCCGGCTCGGACCTTATCCGGACGAGGCGGCGGCGGCGGCGCTGATGACGGCGGCTTCGTCGTTGAGTAGTACTCTTCCCCTGCGTCGACAGACGCCCGCGGCACCTCCGGCCGAGCGTGGCTTGAAAACTCGCCGGTAACGCCCGAAGGCGTCACCTTCCCCGCTGCCTGGCTGGGATCAACGCCCCTGGGCGTCAGAGACGGGGCAGCTTCTTCGCGTGGTGGCGGATGCTGGCGCGAGACGCGGCGCGGGCTCTTGACTGCCGGGCCTCGTGGGGTGGTGGGCGAGTGTGAGCTGAGCCGCTGGGTGCCTCCTTCCTCATCCGACGTGTCCTCAGCACTGTCTCGGTCATCTTCGGCGTACTGGGAGGTGCTTGTCAGTATGTGACCGCTAGAGGCGTATTTCCGGGGGTCGTGGCTTACCATCCTCAGCTCCTTCCGCATGGCGAGGCTGGCGCAGATGTCCTTGGCCTCTTCGATGGCCTTCTTCTGCACCTTGAGCGTCTGCCGCCTGTCTCTCGTTTCCTTGTTCTCGGCCGCGATGGCTTCCACCACGTCGTTGCTCATGCTCATGATGGCAACGGAGTTGAAGATGCCGTACATCCCCTGGAGCAGGTGGCGCTCCACCACCTGCGTGATGGTGTTGCGGATAAAGGTTTTGGCTGCGAGCTCGTAGTAGATGAGCATTTTCTCCAAAACTTCTTCTGCTTCGGAGTACTTGGCGCCGTCTTTGGTGGTTGCGGCGTGCCAATTGCGGAGTTTCTCTTCGTACTCTGGGTCGTAGGGTTGGACTTCCAGGTTCATGTCCTGGGTTAAACGTTCAAGCTCCTCCTGAGCCTTCTCCATCAGGTCCCTCATCTGCGGGTCAAGGAAGTGCCGGCGAAGTGGCTCGCGCATCCTCCTGGGCCAGCCGAAGTCGATGAGTTCGCTTAGAAACTCGTTGCAGACGACGCCAAGATTATCCTTATGCTCTTGAGCAAGTTTCGGCCAGTACTCCGAGTAGCTCTGGAACAGCATGTACACTGCCCTTGGCTTTGAGTCCATGGGAAACTCTGAGCCGCGGACCTGGCGCAGCAACATCTCGACCTCCTGGCGCGCGTAGTCGTGCTTCCCGGAGCCGTCCCTAAAGTTGTACTTCCTCCCATGAGAACGGACTCTGGCTGCAAAGCGATCGTTTTCTTCCGTTGCTCTAGCCCGCAGGTTCTGGGCGGGAGTGCCCCTTGGATCGGCTGTCACTCGGAAGAAGCTCTTCCGGGGGGGGTTCTTGTAGAACCCATGCACGGCTGGGATGACGAGCTCCTTTGATGCTGAGAAGAGTTCGACAAGCTCGATCCTCATCTCCTCCGGAGTATCCTTGCCTGTGCCCAGTGACCTGAGCTCGCCATCACAGTCATCCAGAGCCTTCTGTATCTGTCTGCGCAAAGTCTTGACGTATCTGCCGATGTGTTGCTGAAGCTGGACGCTGAGCTGCTGCTTCAACGCGTTGGCGCCCCGCATGTTCTCCGGCAGAACAGACCACTTCCCATGGGAGAAGAAGTTCTCTTCCATCTGCCGACGCTGCTCTGCGCTTGGCCACGACTGGCCTGCCTCTCGGGGACCGGGATTGACGAGAACAAACCAGTGACGGAAGGTGTTGATCCTGTCTTGATTGGTCACCAGAGCTAAGAATTTGTCGTCCAATCCAATACCCTCTGTGAGGTCAGGTTTGGTCAAAACTCCAATGGTTCGAGAACCCTCTGGGTCGAAGTGGCGAGCCTTGGTCAAAATCAATTGTTGGACGTAGTCGGTGTTGCCGCCTACGACTGCCAGTATGATGGTACGAGAGCTCTTCATGTATCTGTCGGACAGAGCTTCGATGGTCTTGATATCCTCGAGGGACTGGTCGTTGTTGGCGTTCTTGACCAGGCCCGGGAGATCGACGAGGGTGAGGAGAGGCATATCGGGGCCACGCTTCTCGACCACCAGTATATCCTTGGCAGCGAAGCGACCAGGCATGTTCTTCGGGGCAATGAGGTCCACGGCAGACCACATTAGGGCATCGAACGAGACATCAGCGTGGACCATGCCGCCGAACTGGCGGAGCACTTCCTGCTCTTTGAAGTTGCGCGCCTTGTCTGGGATGATTGACACCTCAATGCTGGTCTCGGGTGCCCGCCGTAGCCGGATCTCTGTTGCAAATCTGGTGCAAGCGCCGGCGTCTCGAGGGAAAGGGGTGCCGGTGATGGCCTCGAGGACGGAGCTCTTTCCGGCCGATTGGTCACCGACCACGACGATTTGAGGGAGCTTCACATTGTCCAGCTGCGCAAACTGCAGCTTATCGATGAGATCCAGAAGGGCTCGCTGCTCGTTGGCGAGCTCCTGGGCGTCGAGCGCCGAGTCCAGCGAGGCTGCCATTTCTTCCCTGCGCATCAACGTCGACGAACAATGATCTCTTGATCAGAGAAAAAGTGGTAGAATGGCGAAAAGGGATTGGAGCAGTCAAAACTTATGAGCTGTCGATGGGAGAGGTTCCAAAGAGGCTGATGATGGAAATAGAAAAAGAGCCAGAGAAAAAGAGAGCGGATGGGAAAGAAAAGAGTAGGTACTCTATATAGAAGAGGACAGGCAGGCTGCGCACATCCTACCGCCACACAGGAGGAAGACGCGTGGAAGCTTTAGAGGACGGGGCCTGACGGGCAAAGGCCGAGGCACACTTGAGTCTCTGAGAACCGTGTCTCGAGGGGCGAGGTCCTCGTCCAGTCTCTCATCCTCATTGTCACATCTGAAGTAAGAGATACGCGCAAATCGACCATCATGTGAAAGAATGCCGTTGCCTGTGAGTGACTGAGTGGGGCAACTCAGCGATGACGAGGCTCGGGGGATGGACGCGTTGACATCTACAACTTGCGGTTTGCATGTTAGCCAGGTACACGAGAACACGATTGGTTGATTCGACATTGCGGCCACAAGATGGCGATATTCTTGTCACGGCACTAACGTGCTTCATGAACTGGGCAACAGACTTGAGATGGAGAGAGAGGTTGATGTGGCGGCTGCCCAGACGGTGATGCTCCACTCATCGCAGCGCATGTGGCGCAGCACCGCCCCATATCAATAACAACTCGCTTGCGACTGTGGCGGTGCACGCCGGTTGGCCCAAGCTCGGCACCAGACGTCATCCCGCGTTGGTTGTCTTGGTGGCTGCATTCTAGACTTGGGGAGCTGCCTCCTTCCATCAAAAAGAAGCTATATCAAAGTTCAATGATTTCGGACGGCATACACAACCATGGTATCACTCCTCAACGGTCCGGATAAGCCGGGCGGCGGGAGGGACAAGTTATGTCCCGACCCAAACAAAGACTATACTCAACCCCAGCCCGGCGCGACCGACACGACAGTCCAGCTCGTCATCTCACTGCTTCTGGGCTTCTCTGCCTTCTTCGCCTTCTGTGTAAGTGTCTGGTTTCCCTAACTTACGCTCGCTGTGGTCGCAGCTTCTAACCCGCTCTTGATATTACAGGCCCTTCGACCGAAATGGAAGACACTCTACGCAGCGAGAAAGCGGCGATTCGACCCATCCTCCGGGTTGCCAACACTCCCAGACACTTTCTTCGGATGGATGCCCGCGCTATATCGAGTGACCGAACAGCAGGTTCTCGCATCGGCTGGCCTGGATGCGTTCGTGTTCCTGGCATTCTTCAAGATGTCGATACGCCTCTTCGGCACCATGTTCCTGTTCGCCGCTCTGGTGCTCGGGCCCATCAACATGCACTTCCTCAAACACGATAAGAAGCATCACAAGTCCAGTTCATACCACCCATCGATATTGCAGTGGACATTCGAAGACGACTCACCGGATAAGGACCCGGACAGAAGTTTCGACAAGGACCTGGGATATCTCTGGTCATACCTGGTCTTCACGTACTTCTTCTCTATCTTGACCATGTGGTTTATGGATAAGGAGACACGTCGCGTCATTAGAGTACGACAGGACTATCTCGGCACCCAGTTGACCATCACGGACAGGACCTTCCGCATCTCGGGCATTCCCAAGGATCTCAGGACGGAGGAGCAGATCAAGGACTTGGTTCAGAAGTTGGAGATTGGCAAGGTCGAGAGCGTAACTCTGTGCCGGGATTGGAAAGAACTGGACAAACTGGTGGAGGAGAGACAGTCGCTATTACTCAAACTTGAGGAGACCTGGAGCGTCTACCTCGGACAGAAGCCGGTTCAGAACCCCGCGGCATACGGCGGAAATAGAACGAACGACGCTCGCCAGGAGACCGATAATGCAGATGAAGAAGTCGGTGAAACCGGGCCTCTCATCACGGCGCCTTCCACCGGGCAGATGGTCGAGAGGATGCGGCCTCAGACACGCATCTGGTACGGCTTCCTCAAACTCCAGAGCCGTAAGACCGATGCTCTGGACTACTACGAGGAGAAACTGCGGAGACTTGACGAGAAGATCCGGGACGCAAGGAAGAGGAACTACGATGCTGCAGACCTGGCCTTCGTAACTATGGACTCGATCGCCGCCTGTCAGATGGCCATTCAGGCTCTCATCGACCCCCGGCCTGGGCAGCTCTTGACGAAATCTGCTCCTGCGCCGTCAGACGTCGTGTGGTCCAACACATACTCGTCGCGCTTCCAACGAAACGTCCGCGGATGGTCGGTCACCCTCCTCGTCGCCATTCTTAGCATCATCTGGTTGATTCCCGTCGGCTTCCTCGCCTCCACGCTCAGTATATGCACCATGGAGAAGTTCTTCCCCGATCTCGCAGATTCCCTCACCCGCCACCCGGTCACCCGCTCCCTCGTGCAGACGGGACTGCCGACGGCCGTCATCTCGATCCTCAACGCCGCCGTCCCTTACCTCTACGACTACCTGTCGTACTATCAAGGCATGCTCTCCAGAGGTGACGTGTCCCTCTCGGTCATCAGCAAGGTCTTCTTCTTCACGTTCTTCAACTTCTTCCTCGTCTTCACCCTCTTCGGCACCGCCACCGAGATCTGGTCCGTCCTTCGCGAGATATCCAAGGACACCTCGACCGTGGCCTCCATCATGGCCGGCAAGATCGAGAACCTCGGCGTCTTCTACACCAACTTCATCATGCTGCAGGGCCTAGGTCTCTTCCCCTTCCGCCTGCTCGAGTTCGGCAGCGTGGCGCTGTACCCCATTTACCGCATGGGCGCCAAGACGCCTCGCGACTACGCGGAGATGGTCGAGCCGCCCGTCTTCACGTACGCGTTCTACCTCCCCACGGCGCTGCTGGTGTTCATCCTCTGTCTCGTCTACAGCGTCCTCGACGGCGGGTACCTCGTCCTCCTCCTGGGAGTCGTGTACTTCACCCTCGGCTACTTCACCTACAAGTACCAGCTCCTCTACGCCATGGACCAGCCGCAGCACGCCACGGGTGGCGCCTGGCGCATCATCTGCTACCGCATCATCCTCGGCCTCGTCGTCTTCCAGCTCACCATGTCGGGCGTGCTGGCGCTGCGGTCCGCCTTCTTCGAGGCCACGGGCGTGATACCGCTGCTCATCGGGACGATGTGGTACGCGTACGGCTTCCGCCACAAGTTCGAGCCGCTGACGAGGTTCATCTCGCTGCGGAGCATCAAGCGCACCGAGGACCCGGGCGCGGATGCGATCCTCGACGAGGACTTTACCGGCGACGAGAATGTGGCTGAGCGGTTGCGGCGGGGGAGCACGGTTGATGAGGACCGCGAGAGGGGGTTGCGGTTTGTCAATCCTAGTCTTGTCGTTCCGTAAGTTTCTCACACCCACCCCTGAATTGACTATGCGATGATGATGGGCTAACCGAAAGTGACAGACTCGAACGGCCGTGGATATACCAGGAACCGCCACCTCCAATAACTGACGAGGGCGAGGAGAACGGGGATGTCGCCGCGAGTGGAAGCGGGAACGGAGCGGACGCCTCGGGCGTGCTGACGCACCGGAGCACGGCCGATAGTACGTCCAGCTCGTTGAGCTTGGGAGATACACACATATGGCGGGAGAACGACGGGAGTAACGTGTAGTAAACACACACACCGTCCTTTAATAGTCCGCTAGCATTAGCATTGTGTTCTTGTATGTTACTGGTACATACAATACCCACGATGAAGGAGTAGGGTTGAGCGTCAGTTTGACGCCGGTTCCGTCTATTGCGGTAACAGCGCTGTGTATTTGTTTTCGTTATCATATATATACCCTTTCCTTCCTGACGATCACCCTTTCCTTGTGCGCACTCGCCTTGGCTCCCATTTCTACAATCCTGAGCGGCGCGCCACACGTGTCAGTCAAGTCCTGCACGACTTGCGAACACTCCTGACCCTGTCTGCGGATGCATATGTCATCCCGGCCTAGAACCCAGCAAAATCACCCAGTTCCATGTTAGGAACCAGATACGGCTTTGGCCCCTTGACACGAGTAAGCGTCTTCTGCTCGTAAGCATACGCCAGCTTGAGCAGCGTCTCCTCGGAGAATTTGGTGCCCAAGAAGCTCAGGCCGAACCTATCATCACAATCGTCAGCCATTCACTTCCTTTTTAAAAACTCCCCTCGCACCATTTCTCTCCTGGTTGAAAACTTACGGGATCATAGGTCCCGTCGAGACCAACCCCCTACTACTCCGCGAAACGGGCTGGGCGGCGGGGTAAAACCCAAGGGGCAAGGTGACGATGGGCGCGCCGACGATGGCGGCTCGGCCCGCGCTTTGGCTAGTGGGCATGACGAGCGCGTCGAGCTTGTTGCGCTCGATGGCGCCGAGCATGCCGCCCTCGCCGCCCCAGTAGTAGTTCCGCTGGAGCTCGTTCCAGAAGCGGATGTCGGTGTTGTTGTAGCCTAGGGCTAGGGCGTCGCTGGAGGATTGGATAGAATGAGGGACAAAGCAAGAAGAAGGGGATGTTTGGGGGGGTACTTACTCCCATCTAGCGGTGTTGCGGTCGGGGTATGCCTCGGCGGGAAAGGACTGGGTAAAAGCGCGCACGTCGGCGAGGGAGTGCAGGTCATTGGGGTTGTAGGACAGCTCGGCGAGGTAGGCGGCCAGGTCGGAGACGAAATCGGCACCCAGGACAATGGAGGTCGTGTTCGGGTTGGCGACGGTGAAGTTGGCCTCGACAATGGTCGCCCCGGCCTCCTCCATCGTCTTGACGGCGGCCCAGAAGGCGGCCATTTCCGTGGCGGAGGCGGAGGCCGACAGCGCGTTGTAGGGGATGCCGATGCGCGCTCCTGAAAGCCCGTTCTTGTCCAGCGCCGCGACGTAGTCGGGCATCTTGTCGCAGTCGAAGGGGATGGCCGAGGTGTAGTTGTCGCGCCTGTCGCGGCCCGAGATGGCCTGCAGGATGATGGCGGCGTCCTTGACGGTGCGGGCCATTGGGCCGACTGTGTCTTGGTGGGAGCTGATGGGGATGACGAGGTAGCGCGAGGTCAGGCCTACGGTGGGCTTGATGCCGACGAGGTTGCCCTTTTGAGAGGGGCCCACGATTGAGCCAGAGGTCTGGGGAGGTTAGGATAAAAGTGTTCGTGCCGGTGAGATAGACAAAGGGACAGGTATCTTACTTCGGATCCGAGCGCGGCAAGGGCGAGACCAATGGAGGATGCTACACCAGAGCCGCTCGACGAGCCGGAGGCATCCTGGGTAGGGTAGTAGGCACCGTAGGTCTGGCCACCAATGGCAGTCCAACCGTTGGAGCTGTTGCCAGCCCTGTAGTTCGCCCATCTGCGAGTGGCAGTTAGTATAGGTTCGTTCCGCAAACCCGGACATGGCGGTGAGGTTGGACATACTGGCTGAGATTAGTCTTGCCGAGTAGAATCGCGCCAGCCTTGCGCAGTTTCGCGGCCATGGTGCTGTCACGGGGCACCTTGGCTCCGAGAAGGGCATAGGAGCCGGCCGTGTTGTTCATCTTGTCGGCCGTGGCGATGTTGTCCTTCAGCAAGATGGGGATGCCGTGGAGCGGGCCGAGGTTGGTCCCCGCGGCACGCTTAGCATCCAGTTCGGCGGCAATGGCGAGGGCGTCAGGGTTGATCTCGTTCACGGCGTGGAGGACCGGGTTCACCTCGTCGATACGGGCGAGGTAGGCCTTCACCAAGTCCACGCTGGTGAAGAGGCCGCTGTTGAGGCCCTCGGACAGATCATCGATGGTGACGTCGATGAGGTCCGGGAAAGCCTTGCCCTTGGCTGCCGAGATGTGTTAGTCCACCGGGCCGTTGAGTGAAGAGGACGGTAGCTTACCTGTTGCGCCGTTGGCGGCGCTAGTGATGCCTAGCCAGATGGCTGATGCCGCGACGAGGAAACTGCCCAGTCTAGCCATGATGCCTATTCCTTAGTAGGTAGTCCGCGAAACGAATGTTGGTACGGGTTGAGCTGAGACCAACATTCCGCAAGCGACCCGAATTCTGGGGATTGGAAATGACTTATACACGGCCCAACCGGGCCTCATCGCGAGATCCCGTTCGACGCCGACATCCATATCCTGGGGCTGGTCACTCGCTATCGCCAGTGGGACTAAGGTAGGTACAAGTTGATATCCTTCGGCGTCGCTCCGACTGACGATGAACAGCGTCGTTAAAGGCTCAAAAGGGCAAAGGTCATGCTGCTATTCCAACCAGAAACCTGGCTATATGCACGGGAGATTGTGCTGTGCGTTATCACCCATGGATCTCAGTAGAAGTAGGTAATGACAGCGCGGCCGATTAGAAATGGGAGACAGACACGCGGGGGTCGAGCAGTCGTTATCAGCGGGGTTGTGTCCGGCAATAGTCGCGATGCATCGCCATGCCGCTACCACAGTATGTTTTCAACAGCAACCGCCAAGACCTGCTTGCAATACCACCTGGCTGCATCTCGCCTGCTGGTTCCGTGAGTCTCGTCGGCAACACTTGGGCCGTTGGTGATTTCACGCGCCTAACGCCACAGAAAACCACGTTATAGACTGCCGACCGGAGAGTTTTACGCCTCCAGGGAACCGGGATCGTAATGGCGCCGCCATCCTAATGCTCGGGCCCACGGGCACGACGGGTGTCCAACATTCAGGCTTCTCTCCGGAATAGCGTCCCTATCTTCGCTCGGCCCTGGAACTTGGTCTGGTAGCCGAGATCGCATCCTTCGTCGCCTTGGTATAGGTAGTTGATGAGGGCATAGACGTCCAACTCGATGAGCCCTAAGACATGTCGGCTGTCTCCGGATCATGAGCAACCGAGAGCATTGCCACTGAATCGTATTGGAGACACGGCAGACGTCCCTGTCCCTGATCGGCTGCCCTCCAAATGGACCTGAGCATCATTCACCACCTGCGTTGACCAGCCCGTCCGTCATACTCTAGCCCTTAATCTCCTCCTCTTCACCTGACGTAGCCCGGTCTTCCCCAATGATCTTCTCCTCCCGTGGCATAGCCCCTGTATTGGCAACAAACTCTCTTTCTTCCCCAGGCGTAGCCTCTCCACTAACTCTCCCCTCAGGCGTCCCCTCTCCACTCCTCAACATCTCCCTCCTCTTCTCCTCCCTCTCCTGCCCCCTCCAAATCCGTCCGTGCAGATGCCTAACCACCAGTCTCCTCCCCTCGTCGGGGTAATAAAGCCAGCACCCCCACCTCTCCCAGACGCCCGTCTTCATCTGGTCGCGCGCCCTCTGTCCGACCCTGTCCTCGATGAACTCCCCTCTCCCGATGGCCAGTCGGCCGGGGAAGATGCGCTCGAGGTAGTGCGTCCGGCTCGCGAGGTGAGGCTTGTCGTGCCAGAAGAAGAGCGGGGTGAGACAGACCGTTTCTGGAGGGTCGGAGGGGGAGGTAGTAGTGGGAGAGGGGATGATAAAGTCCCGTTTTAGTTCGTTGGTGAGTTTGCGTAGGGCGGGAAAGTGCGTTACGTGGTCTGAGACGTGGTAGCGGAGCATGCGGATTGAGGGGAAGCAGATGTACTGAACTGGTGGTGGCGGTTTGATGGCTAGTTCCGTGCCTGATGATGATGAGGTGGTGGTCGGAGGGGTTGAGGAGGCCATGATGGTGAGTAGAGCGGAGAGCGGGATGTCCGATATCAGCGTCCAGTCGTGCTGGTGTATCCAGACATACGGCGTGGTAGCAACGCGCAGTGCCGTGCGCACAGAGAGTCCGAAACCGAGCCGCTGGGTCGGCTCGATGAATGTTACCCTTCCATCGGTGTTCTGCGTGACCTTGTACGGGACGGTGTAGATAGGCTGCTCCTTCAGCCCGTACTCTGCCTGGCCCGTGGTTGTGGTCAAGACATTTGATGAGGACTCACCGCCAGCATAAGAGCCAAGTATCAGCTCCTTGACATTCTCCTTGTACTCATCGTAAACATGGGCGCCTTCCTCAGTGACGGTGCCCTTTTTTAGCCTGTTCTTGGTTGAGATGTGGTCGTAGGTGTCAAATGTGACGATGACGGGTACCTTGATGAGGTCCGGGCAGTGAGTGCGGAAAGACTCGATGATGGATGAGATGAGGTCTGTGGTAGGAGCGGAGGGAGTTGGCGATGTCGTGATGATGACCGTTAGAAGACTTGTGAGACCCGACTCAGGGGTCGGCCCCTCCATCTCCATCTTCCCTTGGAGGCACGTGGGAGTTGCGGGTTGTCCAACGTGCGGGATGACGTGGTCACGGGTGACGTTTAACTGGAGGCAAGCTTTGTGGGTACTCGGTTCTCATTGTGGTACGTATGTCACACGGTACGATCCTTATGCAAGATCGAACTTTATGCTGGTCGGACTCTCTGATTTGAAGACTTGAAGCTCGGCATCAGCAAAAAGAAAATCGAACAAGAGGAGCACAAAAGTGGAGCGCCTGGATCCTGAGAGGATCCCTATAGGGTAGGCCAGCAAAGCCATACAGGGTAGGCTGCTATGCCCTGGCTAGGTAGGTGTAAAAAGGGGCACAAGACAGCTGGAGCACTCTTCCACCCCCAAAGTGCATAGCAAGTATCGTGGCCTAAATAAGCAAATGTGCTCGTCGTAACCAACGTCGCCATACAAAAATAATGAACCGATCGTGGTCACGTAAACGCCATGACAACCACTAGATTTCCTTCACAAACCCAACCTCAACAACTCTATCCATAGCCAGTCTCAGGTTCGCAATCTTCGCCCTCGTGTTGTCCCGCTATACCGTCCAGTCAGCCCTTAAGAACAATCAGTTCACGGCCAGTTGAGTGAGTTAACTTACTATCCAAAGGAAGATACCCAGCACCACCCTCCTCCCCAACGGCGTACTCGTCCGGATGTGCATTTGCTCCTTGCCAACTAGATCACACCATGTCAGTCCCGTTGATTTCCAGACACACACAGTCATGTCTGCTGTACTCACCAACATAGAGAATCTTGGCAGCAAAAGCACGGTCCAGTCTGGCGAGCTCAGCAGCCGCTTGCTCGTCCTCGAGCGCCACTGCCGGAGTTGGCGGCGGGATGTGTCTCGGTTTCGCGTTGTCACCACGGGACGTGCTGCGTGAACGCAGGTCGGTCAGCGTGTTGAGCGTCGCAGAGCCTGAGCCCCTACTGTTGGACCGGCCGCTGGCGGTTACCGTGGTGCTGTCCGTCTGAGGAGAAGTCATGGCGACGGTCGTCCGCGTCGCATCGCCATCCTCCTTGTCAGCTGACTCTTTTTCGCTAGAGCCTTTCTCTGCTTCAGCAGCAGAGCCACCTGCTTCGGCCTCCTCCGCCGTCCCCCCACCCTCAGCGACATCTTCCCCGTCCACCACCTCAATCTTCTCCCTCTCCAACGCCGCCTCCCCAGCCCGATAAATAGCCTGCCGTATCACAAACTTCCTCAGCTGCTCGTATATCAGCGCCGCCAGATCGGGACTGATAACCTCGTCCATGAACCCGTGCTTCACCACCAACCTGTAGCAACCCGGTATAGCAGTGAACCGACTAACACTATACCGCTCGTCATCCGGCACCGAGGGCATCTCGACGGGGTGCAGGTGGAAGAACACCATGACGTCCGACACGGCCGTGAACTTGCTCGCAAAGTGCGTGAACACGCTCGGCGTCATGGTCCCCGTCTTGTCGAAGAAGACGCCGAACCCGCGGATTGTGCTGAGCGGGTCCCCGCCCCAGCGCTCGGTGAGGTACAGCCTCCTGCTGATTCTGCTGCCCCCTCGTGCGTCGTCCTTGGTGGTCACCAGGCTTCCGGGGCGTATGCGGTCTTCCGCCTCGGCCTTCCATTGAGATTCTTTACCGAACCGCCAGAGGAGGAACAGCCCCGCCAGGATGCCGGAGATGGTGAGCGTCAGCCACGCTCCGTCGGGTACTTTGATCAGCGCGGAGCTGAGGTAGAGCCCGTCGATGGACGCGAAGAATAGCCAAGGGAGGACGACGACGTAAGGTGACAGGCCCCAGACGAGCAGCGCGACGAGGGTGACCATGAAGCTGTCGAAGAGGCAGACGAATATTACGCAGACGCCGTAGGCGTTGCCGAGGCGCGTGGTGTTGCTGTACACCGCCGTGACGAGGACGGTGCCGCAGAGGAGGACCCAGTTGAGGAAGGGAACGTAGAGCTGCCCGTGGAAGGTGCGGGAGGTGTGCACTACCTTGACCTGGGGGCAATAGGAGAGCTTCATGATCTGGGAGACGAGCTGGAACGTTGCCGTGATGATAGCCTGGCTGGCGACGATGGCGGCGAGGACAGCGACAACGAGACTCGGGTAGAGCCACCCCGACGGGACGGCGTTGAAGAAGGGATTGCTGTAGGCTTCCGGGTGGAAGCTGATGAAGGCTGCTTGGCCGGTGTAGGCCAGGAGAAGACAGGGGTAGGTGAAGCACATCCAACTGAGCTGAATTGCGTGGATGGAGAAGGCCCCAAGATCTGCGAACAGAGCTTCCACGCCGGTGAAAGCGAGCAAGATACCTCCCAGTTTCCGCCACGCTTCGGTCTTGTGCTGAATGAAAAAGTGGAAGGCATAGTAGGGGTTGAAAGCCTTGAGCACAGTCCAGTCGTAGTTGGCGAGATTGAAGACACCGAAGCCGAAGTTGAAACCAAGCCAGAGCATCACAATTGGAGCAAATGCCGAGGCCAGCTTGGTGGTGCCGAATGGTTGGATAAGGAATAAAACGACAAGAATGCCGCACGATGTGCCCACGACCGTTGAGCTAGTGATGTCTGGCTTGACGACGGATAGACCCTGGACGGCGCCCAGGACCGATTGTGCTGGAGTGAGAACCCCGTCGGCCATCACCATGGATACAGCGAGCACTCCGATGGTCTTTAGGAGGCCGCGGAAGAACGAGCTTTTCTCGATTTTGGCCCGCAGCGACCGGTTTGCCGGGCGCATGTCTTGTGTAAGCGTCCGTTCCATTCGTACGAGCACTTGCTCGCGGGGATCCCGGTCGGTGAGGTTAGCCTGAACACAGGATCAACACGCTTTGCCTGAACAAAAAAGCCTCTGCATTTGACCTACATATCGAGTAAGGAGAGAATAGCAACTGAACGTCCCGCCTTCGCCTTCGTTGTCAGCACGCAGGACGATCAAAACGTATTTGACCGTCACAACGAGCGTGAGGGACCAGATGACGACGGACAAGACCTGGATCAAGTCTTCGTAGTTCGGTGCGCTGGTGAACGTCGAAGAGAACACATAGAGAGGGCTAGTCCTTTCATCAGCCTGTAGCAAGACCACATGAGACTGTGCGTATCTTGCCTTGTCCCAATGTCTCCGTAAATCACGCCAATGGACTGATATGCTAGCCTATACCAGCTGTTAGCATTGGAGTGAAACCAAGGTATGAAGACGAGAACATACCAGAACAGAGTTTTACCACGAAACACCTGCTTCGTCCTGCCCAAACCATGCTGCCAGTCATCGCCATCCTCGACGTCCGTAACGTGAGACCGTGCGTCAAAGGAGGCCCTGGAAATACTCCTGGTATTGTATATGCCTCCGGCATACGACGAATCAGCTCCCGGAGAACGCAAGCCGGCCGTGGCACTGCGTACCGGATGCAGGTCCTCCTGGATTTTGATTGTGGGTTGTGCGGACGGAGCCATGGCTGTCTGACTTCAAAACGCACTGCAGAATGACAGCGTGATGATCAGCTCACTCCCAACCACAAACGGTGGAAGAATGCAAAGATGGGTGACAGAGACAAGGAGGGACTGTGGATGGAAAATGAGAGGGAGGAAGTGCAACGGATATGCCATCGATGAGAATGGCAGATCAGATATAAGCACTGCAACAATACCTTACCTTATCTCGCATGTAATCCCTGGGTAGCAACCACCTCAGCGTGGGATGGAGACCTAGGGCACATCCCGAACAAAGTACCCTGGGCGCGCCGTGCATCAGTATCGTCCAATGCCGTGACGGGGCCAGTCCATGGTGGTGGGCAGCTTCGGAAGATGCCAGGGCTAGGGCTTGCTCCCATGTTCAGACCTAACTCGAGGGTGGGGGAATTTGTGACCTGTCGCAGGACTGGTCCACGGACTTGGCTGGAGGAGACGGACGGATATCAAAGGCACAGCGGCCGGGACCATGGGCCAAGATGAGAATAGCGTCAAAACGAAACAAAAGAGGAGAAAGCAGCAGTCCTGTCAGACGCCGCCCTGATCGTGTGTATGCTCCAGCAGAGCTCTGAGCTACCCCTACCCAATCCTCCATCGCAACATTCCTCCCTGAGACTCCACTATCTAGACTAGACTCTAGGGTCCAGATCGACGGCCATTGTCGCGCCAATAAAAGCTTAGCAGAGCTTAATCGCTCGCTTCTTTCGGGGCCAAGACGGTGAAGACATCAGAACACCCTCGCCATGGTCGGAATCATGCTTGGAATTCGAGACCGCATCTCTAAGAGATAGCAAGGTCTCAGTGAGCCACGGTGTTGGGGGAGAACGTGGTGAAACCAGTGGTTGGAGTTGAAAGGCGGTAAGAAGACCCCGAAATGCGGTGGTGGGCGGAGACAATGCAGGTTGGCGAGGACGACATTTGACCTGTCAGACTGGAGGTCGGCATCCCACGCACCACGGAGATCTCCTCTGTCCAATGCGAATGATTTCACTGACGATGATGTAGCGTCGGACAAGCGACTGAAGGTTGTAGAGATGCAGAGGAATATTCCAAGAGGTGATACTGCACGCCAGAATTCGATCACGAGTTACGGTCTCTGACGTGGAACCGAAGCTCACCGAAAGGCGACGACGTTCGAGTAGTTTGCACATCGGTCTATTGTTTCGCCATTTCGTACCAATGACAACGAGATTCCGCTCTATGCTTTTTCCATTTTCCGTCCCCAAGAAAAACACAAAATCGCTCAGATCATGCTAGCCGCCAGAAACCACTACCACGCTTAATCAAGCTGATCAACAGTCTGCCCGTTCCCATTCCCATTCTCCCGCTCGCCCACAACCTTCTTCCCGTCCTCCTCCTCGACCTTGAAGCACCACCCGAACTTATCCTCCACTTTACCCAGCTGAATAGCCTTGAGCTGCGTGAGCAGCTTAACCGCTAGCGGGCCGGCATCCTCAACCGAGTCAGGGATGTAGGTGATCGTCTCCTCGCCGTCCTTGAGCGACAGCCGCGGGTGCTGCTTAACCGTCTGCGCCAGGCTCTGCGGGTTCGACGCGTCCATGCGCCGCGTGATGGAGCGGATGGGCACGAGGGCGGCCGCCGTGCCGGCTGCCATGACTTCTGCGAACTGTGGGAGCTCGGAGTATTTGATCTGTTCTGGTGTCAGTATCCCCACGGTCAGTCTCCACCGCCAGGAAATGGAAAACCTACCGGCCTCAACTCAACCTTCCACCCCCAACTCCGTCCAATCTCCTGCACGCTCTCGCTCGTCACACTCTTGATCGCGCACTTCGTATCGGGAACCACGAGCGTGACATCGTCCCCATCCACCAGCGCCCCGATGAAACCGGAGGTACTAAATTCGTCCACCTCCTCGTGATTCTTCGAGTCCAAGTGCAGCGTGATCCCGTACCCTTCCGTCCTAGCCTTGTCGCTCCACCTCAACACGGGCGCGTAGTTACCCCCCACTTTCGCACTGCCCGTACCATTCGGCGCGGCCCGGTCGAACTCGTCCAGGATCAGCGCCTTTACGGCGTGTAACCCGTGGTAAACCCCCGTCGGCATGACGAACACGCAAAAGGTGTACTCCTCCGGCGCGCTCAGGCCCAGCTGCGCAGAGCTACCGTAGATCTGGGGGCGGATGTACAGCGCCGCCCCCGTCTCGTGAGGTGGGACGAACTCGGCGTTCAGGGCGACGGCGGCCTTGACGGAGTCGAGGAAGAGGTCCTCGGGCACGGGAGGGCAGGAGATGTATTCGGCGCTGTGCTGCATGCGGGCGGCGTTCTTGTCCGGGCGGAAGATGGTGATGGACTTGTCGCCGGGCGTGCGGAAGGCCTTGAGCCCTTCGTAGGCTTGCTGGCCGTAGTTGAGGGCGGGCGCCATGCCGTGGATGCGCATGAAGGGATCTGCTACGAAGACGGGGGGGCTCCATTGGTTGGTTTTGACGGAGTAGTGCGATTCGATGTGGCCGTTTACTAGAGGGGGAAAAGGGGTGTTAAATCGCTATGAGGGAAGGGGGAAGAAGGGGAGAGGGGGTTTGATGGTTGGTACGAACCTTCGCGCACGCGGAAGCCGACGTTAGACCAGTCAATGGTGTTGACCACGGGGGGAGGGAAGTGCGCCATCTCGAATGTCTCTGTTGGCTTCGAAGCTTTTTGTCAGTTTAAGGAAACACAAGAGCAGACAAGAGAGGCAGTCAAGAGGATAGATTAAGGTACAGCGTCTCCTGGGCTAATAAGGTGAGTTCGCGGGGGCAGGCCACGTACGGGTCTCGGTCGGACTTGAACTGATTTCTTTTGTCAACTCCTATCGGCCGCGGATCGGCAATCGGATTAATGATCTGTAAGAGCGGGCTTCTGAACAATTTAAAGAGCTGAGGTGAGCACCACGACAAAAGAAAAAAAAGAGGTTGTTACCTTATTAATCGCACTCGAAAGGTACGATCTCCCCAATGTCGTGGATGTGATTGGAGGGGTGCGACTCCGATTGCGGACTTGAAGGTTATAGTTGGTGTGGGGTAAGGCTGTCGAATTCCGAAGACGGCATGTGATTGGTTGGCGACGGACTTACGGCCACCTCGTATGGCCGAAGAGGTACTTGGAGGATCTAAAGCTTCACTGACGTCACGAGAAGCGAACAATATCCTCTATGTTTAGGTGACCTGATGCCTAAATTGAAGTTGACTACGTGTAACGAATTGTCAATTGGGATATGGATGCTTATAATGGTAGGTCCGTTCTGGCAAATCATTTAACGGTGGAGCGTGCCAGCGTGGATGGTCGGAGATCTGGGGTAACATCTGATGTCTCGGCAATGCAATGTTCCCGGAGCTATCTCCAGGGCCATATGGTACGTACAAGGCGCGTATGTACAGAAAGCCGGTGTACTGAGCAAACGACGCATAACAGCAGTGTTCATGACAATGATCTTCGTTTGTTATCATCTAAAAAGCACGTACGTAACCTCCTAATGCTTAAGCCTGGGCCTTGAGTCCATTCTCCCATCGCTGGGATCCAAGCGGCTCACTCTTGGTCTTTGACAAACGCATTCTTTTACCCCAAGGCATCTTGACGGCAGCATACCGTCACTGGCGTACCAGTGCCTGAAGCAATGAGCCTCCAATTCCGTCAGGATTTCAGACCTGGTCTATGTTGTGCTGCAATGAGATGCACAGTGGTTGGCGGCGTGCGCCCATATTCCTCTCCCGTCATCTGAGTGATCCAGCCAAAGAAAGAAGAACATGACAGTAGTAGCAAAGGTAGTAAGAAATACATCATCGACAGTGGCGTGTCAGGTAACACCGCATGCAGCGTGGCGAAGCGAAAATGTGTGCCGTAGAAAGGTGAGGGTGAAGATCGGACCAAGGGTTTATTAACGCCGGTCCTGGTGGTTATCGCCGTGTGGTTGATGGTCGTCGTGGCAATCAGTGAGAACCCACGGGTAGCGTTCCTCTCACAGAAGAACGTCTGCGACCCCCGCGGCCCCGATCAATTGCCAGCTCGTACCTGCAAAGTATGCCCGAGTTGGTCTCCGAGCCACTTGTCATTCGCAAGAAAATGCACGATGGGTCTTGCTTACGCTAAACCTGCGAGCCTTTGCAACGCCATCAACACGCCTATACCCGTAAAAGTCAGCATCGGTTATCGCATGTTACAATGGAGCTAGCCACGGAATTGGACTTACCGCTTACTCCCTGAGTCAGGGTGGCGCCCGCCTCAGTGTTTCTGGTGCCCAAACTGACAGTCACAACTTCTTTGACGGCGCCCTCTTCGCCGAGGGCGTTCGCCCACTTGAAGACCTTCTCGTCCTCGCGGCCATCGCCCACAACCATGAGGAAGTCGACGGGTTTCGCATGCTTGGCGTCGGCTGCCAGGCTGGCCTGTAGATTTTCAAAGATTTGCTCCGCGGCCGTGGTCTTGGTCCAGTCGATGGGCTCCACCACTATGCAGCCATCAAGCGGGATCGCGTGCACGCGCTGTTCCTCGCAAGAGTCGTTGATGTGGCTCGCGCAGTCGGAAGCCTGGCGAGATGCAGTGTCGTAGTCCTCGGCGGACTTGTAGTGGAAAATCAACGAACAGCGACGCTCTTCGATACCGGCGCCAGGGGTCCGCTCCAGGTAGTAGTCGAGGATGCTCCTAACGGACTCCTTCCATGTGCGGATCTGGTCGCCATCGGCCATCTCTGTCCATGAGTCGCTTCCGCAGTCCTTCAAGAAACATCCGTTCTCAGCAATGAGGCCCAGGTTGGGGACACGGCGGAATAAGCGGTCAAGTTCCTCAGGGCGGCGACCCGACATGACATAGACGGTGTTTCGCTCGTCGAGGAGCAGATCGTTCAGGACATCGAGAGTTCGTTGCGGGCTGACCGGAATGATCTGGTTGACAGGGCCCCAGCTGACAAGCGTACCCTCGTAGTCCAGGATGAACAACCTCCGTTCGGATTTGCGGTATTGCTGAGCAAGTATGTTCAGCGATAGTCTCGGGACGGAAACTTGGTCACGGCGGAGCTGCTCTTCGTGGACACGGTCAAGTCGTGACATGAGCTCCGAGAACCAGTGGGACCCGGTGTGGAGGGTAACCGTCTCGTACAACTTCGTCCAACGCCGCTTCTTCTCCTCATCGCCCATCTCCAGCGCCTTCTTGATGGCATCAGCGCAAGCCCGGTAGTCCCAAGGGTTGACCGATAGCTCGTTTCCGCCAAACAGACTCGCGGTGCCGGTAAACTCGGAGAGAATGAGTGAGCCGTGCTTCTTGTCCTGAGCGTCGTACTTGCCATCCTGGCAGGAAAGGTACTCGTGTGATGTGAGGTTCATGCCTTCACGCTGACTGGTGATCATGAGCGCATCCGCGATCGTTAGAAGTGCAAGGTACTGGGGGTAGTCAATGTCCTGCTTCAGGTAGACCACAGGCTGGTATGCCAAGTTCGCCCACGACGAGTTGACACGAGTCACAATATCCGAGACCGTAGCATCCAGTTCCGACTTCTCGCTCGTGGATAGAGCCACCTGGATCAACACTACCTGACCACGCCATTCCGGGTTCTTATTCAAAAACAGCTCGTAGGATAGAAGCTTTTGGCGGACGCCACGGACGTGGTCAAGCTTGTCACGCGCGACGATCAGCCTCTTACCAGCGTAGCGCTCGCGCATGGTCTGCATCCATTTCTGCACTTCTTCCTCCCCGCGATGCTCCTCCAAACTCACCGGATCGATGCCGATAGGGAGATTAACCACATCGACAAAGCGATCTTCGAGCTGGAGGCCGTCGGGGGTTGCCTCCGCATTAAGGAGGCGGCTGCAAGTCTGCAGGAAATGCCTGGTGTACTCATGGATCTGGAAACCAATGAGGTTGGCGCCCAGCATGCCCTCCAGGAGCTCCTTGCGAACAGCCAGGCAGCGGAAGACCTCGGATGAAGGAAAGGCAACATGCAGGAAGAATCCGATCTTGGCGTCCGGCAGCTTCTTTCGGACCATCCCAGGCACAAGGAGCAGATGATAGTCATGGACCCAAATGACATCACCCCGCTTCCAGTTCTTCACAATCTTATCCGCAAAGGCTTGGTTGACGTTGACGTAGTACTTCCATGAGTGGTCTTCGTACGCCTTGCTCTTCGGGTTGTCCGGAATCTGGTAGTGGAACACTGGCCACAGGATTTGCTTGCAGAAGTGCGAGTAGTGGCCGTCAAAGTCCTTGTCCGAACAAAAGACGGTAAGCATATCGTGCTCAGTGGCAAGAGTGTCCTCAATGTCCTGCTTTTGCTGGGTGCCGTCGAGAGCATCTGTCGGCATGCCAAGCGTTCCGACCCAAGTGTAGTCTCCCAGGTTTCCGTCTCGCGCAGCTGCCTCGGCCGCATTGCGCAAGCCGCCGTTCCCCTGGTCGGCGTTCACAACAACCCAGTCAGCATTGGCGAAGACTCTGTCCTGGCTGTCGCTTCTAGAGAGAGCACGAGGCTGAGTGATACCCATACGGGTCATCTCCTTCGCCTTCGCCTGCAGTTCGGCATTCAGGACGGACGATGATGGTGGTGAGTTCGCCCTCGACTTCGGCTGATTCCTGCGGCTACCCCATGTGGGCGAGCCACGATCGACGGGAGCACCGCCGGCCTTCTTTGCAGGACCCGTGAAGTGAGGCAAATCCTCGTTCGCGAAGAGATCGTCGCTCTCGTACTCCTCCTCGGTAGGGCTGTCAGGAGGGGTGATGTCGGATTGCGGAAAGAGGCTGGGCTGTCGGTTGACCACAGGCCGCTTCGGTTTCGGGGCTTTGACAGCCGGCGGCCGTTTCTCAGACGAGACTGACAGACGCGGAGGAGTGCCAGGCAAGTTGAAGTGGATGGTTTTGGGGAGGAAGCTTTAAGCACGCGAGGATGTCAGCAAAAGCCACACTCGGTGTACCCATAGTCGGAATAAGCTCCGGATGCTAGCTAGAGCTGCTTAACAAGACCAGCTGCAAAGACTCGTCACGATGTCGCAAAACGTAGCGATTATGGCAGATATAAACTTACAGGGAAGCAATGAAGACAGTCATGATGGGCAAAAGGGGTACCGGCGGTAGTAAATGGTGTTGGTGGAAGCGAAATGTCGAGGTTGTAGGTGGAGTTAGTCTGCTAGCAGACTGCGGCTGTCAAGCTCATATGTTGGACACGCAGGAGCGTCTTTGTTCGATGTCGATATCATAAATGACACCAAAGAAGTGAGGCTGACTGTCGCCGTGGATATGTGAAGTTGGGTGAGAGTTGCCAAAGGCGAGGCGAGTGCGTTCTTTGTTTTGTTACTGTCGGAACTCGAGGAGTAGAGAAAGCTGATAATATCGAGGTTTAGACAAGTACGTCAGGACCACTGTTTCTCGAAGGATGAGGTGATCCAGAGAGAGACGATGAGGGAAGGAGTAGGGGTCTAGATGAAGAGTAATGATGATGCTTCAAGGTCGAGACAGCATTCACCTGACAAAGAGACGAGGAAAAAGAGTTTGAGGTGAGGCGCCAATGGTTGGACAAGCTTGGTAGATTGAGTGGCTTGGGATGCGTTGATGACGATTCTTGTACGTCTAAATTTTGCGCCTGTCACGGCCCTGGCAAACCGAAAGGCAGGAGCTTCCAAGGCGCCGGGGTGGGAAGGAACGACCAGGTGTGGTTTCAGGCCCGATGATTGGTCGTGACTTCTCGATGCAGGTGGATTCAGGTTGCTGGAGCGGAAGAAAACGCGAGAGTTAGTGGGGCCGTGCCTCAAAACATTCCTACACTGACGTAACTGCTGCTGATGGGAGAGAGCAAAGAGGGAAAGAGCCAGCATCAGGGAATCTCGATCGTGGTCTTCGTAAACTTACAATTTGGAGCTTATTATTATCCTGTCTTTCTCAGATGCTTTTCCCGCTTTTCTCGATAACCAATGGCAGTTTTCGCGCTATCCAGACGGCAAGGTCATATTTGGGGAGCTTTTGGTCCGGACTGGTCGATCAATTCCACAAGACAAGAGCTTGTTTGAAAGGCGATAAACAGATCGAGGTGGGGAATGGATGGGGGTTTGGAAGACCTGGGACAGAAGATCATGGAAATCTTCCCTCCACAAGATTCCGGAGAGCGGCCTCATCGGGTTTTATTCTCCCATGTCTCCCGTGCACACTGATGGCACCACACATGGCCACGGAAGGACGAACGGCGCGGCAATACGGCCTGGGTTAGTTGGACGTCTTGGACGGCTCAGCGGGAAGCCCAGACTTAGAAGGTGGACCGGACCACACGTGTTCATGACCAAGAAGCGAACGGCACGGCAACCAGCAGCGAGACATTTCTTCCCAACAGAGGTGTGATCCTCGACGCTGATTACCTCTCGGCTACGGTGTCGAATGGCACGTTATCACTCGCGGCCCAAGGCATAACTTGGTGAGTGCAGAAAAGCTACATCCACACGCAGGTACACCATGTACCAGACGGGACCCGTCGACGAACTACTGTGGTAGGTCTACGGGAGTACTTTCGAAATATGGACCTGCCAGCAACAGCATTTCATCATTTCATCAGCAAGACAACATCACCATAACCTGACAACCATGACATGCAGTTACTTAACTGGCATTCTTCTGATTCGCGAGCTTGTCAGTCACAAGCTGGCACCATCAGCTCTGCATATTCGCCAGTTCGATCAGCTCGCCCGTGGATTCCGGAGGCCAACCATTTCGGTCATATATCACACAGCACAGGACAAACGGATGTCTGCTTGTACCACCGCCAGACGTGGTCCGGCAGGGCGATATCGACTCACATGTTTGAGCATGTGAGTCGAACATGTGAGTCGAAGTACACTGACTCTGAGACTTCGCAGTCGCACAGCAAACATGCTCCCTGGGAGATGCCTCTGGGCATGAAACATGGCGCTAGCCTTCCAGCCGTTTTTAGGAACGTCAAGCCGAGATCTGCAGCACGGAGACCACTGGGCCAACAGCCATCGACCTTACCAGCTCACATAATCGAGTCCCACCCAGAGCTAACCTACCAAATGTGGATGAAGCGGAGGCATGCAAGTTTGCCAATATGCAAGGCATCAACCGCATTCTTAATATGGCGGGTTATACTCTAAAACTGAAAAAGCCATCGACAATTGTACGCCAAATCGACAATTCTACACACTACCGCATGCAAAGGCCACCTCGGCACTGCTATGAGGCTCCTCGCAAGTGTGTCATGAGTTTGAGGCCAGCTTCGGACTGAGAAGTTCATGACCGACCGAGAACTCACCGGCAACTGACGGCTGACATGAGGAAACTCTATCATCGACTGATCCAACTTGGCGCAACCCCGCATCAGTTCCAATTCGTCAAACATGACAACAGCCAACAGCCAACGCCGAGATAGAGGGGTAACCTGGCGATCTTCACAAGCTCAGGGCATCATTCAGGGCATTACAAACAGCTGCCCCTCAGCTGACAGCCAACCTGCGAGTGCTAGACGTTTAGGGTACGAGACTGCTCCCTGCGATATCAGGGGCTTCTCAGCCACAAGAGACACGACGCTCGCCTTGTTGGCAGCTTTACTTGGCTGCAATATCGGTCGCTGTATCAGCCTCAAGAATGGCGTATACTTACTGTGGTAAACCGTTGAGGCTATCCTGGCTGTGGGTCCAGACGCTTGGTTGATACTCAGAATATCTCTATCGGGGAACCGCCAAATCTCCCTTACACTAACCAGCCAGTCACAAGCTTTGCAACAGGAACGTGGTCGTTATTATCGCTGGCACAGTCACCAAAAAGACAGGCCTGTTTGGGGCTTTGTCTTTGCCGTCTGCAACTGGCTCGTGCCGACATTGTCCCATATCGCGCTTCCAGCGCTGTAGCTGGATCGTCGCCATCATCAACTATCTCCGCGATAACCCCTGACGGCAGCAACGCCAGCTCGCCAGGCACAGAAACACGCCCGAGAAAAATAAATCCCGCGCCAACCGTTACCTCCATATGGTAGCATCGACATCGAAAATTTTCCTGGAGTGCAACTGGGATGTTGGAGATCCGGGATGCTCTCCCTGGTCATCCACTGGAACGGCCGTGCTTCCCAGCCGCTTGGACGGCGCCGGGCCGTTTGATGCTAGCCTGTCTTCCGTCATCTTCCGAGAGATTTGCGGGGCCGCGATAGGCTAAATTCACACGACCGAATCGACGACATCGATACTCATCAAGAGATGCAGACCTGAGCCGCAACAACGTCGTCTGCAACGATGCTCGCCAGGAAGCACCGGATATCTCTGAGACGTTGTCGAAGATCTTCTCGGGCTTATTACTCGGTTGTCAGTGAAACATGGCGGCCTCCCATGAAAATGGCTCATATGCTATATTGTCAGCGTGCTTACCACCACACGAAATCCCCGTCTCCGGGAGGGATGCTACCTATCTCGACAACGATGCCTGCTTAAGCGAGAGAGGGAAAAATGCGACAGAGCCACCAGAAATATGACAGAAAACCACACTCGCGAGTCGCAACATTTGCCGCCTCCGAATCTCACATGCTTCACTCTCGCAGGATTCCCAATGGTTGGTCAGATCTCATCTTCCTACCTGCAAAGTCGATGTTAGTGCTCGACATCCTCATTCCCCGCGTGAGATCAAGTTCGATCAAGTTCCGCACTACTGGGACGGGCCGGATACCAGAACTGGGATCGCAGCTGCACACCAACAAGCGTTGTTCTCCCCACAAAGCTGCTCGCGATGTGGACTGTGTCTATCCCTTATCTGGACAGCTGCTCATGCGAACTACTCTTGGATATTACACGCACAGCTGTTCGGAGGCCTCGTTCGATCCTCGTGCCTCGAGGCCTATGAGAGATGCCTGCTCTCTACCCCCGCAACGGCCACCGCAAACGCAGCAACCCTTCCCTCTGACACCTCCGAGAATACTACCTCATCTGACAGCCCAGTTCATTGCTGGCCATCTGCCTCCCCCGAATTGACTTCCCCAACGAAGATCAGAAATCACTGGGCGGACGAGCTACCCTATCATAACATCCCTCTTACTCCTATCACATTTCCCCCCCTCCAGCCACATCCGTTCTCAACTCCAAGCAAGTGCAACTCCCGAGACAAACCACGCCACGATATGCCGCCCATCGAACGAGTGGTCCGGCATGCCGTGGCCTGCCTAGGGTACCACATCCGCCTCGGATCCAAGTCGTCTGCGCAATGACTCTATCCTGCAGCCCCTTTGTCGAACCGCTTCGTGGTTTGGGCCGGTGACTGATTCGCTCGGGCAACGCGAATGTCTTTTGTCCCATGGAGTTGAGACTTTGACAACCACCATATGGTAACGCCAATTCAATGGACACGTTTCTTGTGACGATACACCTGTCCGCCGTCCATATCTACGGAGCGAGGTGGGACGAGGTCACCTTATATAAATTGGCCGATTGGTAGGTTCAGGATGTGATACATCACGAATCCCACGATGACTCTAGGGCGCGCGCTCGACCGTACTGGTGCTACTCTCACAGCTTTGGAATCCCCTGAATCTAGGGCAAACTCCTACCCCGGAAAACAACTGACCAACCCGCCAAGTTGAAGCCAAGTCCTCGTTTCAATGTTGTGACATGTGGCTAGGAACGTTGTTATTGTGCACCCTACGCAGATATGATATACGTATTTGTACGGATATCCAAAATACAAGCAGAGGGTATCCGACAGCCTCATCCGACGTCCAGCTTTCTCACCTTCCGGACACTTAATTCCTCCACAACCGCACAGCCTTGTCCTTGCCACCGCTACCGACCATCTTGCCGTCGGGGCTCCAGTCGACGGCGTACACCTCGTCCTCGTGACCTGGTAGGTCATTCGCCAGCTTGCCCGTCCGCACGTTCCAGCACTTGAGAGTCGTGTCCTTGGACGCCGAGACGAGCAGCCTCGAGTCGGCGGAGAAGGCGCACTGGTAGACGGGCGCGACGTGGCCGCGGAGCGTGTTGATGAACTTGCCGTCCCTGTAGACAAAAGATTAGCATTCTGCGTATTAATCAGGGTAGTGATGTAAGGGTACTACTGACCGAGCATTCCACAACTTGGTATGATTATCCCAGCTCGCGCTGGCAATGAGACTCCCATCCGGCGAGAAAGTGACGTGATTCACCTGCTTCTGATGGCCCAACATCCTCGCCACGGGTTTTGTGCCCTCGTTCATGGGATCCCAGAGGTACATCGAGAAATCGTCGCTCGCGCTGGCCAGCCTCTCGACGACCTTGCCCTGTATCCTAGCCGCTTTCTCAAACCTCTCTTTCGCCAGCGCCCTCTTTCCCTCCTCCGTATCGGGTATCTCCTTCCCGTACTCGAAGTACCCCGTCCTGATAACGTGATCCGTCGACAGCGCAAGGTGATTCACCCAGTGCGCATGCGCAGAGAGGGTGCAGACCATAGTCCCCTTGATCGCGTCCCATACCTTCACCGTCTTGTCGTGGCTGGCGGTGTAGATCAGCCCCGTGCCCTTGTCGCCACCAGCTCCCCATTTCACGCAGCTGACGCTCCCTTTATGTCCGCCCAAAACGTGCTCCGTCCGTCCCGTGTTGACAATCCATATCCTCACCGACCCATCTTTGCTGCACGAGGCCAGACGCGGCGTCCCCTCCCGCCAGAGGTGGTAGGGTTCCCACGCCAGACCGAGAACCCACTTGTTGTGCCCCTTGAACTCGCCGCCCGGTATGAGCTTGCCCGTCTCCGGGTCCCAGACGCGGACCGTCTTGTCCATACTGCATGTCGCCAGTCTGCTTCCGTCCGGTGCCCATGCTACACCCAGCACCCAGCCTGTGTGTCCCGCAAGTGTGCGGTACGGTGTACCCGTGTCCGGATCCCAGATGCGCGCGGAGTTGTCGCCGGAACCTGTCGCCAGACGAGACGGGGAGTTGGGGGAGAAGGAGGCGCACAGGATGGGCTGGCCGTGGCCCGGGATGCGGTGGGCGAGGCGGCTGACGGCCTGCACGCGGAAGATGGACTGCGGTTCGGCGGCGAGGGTGAGGGTCGTTTCGAAGGGGGAGGTTATGCCGTGGGAGGCGAGGAGGGGGAGGAGGGCGGAGGGGTTGGTCGGGTAGAAGTCGAGGATGGTGGTTGTGGGTGTCGAAGAGTCTTTGGAGGGGGTCGAGACGTGGATGCGGAAGCGGTAGGGCGTGTGGTCTTCACGGTCCTGCGAATCGGAGTTAGCTTTTTGTGCTGGGAGGAGAGTATGGCTATGAGCGCTACGTACACGTCCGAGTAGAGTATTTAGTAGTAGCGAGACATTCTTCTCTGTGGCATCCGCGAGGGGGATCTCGACCACGTCGGTCATCTGGTTGCCATCGCCGTCGACGAACCTCGCCTTGAATGACCCGAGATCTGCGGCTGCCACGGCGGTGACATCTTGTTGTATTTGGGAGCGCTCGAGCTCTTCTCTGCGTTGCCGCTTGGACGGAGGGGGTACGATGGTCGCCATGTCGTGGTATTGTTTGGTGCGACGGGTTGCGACGAATGGCTCTTATTAGCTGGGCGCGGTTCTTGTCGAAGGAGGGACAGAAACAGACAGGTTGAAAATTTTGGCGGTCTGTTGCGGCAGAATATGTCAAAGAATGTCTGGGGCCCCGCATTGGCTGTTGGAGAATAGACTAACCTGTTTTGGGCTAGAGTCAACTCTTTATCAACATCGGGAGCTCCCGTCCAGCCTGGATCCCCTCACCGCCACTCCCTCTTCTCCTGGAAACAAGGTTATTCTTGTTCTCTTTGGCGGTCTTTTGCGACCCTCTTGCGCCTGTCATCCGGCTTCAACTCACGTCCGTCTCGCGTGCCGCAGTATGCCGTCGCTACTTGAAGCTCTCCCATCTGAAATCCTTACGAACATTGTGAACTGTTTCTCATCTATCAAGGTCAAAGGTAATCCTGACGGTCACAGGAACAACATCGAACATGCTCCTCTCCCTGGATTGGAAGATGAATTCTGGGCCCACTGGTGGTACAAGCCGGACTACCCAGTCCTCCATTCACTACCTTATGCCTGACTTCGCGAAGACTGCAAGATATCGCGCAGCCCATTCTCTACCGTTCGTTCGTGCGTGGCTACGAGAATTTCCGGCACATTGAGTCCAGCTGTGACAGCGAACCGTGGGAACGGCGCCTCATTCCATTCCTTCGTCCAGTCTCTCTGCGTCCTGATCTGGCCGCAGTGGTACGCACCTGTTACCTACCATGGGACCTTGTGACATATCTCACCGAACAAGAAGCACGCGACGCACTCGCTGGTGTCGCAAGGGCTCGGGGATTTAACCTTGAAGATTTCCTCGATCCTCTACGCGCAGTCCCGGCTGAATGGGACGAATCGCGTTTGCAGCCCATTCGAGACGGGCTACTCCTCATGGTCCTCGTGTGTCTTCCTAATCTGAGGCATCTGTTCCTCTCGGGCAGCAATGATCTCTTCACTCGGTCCATGTTTCTCTTTAGTCCTGGGCAGTCTCTACAGAGTGCAGGTGTATCTGCTTGCCAATCCATACACTCGGGATCCGGTGGGAGGAAAATGAAGAAGATGCAGACCCACGCGCGGATGGCCTTCTCGAAATGGTGTCATCTACATTACAAACGCTTTACTTATCCGACGGCCATGTTGACCTAAGGACCTTCACGAAACCCTTGCCGAATCTGCGGCATCTATCAGTTGCGGAGAGTTTCCTTGACCGCGGGGTTGGCCAAGATGCCCTCATTTACCCATATACGCATCTGGTTCAGCTTTGCGGGAACCTCAACAGTTTTGCCTGCCATTCATGTAAGTCGGAGTTCTGCTGTTAGCTATGCTTATACTAACTCTTCGTCCCTGTAGTGAGTGACGACTCTCAGACTTTGCAAAAACTCACGAGACACAAAGACAGCTTGAAAGCGTTAAGACTTCAGCGGATCGTACCAGAGCCCTTTCCCAGTCTCCGGGCGTTCCAGGTCCTAGAGGACTTGTCTTTAGACTTCCATGGCCTCCATGAGCTTCTACTCAACACAGGACGGAAGAAGACTCTGTCGGACCCTGAGGAGATTGGCGCACCGTTTCCTCCCTCCCTCGTCTCACTACGCGTGATGTACATTGGGATACCAGAATCCGATTACGAATTACCTTATAAGTGTCTATCCGAAGCCCTCCGAGCGGTGGGAAAGTCAGCTTGCGCTGGTTGGTTCCCGAACCTGAAATTCGTCACGGTGGTCGAGGAGAAGAACAAGGAACTCGCGGAGGAATTCACGAGGGAATGGGTGGTGCAAGAAGACGTTGAGGATATAGAAGAGGAGGAAGAGGAGCTGGAAGAAGTTGCTGGACTGACGGACGGAGATACATGTTTCCGCCATGAGGGAGACATCTTCGCCAATGCCGGAATCTCTTTTTCCTTTGAGCGCCATACATGGAGGATGTTGGAGGAGTGGGACCTCTATAGTGATGGAGTCTCACAGGCTCGGTAGTGACAGGAGTTGGACGACCAGCCGATCAGTACATCCGCTACTGCTCCCCGACACATATCTGTGGTTTCCCGGTCGTCTTGCGGTCGCAAGATGCGAATTTTGGAGGTCAGAGCGGTGTGTTTGAACGTCACGATCATCATTTGATGCATCTCGACGAGTGTGGAGAATGCTTTGCGCAGCTTACACAGCGGACTGCACACGGTATCTTTCCGACAGCCTGGCATCGAGGACTTCCGGAGCTGAAAATGAGAAAATCCATCGCTGAGGTTGTTCGACACCTACGGGATATTAAAGGTAAGGTGCCGCCTCAACCCACGACTTTGCGCTCCGTCACACTCCGAATCCGTCCCACAGCACTCTGTTCTCCACCAACCATTACCATGGAATCTCTCCCGGCCATCGACTCGGTCCAAGACACCTCACCCTCGATCAACCACCCACCTCCCCCTCCCCTGTCTTAGCAAGCAGCACCCCCCTCAACCTAACAAGCGCCTCCAAAACAGTCGCCTCCCTAACCCTCTCCCTTCCACCCTTCAACCTATACGGCCCCCAAGCCCTCGTCCCCTCCGGGCCCGCAATCCCGATATACACCGTCCCAACGTCCTTCCCATCCTGCTTCTCCGGTCCCGCCACGCCCGTCGTGCCCACGCCCCAAGTCGTCTCCGTCTCCTGCCCTAACCCAGTGATGCGTCTCGCACCCTCGGCCATCTGCTTCGCCACGTCAGGGTGGATGACACCTTCCCTTTTAATCAGGGCTGAATCGACGTGGAGGAGGTGCTCTTTCAGTTCCGTGGCGTAGGAGACTACGCCGCCGCGGAAGACGGCGCTGGCTCCGGGGACGGAGGTTAGGGCGGCGGCTAGGAGGCCACCGGTTAGGGACTCGGCTACGCCTAGGGTTGAGTTGGTGGCGTGGAGGAGGGAGATGATCTCGGTTGCTAGGGAGAGGGTGGTTCCGGCTTGTTCGGGGGTGTAGGGGGTTTGGATGGCCATGATTTGGGTGATGTGATGTTGTCGATGATGTCTTTGGCGATTGATTATGAGTGAAGATGATGAGCTTCGGAGTGCTGATAGTAGGGTGTATTTCTCCTATTTATTGGGGATGCGAACTCGTGATGTGACTCTTTGGGGTGCTGCGGCAGTCTTTGGATGACGACTCAGAAGTTTAGACGGATGTGTCTCGCCTTGGATTTTATAAACTTTCGGCGCGGTGATTCGGATGAACAACATCTGCTTAAAAGTCCGCCGCAACATATGCACTGGGCATCAGATGCTAGACGAGGCTCTGCTAGTTGCTGCCAAATGGCATGTTCTTGCCGGCGTGGCTTTCCATACTAGCCAGGCAGCGAGTGACCTTTCAGGGGCTCACAAATAAGCCTAAGCCCAAGCCTCAGTGACACCGGCAGGCTCCAGTGAGCCGACTTGTTGCATGATGTCTTCTGTATCGTGTCTTCAAAGTATCACAATGGTCACCAAACGAGAAATGCACTTTCCATTCTGAAGAAGCAAAATATGACATGACCGATCAGCTGCTTGGCCTTTCCACACATCGAAAACTCCTGATGCCCAAAACGCCAAACGAATGGGAAATTGACCTAAACACCACAAGAGCAAGCCACATCACCTCCTGCTCCGATATCTAAGTCTCTCAAGGCAAGAATCATCACATAGTTGGGAGTTCTAACACGGCAACGTCTTCAGACCTGGACTGGCGGAGAAGACATTCCACGAAATCTGCCACGAATATGATCTAGTCTGATCAAAGATCCTTATTTAAGAGGCCACAAAAGCCCATCCATACAGTTCTAGACATGCCGACTTAGGTAGTTGGTTAAACTTCCCAACGTCGCAAACTTCCAATCCTCAGACACCACGATCTGCAAGGCCTCCTCCATCACCCTTCCTGTTAACAGCCTTAGGTCTCTGCCTCCATTCCATTCCCCATGATCCAGAACCTTAGACAGGTCTGCCTCCCAAAAGCCCATCTTAACCCAGTAAACGCTATTCGGCTTGGCCCACTTCCAAACTGGCACGAGGTCGTCGCGGATGGGAGCATGACATGGGTCAGCGCTGAACACGGGGAAGGAGAAGAACTGCATGGGTGTCGTCCCTTGACCTGGTACTGGGATAACGGTCATCAGCTCTGCGAGTAGTTGAGGCGCGAGCTCCCTATTCCCGACGGTTCGTGCTGCGAGAAGCTTGGAAAGCCTCGACGAGATATCGAGTCCGTCTTCTAAGACGAATGTACCTAAGGAGGTAAACCCTTTCACTACCGATAGGAGACGAGGAAATATGACGACCGTTGCCAATATGCGAACGGTTGGGGGACACCAGTGGTATAATATAACGGGACCGGAGTGCTCTTGGTCGGCTTCGGCAGCTATTGCGAGTATATCGTGCCGGTATGAGCAAATCTCTAGATCGGGATCCGGTGGTAGTCGGTCTAAATCGAACTATTACATACGGGTATATTGGCATCGTGAATCTTAAGCTGACATGTGTACCTCGTGAGAGCGTACCTGGAGCTGTTTGTGAGTTGCGATGGGAACAGTCACACTTAAATACGTCTGCGAGGATCTAGAGAAGGTATGATGAGGTACGATAGTGGTGTTTGGGATAGTGAGACAGAGTAGGTTACCTAGATCCCGAGACTGAGAGAGTTCATAAGCGGGGAAGTTAGCTATATCCTTTAAACTTCTGACTCATAAGACAGTCCTCGCTGAGGTAGAGTTCATTGTAAATCAGTGCTCTGCTGCGAACTCTGGTAGTTACCTGCTCTTCCACTGCCTGACAGAGCAGAGCTCACTGAAGGAGGGTAGCGTTGGTTATCCGGTGCAGCGGAGACATGCCTGTTCAGTTCTTTGGCTGAGTTCACAATTAGTCACGATGATCACATCTCTTGTCCTATAGAAATCTGCAGCTCAACCAACGTCGTCAATTCCTGCCCCTTCTTGGCACAGTCCGTTGGTGACACCACCAGGTCATGACTGGGGATGCTGCATGCCGAGATACGCGGAGAGGGCACCATGCTGGCCACTCCACTGACATGTTCATATACACGTCTTACGGATATCGAGACAGCAAATAGGAGCTAAAGTCACCCACTAGGTGACAGCCAGTCCTCTTATTTACCAATAGTCATTAGTAGCCATCACATATTAAGCAGGATAAGGCATCCCTTAGGCCATAGTCCATCTTTCCATTGACTAGCGAGCCGTGTTCCTCGCGGCGTCCTCTCACGGAGGGTGATAGAAACCCGCCAATGACTGCAGTCCAAAAAATGATACTACCAGTACGCAAAGAATGGAAACCACCAGACCAAGGATCTAGATCATCTCCTGCTGCGATATCCCAGCTTCTCAAGGTAAGAAACATCCGAGCAACCACCGTCCGAAAGGCTTCCCTCACGAGGCTCCCGTCTCCGCGACCTGCCCCTTCCCTTGTAATCTCGCAGCCTGGAGTCGATTCTGGACTGAGGCTGCGGTGGTACCTCAGACTCTTGGTACGACACGCTCGTCCGGCGCTGGAGCCTTGCGAGTCGCACCGTCTCGGCTTCCTCCTTATCCTTGGTTGAGAATGGGTCTTTTAGGGGAAAGTACTCGATCGACCCGGCGCTCTGGGGCCACTCGACGTCTTGGTAGCGCTGATGCTGTGGGGGATCGGGGACGTAGTACGTCTTGCGGTCGTCGAAGCGGACAAATTTCTGGGGCCTGTCATCTTCGTTCTGCCGAGCCTTCTGCCTGCTGCTCTTGCGAGTCTCAGTGCCACGGTTGCCTTGTCGGCGTGAGTGCTTCTCGCTGTTCTCCCTAATGATCCGTAGATGGGCTCTAATCTTGCGCAGAACTGCTACTGTTCAAGCATTAGTGTCTGAAGTTTTGGGGACCAACGGGAAAATGCTCACAGTTCCTCTCCGTCTCAGCAACCAGAAACTTCTCCAACCAGTGATCGTATTCCTTTTCGCTCATGCGACCGGCGTACAAGGCTCTTCTGAGGCCGCGGTAGACTCGCACCGCATCCTCTTCTGCTTGTCTCTGGTCGTGCTTTTGGCGTATCATCCTCGACAGTTCCCAGCTGGACTTCATAGTTGTCACGAGGCTGCCACACGCGGCGGCTGTCGCTATGATGACCGGGATGCCCATACTGAGATGGGCGGTAAGAGATCTGAGGCCGTGGAGGTTGCGGTAAGCCTCAAGGCATAGAGCAGTTACTAAGAGTGTCTGTCTAGTCGCGTGAAATATCCAGGCTGACAACTGACGGTCTGCCAGAGATTATGAAGACTCAGGTTGATATGACAGTTGATTCGGACCGCACGCCTCCGGTCTCCCGATTGTACCCCATCTAACTGTGCGCAAGGCCGAGGCCATGGATGAGGAAGCCATATCCATTTTCGGGACTGAGACAGGTGAGACGGCCAGCGACTGCGAGGCCAGGACTTTTCGAAAGAGGCACAGCAGTATTTGTGGCTAACCTGAAACATCTTCAGCCCTTTGACGCAGGCCAAAGTCATGACCATGAAACGAAACATGAAGAATGGCTTCAGTTTCGAACAATCGCAACTGGGTCGACAACACGAGGCAAACCTTCAAACGAAACAACCACTTGGTTTTCCAGACATGCATTGTGTCCAGAATGTGCTGGACTATTCTGGGCAGTATGGGTATGCGAGATCGAATCAGCGGCAAGAACATCACCGTGTGTTGGACGGAGAAACACGATCAATACATCCGGGGTGATGCAGTCGTCTGCAGATTGTCCTGCATGTTGCCTGACCACATCGGATTCAGCTTGGCTTGCATCAGTCAGGCCATCCGATGTTGCACAAACAAGCATCGGTCACTGCTATCGTTGGCCTCCTCCATTCATGACGCCATCAACTGACAAGCGTCCGAAGAAGAGACGCATGGGAGCAGAAAACTGTTGGGAGTTCCAAACATATTAGCGACCCAGAAAGAGGCAGCCAGGGGAAGGAGAGAGGAGTGTGTGTTGTTGAAGATTGGAGATCGGCCCGGAAATAAATCCACAGTGTGCCGGATTCGCTTAGCGGCGGCGCTGTAACGTGATGACGCAATGGGTGGTGCAGGGGTACGTACCCACGCGCAGGGCTGTGCTTCAAGCTTTCACCAAGACGGTAAGGCGGTTGAGCCAAGGCTTCGAATTTCCTTGTATGTCTTTGCCAAGGGAATCTACCATCATCGACTACCTTACTACGAACAGGTGCAAACTTGGGGATACGTCGCCCTCTCTCTTCGCTCCTTCTTCTTCTCCCTTAATCCGATCTGTTTATTTGAGCTTCAGGTTGCCCTCAATTCAGTGATTCCATCTGATCCCAAGTCTCCAGGTCAACTTTTGATATCTGAAACCGTCCAGATCAACCCCGCCGCATTTCTATTCTCGGCGACGCGACGCGTGGTCTGATATTGGTCCCTGAATCGCCAACTGATGCGTAAGTGGCACCTCTCCTTCGATTTCACATGGCCCAGTCTGCAGTCCGACAGGCCGCAAGACATTGAACCTGAAACTGGTCTTTGTACTGGACGAAGCACCGAGATGGTCTCATGTTGGCTGCAGAAGTGGTTGCGCGCCCTCTTGCCACACTGGGGCACATCTAGGGCTTCTTAACCCAATCTGCACCGAGGCGACGAAATAACGATACACTTTCAAACCGTACAAGTGTAGAACCTTTGACTAACATGCGCCATTCCAGACCGCGTCCGCACCTGGGCAAGGGCTAAGGCTCACGGGCCGTCACCTCTCCTCCCCGACGGCCGCCGTGCCGCCGCCGCCAGCACTCCCCGCGCCAACAAGAATGTCGCATCGACAACAACAACAACGGCGGCAATTCCTGCCACCGCCCCCGGCGCAACAACAAGCGAACCGAAACCCGAGACCAACGATGTGGTAGCGCCCGCTCCGCAGAGTAAACGCGCCCAGAGAGCTTCCAAGGGAGTCGCAGCTCGCTTTGGCTTGACGCTCAAGGACATCTTGTTCTCCAGCTACATCAATGTCTTGCTGGTGTTCGTGCCGGTCGGCATTGCCGTCGAATTCACGAATGCATCGGCCGGAATTGTCTTCGCCATGAATGCTATTGCTATTATTCCTCTGGCCGGTCTTCTCAGTCACGCCACGGAGAGTGTTGCGGTTCGTATGGGGGACACCATTGGTGCTCTCATGAATGTCACCTTCGGCAATGCGGTTGAGTTGATCATCTTCATGTGAGTGAAACACAATCCCCAGAAATACCGGTGTTTTGGCACTGTGCTGACATGTTTATAGCATTGCCCTCGCCAAGGGTGAAATCCGCATCGTGCAGGCTTCCGTGCTCGGCTCAATCCTGGCAAACCTGCTCCTAATCCTGGGCATGTGCTTCTTCCTCGGAGGCTTGCGCTACCGAGAGCAGGTCTACAACAGCACCGTGACGCAGATGAGCGCGTGTCTCTTGTCCCTCAGCGTCACAAGTCTCCTGCTGCCCACGGCCTTCCATGCTTCATTCAATGACAATGGAGACGCAGACAAGAAGGTCCTACAGGTCAGCAGAGGCGTGAGCGTCATTCTTATGCTCGTGTACATCCTCTACCTCGTCTTCCAGCTTAACTCTCATTCATACATGTATGAGTCGACGCCTCAGCACATTATCGAGAGGGAGACGCATCCTGGCCCCGCAGCCCAGTACTGGAACTCGTCGTCCTCTAGCTCTGAATCCTCGTCGTCGTCCAGCTCTGACACTGATGGCTCGGCACACTCGACGACTACTGCAAAGAAGATCAAGCGGATGATAAGGAGGAAGAAAATTCGGAAGCAGAGTGTCAGCTCGCCGACGGAGGCCACTGCGAGTGGTTCCGGAGAAGCTGTACCTGCGGAGATTACCAGCGATATTGCTGGTAAGGAGACAACGAGCCAGACTACTGGAGAACCTGCCAGCAGAGCTGTCCAAGCCAATATGTTGGTTAATCAGGACGGTACCATCTCTGTGCCGGCCGATGTCATCGCCGCACTGACAACGGACGAAGCTGCTGAAGCTGGCGATGAGGCCGAGAAGCCCAAAGAACAACGTGAGAAGCATAACCATAAGCATAAGCACAAGCGCAGACATCACCGCCGCAATAAGGCCGTCGACGGAGACGAGAACGACCTAGAACAGACGCAGTCAGCCCCTACCCCAGGAGAGAGTGACGACAGACGCGTCGAGTTCGCCGTCCAAGATGTTGAAGGCCAACCGGAGAGTGCCTCGCCGAAACCGTTCGCCCTTCGTCTTCTCCGCCCAAACATCACCAAGTCCCTCTCACAGAGCGTTTTCAGCAACCCCAGCGCCGGCTCATCCAACACCACCCAGCAGCAAACCCCGCGTCGGATCAACTCCATGCCCCTCGACCAGCGCAACCCGACCTACCGCTCCTCCCCCGGTGCGCTACCGCCAATCGTCCCCATTGTCGTCAACTCCACCCCCAAGACCCAAACCGCTGAGCAAGAAGAGGCCGGCCCGGAAGCGGAAATCAGCCGCACCACCGCCGTGCTCCTCCTCCTCATTTCCACTGGGCTTGTCGCCCTCTGCGCCGAGTTCATGGTCGACTCCATCAACGAAGTCGTCAAATCCGGTTCGGGCGTGTCAGAAGCCTTTATCGGTCTCATCGTGCTGCCCATCGTGGGCAATGCCGCCGAGCACGTCACCGCCGTCACGGTCGCCATGAAGAACAAGATGGATCTCGCCATCGGTGTCGCCCTAGGCTCCAGCATCCAGATCGCCATCTTCGTCACCCCGCTCGTGGTTATACTCGGCTGGATTATGAACAAGGAGATGAGTCTCTACTTCACTCTCTTCGAGACGGTGAGCATGTTCGTCAGCGCGTTTATCGTCAACTTCTTGGTTCTGGACGGAAGGAGTAACTACCTCGAGGGCGCGCTGCTGTGCTCGGCGTACGTGATTATTGCGGTGGCAGCGTTCTTCTACCCGAACGCCGAGGCGGCGAATTTGCTTGGTGGAGGAGATAGTGATGGGAATGCGACGGAGTCGGTGGTTGTTAGTGCCAAGTTGTTGGCGAGGGGGTTTGCACAGTTGACGGGGTTATGACATTAATGAGATGATACAGGAGAGGAATGTGAATGTTTTTGCCATTGTTGTGCATACCGGCGTTTGATTTTGCAGTGATACTCACATCATGAGCGTTTGGAGCGATGATCAGCTCACCGAAGCGAAGGCATCTACATTGTCGAGATACCAGAATAATAAAAAACGATACAAAAATCCAAAAGTGAATGCAGACAAGTGGATTTGAACAAAAGCTCACCAGGCAACCCTCGGGGTGCCTGGCTACGAAACCTCAGTTTTCTTCAAAGTGGAAATTGTCCTGCTCGACCACTGCTCTAGTCTGGCAGCCCGGGTCATGTCCCGCCTGGACTCTTCCCACCTTGGCTGTTGGAAAACTAGGTCCTGGAACCGATATATATAGTGCCAGCGCCAGTGTGGGTTGGAATGGTGGTGAATTGCCGGTGAAATGGCAGGTGAAAGTTTTCGGGCAACCTGGCTGTCTCCGAGGGTGCCGGCGTTGGTTGGGTCACGGCTCTCCCTGTGGTGTGTCTAGATCGTGCCTTCCTCGCTTCTCCCACCGCCCTTCGTGACTTCCATTGAGTTTGTGATCGTGGCTTCCTCCTCACCTTGAGTCTTGCGCTCTCAGCCTGAATTTGAGTTCAATTCAAAGCCTGCCCTGTCTTTCAAAAGGAGGGACTGTCTCCGCCTGTGTCTTGCCATCCACCATTTAAATGAGGTTCGGTCACATTTATATGCTGTAAAAACAGAACTTCCACCTCGATTACCTTACACCTTCCAGGTTGTTTCTTGTCAGTGACAGTTTTAACTAATTGCTAGCACTAAAGCGGTCAGCACCTACCTGTCCAAGTCTCTGTCTCCTCGCTTCGCACCTTCGCCATGGTCTGGCCTGAGGTATCCCGTGATCCAGGCTCCTCCACCCCGTCGCGGCGCCGCCTGCCTCATCCGCCTCCCCGGTCGTCTGCTTCAAATCCCCGCGGTCGCACCTTCACCACCGAATCGTACACCGGCAGTCGCAGGAAGAGGTCCGGATCTGCATCAACGTCATACCCCACGACGGGTACCAGTTACCGGTCAACGACAAGCAACAGCCGCAAGCGCGTCGCCACGCCAGCTCCCAGCACCATCTCAGGCCGCAAGTCAAGATGCGCATCGTCCATCGGCGGAACCGAGAACCACGAGATAATTTGCGCCGTGTCCGAAGCTCGAGGCGTCACGCCATCTGTCGGCATCGCGTTTGTCAACATCGACACCGGCGAGGCCATTCTCAGTCAGATATGTGATACCCAGTTCTACATCAAGACCACGCATCAGATAGCTGTGTATGACCCCTCCCGCATTCTCATGGTGTCTACCACGTTTCCGCCCAACCCTGTTTCTACCCTCAACAATATCATCGCCAATGCCTTCAAGGCAAGAGCTACGTTGGTGCCACTCGACCGACGGTACTGGAGCGAGAAGACGGGCCTCGAGTACCTCCAGGATCTCGCATTCCGGGATGATGTCGAGGCTATCAAGGTCGCCATCGAAGGCAACTTCTACGCCACCTGCTCCCTCTCTGCGGTTCGTTACACTCCTACTCGGACATTAAAGCAGTGCTAATGCTCTCCCAGGCACTGAAATACCTCGAAGGCGAGTTCCAGGTGAGGTTCGCGCGTCATGGCCTGAGAATCAAGTACCAGTCACCTGAGGCCACCATGATGATTGACCTCTCCGCTATTGCCTCGCTCGAACTGATCCAGAATCTTCAACAAGCCAAGTCGAAGGACTGTCTGTTCGGTTTCCTGAACCAAGCTCTCACGCCGATGGGATCGAGGATGCTTCGTGCAAACATCCTGCAACCGTACACGATGAGAGCGGACATCGAGCCACGGTACGACGCTCTCGGGGAGTTAACATCCAACGAAGAGATGTTTCATGAGGTGAGAGAGGGTAAGTACAGACTTCCTCTCACACGCCGGCGTCCTACTAACTTATATAGCCCTCCAAGGCTTCGACGATGTCGAAAAGCTGCTTACGAAACTCGTGTTACTTCCCATCCAAAGTTCGACGTACCACGCCGAGCAAGCTATCAACAACGTCCTGATAGTGAAGAAGTTTGTGTCATCCGTTGCCCCTATCTTTGAATCACTCATTCCAGCCCAATGCAACCTTCTTCGGAGCATCCGTGACACCTGCCGACCGGAGGCCATACGGCCCATTCTGGGCCTCATCGATACAGTTATCGAGGAGAACGCCACGTTCGTCAAGACACCACTGGACTTGAGACATCAGAGAACTTACGCAGTGAGGGTACTTAGCGGGTCCCTTGCGCTGACGTGTATGCCTAGCTAACACTCCCTCAGTCAGGCATCAACGGCCTCCTCGATGTCGCCAGAAAGACCTACAAGGAAGTCACTAATGACTTGTATGAATATGTGGAAGAGCTTATCAGTATGTCTCTCCCTCGTCGTCCCAGCTTTGATTCTAAAGGCGATAGGGGAGCATGACATCACCGCAGAGACCAAGTTCGACAACACTCGAAAGTTCTACCTCCGGCTTCGCGCTGCAGACTTTGAGCACCGCCAGTTGCCTGACGAGCTCATCAACCGGGTCCAGAAAAAGGCCTACATTGAGTGCCAGACACTGAGGATTCTCAAGCTGAACCAGAGGATCGACGACTCGAATCTGGATACGGTTACTCAAAGTGACAAAGTGGTGTCTGTGCTACTAGCGGGAATCCGCAAATACGCCCCTGAGATGTTCAAAGTCTGCGAGAGCATTGCTTTGTTGGACGTTCTTGCAGCTTTCGGGCAGATCGTCACGACGCAGGAATATGTTCGCCCGGTCTTGTCCGGGAACATGGCCATCAAGTCTGCACGTCACCCGGTCCTCGAGAAGGTAAGGAAATCTTCCAGATACCAAAATATCATGAGTTGATGTGCTAAAACATCTTCTAGGCTTCGTCAACGTTCATTCCGAACGACTACTATGCAACAGAGCAGCATCGTTTCCAGATCATCACCGGCTGCAACATGAGTGGCAAGAGCACATACATCCGCACGGCAGCCCTCTGTCAAGTGATGGCTCAGATAGGCTGCTTCGTTCCGGCGGAGTATGCTTCGTTCCCACTCCTACACAATCTGTTCTCTCGTACTTCGACGGACGACTGCATCGAGGCAAACATGTCCACATTCTCGGTCGAGATGAGGGAGATGTCCTTCATCCTGAGGTAAGCAACTGGAAGAGATATATCCGCACGGTGCTGACCGTGACTGCAACCAGGAACATCAACGGCAATAGTCTAGCGATCATTGATGAGCTTGGTCGAGGGACGTCTACCCGTGATGGCCTAGCCATCTCCCTCGCCATGGCTGAAGCTCTCGTCCAAAGTGGCGCCTTCGTGTTCTTCGCGACTCACTTCACCGATCTGGGTAAGTCCTTCACTCCTCTATCTCAAATCAATGCTGACCGAAACGCAGCCAAGATCCTCGCCAACCGACCAGGCGTACTGAACCGCCACTTGGCCACCGAGACCACTTTAACCGACGACGACGTTCCCAAGATGACGATGTTGTACAAAATCGAGTCCGGCCCCGTGAGAGAGGAAAGCTACGGCATCAAGCTTGCCGGTGCAGTCGGCTTCCCTCCTCGCTTCCTCGAAGTGGCACAGCACGTGTCGACCAAGCTCCGAGAGCAGGCGCAGGCCAACAAGAGGGACTCGGCTGCCAGAAAACTCGAGCAGAGGAGGAAGCTGATCCTCAGCCTGCATGGGCAACTCCGGATGGCGTATACGTCCGAGATGGAGGATGGTGCGCTGTCCGCCTATCTGAAGAAGCTCCAGGCCGAGTTCATCCAGCGAATGGAGGAGAATGAGGCGCCCGAGGCAGAGTCCGGCGACGACCAGGGTCTGGAAGAGGACGAAGACGAACACCGGTCGGAGGTTATTGTGCTGGGGAGTGACTCTGACTGAGCGGGAAAACACGCACCGGAATGTACATATCGATCACCATGTGTTGTTAGTCGCAGGGTCACAGTCACATCCTCATACTCTTGCCCAATCTTTGCTTCAACCTTTCTCTCTTTCATTCTCCCCCCCTTAATATCGCATCCGGATTGTCCTCACTAGTATACTTCCCACTAATCCCCTCCTGCACGGCCGGCCGGCTCGCTATCCTCGCCAACCACCCCAAGAAATGCGGAAAAGCCGCCATATCCTGATCGCTGAACCCCAGGAGCTTATACCCTCTCAGATGCGGGAACGTGCCGATGTCGGCGATGCTGTATTTCCCCTTCCCATTACCGGCCAGGTAATCTCTCGCTACCCCTCCCCTGTGTCGACCCGAGAGGTGGTCTTCCAGCACGGAGAAGATGCGCAGGAGTTCGGTCCTGAATTTGTTCACGGCATCTGTTGTTTGCATCCCGTTAGCTTTACTTTTCTTTACCCTTCCACCCACCCACCCCCAGCCCCTTCACTTCTCCGGTTGATCCTTGGTTACCTTAATGAGAGGGAAACTTACACGGCATACTCTCCTTCAACCCCCTGAAATGATACAAGTTTCCCCTCACGGGCGCGCCGGCGTGCCAGAAGAAGAGCCACTGCAAGGCTTGACTGCGCTCGGCCGAGGTGGAGAAGCCGAAGACGCCGTCCCGGTCGTGCTGCTCCTGGAGGTGCACGAGGATGGCGGACGACTCGGCCACGGACTGGGGGGAGTCTTTTGTCGTGTCTAGGAGGACGGGGATTCGGCCTTGAGAGTTAATTAGTACGAGAGTAATAGGGCTATTTATGCCGGGAGGAACATTAAGGGGGAGCAATAGGGGTATGTAAAAAGACAGATAAATGACGGTTTAAGAAGGGAGATGAATGACGGTCTAAGAAGGGAGATGGGGCGTACCATTCGGGTTCAGCGCCAGGAACCAGTCCTTCTTCTGCTCGTCCGTTTCGATGTCGATCAGGTGCGTCTCCCAGCTGAAGTTGTACTCTGCCCGGAACTCTTCGAGGAGTATTTGCACCTTTTTGCCGTTTGGTGTGTTTTCTGTCAGGAGGTGGATGGCCTGGTGGGGTGCATGTTAGACATCAAATCGTTTAAGCGGCCCTGTAGCTGGCTGGTTGTTACACACTCTGTTCTCCGTTAACCGCGATGGCGTCGCGGCATTGTATACAACCTCCATGATAGCAACCTCTTAAATCTTTGTCCACGCCCAGCGGGGATAAGGCCACGGGAGGGAAGATCTGGAATATAAGATTCACCACTACTCGCATCGCGAGCAAAAAGCTTAAATCTGCCATCCCGCAAGTTCTAAGGATATATATATATATATATGTACTCGGGACCACAAGGCATACAACCTGAAAGACGGGATGTGGGTTTCAGGAGAGAAAAGGTTGCTGCTGCTGTTGCTGCCGCATGCATGCAAGTCAGCAAGTTTAAGCGCGAAAAAGGAATCCGAAATGCAGCGTCACCCTCTCGATCTGCAGGGACTTTTTGTGGCCGCTCGCCTGTAAGACCTATAAAATGCGCTCGATGCATGGACCTTCAGGCCGAGGATTTGTTGGTCGACGCTTCCAGTCCCGACGGACACTTGAACCCGGTAGGTGGTAACCCATAAGCATTAAGCAACTGCCTAATCCGGGGGGGGGGGGTATTAGTGATCCTTTTGTATTGTTTGTTGGTTCCCAATGCCAGCCCCCAGTGTCGTGATTGCATTAGAACTTTAGACTTGGGGATCCCGGGGCTTTGGGAATCCGATCTCGTGATTTATACTGCATTATGTGTGCCTAGCTAGATGTGTGGTTCGTCCGGAACTCCATCTCTACCACTGTCTCTTCTTCCGAGACGATTATGTTTTGGTGATTTGGTCAACCGCCTTATTGTCAGAATCCTGTTTCGACACGGTGCCTGAGGACGTCTTAGTCATATGCACCTTGTCGCCCCAGCATTTGTCGACTGCTTTCGCTACGATGTTGATAAAGTCCGCCTGATCGATGCTCCCGATAAAGAACACCTTGACGTTGTGCTCGACAGTGATGAGCTTCGAGTAATTCACCCGGGACTCTTTGGCCAGTCTCTCTCCGGCCGCAGTGATGTTCATCCGGACTGGGGGAAACCCTAGTTTCGGCTCCCCTTTGAGCGGTCTGGCCTTCGTACCGGCCTCATAAATTATTCCGTGTTTTGCGGCTATGACGCCCTGCTTTGCGCATCCTTGTTTCATGTACGTCAAGATAGGCCTGCCTCAATCGGTTCCGTTAGCACGCAGAGCACACGGCCTACCGGGGAAGTTGGGACCTGTCACTCACACGCAAGTACAGTGGTCTTCATCGTTGGCGACTATGACCAAGCGCCGGAAGCCGAGGTAAAACTGACCTCCTCCATCGTGCTTGTATGATTCTGTAGTCGCGTCACTGGGCTCGGACCAGAGCGTCTTGAAGACCTGTGACGGTTAGAATCTCACTCTTCGTTGGTGATAAAGATGGGGAGTGTTAGTACTGACCTGCCCAGGCTTGAATCTGCTGGCCTTCCTGACCCTATAGCCTACATAATATAAGCTTCAGGGAGTGGGTAGCAATGAGTGGGCGACTTACGCGGATCGGTTTCTTCCATCTGGCTCGTGCGTGTTGGTGTCCTGTCCCGGCTGGCAGGCTCGACTTCAGTGATATCATCGCCATCCGGTTGTAATATTGACCATCCCCTTCCGCGGACATAATACCCCTGCTCGATGCGGTCTGAAGGCACCCCAACTGTCTCCGTAGAGGAGATGTACTTTTTATGCGGCTGATATTCCCTAGACTCCGAATCCTCGCGAGGATCTTCTTCTTGAGATGGATAGCGAAGTGTATATTCGTCATATTGTGCTTGCCGAGTGGGTCCCGCAAGACTGGCATCCTCCGCAATGGCTGAACTTGGTTCGTCCAAGTGTATCCGGCTTAGAAGAGTGTCTTCCTTCACATATTGGTAGGGAAACCTTGAAAGCCGTGGTAGTTTTGGATCATGCAGATACCAATCAAGACCTCCAAGACCCCTCATGTCAGTCGCGGGGTCAGACCTGTTCACAGCGGTACAATTGTTGCAATAGTGACGTCCGTTACATGAGCAGGAAACCGGGGCTTCTTTTTCCAGGTTGTTAGCCCAGCGGGCGCTCCCGTCAGAGAGCGGTATCCCATGTAGGGCGATGCCCTCACCATAAGAGGACCTGGAGATTGATGTCAAGGACGTGTCTACCGTTTCGGTGTCGCTGAAGATAGATCTCGCCGCTCGGGGGTCGCTTCTCAACGAGTCCGCGTCCGTCAGAATAGTCGCCTGATCATCTGGAACCTCGGCGTCGTAGTTGCGCCAACTGAACACAGGGTTCAGCCTCCAAGTTAGGTTGAGCAAAGGGTTATCATGCTCCAGGAGATACCTGGCGGCGATATACTTGTTGACTAGGTCCGCGTTCTGGAGATTCGGAACGTCAGTAAGGGAAAACAGCGAACAAAGCTGGTGGCAGAAGGCAGACCTTGGGAAAGAAGACCGCCTCGGGACCAAAGGCAGACGTCGGAAGGTCTGCGATACGCTGGAGTCTTGATTGCACGCTATCAGAAATCCATATCTCCGGATGGATACCTTGAGGAACAGACCCTTGGCGGCACATGCGGAACAGATCCGGAAGTGTCTCATCGACAGAGTCCAGTATCGCCACAGTTGACTTCTCATCCTCGGCGTTATAGGTGCAATTGACATTCTTTCCTTTCTGCACGGGCGCATCGGCGGTAACAAGAGACTCGTTCGGGCTTGTCCGCGGCTTTGTCGTTTCGGGAATGTTGCCTGATGAGCCTTTGGACTCTTCAACTGCGACAAAACCGACGAATGATATGGCAGGAGATGCCGGTAGCATGTCCCACAACTCTACCGGCATCTGGAGCAGAAGCAGAGTCGAACAACTCGGCAGTGTGGCGATGACCTTGATCTCCTCGGCCGGCTCTGGTGCATCGCATACCCAGTCTTTGAACTCCTCGAGGTTGAACTCATCTTCTGCCAGGCTGACTCGCAGGAGGACGTGCATTCGTGTCTTCTTTGGTTGAGCAGATGTCTCTGTGGTGGTTTCCTGAGTATGGAGCATCACGAAGTCCGGATTCTGAGGGCCGGCTGGTGGTGTTGATGGGAGCGGAGCCAACATGATAGGCCTCGGGCGTGCATTGCGAGATAGTTGAATGTAGATCGGAGTTCTCCAAACCGGGAGTTCGAATAAGGGTATGCCATCCGTCGTCGTGCGGATGCACATCTTCCCATCCTTCTCTTGTAGTAGAACATCTTGTCTCTGCAGGTGCAATCTGTTGAGGAGACTGCTATGCAGTTGGGCGACCGATATGGCCTTCTGACGGCTGACGGCTTCCGATAGTTCCTGTATGAGTGCGTATGTGAAGGAATGCGTCCCAATCTCGGCTGCCACAGATTCGAAACCACAGGCGGCCAGGAGAGCTATGGCCGGCCGACTGGAGTATGTGTCGTAGAGAAAGAGGACGTCAGGTGAGGCATCGTCGACCTCACATAAATAGTCTTGTATCATACTGGAATTGAACTTTGGAGGGTTTGGACGTCGGCTGGGTAGAGCGTCGTGTCAGATCCGAATCATACATCGCCGGAAAAGTCAGGGGTGCTACTTACTTTGCAAACCAGGTAGGCACTCCATGATGATTCACATTGGCCATGGCGTGGCCTGCGTAGTACACAATCAACAGGTTGTTCGGGTCGCCTCCTTGTTCCAGGAATTTCGCAATCCGGGCGCTGGCTTCGTGGCCTGGCCGCTTGTCCGGGATCTTCCAGTGCACGACGTCGTTGTAGTGGTAAGCATCTTGGAAGACGGACTTCAATATGTCGATTTCCTTCTCGACGCCGAGATCATCGCTTACCCAGCTCAACAGCAATACTTTCACGTCACTGTATCGTTCATGTCTCGTTGTTCAAGAAGCTTTGACGGCATGGTCAAGCTGAAGGAGCAAGGACCTTTGCGTGACATGATAACCGGCGGAGGAGATGTCGTGCGATGGCGGTGTCGAATTCCAAGGCGGAGAATGCGAGGGCAGGGACTGGAAGATGAGCTTAGGGCTTGGTAGTATCTGGCTCGGTGCTCGTCCTCCCGCCGCCATGATGGCTCCGGGCGAGTATTTCTTGAGTAAGAGTTTTTTGGAGTCACCGGGGATCTGTGAACCGGGTCAGCTGCATTTTGAAGTTTGAAAACCCTCTAGAGCCTCGTTTCTGGTGGCTTGCTGCAAGCCACCGAGTCCAGATCGGGAACCGAATGCAAGCTGTCATGTGACGTTCATTTCATTGGGCCAATCAAGAACTGTTGCTGGTATTCCTACCGATATGTGTTTGGCTCCCTAACCACTGATGTCGAATCATGCTAGTATACCATCGTTTGGCATTGTCTCGTCCCCCATCGGCGCAATCCTCGGCGGTCGCTTGTAGTCCATCGCATCATCCAGACGTCTATGATGGAACGTGTCGTAGAGGCCACCGAGGAAGCTCACGTCAACATACGACCAACCCACGTACTCGCAAGTGCGTCCGTCCATTGCGAGATGTTGTCCATGCTCACCAGGCATCTCACGGAGTCCGCCAGCCACATACAGGCTCTCGTCAAAGTCAGCGTCAATCAACCCTGCGACCAACGGAGGTCCCCGCGGCATCCAGCTGCTTTGAGGTGGAAACTGCTTCGCAAAGGCAGCAACTGTGTCGAGGCATTTCTGATCGACGTATAGGCAGTAGTTGAAGCGCGGCAGGCGGGGAGGAGGATCTTTGAGCATAGGGGTCAAGCGCTTCTCCAGGGGTACCTCGAGATCGAACTTGTGCTCATCGCGCCATGCCACAAATATCTCGCGGACTGCGTCGATGCTGGCGCCATCTAGGGTTTCACGGTCTTCCATGACCGTCCATTTCGCATATTGCGGCAACTGGAATTTGGTTAGCTCTCGGTCCGGAAGTTGCTCAGCGGCTCGCGATGTTTTTAAGTTACCAAGATATCACCGCCCGTGTCTTTAAGACCCTCGATAACGTCCTCCTCGAAATACTCCATGTACTGCCGCCACGCCTCGTCGTCACCATATACACAGCGGTATACGACAAAGCCCCATTCATGAAATCCGGTGTCAATCATGGCTCTGACGATATTTGGGCACGCGATTGACCAATTTACCTGGTCGCCTGCGGCAATCCAGTCCTCGAGTTTGGGCGTCATGCTGTTGGATGGGCGTGGCTATTCGCTCAGCTCGAGGGCTTTGGAGGAAATGGTGATAAAAGCCAAACTCCCTACGGAGGGTGGGAAGCAATTTCCTTTTGTACCATCGTGCGGAGCCTTGAAGTGGTTGTTGGTAGAAAGTAACCCACTCTAGAGGTTGGCTTTGACCGAAAGTGGTATAAATGTCAACGTCTTGGCGCGTTGCCTCCACTCGGCGATGGTTACATTTCCGTCCAGCTGTTCCCTCACGACGAAGTTCCACCATGCACTCTTTGTCTCCAAGAGGGAAATGGAAGTCGAGAGCTCCGGAGATCGCGGATTCCGATGCTGTCTTTGTTGAGAGCGAAGGCTAGTACCGCGACATCGACACCAGGATGTCGGCAACCAGTATGCGGGACCAGGGTGGAGGCGGCCGACGTTGACTGCTGCTCGTGACTACAGCCAGTCTGGCAGCAGGAAATCATTCCAAGTATCAGGGGCCGCCGGCTTATACTCGACGGGCATATGCGACAGCTCCTCAACGAAGTCGATGTAGTGATCCGGCAGGGGGTCATCGAAGTGGAATTCCAAGGAATACGGCATCGGCTCATCAAGGGTGACACCTTTCGTCGCATCAAGAGCCGCATCCCACGCTACTGCGTGCTCCGGCATTGGTTGTGTCAACGAGGCAGGAAGTCCTGCCTCCACCACGGAGTCGCCCAATCCTCTCGTCACGGTCATCTCTTCCATCGTCCCACAACTCTCCAGCTCATACGAGAGCTCCTCCAGGCTACTGTTCGGGTACGGTGACGAGTCTCCGCTCTTCTGTCGCAAAACGTACTCGGTTGGCGTCATGCTGGTCACCTCCTTGAAGACGCGGTGGAAATGCCACTTGGAGAGCCCAGCCTGTCGAGCCATCTCGGCCAAGCCAAGGCCGCCATTCAACGGGAACTCCTTCTCGACCATAGCGCGCACTCGGCGCACCGCGTGGTTCTCCGGCACTTGCCCGGCCAGGTCCGGCTTGCACCGCTTACAGGAACGGTAGCCCGCTCGCTCGGCCTCGGCGGCGGTGTCGTAGAAGGCGACGTTGGCCTCGCGCGGCAGCCGAGCCCTGCAGACCGGTCGGCAGTATATCTTGGTCGTGCGCACGGCATACACGAACATGCCGTCGGCGCTGGCGTCCTTCCCCTTGACGGCCTTCCATCGTGTGCTTTGAGTACGGAAGGTCGGGTTGGACATGATGCAGTTGGGACTGTCGATATCGCGAGATGCAAGCTGGAACGCATATGCGAATTGAGTCTGAGTCAGAGTCGTCGACCTCTCTGGAGTTTCAAAAGTTTGTCGAGGGCTAGATGTATGGAGCCAAAAGATGTCGCGGAGAACTTCGGGGTAAGCATATGCGGGCACTTGCGAAAGAAGTGACCAATCAGAAGCGGTACAGCCGAGACTCACAGACGTTGCTCTGTATGCCACCACTCAAAGGGCTGATAACCAGGGGAGTAGCCGGAAAGGATGAAGTATGCAATTGCTTCGTATGTGCCCAACTAGGTACGAGCCCCTTTGATGCCCCCTGCATTGCTCTGTATGCCACCATTGAGAATGGCTGAGGTTCTGACCACGACCGAAGATGGCAAGATTTCTCCCTTGGCATGGACGTATTCAGTGCCATCAGTGGAGGCATCCTTACCGCTCCCGTTGCTGTTAATATCAAGGCCTGCAGGCATATCCGCGGACCGAAGTCTCGCTGAGCATATATATGTCGAGGAGTCAACGCCTCAGTTTAGTAGGACTCGATGAGCTCACATCATAACGCACAAGTACACAGACATAACAAGAAACATCATGGGCTCCCAGACGGACTACACGACAGCCATTCCGGCCACGGCCTCCTCCCACTCAGTCATCTCTCCAGCCATCCTCTACGTCGGCACCCCCGTCGTAGTCGTATCCTCCGAAAACGAGGACGGCACCTTCAACCTAGCACCCATGTCTTCCGCCTGGTGGATCGGCCACTCATGCATGCTGGGCCTCGACGCCTCCTCCAAGACAACCCTCAACATGCTGCGCACCAGGCAGTGCGTGTTGAACCTGCCAGACGACTCCCAAGCCGGGCCCGTCAACGCCCTCGCCCTCACCACAGGCTCCAACCCCGTCTCTGCTTCCAAGCAAGACCGCAACTACGTCCACGTGTACGACAAGTGGACTCACGCCGGCCTGACTTCCCAACCATCAGACTTTGTCCGCCCCTCCCGCATCGCCCAGTTTCCCCTCCAGATGGAGTGCGAGGTCGTCGACGTCAACCCCCTGCGCAAGGACCTGCCCGACCGCATGGGGCTCGCCCTGGCCATCGAAGTGCGCGTCCTCCGCGTGCACATCGCCAACCACCTGCGCATGCCGGGCCACGCCAACCGCGTAGACCCGGACCGCTGGCGGCCGCTGATCATGGCTTTCCAGGAGTTCTACGGCTTGCGTGACGGCAAGGTGGCCGAAAGCGTGCTGGGCCGGACGCCGGAGGAGAAGTACCGCGGTCTGACGAGGAGCGATGTCAGGAAGTTGCCCGGGGATGGGGACTTTGAGGCCTATGGCAAGCTGCAGAATGACGTTGTTACGCTGGCGGATATGGTTGGGGACTTCCCGTCGTCTCAGGCGTGAGAACTGCAATTGCAGTGGGAGAACTTTGTGGTCCTGTGCTGCTATCATGCACCATCCCGTTCCACGCTTGGAGGTTAAGAGTCCGTAGGAATTGAAGTAGATAGACTTAAGCTTTAATATGGACAGCATATCCTATGTGGATGATACTCCCATCCCGGTTTCCCTCCCTCAGGATAACCATGCTGTCCTGAAAACATCCCCGTTCGCGATTAGGGTTAGGGTTAACCCCTGAGTTGGTCTGAGAGTGAAAGCTCGATCTCGAATAACGGCCATATCTCACCTCAAAAACATATTGCCGTATCATATGGCAATGTCGAGCTGAGTTACAAGCCACAAGAACAAGAACCCTGTCCCTCTACGCCGCAGAGTCATGCCTCTCTGACAGTCAGGGAACTAGTGGCAGGCGCAGGGCCGAGTATTCCCCGATGCAGGCAGCAGACTTAAACTCGCCACAACCGATAAAAAAACAAAGCAGCGCTCGCTAACAACAATGAGACCAAGCCGGTCGCCATTACCATCTTACCTACCGTAACAACAAGTAATACAGTGCCGCCACTCCCGCCACTCCCACCACAGCCCACGACACCAGCCCCCTAGCGATCAGTACCCTCTTGACAGTCCGCATAGCAGCCGCATCATTCAGATGCGGAAACGGCCTCCCGTCCCGAGGCAAGTCCTTCCCGAGAAACTCGCACAGCGGTCCCCAACCCTCGCCGACCCGCCACTCCAGCACCCGCCTCCCCCTCCTCGCAGCCTCCTCCCTCACCCAGTCGTTCTGCCTCTCATAAAACTCGGGCGTGTACATGTCCGCGAGCCCGAACTTCACCCCGACGTGGACCCGGTACGACTCCCTGTGGATCCGGTAGTGCAGCCGGTCCGTCTCCCACAGATAGCACGTCAGCAGGTACGCCGGCGTGCCGAACCACCTGATGCTCGCCGTGATACTGTCCGCCCACTCGCGCCCCCCGTTTTGGCGGAGGTTGAGCACGACGGCGGCGTCGGGGTAGATGTCCATGAGGTCGGCGGCGAACATCCATCCCGGGAAGTCGCAGGTGGCGCCGTACCCGTCGTAGAACTTGCGGAGGAGCTTTTGGCGCTCCGGAGAGCCTTCGGGAAAGTTCATGGCGGAGAGGACGAGGGCTTCTAGGTCGGCGGACGGTGCTATGCGCGACATGTGCATGCTCGGTCCGGCGCCGATGACGTCCGATTCGAGGGCCGCCTTCAGGGAGGAGGTGCCGCAGCGCGAGAGGCCGAGGGCGAGGACTTGCATCTTTGGGGCTTTCTGGACTGCGACATCTTCCTTGTCGTCGGTTGGATGAATGAAGCGTACCATGATGGGTACGCGATACTTGCCGCAAAGATGTCGCGAGACTCGTGGCCGGATTAGGGTCGTGGAAGTTGTTGCAGTCTGGAGAAGTTTTCGGGGCCCCGGGACGATGGGCCCATCACTCAGCTGGCGTTCCTTCGATATTATACCTACAGCTAGCAGTGCCAAGGCTAAGCATGGACTCGATCCTCAAGGACTAGGACCAAGTGCTTCACTTACGTGCCGCGTAGATGCTTGTTCGGATTCTGATTCGGACTCCTACCCTGCCGGGTTTTGCCCGTGGGACTCGCTTCTCATTTGACATGTCGCCAATCCCCCAATCCCCAGGCCCGAAGGATTTGGGTGGATGTTGGCGTTGGAGGTTGGAACCACGTCGTCTCGTCCAGAAGCCATTGTCGTGGACTTGATGTGATTCGGCATTGCACGAAGGAGCCAGATTTTACCAATCCTCGATCGTGGATCAGGACGGAGCTGCGATAGAGCTTGCGATCTACGATTCCTGTAGGAGCAGATCTTGGTACACTAAGGTAGGGACATGCTACTGTACCCGAGTGGCAGAACTAGGACGGGCGCAGGCCTTGATGTAAGGCCCTTGGCCCCCACAGGGGGATGCCATGTAAGCAAGTCGGGCATGCGGCGCCCCGAGTCCCAACAACATACATACATTTCCTCGAGGGACGTCACAGACGCCGAGGATAATGGACCAGCGATCCGGTGCCAGTCGTGTTGTGTCATGGCGATGCTAGCACCGTGATGCATGCTTCCGCCGGAGAGCAACCGCGATGTCTCCTCGGCAAGTTTATCGTCGCCCAACAAGAGCTTCCCAATAACCTGCTTGCACCGACACGGTGCAGCTTCTGAGAATGCATGTATTCGCTCGCCTGCTGTATGCCTCACGCGTTAAACTCGCTCATCATATCCATCCAGTAACTCATAACTCGGTTTCATCAGGGTCATAATCCTTCATCCTCGTCATGATCGCACCCGCCCAGTATCCCCCCATCCCCATCCCTATCCATCCAACCCTCCCCCCAAACCTCTCAAATAGCCGTACTCGCCCCCGCCAACTCCAACAACCTCTCCCCCGCCCTCAAGTTCGCATACCCGTACGCCCTCGACTCTTTAGGAAAAGTCCCGTTCGCGGCCCACAGGTCCACGAGCGCCTGCATCGGCTCCAGGTCCCCCCTCCCCAAAAGATCCAGCGTGGTGGCGGTCAGGATAAAATGGCTGAAGCAGCTGTTCATGCTCTTCTCCAGCCCCAGGTGGTACATGGGGTCCTCGAAGTGCGACCAGTACAAGTGCGCGTAGACGCGGAACATCTGGCGGAAGATCTTCTGGCACACGTCGAGGAAGTGCGGGGGGAAGCCGGAGCGGGAGCCGGTCCAGTCTCCTTCTTGGTGGCCTTTGCCTTGGCCTTGGGAGGAGAAGAGGTTGGGGTTGGAATTGGAATTGGAGGAGGGGAGGTGGGAAGGGAGAGAGGAAGAAGAAACAGGAGCAGAGATGGACGGCGGGATGGGGGCGAAGGATATGCCCGACGGGTCGGTGGGGAAGACGGCGCTGTCGTCTATCTTGCTCGAGATGTACCGTTGCACCAAGGACAGGTACTCGTAGGCCGGGATCTCGACCGGTTCGAGGCGGGAGTTGAGCCAGGTGAAGGAGTGGTTGCTGTCACGTGTTAGGAATGGTGTGGTGGTGGGAAGAATGGTAGGAGGTGAGAAAAAGCTTACGGCCCGGCGGACATCTTGGGACAAGTCCGGCCGTTGCAGATGGTGTAGCCGTCCTCGTCCTTGTCGTGCACGAGTTTTATGAACGTCACCAGCATGCGCCAGTGCTCGACGACTATAACAAACATTAGTAAACTGCATTTATTTACTTGGTAAGGCGAGGTGAAATACCCTGGTGCGCAACCCACTCCCCCATCTCGACGGTCTTGGGCCGCGCGCTGAGCGTCATAAAGTTACCCCTCACAATATGCCGGGCGTAGGCGGCGTTGAGCCACAGCGGCTTCGGCGTGGGCAGATGATATGAGGCCAGGACCTCGTCGCCTGAGGGGCCGCTGCCGTTGCTGGTAGTGTTGCCGTCTGCCATGGTTATGGGCAAGTTCGTGGTCAGAGCGAAGGGAGATGCATCGTGCGATGTTGAGTAAGGTTAGTTAGGAGGTTGAACATGTGCCATGCGAAGACGGACGCTTGTGATTGGCGTTTGCCGACAGGGGCCTGTTGGTGAAAGGATCAATCACCGACCGCTGTTTCAGCATTTTGCGCCGTCTGTTTTGTTGGTGCTTGCCAAAAGAAACACACTGGGGAAACGTGCATCATGTCTAACAATATTGTAGAGGGTGCATAACAACGTCACAAAAAGAAACAGCGGTGCTAAAGGTTAAACAGAGCAAGCCATTGTAAAAGGAATGTTGGAAAAGACAAAAAGAGGTAGCGTGCCAAAAAGTCAAAAATTCGTCAAGAACAGGATTCGAACCTGCGCGTCCGAAGACACGGCCTTTGACTGCTGAGAATAGCAGGGCCGCCCGTTAACCACTCCGGCATCTTGACAGTTTTGTGACACACCATTTGATGGTGCGAAGAGCGGGGTGTTACGATGCTGAGGAAGGTGCTAGCTGTGGTCATATTCACCCCGCACCTTCCTGAAATTCAGTGGAAAAGCCAACCTCCGCGCATTTGGCAATGTTTAACTTGCATTAGGGTGAGAGGGATTTGCATAAGGAGCCTGTGAACATATTCCACTTTGCAATGCATACCGGAGAAAGTGGTGGGCAGTCAACAGGGTGTCATTATCTTACGCTTGCAATTTCTCAAACCATCGTCCCGCCCGCCCGCCAACTCCATGCATACATAATATCCAACACCATCCGACGACAAAGGAAATTCGTGTATGCTTAGCTCTCAAGTTGCTCTCGCTGAAGTCTGGGTATCTCGAAACACTGCTCATCGGCCGTTACCCATCTGTCGTCTCATCTCTCCAAATATCCCCCAATCCTTCCCCGCATCTCTTCACACTTCACACACCATCCAAAGGTAACAGAAATCACATAACGACACACTTCCCACCGTCCTTCTTCTCCTTCTTACCACCACCACCACCTCCTCCTTCTCCTACTTCTCGCTCAGGCACGACCCCCAGTCCCCTAGCAAGTTCCTCCCTCTCCCTCTCCCGCCTCTGCTCCCTCGTCAGCCCCCTCTTTCCATTATTCCTGCTAAACAACCCCGTAAACCCGCTCCCGAGACTCGTGCCACTAACATCCGTCCACGCCGCGCTGCTGGCATTGTCGTATTCCTTCTTCCTGCTCCGCCCTCCCCTGCTCTTCTTGCTCCCCTTCCGCCGTCCGTTCCAGCCCCGTTTCTTGGCGTCGGCGATGTTCTTCGCCGCGCTTCGTTCGGCTCTTGACTGTTTGCGCGTGACGCTGGGTACCCGCACCGAGCCGCCGTTGGTGGATGATCCAGCGACGACGGGAGGGATGAGGTACGACGGACCGCCGGTCGTGGCAGTAGTGTGTGAGGCAACGGAGTATATGGTGTCGAGGCGATCGACTTGCGGGCGTAGGACGGCTGCTTGGGCCTGTGGCCGGGGGTGCCGTGGGATGGGGGCGAGGATTTGTGGCTCGGCGCGGCGGGAGGAGGAGGTCTGGCGGAGGGGAGGATCGAAGGCGCCAGTTACGCCCTTTGGGGTAGATATTATTAAGGGTTGGTCTTCTGCTGGTGTGGCGGGGTGGCGGAGAGGTTGTGGGTGGTGGAAGGTTGGTTGTTGATATGTGGGATGTTGTTGTGGGTACGTAGGTTGAGGCTGTTGATAGCTCGGCTGTTGCTGGTAGCTTTGCTGAGGTTGCTGCCATTGTTGTTGCGGCGGGAGGTAGTGTTGGTCTTCTGGCGTCTGCTGGAGCGGTTGATGGTATGATCGCCGTTGGGGACCGTAGTCGCCGCTTGCTCGGCTGCCGACGGGTACGCGTTGGACCTGAAACCCTCCGGATAGCCTGCGTGGCCCCTGGGATGAACGGTTGTTGAGGCTAGCTAGTTGATCTGCCCGGGGTGCCGGGGGTAGTGCCTGCTCTAGACGGTCGCTGAGGTTCACGCTGCTAGGTGGTGCCGAGTACGGATAGCCTGCGGCTAACATAGCTGACGAGCCGGGATCAGCGGGCTTGACAGGCCATGTCTGTGCGTTGGAGAGCGGCCGAGGTTGCGGTTGGGCGACGGGAGGGTCAATACCCTGCATAAAGTTGCCCATTGTAGGCGACGGTATATGAAGGTCCAGCACCGGGCCCCGAGGGGTATCCGGCGACGCGGCTGTGGTTTGGATGCGTGGTACAGCAGGAAGCACGCGCTGACTCAGTGCCGGCGACACAGGGCTTGTATTAGCCTCGTTAAGCTGACTGACAACGGTACTGTTGCTCACTCTCCTCGTGTCACCAGCGGTAGGTGCGCCGACGGCACGGGCTGTCGTGATAGGGGAACGCGGCGGCGACACGTCGTAGATGTTCTCTCCATCCAAGAAGCCGGGCTGTGACTGGCGTGATGTGGGCCGTGAGGTTTCACCCGGCTGTGATCCCATCTCGCTACCTAGTCCAACGCTCGGCAAAGGCGGCTGTGCTAGTGGGGGCGCTTGCAGTTGGACAGGTCCAGTTGTTTGGCTTCTTAGCGGTGCAGAGCCCGCCTGAACGCGCGGCTGCGCAATCTGAGCTGGTGCGCCGGCAACGGCAGCGCCGGGAATAGCTGGAAGAGGAGGTACAGGTGGTGCAGCTGTGGCAGGTCGGACAGTGTGACGTAGAAACGCAGGCATATCGCCAGGGTCCTCCTTTTGGTATGGAGGAGGAGGCGGAACCCAGTTATCTGCGTCGCTCTCGTGCGGGTGCTCAGCCCTACCGTCCGCGCGACGGTACTCGACTGGACCAGCCGCTGCGGGAGGTGGATGTAGCCTGCGGTTAACTGCCGCCGCAGTGGCAGCGCGCCGAAGCGTGGTTTGGGATCGGGGGTTACCGTGCGCGTACGGGGCATCCAGCGCTTCTTGCTCCTCGATAATAGACTGCGTCTCTGCCTCCTCTGGAATGTCAGGTTGCGGTTGTTCGGTCCTTCGTGGTGCGGTTGCTGCCCCGACCCGACGAGGAACCAGGGGATCGTCGTCTTCCTCGGCAGTCTGCGACGACGAGGGCTGCGACGGTAGAGGCGGAACCGGCGCATGCCTTGTCGTGGTTGTCGATGCTCGTATCACAGCGCCACGGGCTCCTCCTCCGCCTCTCTTCTGCGCGACGGTCCTCCTGCGGAAAAGAGCAACCTCGGCATCAATATCGCGTGTCTCTTCCTCCAAAACTTCAGGCTCGCTGTTTCCCACCTCGATGCACATCTCAGTCGTTAAGCCGTCCTCTAGTCCGTAGTCAAAGTCGATGAGCGTCAGCCTGCCTCCGTCCACGAAGTCGATCCCGTCCTCCTCTGTTATCGGCTTGGCAGGCGTCACACCTCGAGCAGCAACGACCAAGCGTTCTTGCATGGAAGATGTACCAAATCCAGCCACCCACTTCACCGCGCTCACGCCTTCCAATTCGGTAAGCTTGTACCCTCCGACAAACGTGTTGCGTAGCTTATCGCAGAGTATCTGCCACTGCGGGACGCGCGTCGCATCGGCATTCTCACCCATTCGGGAAGGGGACCTTACGGACGGACCACTGTTTCGTCGACCTAGTCCGGTGGAGGTGCCGCTCTCAGAATTGTTGCTCGAGCAATCGGCAACTGCATCAAGATCTTCTGGAACACCATAAACCCATACCTCCTTGCCTTGGAAACCGGCAGACACAAGCTCGCCGTGGTATGACGCTGCGGGAAGCGTGCATGGTATTAGCCTGCCTTGCGAAGTCGGGCTTGGTATAGGTCCGGTAAAGTAGGTCGTCCCATTCCTCAAGTCATCGATGCGTACCGCCCTGAATGTCTCGAAACTGCGATCGTAAGTGAATGTCCAACCGGCTTCTTCGTGACGTCCATTTTGTAGCAGCACTGCATGACTGCAGTCACGACTGCTATTGGGGAACAATATCGACGTCGTCCAGAGTGGAGTGATATCATCCGTGCCCATATGGCTGCCAGGGTCGTAGTACGGAGCCGTGAGGATGACAGTGTTTGGTTGTGAGGAGTGGACGGTTGTGCCTAGAATCTGAGTACCATCGAAGGAGAACGCCAAAGCATCGACAGCATCGCACTTGACCGCTCGTCTGTCGCTTGCCAGGGCGCTGGACTTGAGAGATGAGACCTCGATGCCACCTTCGTATGCGGCAGCAAGTATCGACCCGCATGGTGATAGAGCGATTGCCCGCGGACTATGATCGAGGATGATCGACTGTCTTCTCCTTGGGGGCGTCTGTCGTAGATCATAAATGTCAACTTGCATATCCGTGAGGAGCACGGCCAGAAGAGAGCCCGCATCATCAATACATGTCGCAGCCGGGCGTCGCAGTATCTTTAGCTCTCTTTCCACCTTGATCTCGGGCGCCGTGACATTTATGATATAGATTCGCGACGAGTTGTATCCCAGCAGATGGTGGCCCTTTGGCGACGAAGCAAACTGTATTCCTTCTCCGCCCGGACATGACGACGAACTAATGGAGTTGTTGATGACCTTGATGACGGTCTGGTTCGGTCGCAGGTAAGCGTCGAACAGATTCCGCTTCACCTCCTTCGCGAATAAGCGCCGGAGCTTGTCGAGGCCCTCATTCGCAATCGTGGGTATTTCTGCGTGCTTATGGCTAACGGAATAGGAGGGGCACCTCGACAGCTGGAGGGCGTAGAGCTGGGGGCATTGCGAGACGCGCCGCCATTTCGAGTTGAGGAGGATGAGCGACGCAAAGGCGTTGGGATCGGCGACCTGCAAGATCCTACAGTAAACAAGTCAAACGTGTCAGCGCTTCAAGACTCCAAGCTGTGGTTAAGCCACTAGGTTGAGGGCCGTACTGTGTGATGATCTCGTCTGGTAACCTCTCAAACGCAGTGGGCGTGTCTTCGTCGGGCACTATTATCGGCGCCTTTTCGATGGACGAACGCGGGTGGACGTCGTCCGAGTCTGCGGTCGTCATTACTGCCATCTACCTCGGATGAGCCCGTTCGACTGCGCGACACTCAGGACAGAGCTGTCGATTCAAGCGACGGTGATGGACAGGCGGCAGAGGTGAGGTTGATAGATCTCAGCATGTTCCTGTGTCCAAAATCTCTCCTGTCGTGACGCTTTTCTCTCTGTGTAACGCCCTGTAGCGGAGTTGGTGCTTCGTAGTATCCGATAGTAGTAGCGCCGCAGCTATTCCGGTCTCGAAGGATTCAACAATGGAACGGAAGATGGTGACAGCGGCAAAAGGATCGTTGCTGGCGCTCTAGATGTCGAAGATGGTGGGATCGTTGGCATTTCTAGAACATGTCAGGCAAATGCAGTTGGTTGCAGGGAGTTAACAGGGTGTCGTATCAAAGTGTCGATGAATGGGCTGAAGGTCCAATGGAACTGGCCATGGATGATTTGAGGCGCAGTGACGCAACCAATGGGCCAAGTTTAGCCAAGAATTGGAGGATCCACCCTTCACAAAGACCCAACAGAGATGCATCCACCACTTGGACACTCTAGCATAAATGGCAATGGCGCTCTTCAGCTCCGTTCTGCTTTCTATTCAGTCCTGCCCAACTAACAGCTGGCCTGTTAATGAAACTACAGCGATAGTTCCAGCTAGCTGTCGGTACTATCGGCTCTGGTGTTTGACAGGATGCAGATCGAGAGGACTCCGATCAGTAGGCCGAGACATAATCGTGGTGCACCCAATATCGATCCGACTTACACGATCAACTTGCCTCAGAATCTCGCCCCCATCTACCATCGCGCGTCTGGCTGGACATTTTCTGGTCGGCATGTGAGGCTCAGACGCCTTCAGGAGACGTTTCTGCCCAGCAGCAGCCGCCAGTGTTATCTGCAGGAGATATGTTTTGAAACATTCTCCTCCTGTTTCCCACAGTATCTGCGAGCAGTGACATTCACAGAAAGGGTGACATCCATCACATCGCAACACTCTAAACTGCACCAACCAATCGAAAATCTCCAGATCCGGGAGGTACGATGGATGCAACATCAGGGCAACCTTCCTCGGCTTCGGCCTCTCCTCGCGACTTTGCACCATTGTTTCTACTACCAAACCCCTCTCCTTCCTTCCGCGTGGAACTTCTTATCCAGCTGCCTAAAAGTAAGAGCAATGCAGACGACACCACACTCACACACACATGGAACCGTTTGCAGTAACTCCTCCGTGGCTTTTTGTCTCGGGAATGTTTGCTTGCTTCATCGCCCCTTACCTCGCACCCACTATATACCACGGTATAACATCTAATTCGCTGTGGTCTTGCTGACGCCGGCCTCTTTGACACGTTTCTTCGGCCATAAATTCCGTGCCAGCTGATGCTATTTTTGGCCTTGGAATAATTAGGCTTGGGAGATGGAGCGGGCCTAGCGCTGGGCTTCCCATGAGCCGCCCCCTAACGCTATTGGGATAGCTGGCCGTCTTTAAGATCGATCAATGGCGGAAGGACCTCGGTTTAGGGGCTGCGCAGAGGCATCATTACCTAGTAGGTGATCTAGGTTTAATACCACATAACTGTAAAGGTAGGAAGGAGATGGGTTGAGCTAGAAGCAAAAGTTATGGCAGGAAACAGACTTGGCCAATGAATCACGTGAAGTCGCGTCACGCTTAAAGCAACTGGACGTAGCGTCTGGACGCGCTAGTGTAGACCTGACATAAGACCCCTTATCGATAACCTAGCCTCGCAATGACTTCAACTCTAACCCTTCCAACTGCCTGAACGTCTCTCCCTCCACATACGGAATGGTGTGAAGACATCATACATCATTTGATTCCTCGCCCAACGTCCTTGACTGTTCGTTGCGTAAAATGAGTTCCCCCGAGCCGGCCAAGGCTACATCCATGGCAACGAGAGCCACGAGAACCACGCGCGCCCGAGCAACACGAGCAACAAACGGCGAATCCTCAGTCGCCGCGGACGAAAAAGTCACCGTCAAAACCACAGTGTCCTCGCGAAAGGAGACTACGACAGTCAAGACCGAGGTAGACGTCGAAGAAAAGATAACCGCCCCGAAAACCACCAACAAGCGCAAGCCCAACGGCACCGCCCAGCTCAAGCAAGAGTCGACGCTCTCCTCCCTGTCCGATCTCTCCTCCCTCTCCGAAGACGAAGAGTCCGAGGACCAACAACCAGCCCCCAAAAAGCGCAAGACAGCCACCAAGCCCAAACGCGAGTCTAAACCCGACCCCGACGCCTCCTCCCCAGAACCCGATTCGAAACCAACCCCCAAAAAGAAGCGCCTAACCAAATCCGAGCGCGCCGCCCAAGCTCTCCAAGACGCCATGCCCCTCGCCCCGCGCACCTCCGTGCTGACCTCCCTCAAGCGGGCGATGTACATCGGCGCCCACGTCTCCGCCGCGGGAGGCGTGCACAACTCCGTCACCAACGCGACCAAGATCGGCGCCAACGCGTTCGCGCTGTTCCTCAAGTCCCAACGAAAATGGGAGAGTCCTCCATTGCAAGATGAGCACAGGGACGAGTTCTTGACGAAAGTCAAAGAGGAGAAGTTCGATGCGGGTAGGCACGTGCTGCCGCACGGGAGTTATCTGATTAATTTGGCGCAGGGTGATAAGAGCAAGGCGGACCAGGCTTACGAGAGTTTTATAGATGATCTGAGGAGGTGTGAGAGCTTGGGGATACGGTTGTATAATTTCCACCCGGGCAGTAAGGGGGGTGATAGTATGGAGGCTGCGTGCGGGAGGATAGCGGGGCAGCTGAACAGGGCGATTAAGGAGACGAAAGGCGTGATACCCGTGTTGGAGTGTATGTGTGGGAGTGGGAATGTGATAGGGTCGAAGTTCGAGGAGTTGGCGATGATTATCGACGGGGTGGAGGATAAGACCCGGGTGGGGGTTTGTATCGATACCTGCCATGCGTTTGCGGCGGGTTACGAGTTCAGGACGCCCGAAGGGTTTGCGGAGACTATGAGGGGGTTTGATGAGGTTGTCGGGTTGAAGTATCTCAAGGCGTTGCATTGTAAGTTACCTACATTCGTTTATTGATGTGTGGGAGGAGGGCTAACAGCACCAAGTAAACGACAGCAAAGCCCCCTTCGCCTCCCACCGCGACCTCCACGCCAATATCGGCACCGGCTTCCTCGGCCTGCGCGCCTTCCACAGTGTCATGAACTACGAGCCTTTCCAGCACCTACCCATGGTCCTCGAGACGCCCATCGAGGTGAAGGGCCCCGACGGGAAGATGACGGAGGACAAGCAAGTCTGGGCTGACGAGATCAAGCTGCTCGAGAGCCTGATCGGCGCGGACCCTGATACCCCCGAATTCAAGGCTAAGGAGGAGGAACTGCAGGCTAGGGGAGCGGGCGAGAGGGCAAGAATACAGGAGCAGGTGGACAAGAAGGCCGAAAAGGACGCGAAGAAGGCCGAGAACGAGGCCAAGAAGGCGGCGAAGAAGGCTGCCAAGGAGGGGAAGCCGAACGGGAGCATACTGGATTTTGTGAAGAAGAAGGCTCCCGCAAGGAAGAAGAGCACGAAGGCGGAGGAGTCCGAGTCCGAGTCGGAGCTGACGTCTTGTGACTCTTGTGACGACAAGGAGTGAAGGGAGTCAGAATACTTCTGTATGATTAGGCTTATATAACCGGAAGGAAAGGTGAAAAAGGGGGTATGTAAAAGTACTGGAGATACCCTAACAGAACATGTAAACCTGACATAACCCATGCTCCATGCCGTCCAACCTGTGTCGTCCCGAACGCCAAATGTTACAACGACATTTACCAAACAGCACTACTTCCTCTTGGAAGCCCAAGCCTCAACCTTCCCCACAAGCGCCTTCAAGCCGACCCCCCTCTCACAATTCCCCTCCAACCACGCCTCCACCTTCTCCCGAACCCTCCTCGTCCCCCTCAACAGCGGCATTTTGGCCCCCTCCTCGGCCTCCACACACAACCCGGGGTTGAGGCACAAGTCGAACACCTCCCCCCACATCTCCGTCTGCCAGTACCTCTTCAGCGACTCTCTTATCCTATACTTCCTCCCGCCCGTCACTCCCAGACCGCCAGAGTCGACGCGCACGGTCTCGATGTACTTCCCAAAAAGCAAACAGTGCACCACGCTCGCCAAGCCGTGGTAGTCAACCTGCCACGTCCACGGCCTACCTTCCCTCATCTCGGCGCAGTCTTGGGGACCAGTCTTCCAGTCGGCTATGAACTGCACGTCCGGCTTGAAGGCGCGCATGTCGATGCCCCGTCCAAAGTCGATAAGTGTCAAACCCCGGGCGTCCCACCCGCCGCTGCCGTCGGGGCGGTACAGCGTGTCCAGCGCCGGAGCATCGGGCTCGAGGCGGAGGAGGCAGTTGTCGGGCTTCAGATCGCCGTGGAGCAGTCCCTTGGCGTGCAGCGCCTCGACCGTGCGGAGCAGCTCGACGGTGAAGAAGGCCGCGAGCAGCTCGTCCATCACGCCCGACGCCTCGGCGCGGAAGAAGTTGACCACGTCCAGGAGGGTGCCGTGCGGGTGGAAGGGGAGGAAGAGGAAGCCCTCGTCGCGGTAGAGGTGCAGTTCTAGCCCGACCGACAAGGAGGCGGCGGCGCGGTGGTGGGGACCGAGGCGGGAGTGTGCGAGGCGCATGATGTAGAACTCCCACGCGGAGGGGGGGTCTTCCATCTTGAGGGCTTCCAGACTGCTGCGTTTCCTGGCGTGGGTGGCGGCGAAGCTTCCCTTGCCCATTGCTGGCAGGTCGTTTTCGTCGTCTTCTTCGTCTTGGTCGGGGCTGGATGTCTCGACTAGATACACGGGTGCGAATGCACCTGCGCCAAGCTCGCGCTTGACGGAGTACCGCGTCTCCGAGTCGGGGAAGGTAATGGTGGGTGGAATGACACCCGTGAGGCCGCCGGTCTTGTCGACGCTGTTTCTCCCAGAAGACTTGACTGCCTTCGTGAACTTGCGGATCTCGCTGCCGGCGCCGAATTTCTCAGTCCTGTGGTCGAAGAAGCCGTCGTATGATGCCAGAGGAGGGTGGATGTTAGCCAGGATCTCGTTGCGGATCACGTCGTCGACTGGATTGCACTGTGCGTCGGTGATGATGGGTCCCTTCTTCGGGCCCTTGGGGGCGGAGACGCCCAAGGGTTTGGATTTCTTCTCTGCCAGCGGCTCAGGCTTCTTCTCTGCCAGAACTGGCCTGGCCTTTTGTAGCTGTGGCTGGGTTATCCTCCCTTTGGGGATCTCTTCGTTAACGACTTCTCTGAGGGGACTGCTGAGCTGCTCGAGGTCGATGCTATCTTCCTCTTCAACCGCCGTGGCAATGCGAGATGGGGATTTGATGTGGACATCGTTCTCTTTCTCGGCCGAGATGTCAAGTGAGGTCTCAGTGCGCTCCGTAATAGGAGTCATGAACGGGAGGCGGTTGTTAGCCGCCTCGATGGGATCCCGATACGGACGCGTCGGCGCAACGTAGTCTTCTGGGGGTATTGGGACGAATGATGTGCGGGTGCCATGGAGGTGGAAGGACTCCATTATCGGCGTTAGCGCTTCGTTCTCTTCGTCATCCACTGGTAATTGCTCAGGTGTAGCTGCAGGTTCGTCGCCCACGTCGAGCACGTCCGAGGACTGCGTGCTGTCGATGTCTTCGTCCTCTTCGGCCTGGTCGTCTTCTGGCTCGTCTTGAGCCTCATCTTGTGCCCCATCTTCATCCCCAGGTATAGCCGGGACGTGCTTCCGAGTCTCAAATTCAGACCACTCACTGACACTTTTTACGTCGGAAGTCTCATCTGTTTCTTCATGTGTCGCATCGTCAGCCCCTTCATCCTCATCTTCGTCGCCGACTTCGCTGGTCGATATGTTCCTCGTCGTGCCAGTGCTCTCTGCGCCGCTGGTGTAGTCATCAGTGTCGTAGTCGTCTCCGTGGTTGCTCTCCTCGTCATGAGTCGGCTGTTTGATTGGCTGGTTAAAGATGTCGTAGATATCGTCATGAGCAGCCTTGGTGTGCAGTGTCATGGTAGGTTCCGCACTAGCGTTCCTCTTCCTGAACTTGGGCCCAGACGGAGAGTCCAATTTTGCTTTGACTGTTGTTGTTAGCCTCGTCTTCGTCGTTATACATCCAAGAATACTCACTGATCTGCGTTTCATTGACCTCGACCGGCTTCTTCTTCTTCGGCTTGCTCTTGTGCGGGAAGATGGGAGCACCATTCTCATCGAGCATGACCACGTCGTGATGCACCACCAGTTTCTCCGACACAGCCTCAGCCAGGAGATCAACCTGCCGGTTCTCATCATTCTCATCCTGATGGAAATCATCCTCAACAGTATCATCGGGCCAAGTCCGATTCAACCACCCGCGCTTGGCAGCCCAGACCTCCTCAAAACTGAGCTCGGTCCCGGGCTCCTCGGGCGTGGGATACACCTCCCTGAGGTCAACAAACACCCTTTCCTTCTGGCCCCTCGCATTCACGGTGACCTGGTGCTGCGCATGGCGAATAGCAATGTGCGAACTGGATATCGTCTTATCTAATGACTGCATACACAACAAAGGCGCCACAACCCCGTAATTAGTCCTATATTCATCAACACGAGTTCATTAGGGATTTCGTCAGAGGCCAATTTCAACTTACCGGATCCCGGAAGACAGCCAACTTTGCCGCGCCCGTCGTCTTCTTCCCGCCCGCCTTGAGCGTCTCGCCCACCCAGGGCTTAGCTTCCACCACATTCTCCTTCTTCCGATCCTTCATGCTCCCAATACTCTCCCACCCCTTCGTCGTCGCCGCGGTAACCGGCCCCGGCCCTCCAGCATCAGCTCCAGAACCAGCATCACTGAAAATCGCCATCTTCGCCTTAGCCGGCTTCGCACCGCCCCCCACACCGCCCTGCCTCGCTGCAGCCTGCGGATCCCTCACCGCCTCCGCCGCAAACGGATCAACGCGCTCCGCCAACACGGCCCTCGCCACGGGAAGCGCACTTTCCCCACCACCCACGTCCTCCCCGCCGTTCGCCCTGTGTACGTCCCACCGCGCCTCAAACTCCCCAAACTTCCTCACCAGCCTGCTCACCGGCCTCGCCTCCCTCTCTATGCCAAGCTTATACACCTCCTCCGCCTGCGCCCACCTCCCCGCCCCCTCAAGCCATGCCGCAAACTCCTCGTAATACAGCGCCAGCCCCTCGCCGATCCCGTGCCTCGACAGGAACACGTACGTCTCCCTCGGACTGTCACTAAAGAACCGCACGTAGTGCAGCCACATCTTCAGGTACCGCGGGTCGTTCTTGTACTGCGCCGACCCGACGAACGCCTTCGTAGCGCGCTCGAGAAGGGTGGCGAGCTGAGACTCGGCCGTCGCCTGGGCGGAGGGGTAGGCGTCCAGCGTCCAGCGGACGTAGCGGTCGTAGATGTCGAGGGGGTCGTCGGATTCGGACAGGGTGAGGAGCTCGGCCTCGAACTCGGACCGGATGTGGTCGTTTATCGTGCGCGTGTCGGAGGGGGCGGCGGGGGCCGAGAGCGGTTGGAGGGGTTTGGAGGATAGAGGGGAGGCACCGAAGGCTTCGGCTAGCTTACGCGCTGACCGGCCAGAGGGGAGGGATTGGATGTTTTCTTTTTGGGACTCGATTAAGTCGAAGGAGATTAGGTCGTCGGACGACATTGTGGCTGATGGTGTCCTTCCGGACGGAAGACAATGGTATTGTTGGGAAAGAGTCAGACAAAATGGTAGGTCTGGTTGTTGTTGGAGGTGAATTATGGTGTTGTTTTCTGTTGACCTACCGCGTCGTGGATGTTTAATTGTTGCAGTTGAGGGGCACCGCGTTTGGAAAGTCGTATGTTGATGTTTAGATTCCAGGTTGTCTCCCGTAGCAACGCTAGACGAGCTTGGACCATCAATGCCGAGGAAATGTCCTGGCACCGGCACTTGGGACTGCCAGCTGCCACGATAGATTAGCTTCAATTTTATCTACATCAAAACACTTCCAGGTTCATGTCACGACAGCTCATATGTTGTGCAAGGAATATCACTTTTTGCCTTGCTCGTGCTACGCAGGGAATACCGTCTATGTCATGATCCACCGTTTTTCATAAGCCATTCCTGTTCCCTTCCGTGTCATCAACGCGCTCAAGCTAATCCAAGCCTAATACCACACAGACAACTGAAGCCGACATCCAACCCGAGCCGATCCGAGTGGGTCGATTTACAGGTTAACAGACTTGCGGAAGTTCTCGCCAGCGTAGATGGCGTTGGAGCCGAGCTCCTCCTCGATGCGGAGGATCTGGTTGAGCTTGGCAAGACGCTCGGAACGAGCGGGGGCACCAGTCTTGATCTGGCCGGCGCGGAGACCGACGACAATGTCGGCAATGGTAACGTCCTCGGTCTCGCCGGAGCGGTGAGAAACCATGACACCCCAGCCAGCGGCGAAGGAGTCCTTGGCAGCCTGGATGGACTCGGTGAGAGTGCCGATCTGGTTGACCTTGAGGAGAAGGCCGTTGGAAGCCTTGAGCTCGATGGCCTTCTTGATGCGCAGGGGGTTGGTGACAGTCAGGTCGTCAGCGACGATCTGGATGTCCTGAGTCTTGTAGAAGTAGCTCCACGCCTCCCAGTCGTCCTCAGCGAAGGGGTCCTCGATGGAGACGATGGGGTACTTCTTGCAGAGGTCGCCGTACAGGGCAGCCAGCTGCTCGTACGTGATCCACTTGGACTTGTCGCTGTCGGGGTTCTTGAAGTCCAGGTCGTACTTCTTCTCGTCCTCCTTGTAGAACTCGCTGGAGGCAACGTCCATGGCGATGTTCATCTTGCCGGTGTATCCAGCAGCCTCAATGGCGGCGGTGATCAACTCGAGGGCCTCCTCGGCCGACTGGATATCGGGGGCAACACCACCCTCGTCACCGACGTTGCCGGCGGACTGGCCGTACTTCTTCTTGGCGAGGCTCTTCAGGTTGTGGTAAACCTCGGCTCCCTGGCGCAGGGCCTCGGAGAAAGACGGGGCTTGGCTGCACTAGTGTCAGTCTGGTTGTCCTCGTTACCGCAAGGTAAACAGGAGAAGAAACCTTACCTGGGAACGATCATGAACTCCTGAAAAGCGAGACGGCCACCGGCGTGGGAGCTGCTAAAAGTTAGCAAACGAACATCTATCGGGTTGGCTTCTTGCAGCTTACCCTCCGTTGAGGACGTTCATGAAGGGAACGGGAAGGACGTAGGGCTTCTTGGTTCCGGCAAGGTCGGAAACGTGAGCGTAGAGAGGGACACCCTATACGGACATGGGTTAGCAATGCCACTCGCTTTTCGGATCTCAGCGATCAAGACATACCTTCTCAGCGGCACCAGCCTTGGCAACAGCCAGGCTGACTCCGAGGATGGCGTTGGCGCCGAGGTTGGTCTTGTTGGGAGTGCCATCGAGCTTGATGAGGAACTCGTCAATCTTGGACTGGTCCTTGACGTCGATGTTCTCCTTGATCAGGGCAGGGCCGATCTTGGAGTTGACGTTCTCGACGGCCTTGAGGACACCCTTGCCGAGCCACTTGGTCTTGTCACCATCGCGAAGCTCGCAGGCCTCGTGCTGCCCGGTGGAGGCACCGGAGGGGACAATGGCGCGGTGGAGGCCAGTCTCGGTAACGACGTCGACCTCGACCGTGGGGTTGCCACGGGAGTCGTAGACGTAACGAGCGTGAACCTTGGTGATAGCCATGGTGAAGGAAGGTTTGTCTAAATGCGGCTCTTGTCAGTTGAGAGAGATCACGCCAGGATGATTGGTCACAGTGATAGGTTAGGTGATGGAGGTGAATTGAATTCGAATGTGAGAAAGCAAGCAGCAAGTGTGAGGGAAGGTGGTCGAAGATATATCAATAGACAACCCGGACCGAATGCCAAGGCAGATGGATTGGTGCAACGAGGCAGTTGAAAATCAGGAGACAGACATATATCGCGCATCAACAAGAGGCGTCGAAGTCAACAAAATGACAGTGATGGAGGGAGTAATGACAGAGCTCACAGAGCTCAGTGAGCTCAGTTGAGCTCATGGCGGGGTTGAAAGAAAGGAAGGCATTGCAAAAACGTACCTAGGAATTGATGTTTGAAGTGAGTTTTGAGGATATCACGAAGAGATGGAATGTGATGGTCTCTAGGTGGGATGAATTGTTGATGGAGTCAGAAAATCAAGTTCGTGACGGGAGAGAAGATGGAAGAAGGAGGATGGAAATATGGTGACTTGTCTGGTCCCAGGATGGAAGCTTTCTGAATTCTTGGGCTGATGGAGGGGTCCGGACAACGGCCCGTTTGGTGGGGTGATCTGTGCAGATGAAAGTAGAAAGCACCTCTGACGAGCGCCTTGAGCTAGCGTGACTTGAAGTACAGGCTACCTGGACCCTCCAAAGCCAATTAGCGCCGCGAGAGCCTCATCATGTTTGATTGTCTGTTGAGACATTTCCTGGTTGCGATCAACGTTCACCTGCGGCAGGACTTCGGATGTTAGGCTGATACCTGACTGCCATCAGACAGACAATTGCTCTATAAAGTACCGTTTCAAGCAAAAACTAAGGACCTGTTACACCGCTTACAGACTATTAAAGTCTAGTCTACGTCTTGCAATCCGTTGGCGTGTTCCGCAACCAGGAATCCGGGTTCGCAGCTTCGACTCTCGGCCGTGTCAACAAATTTTACTTTTTGACGAGCCGCTGTCGGACCCATTCCTTCAGCTACGTTTGGTAAGTGCATCTAATATCGACAATCTGGGCCTTCTGGCCAGCTCGAGTTACGTACTGCTTTCGTGTCTCAGCTTTCCTCCTGGAGAGTCCCTGTTTTGTGTATGTCTCCTGCTCTTAATCATGAGACGCCTCTCTCAATTCTTGCGCACTCTCTTAAACTCGCTTATTGACGTCGCTACGACTGGATCACTAGGCGATGAAACTGTACTCATAGTACGTAGGTAGGGACACGATGTCATACTTATCATTGCCTTCGCTCCGAAGATAACATGGGCTTCGAGCCGTTAGCATGCCAAGCAGAATCTGCGAGCTTCGAGGGCGAGTATTACACCTCCCTTCAGATCGAACTAATTTTCAGGGTTATAGGTGTCGCAATCAATGACGTCTCCTTCGTCAGTTCTTAACGTATTGCGTGAGACCTTCACGAAGAGGTACCTCATGTACGAATACCTGGCTCTGTCCTCGTCGCGATAACCTCAAATGAGGGGCATTTCTCAAGGCCAAACCCCCTCAGACCAGCTGAGGTGAGGTTCCCGCAGTTCCAGACCGCCTGCCAAAAGCGGCAAGAGTTGACGGGCCGGCAGGCACAGTCCCACTCTCCATTGGGCAGGTCCGGGACCAGAGTCGTAATGGTCCCTGGAAAAACTGCAGGTGCAAGTTGAAGCTTGACCATCTGAATGCTCTCCTTATGCCGACGAAAGCCAAACCAGCCGTCAAAACTGCGCCATTCATTCTTTCTTGTACATTAGTAACTCTGTACGATAAGCCCATCCTTTTGTAAAAACATATAATTAGACGCGGGCTCGGCGCTGGTTGTCTTATACCCTCTCTTTTCCGTCGTCATGTTGCTTCGCTCTCGTGCTCCCGTCGGTCAACACTGCCGGAGTCTGTCCACATCTCTGTCCCGTCCAACACGCATTAGCCCACCTGCCTCTTCCAGGTTACAATCCCTACGGAGTTCATCATTGCTGTTGAGCAATTATATACCACGGTAAGGCAGCAGCAGCGCACACGAGTACCTCTACATATCAAACATGCATGACAGCTTGTCCTAACAAGTAGCTTCCCCGCAGTAATCCACACTCTCTCACCTCTCAGCGACTCTACTCCTCCATCGTTCCCACACAAGCAGCTTCCCGCTCGAGACCCCTCACCGTCTCTCCCCGTTCAACACTTCACCGCACCATCCAAGTCCGCCACTGCTCTTGCCGCAGCCGGAACAACATGTGCAGAACTCACGAGATAGCCGAGGTGGCTGATGGCCAGACCACCAACATCCACGGCCGCGAGCTGCTCCCCGCCAACGTCATCCCCCGCCACTACGACTTGACTCTCGAGCCCGACCTCGAGAAGCTTACCTACGAAGGCAAGGTCACCATCGACCTGGACGTCGCCGAGGACTCCAAGTCCATTGCCCTCCATACCATTGACCTCAAGCTGCACAGCGCCAAGGTGCTCTCCGGCGGCCAGACCGTCAGCTCCTCGCCCAAGATCACCACCGACGAGAAGACCCAGGTCACCACCTTCGAGTTCGACAATGCCGTGTCCAAGGGCTCCAAGGCTCAGCTCGAGGTCACCTTCACCGGTGTCCTGAACGACAAGATGGCCGGCTTCTACCGCGCCACCTACAAGAACCTGGATGGCACCCCCGGCGTCCTGGCCACCACCCAAATGGAGGCCACCGATGCCCGCCGCGCTTTCCCGTGCTTCGACGAGCCCTCCCTCAAGGCCGAGTTCACCGTCACCCTCGTGGCTGACCAGAAGCTCACCTGCCTGAGCAACATGGACGTCGCCGATGAGACAAAGCTCCAGAACGGCAAGAAGGCCGTCAAGTTCAACAAGACCCCGCTCATGTCCACGTACCTCCTGGCCTTCGTCGTCGGCGAGCTCAACATGATCGAGACCAACGCCTTCCGCGTGCCCGTCCGCGTTTACGCTCCTCCAGGCTACGATATCGAGCACGGCCGCTTCTCTCTGGAGCTCGGCGCCAAGACTCTCGCTTTCTACGAGGAGGTCTTCGGCATCGCATTCCCCCTCCCCAAGATGGACCAGATCGCCATCCCCGACTTCTCCGCTGGCGCTATGGAGAACTGGGGTCTGATCACCTACCGCGTTGTCGATCTCCTCCTCGACGAAAAGGCCTCCGGTGCCGCCACCAAGGAGCGTGTGGCCGAGGTGGTCCAGCACGAGCTGGCCCACCAGTGGTTCGGAAACCTGGTGACGATGGACTGGTGGGACGGTTTATGGCTAAATGAGGGCTTCGTTAGTCTTTCCCTTCTGTACACCCATGAGGAGAGAGCGAGGATGATGTTTGCTAACTCCGCTACAGGCCACATGGGCGTCGTGGTACAGCTGCAACAAGTTCTTCCCCGAGTGGAATGTGTGGCAGACCTATGTCACGGATAACCTGCAGCGCGCTCTCGCCCTCGACTCGCTGCGATCCAGCCACCCCATTGAGGTCCCCGTCAAGAAGGCCGACGAGATCAACCAGATCTTCGATGCCATCTCGTACTCTAAGGGCTCCTGCGTGCTACGCATGATCTCCACCTACATCGGCGAGGACGTCTTTCTCGAGGGTGTTAGGCGGTACCTGAAGAAGCACGCATATGGTAACACTGTCACCGAGGATCTGTGGGCTTCGCTCTCGGAAGCCTCAGGCAAGCCCGTCGACAAGGTCATGGCCACCTGGACCAAGAACGTTGGTTTCCCCGTCGTCACCGTCACGGAGAAGGATGACAAAACCGTCACCGTGAAGCAGAACCGCTTCCTCCGCACTGGTGACCTTAAGCCCGAAGAGGATAAGGTCCTGCATCCCATCGTTCTGGGCGTGCGGTCCAAGGACGGCGTTGACCACGACGTGACACTCGACACACGCGAGAAGGACATCTCCGTCGACGGAGACTTCTTCAAGCTCAACGCTAACCACACTGGCATCTACCGCACCGCATACACGCCCGAGCGTCTGCGGAAGCTCGGAGAGGCCGCCAAAGCTGGTCTGCTGACCGTCGAGGACCGTGCCGGGATGATTGCCGACGCCGGTGCGCTCGCTGCCTCGGGCCACCAGAAGACAAGCGGTGTTCTGTCGCTGCTCAAGGGCCTCGACACCGAGACCGAGTTTGTCGTATGGAACGAGATCATTGCCCGTGTGTCCTCCGTGCAGGGCGCGTGGATGTTCGAGGACAAGCCCGTGCGCGACGGACTGGAGAAGTTCCAGCGCGAGTTGGTCAGCAAGAGGGCGCATGACCTCGGATGGACATTCTCCGAGTCGGACGGCCACGTGGAGCAACAGTTCAAGGCGATGCTCTTCGGCACCGCCGGCCTCACCGGCGATGAGACAATCATCAAGGCTGCTAAGGAGATGTTCGCCAAGTGCATGGCTGGCGACAAGAGCGCCGTGCACCCCAACATCCGCGGAAGCGTGTTCAGCATGGCGCTCAAGTACGGCGGCAAGGAAGAGGTTCGTCTTTTTTACCCTTTCTAACAATTTCTAACACTCACTAACACACCTCTTTCCAGTACGAGCAAGTCCTCAACTTCTACCGCACCTCGACCAACAGCGACGAGCGCAACACGGCCCTCCGCTGCCTCGGCCGGGCTAAGGACCCCGAACTGATCCAGCGCACCCTCTCCATGCTCTTCTCGGGCGAGGTTAAGGACCAGGACATCTACATGCCCGCCGCAGGGCTTAGGTCGCACCAGGAGGGCGTGGAGGCCCTCTTCGCCTGGCTCGAGGAGAACTGGGAGAAGCTCATCGAGAAGATTCCTCCCTCCTTCAGCATGCTCGGCAGCCTGGTGAGCATCTTCACCAGCAGCTTCACCACGCAAGCGCAGCTCGACAAGGTCGAGAAGTTCTTCGCCTCCAAGAGCACGACGGGTTTCGAGATGGCGCTGGCGCAGAGCTTGGATGCGATCAGGAGTAAGATCAGCTATCTCGAGAGGGATAGGGAGGATGTGAAGGAGTGGTTGAGGAAGAACGGGTATTGACTCTCGGGTAGAGGGAGTCGGTTGTAGGGAGACAATACCTGCTTGACGCATATAGAGACAGACCTATGTAGCTTCTCACGTAGAGAGGGCAAGGCAAAACGCAAATGCAAAAGCATTGAATAATGAATATCCACTCTTGAATAAGGTATCTAATCGCCCCCGAAGTCCAAACCCTGCCCGTACCAATATGCCATAACCAATCCACCCTTCTTACTTCCCACCAATATCAGCAGCAGTGCGAATCACCTTCTCGGCTGTTTGTTTCCCCCAGCTGTCAGCACTCATCTTTCAACCCGCCTTACCCCAAAATAAGGAACAGTTGAAAATACGTACCTTGTTCCCCAGTGGCGACACTGGTAGCAGGCAGACTACTCGAGACATCGTGTCCCGCGGCGCGCTTCCCGTCCATGGGACCGGGCTCGGCTTCCGCTACTTCTTTTTTGAAGTCGGAGGATAGGGGAGGGGGGTGCAGGTCGGGCGTTGGGGGGTTGTCTTCTGATGCAACTACATGGAGGTTAGTGGTTTGCGGGTACCTAGGTATAGGGTAGGTAGGCAGCTTGCCCGTATGGAAAAGCAGACTGGGACGAAGAGGGAGGAGGCAAATGAAGTGATGGAACAAGGGACGGGTAGGTGAAGATGCGGAGGACGTACTGGCGTTGCCTCTGCCTGAGTTGGTTGCCATAATGTTATTGATGAGCCTGAGGTCTGAGCAGGTGAATGTGAACGGAGATAAGTCCAAAAGGGTTATGTTCAGAATCTTTGCAGCTTATATGCCCAGAGCGGTTCTTAAAATCAAACGGTCGTCTGTCACTTTAAGGAGAAATCCAGTTAGTCACAAGTGATACAGTGAAGTCGCCTAGATGTCATTCTGGTTATGTTTCGATGAGGGTATTCGTTATCAGTCTCACGGTTTCAATTCCAACTTACCTGTACACAGGAGGCGCACCACGACGTCACACCGAGAATGGTGCGCTCGGTTAGCGCCGCTTCCCGCCGAGGTAAGGCGCTCTCACCGTGGTGAACCCGGTGAGGGACAACATCCATCTCGGTTTCCGAAGGAACGCACGGTTCACCTTTGTCATTCAAGTCACTTCGAAGTTCGACATCCGAGCTTCTCATATCATCTCATTCGTTCAGTTTCTCATTCCAGCGATGACAACAATGCAATGATGATAACCTGTCTGCGCCACCGGCCCATACTCGCCTCTCTTCTCAGCGTTTCCGCCCGTAGATGGATATCCGTGTCTGCCGATTCCAGTTCCAAATCCTACAAAATCACTAGCATCCTCCTCAACCATGACAGTACAGCTGACAAGGTAACTGATTGCCTCACTAACCTTCATTGATTTTCAATCTACTAACAAAATCCAGAAAACCGTTCTCGAATCCCTGCTGGCCCCAGAACGCCGCAATGTCAAAGCCAAGCAGGATGCGCTCATCACCACACAAAAACCCTTCGACGCGGCCCTGGTGCTAACCACGCCCGGTCTGACGAGTTGGCTCGACGATGAAGGGTTCATGGTCACCCTACTGCGCATGACGGGTCTCGATCCGGACGGGGCTCACACGCGAAATCTGAACGTGCTCAGCGCCGTCGTGGACGGGCTGGTATTGCCCCAGAGCCGGAAGGAGAAGAGGATCAAGGAGCTGGGCGCGGATCTGCTCACCGGAAAGAAGAGGATGGGCTTACCCGCCGGGCTTGCCGTCGTGCAGGGTTACCAGGATGAGCTCCTGCCGGGGCTGTGGGAGGCGGCTGCAGCCAGGAAAGGGTGGAAGGCCGACGACGCCGACGGGAAGGCGGCGCTGGTGTTCCGCCTCCCCGGGAAGACCTTCGCGAACAGGCAGGTCGTGCCCGTGACGCACTCGCAGATCGACGTCACCGTTCCCGTCGCGAACACGGTCTTCCAGAACGGCAGGGTGAGCACCCTGTTTGCCTCGCGGTGGGAGGGAGGGGGCGACTTAGGCGGCTGGGCGCAGATGAGAGAGGTGCAGCGCGTCAACGTGGGCAGCCAGGTCGTCCAGGTCCCCGGCGCGACGGATGCGGAGGAGAAGGGCGTCCTGGCCGTGCGGGCGGACGTCCCGCTCATCGCCATCACGCCCGCGCGGACGGTCGGCACGGCGCTGGGGAACATCCTCAAGACGTTCGACGTGGAGGGTGAGATGGTGCCTGCTTCCCGAAGATTGGAGGAGGTGGTGCCCAAGCTGCTGGAGTCGAGGCGGAGGATGGGGTTGGGCGGGATCCGCGGGCCGCTGAAGGTCTGGGCGCTGGTGGTTCCCGCCCGGCTGACGGGGGAGGACAAGCCAAGGGTAACGTTCCGGGGCTTGGGGCTGGGGACGGTGAGTTACCCCAACCACCTGCTTGCGGCGGGCTGTCGGCTGCACAGGGTCCTCAGCGGAGGGGGCGGGTGGGGCGCGAAGCAAGGGTTGCTGTCGCTCGACCCGGAGACGAGGTTTGAGACGACCGAGGCGGAGGATATAGAGAGCTTCGAGAGGGACTTTATGGCCGGTCGCGAGGGTGGGACCGGTGGCGGGAGCGTGGTTGGTCCCGGGGACCAGGTCGTGTTCTGCGTTGATGCGGGGATATATCCGAAACCAACGCGCGTGCTCAGTGGGATTAAAAACATTCAGACGGCAAAGTCGACGCAGCCGTTCGTGGTCAGGGTTAGGCCCGAGGAGACGGGCGGGGAGGAGGAGGTGCAGACCGCGCGATGCCTCGGTGACGAGGACGTGGTTCTGCAAGCGGACGGTTCGTTTGGGGTGGTGGCCAAGGCTATGTTCCTCGCCCCTACCGACGGTCCATTTGATGATGGGAGCGGCATGGCCGCGAGCGTGAAGGTTGATACCCCCGGTGCGGAGTTACGGGTCCGCGAGGCGCCGTCGGTGGCAGGGGAGAAGGCCAGGAAGGCGATTCTCAGAGCCGAGACGATGGTGCGGATGACCAAAAGAATGCTGGAGGAGACAGCCGCCGAGTCTGGCGTACTGCGACCGGAGACCGACACAGCCGCTGATGGTGGCGCACAGAGCAGTGACTTACAAGACGACGTGCCGGCGTCGTCGAAGAAGAGGAGAGACCTTAAGCCGGACTTTGAAGATTTCGATGGTTTCGTCCATGAGTGGGAGTCGAGGTGGTCCCGGTTTCTCAACAGGCTGGGAAGGCGAAAGGTACGAAACTTCGGCAAGGGGTCCAAAAGACGCAACAAGACTGAAGGCAAGACTGAGAGTTGAACCATACGAACCCCGAAGAGGACGCAAAGGAAGCTATGCCTGAATCACGGCCAGCTGGAAGACACATTCCGCAGAAGACTACGTTCGGATGAAGATGAGGGCGGGTAGATAAAGAGTCCCTCTCTTTGCCTTGGTGTCATCAGAGTGTACGATAGCCGGCCACACCGGCCTGAATGTGGATGATAAGTGTATGATTAAGATAGACTCTTGTTCGTAATCTTCGAACGCACAGAAACTCCTCCATCAACAATGCTCCTTACTTGGTACTTGCTACCAAACCAGTACCCGAATTCCTGGCCGACCAGCTTCTCGATCAACGCCCACAGCTTGTCCGCAGCTTCGGGGTCTTTGGCATGCGGCGGTACGCCCTGGGCAAAGTCGCCGGCCGCGATGGTCTCTCCATTGTGATCTGTTTGGTGTTAGCAGGCAGGGCAAAAGAACATTGGTAACTTGGGATGAATGGGCACGCACCTTTGGTGTCCGGGTCGAATCCAGCAATGATATAGCTCGCCACACTCTGCGCCGCCGTCTTCCAAGGAATAGCTGGGTTCGGACTCCCATCTTCTAGCCGCCAGCCTATCAACAAAGTCAGCAACAGTCACAGCACGGCAGTTCACGAGAAGTGCACATACCTCGCGCAATCTGATCGCTCATTGGGATAGCCCTATTAATCCCCGTCCCAGCAACACCACCAGGGTCAACACCAAAGCTCAACAAGCCCCTTCCTCCCAACTTCCTCGCCAGGCCGACGGAGAACAGCAGATTCGCGGTCTTGCTCTGCGCATACGCCAAGAAGGGCTCGTACTCGCTGCCGTCCTTGAAGTTGAGATTGTCAAACCGGACCGGAGAGGCAAAGTACGCGGCCGAGGTGACGTTGACCACCCTACCCGGTTGGGGAGCCTTGAGCAGGGCGGGGATGACGAGGTTAGTGAAGAGGAAGTGGCCCACATGGTTGATAGCCATGTGCATCTCTATCCCTTCGGGAGTGGTGGTGGTGTACTCCTGCAGCATCATCACGGCGGCGTTGTTGATCAGCACGTCGACGACGGGGGTGAGGTTGAGGGGCTCCGCTGCTGCTTTGCGGACAGAGGAGAGGGAGGCTAGGTCTAGTTCTAGCGGGATGATTTTGGTGTCCGGGGAGGCGGTGGGCGTGATGGACTCTATGACGGGCGTGATGGCGGAGAGACGTCTGGATGCCAGTATCAGGAGTTTGGGGGGAGTGCTGCGCTATCACCTCCGCGGCGTGCGAACCAAGGCCCGTGGGCGAGATACCGGTTATCACCACTGGTTATGTGTCAGTTCTAGAGCTGAATATGTCGTCGTTGTGTTGGTATACCAGACTTGCCCACGATCTGGTCATGAAGTTTGGAAGCTACCACGTCCGAGGTCAGGTCCCAGTTCGCGCTGGTCTTTTCCAGGTTAGCGAGCTTGGTGGCTTCGTCTGAGGTGTCCTTCGATGTCATGTGTTTGATTGTTATAGACTGGTAGTTGTTACAGAACTACTCTCTCCTCTCGCGCGTTCTCGGATACCTGCCATGTACACCGTCCCGCGGTAGTCCTCTTAAGACGGGCTTGCTCTGGAGTCTACACACTGCACATATTCCACCGATCTTTTACCCGGGATGTCGACCCTGCCGGATTCATCCTCCGCTTCGCAGGCATATATTGTGTAGGTCTAACGAGGAGACGGAGTATCCTCGCTCCGTTCATATCTTATGCAGGAGCGGGCGTTGCAGTGAAAGTTGGCGGAGACCTTGAACCCAGACTGGTTGGACTATTATGCATACGATCGCCGTAAACAATGGTGATTATGGCATCGAAAGAGCATATATGACTAACCGTTGGTACATACTTCAGTCATATTTTGGTAAGCCATTGCCCACAGTGTGGAGGATTGCATGACAATCCAAGACTCCAAGCATAAACTCCTTCCACAGCCTTAACTCGAATATATCGTGCGACGCCCGAGGCTCTTAAGTTCCGTCCACTGTTCGGCAGAACGCAAGCTCGGATCCTTCCCCCGGAATGTCCCATGTCGCCAACGTTCCTTCCTCTAGATCGGAATCCTTGGGGCCAGCTTCTTCCACAGCCCACAACGCTTCTCGAGCTGGGCGATATCCACGTTGGCAAAGCCTACCTCGTTGATGTTGAACTCCTTCCCCGTCTTCAGGTCAGGCACCCCCAGGACGCTCGAGTTGGTGAGCTTCAGCTTGTTCGGGTCGCCCGTCACGAAGAACGAGGCGAACGCCCCTGTGTATCCGTCATAATGGAACGGGTCCGTCTGCTGGGCGACGTTGACGGAATTCCACTGTCACCTTGTCAGCACCAGTATCCATGCCAACAACTCAGGTATGTAAACTCACCCAATAAGTATCGCTAGCATGTTTCGCCGGCGCAATGCTGTACTCCCCCAGCCAACTTCCCCCGGGCTGAGCCCCAGCCATCCAGTACGCGGGACAAGCCAGCACCACGTCCCGGAATATCAGCCCAGTAGCCGTATACCACCCCTCATAACTCGGAATCAGCTCCGAGCTCCCGCTCTTGGGGTAATACGTCTTGACAGCCTCCAGCTCGCACCTCCTCAGCCCGGGCAAGAACCCCCTCAGCCAACCATCAAAACTCGCATCGCTGCTATTAAACGGCGGGCTCCCGCTGTCGTGCGCCTGCCCCAGTCCGCCGGGTATGAACGTCTCCCCCTCGTGCGTATTGAACATGCCGAAGCCGACCTTTGAGTTCACCCTCCCCTCCTGCACAGCAACAGTCAGCCGTCTCGGCAGGAACTTGCCGTCGATCACGGGGGCCCACGTGTAGGAGCTCGTGTTGTACACGTGCGTGGTGGTGATGTACAGGCTCGCGTCGCGGATAGTCTGCACATCCAGCCCCTTCAGACACGCTAGCGTGTCCCTCGCCGCACCGCAACCTGTCCTGTTGACCAGCGTGTCGTAGTTCCACTGCGCCTCCGGAGAATCGGCATCGTACGTCTTGGCCCAGTAGGGACTACTAGCCAGCGCCTTGGTGAACCTCGCCCCCCTGCTTTTTCCCCCGTCGAAGTCCTGGTCGGCAATGACCTGCGCCACGACGCTACCTCCCCCGGCACTCTGGCCCCAGATACTGACGTCGTCCGGGTTGCCGCCGAAGTGCGCGGCGTATCTGTTCGCCCAGGCGATGGCGGCGCGCTGGTCGAGGAGGCCCGCGTTGGTGTCGGAGTCGGGGTCGTTGAGCACCTCCGCCCCCGCGAGCAGCCCGAAGGCGTTGGTGCGGTAGTTGGGGTAGATGAAGACGATGTCGGAGGAGGTGTCGGACACATTGAGGATCGGGTAGGCCGAGGGCGGGAGGGTGAAGGACGCCGAGCCCTGGATGAAGCCGCCGCCGTAGAAGACTACCACCACCGGTCGGAGGGGCTGGCCTTTTGTCCAGGGGCGGGAGTAGAGGCCTAGGTAGAGGCAGTCTTCTGAGCCGTTGACCTTGGGGTTGTGTTAGTGGGAAGATATGATGAAGGAGTTAGAGGAGGCACACCGTCCGTTGGGGACACATATCAAACGGCTGGCTGGAGTCGTAGATGCCATTGGTGATCGGCTGTGGTGGCTTGGGACCGGCGAATCTGTTCTGCCCTACTGGTGGCGATGCGAAGGGGATCTTCTGCCAGTAGGAGATGTTGTACTTGGCCGAGTAGGCGCCTTGAAAGGTGCCATAGTCTAGGGTTGCCAGGAGATCCTGAGCGGCGGCCAGGTGTAATAGAAGTGACAAGAGGACGCAGAGCTTCCTCACCCAGAGGCTGACCATGGTGAGATTCGGTGCAAGGGTCTAGGCGGAGCTGGACGATCATAGTCCCCGTATCGTGACATCCCGTCCCCTATATACAGAGCCCTCTCCTCATCTTGAGCTGAGCCAGGGGTATATGTCAAGCATGTTCATCCCCGTCATCTCCACCACTGTACAGCTCCTCCAGGCTTGCCATCGTGTGGGGTACATCCATAGATCGCGGGGAGATCTTGCGGAGAGCCACGATAGAGTTGCTGAGCGGGACGGTAGGGATGGGAATGACGGCATCCGAACGGTTCGGTGTCCAGAAAGTGATGCTCTGGAAGGAGGCTAATCCGGTAAAATGGAGGTAAATGGAGGGGTGAAGTTGGAGATGTTCCAAGGTCACGCTCGCTTGCGCTTCTCCAACTTTCGGTCTTCTCGACAATCATACACCGAGTACTGGCGCTATCCTTCTGTCATTGGTGGCAACGTAATTTTCGATGCTCCCACCACCTTAAGCAATATGTGATTCTCGTTAAACTGTACCAAAGCTATGGACTCGAAGACTCGATGAAAAGCTGCATACCAACCTTGAAACCCTTACCCATGCCTGACCAGCCTGTCCTTGATACCCCGAAGAAAAGTCGCAACCTCTCCGTACGACCGAGACCCATTGACACCATGACCCAAAACCCGACAGTACACTTCGCTAGGTATCCTCGTGCCAGAACTGAACCGACCAAAAAAGCACCGCGCTCGATCTCAAACGCCCTCACCCCACAGGCTTAGCAGTCTCCTACCAGCACTCCCATTCCTCTCCTCTACCTCCCACTACACACACCTCTCACTATACCTCCATCATCCCTCCGCCCATGCTGCAGCCCCTCACCATCTCGGCCGATACCCCGCATGAGGCACAGCTTGCCCCCTATACCCACCAGCAAACTCATACACCCCTCCTCCCCCAGGCGGACTCCAAGCCCGCTCCATACTGGGCAGCTGCCGTCCTCCCCAGTCCTCCTCCCTCCTCGCCACCGTCTCCCGGAGCATAACAGCGGCCACATCCGGGTTCTCGACGAGAAACATCTCCGTCGCCTCGGGCTCCCTCCTCCACAGCAAGGCCTGCAGGAATCCGACCCGCGCAAGCACCATCTTCAGCAGCGGATCGCTGTCGGGCAGCCCGTACTTGAGCTTGGCGCACAGCCGCAGCACCTGCGACACCGCCGCGTCCGAACCCGCCGTCTCGAGCATGTCGATCGTCGTGCGCGCCACCTCGCGCTTGAACCCGCCCATCAGGAACTTGTTGGCGAGGATGTAGACGTCGATGTTCAGCTCGTACGCGAGCAGCCACGTCCGCAGGTCCTCGCCGAAGATCCTCTCCTCCGGCATCCTCCGCCCCACCATACCCTGTCCCCTCGCGCCGGCGGGCGGAGGCGGCGGCATCGGCGCGCCGTTGGGGAACGGCATCGGCGGAGGGGGGTAGTTGTGCGCGCCCCTCCTGGCGGGAGGGGGTCTAACGGCTCTCTGTCCCGGGGGACGGTGGTGGTTGTGGTTGTGGTGGGTGGGGTTCCCGTCGCGGTCGAGCATTATCATCCCGGGGGGCGGGTGGCCGAGTTGCTGCGGCGGCGGCGGCACGCGGGGAGCGGCGCACGCCCAGCAGGGCGGGCCCCCGCCGTTGGCGCCGGCGGATTGGCAGGTCGGACAGCCGCAGCCGGGCCGGTGGGAGCCCGGGTGTTTCTGCCGCAGGCGCTCGAATTGGCGGTCTGCGCGGCGGCGGCGGCGTTCGCGACGGCGTTGGGATTGGGCGGATATGTCGCTCCCCAGGCTTGTGGCGGATTCGTCGTCTGAAGAGGAGGAGGTGGAGGTGTCTTTGCCTTTGCCTTTGTCGGGATGGGGGACTGGCAGGTGTTAGGGACGGGAGAAAGCGACAGGGTTAGGTAGGGATGGATACTGACTGAGGACTGAGGAGATGGGTTGTATGGGATCGTATCGGCCCTCATAGATGTATGCGATTAGAAAGTGGAAGATGCCTGGGTCGTCGTCAGGGAAGTGGAGGGCTTGGTCGCGCGACTCGAGGAAGCCGCCGCAGAGGGCTTTCTCGAAGTATTCATACTTGGTCAGGATGTCTCTGTGGACCTGGATGTGGTGTAAGTAGGTATGCGACAAAGGAGAAGGCGAGTATGGATGCTCACCACGAATGTAGCTGTGTCGGGGTGCTGTCCCACGTGGAGCGGGATAATGGGCGAGTTGTATCGTCTGCGCGCAGCGATGCATTAGCACTGATTTGGCCATGGTGAGTGTCAAAGACGACTGATGAGTGCTGTAGAGTCCTAAGTAAATTCTGATTTGCATGCAGCATTGCAGAGCGAGGGGACATCCGATCCGCTCATGACGAGGGTCCGGAGTATCTTCCGTGATTGATCGGCGCCAAGCATCACAGATGCGGGGAAGAGACAGACACAGCTGAGGACGGGAGGACCTACCCATCTGCAGTGGTGAGCCACAGATCTTCCTTCGGATCCAGCACCTGCTCCTTGCGATTCAGGCCCTCTGGCACGGCTTCCAAAACGACCACATCCGGTAAACTTGAAGACGGCGCCCTGACGACGTCTTCCAGCGTTCTCAGCGGCCGTCGCTGTTGGTTCGTGGGCGACGCGGTTGAGGAGGCGGAGGAGCTCCCCTCACCGCCTCCGCTCCTGGGCCCTCCGCCGCCCGCATCGCTGACAGGTGCTACCCCAGCTCCCTCAGCAACAGACGCCGCTTGCGCCCCAGACGCTGCTGACATTACGGCTCGGAGCGCCGAGGGATTTCGATCGACAATCGGTTTGTTGGTAGTACCTAGGTCGTTCGAAACAAGGGTGTTACAAGATCCCAAACTGCCTACGATGCGCAGATAGCGGGCGCCAGTAATCACTTATAGTCGAGTAGTGGTTATAGGTTTCGCAGCTCGCGACAGCAACAGGGAAGAAACGAGGCGAAGGAGGCTAGAGCTCGAACTCGGCGGCGGGTCTTGGTCAGATAAAGAGGTTGCAAACGATATTTGCGCAGAGATGGAAACCCGGCGGAAGGGGGGGCTGAACACCGCATGATGCTAGCGGGAGCTTGTGTGCCATCCTAAGGGCCTGAGGTGTGGTGCAAGTGCGCACCCGCCATACAGCCTCTCATGGATGGCTTGCTCGGCTTTGCGGTGTGTACAAATAAGTAGGTACGTGTGGATGGTCCTGCTGTCCGTCGCAAGTGTGTTGCGATGGAAATTGCAGCCACCACGCTCTTATGATCCATTCGGATGGGTGCAGGGGTGTGCAGTGGCTTGCCCACTAACTTCTTCAAGAAGACGAGGCCGAGGCCGAGAGGAGCACTACCTCGGAAAGTGTGGCTGTGTTGCTGGTCTGGTGCTGCCGGAGTATTGGAGGGCCAGCCTGGCGGTCACTGCTGTCTATGACCTTTCTGTTGGAAGTGGTATCACAATATGCCTAGGGTTGGGCTTTTCTATGACCGTTGGTTGCCGCAACATATATTAAGCCTCACGCCGAGGTCCCGAGCTCGTAACGCAGCACGGATAGGGAGCAGAGGGGCTGTCTCACCTCGAAGAGTCCTCAGAGGCGGAAAAGAGACACTCTGCATGAAGGCGATTCTTGGCTGTGAACCCTTTGATAGCCAAGACAGCGCAGGTGTTTCTCTGCCTTCTGACTATGTTGAAACCCCGCTGCCAATTGCAGCCGAGTGAAGGAGATAGAATATCTCGCCATGTCGTGCAAGGCAACCAACATCCTCCTCCTTTGGAGGCTACCGGATGTGCACAGGCGCCCCGGCCTTGCATGACCTGCGCGCATCTCGCGGTACGAGACGCATGCAAACGGCATGCATGTTGGGGTCCGCAACTCTTTTTGGCTGCCTTTTTCCTGGGAGTACGACGGAGAGAGCAGTCATATTGTTACTCAGCCGTCTGCCAAGCATCCGTCTCCCACCTACGCTCTTGACCTCCGTCCTCCGGGTACCTTAGTAGCGTCCTTGCCGACGGAATCAGAACGCCGGCTATTTCCGCGTGAACCGCTTGTATTTTGTGATCGCATCTGGTCAAGTATTTGGTGATGATGTCTGTTATACCAGGGGGAGTGGCTTCCCAGCAGGAAGAATGCTGAAATGTTATACTCCGATCTGGTTCGGTGTGGTGTCTGTCGCCTCATCTTCCGACCTTCCCATTTGTCGGCTCGCCGGGCCACTGTCTCGGAGGCTCCGTGACGATGGGCACATGATCATGCAGTACTAGGCTACCAAGACCTTTGACTCTTGCGATGTCGTTACCATGGTACCGACATGTAAGTTCGTCTATCCAGTTGTCAAGAGCCTACAGTTCGCCGACCTGTCGGGGATGATTCACCAAGGCGCTCACTCGTCCTCGAGCTCTTGCTGCATTTGAATCTCTGCCAGCGACCGTCAGCAAGTGTGTATAATCAATTCAGGGGGCCAGCACTCACGCCATATCCTATTTGCCGAGCCCGCGATGATCTTCGCCTTCGCAAGCAGCTTCTCAGTATACTTCTCCTCATCCCTCGTCTCAAGCCGGACTTTCGTCGGTTGAGCCTGCACCAGAACTGGCACAAGTTCCCTGGGATCAGCGTTGGCGACAGCCGCCACGGTCTTGAAGCCATTGTCCCAGAAGACGCGGGCGGTCCTGCTCTTGACAAACGTGATCCTAGCGAGGTCCAAAAGGTCAGACCGAGCGCCTGCCTTCAGTCTGTCGGAGAAGTGGTCCAGTGCGGCGCCCATTGCGCCCCAGCCCATGTGTTGACAAAACTTTATCATGCCTGCGGCGAAGCCCTCACAGGTCTGAGCGAGTGTCTGCACGGCGCCACGGGGAGTATCGTATTTTTGGGCGACTCGGTGGATGGGCATCTCGTTGCACAGATCGCGGAGCTGGAGGGCGAGGTAAAATCGCTGGTATCGCCGGGCGATGTCCTTCTCTTCTGGTGTCGTCTCTTTGAGCGTTGCGCCGTGGAGCCTGTTGCAGTAAGCATGCTGCGAGTCATCATAGGGGCAACTGACCTACATCCTGTTCACGACGGTAGGCTTCAAGCCAAGGAACTTCATCACCCTCAGGCCGCTCTCGTCCAGTTGCTCCATCTCGTTCCAGAACACACGCCAGTTGATGGGTGTTCCTCCAAGATCGTAGACAGGCGTGAAGGTGTAGAGTACGTGCATATCACCATCCATCACAAAGCCCTGGAGAGCCGTCTGCATCTCGCGATGGATGAAGACGCCGTCCTCCGGGTCGAAGGCCGATGCCACTATCGCCTTTCCAAGCCGTGTCGCTTCGTAGTTCGAGAATTTGTCGACAGCGATGAAGCCCATAGCTTCGAGGTCTGCAAGACTGTCCCGCACATTCTGTTGTATCGAGTCCACCTCAGCCGAAAGAGAGAGCATAGTCTTGCTGATATAGTCGTCCAACGTCTCTTGACTCGTGGCCAGTCTGATCGCGATGGCTTCTAATATTGCTCTTTGCACCCGACGTTTGTCGGAGATGAGGCAGCTTGATATCTGGGGTAGCTCTGCATGCATGAGGTCCACTACGCTTTCCAGGTCTTTCCTCTGGCAGCAGAGATACGTCTCGCCGACCTCGTCCTTGCCCTTCCTCCCGGCTCTACCTCGCATCTGTCGCAGTAGAGACGGGCCCACGAAATCCCTCCCCATACGAGCATTATGGAGTATCACTCTCCTCGCCGGTAAATTGATACCTGCAGCCAACGAGCATGTGGCAACAATTATCTTGAGCACACCGCTGTCATAGCCGTTCGCAACCAGCTCCCTCTCCTCTATTGTCAATCCAGCATGGTGAAACCCAACGCCGCAGGGAATCGTCTGCTCCAAAGTGCGATCTAGACCTGTGGTTAAACTTCGTAGATCCGCAAGCAGGTCAATACGCTTCTCTTGGATTGGTAGATCTGCTTCGCTGAAGGGCGCCATCACGCGGCTAATGAGCAATGCGTCCGATTCGCATCCAGCACGGCTACCGGCAAACACCAAAGCTCCGTAGCCCGAACGAGCCGTCTCATTCGCAAGGGCAACGACAGCATTCAACACTGGATCCGAGAATTCCTTGTGCGGCGACGGCTTTATCAGCTTCGTGGGCTGGAGCTGTGTGCTGGTAGGCTGTGTCCGACCGTTCAACTGCGTGGCCGTCTTGAGCAGCTGGCTTGTTGTCTCTGCCGGGAACACCTTTCCATCACAGACCAGATGTTCTTCGATTGGTATCGGCCGGTACCGAGTTTCGTAACAATGACCCTGCAGCCAGGCTTTCAGGAGATTGATATTCTTGTGATGTTAGCATTGTCAGACGGGATAAGGAGGCAGGCAACTCACGGTCAAAGTCGCGCTCATGCCGACTATTTGCACTTGCTGGCTTAAGCACATGATTTTCGTGGCCATCAACTCCATGAGATAGCCGCGGTAGTCATCATCAATCATGTGCAGCTCATCGAGCACGACGATCTTCAATTTTGAGATGGAGCAGTCGTCGATCGCGGCGTTGACAAGAGCGTTCGCCTAGAAGATATGTCAGGATCAGTTCTAGCTCGACAAGGTCGACGACTGACCTTCTCTATCGTGCAAACCCCAATATCAAAGTCATGCCACGTCGCCCGGACCTTGCCTCCACCAAAGAAGCCGACCACCCTGATCGTGTCCTTGTCGGGCCGTCTTGCCCATGTCTTGGCCTCGTCCTTCTGGATCTGACCCAGGGCTCTCCTCGAGATGCCTTCGACGATATTTCGAAGCCACCTGACTTTCTCCTGAACTAGTGCAACGTAAGGTAGAACCAGCATAGCCTTGGCATCTCGATCTGCGAACATCTGCTTCAACATGAGGATATCAGCGACCAGTGACTTGCCGCCACCTGTGGGCGCGCTGTAAACGAGGTTCTTCTCGCCATTCAGAATGCCTGGTCCGAGCAGACAGTGTTTCTGCCATGGATAGATGCTCTTTATCCCGAGCCGCGTGAAGTTGGCCACCAGCTGTTCAGGCAAACCGTATATCCTGTGACTGAGCGATAGCGAGGGGTCCTGAGTTGGCCGCGGCGTGAACGCAAACTCCTTGCGTTGGGTATACTCCGAGGGTCCCAGCGGCTCGTCATTGATGTATTCTATTGCACTGGCCGTAAGTCTTGGTGGGCCTTTCGGCAGGGTCGACGCCGGGCGGAACTGGTTTGGCTGCTTTGCTGTCCCTCCATTTGGAACAGAGTCCTGCACCTGGTCTATGGTCCGTTTGAGGCCGATTACGGTTGTCGTTTGGTAGCCTGGTGCTTGCTTCTGCGCAGATTGCAAAGTTGTGGTATGCCAGACGCCAAGATTGTTTGCCATGGTCGACACGCCACGTCAAAGAGCGAGCAGGCACCGAAGTTGAGTGGTCAGCTCCATTTGCTAGCAGGTTAGATTGTATGGTAAGGTAGTCCGGAATGAGCAAAAAGGTAAGGTAAAAGGCGTGAAATATTATCCACCAGCCAGCAGGACGAGTTTGTGAACGCGAGCCAAAACAGGCAAGTCGATCTGACGAAGTGAAGTCCACGGTTTTGGCGCGGTGTCACATGATGAGGTCTAGCCTCCAAACGGTTTTGGGCTGGCTCGACCCACCACTCGCTTGCATGGATCCTTCGGGACGTTCCCAGCTTCCACAAGCCCCCTGCTCTTGAGGCAAGAGCCTGCATGTAGCAGCTACTTTATGTCAGCTGAATTGTGAACAGCAAGCAGTACAAAAGCAGGCCCCGCGAGAGTACCTGTCACTTTCATTATCGGGAATTTGCTGCGTGCTAAAACACCCCTAGCTTGGGCAGGGGCGATTGGCCGGCTGCCTTTGTCCGGCGGACCACAACCGCCCAAAATCTGGACGTCGAGCGCCAAAGATGAAGTCGCCAACGAACAGCAGCAGGAGCGAAGGACATGGCGAGAGCGCTTGTCTGTTTGGGGTTCGAGATTGTTGAGTCCGACAAATCTCTTCGTCGCATCCAATCATCGCGAAGTTCGAATACCACAATGCTGCCTCATCGCCATGCACAGTACAGTAACTAAGTGCTCGACACTTCTATCAATCGACGCGGACGATCATTAGCAGACCTTCATCCCCAGTCTTTGATACATATCTCCCTCCAGCACTGGCAGCGTGGAGCGGCCTTATTCATCAGGTGGCAATTGGTCCGTCCAACATCGACATCGGACAACCCCTGGGCGCAACGACATGTAATGCCGAAGGACATGTCACCTAATTTCAGCATACACGTCCCCAATATCTGAGTACGCGGCGAATTGACATCATGGGGGGTTTTATTTGTTGTTTCTCGAATCATCGCCTAAAAGGGGGTTTCGCAGCGCAGAACCCGATATCGACAGCTCAACAAGGAATCCTTCTCCGTTTATTCGGTACGTACCCCGAATTCCAAGACAGCACTAACCGAACGCGCGACGAGGCACATTGTGTGGTCGCCGAATATTTCAGTCAAACTCGATTGTGGGCTTTTCGCTTGTCCATCAGATATTGCGCACAAGGGTCAGCTGGAATGTTGGATCTATTCGACGAGAGAAGCATCGCGATTGCAGAGTCCTCGCAAAAGAGATATATGCGTGGCGAGAAGAAGATATCGGCAGGATGTGCTGCACCGAATTTCGAGGGGTCCTCCAGCCACACTCATCCGTGGCCAACAAGTATCTATTTCCTCCCTGCCATGCCAAGCGAGGACAGATCCAACAGGTCACAGTCTGAACTTGAAACGCGACGTTCACCGTTCAGCCCGCGGCCAACATGCTCGCTGGAATGATCGACAGGATTTCTCTCGATTGAGCGGAGTGCGAATAACTCAAAAGCACGAGACTGTCGTTGATGTCGAGGAGAGCTGGCACAAGCGGATAGCGGCACGTCATGGCTTGCTTTCAAATGAGCAACGGTCCAACCCGACAACATCCTGTTCAGCAGAAACCGGAGCAGCCGCTTGGTTCCCCCCATTAGTACCGCTAATCGAGAGCCCATCCCGACCAATGATGCCCAGCGAAGTGCATCACAGCGCGGCAGACTCATCTCGCCGGTCTATCGGAGCTCGCATATGGGCTCCTATATCAAAGAATATCGACGATGCAAGAAGTTCCATGTCATCAATCGAGATGCGGTGTACGCAGTAACGCAAATCGTGGGGATAAAACCCTTCAGAAAGGTGGAAACCGCTAACGATGTCGGAGACCGGAGAGAGTCAGAGGTCCCCGTTGTCTCCGGCAGATGCCGGGACACCGCCCATGGGCAACGGACGGCGATGACGAGGTGTATCCGAAGATAATTCAGACGTTGCCGACAGCATCTAGACTGTCGGTGGTCGATCACATCATCACCGTCGGGTGTTTCTGATAGGCGTCGATCTCGTGATGCCCAGAGCGCGCGGAACAGCGACTAAAGCAATCGCCAAGGGGTGGAGTAAGCGTCGCCATCTCGATATGTCCGACGAAGCCCCTGCTGCTGCCCTCATGGCCATGAAGTCTAGCGAAAACGTTCCAATATCTCACTGGAAATAATCGACATCATCGAGGATCGAATTATCATTTTACAGATATTGTACGAGAAAGATGCTACTCGATTTTGTTGCCAGGTCCTTATACACAGTAAGGGGCATTGCAGGCATGAAGTCAAAAGAAGCGGAGCGGGGATGGGGTAAAGGGAAAAGAAGCGATGCGATGGGATGATGCAAGGAACGTCCCGCCACCGAAGTGGTAATTACGACCTCGCACCATCATCGCACACATGGAACTCCCTTTGCCGCCAAAGGTCAACCAACCGGCACAAAATCAATAATCAACAACACTTGTCACTACAGTTGAGCACGCAAACTGTTTGGACAAGTCATTGGCGGTTTTGATATGTCTGAGGAAGCTTCATTGAGCCTGACGAGCCGGCGGCCTGGGCAAAGGACGGCATCGCCAGTACTTCGCTATAAAGTACTACTGAGTGCTACCATCTGTCACAGTATTACGCATGTTAGCGCGGTACCTGGACCGAACGCACAGTTAGGTGACGAATAGCAGGCACTATATTACCACACTAACATTTCAGGACCTATAACTGGCAGAGCTGCACCACAGTGGCTGAAATCTCTCGCATCTGAGATCCCTGCAGGTACGCGGCTCCAAAGTACTCTCCGCGCTAAACCTGGAAGTTGTGGCTGGCCCCACTCGGCCGAGGAAGGCGGCTTCCAGTTCTCTTTTCACCGACCGGGACGAGCCAAGAGCCAGCAAAAAGCCCTGGCCCGGGGGTGTGTTGTTTCGTTGGTGGAAGGTGGGGATGGATGTGTGGCACGCGCAACCGCAAGGGATTCGGGCAAGAATGGGCATAGCTTGGGATATCCTCTCCAGTCCTCTCTTGCTAGAGTGCTCCCTCCATCGTGCTGCATGGATCATGTCGATTTGGATTGGCGCCGCCTTTTCCAGCCCAGGGTTTGCCGGGTTTCCCAAACGTCGCCAAACCTCTGGTCACTGCCGCCTTTCCGTACCAAATCCCAGGATGCACCACTCTTCCATTTTTATCGCATCAGCTGCCTGCCTTCGGCTTCTGATGCAAACCCTTCTATATACCTTACGAATCAAATTCACGGTCAACTCCAGATTACCAATTTGGCTCCCTTTCCCGTGATTCTCCCCATGAACAACATCTGGCAGCCTGGCGGGGAGGGTGATTCAGGGTATGTCATGTCGTCTGTGGCATGTCAGATATGGCCACCTCAATATAGCTCGGCCACAGGCACCACCAACAACGGCAAGAACATTCCCCGAACACACGTCGCTAGGAGCATCATGGACGCTTGATGATGAGCGGCATGTCTCTCGTCATACTTCCTAATAACCCCTCGACTTTACTGTGGTAAAGGATAGCATGGACTATATTCAAAGCGACAAGAGGTTCCAGTCCGGTCTTGATGGTCCAAGGGGTCTCCACATAATAACAACAGCTCCTTACCTTGTCCCGGTGGTAACTCGTAACTCGTTACCCTTATTACTGTTATTCCTCGTGCTCTCGTGCTCTCGCAGATCTCCCTTCACCTATCTGATCTGCCTGGCCTGGCTGGGCTGGGGACCTGGACCTACATAAAACCGTGACCCCGAGGATGGACCCGTAACACGTACCGTCCTGCCTTGCCTCGCACCCAAATGGTACCTTGTTCCATGTCTTGGCTATTTGACGTTTCTTAGCTCGTCTCTCTCTTCTTCACTTCTTCCTCTTCTCCATCCATCTTATTACCACTTTCTTTCCCATTTCCCTTTCACCCACACACATCACATACTTTCGTAACCAACATTCACCGTCCCCCCGATATATCTCTCTCCCTCCCTTTTCCCTTTTTCTACTCTACACCTCGCTTCACCACAACAACCACAACGCCGACCCTTTGGAGCGGATCCCGTTGATTGCATACCCACGCTCCCTATCTAGCTCCCGGACTGTTTTCCCGTTACATTTCACCCAACCCCAGTCCCAGAGAACGAGGCCTTTGTGATCTATACCTCCCGGACTCCCGTCGCCACTTTCTCTCCCCATACAACAACAACCAACCCATCGCACGCACTTCCACCTTTTGCATCCCAAGGATATCCCATCATCCCGCCTCATCAGCGCCGACGTGTCCAACTTTGCTTGCGCCCCCTTGCAGAGTGTGACTCTATTCCTCTTGCTATCAGGCTCACCTTTGCTGTGCCGGATTACTCGTTCCTTTTTATCCACCACCAGCACATGTAATCTCCCACAGCCCCGTCTTATGGATTTGGCCTTGGCCGTGCCTGGATTTGCGTATCACCACCACCACTTTTCAGACCTTTCATCACTCTTTCCCGTCGGCCATCTCTTCCGGCGACAGGCACTGGGACGAACCTGGGCATCCCTTCGGTAGCCGCGCTTCTAGGTTTTGGGACGCATCATGTCTCCGAAATCTCAGAATGTGTCAGGCGCATCCGGGGTTGATTCTGGCACGTCCACGCCATCTGCAGCCAAGGACACGCCGGCAATGACTGCTTCTTCGTCGAGGCGGCAGTCTCCCGCCTCCGCCACCAACGAAAACATCCCATCATCAACAGCAGCAACCACCGTGCCCCCCAAATTGTCGGATCCACCACCATCACCGCCAAATGTTCCAGATGAGTCTGCACCCCGAGCATCATCATCATCAGCACCACCACAGACTCAGGAAAAGCCTGCCATGAACGGGTCAACGACTCAACAGGCGGCATCCAAGGAAACCGGCTCCGGGACGGCATCACCCTATGGCACACGGTCTCGCAATCGCACTGGGGCATCACGTCCCAACTACGCCGAGGACAAAGATCTCGATGTGGAAATGTTTGAGCCCGACAGGCAGGGTTCGAAAAAGGCTGGTTCGGCAAATGCGTCACAAGGGGCGGCGGCAGCCCCACGCCCCAGCAATGGAGGATCATCATCGCGAAAACCGCTGCCCACAGAAAGCAATACCGGCACTCATCATGCAGGTGGTGGTCCAGCATCTGCCACAAAGGAGCAAAAAACAACAGGATCATCAACGGCGACATCTAACTCTACACCTGCTCCCGGTGCCACTACGGGTGCTCCTAATACTCCCACTCCCTCTACTACGCAGCCCAGCAGAAAGAGGAAAGCGACAGCAGCAGCCTCTCAAGCATCGACACCCTCGGCAAGCCATGTGCAACAAGCATCGTCAAATGGACCAACGACGGCCGTGCAGAAGCGACCCGCCGTTGTTTCGCACAACGGAAACGGAATTGGCTATTCTGAAACGAATCTGCTCACATTTGAAAACTGCGCCGGCAGGCCCAAAGATGGCAAAATGATAGCTGACGATGGCACTGTCCTTGAAGTCAACGGTGAGTTGCGATGCGTTTTCCCCGAGTTTTTATCTGCTTATATTCCTATGTGATTGCATCATGTTTTTCCGCAGTTGTTGAGTTTTTTTTGAGGTGGCAGCAGCATGTGGTCACTTCGTGTTCGGGTCCCCCCAAGCATCTAGCCTTCAATTAACTAACTCGGAACTGCAGATCATGTCTACTTGGTTTGCGAGCCGCCTGGCGAGCCCTACTACCTTGCTCGCATCATGGAGTTTCTTCATCAGCGGAACGATGTCAACCTGCCGGTCGACGCCCTACGCGTCAATTGGTACTATCGTCCCAAGGACATCGGACGCAAGGTGCAGGATACCAGACTGGTCTTTGCCACGATGCATTCAGACATAAGTCCTCTGACATCGCTGCGCGGAAAGTGCCAGATCAAGCACAAGGCCGAGATCCCCAACCTGACCGAGTACAAGCGCCAGCCCGACTGTTTCTGGTATGAGAAGCTGTACGACCGGTATATCCAGAAGAACTACGAGGTGATACCGACAAAGCAAATCGTCAACGTGCCCGAGCGCGTCAAGAAGGTCCTCGACGAGCGCTGGAAGTTCATCCTGGTCGAGCAGGGACGGGGCAAGGAGCTGACCAGCGCCGTGAAGCTGTGCAAGCGATGTACCGGTTACTGTGCGAGGTAAGTCATTCATCAAAGTTGTGGATATGTGTGGTTTTGGGTCTTGGGGGGGAAATATCCACTCCCACTCCTCCCACCAATGCCACACACCCCTGCACCATCCCATGTGTTGGTTCGTTAATGAGCCCCACTCTCCTCTGGCCGCACGGGTGGATGGCGGAGCCATTTTTTTCTGTCGGGCGGCCAATGGAATCCTACAATAAGCGGGGCCAGATTATGCTGACACATCCCTCACATAGCAATGATTCGGTGGACTGTGCGGTCTGTCAGAACACATACCACATGAACTGCGTGAGGCCACCCCTGCTGAAGAAGCCGTCACGTGGCTTTGCGTGGTCCTGTGCTGCATGTAGCCGAGCTCAGGAACGGAAGCTGGAAGCGCGCAACACACCGAACCATCACGACTCCGGGGTTGATGCCGAGGAGGAAGAGTTCATCGATGACGACGATGACGATATCCCCGACACCTGCCGCACTAGTCCCGCCGAGGACGACCACCACGAGCCGGCCACAGCCGAGCAGATCTACCATGCCAGCTTGTGGCCTTACCGGTATCTGGGCATTCACTGCAAGGTTGAGGATGCACTGGACTATGACGACCGCATCTTCCCGCGTGCTAGCACCAGGCTAGGCCCTCGTCATCAGGCCAACGTGGTACCGTGGTACGGTCGGCCGGTTGAATACGTCAAGCCGCTGGAGGTCAAGAAGTCCGGCAAGAAGAATGACAGGATCAGCAAGGAGATGCAGGCCGCCATTGAGGCCAACAAGCTTGAGAAGGAGCGACGGCCGAAATGGATCCAGGACGAGCCTCCAGGATATGTCGAGCGTGGTGGTGACTATGAAGAAGGGGACCCCAACGCAACGTCGACTTTGCTGTGGAAACCGGCAGAGGACGCTGGTGCAAGTATAACTGGCGAGGAAATCGACAGTTACATGACCAAGGCGAAGGCGATGGCAGTGCCTCTAGGTCTCCCTGAGCGGTCATCTAACCTCCAGGACATCGCTAGGGATCTCCTATTCAAGAACAAGTACGACCCGGAAAAAGCACTGGCTGAACTGCCGACGGTGGAAAAGGCAGCTTTCAAGGAACCCGAACTTACGCCAGCCGAGCTCAAGAAATTCGAGGAAGGCGTGGGCAAGTTTGGTTCCGAGCTGCATCTCGTCTGGAAGCATGTCAAGACGGTCAGCAAAACGATCAAGACTAGCACCATTGTTCGGTTCTACTACACCTGGAAGAAGACGGACAAGGGCAAGCAGATATGGGGCAACTACTCTCACCGTAAGGGAAAGAAGGACGCCAAGAAGGCCGAGGAGGCAGCCAACAAGCTGGCTGACGACGTCGCTGATCACGGGGATGATTCCGCGTTCGATGCGGGCAAGGCGGCCGAGAGGAAGAAGGGGTTCATCTGCAAGTTCTGCTCAACCAAGAACTCCCGTCAGTGGCGGCGAGCTCCCAACGTCGCGCATGCGCTGGTGACGGAGAACGGCAACAAAAACTCGAACAAAGCGAAGAACGGCGAGTATATCCAAGCACTATGCCGGAGATGCGCGGAACTTTGGCGTCGGTACGCTATCCAGTGGGAGGACATCGACGAGGTCGCCAAGAAGGTGGCGCAGACGGGCGGCAAGGGCTGGAGGAAGAAGGTCGACGAGGAGCTGTACAAGGAACTCGTCGCGGCGGACGAGATGATGAGCAACACTCGCTATCTCACGCCACCCCCTGCTGTCACTCCCAACGCCAGCGCGGCTGCATCCGTCAACGGTACCAACGAACCGGCGAGGAAGAAGCTCAAAATCACCGTCGACAAGACCGACAAGGATTCCGACAAGGCTTCTGACGTGGGCAGCACGACTAGCGCTGTCCAAGCCAAGAAGAAGGAGAAGGCGCCGGTTGAGAAGCCGGCGCCGCCTCCCGAGCCGGTGATGCCGAAGCCCAAGGTCCTGCCTTGCGCTGTGTGCTTCCAGATGGAGCCGAGGGGCGACCAGCACGTCTCGTGCAAGGAGTGTCGGATGACTGTGCACCGGAACTGTTACGGTATTGTCGACAATCGGGCTCCGAAGAAGTGGACATGCGATATGTGTCTCAACGACAAGAGCCCGCAGGTGTCGATTGTAAGTGCTGCCTGGACTTTGGATATACTATTTGCGGAACGCTAACGTGATGTGTAGAACTACAAGTGTGTCCTATGTCCTGTCGATTACATCGAGCATGACTTTGTCGAGCCGCCGAAGATCTCGCACAAGAAGAAGACGGAGAAGGAGAAGGAGCGCGAGCGGGCCGAGAAGGAGGCTGCTCACAAGGCCGCCGAGTTCTACAGGCAGAAGCAGATCGACATGAACCGCCCGACCAATCCGCGCGAGCCACTCAAGCGGACAGCGGACAACAACTGGGTGCACGTTACCTGCGCCGTCTTTACTCCCGAGGTCAAGTTTGGTCTAGCCAAGGCTCTCAGCCCTGCGGAGGGGATTCCTTCCATACCGAGGGCACGGTTTACGGAGACGTGCAAGGCTTGCAAGAAGACGGGCGGCGCATGTGTTTCCTGCGCGCAGTGCCACGCTTCAGTACACGTGGAGTGTGCCCACCACGCGGGCTACGTACTCGGTTTCACCATCACGCCGGTCAAGGCATCACGACGTGATCAACACAACATCGTAACGATGAGTGGCGAGACGGGGGTGATGGCAGCGGAGGTATGGTGCAAGGAGCACTGGGCTGGCGTTATGAAGCAGCCCGCCCATCCCATGCACGAGCAAGTGGACGACACGGGCCTGAACGCTCTGCAGCTCTACGTGCAAAACTGCAAGCAGGCCGACCTGACGCTTACTGGGTGCGCGAGGAAGGCGAACCAGATATCCCTGGCGGCTAGAACAGCGCCTCCACCTGTGCAGCAGACCGCTCCTCCCCACCGACTCGCTTCGCTCGCGACCATCGTCAACGGCGAAAACAGCGGACCGAACAGCCCACCAGCGGTTCAACCAGGCGGCAAGATCTGCCTCACCTGCGGGGTCGACACCAGCCCCAAGTGGCATGCCATCGATCAGGAACAGGAGCGCGGGCTGACAAACGGCTACTACGGAAATCTCGGAGCCGAGGCCCAGAAGTTCGTCGAGCAACGCAGTTTCCAATGTCACAAGTGCAAGAAGATCAATCGGCAGCCGAACCCTCATCCGCCGCGAGATCCCTCAGCAGAAGCCGAACCCCTCAGACAGGCAGCAGCGGCACTGGGAGCAGCACCATCAATGGCAACCCCTCCGGCACACGCGGAACTCGGACCAGCCAACCGCGCGCCCTACGTCTGGTCACCTCCGCAACCAGCCCCGGCGTCCATGATGCCGCTCCCTCCGCAAAGCCAGCTCCAGGCTCCTCCGATGGCCACCTTCGTACCCCCAGTGCAACAAGCTCCTCCTCCCATCCCGCCGCCACAACTCCCACCGACAATGGCCTCCCAACCCCCGCCACCCATGCAACAATACCCCTACCCCTTAAACGGCCCTCCCCAGCATCCAACCCACTCCTCCCACCTCTTCGGCGACTGGCAGCGTAATCAACCCCAGCACCTACCACACCACCACCAAATCAACGGCGGGCCCCCTCCTCTCGGTCCGCCTCCCGCCCTCGCACCGCCAAACCATCTCCGCCCACCCCCGATGTCTTCCCTCACCCACCCTCCTCCACCACCACCTCAACACGACCCCTACATGCGCCAACCCCACCCTCCCCCACCACCACCGCCATCCTACCTCAACGGCGCGCCCCCTTCATCACCTCGCGGCCAGCATCCTCATCCTCCTCCTCCTGCCGGCCCGCCTCCCATCCCCAACGGCTACCACCCCGCTCACGGACACGCGATGGGATACCCACCCCCTCCCCCTCCGCCCCTACCTCACTCCCCGGAGTTTAGCAACGGTCATCCTCCGCAGCAGCAGAGGATGTCGATGCTCAGGGACCAGCGGCCGCCTCCGCAGCAGGGGGGTGGTATGTACCCGCCTCCTCCTAACCAGGGAGGTCACGGGAGTCCGCCTTTGATGCCGCACGACCTTAATCGGGATCGGGAGCGGGAAGCGGCACAGAGGGAGAGGGAGAGCAGGCCGTCTGGCGCGAGCGCGAGTCCGAGCTTGAGGAATTTGTTGTCTTAGGGTGACGATCGTCAACGGCAACACAAGTCGGGAAAGGGTGAGGAGAAGAACAAGAAGAATGCCGGAGAGGAGAAAAGACCCACCGACGCGAAGAACTCACGGTCGAGGTTGACCAAGTCGTTGAAAGTCTGGGATGTCGTCGGGGGCAAACTGGTTCAGAGAGACGTCGTACTGGATGCTATTTTAGGCAGCACGGGCGTTGCGAGGGTGGAACGAAGAGGGAAGATCAAGTCGAAGAGAGCAAACTGTCTGGTGTAACGGTTGGATCATCCTTGCCTGAGGAATCCAAGAGCAGGAAGACCTCACCAGTAAAAGGCAGGGCTCATGTATCATACGGTATTCTCTTTTGTTTGTACGCCATAGATTTTGGAAGGGAGAAGAAGAAGGCGTTTGGTCGCAAGGACATGTGTGTGCTTTTGTTGCGAAGGGACTACAAAAGGACGGGACTGGATTGGATGGCATAGTTGTTTAGAGACGCTGTCACAGAAAGACTTTGGGTTGAGGAAACATTAGTACCAACCAGCGAGCGATGTGTACATACATAATACAATTGCGTATCGACTCACAGAACATGACATGTCCAACGAACCCCTGATACGCAAACAAATACCATCCACACCGTGATTATCCTCCTTCGGAACGCGGTGCCGAAAGTCGGCACCCGCCGGAGATACTATGACAGCATCACCAACTCTTAGTGGAGAGCACTACTACCACAGGAGACAGAAATCCCTTATCGTCCGCCATTTGTGGGGGTGCTTCGACGGGCGCGATTCAAGCTTCAAAACTTCGACGGCCCCGTCCTCTTGGTAAGGCTTGATTGACCCTTCAGGCTCTCAATCTCTCACTTATACACAGAAAACATACGCAGAGAAATGGACGACAAGCAAGGTCTCGCAATCGCCTTCGAAGAAGCCCAGGCGGGCTTTGATGAGGGCGGTATTCCCGTAAGTTTTCATCTTCCCTTTTCTTTCCCAGCAGACATACTTGAAGTGATACTAAAACACCAAGCAAAACAGATCGGCGCAGCCCTAATCTCAGCAGACGGCAAGCTGCTAGGCAGGGGGCACAACATGCGTGTTCAACTGGGGAGCGCGATTCACCATGTTAGTTTTTTTCTTTCCTGTTTGTCCAGACGGAGATTAGCTGGGGAGGGGGGATGGGGGAAGGGGGAAGAAAAAGCAGCTACCCTATAGGAAGATATCGAAAGAGAAAAGGAGAATGAGGCTAACAGTTCTGGTAACCGAAACAGGGCGAGACATCAGCCCTCTTCAACTCGGGACGGTTGCCCGCTCGTGCTTACCAAGGTACCACCTCCCCTTCCCTTCCCTTTCCCTTCCCTACCTACCTACCCTCCCTCCCTTTTAGTCCCCGACCGTTGTCCTAACCACGGGCCCCCCCACCTCAGGAAGCACAATGTACACCACCCTCTCGCCCTGCGACATGTGCACGGGAGCCTGTCTGCTGTACGGCATCAAGAGGGTCGTGATAGGCGAGAACAAGAACTTTTTGGGTGGGGAGGCGTACCTCAAGCAGAGAGGGGTCGAGGTCGTCGTCGTGGACGATGCGGAGTGTAAGGGGTTGATGGATCGGTTTATCGAGGAGAAGCCCGAGCTGTGGAACGAGGATATCGGGGTTGAGGAACGGGTTTACTCTAAGGAGGGGAGGACGGCTGCTGAGTAGAGTGGATGGGTAGGGTTGTGGATGAAGGGTAGGATGGGGCTTGTTGGTTAGAATGTTGGTGTTTTGTTTGGGTTGAGGAGGGTAAAGGCATATAGGAGGAGTTGTGATGAGGTTTGAAGTGCGAGGTTGATTAACACTTGCCAAGGGGTTGTTACTGAGACGGAAGAGACTGTCCGTCAAGAACAAAATAACAAAACTCGGTATTATATATACTCTAACCGCTGATTGGTACAAGATATCCCTTTCCAAACGGAGTGAATTAGCTCTCCATCACAACTAAACGCTGCGTAAGTACTAACACAGCTAATCCTTCGTATCATCCCTCAACCTGCACAACTCGGTCAGCACGCCGACCGCCTCGGCCCGGATGGCGTTGTGATACCACCCGTTCGTCTCGTACACCTTGATCCCCTTCACCATGTCCGCCGTGTCCCGGGCGAACTTGATGTCTACGTACATATCCTCCATATAACTGGCTGCGTACACGGGCACGTCATGTTCGTTCTTCTTGAGCACCTCGACGTCGTACAGCGGCTCCCACTGGTCCTCTTTCGCCAGCAGCTCGGCCGCGACTCTCAGCTCCTTCAGCTCGGGGAAGACGTCGAAGTGGAACGGGAAGACCATCTCGCCCGTGAAGAAGATCGGTTCCCCTTCGGGAGGAATGGTGAATTTAGCAGACGGGTTGCCTGCTTCCTGCAGCCAGGAGAACTCCTTCAGCTTGCCGCCCACTCGCGCGGCGGACCAGTTCGATGCCATAGCAGGCCCATCACAATAAATCGCCTCATGCAGCACGCCATAAATAGGCGCGACGTCGAACAACGTGTTGTTCTCCAAGGCGGTGAGCGTGGAGCGCGTGAAGAAGCCGAAGTTGTCCAGGTCCGTGGTCATCTTGAGCACCAGGGTGTGGACGGAGTTCAAGCCGCCGTGCATGCCGAAGGCTATACCAATGCTAAGAAACCGTCCGGCCGTCAAAATCCCCCCGGTGGGTAGCTCGATCTTGCCCTCGTCCGAGTCGGAGATGTGGGCTACAATCTTCTTCACCCGCTCCACGTCACCAGGGAACTTCTTGTAGTACGCCCTGTTGCGCTCGACGAGGTGCCCGAACGTCGCCCCGTACACCTCGTCCGGCTTCTTCCCGACGGGCGCCAGCCCGCCGGTGATGAACGACTCGCGCAGGCCGGCGGGATGCTGGCTCAGGTACGTCAGGCTCACGAACCCGCCGAACGACTGGCCTAGAATAGACCACTGCTTCTGGTCTTTGGGAAAGTCCGCCGTCAGGCACTGCCTCACGGCCTCGAGGTCACGGACGATGCTGTCCTGCCTGAACAGCTTCAGGTAGTCCGCCTGCGCCCGCGCGTCGCCCAGCTTCGTCACGTGCGCGGCGTTGATGGGCGTGCTGAGGCCCGTGCCGCGGTAGTCGAGATAGAGCAGCTGGTAGCCCCGGTCCAGGAAGAACTTGGTTTGCGGTGCGTCCTGGGGCTGGGGGTTGCCCATGCCTGGCCCGCCTTCGAGGTAGACTAGGAAGGGTTTCTGGGAGATCAGATCCGACGGGAGCCGGGCTGATGCGGCTGGTATCTCGACCTTGTTGGCGATGCGACCGAAGAGTTTGAGGGTGCCGGAGTTTGGGGCTGCGTAGTTCTTGGGCACTTCGAAGAAGACTTCGGAGATGTGAAGGAGGCCTTGGAGTGTGTTAGTGTGATGGCGATACGGATGGCAGAGACGAGTACATACCCGGCAGCACATGTTGGCTGCGGCTTAGCAAACGGGCTGGTTGGATGGCCATGGTGAAGGATGATATCTCTAGAGACGTTACTGGGTAGATAATAGAGAATTCCCCCCCCCCCCCCAAAAATGTGAGAGAAAGATGAGGCAAGGTGATTATGTACCTTATATTCACGGCTGTGTCCCGTTGATGTGATCAAACGATAAAGGAGAAGGCAGTATATCACAGTACGATTATCTCTCGACTAGCTAGCCCTGGCATACGACAGCGTCTCGTGTAGTGGCACCATCATACCTCTGATTCCTTGTACATCAAAACAACTGTGTCAGACAGCCTATCCTCCTTCCCAATCTGTAGATACCGATATTTCCCCAGATCACTCCCACTTGGAGCTGTCCGTCTTCCGGCAGATAAAGGAACGAAGCGGTCCAGCGTCTTCCAATGTGGCTCAAGATCACGTCAGCTGTTCGCACCTGGTGGGTCTTTGCTCGGCTACGCGGGGTTACACGGCAGAGAGCCCTGAAGATTGTGCACGGTCCGGGCTCGCCAGCCGGCTCCACCTCTTGAGCTGCTTTAAAATCTGCGCAACTGATTGCCGACTTCAACTTCAACCTTTCAACATCACAAAACAACCAAACAACTTTGTCTGCCAACACATCCACACCAGATGTGGCGCTCGCTCTGTTTCCGATAGCATCTGCCATCCATGTGATGAACTACGCCGAACTGACACAGACTCTTGCGGAGTCATTCAACGCGCTGGCCGATGAGGTGCAGTCGCTGATTGACCACAAGACCATCCTTGAGCACAAGCTCAGGTTTGCTCATGAACAGGTAAGCTACAAACATCTCTCCTTGCACTGCACACGCAATCCCCCTCCCTCCTTATCATGATGAACACTTTAGCTCTAGATCCGTAGCAGGCCTCAGAAACCTAGCATCGTGGGGACTTATATGTTTTAATTTCTGACTACACAAACCTCATTCAACTCATTCTTTCCCACTCAAACACACAACTCTATGCAGTCTTGCTAACCAAGCCCGCCTGCATTAGTACCAGTACCTAGCCGACAAGTATGCTCCTGCCGTGCCTGAAGTGTCAGAGACTCTGGCTAAGCTCCAACTACCGCCCTCGCTGCAGTCAACTCTAGCGACCAAGAGCGTTGTTCCCCTGCCGAGAAGTGTACAATCAGACGCGCAACATCAGATCGCTCTCTTCATCAGAGAAGGCAGGAAAGTAGCCCGCCAGCTTTCTGCAGCGGCCGAGATGAGCAACTCTAGCAGAGAAGCTCTCTCAACGACGCCTGGTACAGACAACCTGACCTCGCTGTCCACCGTACTAGAGCAGGACTTCACTGTCGAGGGCCAGAAGGGACAACTCAATTGTCCCTTCTCATCCCCAAAACAGCCTGTCGTTGAAGAGGACGCAAAGGAAATACCCGCAGCAGACGTAGGCGTAGAGGATCCCACACCGCACCGCTCAGCAGACCCCATCTGTGCCGCCATGTATGAAGAGAATGTGCAGGCGCCCCGTGCCCCCTCGGCAGCCGGCGGTGCCAACGCCCAGCAGTGTCCCATCCGGTTCATGGATAAGCACTCGCCTGAAGAGATCGCGCACTATGTTGAGAAACACAAACATGAGATACCCCGCAGCCACGAGGTGTGCGTCCGGCGGTACCAGCGGAACGAGGAGCAAATAAGAAAGCTAGACGCCAAGTACGGCAACCTCGTCAATATGATACAAGACCTGAGCTACCTGCACAAGCCCATGATGCCGGAAGGCGAGCAAGAGGTGGATGATGAACACGACCGCGCCTCCACCAAGCGTGTCGAGAACTGGGCGCATGCCGTGAGCAGTGCTGGTGAAGCGGGTGATCCGGACTCCGTACCAAGGGAGGAGGAGCGGCCGCTCGAGCATGTGGCGGATGATCGGGAGAGCCACTTTGACCGTCCCCTGAAGGAGGTCCGTGTTGGGGAATCGCCGAGCAGGCCGTGGGGTATATCGGTACCTGTGTTCGATCCGTCGGAGCAGCATCACCATGACGTACCACCAGCATCACCGCCACCCGCTCCCGTCCCCGGCGCCCCTTCAACAACATCAGAGGCACCTCCACAACGGCCAGCCGGCAAGTGTCCCTTCGACCACACCAAGTTCAACATGGGCAACATCGCCGAGGCGTTCGGACACATGGCGCCCCCCGCCGCACCAGCGCGTGATGACGAGGCCCTACGTCCGAATATACCTGCCAAACAGCGACTGCAGAGTGTGAACACGGCGCCCGGGTCGTACGGCGCACCGGTCTTTATCAACAACCCTCCTCCACCACCGCCACCGGAACCTGTGCCCGAGTCCGGAACGGGCGCAAAGGAGAATAAACGTGCGCCCCCTCCTGTGGCTCAGCCACACATGGTGTTTAACATCTCCGGGCCGGTGTTTATCGGGTATCCGATGGAGCAGGCCATGCAGTTCATGCAGGCTTGGCAGGGGAATCGGTGATTCTTGTCACGTTATCGTCGCAGCAGTTGATGTACGAGAGAAGGGGAGAGTGTTGGGTGGGTGTCGAGTGTCATTGAACGTCGGGTATCTTTGTCGAGGGCTTTTCATCACAGCAAGCGTTTATGGGCTATGGGTTTTATCGAGCGGGATTTCATTTTAGCGACGGCGTTTGAGCGTTTTCTGGGACTTACTATTTTCAAGGACCTCGGATATGGGGAATAATTTCGATGGAAGAGGCTTTCGAACTGCAACACAGGAGGGATTGGCTCACTCACGAGAAGGGTACACATACGGAGAAGGATATTTGAATCATCGAGAGCACGTCACGGAACGCAACCTGCTAGGTTCGAAGTAACGTTCTCGGCGGGCATAGCTACGACGAGGTCTCGGAGGCTTGGTTCAGCACGGGATGGAGGGCTTGATATAGCCGACCCTAGTTACCTAGGGGGTGGTTCGTAGCCGACCGTATATGCACACCGGATCAGCAAGCAAGCGCTTTGTAGGTTTTGCTTCGTCTGACGTTTACTGGATACCCATCAATTGCATCTATACATGTCCCTGGATCTAAGAGTTACTCCGCGACCATGTTCTACACCCGCTTCTTTACTGCTTGAACACTGTGCCGCCTGTCTATAGCAAGTCCGAATAGATATATCTCAACCCAATAACGCCATCCAATGCATTCACACGATTCTTCCCAACTCCTCAGACACAACTACTTCTGCGCCGTCTTGTCAACCCCCTGCTCCTCATCCCACCCGTCCGTGTACCCCTCGTTCTCTCCCCAGAGACTGATATCATCATCATCCATCAGCACAGCAGCGTCCTGATCCGCACCGCTCCTCATAAGCAGCGACTCTTCGGAATCTTCGTACCCTCCGTCCGCGCCACCGCCAGCCAACACACCTCCCTCTTCCCCTCCCGCAGCCGCAAGTGCCTCGGCCTCGAGCTCTGCCGCGCGCGCCATGGTGCGGCGGTAGATAACCCACCCGACCACGGTGCCCACGATCCCTCCCACGGCCATGGAGGCGTAGTTGATCGCCTTGTCGCCGGAGGACATCGTGTCGCCTTCCTCCGCGAGCTTGGCGAGGCGGGAGCCGATGAAGACGTGGACTAGGAGTTTTGGTCTGTTTTTGCCTTTATGTTAGCCCATCGCTTTACGTAGTACGTAGGAGAGGGTAGTACTAAGGGGAAGGGGCAAAAACATACGTAGCAAACAACGTCCCCAACGCGAACCCGCCCACGCTAACGCTGGGTATCGTGGCCAGGAACCCGTTACTAAGGCTGTACGGCAGCGGGCAGAACCGGATCGCCGTGAGCACCTTGATCCCGTCCTTCCTCAGCACCTGGCCCAAGGCCACGAACCGCCTGTCCCGCCCGACGATCCGCTCGACGTACCCGCCCAACACCCCCCTGCTCGCCATAAAGGCAGCGCTACTCCCAAACACCGTCGCGCTCGCGGCGATCGGCCACCCAAGCGGGAACCCGTAGACGAACCCCGCCAAGGTAACGGCGGAGCTATACCCGATTATCGGGGGAAACCCAGTAACGCATATCAACAAGAAGATAATCAGCGCCCCGGAGTTGTACGGCAGGTGCCGCCAGGACTTGGCTATGGGCCCCAGCGCCGCGAAGACGGCGTGGGAGTAGAGGAGTGCTAGGATGCCGAGGACTAGGAGGACCACTCCCGCCAGGACGGTGAGGGCGCGGTATAAGGGCGACAGGGAGAGGAAGAGCGCCTGCAGGCGGAGGGAGAAGGTTGTGGCGGCCCGGATGAGCCGGATGTGCAGCGGTTCGTCGGCGGAGGAGTGGGAGTGGTGCGCGTAGGGACGGGAGGAGAGCCGGCGGACGGAGGAGGAGCGGCGGGCCCAGGGGGGTGGGGAGGGGAGGGTGGATGGGGACGCGGAGCGGGAGGTCGAGGGGGAGGTGGGCGTTGCTAGGGCCGCGGCTGCGGAGTGGGAGTCTGGGAGGGACGGCATTGTGAGGGACGTGAGGGTGTTATGGTGGCGTCCGAGGAGGAGGAATGGCGGCGGTGGTCGTTGTGGTGACGGACGGAGAGGTTAACGTCAGCCGGTAGTGGTCGCGGATCGAGAAGTTCGAGATCGGAGGAGGATGATCGAGGTGGACGGTGGTGGTCCAGGGGCGAGATGGATAGACTACAGGACCGGTGCTAGCTGCCTTGAGCCATTGCTGGTGGTTGATTGTAAAAAAGAAAAGAGCGAGTAGGTTCTGTTGCGGCGAGGAACGTAGGTGACGTTGGATGGAGGTGTAAGAGTCGAGACCGGAGCCCGGATAAGAAGATTGCGGCGGAGCCAAGCTGAAGCAAAAGCTGACAGGACAGGGGTCTGTTTTAGGTGCTGCTCTGTTGCTTTGTTAGTCAGCGGGTGTATGAAGAGTAATATTCCATGCCGAAGATGAGATCAGATGGACAGACTGACATATTTGGTTTAGATGAGTCTGATGTTGTTATAAGGGGTGATAGGTAGGTAATTATGTAGGCGTGAATGCGTCTGGTCTGAGCAGAGGAGAGTTTCAGGAACGATGTCCCAAGTCTCAGTTACAGCCGGATAAGATAACGCACCCACGTGTGCCGACGTCATGCCGATACTGGATTAAGGGTCTCGTCAGACATTGAAGTCTCTCGCCCAGAATAGGGGCTTGACTACCTTAAGGATGCCTCACGAGCCCTGTGTAAAATAAATGCTTGAAACCGGGTTTCGTTATTCATCTCCTCGTCCTTGCTTTACTACCGCCCTGATAGCTCTAACCTTCTAATAATAGGATAGGTGAGGTGGGCTAAGGTGAGCATCGCTACGAACTAGACGCTTGTCGACATGCATCATTAACCTCCACGGCCGCCTCATATCGTCACCTAAGCCGATGCGCAGCCGGTCCCTTGGGCGGTTCCTTGCCAGTACCCGACGTATCCCGCACCAGGAGCTTCACCTTGCCCTCCCCAATCTCGACCCCCTGGTCGAGAATATCCACCTCCTCCTTGCCCTCTTCCTCCTTCTTCCTCCCACTGCCGTCCCTCGTCATCGTCTTGTCGTAGCTCCTAGCATCAATCCCAAGGATACCGCCCATATTGTTCCTGTCCCCCGGAACAGAGAACTCGCGGTACGCATACCTCCACTCATTCAAGAAGTTCCGGAGGGCCTTGCCGACTTTATCCTTGCCGTTCTTGCTGTGGTGGCCGGTGCCAGTGATGGCGTAGATGGGCCGGGTTTCCTTGCTGTTTTCTAGAAGGACGCGCTCGAGGTACTCGACTGCTTCTTCCGGATGCAGGCCGTGGAGGTCAATGTAGATCTCTCCGCCGCCCTGGCCGTTGCCGCTGTTCCTGTTGCGCTCTTCGTATAGCTCCTTGGCCGCGTCGCGGTGCGCTTTTCTCATAAGATCGTTCTCGCTCTGGCCGCGGAGGCTGAGGGCTTTGGCTGCTCGGGCGTCATTGCGATTCCACGCTTGGGCCGCGCTGGTTGCCCGTTAGTTAACTATTCTTGCGAGGGTGTGATGATAACGGCTTACCTCTGCAGGAACTTGTTCCGGAGCCCGCCGTGCTTGATAGCTTCTTGGCGGGCCTTCAGATACGCCTTGTTCGCCCTCTCGCCCGTCTCCAGCCAGGGGATATGCTTCGGATTGGGAATGGCTTGGGCCGCGGCGCTGTTTTCACCGTTGCGGATGCTCGTCGAGCTCCCGTTGCGGCCGAGCTTGCTACCTGGCCTCAGAGCACCTGGCCCAGGGGATGGCGAGGGTGACATCTTTACAATGTCCGCCAGAGTGTTGGGTGTGAAGGGCTCTTTCGGGCCATGGCCATGACCACCTCTCTTGCCGTGATGCTTCTTGCCCGCCTTGGCAGCTGCCGAGCCAAGTGATGGGAAAGCGTCTTCGTCAGTCAAGGGAGGTGCCGCTGGCGTCGAATCCTTTTGCATCTGGTGGCGACTGCCAGGCCGAGACCGTGGGTGGTCACCGTAGGCATGCAGCCCCTTGAATCCTGGGGGCGCAGCCATGTAACCAGTCGGTGCTGGAAACGAGAGCAGTGATTCCGGGGTACCGGGCTGCAGGGCTGGGAAGCTGTTGTAGTCTTGAATTTGGATATTGGCCCTTTGAGTGGGCGGTGTGTTTGAGCCATCTATCTGAAGTCCCTTCACCAGATGTGCCGGGTCGTGAGAGAAGATGCATGTTTCAGCGGCAAGGCAGTTTCCTGCAACCCAATATCTGCACTCAAAGTCAGGGAGTGCTCACATAATATAATGGTCGTATGGTGAGGGGTGAACTTACCTGCAGATATGGTTGCTAAGGTCGTGGCTGAACCGGCAGTCTGCCCGCAAACACTGGCCAGTCGTTAAGAAGAACTTGCAAATGACTCCGGATTTTTGCTGGTCGGCCGGAGTCGATGGACGACCGTCAGGGCTGATAGATTTTCCAATCAGGATCGTCTGTGCCTGTTGTGCCTCTTCCGCCTGCGCAGCAGCAGCAAAGTTGTCCTGTATCTGCGTATCCATGATAGCTGAGATAGTAGCCCCAAGATCGTAACCATGCATTGCCAGGGCAGCACCGATCTCCTCATCGGTGCGAGATTGTCCGAGAATCGACCGCAGAATGTCGTACGGCGTCATATCAACCTGGCCGGACGGGACAAACTCCGGCGCAGCAACGCTGAGTCCGTTGGACGCCGCGACTGAAGAAGTGACGCTGACCGCATCATCGTCTTTGTCTTTGACCAGCCAGTCGACATTGTCCGACTGGTAGTCACCGAGTATTTCCTGGGCTGGGGTGTCGTCATTCGCGAACTGATATGCGTTGAGGCTCGGGCTGTGCGGTATGACTGGGGCTGCGAAGGCGAGACGAGGCGAAGGCCGCGGCGACCCGAACGGTGAGGCCGTAGTGGATGACTTGTTGCGGCTGAAGGCGGAGGGGAGGAAACCAGGAGGAGCGAGCGGACTGACACCGAGCCGTGGCGAGCCGGACATCGGCGTAGGAGATCCCCGCCATGAAGCTGGCGATGGCCTCCGGAGGATAGTCTGCCGTATTGGCGGAGGCGATGCCGCATGTCCTCCGCCTTCTCGGTATCTCCATAGAGCGTCAAGTACTGCATTGTCGAGGCTCTGGCCTGGAAGAGTCGTCTTCTCCTTCAGCAGTTCTTCCAGCTTGTCCGTCTTCTCCTCATCGTCGAGGTTCCCGTCTTGTAGGACGGGAAGACATATCTCGTACGTCTCATCGGAAACCATGTTGGCGATGGTTTGTGCAGCTTCGGCTAGAGGCTATTGCCGTCCGATAAGGCGTTGGTTTCGGTGATCGGTGAGGGGCTGTTCTCTTTGTCCCCGGAGGATAATTATTTATAGGGGCGACCGTGTTCGCTGAATCTGCGGTGAGCCGTTGCTCTTGTGGAACGCGACGGCCGAGGAGCTGCAGTCCGAGGTGATAAACGTGGATAGAATAAGCGAGGGGACACAGAATCGTAGAGTTTCGGTGTATCGGTTGGTTTGTAACGGGTCGGGTAGAGTGTTATAATCGAGGAGGGTACGTCGGCGGCGCATAAAACGGACTTAAATCAAGCACAAATCCGAAATGCTGTCAGCTAAAGACAGTAGCAACAGAGGTCAGGAAAACAGTGGCCGATGGTCGTTGTCGGGCTTTTGGCATGTTGTCATGGCCGCATGAACGAATCGGCAGGTTCAGAGTCAAACGGGAGGCAGAGGGCGAACGGAGAGGCGTGAATGGAGGAAGTTGATTAGATAGCGTGTCAACAAGAGACAGCTGTAGTCGCAAGCGACAAAAGGGGTAAAGCTATGTTGATAAGCGGCGAGGATGTTGTTGAGGTTGCCGAGAAATAGTCGACGACGTTGTAGAGGTGCAAACCTGGCATGAGGGAAGTCAACAGGAGAATCCAAGAGGCTGCACGTTGTTGAGATGACGGGAGGTCGCAGCCAGGCTGCGGCCCGCGTTGTGTGATAGGTGCTGATAGGCGGTGATGGCCAAGGCAGATGGAAGGAGGGGCGCCGCCGCCGCGCAACAGCTCAGCTGAGAGATCAACAGGGCCAGGTGCGAGGGAGCCAGAGCAGACCAACTGGGGTTCTCTTTGGGCAGGGAGAGACGTGGGGTCGCTCCATCCCGGAAGCCGGGAGCATCTCAGCCGCTAGCAGCTGCCAGCCGCGCAGTGATTGGCTGTCAACAGTTGTGGCTGCAGTCAGTGCACTGGACTAAGCGAAGATTATCAAAGGCTCCCATGACGGCTTCTCCTGCATGATATTGTCTTTGTTGGTAATTCATATCTTTCACAGTTGCGTACCAAAACGAATGTTTGCAGACAGAGAAATCCGAATCTGACAAAGAGCTGCGACGCCACAGTGTGCGAGTTGCATTCCCAGTCCATGGTAAGATCCTCTGCGAGGGTAACATGTTCTTGAGCAGCCACAGCTCAGTGGACGTCCTCTCCAAGGTACCCATGTGACTATGTCATTTACCGACACGGAGTATCCATAGGGCCATAGCCTCAGGAGAACCAAAAGACACTCACGGTATTTCCTCATCTTCATCATCCCCACCAAACCCAAATCCGAAGCTGAATCCGGCGCTCTTCTTCTCCGGATGCTCTTCCTCCTCACCTCCGTTGCTGCCAACCACCATATCCCAAGTGCGCTTCTTGCGCTCCTGTTTCCGCTCAAGCTCCTGGAGCGCCGCGGCGAGCAGCATCGGTTGCTCTGCTTGTAGCCGGTCGACGAACAACTGATAGGGGTCGTTGACGTCTCGTTTGAACCCCGAGACTTGATCCGCCTTGTCCTTGAGGAATGATATAACCTCGGCCAGATGGGACTCGGGCACAAAGTTCTGAGTGAGCGCGATCCCGTTCTCGAGGTTGACAACCAGATGCCACCAGCCGCTCGGCACGTGGAGGATCTCTCCCGCCTTGCAGATGCCCTCCACACACTCCGGCAGCTTGCGCGCCTCGGCATGAAACTCGAGGAGCCACTCCGCGATGCTGAGAGGGCTGGTAACCTCGCTGCTGTCCTTGGAGACGTAGACCCCGGGAACCTGAGCGGAGGGCGGGAACATGATCCAGTATTTGGCACCCTGGATCACCGCGTTCCAGGCACTCGTGCCGTTGGGGTCTTTGTGGAAGGTTGAACCACTCCGGGCGGGTCCGATGATCAGCCAACGATGAGCAGGCCGCTCCGCACCGAGAAACTCAAACAGATCCGGTCCGAAGCAGTCAGGCTTCCAGTATGCTGCGCCCTCCTCCTTGCCGACGGTGATGCCCATTTTCTCGGCAAATTTGCGATCAAACAGGTACAGAGGGCTCTCGTCCTGCTGGTTGAACATATACTGAACGTAGGTTGAGAAGGGCCAGTCAACCGCCTCCGCACGAAACTGGACGTCCGCATAGTTCTGTAGCAGTGATTTGATCGTCCACTCCTGGAAGGCGGGCCACTGGCGGATACAGTCCGTCAGAATGAACGGTCTGTCGCTCCAGCTGGCCGCAAACTCATCGTACGTAAGGTCTTTGAACCGGCTGATCTGGTTCTTCGCCGGGATACAGCCAAAATGGCTGAGCGAGATATTACTGCAGACAAATGGCCTGTGAAGCACGTCCGAGTACACATTACTGCAGTCGACTTCGGCCACCTGCTCCTGCTCGAGGTTCAGGAGGGTTGACCTCCATGAGCCTTGCCAGGTAAACGTGAACTTGTTCTCTGACTGCGCCCTACGATACGTTAACCACCAGTTTATCTGTGATATGATGCAACACTGTGACTCAAAGACTACTTTGGCTTGTCACGGGCTCAGAGGATGGGAAGGAACATCCGCCAAGAGCGGCAAAGCATGACTCTCTTGAGATGACTCCGAGCGTCCTTACTTCTCGGCCAGGCAGCCGGACTTCCAGGCCAACTTCCGCCCATCCCATCTTGTGAAGAGCTGAAGACGACATGCGGAACCAACTTACTCTAGAAAGAGGCTCTTCCATACGTCGTCTGAGGAGCAGAGCGCAAAGAGGAACTTGCAAGTATAACCCAGCTGCCTTACAGTGCGCTGGTCAAAGTACTCTAGAAGAACCGCAAGTGTCTCATCGGGCAGAGCCTGAAATGATCCTATAGAGTCCCGCGCGTTCGGTCCAGAGGCGAGATAGAGGTTGCCGAGGGGCTTGATGCTGAGAGGATGAAGGGGCACAGCTGGGCCGTCGTCCGCCGCCACATAGCCATAGTTCTGACGGCTCTCGGCTCCGCTGCTGCCGTTGGTGTTTGCCTCAAAGGGAAGGTCACCCTCTCGCCGAGGTTCCTGGGAGAAGAGCATTATGACTGACTATGCGAAAGTGAAATAGAAGGGTATGAACCAAATGGAATAGAGGTGCGGCAAAACAAGGCCTCGATCCTCACACCACCCAATGTAGAGTCACTAGAGTGACCAGTGACAGTGACGACGTGGGGGAATCGGTGTAATGCAGGGTTCGTGACTCAAAGAACGGTCATATGCACATGGCCTAATGCACGCGCTGCGAGGCTACAGGCTCACCTGCACTTCGAGAGCGCAATTGTATCGGTGCTTGGAAGCTTTTTGCCTTTGAAGATACAAACTAACAAGTCGTTGCTCGTGGCACGACGTCAGTTTGTGGAACAGATGCCCCCACCAAAAAGTTTCAGTCGGGATTTTTGGCGACGAAAAGTGGCCAGTGCGGCGAACCCTGTTGCAGGTTTGCCCCTCAGGCCCCTCCATTTTGTTGAAGGCAAGGTGAAGTCAGTCAAAATAAGCCCTGGATTTTTTTTGCCCCGCCCCCTCCAACCCTGCGGCGTTGACAGTGAGTGAAGCAGGCCGTTCAGGCGGAGTGGGCCGTGAAGATTTGCTAGCCAACCTTCGACTTCTGGCCTAAGGCGCAAATTAAAAAAAGGCAGGTCGCCCAAATTTTTCTCGACCTCTCTTGGATCTTTTTCCACCACAAACCATAACCAAACTACAACAATCAACCAAAACGTCCTTTTCAGATTCATCTTGTTCTCGCTATCCACGAGAACTTAATTGAATCTTTCTTTTCAGACAACTTAATTTCCCATCATCTAGATCTCAAGCAGGGCTTGTGATCTAGATTTTCCACAAACAACAACCGCAATCATGGCTACCGATAAGGGACTCGAGGATGTCGCTGAGGGTAAGTTGCAATCCATCGAGGGCTGGCCTCTTCGCCTTGTGATCGATTGCGCGCTGTGTCGAGAATGCGACAATCGATCAACTTGGCCGAGGGGCCTCTTCCCCACCGCGCAATTCTCTGCCATCGCGAACCGTCGCTGACTTCTTCTCCCCCACAATAGGACAGATCGAGTCTAACTACGATGAGACCGTCGATTCTTTCGATGAGATGAACCTCAAGCCGGAGCTCCTCCGCGGCATCTACGCCTACGGTTTCGAGCGCCCGTCTGCCATTCAGCAGCGTGCCATCATGCCCGTCATCAAGGGTATGTGGACCCCACAGCACTGATTTTCCACAATCAAACCCAGCCAGCTAACAATTACGCCCAGGCCATGATGTTATCGCTCAGGCCCAGTCCGGTACCGGCAAGACCGCGACTTTCTCCATCTCCGTCCTCCAGAAGATCGACCCCAACCTCAAGGCTTGCCAGGCTCTGATCCTCGCTCCCACCCGTGAGCTTGCCCAGCAGATCCAGAAGGTCGTTGTTGCCATCGGTGACTTCATGAACCTCGAGTGCCACGCCTGCATTGGCGGCACCAGCGTTCGTGATGACATGAAGGCTCTTCAGGACGGCCCCCAGGTCGTTGTCGGTACCCCCGGCCGTGTCCAGGACATGATCCAGCGTCGCTTCCTGAAGACCGACAGCATGAAGATGTTCGTCCTCGACGAGGCCGATGAGATGCTGTCCCGTGGTTTCACCGAGCAGATCTACGATATCTTCCAGCTCCTTCCCCAGAGCACCCAGGTTGTCCTTCTCTCGGCCACCATGCCCCAGGACGTCCTCGAGGTCACCACGAAGTTCATGCGTGACCCCGTCCGCATCCTCGTCAAGAAGGACGAGCTTACCCTTGAGGGTATTAAGCAGTTCTACATCGCCGTCGAGAAGGAGGAGTGGAAGCTCGATACTCTTTCGGATCTGTACGAGACGGTCACCATCACCCAAGCCGTTATTTTCTGCAACACCCGCCGGAAGGTCGACTGGCTCACCGACAAACTGACTGCCCGTGACTTCACCGTCTCGGCCATGCACGGAGATATGGACCAGGCCCAGCGTGACCTGATTATGAAGGAATTCCGCTCCGGTTCGTCCCGTGTCCTGATTGCCACCGATCTCCTCGCCCGTGGCATCGACGTCCAGCAGGTCTCCCTGGTCATCAACTACGACCTTCCCGCCAACCGCGAGAACTACATCCATCGCATTGGTCGTGGTGGTCGTTTCGGCCGTAAGGGTGTTGCCATCAACTTCGTTACCGCCGACGATGTCCGCATGATGCGCGAGATCGAGCAATTCTACAGCACCCAGATTGAGGAGATGCCCATGAACGTTGCCGACCTGATCTAAGCGAACCACACCACACCCGAACAACAACACCACGAGAACAAGACACACAGAACATCTTTTTCCGTACTCATTTGCGCGCGCAACGTGCCACGCATCGCATCTTGCGTTTTCGATTTGAGGGGAGGGGAGGGACGTCGGTTTGCTTTGGTCTGATAGAAGGGAAGGAGGACGGTTGGGATGTCTGGACCTAGAGATTTATGGTTCTCTGCATCTCACATCTCGGGACTCTACTCTTCCTTGCAAAAGTTGCTTGCTGGGATCGATCTGGACTGGGTTTGCGGCATCTCGGCATTGATATCCATCGTTTGGATGGTGCTGGTGCCTTCAAAAGATAAACTGCAGGGTTCATCGGTTGACTTTCACGTCTTTTCCTTTTTTTTTTTAATTTGTGGCCTGTAACGAGGGACCTGCCTGGGAGGAAGATTTTCCTAAGAATGCAACTGAAATTTGACGAATCTGATCCGACCCTGAAGTGACGTGAACCTGTTTATATTGCTACGAAGTAACTATGGACATGTGTGATGTAAGATCATCACCAAGTGAACAATGGGCATTAGACTTAGATCTGGACCCCTGATTCAAGTGCTGTGATTCAAGCAGTCGAGAGAAAGATGTCTTGGCGGTGAAGATCTGACATTGCTTATGTGCATTTGTGGGTACTTGCATATCTGGGCTGGGAATTTGCCCCAGTGGAACAGCCTTCTCGGCTACGTTTCCGTCATCAGCCTTACCTCACTTGTATCATTCTACCACGGGCATCATTTGAAGTATTCTTCCTCATATCGCCAACAGACAATTGCATTGCGTGTACCGACGTCTTCAATCACTCCCACACCAGCCCAGTGTCATCAGCAAAAATGGACCGCAGTCTAGACGAGATCCTCGCCGAGCGCCAGACGGTTCGTGACTCCTACTTCTCTCTGGTCCTTCTCCATCCACGACAGTTCCGTTGATGCTGACTCTTCGCAGACCAACAGGAGAGGTCGCGGCGGGCGCAACAACGATCGTGGCAGCAACCGCGGTCGCGACGACCGACGACGCGGCGAGCGGACTGAGTACCCGCGAGACGGTGTTAGAAAGGTAGGACGCGCGCAAAACCCATCCGCCCTTCCATTGCTCGAAGACGCTGACAAGAGAGTACCACTACTAGGTTGAACCCTCTCCTCCCCCATCCTGATGCTCGAAAATTACAACCCTCCTTCGGTCCACCTCGAAGATGTCGACGCAGCCGAATCAACACGACTTGTGCTCGATGCCTCGGATCGCGACCGGGGAAGGTAACCCACCGTAGAAACAACCGGCTAACAGGTCCATTACTCGGCGGACGCAGTCTTTCAGAGACAGAGACGATACCCGAAACCTAGATTCGTATGTCTATCCTTCGAACATGTGACAGTGGTGAGTGCCAGAGGCTAACAAGTGTCGCAGCGAATGGGTCCATGATAAGTTCGAGGATAGTGGTACATGTCCCGGATCCAGTTGCGCCTATCAGGTATTCTAACATACAACAGGTGCCCGTCGCTCCAACGGCCCTCAGAGGCGTTCGCCAGCTTATGACAGGTATGTCATCCCCGATCCTCTTCCCTGACGCAAAGCTAATGGCATCAGCAGCTCCAGAGGAGCCAAAATCAGAGTCGACAACATCCACTACGAGCTGACCGAGGACGATCTCGACGTACGTTCCCCAGCACTTACGAGTTAGAGACAAAAAGCTCACATTAGACCAGGGTCTCTTCAAGCGCATCGGACCAATTCAGGACCTCAAACTACTGTACGACCGCGCCGGTCGCTCGGAGGGTGTGGCCTTCGTCACCTACGAGTCTTACCAAGATGCCAAGGATGCAATCAGGGAATTCGACGGAGCAAATGCTGCTGGTACGTCTCCCTCTTAAAGATCGCATGACCAAGGCAAAATGCTAATGTAACGCAGGACAACCAATCCGCCTTACCCTCATGCCCTCCGGCCCAGCTCCCCGCGCCCGCAACCCCTTCGACAACGCGGTCGTCCCCGGCCGTTCACTTGCAGATCGCATTACCGTCCCGAACAACCGCAGCCGCTCCCTGTCTCCCGGACGGAGCTACGACGAGGGATCTTCCAGGCGCCGGGACGACGTCGACAGTTACCGGCCTAGCGGCTCTCGCAGTCCCAGACCGTCACGCGGTCCTCGGCGTGATGGTGGCGGCGCCGGCGGCGGTGGCAGGAGGCCAGGCGGTCGTGGCGAGGGACGCGGGCGGGCTCCTCGCGGTGGTGGTGGTGGTGGAGGTGAGCGTGGAGGCGAGCGCACTGCAAGGGATGGACGTCCGCGCAAAACCCAGGAGGAGCTCGACGCTGAGATGGATAACTACTTCAACGCGCAGCAGGCGAATGGCGGCGGTGAGCAGGCGGCAGCGAATGGCCCGGATTCTGGCAATGGGAATGCGGGAAACATCGAGGACATCGATATGATCGAGTAGTCTGTCGATCGATTCGAGTCCGAGGTGTTCCACTACGTGTGTATCAGTAACCAGAGCATGCGACTGTAGTCGGTTAGTCAGTCAGCTTGGTTGCATAACGATAGACACCAGACCGCGGTTGGGTTACATATAGCAGCGAACTATTTTCTCAGCGTCTATAGGGAAATTGTTTCCAATAAGTTTCTTGGCTTGGTTGCATCATTGATATCGGGGTGCTTCTTTCATGCATTGAGATAGTATGGCAGGTTATGTCCCGAGCACGCAACCGATGCCGACAGCCCGATTTGACGCTTATTTGGACGTCGATCGCTCAACTCACCCAAATCGCAATTCTTCGCTATAACCTACGCATTGGGATGAAGGCGTAAACTTTAGACAATCACCTAGTTCAATATTCAAACTCTCCTTTGATATTGCAGCATCTCAGACTGTCACCACATTGACCTTCATATCCCAACATATCCATAGCGACGAAGTCATCTCGAACTCGGTCAGCGACCCTATCCGCAACCATGGCCACCGACCTTAAACCCACAGTAGCCATCCTGTCTATAGGTGACATGGGCGCCGGAATAGCTCGTCTTCTCGTTGCCAAAGGCTTTAGAATCGTCACAGACGTCACGGGTCGAAGGTACATCCTCCCCCTCCGCGCTGAGCTACCCTACACCAACCGTTCCCCTCGACTACTCTTCTCTCCTATTCTTCCATTACCCACCATCCATCCCCCTTCTTCCCCGGTCTCCTTCCATAAGCCCAGACAAGTCGCTAATACCTCCCAGCCAAGATACCATCTCCCGCGCCCAGTCCGCCGGCGTCGACCTCCTCCCCTTGTCCGACATCGTCGTCCAGGCGCAGACGATCCTCTCCATCGTTCCCCCCTCGGACGCAAAGTCCACCGCCCATTCAGTGCTATCTGCCCTACTATCCGCTCCCCAAACCAGAGACGAGCCGCTCGTATACGTAGATCTCAACGCCGTCTCGCCCTCTTCCGCACGTGCCCTGGACGAGTCATTCGCCCCCCACTCCGGTGTCGTTAAGTTCGTCGACGGCGCCATCATAGGCGGCCCGCCCTCCCTCCCAGACTCAGGGCCAGGGGAGGAGTGGCCCATCCCCCAGATACCCACATCCGGTCCAACTCACCTACCAGAGGTTCTCGCGTCTGCTTTAGGCAGCTACCATATCAGCCAACAAATCGGCTCGGCGTCGGGGCTAAAGATGTGCTTCGCGAGCCTGACGAAGGGGTTCACGGCCATCGCCATCCAGGCGTTTACCACCGCCCAAAGGTTGGGTGTGATGGAGCATTTGATGTGTGCCGTCGAGACGACGATACCGGGGATGAAGGGGAGGGTAGAGAGGGGGATTACGGGGATGCCGCCTAAGGCTTATAGGTGGGTGAGGGAGATGGAGGAGATTGCTGCTACGCATAAGGAGGATGGGGGATTTGGGGTGTGGGCTGGGAGGGGAAAGGGTGGTCGTGGGGAGGGAGGAGAAGAGCCGAGAGAGAACGATGGTGAGGGAGAAGTTAAGGGAGAAGGGAAACGGGAACGGGACGGAGAGAGAAAGATGAATAGGGCGGTCCCGGGGGAGGGGAAGGGGAAGAGGAAGGCCGGAGGGGCGGATATGTTCACCGGCGCAGCCCGGACGTTTGAGTTAGTTGCGCATGGGACGGTGCTGGGTGAGGAGAAGGTGGGACGGAGGAAGAGAGGGCGGACGGTGGAGGATGTGGCAAGGGCTGTGGCGGAGGGGTTGGAGGCGCTGGAGGTTGAGGGATCGGGGAGGGGGAAGAGGATGAGGGTTGAGGATGAGGAGAAGGACGATGGGGAGTAGAGGGGGATTAAAGAGGAGACAATAAATCGGGATCAAAGCACATAGATAGAGCCTCGGCTGGGACCGCTGGATGCGAATGGACTATGTCTAGTTGTCTACTGGGCCTGTCCAAGGCGTTTTCCCAAGGGAGACGATCATCCGCGAAGGTTGGGATGTCGGACAACTTCAAGACACCTTTTTCGCACTCTGCCATTCAAGTTTCAACGTCATGTCAAGTTTCACTCTATGTCATCTACCTTGGCCTTGATCTCGCTGGATCACCACCACTTACATACAACCCTAACCCTGTCGAGCTATTGCCATCTTGCTGAATAAGCGGTCTGTCACGTGCCACCGGTTTGTGCCTGGGTTGGACGACAGGGTCAGCGACGACAAACAACATTCGTCCCTTCCGCATCTTTTAATTAAGTCACAACATGTGCTGTGTGCAATAACGAGATGGATTAGAACTTTACTGTACTCGCCCCTCCCAGCTTCAATTCAGGTTGTTGGTTCCGACGCGGGTCTGTGTCGTGAGGTGGGAGCTTCACAGCTCGTGAACCGAGAGCCCCCGCGTCTAGACCTGGACTCTCTGGAGGATAGCCCGTCGAATGATGCCGCCTCTTCTCCGCATACCAGCCACTCTTCGATGGCCGGTCGGATGTCCGCGAGCGCCCATCTTATACAACGCTGGAGCTGGAGTCACGCTTGTTGGACATAGGTCCCTTAACGCTTGGAGGCAAAGCCACGCCCATGTCCACAACCACCAAGTCAGGGGGAAGAAGACCAAGACGACGGTGAGCTTCGATGCCTTGCCTCAAGGACCGCTACCGGGCCGCGAGCTCCCCCAGGGACCTCTTCCAGCACCCGATGGAGCCGCAGACGAGCCTCCGCCTGAGGAGGAGAGCGGCCCAGCGTATCCGACCGTGGTGATGCAAGCGCGTCGCAACATGAACAAGTACGACAACTGCGTTCTGCTCACGCGCGTCGGCGGCTTCTACGAGCTCTACTTCGAACACGCCGAGAAGTACGGGCCCCTCCTCAACCTCAAGGTCGCCCAGAAGAAGACTGGCGCCGGACCTGTCCCAATGGTAAACAAGAACTGCTGCTCGGTGTTGTTGTTTTGATTGAGCTCAGCGATCTGATTGGCGTTTCTCTTGTAGGCTGGCTTCCCATTCTTTCAGCTTGATCGTTTCCTCAAGCTCCTGGTGCAAGACCTCAACTGCTATGTAGCCATAGCCGAGGAGTTCCCCAACGATGCCTCTGCGAAGGTCAAGTCGGGAGGGCTGATGCATGACCGGAGGGTGGCTCGCATTATCACGCCCGGCACTCTGATAGACGAGAACTTCATGGACCCGTATGTCAACAACTACGTGATGTCTGTCCATGTCACCGCCCCAACCCCCGAGCCAAGTAGGAAAGGCCGCAAGGACGAGGAGGCCCTTGGCTTGGCTTGGCTTGACTTGTCTACCGGAAGCTTCTACACGCAAGCAACGGATATTCTTTCACTATCTTCGACCTTGGCTCAGCTCTCACCGCGAGAAGTCGTCCTCGACGACTCGTTCCAGGGCAAAAAGGAGCACAAAGTGCTGTCGATCCTGGAGGAAGAAAAGTACCTCATAAGCTATGCTCCGCAAGGGGAACTCCAAGGCCTTGACGACTGGTCGCCGATGCTGGAGTCCGAGATCCCCACCAGTTCTGTCAATACATTCACCGACGTCGAAATTAAAGCAGGCAGTCTCCTCCTTAACTACGTTAAGGACCGACTCCAGGGGCTGAGCATGAAGCTACAGCCCCCTATGCGGTACGAGAGCAGACAGGTCATGGCCATCGACAAGAACAGCATGCGGTCGCTGGAAATCAAGTCGACCATCAGGGACAACGTGTTCCGCGGAAGCCTGCTACACGCCATCAGACGGACAGTCACCAAGAGCGGCGCCAGACTCCTCAGCGAATGGATAAGTGAGACTCGCTCCCCTTACACCCCTATTTGACCCATACTGACACAACACAGCCGCGCCCTCCACTTCCCTCGAAGTAGTTACGTCCAGACAAGACCTCGTCTCGCGCTTCATAGACGACATTCCGCTCCGGGACGGGATAATTCTCCTGCTGCACAGATCGCACGACTCCCAACGACTCGTCCAGAAATTCGCCCTCAACCGAGGCGACCCGGACGACCTCCTTCGCCTAGCCAGCACCATAGACGCCACTTCGCAGATCGTCGACCTCATCAAGTCCCGGCTCCCACCAAGCGGCGGCGACGAGTGCCTCACCACTCTCGTCTCGAGGATCGGCCTCACCGCGCCCCTCGCGCTAGCCAAGCTCATCCGCTCCTCGATAGACGAGGAAGGCCTCTCGGTCAAGCACCAGCTGGAAGACAGCGAGGAGGGCGAGATGATCGCCCTCGCGCAGCAGGTCGTCTCCGCCGAAGGCACCTCGCCGGCCGACGACATCCTTCCCAAAACGGCCAGGAAGAAAACCTCCACCACCTCCTCCTCTTCCCCACCGTCGTCCATCACCAAACCGACCTCCCTCCGCGAGCAGTACGGCGAAGACACCGAGATCTGGATCATGAAGCCCGGCGCTTCCCCCGCACTCCAGCGCCTGCACGCCGACCTCGCCCTCCTCCTGTCCGAGCGCGCCTCCCTGACCGAAACCCTCCGCGCCCGCCTCGGCGCCTCCTCCCTTACCCTCCGCTGGACACCAGGGCTGGGCCACATCTGCCACGTCAAAGGCAAGGACGCGCGCAACACCACGTCACCCACAAACACCACCATCTCGTCCTCCCGCAGCACGCGCTCCTTCCACCAGCCCGAGTGGACCTCCCTAGGCGAGCGCCTGGACAGGACCCGCTTCCAGATCCGCCAGGAGGAGCAGCGCGTCTTCGCCTCCTTACGCGAGGCGGTGGTCCTCTGCCTCGTCAAGCTCCGACGCAACGCCGCCGTGCTGGACGAGCTGGACATAACCACCTCCTTCGCGAGGCTGGCCGTCGAGCAGGACCTCGTCCGACCCATCATGACCGACTCCCCCGACGACCCTAGGAGGGGTGCCACGCACACGACCCCCGAGACCACGATCCTAGGCGGCCGCCACGCGACCGTCCAGGGAGGGCTGACCGTGCAGGGGCGCACGTTTACCGCCAACGACCTCACCATCGGCGGCGCTTCAGGACAACAGAACGGGAGGCTGTGGCTCATCACGGGCCCCAACATGGGCGGCAAGTCCACCTTCCTGCGACAGAACGCGCTGATGGCCATCCTCGCCCAGGCTGGGTGCTTCGTCCCCGCCACCTACGCCAAGATGGGCGTCGTGGACGCGCTGTTCAGCCGGGTCGGGAGCGCGGACAACCTCTACGCGGACCAGAGCACGTTCATGGTGGAGATGCTCGAGACGGCGGCCATCCTGCGGAGGGCTACCCCGAAGAGTTTCGTCATCATGGACGAGATCGGCAGGGGCACGACGCCGGACGCCGGCACGGCGGTGGCGTTCGCGGCGCTGCATCACCTCGTCACGGTGAACAGGTGCAGGGCGCTGTTCGCGACGCATTTCCACGAGATTGCGGACATGGTGCGCGCGAGGGGCCTGGCGGTGGGGTATAAGGGTGGTGAAGGCGGGGTGGAGATGTACTGCACTGATGTGGAGGAGGACGGATATGGGGGGTTTAGTTATGTGCATCGGTTGAGGAAGGGGGTGAACAGGGACAGCCATGCGCTCAAGGTCGCGAGGATGGCGGGCATGCCTGAGGAGGCGTTACGGGTTGCTAGGGAGCTGCTTGGGGAGGCACCGGAGGTTGGGGAGGATTTGTCTTGGCCTTACAATATGATGGCTGCTAGGGTGCCGAGGTCAGGGTGGAGTCCGGCGGATGATGATGTTATTTGAACTACGAGTGTTGAAAGAGAATTTTGGAAATGATGACATTGTCTGGACTGAGTTGAGAGTTAGCTTTGGTTCCTCTCTGGTATGTAAAGTGAATGGTGAAAGCATATGTGGTCAAAATGGTTCTCATACAGGTAGTTGTTAAGGACGGGTTGTCATCAATGAGATTCAGGGTTAAAAAGCTCTTTGGTTTTTTATAATCATCGAACCATGGGCAGGTGTAAGTGGAAAGGGGGAGGATAGAGAATGTTGTTGTGACTGACCTTACGAATTGTGTGAGAAGCTCTTCATGTAGCACGTCGAGACAGTCACACATCACATCACCATGCGTAAGACCCAAGGTTGACCAGCAAACGATCTATTTCGCTGTATGCAGAGATCGGAGAACCCTTTTCCAGACCCATAAACCAGGATATGCCGATACCGTTAGACCGTTTTCATGTCGTCACTTCAGTTACATTTAACCGCTAGAGTCATGTTAGTTACAAGTTCGTTACGGAGAGCAAAGGGATTGACACGTACAAGAGATCACCGAAACCACCCTCATCCTCAGACTCCTCGTCAGACTTCTCAGCCTCCGGCTCATCGGCGGCGGCGGCAGCGGGGCCGGAATCGGCAGCACCGGCAGCCGGGGCAGCGGCGGCGTACGCATCGGGGTTGGCGATGCGGTCCTTGAGCTCCTCGATGGCGGGCCAGCTGTACTCGGTGGAGACAGCGACGGCCAGGACCTTCTTGTAGCTGTTGATGAGCGAGTGGAAGACGGAGGGAAGGGTGGGGTAGTTGAGAGCCAGCGACAGGCAGGTGATGGTGCTGACGGCGGAGCTGAAGCTCTTGAGGAGCTGCTCCTCGCCGATGTCGAGAACCTCGGGGGGGAAAGCGTTGCCCTGGTCGTAAACCTGGACGATGCCCATGCCGTAGGTGAACGGGGAGATGTTCAGCAGGTTCAGGAGGGTGGCCTCGGAGGCACCGACCTTGCTGCCGTTGGTGATGAGCTTGAGATCGGTGGTGATCTCAATGGTACCACGGGCAATCTTGGTGGGGACACCGAGAGCCTGGAAGAAGGAGGTCTTGCCGGGCTCCATGCCGGTGTTGCCAGCGGGGACCCAGACGTCTTGGTTGGCAATGGCACCAGCGCGAGCGGGGGCGGCAACCTTGTTGGCAAGGATCTTGTCGCGGATGTCCTTGAGGTCATCGTTGGTGAAGACGAAACCGATGTTGCCCTTGACGAAGGGGAGGAGACGCTCGTACTCGGGTGAGTCGGGGATGAAGGTCTTGAGAGCGCGGCGGACCTGGATGACAGACACATGTTAGCGTTTTTGCCTCTCCTCTCAGAGGTAGAAGAAGGAGAAGCGTACCATGGTGTTCTTGCCCATCAGGACAACGCCCTGTCCACGGAGGGACTGGCGGATCTCGTGCATCTGCTGAGAGCTGACATTGTCGACGGACACGATGAAGACCGAGTTGTAGTCCTGGAGAAGGCCCTTCAGCTTATCGAAATAGCCGGCCTTGTTTGCGGTCTTGCCCCCCATATCTTCTTATTGCGAAGGCAGGATGTTTAAGGGCAAAAATCCTGGTATTAATTAACTGAAATTGGCGACGACGAGGTGCCTTGTGATGTTTGATGAGGGGATCAAAAAGTTCGCGATCCAAATTCAGAAATTTGGCGGGCGCCCAAGCAACTTCCAGCAGTGTGGGTTTTGGGTAGGGCACAAGCTGGATTCGCCAATCAGAAGCCGGTAGAGATGGGGATGCGAATCAAGCCACAGTTTGGGGAGTTGGGAAGCCACACCTGGCTCAGCTGGTCAAAGCTTCAACCCCACTCTCACCTCCAAAAAAAAAAAGGTTCAACCTCCAAACCCCGATTGCTGAATACTTTCAACTGATCCGGGAACTTCCGTCTACAAGCATAGCACGTGACACAACACATGACTGCAACTTCTGATACCATCTTGGGAATATATCGGTGTAAGTCGCTCTCATTTTGAGGCAGACATTTCACAAAGTCCAGTCGGCTCTTTTCCGCAGCGTCTGCACAGCTTTGCCTGGGCTGTTGGCCTTTGTGGCGTCAGACTCACCTCTTTCGGTATGTAATAAAGCGATTTATCCGCCCAATATCCACCTTCATCTCAAGATTTTAACTGACATATACCAGGCAAAGTGACCTTTATAAGGGAACTGAGATATCTGAGACTCCCGGATTCATATCTGAGCGAGGTCTCTCATCAGAAAACATGTCGGACGACGGGAGCAACGACGTAGAGGACATCTATGACCCTGAGGTCGACAATGATCCCAGCACCATCCGCGAGCTGGGGACGGAGAAGCAAGAGAATCAGAGGTATCAGGCCATCTACAAGCAGAAGCAGTACCCTCCAGGTCACAAGCGCTACGATGCCCGGGCCAACTACACCGAGGTCATCACCCAGCCCCCAGTGTCCCTCAAGACGGGATTCCAGGCGGTTGCTTCGAGCGGCCGCATCCTCTTCGCCGCGAACGGCCCTGACATTCACTCTTTCGATATCCTGGAGAAGACTCATCTGTCCACTTGGAGCTGGCCAAAGCAGAAGAATTTCCCCGAGATTCCAGAGGCCTTGACGGCTGTTGTCGACACGAACCTCCCGGGCTGGTCGCTTACAGTGGAAGAGCACGAGGAGCAGAAGCAGGAGCAAGAGGCGAAGGAAGAGCCGAAGACGAAAGGCCGCTCCTCTAAGCGTCGAAAGACGAACAACAACACCGCTGTGAAGTTGGGTGATAACGAGGTGGATGATTCCTCGTCCGAAGAGGAGCCAGACGCCGGAATGGTCGGTGTCATTGAGGATTCACCGGCCGACGAAGAAGTCGACAAGCTGGGCCCATCCCCGCCTCAACCAGTCAACCCTGAGATCTGGCCGTCTGGACTGGAGTTCAAGGATGGCAAGCCGGATAAGAAGCTGCTCAACAACGGCAAGGGCCTGAACATTGACGGCCTCAAGTACGAGAAGAGCTCCGAGAGGGCCCCTGATGAGGCACCTGAGGGATGGACTCCCGACCAGAAGGCGAATTGGCGTCGACCGGACTTCAGACCACGCCAGCGGATTGACTGGAAACACCAACCTTCGCCTTCGACATCTGACGTCCCCATGGTTCAATGCCTAGCTGTCACGGCAGACGGAAAACATGTGGTTGCGGCTACTGGTACCGACAAGGCCATTTGGGTCTTCGGGCATGATGGTAACGGAAACTTGACTCTGATCAGCGAGCGTGCCATGCCTAAGCGCCCTAATGCCATCGCATTTGCGAACAAGGACCGGCTCATACTGTGCGCTGACAAATTCGGTGACGTCTACGCCCTGCCGCTTATCGAACGCAAGGGTATCCCCTTGAAAGCAAAGTCGACCCCGAGCCTTCTTTCGCGCTCAGCGACTCCCGCCACTGCAAAGCCTTTCCAGTCCCAAGCCAACGAGCAGACGGTTCACTCCAACAGGAATAGGAAGGCACTGGCCAACCAGAGGAAGCAGGCTCTGGAGAAGGCGAAGCAGGAGGGGACGTCCACTCCTGGAGATCCAGAGAACCAGACGACGGATCCGGCGGGACAGTTTGATTACAAGCTGATCATCGGCCACGTCTCCATGCTGACGGATATCGCCGTGGGTAGGCTCCCAGCTACGGACTCCAAGTCTGGCAAGACCATCCATAAAGAGATGATCATCACAGCGGACCGCGACGAGCACATTCGCGTCTCCCGCGGCATGCCGCAATCGCACGTCATTGACAAGTTCCTCCTGGGCCACAAGGAGTTCGTCAGCAAGGTGCACATCCCTGAGCGCTACCCCAACCTCCTCATCTCCGGCGGTGGCGACTCATACGTCTACATTTGGGACTACGTGACGGGCGAGCTGCGCTCCAAGGTTGAGATGCGCAAGGACCTCACCAGGAAGTTCGATATGGACACTGACGGCGAGCCTCCCTTGGCCGTGTCTGGGATCACTTCTTACTATGACACCAGAATCGGACAGACGCGTGTCTTTATCATCTGCGAGAACATCCCCAAGGTCTTCACCTTCCACCTTGATGACGAGCAGATCCTCCGCCGTCCCACGGAAGAGATACTGATCACGAAGCCCGAGCCCAGCGGAAGGATGCATCTCGCCAGCAACCCGCTGAGCCTCACCACCTTCAACATCGGCAATGACCAGGGCATCGTCGTCACCTACGACCCCTCCACAGCTGGACAAGCCATCTACAATGATGCAGAGCCGACCTTCATCCAGGTCATCAAGCCCAAAGGTCTGTCCAACCCACCCGAGGTCGAGGAGATCACCGCAGCGAAGGCAGTCTCCGAGGAGATCGCGTTCACCTTCCGCCCGGACTGGGAGAAGGCCCTCTACACCATCGAGCCCCTGCGCAAGAACTGCTTCGAGCGCACCGTCAAGCAGAAGGACGAGGGCGGCAACTGGGGTTCCGCGACGTCGACCGGGTAGGACCCGAGCAACGGCGGTTGGAACGTCGGCATGCTCGTGCCGAAGAAGTTGGACGTTGACGCCGACGAGAACCTGTTGGGCGGGAAGGTGGTGAAGCCGAAGGCGCCGAGGAAGGCGCCTGTTAGGAAGGCTGCGACTGCGACCAAGAGGAAGGTGGTTATCAAGAAGGGAGTTTTGGCAAAGACGAAGAAGGATGATAATGATGAAGAGCAAGAGCAAGAGGAAGAGGAAGAGGAAGAGGAAGTTGAGGAGGAAGAAGAGCCCAAGACGAAGGGCAAGGGTGGACGCGCTGGACCTTCTGCTGCTGCTGCGAAGAAGATCATCATCAAGAATGGCATCCTAAAGAAGGCTGATGACCAGACCGAGGTGGACAATGAGCCCAAGTCAATCGGGAAGGCTTTCCCTGAGGGACAGAGCCGCCCTACTCCTGTCCGTGGTCGAGCTACTCGGGCTGCCGCCTTGCCTCGCGCCGCTCGTGCTATCCCGGCTACTCGGGCTCCTGCCAAAACCCGTGCGACTCGGTCTGCTGCGGCTGCTACTGCTACTCGGGCTCCTCGCTCTGTCCAGACCACTCGAGATGGCACGGCCGCCCTCACCCCGGGCAATCTCGCTGCTCTAGACGCTGTCAACGCTACAGCGGATCCTGCCGCCGCCACCGACGCCACAGCCGGCACCGTACCCGATCTAGACGCTCTCACGGGCGCCAACCGCAAGCCAACCCGCATCGTCCTCGCCCCGGGCGCGAAGCGCAACCTCGACCCCAAGGCAACCGACACACCCGTCCCACCGCAGAACGAGAACAAGCGCCCAACCATCGTCTTCCGCAAGAAGCCAGCCACAGCCAAAACCAAAACCAAAGCTCAGGCCTCCAGCTCGGCCTCAGCTTCTGTCTCTCGTCAAGTCGATGTGGTCGCGGAGTCATCTCCTGCTCCTCCTCCTCCCCGCAACAAGAAGAAGGTTAACAAGGGCAAAGCCAGGGCCGAGACGGAGGCCGACTCCCTCCCCGAGGACGACGTCGAGATGGCGGACGACTAGCAGTCTGTCAAGTCTGATGTTGACGACACGGACGAGGACCCCGACTTTGACGAGACGGCGGAGCGGGGGGCTGATGCTGCAAGGAAAAAGAAGGCTTGTCGGAGGACGAGGCGGGGACGGTAGATTGTAGGAATTACATAGCATCACGGCACAGGACGGACGGCACAGATCAGGGCTGGACAGGATGGCAGACAGCACATCAAATTGGCAGCCGTAGGGAATCAATTTGCTATTCATGGAATCAGCCGTGTGGGTGAATGTGACATGGTCGCGATTCCACGACTCGGCGTTGTGCCCATCGTCAGCATTGGTGTCAGCGTAGCTATGCAGTCAACATCACATCGTGAAACAGCACGGGGAATCAGGGTCAAGTTATTCGTAAAAGCTGCATTGCCGCATGTGAAAACCCTAGCAAGCATGCATGCCCTCCTTTCCCTTGCCTTCTCTGCCCACATCCAGCGATGAAGAAAAAGCGCAAGATAGATGCCCCCGTCTCTAATCCTCTGTGAACGCCGCTATGGAAGAAAGAAAAAGAAAAGCAGAAAACCGATTTCGTGATCAATAACCGCATTCGCAGAGCAACACGCATGCATCTATTTCCTCCGCCAGCAAACGTCGAAACGCTTCTCATTATGCTGTTGTCTCCTGCGCGATTCGGGTGATATAAGAGTTGAAGAATGTCCCGATTGATCGGGTGAGTTATGGTCGATGTTTGAGGTGGATTTGGAGGGAAGGGAGTGCTGTCTTGCACTCCTCGGAGATTAAGCGGCCGTGTTCAAGAAACATACTAGCCGATCCTGAACTCCGATGTGGTGGTCCCGCCCAATCATCATGACGCAACCGTGTGATAGCTAGGGCATGAGGAGTAATCACACCATCACCCGAGCGACATATCAACCACACTCGTGTTTCTCCAACAAAAGGTGTCGTGTTCAACAACCCTCCTTTACTGCGAAGCGCACTGGACGCGCTCGCCTCCGTGCGGCTGGCCGTCCTCGTCGTCCTCGTCCATCATCATTCCACCGTTGGGACCAGCGCCGCCGAATGCTCTTGCGCCTGCCGGGTCGACGTCCTCAAGGTCTGCCGGCTCGGTCATAGCCTCCGTGGGCGGCACGTTGATGAGTGCAGGGGCGGGGAGGAGCTTGCGGAGCTCCTCGAAGACATTGGGGTCTTCGGTCCAGTTCTTCTCCGGGAACTTGACGTCGAATTGAATGTACAGGTTTCCGAAGTGGTGGTGCCTGAAGGAAGGCATGCCCTGTCCGCGAACCATCTTGACGGCGCCTGGAAGAGGTTAGTATGCCGTTTTCAGTTGTATGTTATGGTGTTGGGCTGCTGCTGCTTACCTGGTGCAATAGCCTCACCGGGGAGGATCTCAACGCTCAGCCACCTCTCATCCAGATGCTCGATGAAGATTGTGCCGCCGGAAAGGGCCGTGACCAGCTCGATCTCGCACTGGTAAAGAAGGTCGTCTCCGCGACGGGTGAAGCGGGGATGCGGCTTCTGTTCGATCTCGAAAACGACATCACCGGCCTGGATACCGGGCGCTTCGTCACCTTCGCCGTTGTAGGTGATCTTCTCGCCGCTCCTCACGCCACGGTCGACGTTGACGTGGAGGACCTTACGCTCGACAACCGTCTTCTTGCCCTTGCAAACCTTGCAGCGATCCTTGTCCTTGATAATCTCGCCTTCTCCGTTGCAGTCGGGGCAGACGGTCTGGAAGCGCTGGATCATGGGACCCATCTGGCGCATCATCGTCTTCATGCCGTGGCCGTCGCAGCCGGTACACTTGCGGACTGCACCCTCCTTGCCGCCGAGACCCTTACAACTCTTGCAGATAACTGACCGCTGAAGGGCCAGCTTGGAGGTCTTGCCGCGATAGATGTCCTCGAGAGAGACCTTGTGGGTGTGGTGAATTGTCCGTGCCTTAGGCGGTCCGCGCTGGGCACCACCGCCGCCGAACATGCCGCCTAGACCACCGCCGAAGCCACCGCCTCCGAAGAACTGGGCGAACAAGTCCTCAGCGGCCATGCCACCACCGCCTGCACCGCCCTCGAGGCCAGCCTCGCCATACTGGTCATAAATCTCCCGCTTCTGCCGGTCTGAGAGGATCTCGTATGCGTGTGAGATCTCCTTGAACTTCTCCTCGGCGGCAGGGTTTGAAGCGTTCTTATCTGAGACACCATTATATTAACAACTGTCGTGCGAGAGCATGGAGCCAAGGGGAGGAAGCCTTACCGGGGTGGTATTTGAGGGCACCCTTCTTGTAAGCCTTCTTGAGCTCATCTTCGGTCGCCGTTGGCGGGACGCCCAGGGCGTCGTAGAACTTTGTCTCTTTGACCATCTTGAAGTCTGATCTGTGGTATGTGTCGGAAGGGTAGACGAAGGTAGGTCAACGAACAGGATGTCTGAGCCTGGCACAAGTTGATCGAAGCGACGAGGGGTATCTGGAGTTGAGCACTTTGTGAGTACGAATTACTATGAAAGAAAGGTAAAGAAGACTAAGTAACACTCCGAGGCTTGGTAGACAAACAAGGGAGAAAATCGAAGGAGCAACAAGGCGGTCGCAGGTACGGAAGGAAGAGAAACCTACCGGAGGGGTCGACAGTGGCTATTAGATGCCGCGGGTTTGTCAGATTCTCGAAAGCTGGAGAAGTGTCGCCGAGGGTTATTTTTCGCCTGGGAAGGGGTCCTTGTCGGGTTCTCTGTTTTTCTGCGAGTCGGGAAAACAGGGTCCTTCTTTGATAAGGTAAAGGTTCAGAGTCTCTTCTAGACCTTTTGGTAGAGTTTTTTACCGTGGTAATGAATAAGGTACCGATACAAAAATGGGGACCTTTGAATGTTTGCAAATCAGAGCGAAAGGCGAGCAACAAGACCAGGCAGGCTGAGAATCTTGGATTCTCGGAATTTCCATCGACTCGCCGCCTTCCCACTTCAGCCCCTCCGATAGAAAGCAATGGAAATCTTTCGAGAGGCGCACAAGCCATCGCGCCCTGCAGCGAAGCGGGGTGTGGGGCCATGAGGCTGTCCACCTGCGCACGGACCAGGACCTGCGCCTTTGTCATCGGAGCCGCTTCGGCATTATCCGTCCAACCTCAACGTCAGTTCTTAAGGGCGATTGTCCTTACTCGTTGGCAACAGTGGAAGGAGACAACCTTACCAACAGTCTGACTGCTCCTTGTTTTGTCGTTCTTCAACTGAAGAATATATAGTATGGCGGAAGTGAGCAGGCCACAGATCTGTTATGGAAAGCACGTCTAGACTTCGAGTCCCTCCGTACCTTTCAATCATGCCTTCTCTAGGTCCCTTCTCTTACTGCCCTTTCCGCTTGTCCTCGTTTCCCAGGAGCCCCTGCTACTCTCCCAGTCAACTTTCCCGGTCTAATACTATAAGTATACCGACCTACTTCCTCCCAGCCTGCAACACTTCTTCCTTTCACAACCTTCAAGATTGCGATCTGATCTTCAAAGGAACTGTACACCCAACTCCTTCAACATATTTCATTCAAGAACGTTGTGTTTCCACTCCCACGCCCTTCTTGATTTGTGACCAATGTTTACATCTCTTCCCCCAAACCCCCAACTGCATCGCAGATTGCCCCCAGTATTCTCTGTTGTAACCGAAGCTCTAGCGAGCATCCCAAGCTCCATTCGTTGAGCTTGTTGGTTCTGAATGTATACTTTCAAATATGCAAAAGCCAGCTGGTCAACCGGACGACGACCATCACGACTGCGAACGTCGTGGTAGAGCCACCGGCCACGACCAGAGATCTTTTCGACCGTCTTACCGCTTCCAACACCAACACGACCTCCGACACAGTTCTCACGGGCTACATGCAAGATAAGGTTGACATCTTGCGTTCGGGCAATCGTCACAGATTGGCCGCGACGAGATGTGTTTGACACGGTGGACAGACCAATCGATCAAGCGCCAGAGCCAAAGCCAGTCATGCCGTACTTCAAAGTACTTCTGCGCGGCACAGCGATACCAGTCATGGCCCTCATACGCAAAGGACCCAAGCAATGTTCTTACTCAAGCAAGAGAGACAGCCAGAGCAAAGCCTGGCTGAACAGCACTTTGAGTACAGCATTGCTCATTCGGTCTTGATCAGTATACGGCCGCGGGAGTGGTACGCCTGAGCCAAGATGATTTTCCGGGCATGGCCTGCTTCAGATCTGGATTCTCTGGCTGTGGAAGACCATCCTGCTACGCAAAGCCAAACGAGACCAGAGGTTATGAGCCTGTTTCATGAGCTTCGCACCGACACTACGCACCTTCCGCGCACCAAACCGCGAATGGGAGGACCCTGCTCCCAAAGGCGCCGCCCATGAGATTCAAGACGCGGTGGTCTTGATTCAGCAGTCAGCACGCTAACGAAAGGTGTTGAGACGAGACAGCCTCGAGTTGTGGCGTCCTTACAGGATCCATGGATACAGAAAGCCTGCAAACGCCTAAATGCCCGTACATGCGCTTCCATTCGGCCCTTCGCATCCAGAAAGTTCGATGACATCAATGCCGTGCAGACAAGAAACATAGGGGCACATTGAAGGGGAATCAGACGCGCTGCTGCCTCGGTGTGAACGATCGTTGGGCTATTACATACTCGCCCTGCCAGGCCCCGTCAGGCAACTCTCCCGTCTGCAACCATAAGGTACCTGACCAGGTCTCAACGGTGTTGGAATCCTGCACGTAAAGAAGCGAGGCGCTTGGAGAGGTCCCGGTATCCCCACGACCACCTGTACCAACCAGAACTATCCAAAGCATCTCAAGCGAGCAAACCGCCATACATCCGAAGACTCTTTCCCGGCAATACTCACGAAACTCGGAGATATCGGAGCCGAGATTCGACGTTTCAACAATGTCCTACGAACGGAGAGGCCAGTCATGTTCACATCTTTCATTCTCTCGACCGCCTGCGAACTCAGTTTCCCGAACCGAGCAAGAAGGAGCTTGCCAACGAAAGCTCAAGCGACCTGGTAATACGTCTCCTCGACGGCGATTACGGTCATACATGCGTGCAAAGCTGCGAGAGTACCTATTTGCTTGCGGTGACCGTGTGGGAAACGCGTAGTCCATCTCCTCCCTTCAGAATTGCCGGACTTCAGACAGCAGAACATATATTGAACTAGGTCTCCTTGCCGGATAATAGGATACACGCAAAGTTGACTCTCGGAAAGTTGTATTCGTTAAGTAATCGGAAAGCGGACCGACAGCCGGGGAAGGCCATGCAATTGTCGTCGACATACAACACCAACGTCGCTCCGAGGGCAGGCATGTATCTCTGCTCCAGCATGCGACGAGATAAATTCAAGTGGCAGCTCTGCACCGGCCAACTGAGCCGCCGATGGGATACGCGCGACAGTCTGCGATCCGGTTCCTGTCATTATCCTTCCATTTTCGCCTCCCACGGACACGGAGCTGGCCACGCCAATAGTCGTCCTCCAGCGCGCACCGCAGCAATAAGTCCCGAGAAGCGACCCAAAAGAACTTCATGGGAAGTCCTATGATTGAGTTCAGAGAGGTGCTGCGGCCGATCAGTGCCAATGACGGCCGCTCTGCCCCTTCAGCACCCGTGACTATGGCTCCAGTAGCGACCCCTTACCACGTTTTCTTTGAGATAAGATGTGAAGAGATAGAACGTGTGGACAGTGGCATTCCCGACGAACAAGCGCCCTGCAGAGCTAGTTACATGCCCGTTCCGTATGACTGAGTTCAAATAGAAGGGGTCTAGCTCTGAGATACTCGGTGACCTCTAAAAGGGTTCAAGTTCTCGCATGAACCCTTGTTGGCCACAAGTACGACTGCGAGTTCACGTCGTCTTGCTCGTCTCATCCGCGGCGATACATTCTAATTTCTTGAGTTGTGTACACGGGAACGCTCGGGTGTCAATCTTCGTGGCCGTCAAGGGATGCACAGGATGAAGAATTGGACGCATCTACAGACGTGCTTTCTTCCTCAAGGCAGCAATGGGGACGGCTCCCAGGCACCTACAGAGTACGAGTTCGCCTCCGCGCAGCCAGCTGGACAAATAAATCGCATCTTCCCTCCAAGTTCTGTTCAGCAGAAAGCGGATTCCAAGCCGCTCTTACCCTGAGTCTGAGTATCTGCTTCCTCTTCAGACCACAGAGGTGAGGTAGCCGAGAGAATTTGAATTGCGATTCTCTGTCCGAAATCCTCCCATTTTCGTCTTACCCACTGCTCAAGTTTCTTCCGATGTCTTACACCTTGTTTCAAGCAGTCAGTACTACAATCTCATCAACAAGACATGGTACACCGCCGCCATCTTTGTCCCTGTTGGTTCCGAGAAAACACCCAACCCACTCGACGAACGTGACGGCCATCACGGCACATCTCGACGATGGGGTCAAAGTCTTGACCACCCATGGTTCATCAAGGTCACTGTCATCATCAACAATCTCGATCACCACCGGTGATACAAGATGTCGGGTCTTGCGAAGAAAGTCCTGCCTAATCTTCACTCACCACGATCCATTGCTGTTCTTTGAGTCGCCCTGCGCAGCTAGCTTAACCCACCTGATACGACATGCACCGCCGTCTCCTCATTCTCAACGAGACAACTAGGAGAGGGACATAGGAGGTTTCGGTCAGCTTCTCAAGACAGGAATGAATATACTCCGTACGGTGTATCGCTGACCTTCGACCCTGTAGTACCATCACACTCGCCCCTGAGGGCAATTTGGCGACACCTATCTTAGTCGAAACCACCTTCCCCTCCCTGAGGATAGCTTCTCAGTGGCCACCATTTGCGCAGATGTTCTCCCATTGTCACTTAGAAAGTCTAATGAGGGAACAGCGGTACAGGCGAAGAGCCGGGCCGCAAGTCAGTCAAATTCTTTCAAGGTTAGCCAGCACACAACTGCTTAACGTACAAGCGCAAGTGTGAGGTATGTGACGCTCCTGCATGCCATATCACTAGCTCAGGACTCTCGCCCGGCCTTCTATCGAAGTATTGATAAATGCGTCTGGATTCCCAATACCCTAGCATCTTGGACAAGCTCGATTCTCAGCCGGTTTGTGCTCATCGAATGCAAAAACGTCTCTCAACTGCGTAACACATCCACGACCAGACTGTGCAACTGACATCACGTTCTGCAACGTTCACGCGCAGAAGTCTTGAAACGACAATTTCGCAAGGCCGCACTCTGTACGCAGCCACAGCTCGACAGGTTGTCAACCTACCCTCCCTCGGTGGCTTCTCGATATAAGCCATGGGTATCACACCGTAGAGAAGATTCCAGTCGACGTTTGTGGGACACATCCGGACGAGGGGGATGTGCGCCTATGAATATGTGTACGTCAGCGCTTTAGGCATCACTCCGACGTCGCGTTTGAATGCACCCAAGTGGCTCCTAACAGACACCGCTGTCGACGATAGTATGACTCCTTCGACGACAATAGGCTACTGCGTTCGCGTGTTTGTAATCAAACAGGACGAAGAGGACCTAGACCTAGACCTAGATCTCACAATCAAGGCAATCGCTCGCCACGAGCCTACGAATGAGATGATATTGCGGCGAATATCTAACAACCTGGAGCAATCAGTTCTTCTGGAAGCCGGCCTCCCTGTTATTTACTGGTATTACATCAAGATCGAGGACTAACTTCAAGACATCGAGACAGAGTACAGAAGCTTACAACCAAACAAGATCCATTTCTCATGGACCTCGACGGTTACGGACGGTTACGTCGCAAAGGAGGATATAGCCCGTCTCTCTTTGCCAGAACGGCCGGGTATGTCGGCGGTAAGGATTATCGTGGGTTTGGGAATTTGTCGAGACTTATCCTCCCTATCGATTCCAGACTTCGCAGACATGGCCGAGGGGTAGATACATCTTCCTCAGTACCCCTCAGGAGGCGGCAAGGGGCGAGGAGGATAAGACCGGCGGAGAGACCGGCAGCGACCAAGACAGGCGTTGCTAGCTATCTTTATTAGTCTTCAACCATCTTTAGAAACGCCTTCCCGCCCTACACTCCACACGTAGGAAGAACTGACCTTCTTCACTGAACCATACCCAATACGACAAGACCTTTGGATGCCAGTTCAGTTTGTGGCCCACCGTTCCAAATGCAGATCGATGTTCAGAGTGCCATCCCTCCCCAAGATAACACCAAGGGAGGCGCAACGGATATAACCAACAAGCTTGCTCAGTCTGGCGCCATATCGATGAGAAATACCTGCATGTATCGCCGATCGGGATAGATACAAAGAGGTGCAAGAGAGACACGCCTGGTTGCCAATTGTGTCTCGCCGGGGCTAAAGATTGTTGTCACATGGAGGCGCAAACGGACACAACCTTGGAGGGCGCGGACAACGCACGAAAAGGATTCCGAGAAATTGAGCACGGTGCATGAATTGTGGACTCCCAACACCCTGCATACGGCTATCAATGCTTGCCTGAATTTACAGAGAAGTTCGGCCTTCCCGACAACGCAGTCCGTCGCCAAGGGTCGATTCGGACATGGTCGACATCGTGTCCCTACTGCAAGTCCTTAATGGCCAGGATTAGAAGATCGTTGGATAGACCTCTCAGGGCCCTGATCAATGGTTCAACACCAACAAGCCGGCGTCATACCGACTGATACCTCAAGGAAACCCGTAGGATAGATGACCAATAGTAGCCTCGAAGAGATATGTGCAGCATGCCCCGAGCAAGGGATGTGATGGGTAAGAAGAAGTGGAGGGGAGGCAAGGAGAAGTCTCGTTCCGCCAGCCTTCAAGTCTGCCCTAGCTAGTCTGACCTTGAAAGGGCCCTCGATCGGCCCCAAAAATGATACACCTTCAGTTCCAGCACTGTTGAGATACTTCAGTTCAACACGAAGGCCTCTAAGTCCAGGACGTTTGCCCTGCGAGACTCCCTCGAGGAACGAGGCTGTTTGCCTCACATAATTGCCAATTGCAAGACGCGTGTAACGGAGTTCCATGGCGCCGAGGGATCTTCCGGAAATGCTACACGCCGTGGTTCGGTCTTCCTCCAGGAGAGTCCCTCTTGGACAAAGAAGACCCTGCCATTCCGTCATACGGCAAGAAGGACAAACAATACAATCAGGAGGTCAACCTCTCCCCGGTTGCCTTCTTCATAAGCAACCAGATCTCAACAAGCGATTGTTCCTTTACGGAACACCTCGGCCTAAACGTCGCCGTAACTGTGCATATTCAGACCTCCGCCGGCAAACTTGGTATTCACAGCATCTATAACCATCTTCAATTTATGAGCATGATCGATATGCTCAACGCTTGCACGCCAGGCCCTTGGGATATTATATTGGGCGACCTCGATTTACATCATCCACTCTGGGGTGGCCCTGCAGTCCGTCATCCCGAACCTGAGGCTCAAGTCCTTGCGGATCAGACTAAGATGCTAGGCATGGCTTGCCTCCAGCGGCAGACGGTGACGTACTCACGGTCAACCGATCCAACAATAAACTCTTCTGTCATTGATCTGACCTTTGCGAGTGACGGACCGAGGTTATACAATCTCCAGCTTTTGAGTCGGATCACCGCCCGATTATAACCACCCTGGGCGCCACCGTCAACCGTGCTCCGCCTCGTGTTTCGCATAGCTGGAGGCCTGTCAAGCAAAGAAAATTCAAGCGGGCCGTGAAGGATGCTCTCGGACCCATCGACACGATATCAGAGCATCGATGCTTATGCCACTGGTCTTCTCGAGGCTATGCAATCAGCCATGGACACTTGCCAGAAACGACCCAACAATGCCGCACGCTTCTTGGGCGAACGAGATTGAGTCGACACATATGAGTCAAAGTTCAAAGACCAGCCGGAAACCGTCGACCCTGCACATGTTGCCAGCGTGTTTGCACGCCGTGTAAAGACGGGATCTCACCACCACTTTCTGGCAGCTAGATTGCTATGGCAGAAGGGATCAGCTTCTTTGACTGTCAAGCGGGCCGAAACATGGTCACGGCCAGCGGAACTCACCCACTTACCCAAAATGTCCGGTGGGAGCATTCCCAACGAGACCGAGGGTGATACGGTCGATATCCTCACCAGAACCACGTTTTCGGCTGTTTCGGTCGCTCAAGATATTCCGCCAGAGACCGAGCTCCCATCCGGCAGTGACTTTCCCAGTCTGTCGTCTGTGTTCTCTCAACCACCCCCGGAACTTGGCGATGCCGAGTTGTTGCGCATCTTTAAGGGTCTGCGGACAAAAAAGTCCTCGTTGCCTGACTGCGTCCCAAACGAGGCATTTAAGCGATCACGGGATGAGTCGATGCCATACGTCAAGCATCTCTTGTCCGCGTGTATCAAGCTCGGCTACCATTAGAGTAGAAAGTCACACTGATGATCAAGAAACCCGGCAAGGAAACGTATGCGGATCCGAACAGTTGGCGCCCCATCGCCCTACTGTCATGCCTTGGGAAGATGTATGAGAAGGTCCTCGCGAACCGACTGACCGATTACATTGTGGCCAACAAATGCCTCCCCGAGACGCAGTTTCTCGGGCGTGGCCGGTCGGTAACTGACGCTCTTGATTACCTCTTTGGCGTCATATTCCGAGCCTGGAGCCCGTCAAGACCCAACCTCAATCGTAGGCAAAGGCGCAGGCTTCGTCGTCTTGCCAAGAAAAAGCGGTGGGGTGTTAGCGTCATGGCCCTCGACATGTCCGGAGCCTTCAACGCCGTCGTGCGCAAGAAGCTTCTCGAGATTCTCCAGGAAAAGTGGGTGCCGGAGTACTTGATCAGCGCCATCCGGTGCTTTCTTAGCCTGCGCAGTACGAGCATCCATGCCGGGTCATATCAGTCCGAGGATCACTGGATCAATATTGGCATTCCTCAGGGGAGTCCCCTCTCCTCAATCCTGTTCATGATCTTCGCATCGGGCGCCTCTTGGAGGCGCTAAAGGCCAAGTCCATCGGCGGCGTGGAACATGATGCCTTTGCCTTCTCGGATGACCATCACATTACTGTTTGCTCGGAAAGCTACGAGAAGAATTGCCGCGCATTGGAGCAGCTTCACCGCGTTATCATGACATGGCCCAGCGAACACGGTGTCACGTTCTCTCCCAAGAAGTACTCTCCCTCAAAGCACTTTGAACCGTCCTGGGTCCCGCGCAAGAAGAACCGTCGCTACCCACCGGGATACGATAAGGAAACGGCCCGATGTCTGCTGCTCGCAAACATCCCCGGCATCACATCCCAGGCGGTCGAGCGTGACACCATCCGGATACCCGGTGTCCATGTCCACTACAAACTGAAGTGGGATAGGCATGTCGACGAGGTGAGTGACCCTTCCACGAGTGCTTTGAAGGAACTTCTTATTGACTGACTCCAACCCATCCAAGGTCACCAAGAAGGTCGACAAGGTTCTCCATCTCTCGAACAGGATTTCCAGGCGGAATTGGGGCCCCCAGCCTCGGCCAGATGCGCCACTTCTATGTTTCGTCAATTCGCCCAAAAATCGTTCACGCCTGTCCAGCATGGTACCTCAGTGAATCAAGCGTCCGGTTATACCGGTTCCCGCAGTATTTGTTGAAGAGACTTGACAAACTGCAACGGCGGTGCTTGCTCAAGGTATCCGGCGCGTTGCCTCAAACGAGTACCGATGAGCTGCTGAAAGATCTCCACGTCGAGAGTCTGAAGGTTTACCTCCACAGACGGGCTATTGCACACCGGGCCTGCGTCATTGGGTCAGCGCGCGAGCAGCAGTTCCTGCGGCGGAGGACTGCCGAACTTCCGTTCCCGGAAGAGTCGCATCTGGACCAGCACCCTCACCGCGAGGCCTATGCGACGGCCCTCGATTGGCGCCACAAGGCGGAAGAAGCCATTGAGGAATCAGAACAGAGACGCCGAGAGGCGTCGCAGTCGCAGTCTCAGTCGCGATCACAGTCGCGGTCGCAGCCGAATGAGCAAGACGCTGGAAGGTTGACAACAGCCGACCCAATTCCAGAACGAAGCGAAGACGTAACGATGTCCGGGGAGGTCGAGCAGTCGCATAAGCAAGACTCCAGAAGCTCGACAACAACCGACCCAGTTCTAGAGCGGAGCGAAGACGTAGTAACGTCCGGGGAAGTCAGCCCCGAGAAGCTCCAAATCGCGCTCAAGCGTGCACTAACCCGTGTGCTCCGAGGCAACTCCGAACGGTTGATGGCACACGAGTGGCGTTCGTATCGCCAAAGACGCCGGGAGATGCACCCAAATTCTCCCGGTCAGCCGGTTCAATTCGACGGCTGGGGCGTCGGGATTCTGCGGCTCTATGACAACCTGTCTCGTGCACAATCAACAATGCTGTTTCAATGTCGAACGGGGTGGATAGGACTACGATCGAGGCTCTTCACTATCGGCAGGGTAAGCACTCCCTCTCCTGGCGCACAGCCGACCCGCTCGGTAGCAACTGACAAGGCCCGGGGAAATCGCAGGCCGACAACCCCCCAAGTTGCAAGAGGAACTTGGCCACCAAAGTTTGAAGCTCATGCTCACACGCGACGCATCCGTCGCCATGAACTGGGTTATCAAACATTTTGACCTTCAGAAATCGACGCCCCAAGGGGCCTATGCGTCATATCCCCTCCACAAGGGACAATGATACTTGTGAGGGGGGAGCATGTTCACGCATGTTCTCTGGTCAGTCACCCTCGCCTTCCCTTTCCACCCATGTCGATTCCTGGCTGACACATGGCTGCCCGACCCGTCCGCGGGCGGCAGACACAGCAATTCGGCAATGCGACACTTCGTTGCCTCAATCCAGTGAGTCTTTGGTCTTTTTGCTTGCCTCCTCTTCCGACTTTCCCTTGCCTGTCCCTTCCGTCTATCCTCCAACGTGGGGTCCCCTTGACCCAGACAAGGCGCCCGCACGCCCCGACCCTTCTGTCTCCCCGGTCCGAGCGGCTGGCTTGGGATTGCGATAACTGACGAGCCGTCAAGGTTTCCTTTCGAGTTGACAAACTACCTGCCTGCTACATGGCCTCTCGCAGGGCAACATTCACCCCCATTCAATTCCCCCTCTTGACCAGGATCTGCGCAATCTCCAGCAGCCGTTCAAGTGCGGGCTTGATCTTGTCCATGTTCGCGCGACATCCCTTTCGGAATTGTGCCTCCTTATCAGCGTCTACCCGCGGCAAGCCTGTGATCCGCCAACCGAATTCCCAGACCCGGATCAAGCCTTCGTCATCGAGATTGTCGAGGTCGAGGTCTTTGACGAACTTGGCGTCTCCGTAGAGCGTACGCGAGAGCTTGCCATCCTTCTTCGGGACTGGGATGCCATTGATCGTACGGGATTTTGGTTTTGACAACGTCTTGGTTCTCTACTGACTCAAACCTTGGGGATGGTCTTGAATTGCTTGTCGAAGTGCGGGATGAGGAACTGGTTATCCATGTCTGTGGACTCTGTTAGCGAGGGCCAGCAGCAATCGAGGGATGTTTCCGGTATGTTGTTCTGTGTTACCCGGTGTTGTGGCCCTAGACTCGCCGACTAATGATTTTGGGAACATTGCGGCAGACAGACCTTCTCGTGGACGGAGAAATGCCGTGTGCTTGAACAGTTGTTTGAGATGGTGGGACTTGACGTGGTTAGTTTTGTTGACTGTGACCGTTCATTACGGACGGGAGGTTCCCTAGCTGACATCAGAGAAGCACTTGGACAGTTGTCGGGACAGTTGTTGTCGTTGAAGATGACGAACTGGGAAGTCTGGGATTGGTAAGGCACCTTTTGTGACACGGAGTGGCTGACGAGGTACCTTGGCTGACGTCAGTAAGGAGCAGAAGTCCTGATTGCGTGGATGCCACGTTTTATGGACGGCCTTTCCCCCCCAGACTCCGGACTCGGTGTGAGCCATGCCGGTGAGTGCTTCCAGATAGCATCAGTCCCAGCACCAATTAACATGAGGACAGAGTCTGTCAAGTGCATGTACGGTTTGCAGATGCAGTCACAAAGGCAGTTGAATGGATCCGCCTGGTGAATTAGACATACGGCCCCTCTTGCCGACACAGCCTGACGTTGCTAATGTTCCTAATGTGGTAGTGGAGCGGCTGCATGTTAAGGTTCGCTCCGTGCCGCAACCCGCAGGTGGCCCACATTCTGCGAGCCCCAGGCCTGCAGCGGAATGGAGTTTGTCACCTCCACGTACGTGAGTCGGCCTCTGTCTTCAATCTTTCCCCCCACGGAAGTCCGAAGACTTCCCGTTCACAGCCCTTGCTAACATGATGGCTTCCTCACTGCTGCATAGTGAATTGAGGGCTCAACCCTCTCGCAGAGCCAAGCGCACCGTCTTTTTTATTTAAAAACTTTACCCTTTTGTTTTTCCCCCGGCTACTACAAGCTAGTTAGCTAGAACAAGTCATAAATGATACCCATTCATCAAAACATTGTGGCTCCCATCGAATGTGGTCCGTGTCCGTCCAAAGTCTGCGCAAACCTATCCGCGGAGCGCGGTATGACCGTATAAGTCACGCATGCAAGCATGCCAAGCACTGCTTTGAAATTGGAAGCATGTTGCAGTGGAGCCCCCGAACCCACCAACTTGTTCGTTCGTGCGTATATTAACCGGGCACTTGCACCCACCACTCAGCATCTCTCGTGGAACTCATCTGCTCTTATTACCATCTCCCTCCCACCACCCTCTCTCCATCTCTCGCGCCTAAAATGGCATCTACCACAGCATTGCAACAATCAAGGTTCCTCAGTCTTCCCGGGGAGCTGCGCAACTGTATCTACCGAGCGTAGCTCCTCGACGCTGAGGATGGCTACGTGTACGACTTCGCCGCCCGCAAGTTGAGGACGGCCAGCATGCAGCCCATTAGGCTCGACCTGATGTACACATGTCGAATCGTCGCCCGCGAAATGCGTGGGATGGCGCTTCGCCTCCACACCGTCACCTTCTCCACCGTGTACTCCGAGGATGTCCGCGGGACGGCCGGCCTTTGGGACACGATAATGCAGTTCTACCATGGGCATCCCTTCCCCAAACTCTACCAACTGCAGCACTTGGTGCCGCTCATGAGCGACCAGATGGCTGCCGAGGTCGGCCGGCGGTACGGCGGAACGCACTTTTACCAAGTGTTTTGCCGTATTCGAATCGAGGGCCTTGTGACAGACGACTCGAGATATCGCGATGACGATGCCGTGCAGGGCTTTGGGGAAGTCCCATCCGTCTTCCGCGATATGGCACGTGATGTTTTGCAGCTCGCCCTCACCGATCCCGCCATCTTACAGTTTGCTACGACTGTCGCTGAGCACGGGGATTTCGAATACCAACTGTTGCCGGCCGGCGACGCACTGTCCGGTTTGGCAGAAGAGCCCTGGCAGGCTCCTACGGCATCTCAGGCTGACAGTCTCGGAGCAAAGCTAGCTGGGACGGATTCAATTGACCGGCCAGTCGAGCTGACCACCCATTGGTATAGATGTGATGTCCAGCAGTCACGGGGGTCCATGTCCAGGTTCTCCGCCGCCGCCGCCGCCATCAACTTTCTGGAGTCGATACCCGACAGCCGTGCTCAGTTCCGAAACATTGTTCTCCACGAGGACCGCATATCGGTTGCCTTCCCCCAGTGTCACGTCCGCGGTCTCGTCCCCTTCTGCCACGAGAACCCTGATCTCCGCATCGAGCGCCGCGTCAGTCTCTGGCGCAACATCTTCCTGACGACGCCCTGGACGTTCCGTGGCTGGTGCCGCGAACTCGACGATCTGTTCCTCGGCGCGTGCCCCGACTTCTACGGCAACCCCTGTATCCTGGAGGCCGACACGATCACGCGCCGCGTGGCCGAGTACATGGTCGAGGCCGCCCAGCCGCAGGTGCCCGAGGCCATCACGCTCGTCCTTGACGGTGCCCCGCTGCCGTCGCTCGCCTCGCGCATCTTCTCCGAGACGGTCCAGCGCGACGCCGCCTGGCAGACGGCCCTGGAGCGCGCCTTCGCCGCCCCCGAGGAGCCCCCTGGCGCCGGCGCCACCGCCACCGCCCCCGTCGACGCCCTCTACGTGCGCCGCGCCGCGCCCTACCAGTTCGCCGGCTTCCCGGAGCTGCTGCGCGCCGTGTGCGCGGGCTCGGCGGGCGCCGGCGCCGGCGGGACTCCAACAACGTGCCGCGTCCGCTGCAACTTCGACCCCGGCGAGCCCTGGGACGACGCGCGCATCGAGGCCGAGATCGAGCGGCCTGTCGGGCGCGGCGCCGACCTGCGGAGGTGGACGGAGCTGTGGGAGCGCGGCGACACGGGGGGATACGGGACCGAGCCGCCGCTGCCGCCGTACCACCGCATGTTCGAGGAGAATGTGCTCTGCCTGCCTTACGCGCCTCCTGAGTGGGACTGAGCGGGGGATTTGTGTTGGCCTGCGGGTGGGGAATGTGAGGTCTTCTGGCGCGGATGTGAGGTTTTTCTCTTTCTTTTTACAAGCGTCGGTGTAAGGCGCTGTCAAGGAGACTGCTTCCTTCCCTCCGCCCCTTTATTTCCCCGGATGACTCCTATTTGCGACGGGGACGATGTAATGAAAGGGCCTGTTGGATAGGAAAATGGCATTTTCTCTCTCGACCTCCTCCTGTGTCACGTCTGTCTGGGAACCTGACATTACAGGCAAAAGTCCCCTGCCACGACGGAATGATACGTGCATTGCGTCCAGTGCGGTGTACTCCTATCTTTTCCTGATTCAAGCATCTTACTTTGAGAGATCAGATAGTGGTCCTGTCCAGTCCGCTTGTTGATATCAAGCCGTCAGAGCAGATGCCAAGGGCTTGTTTTGGTGGAGAAGAGGAAAACGGACTGGCTCTAGTAGGTAGAAGGGTCAACTTTTTGGTAGGGAAGTTAGACGAACAGGCCCAATTTGCGCACACATTTGTAAACCTCGTCGACGGCCATCCTCGAGAGGCGGGGCCCTGTTGCTAACGCTGATCACATCGTGTCTCATGACCAGGAGACATCCTAGGGCAAGTCTTGGTGCAAGAGTGATAGCAAGACTCGCTTCAAGTTTCAACAAGTCTACGCCTCTGTTCGGCCCCAAGTGTGACCGCAGCATCGGCTCCAAGCCTGCCTGCCTTAGCTGTGACTGTTGCCTTCCCCCCCTCCCCCCCACCTAAATAGCCTGCGTGTAAGCCTAGCTAGCTACCTTCTATAGAGGACATACTCCACGTCCGAATGTAAGTCTGCCTCCAGCTCTCGCTCCAACTCTAGCTAGCTACCTTGCACTCACTGATCGCATCAACTCCGGCTCCGAGGTCTTATTTCCAAGCCGGACTGCAAGCATCCACCCCAGGTCCAGTTGTAAAGCAGTTCGGTCCGCTCTTGTTAGAAGATACACGTCGATAGGAACGACCAGTACGGTTAGGGTTTGGGTTTCAGATGGGATTTTGGCAACACACCCTGCATAGCCAGCACCGACTCTCATAGCTGGTTATAGCCTGAAAGAAGATACAACATCAGTTTGGAGATGTAAAGGAGTCAGTCGGTAGAGTACATCCAGTAACTGTGCGTCAGAGTCCTGTCCTCGTCCGCTCAACGGCGTCCAGCCGCAGCCAGCTACCTTACCACTGCTCTGCCTTAGCAACTCTATAACCACCGCATTTCCCTGCCCTTTGGCCCCTGAGATGGCAGGAGCACATGCAAATATACGTCGTCACCGTTCCGCAACAGTGTAGCCACGGCTCGCACCGCCATCACGCCTCCACACGGCTCGGACGACACAGTGTCTGGTCGTCATCTTCTTCGGCCAGTGCAATTGGAGCGCAGAAGGTAACCATCTCCTCCTCTTCCCCAATCTCGCCCAACCCCACCCCTATGCAGCTCGCCAAAGTCCTTATCCCCCAGAACCCAGATTGTCCACGCAACCGTCTTCGCCACGCGCTACCCCGACCTCTTCCAGACCCAAGGCCACATAAAATTATTTATTCCAAGGAGTTTCGCTAACATCCTGTAGTCATCCCACACAATCTTCACCGCGCGCGCCGGGCCTCGACATAACCCTGACTTGAGCCGTCACCGTTTCCAGGACCTCAGTTTGTTGAAACCTACCCTACACCACCACTAACCGGCGGCGCCGTACCGCACCGCCAGCGCCGCAAAGTCCGCCAGCCCTCGCTCCCGCGCGTAGGCCAGCACTGTCGGCTTCCCCGGTACCTCAATCAGGCGCTGATTCGCGTCCGCCCCCTTCCTCAGCAGCAGCTCCGCTATCCTGAGCTCGTTTTCTCCTCCCCCTCCTACTCCGGCCGCTGGAGAAGACAAGACCCCTTTTCTTCGGATGACAGGCGACAACGCGCGTTCCAGCGCCGTAACGCCGTAAAGGTCCCTCACGTCCCCCCTCGCGCCGTGCTCGAGGAGCAGCGCCACCAGCGCACTCTTCTCTGCGTCACCCAGCACGGAGAAGAGGAGGTGATTCCCGTAAAAGTCCACGACGTTCGGATCCGCGCCCTTCTCCAACGCAGCCTTAGCTAACTCCACGTCACCGCTCTTGACCACCGTCTCCAAGACCGTGATGCCGGACACGTCCCTCGCGTTGGCGTCGGCGCCCTCTGCCAGCAGCTCGAGCGCCAGACCCCGCCGCTTCCGCTGGAGGCAGAGGTGCAGCAGCGGCGCGCCGTCCGTGTCGCGGGCGTTGACGTCTGCGCCGTGGCGGAGGAGCAGGCGGACGACGTCGTCGCGGTCCTCTTTACGCTTGCGGCGGCGGATGGCGAGGGTGACGGGGGACTGGCCGCTCGCGTCCGCGGCCGAGGGGTCGGCGCCGTGGGCGAGGAGGAGGGAGATGTAGGGCTCGGCGGGCGTGTCGCCCATGATCACCAGGGAGAGGAAGTAACGCTGGCCCCAGGAGTCCTGCTGGTTCGGGTCGGCGGAGTGGGCGAGGAGGAGGGAGGCGAGGGGTGCGTTTTGGAGGGCTATGGCGTGGAATAAGGGGGGGCGGCCGCCGCCGAGGTAGCCGGAGGAGGTGCGGCTTATGTCGGCGCCGGAGTCGAGGAGGGTCTGGATTGAGGCTGGTTGGTTGGCGTGGACGGCGCGGATGAGGGGTGTTTGGCCGTTGTCGTCGCGGCCGTTGATGTTGGCGCCCTCGGCGACGAGGGACCGGATTTGCGACAGGTTCCCGGTTGCTGCGGCTTGGCAAAGGGCGTTGACCAGCGGCTCTGGCTTGGAGCGTAGTGCGGCGGTAGCGGCGAGAAAGGGGCTGGCGAGTGAGCTCAGGAAACTGCTGCTGTTGTTGTTGCCGCTGCCACCACCTCCTCCGTGCTTGGATTCTGATGGGACAGATCTGTCTTGGAACGGTGGCGGTGCGTCCCCGTAGGGAGCATATCCTGGTGGTTTTTCATCAGATAGGTCGTGGTCCGTTGGTGCAGTGTTGTCAGTATCGAGCAGGATACCGCTCGACCGAGCAATATCGTCACATGCAAATGTCACGGCATCCAGAACAGTCCTGGCATCGCGGGACTGAATCTCCGCTTCCTGGACCTCAACAGAATCACTATACCAGTGTCAGTACACGTAGTTAGGCCTAGTAAAGTCGCCATCATCTTACAAGTCTAGTACCCGCGTCATGAAGGCCATGAACCTCCCCGCCACCTCAGCAGCAGACTCGTAAAGCAGGACCGTGGGGACACCGATTGCTTCGCGCGGTGTGTCTGTCCCTAGCCTCATGAGCTGCTTGGTGATGGTTCCAGCCGCGTCGTTGCACACCGTGACGCCGGCCGATAGGGTTCGCTGCAGTTCAGGCGACACGGGTTGTTCTTCATTCCGCCGCAACTTGCTCTCCAGAATACCCGCATCTCGACCCAGGTGTTGCAGCTTGGATGCGAGGGAGCGCAACTGCTGGAACTCCTGGTGCTCGGGCGCATCTGCTCTGCCTGACAGGAAGCTCTCAATCTCCTGAGTCCCCGAGCGAGCTCGTGTTGCAAGGCTGGAGCATACGGTGAAGGTGTCACCCATCTGTGGCCGCGGCTTTGAGGCTGTCATGTTATGATGTGCGGCTGTCACTCATGTGTGACCTAGTCACTCTGGTATTGTTTCCGAATGCTGTGATGCTGGCTTCCCGAGTGTCTGAACCCTCGGTGTGCTGATAAGAAGAGTACCTCGATAAACAAACTCACTAGGGCTGTTCATGGGAGCGGGCAAGCCTCAGAGGCTTAGGGGTTATATCCCGTTCCTCCACCTAGTCTAATCTGTCCCTTTCTTGCCTCCTGAGGGCGGTACGCGTGCGGCGTTGTGCATTGCGTCGGTGCTTGCGCAGTAGCTGACGTGTAGCTGTGAGAATAAAGTGCATGCATGATAGCCAATCAGTGAACGAAGTCGCCCATCTTCAGCGCCAACAACCACCGTTCGGTAGAGAGGTGCCCGACATCCTCATTCGTTGGTCAACGAGGAGTGTTGCAATTCAGGGTTAGGGTAGGAAGAGGAAGTACAACAGTACTTCGTGCTGCCGATTGCGTATTAGCGTGCCAAGACTAATTGCATGACTAATCTTCCAACCTTGGATCTTCTTTTCTTGAGTCGTGACTGTGACAGTTTTACAACGACTTTGTCGGAATGGCGACATCTCGACTCCTACGAGGAGTTTCATCGGCATATTCTTCTCTGCCTTCATATCTGATACTATATCTCTTGTCGGTATCCGGGGCCGTTCATCGTCATGCACAGGCGGACTCTGCCTTTTGAGTACCTCGCTCTACCCCGGGTTTATGCGCATCAAGCCACCCTTATCCGACCTCCAGATGAAAAAAGCATGAGACCGAGAGAAAATGGAATGAACACTCATCAACAACACAGAGCCGGGAAATCAAGGAACAGAAACAACAACAACAACAGCTGAGAGTTAACCCGCCACAGGCTCACCTTTTGTGGCAGTGACACCAGGCATAACATTATCCGGACCGATCATCTTACGGAATTACACATTCATTGCGATCAGGCCCGTAACGCTGCAAGATTCAGCGGTTCGGATCTGGAGAAATCGAATGTTGCAACTTGCCAGGCCCATTTGAGGGAAAGGACTTGATTTGAAAAGGAAAGACCGGGCCGTAGCGCTCCTCTAGCCAGTTGGCAGAAATTCCTATCTCCCGGCCACCAGCCAATGAGAGGGCGCTGAATCCCCAAAATGACGGAGTTATGGGCAGATGCAGCAGTGCCCGCCAGCCGCAGCTGACCGTTAGCTGACCGTTCGATGTTGTGTCGGCATCGACCGATTCATCCCCGGTGCATCATGCCAACATGTCCCCGACGTCGTACCATTTGCATCCACTCCTCCTCGCCCCTTCACTGCCAGGTACTGTCAGGCAGGTATATCCATCACGTCGGGGTTTTCGCAAATGGCCAGATCCCCCACCGCACTGGATGCCGAACAGGCCAGATTATCCCGCCGTTAGCTGGATTATACGGCATCCTCCCCCCCGTTGAATGTCTCTCCCAGCCGTGATATTCTCCCGGGTGCTGATATCAGATGCTGACAACCACATGAGGTTTGAATAAAAACATGTCTCCTTCTTCTCATCCCCATCAGAGAGTTATCCTTATGTTTATCTTCCCTTAACCCGTTTCAAACGTTTTACAGTGTCTATACCTTCATCCACACACAAGTCCAGACCACAGTGTCTCGTTCATAGAAGGTCACTTACGGTTGCTGCACATCATACGCGCATCATCTCTCGAACAATAGCTACCTTACACACACAGGCCAAGATGGCCAACCCTGCACCATACAACCACCACCAGCTCCCCGTCACGCCCCCGGCGGACAACGATAGCTTCAAGGGGCTCTTCCCGCCTCACACACCACACAAGCCCGAACAACCCCCAAACATGTTCGGCATAATGAACGCCATGAGCACAACCCCCCACGGTCAAAGCCAACGACGGAAATCCCAACCACAACCTCAAACCACCACCCCGCCCCTCCAAACCACACCACCCCCCTCCCAGACCGACCGTCTTTTCCAGACTCAAACCCAAACCCAACCTCAATCACACTCCTCCCCCCAACATCAACACCCATTCCCCTTCCCATCATCCATACCCATCCCTCCGGGCCCCGTCCCGCACCTCCACGACCGCGCCGGCAACCCCATCGACCCACGCTACGTGGCCATGGCGAGCCGCATATCGGCCTACTACCAGCAACGCTGCCAGGCCGTGGCCAATTACCAACAACAGCGCTGCCAGCAGTGGGCCGCCCTGCAGCGCCAGAAATGCCAGGACATGATGCAGGCCGCCATGCTCGTGGTGGCGTGGTACATCCGCGACCGCATCCAGCGGCGCCGACGCAAGGAGAAGAGGCGGTTCCGGAAGGGGCTATCGAGGAAGATGAACGGGACAACGATACAAGGGAGACCGACGAAAGGGGAGACGGTGAGGAGGTGGGTCATGGACGTCCCGGACGACGTGCTCAGCGCCGGCAAGGCGGAACACGAGGCGCTGAGGGATAGGGAGGAGAGGGAGTGGGATATGGATAAGGCCGGGGAGGAGGGCGGGGGTAACAGCAGCAGGGATGATAAGTTGTTTAGGACGGCGGATGATTTGATCAGGAGCAAGGTCGGGAAGATTGAGGTGCCGCTGATGGGGGTGGTGGGGTTTGAGGAGAGCGAGAGTGAGAGCGAGAGTGAGGTGGAATATGAGGATGACGAGGAGATGGATTACGAGGATGACGAGGAGGAGGAGGAGTATGAAGAGAATGAGGTGGTCGATGAGGGGAAGAAGGGGGTGGAGAGGATGGGCAGTCAGGAGGTGCAGGTTAGTTGCGGGAAGAATAGTCGCAAGAGAACGAGGAGTTCTTGTGATTCTTGATGTTGGTGAGGGGTGGGATTTGTACAACATGAGTCGCTTTTCTTTATGTACATGATGGATGATGGATATGATGGGCATGGATGGTCACGGATAGGAGGCCGGCTGCTGGCGATGCGAGTTTGGAAGCAATACCCAAGCGTTAATACATTAATCGATTTCATCTCAACACACATCTTGGTGTCCGTTCACCTGAAGTCCTTGGGGTATTTGTTGGTGACAATCCTGATGGCGTTCAAGACAGCTTCACCCACTGGATATGGTCAGCTATGCAGGTGATATCGTCGACGCTTCTCTCTCCACTATATCACCTTCCTCCAGCTATATACCTTGTATATTACTCCTACCCCAAGTAAGACCACTAGTCACGAGAGTAAACAAAGTCTGGCCACTCACAGGACTCAAACATGTCGAGTGACTCGGTTGTGGTTACTCAAGCTAGGTCTACTCGGTAAGATCAGCAGCTTACGACGATCACCGCATCTGTTCCAGGTCTCGGCTTTTTTTGGTCACGATGGCCTGATTCCGAATCATTAAAGACAGTTGCTCGATTGCTAGGGGAGGCACCCTCCTAGATGAGCCATGCTCTACCGGCTAGCTTTAGAACGTTAAACGAACTTCAAGCACAATGGCTTCGATAACCGTTCCCTCTATTAGGTATACCTCCCTTGTAGTCCCTCCTGTGTAGTGAAGGTGTCTGGTGAATGCACGGAATGCACTTGTAGTGTTCCCGTCTTGGCTCAATTAATACCCCTGTCAGCAGCCCCCTCCCCCGCAATCCATCGTCCAGTCTCACCTCTCTTCCCCCGCACCGAGTGACGTTTCAGCACCTTTGGATGGTTGCAACTGCCTCCGCATTCAAATAACAATGCATCTTCTCTCCTTCCCATCTTCATAGTCTCTTGCATCAGCCGACCTTCAGTCATCCCGTCTCTTGTCGTAATTTCACTGTCAACTCCCAATGCGTTGACTAACACCGTTCAAACGAGCACGCTTAAGACTATATGTGTACTCTTAGGCTGCCAACGCCGAACCCTTATCCCCAGTTAGTATTTAATAGCTGCTCTTCCGCCAGCAGCCAGCCCTTGGACCAACATTCTCCGGCACCAGAGGTACTAACTAACACGACGTGCGGTAGCCATAGAACTGTTCCCCAAGAGAGAGCAACAGGTTCGTGCCTTCGTCGCCTGGCCCGATCATCAGTACCGGACTAACACGCAATCTTGCAACAGGCACCGGTACAATGGGCGGCCAGACAGACACCCAGAAGAAGCCCGAGAGCTCCTACCCGGCGCAGGCGCCCAAACCCGTCGGCCAATGGATCTCCAACATCTACAAGGAGCGCATCAACCAGTTCACCAGCGGCGGCCAGTATGAAAAGTACAACCTCAACGCCATGATGTACGAGGGCAAGGTCTCGGGCGAACCACACGTCAAGCTCTCCGTTTGGGACGCCCCTGACCTGTCGAGGCCGACCTTCAAGGAGGCCACCTCCAAGGATAACGAGTACAAGAAGACGGAGGTGGGCGCCTGGTTCGGCCCGGCCTGGTCCACGCATTGGTTCAAAGTACTGCTTACGGTGCCGTCTGAGCTGAAGGACAAGGACCTGCTGGAGCTGCATTGGGACGCGAACAACGAGGGTCTGGTGTGGACGGAAGATGGCAAGCCGCTGCAAGGACTGACGGGAGGCAATGAGCGCGTCGAGTGGATTCTACCGGACTCATTCCGCGACGGTAAGGAGCATACTATCTACATTGAGATGGCCTGCAATGGAATGTTCGGCAATGCTCCGGGGGGCGACAGCATCCAGCCACCCGACCCAAACAAGTACTTCCAGCTCAGCAGGGCCGAGATAGTAGCCGTCAACCCGGAGGCCCGTCAGCTGTTCATCGACATGTGGATCATCGGCGATGCTGCACGGGAGTTCCCCCAGGACTCTTGGGAGCAGCACAAGGCTCTCAAGGTGGCGACGGATGTGATCAATGCCTTCGAGCTCGGTAACAAGGACTCGATCAAGAAATGCCGGAAGATTGCGCAAGAGTACATTGGACCCAACGTCGACTCCTCCAAGGTCTACGACAGCGACAAGGAGGCACAGGTGTTCGGCATCGGCCACTGCCACATCGACACCTGCTGGCTCTGGCCCTGGGCCGAGACGAAGCGCAAGGTGGCCCGCTCATGGTCCAACCAGTGCGACCTGATGGACCGCTACCCGGAGCTGACCTTCTCCTGCTCCCAGGCCCAGCAGTACAAGTGGCTGAAGGAGTACTACCCCTACGTGTTCGATCGCGTCAAGACCAAGATCAAGGAAGGGCGCTTCCACCCCATCGGCGGCAGCTGGGTCGAGCACGACACCAACATGCCCAGCGGCGAGTCGCTGGTGCGCCAGTTCGTGTACGGCCAGCGCTTCTTCGAGAGCAATTTCGGCGAGCGGTGCCAGACGTTCTGGCTTCCCGACACGTTCGGGTACTCGCCTCAGATACCGCAGCTGTGCCGTCTGGCGGGGATGAACTACTTCCTTACCCAGAAACTGGGGTGGAACAACATCAACAAGTTCCCGCACACGACGTTCAACTGGGTGTCTCTCGACGGCAGCCAGGTCATCTGCCACATGCCACCGTCGGAGACGTACACCTCCGAAGCCCACTTTGGCGATGTCAAGCGTAGTATTTCACAGCACAAGAGCATGGACCAGGACTCAACCTCCCTGCTCGTGTTTGGCAAGGGCGATGGAGGTGGCGGTCCGACGTGGCAGCACATTGAGAAGCTGCGCCGGTGTCGCGGCATAAGCGACCAGGTCGGTCTGCTGCCTCGGATACAAATGGGTAACTCGGTAGATGACTTCTTCGACAAGCTCGAGCGCAAAGCGGACACTTTCGTGACTTGGTACGGCGAGCTGTACTTCGAGCTGCACCGCGGCACGTACACGACGCAGGCGAACAACAAGCGTAATAACCGGCAGTCGGAGATCCTGCTCCGTGATATCGAGTGGCTGGCAACCATTGCGAGCTTAAAGGACAGCAGCTACAAGTATCCCAAGAAGGAGATTGACGACATGTGGGAGGCCACACTGCTGTGTCAGTTCCACGATTGCCTTCCGGGAAGTTCGATTGAGATGTGTTACGATGACTCGGATGCGGTATGTTTACTCTTCGCCCATTTTCTACCGCAATGCTAACAGTCTAGCTCTACGCCGAACTCTTTAAAACCGGCAAGGCAGTCCTAAAAGAAATCTACAAAGTCCTCGGCCTCTCAGACGTGACCAGCACATCCCTCTCCGCAGGAGCAGCTCTCAACACCCTGCCCTGGCACCGGAAGAGCCTGGTCGACATATCCGAGACCGAATGCGCAGTAGCTTGTGGCGAGGGGCCCCTCATGACCCTCCGCCCCTTCAAAACCTCCTCCTCTGACGAACCCGAAGTCTCCGTCAAGGAAGTCTCCAAGGGCGTCTTCGTCCTCGAAAACAGCCAGCTCGCCGTCAAGGTCGAAAACGGCGCCGTCACCTCGCTTTACGACAAAGTCGCCTTGCGGGAGGTAATCCCCAAGGGCCAAAAGGCGAACCAGTACGTCATCTTCGACGACAAGCCCCTCTACTGGCAAGCCTGGGACGTGGAAGTCTACCACCTCGACACGCGGAAAGAACTCTCCTCCAACAACGACACCAAGATCTCCGAGTCCAAACCCCACCGCGTAAGCGTCGTCACCTCGACCAAGATCTCTGACCTCTCCTCCATCAAGACAACCATCTCCCTCTCGGCCGCCGTCAAGGGCGAGCAGTCCTATGTCGCCTTCACCTCCGAAGTCGACTGGCACGAGACGATGAAATTCCTGAAAGTCGAGTTCCCCGTCGACGTCCGCAACACGGAAGCCAGCTACGAGACGCAGTTCGGCGTCGTCCGCCGGCCGACGCACTACAACACGTCCTGGGACATGGCCAAGTTCGAGGTCTGCTGCCACAAGTTCACCGACCTCTCCGAAAACGGGTACGGCGTCTCCATACTGAACGACAGCAAGTACGGCTTCGCCACAGTCGGCAACCTCATGCGCCTCAGCCTCCTGCGCAGCCCCAAGGCGCCCGACGCGCACGCGGACATGGGCAAGCACACCATCCGGTGGGCCATCCTCCCCCACCAAGGTGGACTGGGGAGCACAACGGTCCGCAAGGCGTTCGAGTTCAACAACCCACTCCGGCTCGTGGCGGCGTCTCCGGATACGCTTGAGGCGGCGAGCAGCAAGACGCCGCCCGTCAAGCTGACGGGGGACAAGGCGCTGGTGCTGGACACGGTCAAGCGGGGCGAGGACGACGAGGACGTGAGCCGCGGCGAGCTGCCGGTCAAGAAGGGGCGGAGCGTGGTGCTGCGCATCTACGACAGTCTGGGCGGGCAGGCTAAGGGTGTCGTCGAGACGACGTGGGATGTGGAGCGGGTGGCGAAGGTGAATGTGCTCGAGGACGAGTTGGAGGATGTCGAGGTGAAGGACGGGAAGTTTAATATTGTGTTGCGGCCGTTTGAGGTTGCTTCCTATAAGCTTGTTATTGGGGAGGGTCCGGGGAAGTAGGTTGACCCTGGGGCCCCTTGAATGTCGGTTGATGCCGACGAGGGACGGTTGGTGTGGACCTGGGGCTAGCGAGTGGGGGAGGTCATTGACCGGGCAGACGGCGATGAGAGATGACGGGGCCACTGCTGGGTTATGAAGGAGGATGATAATGAGAAGCGAGCAACAGCGTGCGTGGTTTAACATAGGTGATTTTTCTTTCCAGGTATACGAGGTCATTCTCTAACCAACTGAGGCATTCATTCCTTTTTGAACTCCGATAATGCTGCTCTAATGCTGCCGTGACCTTTGCAAACCACAACCACCCAACCCACATACACGCACACCTTAACATCGCATACAAGCCTAGCCTCTCCTCTTGTTGCTCCTCCTCCTCGCCTCCCTCTCCCGCTCGTAGTCGTTGCTCTCCTTGCCCTCGGTGCTCTGGATCTCGGCCACGAGGCGGCGGTACTTCTTCTCGTACGCCTCGTCCACGACCTTCTTGCGCTGCAGGTTCTCGCGCGCGAGGAAGCGCGCGTCCTTGCGGAGCTCGCGCATGGCGCCCTTCTTCTCGCGCTTGTGCTCGGCCTTGAGTTTGGCCGTCTCGGCGCGCTCGCGGTCCGGGTCGTAGTGCTTGTCCGGGTCGAAGCTGTCCTCGAACTTGGGGACGGCGGACTTGATGGCTAAGGGTTTGTGGTGGTGCAGCTCGAGGTTGCGCCGGGAGAGGTGGGCGGCGCGGAGGGCGTGTTGGAGGTAGGATTGGAGGTGGGTGAGTTGTGTTGCGAGGGTGGGGGGGAGGTGGGGTTTGCACTTGGCGGAAAGGAGGTGGGAGAGCACGGGGAGGGCGGGGGAGAAGGTCTCTGTGTAGGAGGCCTTGCCTGTCCAGGTCTCGGCGGCGGATTTGAGGATGCTGGCTGCGGTGGAGAGGATGGAGAGCTTTTGGACGTCGACGTCCTCGGGCTTGTGGGGGCCCGAGTAGCACTTTGTGTCGCGGTGGGTGAGCTTGCGGGGGGTCTTGTCTTTGCAGTTGCGGATGCGGGAACCCGAGGGGGGCTCGAGCATGTGGAAGAAGCCAGGGTTGGGGGAGAGCTTCTCCGGTGCGAGGGCGCAGAGGGTGTCGAGGCAGTAGTTGATTACTTCGGGCACGTAGCGCCTTGAGAGCTGCTGGAACTGCAGGGCGAGGATAGAGAGGTAGGCACCTGTGGCGTAGTGGCCTAGGGAGGTCGGGATGCCTTGCCCTAGGTACCTGCTGATGACGAGCATGGCGGGTGTGACGACCTGGTGGAAGTGGTCGGACGTGGGGAAGATGGTGCCCATGGCTGTGAGGTGGACAAGGTGGCTGCCGTCCAGCATGAAGGGCTTGGATTTGTCCTCGCTCATGCTCACCTCGATGAGGATTTGGCGGTACTCGTTGGCAATTTCGATCGGGTAGGTCTTGGCCAGCGAGTGCACGTGGCGGATGAGAGTCTCGACCACGGCGTAATCTGGATCCTCCAAGGAGATGTGGCCGATGTACTCGATGAGAGCTCTCGAGAACTTGGCCATTTTCTCCTTGTTGCTGGCGGCCAGTTTCGGGTGGTACAGAGCACGAATGCGCTGGACAACCGTGGGAACCTTGGCCACGGGTATCTTTGCCACAAGAGCAAGAAGCTCCTCTCCCGTCTCCGGGCAGTCGAATGTGTAAGGGATATCGTCCTGGTCATTCTCGGTAGGCTTGTTTGCGGCTTGTCTTGAGGCACGATCCTTTTGCTCCTTGACATCCACTTCGGCGAGGTACTTGGTGAAGTCATCCTCATCATCCTCGTCACCTCCCTCAACAGCGCCGTCGTCTGAAGCAATGGATGACATGTCGTCATCCGAATCAATCTCCAGTTCTGCATCAGAGCCGGCAACAAGGTCATCGTCGATAATGAAATCGTCCTCATCGTCGAACCCAAGCTCGGCAGCCGTTGGTCGCCTCTTGATACCAGCACCAAGACCGAACTCATCTTCCTCCTCATCCTCCATGAACTCATCCTCAGGGGTAGCCTTGCCCTTCTTTTCGGATTTCTTCTCTTCTTCCTCTGACTCTTCGTCATCACTGACCTCCTCACCTCTCATCCGCTTCAGGCGCTTCTCCTCGAGCTCCTTCAGCTTCTCGGCAGCCTTCTCAGCAATCTCCTCCTCAGTCTTGGTCCTCATCGCCGGCTTAGCCCGCTGATCCTGGATCATCTGCCTGAGCCGCACATCGTACTCCTTCTCGAGGGCCGTCTTGTCAAGGCCAGGAATCATAGGCTTCTGGTTCGGGTCCTTGTCCTCCTGACCGGGCTTCCACCGGCTGAAGAGCAGGTTCCGGACACTCGACAGGTCCTTATCGAGCTCTGCCCTTAGCTCCTCGTCCTCCTCCTTGGCGGCTTGCCGCTCGTACTTGTGGTGCTTGGACTTGGCGATGACCTCCTCCATCACCTCCTTCTTTGTCTTTTTCCGCTCCGGCTCGTCATCATCCTTCTCCTCCGCCTCCTCAGCGATAGTCTCCCACCGTTGGCGCTTTAACCTCTTCCGCTCTGCGTCGGAGTCGTCTTCATCGCCGGAGGGCATATCGTCCTCGTCGAAGTCGTCGACGATCGGCTCTCCATCCAGATCCAGCTTCTTGCCGAAATGTGTCAGGGAGATGCCGCCATCATCGTCGTCTTCAAGATCGAACATGGACCTCTTCTTGTGCAGCCTCTGCTTCTCGAGAGTGAAACGCTGCAGAGCCTTCTCCTCGGGCGTCATGTTGGGGTCATCCTCACCGAACCGGCGATCGATGATGCCTCCAACCTTGTTGCGACGCTCCATCTCAACAAGCAGGGTCTCGCGACGTTGCTGCTCGCCAATTGCCTTGGACAGCCCCGGGCGACCCTTGATGGCCAGCCCTCCCTTGTTGGCAGGCTTGTTGGTCGTGACATCGAACTTGGGTCCTCGGGCGTTCGTCTTGAACTGGAAGGGGTTGAATTGCTCGCGGATGTTCTCGAGGACGGCCGACCGCTGGAGTCGCTTCTCGTTCCGGCCCGTCAGGTCTTCGGCTTGCTTTCGCTTCTGCTTTTTCGATTGCTGAGGACCGATGATGCCTTGGTCTCGGAGAGAGGCCTTTAGCCTCTTCAACTGTGAGCCTGCCATGATTGTGGGTGACGGTGTGTATCTGCCGTCAAACAATGTCGGAAGTTTGCCCAGCTCTCCCAAGGCGAAATCACTGGCTGCACAGCGCTTCTCGAAATTTTGAAATCCTTATCTTATCGGCGCGGGAGGTGCAGCTGAGACCAACATGATCCGTGCGCCCATGCCAAGAAGTATGGATCCCTGCAGCGGTACGTACCTTATTCTTTATTGATGTCAAAGCTCCCGTCTCATTCACAACTTCGTCTCAACTTCATCCAGACCAAGATGAGAATAACGGTCCACATCTAAGGAACCGTCAAGATGGGCTTCTTGCCGTCGATGCTTCGCGATGACCGCGTCATTCTCGGGTTCTTCGGAACCGCGGCCGTCCTGACTTCGTGGATCATGTACCTCCTGCTCGAGGACTTCCGCGACGAAGCCGAGATCAAACCCGACCAGCCCAAGACGCAGTATATCACCCAAGAGACCGAAGACAACCTCAAACTCACCACTCTCGGGACCCTGTTGGGACACTACAACTACGCCATCAGGGACACGGCCGCCAAGATAGTCTGCGACAGGGCAGCCAACGATGGATCCACCCTCGACGTCCTTCTCTGGGGCATCACCCGCCCTGACTACGAGGAGAGGATGAAGAACCTACGCGCCCTGGCCATGATCACGGACCAGAACACCCTCCCCTTACTCCACCACGACAGGGCTTACTCGGCGCTTGTGAGGTCGCTGGAGCTGTGCGTCCCCACCGAGCGGAAGCCGGAGGACAAACTCAACGACAAGTCGTACGACGAGTACTACCTCCGCGACATGGCCGAGAAGCTGTGCCTCATGTTCGTCAGCCAGTTGCTGCATCGGTATGAGGTCTCGAACAAGCTCGTCAAGGCGAGGTTCGTCGAGAAGTGGCTCGCCAAGCAGTACTGGGGCGATAACCCGGAAGAAGTCATCGCCAACTTCACGCAATACATGGACGTGAGGGAGAACCGCGTGACCGAAATTGTTAAGCACATTATCGGCTGTCGGAAGGGGCGGGAAGCACTGGTGCGGACGGGCCTGATCACCCAGTCTACTAAGGACATCATCGAGGGCCAAGGGCGGAATACGAGGAGGATGAGCTATGTTCTGCCTATCTACACGGCCACCGATGACAGCGACGAGAATGCCGACCGGCCTGTTGGTGTGCGGCACCCGGAGCAGAGCGTGGAGGAGCAGAGGCTGCGCCACCGCCACCGCGAGGCTATGGTGTTCAACGATGGCACGAGGCCGTTGAACAGCGAGGATATCATCCAGCGGAATCTTTTGTCGTCGCCGATTTTATCGCCCCTTCAAACGGCTGAGGATGCTACCGTTACCGGACAGGATGCGGCGACAGCGAGAGGTTAAGAACTTCTTTGTCGTTTACGCCCGCCCTAATGAAGACTGTAACGCGCATTACGACACGCATGTCATCTCCGATATCTCATTGTTTCCGGCAGCTACGGCCACCGAGGATACAGCCGGTGTTGTTTGACCGCGTGGGTCCAGCCTTACCGCAGATCGTGTGCTGGAATATCGGAGGCGCTCTCACTATTGAGCTTTCGTCATCGGCTTGCTAAGGAGGAGGAGGACGCCGCGCCAAGCTCGGGAAAGAGGGACGTGGGTCTGATATGGAGGGAGGTGGGTATGATTGACAACGGTGTTGGAGGCCAATGAACTAGAGATGATGGCTTTAAGATTGTCGACGGGACGAAGCTCGTCGAAAAAGCAATACCCAATCATCCATTTGTGGTGGCACCAGGCGATGGATATCAGACGAGGCCCGGCACCTTTGGTATCAACCAAAAGAGTGGAACGACAGAATATCCGGGCTCGGCTCAACATGCTGGGCATGTCGCTATCTCGAGTTTACAGACGGATGTCTGCGTGGCCATGGCGATTCGTCACGTTCCACAGCAGAGCTGTTGGTTGGGTTGTCATGGGAATGTGTGTAGCAACAGATCAATGAACCGAACCAGCAGAGGTCTCTCTCCACATAGCTGACACTGTTCATTGTCTTTGCAGATCACTCTGAGCTGATGGTCGCTCTGTCAAGGGGTGATTCTTAAATACAATGGCGTTCACAACAAGTCCATTGGCCCAGAAGCCTCAACCGCGTCAAGTAACCAAGCATCCAGGTCCGCACCTTCGCCCCAAGTGTCGTGGAACTGGTTGTCGAGGATTCCCTAGCGAGGCATGTCAGGGTATGCCGGTCTCCATGTCCGAATAAGAAGTACGGCGGGGACAGTGGACTTACCCAGTCAACAAACAAGGCTTCATCATCCAGCAACGGCAGCTCTTTCTGAGTCTGCGAGTTCACGTGGCCTTCCATGTTGTTGCTGTCTGTGGCAGCGCCCAGTTGCTCATTATCGCGCGGCGAAGCAGCTTCCTGTTCCTCCTCCTCCATCCAAGCCACGGTTCTCCGTATCGTTGACTCAATCGCCTCGGACGCCATCCTCGCCTCGCTCGAGAACTCGGCTGCTGCTGCCCATATACCTTGACACCGTTTTAGTAAGCCAAGATACCTCGCAACCTCGTCTTCATCCTTTACAGAACCGATGCCTCCCATCCCTTGCATCCTAACAGTCAACTCCAAACAAACCACCATCCCCGCCAGTATGAAATCCGTCGTCGTCAGCGCACTCACCATCCACCGCTGATCGTACAGCTGACACCCCGGCCGCGTAGCCTCATGCAGCTCGACCTGCCGGTGCAGCACCGTCTCCGCAGCCTGCAAACACGCCCGTCTAGACAAGTCGAACTGCGGGTTCGCGCGGTGGGCGGTTACATACCCCCTGTGCAAGACGATGACGCTCTTGTGATGCAGGATCTCGATCGTCGCGCGGTCCATTATCACGCCCGGGCTGTCGACCACGGACTGGCTTATGGGGGTGTATCTCAGCGCCGGGGGGACTTTGGCGTACGCGTCGCGGATTCGCGCGTCGAGGGAGAGTGTTTGTTCGTAAGAAGACGGGGACAGGGAGCGCGTGTGGGAAGTGACGGAGCGGAAGACGGACATGATGGAGGACTTGGCTAGGGTGTATAGTATGGGAGTGTGGTCTGATATCGGTCGGGCGTCGGGCAAGATAGTGGTTTCCGGGTTGAAGTCTGAGTTCTCCAGGTTGCGAGGGAGGTCTGCGTCGCAGTATTCGGCCGGGATCATGCTTGGCAGGCCGATCTGGAAGGACATGAGGGTGTCGATCTGAAAAATGGTGGCCCAGACGCGGCGGCGCATCTCGCCTTCGAAAGGGGAGGGTTTCGGGGATGTTGTCAGTTTGGATGGGTCGCGGTGGTAGCCTAGGCGGAATGCGAGGCGGATGATGATGCCCATCAGGAACCACATGTTGAGGTCTGAGTCTTTGGATCGGAGGTAGCAGCTTTGCATGTGGATCAGGAGGACTTCTAGGGAGTACTCCCTTGCCGTGGCGTATTTGCCGAGGACGAGACACTGCTCGGTGCATGCCGACAGGAGCTTGGCCGAGGGAATCATGTCCTTCTCCGGGTCGTTCCTCGGGCCGGATAGTTCGTGCATGCTTGCTGACAGACTGAGGATGGAGAAGAGTAGACCGGTCCATAGGGGGGATGTCGACTCTGGACACTCCCAGAATAAGGCGTACTAGTGTTTTAGGATGTGGTTAGGAAGTTCGTTCTGGACTTGTAGCTTGAGCTTCTTCTGGAGGAGTCGAGCACATACCTCTCGCTGGAACTTGACCGGGTGGACAATAGCTGTTGGAAGTTGCAGTTAGCCTTCTGAAGCGAGAGACACGACAGCTCCAGATATCCCAGATGGAGACGTAGACGCACGCAGAATGGCATGTCTCGCACGAAAGTACTGAGATACAAGCATATCGCACATATGCCTCGGCGGCAGGTTTGTCAGTATCTGTCGTAACTCTAGAGCTCCAAATGACCCGAAAATCAGGTCTTCTCTGGTCGGAACCCCTTCACCAGCTGTAAAGCAGGGCTCGGAAACACTGGTAGGCGTAAGATGACTGTCGTCGGACTGATCTCGACCGTTGGAGGGCGACAGTTCGTCTCGGATCTGTCTAATGTCCTCGAGAAGGGATGACCAATGACTGGGGTCAACATAAGACTTTGCTCGCGACAAAGTCGTATCCCCATTCACCGAGAGAGCGGCTCCCACTACCGTCTCCGATTTGGACGAGTCCTGTCGCGTTATTGCGGTCAGATGGTCCGCTGGACTCGAGGGGGCTTGAGTTCCCGACAACATTGACGGCACGGCAGCGGCATCTCCTCTAGCCAGTCCACCTTCTCTTGCTATGGTGACGACCAGATTCTCCAACCTGTTAAGGCGGTCGGTCACGGTCTCCTTGTTCGTCTGGTGTGAGCCGGTAGGCTTCCTGTCCGCGTTGGCAGCATATTCGCACGACTTGGACCTTCTGATACACGTATCGCAAGGCAACCCTCTGTTGCACTTCAATCTGAGCGGAGTTAGTATAGGCGCTCGACGTGAAGGCGATGAACTCACTTGCGGACACGACAGGGGTCACAAGACTTAGGGGGTCGATTCCGCACTTCCAGCTTATCGCCGCGGTGCTTCATGTCGAGTAAGCTGGACCACGAACTCACGGAACATAAGTAGAGGAAGGAGAGCCAAATATATGCAATCTTGAAACTGAAGAATAGGAAACATCAAACGAAGGATTCGCGGGGAGATAGGAGCTGGAATGAACGGATGTCGGCTGGCTTGGATACGCGGCGTTAATAACTCCGCACTCAGCTTTCAAAGGGCGCAGGCCGTCCTAGTGGCACCACCACTTACATCTTGAGTGAGATGTGGTGATAATATGTCCGAGTAACAGCGCTTCTAGTAGCAAAGCAGGACAGAATGTCGTTACCTGCACCAGTTACCTATAAAACAGACGAGTGTTCACCTCTGCTGAGCATGTCCATCATGCCCTCTCAACAAACCCCTTTCAAAACTTTGCAGATACAGGATACTTACCCACACTACCACGTAAGGACTTACAACTTGAACGCAGACGGCCATGGCTATCTTCTCCGCTATACACGGCATCGGCTCGACCGTCCTATCCAACCTCTTCATCACACTCCCTATGCCCGTAGCGACGCCAGACCTGCCAAAGCAGACGATCATCGTCACCGGTGCGAACACGGGTCTCGGTCTAGAAACCAGCCGCCACCTCCTCCGTCTCGGTGTGGGCAAGCTCATCATGGGCGTCCGTAACCTTGACAAAGGAGAGAAAGCTCGGACCGAGCTTCTCGAGTCGACCAAGCGCCTCCCGGACTCTGTGGAAGTCTGGCACCTAGACATGGAGAACAACGACTCCGTCAAGGCCTTTGCCCATCGAGCCACCACCACGCTGGACCGTCTAGATGCCCTGCTCGCCAACGCTGGCATCTTAGCGGGCAAGCACACGCTCGTCAACGGCGTGGAGAGGACCATCGCGGTCAACGTCGTCTCCACATACCTCCTCTTCTTTCTTGTCCTTCCCAAGCTGCGCCAGTCGCCTACGACGGGTCACTTCTCCGTGCCCAACTCGGCCTTGCACTACCTGGCCGATGTCAAGAACCTTATTCCCACTCCCGGCCGCTCCATCTTCTCCCGTCTCAATGACCCGACGGTGGACGACGAGATGGACATGCGCTACAACATCTCGAAACTCCTCGTCCTCTATGTCACCCGCGAGCTGGCGTCCAGACTGGAGGCTTCGGGCGAGAATTCGACTGTCATTATCAACACCCCGAACCCGAGCTATTGCAAGTCCGGGCTGCTGCGCGAGACGTCGTCGACTGCACCGCCGGACTTCATGGCACGGACTCCTGAGATGGGCAGCCGTGCTTTGGTGCATGGTCTCCTTGCCGGCCCCGAGACTAGCGGACAGTACCTGACCAACTGTTATGTGCAGACGTGAGTTCCATCCCCATCACCCACTGTTCTGACAGCCCTCTGACTTTAGAACAGACCGGCATGCCACGTTACGAATGCACTCGGTGCCCAGATACAGGAAGCGTTCTTCCAAGAACTCATGGAGGCACTGGAGTCCATCTTACCGGGAATCTGTGCCAATCTGTAGCTCTACGGGCGAGAGTACTTTTGTGACGGAGGGATAGCTGGAAGATAGGGATGTGGAATCTTGGAAATAGGGAAAAACCGGACAAATGACGGTTTGGGGCAAATACATCCAGGCAAGACAAGGAATTGTAACCTGTTCACGAGTACGCAAGAAGACGAGAATGTATAGGAGAGTGAATTGCTTCTCTTCTAGAAAATGAAGCGAGGTATTGATGAACACTTGCTCTCAACAGGGTATCGTGTAATTGTTAGAGACTCGCTAGGGACACACAGGAAGTTTACCGGAAGCAAGAATCAAACTCAAACGGAAAACCCACCAAAATAGTGACAATGACAGGAAAAGATGCCTTTCTTCCATTCACATTCCGATAAGATGGTGAGGTGATGGTGAGGTGAAGGTGAAGGTGAGGTGAAGAACATGGAAATCAAGGTGACGTCCAAATCAGGACTAGCTCAGCTATTCGCCAGAAACCCTTGGCTTTGTTGACCCCTCCAAAATCTTTCTGCCCCTCACCACCGGCTTCGCTTACGTTACCTCAATCGTCCTAGCTTCGCCGTAGCGTACTTTTGCACGTGACTGAATCCACACAAAGATTCACAATGATGGCGGACGAGCAGAACAACGAGGATTTCGCTGGTGGGGTCAATGAGAGCGGCCCACCTGCTCTCAAAGAAATTCCGAGTTCGAGCGCACAGTTGTCCACCGGCGATCTATCCATTCTTCTGGGATACTGCTTTTGATAGCTCCTCTACCGATACCGATTCCGTCTATTCCACCCCTCCCGCAGTCGGTAACAGAAGCGCTCCGCCAGAACTCACCAACGAGCAAGACCCGGTCGAAGAGGAAGATAACGACCAGAGCAGCGCCGACGACGACTGGAGCAACAACGAGAACTCGAGCCCCAGCATCGACCCGAGCCCTATCTCCTACCCAAGCCACGAGGAGAACGACCTAGATCCCGAGTGGACGCAGTTTCTTCTCGACCAAGTCACCCTCCAACTCCAGCACTTTGTCCGGAGCAGATACCTCGCCATTCTAGAAGGATTCTCAAGAGAAGACTCGGACGACGAAACACCAACCAAAATGTCGATTGAACGTCCCAAGCTGCTCTTCGTCGATGGCACCTTTGCCGAGCTGGCCCAGGCCATGGCCGACATTGTGCAGGTCGGCGACCAGGTGAAGCCCCTTCTCGAGAAGGAGCAGAACGAGGACGCCCTACAGACCATCGTCAAGGCCTCGAGCCATCTCAACACAGTCCCCGAGAAGGAGTTCAACCCCGCATACAACCTCCTCATCCACCTCGTCCTCGAGTCCAAGGACCCGAAGAAGTACCTACCGATCATGTGCAGCAACCTCCTCAAGCCGATCCCTTCGTCACCAGTAAACCACATGAACCTGGCTTCGAACGCGCTCACCACAATCTTCAACAACCTCGCACCTGACAACCCGCTGCGCTACAACGTATTTATGCAGATCTGCCGCTTTCTCAAGCAGAACAACCACTACGAGGGTCTCCGGCCCATGCTCAAGAACCTCCCCAAGTGGCTCAAGGAGTGGGACACCGATGAGGAGGACGCGCGCAAGCTCTACGTTGAGGTTGCCGAGATCGCCTCCGAGGGTGGTGATGGCGAGTAAGTACCTATAAACTCACGTTTACACTGCAACAGTTCTCTAACAACCCTTCAGAGAGTCCTACCACTCCCTCATCCAAGCGCTGAACACATTCGACCGCGAGGATCAAGAAGAGATCACCTCCCAGGAGGCCCAGCAGCTCTCCCTCCGCGCCCTGCGCATGGCCCTCCTCTCCGACAAGACCTTCCTCTTCCAGGACCTCCGCGCCCTGCCCACCGTCCAGGCCCTGTCCGACTCGCACCCCGTCTACGCCCAGCTGCTCGACATCTTCACCGAGCAGGACCTGGAGGACTACTCCGATTTCAAGGAGGAGCACGACGGCTTCATCGAGAAGGAGAAGCTCGACGACGCCAAGCTCGAGCGCAAGATGCGCCTGCTCACCTTCGCCTCCCTCGCCGCCTCCACCTCGAACCGCGAGATCCCCTACGCCAACATCGCCCGCGCGCTGCAGATCCCCGTCGAGCAGGTCGAGATGTGGAGCATCGATGTCATCCGTGCCAAGCTGGTCGAAGGCCGCCTCAGCCAGAAGGACAAGGTCTTCAAGGTGCACCGGACCACCTACCGCGTGTTCGCCGAGAAGCAGTGGCGCGAGCTGGGCACCCGTGTGGACCAGTACAAGACCGTTGTCGACAACCTCCTGGTTGTCATCCGTCGCCAGCAGGCCGAGGCCCAGGCTGCCGCTGAGCGCGAGCAGGCCGAGCTCGAGCGCAAGCTGGCTAACGCTGGTATTGACGGCGAGGGTGGTGCGTCTTCTGGTAACCGCGGTATGGGCGGTGAGCGCAGCAACCGTGGCGGCGGCCGTGGTGGCCGTGGCGGTAGCGGATTCGGTGGCGGTCGTGGTGGATTCGGTGGCCGTACTGGTGGTGGTTTCGAGAGCAAGGAGCCTAGGGAGCCTGCCGCGCCGCGTGCTGAGCGGGATGACAACGACGATTAGACGGGTTGTTGCGCGGAAGGGAAGGAAGTTGACTTTGCGATGCATTTGCACAGGGGCGGAAAAGAATAAACCTTTGGACGGTTGTTGGTCTTCTGGCCTCGTACCGACTGTTTCTGCTTTTTCTCGCTTTTTGCACTCCATGTTGCCGGGATGTTCATAGGAGGCATCTGTGTCGACTGTGGACGAGTACCGGCTCGGTTTTTGCCCTGGCAGACAGTCTGCCAGTAATATAGGGAATCACAGGGCCAGGTGTATCTGCAACAAAAGGGAGTCCATAGGCTGCAAATGGAAATGGCTAAACTACAAACGAGAAGTGATTCTGCGTGACTGATTACAAGAGGGGGTACTCGGAAACGAATGCTATACTCCCATCGCCGTCGCCTCGCAAGCAAAGCGCTCCCTCCAGGTCTATATCCATCTATCCTTCTAGTCCCTATCCAAACATCTTCATCCGCATCCCTCACCCTCTCTCATTCCTTCCCTTCTTCTCTTCTTCTAAAGCCCATCCCCCAACCTCTCCCCCAACCTCTTCCTCGTCTCCTCATACACCTGCCCGGGGCTACCAGTAGCATCAATCTTCACCACCTTCCCGCTCTTCCCATAGTACTCGACGACAGGCATGCTCGTCTCGACAAACGTCCGGAACCGCTTCTTGATGCTCTCAGCATTATCATCCGCGCGCCCGCTCGTTTTTCCGCGTTCCATCAGCCGCCTCTGCATCTCCTCCTCGGGACAATCGTAAAACAGCACAAACTTGGCGGGGCAGACCGTCTCCTCGAACTTGACGGCCTGGTCCATCTTCCTCGGGAAACCGTCTATCAAGAACTTCGCCGGTTTGCCCTTTTCCTTATCAGGCAGATTGGTAATAACCTCCGTCATGGCGTTCTCGAGGAGTTGGACGGTGACCTCCATGGGCACGATGTCGCCGTTGCGGATGCACTCCTTAATAAGCTCGCCGAACTGCGAGCCGGGCCTGTCCTGCTCGGCGCGCAGGAGGTCGCCGGCCGAGAGGTGGACGAAGCCGTAATCGCGGACGAGGTTGGCGCACTGGGTGCCCTTTCCGGCTCCCGGACCGCCTAGGACGAAGAGGACCGTTACGCGCTGGGGGGAGAAGGTCGGGACGGGCTTCGGGGGAGCGGGGATGTAGCCGAAGGGTTGGGCTGGTGGGGGGGCCATTGTTGTTTCTGGTATTGTTTAGTTAGAGAGGTATGGAGTAGTAGATGATTGGATTGTAGACGAGAGTGTAGGGAGTTGGTTGGCGCCAGGCTGTCGAGAAGAGGAAGCACTAGCCCGCCAGTTTTGTTGGCTCGTCTTGACTCAGGGGGGAAGGGACAACTGGATCTGGAACTCACCGACTCTCTTGTTAACCAGCGCGATGTACGCTCCGGTGCTCAGCGCGACGACGAGGAAGAAAGGCCAGAACTTGACGGGGGTGCTTGCGCCCTTCTTGGGAGGGATCTGGGAGCTGTACGATCGGTTGTTGTTGCTCGAGTTGTTGTTAAACCTGGGGCGGTAAGAGGATTGCTGTCGGTAGAATGCCCTGTAGGAGAATGTAGGTGTCGAGGTAGAAGACTTGGTGGACTGGAGTCGTCTGAGCACAAGAGACGAGGCAGGTTGGCGCATCGGTGACGATGTCGAGAGAAGGGGTGAAAGAGAGACAGAGGCAGGCCGGCGCACCAGCTGCCGCATCGCAGCACCTGCTGCCATTGGATGAAACCGGTCTAGTTGGACGAAAAAGAGTGTGGGATGCACGATGACGGAGGTTTGATCACCTGCAAACAAGACTCGGCGGCTGGACAAGACAACCTCCCTCCTTATCTTGTGATTGCAAGAATAGCAAGCGGCGGCAAGGTTGGGCCAGCTTGTCTGTCGCTCGTCTTGTCTCCTGAAATTGGGCGATTCTAGGAGACAGAGAGTTGAAATGACGGCGCCAAGTTTAAATTTGGCAGGTGTCGCCTGGACCCTCGATGCAGGTCACGTGATATCGCTGTTAGTTGATCGGGGGTTGTATGAAGTTGGTCTGGTATTTGTCCTGCAGATATATGCAGGGCATTTCAAGTCAATCTGAAGGTCATCAGGTGTGTATAAATAATTAGAGGCATGAATATGATTCACCGTCTTCCGCAGTGCGCATTTCTACTCTTAAATCCCTCCTTGAGATGTAAGTCAAGCGCGCAGTCAGGGGTTAGTTCTAATGCGTACTGTGTAAGCTGAAGGTCCAGTCGTGTTTGAGTCCAGGACCACGCAAGGTTGAAGAAAGGATCAAGTCAAAGACCCAGATAGACGATAGAGAAGTGCCATTTCTAGATACTAGGGAACTTGCTACTACCTCCCTCCCTCCCCTCCACCCTCACCAGGTTCATTTGCGTCAGAGACAGTTGCGAGCGATATCCTCATATAGTTACATCCCTCATCCTCGTAGATTAAAGTAAGGTATTTGCCATCAACGCCATGGTATAAGATCCCAGGTAAGAAAACAGCCTCAAGCTTCAGTCTGCTTTAGCTCAGCTGCGACAAAAGAAAAGTATATAGAAGTCACAACCCATTCCCCCAACGATATCTACCGGGAATTCGTCCTTGCAGGCCTCGGAGGCACAACACCAAAACTGGTCTGCGTGGGCGGCGGGCTCTTCACGGCCTGGTCCGCGTACGCGCCGGGGATGGGCACGGACTCATACTGCACCTCCCCTGGGGCAACAGGGGCGTGCCCCAGCTGCTGAGCCGCCGGCGCAGCCAATGGGAAGTTGGGCGTGGGCGGCGCTGGAGAGGTGGGCGTCCTGAACTTCTCCGTCTTGGGCGTGGCCGGGTTGGCCTTCTTCGGCGCCGGCTGGAGGGCAAAGCCGCTCGTCTGGAGGGTGGGCTTCTTCGGCGGCGCAGAAGAGAAAGCGGATGGTGGCTCGACGAGACGGTTGCCGCCTGGCGTGAAGGGCGACTGGTCCTCGTCGATATCGCCCAGGGACTTGTAGGCTTGGGGAGGGAAGCGGGGCGACATGGCGTACTGCGAGAACGCGGGAGACTTGGGGCCGAACCCGGGGGTGTTGGGCGCCGTCTGGGTACGGAGCTGGGCGAGGTAGAGGTCCGACCGAGCCTTGTCGCGCATGTCCATCGTCTTGTGGAGCTTGCGCTTGGAGTAGTACCGGTAGAAGACGATGGAGTAGAGGGTGATGGAGATGACTTCCACGACAATTTCGATGATGATGCAGATCAGGGACCAGTTCTGGGAGGGTTTGTTAGTAAACAGGGTCGGTAGATAGGGAAGGGACAAGGGGGAGGACGACATACCTGAAGCCTGCATACGAGAGCGTAGTCGACCTTGTCCTTGAACAGCTCGGAGCGGTGGTTCTGCACGCACGACCAGCCCCACATGTCCTGGTTCTTGCTGTTGTTCCGGCTGTTTTGGAAGATGCCGGCCGCCAGAGCCCACATCACCATGCTGAGGATGAACCAGCCGACGGCGAAGAGCGTGTAGTACACGCCCACCTTCTCGGCTCGCCTGTGGCCGCCGCGGCAGTAGCCGACGAAGACGAAGACGCAGATGGCGAGCGAGACGCACGAGGCGGCGAGGACGAGCTTCTGGGGCCACGAGTTGGTTTTGCTCGCCCACGGCGGCAGGCCGTTCTGGGACGGCAGGGACTTGGTGGCGTTGAAGATGGCGAAGGAGGTCGAGAGCATGGCGAGGATGATCAAGCTGCAGCTGAAGTTGACGCCGCGGAGGGCGACCTTAGCCAACCGCACTCTTGTCTTGATTTTCTGCCGGTTTGTTAGTATTCCGCTTCCACTGCAAGTGGTAGATGTAATCTCGGACATACCAGATCTCTAGCTTGCTGCTTATCTGTGAGCTCCTCCCTCCTCTCCAGTACCGTCTCTTCCCTGAAGGTCGGGCTCAAGGGGTTGCCGTTGACCGTCCTGGGACTTCCTGGGAACCTCATGGCAGACTTAAGCGGCGACCTTGGCGATGCCGGCATGGCTACTGATTCCCTCTTCTCGTTGATGTACCCGAATCCCAGATCTCCAACCTGCACCTGAGGCACCTTGGACTCGTCTTTCCTCTCCGAGAACGGCATTCTCTGTGGTTCCACGGGTGAGTGCACTGCTGTAGCCTCGGCGAAGCGTGGTGTCCTTGGAGGCTTGAGGGAGGATGTGGAGGATGACGAGTCGCTTGAGGCGGTCCGAACTGGTGTGAGGGTCAGAGCGAGAGTTCGCTTCTTCTCCTCGTCGATCGCCATGACGACGATAGCTTCTTCTTTTTCTGTTGTGGGCGGTAAGGAAAGAAAGGAAAGAAGAGACCAGTCTTCGTTTGCCGATATAAGAAAGACCAAGGCGGGAAGGTGGTGAGCGTCGAGTCACAACAGTTTACGGAGACACCTTGGAAGCAGAAAGGAATTCAAGAAAGATCAAAGATGCAGAGGCCAGCTGTCGGGATATGAGAAGGGATCAAGAGGTTGTTGGCGCCCGTTGGGGGGGTGAGGGTGGTTTTGAGTAGGCGCTGGTCTCTAGTTGACGGCCTTCATTCGACCCTCGTGGAGGGTTGCTAGCTGCACAAGTGAGTGAGTGGTCCGATGCTCCAAGCAATGAGGTTGCGTACCTTGGACCGGGGGGGTAGGTGGTCGAGCTCGGCGGGAGGATCTGATAGGGCGGCTTCCAGAACGCTCAATGGAGGGCACGGCGATTCGGGATGGAAATAGACGCCCAGTGGGTGACAGATGGCGCCGTGCTCTCCCGGAACTAGTCCGCTTCGCTGCTTGAGACGACTCAGATGAGGCCACCGGCGCGACCTGGAGGCAGTTGATTCGGAAATCAAGCAGTCCGAGTCTCAGGTAGGGATTGCGGCTCTCTTAACCGAGAGAGTCGTATGTAAGTCGAGAGTAGCTGTAACTGTACAGCCGCTCTTGCTGAAGCAGTTGTGCGACGGCAGGACACAGAAGGATAGCTGATCAAGAGGAGAGGGAAAAGACGACGACAGGGTCGAGGGCGGGCAGATGTGCCTCTAGATAAGACGGGATAGACGCTTGTGGTCAGAAAGAGGGGTGGGGTTGGGGAGGGCAGCACACAACCAAAGTTCTCTCTCAGTGAGCGACGAGGATATCAACCGCATGCCCAGACTGTACATGCTACCATGCTGAAGGCGGTATAGCGAGCACTATCGCATATGCATGGGAAACACACGATGTGATATGGATAGAAACAAATCGCTCGCTGGTGCCATACGACTTACCGCTACAGCAAGCACCCAACACCCTGGGCTTCCAGATGAAGGTACCTCGCCCAACGTGACAGCAAAGAGACGAGACCTCGACCGACCTCGACGAGCCGGAGGATTCTTCTGACTTTGGGCCATTGTTGGCGCCGAGGTGGTTGCGAGCACGGCCTCGCATATGCACGAATGAGGCATTGATTGGGTGACATTGCTCGATAGAAGGAGGAGCACCAACTTTTGCCAGATTTGCGCAGGCTCCGGGTCCCCTGCTTGCCCTCGAGGCGGGCAGGCGGCGGCAGGTCCTTGTCCGGCAGAGGCGGGAGAAGATGGCGATGGCGGCATGTGGTTGGGCGGCAAGGAAGGCGGACCGGGGGTGTCACACCAAGCTTTAGCAGCGCGGTGGTCGATGAAGGCTTGTTATTGGCTTCTACCCCCGGTCATATCCTAGCGTACCCGGCAAACACCCTTGTCACAATGATCTGCATTGATAGGCTCCGTGCGTTACACGCATTCACAGAACCAAAACATCTGGCGAATGAGATGGTCGAGAAACGTGACGGCATCTGCATGGCGGGCAACCTGGGCGGTAAGCGGTTGGCAATCCCGCCTTTTGATCTTCGGGGAGAGTGAACATGATCGTCTCCCACGCTGCCACGAGTCCTTCCGTGAGTTTGCGCTTGAGATCTGAGAGACATGGAAGACTCGAACACAAGGCGCGGTGGTCTCCTTGTGTTGCTGAAGAACTTTCTTCTGACATCAGACAGCAGATATCTCGGCTCTCGATAGTCGATTCCATCGCCAGGCGCCAAGGTCGGCATTGGCATGACTGAGCAAGAGGAGCAACCTCCTTGGCCGGGATGAGGGTTCCTCCACGTGCCAGACGCCAAAATCTCACGTACGCCAACGCCAACGCCGCCCGGCTTAATTGATTTCCAGGCTTTTTCTTTCTCCAGAACTCCGGGGTCGATCAACCCACAAAGAGTCAAAGTTTCCGTCCATGTGTGCCTCGTGTGGAAGGAAGAGAAAACTCAATGCACTCGATGCTCGCCAAGTCCGTTGATACCGTTGATGAATGCACTCTGTATGCTGTCAGCATCAATATGGAAGAATGCAACACTCTGTCAGCCCAACTCGAGTAAAGTGGGCAAATATCGAACCGACTGTCACCACACCAGCCCATGTTGAGGTTGTACAAGACAGGTTTTCAGCGGCATAAATGCCATCTTAAGAACACAGTCCTACCACCCCCTTGGTATTTTTAGCCCCCGATAACGACAGTCACGAATAGAAGCGAGCTCCAGGTCTTCGAGCAGCAGACTCGGATCTGGCCGCACCTGTCCATTTTGCCCCCAAAATCAGGATTCCCACGTTGTCAGTGAGACGGGAATAACGGGAAGACCTGGCAGCTTGCGCAGGTTCATGGCACAGACCGGCGTGAAGGAACCGTTGCCGATGCAAAAGATCTCAGACCTCCTTCCCTCGGTTGTAAATATAGAAGTGTCGACGTCAACGGTGGCCAGATGGAGATATGCTCAGATCGCCAGATGCTTGCAGATACCGACATGAAGGTCTGAGCTATCCTCGCCCGTTGCGGGAGGAAGGGCTCGGACTGCGGTAGTTGAATGCTTGATCAGTATGGGAGATGCAAGGGAGCACATCATCAGAGCACCACGAGGTTCTTTGTCAAGAACTTCGAACTGTATGGGAACAATAGTTCTGTAACCACACAGTTCTAAATCGAGCCGATAGGTTCACGTACAATACAGTGGCGAGCAATATGCCCCTGACTGATTTCCCTTGTCCGAAAAATAGCTCGACGCCGTGTTGAGAGCAGGAAATCCTGCCAGCTGGCTCTGTCTTGTACAACCTTCATTGCCTTCCGAAATCAGGATCACCTCGATACTGAGAGAGTCAAGCGGGCTCACACGTGTGTATAACGACATATGAACCCTAGCGGTCACTTCTGCACCCATATATTCTCCATCATTCCGGTCGTTGCGCGCCGAGTCTAATACCATGACCTAGAGCAACGCAGCTTGGTACTGATCTCGAGCCATACCTACCTCGTAAGATATGATGTACTTGAGGCTGGCTCCGGCGATGGACTAAGAGGCAGAAGAGCTGCATCGATAGAGGTCGATAGAGGTATATCAGCTCCCATGTTCTGTTGGCTCAATGTGCGCTTCGTGGTCATTCGCCCAAGCTAGACCTGTTGCCTGTTAGATAAGTGACATATTCATATATCGTCGACGCTTTGTCGGGTAGATTGTTCTTCGTCCAGCAGCAGAATTGATGTCTGATAGATACTGGCTCGGTTTCGCAGACGGCTTAGTTTTGAGGGGCCGTTTCACTTCCGATGTACGTGCGAAATACTGGAGTGAAAAGAGCAAGAGGAGGAGCGTTACTGAGCCAACAAGTGTCTGTAATGGTCTGGTCTGTACTGTCTTTGACCTGCCGACGATATCTCGGAGGGACCTGCTCACTTGAACACGCGAGGGAGAGGGTTACTGTGTTGGCTTGTGCAAGGTCAGACGGTGAAGCTGCCCCGCGGTGAACAAGAGGTGAGCAGTTCTTATCAGCTTATCGCAAGGCGGGGCATCAGTTCCTGTCTGCCCCGAAACGGACTAGCGTCTCTTCGGCTCCAAAGAGAATGATGAGTCGCAACAATGACTGCACACCAAAATTTGGCAGACAGTGCGGCGAAATCTAACGACTTGGCCGATCTTTGACAAGACCAACACCAAAGAAAGTCGCAACTCGTCGAGGCATATCCACCTTCAACTCCCTTCTCCTCCGCTGCATCTTCGGACACGACTGCCTGACCGAACCCGACAACTCTTTTTCGAATCCATCACACAGGAAGGAGAAAGGAAACCCGAACGATACCAAACTAACTACCCCGCCGCATCACCAACAGCCGCAATCATGGCTTCCAACGGCGACAAGTTTGGCAACGACGTCGAGTCCGACTCCAACTCGGACAACGAGTCCCAGAACGGCCTCGATAACCAGGATCACTCCGACCATGAGGAGATCAACAAGCCCCTCAAGTCTGCCATGAAGGCTCGCACACCCGCGCCAGCTGTCGTGCGACCAGTTCTCCCTCCCCAGACCGACCCCAAAGACCTCGATGTCAAGTCCCTTACGCCCCTGACACCCGAGATTATCGCACGGCAAGCAACCATCAACATCGGCACCATCGGCCATGTGGCTCACGGAAAGTCGACCGTCGTCAAGGCCATCTCTGGCGTGCAAACTGTCCGTTTCAAGAACGAGCTGATCAGGAATATTACCATCAAGCTTGGATACGCCAACGCCAAGATCTACAAGTGCGACAACCACGAGTGCCCGAGGCCGACATGCTACCGGAGTTACAAGAGCGACAAGGAGGTCGACCCTCCATGTGAGAGGGAAGGATGCGGCGGCACATACCGTCTTCTCCGTCACGTATCGTGAGTTCTCCTACCCCTTATATCAACAGGCTGCTAGCACACAAAGAAGCTAACCGCCTCAGATTCGTCGACTGCCCCGGTCACGACATTCTCATGAGCACTATGTTGTCAGGCGCCGCAGTCATGGACGCCGCCCTCCTCCTCATCGCCGGCAACGAATCCTGCCCCCAGCCGCAGACCTCCGAGCATTTGGCCGCCATCGAGATCATGAAGCTCGACAAGATCATCGTCCTCCAGAACAAGGTCGACCTCATGCGTCAAGAGGCCGCCAAGCAGCACTACGACTCGATCCGCAAGTTCATCCGCGGCACCGTAGCCGGCAAGTCGCCCGTCATCCCCATCTCGGCCCAGCTCAAGATCAACATGGACATGGTCAACGACGCCATCGTCAACACCATCCCCATCCCACCCCGCGACTTCACCCAGGACCCCCACATGATCGTTATCCGCTCCTTCGACGTCAACAAGCCCGGCGCCGAGATCGACGACCTCAAGGGTGGCGTTGCCGGTGGCTCCATCCTGCACGGAGTCCTCAAGCTCGGCGACGAGATCGAGATCCGCCCCGGCATCGTCACCCGCGACGATAAGGGCGAGCTCAAGTGCACGCCCATCTTCAGCCGCATCGTCTCCCTCAACTCGGAGGCCAACGACCTCAAGTACGCCGTCCCTGGTGGCCTCATCGGTGTCGGCACCCGTATCGACCCCACGCTGTGCCGTGCCGATCGTCTCGTCGGCTTCGTGCTCGGTCGCAAGGGCCGTCTTCCCGAGATTTACAGCGAGATCGAGGTCAACTTCTACCTCCTCCGCCGCCTGCTGGGAGTCAAGACTGCCGACGGCAAGCAGGCGAAGGTCGACAAGCTGGCCAAGAACGAGGTCATCATGGTCAACATTGGCTCGACTTCTACCGGCGCCAAGATTGCTGCCATCAAGAAGGATGCGGCCAAGCTGATCCTCACCAGCCCGGCGTGCACCAACATTGGCGAGAAGGTTGCGCTAAGTAGACGTATTGAGAAGCATTGGCGTCTTATCGGTTGGGCTACTATCGCAGCGTAAGTGTCCTTTAACCTCCTTCTTCTGCATTCGAAGCCGGTACTAACAATCTCGAATAGTGGTAAGACACTGGAGCCTAGCTCGTCTTAAGGTGTCAAGGTCGCAAGGACATTTTGGAAGGATATCAAGTGGCAGAACCTGCATATCTCTGGATATCATCGGCTAGGTCAGCAAGTGCTTTAGTCGGGCAACCGATTCGAACTGCAAGCCAGGAGGAAGGGAGGGTCAGCGTGTCGAGGGAAGGCCCGGTGGAAATATGACAGTGTTGCGAACGGGTAGACCAAAAGCGAGCCAGGTGATATAGCCCTTGTAGACGGAGGTCATTTGCATGGATTGGTATCAAAATGAAAGCTCCGCGCCTATGCTAGATTGGGCTTGAGTGTGCATTCGTACTGGTGCCCGGTATATCGTGCAATTATGCAATCGTCTTCTCAAGCTACGACAGGGGAGCTTTCATAGATCCCAACGATGAGTGCTTTGCCGTTTTGCCATCCTTCCATTTATCCCTGGGTATATGATATATCTACAGCTCCGTCTGTTTCCACTCTTCGACCACAGCTAGACAAATGGCTCACTGCCTGACCTTCCTCGCATGCTTAACCAGGTTCTCAATAACCCCCTCAAACGCCTCCCGGTCGCCGATCTTCTCGTCCGTCCGCCGCGTCCAAAACTCCAGCACCTCCTTCGCCGTCTCCTCCAGCCCGACCAGCCTCTGCACATGGTCCCTCAGCTCCGCATCCGTCATACCGTCCAGCGCCTGGTCCGTGGTGGTAGCCGCCTGCTTCGCCGCAACGATATCGAACCCCGGTTCCGCCGGTCCCTTATGTCTCCTTCCTTCTTGCTGCTCCGCCGCCTTGTCCTTCTTGCTCCGGCCGGGCTTGGGTTTCCCCTGCGTGTCGACGCTCGTGCTCGACCCGTTCCCGCCCCCGTCGTCGGCAGTGCGCTTGAGCCGGCTGACGGAGCGGGAGCCGGAGCGACTGTCGGTGCTCGTGCGCAGGCTGCCCGTGGAAGAGACGCGGTGCAAGGACGGGAGGACGAGCTTCTTCTGCTTGCTGGCGGGGAGGATCTCGTCCAGGTCGACGGGGACGCCCAGGCTGACGAGGAAGAGGCGCCGGATGCGGGAGCGGATCCAGTCCGGCGGCTGGAGGGGAGGGGGCGCGACGAGCTGGGACCAGAGGGAGGCGGAGCGCGGGGTTTGGAAGATGGGGTTGGTCGTGCTGGGTAGGGGCGGGAGGACGGGGACGGGGGAGGATGGTGGGGGGAAGAGGAGCGCGAGGTAGGGGTCTAAGGTTGGTTCGAGAGAGGATGCGTCGAGGGTTGAGAAGTCGGGGATTGGGTAGGGGAGGGAGGGCTGCGGTGCCGCTGGTGGTGGAGGGGGCTGTTGGGGAGGGGCGGGTTGAGGTTCCTCGAAGTCGCCGTCGTCGAACTCGCCGAAGTCGTCGTCTTCGTTGCCCTCTTCGAAGTCGTCGAAGTCATCACCAAACTCGTCGCCCTCTTCTTGGTCGTCTTCCGCCCCGTCCTCTGCTTGACCAGGACTTTGGGGTGACTTTTGCACTGTGGAAGACTTCCTTCTTAAACGTGGAGACCTGGGGGATTTTAAAGCAGGTGATATTGGAGCATCTACGGAAACGAAGATATGGGTCAATACAAATACTAACTTTGCGCTGGCTAGGAAAAAGAGAGTATGCACACAAAAGAAATCAGAGTAAAGAGAAGAATCGGGCTACACATCCGTACCAGTACTGCCATCGCCATCCTCCTTCACCTCCGTCCCGTCGGCCTGGATGAGCAAGTCGGGCGGCGCATCGGCCCTGTTCTTGCTCTTGTCCTCCTCGTGCTCCCTGCTGCCGGGCGTGTCGGGGCTCTCCTTCACCACCGTCTTGGGGATCGGGTGGCCACCCGGAGACAAGGCGCGGTCCCGGCTCTGCTCGCGGCTGAGGTCCTTGGTCTTGAGGGAGAGGTCGGAGATGATGGCTATCTCGTCCGGCTCGGCGTCGCCTTCGCGCATCTTGTAGGCTTCCGTGCCGGGCACTTCGCCGTAGGAGGGCTCGTCGTCGACCTTCTCTACCCGGGTCTTGGGGATGGGTGACTTGGGCGCCGGGGAGTTGGCGCCGGACTGGGCGTCGGAGTAGTGCTCCTCTGAATCTGATTCGGCTTGGGGGGCGTGTAAGTAAAGGAGGAGCTCGACAGGTACGGCGAAGTATTAGAGGTACGTACCGAGCTGATGTGCGCCTGGATCGACAACGTTGGTCTTCTCCGGAGGGGAGAGACTGTTCCTTCTGGACGACATTGCTGTTGCTCTACTCTGGCTCCCTTGAGGTACGGGGTGATGTTTGGTGAGGTAAAGTGAGGACTGTTGGCGTAGACGAGGAGTATGAAACAGTGATTTACACAGCCCGAGCTAGGTATGCAGAGGTCGGTCCAGAATTATCAGATGATACCTCTGAGATGTGATATAGGTAGACTTCTGCTCGGCATCCAGAAGCTTCAACAAAGGTTCAGCAAGGTTAAACAGCACATGGTTATCAGACCGATGGCAGTGCCAGAGGGACGTAACGGGCGTCGAGCTAGACAGTGTGGATCCAATGGGCCAGTCTCGACTCCGCCTCGCCTGGCAGCTGGCAGCTGGAACTGTGAAATATCAACAGCTGGCGGCTTAGTCGCGGTCGTGTTTGAAGAGTCGCGAAAGTTTCCAGAGCTCCAGGCTGAAAGAAGAAGGCTGGAATCCACCAGCATCACCCAAGCGGAAACGAAACTCTGGCAGTGGCATAACAACACCACGAGTTTTTCGCCATATATATTTCACTGCCATACGCGAACTCAGGTCAATTACCTAACGGTCAGCGGCGACCAGCAGGGACACATTGGATTGCGGCCCTAGCTTCACGTCATTGTTCTCTTGACCATTTGCATTTCGCATTCCAAACAAACTTACGTCGAGCACTGCTATTCGTCCGTCCCAACATCTCGCATTAACGACCATATTGCTGAGCAAACAATACCTCGACACCGCATAAACAACACACCGACACTAGAAGTACCTACCTATCTACTAGCAAGGTAGTAGCTGTATCCCTTGCCAATATGTCGGGCATATCATTCAGCTTCGGCGCACCTGCGTCAACCTCAGCTTCGGGTCAACAAGCTACCACAACCACAGCTCCCTCGTCCGGCGGTCTTTTTGGCGCAGCTTCGACCGGCACACCTAGCTTCTCGTTCGGCAACAGCAACACAGGAGGAGGCATGAGTGGATCGACTCCCGCTTCGTCGGGTGGCGGCGGCGGTCTGTTTGGAAGTCTGGGTGGGGGAAACGCGGGCGGCTCAAGCACACCCGCTGCTTCTTCTCCGTTTGGACAGCAACAACAACAACAACCGGCTGCTGGCGGTGGTCTTTTCGGCAATGCTGCTAAGCCAGCTGCACCAAGTGGGGGTGGACTTTTCGGAAGCAACACGACTGCATCACCCAGTCCGTTTGGCGCAGCATCATCAGCTACGGCGTCTACAGCCCCAGCCGCTTCTACGACATCGAGCGCACCATCGGGCGGTGGTTTGTTCGGCAACACAGCTGCTGCTAGCTCAGCACCTGCCTCTGGAGGTCTCTTTGGGAACACACAGAGCGCGCCCAGCACTGGCGGTTCGCTGTTTGGAGCTGCTGCTGCCGCCCAAGCTACCCCAGCTAAGCCATCTCTGTTTGGCTCTCTAAGCTCTACCACACCCGCTGGTGCTCCGTCCACGACACAACAGTCCTCACAGCCTGCCCAAGCAGCAACCTCTCTCTTCGGTCAGAAACCAGCTGATGCCCCTAAGCCAGGTGGCCTCTTCGGTAGCACGCCGGTCACACAGCCATCGACAGGCATGTTTGGAAACACGACCTCCTCTGCCACTCCGGCACCTGCTCCAGCGACCAGCGGATCGTCCCTCTTTGCGGGGGCTGTGAAGGACAACAGCTCCGGCGCGGGTGGTCTTTTCGGCAACAAGAAGCCTGATACTCCAGCCGCTGCCCCGGCGGGTGGTCTGTTCGGCGCCGCCGCCTCGTCATCTACATCACAACCGGCCACCGCTGCGCCTGCCGCTCCCTCAAGCCTCTTTGGAGCCAAGCCGGCTGATACTACCAGCGCTGCAGCCCCTGCTACCACAGCCGCGGCGAGTCCCTTTGCAGCTGCTACTACATCCAAGCCAGCAACAGGCGGTCTCTTCGGAAACGCCGCAGCGTCGTCCACCCCTGCCTCGACAGCTACAACCTCTGCTGCTTCCCCTGCAGCTTCCAGCAGTCTCTTCGGTGCCAAGGCCCCCGGCTCTACCCCTGCTGCTACCTCAGCACCAGCCGCCGGTGGCCTTTTCGGCGCAGCAGCGACAACCTCTGCCCCAGCAGCTAGCACAAGCGGCACCTCAACCACGGCCGCGCCAGCAGCAGGGGGTCTCTTCGGCAGCAAGCCCGCCGACAATGCAACCACCACGACCTCATCCACGACCGGTCAGACCGGCACCAGCACCACAACTTCCGCCCCCTCAAACCTAGCCGCCTCAACCATGGGTCCCCCCTCCCAGCTACCTCGCCTCAAGAACAAGACCATGGACGAGATAATCACCCGCTGGGCCACCGACCTTTCCAAGTACCAGAAGGAATTCAAGGACCAGGCCTCCAAAGTCGCCGAGTGGGACCGGCTCCTAGTGTCCAACGGCGAGAAGATCCAGAAGCTGTACCTGGGCACCTACGAAGCCGAGCGCGCGAGCACCGAGATCGAGCGCCAGCTCACGCAGGTCGAGTCGCAGCAGGACGAGCTCGCCACTTGGCTGGACCAGTACGAGCGCGAGGTGGACGATCTGTTCTCCAAGCGCGTGGGCGAAGCGGAGCACGTCACCGGTCCCGACCAGGAGAGGGAGCGGACGTACAAGCTTGCCGAGAGGCTGACTGATCGGCTTGACGAGATGGGTAAGGACCTGGGCAAGATGATTAAGGAGATTAATGATATGAGCGGGACGCTGCAGAAGGGGAGCAAGACGGATGATCCGGTAAGTTTTTCCCTTCCTACGCTATATTGGATGGGATGGGGCCTTTGCTAACAGAGTCGCAGCTGAGCCAGATTGTCCGCGTGCTGAACGGCCATCTCAGCCAGCTGCAGTGGATCGACACCAACGCTGCTGCGCTACAGGCCAAGGTTGCAGCCGCGCAAAAGGCGAGCGGGAATCTGAGCAGCCACTACGGTGCGCCGGAGAGCGATGCGGCCGAGAGCTTTTACCGGTCGTACATGGGAAGGCGCTGAAGGGCTAGTACTGCGAGTGGTTGACCAGCGTAGGCTGAGAACGGGAGGACAAGCCGGCAGGACGGGGGGTATTCAGCCAGGGTATGGATAGTACATTGGGGGATAGGGCAGGAGAAACGTCCGGTTTCACTGTCTGGATGGTCACGACAGGCAAGGTAGCTTAATCATAGAGAAGCAGCATTGTCCCCAAGGGACCTGGAATGGATACAGTATAGGACAACAAAAGCTGAGTCTTTGCGAACTGAGGAGAGCCCTTTGTTATGTACAAGTACAAGCTGTGGTGTAGATGGGAGTTAAACAGTACGGTGTAGCTTCCGCAATCCTACGAAAAGCCATATCACACTCTCTTCGAGGCATGGTCTTGAACCTCGGCAAACTGCGTTTCTCTTCACGGATGTCCATTCGATTTCTCCATCCCACCCATGCGTATATGCTTTCTGGAGAGCAACTTAGTTGTGCTCGCCGCCCTGCTCCTTGGTGATCTCGTCACTGTGCACAACCCATCAGTATTCGATCCTCGATGAAGCTGCTATTGATAGCTTAGCAGAAGGGGGGGTGCTCACATGTGATCGCTCAGCTGCTTGAGGTGGGCCTGCTGCTCGTGCAGCTTCTTCCGGAGCTCGAGGAGCCTCTCCTTCTCGCGCTGGCGGATGGCGTAGTCCTCGCTGGCGCGCTCGCGGCGCTGGAAGGCGTCGCTGTTTGAGAGCTCGGTTAGCATGCCATTCCTTCTCTCCGATAAAGATGGGAATTAAGTGCACAACTGTGAAAGGTGCTGGCGAAGAGGTACGACAGAGGGGAAAGAGACGGCAGAAGAACTCACCCCTGGCCGCCGGTCTTGGGGGGAGCGCCCGTCTCGCCGGCCATTGCTCGCGCGGTGGTGGTGAAGGTCGCTCTGGAGAAGGTGCTGGAGCGGGAGGGCAGCTTGGTGAAGGCGGTGCGAAGCATGTTTGCGGTTTTGGTTCTGGAAAAAGAACGAGGGGGAGAGGATGGGCTGGTAATAAGGTGGTTGTGGTGGAGGGATCACGAGATAGTAGACTGTAGATGAATTGATTGGAGGGGTGAAAGGGTTGACGTCGGCTTTTGAAGCTGTTCGATCGAACAGCAAGCACGGGAACGGGATGGTCTGATGCTGGCCACAGTTGGCTTGCCAAGACTTGGAGTGGAGTGAAGAGTTGAGCTCTTTCCGGATCCAATCAGAGGGGATCAAAGGTGGAGATGGAGGAATCGGGAGGGAACACCTTGGGTGAGGACGAGGGAGAGCTTCGTCGAGTCCAAGTGAGGCCTTGAAACACCTGGGCTAGCTAAGGTACCTTATAACTAGAGTTTATAATACTGCCCGTGTCCTGGGCTCATGGTATTGGGACTGAGTGCAGGCTTTTGAAAGAGCTGGAGTCTTCTTCAGACATGCAGGGTAGGAATAAGACGGAGTGGAAGTTGTCGTATCCTTGAACCTTTCAGATCGAGAGATACAACACTCGGGTTCAATCAAATAGGTACTTCAGATGAGCAGAAAGGCCGGTTAGATGCCGGTAGTGCATTCATACGGGTACTTGTCTTCTGGATAGGCGTACGCTCTGGGGAGCAAAGGTACAGATGATAGAGCTGTGAGTGAGGTGTATAGGGTAGCATAATCCAAAACGGACATGAATGCTGGACTATGCGCTCTGGAATGAGATAATCGGTTACAGGTGTCGGCGGTAGCATCATCTGAAGTCCGGTATCTGCTATAAACTCAAAGACGGGCTTAAGCATGTGCAGCAGATGAATGATTGACTCCATGTTGCCAACTAATCATGCTGGTGGCCATTCTCAAAGCATGTTAAGCACTCTTATCTCTCGTGAAGAATGTTGGGCATAGTATAAGGTATCCAAGAGAGGACGATAGCTTAGAGTGAACACAGAGACGGTAACACCATCTGTTTCCTCTTCAGCCATTAGCTCTTCTGCGCCAACATAATTGCAGTGTGGTCCGTCGTCTGCTAGAATTCACTGCACAATAACCTCTAGACTCTAAGTTGTACGAGTTGACTGCCTGACGAAGAGCGGTGACCGAGGGCATAAACGTGCTGAGGTTAAGGTACAGCAGGGTTATGACGCCTGTGCCCCACCTTCTCTGCAACCCCGCTCTACAGATTCTTCTGCCACCTGGCACGCCCGAGAAGCAACCGGCATCCGAAACACAAAGCCAAAGACGGACCCACCACAGCCTGCCAGCTGGCACCCGGTGCTGCATCACGCCTGCACCTTGCAATTTCACGCTTTGGCTTTGGCCAACTTTCCCACCACTGAGCTGCGCCCCCCCGGTCAACATCACTCAATCTCCAAGACCGACAACGTCCCACTCAACCCTCCAAGTACCAAATATCCTTCTTGGTTCAGCCCTCTTTACCTGCTTTCATCAAACCTCGATACCAAACCGCCATTCCAGACCACAACAGTTCTTGTTCGTGATACTTCATCCCACCAACTACCAAATCACCCTTAAACCCCGCCTTTTCGCGCAATCGGTATGTATTTGACTCCTGTCTCCTCTCCCCGCTAGCCTTGTCTGTCTTGAGTCTTGTTGCACTCCTCTTCTTTGCCTGCCCACTCTGTGTCGTCATCGCCATCAACCGCATCCCTTCTCGCCGACCTCTGCCCTTCAATTCTTCGGCACGACGAGCTGCGCGGCAACGACCATCGCTTCCAATACAGCCTCAGTCACTTGGAACGACCTCCAATACCGACCTCTACGTATGCGCGACCCTCTAATCCGACTGCGCCTACCCCACCGAGAGCGGGGGAGCCTCCTTTTGATTGTTGAGTCGGGAAGTCAGCAACCACGAGCGACATCAACCCGGCATCGCATTCTGCTCAATTCCTTCGCATTTCAACAACAGCTTGCTTCCGCCTCAGACTTCTTCTCCCCGCCTGCTGTCGCGTGCTCTCTCGCCTGACACCGCTTCATCACCTTATCCCGGCAACGCGCTAACGCCTTCTGGAAGACAGATCTCACTCGCAACAATGGGTCACGAAGATGCCGTTTACCTGGCCAAGCTCGCCGAGCAGGCCGAGCGCTATGAGGGTATGTTTGAAAACCGACGTTCTGGGTGATGGATAGACGGAAGCTGATCGAAACCGCCGCCTCCAGAGATGGTCGACAACATGAAGATTGTCGCCTCCGAGGACCGCGACCTCACCGTTGAGGAGCGCAACCTCCTGTCCGTCGCCTACAAGAACGTCATTGGCGCTCGCCGTGCATCGTGGCGCATCGTTACCTCGATCGAGCAGAAGGAGGAGTCCAAGGGCAACTCGACCCAGGTCGGCCTTATCAAGGAGTACCGCCAGAAGATCGAGGCCGAGCTCGCTAAGATCTGCGAGGATATCCTCAGCGTTCTTGACAAGCACCTCATCCCGTCCGCCAAGACCGGCGAGTCCAAGGTGTTCTACCACAAGATGTGCGTTTCCATCTTCCGGCACCTGCTCCATTTCTTGGGAGCCTGTACTGACAACCGCGCAGGAAGGGTGACTACCACCGTTACCTCGCCGAGTTCGCCATTGGCGACAAGCGGAAGGATTCGGCCGACAAGTCCCTCGAGGCCTACAAGGCTGCCACCGAGGTCGCTCAGACCGAGCTTCCTCCTACCCACCCTATCCGTCTCGGACTCGCCCTGAACTTCTCCGTCTTCTACTACGAGATCCTCAACGCCCCCGACCAGGCCTGCCACCTTGCCAAGCAGGCGTTCGATGATGCCATTGCCGGTGAGTACTGTGTCCAAAACAAACATCCGACCACCTGCTGATTAACTGTGTTACAGAGCTCGACACCCTGAGCGAGGAGTCGTACAAGGACTCTACCCTCATCATGCAGCTTCTCCGTGACAACCTGGTATGTAAATATGGAAACAAACTGTGAAAAGTGTACTAACAACTTGCTAGACCCTGTGGACTTCGTCAGAGGCCGAGCCCGCTGCTGCTACCGGAGCCGCTGAGCCCGCACCCGCGGAGGAGAAGGCTGCGGAAGGTGCCGCGGAGGAGCCCAAGGCCTCGGAGTAGAGCCTTTCGCGTTGGCAAAACTTTCTCATTGATGATAACCCCCCCTGTCTCTGGTTGATATTGGCGATACCGCCCCGGTGGAAACGGTGTCTATGGAGTGTTTTTCGACTGCCAAGAGAAGATCCCCTCGAGAGAACGCCCTCTGCATGTTTTAACCGCAATAAACACATCGTACACACACTCTCACAATCACAATCACAAAACACACAAGATTATTCTTTTCCTTTGGGCGAAAACGTTGTTCCAGGTGTCTAGAGTGCCGTGCTGGTTTTTGGAGGGTATGCTTTTTTCCACGACTGCTTGCCTTTTAGAGTCTTTGGTGCGTCTGAGAATCGTCTGGGCAAATTAAGAATTATACCCTTCGTCTGACGAAGGAGCGCTCCTATATTCGTCTCCTATGCAACTAGTAAACGGATAGTATAGACTCGCCATCCTAAACCAAATCCTCCCCCCTCAAGAAGACAACGTTTGGCCAGCTGTGACAGGAAACACAGCTACAGTAGCTTGTACACGCTCGACACCCCTCCCGATTGTGACTTTCGACCAGGGAGGATGAACCTGACTCCAGGGCATTATAATGCAGTCTCAGGCATGATCGCAAAGTAACCCGTCGCAACTGAGCGGGACCATTAACCGAAAAGCCGAAGCAGCACTTGTTGAGCCCCCTCTGACTGAAGTCCCAGTACTACATAGCGAGCCAGCCCTCTGGCCATACCCCTCCACGGAATCTCTCTTCCTTGGCTGGGTCATAGTTGAGCTTCCATCTCCTGCAAGACATCTCTCCAGAAGCAACATCCGACTTCCTCCCCTACGCGTCATGGTCAACTATCCTTCCCTTGCCGCTCCTCCCCATCCCCTATCCTCCCTCCCTCGCTGTGCTCCTCCCCCTTCCGCTCCCCAGCCATGCCTTCCTCCTCCCCTCCCTTTGCCTCATGTTCCTGGTCCCCATCGTCGTCCACGACAGCAAACCCAACCCTCAGCCAAAGACTGCAATCCGCACAGCCGACCATGACCTCGCCCAGCTCGCCCGCCTCTTCCAAATCCGCTTCGGTAAACCTATACCCCCTGTCGTTGCCGCAGCGGCAGGACCTGTACCACTCCTCCTTCTCTTCGTCGAAGTCCAGGTCGTCTAGGTCTATGGTTTCTATGCCTGTTTGGAAGGCGTTACCCAAGTTTGAATTATTGCCGGCATGTTGTGAATCATTGCGGAGGAGGAAGAGGTGGCTGTCGTATTTACTCCGCATCGAGGGGGAGGAGAGGGTCGCGTAGGCGAGGGATATCTGATCTACCGTGATACTACTACCAGTGCCACTGGGTGGTCGGGGGGAGTGGTTAGATGATGAAGTTGGCGAGTGCCGTTTCCGCTTGTCCGGGTGATGGAGGAGGAGGGCGCGGTGGTAGGCTCGCTTGAGGATTTGAGACGGGCTGGGGGACGAGTCTAGGGTTTCCGGGGTGAGGGAGAGGATTGCGTAGTAGGTTTGTTGTTGACTTGCTACACCGTTTGGTTTTGCGAAGGGGGTCGCCATTTTATGTGGTAGAGAGTTGTCAAGTTGTGATAGGTGAGAGTATGTGGAATATCAAAAGTGAGAGTTGAATTAGGTTGTTTATATGAGAATTTTCAAGATGGCGACAAGTCGAGATTCTGTCAATCACGTGTCTACACACAGCGGCGAGGCAGTTGTATATCTCACTTAGACGGAGTTCATACTATTGTGCTCATAACAAGACTATGTTTGGCAAGGAGGCTTTGGCTGGGTCGTCGCGAAGGGTAGTGGTGAGTCAAGGTCAGAGTTGCGTGCATATAGGGTAGCTCGGATGTGTCGAGCTTGCGATGGGAATCCCCCTTGAGACTCAAATAGACTTACTTCTACTACGTAGCTCCAAGTTGCAGCTGCAAGACGGCAGAAAGCATAGAGACACAGCAGTGGTGAAGATTTTGCATTTTATATTGACGCAAAAGTACAGTGGTATTACATGATGTACAAGCAACGGCCTCCTCGTCCCTGATTCTCGACCTTCTACCTCTACCTGGGGAACTTGGTCCAGTTCCTCTTGCCGACCTGTTCTTACTGTTAGTACATCTCCCACCATAACCTCTGCAGCAGAGACCAAACTCACCTTCTTCCATTCCCTGATAAGGTTGGGCATATTGAGCATAGCCGTTCTCCTCTTCTCCATCCTGTTTGCGCGCACAGTTAGCATCTCTCCCAGCATCTCCACCACCTTATCGTCACCAGGGGCAACACTAACTTTGCAATCATCTGTCTCTCATGCTTATGACCCTTCACCTTCTGTCCCACACCCGTACCCTTGACCCTCAGTCCGAACTCGACCCGCTTGCCCAGCCGCTCGTACGTGCCCTTGGGCGTGTACGGCAGCAGCTCCTCCACGCCGTTCTCCCGCGCCAGCTTCACAATCTCGGCCTGCCGCCGTAGCGAGTAGATCGGGTCGTGGTATTTGCCCGTCACGGGATGTTTCGTCGGTAGGAACGGGTTGGGCGTGTCTTGTTGGTAGGGCGTCTTGTGCGTCTCTGGGTCGGCTCCCGTTGGGAGGATCGCTGGGGCAGGGTACCGCGCGAAGAATGTCTGGAGCCGCGGGGGGAGGGATTTGGCTAGTTGTATTGCGTGGGGTCGGAGGGAGGACATCGTGACGGCCGGTTGTGGTATGGTGAACAAGTGAAGGTGGTGAACCCTGCCAGGCCGGAGAGGAGAGAGCTCGAGGCGGAGAGATTCGAGGTTTCGAAAAAGTTGCCCGCTAATGGCACACCCCCTTGTTCGGTTGGATGCAGTGAGACGCTAAAGTGGAAGTGGGGATGTGATTTGGCGCTAGTGGCGCGGTGGATGGACAGCCTTGCAGATGGTCGTGGAAACATCGAACTTGGAAGTTTAACCGTGTTTGCAATCATTCACCTTCTCTGCAACTTACAGAATATAAGTCGTGAGAAACCCCCAATACGCTTCCTCTCTGTGTCCTTCAAATACATCACGAAATACGACATGGGAATCTCAGCAAATCCGAGCGTCGCTTCCCGGCGAGAGCCTCCCGACCTGGGAGCGCTTCTTCGCAAACGCAAGGCCGAAGAAGAGCTCGCCGCAAAGCCCAGATTCATCCCCAAATCCGAGAGGTTACGCCTTGAGGCGGAGAAGGCGGCAAAGGAGGAGGAAGAGCGGAAGAAGAAATCAGCAGAGAAAAACAAGCCACAGAATGGTTCGGCGCAACCTCGCTCAGGACCGTCAAGCTCTGCCGTGCCGACTGGCCCTAAGGCAATGAGGGACAGCGACAGGCGAGACGACAGAAGAGATGATAGGCGAGATGACAGACGTGACGACCGGAGAGACGACCGGAGAGACGACCGGAGGAATGGCGACTACGGCCGGAGCAGGCCAAACGGCCCAAATGGTGCCAACAGCCGCCAGCAGGACAACCGTGGCAACCAGCGCGACGGAGCACCAAACGGCAAATCAAAAGCCAAACCGGAGAGCGACGACGAGGCAGAGCTGAGAGCCCGCTACATGGGTCCCATCATGAACCAGTCGACATTCTCGGCCAAGAAGAAGAGGAGGCGGACGACAGACAAGAAGTTCAACTTCGACTGGGACGCGGACGACGACACGAGCCGGCCGGCCGACCCGCGATATGCCGACCGGGCGGAACCTGCATTCAGGCTCGGAGGATTTGGGGAAGAGACCATGGACGAGATCATCCAGCGCAAGGCTGAGGCTATCCGGAAAAGCGACCCAGAACACGGCGAGGAGCGCGCACGGCAGATGCTGGAGCAGCATGAGCGCGCGAAGCAGGCACAGGAGCGGAACAGTCTCGGAAAACACTGGTCGGAGAAGAAGCTGTCAGAGATGAAGGAGCGCGACTGGCGCATCTTCAAGGAGGACTTTGGCATTGCCACGAAGGGCGGTGCCATACCCAACCCCATGCGCAGCTGGAACGAGTCGAATTTGCCGCATAGGCTGCTGGATATTGTCGCCCAAGTTGGGTATGACGAGCCCACCCCCATTCAGAGGGCAGCTATTCCCATCGCCCTGCAGGCGCGCGATCTGATCGGTGTCGCTGTTACCGGTTCCGGAAAGACTGCTGCTTTCCTGCTGCCGTTGTTGGTCTACATCTCTGAGCTGCCGCCGTTCAACGAGTTCACCAAGAATGACGGACCTTACGCGCTCATTCTTGCGCCGACGCGTGAACTGGTGCAGCAGATTGAGTCGGAAGCTAGGAAGTTCGCCACTCCGCTCGGGTTCACAGTTGTGAGCATTGTGGGTGGTCACTCTCTTGAGGAGCAGGCCTACGCTCTACGCAACGGAGCCGAGATTATTGTTGCTACACCGGGACGTCTTGTGGACTGTATCGAGAGGCGTCTACTTGTCCTGGGACAATGCTGCTACATCATCATGGATGAAGCCGATCGTATGATCGACCAAGGATTCGAGGAGCCCCTCACCAAGATTCTCGAGGCACTGCCAGTCACAAACGAGAAGCCAGACACAGACGACGCCGAGAATCCGCAACTCATGACGCGCTACCTGGGCGGCAAGGACCGCTACAGGCAGACAATGATGTACACAGCCACCATGCCGCCCATCGTCGAGAAGATCGCGAAGAAATACCTACGCCGCCCGGCAATCGTCACCATCGGCAACGTGGGCGAAGCCGTCGACACAGTCGAGCAGCGCGTCGAGTTCGTCTCAGGCGAAGACAAGCGCAAGAAGCGGCTGCAAGAGATCCTCAACTCGGGCCAGTTTCAGCCGCCCATCATCGTCTTCGTCAACATCAAGCGCAACTGCGACACTGTCGCCAGAGACATCAAGCAGATGGGCTTCTCGGCCGTTACCTTACACGGCAGCAAGACGCAGGAGCAGCGTGAGGCGGCGCTGGATTCCATCCGCAACGGGCAGTCGGACATCCTTGTCGCTACGGATCTGGCGGGTCGCGGTATTGATGTGGCGGACGTGTCGCTTGTGGTCAACTTCAACATGGCGGGCAGCATCGAGAGTTACACCCATCGGATTGGTCGTACGGGTCGTGCGGGCAAGAGTGGTGTTGCTATTACTTTCTTGGGCCCGGAGGATAACGAGTTGCTGTATGACTTGAAGCAGATCATGAGCAAGTCGGCTATCTCCAAGGTTCCTGAGGAGCTGAGGAGGCATGAGGCGGCGCAGAGCAAGCCCGTGCGTGGGCAGAAGAAGATCGAGGAGTCAACCGGGTTTGGAGGGAAGGGTGGTGGTTGGTAGATACGGTGAAATGGTTACCTTAGATGTTATACCCCTGTTCAACTCGAATGCCTTACAAGAACATGGACTCCCACCCCCTGTCTGAACATGTCTCACCATGACTCCGGCCTCGGAATGTGACGCATGGCCTATCGACTCGAGGAACCTCGGATCTAAGATCTGATAAAATGATGCATCCCCACTTATCAGAGTTATCTGATCAAGGAGGAGTCTTGCCAAGCCTCGATGTTTGGCGATGTTTGGCCCGACCCCGCGCTAAAACAGGAACAGGAACCCGCTATTGACACCGTCGTCAGCCAAACACCGCGCAAACTGTACAAATTTTGGAAAATTTCTTGATGTCAGGCAAGCATTGCAGCGGAGCGGAAGCAAGACCAAACATTCTCATTTCTCGGAGCCGAGCTACACCACACACACACGTCTATCCTCCTTTTTCGTTCTGCCGCTCTTTGTCCTATTTGACAATGCCATATGTGTGCTAGGCTAAAGATGTACCACGCAGCGCCCCGCCCCGCCCTTCGGACCTTTGGCGGACCTTCCTAACGAGCGGTGACGAGACTCAGAACCCCCATACCCCCTCAGCAAGCAGACTTTCACCTCCTGGCTTGTCCCTCGGGCGTACAGAAGTGCTCAACAACGAGTGGATACCTTACTGTACTCGGCTGTGTGACATTCTACCGCGACATCATTTCAGCTGAGGTTGTTCTCGGTGTAACTTCCGCATGGTCGTCTGAACACACGACATATACGCCTTACTCTGCGCATCTTCTTCACCAGCGGCATTATTCACCAGATAAGCTATAGACAGCCGTCTTTCCACTTCAGACCGGTTGACACACCGGTGCTGCCCTTGATTTTACCCAGCTCCGTGGTCTGAACCACAGACCACTTCCCGCCATTTAACATGGCGTCCCCATCACACATGGAGGTCAAGGCCTCCCTCCAAGTCCCAGGCACAGCAGCGCTTCCCTTGACACCAAGAACCGCAGCAATGGAGGCAATAGAAGATATTCTCTACGGCTCTGTATGCCCCAAACCTCCCTCCCTCTCTTATATCCCCCGACTGACAACCCTCCCAGCTAGCAGGCGTAATCGGCAAATACATCGAATACCCCTTCGACACGGTCAAAGTCCGTCTCCAATCCCAACCCGACCATCTCCCCCTCCGCTACCGGGGCCCCCTAGACTGCTTCCGCCAATCCATCCGAGCAGACGGCTTCCTCGGGCTTTACCGCGGTATCTCGGCGCCCCTCTTCGGCGCGGCCCTCGAGACATCCTCCCTCTTCTTCTTCGAGCGCATGGGCCGCGAGGTAGTCTACAAGTCCGGTTTCACACCAAAGGACGAGGCCCTACCGCTTGGAGCGCTGTGGTTCACCGGCGCCTTCTCGGGAGCCTTCACATCCCTAGTCCTCACGCCCATCGAGCTGGTGAAGTGCAAGATCCAGGTCCCCATCAACGAGAGCGGTGGACCGGCGGCTGCGCCGCTACGGCCGCTGCCGGTGATCAAGGATATATGGCGGCACCACGGGTTCATGGGTTTCTGGCACGGACAGCTGGGCACGCTCATCCGCGAGGCCGGCGGGTGCGCGGCTTGGTTCGGGGCGAAGGAGACGACCAGCAAGTTATTCCAGGACATGAACGAGCGGAAAGCCTCGAGTCCACAAGAGGTCGAGAGGTTGCGGGTCGACCCCCTACCGCTGTGGCAGCAGGCCGTTGCCGGCGCGAGTGCGGGGATGTCGTACAACTTCCTCTTCTTCCCTGCCGACACGGTCAAGAGCAGGATGCAGACGGCGCCCATGGGCGTGGTGGACGGGGTGGAGAGGCGGAACTTCGCGCAGGAGACGGTCGCGCTGTGGAGGCAGGCCGGGCTGAAGGGGTTTTACAGGGGTTGTGGGATCACGGTGCTGAGGAGCGCGCCGAGCTCGGCGTTTATTTTTATGGTTTATGATGGGTTGAAGACTTACTTGCCTATGAAGTAGGCTGCGCACGGGAGGAAGGGAGATATAGGGAACAGATGGAGGTTCACGACGAGGGTTCGAGATACGGACCTGAGGAGACGCACGGAGATACCAAATCATAGAGAGGATGGACGGCGCATTGGTGGTTTAGACGGACGGCGTTGGCGGTTGCTGTCGGGCATTATCTGCATACGAAGACATAGCGAGATCGCTTGCTCTTGCTACATTGGAATTTGATTCCAGACCGCATATATACACTAGACAGGTCATGGATCCTTCCACACATCATTTCTCTACGGTATCCCATACTCTTCCTTCTCTTCAACTCACACCCCACCCCCTCAAAGATCCTTCCCCTCCTTCGGCTGCCTCAAATCCCCGTTATTCAACCAAGCCGCGCCGGCGCACAGGTACGTAGCGAAACCCAACCACCCCAGATACGGCACCAGACACCAACCGGCGACCTTGTCGACCCCTCCCCACAGGTACGTGAGGTACGCGTTCACGCCCAGCAGCGCGACGATGTCCACCGTCGCCAGGACGGGCCTGTTCCAGCCGAAGAAGAGCGGCATCCAGAGGTAGTTGAGCCCGAGCTGGATGGTGTACAGCGTCGCGCCGGACTTGGCGTCCGCGATCGTCGAGGGTAGAGATAAGGGGGAGGTGCCGACGAGGTGCACGGCGCGGTAGGAGGCGTACCCCATGAGGCCGTACAGCAGGGTCCAGGTCGGGCCGAAGACCCAGGGGGGCGGGTTGAAGGGGGGATTCTTGATCTTCTTGTATGTATTTTGCGTATTGGAAGCTAGAGGGGAAGAACAAAGGTTAGCTGCTTGGTAAAGGAGGAGACTATGGATGGGGAAGGGAACAAGAAACAGGAGGGCACACTACGTCTGACGAGGAAGCCTACTCCCGTGCCCAGGGCGATGGGGAGGAGGATTGCGACGGCCGGGTTGGAGAAGACCGCTTGGGGCAGCGTTAGCTGCGGGATGTAGGTCGTCATCTTTTTTTGGGTGGTTTTCGGCTGTAGACTATGTTAGAGAATTTGAAAGTAAAGGAGAGGTCGTGGTATGAGCTTTGGAGAGGAGGATGAGGCTTGAGCTGGGGGGAGCTTCAAGTGAGATGTCCCGGAGCAGAAGTGACGTAATGCCAAATCTCGGCCGAGTGGCTTGCCGAGAAAGGATACGGGACCCCAAATCGTCACAAGAGAGTTTACCTTCAGCAGCAGAGTCCGTATTTCGATGAGTTTGTTGAACTGGTCTCTCGAGACGTGAATACCTTAAGGGGCAGGAGCTCAAGTGGAAGGTGCAGGTGATGGATAGTTGGGTGTGGTAATACTAGTAGACCTCCTCGCTGTATGACAGCCTACTTGATATACATGTAGGCGTAGGCCAAAGTATCTGGCATGCAGAATCCCCAATCCGTATCTGAGCCAAGACCTGCCTCAGTGGCCTGATGTGGCAGATTTCATCCGATTCCGTCGCTCAAAGCTCGATTGATCAGAGACGAGCGCCTTGTCAATCGGCGTTGACATCGCCCCAGTATCGAACCGCTTAAGCGTCGGTTTTCATTCCAGCCAATCCGGGTTCTCGGTCGGAAATCGGCGAAACTTCTCCGCGTGTCCTCGCTTATCGCGTTTATCGCGCTTCAGCCGGCCCTTCCTTGATCGCTTATTTAAACGCTGAGGTATGTACAAGTCACGTGCTTACTGACGATTATCCAGCCATCTCCGACTTCAGCTGGCGCTCTCTCTCACTTGCGACGACCCAAGCGCACCTGTTCACAGCCGTGTCGCGACTTGATCAACCACAGTATCTCTTCAGCATCCGATCTTTTCTGTGCTGGTGAGAGACCATCACAACTATATCACAATTGTTCGTCCTCTTATTTCTTTTTCTACTCTACTTTACTTCCTCGAGCTCGAATCTCCTGCACTTGGTTGCGCATCCCTTGTCTCTCGCTGCTGGAAAGCGTGTCTCTCCCCCCGTCCCAGCCTCGCCTCGTTCGTCCATTGACGTCCTTCTTCCCTTAAACCTTCACGCTGAAATCATCAGACAAAAAACACAACCATATCAATCTTGTTGCATGGCCTACACTCTTGTTTCTCTAGTTACACCACCTACTTACTTCTGTTTGCCCTGGCGGCTACATCCACCTGCGCTTCCCTCATTTATTTGCTCTCCCCCCAAGCCCGATGGCCGCTTCTTCTCCGTCTTCTTCACCACGCATTCTACTTGCAAACTTTATGAGAACCTCCTTTCTAACGTCAATCATGGCGCCAAACAGTCTACCGCGTCTAGCAGCTTGCTGGCCACTGGCAACTGGCATAACCTAGCAAACAGCATCCGGGCGCCTTAACTACCAACCGCCGCACACTCCATACGATCGAACTTTTGGATTGAATCTCTTAATACCTCACTGAGCAACGCACCCGAAACCAAAAGACGAAGAAGACATGGATTCATACTCATACCGCGACTCTGCCCGCTCTCCAGGCGACCGAGCCTGGAGCGCACGCGACGACCGCGGCAGAGATGACCGCCATGACAGCTTCTCCCGAGCTCGCTCTCCTGGTGCGTTACACTCATATCATTCCGTGACGTTAGATGTCTTGGACGTGGGCTTTTATAACTGCCCACTCTATTTCTCCATCGCTCTTCGTTGTGGATTGTTGCTTACACATGATTGTCAGGTCTTGATCGCCCCCGGCGCAGGTCACGCTCACCCGTTGGCGTAGACCGCTACGAACCATCCAGAGGCCGTGGTCGCGACGATTATCCCCCTCCACGCGATGTTCGTGACACTCGCGACTCTCGCGATCGCATTGACCGCGACGACCGTCCGCGCGACCGTCGCATGATCTCCCCTCCCGCCAACATCGACCGGTATGTGCCTGGTCAGGGTCCGGCGCTGCCTGAGCCGCCGCTGGTAAACCCCCTTGTCGATCCCTTTAAGATGGGCTGTCAAGTCGGTTTCTCCTACTATAGCGAGTGGTGGAGGAACAACGAGAAGATCAAGGAGGAGAAGGAGCGCCTGAGGACCGGCCGCCGCAGGGAACCGGAGCGTCCGCGTAACGCCCGGGAGATTCAGGAAGAGCGCGAGAAAGAGCGGGCCAAGATTCAGGTCGCGTATGACGCATACAAGGAGGAGCTGCAGGGCAAGATGGCGCAGGCTTTCGTCAAGCAGCACAAAGACGAGCAGTGGTTTAAGGAGCGTTACGTTCCTGAGATCCGCAACACTTTCAAGGAGCAGTTGAACGAGTACCGCCGTGGCGGGTACACTCAGTGGGAGCAAGACCTGGAGGCCGGCACCTTCGACGAGTTCTCGCTCGAGGGCATTCCGAAGAGCGAGCTCAATGGCGCCGGTGCGATGGTCGAGAAAGAGGAGGGCGAGGCCACCAACACTAGCGATGTTCTTGGCGTCGGCGACCTCGTCCCAGTCAACAACGTCGAAATCAGGGATGAGAACCTCTATCAGCCCACGTTGCTCATCAAGACCATTGCACCGTCCGTCAGCCGCAAAAATCTGGAGGCTTTCTGCAAAGAGCATCTTGGCGACGGCGAGGGCGGCTACAAGTGGCTCTCCTTGAGTGACCCCAACCCCAGCAAGAGGTATCACCGTATTGGTTGGATTATGATCCATCCAGGCGCTGAGACTTCTGAGGTCAAGCCTGAGCGTGAGGAAAATGCCAAGGACGAAGATGGAGAGGTCGACACCAAGTCCGATGCCCCTGTGTCGACGGCTCAAAAGGCACTTGAAGCTATCAATGGGAAGACTGTCAAGGATGAACAGCGCGGAGACTTCACCTGCCATGTCGGCATCCATAACCCGCCAACTAGCCCCCGCAAGAAGGCTCTGTGGGATCTGTTTTCTGCACCGGAGCGCATCGAGAAGGACCTTGGCCTAGCCAAGCGCCTCATCAACAAGTTTGAGGAGGACTTTGGCTCTGATTTCAACGCCATTCTCAAGATCGAGGAGAAGGTGGAGGACATGAAGCACAGTGGACGCCTACAAGCTGCAGTCCCTACTCCGGCTGTGAAGAAGGAGAAGAAGCAGCAGCGCGACATCGGTATGGACGTCGCTATGGACGAGGAGGGCGAGGAGCCCGAGCCGATGGAAGAGGATGACGATGAGGAGGAAGAGGGCGCCGTCGACGACGAGGTTGACGATGAGGATATTCTTGTCAAGAAGAAGCAGCTGGATCTCATGATTGAGTACCTGCGTCGCGTCTTCAACTTTTGCTTCTTCTGCGTCTTCGAGAGCGACTCCATCCACGAGTTGACGCGCAAGTGCCCCGGCGGCCATCTGCGGAGGCCTAGGAGCACCCTCTCGTCGTCTGCCAAGGCCGTTGCCCGCGCCAGTGCTTTCGGCGAGCCATTCCCTAGTAAGAAGCGCAAGGAGGCTCCGGAAGAGTTGGAGGAGGGCGAGACTCCCCAGGATCCCACTGAGCGCAAGTTTCGTCCATCATCCAAGACGGAGCAGCAGCTTCAGCGTGCCTACAACTGGGTCAAAACGTTCGAGGACAAGATCATGCAGATCCTTGAGCCGGAGAATGTCGACGTCCGCAAGCTTGGAGGCAAGCCGATCGAAGAGGCTCTGGAGGAGGAGCTTGTGAAGCATGTCAAGCAGGAGGATGAGCACAAGTGGCGCTGCCGTGTCCCTGACTGCACCAAGCTCTTCAAGGAGGATCACTTCTGGAAGAAGCATGTTGAGAAGCGTCATGCCGAGTGGCTTGAGAAGCTCAAGGAAGAGGTAAGCACACCCGTCACATCTTATTCTCTAGCACGCGCTAACATGTTCACAGTTTGAGCTCATCAACGCCTACGTCTCTGACCCGGCGCATATTGTGCCGTCACGGTCGGACTCCAACTCAAACGGCCACTTCCCTCCCGCCAACGGCAACCAGCCGACCGGCACCCCCCGCGGCTTCAGCATGAACAACTACTCCATGGGCGCCGCGCCCTTCCCCTTCCCCATGCCAGGTCCCATGTTCAACAACATGATGGCAGCCATGAGCGGCGCCGCCCCAGGCTGGCACGCCCCCGGAGGCGCCGAGGATCGCGGAGCTGGCCCCATCCGTCGCGGCGGTGCCATGGGCGGCGGAGCCCGGTACAACAGCCGTGCCGGACCGTACGATCGCCGCGGAGGGCCTCAAGCGGGCCGCTACGATGGTGGCGGTGGTATGGGTGGTGGTGCTCGGGGTGGACGTGGTCCCCCTCCTGGTGCTTCCAGGTGGGGCGACGGTGCCGCGGGCGGTGCGGCCATGGGTCCTCGCGAGGCCGTCCAGGGTCGGACTATCAAGAGCTACGAGGACCTGGATCAGGTCTCTGGTGGTGGGAGTGGTGAGCTGAACTACTGAAGTTGGTTTAGCACTGCATTTCTCATGTTTAAGACACACATTGGCGTTGATTTTTCGCAAGGCTTGCGCTTAACTTGGTCGTCTTGATGGGCGGTACAGCCTCGTTGTATTCTAGGAATGTCGGATAGGGGGCAAGGGGTCTACATGGCAGATAGCAGAAACAGAAAAGGTCCAATACAAACGAGTGTCACATCAAAATCGTACTCGAACACCTGAACTATCTCGCGACTGAGCGTTACACTTTACGCCGTCTAATCTACGGGATGGGTTATGTCCCGGCACAACAGAATCTAGATGTGAGGTATCGCCGTTGTGGTATCAGTTATCCATACATCACCTTCATTCTTCTATTCAACCCCACTTTCCTCACACCAGCTCTCCCCCATCACACTCCGTATCCTTCTCTACCTGCTAAGAGCAATATCATCAATCCTCAGAATCATCTTGACCGTCTCCGCCGCCAGCTCGATGGCGCTCGTGCTCACCAACAACGGCTGCAGGACGTTCTCCTTCGCAATGTTCGTGTTGACCCCGCCGCTCTTGATGCTCACGCCGGCGTTCTTCTCGCCCATCTCGTGGCGGTGGCGCAGGTCCGTGACGACTTTGATGGAGTTGAGACCCGCATTCTCGGCAAGGGTCGTGGGGATGACCTCCATGGCATCCGCGAACGCCTTCCAGCAAATCGCCTCCGTTCCGGACAGCTCGCGACTGCGCCGGGAGAGCTGGGATGCGATCTCGATCTCGGCCGCGCCGCCTCCGGCGATGAGGGCCTTCTTCTTGACGAGGCAGCGGACGACGCAGAGGGCGTCGTGGAGGGAGCGCTCGGCCTCGTCGAGGATGAGCGAGTTGGCGCCCCGGACGACGACGGAGATGGTCTTGCCGTTTCCGCCGGAGCCGGAGCCGGAGGGGTGGCTTGACGCGGAGGAAGCGGTGGAGGTGGAGGGCCGGGTGCCGGTCACCTTGACCATGCGGGAGCCGGAGGAGTGCACCTCCTCGACGAGGTCGGCGGAGCCGAGCTTGTCCTCGGTGAAGGAGTCGATGTCGGCGATGGGCTTGCAGCCGGTGGACTTGCAGATGAACTCGACCTCGTCGCGCTCGATGTCCTTGACGGCGAGGATGCCGAGGCGCTGGAGGAAGTGCAGGGACAGGTCGTTGACGGCGTCGCGGAGGATGGACTTTTGGATGAGGAGGACGTTGCACTTTGCCTTCTTGATCTTCTTGACCATGTTTAGGAGGTAGGTGCGCTCTTCCTTGACGATCTTGTCCATTTGGCGGTAGTCGTTTACTTGGATTGTGTTTTCCATCTGGGCGGGGTTAGCTTCAGATGAATGACATGGGATGCAAATGATGGCGAGATGGTGAGATGGTAGAGGGACATACATCTGGCTTTGGCGGACTGAGCTGGAACTGAATGAGTGCAATCTTCGCCTTCTCCATCCGGGCAGGTCCGCCCGCGGACTTGAGTACCGGTTGTGTGAGGACCAGACCGTCGACCAGCTCGCTGTCCTCGATGGTGCCGCCGACCTTCTTGATTATCCTGATGTTCCTGAGATCCACGTTGTCCGCCGTCTTGAGGTCTATCGTCTTGGTGACCGCGTTCACGGCCATGGGCCCCAGGAGGTTGGAGTACTGCGACACGATCTTGGAGGAGAGGGATGTGTTGGCCGCCTGCAGGAGAGCAGCCGTGTCTGTGAGAACCATGGGCTGTGACATGCCGTGCAGGACCTCGACGGCTGCCGCCGCGGCGCGCTGGAAGGCCTCGGAGATGACGGAGGGGTGGATGCCCTTGGAGAGTAACCTGTCGGCTGCTCCGAGGAGGGAACCGCAGAGGACGACGACGGAGGTGGTGCCGTCTCCGGCTTCGACATCCTGGGCGTGCGAGAGCTGCACCAACATCTTGGCTGTCGGGTGCATGACCGACATGCTCTTGAGCATTGTGCTGCCGTCGTTTGTGATTATGGTCTCGCCCTTCCCGCTCCGGATCATCTTGTCCATGCCTCTTGGTCCTAGCGACGTTCTGATGGCGTCGGCGACGGCTCTGGCGGCAACGATGTTGGATGACCGAACGGCCATGGGCTTCTCCTTGTCCTGTGCACATTGGGTGTTAGTGATGGGGTTCGCGGTGAAGCTTGGTAATGCTGCGGGGGGGGAAACGTACTTTGAATGAAGCATTTGAGGTGAATGCACCCGCTGAGGGGTGAGCCGCTGCTGTTGCCATGTTTGTAGATGTGATATGTTACTGGGTTCTGCTCTCAAAGGTTCGTAGGAAGGAGGGTGGTCGTTGAGAAATAGATGAATAGTATGGATGGACCAGGCAAGCAATCTTAACAAACAACGTGAAGCTCCTCCTAAACTGCTTGAAGTGGGCTGTGATATTTTTTGGCCGTGTCGAGGGGCCTGCAGCAGAAGTGGATCAGCGAGGCTGCGCTAAGCTCAGCTAAGTTGAACGTCAGAGCAAACGGAAGGCACGGTCCAACCACGACAGCTTTAGCGCGTGGCGTTAGCGAGAAGCTCCGTTATTGTACCAATTACGCAGCAGGTGCAGCCTGATAGCTCGTTGCTTAGCGGTTCCGTTACCAGAAGCATCTCAACTTCAACCTCAACATCAAACAAACCAAACATCGAGACACCTACACTAGACCAGACAAGAGCGAGCCCACACAGGCACTTTACCACTTAACAGCCTCCTTAGGTCGATTACGAAGCTACTTCGTTACCTCAAACCTTGGGACTTTGATCCCAGTCGACCGTCACCATGGTAGGCTCCGTCATTGTCCGTCCAAGCTCTGTAGCTTGCTAACCGTCTCAGCCTTCTGCCACGGGCCAAAACTGGGAGAAGTACAAGAAGAACTTTGCCGACGACGAGGTCGAGGAGAAGAAGATTACGCCACTCACAGACGAGGACATCCAAGTCCTCAAGACCTACGGCGCCGCCCCATATGGCGCCGCCATCAAGAAGCTCGAGCAGCAAATAAAGGAGAAGCAGCAGAGTGTAGATGACAAGATCGGTGTGAAGGTGCGCTCCGACAGCTACCCCAGGTTCCTGATCCCATGCAGCAAGCTAACAGGTCGCCCTCCAGGAATCCGACACTGGTCTGGCACAACCCCATCTCTGGGATATCGCAGCCGATAGACAACGGATGTCAGAAGAGCAGCCGCTTCAGGTAGCGCGGTGCACGAAGATCATCCCCGACGAGAAGGACGAGAACAAGAGCAAATACGTTATCAACGTCAAGCAGATAGCAAAGTTCGTCGTCAACCTCGGCGAGCGCGTCAGTCCGACCGATATCGAGGAGGGCATGCGCGTCGGCGTCGACCGCAACAAGTACCAGATCATGCTGCCGCTGCCTCCCAAGATCGACGCCAGCGTTACCATGATGACGGTCGAGGAGAAGCCCGACGTCACATACGGCGATGTCGGTGGCTGCAAGGAGCAGGTCGAGAAGCTGCGCGAGGTCGTCGAGATGCCGCTGCTGTCGCCCGAGCGATTCGTGGCCCTCGGTATCGACCCCCCCAAGGGTGCGCTGCTATATGGCCCTCCCGGAACCGGAAAGACGCTGTGTGCCAGGGCTGTGGCAAACAGGACAGACGCGACCTTCATCCGCGTCATCGGCAGCGAGCTGGTACAGAAGTACGTCGGCGAGGGCGCGAGGATGGTTCGCGAGCTGTTCGAGATGGCGCGGACGAAGAAGGCGTGCATCATCTTCTTCGACGAGATTGACGCTATTGGCGGCGCTCGTTTCGACGATGGTGCAGGAGGAGACAACGAGGTGCAGAGGACCATGCTGGAGCTTATCACGCAGCTCGACGGATTCGACGCCCGTGGCAACATCAAGGTCATGTTTGCCACCAACAGGCCGTCGACGCTGGACCCGGCGCTCATGCGTCCCGGGCGTATCGATCGCAAGATCGAGTTCTCGCTCCCCGATCTCGAGGGCCGCGCCAACATTCTGCGCATCCACGCCAAGAGCATGTCGGTCGAGAGGGATATTCGGTGGGAGCTCATCTCTCGCCTGTGCCCCAACGCGACGGGTGCCGAGCTGCGCAGTGTCTGTACCGAGGCGGGCATGTTTGCCATCCGGGCGAGGAGGAAGGTGGCTACCGAGAAGGACTTCCTGAGTGCTGTGGACAAGGTCATCAAGGGCAACCTGAAGTTTAACTCGACTGCTGCTTATGCTCAGTACAACTAGACGGGTATAAAGGAGAGATATGAAGGGGAATGAGCGTGTATTTTGTACAGTATCATGGCTTTTCTGGCGCGGATCTGGGTTCTAGACTGCAGAGACGAGCGGAGTTTAATGGAGCAGCTCAGTATTACTCTATTGCGATGGCTCTGACAGCAGGTCACACTTTTGAGAGAGACGTGTGCCGTAGTGAAGACTCGTGGTTAATTATACTCGGGAAGCCTCTCCCATTTCCCAACTCCCTGGTATGTACCTAGCGTACACTATCCTATCCATCACAGAACCCTGTCGCCCGTATTGATGATAATGAAACATGCTGATTGAGCACGGCTATGCAAATGACCCTAATCCCTAATCCCTTAACTCCAGAACGCTCCCAAAATGTCCCTGGGTACGTGTGTACCGCAGACTCCTTAAGAGTCGAGAATGATAGCACCCCATTTCCTGCCTGCCTGAAGCCCTCTATCCGTGCCATGAGCACAAATCTCGATTCCTCCTGCCGCAAGCCAGTTCGCCTCGTCCAGCATCCATCTACTGACAAACAACACTCCTGGCGGAGACCATCCCCTCCGTAGCCTCGTTCTTTTCAACAAGCAAACGTTTCCTCCCCGTAGACAACCCCGTCTGAGGAGGCCCTCCAAATCTAGCCCTCAACAAAAGGCAGACATCCCAGACACACCACATCCCCGTCCGGCCCGCGCTCAACACAGCAGCGACTGCATATCCTCTTCCTGTGTCCGCCTGCCGCCCAGCCATCTTTCTTGTCGTGCTGTCCGTCCTCCATGTCTCTTCCTTCTGCCCTATTTCTTGCCTCTTCGCCCTGTATGCTTACCCCCTCCATGCGTCTTCCCTCCTCCATCCCAGGCAGTACCCCCATCTTCTTCAGCCGCAACCCTTCGGTCTGATCGTCGGCATCTCCCATGGTAAAACTCGTGTTCTGGTGGTATCCTTCGTCGTCCCACCGCCTCCGCTCCTCCTCATTCCGCCAATCCCCGCACTCCCGCAGGCAGACGAAGCACGTCCTCTGCCCGCATCCCTCGCAAGACGCGAAGCTGTCGAGGTCGGACTTGCGCGCGGGCTTGCGGCCGCAGATGTGGCACCTCGCCAGCAGCCGTTGGGCGGAGGAGTCTTGACGTGCGGGTTGTGGTCGGTTCGTAGGTTCGGGAGGTGGAGATTTAAGTTGCTGTTGTTGTTGGTTCGTAAACGAGAATGGGGAGCATTCTTTTAGGCGTTTTGGCGCGGGGGGCGGGAGGGATTTGACCGGCCGGTGCTGGTGGTGGTGTGGTGCGTGCGTGAGGAGGTTGTGGACATGGTGGTGATCGGAGGGAATGTGAAAGTGGCTGTCGTTGTGGGAGGCCCAGGAGGGTGGTTTCAGCGCGTAGGCCTCGTACGAGGGCGTGCCTGGGTGTGGTAATGCCGCATCGTCATCGTCTCGCCTTCGCTTCTTGTTTGAGGAGTGGATGGTTGTTTGGTCGGGTTGTTGCTGGGTGACGGCCGGCATTGTTGCCACCTTCAGATTCGAGGGCACAGTTCGACAGTAATTTCAAGGAAGTAACACCCCATCGGAATATTGCGCGTCTGGATATAAGACGGTGAACGCGTTGTAGAAGTTGAGAGAGTGTTACGGAGTTGGGGGTGAAGTCAAAAGAGGAGATTGGGAAGGCGGTCGTGCAGATGTGCATGGATCACCGTTGCTGGGGATCTGGTTGGACAGTAGGTGGCGCCGAGCGGCGTTAAAATATAATATTATTTCAGTACAACGGGAAGCGAAGGCAGGAACAGTACAAAGCAATCGCCCTATCTCCAGTTTGGTATCCAATCTACTCCCGATATTTCCTTGTTCAAGGCTACTAGAATGAGCAGGTGCTGTCTTCTAGATGTTCCAGGTTATGGTGAGAGACATCGCGCTGACAGTGCGAGTTGTCATACTGGGAAGGTATCATGGCACCAGCGGCCGCCAAGAAGATGTCCACGATACTGAGCAGTTCCAGGAGCTGTCACATTCGGACTGTTCCAGTATGGTTACCGGATTCTAAGCAGGTTGTCGCCTTGTTGGAGAACTCTCGTCAATGATGTCTTATGGAGGATAATGAATCTAAAGCCAAGCGCTCCAGGGACTGCGTGCCTTGAATGGCAGAAACGGTGAGCTACTGGATTTAATTCAGGCCTCTCGGCCCAGTCTTGGAGAACAAGTAGACATAACAACATTGCAGTAGAACAACCCAATTTTCTCCTTGACAGGTCGACAACTCCTCTGGAACATGGAAGGAGCAATGTTGAGGTCGATGTTGGGATAAACAAGTTCTGCCAGCTGGCAGCTGCCGGAGCTGCTCCGGTGCATCCAACTGGATCGAGTGCCAAGCCAAGGCTGCCGTTTGTGTGTCACGTGTCACCCACCCTCCAGAGTGTGGTGGCAGAAAGTGGAGTAGAAGAGGAGATCGCCTCTCCAGGATTGCGAATTGATCTCTCCGAACTCTCGTCTTTCCCCATATCATCCCGCGCCCATCCTGACCAAGCTTGTGTCTCTGAAAGGAGCCCCATCTCCCATTTTCTGCAACCACCACCGCCATACTGACCGATAACTCACAAATCTGTGAAGGTGACCTACTATCGAACATCTGCATCGAGATATGAGTCGCGCCGGCAAACTTGCCCCAGAGGTCAACCGGTAAGCCCGAGCCCAGCCCTGCCTGCCGTCCGACCAACGCGGTCCCCACTCCATCCTCCCCCATCCCGGGCCATCACCGTTTCCTCCCGCCCCGGATGGTGTGGCCTCTATCGGACATGTTACTGACTGTTGTGACCCTGGATAGAGCTTTGTTCGTCAAGAATCTAAGGTACGCACCATCGTGCCGAGCCCAGTTGTCGCCGCCGTCATGAGACATGTTGAGACTAACGACGCCTTAGCTACAACGTTACTCCAGAGGAGCTCTTCGACCTCTTCGGAAAATTCGGGCCTATCCGGTATGAGACACCACTCTACGATCACACTATATTACCCTTTCGACGATGGGTTGCTAACAGCCCGTGTAGCCAGGTCCGCCAGGGAATCGCGACCAACACAAAGGGCACCGCCTTCGTCGTCTATGAAGACGTAATGGATGCCAAGCAGGCGTGCGACAAGCTGAACGGCTTCAACTTCCAGAACCGTTACCTCGTCGGTATGTACTACCGCTGTCTCTCCAGACTGCCTGCCGTCAACACCAGCTGACAGTAAGGCACACAGTATTATACCACCAGCCAGACAAGATGGCCAGGTCAAAAGAGGACATGGAGGTCCGCAAGGAGAACCTAGAACGCCTCAAGAAGCAGCACGGTATCGATTGACGATTAGACGGGCCTACAGAGAGCCGCCAACAGACAAAGTCAAAGTCTGTAGGCCCGTCTTCTCCTTCTCCTCCGCCTTCCTCGACCGGGACGACGACCTCGGAGAAACCGAAACCATCAACTCCGAGACAGTCGAGCCTCAAGAAAGGCAAGCCGAGCAATTCCGCTGCCGGCCGCCACCACCAGCAGACACGGCACGCGGCGATCCCTCACTTCGTGCGGAAGCTGTTGCCGACGGTGCAGGAGGTCGCTTAAGGAGGCTACCGTCGTGGTCTCTGACGCTTCTGCCGTGGTGGGCTGTATCCTACCATGGCTTTGATGGGAGGGAACTGCAGCGGCGCATGGATATGCTGATGGGACCTGGCGACCATCCACTCACTCTTCACTTTTAAACTACGCAACTCATGCAACTCAGAAGCTGGTGGTTTTACTTGCCGGCCACGATTCATGACGACTAGGGGAAACGGTTGAAACTGGTGCTTATGGGTTATTGGGGGGTTTTATTATGGGTTTATCGCGCGTGTATTATCGGACAGGCACAGCTAGTGGGAGTGTTCACGGATATGTCAGCACCGCAATGGTCGACTGGCCTTTGTGGCTGTTGGACAGGAGTTCAGTTGAACGTATCCTAAGGTATCATCACCTGGACATCAATGGAAAGCAGGCCCTTGACCTCCTCTTTGTTCTCTATGCCAACTATTCTGTGTCAATCATTGCATGTCTTAGTGATACTATTAGAGTGAAGATGAATTTCCGCTGTTATGCCTGCTATAGCAATTGATATTGTATTCTGAGAGCAGGACACGGAACAAAAGTTGAAGGATAATAACGGATGGCCTGCCCATCGCCTACAAGCCATTGTCTATCGCACAGAAACCCCAAAACTCCCGGTCCCATGCGTATACAACCGAGTGCGAGAAAACCAAAACGCCAAACGATGGTGATATGCGAAACGCTCTCAAAGAATGCCGACCAGTAGGATGCAATGGTAAACCCACAAACAAGATAACCCAACCACAACCACAACCGCAACCCCAATCTAAAAGCCAGTGCTAGACCCAGCCCGCTACTCATGCGGAAACTCGGCTTTGGACAACAACTTCCCCCTCTCGCTCTCGCTTCCCCCAGGAGTCCTCGGACTAGCACTACTCCCCACAGCCGTCTGACTGTCCCCGTCCACGTCAGGGTCATATTCCCTGTCCTCCGCCTCATCCCGTCTACCCACCACCACCTTCGTCCTCGCCGGCGCCTTCGTCTTCTTCTTCGTCTCCCTATCCTCCAAATCACTATCACTCCCCGTGCTATCATCGCCATCACTCCCCGCCACACCCTCGTACACACTCCCGCCCCCCTCGCTCTCGCTATCCTCCTCGCTCCCCTCTTCACATTCTCCGCCCTCCCCTGTCTCCTTCATCTTGATAAAGCTATCAATGATATAATACTGCATAGCATTCATGATCAACGGAAACAACATCATCACAAACACGACCTGCAGCTCCTCGTTCCCCTCCGTCCAGCCCAGCGCCCAGTCACCCACGTGCGAAATCCAGGGAAACACCAAAAAGATGATGAGCACGCAGATCTTCATGCCGAAGAGGCCGCAGAAGTAGATGAAGCTCTGCTTCAGCCACCACCAAACGTTGGGGGGGCGGCCGTAGTTGCCCGACTGGATCGACTCGCGGGGTTTCCCCAGGGGCGTGAGGGCGACGAGGGAGGTGTAGAGGCGGAGGAGGAGGATTAGGATTGGGATGCCGAGGGTTGTCTATTTTTCACATGTGTTAGTTTCTTTCTTCGAAGAAGTGGTAAAAGGGGAAAAGAAACGTACGTCGACGGCGATGTGTAGCAGGTAGAAACTACACGGATTGGGCGTGTACCCTCCCCCTTCTCCCCCTCCTTCTCCATGTCCCCTTCCCGTCACTACTCCTAGTCCCCTCCCCACAACAACAGCCAACTCCAACATCCCCCTCGCAGCAGCAGTAGTCGGGTCCGCCGTGACGGCGACAGCAGGCGTAATCTTGACGTCGAACCGCCCGCTCGTCAGCATGCTCATGAACACATTCGCCCCGTGCACGAGCACGCTGCCGAAGACCTGCTTCGACACGTCGAAGAACCAGATCTTCAGGGGGCGTTGGGGCCGCTCGCGCCAGCGCTTGTAGACCAGCGCCAGGAGAGCTAGACCGCCGAGGACGAGCTGGACGAAGAGCGCGAAGGGGCCTAGGAGGCTGCATTCCCCGTTACTGCTGTCGGAGTCGGATGTTGAGATGGCGGATGTGGGGAAGGGAGAGGTTGTGGAGGTGGAGGTGGACATCGTAATCGACACGACGGTTGGAGTGGTGGGAGAGGAAGAGGTGAGAGAAGAAGGCGTGGTGTCGGCGTTGTCGACGCCTATGGCCTGCGGGGGATGGTTGTGTGTCGGTAATGCGGTTACCGGAAGCGCTGCGTCGAAGGCGGGGAGGACGGCATCTGCTGGGAAGCGGAGCTGGAGGGCTTGCATTTGATTGTGCGGGTTATGGAGAGGTACGGTTTTCGTTCGGGGTTCCCTTTGGGGGATTGCTCTGTCCGGACAGAGGATAGACTGGTATGACGGGCTATGAAGCCATGGGTTGTAAATCGTATATGCGACAGAAGTAAATACACAACAAGAAGAGAAGAAGAGTGACTTGTGTTGTTGAGAAACTGAAGTTGTCGTGGTTGAGCGAGTAAGGTAAGGTAGACTTAGGAGAATGACGAGGCAGAGGCGACATGGATGCACGAGGTCATGGCATCTGCAGCCGCAGCCGCCTGATGCGCCAAGACTCTGTTGCAGCGCCGGCGTTTGTTAAGGTTAAACGCTGGCTCCACATCGGCACTTCAACCGTTCTGCTCCGCCATGACTTACACCTATGCCAGGATTTCGCATGTTGGTGCGGTAACATGCTAATCGTTATGTTATTGGCTAATCGTGGAATCATGCGTAATCCTGGAATAGGTGTACATGTCTGGTAGAGCTGAACGAGGGAACTGGATGCTACGTCCTGGGTTGTCTAGATGATCCGGTTGAAGAACTGTGCATATAAAGGAAGCGTTTATCGGACGGGCCCGAGACATTGTGGCTGTTGATAGATATCTGGACTGCCCTGAGGCTTGGCATGTATGACATGCGGTACCAAGCAGGCTTTATGCGTACCACTGCGAACAACATCAAAAACGCTTCAGTTCACATCCAATGCCTTGTCATAATCAATAACTGTCCCTTTTTATACACAAACACGTCATAACATCCCTTAGTAAGTGGTGCCACACGCTGGAAAGAAACGAGTATGCTAGCCCGCCAGCTTCTGGCCAGCAAACACACAGAAAGCCGGAAAACGCCCAATGCCCCTATATACCAACCCATCCCATCTCCTGGAGGGCAGAATCGAAAACACCCAAGAAAAAGCACCATCTGTCTGTCGTCTAGCCTCTTGGTATCTCCTCTCTCGTAAATGCTCCCACGAACCCCCATCTGGAGAAAGAAGCCTCCGTGGCTTGTAACATGACTTGTACATTCGCTCCTCCAAATCCTCACTCGAGATCACCCCTTCTATACAACTCCGGCCCATAAGCGGACCGCCCTGCCCGTCGGTGTACTCATCTGAGTTTATAACCCACTCCAACCCTGCTGTCCTCCTTGCTGACCCTGACCGTTATACGGCCTGTAGCCTCCCTGCTGCTGTTGCTGTCTCGCCGGCCTCGACGAGCCATACGACCTCCCCCCATTGCCATTGTCGGCGCTCATCTCATGCCCCCTGTCCCCCGTGCCCCTCCGTTGCGGCTGCGGCCTGGTGTATCCGTTCCCACCACCACTGTTTCCAAAGTCGAACCCACCAGCCCCGCTCCCACTCCCGTCGACCTCAGCACCCACCGGTTCGGCAGGCATCTCGTACGTATCCTGCCTTTGCTGTTGTTGTTGTTGTTGCTGCTGGGGTGGGGGCATAGTAGGACTCGGCAACTCGTGATATACCTGTCTCTGCTGCTGCTGCTGCTGCTGAGGCATCATGGGCGCGGGACTATACGTCCGCTCCGCACCGCCGTACGTGTTCTGCCGCGGCGGGGGCGTGCGGCCTAACCTCTCCTGGGGATATGGTTGCGGGGTTGTGCCAGCCGGCGGGATGGAGGCGTTGCCCATCCTTGGGGGCGGGGAGCGCATCCCCTGCTGGCCGCCTCCGCGGGCGTAGCCTACGCCTTGGGGAGCGGTGTTGTAAGAGTCGTAGGACTGCTGGGTGTTGTAGCTGTTCCAAGCGCCTGGCATGGCTGGTCTGTGCTGCTGTTGTTGGTTTTGTTGGGGAGGGTAGCCTTGGTCTTGGGGCTGGGCGTAGGAGTCGCTGTAAGGGTTCTGGGTCTGGGGGGCCTGGTTATAGGCGGCGTTGGGGTTGTTATAGCCCGGTGAACGGCGTCCCGCACCAGCTGCCATTGCCGCGCCGGGCATGCCGTAGCCTTGATCCGTGCCGAGACTGGTTTGTGATTGCCCGTAAGCGCCGTTGGGGGTGTTGTAGTTGTTATACCCCCTTCCTTGTGCCCCGTACGGGTCGGCGGCGGCAGCAGCAGCAGCACCCATGTACCCGCCGTTCGCACCGGCTGCGCCGGGCGGGGAGTATGGACTCCTGTGGTCCGGTGACGGGATAGGGCTAACCGGTCCGGGGACGGCGCTCGAGCCCGTCATGAGAGGGACGTTCTGCCCCGCATTGTTGGCGCTGCTGGCTTCCGGCTTCTTGAGCTGGTCCATCTCCACCTCCTCCTCTTCCACCAGCACTTTTTTACTCCCCGCGCTCTCCCACGTCGGCATAACGGGCAGCGCGTCCTCGTGTCCAGGCGCCGTCTTCTTGCTAACGTCAAACTCGGCGTACTGAGGCGGTATCGACGCGGCGGCAGTATGCTCGGATCTCGCAGGCGGAAAGGGCCCAGGGGAGAACGGAGTTGGTGCAGCGGCGGGCGCGACCATCGGCTCGTGGGACTTGTAGGCGGCGTGGTGCGGCGGCACGAAGGGCTCGTCGAGGTACTTGTGCTTCTTCCCCCTGGGAGGGTCGCAGCAGCCGCAGCAGTTGCCGCAGCACTTGAGGCAGTAGCAGCACTCGCAGCAGCAGGAGAGGCCGCAGCAGAGGCAGCGGGAGATGCACCAGACGATGGAGAAGAGGAAGAGCCCGCCGACGACCATGATTGCTATTACGGGCCATCTTCACGCTGTTAGTATGGGAATAGCACCGGTGCGCAGGTTTGAAGAGGTGGAGAGACGGGGAGACGGGGAGACGGGGAGACGGACTTGCAGTACACCGCGTTCATGCAGTTGTCCCAGCTCGAGAAGGCCGTCTTGACGTCGCTTATCTGGTTTTGGGCGTCGGCAACGACGTCGCGGGGGCCAACGACGGGTTCGAGGCTGGCGGAAAGGAGGGCCATGAATCGGTCCGCGACGGAGGGCTGGAGACTCCTCTCCATTGCTATATTGACGGAGGGCATCTTTGTCCCCCTTTTTAACGGCGACACCGTGACACCTCCGACGATTCGGTATGTCGGTGTAAACAGAGTTGAGGCTCTGTTCGTGTGATTGCAAGCGAGCTTCGAGCAGCTTCTACTACTGAGCCATCTTTGTGATCGGTGGTCGCTTGTTGTGTGATCGTCTGGCGGACCGGGAACTGTTCAGCTCTCTCTCCTGGCTAAATCCGTTTATGGACGATTTCGAGATACAGTAGTATATTCGTGTCGTAACGATGCGGAATAACGGCTGAAGTGCGAAAGAGAAATGCCCTGAACAACTAAATGCGCGGAAGGATGTCCGGTAGAACTGAAAGCGGTAGGACTCAAAAGGAACGACAGATAACCAACGAAGGTGTAAAAAGAGACGTGACCAAGAATGGTCGCCCGAGCAGGTCTACAATTATGCGAAACCAACAATTGGATTACAGCAATTGGCGAAAAAGAGGGAAAGGGCAAAAGGCAAGTTTGCCGTCTCACAAAGAGGAAGGAACGTTGTTGGTATGAAACGTCGAGGTTGGGGACCCTTGGACGGGTTTGGGGGGGCTGTACAACCCGCAAATAGCGTATGGCCAAGGGTCCAAGGAGGCATTCTCCCTTACCAAGAAGGAGGTTGGAGTACATTTCTCCCTCTACGTACCTTGGAATCTGACATTAGGCTCCCTCATCTCACAGGGAGGAATATTGGGAAAATAAGGACCTCTACTCCGGTGATCGTTGTTTGAGTTCATCTTGCTCCAACTTCGATCCTCAACATCTCATCTCGAGTCCTCGCCGGCAGACACGGAAAATGCATGCAGGTACGACCTGCTTCAGGGCGATTTTCAGGGGCTCGCCTGGGCCAGCCCGCAACGGAGCGCTAGCGCCGAGTGTCACAATCTCCACCGTTCGGCGCGAAGGTGGTCTGTGCGCCGGACTAAAGCCCGACGACACATGACCAGAGCCAAAACTTCACGAGCCACATGACGCCATTTGCACAGCCACAACCTTTTGCCACAATATCGGAAAACGTCATCAGTAAGACGGATCACAAGCCAAGACGGCTGCGACGGCATGAGCTTGCCTTGGAGCTTCATGCGGTTGTCACACGAGGCGAACACAGGGAAGGGCACAAGATTCGGAGAGCTGTAGTAGAGCTTCAGATGAAAAGCACTTGGGGTATTTACTCTATAACACGGTGTCCTGTTGTGACTACAGGCAGCAAAAAGCTCAATCCAGAAGCGACTGGTACCAGATATCAAAATCCTGGCTGTTTGTGGTAGGAAATGGCTCAAAGAGCATCCAACCCACAGCTCCCCCTCCTTCACCACATCCATACCAACGCCTGACGCCCTCCAATGAAAAGTGCCAACGAGACCTCCCTCCAACTCTGTTTTCGTGCAAAATCGCCATAAACGCGACTGTGCTCAGTGAACCCTCATTACTCGTTTCTCAGCGTCCTTCTCCTCCTTGCCTGCCACCCTAGTGCTTCCCCGGGGGCGGCCCAGCAGGCGGGCTATACACGTTCTCCCCTCCCACACCCCTCTGCTGCTGTCCGTAGTAAGCCTGTGGCGGCGGCGCGACACCCTCCTGCTGTCCACCCTGCTGGCCGTAGTACCCCTCGTTGCTGTTGAACGTCTGACCCGTGTACTGCGGCTGCTGCTGCTGTCCCTGAGGCGGGTAGTTGCCCATGTTGTACTGAGGCGTGTACTGCGGCGGGGGAGGGACGTAGTTGTTGTTGCCGGGACCGAACTTGTTCGCGGGCGCCATCCAGCCCGTGCCGTAGCGCGGGGCGAGGCCGCGCTTGCGCCTGCGGCGGGAGTTGACGCAGCCGAGCAAGACGAGGGCGCCGACGATGAAGGCGATGACGATGCCGGCGAAGACCCAGCGGCCCCAGAAGTACCACCCAGAATTGCGGTAGCAGTAGCCATTGCGATAATAGTATCCCGAGGGACAGGTACCGATGCTGTGGAAGCGAAATGTTAGCGAGTGGACGGGTTGACGGGTAATCTGCCGTTCGGGTGATTGGGTAGGTAGTAGGTACTTACAGTCGTGCGACGAGACCGTTTAGGCCGTCGGGACTTGTTGATGGCGCCATGTAGATGTGTGATGTGATGCGAATTTTGTGCTTTTGATAAAAGCTGCGATGTGGTTGATGAAAGTGTGAGGAAATGAACTCGCGACAAGTCTAAATCGGAAGCAGATGAGGGTTCGGTTTGGTTTGCTTCCTTCCAAGACTCTAGTCGAATGAGTGCCAAGTACCCGGGTTTGCAGCTTGCGGTGCCGGTTACACGACAGCCGGGATGTTTTGAGATAAGGTTATGTGACGTCGGTAGTTTTAATGAAGAGGTGCAAGTCTGGGGTAGGTAAATTAATTCAGGCGCAAGGCTGGGTTTTGATGAGGATAATGAAGAAGGGGGGGAGAAGGTCGAAATGCAAAAGAGAAACAGCAAGCAGCGATTCTTGCGTTTTACATATGTGGCAGACATCGTGGCAGTGTTACGCTGCTGGCAGTGCCCAGCCTTGGCGATCATTCGTCACCGGAAGACGGACTTCACTTTGTCTCTACGGTATTTGAATTCCTGTTGGACTAAACTCTAGTGATGAATTGGGCAGACTTTGTTGCGCCTGGCTGTAGGACCAGGCCAACATGTCACTGTTTGCTCTGTCAAGAATGACAACTGTTGGAGCTGTTGGTACCTGAATTTAGTGGTGAGGAGTGTGGAATGTGCTGAAAAAGAGAGCACGATGCATCACATCTGCTGATGATCCAAAATTCCTCATGACTCCATTACGCAGCTCGATCCCGCTAAAGCGGCAAGGCGGGGTCCAAGCTAAACTTAAAGCGAACTGACATGCACTCCTAACCCTAATTACGACCTCTTCACATGCATCACAGTCTCACTTCATACGATTCGGCATACACGATCTTCTCATCACGATATACACGTATAGGATTCTTATTATCTAGATCACGAGCTACAAGTGTAAACTCAATTCCACTCTGAGACCTAAGTTCCTTCTAGAATATGCAGCTTACCGCCAAGCACTGGTGTGTTAGGCACCGCCAGGCACACCGAAGGCCTGTTATTCCCGATCCCGTTGTCGTTCCCATTCCAAATCCGACGGTCGGGGCTGAGCTTCACCACAAGCCCCGACCGACAACGTGTCTGCAAAACCGATGCCGAGGAGCGAACGCAATGCCGTGACTGGACGGGGCAGCTCTGCTCCGTGGATGTTACAAAGCGATACGCAATACGCGGTACCGGATACTGACTCTGATAACGCAAGAATAGCAGACGTGTCCCAGTATATTCTCTGGTAGGTACTGAATCGGACGTCCTTAACGGCATAGTTCCATTGGGCATGGGATAACACTGCCGTCTCGCTGGAAGGAGTTCTTGTAAGCCCCTTCGCCTCTACTTCTCTCGCTGCAATCCTCGTCGGCCAAGGCTCCCCTCCTATGGGCTCATATCTATAGGAGGTTATAGATAGGTTAGTGTATCCCGTCCAAGGCGTCAATCGTCTTATTAGGTCCAGGGCGCGTCGCTGGGCTCATGAAGGTTGTATGGTATCCGGCGGACATGTCTTTAAAGGGGTGATTCATTAGTTGTTTGAACTCCGACTTGTTGATACGGCTCGTTACGCTGGTAGTCGAGAACGACAAACTGGTAACGCCTTGGAGATTCGACATTAGTATTATACTGTCAACAATACAGTATGCGAGCTGATTTCGTACCTGCTGCGGGGAGGACGGGGCGGCTCAACCCCAGCCCAGGGGACATCGATCTCCTGTTACTCCTGGTAGCGGTCTATCTGGTAATACCGAAATTTCTGGAACAGCTCGGCAGCCTCGAGGTCGTAGAAAAGGAGCTCAGCGGTCATGTCGTCATTCTCGGCATTGGGAAGCTGTCTTAGATGTCCGGACCAGTCACTCGAATCAACCTGATTTTGCCATGGTATGCCGTCCCAGCAACATCCAACTTTTCTCGGCTGTCCAGCTCCCTGAACAGGTCGTAGTCTTCCACGATAGTACCATGGCTGGTGGACTCCTGACGTGCCATCCAATCCTCTCTGGGATTGTAGATCTTGAGCTCACTTGTATGAGTTCTGAAGATCGGAAGACAGACGGTGAACACGACAAACTCGTCGCGGACGGCGACGGGGAGTTGTTCTCCTTCGCTCAAGGTGTTGACCGGCTCAACGTCCTGCAGCGGTCCAACGAGGATGCGAACTTGCTCTTGTAATTGCGTTCCTGTCGCAGTGCATACTGCCGTTCATCACGACATGTGGTCACGCTGCAGGGCGAATGAAGCGTCCCGGCAGGCTGCAAGAGAATGTGAACTTCTTCTGACTCCATCCTGCCTAGCGAGATCTTCCCGGATGCAAACCACATGTCAACCCTTCCCCTGGGAGTCTTTGTTCAGCTCCATTTTTTGCGAGCGGCGAGCTATTGCAAAGGGCGATCCGGTGGTCTTTTGCGCAGCGGAGTGCTCTCGACGACAGTCGGCAGATCGTTCTCTACGAAAGTTTGCGAACCAACTACCAGAATGTCTTGCTCTCGTGCTTCCCCTCGAACAAGCGGACCAGGGCGGCAACTTGTATATCCCAAGCACTGGCTGCGTACCTAACCCTTTGCATTCCATTTCCCTCACCAAGACCACAGGCTGCTCCCGGGGCGGCACAACGGTTATGGTGAGAGACCGAAAACCCAAGTTCGAGTTTCTTTGGCGGTCTCTTTCGGACTCCTCTCGACTTCAGTTACGCTCTCCTTCATGGTAGACTCCATCTTGGTGATTGCGTCGGCGAGCTCTGAATGCAGACGAGATGTGGGTTTCGAGGATGTTGGCCATGGGGATACCAACATACACCTACCGCCACAATCGTTCCAGTGTTACATGAGCGGCAGAGTTATGACCTTTTCGTCCGACGTGATTGTGTGGGAAGTGGTCCCGGTTGAACTCTTCAAGTTATTAGCTATTGCATATGCAACACCAACTACCGCCTTGGAGTCTAAACTCTAAGCGGTATAGGAGCTGGTACGGAGATGCGACTGTTGCAGAACTGTTCTTCGTATATGCCCAGGATCTTGGTTCCGCAGGCGTGTGATCGCGCTTAGGGATAAGAAGGCTATAACGAAACTGGTTGAGGGCGGTCTTCGTGCTCTTACCCGGCGGATGAACGTGTCGATCTCGTAGTACCTTGGTCTAGACACCACTCTTACCGTATCGTGTTCTTTCTTTCTCGATACTCATATGAGTCTCCGATGCAACCGCAGCTTACGGCGACCGTGCCACAGTGGCAGTTAGGACGGCCAGATTGTCAAGCCTCTCAACCTTCTCCCCCAACAGCTCATCATCGTTCTACTAGGCCTCGGAGCACCAAGAGACCACCACTCTGAGTCTGACCCTGAGCACGGCTTTTGATGTCATGCTCCATCATGAGTCTCAGAAGCTCAATCCCGGACATCCATCCCGAACACAAAGACGTTCTCATCTAGGATCTCGATCTTCTGCTCCAACCGCTCGACCTTCTTCTCCCAGGCACGTCTCTCTTTTGTCCATCTCTTCCTTTACGAACCGCCTCACGATCTTAACCAGGGTATCCGACGCCTCTCCCCCACCCGACGTCTAACCAGCGGACGGGCACTCGGACCGATGCTTGGACTGGTGTTTGCCTGCTCCTCAAACAGTCAATGCTCGGCACAGGCGTACGTCTGCTGACGCTGCTCAGGCGGATGGGGGAGTCATCGCCCAACGATCCATCTCCGACGTCAACTCTGGAATCCCTAGGGACATGTCAACTCTGAAGGAGAAACACATACCGTCCAAGGTCTGGGCTCTGCTCACCCACGTTCCCAGTGAGTCCCCGAGGGATAGGGACTCCATTGTCGTCCTCTTGCTCCGCTCACCCACCTTCTGTTCCAACCCCCGTTCACGCAGAAACGTCTCCCTCTTGAGCCTTCCTCTCCGACTCCTCCATTTCTGTTGCCTTTGTCTTCGCCTGTCGCCTCTCTTCATCTGTCGACGAGATATGGCATGATGGAAGTAGTTGGTGCGTCACTAACGGGTCCGTTTGCATGACGAGGTCGAGATTTCACGGCGTGCTGGGCGATAGTCAAAGATCGTGGTAAAGAGCTAGACAATCGAGCGTGACGATGCTGCCGAAGCCGTCGCCGCGGAAAGTTCTGGCATGTATTGCTGACTGAGCTATCCCACGGTCGCTGCCTCGACCCCCAGCGCCAACAGCTACAGCGGTGGATTTTTGAATCCAAGAGCTGCATATGTTAGCATGAATGCCCTCACACGGTGATGCGTGCATGGGGACGGGGACAGCTTGATCAACCGTATTGGAGAACCTAGCAGAGGTCGTGCTGGTTGTTGCGGTGTTCATATACCTATAACCTCCGATCTAATGACCCAACCGAAGACATTGGAATCACTGCGGCAGGATTTAAGTTGGCACCTTGACGTGAACGGTGGCTAGAAACCGATTGTCCATACGTCACGATGGTATGTCACTGATACCGTCGCAGTCGAAGCCCCTGATCGAGATGACACAAAAAACATTTAGTATAGCCATCTCCAGGTCTCGTGGCTGTAAGGCCATCTGCTCTGCATTGCTTAGAGCCAGACGAAGCTTCGTCGTGTTTTCAGTTGCGCACATGCGCGTCCCATACCACAGGTACATTTCTCATTTGGTCTCTCCGGCTCTGATGCTTGCTCGTCCTCGACGGGGGACCGCCTTAGGTTGTTGACGAAGGAAGATGTGATTCCCTTCAGCTCTCCCTCGAGTTCTGCGGGCACAGGCATTGCCGTCTTCTCGTACTGCTCGACGCGCTTTTTTGCATGGTAAGGTTGTGCGTGATTTTCGATGACCTGAGTATCGTCTACTGCGCCACAACGGACGTGGTGGAAGGTGTGACATACTATCCTGTCGAGAGGCTGTAGGGCATCCAGCAATCATCTCAATTCTGGGCCAGTTCTGTCGGTCGTCGAGAAGGTGGGTTTATGCCTCCCGATGGTGCTTGGATTGAGCAGTTGCTGCTGAACCCAGCGGAACCCGAGACAATCGTGGTTGCTATGAAGTGAGCGCCGTGGTCTGCTCGCTCAGTTCTCTCGTTGCAGATGCTCTCTCGCTTTTCGTGCCCTCTTGTCCGTTGTGGGGTGTTCCCCAGTATCGATGCATGCATGTGATCCATTAATGGTGGACAAAATACTGTGTACAGTAGGTAGTGTGGATACAGAAGCAAATGCCATCTCAACCTCTTCAGGTCACGGGACTTGGAAGATCCCGGAATTCCCCGGCTTCGGTAATCTGGGGGAGTCTTGCCCAGACTATTCGGGTGGTGGGCGTAGGCCAAGCCCCCCAAGGGGCGAGAAACTCTGGGCAAAGCACCGCAGTGAAATATCGTGGCCCAGGCATGATCAGCAGCAGTTTCGTCTCACATCATCCCAAACACTGTCTTTTCCTCAAAAAAATCGCTTCAATAAAGGATATACACCAGCTTCCATGATTAGATGCCAGAACGACGTGAACGACACCAACGACACGAATTGGCGGCAGAAGCAGGCCAGAACCGAAGAAGACGTGAGGCGGTCAGCCGCATGCTGACGTCAAAGGCAGAGAGAGACTGACTGCGTCGGATTAGAGAGAACCAGACGGTTGGAGAGTGGTTTACGGAGAATGAATGGCTTCGGCGGTAGACATGCCGGCAATGTGTCCCGCCGCAGCGATTCGCCGGCCGGCTGGCTTGCGTGGATCGCCTCGGTCGTCGTGGTGTCGACGTTGTTCTCTTTGATGCAAGGCGGCATTCGGCCATCAATCCTCTCCGTGAGAGAGCGACGTTCGCCGCCTTCTTTCGGCGCCGTCGCCGAATCCCCGGCTGGCCAACCTCACACCCGCCGTCAGGACACCAACAAGTCGTGCGCCGCGGGCGGAGTCGGCCGGGCCGAGTACGACCTGCCGCTGCACATCGGCGCCCTGTTCATCATCCTCGGGGCGTCGTCGCTGGCGTGCGGCTTCCCCATGCTGGCGGCGCGCTTCCCCGTTCTGCGCATCCCGGAGACGTTCTTCTTCGGCGTCCGCCACTTCGGCACCGGCGTGCTGCTGGCCACGGCGTTTGTGCACCTCCTGCCGACGGCCTTTATCTCCCTCGGCAACCCGTGCCTCTCGTCGTTCTGGGTTTCGGACTACCCGGCCATGCCGGGCGCTATTGCCCTCCTCGGCATATTCTTCGTTGCCGTAATGGAAATGATATTCTCGCCGGCCAGACAGTTCAGTCCCTCCAGCAGCGACGTTGTCGTGGATGCCGGAGCGGGAAAGAGTCGGGCCGCCGCGGCTGATTCCCCGCAACCGTTGCGGCGGCGGACGGGTACGCTGTGTGGCGGGGCCCACGCCGACATCACGCGCAGCATTACCCGCCCGTCGGCGCCCGTGGCGGTTTCGGGAAGCACGGAGCTCGAGAGGATCACCCCGGTCGCCGGGGAGCCGCTGCACCGCGAGTCTGCGCTGGCCGGGCACGTGCTGACGCCGGAGCAGCAGCACAAGAAGGACATACTGCAGTGCATGATGCTCGAGGTCGGCATCCTGTTTCACTCGGTCTTCATCGGCATGGCGCTGTCCGTTTCGATTGGCGGCGACTTTGTCGTGCTGCTGATCGCCATCGCATTCCACCAGACGTTCGAGGGGCTCGCCCTCGGCTCGCGCATAGCCAACATCTCATGGCCCGAGAAGTCGTGGCAGCCGTGGCTGATGGTGCTGGCCTACGGGTGCACGTGAGTTTTCCCCCTCTTGTGATCTCAGTGACATGCGGTTCAGACGGTTCTGACTAACACTCTGATAGGACGCCCGTCGGCCAGGCTATCGGACTGGCGATGCACACGGTTTACAACCCCGACTCGGAGTTTGGGCTGATCCTCGTGGGCACTATGAACGCCGTGTCATCGGGGCTTCTGGTGTTTGCCGCTTTGATCGAGCTTCTGGCCGAAGATTTCCTTAGCGACCATTCGTGGCTTATTATGCGCGGTAGAAAACGTGTCTTCGCCTGCCTGTTGGTCTTCCTTGGGGCGGCGCTGATGAGTTTAGTCGGAGCCTGGGCATGATTGGGAATGTGGTCGGGATGTCAGTCGTGTTGAGGGCGGAAAGATTGGGATGGGAGTGAGGCGATCTGGACCGCTTTAGCTGCGACATGTTAATGAGTTGAGTTTGGGCGACAAAACTGGTCGGCGGCAATTAATGCCATCACCCCATAGCTGTGTTCTTGGGCACGGCTGTTGGTTCTTCGAGAAGCTGCTGAACTTTCCGTGCTGATCTTGATTGTCCATCTGGTTGCCGTTCTTGGTCCAGCGCGAGTGTTGTTCTTGAGATCTTTTACTGTCTTCGCCCACTCTTTCCTCTCTTGTGTCGCCCATTCTTAGCCCCCACCAGATGTGTGCCGCCTTGTGAGTAGATACCAAGCAAAAGCCGAGGCGGGATTGGCTGCTCTGGTGTTCACACTAGACTGGTTCGTCTCCCAAGACAGATGAACCACAGCTCTGATTCTTGTTCAGTTCAGAGGATAGACATCTATATACATCAGGAAGATAATTAGCTTGGTCCAAAAACAAGTTGTATAGCAACGGACACCGAATCAAATGATCATGTGCTGTTTTACAGAGAGCTGTTAATTCGAAAGCGTGGCCCGGGATCAACGTACCTGAGTTTTGCGGGAAAGACGTAAAGCCAGTGACGACTTAGAAACGACAACGCTGGCCATGGGAGCAGCGGATAGCACAACCTGCAGGAAAATAGCTCGCTCTCCCTATCCCTCATATGAAGAGAAGAAGAAAATAAGTCCCTCCGACTTGTGGTCCTCGTTGGACCGTAAATACTGGCGGTGATCATGCTGACAGGTTGCGGTGTCTGCTTTCCGAGTAAACGCTTCCCACATATCGTCGGGTCTCAGTATTAGCACAGTCAGACATCTGATAAGTAAAAAGAAAGCCGTCCATGACTTGGTTGGGTACATGGTGTTCAAACCGCTGGCGGTGGTTGGTCTATTATTTTACGAAAGGGGAATATTCCGGATACCAGGAAAGCCAAGTTCAAGTCAACGAGATGGACATCCATAAAGAACCCTGGCAGATACACTCGTGTATGAAGAGAGTTGTCAAGGACTGTTTGCGTTGTAAGGAAACGAGACTCGAGACAGCGGCTGTAGTGATGTAGACGAGTAAAGAAACTGCCCGGTTCTTGTTGTAATGGCGGAAGAAGAGAGATTGTGTTTGGTGTTGTTTGAGGAAGTGCGGAACAGTTCAAATTCAAGTCGCTTAAATAAATACTACCTGGTACTTTGAGCTTCTTCTAGTCTGAGCGCAGGCCGGAGACCCTGAGGCAGGACTGCAGGGCAGGAGTACAGGACAGGCCCAAAATGTCGCTCCCGCTCCTGCCTCTTAAAGTTGAGGCCACCTAGAGAGAAGTCACGACTTGAACAACAGTAGCGGCCAGACTTGGCGCCTAAACTAAAGTTGACTCACGGGTCTTCCCAGTAGAGGAAACAAAAAAAGTTTCAACGCTCCACAGGCGGAAGCAAGGAGCTGAGACAGCCCTGACGACCGGCTACTTCACCCCTAATAAGTGTAATACAAAAACAGATATGCTTACGATCGACTTCCCGAGCTTCAAGAGCAGATCAAGAGATTCAAGCATCATTCGCGGAGCTAATAGACAGCAGTAAGCCAGGATAGATACTAGGAGGAGAGGCCAGACCCCTAACGATGATGCGCGACGCGTCGTGAAGGAGCAACGAAGGTGATAACTACCTTACGATGCTACATGTCGGATTAGCCATCTCTACGGCACTAGTAAGGTGGCCAAAGTTCAATTGTGATCAAAGCCTTGCTTGAAGAACGATGGCTGGCCGGTGCATAGTAAGACATGAACTGTATCATGCAAACTCTGTACACATAGGCAGAGCCTGCCAGGGGGCAGGTAAACAGATTTCCGAATTGGGGAACGCACGAGCCTCCAGCACATCAACACCCGGGTATTAATCCTGCAGTTCCTTGATATTTCTAAGGATCAGGTTTCCAGATGGCGTTTTATATATCTGTATAATCGCGCAACCGTCTCACTTTTCTGCTCATCTTCGCACACTATCACGGAGGGCTTTCAAGTCACGCCTGTCCGCGCCGGTTGCGAAATCATGTAAAGAACATCTGCGTTAGTGCGAATTGCAGTAGCACAAGTCGTAGAGTGAAAGAACATCACTCTTTCGCGCTCTCATTTTGACACCGTTTCATCACACCAAGATCGGAGAGTCTATCTGCCTCCGCCCCGTGGCCACAACAGAATGCAAAACCGGAGCGGTAGATTAACAGCTCTAGCTGCTTCAGGCCGCCCAGCCATGAATCGAAACCCAGCATGTCAAATGGTGCCTGTTGTCAGGAGAGAATTCGCTAATTGGAGGACGAGATGCGGAGACAACATAATACGCCCCGGCAGTTTTCGCCAGCAGGCGCTGGACATACAATGAGTTTTGAGAAGATGGAGCTCAGCTCATATTGGCAAAGGTCTGCGAGACATTCAAGAGGCATTGAAGACTAGATTGCGCTCTACGAGGACATACCAGGTAGCGACCAGAACTCGGGAGACAGTGAAATTGTCTAAGGTCTTCAGAGCCGCCGGACCCGATTGATAAAAGGACAAACGCCAACAATCGACTATCCCAACTCGGAATCTGTTGTCACCGTGCGCTTGTGTCACGTGGCCGCGATCCCTCAAGCGTAGCTATCACCATTTTGACCTCGCATAGTGTTGCTCACCCCCTGCTCAATGGTTCCAGTCTTGGTCAAGTGGCGGATGAGCCCTTCGTCGCCGTCTTTGTGCGTAGTGTGCCCTTGGCCGATGATGGCAAAGCTGTCGCGCAGGATCACCTCGTAAACGATGGTCGCAAAGAGTGTGGCTGGGATGTTGACGAAGATTGCCTGGATTTCCCATTAGTTCTGCGCATGAGGATCGGTGGAGAAAACTACTTACAATTGGTGCATAACGGTTGAATGCATCTCCTCCAAAGAAGATGGCGGCGACAATGCGTGTTCCGAGGTCACGAGCCATGTTTGTTGAGACTAGCAAATGAAAGTCAGTGTACTGTCCGATGTCGTGCAGAGCGGAGTTTGCTTACTCGTAGCATTGGCAAATCCCCAGATCATGATCGCGTAGCCCATTCCAATTGTCCAAGGTGCAGATGTCGGGGAAACAAATGGGTTTGCAGGATCCAGGACCGACCAGATGATAATGCCCTGAGGCTATGTCAGCGCAGTAACGCGCATTCGGTGGTTCCGCGGGACGACTTACAATAAAGGAGCTGACGAAGAACTCAATAAAAAAGAGATAACCATAGTTGGTCTGCGTGGGACCGGGAAAAGAGCAGAGGATTGAGCCAGGCCCACCGAGAGAGTTGGCGCTCTCACCAGCCGCTCTCAAAGCAGCCGCAAGCTTCACCATCTGGGGATGATATTGACCCACGAGGACGAGTCCCGCCAGGAAGGAACCAAAGATCTGAGCGGCGATGTAGTACGGGACCTTCTTCCACGGAAACCCTTGCCATATCGCCAGACAAAGTGTGACGGCAGGGTTGAAGTGTCCTCCTGATGTAGCTCCACATGTGATGATGGCAAAAGCTATGCCGATGGCGTATGCCCAACCGATCTGGAATAGGGAGCCGAAGACCTGATATGGGTCTGCGTCAGTGGGTTATTCCGTAACTATATTGCGTCCAATCAGTCTTGGGCTACTTACAGGTTCTGTACCGTTGAGGAAGAATGATGCCTGAGAGGCAATGCCCGGGTAGCTAAGCCAGGGGTAGTGGTCAGCATTGTCGGATAGATGTGTACACAGTGGTACCTACACGTAGAAGAAGACACCCAGTGCTTCAGCCGCCATCTCCCTCATCCATCGGGGTCTCGAGTGCTCGAAGTCGAGCTTCCGTTGGGAGACGGGCTTCGGATGGGCAACATGGCGCTGTGCGTGTTTCTGGACCGCTTCCGTGATACCAATCTCCATGTCATGTGTGCGGAGCCGGCGCATATCCGCACCGCCATTGCTCCCGACGTGTTCAACGTGGTTCAACGACATTGTACAGTGTCCGTCCAATCAGTCTCTTGGTATCGAATATGATCGACTGAACCCGTGGTACTGGAGCTCGGTATGATGTCTGGGGAAGAGTAATCAAATCGAAAGTGATCAGTAAATCCTGCAGTTGCGGGAGACGAAGGGGTCGACGGCAACTACATGTACTGCAGCGGACCTCGGTGCATCCAACACACGCTGGTGACGTTCCGATCTGCAGTGGCAGGGCGGGCCCTCACGAAGTGGGCACACCAACCACTACCCCATGGGGGAGATGGGGACCACTTGCTGAAAGAGGAAGGAAGATACATAAGTCCAGGCCGGAGACGGGATTCGGGTATCTGATACAGACCGTTTATCGAACAGAGCTGGATCTCGCGTTACGAGAAGCAAAATCAAAGTTCATTTCGAGAGCAATTCCAAATTGCTGGGAAAACTGTTCTCAATACGTGTGCCACTGCTGCCGTGGCCCCTGTGTAAGCCGTCGGTCGTATTAACAAGCTTTGCTAAGCTTTATTGAGGCTTCGAGCACTAACTCGTCCTCCAATGATAACATGTTTCCCCTCACATGCACAACGTCATGAACCCGGATGGAACGGCTGTTCTTGGCAACTGCCCGAGCCGCATCAACTGCCATCGAACGTCAGTTACTGACTGTTCATTCTTTGGAATGCGGGGAAGCATTGCGGAGGACGATCTGTCAAGTGCCGAGGCAACTCTTCGACGAGTCTGATTCGGGGGGGGATTGAAACCCGAGGTCTTCGACACGGAGTTTGCGGCACTCTTGCAGATATCACGAAGCGGAGACCTCGTTCGATGTTCCCTTCACTCTTCGCGCGGGTTGATGAGGCCCGACGGCGTTTGCCGCAAGCCTGGCGCGGACGAAGTCCAGCGTTTTGGGCACTTCCACTTGTACAGTATGCCAATGAGTAATGTCCACCCCAGATTGACAACATGTTGCTAAGCCAGGAGGAGACAAGCCTATTGTCGACCTCGACATGCCGGCAATGAGCCAGGGGCCTGGTTGACTCCTCCGAACCTCATGGGCGTACAATGAATCAACACATATCTCGTAAACTAAACTGGAACAAGATCAGAACTCGTCAACGCCTCCCTGTCCCTTGGAGAAGTGAAGCGGCCATCAATGCCGTCACGCAGCCCGCAGGATGCTGTTAGTGCTCAAACAGAACAAAAAGGGAGTGAATTCGAGCTGGAATCCATCAGTGGGTACTTAAGTAACTTTGGATCGTGTTCCCAGCTTGAGACGTTGAGGTCGCTCCCCAGGTCAGTCAAGTTTTGTAAAATCCTCGACTGTGAACGCGATGCTGAAACAAGTTGGGAACAATAAGGATTCGAAGCATGGAGCAGTCGGTGATGTCGTATCTTATCCACGCGATTACTAGACTAAGCCACTGATAAAGGTAAACTTCGATAAGGAACTGATCCACACCATCTCTCCCGTTTCTTCGTGTTTTCCTCATCTTCCACCATTTGACAATGAGCACCAAAAGTTCCATTAAAGACGCGCGCAGTTCACCTGGCGGGCTCACTTCCTACGAACTTACCAAATGGCGACAGAACCATGCCCACTTGAGGCTTGATCCATGGGGACGTGGTTGCCACACACAATTGGCGGTTCAACTTGCCGATGGTCGGATTCCAAGCTACGAAGCCTTGCGACTTTGGGCCACTCGCAAAAATCTCTCGGTTATATCCCGCTTCATCATTCGAGTTCCTGGCTGTCAGGGAAAGGAGAGGTGTTTGAAAAAAGCATTTCTACTTCATATTCTACTGCCACCCCCGCAATGCTTCCTCTCTCAACAACATCATTGATCCCGGTCTGCCACCCTATCCCCTGCTAACGAGCTCGCAGAGCCTACAAATGGCCATTGGTGAGGCTGAGGGACACTGCAATCTTGGAGACACCGTTGGTGATGCCGTTGACCAAGCCGTTGACCTGGATGGGCTTCTCGGCATCCGCGGCTTTCTGCTCCAGGATGACCAGGCGCGCGTTCTCCATGCCGCTCTGCACGGCACCGTCGATCCAACCGCACCAGCCATCGGACCAGTCGGCGCCGGCGAAGAAGACGTTTCCGTGCCGTCGCTGGAGGATGTGGAGATACTTGGTCGTCGCGTTGGGGGGAGGGAAGTACCAGGTGCCGTTGGCAAACTCGTCCTTGTTCCAGTTGTGGCATACCTAACGACAATTGCATGGTTAGAAGGAGTGGCTACTATTGTTCGCGGGGCTTCTCTTACAATACGGTTGATGATGGCGTCTGCTTGCTTGCTCTTGGGGAGCAGGTGGGTGACGGCACCCTTGATGGCATCAACATCGTCGAGCGAGAGCCCTAGTGGGGAATCTGGGTCGGGCCCGAAGCAGACCAGGTGCGAGTTGTCCGCCGGGGTGAGGTGGTCTCCAATGGCTGCGATGAGACCCTTGCCGGGGGTCGCAAGCGAACTCCAGGAGAGGTAATCGGGTCCGTTGATGTCGACGTGGACTTTGTTGCATCTGTTGACCGTCCTGCTATTCTCCAACGCCTCGACCTTGTCGGCCGGGAGCGGAGGAGAGAACGCGAGCGACGACAGCACGTTGATGGGGACGGTGCAGATGACCGACCTGGCGCGAAATGTGCTCCCGTCCCTGGCAGTCACCACGACGATGCTACCGGTGTCGTCAATATGCTGGATGGGGCTTTGGAAGTGGTACGACAGATTCCCGGTTGAAGCGGCGTGTTCAAATATGCGCCGGTGCAGCTCGCTCTGTCCGCTGCCCAGGCGCGTGTGGAGGGCAATGTCGTTGAGTCCGGTAGGTGTGTGCCCGCCCAGCGACCACCAGCGGAGTGCGCCGAGAAGCCCGATCTTGTCCAGCGTGGTGCCGCCCATCTGCATCAGCTGCGACTCCAACATGCTCACTTCCTCGTCGGTGAGCTGGTCTCGGACCTGGTCCAGCCGGTCCTGGCAAGAGAGTTTATCCCACTCGGCCATGAGCTCTGGCGACTGGTCCGTGCCGAAGGGATACTTCCAAGCGTGGCGCAGATCGTCACCGTCAATGTTGGAGAATATGCCGTAGACACGCCCGCAGATGTCAGCCTCCTCCTCGTGCGAGAGCGTTCGCTGCTCGTTGCCGGTCATGGCGGTGAAGTAGTCTTCTTTGCCGCCGGGATTCTGAGTGGTGATCCAGTCGTTGTGCAATCCATACAGGGAAACCTCACGGTAAATGTGCGGCATGAACCAGTGGATCCAAGTGCCGCCCATCTCATAGTTGAAGCCGTTGATGGTTGCATGCCACGTCCGGCCACCGAGTCGATCACGTGCTTCCAGGAGCAGCGTCTTCTTGCCCTGGGTGGCTAGGTCTCGGGACGCAACCAGACCGGCATATCCAGCACCAATGACAATGACGTCGTGAATCACATCGCCGTTGGCTCCTTGAGGGTTGGCGGAATGTGTCGGGGGGCAGACGACGCCAATGGTTGGGAGCCCTTCGCGGCGGCCGTTCGACGGCGTCCAGGTGAAGCCATCCTTAGAATATACCATCTTGTCGAGCTAATGTCCGAAAGTCACATTGCCTATACCAAATCCCATGCCATAGGCGTGGTGGCTTCAGGTCTTTTGATGTGTTCCCAGGACTTAGACCATCAGCGACCAAGCCAAGCCGAACCAAGACGGAAAAACGCAGCCAATCACAACTCGCTCCTGGGCCTTATCGCTCGCGGAAGAATACCTCACTAGGACACACTAGGTCTAATACATCCCAGTGTGCCCCCACATCTCCAATGGACCAGGACCTCAACCCTGTGCTCATCGGCTTTGGCGATGACATGATTCGCGAGAGGGTCTGTACAACGATTAAGGCGTGATAATGTCGGGAGTGAATGCTGCTGCTGTCCATCCATACCGAAGGAAGGTTACTCTGGCCTGCGATTCGTGCCGCAAGCGACGGGTAAGTGACTGCTCCCTAGGTATGACCATGCGGCCAGATCCTAACCACTAAAAAACAGGTGAAATGTAGCGGCACTGAGCCATGCGCTCTTTGCTCTGAGAGCGGGAGGCAATGCGAGTTTGACAGCAAGAATAGAGCACGAAGAGGTCCTCGGCCGCGACAGACGGCCTCGCAGACCCAAAGAATCATACACCCGCTAGCTCCTCGAATAACTGCCGGGACTGTATGGCATCCACCTGAAGAGCGAGAGATACGCGTCGCAGCCGAGCACACTGAGAGAGTTGTCAGTGATCACGGCAATAATGACAACGAGACTACCAACCGCGAGGGCGAAGATGACCTTACCGGTTTCGACGGCGACGATGACAATGAAGATGGAGACTCGGCCGACGGCGAGGATGATGTGCCAGACCCTTTGGTATGGAGGCCTGGCCTCGAGGACCTGCTCTCCAGAAACAATTCCATCTCGAAAAGCCTGCCAGTGCTGGACCCGGATCTTGTGTGCCACCTTATCCACTTGTTTTGCACGAGGGCAACTGCGCAGCTCAGGTTGCTGGTGCCCCTAGACCAAATACAGGATGGTCTCTCGCAGGGCACAATGTCAGCGGCTTTGGTGCTGGCCATGTGCGCTTCCGGCATGCGATTCAGTGTGCACAAGGCCGTGAGAGCGTGTCAGTCCCCGGAGCTCGCCGATGTCGTCGAGAAAGAGACACAAAGGTGCCTCCGTGCTTCCAGGGCTACTTGGCAACAGATTGACAGCGTCAAAACCGTGTGCATCCTCGTGGACTACGAAGCAAGCAGGGCTCACGGACGGCAGGCGTGGATCAACATCGGTAGGTACTAGCTCAGCAGTCCTCTGGAATGTGAGACAGCTAACGACCTTCAAGCAATGGGTCGGAGCCTGGTGCAGCTGGCTAGGTCTGCCCGTGACCTCGACGCCGAACAGACACGCGTACTGGACGTGGCCGAGCGCTATCTTGCCATCACGCAGACGTCGCATTCGCTTGGGCATCGGCACCTCCAGCCACGGGCAGAAAAGGTCCATAAGAGACCGAGGCTACATTGCGCGCCGTGTCCTGAGGACTGCCCGCATCTGATTGAGCTGCTCGAGATCTTTGCATCCGTTCATCGACTATGCCTAACTCCCTTTCGAGAACACAACCCGGCACCATGGGCTGCTGGTTCGGAGTTTCGTGCATTGCAGGACGAGCTCGAGGAATATCTGCTGCGCCACCCTGTCACCTTCCGTTTCGGCTCGAATTCGCCTTCGGCCGGCTTCAACGCGAAACAGAGGAAACAGGGGGATCTGGATGCGTCCATCTCGTCCATGGTCTGGCATTGCTGTGTTATCGCCCTGAACCGGACCTTTCTTCCGATTCCGGAACGGCGGCCCTGGACAGACGGAGGAGCTGGTGGGCAAAATAAGCCGACAACACTCCATAGCGTCATCGAGTTTCCCGGTGCTCCGCCGTTGTTTCTCAACGAGAGGGTACATCGTTGCGAGTCAAGTGCGGACGCGATATGCAGCATATCGCGAGACGTGATCAAGAATGGCGGATTCTACTCGGTAAGCACCCTTGTTTGCCGATGTAATGGATCCTTCTGACAGTAGGTTCACTAGCATGCCGTTCTTGTTGGATTTGCCTGCGCACAAAGTGCACTGGTATCTATCAACCGGCTTCATAGATCATCCAAACCATACGATGACCGGATCGTGGAAAACCTGAAAGATGCCTTCATCGTGCTAGGAGCCGTTCAGACGTTTTATGCTCCGGCGAAGGACTGGGTATGTTTCTGCCAGACAACCCTGAGAGCGTGGATTTGACTGACCACGTGACAGATGGATGCAGTGCTTCGAGCTCATGATACAAATACCACACGTCTCAGTCACCTCGATGGCTCAGGCACGTCGGACCTATCGTTCAATAGCTACTTTGATCGATTTTTAGACCTCGAGGAGCCTGCATTTATGCCCTTGGATCCCAGAGATGGCGGCATCCCGTGGGAAGATCCATCAATTGGCGACAGAGACTCAGGCGGCGAGGTGCAAAACGTGAACGAAGCATTACCAGAGGAGACGGTCCCCGAAGACACGTCCTCCGTATGGCTACAGGCTTACACAGAACATCTTTGCGGAGATATCGACGTAGACGACATGGACGAGCAGAACTCGCGGGACCAGAGCCAAGCCTGCCCGGCCGTTCAGGGCACCGAGTCACTGCCACCGACACAGCAACTGCCACCATCACCTCAGCCCAGGACGAACATTCCACCCAGCGTGGACGAAGCACGCGAGCCGGACTTTACGAATCTCGCACCACAAGAACCGGAAGAGTCCGTCCACATGGCCGGCGCGATCCTGGCGTCCATGCCGGGCGGGACCCCCAGCTTTATGCTGCAGGCCCCAGAACAGGCAGACAGCAACATGCATGACGCATTTTCAGACCTCTTTGGGCAGTTCCCGGCGTTCGACATGCCCACCCCCACCAGTATGTTCACGGGCTTGGGCGCTGGTGGAGACGGGAACATGTGGTTCGACATGATGAACCATCAAATGATGAAGTAGCAACAGGCAGAGTGTGGGTGCGTTGCTCAATTTGATTGCTTGCTTATCTCTACATATATCATCTGAGCTGAAACAGCATCCGCAACACCCCTCATTCCGGCCTCTTGAAGTGCCTCTTCAACGGCACCCAAGACTCAGCGTTATACTCGGGCTGCACCTTCCTGCAGGTCTCCAGCCCCCAGTCCGTGACGCCGATCATCAAGGGGCTCTCAAACATGAAGGCCATGCTGCCCTCTCCGACCTTGACAGGCTTGAGGTCCGCGGCGCTCGCCTTGGCGTGGGTATCGGCGTCCGGCCCGTGAGCACTCATGACATTGTGCAAGCTCGCCCCGGCGGCGCGGAAGCCCCCGCCCGACTTGGCGTCGTACTCGCCCATGATCAGGCCCATGAACTCGGACATGGTGTTCCGGTGGTACCAGGGCGGGCGGAACGTGTCCTCCTGCACCAGCCACCGCGGCGGGAAGATGACAAAGTCGGCCGTCGGGTTGGCCAGCACCGTGTAGATGCTCGGGTCCGGGTGGTCGAAGCTGGTGCTGCCCATGGCGTTGAACCGGCCGAGGTCGTACTTGTACGGGTAGTACGTGCCGTGCCAGCCGACGACGTCGAAGGGCGTGTGGCCCTGGGTGGCGGAGAACAGCTGGTTGTCGTACTTTGTGAATGTCGTCCAGCTACCGGGCTCGTACTCGGCGTCGTCGAAGCTGGCGACAGGGGCCTGGAAGTCCCGCGCGTTCGCCAGCCCGTTGGATCCGATGGGACCCAGCTCGGGAAGCTTGAAGTGCCCCGCGTAAAGCTCGAGGATGTACCCCCGTACCGGCCCGGCGGGCAGGCCGACACGATACTTGATGCCGCGCGGGATGACGGCGATCTCGTTGGGGCGGACCAAAAGCTGCCCGAGCTCGGTCTGGATGTCGAGGACGCCGTGCTGCACGACAATGAGGAAGTCACCGTCGGCCGAGTAGAAAGCTTGCTGAGGGGGCATCGAAATGCCGGCGGCGAATATAAAGATGCCGAGGCCCGTCTTGGTTGCCGGACTCCCGACGCCGCCCAGCTGTTTCAGGGAATGCACCCAGTCCGACTGGGTGTCAAGGTCGAACGGATCCCATCGCAGCTGCTGTGGTATCTGGTGCAGCGCTGTCCGGCCCTCGTAGGCGCTGTAGCGCTCGAAGGGGAGGTGGGCTGCCGAAGGGAGGATGCGATACACCCATGTTTGCAAGTTCTCGCTCCGAGGCGCAGTGAACGCTGTTCCTGATATCTTCTCGGCGTAGAGGCCGTGGTTGGGCTTTTGGGGCGAGTTTGCGCCTATTGGGAGCGTGTCGGGGATGGCTTCGGTTCTGAACTACCGGTTAGTATCACTCACACCTATGGCATCAAGAAATGGTGTAACGTACTCGTGATAGGACTGGAAGCCGTTGAGGTACTGGTACTTCTCGGGGGTCGAGAAAGCGGTGACGGGCATGATGGGCAGTGTAACAGGGTTCTACTGGGGATGCTTTAGGGCAGCTTGCAGATGACAGTATCCAACGAAGCGGTTATAGCCAGAAAGCAATTGCACATGCGTCTGTAAGTGTCACAACCTTTAGTTGATATTCCGTACCTTGACTGGGGATGTGGAATAACACGCCATTGGTCCGCTCATCCACAACGAGGTGTCTTGGCGCCATCCCTCATACCTAGATGCACATAGTCTGCTTTGATCCCCCTGCCTGTTTAGGAGGCATAGAGCCGATACGGACAACCAAAACACCTGACAACTATCCCATCATGGGTCGCAAGTCTTGGCTGCCCGTCGCGACGAGCTCGCCGTTCTCACTGGCAAACATACCCTTCGGCATCATCTCGTCGTCGAGCTCCCCGGTCCACCGCCCTGCCACCATTCTGGGTACACATGTGCTGGATCTCAAGGTGTTCGCCGAGAGGGATGGCTTCGTGGGACTAAAGGCCATACAGCCTCACCTCGCTGTCTTCTCGGCCACCACGCTCAACCCATTCGCGCAACTGGGTCGGTCCATTCACAGCAATGTCCGGTCATACTTGCAGAACGTCTTGGCGGAGGACACCCCCTACCCGCAGGTCCTCCGTGACAACCAAGACCTCAGGGCCAAGTGCGTCATTTCTATTGAGGACGTCAGTACACACCTTCCCATGGAGATTGGCGACTACACCGACTTCTTTGCCGGCATTCACCACGCCTCGACTGTTGGCGCCCTCATCCGGGGTCCCCAGAACGCTCTGCAGCCCAACTACAAGCATCTTCCGGTCGCCTACCACAGCCGGGCTTCGTCCGTGGTCGTCTCGGGAACGCCTGTGCGGAGACCTTGGGGGCAGATCCTCCTCGACCCGACGGCCGAACCCAAAGTGCCAACCCTGACGCCGTGCCGCCGACTAGACATTGAGCTCGAGCTCGGAGCCTTTATCTGCAAGGCCAACCCGCTGGGTCAGCCGGTGCCAGTGGGCGAAGCAGAGGAGGCCATCTTTGGCTACGTGCTGATGAACGACTGGTCGGCCCGCGATCTGCAGACCTGGGAATATGTACCCCTGGGTCCATTCAACGCAAAGAATTTCGCCACCACCACCAGCGCCTGGGTGGTCCTCCCCGATGCGCTCGAGCCGTTCGCGACTGTGGGCGTAGAGAACGACGTTGAGGTGCTCCCGTACCTGCGGGCGCCAAACAAGCAATACGACATCCGGCTGCAGGTCGACCTGAAGACGGACGCGGCGACAACGACCATCACGAGGACGAGCGGCAAGAATCTGCTCTGGTCTTTCGCGCAGATGGTGGCCCATCACACCATCAGCGGCTGCCCGATGCGACCGGGTGATTTGCTCGGCAGTGGTACCATTAGCGGGACGGGCGATGATGCGCGCGGTAGTCTACTTGAGCAGAACCAGGCCGGTAAGAGGACCATCAAGCTGGCTGACGGCGGGGAGAGGAAGTTCCTGCTTGACGGCGATACGATCACTATTACTGGCGTTTGTGGCACGGAGGAGGACGGGCTGGTTGGGTTTGGCGAGTGCACTGGGCAGATTTTGGAGGCCATCAAGATGCCATTCTGAACGGAAACAATCGAAACTAGATAACTCACATGCACATGTTACCGTGACTCCCTTCAAACGCAATTCCACTATGTCTATCTCTTGTTATAGATCCTCATATGTCTCCGCCCAGCCCCTCGAACACGTCTTTATCTATGCCAGTGCCAGCTCCCGTTGCGGTCGTCATAATGCATTCTGGAAGTACACCATCATCACACCCTGATGCAACTCCTTAGCCACCTTCTTGAGCTCGCCGTGCGCTGTGCACTCGTTGTCGTAGTATTTCATGTCCTCGACAGACGCGAACGTCGAGAGGGCTGCCAAGGTGTAACCCTGGTTGCGGGCGTCGTCGTAGGTAGGCCCGACCGTCGCCGAGAGGATGTATGGCTTGCCGTCCTTGAGAGCCCGGACTGGCATTGTACGGTAGATGTCTGTGAGCCGGGTCTTGTCTTCCTGGGACGGGATTTTGAAGAGGGTGACGCGTTGGACGGGTTGGGAAGACATTTTCATTTGTGGTTCTTTTTGTCTCGGAGTTCGTCAGATGGGTGGACTGATAGGTGAATAGTGACAAGTGTAGAGAATACTGTATTGCTATCAAGGCACTCCAAGACTTATATATCAACAGCCACCGGACCTTGCACCGGGCCAATGGGAAGATGATCCACGCCCTTTCTATTCACCTCCACAGTTTGCACCACGCGAACATACTACTTGTCATCTGCTGTAGGCAACGTAAAGTACTTGACCGTTTTGGTCGTCAACCAGTCATCTAATGCCTCCTCGCCCATATCACGACCAAAACCAGACTGCTTCACTCCCCCGAAAGGAGTGTTGGCATGCAACATGCCCCAGCAATTCACTGTGACCTGACCGCTCTCCAGTACTTCCGAGACACGCTGGGCCCGGTTGACATCGTTGGTGAAGACGGCGGCGCTGAGCCCGTATTCCGTCGCATTTGCCTTCTCAATCGCCTCGTTTTCGGTGTGGAACTTTGCGATCGACTGTGTACAGTTAGTCAGTACGATGCGTTTGTCTCACGTGTACAATGATCGCTCACCGCTACCGGGCCAAATATTTCTTCCTGCATGATGCGAGCGTCGTCCGGAACGTCGGCGAAGGCGACGTTGGGCACAAAGTGGCCGTTGGAGGACGCAAGATCGCCACCGGCCAACAGCCGGATACCGGATGCCTTTGCCAGTCGGATGTACTCGAGGATCCTCTCCTTCTGTTTCTGGCTAATGACCGGTCCTTTGGTCGTTGCACTGGATAGGGGGTCGCCGTGAGTGCCGCCTGCCAACTTCTCGGCAAAGGCCAGCAGGAAGGCGTCGTAGATGCTAGCGTGGACGTAGATGCGCGATCCCGCCGCACAAATCTGTCCATTGTTGGCCGTGAACCCGATAGTTGTCCAGAACAGGGCGTTCTCGAGATTTGCATCGGCGAATACAATCGAGGGCCCCTTGCCTCCGAGCTCAAGGGTCACCTTCTTGAGGTTCGAACCAGCCGCCGCGCGCATGATCTCGCGGCCAACGGGGCCGCTTCCCGTGAAAGAGATCTTCTTGACGCCGTGGTGCTCCGCCAGTGCTTGCCCCGCGACATGGCCCTCGCCGCAGAGGATGTTGATGACGCCGGGCGGGAACCCGGCTTCGACCACCAGCTCGGCGAGCTTCTGAGCGTAAAGTGGCGACAACTCGGGAGTCTTGATAATCAGCACGTTGCCGGCTGCGATGGCGGGAGCAAGTTTCCATATGGTAATCATGAGAGGAGCGTTCCAAGGCACAATGGCGGCGCACACTCCGAGTGGTTCTCGACGTGTAAACGCATATCCGTGCGGGATATTCAAAAGTTGTCCGGTCACCTTGTCGGCCCAACCGGCAAAGTACCGGAGAGTCTCCGTTGCGTTGGAGATATGCAGGCCCTTTGAGTCTCCGAATAAGACTCCAGCGTCGAGCGCCTCGAGGCTGGCGAGGTCGTCGGCATCCCGCTCTACGAGGTCCGCCAGTCTGTTCAGGAGTCGGCCTTTTTGAGCCGGCGTCATAGCCCGCCACGGTCCCTTGAACGCCGCCTGGGCTGCTGTGACGGCTGCATCGACATCCTCCTTCTGTGCTGCCGATACCGAGGCTAGTCGTGCGCCTGTTGTAGGATTCTCAACCTCGAGCTCCGCACCTCCCTTTGCCGGCTGGAATTCGTTGTTGATGAAGAGGCCAGTGTTGATGCGAACCGGTCGCTCCTCAAACCCGGTTAGTTGGATTTCACTCATGTTGGAAATTATGTATCTTGGCAAATGAATTTGTTGTTACACAGTAGGTAGCGAAGTAATGAAAGTCCGATATCCGGAAGTGCTGTTTATACTCCACGGTAACTGAGGATGGACTTGTGGGAGTGTTGATCCACTGTCGAAGTCTTGGAGCCAGTCACCTAATATTCCACCTGCATTCCATTTCGCTTGGGTGCCAACTTGCCGAGTCCAATAAGTAAATAGAGTCTACTTGTTGGAACTTTAAAGTCCCACCTGTGATTAGTATCATAATCAGCTCCCAGCAAGCAACATGACAGATTCTGCATCCATTCTATCATCATATGGTTTCCAGTTCCGCAACTGGCCTGGGCCGGGCGAGGAGGCAGCAGCACATTTCGGCCTTAGTCACGCCGTCATTGTGCCCCCTAACACGAGGACAATCATTGTTGGCGGCCAGCTTGGAATTCGCGACGACGGTTCTGTGCCCGCAGATCTGACTGAAGAGGTCGAAGTGGCCTTTGAACACGTGGAAAAGAGTTTGAGGGCGGCGGGACTAGGAGACAATGCCTGGGAACATGTGTACTCGGTAAGCCTGCCAAAGATTCCTTCCTTAAAGAGGCCACATCGAACTTATACACATGGGGCAAAACTCAGATTACAACATACGAGGTTGAAAAAGACGGCCAGGGAATTGGCAGTGTAGTGGTACCAGTTGCTCGGAAATACCTTCGGAACACCAGGCCGGCGTGGACGGGCGTGACTGTGAGAGCTCTCGCTTTCCCTGGGCTGCACTTGGAAATCACGGTTCAGGCATATCTGCCAAATTGATGGGACTTCACGAGAATTACATTTTTCGTGCACTATCGGATTGTTCATGGAGAACAGGTTACGGGTGAGGACCACGATGGAAGAATCGAGTTTCTTGCATCTTCTGCCAGTCTCGAGATATTGCAACCATTTCCATAACATCAAGAAGCTCGAAGATCTCCACGAACTACAGAAAATGAACCCATGCTCGAGGATCCTGAATGACCGACACTAGAAGGGTGAAAGAAAAAAGCCGCGCGGTTTTGACTTCCAACTTACCCCCGATACCACGGCGAGATGACGATCGAGTTGTTACCGTACTACCTTACGTATTACTTACTACAAATATCTAGTATACGTCAAGCCTCGCGAGGTATTCCGCTCATTAAGACCCTCCCAGATGTAGTAGGAATGGCTTTTAGGAAGTGTTGTACTGTGTATGATTTGCGACTGATAATGCGGCCTTTTTCTTTCACAGCTTGCCTGAGTACAATATGGAAGATGATCCCCGGACTGAAACTTGTCCGTGAAGCCACCCCTCACAGAGCCTTGAGAAGATACGACCACCGCTGCATTGTTCCGGTGAGCAAAAGACGGAGGAGTGAAACTATGACAGCAGGATTCAAGGGTGCCTGGTTATTATTCCGGCCTAGGTATCTTTCAGACTTTGGGAGTGTTCGACTGTACCAAGTGATATCGATTTAAAGTTGGCTTAACATGCATGAATTCTCCCCTATCGGAGCTCCTAGTTGCTACCTGTGAGGCTGTAGCGAACGTAAACCATGGCTCTCGTGGCACTCCACACCGAAAAGGCTCTCGCCCTCCTCAACATCTCATTTGGTGGTCTATTGCTCTACATCCTTGTCAATGAACTTATCCGGGCCAAAGCGCGGGTAGCTGGCCTGAAGGGTCCTCGGGGCCTTCCATTAGTCGGCAACCTCTGGGACATCCGAGTCAATGCTGCCGAGCAGTATCGAAAATGGGCAGCAGTCTTTGGCGATGTCTATCAGATCCAGCTGGGCAACATTCCTGTCGTGGTCATCAACTCGTCCGCGGCGGCCAAGTCGATCATTGGGCAAAACTCCCAGGCCCTGAGTTCCCGCCCCGAATTCTACACATTCCACAAAGTCGTCTCCAACACGGCGGGAACTACGATCGGCACCTCGCCGTACTCGGACTCCCTTAAGCGGCGGCGCAAGGCCGCAGCGTCCGCTTTGAACCGACCGTCGGTGCAGACCTACGTCAAACACCTCGACCTCGAGAGTCATGACTTTATTCGTGAGCTGTATACGTATGGCCACGCGGGGCAGACGGCCGTCGACCCTATGCCCATGATTCAGCGCCTGTCACTCTCGCTTTCAGTCACGCTCAACTGGGGCACCCGCATCATTAGCCAGGAGGAGGCCTTGTTCGCGGAAATCACCGAAGTGGAGGAGGAAATTTCACGCTTCCGGTCTACCACCGGGAACCTACAGGACTACATTCCCCTGTTGCGCCTGAATCCCATCAACACACACAGCTCCAAGGCTCGCGAGATGCGTAGGCGGCGCGATGTCTACTTGACGGCACTCAACAAGGGCCTCGACGAGCGTATCGCGGCTGGGACCAGTACACCCTGCATCCAGGCCAACGTTCTGCTAGACGAGGAGGCAAAGCTTTCCAAGGACGAACTGACTTCCATTAGCCTAACAATGCTTTCTGGGGGCCTGGACACCGTGACCACAACGCTCGCGTGGCTGGTCGCGCTGCTAGCCAACCGCCCGGATATACAGGAGAAGGCTTTGTCAGAGATACGGGCCTATTACGGCGAGGATAGGCCCTTGTGCGATGCCGAAGACGACCAGCAGTGCCGGTACATCGTAGCTCTCGTGCGCGAGACGTTGCGGTACTTTACCGTTTTGAGACTCGCATTGCCCAGAGCGTCTGTGAAGGATATTGTCTATAATGGAGTCGTGATTCCAAACGGGACCGTTGTGTTCCTGAATGCTTGGGCTTGCAACATGGGTATGTGTTTCCCTCCGCGCCTTAGGATTTTTGTCGAGGACTAACGTAGAGTTCAGACCCTGCCGTCTGGGAAGATCCGGAGGAGTTTCGACCGGAGCGCTGGCTTCATAAACCTGACGCACCGCTCTATACATACGGCATTGGGTATCGCATGTGTGCCGGGTCTCTTTTGGCCAACAGGGAGTTGTACCTTATTACTATGCGCCTGCTCAACAGCTTCCGCATCGAGCTACACGAGGATGTAAACTGCCATCCGATACACGGAAACTCGGACCCGACAAGCTTGGTCGCTATGCCACATCGTTTTCGGGCGGTGTTTGTGCCGAGGAACGACAAGCTACTCAGCAGGATTTTGGCGGAAAAAGGGACTGTTGAGGAATGAGCGGTTGATCAGGGACGTTCTCTTCAGCATCCAGTTGGTATGAGCTATTTAAGTCAAGGAATACTATGGTTAAAGCTTGCTTCGAGATGTAGTGCCATCTGTGACATGTAATGCAGCTCTGCCCCTGGACTGCCTTCGTCTGTTCCCCTATTTGGAGTTGCTCGCCCCAGACCCTAACCCTGAGAATACGTGGAAGAAACGGGTACACACGGGGGATGCAGCTCCTGTTACAGCGCAATCTGTATGCAGACGCGACTCAAGATGGGAGGAAGCGACGCATTCTCTCGACAGGAATTATTTATCCCGTTGCACGGGTTCAGGGGAGACGACGAGTCCAGTCCGACCACGACGACCACGAGTCCGAGACACTGACCCCTCACGGCACAAAGCTAAGCTAAACACAGCTAGTAGAGGCCGAGACCAGTAGCTCCCGTCTTCTATCTGATAAAGCCAGCCAATCTTATCTCAATCCCACTTCCCCGGGATACCGGGGAGCTGGATATTCTTCTTACTGGACCATCCGCGGTGAATGCCTGGACGCCGACATGGCGACGATATGAGCTGTATCAGCCCCTTTCACTGGTATTCAGGATGTAGATAAATCGTTCCTTCTGTCCAACCCAGTTGAGGCCGGATCACGAATATCCCCTCACAGGAAACACCATGTCGGAGAATGTCACGCAGCTCAAAGTCGAAAGGCCGCAAAACGACGACGAGGCGCGTCTCGCCGCTCTTGGCCAGAAGCAGGAAGTGAGACGCGACTTCAACGTGTGGTCGCTCATCTTCCTCGCCACATGCACCAGCGTCACCTGGGAGGCGGCCACATCGACCATGGCGCAGTCTCTCATGGCCGGCGGCAGCTCCAGTCTAGTCTGGGGCTTCTTGGCCTCCGCCGTAGGAGCACTCGCCATCGCCTTCTGCCTTGCCGAGTTCGCCAGCATGGTCCCAACGGCCGGCGGCCAGTACCACTATGTGGCCGCACTCTCGCCCCCTCGGCATCGCCGGCTGCTCTCCTGGGTCGCAGCCTGGGTCACGTTATGGGGCTGGATTCTCTCCGCCCTGGCGGGCATCTTCGCCAACGCCATGCAGATACAGGCTTACATCATCCTGTTCGCTCCCAACTACGTCTACCAGCGATGGCACACGAGCTTAGTCGTCATCGGACTGACGACGTGCTTCCTCGGCATCAACATCCTCGGCACCCGCTGGCTCCACCGCCTCACTTTCCTGGGCATCACCTTGCACGTCGGCGGCTATATCACAATCATCGTCTACCTCCTGGTCAAGGTCCATCCCAAGAACTCCGCCTCATACGTCTTCGCCAACCTCACAAACGCCAGTGGCTGGCAGAGCGACGGCATCGCCTGGTCCATCGGCCTCATGAGCTCGGCAGTCGCCTTCATCAATTGGGATTCGGCCACTCACATGGCCGAGGAGATGAAGAACGCCTCGAGGGATCTCCCTCGAGTCCTCTTTGGTTGTGTCGCACTTTCCGGTATTTTCACATTTCCCTGGATGATCGCCCTGGCCTTCTGCATTACCGACATTGAGGGTGTCCTCAACGGGCCCGTCGGCACCATTTACCCGCTGGTACAGGTGGTGTACGACACCTCGGGCGGCTCCCAGGTTACCACCATCGGCATCACCTTCTTCTTCGTCTTCCTGGGCTTCTTCATCGGCGGGCCCGGTTGTCTCGCCGCCGCGTCGCGCGTCATCTGGTCCTTCGCCCGCGAGGGAGGTCTGCCGCCCGTCTTTGCCCACGTCAACAAGCGGCAAGGCGTGCCCATCAATGCCGTCGTGCTGGCCTGGTTCTGCGTCTCGGCGCTGTCGCTGATCTACATCGGGAACGACACGGCCTTTTTCGGCATCAACTCCGGCGTCACCGTCATCATGATCTTCTCGTACCTGATGCCAATCTCTCTGCGCCTGGTCCACGGCTTCAAACACTCAATCCTGGCCCCGGGACCGTTCAGACTGGGCGCCTATGGTCTTCCCCTCAACATCTTCGGCGCCTGTTGGTGCGTGTACCTGATCATCTTTTTGTGCTTTCCGACCATGATGCCGGTCCATGCGAAGAACATGAACTACGCGTCGCTGATCTTTGGGGCGTGCTTGTTGACCGCCGCGGGGACGTGGCTGGCTTACGGTAGACGCAGCTACCGCGGCGTCCTGGCGGACAACGGTAGGGATGCCGCCATTCTGGGGCTCTCTGCCGTGGACAGTTCTGTCTATTCGAAGGGACAGGGAGAGGTTGTGGTGGACGACAAGGTTGTCCACAGGAAGATGAACTGAAGCTCCTGGTTTTATCCGTGCAGTGGTATTTCTTGGTTAGAATGTTCTTGATATCGCGAAGTGCGCCCGTTCGGTTTATAATGAGGTATTGAGATCGAGTGAGAGGAGATAATCAGAATTGTAACAATCGTTCAATGTCACACCACAGCCTTTGAGTTGAAATGAGGCTAATGCCTTGCCTTGTGACTTTAGAGCCCCGAGGCATTTCACTCGTGCAAGTCTCAACCCTCGTGACTGCACGGCTAGGTGACAAGGCGAGATCGGGGTACCGCTAACATGCGTAATCCTTCCTCAGGTAGGGAGGAAGATGGAGAATCCAAGAACCCCACAGTCGGATAGCCAGAAGGAGTCTAGGTAAAGATAGGGATTAGCTCGGTCTTGGTGAGATAATCCACAAAAACCAGATGCGCGCTAGACTTTCAGCTCGGTACGTATTTAACAATCCAGGGGCGGAACATCTTCTCATTTGTTGTCCTGTCCACCATGGCGGATGGGAGTCATGGAGGCACCTCATATCCGCCTACTATAGGCACCTAGACGACTACCACCACCTTACAATCATATATTGAGTTTTGAACAACCTCAGCAACGAGCTCAACATAGCACTTCTTGAGTTCTTACGGTCTTACCTCCAGTGCAAACAGACATGGCTACGCAGAACGACAGCCTCCGCATCGTGATTGTGGGTGCAGGCTTTTGCGGCCTCACGGCGGCCATCGAGTGCAAGCTCCGCGGTCTGAACCCTATCCTCCTCGAAGCGTACCCCGGACCGAGCTCGCACGGCGACCTTCTCGACTTCGTCCGCAACGCCGGGAGGGTTTTCGAGTCATGGGACGGTGGAAAGGTCGGGCGCAAGCTCATGGCGGCCGGCGTCAACGCGGCAAAGGATCTGGAGTTCTACAACGCCCAGAACGTGCTCCTTCGTAAAGATCCCTGGCCCCAATCTACCGACGAGGACTGCGTTTACGCCGGCCACCGGGGAGAGATGCACCGCATCGTGTACGAGTACGCCGTCGAGATTGGCGTCGACATGCGATTCGGCAAGCGCGTGGTCCAGTACCTCGACACGGATGCCGAGCGGGGCGTTGTGGTGAAGGGGCCGGACGGGATGGAGGAGAGAATCCTGGGGGACGCGGTGCTGGCGTGCGACGGACCGAGGTCCCTGGCCCGTTCCCAACTGCTGCAACTGCCCGAATCTCGTGTGAACAGCGGTTATGCCATCTTCAGGGCCTATTTCAACATCACCGACGAGATGCGCCAGCTGCCCGCCTTCTCCGACATGATCAAGGCGGACGAGGACCGCGTCCGGTTTTGGGTCGGCCGGGACATGCACGGCTTCATATACACGTGGAATCACGGGCAAGACTGCGCCTGGGTGCTGACGCATCTGGACGACGCGGACATTGCCGAGACGTGGTCGTTCCCCGGCAAGAAGGAGGACGTCGCCAGGTACCTGACCGACGCAGGGTTCCCTCCCATATGGCACGAGGCCCTGAGCGTCACGCCCGCCGACCGGATCATCGACTACAAGCTGGTCTGGCGGGACCCGGTCCCGACGTGGCTGTCGGCCTCCAAGAAGTGCGCCGTCATGGGCGACGCGGCGCACTGCCACCTCCCGACCTCGGCTCAGGGAGCCTGCCAGGCGGTCGAGGACGCCGTCACGGCCGCCATCTGCCTGCAGAAGTGCGACGGAAACGTGGCCGAGGGCCTGCAGGTATTCGAGCGCGTCCGCTTCAACAGGTCGCACGTCATCCACCAGGCGTCCATCCTGACGCGCAACATCTATCACAAGAACGACTGGACCGCCGAGCTGGTGCGGGAGTTCCCCGACTCTCTCGTCATTCCTTTCTACCCGTGGATCACCGATTTCGATGTTTTTACCAACACCGAGGAGAATTTCGACCGCTTGCTGCAGGACATCCGGGATAACAAGCCTGGTACTTTGGAAGAGCTGTCGCTACCCGCAGGTGGCGATTACTCGGCCATGCTTCTGGAGAAGAGAGCCCCAGAGGAGAAGCGGGAGGAATTGGCGGTTTCTAATGCAGTCTCGGTTGTATCTTAGCTCTGTTGGGTGTTATAAGTGCAATGTCAAAGAGTTTCAGTTCACCGAGTGAAGACTGTCCAGATGTGCTAGAACTACCGTCGGACACTTGTTTACCTATCTATCTGTACGTACGACATGAATTGCGAGACGAATTCCGTGAGATAGCTCCTGGAAAATAATTTCGCGCCGAGGGCCCTAAGCGCCGTCCGTATGACGAATACCGTGTATAGCTTGGTTTCGTTGGCTCTGAGCTGCGTAGGAAATATAATTCGCAGTACTTGACCGGCTCGCGCGGCCTAGGCCTCAGCTCAGTTGGTTTCGCCCGCTCTCCCGTGCGGAGAATGTCTATCCCTCGACCAGGACGTCCTGCGCAACAAGAGGGTTGTGGTCCCTGTCTACCTGCACGACCGCCTGGCCTCCCTGCTGGGAGGGTGTGATGGCCTCTGGCATTTTGCGCGGGTCCATTGCCGTCACATGCACCCCCCAAAGTCGGCAAACTCTTGGGACATATCCTCGTCGAAGCCTGGAGTGCCGGCGCACCATACCACATAATGGATATGTTCGCCCCCGGCGAACTCGATCACGGCACCACTTATCCACGACGTTGAATTTCGGTTCAATGACGCGGCGCATCATTAACTCGAAGCGCCGCCAGAAGTGGTGAATAACGATGTGAGGGCACTCCCGGTTGTTCTTCTTTGCTATCCTGATGCGCTCCTGCTCGGTAGCGGCGTTTGCCCACTCTTGGTAGCGTTGCCTCCCGATGGCCCGTTGCAGAGAGTCCCGGTGGTTGTTTGCTGCGGCCTGTGTGATGAATAGCGCTGGGCGGCCAACGAAGTCCACCATGGGCCGCGTCCGCGACAAACGCCGCGCGGAGTTCGTCGGCGGAGGTTGGGAGCCTCACCCCTCCGTGCGCAGGAGGGTCGTTATCGGACGCGGGGGGCGTATTGCTTGACGAAAAATGACGAGCGTTCATTGACCGACTTGCGCATCAAAGTATTGAACACCACGAACTCGAAACGAGTGTGTCTCGAGAGGCGGCCATCGTGATAGCGCAGGGCGTGTAGGACGTAATCGCCGTAGTTAACGTACCGCTCGCGTGTCTGCACGTACTCCCCGAGCCCGCGGGGGAAGAGCGTCGGGAATGCCTGAGACAGCAGTGCCTTAGACGTTGGTACGGGCGTCCGTAAGCTTGCCCTTAGCCTGGCGTCCGGATTGTTGGTTTCGACAGTCCAGACAGAGCTGGGTGAGCCTTGAAGGGTCGCCTCGCTTGCGGATGAACTGGTCGAGGGGCTTGGGCTCACCGCACCGGACGCACTCTCGGGTGAGCATATTCGGGATTACGGGTTTGTCTGAAGGCAGTTGCCTGCGTGGTGGCCTGCCGGGACCATCGTCGGGAGGGTCACGGCCACGGCCAAGGACGGCGGCGCCGGGAGAGGGTCCCTGGTTCGGCGAGTCGAGTAGCGCAGCGAGGGATGCCATCTGAGCAGTTAGACATGGACGGTTGTGTTGGTGGTGTCAGGAACTGTGGTGACGGCTGACCTTGTGTGTTTCCGTATGTCACGACGGGTTACAACTGTTGATGGCCGAAGGCTGTTGCCCTTCTGTGTCAATGTTAGATTTGGCGCTTAAAGGATGAAGGATGCTGGACCAGTGCTTACCTTGAATATTACGGTCTGGTGCTGACAGCGCTTGATGATGCTTAACGTCCGGTCTGTCAGGGTTAGCAAGTAATTCAAACAAATCTCGAGTTCGGCTTGCTCACCTCGAATCGCGACGTCGCGACGACGGTTTCTCTTCTTTTTCAAGAAGGGTATCGACGACTGATGAAGCCAAGGCCTCTCAGGAATCGATGATTTAGTTATCTCGAGTTGGGACAGCGCTTGCGTTGATGGCTGATGCGGTCTACTCAAGATGGGTTGGTTGTTGTTTGGTTTTTTACTTTGGGACGAGAGATGATTTCGAGCTAAGATCTTCACCCAAAGTTTTAAATTACCCAGGCAGGGTACATGCACCGCAAGTTACAAGTGAATGACTGATGAGTGTTTGTTTACATGGCTCACAGTGCATCATGACATTCACCGCTCACCCGGCACTGACCAACACTGTAGCGCACAGTGTCGCAGACCATTTTTCCTTTGCATTCTCGAGCGTTAAGGTCAAAAGGGGCTTTGTGAGATCCAACATTTCGAACTGAAGTACCGGAGCAAACGGCAGCAAGAACACCTAGCAAGAGGCATGTATAGAATTCGTGGTCATTATACAGTGTCTTTCTGTCTTCTAGTCCATGTGCCCCGTCTCTCGATCTCGCCCAAACCCTAAACTATGTTCCTAGCAGGAGGTAAGGGGGCGTCATCGTCTCGCGTGATGCTATCCATGATTGCGGATGTATACGCGTCCTTGCTAGTCCGAACGACACTTCTGTGCATTTCCACCATGCAGTCGTTCGCGTTGACCTCGTACACAAACACCGGCTTCGTCTGGCCAGGACGGTATACTCGGGCGTCCACCTGCTTGTCCCAGGAAGTTTTCCACCAGGAAGAGCAGCGGATGACAACGTTCGCACATTGGAGGTTCAGACCTTGGCCGCATGTCCCCCTGCTAATGAGGAGAACTCTGGCGCCCACTGCCTCCCGAAAGGCTTTCAGCACGGAGTCCCGAGCAGCAGCGTTCATGCGGCCATCATAGCGGAAATAGGGTAGCGGCTCGTACATGTTGTCTAGCGCAATTCCCACAATGTCGAGGAAGTATACGCTTTCGTCCGAGACGATAATCGCGTCGTCGGGGCGGATGTCTCTTGCCTGGTTGACGAGATCAAGGATCACGTCGACCCGTGGCGAGCGCCATGCTCCGTCCGCAGATAGTGCTTCTCGCCACCTTTGCAGCCCCACGGGGGCTCCGGGGGACGTCGACGTTCCGATGTCAGATGAAGATCGCCAGGCTGGCAGCACTGTTTATTAGAGCCTCCTTTTCCAGAGTCATGATGTGCACCAAGCTGGGGTGGCATGCGTATTGTTGTGCCTTAACAATGCTTCCCCAGGCGTTGCCCCCCTCCGACGCACCGGCCTGCGGTCCATTTCCCCGTGCTGCGTGTACGGCAGCTATGTACTTCTTGTAGTGGAAGTTGGACTTGACCAGGCTGTCTTGGTCGAGGTCAAAAGTGACGACCTTGGTTGTCATCTTCGGGAGGTTGCTGTGCACGACGGATTCTGGACGACGCAAGGTGATGGCGTCGAACAGCTGGCAGAGTCGGAGGACGTGATGAGCTTCAGGCTGTGCGCGTGCCTTGCTGTGCCCCTCCGTCCAATCGCTGAACGCTTTGAGCATGAAATCTTGAGAAACGACCGGGTGGCCTTCCAACAAACTCAGGTAGCCGTAGCCGTCTTGCCAGGTATTATCCAGTGGCGTGCCGGTCAACATGACGCAAGTATTGCATCTCGACCGAAGGAGCTTGACTGCATTGTAGGTCTGCGAGTCCGTATTCTTCACTGCGTGGGCCTCGTCCAAGACGAGATATTCGCCCAACGACTTGGCTCCGTCCATATCCAATATGCCCGAGAGGAGTGCGACGTGCGGCCGGACAGGGGTCTTGCTCGACTTGAAGTCCGCGTACCGACTGACTTGTCCAGAGAAATGGTTCAGCTTGGCGAACTCTGCCGAAACATGATTATAAGACGTTATGATCACGTCAGACTCGAAGATCCTGGCAGCCGGCATCCCTGGGCCTACGACCAGTGCCGCCTTTAGGGTCTTGCCGAACGCTCTCTCGACCTCGGCCAGCAACTGCCGGCAGCAAGAAAGAGGCGCAACGACAACAGACGGTCCCCTTCCGTTCTTTGCCCGGTAGATTGGGATCAAGCTCGAGAGCGTCTTTCCCAGCCCCGGTGGGTCGGCAAGCAGAACACACTTGAACACGGTATTCCGGGCGTTCTCGATAACTCTCGCTGCCCGCATCTGGTGGTCGAATGGTATAATCCCTGGGTTCAGGCCCGGTACGACTTTCTGTGTCGCTCTGATGCTATGCTTATGTTCCTAGTTTTGTTTCGTAAGTACAATGTTTGAACTTGTCCTTTTGATGATGGCCACTTACAATGTGCGTTTGGAGCCCGCGCAAGTACTCAACCACCGACGGCTGGTCAACAAACGTGGCGGCTGGTCGCTGGTCGTCGTATTCGTACTCCATCTCCTCGTGTGCCTCAGATGCCTCGCTGTCAGACTTAGGCCGCCAGTCAGAATCAGAGTTTTCTGGATCCCGTGGATCGGCGTCGTCGTGGGCTCTCATCCTGGTTATGCGGCTCACAAGATTTGCTCCGGCGCCAGACCGTAACTCGGGCAAAAGCCCGGGCCCAGGTCTCATGAAGCTGGTCATCTCCCGCGAGATTTCGTCAAACGTGTCTGCGGATGAAGTTGGTCGAGCCAGAGTCTCCCTTACCCGAGTAGTAGTGGCGGCGGCGAGGTCGCGGATCCTATCCTCCAGTGCGTCCGCCGTCCTGATGGTTTGGCGCGCCTGGATGTGAACTGGGCAAGGTTGAGAGGGAGAGAGACAGTTTCAGAGGCAAGATATATTTTGGAAAAAGTTGTGGTCACTCTCGCGCACGGTACACGTTTCAGGCCCAGAAAGGCAGGAGTAAGTAACTACCTGTTTTTTTGGTTAACTTAAGTGAAATACATCCCCAAAACGGCAGGCACGACCACCAGATTCCGCCACCACTTTGTAAGATTGGGAAAGCTCTTGGTTACGTCTTTTACCCGCGTACCTTAGATAGGCACCTTAGGTGGATCGTACTTCCTCAACCAGTCGTAACTGCCTGGCTCCGGTACTTTTTGTTGCGTAATGGCTCCTGCTGTCTCTGGCGTTGGAGACAGAATACTGGGGAAGGAACGACGTACACCTCTTCTCAACAGCCCAGACCCAATTCGTCTTTTTGGTTTTCGACTCATCTCCTCATCTCCCAGATCTCCCTCAATCTACAACCTCAGTCCCCTCTCCGAAGGTACACTTGGCATCGTTGCCCGCTTTCGAATATGGCCTCAGCCGCAGAGAGCTCCAACAATGGCCAACTGGCTGAGGCTGATACGCCGGACAGTGACATTGCCAAGACGACGAATTTCGAGCAGATGGCAGTCGAGGCTCCTGGGAGAAGACCGTTCCAGCGCGTATATCTCTGGGCCAATAAAGGCGCCAACGGCGAGGCGAAGACGACCACGGAGAAGTACAACCCCGAGGAAGACGGCGAGGCAGTCGGCATCCCTCCGAAGCTTCCACAGGGCCAGGAACTCATTCCCCACGGGAATGCTATGGAATACGTCGAGGTCGGTCTGGTGATTGGCGGCGAACCAGATAGGTACACGCCCCAGGGAGGTGGACGCGCGGCCGACAAAGCCAGAAAGCAGCAGCGGCAGCAGAGAGGTGTTGTTCCAAGAGATCCCACCGCGCTGAGAGCGTACATCCCCGTCACGGACACCATCGCCGCGCAGGCAAAGTATGTTGTTGGGTGTCGCATGCGGGAGGATGGCCGCCTAACGCCACGGGTCATCAAAGCCGGCTCAATCTTCTTTTACAGAGAGTTCTGGGCGCTCATGGATGATCCACGAGCCAACAAGAACGCTCGAGAGTCGGCGATGAACCAGATCTGCAAGAAGCTGGCCGCATCCAACCAAACCGTCACCACCCATCAGCCCCCTCCTATTACGGCCACGGAGCCGGACGCACTCGAGGCCCCTCATTCCTTGGCTGTCAGTGAGCTGGCCAACAAAAGGCAGACCCTGGTCCTGTTGTACTCTCTCTCTGAGAAGACGGCACAGAAGAAGTATCTTGACGCACTGCTGCAGAATCTCGAAGCAGTCCAGCCCGGCGTCCAAGACCAAGATTCTGACGCAGAATCAGCCATGTCTGTTGACCACACGGACGACAATGATGGTGACGGTGTCAAAGCCTTCTTTGATTTCAACACGGCCCTGGGCGATGAGGATGCCGTCAAGGTAGCCGAAGAGGTCCAGGTAAGCCTCTCCCGTATTTCCGCTTCCGCACTGACTGGACCACTCTAACCATACTGTCGCACTACCCGCAGGCTGCGACACCTTCAATGGCAGCACCAGACCCGGCGCTCATCGCCGCGATGCAACAAGTTCTTTGCCGTCCTGACGCTGTCAACCAAGGAGGAACTCTGGGTGACCAGCTGCCGAGAGACTGTCTAGGATTCTTCACTGCCGAAGGGATGGATAGGATTCGCTCAGCCGACGAAGTCACACCTGGCAGCATCCGCGCTCTCCTCCGGACAGTCCACAACCACAGACAACACTCGACCCTCTCGGTTGCTTCCCACACGGAGACAGGAAGCGGTCGGGCGCAGATGGAACCAAGTCCGACGAGCTTCCGTGTCATATTGACATGTCTGAGCGAGAGTCTGCGTCTCATTGAAGGCGCAGTCACCGAATCTGCGGCCGTTGTCTTGCGGCAGCACGGCGGCTTCTCAAGGCATCAGTCTCTTGACGACCTCATGAGGAAGCTAGGAGAAGCCGTCGATGTGCACACGGTACAAAGTCTCGTCAACCACCTCGGGAGGCTGCAACTAGTGCAATATCACGCACAGCAGCAACCGGTGACGAAGGCTCTGGCCGAGCTCCGTTCCATGGTAGATGCATTGTTGGAGGCACACAGCGCTTCGTGAAAGGCGGAACCGGGTTGGCAGCAGTAGCTTGCACGGGATGGGATGCCACGGGATGGGAGGTTGTACACGGTATCGTCAGGAGGAATAGCAAAGAGAAATGCGACGGGAAACCGAAAAGTTGTTGAGCTGTCGGGCAGGTCGTCTTTTCCCCCCTTTTTTACCCCTGTTGAGTCGGCCACAACCAAGAGCGACTAAATAGGTATAACGTGAGAAGGATAGCTTTAGAATTAATATAGCTATATCACATTCCACGCAACAAAGTACCGGGAATAGGCCTGCGAGTCCCGTTCCTGCCCGCGTCGTGGTGCAGGCGAATAACGCGAAAGAAGTGATGAGAAACCAAAAAGCGCAACGGACAATGTGGATGAACATTTCTAAAAGCATTCAACGTAGGTAGACAGGCCTGCATTTTTACGTTCTGCTAAATTCTGCCTCACACTAACTGTGTCTCACAAAGGCCTACTCCAAGGATTCCCGCTTCTTGATCTTCACTATCAAACCCGTCTGGGGTGCAAACCAGCGAACCTTGATAGACATCTTCGCCTCGGGATCCTCCAGTGCAACGTCGTACCGGACCAGCAGCGAGGCAATCAACTTGGTAATCTCCATCAGGCTGATGTGCTTGCCGAGGCAAGTATGCGAGCCCGCGCTGAACGCCATCATCGACCTCTTCCGGCGCGCGACCAAGTCCGAGTCCGACGACAGCCAGCGCTCGGGTTCGAACCGCTCAGGGTGCGGGAACAGCTCGTCGTCGTACTGCACCACCCAAGGGCTGATGCCGACCTCCGTGCCTCCGGGAAGGAACTTGCCGCAGATCGTCGCCCCCTCGGTCGGCACGGTGCGGCAGTACATGATCCCCGTCGGCGGGTGGATGCGCAGCGCCTCCTGGATGACGGCGGCTAGGTAGGGCAGTGGGCGGGCCGCGGCGTACGAGACGGGCAGTGTCAGCTTCGCTTCGTCCCGGATCTCGCGGCAGAGAGCGGCGTAGACGCTGGGGTTCTTGGCCACGTTGAACATGACGGTCCGCATGGTGATGGCCGTGGTGTCGGCTCCGGCGGTGATGTTCCCGAACGCGTGCGCCAGGAGTTCACGGTCCGTGATGGATGCCGGGTCCTTCCTCTGGTGCTCCAGCAGTCTCTGAGTGAACGTGCAAGGGCCGGTCACCTCGTCGGCGGTCATCTTCTCGCGGAATTTGGCGACCTGGGTCCTCGCGAGGTCCAAGGCCGCACTTTCGAGTCCGTTGCCCCCGAGCACCAACTTCGCCACCAGGTTGTTACCGAGCAAGAACTTGTGAAGCCACGGAACTTGACCGACCTGGCGAGGTTCAAGTCAGCAATCTATATGAGTACAACATGGAAACAAAGCATTGTGCTTACGATACCCGTATAATCGCCGCCAACATACTCGAGAAAAGGCATCATCCCGATGGGATCCCCCTTCTCCATGAAGTTGAGGTCCTCCCCAAATGTGACGGCGAAGATGACGTCGGTGGCATAAAAGCGCAGCCACTTGCCCAAGTCGCACGTCGAACGTTTGTCGAGCGCTGCAAAGAGCCGGTCCGTGACCGCGTCTGCCAGTGGTTCCAGCTGCAGCATGGCACCCATCGAGTACGCAGCATACGCGTTCTTCTTCATACGTGTGTGGAGAGCCTTGTCGTTCAGGACGAACGGGTCTGGGAGCATCCCCTCCTCATCAAAAACCCGGAAGGGAATGTAAAAGTCGGACTACAGTGTGGTTAGACGCGTGTATAAAAGGAGGAGTGAACGTCGCAACCTTTTTGAACTTGTCGTTCGCGTTGTAGATGGTGTTGATGGCTGCTGGGTCGCCGACGGACACCTGGTTCGGACCTGTCCGGACAATCCGGCCATACTTGCGATGCAGTTTCAGTTCCCATTTCTGTGGCTGTCCGCCTATGACGGTGAGGATTCGGGGAAGCTTCGTCCACGATGCAATGAATGGTCCCGGAATCGTCCTTAGGGGTGTGAAATAACTCTGAGAGAGGATGTAAAGTAAGAGGGCAGCTGAAGCTAGAACTGGCCAATACTGGTAAGCAAATGCCGCCAGCGATGGTGCTGATCGCTCGGAAGTGGCCATTGTCCTGACATGAGCGGGCAAAGGTTTGTCGATGCTGCAGTTGATGGACCGAGACGGTGGGTTGTCGACACGGTATCTCATAAAAACAATGATTCATTCGCCGATTATATGGCTACAGCTCACTACAATATGAACATTGTGAAATGGCAGCCGGAGACGTACGGTCTCTGTGTTGAGTTCAGACGTTGGGAAGCAGGTCTGGTGGGTGCTTGGCACCCGGCTCAGATTCAAAGGGTGTCGTTAGTACGAGAGAATCACGGAATATTCTGCCATTGGTACCTGGAATGGGGAACCCAGCTAGTCTATCAAATACAGTCGGGCTTTGCGACTTATCTTCTGCGTCGTGTCCACTCCTCCTACTAACCGAAAGAGGAGGAACTCCGTCTTAGACTCGCTGACCCATAGATAACCGTATCAGGACACTACTCAACGTTGCGCATGGAGGCAATCCGACACAGTTCAAGAACCTGAGGCCGATGACAGAGAGATTATGAACACCCATAATGTCTTCCCAGTCGCGATCACGGACGAGTCCTGCTGCTTGAACAATGGGTAGGGTACTTGATTGTTCAATTGAGGCTGGATACGGAATTGAATTGAATATTGAAATAGAGAAAGAGCAATATAGAGCAGGTAGGTATGGACAGATCGTTATTACGATGGCAGTAGATAACTAGAACTTCGACAAAGATAGTGTCTGCATCGACCAGATTCTGAGATCCATTTCCCACTCTCCGTAAGCGTCCTGCCTTCAACCATTTGACATGCCTCATCCCATTCCCAACTCAGTGCATCCGATGCCGAGCAGCAACCTTGTACGCCAAAGCATAGCGCGGGGTCGAGAAGACGATCTCGCTCCCACGGTGAATGAAGAAGGTGTCGCCCGGTGACAGTTTCGCGGTATTTCCCTCTTCGTCCTTGATATGTAGCTCGCCTGAATAACCCCAAGAACAAGGGTCGTCAGCATCAGGCATATGGTCTCCAAGGAAGCTACTTACCCTTGAGCACTACACCGCTCTCGTCGTAGTCGTACTTCGGTGCTGGGTCGGGGTTCTCCAGTTTCTCGAGGAGGAAGAAAGACCCGGTCAAGGGGTTGGGGGTGTCCTTGGACGGCGTGGAGAAGACATCGCCTGGGTAGAGGTCGGTCAGTATAAGCTCCAATAACTCTGCGTTGAAAGGTCGGGATCCTCACCAAAGTACACGTTCGGCGGACCGGGTTCCAGCTTGGGGACACGGTGCAGCTTTCCCTCGTCTTGCCACTCGAAAACCATGATTGATAGAGATGGATTGTGAGAGGCGCTGAAAAGTGGATAACGTGTTGATGAAGTCTGAAGCCTGAAGTCTTGAAGTTCTATAGGTTTGTAGATGATATAGGGCGACACATGCATCTTTTGCAGCAGTACCTTCACGGACGGTACGTACCTAAAGGATCCCGGGGTCCAATCATGCATTCTTCCTCGAGTCCGGAGGCGCTAGAATGACTGCAGAGAAATACCCTCCGCAGCGGTTCAAGTCTTGACACCGGTCTAGAGGTTGGAAGTAAACCCAAGTCAGAGGCCTGACGGTCAAGACTCAACCGGTCTTCTCCAGCCGGAACCTGTTCTCTTGAAGTCGGGTTCTCAAAGTTCCGAATCTTTAACATATCATTACGCCGCTTCTTATTTGGTCGTCGATGCCATAACTGTCGCATCTGCAGCGAACCAACAACATCCGGTTGCACACCCAACCTGCGTGCGCACAATGACTCGCCCCGACAAACTGCACGTCTTGATCGTCGGCGCCGGCTTCGGCGGGCTCACAGCCGCCATAGAATGCCGCCGGCGCGGCATGGACGTGACCATCATCGAGATCTACCCGACGAGCCAGACCTTCGGCGACATCATAGACTTCTTCCCCAACGGCGGCCGCATCATCGAGGGCTGGGAGAAGGGCCGCGTCGGCCGGGACCTCATGAAGATCTGCATCAACCAGGGCGACCGGTTCAAGTACTGCAAGGCCGACGGCACCATCATCTGGGAGGAGGACTGGATCCTCGAGCCCCACCACTTCTGGAAGCAGTACGCCGGCCACCGCGGGCAGTTGCACAAGGTCATCCTCGACTACGCCGAGGAGATTGGCGTAAGGTTTCAGTTCGGGGACCGTGTCGTGCAGTACGTTGACGGCGGTGCGGGCAACATCAAGCCGAGCATCGTGACGGCCAGCGGCAAGACGTACGTTGCAGACGTCGTCATTGCCGCCGACGGTCCTCGCTCCATTGCCCGCCAGCAGGTGCTCGGACTGCCGGACACCAAGGTGAACAGCGGCTACGCCATCTTCCGGGCGTACTTCTCCATGACGGACGAGCACAGGAAGAACCCGTACTTTGCCGACGTCTGCGACCCGACGACCGACATGACCAAGCTGTGGGTGTCGCAGGACCTCCACGTGCTCGTCTACACGTGGAACAAGGGGAAGGATATCGGCTGGGTCTTGACGCACAAAGTACGGTTACTACCCCTCGTCATTCGAGTCTTGCTAATAAAGGGCAGGATACCGCAGACATCGGCGAGTCCTGGTCGTTCCCGGGCAAGAAGGAAGACGTTCTGGCCTGCCTCGCCGAGGGAGGCTTCGAACAGAAGCTCGTCGAGATGGTCGAGGCGACGCCCGCGAAGAACCTGGTCGACTACAAGCTCGTCTGGCGGGACCCCCTCGACACCTGGCTGAGCCCGTCGGCACGGATCGCGCTGATCGGCGACGCTGCGCACTGTCACCTCCCCACATCTGCGCAAGGCGGTTCCCAGGCCATGGAGGACGGGTTGGCGCTTGCCATCGCGCTGGACAGGGCGAGGGGGGACGTACCGCTCGGCCTGCGCGTGTTCGAGAGGATCCGCTTCAACCGGTCGCACGTCACGCACATGGCTTCGATCACGACCCGAGACGGGTATCACAATGTCGACTGGGACGGCGACGACATCAAGAAGAACCCCCAGGTCCTCAACATCCCGCGGCCGGAGTGGGTTATCGAGTACGACACCGCCAGCGAGGCGGAGAAGCACTTTGACCTCCTGGCCGCGGATGTCAGGAGTTATCGCCAGGGTACCATCCAAGAGCTGGCTCTTCCCGCCGGCGGTGACTACAAGGTGGAAAGCAGAAAGGTCGGCCACGTAGCTTAGACGGAACAAATAATTAGCTACACTAATATCTGGGATTGACCAATGCGCTGCATCGTGTCCTGCCACCGCTCGGGCAGCGCCTGTCCGTGCGTGACGAGGTCCCGGTGGGCCCAGACCTCCTCCAGGATCTTCTGGCCGTTCTTCGTGTTGTGGATGCCGAGTAGATGCAGACCGTCGAGCCGCGACTGGATGTACTCCCTGTCGTCCACGCGCTCCATCTCGGCCCCGAGCACCACCACGCACCAGCCGAGGTTGGCCCCGGGGCCCAGTGCGTCCGGTACCATGGTCAGCAGCTCCTTCGCCGTGTCGAGAGACGCCTGCATCTCCGGTGTCAGAGGCTCCTCCGGGCTGTGGGCGATGCGGTGGACGTAGATGTGCGAGGCGTGGCGGAAGATCTCGGCCGTGGCGACCATCCGCCTCCGCAGTTCCTCCTCGCCCATGCCCACCGTGGCAAATGGCTGTGCCATGCTGCGGCACGAGATGCCGACCAAGGGGTGAGAGTCAAGAATGATAGCCGTGGACCTGATCTCCTCTTGCAGGGCATCCACCCGATTCCGTAGTTCCTCCGGTGGTATCTGGTTGGTTCTGGAAGATGCGTGTAACCTTGCAGCCGCCCACTACTCAGGTTGTTAGTAACGCGGAAACTTCCTGTCACATGGGGAGACTCACCATCAGCTTTGGTAGCCTGGAGGAACAGCCAAAGAGGGCGTCGACAGTCTCCTCCTGGCCTGCGGTGTTCACGGCCATGTCCAACCACGACTCGAGCTCCGGCATGGCTGGTTCGTCGGTGTTCAACGCGCTCTGCGTGTCAAGCAGACATACCCATGTTTTGAGAAATGGGTCGAGATCAGAACAATCGCCCCGAGACCGAATCCAGCCGCGGATGGCGTCGTAGTGTCCCTTCCACCTACTCGACCCGGAAAACACCTCGAAAGAAACCAGCAGTAACATGGATGCAAGGGTGACTTGGCTGTGGACGAGACTGGGCGTCAGGAACCTGTCCCGGAGGGCCTTTGCGGCGGCACGGAGGTACTTGCGGGATGCCGTGTCGGCCGTGTGCTGCCACCGGCTGTGGTGGGACGCGGCGACGGCGAGGACGGCATTCAGCAACGCGGGTTCCTGCACGGCCATGGGCAGCAGAGACCGATATCCGTTCCCGGTGTAGTCAATGGCGAGCGCTATCCTCGCGATGTTCTCTAGTCACGGGGTAAGCCTGTGCGAAATACCAGCGCGAATAGTCGGTGACTTACGGATATAATGCTGCATGAAGAAGCTTTCCTCTGCCGGCAGACCGAGAGCTGATATGGCCCCCGGAAGGGTGACATCTCGGTCTGGTCCATGGTCTTGGCGTCTCCGTTGCCTTGGTCTTGCCACAACTGTTGGCCATTGCATGCGAGTCCCATAGCCACGGCATCTGGCGCCCTTTTGCGTGCAGACATGGCAACCTAGTAACGATCAGTTTCCTCTTACGCGTATCAAGATGGCCAAGTGACTTACGAGGCAGACCACCGTCACATTGCCAGTTCTTTTCCCGACATGTCCAACATGCGCCCTCGTCGTTCTGCCGCTCTGCTCGGGGTACGTTTCGCTCCATTACAAGGTTGAGGAAGCACTGTCACGGCTGAGTTGGTAAGACCGGCAGAGGGTACTGACGACGATGAGCACGGGGGTGATGATGATAGGGGCGGGGTAATCAGGGCCGCTTATCATTAGGCGCGCTATCAGGAACCTGGTCTAGGTTCACAAGGTTCCCCGGAAAGGGGACCATGCCTGTGCATACCGGGGCACTAGTCCGATCCAAGACAAGCACATCCAGAGACTTTGTCCACGTTATCTCAGCAGATGAGCGCCATGATTGGTCCTGTTCTTCCGTCTTGTCTGCCCTGGAGCATCCTCCGGCCCTGAGATTATATATGATGGCAGGTACCGGGCGCCGACCCCAGTTGTCACTTGCAACAAGTAGTCCAACCACAGATAGTGTCTTCATCGAGTCTTGCTTCCGACGGCGGGAAGAAAATACGAATTATCATCTGGGGAGTGAGCAGCCAGGGATCAAAGTTGATACACTCGCAGGTCCTGTGGAATCGGGGTTGGATTGTGTCTTTTGTGGCGCAAAGAGAAATAGACTGGGTACGTGCAACTCCTTGAGCGTGTTGCAGCAAGACAGTGGGGATGTTGCTGGAATCCAACAGTACCACGTAGTCGAGCATCCGACGACGCTCCTCAGACATTCGGTGCGACAATTCTTTGGTAAATGTCCTCGGAATCTGGGAAGGGAACGCCTTGCGGTCGGTGAGACTGCAAGGCTTCATCGCCACGACAGAAACTGAGTCGCGTCTGGCGTGTTATAACAAGTTAGCACTGCGTTCCGGACTCTTACCATATGTCGGCAAGAATGTAGCTCGGAATTTGACGATTGGTGCTTCTAGGATATTAGCGCGATTGGGTTGCCAGCTCTTGTTGTGAGGTTATTCGACATTGTTGACGCCAAATGTGAAAACCGAGCAGCGGAAGGAAAGGACAATCTGGGCAGAAACTGGGCTGGAACACGAAACTGACACCAAGCAGTCATGAATTTCGGGTTACGTAAGCAGCCTTGAAGGTCCCCATTCTTTCCCATTCATCTTTTCTATGCTGCAAAAGCAAGAGCCATGTCCCTTCACATTTTTTATGGAATTTAACTGAAAAAGACATCGAAATGTTCAAAATGAGGATCTCCCAGTACTATGTCTCGAAGTTGGGGATCTGAATTATCCCCGAGTCCCTGAGTGGCAGCAGGAACTGCCTGAGCCCTTGATTTTTGCGACCTCGCTCGCCACCATGACAATCCAATACGGCCCAGATGCCACCTGCTTGTTCTTCTCATTTCCGAACGAGTGTTTGGATCATTGGCAGATAGTGGACACATCATGTGAGGTTTCATGGCCTGATGTAGAGGCAATTCGCCCGTCCTCCCCAGCACTGTCCGAAGTGAATCGTGGGGTAGTTTCTCCACGATGCTTGGCTCCCCACACGACCCCATTCTCAAATAAGACCAGGATCAAGTCTTGGGAATGGTGGACTTGTTGGAGTACTTGGTAATAAGGCACTATGCACGGTCTAATTCACCTGTGAATCCCCGTCTTCCTGTTCCGATCGTCATCACTGTAACAGTCACCAAGAATCATCCACAGACATGGCAAACTCAGAGTTCAAGGTATGTCGCTACAAGTTGCTGAGACCGTCCGACACAATCTCATGGGTGTCCCTTATAGATCATTGTAGTCGGCGCCGGCCCAGCGGGTCTGCTGCTGGCCCTCCTTCTCTCCAAGCAGGGCATAGCCGTCACAATCCTCGACGCAGCCGACGGCCCCGACCCTCGGCCACGCGCCACACACTATGGGCCGCCAGCAGTGCACCAGCTACATCGTGCCGGTGTCATGGAGGACGTCCTCGCAGGCGGCTTTCTCCCCAAAAAGATCTGCTGGCGCAAACTGGACGGCACATACCTCGCCGGACTGGACAACGAGATCATGGGAGACGACCCGGACCGCGTCGCATGTCTCCCGCTCGACAAGCTCGGCAAGATCCTCTACGCAAACCTGCAGAGGCAACCCACCGCAGAAGTCAAGTGGAACCACAAGGTGACGGGCCTCGGCCAGAGCGACGACAAGGCCTGGGTGTCCATCTCCACCGCCGAGGGCGCGGAGGAGACCAGGTTCAAAGCGGACTACATCGTCGGCTGCGACGGTGCCAACTCGCAAATCCGGCGGGCGCTGCACGGGGACTGGACGTTCCCGGGCCGGACGTGGGACGAGCAGATCGTCGCGACCAACGTGTACTACGACGGGTTCGCCAAGCACGGCTACGAGGACGCGAACTTCATCATTGACCCGGAGAACTGGCACATGGCTTCGCGCATCACCACGGACGGCATGTGGCGCGTCTCGTACGGCGAGAAGGCCGGCCTGACTGCCGACGAGCTCAAGGCGCGCCAGCCCATGAAGTTCGAGGCCATGTTGCCCGGCCGCCCCAAGCCCGACCAGTACAAGCTCACAAACTTTAGTCCGTACAAGGTGCACCAGCGGCTTGCGGTGAAGATGAGGGAGGGCAGGTTCCTGCTTGCTGCCGACGCGGCGCATTTGTGCAATCCCTTGTAAGTGCCTTCAGATCTCTTCTAGCGGCAACGGTCTAACATACCCGCAGTGGTGGACTTGGCCTCACAGGCGGCATCGTTGACGTTGGCGGGCTATACGACTGCCTCTACGGAATCTGGAGCGGCAAGGCGGACGCAGATATCCTCGACATGTACGATACGGTGCGGCGGGAGAAGTACAGCAACATGGTCGATCCCATTTCCAGCGAGAACCTGAGGCGCATGACCAACGACCCGGAGACGGTCATGGAGAAGGATCAGTTCATGACACTTTTGTTAAAGGCGGAGAAGGATAAGGAGTTTGCTATGCAGATGATGGGCGGCATCAACGAGTTAGGATACGACTTTACGCAGCACTACAAGACGGCGGCGTAGATAGTTCTGTATTCGACTTGTTACCATTACAACCCTCTTTGATGAGTTGTCTCTGTGCGAAAATTAATTCGATGAGCACCAAGAATTTCGTGAACGTGATTATGGCCTCAAGTGGAAATAGTACCATCGCCGAACCCGCAACTCGACCACAGTGTTCACAGTAGGATTGCCTTCCTGATTCGGAGAGCTGCAGCACACTCTGGCCAATCAGGCACTTTGGTGTGGCATTCTCCACAGCACAGCGTCTCCAGCATTACCCCTCAGTCTCCCCTGTGCCAAATAAAAACAGAATGAACCAGAACCAAACAATCGTTGACTTGGACTATACAACCTCTGCCTACTTCTCAATATCGATCATTCACAATCTGAGAAACTCAGCCTACATTTCCTTCACCCAAAACCTCTGCACAGAATGGAGGGACCACTCAATGTTGGCTTCATCGGCCTCGGGGCGATGGGATACCCCATGGCCGTCAACCTCGCCATCAAGCTGCCACAGGGCTCCAGGCTCTTCATCTTCGACGTGTCCAAACAGGCTTTGGATACCTTCAACAAGTCGCATCCTGCATCAAGCGTTGTGTGCGATTCTCCCAGAGCAGTTGCCGAGCAGGCAGTAAGTCTCTCACTCTTTCTCGTCAGGTCTGTCACACACATCACTAACAAGAAACAGACCATCATCTTCACAATGGTGCCAGAAGGCTCCCACGTCCGCTCAGTCTATCTCGACCCTTCCACAGGCCTCCTAACCCACCACCTGGAATCGCGACTCCTCGTCGACAGCTCGACCATCGACACCGAGACCTCCTCGGCCGTCCACGACGCGGTCAAGGCCCACAGCCCGACAGCAAGTTTCTACGACGCCCCCGTCTCAGGCGGCACCCTAGGCGCCGAAAAGGCCACCCTCACCTTCATGCTCGGCTGCTCGGAGTCCGCCGACGAGAGGTACCCGCTCCTCAACGCCCTCCTGAGTCTAATGGGCAAGACCATCGTGCCCTGCGGCGGCGTGGGCTTCGGCCTCACGGCGAAGCTGTGCAACAACTACTGTTCCGCGCTGATCGCCCTCGCCACGTCGGAGGCGATGAACATCGGCATGCGCTCGGGCATGGACCCGAGGCTGCTGGCGCGCGTGTTCGCCAGCAGCACGGCGCAGAGCACCATCTGCGACAAGTGGAACCCCGTGCCCGGCGTTGTGGCCGACGCCCCCTCGAGCAAGGGGTACAGGGGGGGCTTCAAGGTGCAGCTGATGAAGAAGGACTTTGGGCTCGCCGTGGAGGCGGGGAGGAGGGTGGACGCCAAGATGCTGCTCGCTGATGCGGGGTTGGGGGCGTACGCGGGGGCTAGCGAGGACCCCAGGTGTCGGGACCTGGATTCTAGGGTCGTGTTTAGGTATTTGGGGGGTGATGAGAAGTGGGCGGAGAAGTTGGAATGAGAAGATGGGGATTGAGACCCCGCTGGTGGGTGGTTTCTCCAAATAGTGTTGGGGTCATGGGGGTCGCAAGAGGGGTGTTATGGCCCCTCGATTGTACCCCATCATCGTCATCTACGTAACAAATCGTCGAGATAGATACTATCGCCCTTACAATTTCGTTAAACCTCCCGCCTCAATCGTGCAAAACAACAAGCGCTCTTTCATTGTCCCATCATCAGTTCCAAAGACGAACACCACCATCAACCATGTCTTCAACAACCCCACCCTCAACAACCGACTCCTCCGTCGCAGCAGCACACAAAACCCTCTTCGACCAAGGCATCAAGATCCGCTACGAGGTAGCGGGCGCATCCTACGTCGACGCGGCCCTCGCCAACGGCGCCTCGGAGTTCTCCCGCCCCATGCAAGAGCTCGTGACGGAAGCGTGCTGGGGGTCTGTCTGGTCTCGCCCCGGGCTCGAGAGGAAGCAGCGCTCGCTGAACAACGTCGCCATGCTGTGCGCGCTGAACAGGGGTCCCGAGCTGGCGGCGCATGTGAGGGGCGCCGTCAACAATGGGGCCACCGAGGTCGAGATCAGGGAGACGATACTGCAGGCGGCTATTTATTGCGGTATGCCGGCGGGCATTGAGGGGACGAAGATTGCTGAGAAGGTGCTGGTTGGGTTGCGGGAGGAGAAGGGGGGGAAGGGCGGGAAGTAAAGGGGCTGGGTTAGTATGTTATAGCGAGCAATAGGAGTTGAGTTGAATGGAGGTTTGCTTGCACTTCAATTCCAATTGTTGATGCGTGGTATTGTGGGTATTGGTTGATGTCTTTTCACTGTTAAGGACTGGAGTGAACTGCCATTGATGTCCAAGACTCAGTTGGTATTCCAACAGCAAGCTGATATGAAGTTCCAATCTTAAACAAGAACTCATACGATCTTCAGGACTTGCAAATGCGAAATCTCAACAATAAGAAGACTGGTCTGGATGAATGCAAAACAGTAAAATTGTGTCAAATGTCTATCTTCCCCTCGAGTCTAATAACAACTCCTCATGTAGTCGCCTTCACCGCAGTCAAGAACCCGCCCAAGAACCGCCATATATCCTCGATCCCCTCCAAGGTCGGCTCCGCAACCTTGGCCACATACCCGTCCGGTCTCAACACAATCGCAGCGCCAACCTCCCTCGATATCCCGTACTTCTCGTACGCATCACCCGTCTTCTCGTGCAGGGTAGGCGTGTCGGCGAGCACCGACCAGTAGTCCATCACGCCCCTCTCGTCGCGCGGGCGGAACACGGCCGGGAAGTCGTCCCACGTCACCTCGGCCTGCGGGCTGGCGTGGACGAGCATCGGCTGGAGGACCGCGTCCCTGCGGAGCTGCGCCACGTTGCTCTCCGGTCTCGCGAGGAACTCTCCGATGTCCGCCATCTGCTTTTTGAGGGATGGGTTGTTGATGTAGTCGCCGATGAAGACGAGGAGGCGGAATTCGCCTGTCGAGGGGAGGCGCTGGTTGAACCACCACGGCCGGCCGTCGCTCTGCATGACGATGCGCGTGTCGGGGAGGCGCATGCCAATCGCTAGGTTGCTGGCTAGGGCGCTGTAGTAGGGTTCTGTCCGTGGCCTGTCGGCTGGCTTGTCGATGAGGACGGATGCGTCGTAGTTGACTGTGCAGCCGGTTGTGAAGGCGCCTCCTTTCTCAATCACTGATCGGAACTCCTCGGTCGAGATCTCGCCGGGCTTTGAGGAGAAGAGGCGGGAGAGCTGCAGATCGTAGGCGATGAGGTCGTCCGCCACGGCGTGCCTCTCGAGCTCGTACGTGTGGAGGATAGAAGGATCGGCCAGGCCCTTGACGACGTACCCGATCTTCCAGGCGAGGTTGAAGGTATCCATCATGGAGACGTTCATGCCCTGTCCGGCCTTGGGAGAGTGGGTATGGCATGCATCGCCGGCGATGAAGACGCGGTTGTCCTTTTGGAAGTCGGTCGCGACGCGTTGGCCGATCTGGTAGGCCGTGAACCAGTGCGTCTCCGCCACCTCGAGAGAGAAAGGGTAGAAAATCTTTTGGGCCGTGGCGAGGATCTGCTCAGCCGTGAGCTTGCTGCGGTCGACGCGCTTCTTGCCCGTGACCTCGCTCAACTTGTCTCCCTCGTGGTCGACCTCGCGGAGTTGGATGTACAGCCTGACGAGACCGTTCTCGCGGGGGATGACCATGATGCTGCCGTCGTTCTTGGAATGGATGGAGCACCGCTTGCGGATGTTGGGGAAGTCTGTGATGGGGACGATGTCCAGCACGCCCCACACAAAGTCTGTCGTCTCGCCCTTGTGCTCGATGCCCAGCTGCTTGCGCACCCACGAATGCGCGCCGTCGCAGCCGAGGACGTACTTGGCGTGTACGACCTCGAGATCCTCGCCCTCCTTTGGCACCTCGTATTTCTGGTCTCCGTCGAACTGCCGGTACAGTCCGTTCTCGACCTTGTGCCCAAACTGATCTGGCCCGGCGTCGTTGTCTGGAAGCTTCTTGAGCACCATCTTCACCGGGTATTCTGTGGTGCTGTCGCCGACGGAAGTGTCTACCTCCATGGCCTCGGGGAGAAGGGGCCGCTCGACCTGAAGCTCGCCTTTGGAGAATTCTTCAATGGCGTCTGAGATCCAGGTCTCGATGCGACCTTGGTGAATGACGGAGCCATTGAAGCGAGAGATACCCGGTACTCCCTCGGGCTGTTTGTCGACTAGCCGGATCTTGCCTTCGTCGTCGGGCTCGTAAAAGCATGCTTCGTAGCCGACAGCTACTTCTTTGATGGCCCGGTCTACGAAGCCGAATGTCTCGAAGACTTCAAGGACTCTGGGCTGTAGTTTAAAGATTAGCTGATGTTTGGAAGCATTGTTGGAAAGCAAGGAGGGAGTCTCACCTGCAGACCATCGGCTTGACCTGTGAATATCTTGGTGGACCGCTTGTCGATGAACTTTGCCTTGATTCCCATGCGAGCGAACCACAGGGCAGCCATGTAGCTGATGCATGTTAGTAGATGCTACTATTACAGTGTGTGTAGTTGCAGCACATACCCTGCCGGGCCAGCTCCAACGATCACGACATCAACTTTGCTCTCCTTCAGGGGAGCGAGTTCTGGAACGGCCATTGCGGGTTGAGATTGAGTGAAATGTGGCTAATGATTCAACGATAACAATGTTGTCACAAGGCAAGTCGCCCTGAAGTTTCCAGTAAATCCTGGGAGATATACATGCATGTCTTTGGGGATGGTGTTAATCCCAAGCATGGGGAAATGGGGAAAGGTGTCGTTGCAGGGGTATCGCGTGTGGGGTAGCCCCTTGGTTGAACTCATGTCCGTGTGGGGTAAGAAGAGGTACCACTTCCTCGTTTTGGCACCATGTGAACCCCCAAACTTGCTAGTGTTCATTAGTCTGCAATCCTACAAATCTATCTTTCAGAATAATAGACTAGACCGCTCTCGAATTCTCCCAAAGTTACCCGGACAACTCCGACAAAATGACCACTTACAGTGTCGACGATGCCGAGTTCGAGGTCCTCAGGAGCAAGACAATTCTCCTCACGGGATGCTCGAGTGGCATTGGGCGGGCAACTGCCTACCTGGCACATAGTGAGTTGTTGATCTATTGCCATTTGTTTCTGCATTGCGGCAATACTAATTGATTAACAGAATATGGAGCCAATCTCATCCTGGGAGACTGGGACGTGAGCGAGGGAGAATCTCTAGCAGCAGAGCTAAAAGAGTGAGTGACATGTCGTAGTCTTCCAGCAAAACAGCTGCTAAAATTGTCAAAAGGCGAGTCCTGTTCCAAAAGACAGATGTGTCAAGCTGGTCAGATCTCCTGGCCCTGTTTGAAGCCGGCTACAGCAAATTCGGATCCTTAGATATTGTGCTAGCAAACGCCGGGGTCGGCGAGCGCGGTGACCTACTGGAGGACAAGTACGATTCAGCAACCGGCAAGTTGGAGCCGCCAGAGCTACAGACGCTGAATGTGAACCTCCTGGGCGTCATATACACGACCAAGTTGGCAATTCACTACTTCGCCAAGCAGCCTGGCAAGAAATTTCAGCTCATCCTCACTGGGTCAGCTGCATGTTTTCTCGACACGCCTCCTCTCTGGACATATTGTCCGTCCAAAGCTGGCGTCATGGCGTTGATGAGAACATTGAGGAGCCAGTTGCCCAAGAACACCAATACGACCGTCAATATGGTCGCTCCTTGGTTGACGAGTAAGTTTACAGTCCCCCAAAGCATTGCTTTAAACACATATCTCTGACAGAAGTCGTGTGATAGAAACGCCCATGTTGAGGGACGAGTTTTTAAAAGTATGGGGTGACCTGCCGGCCAACGAGCCTATAGGAGTTGCAAGGGCACTTCTTCTACCAGCAGCCCGACCAGAGCTAAACGGAAAGTCGTTCTTTGTAGCAGGACATGAGATTGTTGATTTTGAGGAGGGTTTGGAGAAGACTCAGCCGCAGTGGATGGGTGAGCAGTTGAGCAAGCATGTGGACAAAGGTCAACGGAGGACAATACCTTAGGAGTTCATATGTCGGCTCAGATACAAGCTTCCATTCCAGATATGTCGAGCTCTCGGAGTCGTGAACCGCTGGTTGAGTCCTAATGCAATGTCATCAGTAACCAAAGTTGCTACGTATGGCCATGCTCATGTCGCAACTCACAATCGCCAAGAGCGAGACTACGAGATCTCAAGGCCCCGCAGACCCCACGGGGATCCAAACCTGTGTCAAATTGCCAATTTCGTGCGCCGGATAGTCTGCAATGATTACAGCCCGGCTGCCCGATATTTCCCATGCTCTACACGTCCTATCCAGCAGGTGTAGCCGCGCAGGCCCAGGTACCTGGTTAGCGGTATGCACTTCTCCACTGACAGCCAGACTAATCTGTGGGGTACTGTCTTGAAAGTCTGGGGTCAAAACATGTGGGGTGTCCGGGGTAGACTTGGCTCCCTTAGTCGATGTCGCTGATAAATAGAGCATAGTGCAAAGCTAGAAACCTCATGTGCAAAATCCTTTAATAGGGTGATCCTGCGGCACCACATCTCATTGCCAGCGCGTCGACAACTCCAAACCACGACCAACACCCGGCATTCATTCATTGGTCGTTACGTTGAGCAATTCTTTCCCACACGTTGATCAATCCATTTCGCCACTCACAACATGCCTTGGGGTATTCTAGAGGACAAGTCGGGCTTGGGCCATGTGCCAGGCACCGCCCTCCTGGAGGAACTCAACGACCCAGGCTTCCAGCATCATGAGCATCTCAAGAAGACGGTTCACAATGGGCAAGTCATCATTTTGGTGCCTCAGCCTTCCGATGATCCCAACGACCCCCTGAACTGGCCTCTGTGGTCCAGGGACCTGCTCCTCGCGTTTTACTCCTACTGCTGTCTCATTTGCATTGGAGGGTGAGTCACTGCTGAACTTAAAAGCGAGTCCATGAGCTAACTGCTTTACAGAGTCGGTCCCATCCTTTCCGCCATGGCGCTGGACCTTATCATGGAGTTCGGCATCACCTTCACGGACGTGTCCCTCCTCACCGGCTACAGCTTGTGCGCCACCGGTGCCTCCGGTCTCTTCATCTCGGCCGCCACCCACAAATACGGCAAGCGGATCCCGCTCATATTCTCCATGATCGCAGCCTTTGTCGGCACCGTCTGGGCTGCCGCCGCCCAGTCTCACGGGTCTCTCCTGGGCGCCCGTATCATGCAGGGGTTCTGCTGCTCCATGTTCGAGTCCGTGTTCTTCTCCATCGTGGGTGACTTGTACTTCGTCCACGAGCGCGGCGTCCGCACTGCCGTCGTCACGGCCTTCATCATCGGAATCTCGAATCTGCCGCCCGTCCTTGCCGGCAAGATTGCCACTGAGCTAGGATGGAGGTGGGTGTTCTGGCTTTTGGCGATATTCATGGGTATCGCGCTGGTCGGTTCGGTTCTGTTTGGCTGGGAGACGGCATACAACCGCAGCGCGATCTACGAGACGGACGTGGCGTCCGAAGACGTGAGTTCTCCTAAGCTATCCAACCAGCAGGGACAAATACTAACGCCTTAGCCTTCAGGTCCTCGACACTCTCGACGCGAAGCGCGCCGCTGCGGAATCAACTCACGTTGAACACGGCGAGGGCAAGGAACTCGCCTCGGTGCGGACCAACACGACAGACCACATGATCGCTCGCAAGACCTTCGTCCAGCGCATGAACCCGTACTCGGGGACATACTCCGACAAGCCGCTGTGGAGGCTGTGCCTCGACCCAATCACGGTCTGCGCCAACCCCGCCGTGATCTGGGGCATCTGTCTCATGTCCTTCCCGACGCTCTGGATTGTCGCAATCAACCTGCTCATCGCCCAGATCTTTGCCGCCCCGCCGTTCCTGCTGACCACGACGGAACTGGGTTACATGTCCGCGGGCCCCGCGATAGGCGGCACCCTCGGCTCCCTCGTCGCCGGTGCCTGTTCCGACCCGCTCATCAAGCTCCTGTCGCGCAAGAACAACGGCATCTACGAGCCCGAGTTCCGCCTGCTCATGATCATCCCCGCCGTCATCCTGTCGACGCTCAGCTACTTCCTGTTCGGGTCCCTCATTGAGCAGGGCAAGAGCCCCGTCGCCATGGCCACGCTGTGGGGGACTGCCACCGCCTCGCTCCAGTTCATGATGATGGCCGTCGGCACGTACTGCGTTGATGCCTACCGCAGCAGCAGCGTGGAAATATTCATTGCCACGATGGTTGCCAAGAACTTCCTGTTCTTCGGATTCTCTTGTGAGTATATTTCATCGCTGTATTGGGTGACTGTGACAGACGGCTGACAATGTGTTTTTTTTTTATCAGACTTCCTGAACGACTGGGTTGCGAAATGGGGACCGGTGAAGATGTTCTACACTATCGCCGGCATCCAGATCGGTCTGTGCCTGACCACTGTCCCTCTGTGGATCTTTGGCAAGCAGATCCGTGGTTGGTGGCACAAGAAGCCGTCGAAGGCGCATTGAGCGATACTTTGTTAGAACACATCTCATGGAATGGGAACATGAAGCACACAGTTGACGAGGGACAACCAGTGCCCGTGTGGTAGAAAGTTGATATATCTGGTGGAATGTTATCTAGCACTTACATTTTCTGTCGAATTTGAAACATTTTTGAAAATTATCTCGACTCAGTTCCGATCTTGCGAACTTGCCCTCATCATCGACGACAACCAGATCGGTGAGGGACAATGATGGTCCATTTTCGCCATTTATGTTCGCGGCGTTGTAGGTGGCCGTGGTCATCCAGCGGAACCGGACATACGCGAAAGGGACACGAACCAAAGACTAAGAAACGCTATAGTACTAAATACCAGTCTGAAAGAGGTTATAATGTTGAAAGCAACCTGCAAGATACTTCTCGGAGACTTACCAGACATTAAAGATCTAGAACAAATCGTACCCCACGCGGTCACAACTACCCCACATGCTAACCACTTGTGTGCGTTAAGCACCCCACATCCACCGTGTAAGTACCCCACGTCGACACCGGTGGCCCGGTAATGGGGTAATTTTCCCTATAGCTGGTCAAGAGGAAGAAGCATTGGGTCTATGTACCTTCTATGTAGCAGCTCAACTCGAAAAAGACAATCCACAATTCTCAAAGAGTATCGCAAAAATCAAAGTTCTTCACCATGTCTATCTTGGAGAAAGTCACAGACCAAGAACTCTCGAAGCTGAAGGGGAAGACAATCATAATAACCGGAGGCGCAAGTGGCATCGGGAAGTCAGCGGTTAATATTGCTCATGGTGCGTGCAGAAGGAGTGAACATTTTTGCATACATGTTATCACTAACAACTGGTTAAACACACAGCCGCCGGAGCAAATGTCACAGTTGCAGACCTGAGCGAAGATGCGGGAGTGGCATTGCTAGAGGAGTTTAAAGAGTAAGAACCGTTTCCGTTTCACCGTAAATCACAAACTAACAGCGACTCCAGACGCATCCTCTACGTAAAAGCAGACGTCTCCTCCTGGTCCGACGTCCTAAACCTCTTCACCAAGACGTGGGAGCATTTCGGCGCCATCGACGTGGTCATCTCCAACGCGGGCACGCACAACTTCGAGACACTGCTAGACGACGACCTGGCGGAGGACGGGACGCTGGCGGCGCCCAGTCTGAAGAGTATCGAGGTTAACCTGCACGCTTCGGCGTACTGCGCCAAGGCCGCTCTGCACTTCTTCAAGAAACAGCCGGATAAGCGGTGTCAGTTGGTCTTCACGGGGAGTGCTGCTAGGTGAGTTCGATCCCGCTCGGGTTGTGGAAAAGAAAGTCGAGTTTAACAAAAACAAACAGCATCATCGACACCCCGCCGCTATTCCTCTACTGCGCCGGCAAGGCAGGAGTGTTAGGATTAATGAGGGGGATGAGAAAGGGTCTGCCGTCGGACAAGATTACCGTCAACATGGTGGCGCCGTGGATGACGGTGAGCCCGATGCTGCCGGATTGGATCCGTGAGAAATGGGGCGACTTGCCAGCCAATGACCCTGAGGGTGTGGCGAAGGCGCTGCTGCTGCCTGCGCTGAGGCCGGAGGTGAACGGCAAGACGCTTTGGGTGGCGGGGAATGATATCGTTGAGATAGAGGACAAGCTTGACGAGACGAGGCCGCAGTGGCTGGGCACACCGCTGTCTGCGCAACTTGATGAGGGACAGAGAAGGATGGGGTTCGGATCTTGATGATAGCAAGTTGACCTTCATTGTTGTTGGACGATTTTCAGCTTATTTGGCAATGAACGACGATTAATGAATTCTCGAGCTCGCTTTTGTACAAGTGCAAGTGCGATACTACAGACTAGGTGCTATTTATCCCACCTATGCTCTATAAAGTGCTAGGAAACATCCTCTCCCCATTGGCAGCAAACCAACCAGCATCATGAGCACCAATTAACTCCACGTCTCCCATGCCCGCCAGCTCCCGCAGTTGTCCCAGTGCCTTTCTCGCAGCGTCCGGATCGTTATGAATACAACACACCGCGCCACCGTCGCCCTCCCAAAACGCAATGTCTCGCTCTCCCGTGAGCAACCGCCGGTCGTGATATGCGTCTCCGCAGAGGCACACCCATTTCTTAGCGGAGATCCGGCAGAGCAGGTTGATATGTCCTGGCAGATGGCCCGGTGAATCGAGGATGTAGATCGACCCGTCGTTGTAGAAGTCGATGGCGGAGAAGGGACCGAGGGACTGCCATTTGTATTGTGTTGTTTCATCATATAGGCTGGGAAGTTCAGTGGTGCGGTCGGGCGGTAGCAGATCCTTGGAGAAGTGCTGGTGGCTTGCGCCGCTGTCGAGACCGTGCTCGAGGAGTCTTGTCGTCCCCGGTCCCACGATGAATTGAGAACTGGAGAAGTGCTCCGGGTCGCCGTGGTGGTCGTAGTGCACGTGGCTGAGAATTACCGTGTCGATGTCGCCGGGATCGATGCCGCCTTCTGTGAGAGTCGCTGCGACTCCGGGACCCAGGAGGTATGGTTTCCGGTTCACGAGGTGGTGTTGTTGGGGTTCAGAGTAGCCGGTTATCTTTGATCGCAGACCGAGGTCGAATAAGAGGGTTTGAGGACCATGGTCTCCATGGCCGGGATGTGTGATCAGGAATGAGAGTGAAGGTACCGTGTGACGGGCCGTCGCGTCGGCAGGGTTGATGAAGAACTTTTCTGGTAGTGTGATTTGGCCGCCTAGAATTGGGGAGACGGTAACGTAACTCTGTCTTTCTTCTGGGAGTGGTAACATGGTGCATGGTGTTGGAAGTTGTGCGAGTGACAATGCAGAAGTCCAGGACCGTAGTATATGTTTGCCACAACTTATAAGTTGGAGAAATATATGGCTTATGCGGGGTTCTTAGTCTGGTCGTTGGAGTCATGGGGTTGCCAGGATATAGATGCACCGTGTTTGAACAGGTTGATGATGGAAATATATAGACGTAAGCAATGTATATGGCGGAGAAAGTTCTCGATAATCTTTAACCCAACACGCTGGTAGGAGCTCCCATCAAGTCATCATCCCCATGAGTGTTCAATGCATAAGCTTAGTACTGCGTCTTGACAGCCTCCGCACAATCCCTTCTAACTAGTGCCGCGTGTTTGGCACTGCGAGGAGTAACCTTCACATCAAACGGTGCCGAGTTCTTCGTTAGCTGGGGAATTGTCATGGTGTCGATCGGCTTCCCAGGGACAGCGGTGAAGTCGAAACAGTAGAGGAGGCGAGCTATCGCGATCCACACATTCATCTCTCCAACTTTCCATCCAACACAAACACGGCGACCTATGCTTCTGCGTTAGCTACTTCAAATCATAACACTCAAAGACAGTTTTGAAATCTTACCTGGTCCAAATGCCCAGTGACCCTTCAGAGCATTCTCCTCCTCGCCGTTGAGGAACCTCTCGGGCCAGAACCGCTCTGGCTCTTTGTACTCGTTCGGGTCAAGGGCAATAGCCCACGCATTCCATGTGAACACGGTCCCGGCAGGGAACTTGTACCCCTCGTACTCGTCATCCTTGATCAACATAGTGGGAGCGCCAATCTCCGCGATGTTCGGCCTCCACCGGAAGCCCTCCTTGACAACGGCAGAGATGTACTTCAGCCTGGGCCGGTCCTCCCATTGTGGTAGCCTCTCCGCATTGTGTCCGCAAACAGCATCGAGCTCCTTCCGTGCCCTGGCAACCCAGTCGGGAGATGTCACCGCTCCAGCAATGATTTGCCCGATTGTGACTCTCGAAGTGTCACTGCCGGCCTCCATCAGCGTGCCAAAGACGAAGAGCTTCTGGTTCTCGGTCATCTTCTTTACTTCCTCCGTTTGAAGGAAGTCGGTGCCGAAGCATCGCTTCTCTGTGCCATTCTTGATCTTTTCCTCCAACTTGTCGACTTCCCGTTTGTAAACACTGTAATAAACAGGAGTCAGCACGTGTCCTTGTCGGTAGTATGTATGACGAGAAATGCCACTTACTGAGCGGTCTTCTCGAAGATTTTCTGTCCTCTTGGGCGCCACCACTGTAGGAACTTGGGCAGTCTGTCAAGTACAGGGAATGCATCTACGATATTCACCCCCGGCTGCTGGTTCTCCAGGAACAACTCGAGTGTCTCGAACAGCTCCACCACATCAGGGTCGTCCAACTCTGACCGGCGTCCAAAGACGACACTCATGATTACCGAGTTTGCGTAACGACCGTTGGCTGACCACCACCTGTCAGGTTTCTCGAGGTAGTCCCAGCACAGGTTCTTCGATTCGAGGTCCTGGAAGGGCATGAACACGTCCAGTGCACGAGCACTCAGAATCTGGTGCATGATCTTCCGGACCGAGCGCCACCGCTCGTTGTAAGGCATGAGAACAATGCGAGAGTCTCCGGACATGATGCCCTGGGTCATTGGGAACGGTGGTCGGGAGTTGTAGATGGCCGCTCGGCGCTCCATGAGATCCGTCACGACCCTGGAGGAGTTAAGGAAGACCCATGTGCTACCGCCAAACTGGACGGTAAACCTGAAAAGATCGGCAAGTTAGCAGAGAAGATATACGATTAGTTGTGAGGTCACTAACATCTCGCCATATTTCTCAGCCAATTCCTTCGCCCATGGCCCTTGTTGCAGTGCGGGAATCTGAAAGGTGTTGCCGAAAACGGGGATGCCAGGCACCCTAGGAGGAAGCTTGTACTTCTTGTTCCATTGATAGCGCTGAAAAAGCCATCTACCAAATAACAAGACCACTAGGGTCGTGACACCAAGGATGAGCTTCTCTCTCGGCGGGAGGCTCGTCATCTTGCCTGTTAGTGTCGTTACCAAGAGGCTCTCACCCGAGGCTGTCTTGTTGGCCATGTTTGCGGTAGCCTTGGGAAGATGAGATCTGGTTTCGATTCATGACTTTCAGGCAATCGTTAATAGGCTGGCGTGCATGACGGCTTTTCATGCAACGATGGTGGAGGGAGCTCCGTGTGGGGTAACAGTGCCAGTCCCCTACCCCACGAACGTCAAGGCATGTACCTTTGTACCCGTGCGGAGAAGAACGCTAATGCGAGCTAAAATCGACTACCCTCTTGGCCGGGGGTACCCTTGTTCGGGGAGAAACAATTGCCCATCGGCTCGTTCCCACCGTCATTGCCGTCAGTTGAGACAAGCCGAAAAACGAACCATCGGCGTTAACCAGAAAATGGGGGGAATTGGAGATGGCGGGGAAATGATTGGTCTCACGACTTCCTCGGGAGAACCGACAACTCGTCGGTCTCTTTTCTGCAACACGAACAACATCCATCTGACTTCTATCAGACTTCCATTTTACCACACTTCCACCTACAAACAAGACTTATCGTTACACCGTAAATTAGGAAATACTCGCAACCTATTCTCAGCACAATGGATCCGAAATTGGTAAACCTGCCGCCCATTCTGGACCAGAATGCGGACAACATCACGGAAAACACCATTGCTATAAACTCTGGCAACCCAGATCCCAGGTCCAAATACGTCCTTGAACGACTGGTGCATCACCTCCACGACTTCGCGCGCGAGACGCGGCTGTCCTCCAAGGAATGGATGACAGGCATCCAGTTCCTGACCGCTGTCGGGCAAATCTCCACAGACGTGCGCCAGGAGTTCATCCTCTTGTCCGATGTCTTCGGTCTGTCCCTTCTGGTCGACGCCATTGACCACCCCAAGCCGTCAAACTCGACAGAGGGAACCGTCCTCGGACCATTTCACACGCACGAGGCCGAGGTGGTCGCGCCTGGCACGCAGATCTCGAAAGACGAGAAGGGCGAGCCACTCTTGGTGATCGCCTCCGTGAAGGACACTTCCGGCAAGCCAATCGAGGACGTCAACATCGACATCTGGGAGACGGATTCGGGCGGCTTCTACGACGTGCAGCACAGCGATAAGGACGGCCCCGATGGCCGGTGCGTGATGCACAGCGACAAGGATGGCAACTTCTGGTTCAAGGCCATCAAGCCTGTGTCCTACCCCATCCCGCACGACGGACCGGTGGGCAAGTTCTTGAAGTCGGTCTACAGGCACCCGTACAGGCCCGCGCACATGCACTTCATGTTCGAGAAGCCCGGCTACGACCATCTCATCACGTAAGTCCGAAGACCCACGAGACTAGATTTGCAAAGGCTAACTGAATCTTCTTTACAGTGCCGTCTATGACCGGGTCGACCCTTACATTACCTCGGATGCTGTTTTCGGGGTTAAGGATAGTCTGATTGTCGATATTGTGCCCTTGGACGAGGCCACCGCCAAGCAGCATTTATCTGAGGAGGAACTCAAGAACCTCTCTGCCTGGTCCATCTTGAGATACGATTTTGTCCTTGTCAGTGAGGAGGAAGCGGGCAAGCTCAGGGATCAGAACAGCATGATTGCATTGGAGAAACTTGGGAAGAAGGTCAAGATTGTCGACGGCCTGCCAGTACCTGATGTCGATTAGTTTGCGCGCCTAAATGAACATGTGTGCGATGCTATTTGGGATTTCCGGTGACGTCTGCTGGGCACAAAACAACTGCCGACCGTAACAAAACAGTTGCCGAGGGGCGGTATCTCCGAAATCGCCCAGGGTCTATAATGCTGGTGCGACTTAGCACTCTCCACAGTCTTGGCACAAGAAACCCCGCATGACACCGTGAAGGTTCACAGCTCTCTCAAAAAGTTGTCTTGAGTCCCTCAACGAAGTTCTGCAAACAAACACATTGAAACACACAAACACAACAATAAACGCAATGGAGAACTTTGAATACACCGGCACAGGCCACCAGGTCCTCTTCGGGACCGGCACGCTCCAGCAGCTGCCCACGTTCATCAAGAAGATCAATGCGACGAGAGTCCTCATCCTCTCCACCCCGGAACAGGTTTCCTCAACAGAGAGAGTGCAGAGCATCATTGGAGAGGTCGGGGTGGCGATTTTCAGCCAGGCGACGATGCACACGCCGACACACATCACAGACAAGGCCGTGGCTGCCGCACAAGAGCACAAGGCCGACGGCATCATCTCCATTGGCGGAGGCAGCACAGTCGGCTTGGGCAAAGCCATCAGCATCCGCACGGGGATACCTCACCTGTGTATCCCGACTACGTATGCCGGCAGCGAGATGACGCCCATTCTGGGCGAGACGGAGAACGGAAAAAAGACTACGAGACGGGACCCGCGCATCCTCCCCGCTGCGGTGCTGTACGACGTCGAGCTGTTTAAGTCGCTGCCCGTCGGTATGACGGTGTACAGTGGTATCAATGCCATTGCTCACGCTGGTAAGTCATTTTGCTCTTCGGGAATGGGGATTTCGCTGACACAAACCAGTCGAGGCACTCTACGCGAGCAACACAAACCCCATCATCCAGCTCCTGGCAGCGGAGGGCACCCGGGCTCTGTGCGAGGCCCTACCGGCTCTGCAAGCCGATGCACAAGACCCCAAGGCACGGTATCAAGCGACATACGGTGCCTGGCTTTGCGGCATGTGCCTGGGAGCCGTGGACATGGCTCTCCACCACAAACTCTGCCACACACTGGGCGGCACGTTCAACCTGCCGCACGCTGAAACTCACGTTATTGTGCTCCCCCACGCGATAGCGTACAACGCCCCGGCTGCTCCCGAGGCCATGGCGAAGCTGGCTGCCGTCTTGCCCGAATCGCAAGGAGATGCTGTAAAGGGAATCAACGCCCTTTACAAGAAGTTGGGCATAAACATCAGCCTCAAGAGCCTGGGTATGGAGGAGGCGGGGATCGATAAGGTTTGTGATATGGCTATTGCGAGTCCGTACAAGAACCCCAGGGGTCTGGAGAGGGATGCGCTCCGCGAGACGATCAGGAGGGCTTGGGCTGGTGAGGCGGCAGCACAGAACCTGTAAAAAGTTTGACTACCTTAAGTAAATGGCGCCAGTTTGGTACATAAACCGCATGCAGACTGGAGTTGTTCGCCAGCCCTTCTATCGATGTTGGTGAAGCTGGGGCACCTCAAATCTGAAGCCATGGCTAAACCGGCTTGGCGCCGGCATGGCCGTGAAGCATGCCCATGTCAGAACCACGTACACAACGGCCAATCACACTTTCTGCTCCTCATGGAGTAACACAAAGTAGCACTTGAGTGCCAATATGGCTCGTGTACGTGCTTCTGGCCCTTTCGTGGGGAAATAATGTGGGATGTGGGGTAGTGTACTACCAGCGGGACTTACATGAACAACCACCCTCCCGTGAGGAGTACCAGGGTCACGAGCCTGAAATCTGAAGAGACTTGCATCTATCTAGGAAACGGCATGATGAAGTACACTGAGGCTATCGACATGGCCAGGCTCAATGCCTTCGTGCACTCTCTGTCTCAGCGAGTGAACAGCGGCTACTTGAGGGCTGGCTTGGCGGTAACACTCGTGTTAGTCGGGTTGTACTTGTATCTGGTTCCAAATTCTATCACAGTGAGTGCTACCATCGACGAGGTTCAGATGCTGAGCTTTGACTAACGCTGAAACTAACAGGATCCTCGAAGGAGAAAACTCCCTCCCGGCCCCCGAGGCTGGCCCTTCATCGGCAATTTTTACGACCTGGCCGACCAAGAGCAAGTCCGCATCAAGCTACGAGAATGGCACCAGCGGTACGGTGACGTCTTCTACACCAAGATTGGTGCGACGGACTACATCTGGCTCTCCTCTCCGAAATCAGTCAAGGACCTAATGGACAAAAAATCGAGCGTCTACTCCTCCCGGCCCTACCTCCCGGTCGCCCAAGACGTCGCGAGCGGCAAGTCTCGCCAGCTCTTCATGGCCTACGGCCCGGACTGGCGGAACCTGCGCAAGCACAGCCACGCCCTGCTCAACCTCAACTCGGCCAAAAAGTACACGCCCGTGCAGGACTTCGAGTCCAAGGTCGTCCTCAAGGAGCTGCTCGACCAGCCGGACCAGTTCTACACCATCAACCGCCGCTACTCGACGAGCGTCATCATGCTCGTCGCCTACGGCGTCCGCGTCCCCTCCTTCACCGACCCCATCATCACCAAGATCTTCGGCGTCCTCGAGCACCTCTCCGTCATGATGGCGCCGGGCCACTTCGCCGTCGAGACCTTCCCCGCCCTTGCCGCGCTGCCGGAGTGGATGGTGGGGTCCAACTGGTACACGTGGGCGAAGAACGCGTTCGCGCACGACAGCAAGGTCTACCTCGACCTGTGGAATACGCTCAAGAAGAACGTGGACGCCGGCACGGCGCGCGACTGCTTCTGCAAGGACTTCTATCTCGGCAACCCGGCGAAGCACGGGATCAACGACCTGCTGGCGGCCTACACCTGCGGCGGGCTGATCGAGGCCGGGTCCGAGACGACGGCGACGACGATCAACAACTGGATCCTGGCCATGGTGCAGTTCCCCGAGGAGCTGGAGAGGGCGCAGGAGGAGATCGACCGCGTGGTGGGGAGCGACAGGCTGCCGGTGTGGGAGGATGAGCAGGATCTGCCGTTCGTTCGGGCCATGATCAAGGAGACGTTGCGGTGGCGGCCTGTGAACAAGTTTGGCATGTACCACGCGAATACTGAGGATGATTGGTACGATGGCCACTTTATCCCCAAGGACTCGGTTGTGGTGCTGAACTGGTGGTATGTTTCTTGACTTCTTGCTCCCTTTGCTCTGTTCTGACGAAATCATCAGGGCTATTCACAACGACCCGAAGCGCTACCCCGAGCCGGACACATTCAGGTCCTCCCGCTACCTCGGCAAGGACCTGTCCGCAGCAGAGTACATCGCCACCAATGACCCCTACGAGAGAGACCACTTTGCCTACGGTGCCGGAAGGTTTGTTGTCCACCAATTTCCTCGCGTTCCATATCATGTCCAATCACTAACCTTCTGTCCCACAGACGAGCCTGTCCCGGTGTCCATGTAGCGGAGAAGTCCCTCTTCATCGTCATCTCCCGTATCATTTGGGGTTTTAACATCCGCAAGAAGCGCGCCGCGGACGGGAGCGTCATCGAGCCGGAGACGAAGATGATGACAGGTTTCCTGAGCGTGCCGGAGATGTTCGAGTGCGACATCACCTGCCGTTCCCCGGAGAGGGCGAAGATCATTCGGGAGGAGTCTGAACGGGCTGAGAAGGAAGGGTTGCATTATAGGGAGTGAGGCTCTGTCACCTCAGGGGTTCCGTAGGATGACGGTAGCTGTAGTACCTTGCACGTAGATAGCGTGAAATGACACAGTCTTACCACTTCACCATGTTGGATCCAGAAGGTGAGGTCGTCGTGTCGGGCAGTCTCCCTCAATCTCCAAGTTCGAGACGCATGACTAGGGGGAGACATCGTTGCGTTGCAAGTCAATACCAGCTAACATTACAAGATTGCCATCATCTCCTCGGCCCAAGAAGGGCAGCAACACCAACTCAGTTAACAGACTGTCTCTGTTAGCGCCATGTCCTCGTTGTCAAACTGGACGAGGAGGCAAAACAGGCGCTAAATTGTACCCCAACACCACTGCGGGGTGACATTCTCACGACCCCATCTTGGCACCGCATGAATCTGGGGTACAAAGGACACCACTAATACAGGGTGAACGGTCCAGATCATCACAGTTGGGCGGTTCATGCGTGCCCCAGGTTCTCGTTGACCCAAGGCTTCCATCGTCACGAAACAGCTCATATTCTTCGCCTCTACCACTTACACCAACCCCCAAAACCCACCAACACCAACCTCCACCATGGCGCCCTACACGCCCCCCTCCCGCCGGCAAACAATAACCCACCCCAACGGCCAATCCACCTCCTTCATCTACGACACCTTCGCCGACCCCTGGCTCCCCGGCACGGAAACGATCCTGATCCAGCACGGCTTCGGCCGCACCTCGGCGCACTTCTACCACTGGATCCCCGCCCTCTCGCGCAAGTACAACATCATCCGCCGCGAGCTCCGGGGCCACGGCGCCTCCAGCTTTCCCGCGCCAGAGGACAAGTACGACTACTCCGTCGAGACCATCATCTCTGAAATCGTCGACACGCTGGACCAGCTGGGCGTGCAGAAAGTCCATTTCCTTGGTGAAAGCACGAGCGGCATGCTAGCCGAGATCTTTGCGGCAACCCACCCGAAGAGGGTGAGCAGTATTATTGTTTGCTCGAGCCCGACCTATCTGCCGGAGGCGGGGCAGAAGTTCCTCGCGTTTGGCGAGCCGAGTTGGCCGGAGGCGTTGCGGAGGTTGGGGTCGAGAGGGTGGGCGGAGAGGCTGGCTGATGCGCCGGGGACGTTGGCGAGTGATGACCCGGGGTATAAGAGGTGGTGGATCGAGAGGGTAAGCGAGAGCACGGGGGAGGGACTGGCGGGGTACGCGGAGTTTTTGAGTAGGTTGGATTCGAGGAGTTATTTGGGCGGGGTGAAGTGTCCGATGTTGATACTCGCGCCGACGAGGAGCGCGATGGTTACTGTGGAAGGGATGAGGGAGTTGCAGACGGCTGTGGAGGGGTCGAAGCTGGTGTTTGTTGAGGCACCGGGGCATGAGATTTATAGTACGGCTGCGGAGGCTTGTCAGAAGGCTGTGTTGGAGTTTTTGGGTGACCTTGAGAAGGAGAAGTAGGGGATCGAGGGCTGGTAATATCGTATTGTTGTTTCATCGAATCTTGCACGTCAAATATGGTGCGCTTTGAACAAGTTCCTTTGACGACTGTGACCGTGGTACGGTGCAGCGTCATTCTGCTCTTCGGCGATGAGTCGAAGGCAGTTGGTTACCATTTTCGGGTGATGCTGCTGGACGCAACAGTTCAACTCTTTCGCAACATCTCCATAAACTGCTGAGGAGCTCGGAATGTCCACTTTGGGACAGCGGGCTTGCGTTACCCAGTCCCTACATCATATTGATATTACACCCCAGGCCGTCGATTAGCGTCATTGACCCTCTCGAACGCAGCAGCCATCTGTTCAAGCACAGCACCCATACGCGGAGTGATACTCCATACCCACACCTACATCGCAATAGTGATTAGCAAGGAACCTTGACGATATCCGGACATGGTCACTCACATCTTGAAGCAGCCAGCTCCACGTTCTCGCCACCCCAGCAGCAAGAGACCTGCTCTTCCCCGGATCGTATTCGGCCTCCTCGAGCACATCCCTTATCGTAGCAAGGAACTCGAGCTCAGCCTGGCTGGGCTCAATGTCGTTCAGCCAGTCCATCTCGACGGAGTGCACCCATTTGCAAACGAACAGCGCTGTCAATCGCAGTCAGCATTAGAAGATGGCATCGTCAAGGGAGAATACATACCACAATCCCAACCAGCAATAGCATGCGCCGGACTCCATCTCAGTGCAGCCGTTTTGCGGACGAGCATGTGGCCCATCCTGACGGGTATCCTCAGACCCTCAAACGCCTTGACTACAGCATCGAACAGCTGTGGGCTCCGCTCCAGCTTCGTGACAGCGAATGACGAGGCAAATGCCTTGACAGCAGCCGGGTCCGACGTCATCAGGCTAGGCCGTGTGACGCCGTTGGCCACGCTGAAGAGGCGGATGTACGCCATCCTCAGCGTAGCCTGGCAGTTGAAGATCTGCGACGTCCCCTCTTCCTGTCCCTTCTCGTCCTCTGCCTCTTCGCTCTGCGCCGCATTGATGAGAAGCTCGTGTGATCTCGCCAGTGACCTCACAGCCGCGCTCATCAGGAGCGAGCTAACCGGGTCCCGACCGGGCGATGTCGTCGGCGCCAGTGCCTGCGCGACCTGCACGACCTGCCAGACATGCACCACAACAGCGTGCATCAGGAGTAGCGCGGTAAAGGGCGACAGCCTACAGGCCGTTATCCTCGGCGAATCGACTTTGCTGTCGGACATGATACTCGCCAGCCCGTCCCTGAGAGTCTGGTAGTCCTGCTGGTGTTGATTGGCGCGCAGCTCGCTCCACTCCGCCTCCGTCTTTGCGTTCCAGAGGGACTCGTCGTGGAGGACCTCGATTTCTAGGTCGGTTGTCGTGTTGAAGCCCGGGTTGGTGTCCCAGATGATGACGTGCACTGTACTGGCGACGTAGATACCGCCTAGCAGGCGCTTCCAGGACTCGCGGCGGACCCAGGAGGACCAAGTCATTTTGGTGATGTCCAGGTTTTCGGCGGCGAGGGAGAGGCGCGTTTTGTTGTATACCTAGATGTGTGAGTGGGTGGTGTGCGAGAGCAAAAGACGAGGGGTCTTACTAGTGTGTAGAAGCCGTTTTCGTTAATGACGGATTGGTTTAGGTCTTTATCGCCGCTCAGGGCTGCGTAGGCAGTAAATAGGAGTTTGGTCTGGATGACCCAGAGAGGGGGATTGTCTTCCGAGGACTTGATGAATCGTTGTACATCCTACAATAGGAGGGAGAAGAAGAGCAGGGTCAGTAAACGGGGCGGAATAACAAGAGGAAGACCACTCACTGCTTCGATGGATTGCGTCCCAATGACGTATAGACGCTGGGCTCGACGGCGATCGAGGCGATACAAGGCTCCGATGCAACACATGGCCAGAGTCAATGGACTGGGCGTGTTGACGGTGGATAGGGTAGGTAGGTGTATAAAAGGTTGGTGTCTGTAGTAGCATTCCATAAAACTGGCGAGGAACCCTTGCAAGAGCTTCGAAGATGGTATGTCCTGAGAGACGTCTGGCCGTCCCAAGCGTTCAGCTAGGTCCGCACATATTGTCGCGTGAAGTGCATCATCGGCGACAAAGTTCGATATCCGCGGGGGCTGGTCTTTCACCAGCCGCGGTAAGTTGCTTGGCGTCTCACGAGTAACCAGTGTCTCTGAGCCGCTGGATCTCGCTTGGTCAGCGCCAGGGGAGTGCTGCGATTGGGGCCGCGGCAGCGCTGAAGCAGGCGTAATAGGAGGCCCCATACGGCTTGGTGTCGGATTAGGAAGACCCGGGTACTCGAAGATGTCTGGCATCGGTATGCTCGAGATGGCGGGCATGTTCTGGCCGACTTCGAAAAGACCAGCAGGGAAAGGAGAGAAGGCGAAGTAGGAGGACATATCGACTGGTTCGAATGTTGGCAGTTGCCCAGACTCCAAGTCCTGATTCATGGTACTGGTACTCGCTTGGACCTCAGTATCGTACTGTGAGAAGGCTTGGAAGTCATGGGACTGTTGCTGTCGATGTTGCTCTATTTGAGGATGCTGTTGCTCGGTCACGTTCGTGTACCCCTCGTGGTGAGTGTGATCCTGGTCATGGTCGATGTCCATTGGCATCTGCGAAGAGGCGTCGTACATTTCGAAGCCATCATGCAGCGCTGCATACAGGTCAGGTTGCTGCGCCGGCAGCTGGGTGGTGCTTGGAGCCTCAGATATATTGGTTAGTCGTCGAGAGCGGCCTGCGGACATCGGCGGCTGGGCAACCGATGGGTCGTGCATGGACGCCCGGCGTAGTGTATCCCCTATGGCTGAAGGGTTCCCCATTCTGGCCTCGTCACTGCCAGAAGGGAGGGCGTCGGAGAGTGACAGTAAAGCTGCTGCACCCAATCTATTCACGGTGTTTGCTGGGCTGGCCCCAGACTCGGACGGTGGAAGCTCCTCGGCAACGACAGAAGCAGCAGTGGTGTCATCTCTGGAGAGCCGTGAAACTAAGGCATCACCGGCTTCGCTGAGTGACCCGTCGGAAGAGCAGTCAGCATCAGCAGGTAGACCTTTGGAGGGCATAGCACAAGGCTCGGCCTGACCCTGTGCATGAAGAGTGCGCTCATGTCTGGTCACGAGATCCCTGTGATACGTTAGTGTTGGTTCCTAAGACGGGGGAAAAGGAGACAGGGGTGGATATAAAATGAAGGAGATAACCATACTTCCTCGAGTATGACCGCCGACAGTATCGACAGGAGAAGGGCTTCTCGTTCGTGTGTGTGCGCTCATGGCGGATGCGGTGCTCGCTGCGCTTGAACACCTTCTCGCAGTAGGCGCATGTGTAATGACGGCGCTGACCACGAATCCGTCGAGTCGGGCTGGTGATTTGGTCACCGACAAGTGCCGGCTGTGCATGTGCAACAATCTCGGCCATGTTATGGCGGACTGTCTTACGGGGCCGAGGTGGTTATGGCTTAGGATTGAGACTGTAGGCGAAGAACAGCATCAGCGCCATGGCAACTCCCTAGACAGACAGGCAGTGCGGCAACGGGCTGTTCATCGACGCAATTGATGCTTGTCGTCGTATGATGGATGTGGAAATTCAATGATGGAAGCAACCGTGTTGCAACGCGGTTGTTCCGGGGAACACGGCATTACGGAGTAAAGGCGGGGAGATGAGGCGAATGCTGCCGAAAATGCAGGCAGGGTATGCGCTAGGGGACCCCTATGGGAGCTAGATCGGACGAGGTAGCCCTCTCACCAATGGTGGCGATGTCACAGCCTCCCAGCTAGCCTTGATCGGTGTTACTGGCTTGTCTAGCGTCTGACTGAAGGATGAATCAACATATGCGGGGAATTGGTCCGCTAGACCTGACACTTGCATGTGCCATGTCAAGAGGATCCAGCACGTGACACCGCCTGTCTCAGCTCCTTCCTTCGATCAGTGGACAAGTAATCTGGAAGTTTACCTAAGATCAGAGTGTGGCAGCTCCTGGTCAAGGTGCTGCCGTCCCTTCTTTCCCAGTGGCTGCCCTTTGCTGTATTAGGTACCTACATTACCTGGCAACTATAAACAGGAGCGATAAGGGAGACCTAATATGAATGAGAATATAGGACGCTGAAGCCCCTAAATATTGATTTGTCGCTGCCTACATAGATCCACTATTACCCTTGAACTCGACGCAAAGGAAAGGATAGAGTAAGCTTTTGTACCAAAAGTCGTCTCTCTCCACCATCTGGTGGTGAATCCTGCTGGGCGCCGTCTGCTGCTGTTGCTGTGGTTGTTGCATTGTGCCAGCATCCACTAACACCTTGGGCGGTCGTGGGGAGGGTCATCTTCCATGGGCGCCACTGAAAGGTGGCGTTGGTGGTAAGGCTTCGTTCTGGTTGTAGGTCTCCATAACTTCGTCGATCCCATCGAGATCGAACTCATCCTCACCGTTTCTGCACTCCGTCACTCCCACGCATCCTCTTCATCTCCCCACATGCCATTGCCACCGCCGTGCTCTCCATGAATCCCTCTCAGTCGGCGCAACATCCAGACTGCTGCTTCGACTTCACCCAACCCTCGAACAGGACGGGAGCAAAGGGGTAGCTTGCGAGGTGTCGGGGAATCAACGGAGGCTCGCCGCCCCTGAAAGCGAGCCCGGCGGCGAACGGGTCATGCACGCTACCCGGCTCGAAAGTATCCATGGGCTGCCTCCGACTGAGGCCTATGTCAATGTTGGCGGCGGATACGAGGAGTTTGGAGAGCGGACCCTAGGTGCTCATGCGGTTGCTCGCCAGAGACGTCGAGACGAGCAAGAGGTAGTCCTTTGGCAAGAGGGCGACGAGATAGTAGGCACCGGTGCCCGGGTTCTTGATCTAGTGGCACTCATCGCAGTCTCGCAGATGTCGCGGGAGAATTCACAACTCTCGGGGAAGATTTAACAGAGGATGCGCTCCTTGATCTTTATCTTCTTGGTGTCATCGTCCTCCTTGTTGTTGATGTCTTCTTCGTTGTCGTCACTCTGGATTTGTCTCCATCAAGATCCCCTGAGGCAGGGCTCATCGGGCATCGGTCAGTCCTGTCTGAGGCTGCGGGCTGCCGTTCATTCAGTACTTGTTGGCCGCGGATTCTGTGCTCTTCAGACGCTTTTCGGCGCCGGCCTTGAGACTGGCCTCCGGATCCTTATAAATCGCTCGTGTCCAATCTTCCAGGTCCTACTTTCTACTCTGGAGTAGCTGGAAAATGGATAGATGGTTGGATGGAGTAACATCAACATGACAATGTGAAGAATGAGCCTTATGATGTCAAGTGCCTTATGCGTCATGTTCGGCTTTCACCGCCTGTCCACAGAAACAACACCATGCGTTATTGGATCGTACAGTGTAAGTTGGGAGTGGCTCCTTTGAACCCGAGCCCACTCTCGTTCCTCTCATTGCAATCCGCATCTTGTCTGCAGATGGAGCTCTCCAAGCTTTATAGCGGTGTTGTCACCAACGACTCCACCTTATTCTACTCTTGATGGTCGAGGCGCTCGCGGAGCACTCGAAGCTACCGCAATACACGATAATGTCTTTCCCAAAGGCCGTGGTCACAAGCGTGCTGCATGGTCCTTGTTCGCCGTCCTACTCGACCGTGGCATGAAGGGCGAGTCGGGTATCAATCTCAAAGAGGATGCGTCTTCCAGACGTGGATGGGTACTCCCTCGGCTTCAGCGCAAACTCCAAAACGGAGTGCGCAGTGGGCTCCATGGGGAGGATGTTCGTCCACGTCCCTATGTCTGATTCCAATGCCTCTCTCCGCGCCTCGACCTGCTCTGCTGACCAGATTTGTTTAAAGAGGCGAGGACGTATCAAAGGAGTGCGAGTGTCAGTCTTCCCGGCCCCCCCCCGGGTGTTCTAAAAGAAGCAGTTGTTTCGTTCAGCTATGGGTGCCTTCAACTCATTGTAATCCCACTCCAACTTACTCAGCTGAGAGATCCATTCGCCGCAGACAGTCACTTGGAGGGGGTTGTGTGTGCAAAGACCGCCGTAAGTGAAGGTGCCAAGATTCCGGCACCTAGGATCGTCAGGGATACTGGGTAAACCAGGAACAGTCCAGCCAAACCTACCAGGAAGTTTGTTAAGTTCTTGTGGCCTAGTTTGAAGCCGACACACCCGTGAAGCATGCTCACAAACTCGTCGTTGAGGCCCAACCGGTCGAACGCTCGTATACTCTGGCGGGGTACCTAATTTCTGTCCGCAAGGACTTGTTGAAGATCATTGACTTATTGAGAGATTCGAACAACCGCGGGCGAACCTCCCGTATCGCGACCTCGATATCGGATACGCCAGCATCATTGAGGAGATGGCGACAGGTCAGAGCAGCCGCAATTGTAGGCTCAAACCCAGCCGCCCTGGGAACCAGGTCGACCATGAGTATTGGGTCGTCTTCCGGATGCTTACTTCCTTTCTGAAGCATTAAGGCAAGAGCACCGCTACCGAAGAGAATTTGTCAACGATGCTCGGCAAGTACAGCCGTAGCACCCATCCGTATGGTTGCAATGATCCTGATCTGCACCGCGGTTCTCCCATCAAATTTTCTAAGGGACAAAGGGAGAATATGGGCGCAGCGAGTGCTGTCTAGACCATCGTGTTGGTCGGGAGTCATCCCTTGTCCCATCTTCATTATCCAGCTTTGCAACATCTCTCTGGCTTTGTTCAAGTCGTCATCCTCGTCGATCGGGTGGTAGAAGACCAGGTCGGTGTGGCGGCAGCCGTACCAGCCTATCGCGAGTCTCGGCGTGTCGATCACGCGATACTGGAGAAGCAGTGAGACTGCCCGAAGGCGTTGCCGGTGGTGGTGGAATTGGGCTGCCCGAAGGTTTTGCGCGGCCTGGTCTGGGTCACCGGTGAGGGGCCCTGATACTGGGTGGCATAACTGAAGGTGGCTACCCTCGTCCTCAGTCAGCAGGGCTTCCTCCTTATGCGGATATACATAGGACTTCTGTTCCTGGGATTGGCGAGAGTCGTTTTGCTACGCGTTGTAGTGTTTCTTCGTTCTCATGATTGAGATGGCCATTGTGTTTTCAGTCACTCTGCTCAGCCGTAGGAAACCTTCGATATAACAGATTGCGGCCGCATGCGCTGGGACAATGTACGCGCATCCTGGTAGCTCATATGGTCGAGGTCGTACAGCTGCTGGGAAATAATATCGACGACACGAGCGTTGGCCGCTGTCTAACAACCAAGTCTGATATAGTAGAGTATATATCTAACTCCTTGCTGGTTTCTGTCATGGCTCCAAGGTCGTCTACCATCCGAGGTCTAGCCTCCTAACTCATCGTTGCCGGGACGCCGCTTTTTGGGCGTTCCAGGGAGGAAATTGAAGGCGGCTCTCACATGCTGACCAGCACATGGTTTTGCTGTTGCTTGTGCCGGAGGTTGCTAGCGCTCCCTGTCGCTGGTGATGTTGTTGATATTGGCTATGCCTATTGCGCGTCTGGCCCAGGTAGCATAGCCGGTCGCTTCGCTGGTGCATTCCACAAGTAGAAACCGTGAAAAGTAGTCGACAGCGATAAGGATATAGCGGGAGCACGCTCCTTGTAACATGTCTGCACCACCAGCAACACAGCTGTGGAAGGGGCCCTTGCTGCCTTGTGACTGGCACTGCTGACAAGCCGGCAATTCTTTGCCGCGGTTACTGTTGCTGCTGCTATTGTTGTTGTTGCTGCTGCTTAGTGAAGTTCGAATCTAGTTGCCTGCAGGTTCGATCCATACCCTGGGTCCAGGGAGATGGTCGGGTTGGGCCGAGCAGCTGCTCTTCCCCGATAGACATAGGGATCATTGTAGACGTCATGAGTCTTCCTCTTCTCCCCGGCAGTTAATTTCTTGGTTGTCTTCCTCCGACGGGCTTGCTTGACTTCGCAAGCATCCGGGGCACCCACGACAACTTCCAGGTCGTTATTCGTAGTGATGTGAATCATCGCCGGCCTTGCTACAGTCACCTTCTTTGTTTGTAATCCGGTCACTAGGCAGCGAGAACGCACGTTCTTTAATAGATCCTTCCGTTTCGAAAGTTATAGACCGTCGACAGTATTATGATAACGAGAGAACTTACTGTAAAAGCCTGCATCGTCTAACCTCTCCGGCTGCACACCTTGTGGTTTGCATATAAGCCGGTAAATGAGCTGCTGCATATTCTTGTAGCTGTTCGATTTCGCATAACACAGCGATGCGTTCAGCTAGCCGAGTCCCGGTGTCCTTTACAGGTGGTCGTCTCCAACCCCTCTGCGATGATGTGCGATGGAACATACCACATCACGAAGCCGGGTAGTAACTAGTAGGGAATACGGTGTGATGTATCAGGATGGTGGAAACCCGTAGTACCTATGGAGTGTCCACCATATAGAGGCTTTTCATTGCGTGGTCGATGACAATTTCGAAGTCAATGTCCCCAGGGCTGGACAAGGCAATTTGGGTGCATTCGGTATCCCATACTTGTGGGAGGAAAAGGATCGAACCCCTGAAATGAGGCTATCGCCAACCCCTGGATCCTGCCAAATTCGAATATCTTCTGCCAAGGCTGGGCGTATTGCGCCACCTACGCAAGGCACGAAGGTTCTGGAAACTGCAGGCCCCTGGAGACGCTACAGCCCTCTGTGTATATAGAGATCCTAAAGTCCCTCAAAATACACGTTTTGGAGGGTTGAACCAGTCAATTGAAAAACTGTTTTCCACACATTATCAGTACGAATAGCTCTCCCCACTGAGCGTTGGGGACCCCAGTTGTCTGCTTACCTGCGTTTGTAAGCAGTTTTGTGCCCTTGCCTGCGCTGCAAGTCCTCCATATCTTGTGAATACCCTCACCCACCAAGTGCCCCTATATGAGCCGGAGCACTAGGTCCTCTGGTGACCTCCCTGAGACTCACGGTACCCTATTTGAGCAATTTGCCGCCATCGCAGAGTCTGTAGAGTCGTTCAACGCTGCAGAAACGCCTGTAAACGCCGACAATACAGAGAACAGTGATCCTGTACCTTCTGTAATGATGTCCAGCGTCAATAACCCTGCGACCTTCTCCCCGGAGGAGGTGGGCAAGTCCTCCTTTGGCCTGAAGCCTGCCCTAGCCCTCAAGAAGCCAGCGGACTGGCTTACTTGGAAGGGCGCGATGAGACGGCTTTTCGTACTCCACGGGGTGTACGATGTCGTCAAGGACCTCTTCCCTCGAAACGACAGCGAGAAGGACGTTGAGGGCCAGGCCAAAACGACGTTCTCCCTGCCCTCGGCGTCTTCCAAGACCGCGCCTATCGATTGGGACGACCTCTCCAACCCAAAGACCATCAAATTGATCAAGGCGATGGCTCTGATTGAAGCCAGCCTTACGCCGGAGACTCGAGCCGTCGTACAGGGCGTAGACGATCCTCTGCGTGCCTGGAAAGCGTTAGAATCTTGGGCAATCGGCTCGGGACCTGTACAGTACGCCAACGTACTCACCAGGCTCAATACCCTGCGGTCTGACCAGTTCAAGTCGATCCACGAGTATATCACCGAGTTCCAGAACACCAGGCGTACTCTGATTGAGTACGGGAGGCGCGTTGATGAGATTGAATATACCAACGCGTTCGTAGCTGGCGCCGCAGACCAGTACCGCATGTGGGCAAACAATATGCGCTCACTGATGCGGCTTTCCAAGCCGTCCTTGGAGGACGTTATCGCAGACCTCCGGGACGAAGCCGCAATCGTTGCCTCCAGGAAGTCTGTTGAGTTTAACGGCTTCGCAGAGAATCGCCGCAACGGGAACAAACGAAACAGCTCCAAACAGTCGTCCTCCGGCGCGAAGGGACGCAGGTGGACTGCTCAGAACCCGTTTGTTATACGGTTCAAGCCTGGGGAGTGCCCTCACAAGAACCACAGGCCTGACAACTGCTTCGCAGACCACCCGGAAAAGCGGCCTGACTGGGTGGTTATGGCTGGAGATTCGACGTCTTCTGGATCCTCTGGGATCTCCAGAGCCCAGGATTCCAAGAAGGAGCGCGCCAATGAGGCAAATATCGTTGAATACAGCTTCGTCGCTGAATCTGTTGACTCGCAGTTAGCCTGGCTCGCAGATACAGGCTCGAGCTGCCACATCGCCGTTCACTCACACGAATTCGCGTCTCTTGACCACAACGCCGCGGTGCCTCCAATCCGTACAGGCGGGGGAGATGTGTTCCCCGAGGGCGTTGGTACTGTCAAGAAGTTAGTCAAGGCTGGGAACCAGTGGCGTATCCTTACCTTGAACAACGTCTACTATTGCCCAGGCTTCTCGAAGAATATCCTATCGCTCCAGAAGCTCTACCTCTCCGGGGGCCACCTCCAGGGCCTGAATCTTATCGGCCCAGACGGAAAGCTCATCGCCACGCTTAATAACGACTTCCTCCTTGAGACGGGTGAATCCCACGAGGAGTGCTACTCCGCGGACGTCAAGGATATCGATCTGGCGCTCTGGCACGCGAGATTGGGCCATATCGGTCACGATTTGATCCGGAAGACAGCCAAGGCAGCGCGGGGGATTACTGCTGACTGCCAGGTTAGCCAGGAAGACCTCATTTGCGTGCCCTGTGAACTGGGACGAAGCTTGCGATACACACCTTCTCGAGGACGTCCTTTGCCGGACTTTGCGGGCGAGGAATGGCATCTTGACTCGATCCAGGTCTCCTACCCAGGCGGGCAGGACGAACTGTACGCCGTTGTTTTCACCGAGGCGAAATACGGCTTCAAGAAGGTCTCTACCTTGGAGACCAAGGACGAGGGACCTTTCGCGATCCTGAACTTCCTGCGGGCTGCGAAACGTCAGTGGAAAGTGCCCGTCAAGAGACTCCAGATGGATGGAGGTTTCGAGTTGATTGGACCTCACCTTGGTGAACTGCGCGCGTTTGTGAACGCTGAAGGAATCCAATTGATTGTTTCTGCTCCGTATACGCCTGAACAGAACGGAGTTGCAGAGCGCGCGAATCGCCAGATCGTTGAAATCGCGAGATGTTGGATGATCGCGAGCGAAGCGATTCCTCGGCTCTGGCCGTATTTCCTGGAAACTGCAGTGGACTACGCCAATTTCGTCGTCAATAACAAAACCCAGGGAATCAATAAGACGCCTCACGAAGCCTTCTTCGATGAGAACGATCCAGGAAAGCCTCACACCGTTGATCTCAGCAATTTGCGCACTCCGGGATGTAGGGTTTTCGTTAATATTCCATCTCAGCGGCGCGTGAAGGGCGAAAAATTCCACCCTACCGCGGAGGAGGGACTTCTTCTGGGCTGGAAAGGTCGCTCCAACTACGTCGTCTTCATTCCATCGAGACCTGGCCACTTTCATCAGCAAATCGTCCAGACTTCGAGCCTCACCTTTCACGAAGAAGCAGGCGCTAGGAAAGTCATCTCCGAGACCGAGGAAGAAGCCGGGGACGAGATTATCGCTGATTCTATTACAGTCAAACCCCGAGTCATCAGAACGCTTCCACCCAACGCAAAACGAAGCCGTCAAGACCGTCTGCAAGCCCTCATCGCGGAGACTTGCTACAATATCGCTGAGGCCGCCAATATCGAGCCTCTTACTCTTGTTCAGGCTCTCGCCAGGCCAGACGCCGACGAGTGGAAGAAAGGGCTCTTTGGCGAGTTCCGCAACATGCTCGCAAAGAAGGTCTTCCGCGCGGTCGCCCGCTCCAAGGCAGGGAAGAAGGTGCTCACCGCGCGCCTGGTTTTCAAGCAAAAGCTCAACTCCGACGGCAAGATCGAGAAGCACAAGGTCCGCCTTGTTGCCCGCGGCTTCGAGCAACGAGAGGGGATCGATTATAACGAAACCTTTGCCTCCGTCGCTAAAGCAAACACCTGGCGTATCCTTCTCGCGCTGGCGGCTCTCCTCAACTGGGACGTCCAGCAGCTCGACGTTATTGCGGCCTTCCTCAACGGCGACCTCGAAGAGGAGGTCTTTATCGAGATCCCAGACGGCTTGGCTCTCTTCTTCGAGGAGAATCCATCGGAAAACGATATCGGCTTCAATCCACGCGAGGATCAAGTCCTCTTGGTTCTCAGGTCGCTCTACGGGCTCAAGCAAGCGCCTCGCCAGTGGCAGAAGGCGCTCAAGAAGGCGCTTTTAGCCCTGGGCTTCACCCAACTTCGATCAGACAACGCTGTTTTCATCAACTACGCGCGCCGGATCATACTTTGCACTTACGTCGACGATATGTTGCTTCTTGGGCCGGATTCCAACGCAATTCGCGCGTTCAAAGCCGAATTAGCCTACCACTTCGAGATCAAGGACCTGGGAGACGCCAACTACTTCCTGGGCGTACGGATACTTCGAGATCGTCCTAACAAGAAGATCTATCTCCTTCAAGACGCCTTTGCGCAGCGAATTCTCGAGGCAAAAGGCTGGACGCAATTGAAGCCTGCGAAAACACCACTTGCACAGGGATCCTTGATCCACGCAGTTCCGCGCGAGGATACTGCTTCTGCGGCTGAGCGTTTCAAGTACCAATCTCTCGTTGGCTCCGAGCTCTACCTGATGGGCCAGACTCGTCCAGACTACGCCTTCACGCTCTCGGTACTCTCCCGCTTCTGCCACAATCCGTCTGACGATAACTTCAAGCTTGCGGAGCACTCAGCACGTTATCTGAGCGGTTCCCTCACTCTCGCGCTCCTCCTGGGCGGAGAAAACGACTTTCCGGGGCCGGAATGGGACAACGACGCCTTCACGATGGAAGACTCCCTCAGCAAGCCGCACCAACTGCCGGTAAACGTCTGGACTGACAGCGACTGGAAGGGCGACAAGGTTACAGGCAAATCTACGCACTCCTACGTCGTCCAGTTGGGCAAGGTGAACAACGTCGTTTCCTGGCGCTCCAAACGCACGTCAAGAGTTATGCTCTCGTCTACCGAAGCGGAGTATTACGCCCTGGGAAAGGGAGCCCAAGCCGCTCTTTGGATGCGCAGTTTGTTCGCAGAACTGCGTATTCCTGCCACTTTTACGCTCCTGGGCGATAATCAGGGCTCAATCAAGTTGGCAAAGAACCCTGAGTTCCACCAGCGAACTGGGCATATCCCTCTGGAGGAGCACTTCCTGCGCGACGAAATCGAGAGCGGCAGGATCACAATCGAATGGGTGCCTACAGAAGAGCAACTTGCCGATGGACTCACCAAGATTCTCTCTCCTACAGACCACCTGGAGATGGTTAGGAAGCTGGGGTTGGTGGACGTTCTGGCTCAGGGGGTGCGTTTTGACCACCCTGTATAGTGCCAGTTAAGCTGAGTTACCCTGTTCCTTTCTACCACTCGCGTTCTACTGCGATTTATCTGGCTTACTACACTCTCCTGTCCTTACTATTTTGTACGCTTACATCTGTTTTCTGGGCTGACTTCAGGGCTTCTCCCTTTTGGGGGTGTGTGGGAGGAAAAGGATCGAACCCCTGAAATGAGGCTATCGCCAACCCCTGGATCCTGCCAAATTCGAATATCTTCTGCCAAGGCTGGGCGTATTGCGCCACCTACGCAAGGCACGAAGGTTCTGGAAACTGCAGGCCCCTGGAGACGCTACAGCCCTCTGTGTATATAGAGATCCTAAAGTCCCTCAAAATACACGTTTTGGAGGGTTGAACCAGTCAATTGAAAAACTGTTTTCCACACATTATCAGTACGAATAGCTCTCCCCACTGAGCGTTGGGGACCCCAGTTGTCTGCTTACCTGCGTTTGTAAGCAGTTTTGTGCCCTTGCCTGCGCTGCAAGTCCTCCATATCTTGTGAATACCCTCACCCACCAAGTGCCCCTATATGAGCCGGAGCACTAGGTCCTCTGGTGACCTCCCTGAGACTCACGGTACCCTATTTGAGCAATTTGCCGCCATCGCAGAGTCTGTAGAGTCGTTCAACGCTGCAGAAACGCCTGTAAACGCCGACAATACAGAGAACAGTGATCCTGTACCTTCTGTAATGATGTCCAGCGTCAATAACCCTGCGACCTTCTCCCCGGAGGAGGTGGGCAAGTCCTCCTTTGGCCTGAAGCCTGCCCTAGCCCTCAAGAAGCCAGCGGACTGGCTTACTTGGAAGGGCGCGATGAGACGGCTTTTCGTACTCCACGGGGTGTACGATGTCGTCAAGGACCTCTTCCCTCGAAACGACAGCGAGAAGGACGTTGAGGGCCAGGCCAAAACGACGTTCTCCCTGCCCTCGGCGTCTTCCAAGACCGCGCCTATCGATTGGGACGACCTCTCCAACCCAAAGACCATCAAATTGATCAAGGCGATGGCTCTGATTGAAGCCAGCCTTACGCCGGAGACTCGAGCCGTCGTACAGGGCGTAGACGATCCTCTGCGTGCCTGGAAAGCGTTAGAATCTTGGGCAATCGGCTCGGGACCTGTACAGTACGCCAACGTACTCACCAGGCTCAATACCCTGCGGTCTGACCAGTTCAAGTCGATCCACGAGTATATCACCGAGTTCCAGAACACCAGGCGTACTCTGATTGAGTACGGGAGGCGCGTTGATGAGATTGAATATACCAACGCGTTCGTAGCTGGCGCCGCAGACCAGTACCGCATGTGGGCAAACAATATGCGCTCACTGATGCGGCTTTCCAAGCCGTCCTTGGAGGACGTTATCGCAGACCTCCGGGACGAAGCCGCAATCGTTGCCTCCAGGAAGTCTGTTGAGTTTAACGGCTTCGCAGAGAATCGCCGCAACGGGAACAAACGAAACAGCTCCAAACAGTCGTCCTCCGGCGCGAAGGGACGCAGGTGGACTGCTCAGAACCCGTTTGTTATACGGTTCAAGCCTGGGGAGTGCCCTCACAAGAACCACAGGCCTGACAACTGCTTCGCAGACCACCCGGAAAAGCGGCCTGACTGGGTGGTTATGGCTGGAGATTCGACGTCTTCTGGATCCTCTGGGATCTCCAGAGCCCAGGATTCCAAGAAGGAGCGCGCCAATGAGGCAAATATCGTTGAATACAGCTTCGTCGCTGAATCTGTTGACTCGCAGTTAGCCTGGCTCGCAGATACAGGCTCGAGCTGCCACATCGCCGTTCACTCACACGAATTCGCGTCTCTTGACCACAACGCCGCGGTGCCTCCAATCCGTACAGGCGGGGGAGATGTGTTCCCCGAGGGCGTTGGTACTGTCAAGAAGTTAGTCAAGGCTGGGAACCAGTGGCGTATCCTTACCTTGAACAACGTCTACTATTGCCCAGGCTTCTCGAAGAATATCCTATCGCTCCAGAAGCTCTACCTCTCCGGGGGCCACCTCCAGGGCCTGAATCTTATCGGCCCAGACGGAAAGCTCATCGCCACGCTTAATAACGACTTCCTCCTTGAGACGGGTGAATCCCACGAGGAGTGCTACTCCGCGGACGTCAAGGATATCGATCTGGCGCTCTGGCACGCGAGATTGGGCCATATCGGTCACGATTTGATCCGGAAGACAGCCAAGGCAGCGCGGGGGATTACTGCTGACTGCCAGGTTAGCCAGGAAGACCTCATTTGCGTGCCCTGTGAACTGGGACGAAGCTTGCGATACACACCTTCTCGAGGACGTCCTTTGCCGGACTTTGCGGGCGAGGAATGGCATCTTGACTCGATCCAGGTCTCCTACCCAGGCGGGCAGGACGAACTGTACGCCGTTGTTTTCACCGAGGCGAAATACGGCTTCAAGAAGGTCTCTACCTTGGAGACCAAGGACGAGGGACCTTTCGCGATCCTGAACTTCCTGCGGGCTGCGAAACGTCAGTGGAAAGTGCCCGTCAAGAGACTCCAGATGGATGGAGGTTTCGAGTTGATTGGACCTCACCTTGGTGAACTGCGCGCGTTTGTGAACGCTGAAGGAATCCAATTGATTGTTTCTGCTCCGTATACGCCTGAACAGAACGGAGTTGCAGAGCGCGCGAATCGCCAGATCGTTGAAATCGCGAGATGTTGGATGATCGCGAGCGAAGCGATTCCTCGGCTCTGGCCGTATTTCCTGGAAACTGCAGTGGACTACGCCAATTTCGTCGTCAATAACAAAACCCAGGGAATCAATAAGACGCCTCACGAAGCCTTCTTCGATGAGAACGATCCAGGAAAGCCTCACACCGTTGATCTCAGCAATTTGCGCACTCCGGGATGTAGGGTTTTCGTTAATATTCCATCTCAGCGGCGCGTGAAGGGCGAAAAATTCCACCCTACCGCGGAGGAGGGACTTCTTCTGGGCTGGAAAGGTCGCTCCAACTACGTCGTCTTCATTCCATCGAGACCTGGCCACTTTCATCAGCAAATCGTCCAGACTTCGAGCCTCACCTTTCACGAAGAAGCAGGCGCTAGGAAAGTCATCTCCGAGACCGAGGAAGAAGCCGGGGACGAGATTATCGCTGATTCTATTACAGTCAAACCCCGAGTCATCAGAACGCTTCCACCCAACGCAAAACGAAGCCGTCAAGACCGTCTGCAAGCCCTCATCGCGGAGACTTGCTACAATATCGCTGAGGCCGCCAATATCGAGCCTCTTACTCTTGTTCAGGCTCTCGCCAGGCCAGACGCCGACGAGTGGAAGAAAGGGCTCTTTGGCGAGTTCCGCAACATGCTCGCAAAGAAGGTCTTCCGCGCGGTCGCCCGCTCCAAGGCAGGGAAGAAGGTGCTCACCGCGCGCCTGGTTTTCAAGCAAAAGCTCAACTCCGACGGCAAGATCGAGAAGCACAAGGTCCGCCTTGTTGCCCGCGGCTTCGAGCAACGAGAGGGGATCGATTATAACGAAACCTTTGCCTCCGTCGCTAAAGCAAACACCTGGCGTATCCTTCTCGCGCTGGCGGCTCTCCTCAACTGGGACGTCCAGCAGCTCGACGTTATTGCGGCCTTCCTCAACGGCGACCTCGAAGAGGAGGTCTTTATCGAGATCCCAGACGGCTTGGCTCTCTTCTTCGAGGAGAATCCATCGGAAAACGATATCGGCTTCAATCCACGCGAGGATCAAGTCCTCTTGGTTCTCAGGTCGCTCTACGGGCTCAAGCAAGCGCCTCGCCAGTGGCAGAAGGCGCTCAAGAAGGCGCTTTTAGCCCTGGGCTTCACCCAACTTCGATCAGACAACGCTGTTTTCATCAACTACGCGCGCCGGATCATACTTTGCACTTACGTCGACGATATGTTGCTTCTTGGGCCGGATTCCAACGCAATTCGCGCGTTCAAAGCCGAATTAGCCTACCACTTCGAGATCAAGGACCTGGGAGACGCCAACTACTTCCTGGGCGTACGGATACTTCGAGATCGTCCTAACAAGAAGATCTATCTCCTTCAAGACGCCTTTGCGCAGCGAATTCTCGAGGCAAAAGGCTGGACGCAATTGAAGCCTGCGAAAACACCACTTGCACAGGGATCCTTGATCCACGCAGTTCCGCGCGAGGATACTGCTTCTGCGGCTGAGCGTTTCAAGTACCAATCTCTCGTTGGCTCCGAGCTCTACCTGATGGGCCAGACTCGTCCAGACTACGCCTTCACGCTCTCGGTACTCTCCCGCTTCTGCCACAATCCGTCTGACGATAACTTCAAGCTTGCGGAGCACTCAGCACGTTATCTGAGCGGTTCCCTCACTCTCGCGCTCCTCCTGGGCGGAGAAAACGACTTTCCGGGGCCGGAATGGGACAACGACGCCTTCACGATGGAAGACTCCCTCAGCAAGCCGCACCAACTGCCGGTAAACGTCTGGACTGACAGCGACTGGAAGGGCGACAAGGTTACAGGCAAATCTACGCACTCCTACGTCGTCCAGTTGGGCAAGGTGAACAACGTCGTTTCCTGGCGCTCCAAACGCACGTCAAGAGTTATGCTCTCGTCTACCGAAGCGGAGTATTACGCCCTGGGAAAGGGAGCCCAAGCCGCTCTTTGGATGCGCAGTTTGTTCGCAGAACTGCGTATTCCTGCCACTTTTACGCTCCTGGGCGATAATCAGGGCTCAATCAAGTTGGCAAAGAACCCTGAGTTCCACCAGCGAACTGGGCATATCCCTCTGGAGGAGCACTTCCTGCGCGACGAAATCGAGAGCGGCAGGATCACAATCGAATGGGTGCCTACAGAAGAGCAACTTGCCGATGGACTCACCAAGATTCTCTCTCCTACAGACCACCTGGAGATGGTTAGGAAGCTGGGGTTGGTGGACGTTCTGGCTCAGGGGGTGCGTTTTGACCACCCTGTATAGTGCCAGTTAAGCTGAGTTACCCTGTTCCTTTCTACCACTCGCGTTCTACTGCGATTTATCTGGCTTACTACACTCTCCTGTCCTTACTATTTTGTACGCTTACATCTGTTTTCTGGGCTGACTTCAGGGCTTCTCCCTTTTGGGGGTGTGTGGGAGGAAAAGGATCGAACCCCTGAAATGAGGCTATCGCCAACCCCTGGATCCTGCCAAATTCGAATATCTTCTGCCAAGGCTGGGCGTATTGCGCCACCTACGCAAGGCACGAAGGTTCTGGAAACTGCAGGCCCCTGGAGACGCTACAGCCCTCTGTGTATATAGAGATCCTAAAGTCCCTCAAAATACACGTTTTGGAGGGTTGAACCAGTCAATTGAAAAACTGTTTTCCACACATTATCAGTACGAATAGCTCTCCCCACTGAGCGTTGGGGACCCCAGTTGTCTGCTTACCTGCGTTTGTAAGCAGTTTTGTGCCCTTGCCTGCGCTGCAAGTCCTCCATATCTTGTGAATACCCTCACCCACCAAGTGCCCCTATATGAGCCGGAGCACTAGGTCCTCTGGTGACCTCCCTGAGACTCACGGTACCCTATTTGAGCAATTTGCCGCCATCGCAGAGTCTGTAGAGTCGTTCAACGCTGCAGAAACGCCTGTAAACGCCGACAATACAGAGAACAGTGATCCTGTACCTTCTGTAATGATGTCCAGCGTCAATAACCCTGCGACCTTCTCCCCGGAGGAGGTGGGCAAGTCCTCCTTTGGCCTGAAGCCTGCCCTAGCCCTCAAGAAGCCAGCGGACTGGCTTACTTGGAAGGGCGCGATGAGACGGCTTTTCGTACTCCACGGGGTGTACGATGTCGTCAAGGACCTCTTCCCTCGAAACGACAGCGAGAAGGACGTTGAGGGCCAGGCCAAAACGACGTTCTCCCTGCCCTCGGCGTCTTCCAAGACCGCGCCTATCGATTGGGACGACCTCTCCAACCCAAAGACCATCAAATTGATCAAGGCGATGGCTCTGATTGAAGCCAGCCTTACGCCGGAGACTCGAGCCGTCGTACAGGGCGTAGACGATCCTCTGCGTGCCTGGAAAGCGTTAGAATCTTGGGCAATCGGCTCGGGACCTGTACAGTACGCCAACGTACTCACCAGGCTCAATACCCTGCGGTCTGACCAGTTCAAGTCGATCCACGAGTATATCACCGAGTTCCAGAACACCAGGCGTACTCTGATTGAGTACGGGAGGCGCGTTGATGAGATTGAATATACCAACGCGTTCGTAGCTGGCGCCGCAGACCAGTACCGCATGTGGGCAAACAATATGCGCTCACTGATGCGGCTTTCCAAGCCGTCCTTGGAGGACGTTATCGCAGACCTCCGGGACGAAGCCGCAATCGTTGCCTCCAGGAAGTCTGTTGAGTTTAACGGCTTCGCAGAGAATCGCCGCAACGGGAACAAACGAAACAGCTCCAAACAGTCGTCCTCCGGCGCGAAGGGACGCAGGTGGACTGCTCAGAACCCGTTTGTTATACGGTTCAAGCCTGGGGAGTGCCCTCACAAGAACCACAGGCCTGACAACTGCTTCGCAGACCACCCGGAAAAGCGGCCTGACTGGGTGGTTATGGCTGGAGATTCGACGTCTTCTGGATCCTCTGGGATCTCCAGAGCCCAGGATTCCAAGAAGGAGCGCGCCAATGAGGCAAATATCGTTGAATACAGCTTCGTCGCTGAATCTGTTGACTCGCAGTTAGCCTGGCTCGCAGATACAGGCTCGAGCTGCCACATCGCCGTTCACTCACACGAATTCGCGTCTCTTGACCACAACGCCGCGGTGCCTCCAATCCGTACAGGCGGGGGAGATGTGTTCCCCGAGGGCGTTGGTACTGTCAAGAAGTTAGTCAAGGCTGGGAACCAGTGGCGTATCCTTACCTTGAACAACGTCTACTATTGCCCAGGCTTCTCGAAGAATATCCTATCGCTCCAGAAGCTCTACCTCTCCGGGGGCCACCTCCAGGGCCTGAATCTTATCGGCCCAGACGGAAAGCTCATCGCCACGCTTAATAACGACTTCCTCCTTGAGACGGGTGAATCCCACGAGGAGTGCTACTCCGCGGACGTCAAGGATATCGATCTGGCGCTCTGGCACGCGAGATTGGGCCATATCGGTCACGATTTGATCCGGAAGACAGCCAAGGCAGCGCGGGGGATTACTGCTGACTGCCAGGTTAGCCAGGAAGACCTCATTTGCGTGCCCTGTGAACTGGGACGAAGCTTGCGATACACACCTTCTCGAGGACGTCCTTTGCCGGACTTTGCGGGCGAGGAATGGCATCTTGACTCGATCCAGGTCTCCTACCCAGGCGGGCAGGACGAACTGTACGCCGTTGTTTTCACCGAGGCGAAATACGGCTTCAAGAAGGTCTCTACCTTGGAGACCAAGGACGAGGGACCTTTCGCGATCCTGAACTTCCTGCGGGCTGCGAAACGTCAGTGGAAAGTGCCCGTCAAGAGACTCCAGATGGATGGAGGTTTCGAGTTGATTGGACCTCACCTTGGTGAACTGCGCGCGTTTGTGAACGCTGAAGGAATCCAATTGATTGTTTCTGCTCCGTATACGCCTGAACAGAACGGAGTTGCAGAGCGCGCGAATCGCCAGATCGTTGAAATCGCGAGATGTTGGATGATCGCGAGCGAAGCGATTCCTCGGCTCTGGCCGTATTTCCTGGAAACTGCAGTGGACTACGCCAATTTCGTCGTCAATAACAAAACCCAGGGAATCAATAAGACGCCTCACGAAGCCTTCTTCGATGAGAACGATCCAGGAAAGCCTCACACCGTTGATCTCAGCAATTTGCGCACTCCGGGATGTAGGGTTTTCGTTAATATTCCATCTCAGCGGCGCGTGAAGGGCGAAAAATTCCACCCTACCGCGGAGGAGGGACTTCTTCTGGGCTGGAAAGGTCGCTCCAACTACGTCGTCTTCATTCCATCGAGACCTGGCCACTTTCATCAGCAAATCGTCCAGACTTCGAGCCTCACCTTTCACGAAGAAGCAGGCGCTAGGAAAGTCATCTCCGAGACCGAGGAAGAAGCCGGGGACGAGATTATCGCTGATTCTATTACAGTCAAACCCCGAGTCATCAGAACGCTTCCACCCAACGCAAAACGAAGCCGTCAAGACCGTCTGCAAGCCCTCATCGCGGAGACTTGCTACAATATCGCTGAGGCCGCCAATATCGAGCCTCTTACTCTTGTTCAGGCTCTCGCCAGGCCAGACGCCGACGAGTGGAAGAAAGGGCTCTTTGGCGAGTTCCGCAACATGCTCGCAAAGAAGGTCTTCCGCGCGGTCGCCCGCTCCAAGGCAGGGAAGAAGGTGCTCACCGCGCGCCTGGTTTTCAAGCAAAAGCTCAACTCCGACGGCAAGATCGAGAAGCACAAGGTCCGCCTTGTTGCCCGCGGCTTCGAGCAACGAGAGGGGATCGATTATAACGAAACCTTTGCCTCCGTCGCTAAAGCAAACACCTGGCGTATCCTTCTCGCGCTGGCGGCTCTCCTCAACTGGGACGTCCAGCAGCTCGACGTTATTGCGGCCTTCCTCAACGGCGACCTCGAAGAGGAGGTCTTTATCGAGATCCCAGACGGCTTGGCTCTCTTCTTCGAGGAGAATCCATCGGAAAACGATATCGGCTTCAATCCACGCGAGGATCAAGTCCTCTTGGTTCTCAGGTCGCTCTACGGGCTCAAGCAAGCGCCTCGCCAGTGGCAGAAGGCGCTCAAGAAGGCGCTTTTAGCCCTGGGCTTCACCCAACTTCGATCAGACAACGCTGTTTTCATCAACTACGCGCGCCGGATCATACTTTGCACTTACGTCGACGATATGTTGCTTCTTGGGCCGGATTCCAACGCAATTCGCGCGTTCAAAGCCGAATTAGCCTACCACTTCGAGATCAAGGACCTGGGAGACGCCAACTACTTCCTGGGCGTACGGATACTTCGAGATCGTCCTAACAAGAAGATCTATCTCCTTCAAGACGCCTTTGCGCAGCGAATTCTCGAGGCAAAAGGCTGGACGCAATTGAAGCCTGCGAAAACACCACTTGCACAGGGATCCTTGATCCACGCAGTTCCGCGCGAGGATACTGCTTCTGCGGCTGAGCGTTTCAAGTACCAATCTCTCGTTGGCTCCGAGCTCTACCTGATGGGCCAGACTCGTCCAGACTACGCCTTCACGCTCTCGGTACTCTCCCGCTTCTGCCACAATCCGTCTGACGATAACTTCAAGCTTGCGGAGCACTCAGCACGTTATCTGAGCGGTTCCCTCACTCTCGCGCTCCTCCTGGGCGGAGAAAACGACTTTCCGGGGCCGGAATGGGACAACGACGCCTTCACGATGGAAGACTCCCTCAGCAAGCCGCACCAACTGCCGGTAAACGTCTGGACTGACAGCGACTGGAAGGGCGACAAGGTTACAGGCAAATCTACGCACTCCTACGTCGTCCAGTTGGGCAAGGTGAACAACGTCGTTTCCTGGCGCTCCAAACGCACGTCAAGAGTTATGCTCTCGTCTACCGAAGCGGAGTATTACGCCCTGGGAAAGGGAGCCCAAGCCGCTCTTTGGATGCGCAGTTTGTTCGCAGAACTGCGTATTCCTGCCACTTTTACGCTCCTGGGCGATAATCAGGGCTCAATCAAGTTGGCAAAGAACCCTGAGTTCCACCAGCGAACTGGGCATATCCCTCTGGAGGAGCACTTCCTGCGCGACGAAATCGAGAGCGGCAGGATCACAATCGAATGGGTGCCTACAGAAGAGCAACTTGCCGATGGACTCACCAAGATTCTCTCTCCTACAGACCACCTGGAGATGGTTAGGAAGCTGGGGTTGGTGGACGTTCTGGCTCAGGGGGTGCGTTTTGACCACCCTGTATAGTGCCAGTTAAGCTGAGTTACCCTGTTCCTTTCTACCACTCGCGTTCTACTGCGATTTATCTGGCTTACTACACTCTCCTGTCCTTACTATTTTGTACGCTTACATCTGTTTTCTGGGCTGACTTCAGGGCTTCTCCCTTTTGGGGGTGTGTGGGAGGAAAAGGATCGAACCCCTGAAATGAGGCTATCGCCAACCCCTGGATCCTGCCAAATTCGAATATCTTCTGCCAAGGCTGGGCGTATTGCGCCACCTACGCAAGGCACGAAGGTTCTGGAAACTGCAGGCCCCTGGAGACGCTACAGCCCTCTGTGTATATAGAGATCCTAAAGTCCCTCAAAATACACGTTTTGGAGGGTTGAACCAGTCAATTGAAAAACTGTTTTCCACAATACTCTGCTCGCTGGCGGAAGCTTTGCTGACCGTGACGTGAGAGACATTTGATTCCGGTACTTGACGAAATGATCCAAGGGTGTGCTTCCTCCAGATTCCACGATCCGAGATGTCCCATAGGGCCGCTGTGAACTTTGGGTCTTGATCCGACAAGATGAACTTCTGGAATCCCCAATTCGCTAAGAACATCGCAGTTTCACTGGTGCTGTATACGACCTCCTCCAACTCCGGCAGCGGCACCTGGTCGTTCTTATCGTCGTCGGACTTCGGCCACGGCAATAGTACCTAGTCGTCGTCGTCGTTATCATCCTCTTCCTCGGCGGTTATAGCCTTGGCTTTTCCCTTGCCCTTTGCCTTACCCTTTGCCTTAGCTTTCGACGGCTTTGTATCTAAGTACCGGATAGCGGGTGGTGTTATTGTCGTAAGGCGATAAGACTAACGCTTAAAGCTTCACTAGGAACTCGTCCGTCTCCATCTTTGTCTCGCGGCCGTTGATTACCGTTGATTACGAACCGGACCTTCTTTGTCGTGTTTACTTTGGAATGTACCTGAGGATCGAGTGCGAGGTACATCCTCTAGAGGTCCAGCTTTAGAGCCTCTACTGTTAACTTGAGGTTGTCCTCAGCGTTATCGGTCGGGGGCGGTGATTCCAATGGCTATGATCGACGTCGAGATCAGGCGTCTTGCCTGACACAAATTAACGTCCTTCTCGACGGTCGTGTAAAGGAGAAGGCCGTTCTGCGGAGTCATGAGGTCGTCAGACATAAAGTCGCCAGACTCGTGTCCAAAGTATGCCTGCATCAAGTACGGGCCGATTTTGTATGGGATGATGTGCGCCAATTTTACCTGCTGCTTTGGAAATGTTAAACTAACAGCGCTGTCGAAGACTAGGTCGTTGTCCACCTTCTTCTTTCCCTGCTTGTAGCTCGAATGAAGCCGGACTAGTGGAAAATCCTCACAGCCTGCATCTTGGTACGGAATGCGTCGAAGCTCGTCTTAACGTCGTCTAGCTCGGAGAAGGCCGTCGTCTTATTCGCGGCGGCGAAGGTGTCGAACGTGCGCTTAAGCGTGGCCAATTGGTTGGCGGTCGTAGTTGTGGCATTGTCGACTTTGGATATGTAATCCCAAGTTGTCTCCGGTGTAGGTTGTACCTCCGGGGACGAATCCTTCGTCGATCGTTTGTCCAAATTTGCTGGAGAAGGCCTTGATCTCATTCAGCACGTCACGGAACGAACATGTTTCCGTCAGGACTTGCTTTCCCTCTGCTCCCACAACGAGTTTGTTTTTGTTGGCAAGACGGTCCACGACACGGTCCTGTGTATGGACGTCGACTTCGCCGTCAGTCGAATCTTTGATGGACTTTGCCAAACGTGGACAGCAGATCTTCACAAAACTCCGGTCGGACACTTACCGCATCGTGCGATCGGACAGCCTGCTCGTACAGGCGTTGTTCGCCGCGTTCAGAGCCAACTCCTGCTCCCTCGGGTTCCGTGCATTCAACCATGTCGGCTGTAGAGGCATGGCAATTATCTGATGCCAATGCTGCAGGCCCGTATGGTTCGTCCGGATGCTCTCGTGGGAAATCCCAATAATCGTCGTGACCATGATCAGCCTATGGCACCTCCAGCTCCTCTTTTCAGTTCGCAAATTCGCTCTTGTCGGAATGTTCGATACCTAGCCTCGCTCCCTATCACTCCTGACAAGCTGGTCTCGGTATGAGGAACAAAGCTTAACATAAAGTCTCTCGTGAAGTGGAGTTGGGATAGTGATAGTAAGAACCTGCGATTCGCTGTCGTAGCGACGGAAGCTGAACTTGGGTCGTTGCTCCTCCCGTTCTTTCTCGATCGTAGTAAAAGCGTCGGAGGAGATGTTTGTAAAGGTAAGGGAATCCCTCCCTTTATCAGCTTCATTATTAATCAATTTGAAGAGAGACGGTATTTCCGTGAACTGTATGGTCGTGGCATCCTGTTCTGACGCCATGTTGGATTGAGATTTGTGAAGTTCAAACTGGTTGGGAAGGTACCTTCCTAAAGTTTGAACTTTGAAATTTCAAATCAGTTGTCTTGAAACTCTCAGCAGACATGATACCCCTTTTGTAGTTCTTCTTATGATCGATCTAGCGACGGCTTCTCGGCATCTTTCGTTCAAAAGGTTTCACGGATGTCGCTGTCGAGGTTGCGGTAGGCGGCCCCCTTCCATGCCTTCAGGGCGCGATGGTGCCAAAGTCTTGCGCCAGGCCATGAACAGGTCCCGGGCGTTCGGCTGGTTGCCTATGGTAGGAACTGGTCGCGCACACGTATGGCCCCTTGAAGTCGAACCGGACGCTGGTATGGCTATTTGACCGACACCACAGGATCCCGACTCTCCATGTATGCGATGATGAATTCTGCGTTTGTAAAGCTTTGTAAATGTCTCCCAAACAGCTTGGAGGAAGTCAATGGGTCCGCGCATCTGGTGTCCTCGCCAGATATTGATGAGGCGCCATTTGGTCAGTTGTTGCATGTCCAGGAAAACAAGTCAATGATGAGGACAGCAAGGTAGCCCAATCCCTGATGTCGTGGTTGTGGCGTTTTGCCAGGTCTGGGCTGGGTGCAGACGACCCGAAGCTTGCTGTCTGAAGCCCGCTCGTACTTGATTAGGGCTTGCGGACGTTGGGTGGATTTACCCGACCCAGTCGGCCAGAAGTCCAGTGGTTGGCGAGAATGGCCATCTTGTTCCGAATGCCGTTGTCGAAGAGTGTCCGACGGCGAGTGCTGATCTCCTCTTCGGTGGTGGCGAGCTACAACTGCGCCTAGGCCAGTTCGGCTTGGATGGTATCAACCTCCGTCTGCGCGGAGGCGACGGCTCCTTGGGCTTCGTTCACCTCGGCTCTGGTTGCCTATTGGCGCGACTGTGTGAAGTCGGGACCATGTTCTCTGCTTCACCTCCCGGCTTCGTGGTTGGTGTTGACTCGCGGATGCGACTTGCCATCTTCTCAGCGACGGCGGCCATATCTCGTATACGTTACGATCGACTTCGTCTTCAATGTTTCCAGTACCATGGGAAAGTGGCTATTCACTAGGAGCGTGAGGGCGCTGGGCGAGCAATTGCTCATGACTAGGTGACTAGGGTTAGTTGTTTGCGGATCTTGTGGGACAACAGTCAAGTCGCTGCATCTCCTCGAATGTGACGTCCCGATATTTCAACTTGTCCATCTTGCTCGATTAGGTAACGTTGCTGCGGTGATGTCTTGGATCAGATTAAGGTGGGACAGGATCATCCTGGTATTCCTTGCTGAACTGGTTGCCGAGTCGTTCTGACAGTGGTGTCTGAAGCAGCGAGCTATATTTCACGTCTGCAGGTCGTCCGCTTCCGCCACCGTGACCATTGTGGTGTTGTTCTCATCCAAATCAGGATCTGATACTCTATGCCGTTGGCGGAGAAACATGCCTTCACTTTGACACAGCATTTCCTTCGCACGGCGAGGTGGACGGTCCTCCATAACACCTTTGCAGTACTTTTCGACCTCCTTTGGTCGGCGGCCGTTGTCAGCGAAGAGCTTCTTGACCTCGTCTAGGCGCGAGACCGCCTTCTTGGCGGTTGATTCTTGCTGTTCCACAGCGAGTCTGGCGTCGTGTATGCGTTCGTCCAAGGGTAGGATTGTTGGCCTTCATCACTGCCTTGTCCACCTTGGCCTCGTTCTTCTACTGGGTCTTAATTATACTGCGGCAAAACTCTGGATAGAATCAATTAGCAATTAATAAACCCTTGAGTATGGGGGGGAAATAACTTACCGCGTAGATTATTATTGTCGGTAACAGAGTTGGTCCCGGAGCGTTTGACACCAATGATACGCTCCTTGCCATCCTCCTTGTGTCCGCGACGAACATGATTCTTCAAGTTCGTCTCGTCGGAGAAGCGCTTCTACATTGAATGAGAAAGGTTAACCACCACCAAGTTTCTTCAAAATGGAAGTTGAATAAGGGTAAGGAATCGATTCGAAAGTGGTCAGACGGATGTGAAGGATGTGTAGACTTCGTTACGTCATGGGAGCAGAGGATGGGCAGATTGTGATCATCAGTACCGATCTGCATACGGCAATACACAGTACACCTCCAGATTTTTAGCAGCTTCGATCTCTGCGTTGATCTGCCCGAGGGGTTGACGGGCTTCATGTTGGAGCTGTGCAATGATCTGAAACTTTCGCGGCGGAGTTTCTGCCAAGAGACGACGTCTCGGACCTCGCGGCGCTTATTGTTGACTTTTGTGTCCCGACATGCACAAACCTAGTGGTCCCCGTGGTTTAGATGTTTCTTACGTCTCTTCACATCCGTTCTCTCCATCAGGCTGGACAAGGCATATCAGAGGCTCCCGCAGCCCCAGCTCTAGGAGTTCGCTCAACGACTGCGCGCAAAGTGAAGAATGTCAAACTGCCCAAGCGCCCGGATATGGAACTGTGTGGGGACATGAGCCTGGTATTTCCGTTGAAGTTGTTCCATGGCTCTCTCCATCTGGGCGAAATCTCGATCACCAAGCTCTGGCATGGCCGACGATGAAGCCTGTTGACTCAGTTTCTCGAGTGATTCTCCAAACTCAAGGAACAGTACAATTGAAGGTCTAAGTGGGTGATCGTGGTGGACCCTTTACCTGCTCGACCGAAAGAAAAAGCCCGCAGCTCAAGTGAGCGGCAAGCTTTCTCCTTCAACGGGTAGCCCATCCTGAGGGCCTGTGTCTTGAGCTCTGAAGCGAGCTGGATGGCAAAGGTTCGGATTCAACAAGATGGTCATCTCGTCGGCGGTGTTGTCCTCATCGATGAATCTGCAGCCGAGAAGCTGGAGATGTCGCCAGGTCCAGTCGATCGCGGGAGCATAGAGCTTTAGCATAGGAGGTTGCTTTCCCTAACCAAACCTGTCACAGCTGGGTCGAGAAGGGCCGATACGTCGAATGGTGAATCGTCGTTTGCATTGCGGGTTAGGGTACGTCCGTAGGTGACCACAGACGACAGGCGTTTAGTGACAAAAGAGGCGGGTTGATTATCGGGTCCCTCTTCGCTGCTCACACCTTGATCGGTTAGGTGGGCGAATGGGTTCTCACTTAGGTACCTAGGGACAGAGAAATGATACTTACTGCTGCCCGACCAATCGCCCAACTCCGAAAGCTTTCCGTCCTTGAGTCGTATCTTGCTGCCGTCAACGCGTGCTGTAAGGTACTCCTGTACTGCTGTACGATCATCACCCCGAAGGTCAATGATCGATTTGACGGAAGCCATCGTAGGTGATGGTGAGTAGTGTCTGAGAATGCCTTCTGCACGGTCATGGAGGGTGACCTTGAGGTCTTCACAGACATCTTTCATACAGTCTCCGTAACGAGCGGCGAACTCGTACCGACGGAGCTAATATAGACGTCGAGCAAGCTTTTCCTTGTCTTCCTTATAGCGTAAGTCTCAGTTATAAAATCTTTGATGGTGGATCTGTATAGGTGTAGTAGGTTTGATGTTATGGGCGATACCTTCCGCTGCTGGCTTTGTACGGTCGTGTCCACGAATTTCAAGGTATGCTTGAGCCGTTCTGGTGTATACGCAGCCGTGTCCCTCTCCGGTGGAGGCTTTAGCCACTCTTGTCCCAAGTCCGACGGAGTCGTATCTGAATTAGAGGATGGTACCGAGATAGTACAGAGGCAATCTTGAATCTTCCGAGTGCTGGTGGTCACATCTGGGCCAGCATGTCAGTGTCCAGCTTGATTCTCTGCCCATGCACCAACGACGGCACGTTCGTCATCTTTTAAACCTTTCTGCAGACCGCTGTGCTCTCGACGGGTCTCTAGCATGTACGGGATAATCTGCGTTGCGGCTCGCGAACCAACTATCGAAGGGTGGCGCGTCGAATTCACTTGAAGTTCTTTTAAGAAAGTTCGAAGCCTAAAAAAGGAGAACTCATGTACGGTATCGCCGTTCTTGCAGCGATGGTGTGCCAGCACCCCTTCTGGCCTTGGGTGATCAGCCGGGTGACCGGCTTTCTGGCCGATCAGCTTATGGTGCCGAATTCCAGAGCCCACTCCTCAAGGCCAATACCTCCCTTGGCTAGTGCATACTTGGTGAGCTGTTGCTTGACTAACTGGACGGTGCGTTCTGGAAGGCGAGTTGATGATGGGCGAGAACTGCCATGATTTCCAAATATCGAGTGTACCACCGTAAGACGACGTTGGGAAAGCGTGGAGCATGGCCCAGAACGTGCGAGATGATCGAATGTCGACGGTAGCTGGCGGGTAAACCTAGGACCACGATTTTTGCAGAAGGACCGTTGATTTGTACTGATATATCCAAGTGCCCGATGACTTGATGTGACCTGGAACGGATTGGTGTCAGGGTCTGAAGGTACCTGGTAGCCCGCAGGGACCTGTGGGCCAAGTGTGCCGGCACAAATAGAGGATCTGGATATTGTTCTGTTATATGTATGTGTGTAACGCAACTGGTATGTTTGATGATTGGGATGGAAAGATTGGTGTTAAGAGTGATGGGAATTTTTGTTCGAGGAAGAGTGGAGAATTTCCGAGGAGGGGAGATACTTATTGACTCTGCCAGTTCGGACTCGTGACGTATGCATCCTCGTTTGCTGTCCGATCCTTAGTACTGCAAAGCCAAACACAAATCTTAAAGTCAACCATGTATCGACCCCGGTGAGAGCAATGTTCGGATGCAGACACAGTAATAGTCGTCTCTCTGGAGGCATTTGTTCCGTGAGGTTGGGCTTGGCGGAGCGGCTGCTGGGCGGTATATCTTGGTCGATCATATGGTATCCGAGCTCCTTCCTCGTCCAGGCCGGCATGTCGCCCCAAGAGGGCAGGGGTTCTGCGGTGAACGCTGCCGCTGCCGCCAAAAAAGCGACTCAGCTCCGTATGTTGTTCGTGCTTTTTGAAGTCATTGTGCGACTGCTCAGTTGACAGCGGAAGATTTACTCCACAATATGTGAGTGCAATCACCGCCAGATCCGAAGCTGTCGTGTGCCCATTTCTCTCGCATCTGAGCTGGTCTGACCACTGGAAATTTCTGTCTCTGTCATGGTGGGGACTGTAAGCTGTAGCCAGGATATTGTGTACGCCAGAGAAAACAGGGTAGGCTGGTTGCCGAGAGGTTTGGGGGTAGTTGTCGACAAGAGAAAGGTTGAACGGTGGGCGTACTTTGAACTTGGAGAATCCTTAGTATGAATGTCATCCGATGTTGGATTGTTGGCGAATGCCTCCAGTAGGTAGGTGAGTCTCGTACCAGCGCATATTGGAGGTACTATAGATGCCGCGCTTGACAGGGGCCATCACGCCTAGGCCTTTAGCCCGTTGCTCGTAAAGCTGCTTCTCAAAGGTTGCAACTTCATTACTTCTATGAGTCATCGGATCGACACGCCGCGTGCAGTCCGATGACTGAGTAGGGGATGTTATATGATCAGACGTTGTAGCAGAAGAGTTGCAGTTGGAGAACTTGACGTAAAAGAGCTTGGGATAGAAGAGATTGTAGTAGAAGCGGTTGTAGTAGAAGAGGTTGTAGTAGAAGAGATTGGAGTAGAAGACTCTGCGGTAGCAGAGGCTGTAGTAGAAAGGCTTGAAAGTAGAAGAGCTTGAAGTAGAAGAGCTTGAAATGGAAGACCTTGAAATGGAAGACCTTGAAGTAAGGTATGTTGTTGTAGAGAGGAAGAAGAGCAGTTGGAGGAAGAAGTAGGGGGTATAAATAATAGTCCCCGGGTGCGGTCTGGGATGGGCAACGGAGAAACACGCGGAAGGAGCTTAAGAAATTGGACCTGCCCCCCAGGAAAGCAGGGCCGTGTTTGATGATGGGACTCCATATTTCCACGTTCGGAAACTCCAGGAGTTGGGGAGGAGAAAGAATGGGAGGAGGCGGAAGGTAGGAGTTGTGCTAGAAGAGGAAGGAGAGACTACTGGTATTGTTCAACCGAGTAGAGAACGCGGTTGCCACAAACCCGGAACGGGGACTTATATAAAGCGCTGGCGTACTCAGGACAGTGCCCGGGATGGTGCTGGCGATGGTTGCGGAAGTCGTGGATTCTCGAATTCCCGCCACAGGTATCTCACACAAGTGAATACCTAAGGTAAGTCAAGAATCGTAGCGGAGTGAGATCGCGAATTAGCCTGATTGCTTCCTAGGAAGTCACCACCCGTGCAGTCAGTCCCGGCCTTGTTGGTGTAAGTGAATTGTGCTAGTGCTTTGATGAGGTCGGACGAAATAAGCTTTAGGCGTGACGACGGAACTGGCACAGAAAACGCACGGACCCGGCATTTCTTATCGCCCTTATCGGGACCTGGGAACTGCACGTCTGCACGAGCCTGGCGCAATCCAAACGGCCATCTCTCCCATCAAAGAAATTCAATCCCATTCTTACCCTCGACTCTGCATCTATTCCCCCAGACATCCGGGTACCGACATACAACTCTCCCATCAATTATCTGAAGATGTCTGACTCTGAGGAATTGATCGAAGACCTGCCCGATGCCGGCGACGACCTCTTTGGCGACGGCGGCGACGACGACCTTGAAGATGTCCTCTCGGGCTCTGACCGCGGCGGACGCGCCCTCAGCGACGCCGACCTAGCGTCAGACGACGAGAACCGCCGCAAGGATTACGATGACGAGATGCGCGACGATGAAGAGCCTACTCATAGGGAAGAGAAGATAATGAACGTGACGCTAAGGAGGCATCCGATTCCGAAATCAACAGATGGCCAGGGCCAGGTGAGTTTGGAACTTCCACGCGCCGTTCGCAACTCAATGCTAACCGGTCTTGCCTCCAGCTCAAATCCTTCAAAGTCCCACCCTTCCTCAAATTCATGCCAGAAGAGTATAACCCCGACACCTTCACCCCAACAGACTGGGACCTCAAGAACGCCCAATCCGAGCACCCCCTCCCCGTCATCCGCTACCGACGCGACCCCGCCACGGGCAAGATGCAGAGCAACACGAACATCTACCGCTGGAGCGACGGCTCCGTGACCATGGCCGTGGGCGACGAGCACTACGAGATCTCCACAAAGTCGCTGGCGCCGGCCCCCAACAAGCCCTACAGCGAGATCCAGGATGCGCACTACTACGCGGCCGCCGCGCACATGCACTCCAACTGCCTCGTGGTCGTGGGCCACCTGGCGGAGCAGTACACGGCGCGCCCCAACCACGCGGTGCAGGACGACGCGCTGGAGGGGTTCCGGCGCAAGATGGAGGAGGCGACCAAGTCCAAGGGGGACTCGCTCATCATCCAGACGCACGAGGATCCGGAGCTGGCAAAGCGACAGGCCGAGCTGGCGGAGAAGGAGAGGAACAAGGCGCAGCGCAGGCGCGAGACGGCCGCGGCTAAAATGGTGGAGGGGACGGGCAGCCGGTACGCGAGGGGAGCGCTTTCGATTGGGGACTTGGAGGGGGGGAGACGTGGAGCTGGTGCTGCTGGCAGGAAGAGGGGCGCTGCTGGTGGTCCGCAGTCGAGGAAGAGGAACCGTAATGCAGAGTATGACTCCGATGACGACCTTCCTGGTGGCTCGGGCCGGCACGATGAGTATGTCCTGGACGACTTTGCAGTTGCCAGCGACGAGGAGGGAAGTGAAGGCGAGGATGACGAGGAGGAGGAGATTCTTGATGACGACGATGAAGAGGAAGAGGAGGCGCCGAAACGCAAGAGGCAGCGCACGGCTGAGAAGGAAGATGCCGATGCCGATGCTGAGGCGGATATGGATGACGACGAGGCACCGGCACCATCCAACCGGCGGAGGAGACGGGTCGTGGACGATGATGAGGACGAGGACTAGGTGTCTCGGCCCACACAGAAGCGACGGGCTGTGGACGATGATGAGGATGAGGATGCGATGCCTCGCCGGCGGCCGAAGAGGGTCAAGAGACCTGTCATTGGCATCGATGATGACGATGATGATGAATAAGCAACATTGTTCTCTGGAGCTGGCTGTGCGAACTTCCGGACAGCATATCTATCGAAAGCAGAGGAAGCTCACTGGTGCGGTCACCCGGGACTTTTGCGCCAGTGGCAGGAAAATGGGCCTCATGGCGGAGCGCATGGTCACGTTGACTTTATAGGCATAAACATCGTTACTGCAGGCGGACTTGATTCTAATAGCAAGTAGGGGTGCTTGCAGGAAAGGACCACGGAAAGCACCTAGATAGGAGTTAGCGACTGAAATATATCAACATCTTTAAGCTCTGAAATTGTACATGTCTGCTGCATGAGCACAGATTTATGTATGCCGCATAATACCATTCAGCCAATCGGCAGCTCCCACCTCAAGGATGGGAATGCCGTGGTGGAATGTGGGGGATTACAGGGGTACTTGCCAGAATTCACATGCCAACAACGGCCCAGGCGGGTGCTTTTCTTCCCCGAGTTGGGAACGGAATGACGACGTGACAGATGGTGACACCGACGGCGGACAGCTGACCGCTACTGCCGTCTCTTCCACTGCCAATGCGTTCTTTAAGCCTATATTGCTGAACATTGCGAAATGTAGCCTCACTCCTTCATGATTTACAATTGCTTCTTCCAACCATCAACACCACCAGCATGGCGTGGGCGGTAATAGCAGCCGTCTGGTGGATGATAGTCGACATTCTCTTCTTCTGGCACCGCGTACGTCTTCCCCAACCCTTCCCGTCACCCCCATCTTCCCCCAATACTAACCTCAATCTCTCCTCCAGAAACTCCTAGCCTGGCTGACAACCCGCTCCCCGACCTCCCTCTGGCTCTCCATCCTGCGCACGTCCTCCACCTACGAAGACTGGGAGGAAGCCGCCCTGCACCTCGACAACCTGCTGGGCCTCGACCTGTGGCGCAACAACCCGACCTCGCGACACTACGACTACCGCCTCATCCACGAGCGACTCCTCCAACTCGATGCCGCGCGCGAGCAGGGCAACGTGCCCGCCATCGTCAACCTCCTGCGCTCCGGCCTCGTGCGGAACTTGGGGAACATAACCGCGCCGAAGCTGTACAACAGGTCGTTTGCGGGGACCAAGTTCTTGGTCGAGGAGTATATTACCAGGGTAGCGGAGGCGATCGAGGATATTGGCAGTTTACCGACGAGCGCGGGCGATGGAGGCGTGCTGGTCGACTGGCGCGACGGCTGGACGGGGATGAGCACGCAGACGAAGTTGGACTTTGTGCACGATACGAGACAGGCGTTTGGGCGGAGCACGCTCGTGCTGCAGGGGGGAGCGATATTCGGGCTGTGCCACTTGGGTGTTGTCAAGGCGCTGTTTTTGAGGGGTTTGCTGCCGCGTATCATAACGGGGACGGCGACGGGTGCGCTGGTGGCGGCGCTGGTGGCTATACATAATGAGGAGGAACTACCTGGTGTGTTGAGGGGGGATGGCATTGATTTGAGCGCGTTTGCGGGGAAGATCAAGGGGCCGGCGGACAGGGAGTCGGTGTGGACGAGACTGCAGACGCTGAGGAGGAGGGTGGGGAGGTTCTGGAGGGATGGATATTTCCTTGACGTCAAGGTGTTGGAGGAGTGCGTCAAGGCGAATGTGGGGGAGATGACGTTTGAGGAGGCGTATAATCGAAGTAAGAGGGTGCTCAACATCACGATTGCGAGCACTGGCCATGGGGGAATGCCGACGCTGTTGAACTACCTCACTGCGCCGAACGTGGTATGTCCCTTGCCCGAACCCATCCATCTGATTGGCACCAAGAACTAACACAATACAGTTAATATGGACAGCAGCAGTGGCTTCCAACGCCTCAACCCCCTCCCTCTACGGCCACCGCGAGACCATAATCCTCTGCAAAGACGCCTACGGCCGCGTCGTCCCTTGGAAGCAAGCCGACGCGGTCGACAAGTTCCAGCACTGGACGCACGCGTCCTATTCAGACCGCGACTCCCCACTGCAGCGCGTCGCAGAGCTCTTCAACGTCAACCACTTCATCGTCTCCCAAGCTCGCCCTTACCTCATCCCCTTCCTCCAGAGCGACATGCACGGCCCCTCCGTGCTGGAGACGCACAACAGGACGGCGGCAGCGACGTCCTTCCTCGCCCGTATGGTAGGTCTCGAGGTCCGTCACCGGCTGCAGCAGCTCGACACGCTGGGGTTCTTGCCCACTTCCATCCGGCGGTTTCTGGTGGACGAAAGTGTGCCCGGCACGAGCATGACGCTTGTCCCCGAGGTTACGGCCGGTGATTTTATACGGCTCCTCGAGACGCCGACTAGGGACACGCTGGATTACTGGATCTTGAGAGGGGAGAGGAGTGTCTGGCCTGCTGTTGCGGCGCTGAGGATCCGGTGCGCTGTCGAGACGGAGCTGGACAGGGCGTATCAACAGGCTAGACGGCTTAGAGCTGGCGGGTTGAGGAGGAAGAGCAGTGCGGGCCTAGCGTTGCCGGCGGCTGTTGAGAGGGAGAAGAGGGAGCAGATGAGGTTGTAGACGATCGAATTCCAATGCCAGGACCTAAGATGTCAGATGGAAGTGTACTTCGGCCACTTTATCAACTCCTTCGGCCAAGTTGGCCTGGACGGATGCGTCAGCGTCGAATACGTTTGGATGCAGAGGCGGTAATGTTCTCCGGCGATATACGCACTTATACGCAGCACCAGGGGATATAACGTTAACGCCGAGGCTTACCCACAGATTATAAACGAGACATCGTGCCATTCGCAGGAACACTTCGCGGATTCGCGTCCTCAATGGCGGCGCGACTGGGAGGGACAATGGCAACCCTTGTCGGGCTCTGGTCGTCGGACTTGGAAGCTGACCGAGCTGTCCAACATATAAGCTTGCTCAAACACGAAATCAAGAAACAAGACGCATCTTTTATCCAGTCCTATTTCTCTTTCCCTCGCGGTGCCTCTCTTTTACCATGCGCTGGTTCAAGACGCACAGTCTCCTCGCTGTGGCGGGCTGGTGTCTGACGGCAACATGTGATGAAGACCTCCAAGCTCAGAAGACCTTCCTCTCGCCAGATGGCTTTCCCGACATATCAGCGATGCGAGAGATGCCGGACCTCGCCGAGCTGCTACCGAAGCTCTCGGACACTGCTAAGGTCTACTACCCGGGAACGGATGGCTTCAATGCTGCTTCTGCGAGGTGGTCCGCAACGCCGAAGCCGCGCGTGAACGCCGTCGTCGTGCCCGGCACCGAAAAGGACGTAGCTGTAACGGTGAGGCCCCGGTCGTGGTCCTCGTCCTGACATTTAGACATTATCTAACTCTCTGCGTTTCCCTCCGTGGCAGGTCAGATTCGCCAACTCGCTAGACATTCCCTTCCTGGCCTACGGCGGAGCCCACGGCACGCTCAGCACCCTGAGCAACATGGACTGGGGCATAGCAATACAGCTCAGCCAGCTAAGCAGCGTCGAGATCGCTGTATATGGCAACACAGCCACGGTCGGCGGCGGCACCTTGATGAAGACAGTCCAAGACACCCTCTGGGACGCGGGCAAGCAGACCGTCACCGGAGCTTGCGAGTGCGTAAGCTACGTCGGCCCGGCTCTCGGCGGCGGACACGGCTGGTTGCAGGGGCACTACGGTCTGGCGTCGGACCAGTTCGTGTCTCTCAATGTGGTGCTGGCGGACGGTACCCTCACTACTGTGAGTTCAGAATCGAACTCGGACCTCTGGTGGGCCATGCGCGGCGCCGGCCATAACTTCGGCATCGTCACTTCCGTCACGTCCAAGATCCACCCTCTCACCCAACCGGACTGGGCTCTCGAGACCTTCATGTTCGCGGGCGACAGGATAGAGGATCTCTACACGTCAGCCAACGACCATCTCCTTCAGGAGGGCAACCAGCCGGCCGGCCTGGTGAGTTTCTCCTTCTGGATCCACATCCCGGCCATAGATCCCGTCAATGTATGTGACTTTCCCTCTGCCAACCCCCCTTGCACGTCCCTAACTCCCACCAGCCAGTATTAGCCTTCTCAATAATGCAAGAGGGCGTCACGACCGTCTCTTCCACCTACACATCCCCCTTCCACGACCTCTCCCCGCTAGCCGTAGACGTCAAATCCGGCACCTACCGCGACATAGCCTCCTGGTTCCACATCAACGCCGACTCCCCCGTCTGTCTCAAGAACACCGGCCTCGCCGGGCTGCGCTTCCCCTTGTACCTAGAGCGGCACAACGTCACCGCCCAGCGCACCTTATACACCGCTTTCGCGGACGGCACGAGGGGGGAGGACAACCCGTTCCACGACTCGGTGTTTATCTTCGAGGGGTGTTCCTTCCTCGGCGTTAGGGAGCAGGAGTCAAAGGACGGCGGTGCGTTTGCGTACAGGGAGGGAAATAACATGCTCGTCAGCCCGAACGTGCAGTACACCGTCACCACGCCGGAGAGGGATGAGCAGGCGAGGGAGTTCGGGGAGAGGCTGAGGGATATCATGTGGGAGGGGAGCGGGAGGAGGGAGAAGAGGGTTTACGTTAATTATGCGTATGGCGATGAGGGGGTGGAGGAGTGGTATGGGAGTGAGGAGTGGAGGGGCGAGAGGTTGAGAGAGTTGAAGAGGCGGTATGATCCGAGGGGAAGGTTTAACTACTATGCGCCGATACCGAGTGAGTGAGCGAGCAAGAGAAGCATGAACGAGACTAGATGTAGATGGCAGCGTGTGTAGAGGAGGTGGGAGTGTCTGCCTACATGGTAGTAGCAGCCACCATTTCTGGTTTCTTCCGACTTGTGCACTTTCGGAAAAAGAAGCCATCCACCTCTCCATTACGAATTAGAACTAGATGTAGGTATGTTTCGGTGATCGGGATTCATCCGTGCATCGTCCATCCTCTTGCTTCGCCTCACTTTGCCGGGCAGTCCCGTAATTGGGCAATATGCAACTTGTGTGTCTCCATCCTCTCGACCGGAGCGAGCGCAGATCTGAGCCGCACTGCTTACACGTCGTGCCTCGTCGCCCAACCGACCCGAGTACACTTATATATCAACGGATCCAGCACCCTCATCTTCCGAGACTTCCTTCTCCTCCTTCCCTTCTTCTCTTTCGCCTTCCCGCCTCTCGTCGCCTTCCTGCCTTACATCAGGCACTTATCTGAAGTCTGCCCACCAATCTCCCCTCGCTTAAATATCTCCTTTCACACGCTTTACTCATCTCTTCTTGTCCTCTCCTCCATCCCCCACTGACTGTCTCTACAGCTCATCATGCACCCCCGTCCGAAATTTATCAAAAAGCGTCAAATCCACCGCCTGTGCCATGACCCTATACCCCTCGGGATTCAAATGCAAGTAATCCCCAGAGTTATACCTCGCATCCAACTGGCTCGCATTCCCGGCATCCCTAACAGCAGCGTCAAAGTCCACGACCCCATCAAACACCCCGCTGTGTCTAATCCACTCGTTCACCCTCTGCCGCTGCCTCTCCCTCTCCGGGTCGCTGTACGTCTGCCCCGGCCCGCTGAAGGGGGTGATCGTTGCCCCGAAAGCGGCGATGCCGTACCTGTGCACCCTGACCACCATCTGGCGGAACGCCGAGATGAGTCGGTCGGCGGTGGCCGTCTGGGTGGCGGCGTCGACGGCCGCGGTGCCGATGTCGTTTATCCCTTCGAAGATTAGCATGTATTTCACCCCCGACTGGGCGATGACGTCGCGGTCGATGCGGCCCAGGGCGTTGGGGCCCAGCCCGTCGGCGAGGACGCGGTTGCCGCCTGCTGCTTGGTTGATGATTGCTACCGATTTGGCAGTTGCGTTGGAGGCTTGCATCCTGGCGAGAAGTTGGTCAGGCCAGCGGTTGTTGCCGTTTGTGGTGGACCCCCGACCGTCGGTTATGCTATCCCCCACGATCACGAGGGCCGAGGACTTGGAGGGGAGGTAGGCGTCGACGCCGGAGATGAAGTACCAGTGGTCCACGCTCGCCACGCCGGCTACCGTCGACAGGTTTGCCGCCTCGATGTGGTTGCCCGGCACCATGTAGCTGGTCGTGCGACTGCCCGGGTGGCCGGTTATGAAGTTTGTCGTTTGGCCGGTGGCGAGGTACATGGTTACCGAGAGGATCTGGCCGGCCGCGACGGGGAAGGCGATGGGGTCCGAGAAGACAACGGCGCCGTTGGGGACGGTGAAGGAGGGGGAGCCGGAGAAGGTCACGGATTTGAGGGACGAGGGGACGATGGAGGCCGAGCCGGAGGTTTTGTTCACTGGTAAGGCGATGGAGACGGCCGTGATGGGCAGGTCGGAGGCGCCGAAGGCGTTGCTGAATTGGAGGCGGATGGTGGAGGCGGGCTGGGTCACGTAGATTGTCTGCCGGAGGGTGGCGTCTTTGAAGACTACGTTTGTGCCGTTCTGTGGGAGTGTTAGTTTTGGTCAAGGTAGGTGAAGATGGGGAAGACGTACGAAAGGTGGGTTAGGTAGGTTCGCCGGCTCGACGAGCTGCGGCATGGTACCAAAGATCTGCACCCAGTGATCGTAGCATTTCGCTGCGACTGTCACGGAAGACGAGGCGAGGAGGAGCGCCGTGAAGGCATTGCCTAGTAGACTTGAAGCTCGCATTGTGGCTAACTGACAGCAACGACCGTCACGACAACAGTACACTGGAATTCGCGAGGAGCAACGGAAAGGGCTTGGCAGGAGGCAGACCATCCTGCTGGGTTCTGCTGGGTGTTATATACATATTAACCAGACGCAGGAACGCGCCGTTTGAGGGGCGACGGCAGAACTGGGGAATCGGGTGTGCCATCCGTCATCTTGGGTGTGTGTCCGGGAATCCGGATCATGGTAAAGTCGTAATGGCCATAATGGTGATGTTTGGTACACACTGGGGAAAAGAAGTCGTTTATACAGGCTAAATTGCTGGCGTCGAGACGATGCTAGTATTCCCGGACGCCACGACTTTGGAGAGAGTAACACTCGGAAGATCGGTAGCGGAACTCTTTGTGGTGTAGTTGGAGGGATAATGTTGGAATAAAGCCCGGTAAAGACGCTCACACGCGTGAGGGGATGCAACATCGACTCCTCACCACCATGCCTTTTCTCCTCCCGAGATCTCGAGATACCCCGCAGGACTGGAGATGTCTGGGGTGATTCAAGGTTGGGCGATCCGGATGAAGGCGAATTAAGCTTGTCATGCAGATGGAGAGGTGTGCATCGATCACCCCATCATTTGACGGACGTCATGTTTAGGTGATCTTATTTATACTCAATTGGCATCTGCTAAGAACATTAAACCCAGACCGCAACAAGACTATAAAAGAACAAAACAGAAACGCCATGCCGGTCTGGCTTTTCCCAATCTGAGTTCCGGCCCGAGCCGTCAGTGTAAGTGTAGGTGCAGTGTATCGATCCCCTGTCCCTGTCATGGTTACAAGACAAGGTGCATACTCATACATCCGGCTGTACATAGTTGTACAGCAATAGAGTCCAGGTCAAAGAGGTATAAGAAAGAACATGAGGCGAAGGAAATCCTATCATGACCATATCACACCATCATATCAACTCAATCGCACTCAAACAACAAAACGCCGAAGTACAAGTCTCCACCTCACATGTCGAGGTGCGAAGTGTACATGTACGGGTTGAACGTCTGCTCGTTGAACTGCGCGCCCGAAGCGAGGACGTCGAGGTTCTGACCGGCCTCGGTCGTAGGCGAGGCGACATAGTCGTAGCTGGCATCGCTAGCCTGGCTGGGCTTGGAACGGGCCGCGCCGCCGTGTCCCTTCTTGTTGTAGTAGTATCCGACGGCGAGACGTGTGCAGCCCGGGCCGGCGCCCTCGAGCCAGGCACCCATGTCGCCGGGGCTCAACATCTGGAGCTCGTACTGGTGCTTGGCCAGGACAGACTCGGTGAGGCCCTTGTCGGTGAAGAAGGTGTGATTGTAGGCCGGGGTGGTGAAGGTCGTGTTCGAGTTGGCAACGGCGGTGGCGTCGGTGCTCGTGGTGCCGTTGGAGATGTTCGAGGGCGGCTTGTGGTCGTCCCTGTAGTTGTCTTCGTACACCTCGCCGCGGCCGCAGACATGGAGCTTGCTCTCCATGGCGGCGGCGATGTCGTCGACTAGGGCTGCGGAAGAGCTGCCCACTAGCTGAGATGGCTCGTTGGCCTTCTTGTGCTGCGGCGGTCGCTCGGCGGAGAAGTTCTCGGTCTTCTCGCTCCTGCTCGAGCAGAAGTCGCAGTCGCTGGTGTCGAACCACTCCTGGTTGGTCATGGTTGGTGAATGTGGATTGTATTGTGGGTAAAGGCCGTCTTTGAATAGGGTATAGGGTAGGCAAGAATTCACTCTGCAGGTAGGGCTGGATCTCAGATCTGGTGGCAAGCCAAGAGGGTGATCCGAGAATAATGTAATGTGCGAGTTGTTCTAACTTCGACGTATAACTGAAATGCCTTCTATAATGTTCCGATGTTGAATCGAAGGCTCGAGAGAGGGGAGGAAGAGAAGGAGGAGTATAAACAGGCGGGAGGAAGTTCTCAAGGTGGAAGATCGTGGGGGTTTTATACTTTTTTCCACCGTTGCAAAGGGTGCTTCTTGGTGTACGACCTGTTCAAGGGACGAGGATAACCACGTTGGGATGTAGCATCTACTTGGCTTCAGGCGCATGCGCGTAAACATGCTGCTGTACCCCGACTTCAATGCAGTATACGCCAACTTTGGCTACTGCAGTTATCTGAGATGACGATTCTCAATGATTTGCATCTGTCGGACTGTGGGATTGTACGTAACGGTATCCAGCAACAGCTCTGTGAGGCTGAGCCCAAGGTGCAGTTCTGAGCTTCCCCGTGCTGCGATATGTTGGCCAAAACGGACGGTTATCTGCATGTCGGTCCTGGTCTCCGACCTGATTGATCACATGCACCTCTCTTCTGGGTAAGTTGGCGATTCACGTCACCCATCCAGATATTCTCACCGAGGTGACGCCTCCGCGTTCGGATGCCACGTACGTCTACCCCAAATTTTTGGAGTTCAGTCGACATTGGCCAAGAGGAGGATGCAGGTTGGAACGAACTAATTCGCCCTGCTTTTGCGAACCAACACTTGTTGCACTGGGGAGGTGGTGGTGGCGGTGGTTCGGCTCAAAGCACAGAGAGCTAGATCTAGCTCCGTCGGCTCAAAGACTGATTCAGACGGAGGTACTTCCCCTCCAGGGGGTTCGCACCCTTTTCAACGACTCAGCCTGCAATTCGCTGCAGCGTGCATGGAGCTGCATCCCCAATTCGTTTTGGGTGTGGTTAGGCCTCGATGCTTCCCCAAGATGGAGACGCGATGGTGATGATGGTTGGGTGTCAAGAGCCGTGTCTCGTGCCAAGACCTTCATGACATCTCTTGGCATGTCAAGCCTTCCTAGCGGTGACATTTGATCGAGAGCACGAAGCTTCGTGCATCCAGTTATGGGGCGGTGAACTTTGCTCTGGGATATAGTTGCCGTATCGGGTGCGAAGAGCGATGACATGCTCTGAAACACCCGTTGACGCTCGATGACGGAGTAGCTCGGGCAGCTCCCGCGGCGGTACGGCAGCGGTCTGTTGGTAGGCTTATCCTGGCTCCGCGACCCCAAACGGATTCCTTCAACGAACTGGTGTCTTTTAGAGTTTGGAAAGAGAACGACAGTGGAAAAGTGAGGCTGCTTGGTTCGATTTCGCAGTGTCCGTAGTGCTGACCCGTGCCGGTTTCCTTCGGCACAGCAAACAATGTCCGAGGAGTGCCGCTCCTCTGCCGTCCGGCCATGGCAACTGTGCTCCGGACATCGGCCGTTCATACCGGCCACACCTCGATCCCGCATAGCCGAGATGCGTAGGTCATGTGCCACAAGTGTGTGCTGAGTTGCTGGCTCTCACCGCGGTAATTCACCCCGAAACGCATGAGGGATGCTGTCAGAGTGTGGTCGAAAGATGCCATTGATCTACGCCAACGTTGAACTTCAGCAGATCTGGGCAATGCAGCCAATGCAGCCAAGATCGAAGGGGGGAGCTCAGTTGATCTCTCCAAGAAGCAATGCTGTCGCCATTGACTCAAATTGCTGCAGCACATGAAACATGCCGTCAATAGCTGGAGGTGCGGCATTGGAGCCGAGACCGGAACCCAGGAGCTTCAACTCGCCGTTGTGACTCTTTTGCACTGCCGCGGTCAAGCCCAAGCCCAAGCCCACGTCCGAGTCCTGTATTTCTCGGCATCGCAGTCCGCCGCTCGCCGCTAGTCGACCTTGAAGAGGTCATTTCGCCGAACGAGGACCTTGGTGCTGATCAATGTAGAGAGGACACTCGTCATAAGTCAGCTGGTTAAGTCGTGCATCATACTGAGACGATCGGGTGCCGTCACCGCTTCCGGAGATAGACGTGTGGGCTGCATTGGTGTCCCTTTGCAGTTGCATACTGAGAAAATCCGCCGTAATATTGAGGAGAGAAATTGCAAGTCGTCAGGCTTTCTTGGCTGTGACTGTCGGATTTGTCGAGATCAGGCTCTCGCAGAAAGTTGTTGTTGTTGGTGTTTCGGAACATCGCCGTTTTCTTAGGGAGTCTGCCAAAGAGTGGAGAAGGACTTTAGCGCGAGGGTGCCAAGCCGACAGGGACAGGGGACCTTGGTACGTACCGATTCAGCCCTGCGGTGATCACTGAGATCGTTTCCTTCCGTTCTTCCAGAACATTTGCATCGTCCTGGACTCCCACGGTCGGAGTCCACCACCGCCGTCCTGCATGTCAACCCCATTTCTGAACTGATCACCGTTTCACCGACCGGATGACACAGCATTCGAGCTTGGCCCAATGTTCAAGAAAGCCCCCTGCATGAGCTACTGCAGCCGTTCTGAGCTGCACCTTCCAGGCCAACACGGGGTCATGGAAGCATTCTAGAAAAGAGATGCACATCGGTCTGGCTTTTCCTGCGAGTCCCAAGTCCTACCCTCTTCTTAGTGATCCAATACCAAGTCCTACTACATATCTCAGGTGAAGCTCGGCGTCTCTTAGTTACGCTGCGCCAATATGAGAGACACGACGCGCATCAGCGGCAGAACATTGGGGGTTCGACCAACCAGGACGGGCCGTGAAGTAACCGATGAGCTCTCTCTTTTCACCGAGCTGCTTCAGGCACGGCAACGTACGATGTGACGTTGAAGCTGTAAACTTGCTGCATACCAGTTGCTTGGCCATCTTGACGTTGCACGAGAAGAGAAGGCATTGGCAAATCGCTGAGTTGGTAATAGTCCACGTCTTCTTGTTCCTGAGCTCGAGTGGTCATCCACTTTACTGCATGATTCAGTTCGGGCGTATCGTATCACCACATCATCTTTACCATTACGTACCCTGGTATTGGTTAGTGATCAGTGGAACGGTGTATCTTCCTGCTTTACACCGAGCTGCAGCACTTAGTCTACGACAACTGAGAGGAGGAGTTGAACCCTAACCCTAGTCCCCGTCAACCATCAACGACCATCACGACGACCTAGGGAAGTATACGAAACCATCTGGCATTTACTTCCTATCGCGTGAGTATTTCTGAGGGGGGTAGTTGGGGATTTTTCGGCTCCTACCTAACTTAGTGTGACTGACTAAGGTACGAATTCCTCAGCTCGACACTGGAACGAGATCGAGGGATAGAACGCTCCCCCGTGTAAGCCCGCACTCTCCATCGTTATCATTGTATACTGACTAACCCCAGGCCACAGCGATGGCAGGCAGGATTATATCTCTCTTTGAAAACAAATCAGGGGGGATATTTAGTTCGTACTTCCATGACCATGGCGTGGAACTTGAAAGCTGCCGCCAGTCCGTCCAGGTGCGGACGTTGACCTGCTGTAACGACCTGCTCAACGGTCTGCGAGTCCACCTCCAGATAAGAACAGTCGATCGAGGGTTAAACAGAGTTTCCAACCATACATTTCAGAAGTATGCTGCTGTCTGGAAACGGAGACGTAACCTTGCCCAACAGTTATCTCCAACTCAATCAACATCGAACAGCGAAGCCCCTAACCTCAACTACAAAACAGACTATAACCTGCTCCGCCCAGCAGTTGTGGAAACCGTCAATCCCGTGGCCCTACCCCACCCCACCGTAAAGTCCCATACCCAACGCCAACCTCCGCAACTCCCTCAACCTCCCCTCGACACGGCCGCTCGCCTCGCGGGCTCCCTTCTCCGCATCCTCGGCGTACCGCAGGGCGTTATGCAGCGCCGTCAACTCCGCCATCATCTCGTCCGTGTCGTCCCAACCTGTCGTCCCCGGGACCGTGTTGTCCGCCCAGTAGACGGCGGCCCGCAGCGCTTCCGTGAGCTCGCGGACCTCGCGCTGCATCTTGTCCTCGACGGCCTCGAGCTGTCTCTTGCTCGCTTCGAGCTCGGCGGCGAGGCGCTCGACGTCCGCCCGGAAGCGAGCCAAGGCGGTGTTGGTGTTGGCCTGGCTGTTGTCGATGAGCTTGGTTGCTTCGGTGATGGTGGCTTTTGATGCTGGGAGGGAGTGCATGGTTGGTTGATACACGTGAGGGCCTGGTTGAGGTAAGTTAGTTATGTTTCTTGATGGAGACTGTTCATGTTATGTTGCGGATTTGGGAGGCGTGGCTTAGTTGACTGTGGCCTGTGGATTGGGGGAGGTTGTGGATGGATCAGTTGATAGGGTAGGTAAGTTACCGGGACACAGAGAATATCAGCACTGTTGATGTCTGATGAAGCCAACTGGATAATGGTGGCCCGACTAAAGAGTGAGAGAGGGGATGGTTGAGCCAGAGAAGAGGAACAACGGGCAAAAGGCCGGGCAAGGTGGGCTGACATATATACAGGAGTCAAAGTCGGACGCCGGAAGTGACCATTGCGGCCCCCGGCCGACATACAGGATGAAGCTAATAGACAGACATCATGCAAAGGCAGAGGCATCTACTTCGGATGAGGTGCTCTCCAACTTTCTTCTTGGAAGGTCTGTATGCCTCTCGAGGAAGGTCGATGACTGGTAGCGGTACGATGGCATCCGTCGTCCCGGCCTCGAAGATATCCCAAGCTTCAAATATCGGTGAAAATGGAAACGAGTAGAGTCCGAACGGGTACTCCTGGAAACATGCATGCCGCGTGGGGGAAACTTGTTGTTTTGGTCGCTGTGATGCTCAGGCAGCCATCACGCAAAGAACACACATCGAAGATGGTAACTGATAGCTGAAAAATATGGTATTCATTTTAAACGCCTCTATCAACACGACTTGACGCCAATGCTCTCCCATCTTCCACCCCAATTACCATCCCATCTACATCCACAACCGACAGGTCCCATCAGCACCAGCAGACACCACCCACGGCTCCTTCGGATGCCAATCGACATCCAACACGCCCAGATTCGCCACCACCTTGTGACCCTTGAGCACCTTGACGGGCACAATCGTCGGGTTCTCCATCAGATCCGTCACGACCTTGCCGTGGAACACCTGCAGGCTGCCGTCGTCGCTGGCGTCCACGAACAGCGGCAGGCCGCCCTTGTGGTACTTGACCGCGCGGATGGCCTGCTCGTGGAACCGCATCGTCTTGTAGGGGCGGGTGGACAGGTCGAGGTCGTGCCAGAGGAGGCGGCGGTCGTAGGAGCCGACGATGAGGTTGTCGCCGCCCGTGTGTATGTCGAAGGAGGATATCCACCTCGCGCCCGGCTGGATGACCTTGATGAGCTCCAGCTTCTGGAGGTCGTAGCACCTGATCATGCGCTGGGTGGCGACGAAGAACAGCGGGCGGGAGGGGTGGAAGTGCGCCGTCTGCGCGAGGCCGGAGAGCTTCCGGAAGGGGATCTGGGTGAGGTGCTTGGAGAGCGTGTGAATGGCCACGGCGCTGCGCTGGCCCGACGGGGAGGTGGTGGAGAAATGGTCGCCGCGCCTGTGCCAGGAGATGACCTTGACTGTGGAGCGGACGGTGATGCGGATGAGGACGCCCTCGTCCTCGAGCTTGGTACCGGGGCGTGCCCACTTGGCGGGCGGTGTCTGGCCGACGTTGAGGGGCGCTTGTTGGCCGCTCGTGGCGTAGCCGAACCCGACGTCGAGGATGGCGCGGTTCTCGGCCTCGGTCTCGGGGTCGAGTACGGGAGGGATCATGAGGAGGATGTCCTCGCCTGCTGCGGCGGCGAGGATGGCGGTGCCCTTTGTTGGGCGCCAGCGGACGCAGTTGACGGCTTCGTCGGTCGATAGGCGGACGCTCCAGATCTGGCGGCCCGTGAGGAGCTCCCAGACGCGGACTGTGCCGTCGTCGCCGCCTGATGCGAGCCAGAGGCCGCTGGGGTCGATGGAGAGCGACCGCACGCGGCCGTCGTGGCCGCGGAAGGTGGTTTGGCAGACGGTTGGGAAGGGCTTAAGCTCCTCGGGCCGGGGGAGTTTGGGGAGAAGGGAGTTGGGATCGATGTTGAGTCTGTTCTTCCGTATCCTGGGAGCGAGGTATAGATCCAGACACCTCTCGAAGCGCTCCTTGACAAACTGGTCGTAGCCGGGCACCTTCCGAAGGGAGTCGTATTTTTGGGGTACGTATTCCTTTTCTCTCTCTTCGGGATCGAGTGCCTGCCACGCCTCCTTCTCCTCCTTGGTGGGGAGGTACTCTGCTGGCGGGTTGTAGCTCATGTCGTAACCGGGAGGCGGCAGCTTCGGTGCAGGGATGTGCATGACATGAGGGTCGCGCGGCACCTCATCCTGCCATATGTCGAAGTGCACCTCGTCCTTCTCCTCGTCCTCCTTCTCGCGCTCCTCAGGAGGCTTGTACGGTAATATCCTTCCTTCCCTTATGGCGCGGACGAGCTTCATGACACGCTTCTGCTCGTGCTTCGAGGGCAGGAAGCGACGCTTGGGCTCCGGTGCCGCACTGAGCGGCATAGTCTCGGTAAAGCTGGTAAACCACTCGACTGTGTCGGGGTACGGGTCGTAGCCGTCGACAGGTATCTCGTTCATCTGCACCCTCTTCAGGATCTCCAGCTCGTCACGGCTCAGCTGGAGCGGCTTGCCGGTGGCGGGGTCGGTAAGACCAGTCCAACCCTGTGGGATTTCTATGCTGTCGAGGAGGGCATCGAGGGCGTCTCCACTGGCCGGGCGCATGATCTTCTTTCCGTTGATGTCGTAGCCAATGTGCGGGTACTGGTCGTAGAAAGTAAGGGGGATGTCGCCAATGGTGTTCTCGGGTGCTTGCGCGTCGCTGTCATCCGAGTCGTAGACGGGGTCGATCTCGGGGTAGACGTAACGCTCGTTGCCATTGGCGTCTTTCTCTACCCTGTAGTTCGGCCGGTCATCGTCGTCGTTGTCGCCCTTCGCATCCTCTGCCGTGAGATCGTCCGGCTCCGTACCAGGCTCGATCTTCTCCTTGAGGAGTTTGGAGATCGCATCGTTGACCTCCTCCTCGTCTGAAGGTATGTCGTCGCTGTTGAGAGCCTCGTCATCCTCCTCCTCGACTTCGCTCGCGTCGTCATCACCCTCTTCCTCTTCGTCCTCCTCGTCGGTGCTCACTACGTCGAACTCGTCCTCGCTTTGCGAAAGTGCGCCGTCGAAATCGAGGTCGTTGAGCTCGTCGTCAGAAACCGAGACCTCCCTGAAGGAGGCTTTCCTCTTCTTGTCTGTGGATCGGGTTGCCATAGGTGCTGATTTACTCGGCAGTCTGTTACCCTCGAGGGTTCTCAGTCTTGGTCCGCCTCCGAAGAGATGGTCGCAAAACTTCTTGTTGGAAGGAAACATTTTTGGTGGGGCGCTCTTATCTCTTATCTTAGGCTTGTCAGCAGCTGGAGGTCCGTGGCGCCAGCTGCGATTCTGACAATTATACCGCTATTCCTAAAGGAGACTTTTTGAGTCGTTATCATGCATGAACTGAATATCTTATTCGCACAGCTCGGACGCACAAGAATATAAGACGGGTTATTTCCACACAGTACCAGCGGTTTTGAATCTCTCCGAGCTCCATTACATAGCGTGCATTTCTTGCTCAGATCACCACATGTCGACACATGGACGGAGCAGGATATGCCCAAAGAGGTTCTCAGAATATTCCATACTGAATAATACAATGATGCAGATTCTCACGACTTCTTCAACTTTGCCATCTCTGCAATCCGGATATATCTGTTCTCGGTGGTTGTGACACCGGAGCAATGCGAACCGGCGATAACAGCACCGCTTCGTTCTGAACATCTGTCTGCCCAGCCAGTACTTGAATCCTTCAACATCTTACAAAATACGCGTTCTTGCTGTGCCTTGCGGAACCGTCTGTACTGCCACCAGTCTACCTGTTTATCGTGTCCTTTGTTACGAGCGTTTTCCGTCATTCACCAATCGTCCACTTTCACCTTGCCCCTTGATCTCGCATCAGTATCTGCGCCTCTAGATAGGTCGCGGCGGGCTACCGACACATACCATACCGAATTTCCATTTCAGCTTCATCATACCTGCGGATCATGAGCAGTCCAACGCAGAGAAGTCCAGCAGCCGATGGCCCCAAGCGCCGTGCTTGTGACGAATGCCGTATGTGGCCGTCTCTCTCCGTCTCACACACTCAACTGACAGCCATTAGGATCACGGAAGCTCGCCTGTACCAAAGAAGCAGACGGCTGCGCTCGCTGTAAGCGGGATGGAGTCAAATGCCACTACTCGCCGCAGAAGCAAATGGGCAGGCCAAGAAAGGTCAAGCGACCGCAGGACAAACCGCAGACTCACGTCCAGGTCGAAGATGAACCTACCGAAAGGCGTCAACCCCTCATCATGCCTGCCACCGACAGCGCCATGGACCTCGACCTCGACATGGCGTTCTTCGGCATGAACGACGTCAACTTCCTAGACCTTATGGGTTCGGATTTCGCACCATATCCCCACCAGTCCGCGCCCGAACCACCAAAACAACCAGCCCCCTCACCAGGAGCATGGCAAATGATGACAACCGAGCACCTCGCACACGAAGTCGACTTCGACCACAACCCGGTTCCAGACCCTCTGGCCGAAGAGGTATCCCCGCAACAAGTAGCCGATATAATGACTGCCGAGATCCCAGAGACCATCAGCCTCCCCGCCCTCTCACCCCAACAATCATCCTCCATCAGCTCCGAACCATCGCCCTCCTCCTCCTCCCAGCCAACAACATGCAGCTGTCTCGCGTCCCTCTACCTAGCGCTAGACTCCCTCTCCCACCTTCCCAAAGACGCCTGCAGCGCCATCCACGTCGCCCGCTCCGCCTCCAAGGCGGCATACAACACCATCTCCTGTCCCATCTGCTCCACCCCTTCCCTCGACCCGACGGACCCCAACGTACACCCGCCCATCCAATCCCTGCAGAACATGATGATGCTCGGCGCCCTCCTCCCCTCCTTGTCAAACGCGTACAAAGCCATCCTCCGCATGGTCGACGAAGAGGCGCACGCGGCAAACATCCACTCCCGCAAGCTCGTCTTCCAACTGACCTCCTACGGCGGACTATGGGGATCGCTGGCCGATGCAGACAACATCTGCGGGGCGGCAGAAAACGTCGACGGCCGCGAGCTAGACCCGGCTATGTGGCGTCTTACCGTCAGGGCGCTACTCAAGGTTGACGTCTACGGGTTGAGCGATTGCACGCCGGGGTACGAGCAGTTCGGGAGGGACAAGAGCGGGCAGCCGCTGTTCCAGCCGGGGCTGAAGGATATCATCCAGATGATGGAGGACAGGAGTCGGATGCGGCACGAGCAGGTCGATGCGCTCGTTGCGGCGGGACAGCTGCGGATGAGTGGGAGTTGCGAGTACATACCGCTCGAGAATCATACGGGGGAGAAGCCGACTTGTTTTAGGATTATTGATATTGCGAAGAAGAGTATGCAGAGTTTGGTTATCCCTTGAGGGAGGGGAAGTGGTCGTCTGTTCAGTATATGGTGGGTAGCGTGGTATCTGGTGTTACGGAGTTCTTATGCAGAAAAGTGTCGCTCGACTCATCGTCGGGTCTGGTGTTCAGTCACAACATAGATCTGGACGGGATCAACTCCCCTCGGTCTCAAACTGTACAACTCGAGGTTCGGATATGCTTCTCAGAATGACAAAAAGGTTAAAGAGGCAAAACGTACAACACCAGGGATTCCCCGGTGGTCACCCACCCGAGTACTAGTCTGGCGATTATCTGCTTATCTATGGGAGAGCGGACGGGATCCCGAGTTCTCAGATATCTATGGTCGTACGTGACAGTTGAAGCCAATGGAACGGGTTATAGTCTGACTCAAGTGAACCAGATGGAGATGGTACGGGATGGTGACGATGAAGGCTCCACATGACTAGGCACGTGACTATTGGGCTAAGAGCCGGATTACGTACCTTAAATCCACGCCCAGCCGCCCCATTATCGGAAGTGGAATCCACCTCATCTTCCGCCGCTTCCCAAAACGCCCAGCTGGTGTCAACGTCAATAAGGAGACACAGCAACTTGACAAACAGCTCACACAGCTGCTGTGGCTTTCACTCTGCGGTCGCCATCACCTTGCCTGCTACTTTTACTGCGATACGGATAGCTGCAGCATACAAGCTCCTTTCCCGTACCACCAGTCTGCCCGCGGCAACGAATTGTTTAGTACTCGCAAATCGACCGGTCTTAATCAGCATCATTATTACAGCATTGACGACTTGAAACGCCCAAAGCAACCTAAAGCCGATTCACATTCCTGTATTATGTCTGCACGCCAGCGCAACAGCAGCAGCAACCAAGTCATATCCACTACCTCTACCAGCGGTCGTCTCTCTCGGTTATAGGACCAGTCGACGCCCCAACGAGCACCGACAGGTTGTGTCTGTTCGACAGGTCGCTGAACCTGAGACCACCGGAACCAGATCCGACGCGATTCTCGACTCCCCCGGCGACGGAGACCGATCGACCGGCAGTCATAGAAGCCACGGGATACCCAGACACTGAGCAATCACGCACCTACAGAGACGACTCATCGCCTTGACAAGCTGTTACCATGGCGTTCTTGGGCGTATACCGCGCCCTCTACGACTATGCCCCCCAGGCCGAAGGGGAGCTGCAGATCACTGAAGGCGACCTTTTATATCTTCTCGAGAAGAGCGAGGACGACGACTGGTGGAAGGCTAAGAAGAAGGCCTCCGAGGACGATGAAGATGAGCCCAGCGGCTTGATACCGAGCAATTACATTGAAGAGGTTAGTAGAGTTGCGAAGGAGGAAGTTACTGTGGAATTGCGGAGCTAATAATGCTTCTCTAGGCGCAACCCGTCGGCCATGCTCGAGCTCTCTACGAATACACGAGACAAACGGACGAGGAGATATCCTTCCCGGAAGAAGTGAAACTCGAAGTCTACGACACATCCGATCCCGATTGGATTCTCGTCGGACACGCCGGCGAATACGGCTTCGCGCCTGCCAATTACATCGAGCTGGGAGACGGCGATGGCGGCCACCAGCAACACGAAGAGGAAGAGGATGAGGCGCCGCCTGCACTTCCGCAAAGGTCGCCAGCGCCCAACCTCTCGCGACCTCCCCTCCCCTCGAGGAACGATTTCGAGCCGAGCAGCCCTGCTGCGCCAAACCCCGCTGCGGCTCTTGCGAATGTAATGGGTGGACGGTCCGTCTCAACCTCGCATGCGCCCCCACCACTGCAGCTCCCGCCCCGACCCCAATATCAGTCCGAAGAGTCCGAAGAAGACAACAAGTCCCCACCACTGCCTACTCGACCCCGCGGCGAGTCACTCAACTCTTCTGTTGAACAAGCCTACCGGTCGCCGCCTCCCGACCGTCCCTCTCCCCGCGCTTACGACAACGACAACGCCTACGCCGATTCACCGCAGACGCCCAAGTTCGCACCGGGCGGCTTCCACATGTACAACATCAACGAGATGGTGTCCGTCATGGGCAAACGGAAGAAGATGCCTACGACGCTCGGAATCAACCTTAAGACGGGTATGATTCTTATAGCGCCGGAGCGTGCCCAGGACGGTCCGTCTCAAGAATGGTCTGCCGACCGGATGACGCACTACTCGCGCGAGGGCAAGCATGTCTTCATGGAGCTTGTGAGGCCTAGCAAGAGCGTAGATTTGCATGCGGGCGCCAAGGATACTGCCGAGGAGATCGTCAGTGCCCTTGGGGAACTGGCAGGAGCTGTGCGGGCCGAGGGGCTGAGGGAGGTAATTGAGGCCGGTACCGGCCGTGGAGGTCAGAAGAAGGGCGTCGTGCTCTACGACTTCATGGCACAGGGTGACGACGAAGTCTCGGTTGCGGCAGGCGACGACGTCCTAGTCATTGACGACGTGAAGAGCGAGGAATGGTGGCACGTCCGCCGTCTCAAGAACGGCAAGGAGGGTGTTGTCCCTAGCAGTTACGTCGAGATCACCGGCACCGTGACATCCGCCGTCACCACCCCTACGTCGGGAACACACCACACTCCTTCACATCTGCTCCTCAACAACGGCAAGTCATTTGCGGAGCAGAACCGTCTCGACGAGGAGAGGCTCACGAAGGAGGCGGTCAGGGCGGCCGCGCGGGCGGAGGAGAAGGAAAGGGGGAAACGAGGTTCTGAGGTAGGCCCAGGAATGCGTTTGCCAGAGCGGAATAGCAGTCTGTCACAGGCCAGAGATAGTAACAGTGGGAAACAACAGCGAAGCAGCAAGCGCGAGAACGGACAACGCGACACGTCTGGGTCGTCCAAGTCGTCGAAGTCTAGTAGGTCCCCATTGGCCTTTACTCAAGTTTCGCAGCTAACACATACAGAACCCGACCCCTCAAAGGTTCGTACGTGGACTGATCGGTCAAAGTCGTTCAGTGTCGAAGCACAGTTTTTGGGACTCAAGGATGGCAAGCTCAACCTGCACAAGCTCAACGGTGTCAAGATCGCTGTCCCTGTTTCCAAGATGTCGCTCGAGGATCTTGAGTACGTTGAGCGGGTAACTGGCATCTCGCTAGACGAGGACAAGCCATTGTCCTCGCTCAAAAAGCAGTCCGATACGTCAAGGGGCTCGTCTTCAAACCAGCCATCCACCAAGGTGGGCGTCTCGATCGAACCGAAGCAGCCGGAGTACGACTGGTTCCAATTCTTCCTGTCCTGCGATGTCGCCGTTGGACTTTGCGAGCGGTATGCGCAGGCGTTCAACAGGGAGTCGATCGACGAGAGCGTACTGCCCGACGTCAATGCTAGCGTGCTGCGAAATATGGGCTTGAAAGAGGGAGATATCATCAAGGTGATGCGCTTCCTCGACAACAAGTTTGGCCGACAGAAGAGGGCTTCTGTTGATGATGGAGAGGGGGGTGGCGGCTTGTTCTCGGGACCGGGTGGCACTCTGCGCAATAACACTCGCAAAGGCCGTCCCGCTCCTGCTGTCCAGACCAGCGATGTCGTTGACGCGAAGGCGTTCTCGCTCAAGGATGGCCCTACTGGTGGCAGTCAGCCGTCTCCTACTACATCTACGCCTGTTCGAGAGACTCCTGCATCCAGTTCGTCTGCTCCGGCAAAGAAACCTACCAGCGGCTTCGACGATGACGCCTGGGATGTCAAGCCATCAAGGACACCGGCAGTGGAGCCCGCTCCTCAGCCGGCCCAGGCTCCGGAATCAGCTCCTGCCCCGACCCCAGCGCCAGCGCCACCAAAGCCAGCACCACTCGCCGGCGCAATGGCCGAGCTATCTCTGCTCTCGCAACCACTCGAGCCGCAAAAGGCGCCGCCACCGGCGCAGCCTACCATCAACCTCCCACCAGCACAACCCCTCCAGCCTCAGGCCACTGCTCCAGCACCCCAAATCCCCCAACCGACCGGCGCATCACCCGCCTTCTTCACCGGCATGCAGCCCCCCACCATCAACGGCCAGCCCACAGGGGTACAACAGCGCCAACGACCCCTGGCACCACAGTACACCCAAGGGCAAGGCGCGCTCATGCCTCCACCACCCCCAACCCGACCCCTATCCGCTCCCCAATCCGCGCAGCCCAGCGCCTTCACCCCTCCCCCTCTCCAGCCGCAAATGACAGGCAACCCGAACATGTACCAACCCCAGCAGCAGATCGCCCCCCCCGGCCAGAGCCTAGCCGAAATCGCCCAACAGCGCATGCAACAGCAGTATGCCCAGCAGATGCAGCAGCAGCAGATGATGATGCCCCAACCCACGGGCTTCGCGCCCCAGCAACAGCAGTTCATGCAACCCCAACCCACCGGTTTCCCGCAGCAGCAATTCATACCTCAGCAACAGCAGCAGCAGCCCATGCCGGGTCAAATGCAATCCCCCTTCGCCGACCCCCGTCCCCAACAGCAGCAGCAGTTCATGATGCCGCAGCCCACTGGCTTCGAACCCCAGCCCCAGTTCCAGCAGCCCCAGCAACAACCATTCATGCCGCAACCCACGGGTATAAACTCCTTTCTCCCGCCACCGCTCGAGCCGCAGCGCACCGCGATGCCGGGCCCCATGCAACCCCAGCAAACGGGTATGAGTTTCGCCCAGGGATTCGGCAACGCGCCGCAACAACCCCAACAGCAGCAGCAGATGCAGCCGCTCGTCCCGCAGAAGACGGGCCCGCCGCCGCCGGTCAGGTTCGGTGTCACCGAGGGGGCGAAGAAGTTGGCGCCGCAGGCTACGGGGAGGAGGGCGAATTTGGCGCAGGCTAGTAAGTTTTTTCACGCGTCTTGTTGTGACATTTGCGATTCAAAATACTGACTATGTGTCTAGCGCCTAACAATCCGTTTGGCTTTTGAGCGCCTCGGCAGTTCTCTACTGGGTATACATATTTGCTTGAGAGAGACGACGCGTTGATCTTAGGTCCCATAGGTCAGATGGTTGAGAGTTGATGCAAAGCGTGGGTGCAATTTTTGCTGGTGGAGTAACGGGCATGGATAGCAGTACGTGGAGGGAAGGGGTAGTACGATGGTGTCCGGTGTGTTTGCCTACGCGCGGAGTGTCGAGATGGTTGCGGATGACAGATGGCATCTCCATTACCAGCGAGGAAAGGAGTGAGTGAGAGAGGATGGTTGTTGAGAAGAGGGTTTGTCGTTGGACAATAACTCTCTTCCCTGTTCTTCACTGTTTGTTATTCTACGGCATAGCGGCTGACCGAATGGCCGAGTTACTTCTTCTGCTGGCCCTTCGACCAACCTTGTTTATTTTTGAAGCATCGGTTACTTTTGGTAGATAATATATTCGTAATAGACCAGGCCGTGACCTATGCGCGCATTTAGTTGCCCCGGCCTTGATGGGCATGCCGTCGCCCGTCGTCGACTCCGGTAAGTCGTCCCTTTTCTTGACCTACCAGCCGAACGCGGCTTGCAAGAGCCACGACTCTGACCGGTGCCTATCTTGCCCTTCGCAACATTGGTTCTCGAGGTTTCCGTATCGGTTACCCGGCACCCGTTGCGGGAGTGCCGTGCCTCGAGAACACGTTCTTGTTACTCCTTGTATCAAGACCGTTGTGTGCCCATTCTCCGTTTTCCCTTGCAGACTGGGCGGACACCTCGTCACTGAGGATGTGGCGAGCGGCTACGTCATGCCAGGCTCGACATCCGGTCAGGACATCTCCGATGTTGACTTTGAAGTTTGTCTATTTTCAGTGACTGGACCTGCATGAAGTCTGTCGGACCATCTCCTGTCCACTCGGGCTTGTTCAAAACCAAGAGCAAGGCTACTACTACTCTTGTCAGCTTTTTCCTCGGTGACTGGCGTCCACGCTGCTCCTGGAAGGGGCCCAGTGGTCCTGCGGCATAGTTTTCGGATGATTGTGATGGGGTTGATGAGCTTGGCATGTCGGTCACCTGTCATGGCCCTAGATTATGGGAAGGGGTACTCGACTTGCCAGATCTGCATGCTGGTGTGCCTTCGATTGGAAGATAAAGCTGTTTGCTCTGTCAAGTTGTACAAGAGTAGGTAAGTACCAAGTGGCTTCGTGGGGTTCTAAGCGACGTATATTCAGGTTCAAGTCCTTCCGTGACGCGTGCCAATGGGTGGCAAGTCCAAGTGGCCGGGCCAGGGGCTAGAATAAGCATTTAGGTTCTCCTGCCATACGAGGAACCCTCCTTTCGTTGAGGCTCAAGCTCGGAGTTTGATGTGAAGTGCTGACTGTAACCACAACAGGGACTTTGCATTTCGACTCCTCTGTGAGGCTCAAAATGGGTAAGAATGCCACAGCGTTAGGGCTCTTAGCAAGCGGAAGTATCCCGCTGTCTTTCCGCAAGTTGGGTGAATATACTCCCAGACCGCTTATACGAGTGTTTTGTAGGGTCCAGGGGTATAAACAAATGCAGAATGAGTGATGCCAAGGGAACATACCGGTCTTCTGGGAGAAAGGGCTTACTGGTGATGCAGATGTCCTATTCACAACCGTGGCGAATTGCCGTAGGTATAAAGTCCTGCCAGGCCTTGCCTGAACTCCAGATGATGAGTCTCATACCATATGTCCCTCTCGTCGCAAGAGTAGGGCAGCCACTTCATCACAACACAACAACTGACTGGAACTACTTGACAGTCTCAGGCAAAAGCAACCTTGCCTACCTTTTCCCCCTTCCGCCTAGCGGACACGCCTCCCTTGCGCCCCCTAACAACAACCTACGTTGTGGTCTCTCTCGTCTGCCTTTCCCTTCCGCCTTGCGGACACACCCACAACCTCCCTTAACGACCACATCCAAGCAACAACAATGCTCTACCGCACAGCCCTCCTGACGGCGCTAGCGGCCACCGCCGCCGCGGCGCCCATAGCGCAGGTCAGCGTCGACTCCATCCCGGACTCCGTGCTGGCGGGTATCCCGGAGGACGCGCTCGTCTTCATCACCGGCGGAGAAGCTGAAGCTGAGCGCAAAGCTCGCCATGTCTTGAACCACCTCGGGAATAATAACATGGCGCTGCCGGCCGAGGGGAAGAGGCAGAGCGTGGACGACATCCCCGACGACTTGCTCGAGCAGTTGCCGCAGGAGGCTATCGCTGATGCGCAGAGCGATGATGCTGATGAGGAGGAGGAGGCCGAGGAAGAGGAGGGAGGAGAGGGAGAAGCAGAAGAAAAGAGGAAGAGACAGAGCGTGGATGATATCCCCGATAATGTGCTCGAGCAACTGCCGCAGGAGGCGCAGGATGCTATTGCTGATGCTCAGTCTGATGACGAGGAGGAGGATGATGCCGAAGAAGAAGGAGAGGAAGAGGAGGCAGCAGCTGAGGACAAGAGGAAGCGTCAGTCTGTGGATGATATCCCCGACGATGTGCTGGAGCAACTTCCCCAGGATGTCCAGGATGCTATTGCTGATGCGCAGTCTGGCGACGATGAGGAGGAAGATGCCGAGGCGGAAGAAGAGGCCGAGGGCGAAGAGGAAGAGGAGGAGGCTGCTGCTGAGAAGAAGATTCGGGCTTCGATCAGGGCTCGGCAATCGGTTGACGATATTCCTGATGATGTGCTTGAGCAGCTGCCTCAGGATGTTCAGGATGCGATTGCGGATGCCCAGTCTGACGACGATGAAGAAGAGGAAGAGGATGCCGAAGAGGGTGAAGAGGGAGAGGAAGAGGGCGAGGCAGAGGGCGAACGAGAAGGAGATGTCTCTGCCGCGGTCGTGGAGAAGAAGGTCAAGCGCCAGTCTGTCGATGATATCCCCGATGACGTTCTGGAGCAACTACCCCAAGAAGCTCAGGATGCCATTGCCGACGCCCAATCTGATGATGAAGAGGAGGAGGAGGAGGAGGAGGAGGAGGAAGATGACGCGGAGGAGGAAGATGACGCGGAGGAGGAAGAAGGGGAAGAGGAAGCAGCCAAGCGCAAGCGCCAGGACGATGAAGAGGAGGGGGGCGATATCCTCGAGGGTGTCTCGGAAGAGGACCTCATTCCCGTCACCATCGCCATTGCAGCCCGCCAGTCCGTCAACGACATTCCTGATGACGTCCTCGAGCAGCTACCCCAAGAAGCTCAAGACGCCATTGCCGACGCCCAGTCCGACGATGCCGAGGAGGACGAGGAAGAAGAAGAAGAAGAGGAGGTCGCCGACGAAGTCACAGTCGAAGAGGAAGTCGAAGAAGGCGCCGACGTGGGCGTCAGCGCCAGCCGCATGCGCAGAGTCCGCCGCCAGATCCCCGACGACATCCTCGCCCAGCTCCCCGAGGACCTCATCGAGCAGATCCCGGACGACGTCCTCAACGGCACAAGCGACGAGGAAGAGGAGGAGGGAGAAGAACAAGAGGTCGAGAAGCGCGGGTAAGTCTCTACACCCCGACATTGGCAGCTGCAGTATATCAAGGCCCCTAACTTTTTCGCGACCTACGCAGCTCGGAGCCGGCCATGTGCTAACAGACTATGGTGGTGGCGACAGATTCGGCCCTTTTGGTCGGTTCGGCAGGTTCGGATTCGGTCTGGGTGGTAGGTTCGGGAGGTTCTTTGGCGGGTTTGGGAACCGTATCATTTTTGTTCCTGTTGCTGGTGGTGCGGGGGGTGCGGCTGGCGGTGTGTTAGGAGGAGGTGGACATGGAGGAGGAGCTGGTGCGGTAGGCGGTGGTGCGGCTTTGGGGGCCGGGGCATTGGGTGCCGGTGCTCTGGCGGGCGGTGCTATTGCGGGTGAAGTGGTTGAGGGAACTGCTCTTGAAACCGGTGCGCTTGGAGCTGGTGGACTTGTTGGTGGTGGGCTCGGTGGTGGCGCATTGGGTGGAGGTGCGCTTGGTGGTGGTGGGCTTGGAGGAGCAGAGGGTTTGGGCGGTGCCGGTGCGCTTGGTGGTGCTGGTGCTCTTGGTGGCGCTGGTGCCCTCGGTGGTGCCGGTGCGCTTGGTGGTGGTGCACTCGGAGGAGCAGAAGGTCTGGGTGTCGGGGGCCTTGGTGCCGGCGGTCTCGGTGGCGGTACGCTTGGAGCCGGAGGACTCGGGGCAGGTGGTCTCGGTGGAGGAGCATTGGGCAGCGCAGGGGGAGGAGCATTCGACATTGGCGCTCTCGGCGGAGGAGCACTCGGAGCGGACGGTGCCATCGACCTGGCAGCTTTAGGCCTAGACGCTGACGCCATCGCAGCCCTCGGAATCGACGCAGACGCTCTTGCTGACGGAGAGATCATCGACCTCGCTGCTCTCGGAATCGATGGCGATGCTCTCGCCGCTCTTGGAGTCGACCTCGCGGCCATCGACCTCGACGCTCTGGCTGCTGGTGAAGTTGACCTCGCCGCGCTGGGCATCGACGTTGAAGCACTCGACATTGCGGCACTCGATCTGGAAGCACTGGGCATCGACGCCGACGCCCTGGCTGCAGGCGAAATCGACCTGGCCACCCTTGGGCTCGACCTGGATGCGCTCGATGTCGGGATTGCCGTTGACGACGCCGTCGTCGCCGTGGATGATGCTGCTGTTGTGGATGATGTTGTTGCCGGTGCGGTTGGCTTTGACTTAGGAGGTATAGACCTTGCTGCTTTCGGTGTCGGTGCGGCATAGAGGCTAATGGTAACGCGGCAGCTCCACGAAGATTGATATGGGCTAGTTTGTGGTCATTGGTAGTTTTGTATATTATAGTTTAGCGGTGGTTACGGTTAGTTAATGATGTTGAGAACACACGATCGAGTTTGGCGCAACAGGATGAGCTTTGCCGGCAAAGCCAGTTTGAGGATATAGAACCGGAGGCATCGCTGTTGTGAGAAGCTGTGTAATTAAGCTTAGATTGAATTTGTCGAACCCAATGCCAAAACACATATCATACTCAAGATCCCGCTCACTTGTGAAACAGCTCTAGAAGCGGCACTGTAAACAAAACAAGGGCAATCAACACTATTATGAAGTGGCGCAAACCAACCGTAACGACCAGTAACTCCTCAGCCTCCCGGGATGGCCCCGGCGCCCATCTAACAACGCGGCTCAGTTCCAGCACTCGTTTCCAGCTTCGAACCTCCCTGGGTGGCGCTCATCATTGAATGGTCCCCTCACGTAACTCCTCGCTATCAGGCGTCAGGTCCTCGAGAGTACTCCGGCGCTTGCGGGTCTCCAGAAGCGACTTCTCTCGCGCACTTGTCGTTGCCGCTTTATATGCTGGGAGAGTCTCCGAGAGATCTGTGGGACGAACATCTCCCTTCTCCTTGATGGCAGCAGGGACCTTGGCCGGCTCGAACCTCTTCCGTACCGCAGCAATCATCTTGAAGAACCAATGCCAGTTCAGTGAGTTCAAGGTGAGGTTGCTGGCAACGTAGATGAACGCGAGCCAGTAAGGGATAGGCTCCGCGTCAGTTGCAAAGGCCATCATGTTCTGGTTTGGATTGGTCAGGGTCGAGTTGACACCGTGGGCGGCTGCGAGATAGCCCGCGTCCGGGGAGCTCTGAGTGGCCCTGTACATGTCGACGTAAACGCAGGCAGACTGATAAGTCCCGTAGACAAGTCGACAGCATGCGAATGTAACGAGCAAGATTATGCCGTTGTAGAGCTGCGGTTTGGTGCCCGTCATGTTCAGTTTGTCGAAGAACCAGTGAATGTTCAGGAAGGGGGTCGACAGCTCGTAGAGGATGAAGACAGGTCCATAGTAATACAGGAATGGCCGCTGGAGAGAATACGTTAATATGACATGTAACGAGGGCCGCGACAAGAGGGAACTCACAAATCCGAAAGAGTAGGCCGTCAGAGCACTAACGGCATGGGCAAGCAGACCGAAGCCAAAGACGTCGATGTGAAAGGCAGTCATGAGCAGATCCCAGATGAAGTAACCCGCCGCCATGCTCTGGATAAGACCGCAGGCACCGGTATAGCCCCAGACGCGCTGTTGCCAGTCCATGGGCCGGCGCTCTTCGTCGTTCCAGATAACCCATAGTGCCACGGCGTTGACCAGCGTGCTCTGAACGAGAGACACGACATGAGAGTCCCAGTTCGCCTTCTTTGCGCGATCATGGGCCGGGTAGTAGCGCGGAAAGACGCGCTTCGACAGGGCCGGCGAGACGACGACCTGAATGAAGGTGTAGAAGAGGGCGAAGCCGACGACCTCGTGGATATGGAGCGGCAGCGTCTGGAGGCCGAGCCGGTCGGCGTAAGGCTGTATGGCCTTGCTGAGTGCCGGGATCGGCGGGATAGGAAAGGGGTCGCGCATCGTGTCTACGGCCGGTGTACCTTGACGAGACGTCGAAGCAGGCTTGAAGTTGGAAGGCAGTGACCCGGAGTCCGAGGGGAGAATTAAATACTGGCGGCCCAGCGCTTAGGCAGGGCGGAGCTAGCTCTGTGTCCAGGTGCCAAGGCAACCTCGGCAGGTGATACAGGGCGAGTGCTGTTGAACCGTCAGGTGCGTGTGATAGCTCCCGTGCGACTACTGTGACTTGTAGGCAGAAAAGCTAAAAGCTTTAATAGTTGTCACATAGTCCAGGCTGTGGTGCGGAGCTGATGTTCGGCATGAGTCGTCATTGTCGACTTCCCGAGTGAGCGCCAGGGACGGGAACCAATTACGTCGGTGCCAAGACAAAGGGGAACCGTTTTTGTTGGGAAAGCTGATTATCTTATCGGTGAGATTGAGGTACGTACCTCTGCCCCGCTGGACCCCTGTTCTTCGCGTCTTGTGGTCCAAGCTCATGTGAACAGCTTCACGAACCAAAACACTCCCATTTGGACTGTATAAGTGAGAAGCATTCATGAACTTAGAGTTGCCGCTGTTCACCGGACTTATCACTTGACTACACCGTTTCTAATACACTAACTTTATTTTCACTCTCACGGTAGACCCCCTCGGCGTGTCATGCTGGCCCTGAGACTGAATCGACCACAACTGGCATGAGAGCATCATGAGGACGCGATACATACGGCAAACATGGCAGACACACTCTACGACCTGCTGACGGACTCAGCGTCAGTATCTCTAAAACGACCAGCCGATGCAACATCATTGGAGTACCTCAGGACCCTGGCATCCAAACCTCTCTCTTCACTAGCCACATCAGAGCCCCAAGCTCTCTCACAAACGTCGCATTCTCTCTTACTATCCCTCCAAGCACTCTCAAAGAAGTCACACAAGCCGATAATAGACTCAGCAACCCACCATGCCACCCTCCGCACCTCCCTCCCGGCCTTGGCCGCCAGTGCAAACGACCTCCGCAACGCCATTCCCAAGCTGGACGACTCGGTAGTCAAGTTCTCGACTACCTACAACAAGAGCGCTGACAACGATGTCCTCGCCAGGAGGAAGCAGGCCATGCTCCTCTCGCGCAACGTCGAGCGGCTCGTCGACGTGCTGGAACTGCCCACCTACCTCACATCAGCCATCACCTCCCAACCGCCCAACTACGCCTCAGCCCTGGACCTAAACGGCCACATCCGCCGGCTACACTCCCTCTACCCTACCTCGCCCCTCGTATCCTCCATCTCCGCCAGCGCAGACGAGGCAATGCGTCTCATGGCCTCCAACTTACTGCAATCCCTCAAATCCCCCTCCCTCAAACTCGCCGCGTCACTACGTACAATCTCCTTCCTCCGCCGCCTCTTACCGGACCTGGTCTCCTCCCCGCTACCGTCGTCCCAGTCCTCCGAGCGCGTTTTGGGAGGACTCTTTCTCGTCTCCCGGCTGGCGACGCTCACCACCCAGCTCGAGGCCCTGGCCCCTCTCCGCGACCTGGCAGACCAGGAACGCGCCCGCCAAAAGACGATAGGAGCGAACAACACCTGGTCCGGTGGGCAACAGACCGAGCGGTACCTCAAGCGCTACGTCGAGATATTCCGCGAGCAGAGCTTCGCCATTGTGTCCATGTTCCGGTCCATATTTCCTTCCGCGGACGGTGCAGCAAATGGGGAGAAAGGGGATGGACTGGAGCCGTTACCGTCTGCTCTGTCGACCTTCCCGTTGTATTTGGTAGACATCTTGATGGAGACGTTGCGGACGTATTTACCTACAGTGAAGGATCAGGCGAGTCGGGACAGTCTGTTAACGCAGGTGCTGTACTGTGCTAGCAGTCTGGGCAGGTTGGGAGGGGACTTTGGGCTGTTCCTCGCTGGGCTGGATGTGGGACAGGACGGGGAGGAAGAGTGGGTTGAGGTTGTTAAGCGACATAGGTTGCTGGCTGGACGGTTGGAGAGTATTGTTGGGGAGAAGGAGAAGCATCATGTGAAGGCGTGACATCTGGAGTTACAACTGGGCGGGCGGTACAGCATTATTGGCGAGAACTACACTTGAAGTTCAGAAGCATATAGTTTAGAAGCATGAAAGAAGACCTGTTGCAATCCGGTAATACCTCTACAATCCTCATTGCCATCAGTGGCCATGTATCGGAGCCCTTCCGGCACAAGCCGGGATTCCGGTCGCTCGTGACTCCGGAGCTGTCGGCTTCGGTGGAGCACGGAACGCCGGATGTGGGGCGCGCGAGAAGAAGCTCCAAGCTTTATGCCGTCATGATCCGAGCTGAGCTTCACTTTCACGACTGCTCGCACATCCAGCGCTCACTTGCTCTGCCCGCCACTATTCTGCCAATCGACACCTGTATAACCTTGCCGACCATGTTTCTGATATGACCTCTACCTTTCGCTTCACGCACGCTGGCAGGTCCCAGCTGAAACAAAAGAGGAAAATCTCACGACAACCATCACCCCAGCCCAGGCGGCCCGAAACCCTCCGTTTACTCTCGGTCAAAGCGCAAGGGGGCTGACTGTCGCGTCGCGGTCCTAATACCTTACCCTAATACCAGCCACCAGACCAATGCCCTCAACTACATCCTCCGCCGCAGTCACAACCAGCGCCATGTCCAATGACGCCCCAAAAACGCAGGCAAAATCAGGTAAACGTCCCTTGCCGACCCCCCCCCCTTCACCTCCTCGCCCACCCCGTCTCACATCCAACTAACAACACATCTCCCGGGGCAGTCTTCCACTTCCTAGCAGGCCTAACATCAGGCCTCCTCTCCGCCGTCCTCCTGCAGCCCATCGACCTCCTCAAGACCCGCGTCCAGCAGTCCGGCCCGCACCACTCCCTCCGCCAGACGATCCTCGACATCCGCCTCCAGGCCCAGGCGCGCACCTCCTCCCCGCTCCTACCGTCCGCCCTAGCCTCCTTATGGAGGGGCACCGTCCCCTCCGCCCTGCGCACGGGTTTTGGGTCGGCCGTGTACTTCACCACCTTGAACACCATCCGCCAGAACGCGGCCAGGATACCGTTCCTCTCTACATCAAAAACAACATCAGCAGCGGGTAGTGGTGTGAGCAGTTCAAGTCTAGCCAAGCTCTCCAACACAGGCAATCTAATAGCCGGGTCCGCGGCGCGCGCCTTCGCCGGGTTTTTGCTGATGCCGCTCACCGTGATTAAAGTGCGCTACGAGAGCAGCCTGTACGACTACACCTCCATCCCCTCCGCGGGGCGGGATATTCTCAGGAGAGACGGGCTGAGGGGGTTTTTCGCCGGGTTTGGAGCGACTGCCGTCCGCGACGCGCCGTACGCGGGGTTGTACGTCTTGTTTTACGAGCAGAGCAAGAAGCGCCTTTCCGCGTCGCGGTGGCTACTGGCGGAAACACCGAGTCAGACGGGGACAGGGACGACGACGATGGGCTTCTCCCGCGCGGCGGCGATAAACTTCACCAGCGCGCTGAGCGCGGGCGTGTTCTGTTCCGTGCTGACGAACCCGTTCGACGCCGTCAAGACGAGGATACAGCTCCAGCCGGGCGAGTACAAGAACATGTTTGCGGGCGGGAGGAAGATGTTGGCGGAGGAGGGGGTACGGAGTATGCTGGACGGGTTGATGCTGAGGATGAGCAGGAAGGCGCTGAGTAGCGCGCTCGCTTGGACCGTGTACGAGGAGCTGATTCGGAGGGCGGAGGGGTTGGGGAGGAGGGTGAAGGTTATGTGATGGGATGAAGATGGGGAGGGCGGGGATGAGGATGGAGAAGGGAGGTGTGCCATATGAGGAGAACGGGGATGTATTATATGGACAGGATGGAGGCGATGTTATGATAGTAGTTACGGGAGAGCTATGTATGTATGTATACTGGCTTGTCTTGGGATTGGATTGCGTTTTACTGGCCACGGCGTTTAAGGAATCGAAATGGACAGATAGGCAGGTGTTGGGGAGATGTCGATATGTATTCTCAACTCATTGAATAGACTTGTCCTAGCTTCATAGCTCATTTCCATCATCGGCTCACATCTAACGATGCTAAACCTCTTTCCAAAACCATCTCCATGCCCGAGAATTGAAATTCACCTCTCATTCCGTGAAATGGGAGCCCAAAGAACGGAACCGAAAAGACTACCGAGGCCATACCCGGGAATCATCTGATAAGTAGCAAATGTGAGAGGGGATGATTTCCTCCTACATCTTCCCATAGTCGAACTCAAAAATCTGCCAGCCGTGGAGGAGAGGCTCACGCAGGCCGTCCGCCGGCAAGGTACATCAGCAGGCCCGGAGACTTGCTCCGCCGGCGGTCCGTCTTCTTGTGCACCCACATGAACTGGTCGTCGTCCTTGTGCTTCTTGTGCTTCTTGTCCTCGAGCTTGAGCACCACCTTGTGGTCCGAGTGCTCGTGCTCTCTCACCAGCCGAATCTGCCGCGTGTGCGCCCACAGCTGGTCCTGCTCGTACTCGGGCACCCAGCGCTTGATGAGGATGTAGCCGGGTTCCTGGCTGCAGTCAGTACGTATATCAAACGTTGCCAGCCTGTTGTAGTGGTGACTTACCGGATCATACTCCCAATCAATCTTGAAATAGTACAGCGTCTCAATGTCCAAATGCTTCAGCGACATGCGCGTGTAAGTGGGCCTCGCGACTTGCCCCTGGTTATTGTGGTTCTTCTTGTCGTCCTCCTTCTTCTTCTCGTCCGCGGCCCGCTTGATCTTCTCCTTCTTGATAATCGCCTCGATATCCTTCTCATCGACACCGGCACGTATCAAATCCTCCTGCAGCCGGCGCTGGTACTCCTTGTCGGCACGCTCCTTCTCCTCCTTCTCGCGCACGATGCGCTCGGCCTCTTTGGCCTTGTACTCGGCGATGGCGAGCTTCTTCTCCTTCTCGCGCCGCTCCTTCTCCTCCTCTTCGCGCCGCTCCTCCTCGAGCCGCTTCAGCTCCATCTCCTTGCGGATGCGCTTCTCCTCCTTCTCCTTGGCCTCGCGGCGCTTGATCTCGTCCAGCTCGGCCTTGGCGCGCTGCAGCTCGGCCTCCTCGCTGTACTGCTTCCGAATGCGGCCGTCCTCGCGCTCGGACCGCTGGGCGAGCTTGAGTTCCTCTAGCTGGCGCCTGGCCTGCTCCAGCTCCCACCTCTCGCGCGCGTCATGGCTGTCTACCGATGAGTTGCGGGAGTGGCGTGACCGGGACCGAGTCCGGTGCCGGCGGTGGTGGTGCGAGTCGTCCGAGTCCGAGTCGGACTGTTCGTTGTAGATCTTGTTGTGGATGATGACAGGGGCGGGCGGGGCCTGGCTGGGCGGGGATGAACGCCGCTCACGAGACCTTGAGCGAGTGTGAACCATGGTGCGAGCCGGGTCGAGCATGACCGGCCCGGTCTGATAGTAGCTCGTCGGTCTCTCACGGCGCACATCGACGGTTTGGATGTAGTGAGGACCCTGAGGCGGGACCACGGGTCGGCGCATGGGAGAGGGAGCCCGGTGCCGGCTCACTCTCACGTCGATCCGCGAGTCCTCATCGCTGCTGTAGCTGTAGCGTGACATTGTGGCAGAGTTGTTGCTACCGGTACAACTCGAATACTATTCCGTCTCTTTGCTGACAAAATGGTCTCACTGGAGGACCAGGTGATGAAGAGGGTTGACAAGATCCCAAGACACTCTAGACTCAGGGTCTGCGACACAGCTGGTATGGGTAAACTGACAAAACACGAGACACACACAACTGGAGAAATGAGAGGAAGAGAGACAGTGTGTTAAGAGGGGAGAGTAGTGACTGATAAGGTGGAGGGGTCTGAAGGATTGCCCGTAAGCACGAGCGAGGGTGAAGCGGGGTGGGTGCGTCCCTAGCCCGCCATCTTATTTTGGGAGCTGGGTAGCCGGCAGCGGTCTGGGACGCGGCGGGAAGGAGGATGTTCCAAGGGGATTTGCCGCAAGGGAGTACCCTTGTATTCCTCTTCCACCCAGAAAAGGTGAGACCAACAGTGAGAGAGAGGAAGCGAAGCCGTGCCACCTTCGTGCTGGCACACATCGGCGAGGTGGCTGGTCCGATCAGTCTCTGGGCATGTACCCTCGGGACAGCCGTCAAGAAGAAGCCATCCCCATTGGACTGGCGACCGCGGGCTGGGCGGACGAGACGCGAGCTGACTGGCTGAGGAGCGGGTTGCTAGTCATTTGCGACACCCACCCAGTGACTTGCTGGATACTTAATCCTGCACAGTAGGGCTGCATAAGCGCATGATCCAAGCCAGCGAACTGTCTGGTTTGAGGATACGATGGCGGTGGTCGTTTGTTGTTGGGGGCTGGAAATTAGCTGGATGATGGAAGTTGGTGGAGATGGAGGGGCTGAGACGAGGAAGGACAAAAAAGAGACGAGCTGGACATTCATTTAAACTTCGAGGCTGCGCTCCTTCCCGCAAACACATTCCTGAGCATCACTCGCTCCATCCCCTCCCTGAAGTAAACGGCATCTAAGAATTTAGGGGAAGGAAGGGAAGGAACGACCCGATGGAAAAGCGTCCTTCACATGACCGACGGTGTGCTGGATGTTAGTGCGGACTTTAAAAAAGGAGGGGCAGTAATCACTGATGGATCCAATGCTGCACATGCGGCTCGCGTGCTGGAAAGCTTGCGATGCTGCGATGCAATCCTGCTCCTGACAGGGCTACATCAGGCTCGCACGCATAGAAGATATTGGTAGAACTAGACGGAAACGGACCTCGTCTCCTCTGAATGAGCAGACCGTCATATTGGGCAACAGGAAAACAGGTGAGAGAGGCAAAGGGCGGCAAAGTAACTGTTGGCGGTGTAAAACGGCCGCCCTGTTTCGGGCCTTGGCGTCTGTTGAAACAGACTTGAAAGCTCAGCCCGAACCGTCGGTCTTTTGTCGTCCATTCATTCAATGTGCGTCCTGTCCTTTGCCTACAGACGTTTAGCTGCATGGGACTTGTGGGTTAGTATAGACCGTCCGAAATAGGAATATGCAAGCACCTCTTTGGGGGTTACGACCATATGGAGTTGTATGTTTTTATTTTATTGATGTCGTGCTCTGGGTTCTGAGTATATGTTCCTACTAGTCTCTGTAATGAGAGGCTCTTGACCATGCCAACCATGACTGCATATCCCAGCGGACAGTCCCGTTCCATCTCCCTCCCGTTGCCTCTCGCTCAGCCTCCTAGAGCCTCAAGTCGCGACCTGTCGCCCCCTTGTTGGGACCAAGGTAGTGAGACCCGATCGTCGTGTGAGGTTAATTGTTGGTCATGCGCCCGTCCCTCCCGTCTCCCAGTGGTTTGGATGAAACTCCTGGTCCCATTCCCGGTCCATCATAAGGCGTCCGTCACCTAACCACGAATATTCTCCCACGTGACACTCCTTCCTTCAACTGTGACTCGTGCATGCCTCACGCCTGCCCACCTGCCCCCTGGAGCATCTTGTTGATGTGCTCCTGGCTGTTCTTGGCCGTCGTCTCGAGGTAGTGCAGCCGCTTGCCCATGCTCTCGACCTCCGTCTGCATGTCCTTCATCTGGCCCTCCAGCTTAGTCTGTAGGCTTGGGACGGGGATTTGGACGAACCTGCAACCCGCGCAGTCAGCATTTCTTCCAGGTTCGTTCGCCAGTCCTCCAACTCCATACCCTAGTAGAAAGGCCCATAGAAAGTAGGTAGGAAGGTTGAAAAAGGGGGGAACCTACATCTTCCCAACACCCTCATAAACGCCCGTGTCGGCCGGTAAGCTCGAGATCTCGCTTCGCGTCAACTGGGCCAGGCGCATCTCCCTCTGCTTAGCGCCCATTTGCGTCCTGACGAGGCTGATCTGCTGCTGGGTTGCGACGGACTGAGCTTCGATTTCCCGGAGGAGCTGGAGGTTGGTTGTTAGTGTTTGATGACACGTGATGAGGATGATGTTGAGGAGGTAAAGGAACCTTTGCGAGGGCTTCGTTTGATATTGACATCTTGATTAGATTGTCTGATTTGAGACACTGAGATAGGGGTGAGTGGAATGCGGTCGGTTGTTATGGGTTTAGCTGGGAGTTTGATGATGGTTTGGTGTTTGGTGTGGTTTACAGGCATCGACTTCTTGGTGAGGGGCGGATTTCGGCCCCACCAAGGTGAAGAGTGACGGGATTCCTTCACCGACGTTCGATCCCGAGCTGTAACTCCTTGGAATCATTGAATAAGGAGTTTACGTGTTAAGATGATTTGGTAAATCAAGAAGAGTCTTCCGTACACCATTTCGTACAGCTTGTTATCTATAGGGTATCAAGATGCCTAGACCTACAATGCCTTACGCCAGCCATGCTAGCCCTCTCTCTTAATCGCTCTCAACAACACATGTGTCCGACCAGATCGTACAGTTTACGTCAAACTTACTGCACCTTCTTGGTGTTCTTATATATATTCTCATCCCCAGCAGCCCTCGGTATGACCTGCGGTATCTTGAACATACTACTCCAGTCAAGCTTGAAACTGGCCTCGCCCGCATCCAGGCACCGGATAAGCCACACCCGCCAAATAATAAAATAGTATGCGCCTGCAGGATCTTGTCAGTCTCTTTCATTCCAATTCGCGGAGGACTTGGTACTCACCAAGCCCGGTAAAAAGATGCCACCACCCATGCCCCTCCAGCAAGACCGACCACGGCAACAGGACGTGGTTCCGCGCCGTCTTGAGGTGGGTGCAGTAGATGTTGTCCATGTTCCAGATGAAGAAGCCGGTAAGGAACCAGACGATACCTGTCACGTAACAAATCAGATTGGGGAGCACACATAAAGGGGTAAAGGGACGTTGGACAAACCTGTCAGAGCGAGCCTCCACATCTGCGCCAGGATCTGGTCGCACTCCGCCGGGTTTCGTTTTTGGAGGGCCGGTCGCAGCTGCGTCTCCATGACGTGGAAGCCCTTGAGCACCAGGGTCAGGGTCATAAGGGCGTATGCGACCTGGTGGAAGACGGGGTCTTTGGATTTAAGGTAGTAGGCCTGAGGTTTGTTAGAGAGAGGAGGTTCTGACTAAGGGTGGTTGGGTGAGTGGGAGGTACTCACAGTGATGGCCCAGGCAAGGCCGACAAAGACACCGGCAACGGCAATTGATCCCAGCCTGCCCTTCCCATATGCAAATGTGGTGTAGCCGATGATACAGGTGGTGTAAATCATGGGCAGTTCATCGGCAAGCTGCATCTGGTCTGTGACAGAGGGGGGTTACGGTGTCAATATGAGACTTCACAAGTCGCACAGGAGAAGGGGGACACAGGCGGACAGACTTACACTTGAGTGTGGCATGAAACGCCATCGAACCCATACTGACAGTCAAGTAGCCGAGATAGGAGAGGAGCAGACTGGGCTGCGGCGAGTACAGAAGGCAGTTCCGGATGCCCTTGACGCCCAGGTACACGAAGATGAGGTTGGTCAGGGTGTTGATCAGCTCGGCACAGTAATATGTCATTGAGTAATCCTGCAGCAGGTCGTTAGCCAGTGCAATTCCATGCCAAAATCAGAAGAATAACCCACCTCCTCACACCAATTCAGGGTCGACGTCTGCTCTCCCCAGAATCCATCTCTTGCCTCCCTATACGGGATCCGGAGAAAGTTGGCCATTGTAAACTTTGCCGAAGCATTCGAGAGGTTCGCCGTCATGAAGTATGGTGACTTTGTCGAAACAACGCGTCGCAATGAGTGAACGTGTCGGTAAGACACAAAACACAAAAACACAATCGAGGTAAACGAGGTAAACGAGGTTTACTTCCTTAGTGTACGGCGCGAAAGAGATTTGGGGGCAATGACGTTCAAGCAGCCTCGGAGACGGATTTGGGGTTCCCTTTGATGACTTATGTAAGGCACCATGCAGCAGGCGGGATTGGCGATGTATTTGTACTTGAACTAACTTGAATCGACGACAGCTCCCGAGCCTGCCGGAATCCCTTTGATAAGTGCTTCTCTATCCGTCGAAGTCGTATATACTGGGTCTAGTTATGGGAGAAACTACCTGGTAGAAAGGCCTCACCTACCGGGCACTGCGAGCAGCTCTTCAGATCGTTTCAGATTCGCAAACACCTTTTCTGTGTCCGGAGATAGGAACACGCGTTTTCCAGATCTGTGCCTGTTCCTGCCGTCTTGGAAAAGTCAGACCCTTGCACCATCTATTCTAGGCAAACAGTTGTCGAAATCGTAGGTACTCGATCAGTTCTCCACGGATATGTCAATTCAGACTAGATTGTATACATTCTCCCATCTGAGGATTCCATCTATTCTGTAGAGGAAGTGAGAAGAGAAGAAGATGCTAATCGTCGTGAAACACGACATCACGTCACGCTCTTTAAGGTCTTGGCTTGTAAATGCGAAAGTGCGAGTGCTGTTGCTGGTGTGGGGAGATGTGGGGTGTGTTACTCTGCTCGCACGGACCAACCGACGCGCCGACTTGGAGATCATTAGGACAAGGGGGTCGTTCAGAATGTCGAAGCTCTCCAACAAATCGTAGCACCTTCTTGGACGCGCAGGCATTCCTTTCTCTCGACCACCGCAATTCGATCCCCCAACACAGCACGAACGCCTCCTGTACATCGACTTCCCCACTTACAGAGCTGAAGACTGTCCCGTCTATCTGTCCACTTCAATTCGAACCCTTCCAATACAGCGTGTTACATTGTACCGTCCCTTCTTGAAGTCGGCGCAAACTGTCCTCGCAAGCCCCAACGACACCTGACGTTCCAACAGCCGCCCAATGCTCCCTTCATGACCCGACCCTTTGATGGCCGATTCCAGGCTCAAGCCGACAATCGTACTTGCAGCGAACGCCGACTAAGTTATGTCGTCCTCAGGAGGAAAGTCGGGATGGGGCTCCCTTCTCTCCAAAGCTGTCGCTGGTGTTGAGGCCCGGCTTGATACCATTCTCGCCGAAGGAGACGAAGCCCAGAAAGACAACAAGTCTACACAACCTACAGCCACATCCTCTGCGCCAGCGCCGGCACCAGCACCGGCGCAGAAGCAACCTTCCGGTAAGCATTGCAGCAGACAGTCGGCCACGTTGTCCATGCCAAGCCCCCAGCTGACATGACCCTCGTACAGGCACTTCCAGTACAGGCTCAAAGAATCGGACCAATGACCGCCTACAAGAGCGCCTGGCCCGGGCAATGGCTGCCAAAGCGGCAGCCCAGAAGACCGACGCTACCAGATCATCCCTATCCGCCCAGCCAAGTCCACGCCAGAGCCTAGATGTCCCCAGCCGTGCCTCGACTGAAAGTGCCGACGACCGGTCAAGTGTCAATCTCGCCGAGCCGTCTTCACAACGAACGTCACAGGATCTGCCCCGGGTATCCGACGAGCAACCGGCCAGTGAACAAGGCAAGGAAGGTGCACAACCCAACGGACAGGCCGATGAACCGAGCCAACTAAACCATGTCTTTGGTCATATGCGACCTGAAGATGCCCCTGTCGCGGAGGCAAATGGTAGCACCACACCAGCTCCACTACCGGCACCGACACCTGCGCGAACGTCTGTCGAATCCGAGATACCTTCCATCGAAGTTGAAGCGGCAGTTGAAGCCGACAGCAAGCCAGCGGAACCGCAAAACGCTCGGGAAGATGTCGTATTACAACACCAGGAAGAAATCCATGGCTATATAGAAAGAATCGACGCTCTTGAAGCCAAGCTACAGTACCTGGCGCGGGAAGCCGGAGAGACGGCCAGGAAAGAAGCTCTCGCCGCACCAGCAGGGAGTGTGGAAAAGAAGCTGGCAGAGAAAGACCAGCAAATAGCCCAGCTCATGGAAGAAGGCAAGAACCTGGCAAGCACAGAACAAAAGCACCGGACCATCATAAAGAAGCTACGCACCCAGGCTACTGACGATGAAAAAGAGCTGAAGAGGCTCAAGGATGCGCACGAGAAGGCCACCAAGGAAGTAGAAGGCTTCCGGAGACGAGCTCGGCGTGCAGACGAACTAGAAAGAGTGAACAGGGATTTGGAGCGCCGTCTAGAGCAGTCACAGAAAGAGCTGAGCAACCTAAAACCACAACTGAGCACCAAGGACAACCTCGTCTCGGAGCTTAGCAGAAAGCTAGCGAAGGCAACAGAGCAGGCTGATGCCATGACAGCTAAGGTCAACGATCAAGCCTTGGAGCAACACAAGAAGCGGATCACCGAACTGGAGGAGTCTGTCGCCGCGCTTCAGGTGGAGAAGAATCTAGTATCCGATAGGGCAAAGATCCAGGTCAACGAGATGAAGGAGAAGGCCGAGCGGGCGACCGAACGCACTAGGGCACTCGAGCTTGAGCTCAGGGCCGAGTTGCAGATTATGGAGAGCAAGCTGGAAGCTATGCGGGTACAGGCTGAGGAGGTGTCGTCTGGTGCCGGTGGCGATTCGCAAGCTAAGCTGCTCCGCCAGATCGAGACGCTGCAGACACAGTACTCGATTGCGAGTGAGAACTGGCAAGGAATCGAAAGCACATTGCTCGCCAGGATAGCGAACTTGGAGAAGGAGCGGGACGAGGCGCTTCAGCGGGAGTCGGACATGAGGAAGAAGGCTCGTGAAGCTGTAAGGCATCCCTGATGAGGATTTTGTGACGAAAAAGGAAGGCACTAACAGAAACCAGGCCCTCCGCGCTAAGCGCACCGAAGAAGAGCTCGAGGAAGCTAGAACCAAGATCCCGACCTTCCAGGAAGACGTAAAGTCCTACGAATCCCAGCTCGACTCCCTCAAGCGCCGCGCCGAGCAAGCAGAGACTGCGCTCTTCCAGGCACGGGCCGAGCTCGAGAAACAAAAGCTTGCCTTGCAGCAGGAACAGGCCGAAAAGGCCCAGCAAGAGCGCCACAACTCTGATTCACACGATCGCCGCGGCGGGTGGCTTGACGACATACCCGCCGCCCCCTTCACCAGACATGGCAGCAGCAGCAGGCCGGAGTCACCACTGCTTCTCACCACACCCCAGCGCACCTTCAGTTCCGACCTGCTGGGGCTGGACATCCTGCCCAACAAGCTGCGCAAAGTCTCCGCACCCTCCAGCCAGAGCGGTATGCCCTCCCTCGAAAGACCGTACAGCGGCAGCCGTCGCCCCTCAGCCCAGCCACCCATCCGACCGTCGATACCGGGCAGCATGACAGGGCAATCCGTCTTTAGCCCAACATCCGAGTCAATGCCTCCCCCGCCACCCTTATACAGAGAAGACTCCTTCGAAGGGGTAGAAACGTCGTCCAACTCCCCGCAGCAAGTGATGCAAGACATGGTCTCCGTGTCCACCGTGGCAGCGGGGCCCTCGGTGCAGCTCGTCGAGCGCATGAGCGCCGCCATTCGCCGTCTTGAGTCGGAGAAAGTGGCCGCGAGAGAAGAGCTAGCGCGGATATCGAACCAGCGCGACGAGGCCCGGGCTGAGCTGGTGGCCATGATGAGGGAGGTGGAGGAGGGAAAGCAGGCGAGGAAGAAGGTCGAAGAACTGGAACGGCAAGTAGCGGAGGTCAACGAGCGGTACGAGACAACCCTCGAGCTACTGGGCGAGAAGAGCGAACTAGTCGAGGAGCTCAAGGCAGACGTGCAAGATGTCAAAGACATGTACCGCGATCTGGTGGAGAGGACTGTACGATAAACATTTCTCCATGCTTCAACTAGACAGTACGTCTTCTAATCCAATTCGCCATTAACTACCTTACTTCTCAACCCATCTTTTCATCCGTATCTATCTACCTCTTTCCCTTCAGCTCAGATCTACTCAGCCATAGTCTGATGCATAACATTCGCCCGATAACTCGCGCTCCTCTCCAACAACTCCTCGTGCCGTCCCTGATCCACACACACTCCCTCCTCAATCAAAAAGATGCAGTCCGCCTTCCTGATCGTCCTTAACCTATGCGCAATAGCAATAACCGTCACGCCCCGGCTCGCCTTCTCCAGCCCGTCCTGGAGCAACCTCTCGCTCTCGGCATCCAGCGCGCTCGTGGGCTCGTCCAATATCAACAGCCGCGGCTTCCTCACCAGCGCCCTGGCGATGGCCAACCTCTGCTTCTGGCCCCCCGAGAACTGGTTCCCGTTCAGCCCGCAGGGGGTGTCGTACCCCTGCGGCAAGGCAAGAATGACGTCGTGGATGTTTGCCAGCTTGCACGCCTCGTGGATTTGGTCCATGGTGGCTTCCTGCGGTCCCGGTCGGGCGCCCAGGCCGATGTTGAATGCTACTGTGCCCTCGAAGAGGACGTTTTCTTGGGGCACGAGGGCGATGTCGTCTCTGAAAGAAACGGAGCGGGATTTCGTAACGTCGACTCCGTCGATGAGGATGCTCCCCGAGGAAGGGGTGTAGAGCCGCTCTACGAGGGAGATGATTGTCGACTTACCCGCTCCCGAAGGGCCGACGAGGGCGCAGAACTGGCCGGGCTTGATGTCTAGTGTCAAACCGTGGAGGACTTCTGCGTCCGGGCGGGCGGGGTAGGAGAAGTGCACTGCGTTGAACTGGATCGAGGACGCGGTGGTGTTTGAGGTGGGGGTAGGAAGTTTGCCTTCGACGGATGCCTCCGGGTCGGGAGAGGGGGAAGGGGTAGGGTCGTGGATGCGGCCCTGCATCTTGTCGGAGCCGATCTCGATGAGGGACAAGATGCGCGCCATGGCGGCGCGGGCGTTGGACAGCTCCGGCGCTAGGGCGAACATCTGCGACCAGAGCAGGGCGCTGACAAGCAAGGAGAAGACGACGATGAGGAACTGCGTCTGGGAGTAGTGCCCCGCGATGATCTGCTTCGCGCCCCACCAGTAGGCCAGGGCGTTGACGCAGTTACCCAGGAAGTAGGAGATGGCTTGACATAAACTGGCCTGGATGGTGACCGCGAACGTCTCCTTGCGGGGCGCCTTGAGGGAGCGGCGGTAGACGGCCAGCGTCTCCTCTTCGAGAGAGAGGGAGGCGACGGTCTTGATGCAGGTCACGGCCTCGGTGCCGATGTCGACGGACTTTGTGTACGCGTTCTCGTGGCGGTCTTCGAACTTGCTAAGCACGCGCAGCTGGACCACGCCCGCCCCCAGGAGCAAGGGCACGAGGGAGAGGCAGACGAGCGCGATGCGCCAGGCGATGATGTGCGTCATGACAACGGCGGCGACGAGGTTGACGGAGATGGAGAACAGCGTGCCGATCACACTACCACTAAGCCCGGCCAGGGCGTTTCCGTCGCGCGTGATGTAGCTCAGCAGGAGGGCGGGCGTGCGGCCCTCGGACTGGTGCCAGTGCAGGTCCTGCTCGAACAGCGACCGGAAGGAGAGGACGCGGACGGAGTAGACGATGCGCTCCGAGATCCAGCCGAAGCCCGTCCAGCTGATCAGGTTGGCGAAGAACTCGATGATTGCCAGGACGAAGAACATGAGCCCGAAGAAGTCGCCCTTGGACCGGATGAAATCCGGAGTCTTGCAGAGGTTGAGCGAGGCGACAGTGTTGCCGAAGATGACGGCCTCACCCGAGAACGCGCCGCCAACGATGGTCGAGCCCAGCAGGGCGACGAAGATGACGAGGAGGTGCGGGCGGAGGGCGGGCGCGTAGCCCTTCGCCAGGGCGCGGAGGGATTTGGTGGGCGTGGCCATCTCTGCTGCCTCTGGCTCTTCTGCGGGGGTTGCGGCGGCTGAGGGTTGGGGTTTCTTCTCGTTGGAGTCGTCATCGTCGTATTCTGACGACGATACCTTCTCGACGTCGCCGGCTAGCGAGCCGTAGTCGGACTTGCTGGCTGTGTCGGTACTTGTGCGCGTGGCCGTCTTGTCGGACGCAGGGCCGAGGGTTTGAAGACGGACGAGCTCAGCATATGCGCCGTTCTTTGTCATAAGTTCGGAGTGGCTTCCCTGCTCGACGACGTGGCCCTTGTGCATGACGATGATGTTGTCCGCCTTGGCGATGGTGGACAGACGATGGGCGATGGTGAGGACGGTCCTGCCGCTGGCAATCTTGTTGATGGCGTTCTGGATGCGCTGCTCGCTCCTCGAGTCTAGAGCGGCAGTGGCTTCGTCTAGGATGAGGACGGCAGGGTCCTTGACCAGGGCACGGGCGAGCGCGACCCGCTGCTTCTGGCCGCCGCTAATGAGCCGGCCCGCGGCACCGACTAGTGTGCCGTAGCCGTGCTGCAGGTTCGTGATGAACGTGTCCGCGTCTGCGAGGGTGGCTGCCTCACGCACCAGGGTCACGAGCTCGACGAGTTCCGGACCACGGGCCTCTGCTGCCGCGATGAGATCCTTGCCGTCTCTGACATCAGCTGCCACATTCGCGAGATCTGCACCAAGAAGGGCGGCCTTGAGGTGGGCATGTTTGGGATTGCTCGAGTTGATCAACCCGTGGACGATATTCTCCAGCAGAGACCGGTCGAGCAGCGATGCCTCCTGCTGCACCAGACTCAAATAACTCCTCAAATCGCGCACATTGAGCTCCTTGAGGTCATGGCCGTCGAATGTAATGCGTCCCTGCGTGGGGTCGTACAGTCTCGTGGCCAGACCAGCGACAGTCGACTTGCCACTCCCCGACAGACCGACAATGGCGGTGTGCTTGTGGGCCGGGATGGAGATGCTCACGCTGTCGAGGACGGTGACCTCCGGTCGGGAGGGGTAGAAGAAGGAGACGTTCTCGAACTCGAAGCCGCCCTGCGCCTCGGGCAGGCGGGTGCCGGAGTCGCTGGTGCCGTCGATGAGGGACTCGCGGGTCATGTCCTCGCGCAGCTTCTCGAATGACGCGACGGCCGCCGCGAAGAGGTGGATAAAGGGCGCGACTTGGCTGAGGAGGAGGGTAGCTGTGATGACCATGTTAACACTGTCCACACACACAGCAACAGAAATCATGGGGGCCGGACACACCTTCAATCAGGATAAAAATGACTGTAAACGTTCCTCCAACAGTCGCACCACCGGTCCCCTGGCTGACAGCCTTGGCAATACTCTTGCTGCCCTGCCAGAACGCCAAACCGTTCGCAGAGTACGCCACAAAGTACAGCACACCAGACTGCATACCGATAGCAGCCGCCTTCTTCAAGCCCTGCTGCTCCGACGCCTTGAGCGCCTTGGAGAACTTGGCCTCCAGCCGCTTGTTCGCGCCAAAGGCCTGGACGACTGTCAAGTTGCTCAGCGCCTCGGACGCGATCGACGCCGCGGTGGCGGCATAGTCGGACATGAGCCCCGTGTACTTCTCGATGTAATGGCTGCCTAGGAAGGACATGAGCATGTAGGCCGGGATCAGGCTGATCAGCATGGCCGCGAGCTTGTAGTCCTTAATAAACGCGACGATGTAGGCCGTCACGAAGAAGGACAGGCTCGAGAGGCAGATGCCGACCTTTTCGGACGTTCCGGAGCGGATGGTCTGGATGTCGGAGCTCAGCCGGGATGCGACCTCGCCGGGCGTGAGCCTGTCGAAGTACGACGGGTCCTGGCGCAGGAGGGACTCGAGGTAGCGCTCCCGCAGCCGCTGGGCGAGACGGGCGCCATAGAGGCTCCAGCAGACGAGGTGGGCGTAGATGAGGGCGAACTGCGCGATGGCGAGGTACACGATCATGAGGATCTTCTTGTTGATGCTGCCCTGGTACTCGGCGTCGGAGGTGGAGGTGTCGGGCTCGTCGCAGGACACGGCATTGAAGTCGTTGAGCAGCTGGCCGAAGAAGATGCCGATGAGGGGGAAGGGGATGCCGGCCGCTATGGAGCATGTGAAGCCGCTAATGAGGGTAAAGAGGTCGCGAGAGGAAGGGTTGCCGGCGAGGAGCAACCTGGGGAAGGCCGACAGGTTGCTGGCGACGCCCATGGTGGCGGATGTGGTGGTGGGCTTGGGAGGACCAGCCTCGAGTGTGATTTGAAGTCGGTCAGAGCTTGGATGAAGCTATTCACAAGTGAGAGTATAACAAGCCTTTTCTTGGGGGCGGTTATCGTGTAAGTCTCGTCACGGCAGTTCTACAAAGAACCGAATATTACACGGACAATAGTCTTCTCGACTTGATTCCAAGTCTACTACTCCGACAGCTAAGTTCAACGTCAAGATAGCCCCAAGATTTACTTTACCATACTCCGCGAAGCACGACTCTTCAGCCGACTTCGGCTAGTAGCTACAGTTACCTCACAAGCATTCTTCGCTCTCGGGTCTCCAACACAACCCCCGGTTCCAAGGAAGACCCAGACCTTGTCCCGCTCTCAGTGCCGCTCAGTCTCACAAGGGGTCTGTTATACTGCCGTGATTGGACGATGCGATTTTTTTTATCTGATCAGATAAAGAGATGATCAGATAAAATTTTCGCTGTGCTAGACTGAGTGACTTCTCCGCTCGCCAAGGAGCCAGATGTCGTGCTCTGATGAACAGGGACAAGGCCCCGTCAGCAGTAGGAACGGTCCATCCCTGCTTGGCCTTGGCTTCTTGCACTGTGTCGATGGTGTACACAGTGCGAGACATTTTAACAGGGGGCGGAGGCTTGGGTGACTTGCATTGCAGATGCCAAGGGGTGACGATGCAGGCTCTTCGTGCGAAAGTGAGTAGACAGGTATTCGTATTGATGCGATCTTGGCTAGGGTAACGTAATTGGGAAAGTCATGCTACTGAGCGAGTGCGAGTGAGTTCTGGCAGCCGGTCCATGTCGGCTAGAGCAGAGAGAGGTAGGTTAGTCTTCCGGGTAGACCGCTGAGAAAAAGCAGCAAAAATGATCCAAAAGAAACTCCCAGAGGGAGAGTCTGAGAGGTAATATTTGGCTCCGCCGTGAATCGAACACGGGTTGCATCGGATGTAGCGAGTACGAATGTGTTCCCGAGGAGGGAATGTCTCGTATTTCCACAACGATGAGTCTTGACCACTGGACCACGGAACCGTTGGGAGTTGGATGGAGAACATGTTGCATCCTGACTCGGATGCTGTTGGACTGGACACAACGGTTGATGAATCGATGGACATGACTCTGACGTAGAAGAGCGTTGACGTCTTGCGGTTGGGGACGAGAAGACGCTGACTACGAGGTAGTTGAAGACAGAGGATCTGATAGCATGGCCAGGTCTCCCAACAAACGAACAGCAAGAGACTTTGAACAGGTATCGTAACTCATACATTTTCCACCCCCATCAGTCCAAGGAATATCTACAACTTCGCATTCCACGCCGCCCGATCAGCGCTCTCAAGCGGCCTCTCCCTCCCATCCCAAAAGATCGGGCACAGCTGGAACCACTTCTCCCGGCTGCAGACCGAGTGCACCGACCGCTTGTGGCCGAGGTCGACGTACTTGCCTATGGTCAGGCCCTGCGCATTCTCGTAGCTCAGGATGATCGACCCCGAAGCTTTCGGCTCGCCCACGACATTAACCGTCCGCGGCTCGTCGAGGAAGCAGTAGTGGATGCAGCTCGAGTACCAGGCGTTGACGCGCTTGGCGCCCCGGAAGGACGAGTCGCCCACGAGCGAGTGGCGGCCGCGGTCGTAGTCGTCTGCCGCATAGTAGGCGCCGTAGTGGTCCTCCTGTGACAGTGGTGTCAGTACTCAAAAATAAAGAGGTCTAAAGAAGGGGGCACGAGGAAGGAGACGTACCTTTGACCAGTAAAGTTCGAAATAAGCAAACCTCGCATCGTCAAACCGGCCAAACAAGCACAGCACGTGCGGATCGTCGTGTAAATCCTTCAGATACTTCCGATGGTGATCCAGATCACCGCTCTCGTTCCACCCCGCCGCGACTCTGGGATCGTTCTGCCACTTGTTGAACAGCTCCAGATGCTCCCGGCTCTGCCAGTCCACCGCCTCGAGCGAGAAGTGCTGGCCCACCTCGGGTATGTACCGGCTGTACACGATGCTCCCCGGGTGAGGCTTGGGCCGGCGCGTCGGGTGCCGCGTGTACACGGGCTGGTCGGGGAACTTGTTGGTCACCTGCCACACCTCGGGCATTGGCGGGTACTGCGCCAGAGGTTGACGGATGGGACCGTCCGTGCCGTCGCCGACGGCCCAGATGGGGCGGGACCCCGCGGGAGAGGCGGCCCCCTGCCAGAAGGAGGCGCGGAGGACGAGGAGCTCGTCGCTGAAGGGCTCGGTGCGGAGGAGCGTCGCGTGGTCCGCGCGGCGCTGTTTCGGGTGCTCGATGGCCAGGCCGGTGGTGAGGAGCTCGGTGCGGAGGACGGCGCTGCCGGGGCCGGAGAGGGTGAGGCGGAAGTGCTCGTTTGTTGGGTGGGCGAGGTAGATTGCGTGGACTACGTTCCATATCTGTCCTAGTGCGGGAGTGGTGTTACCTTTCCATCGGAAGGTGGACGATGGGCTGCGACGGGCGCGTGCCCAGGGCCCGTTGTCCGAGTGTGATGGGAAGTCATCCTTGGGTAGGAAAGTCAACTCCGTCCAGGTGAGGTCGTCGGAGTGTAGTGGTTGGGGTGGTGCCCGTCCGTTCGAGGGCTGGCTTTCTAGGGTCAAGGCGAGGGTCGTTGGTGATGTCCCAGTAACAGTCTGCACCTTGTACGAGGTCAAGAAGGGGTGCGGGAGCTTCACCGCGGGGTAGTTCGGTGTAGAAGCCATCTTGTATTCTTGTTGATATGGGTGGCTAAGTGAGCTGTGAGGACGTCTATACTGCAGAGGTGACACCGAACACAGCAATGGAAGATTATCAGTCAACAGACACCTTGGCTGGCACCACACCCTGACAACCAACGAGTCGCGCTTCCGTCATTCCCCTCAGCCGTCGGTCGCGGTGCCTCGATAACACCACCCGATATCGCATGCGGATAACCCAATGCTCCTCGTCCAAGGATCGTTCGCGTCAGGGTCGGTACCAACATTGAGTGCCAAGACCGCATGCGTCCGTCCACTGTAGCATCACTGTGCGTAGCGCCGGCCGCAAAGCCAGTCTTCCTTGTAAAAACTCTTATCAGATCATCTGATCGACTTAGCGCTGGCTGTCTCAGGTTCCCGATCCGCACTCGACACCCCTTCGGACATGTTGCTGGGCCCACCAGGATCAGATAAATCAGAGATTTTCACCGACTCTGCCGCCCCCGCCTGGATCAGATAACTTGCGAGGTCCGGAGATGTTCAGATTCTGCTGCTGCCATGACGATGAAAGTTTCAATTGAAGCCTCCACCTGGGCAGACTACCCCGGGCCCCTTTAGGCGGTTACATAGCTGGTATGACAAGCTGGAAACGAAGTTGTACCGCATGCCCACTGCATCAGAGAAGGGGATCCCTCCGAAGCTAGTGTGTTGCCATCCACATGTTTCGGTACCGTGAGTGGAGGTACGGTATATAGTCCGTAGCGGTTGGGGAATGCATGCTGTGATGCTGCCACGGGCAGCTACACGTGTATGAGACTTCTCGCCGTTCGAACTTGAACCTGACGCGACTCCAGTGCCTCCAAGCCTCACAATGTCCACCAAAACGCCCCAACGCTTCGAGAACTTTGACGTCACTTTCCCGGATGAGCGGATTGTCCAGGTTACGTTGACCAGGACCCAGAAGCTCAACTGTATCGACCTGCCAACAAGCAGGGAGATTGCCAAAGTATGGGAGCGTCTCGATCAAGATGAAAGCCTATGGGTGGGCATCATAACGGGAGTGGGAAGGGCATTCTGTACCGGTGCGGACTTGCAAGGTAAGCCTCCTCTCAGCACCCGGTCGACTTACTTTGAAGACAGCTGACGGTGAGGGCGGTGCAGAATGGAACGAGATGAACAGGAACGGCGTAGTCAACGACATGGCCGCCCCGGGACTGGCAGGCCTACCCCGACGAAGCGGCAAGAAGCCCATCATCGCGGCGGTGAACGGCATCTGCATGGGAGGCGGGTTCGAGATGGTGGCCAACTGCGACCTCGTCATAGCCGCCGAGTCGGCCGTCTTCTCCCTGCCCGAAGTCAAGCGAGGCATCGTGCCCGTGGCGGGCTGCATGCCGCGGCTGACCCGCTCCATTGGCTTCCAGCGGACCATGGACCTGGTCCTGACCGGGAGGAGCGTGCCCGCCAAGACGCTCCACGAATGGGGTCTCGTCTCCCAGTTGGTGGACACTAGTAAAGAGGATGTGGCCAGTGTTGCGGTGAGGGTTGCGCAGGAGATGTGCAAGAACAGTCCGGATGCGTTGATTGTTGGCAGGATGGGGGTGAGAATGAGCTGGGAGGCTGGCAGTGTCGAGGAGACGGTGTCGGCGCTGGCGGACGAATGGTATCCTCGCCTCGTCAAAAGCAACAACTTCAAGGAGGGTATCCAGGCATTTGTGGAAAAGCGGCTCCCGAGGTGGGAGAACTCCAAGTTGTAGAGTAGCGTTGTAGTCATAAAAAACCGACCGTTCAATAGCTCGGAACTTGGCAAGTGTTGGCTTGGATTGACTGATTGGATGAAAAGAATGAAAGATGCGCGTGCATGTTGGGCTCCGATGTCGTCGTCCTGTAACGTGTTTTAGCTTGTACGTTGGTTCCACCTGCATCTTATCATTGATCAGATAACCTAATTCCCACTCTTACCCCCACATGGAGAGTGGACTTTGTACAGTGTGAAGCTAACCCGACACGGACCGCATGTCTTGATGAGTTTTCATCAGCTCCATCTTCGATCCACCTTCATCTTATCCTTCCATGCCAGGCATGCCAATGGCTGCCATGGCCCATCCCATCGCCGAGATCCTTGCGCCCGTGCTTGTCAGGCTTGTGCGCGGTAGCCGCACCAACTCCCGTCTTTGCCCGTCTTGACCCGAACGGTACCCGGCGCGGCCTTTCTTACACAGTCACACAGTGCCCATCATGGGTGTCAGGCTTGATCTAATCAGATGTGATGAATCTTATCAGATCAAAGGGAAACGACTCCTCACCAGGTCACCTTGTCCACTCATTGGTCCTTAACCATGGACAACCCCCCGGGCAACCCTGTTGCCCATGACATGGCCCAGACGACTTGGCCCCAGTGCCCCAGTCCTCTCTTGTTGCGTTGGTTCCGGTGACACGATTTACCGGGGACTTTGTCTAGTGCGCCGTCTCGCACTTGGCAGGAGGAGACAGACAGGCACACAGGTATACATACCAGCCGCAGATGGTGCCCAGCGATGCCCAGGGCTCTGGCCGAACCCGTTCAGCTAAATAGTCACCACCTGTGAGCTGGGCTATCGCCTGATTGATAGTTTGGAAGCTTGGCCGAATCGCTAACCCATGTTTCCCAACTCTCTGTCACGGCATGCCGAGACCCGACGTCGGGGACCATGGGCCTGGGGGTGACACTACTGTAGTATTGTCTGGGAGGGATTAAAACAGAGCTGTCCCGCACAAAGCACGTGGAATTTGAATCAGTCGGATGCTACTTTACCTCCTGCAAGAAGACCTCCATTTCCCTCCTTCTGCATTCGGCGTGTCTCGTTACAACCGTGAACGACTCGCATTGCCATTAGACGACCATGGGCGTATTCTCTAAGCTGAAGCCTCGAGAGGCATCTCCAGTCTCTGCGACGGGCGGTATTACTGGCCCGGACATGGAGAACAAGACTGCTCATGCCACAGACGATGCTGTCAACTCGAATGACGGGGAGACATCATCACACGATGACAATGTTCCTACTGAGGATGCTCAGGACGGTGTCAAGGAGGTCGAGGGCATGACCTTGAGCTGGTCTAAGAAGTCACTCATCGCCGTCTTTGCAAAGTATGTTTCCGCGTGTATATCTGTATGTGTTTGCCGTACTAAACATCAATCACAGCATCTGGTTGCTGTACTTTGTCAACGCCTTCCAGGGCTCGATTCTGTACAACCTGATCCCTTACGCAACCAGCGAGTTCGATTCACACTCGCTGGTCAATGTCATTTACGTGGTCGCCGCCTCCATGTCGGCGGCGACTTACATCCCTCTGTCCAAGATCCTCGACGTCTTCGGTCGTGCCGAGGGTTTCCTGCTGATGCTGGTCTTTGCTACGCTTGGCCTCATCCTCATGGCCTGCAGCAACGGTATTGCCGTCTTCTGCGCCGCATACGTAAGTTTTCCAATCGACTACGGGATACCTTTCAGAATCCGGGAGGGTGCTGACGTTTCTGCCGTGATAGGTCTTCTACTCCATCGGCTTCGGAGGCATGACCTACTGCGTCGATGTCATCACGGCCGACGCGACGCACGTGAGGAACCGAGGACTGGCCTTCGCCTTCACCTCGTCTCCCTACATGATTACCGCATTCGCCGGAGCCAAGGCGGCTGAGGGCTTCTACGAGAACATCAGCTGGCGATGGGGGTTCGGCACGTTCTCCATTGTCCTCCCTGTCGTGGCCCTTCCCCTCTTCTTCATCCTCAAGTACAACGTCAAGAAGGCCAAGAACTTGGGTGTCTTGGGTAGAGAGAAGAGCAACCGCACCGTTGTCGAGAGCATCTGGTTCTACATTGTTCAGTTTGACCGTAAGATTCCCCCGTTCCCATCAAATCCACGTTGCGACATGGCTAACTTTGACTTCTAACAGTGCTCGGTCTCTTCCTCTTCTCCGCCGGACTCGTCATCTTCCTGCTCCCCTTCAACATCGCCGATTCCGCGCCCCAGGGCTGGAAGTCGGGCTACATCATTGCCATGCTCGTCCTCGGCTTCGTGCTGCTTGTCGTCTTCGGCCTGTACGAGACGTTCCTCGCCCCCGTGCCCATGCTCAACTTTGCCACGCTCGCCAACCGCACCGTGGTCGGCGCGTGCCTGCTCGACGCCACCTACCAGATCTCCTACTACTGCTGGGCCAACTACTTCAGCTCCTTCCTCCAGGTGGTCAACAACCTGTCCATATCCGAGGCCGGATACGTCGGCAACACCTTCGACGTCGTCTCGGGCGTCCTCCTCCTGCTCGTCGGCTACGCGATCCGCCGCACGGGCCGCTTCAAGTGGCTCCTCTACATCGCCGTGCCGCTCTACGTCTTCACCCAGGGCCTCATGATCTACTTCCGCCGCCCGAACCAGTCGGTCGGCTACCTCGTCATGTGCCAGGTCTTCATCTCCATCGGCGGCTGCATCTTCATCATCGTGCAGCAGGTCTCCATTCTCGCCGCCGTCGACCACCAGCACGTCGCCGCCGCCCTGGCCCTGCTCAACGTCGTCGGCACCACAGGCAACGCCATGGGCGCCACCATCTCGGGCGCCATCTGGACCAACACCTTCTACAAGGCGCTGGTGAAGTTCCTGCCCGAGAGCGCGCTGGAGAACATCGACGCCATCTACGAGGACTTGGACACGCAGCTGAGCTACGAGCCCGGCACAGCGGAGAGGCTCGGCATCCAGGAGGCGTACGGATATACCCAGACAAGGATGTTGGCTGCCGGTCTGGGCATCATGGGCCTGTCGTTCTTTTGGGTCCTGTTGATCAGGAACATCAACTTGGCCAAGATCAAGCAGGTCAAGGGTATGGTGTGGTAAAAAATTCAAAATTGGTGGACATATATGTCGAGTTATCTAGTTGGGCACATGTCGTGCAATGTTCGTTATGGATAAGCAAGCTGGGCTGGGGGGGCGTTCTTTGAGATATCGTATATACATCTAATCTAGTCTTTCGCATAGAATGAACGTCCTGTTGAAGGTGCTAGTCTGTTTGCCTCGCCACCCAAAATCCCGTTCGCGACGTTGGCTTAAGCATTGCACAGCCCTCACTTGGCGGACATAGAGTCATGTACGCGAGATACATCCCAGTTCGGCGATATCACAAGCACTCGGACACCATGACTTTAACTGTTGTCATTCATATCTCATTACATACCCTCTCTATCCTACTACACATCCTCCGCCCCCTGCAAATACCCCAACACCCTCCCAACCAAAAACCTCCTCGCCTCCGTCTGGTCATCATTACTCAACGCATGGCTCGCATTCGGTATCAGCCCGCTCCCCTTATCCCAAATCTGCTCCGCTGCATCTCCTTCCCTATCCGTCGCCGCCCTCCACCTGTCCAGCAGCGCCTCCTTATCAATCCAATCCGGCACGGCCTGGTCCGCCCCCGACATCAGCACCATGAGTTTATGTCTCAACAGCCCCCTGTCTTTAACCATTCCGAACGTCCTGGTGAACTGCTCGTCCGCTAAGTCCGAAGAGAACATGTCGTCCTCCCCCGGAGCTGCCGGGCTATCCGGGCTGAATAGGGACAGAAATCTCCTGGCGGAGATGGGCGTATCGGCCGGGTAGATGTAGCTCGTCATCCAGAGGGGCAGGATCTCGTCCACGGCGCTGCTGCTCTCGCCCTTTGCCGCGATTTCTTTGGCGAGGGTGCCGAGCTTGTCCCACACGGCCTTCACTTCGGCTGAGGAGCGACCCTTGAAGCCGTGTTGTAAAACCCAGAGGATGGCCTCCCTATCGGACACGGGGGCCTGCATGATCGCCCCGTCCACGGCGGGCCGCTCGACGTGCTCCAGCTCCGCGTCGAAGGCGTGCTTTGTCCTGAGCGGGTTCGGCTGGGAGAGGTAGTGCAGCACGCATTGCGAGCCGGTCGAGTGGCCCATCAGCACGACTTTGACGCCATCGCCCCCAAACTTGTCGGACTTGTACTCCTTGATGTACCGCGCGCATGCGGCAATCTCGTCCGCGTCGCGGTCGAGGTGGCCCGTGCCCCAGGACGAGTAGGACGAGGTCAGGTTGAGGGTGAAGAAGGACCACTCCGTGGGCGCCAGGGCGCGGACGAGGTCGACCGTGTACGAGGTCGTGGCGAGGCCGTCGCCCAGGCCGCCTATGAAGAGGAGGGAGTGCGGCTTGTGTGTTGTTGTTGGGGAGGTGTATTCGAATGTTACGAGGGTTTCTGTCTGGGCGAGGGGTTAGTGATGCGCGTAGTCGAGAGGAGGTGTGGCACACTGCATGTGCTGGGAGCTTACGTAGTGGTGCAGTATGCCTGGCAGGCCGCCCTTGGGCCAGAACTTGGACATCTTCAGATGGCGTTTAGAGGAGTCTCTGTTTGGTATAGGTCAGATTTGATGGATGGGAAAGGTGAGCTAGAATGCAGAAGCTACTGTGTATATTTCGCTGTAGGAAACGTTGACGATGATCACTCTCTATCTCGTGAACCTCTATGAACTGGATGACCGTTGGACCCGAGGATTCTCGCCCGGAACTATGTTTCACCCGGCCCATCACTGCGAACATTCTCCGGTGTCAGTTTGCCGGGTCGCGTCGGTTCAGTCTATCCATCATCCATCGTGCCATTAAAGGGAACCCCAAGAACAGACCCCGGGAGAGCCATAACTCAGCGCCGGCCACAGTGTTAAAAGATGTAAGTCTCCACAGCGGATCAGATAAACAAGATCAGATAAAAAATCGCGCATTGCCAAGCGACTCGATGCAACACAGTGCAGACTCATCGGCGGCTATGTAATTCGAGACCCCTTCCCAATCCACTCACACCGGATTGTATCTGATAATCAGATTAGATCCTCACGGACGCATAACTCTGATTGGATCGAAGCATCTACATTCACCAACCTCCAACAGCCTCAACATGGGTCCCGAACAGGAAATCCGCGATGAAAATGCCGGACTCCAACGGAGTTGTGAAACTCGAGGGAGTCACCGCGGACGCCATTCTTTCCTAGCGTGGCATGTGTCTGCGAGACTGCGTCCGACTGCGACCCGCCACGGGGAGGATGGAGTCGCAAAACAGCGCGTACATTCTTGGCAGAGTCCGCACGAGTTCGTCATGGAGACTGAAAGACCGGTACCCTGGGGATTCAAACAAGTCATGGCCGGTCTCGGTCGAGTAGCTAGTCGGGCGGACCGTCTTTCTGGTACGTATTGGGGGCTGAAGTAAGCCATAGGAAGACAGTAGTGTCGCTGGATATGACATAACCACCTAGCCTCACCTCGCTATCGTGAAGCAACAGACGATAGCTGCCCTTCTCTACCTTTCTATTGATACCCCTTTTCATGACTACTCATTCTCCATAATGGGGTCGACAGCAGACTATGTTCCTGGCGACGGCTTTTGGACTTTCGAAGTCCCCGGTCTAGCATCCGATCAGTTCTCTTCATCCACAAGCATGAGGGAGGACCTCCTACTCGTATCTTGGCTTCTAGTTCTCCTCCGGACTCGCGAGGATGGCCAGGCCTCCTTCGAGTGGGCGTATGACGGTGAGAATGGTGCACAGAATGCCGATTCCCGTGAGCTGGTGAGCAGAAGTCTGTCAACAGCCCAGGTTATGCCCAGCCTCCAAAGCAAGGTCGGAGATGTCGCCGCGGCCATCACTCGTCAGATCGAAACACAACCATGTGAAGATCTATCCGCTCAGGGCCTCGTCTTGAGTACTGGCACACTCTCCAAGACCACTGAAAGTGCTATGGACGAAGTGAGTCGTTAGCTCCATGACCTCTTGGAATATTATATGGGGACTAACGGTCACCAAAGGGTGCACTGCACCTGGAGGTACGCTTCGATCATGGTCGCCTTCAAATACGACCAGTGTACCTCAGTCCGAGTATCTTGGGCTATACCGTCAAGCGATATATCGAGACACTAGTCGATACACTCGAACTATGCATCTCAGACGTGGACGCGTCCGTCGAGAGCTATGTTCGCCCAACCACACACGATCTGAATACCATATGGGGCTGGAACCATGAACTGCCTCCCACTTTGGACTTCTGCACGAACGAGCTGGTCTCTCAACAAGCACAGAAGTTCCCGGACAAAGTGGCCATCGATTCCTGGGACGGCACCCTGACCTACGGCCAGATCGAACGCTACTCCACATACCTTGCCGGTACACTCAGGGACTCCGGCGTCCAGCTACACGACTTCGTCCCCCTGTGCTTTGAGAAGTCAAGATGGACCATCGTCGCTGTCCTGGCAGTTATGAAGGCTGGAGCAACCATGGTCATGATGGATCCCACCCTCCCGCTGGCCCGCCTCCAAAACATGGGAACACAGGTAGGCGCAATGACGATGGTCGCGTCTCGCATGCAACATGGCCTGGCGCAGGATATCCTGCCGGAAGGAAACCATTTCACAGTAGACGCAGACGCCTTCGCACATCTCTCCGAGTCAGATCCTCTACCTGAACTGCCGCGCGTACCGGCCGACGCCCTGATGTACATCATCTTCACATCCGGCAGCACGGGCACACCCAAGGGCGTCAAGATCTCCCACTCAACCTACACCAGCAGCGCCATCCCCCGTGCCGCAGCAGTAGGCTACACCGAGGAGTCGCGGGTCCTCGACTTCGCGTCCTACGCCTTCGACGTGAGCATCGACAGCATGCTCTTGACGCTGTCCAACGGCGGCTGCCTCTGCATCCCGTCCGACGACGACCGGCTGAACGACATCAACGGCGTCATCCGGAACATGAGGGTCAACTACTGCGGCATCACTCCGTCGGTAGCCAGGATCCTGGAACCGGAGGTCATCGCCTCGCTTACCGCCCTGGGTCTGGGAGGCGAAGCTGTCTCCGCGAGAGACGCTACGCTCTGGGGCAAGGACACGCGGATCGTCATTGGTTATGGCCCTTGTGAGTGCACCATTGGCTGCACGGTCAACAGCAGCGCTGCCACGGGGAGGGATTACCTCTCCATCGGGCCTGGTAATGGAGCGGCTATGTGGATTGTTCACCCGGATGATCACGAGGTGCTCATGCCTGTTGGAGCGGTGGGTGAGCTGCTCGTTGAGGGACCTATTGTCGGACAGGGATATTTGAACGATCCCGAAAAGACGGCGCAAGCCTTCATCCATGATCCTAAATGGTTGGTGGCCGGACACAACGGCTATCCCGGCCGTCAAGGTCGCCTCTACAAGACTGGTGACCTAGGCAAGTTCGACCCCGACGGCTCAGGAGGGATCGTCTTTGTCGGACGCAAAGACACACAAGTTAAACTGCGCGGCCAACGTGTCGAGCTCGGCGAAATCGAGAGTCAACTCCTCAACAGACTTCCCCCAGCAACCAACGTCATCGCCGAGGTGATCGTGCCGGAGGGAGCAGGCGGGCAAAAGACGCTGGTGGCATTTGTCGCACTGCAGTCCAAAGACGGGACAAAAGTGACGGAGGTCGAGTTCGTCCCTCCCTCGGACGAGCTGCGCGAGACGCTGTCCAAGGTCGACGCGGAGCTGCGGAAGGTGTTGCCGAAGTACATGATACCCACGGCGTACATCACGGTGAACGACATCCCGACCTTGATCTCCGGCAAGACGGATCGGAAACGTCTCCGGGCATTCGGCGCCACCGTTGACTTGCGTGATCTTGGTCTGGGGGAGCACTCGCCGGAGGGAGACGCCCGGGAGTTGAGTGATGTCGAGCAGCGGCTGCGACAGGCTTGGGGTGAGACTCTAAAGCTTGATCCGGAGAACATCCGGCCCAACGATAACTTCTTCGCCTTGGGGGGTGACTCGCTGGCGGCTATGAGACTGGTCCCGGTCTGCAGAGAGCGTGGTCTGGATCTCAGTGTCACCAAGACGTTTGAACATCCCACATTTGCTGGAATGGCCAGTATTACCCTCACCTGCGATGCCCACACAAAGACGGATACTCCAGCGTTCTGCATGGTCTCCCGACCCGTGGAAGAGGCGTGCGCTGATGCAGCGCAGGAATGCGGAACGGAGTCCTCAGCTGTGCGAGACATCTACCCCTGCACGGCCACTCAGGAGTCACTCTTCACCTTCTCCTTGAAATCAGCCAAGGCCTACATTGCGCAGAGACTCGCCGTCATCCCAGAGAACATCACTACCGAAGCCTGGAAAGGCGCCTGGGAGGCCGTCGTTGCGGCAAGTCCCATCCTCCGCACCCGCCTAGTGCAAGTCGAAGACCCCGGCCTCCAGCAGGTCGTCCTCGACGAAGCCATCGACTGGAGACACTCTACCGACCTAGAGCAATACATGGAATCCGACCGCAACGAGCGCATGAACCTCGGCCAGCCCCTAGCCCGCTACGCCATCGTAGAAGAAGACAGCGCCAGCTCGTCCAAGCGGTACATGGTCTGGACGGTCCACCACGTCCTCTACGACGGGTGGTCCGAGCCGCTCATCCTCGACAACGTCCAGAAGGCGCTCCACAACCAACCCATCGAGACGCACACCCAGATCCGCGACTTCGTCAAGTGGATGCGCGACGGCGACTCCGCAGCCGAGAGCAACGACTTCTGGCGGCGCGAGCTCAAGGGTGCCGTGGGCCCTCAGTTCCCGCGCCTCCCCTCCCGCGACTTCCTCCCTAACCCCGACTCCATCATCGAGCGGGAGGTGCGCCTCGAGTTACCCACCTCCGGCCTCCCATTTACGGTAGCCACCCTCATCCGCGGCGCCTGGGCCCTGGTAGCATCGCAATACACCTCCAGCGACGACGTCGTCTTCGGCGAGACGCTGACGGGCCGCGACATCACTCTCCCAGGCGTAGAGCACATCCTCGGCCCGCTCAACGCGACCGTCCCCATCCGCGTGCACGTCGACCGCAAGAGCACCGTCGGTTCCTACCTCCGGTCCGTGCAGGCCGCCGTCTCGGCCCGCACGCCGTACCAGCACGTCGGGTGGCAGAACATCCGCAAGATTTCGGCGGACGCGCAGCACGCGTGCGAGGCGGGCACGGGGCTGGTCATCCAGCCCGAGGGGGAGTACACCGGCGAGCTCGGGTTCAGGCGGGAAGATGCCGTGCGGGAGGCGCTGCATTTTAACCCGTACCCGTTGATGGTGGCGTGTGGGTTGAGGAAAGGGGGGTTTAGGGTGTGCGCTAGCTTTGATAGCGGGTTGATTGAGGTTGGGCATATGGAGAGGATCTTGGCGCAGCTGGAGACGGCTTGTGGGAGGTTGGTGGCGGATCTGGAGGGGGTTGTTGGGACGGTTTCGTGTTTGCCTGAGGCGGAATTGAACCACATCTGGAGCTGGAATGAGGTGCCGCCGTTGGCTGTGGATAAGGTGACGGGCAAGCTCCGGGCGGAAGAGAGCACCAAGCCAGGCGCCGTGTACCCTCGTGCAGTGGTCCCTTGGATTGTTGATCCGAGGAATCCGAACCTGCTGTCGCCCATTGCGTGTCAGGGTGAGCTCTGGCTTGAGGGGGCTATCGTTGCCGGTGGTGATACTGAGTGTCCTGCCTGGCTCGTGGCTGGCAGCGACGCATGTCATGGCCGCATGGGCAGTGTGCAAGCGACAGGCGACATGGTCGAGTCACGGGAGGATGGTAGCCTGATCTACCTCGGTCGGAAAGAGGACATTGTGCCCATGGCTGGCGATGGAGTGGACGTCGCTGGCTTTGAAAGACAGCTGGCGAGGCATCTCGAGGCTTCGGTTAGTTCGGCAGCAGCTGTGCTCGAACCATCTTCCACTGTCAGTGTGCAGGAGCAGGAGCAGGAGCAAGATCTGGTCGTCTTCATTGAGGTACCGTCCCCCGCTCAAGGGGAGGCCTGCGTTGAGATGCTCCCACTGAAGCACGAGATCACCTGGACTGCCGCGGATGGAGAGACCTTCTCAACGACTCTCAACGGCAGAGTCCCAGTGAGCCTGATATCGTCTCTAAAGAAGTTCGACAAGTTCGTGCAGAACTCGGTCTCATCGCACCGGGCTCCCTCGGCATATGTCATGGTCGACAAGCTGCCCACCAGGGACGGACAGTTCGATCACAATCTGCTGAACAAGCTCGCTTCAGAGATCACCCCTGAGCTTCTCGACCAGGTGCGCAGAAACTTCAAAGAGGCCTGTCAGAGCAGCCTGTTGGGCGAAGCGGACTTGACGCCCGCAGAGCTCATCCTCCGCACAGCGTGGGCTAAGATCCTAAGTCTTCGTCCGGAGCAGATCGAAGTGGACGACAACTTCTTCCGTCTTGGCGGTGACTCTGTGCTAGCCATGAAACTCGTGTCCAGCCTCCGCGCACAAGGACACTCCCTGACCGTCGCCGACGTCTTCCAACACATGCGTCTCGGAGATGCAGCCAAGGTCCTCAAGGTGGACAAGGCAGCGACACAAGAGAAGCTCGAGCCTCACGTCCCCTTCTCTCTAGCCCAGACCGACGACGTGATGTCCTTCCTCGACGAGGTCGTGCGCCCCCAACTCGCCGACCCAACCTGGCGCATCCAAGACGTCCTGCCCGTCACCGACTCCCAAGCCCTCGACGTCCACGCCACCGTGTCCGCGCCGCGGACCTCGGTGCAGTACACGATGCTCTACTTCGACCAAGGCACGATCTACCGCAAGAACCTCCTCCGCGCCTGCACTGAGCTCGTCAAGACGCACGAGATCCTGCGCACGGTCTTCATCGAGCACGACTCGACCTACCACCAAGTCGTCCTCTCCGACGCCGTCGCGCAGCCCGTCACCACCCAGATCGCCGACATCGACAGCCTCGAAGACTTTGTCACGTCCCTCTGCGACAGCGACATCGCCTCCTCCTTCCCCCTCGGCACCCCCTTCCTCAAGATGTTCCACGTCCAAGCCCGCGACGCCTCAAGAGAGTGCCTGATCCTCTCCCTCTCCCACGCACAATACGACGGCGTCTCCCTCCCGTCCCTCCTCCGCGATCTGGAAACCCTCTACACAGGCGGTACAATAACCGACTACCTCCCCTTCTCATCCTACCTCTCCCTCACCCTCTCCCCCAAGCACCAATCCCCCGCAATCGCCTACTGGCGCGACCTCCTCTCCTCCGCCACCCTCTCCATCCTCCCCCACCCCTCCCTCCGTCCAACAGGCGACCCCTCCCTCGACAGCCCAATCTTCCTAACCCGCCCCGTCGGTTCCCTCCCCCAACAACCAGCGCACATAACCCGCGCGACCCTCCTCACCGCGGCCTGGGCCCTCGTTCTCTCCGCCCGCCTCGACACAACCGACCTCGTCTTCGGCAGCGTAACATCAGGCCGCACATTCTCCCCCCACGCCGAGTCCGTCCAGGGGTCGTGCTACGCCTTCACGCCCGTCCGCGTTACTCTTCCGCCCAACCCTACCACCACCTCTTCCTCGCTCCTGGAGTCGATCCAGTCCCAGTCCGCCCGGAGCTCGGCATACGACTACCTGGGCTTCACCACCATCTCCCAGCAATGCACATCCTGGGATGTGACAGAGGAGAACAGTTTCTTCGACAGCGTAGTCCACCACCAGGACCACGACGACTTCGACGTCATGCCCTTCGCCGGCGGGGAGGCGAGGGTGGAGATCCTCAACCCGCACGGGGACGCGCCTAGGCCGTTGAAGGTGGTTAGTTACGTCGACAGACAAGGAGAGTTCGTCGTTGGCGTGGTGGGCACGAAGGGTGGGGAGGAAATGGTGAAAGAGTTGGTTGAGGAACTGGTTCATGCTGTTAGGAAGTTGGGGAGTGGTGAGGAGGTCGTTGTGGCTTAATCGATCTGGCTTTTTTGTCGAAAACTTGTTTCAGTGTTGTGAGAGCTGCATACAGATAGATTACATCGGAAAAGCAAATAGCTTGCAAATTTGAAATAATGATGGTATCTATCTGTCTTTCAATCCAAATATCTAAACCGGGTTTTCGTGTCTGCCAGTTAAGCACAATTCTAAAGTAAGAGTGTCAGATCAAAACACGATCACCGAAGTCCCTTGGTCAAGATGGAGTATAGGGTGGCTGGTCAGCGACCCAACATCGAAGCCCTCGTCTTAACCCCATGTGAGGCGTTGGAGTCTTGCTCGAGGAGCGTGGCGTGACTGTTGTTCGGACCGATGGATCTAGCCGTACATATCTAAAGTGAAACCAACTCATCGTTCTCGACGGAAGTGAAAACAAGATGTAAGAACACTGATTATTATATGCCTGCTATACTACCGCCATATCTCTCCCTCCTTGCCTTATGTACAAGACTTTCGCGCGCAACAAGAGGAACACAGTCCGGGCCCAAGCAAGAGCGCCGAAAAAGACATGCAAACCAAAACTTCTAACCATGGCTATTAACCCAAAGTAGGCGCCATGCAAGAACACAAAAATAGCAAGTTCCTAAACCCATACCGACACCATAAAGAAATACTCCCAACCGCTCTCGCTTGCTTTCTCGCTGCCGCTTCGCTATACACTCCATCCCCATACCACCCATTACACACAACATATATATACCCTCCCCATCTTCTCTACTCATCCCTAAAATACCCCTGCTCACCCTCCTGCCCGTTATAATACCCCCCAGCCCCATCCTGCTTACTCCCCCAGTAGTTACTCCGCGCCCTCCTCTCCCTCTCAAACTCGGCCCACCTCTTCATCGTGATCTTGGACGAGTCGAACTCACCCTCGTACTCGATGCCGGCCTTCTTCGTCTTCTCGCCCGCCGTCTTGCGCGTGTCGCCCCAGCTGAAGTCGTCAAACTTCCAGAAGGCGTAGGTGGGGAGGATGAAGTTCCACACGGGCAGGGACAGGAGATAGATGAACATCCACATGACGTAGGACCAGCTGTGGGCGGTGACGACGATGAGGACGGCGGGGAGGCCGAGGATGAGGCCCAGGAGGACGAGGGGGATGATTTGCGGTGGGGAGTGGATGATGGAGATGATCACTATGGTTTTGTCAGCAAGATAGCAGGGTAAAGGGGCTTTCGAAGGGGTTTTAACATACCAACATAAAAGGTAAAGGCGATAGCAGCCGGCAGGACCAGCGTACCAATCAGCTCGATGAACACGATAAATTGCATGCTAAAGCAGAAGGTACCGCACAGGTCCCGCACCATGACAAGCTCCATAAGGTTGTGGACGGTCGAGTTGATCCAGCGACGGCGTTGAGAGAGCAGGACGGAGAACGTCTCGGGCACCGTGGTCTTGCACACGGCCTGCGGCACAAACACCTGCTTGCGCTTGGGGAAGGTACGCAGCATCAGTGTCGTCAGGTAACGATCCTCACCGAGGAGCAGCAGGTTCTTCTTATGCAGCGTGTCGACCACGTTCTCGGAGTAGTGCTCCACCACATCCGGGTTGGCGAGGATGGGCACCCAGTAGTTCTGCGCGCCCTTGGGGGCCTTGATGCGGTACATGCAGAAACAACCAGGCAGACAAGTGACACCGCCGAAGACGGACTCGAAAGACTTGGACAGGTGGTGGGAGATGAAGTACTCGAACACTTGGATGGCGGACACCCAGCTCGCGCGCTTGTTGGCGATCTTGGTCTCGCCGCAAAGGCCCATGATGTCCGGGTCCTTGACCATGGCCGAGACCATGTGCGTGAGCGAATCCGGGAAGACGTTGGTATCGGCGTCGACCATAAGCACTATCTCGTAGAAGTCGGGCGAGATACCGGTTACTTTCCACAGGCCGTTGAACATCTCGTACTCGAGCTCTGTCATGCGCTCGTCGAACATGACCTTCTGGAGAAAAGACATGAGGATGATCTGACTGTCGCGCTTGCCGCGGTTGCCGGGCTTGGACTTCATCATCTCGTCGGGCGTGCCGCACTTCACGACCACCATCATTGGCACGCGCTGCTGCTTGTCGAGAGGAATTGCGCTCTTGGCACCGTAGTCGTAAAAGCCTGCGTAGATCTTGGCCATGTTGTGCCGCTTAGAGCCGCTGGCCACCGCCACGTAGGAGAAAGCCTCGACGTCTTCGACCGGGATTGTGTGGTCCTTCATCATGCTGAGGACGATGTCGGGGGTTGAGTGCGTTTCTCCCTTGCCTTTGATGATGCCGTCGCAAATAACGAGGATCGCCTTGTGGCTGTTGGGGTAGTCGGTCATGGCGACCGAGTCGAGAGTAGTGCGGATACCGAGCTCGCCTTCGGAGTAGGCCGTGACCAAACAGATAACATGCGCCAAGGGGAAGCCGAACGGTGTCCAGTCGGAGGGGGGTTGCGGCACGACAGACTCGTGGATAAAGCCCGCGGGACCGGGACCGTCGGTTGGGCTGACGCTGGACTGGGAGTAGGGATCTGACTTGAGAAAGCTGGTGCGGCTGTCATTGCCTTGTCCGTACATCGAGTTGGGGTGCAGAAGCTGCTGTCCGGCCGTTTGACTGGCCATGGTTGTTGGAATCCCCGACCTCTTCCTGGAATGGTCTGAGCTATAGACAGTCGAGAATCGCGACGTGGTAGGCAAGAAAGAGCTGCGCTTGCTGAGGCCTGAGCCGGTGCCAGTAACGCTGCTGCCAACATCGCCCGGCAATCTGGGTGGAGCACGGTAAATATCCTCCGTCCAATCCTCGATCTGGCGGTTCCGCTTGCGCTTGTCTGACGACTGAGAGGTCTTTTCGGCGCCGTAGGTTCTCGCTATGAACCACTGGAACACGATGGCCAACATGAACCTGGCTACGACAACGGAAAGAATGAGCGCCAAAGAGACGTAGAGCACGACCTTAGAGGCAATACATCCCACGGTGTCGGTGTCCACGGAGCCCACTTTGATGATCTCCTGGAAGCATTCGGCCATCTGCCTATCGTCACTGGACTGGAACGAGCGCGTAATGTCGCGACCCCAGATGGCCTGGTTTGCGGCGTTGTTTTTGTCCCTCAACTCCTTGAACCGATTGGGAATCGAGACTTGAGTCTCGTTGAACCAGTATAGGAGGTCAAGATCCAGCACATTTCCGGAGTACACCACCAAGTTTCGAGAGCTGTTGCGAATATCGTCCCAGCTGTAGTAAACGTCTGCTGAACCGCTCAGGTCGAGGTAGAAGGTATCCCGAGCTGAGGCGGTAGTGTGGCAGGCGTATCCGAGATAGAACGGAATGGTCAAGTTGGGCTTGGTCGATCCATCCTGGTTGAAGGTAGTACAAGGGAAGTACCACGCCAGGTTTCCCTCGGCGTCTGACGGCACATCCGACTTGGGCGCCTTGGTGATGAGGCTCTTGCACTTTCCGTTCATGTTCTGGAACAGAAAGCTGCCGTCCTGCCCACCGTGCTTCTCCGGCAGATCGAAGAGCACGTTCGCACCTGAACCATCCAAGCGGCGAGGAATCCCGGCCGCCGGAGGGTGGTGCGAGTTCACCAGGTTGTAGGCCGTACCGTGGAAGATCATGTAGCCGTTGTCAACGCGGTTGACCCTCAGACGAGGAGGCGGCGAGCCGCACACCACCTGGGTGAAGCCAAAAGTCAGGAATCCCACAAAACCCATAATCAGCAGGATTAGGCTAATCAGTCCCATCTTCTCCCTCCAAGCTCTTTGTTGAGCTTTTGATACCATGCCGAAGCACTTCAGCACGAAGCCGGGGCACCAAAACGTGACAATGCTGCAGTAGACGTTCCATAGACTTGGGGGGCGTATGGTCTCCTCGATCGTCTTCTCCTTTTGTCGGCGACCTTTAGAGTCCTTGGTGATCTTCCCCGATGTTTTCCTGTGCTGGCCCGACCTCCTCCTCGCGCGCCCTGACTTCTCGCGGTCGTGCTCTATCCTCGGGGGTGTCTCCATGAGAGGTGACGGCTCGGATATTGTGTCTCCAGCCCCTGAGCCCGATATCTCGGTCGCCCCCTCCAGGTCCTCGAGTATGGGATCGTTGCCGGTCGAGGACGGCAGCGTGTTCATGTTCGCGGCATGTTTTCTGTAGTGGTAGTTGGGGTGATCCTTGTTGATGCGATTCCTCTCCGGTCGGATCAAACTCCTCTTTCTCTGGAAGGCCGTCTCCGGGGTATCTGCCCTCTCTTCAGGACGCACCGGGGAGAGCGGCGCCCTCTCCGTGTTGTTACTAGGAGCCTGGAGAGTCTCGGCACTGAACTCGGAGCCGGAATGCGTTCGTTGGTGTGATATCCTCGAAGGCGTCACGGGGAGAAACCCGCCCGCTTCAATATCTGTCGATCGCTGGCGGCGGGATGGGGATGGTCGGTAGGAACTCCTCTGCTCGTACGACGAGGCGGCCCCTGGCCTTTCGGGTAGAGACATGTTTGTCCTGCAAGTCGAAAACCGGCGATAGTTAGCAAGCTACCCTCGCTTATGAATGTCGACAATCTAGAAGAGATATCAACTGTACCCTTGTCCGTACAGGCCAAGAGCAAGAGGGTCTTGTTGACGGGGCAGATGTTGTCGATTGTGGATGTTGGTAGAAAATAACAAACGACCGCCAAAGCAGAGACGCCAACACAACAAGACTTTGTGCAGACCGAAACTTGTTCGAGTCAGACTATCTCCGCGATTGTGATGTTGTGGAAAGAGTGGCTTTGTTTTGGGAAGACTTACAGAGCCAAGAAGACTTCCAAAACAGAGGAATGATGATGTTATGGCAGGAAGTCAGGAAGACCCGAGTCCCGTTGTTGGTCGCAGGGCAAAGAATCTGGGATAGAAGGTATACAAGGGATGATCCCTGCTATAAGCGAGGGGTTGTTCAGGAGACGGGCTGCCCAGACTCTCAAAGACAGACTTGCAGCTGACAGATGCCAGCAGGAGTCCCTTTCCGGTCTTTTAGTGGACTTTTAGGGGTCTACCCACTGTAAAAGCGCTCGGTAACCCGCTAAAATGTGTGTCTCTCGTAGAATGGCGGCAACGACGGTCCCAGAGCAGCGGCAGCTCCCGGATGAATTAATAAAGTGGCATACCACACCGAAGGCAGGACTGCGGCGTAGATCGATGTGCTATGTTTACACAGCTTGAAGTCTGGGTGGATGATCGAGCTGAAGTATTTGCTGGGCTGCAGCGTGCAGTTTCAGGAAGCAACAAACAAAAGGGCGAAAAGCGCCGGCTGTTGCTTGGGACCGATCGATGATCGATCAGTGCAGGGAACGAATGACAGGCCGAGTCAAGAGTCTCGGCAGGAAGGATCCAAACTGCAGCAGTAATGCAGAATGCACGGTGAAAGAAGCGCAAAGAAACGACTGGGAGGACTGAATCAAGGTGAGCGAGTGTTCGTTCCCACAACCAACAAATGTGTGAATGGATGATAATGACGGCTGGAGAAGCAGCGCACCGTGAAGAATTCTCCTTTTCGCCTTCGACCGGTCTAAATCCAGATCACGAGAGAAAACTGAAGGCGGCAATCGTGCTGGGTACGAGTTCTTCTGTGGGTATTTTGCAAGGGAGGCTTGTCCCCCAAGTACCCGCTACCTCGCCAAGAGTGTGGCTGTTCCCGTAGTGCCCAGGGGTGGGCCGGCAGTTCGATATTGCGCAAGTCACTGCTATCTCATTACAACTCAAAACTGGTACGCAGAGGTTAGAAAGCACCACCCCAGCATCTGCTCCTTCCATTCTAGTGGTTGTTGGCGGAGCGACATAAATCTGGGGAAGGCACCAGACATCTCCTTGGTACTCCTGTCGCCCCATTGCCAATCGATACATTTCCCATCCTTTCCTCTTCCAGCGAGGGAACCTCGTGTTGGTGCTGACTGACGACATCGCTGCATTTTTAGCTCAATTTGAGTTTTGGTGCACTCACACCCTCGGGTAGCAATTCGCCATGTATGTGCTTCTCTGGCGATGCAAGGCCGATGTTCTCTCAATTTCGCTGATGTTCGCGCCTTTTTTCTGCTGATATGCAGCTGGATTAGCTGCAGATTAGATCTGTCGATTCTGTATGCGATAAAATGCCTGGGCAGAGCGGAACTTCCGCTAATCGAGACCGGTAGGGAGGAGCTGGGGTGCCGGTTCACACAGCGACAGTCCGCGCATTCCAGCTGTCTCTCTCCCTTCGGTGACCCACCACTTCAACCTCCCTTCTCTTCCTTCCAGAAAGTCCAAAACCAGCGGACAAACCCCCGTCGATCAAGAGAAAGATCTAGATGAAAGGGACGAAAGACAGAGACGCGTCGTCCTTTGGTCGGATCGGATGCGTGTTACAGAAGCGCGGGGCTAATTGAGCCTCTTCCCGCCCCGACCCACCAATCCGATGCGCCACGGACCGATATATCTGCCCCTACGATATCCCTCTGGGGTATTTTACCATGAGACAGCTGCCTCCCGTCTTCAGAAGCCTCAGCTATCCCTTCGGCACCCCCTTCCAGCCCTTCGGGCCAAGCCAACGATGCTTCCGATATCGACAACCTGGTCGGTTTTGTTTCCCCGGAACTGGCGAGCAGAGTCGAAGGCGGACTGTTTCACAGGCAATGAGGCTATATTGGCTGTACCGGAGAAGCTGTCCTCTCAGCCTTTCTCGACTCACAGGATAGAGATGAAGCTTTGCAGCCTCCTGGAGATCGTCAGGAACGGCATCCAGTTTCCAGGAGGCGCTCGATGATGTTTCCTGGCTCGAGAGAACCCATTGCCGCGAAACATAGGAGACAGAGGGCTTCTCCTGTCGATGAATCTCCTGTTCCGGACATGTTTGCAAACGACCAAGCCGGGTCACCAGGCTTGCAGTCTAGAGTCTAATGAAGAGTATCTGCCGATCGACAAACATACACAGCACACTTTACCGCGACAACTCCTGAACACCTGGTCGGCTCATAGCGCCCCATGCCGTCGCGAAGGTTTCAGCGGCATTCAGAGACATCTCTATCTCGGTCCTTTCGCATCGGGACTGCGAGAATTCCAGATGACGCTTGGCGGGTGGTTGAACCTGGAGATAGGGACATTGGCCCCGTTTGTGTATCAACAGAACTCTGCTCTTGCGCCTCCGGTATGGACATGAAACGCCGTTGGTATGTTGACAGTCCTTTGCCCGGTAACCGCTAGAACATTCAACCCGGTCCCTTTGAGGCCAATACGGACGTAGTTTGAGCGAGTTCATCTCTTCTCGACAAGCGGCTAAGGCAAGGCTACGACGGTGTGCAAGACATGCAAGCCCTTGGCCTCACAGCGGGCGTGGGTTCAGGCTCGCCGTCGTCCCCTGCAAGCTGGGCAGGGAGCATCAGTGCAGCCCTCCACGTTGCATCCTTTCCTCTTCAGGCCTGAAGATCTCGAGAGCAGGTGGAGTTAAACCCCTATTTTACCAGGCTGCGAAAAGAATTCAGATGCAGATTCTGGACGCGCAGCCCCAAGCTAAACGAGATATTTTCTCTTCTGGCGCTGTTGATCGCGCTGGGCAGGGCGCATCCAGAAGTGGTATTCTTGGAATACCGATGGGGTAGTACGAAAGAGAAACGGCACGGCCTTCCGTATCCGGACTTGTGTGCTTCCTGGTACCGGTAACTCGTATGTACCGTCATCAGGACCGGATCCTCGGAATCCGTTTGTGCGGACGTCACCCTCAGCTTGTGCTTCCAGGGCTTCCATTTAGAAAATAATGCCCCGGAACCCTCACAAGCCTTCGGCTGTCCGACAACAGCAAGGACGAGAACAAGTTGGCAGCAGCTGGTGGAAGCACACCGGGCAAAAGGCCGGCATACGCGCACACCTCGCTTGAGTGAAACGGTCTTAAGGCTGTGTTATATAGTACCAAGACCAACCAAGTCTTCGCCTGGTTGGCAACCTCTCCGACGATGAAGTCATTGCAGTCTTTCGTGGTGGCATATATGCCCTCCCACTATACCGGCGAATATATTGGCAGCCCTTTCGAGATTGATTGGATGACCTGTTGGACAACGACGAGCCATTAAAACAAACCAGATTCGACGCCTTCGGTAATGTTTCGCTTCTTCGAAGCCATGGAAACGAAAGGGGTAGATCAAAGGGGGCACCGGTGGCAGATCTGGAAACACATCATTTGCCCTGCCCAGAAGAAGCTTGAAGACGACGAGAGGAGCTAGAGAAGGCTGTGAACCGAACCGGCACCTGGGCTAGCGCTCACGGACAGACCGTATTGTGGGAGCACTGCCCAGCCCAAGCAAAGGGGTTGTTGGTTCTCGTCGCCAATGTCGCCATGGCTCTGGTTCCTTCGTCCCCCAGCCATGCGGTCCACGTTGCTCAGAGCTGGCCTCCTAGTCGGCGGCCGGGCCACTGATGCAGCCCGATAGACGCCCGTGTCCTGCCTGCTGCGGCCTTGCACGATACGACGTTGAAGAATTTATTGAATCCTAGAGGGAGCAAAAAAGAGACGCCCAGGGCGATCATCTAAAATACGCTAAAATATCCCGTTGCCAGCTCGCAAGGGTTAAAGAGGTTAGCGTTATGTTAGTGCGAGGGTTGTGCGATCTGGTGACTTTCGGTGGAGCGGGGTGCATGCAGTTGTTTGGCAGGGGCATCTCGAGTGTTTCTTGCCTGGAAGTTATCGTCCGACAGTCCTTCCCAAATTCCAAGCATGAACCTGCAGCCTTGAGTTTTGAGAATAAGATGATGAAGCTTAATAACACGACCAAGTGCTCATATCTCTACGATACAGACAAGAATCATTACTGCCGTCCTCCCTCTCGGACAACTACTTGATCTTTGTGGAACCAGTCCGTCCGGCAAGCAGCCAAAAAGGAACAAGGTCCCCTGAAAACTTGGCTTGAACTTGCGAAGGAATAGCTGACGCCGCCCGCCGACCACCCCTGTTATTACATAACTAGAGGGTGCATGGTGTGCATGGGCTGCATGGCCTACCTATGACAGGTGGTACTTTATAACCTGTCGGTCCACCCGCACTGAACACCGCAAAAGTCGGTTGGCGACTCGAGTCACTTTTTCTGTTCAGGGAGTGTCATAAAGGTTGTCCCGCCTTTCTGTTGCACCTTCTCTCCGGACTGGTCGCTCATCCGTTTCTGCCAAGCAGGAGAACGATCAACGGCCTCACTTCCCTTCGTTTCGTCGACACTTCCCTTCTCTTGTTGTTTTGTTTGCGTATATCGGAACATTCTTCATAGTCGTCGTGTCTCTCTTGACTATCGTTCAGAACAAGCCCTTTGTGTGATTCACCCACCGACTGTCTCCTCTTAATCATTGGCATAGGAACTTACACCCCTTGTCACCCAACCCCCCGACATTCCCGACGGCCCTTGTCCGCCAGCGTCGTTCGTTACGTTACCCGCAATCCGATCCCTTTGGACACAACAAACACCCCTTTCTTGGTGGAGATAGTAGTCCGTGCCGTTGGATCTTGCTTGGTTGCAAATCGAGGAACAAGAAGGAGTTTGGGATAGCAGGAAACACCAGATGCTATCGAGATCACTACCGCAACAATAGCCTTTCGTCTCTTCTCTGCAGCAAGCAAGCAACAGTTGCATTTCCTTCAGCCGACGCGACGCCCATCTGCTGCGCGATCCAACTATAGGTACTAGCCTAAGACGAGACGAACTTCAGCTGAGAGAGGGACAGACGTCCGATACCCCAGAGCCGCAATGGCGGCTGTGACGACCTCTCCCCCGCCCTCGGCACCATCGTCGACGAACACAAGTCCCATACGCCGCAAGCCCGTGCCGAAGTTGCATGACATCAACACGGAGGACGGCCATGGCTGGTCACAACAGGGTGGCAAGCCTCTGCCCTCGGCGCCCGCGCCAGGGTCACCGAAGCTGGGGCACGCCCCAAGGTCTCCGGTGAAGGTGAACTTCCAGCCCGAGGACTGGGCACAACCGTCAAATGCGCACATAGAAAGAATGGTGTCGTACTCGAAACCTCTACCACCCGTCGACCGGGATCTCCCAAAAACACCAGAAGCCCCAACACCACCACCGCACACACCTTTGCTAGAACCTCCCTCCGATGCGCCTCCGCCGGTGCCGCAACACAACAACATGCGCGTTGTACCAGAAATAACAGCGAGCTATGTCCCAGACCAGGCACTACCGTCTGTAGGCCTTGGCCTCCCACAACCTCCCCAACCGAGCGGGATAACAAGCCCAGAATCAGACGACCTTAGTGTCAGCGATGCTTCAAGAAGCCAGGATGTCAACAGGCTCAGCCGAGAATCCGATGCCACGACAAGCACCTCCCAAAAACCTGCATCGACAGAATCCTCTGCCACAACAAGCGCCAGCTCAGTCTCGGGGATTAACGAGACCTCGGACTGTCAGGAGGCGGATGTCTCGCCAGAGAGCTCTGTAATAGAAGAGCAGAGCCAGATGGTTCCCGAGCTTCAATATCACCACCAGGCCTTCCTACCCCGAGCATCGACTGCTCCCATAGCACAGCCGGACCCAAGAACACAGTCAACCCCTGAGCTGGCCGAGAACGGCGCCGCAATCAACCGGCATCTGACCCCCAATTTCCAAAGACGAACGTCATTGCAACGGCCACAATCCGCCTACTCCGTGTACTCCGATTTTGGGCCTCGTGGGCGGTCGCCCGGTTTTGGCCCTGCAACGACACCCTCATCGCATGCCCGGAGGTCGCCCGATAACCGGCCATCGTCCTATGCCGAGCTCTTGAACGTTCCTTACCCGCAACCCGCCCCGGCGCCCATCACAATCGACAACTCATTGCTGCGCAATGCCGTCGGCTCCAACGCCTCGCTGCTCAGCACGCAGAAGACGCTGGAAATGTACAGGCAGAACGTCAAGAAGACCAACGACCTCTCGATCCAATACTCCTTCGCCGTCTTCCTCATCTCGACCGCGCAAGAGATGGGCCTCGACTTCAACGAAGTGACCAAGCCGCGACCGACGGCGGCCAAAGGCGACCGCGACAGCCCCTACAGCGAGCCAGCCTCGTCCTCCCCGCACGAGCTCGTGCGCGAGGCCCGCACCATCCTCCAGAAGCTCTCCAACAGCGGCTACCCCTTCGCGCAGTATTACCTCGCCGACGGCTACGCGTCCGGCCTCTTCAGCAAGGGCAAGGAGGACTATAACTCGGCCTTCCCCTTGTTCGTCCTCGCCGCCAAGCACGGCCACGCCGAGTCCGCCTACCGCACGGCGCTCTGCTACGAGTTCGGCTGGGGCTGCCGCAAGGACGCCGCGAAAGCGGTGCAGTTCCTGCGCACGGCCGCGTCGAAGCGACACCCCGGAGCGATGACGCGGTTGGGCAAGGCGTGTCTGTCCGGCGACCTGGGCGAGAAGAGGTACAGGGAGGGCATCAAGTGGCTCAAGCTCGCGACCGAGGCGGCGGACACTATCTACAATGCCGCCCCCTACCACCTGGGGTGCCTGTACGAGACGGGCTACGGAGACGACATCTTCCAGGACGAGAGCTATACGGCCGAGCTGTTCACCCAAGCAGCCGACTTGGGGCACCCGGAGGCAAACTTCCGCATGGGCGACGCCTACGAGCACGGCAAGCTCAACTGCCCCCGCGACCCGGCGCTGAGCGTGCACTTCTACACCGGCGCCGCGGAGCGGGGGCATGCGGGCGCCATGATGGGCCTGTGCGCGTGGTACATGGTCGGGGCCGAGCCCCTCCTTGAAAAGGACGAGGAGGAGGCGTACGAGTGGGCGCGGCGGTCTGCTGAGCTCGGTATGTTTCCCATATTTTCCCCCTCATCCCTTCGCCATCCCTCTCAGTCTTCCTCTTTTACTAACAAGTGTTGTGAACAGGCTACGTCAAAGCCCAATACGCAGTAGGCTACTTCACCGAGATGGGCATCGGCTGCCGGCGCGACATCCTCGAGGCCAACGTGTGGTACGTCGCGGCCGCCGACGCGGGCGACGAGCGCGCCAAGCAGCGCCTCGCCGCCATCCGGGCCGCCATATCCGGCGGCGGCGTTGGCGGTGGCGGGACGCCGATGGACGTCGGGCCTCCCCGGGGCACTTCGGCCGGCGGTCAGCATCACGGCAAGGTCAAGAAGCAGCACAGTCAAGGAGGCGGGGAGAAGGATGACGAGAAGTGCGTCGTAATGTAAGGGGGTTTAGTTGATGCACGGGGTTGGGGGGGGACAGCGTCGTTTAGGGAGGGACAGACCTGTGGGGTTTGAGCAGGTTGGATATGGTCTATGGGTGAAGAGCGTTATATATATCGACACAACCTCCCCCTTTTCCAGGACGAAGTGAAGGTGAAGCTGGGCAAGGGGTTTGCATCTTCGTTTTGCTCTCTTTTGTCTTTGGTTGCTCCGTCAGGGTACCCAAGTTTCTTCCTTGGGGTGGTGGTAGAACTTCATTGCATTTGCATCTTGTGCGAAAGGGGAAGGGGGAACAAACTGGAGCTTTTCGTCTCTTGCTCACTACTCGGCGTTCTACCTACTCTTGTCTCTTCGGGGTCTAGCAGTTTCACCTGTCTTGAAAGCTTTTGTATATAGCTAGCTACATTACCACCGAGCACCAACCCCGAAGCCGAGCCGGGAAGGCGAGGAGCATAATAATATCCATTGCTACTGTTGACAACCACTCACATTACCGATCAAGTCTTGGACCTTCATTACAACACATAATGAACCTGCTCTGTACGAAGTTACGTATACAGGAACCTGATCTTCTCATGCTTGAGATCTGTCAGTGAATCCTTCGCCAACCACCCTCTTTCCCCCTTTCAACCTCCCACTCAAGTCTTTTCGGCCCCCTACTCGGTCGGAAAGGATCAGCTGACACCGGATTGCGCGTCACATCCATCCGCCCAGTCCTCAAGGTACCAGTAAGATAGGGTAGTCAGTCAGTAACACGGAAAGTAATCCAAGAGGTCGGGGGAGCCGGGAGAAGGATCACCATAAACTTCGTGTTGCCCATGCATGGCGATCCGTATACGTAGCCAACGTCAGCTTCTGTCATATATCGCCTCATTTTTGGGCGGGTACTATGGTAGATACGGGGCCTGTGGTGAGTAAGTTCCAACCAAAGTTCAGTTACCTTAGTTCCAAAAGAGGGCTTTGTAACAGGTTGTCAGCTCTTGGATTCGAGGTTCGACTGTGTCTAGACTAGGAGATAGATTGGATACGTTGGTCATCCGCCAGGGGTTAGGTAACCTACCCTGTACCGACTGCATTCACGAACACCTCCCTCGCCAACTGCACTCGCGGTTTTGAGAAGGGCAAGCTGCTGTCCTGATATGAGCTACAGACAATGGTTTACCTTAGTCAGTGGGGGAACCCCGAGTAACATAGGGTCTACATGCACATAGTAATCGTCCATCAGGGAAGAGGTTCGTCATGAGCATCTATACCAGGTAAAATGTGAGTAGACAATCAGAGCAAGCAAGTGCAAAAGAGTACTCCTAACCCAGGCGAAGCCACATCGCTGTTTCATTCTAGGCTGTCATGTCTATAACCCCTCCGTGATCCATGCCATCTCCCATCAGAGGTATCTTTCCTTTCATAGTATGAGTATCAATCTCGGTCGTTTTTTTCACGACACCCAGCAAACACCTAGCACATTTACGCCGTGATAAAACTACCCTTTCCCATGCTTCGACACGCACTATTACCTACGACCACCACGCAGTACTCATTCCATATCTTCCCCCATCCAACAATTTTCACTGTTTGCTCCTGCCCCCGCCACCTCACCTCTTTACCCCATCGCTCTCATGCACGCTATCCTGCCTCTTCCCCCCACCAGTATCCCTCCTATGTTTCCTCGTGACCACGCCAGGAAAATACCGCGGCTCGTTAGCGCTCAGCGCTAGATCTCTCATCCCGTCCGTCGCGCCGAACACTCCTCCGTCTTTGCCACTGCTACCATTCACCCCCACCGCCGCCGGACCCAGATACGGACTAGACGTGTCTTGCTGGGACTGCCCCGCGACTTTGGGGAGGTGGGACGGAAGGTTGGTCTTGAGTGATAAAGCGGGTGATCGAGGGGGGAGATGGCTGGCGGAGGAGGTGATGGGCGCGGAAGTGGGGATGAAGGGTGGGATGGCGGAGGGGCCAGCGCCGGCACCGGTGTGGGATTTGGACAGGGCTTCCGAGAGGGGCATTTCGGCTTCTAGGGAGTTGTAGCGCTCGACCCTGGTTGCAGAATGATGGTTAGTTATACGGAGCGGAGCCTGGGAGGGGGGGAAAGGGGAGCGAAAATGGAAAGGAAGGGAAAGTGACATACATCTGCTGCTCCTCCCTAAGCGTGCGATACCTGAACTCCTCCCTCCGGTCCGGCACGTTCGTCTTGTCCATACTGTTCCCCTGCGCGCCGGGCGTGTGGAAGTTGGGACCCAGCCACTGCTGCTTGATGCTGAACTCGTAGCCGGACTGCTTCACCGAATTCTTGGCCAGCTCGCACATGTCCACGGGCGACAGCTTGTAGATTTGCGCGGCCACGGCGTACTCCTCTATCAGCGGCTCCTTGGTAAAAGCGAACTGCAGGGGGTCGTCCGTCGACAGACTGACGTTCAGCCCGCGCTTGAAGTACTGGTGGAAGGGATTGCGCTCGTAGGCCAGGAAGAGGGCGTTGTTGGAGAGCGGGGACATGGCAATGCCGATCTGCTCGAGGTAGAAGATGTACTGCAGCAGGGGCACCTTGCGCAGCAGCAGGCCGTGGGAGATAGAGTGGCAGCACAGCACGGCCGCGGCGAGGTGCTCGCTGTCGCCCGCCTCGCCGCAGTGCGGGCGCAGCACGAACGTGTTGAACCCACGCTGCCGGCGCCAGTGGTTTAGCGAGACCATGTTGGCGAAGAGGTAGTAGATCCAGTAGCTGTAGGGCGGGTTCTGCTTCGTGTGCCAGTCGCGGGGGACGGGGAACTTCTTCCAGAGCCGGCGTTCGACCTTGGACTCGTCGTCTACGCTGTCGAAGCCTATCACGCGCTGGAGGAAGATGTGCAGCTTGGGGTTGGAGGAGGGGTCGCGGGTTACTTTGAACAGGGGTTCGAAGACGTTGCGGATGACGGGCTCCATGCTGTCCATCAGACCCGAGGCTTTGTAGACGTCGTAGAGGCGGGGGATCTGGATCAGCCACCGCACGTTGTGGGAGAAGAGCTTGTTGTCCACCACCCAGGCGGCGAGCTTGTCCCACTCGTCGTAGGAGCGGCCGTAGATAGAGACGCGCCACTCGACCATCTGGTACTTGGAGGACTCGAGGTCGGAGATGACCTCCTTCGTGATCTCGGCCAGGTATCGGCCGTTGATGAAATTGTCCGTCTTAAGGAAGATGGTGCGCAGGCGGGACTCGCCGACGGGGTTGTACTTGAGGTTGAACTTGTCGAAGCGGTGGAACGAGTCCGTGTGAGCGTGCATGTCAAGCGTGTCGATGCTGAGGTCGTAGGCGGTGAGGTTGATGGATTTGAATACCTCTGCGAGGGTCAGGTGCTTGCCGTCGCGGAAGAGGACGACCTCGTCGGGCACTTTCTTCATCTTGGACTTGATGAAGCGCAGCAGATGCTTCTGGTTCATGCAGGCTGAGTGGTGCACGTGGGTGTCGACTTTGCGGACGTTGTAGAAGTCGCGGTGAGGGACTTTCTTGCTGTCGGCTGTTTCTTGGTACTCGTTCAGCAGTGTGTACAAGTTGAACTTGCCCTCGAGGTACTGCAGTCGACGGAAGGCAAAGCTCTTGCTCGGGCCGTCGGACGAGATGCTGAGGATGTCCTCCAGGTCCACGTAGTACTCCTTGATCGTCGGCACGTTAAGCACGGGCGAATCAGCCTCCAGGGCCTGAGCATTCTCGTAGATCTGGTAGACACCGTTGTCGTCCAGACGGAAGGTCATCTCGTCTGCTGATGGCAGCGGCATGAGGTCGTCCATATCAAAGTCCTCTCCGATATCCTGCCCTGGTTTCCTAGGCTTCTTGGCAGCCTTCTCCGACTGGGCCTCATCAGCCCTCACAGGAGTTGCCGGCGCAGATTGCTGGCTATCCGGCAGCACCATGCTGTTCTGCATGCTGTTCGCCACGCTGTTCGCCGTCCGGGTGCCGTTGATGCCAGTATCCCGGTCTCCAACCCAAGCGGGCTCCGGCGGAGGAGGGTAGATGTTGAAGGCCGGGTCGTCCTTGGGGTTGTCGTTCGGCCCCTGGAGGGAGAGCCGCATGTACTTGTGGCGGATGTCCAGCACCTTGTGGATGTTCTTGAAGATGGTGCTCAGCTCTGACGTGATGTGCGGGTCGGCGTCCATATAAGTACTACTTCCTATGCCTGCGACCGCCCCGGTGTTCAACATCATCTGCTGCTGCACTGCTGGATCAATGTGCGCCCCTGGTATACCCGTCGTATTGAGACTCCCCAGTTCGTTGAGCTGCGTATAACTCCTGTTCCCCTGTGTCGCTGCCGCGCTGCTCATGTTGACCAAGCTCGGATCCCTCCTAAGGGCGTTCTCATCGTTGACGAGATGCGTCATCGTCGGCGAAGCGAAGGGCATCCTCGAGCCGGCAGACATAGCAGCCGAGCCAATATCAAAGGCACCGCCGTTGTTGGCCAGCGACGAAACGCTCGCAGACATGAGGGGGCTCTCGTGAGTCGACTCGGCCAGCGACCCCCAGGTTCCGCCTGCTGCTCCCGCTGCTTTCTGGAGATCGACCTGGCTCCTCTGGTAAAATAGCTTCGCGTCCGTCTGGCTCATCTGCCTGTCGGTGACGGGGTCGTAGAAGGCCGTCTTCTTCGGCACGTCGCGGGGCAGCATGCCGTCGGGCATTACTGTCTGCTGCTGCTGCTGCCCAGCACTACCACCGGCAGCAGCCCCGTCGGCGGAGGAGTGGTGGTGGTGGTCCTTCATGCTCCCGCCCTTGGTGGTGTGGTTGTCGCTGTCCGACGACTCGTCTGCAGAATCCGTGTCACTCTGGTTGCGGTTGTGCGCGGTTGGGTCTTCTTCGTCGTCTGTGTCCGGGTGCCGGCCGGGGAACTCGGTGGCACCGACCTGGGGGGTCGTCGAGCCCGAGGCTGGGTCGTCGAAGGAGGAAAAGTCTGGGGACACAAAGGACAGAAGTTAGTCTCGCGTGTTACTAGTAACTAACGGTTGGATGCGTTCATCTCGTCCGATGTTTCTGTCGGTTGGCCCCATGTGTTCCTCCAGGGCTGCTCCTTCCCCTCGCGCCGAGATGCACGCCCACCTTATCAAACAGAGATCAAAAGGAAGGGACATTCCACATACCCATATCTCCAAGTCCTTCCTTCCGTGTTTGACAAATTTACCCCAATAACAGACTGACGGCCCGACGCACAGCAGATCGAGTTATCCAAAAAGTCGAAAAAGGCTGCACCAAGAACAGTGTGTGTCACAACCTTGCTGGGCTTTGTTGACCGAAGAAAGCGAAATGGTAAGCCGCCAATAGGCGGAGAGTTCCCCGGAGGACATCGCCGGCCCAACGATAAGCTTTTTAGGAGCTGACCGCTAGTCTCTGTCGCCAAACCCCACCAGTGCTGAATCGCGGCTGAGCCAACCGTTTCAGTGAAGCGCTATGACGCATCGCTGCCCCTGAAGCGGACATTTTTTAAGGTTTTTGTTTGGTTCAGCCAACTGCCCCTCCATCAAGGCCACCACCCTTGAACGTAAAGTATGCAATTCTGAGAGACGAGTGCGTAGCGATCTTCACTTTACTTGAGAACCCAGAGATGAAACTTATACCATGACCAACTTGCAATTCGTGATGCTTGCTATTCTAGTCTCAAAACAGTAAAGCTGGCTTCGTAGAACCACCGACCATGGAGCCGCACAAGCACGGTCCAAGGCACTCAGTATCTACACCTCAACCAGCCTTGGCTTTGATCCTACTTGGCTTCTTGCCGCCCTTATCAAGGCTATACAAACCCCCAGCCGAGAACACCACGACAGCACCCAGCAGCGTGCCCACGGCGAGCTGATTCCCAAACAGCCATATGCTCAGCAGCAAACTGACGAGTTTCCGGATATTCAGCACAATCGTAACAGTCAGCGCCGAGCTCGCCGCAGCCAGCAGGTTGACGCCCCGTATGCAAGCGTACTGCGTCAGCACGTTGACCACGAGGTAGAACAGCTGGTTCGGGATGCGGATCTTGGCCAGGAGGTCCTGGATGTTGGGCTCCGCCCCGGATGTGGCGCCGCTGAGGCCAGGTATGGACAGCGGTAAGGGCGGGCTGTTGGCTAGCTTGAGGAACTGCCGGGTGATGGAGGGGAGGAAGGGCATGAAGAGAGGGAGAGACAAGAGGTGCGAGTAGAAGAGGTTCTCTTTCCACTGCGGGCCGTAGATGCGGTAGGTTTCCTCGGTGTACAGGCCCATTACTGCCGAGAGAGATTGGGCAACGAAGAGGATGATGAGGCCGGTAGTGAAGGACTTGGCGTCGTCGTGGTGGACTTCTTTTGTTGTGCCCTGTGCAGTAATGTTAGGATAGAGTGTAAAGTTCAGATGGCGAGGGGAGAGACATACCTTGGCTTGTGCATCAGACCAAGCTGCCACGACGACTCCTACGGTGAGGAGTAGCACGGCCACGACCTGGATGCGCGAGTACCGCTTGCCGTACAGGTAGCCGGCCAGGATGGTCGTGATGCTGCCGCCCGACCGCAGGATGATGTGCACGGGCACCGAGATGTCGTAGCTGAAGGCGTGGTTGTTCAAAACGTTGATGGCGAAGAAAAGCACAATGTTGACCAGCCACCTGCGGATGGGCACCTTGTTGGGCTTGAGGAAGAAGGGCGGCCGCTTACGGTCCAGCTGCGAAGGCAGCGAGATGATGGTGACGAAGAGGAATTGCACAAACGTCAAAAGAGTACCTGTGATGAGTTAGTCGAGTTCCGGCAGTCATTAAACCCCAGCCCAGACAACCACCAGTCCATCCTCCACGTTCAGCCCAAGATAGGAGTAAAAAGACCTACCACTCGCAGGCTCGACCTGGATAATAGCCTCCAACGCAAACACATTCGAGCAGCAACCCCCAAAGATGAGACTCAGCATGGCACCCACGGCAAGCCACTGCGGGATCGTCTCGATGAACATGCGGCCGGCGAGGGCCATGAATCGGCTGAACACGGGCCGGTTGTCGTCGATGCCGTACATTTCGGCCTTCTCCAGCGACGGGGCGGCGTTGATGACGCGGGTGGGACGCTCCGCCGTTCTCGGGGGGCCGTCTCCTCCGGCGGCCGTGCTGGTGCCGTTGCCGAGGACGCTACTGCTTACGAGGCCGTTCTGCTGCTGCGCCTTGAGCAACGTCTGGCGCCGGCGAGAGGCTGTCATTGTCTCGGGTGGTGGTTGTGACCGGGCATGCCAAGCCGGTTGGTGTATGTGGGGTGAGAGGCGGTAAGGCTGAGATGTTAAGTGAGGTGTGAGAATGCCGGATGTGAGGTGAGAGGATGTGACGGCAAGACGAGTGTCTTCGTTCTGTTGATCGTTTGCCGGCGATGGGACTTAGAGAAGGTGGGTCCGGATGTCCAGGATGAGCAGCATGTACTCGCTCGAAGTCAACAGTCGAGACTCGAGTAAAGGTTGTACAAACAAATGAGTGAGGTGAAAGGACGGAATTCCGTGAAGGGGCCAAATGTCACACAAGCTTGATGATGAGAGGGAACCTCAAGGTCCAGAATCCCTCCTCGATTCGGAACGGGGCGTCAGACCGAAAGCTCGGATCTCCCAGATTAGGCAATGATTGACACTTTAGCTTGCGGCAGCTGCAAGATCTCGAAAAACACGTGCCTGGAATCCTTGATATCCTCTCCACCACACATCAAGAAAAATCTGGCGCTTTCTGATACCGGATCTTCTATAATGACGAGCGGGACCCTTGTTTTTCGCGCTAGAAGACAATCAAGAAACAATTGATGTGGCTACAACGGCGGTGGTGGACGGGAAAGAATGGGCCTCGATGACAAGTGCCGCTAAATTACAGGGACGTCGTATCTTGGGAGACCCATGATCTTTGGACCCCACCCTGCCTGATGCCGAGTTGTAACTGCCCGCCGTTTAGTGATAGTGGGAGCTGCTTGGCCTTCCATGGCTCCCCTGGCGGGGTGCATGTGAAAATCCGGTCTCAACGAATGTTGTCTTTGAAGCAATAGTATACCAGCGAGATCAAATATTTCAAAACGCTGATATAGAGGGCCCTGGTACTCACAAGGGGATGTTAAGATCGGACGGTCATCTAAACCAGTTACAGTCAGATGGACGTCCTGGAAGTGAACGCGATCAGCAATATCAAGATGGACACTCTCGGCACTTCCCTCCAACTTGCATGTCTGCATCTCTTGTCTACTGCAAGGTACCTTGTTAGTCTGGGGTTTGGCCTTGCCGCCTGCTATTTATAGCGGCAATCGGATATATCTCCGATGACAGTCGTCTTATCGAATATCGAGATGAACCGGCTGTTGTTATTAACATCATCGACATGTAGGAGTCTTGGGGTTAGCAAGGTAGGACTAGACGGGGATTTACACGCTCACTGTCTACTATTACTGCCATAAGAGACCCCTAGGGGGAGAACCGCACTACATATGAACAGGTCACTGAGGTCTTTAGACACACCCTCTTATTTCATCTCGTCTCTGTTCCGAGTCCAATTGCGGTGCGAATGGTTCTAATGTCCATGTCCATGTCCATGTTCATTCCTTGCTGGTCCGACATGCCATTACAGCACACCCCAGATCCTCGCCTAGTAGCAGCCCAGCAGCACCACCGCCAGCCTGGTACCATGATTCTCCTACAGCCTCCGGCGGTCCATCCCTCTATCGCTAGTGGATAAGAACGACCATCACTCCGGTACTCGACCATCACACACAACCTGGAAAGCCACCCCAATGCGTTGGTCTACCCACCCCGTGCAGCCATCATAAGCCGTGACTCGTGCATTCAACTCCCGACAAATACTCGTTGAGCAAGGGAAACGCAACGAGAAGAGAGAACGAACGAGGAAAACGACAAAGCTCCCAAGAATCTCCAGGCACCCTTTTGATTTCCCCCCCCCCCCCCCCCCCCCCCCCCCCCCGGGGTGCCTGAGAGTAGAGCAACGCGGCCACCACCAACGACATTCTAGGCTGCCCCAAGAATGCCAAAGACATATACTTGATTATGGATCTAGACATCTAGAGGGCAGAGAAGACGAACAACTATACAAAGTGTTAGCAAGAGGCATGGAGACACTAGACACGAGGGATCTGATAACGAGTCACACTCACGTTGTTAGTAGCAGCGATCGCAATGCTGTCCTCGAATGGATGCCAGCTCATGTGCAGAATCTTCTTGTTGAAGTCGATCTGGTCCGCATCCGTCTCCTTCCGCATCCTCTGACCCTGACCGGCACCCGCAGCTGGGCTGTTAGCCCGCGATCCGCCTTTCTTACCACCGTTCGCTGTTGGGCTGGTAGCCGAGTTGATGGGTGTGGGCACGCCGACCTTCTTCGCCTTGAATGCCGACTTGTCCGCCTGGAGGACCACCTCGACCTCCTTGTCCGGATCTGAGGGGTAGATCATGAAATTGTTGTTGTAGCTTCCCGTCATGACATTCTTGGCATCTCCCGAGAAGACGACCTCGAACTTGTCAAATATGCTGTCGTTCTCGTACGTGTCGCAAAGGCGGGGCCGTAGGTGCTCGTGGATAGGAATCGTCTTGATCGGCTGCCTCTCCATGTTGATATCCCAGATCTTGACCGTGAGGTAGTCTCGTGAAAGGATGTATCGGCCGTCGTAGGAGAAACGGACGTCGGAAATGGAAGAGATGATCTCGGAGAAGAATGACCTGGACGAAGGGTCCTCTTCCTGCTCGAATACTGTTTCGCCCTGATGTTAGCAGACCGCACGCTCTTGTACCAGTCAGAAGTGTCACTCACGCTTTGCGTGGTTATCACACAGCGCACTCTGCCGCATGTCCGCCAGCTTGATGGTACCCTTGGAGCTGGCGTACATGAACCAGTTGCAGCTCTTGGGGTGGAACTCTGCGGCTGTAATAACCTCGGTCAACTCCTCCATGTTCGCCGGCTTGATGTCCACTATGTTGAAGCTCTGGTCCTGGATGTTGAGGTTCCACAAGTTGATGCGGAGGTCGTCACTGCTGATAAAAGTCTCGCCATCGCTATTCACCGAGATGCTGTTGATGTGGTATGCGTGCGCGTTGGCATAGGTGCGGCGAGGGACGGCCGCAACCACCGTGTCATGGTGGGTGAGCCTGGGAAGCTTGAGGTCGGCAGGGTTTCTGAAGTGCGATTGAGGAGCTGCCCTGGGCGCGCCGCCGCCGCCAGCTACGCTCGCGGGTGTTAAGTCATGCGACAAGTTGTTCTCCGCTACCACCTTGAGGGACTTCTCGAAAACCTTCCACAGCTTGATCGTCTTGTCGTTGGTCGATAGCAGGTAATGCGACGCATTTTGCCGCTTGCACCACTTTATCTTGTTGATCTTCTCCTCGATCTCCAACGACTTCAGGTAATCGAACTCGGGCTCGTGGGACTGGAACTCGGTGTGGAACTTGTACTCGCAGGTTTTTTTCTGGTCAGGCAGTTAGCATCGCCTGCAACTCCCGGAGCCCAGGGAGCTTTGATCCTTACCGTCTCGTTCCTCTCAAACAGCACAACCCTTCCACCCTTATCGCCTGTAGCCAGATAGTTGCCGGTATCGTCGAACTCGACCGTCGAGATAATATCCGCTAGAGAACCATTCAGCATTCATACGCCAGGAAGAGAAGTCAAGATATGCGGAAATGACATGACAGATCTTGGCCGAATATAGAGCCATATCCATACCAGAGGTGAGGTGACCAGGAGGAGGGGCCGTACCTTCTGTTATGTCTTCGACATCTCCTTTGTCACCGAAGCATCTGTCGCGATAGAGGTTAGCAAAGCACGACGTTCCGACACGCGACGGTTGACGGTAGAAGATAGAAATCAACCCGCGAGGGTTGCATCACCGAGCAAGGAAGCTATAGCAGCTTGGAACAGTAAGGTAGAGAGCAACATACTGGGTGAACTTCCACGTCGGAGAGTTCGTGTCGGTTTCCACCATCTTTTTGGCTTCTGTGCTGGATGCAGAACCCCACTCAACCAGCGAAAGTCGGGATGGATATCAAACGAGAGCAGTCAGGTCCACGAGGAAGAGATCTGCCGCTAGAAATGTTGACTGAAGAATGTAGCGGCAGACGCAGTACGCGTAGAGGAGAGAGATGTGTGATGGCGGTTGTCGGTTGTCGGAAAACAAGGTCCAATCTAGGATGGGTGGTGGTGGGGAAGCTTTGGCCTTTCTTTGGAGACGGACTGGGAGAGAAAGAACCGTGGAGGTCGCCAAAAGGTGGGTGGAAGGCGCGGAAGCGGTGAATTCGTGGGACGTGTAGAGAAAAGGTTAAAGGTGTGAATGGGAGAGGTGTTGTTGTGCGGCGAGCTAGAATGCACGGCGAGGTAAAGTTACGGGTACTGGGATGGTAAGGCAGGAGGGATGGTTTGATGGAGGTGTGACGGCGCGACGTCAAGGTGGTTTGGCCTTGAATGAGGTGCGGTTCCGTAATCAAGAGATGGCCTGCGAAAGTATGGTGGGGTGGTCCACCTGTGGCTTTGCCGTAACAAGTTTGTGGATCCCAGCCACACCTTTTCACCTCAGCTTCACCTTCACTAACCTTTTGCGTCCCTGTTGATCGTTAAAGTATGGTCAAGAGAAGGGCAGTATCGTAAAATACCTCTATGCGGGATAGTAGAGCATCAAAGTGTTACTGCCAAGTCGTACTTCAGGTAGCAAGTGTGCAAGATGAGTTTGGAGACAACATTTAAGCTTGAACGAAAAACATCCAGCTGAGTACAGTCCATGTGGCCCGTGCACGTAAGTACACATTCTCAGACGCTGCATCTTCACCATCTTTATGTCTTGCTCAGAGTGAAAAATGCACGATTGACCTTGTCAATGGAGATCAGAACGATCGGTAACTAATTCAAGCCATATATACTGCATTCCGGCTTTGGACTCTACAGTATTGAGCAAGATACGTATCTCTTTCACAGATGCTGTGCCTTTGATCCGATCTTTACTTTCGGGTGCATGATACCTCGGTTCTCACGACCTACCCTATAGGTCATATATGAGACCACCGAACATCTTCATAATAATACTTACTACCACATAACGTTATCTTTATATCACTTTTTGTTATTCTGGGTCATACTGTATTATACTATACATATGAACAACTTGTCATATCTCATTTTTTTCAACAGGATCATATATCTGACCTCACTCTCTCACGCCAACAATGTCTTCAAACTCACCAAACCCAAATAACAAGGGCAAAGGAAAAGAGAAGGACGACCCTGCTCCCAGTACCGGACACCCTACCGACCCAGATAGCTCACCAGACCCCTCCCTCCTCTCCCGCATAACTACCTCAACCACAACCCTCGCCTCCTCCCTCCTCTCAGGCCCACCGAGCAACACCATCCTAGCCTCCGCCACCGCAGACAAAGCATCTTCCTCCTCTCAACAATCCGCTCAAATCTCACACGCGGAGTCCTCCTCCGCTAACTTCCAACCCGCTCCCGTCTCATCCACATCCACCTCTACCTCCCAGCAGCCCTTCAGGACAACCCAATCCCACTCCCACGCGGCGGAGGAAGAAGCAGCCTTCTCCTCCTTCTTGGACGACGTACCCGTGTTTCAGCCCGGAAGGGGGGAAGAGACATGGCACATGTCAACCCCAGACCCCGTTGCCGTCAACGTAGACTTCACCCCTTCTTCAGCCAGGGAAGCAGAAGCCCACGACGGCGAAGCCGTAATCTCCCTCCTGTCATCCCCCACCACCCACCTCCCCGACACGCTGGTAGACGACCCCCTCACCCCAGAACAGCAGACCTCCCTCCGCAACGCCCTCTTCGGTGGTCCCCACCCCACTTCTTCCTCAAACCAAAATGAGGAGGAAGTAGTAGACTGGAACCACATCCTAAACTTCATCCCCCCTTACCTCCGGCAGGACGAGCCGAGCTTGGAAAGCTATTTGGATACGGGTCTGGAGGATCCGGCCGAGGCGTGGCAGAGCTGGGTGGGACAGTGGGAGGGGGTGTTGAATCGGTATGACGACGAGGTCTGGGGGGACCTGGGCGGGTTGGTGGGGGAGGCGAGGAGGGAGGTGGAGGAGTTGAAGAGGACGCGCGCTGCTGGGGGGGAGGAAGGGGGGAGGATTGAGACGCCTGCGTTGAGGAGGTTGAGGGGGATTTTGGGACATCTTAGGGGCTGAGGGGATGGTACTGGTGGGATCAGGGGTTAGAAAGACAGAGCGCTGGGAACCTGTGGAATAGAATGCTATACCTGTTGTCACATTGGCCATAAAACCACGAGGCACTGGGGTGGATGAGTTACGCTGTGTATGCTACACTTTGTGGTAGAGACTTCCGCCTGGGACCCCGACGATCAGGAGCTGTGTCCGTGATATTTGACACCACGACCTCGGCCCGCACAGCAAGACAAAGGCAGACCGCCGCTATATTGGCTGTTTCAACTTTTCGAATCTCTACATATAAACGATTTTACGCCGGTAATGAGGTTCCCATCTCTGCATATTCTTCGTTAACCGCTCTCGCGAGCTCTCGACTGCTTCCCACTGGCCACGCCGCTTCGTTCCCGACACTCGCCCATCCCAAGTGCGGAGATGGCTGCTTCCTCAGTCCAATGCACAGCTCGCTCCCAGTCTCCTCCATCCCTCCACCCACTACCACAGCGTCCCGCTTCCTATATAGTCCCATCTCTTCCAGCAGCCCGCCGTTCGACTTAGTACACCTTCTTCTTCTCGTCGATGCTGAACTGCCCGGGACCACTGTTGACCAGGAGGAGCAGACCGCCCACAATAGAGAGGATCTGGAAAAAGTCGTACTTTGCGAAGTCCTTGTGGGGGTGGTGCTCGTGAAGCTATAGTCAAGACACACATCAGTAACTCGTACATACAATACCAGAGATACATCTCCCACTTACCGTCCAGAAGTTGTTGACAAGCACGTTGAAAATGCTCAGGATAACCACCAACAGCGTAGCGCTGAACTTGGCCTTGAACCCGACCACAACCATGACGCAAGCCAGCAGCCCCAGCAGACTGACGATAACCCTCCAGATCGTCCAGTCCCCGCTGAACACGAACCCGATGAACAGGAAGATGAGCAGGACGCGGCCGGCGAGCTGGAAGTACATCTTGCGGTCCTTCTCCTCGAGCTGGGGCAGGCCGGCGAAGGCCTTGGTCTTGCGCACCCACGAGTCCGAGAGGACCATGAGCAGACCGCCCATGACGGAGAGGTTGCGGAGGAAGAAGTTGAGGTCGAAGATGAGGCCGTAGCCGAGGGCCTGGGTGATGACGACGCCGATGAGGCCGGCGACTGCGTATTCCGAGTGGCGGCGGGCGATGACGAGGACGGAGCAGGCGAACATGGCGACCACGTTGACGATGAGGAAGAGGTGGGTGATGCCGCTCGGGACTGGGAGGGGTTGTTAGTCTTGTTTAGCCATGCTAGTAGGGGGAGACTGTAGGGAGACGAACTGTGTCGGTAATCGTGTAGGTAGAGGAGCTGGTCGCTCCATTGGGTGATTATCCGGAGCGCGTCTTCGAGGAAGGTGACGACAATTAGGAAACGGCCGATCGCAGGGAGGTATCTGTGCAAGCGAAGCGGGTTAGCAACGGTGTTTCTCAATAGCATATGGACGACCTGAATTGGAGAAGCACATACGGCTTGATGGGCTCGCTAACGGTGTCCATCAGATCCTCAATCTTGCTCGTCTGCTCGCGGATGGCGGCAAGCGGACTTGAGTCTGATCTGTCCTCTGACGGACCCCCAAATGCTGGCACTGCTCCTGCACCGAGGCCATAGCTGCCCTGTCCTCGCAATTGCGCCATTGTTGGTCTGTCTTTGTTGTAATTTACTCGACGCTGTCGATTATCCGAGTCTGGGTTCGAGTCTTGACAGGCCTGCTGGCGAGAGGTTGCGAAAGGAAGAGGTTGGTGGTGTGTTTGGGAGAAGGTGCGACGTGGAGAGGAACCCCTGGAAGGGATGACGATGACGGCACCTCGAGTAAAAAACACCCCTAGGTTTCCAAGGTCCCTCAGGCGAATGCTTGCTTTGTTGATGGAGGAAGAACAACAATGGCAGCTGAAATAGACGGGACGGGTCTGAATATAGTGGCCACAGCGGCACTACAGCTGGAGAACGAGGCAGTGAAGTAGTTCGAGTAAAGGAATTGGGGAGAGGTGAAAAGGTGTTGTATTCAAGAAGGTGATGAGCTCAGATGCCAATCTACAACTGTGTCCTCAACCAAAGGACAGAGGAAACAGCAGTTCACGAGCCTGCCGCTGCAACAAAGAAGGGAGCACATGCATGTCATGGTGGGGAACGAGAGGTCGCGTCTGTTAGTGTAACAATGACCGGAATGCAGCCTTCATTAACAAATGTACCGTATGTGGGGCATCGGCACAGCACTTTAAGCCGGAACTTGGGGGAGCTCTTTCCAAAATCGAAGCTGGTCGTTTCAAAGGGCTCGAGGTTGCAGCTCAGACCGCCTCACCAGAGCTCCTTCCGCATTCGAATGAATAGCGTCGTCTGGTGATCTACGATTGCCACGGTGTCTGACATGATCTTCTTTTGCCTGGCGGTGAGTGAGCACTTCCATTGATGCTGACGAGTTGTATATAAAAAAATCCGGGAAACCTCACGGCACGAGCGTCTCACTCCAGTTCAGCCACGACAAGAGACAGTCGACTTATAAGTAAGAAGGCCAAGCAAACAAGCGTGGTAAACAACTCTGCGCCATGCCATGTAAAGAAAAGCTACGATAGAGCAAACATGACTCCAACACCCGCACTTCTAGCCAGCCGATGCTATATACACCAGTCTGTCCATAACGTCGTCTCATCCCAGAAAAGTAAGAAAGAAAGGTATAATGGATGAACCCGACGCCAAAACTCCTCCTTTCCTCGACACATTGAGCTTCCCCATCGCCGTTTCCTCCTCATTAAAGCCACCGCCATTTGCTTTCAGTCTCTGCGAGCCGGGCCCTCTAAGCCCTCTCCTTCTTCCTCTCATCCACATCCTCCCCCAGCACCGCCGGCCGCCTCGGATCAACGAAACAGCTGTACCTCTCATCCCCCCACCGTGCCCCAATGCTAACCCACACATGCTTCGCCGGCACCTGCACGTTCTTCGTCTCCCTCACCCCAGTCCACCTCAGCCTCCTCTCCCGGCTCATGTCGCTGTTCCCGATGCCGCCGTTGGAGGTCCACTCCCGCACCATGTCCCGCACGAACTCGATCTTGCGGCGGAACTGGTTCGCTGCCGGGATGCCCTGAAGATCGGGGCGGATCTCGGGACGGAGGCGGCGGGAGGCCGCCGAGGCGCTCGCGGAGCGGGTGGCGGGTTGCTTGGGCGGAACGGAGAAGTTCAATAAGGTTTGGAGGGGGTAGGACAGAACCGTGCGGTCGTCGAGAGCGGACTCGTCTAGGGCTCCTGTCTCTTCTAGCTTGAGGGCTGCGGCGGCGGGGAGGTGCCAGAAGTGGCACCATGTTCCTGTGCTGTCGAGCACGATTTTGGTGTGGTCTGGGAAGTTGAACTGACAAGTGTGTTAGTTTACCGAGTGAGTGGTGGGGAAATGCGAGAGTACTAACCTGCATGTGACCATCGCAGAACATCCAGCAGCCCACGTCGCCGAACCGCTGGTAGAAAGTGACAATATCGCTCGGCGCGGCGGTAGGGTCGGTAATGGTAGGCATCTGCATGGCTCTCTCGTCGGCCTGCTGGGGGCCCTCGATCTCCCTGCCGTAAGCGATCATGTAGTTGGCGAACTTCTTCCAGAGCACGATGCGCTCCCTCTTGCGGTGGTCGTAGATGTCTCTACCAGCCGACAACTTCCCCGCTGTGCCGTCCGAGTTCATCGGGATACGGAACGACTCGGGCGATACCCGCACGCGGGAGATCCCTTGCTCGCCATTATTCTCGTAGAAGTAGATACCCTCGTTCATGGGCACTATCTGGTGGCGGTCCGCGTAGCTGGCATCACCCCTGCGCAGGCAGTGTCGCTCAGCGCCGTGGACGAGGATGCATGCCGGTGGCAGCATGGCGGGCTTGTTATCGGCATCGTGGGTTGGGATGTTGCGGAGGATGCAGCCCACGCTGCCGTCGTTGAGTACGTAGCCTAGGCCGAACTTGTTGGTGTAGTCGACCCATTTGATTACGATGCGCGGGGGTGAGGGTGTCTTGTCCGTGGACTTGAGGATAGCCATCGACCGCGAGTTAAGCGCCCTTTCTAGTTCGGCTTGGAGTTTCCTCAGTCGATCCAGAACAAGATCTGGTTGTGTGTCTGGGACCTCCTCTTGGTACTCGGATGGGCTGAATAGGGTGACCTTGTCCTCCTGGGGTGTTTCTTCCAGGACTCTTGGTCGAGAGACTACTAGCTGTGCTGCTTGCCTTGACGCTGGTTCTTGCTCGGCAACAATGGCAGCCGCTGCCTTAGCTCGTACGGGACGGCTGCCAGTTATTGTCAGGGCAGCAGCCTCTTCAGATTTCTGGACACTGCTTGCTGCCAGTCTGGTCCGTGTGCGGATCGTCCCAGTAGTTGCCGTTTTTGACGCTGTCTCTGCGACTGTTTGCGAGCGGTACACTGTTGACGTCGTAGCAACCGCAGGCTTGGCTTGTGCTCTCTGCTGAGCGGCAAAGCTTTGCGGGGGCGCCCGAAGGAAGCCGGAGGGTGCCTTGAGAGAAAGCGAGTGTTGGCTCAATGAGCTTAGGTCCTCGGTCCGGTCGGGCTGCGACGATGGCGGTGGGTAGTTCGCAATTCTACTTTGGAGTTTCTGCTCCGTCTTGACCTCGTCAAATGGCCGGTAGACGATGCCTTTAGCCAGAGGGATCGCTGGGGTGAGGCCATACTGCTCCTCCTCCGCACATTCCCTCCAGATCTGTCTCGTAACCAGCTTCTCCTGATTCCATGGTCCAACGCCGCAGTCGCGACACAATGCTCGCAGGTTGTGGCGATTCTGCGCCTCCATCTGCGTTGTCGTGACCGGGTCGTAGAAAACGGGGTTCTGCGGAGCGCAGTCGCGCAGCTTCGTGTTCATGTCCGACGGAACCGGCATATACCCGCAGAGGAAGAAGTTATCTTGCACGATTTGGTCGGGATCCGGTCGGAGCGCAGCTTCTGTGAGCAAGCTTGACACGAGGTCCTTGGCTTCCCGACTGATGTACCTCTTGGATGTCTCAGGCGTCGGCCACTCGTAGTCCCTCTCTTTGGCACGGCGATAGATCTCCTCCGTTGTCTTTGACTGGAAAGGAGGTTTCGTCGTGAACATGGCGAACATGATGATACCCAAGCTCCAGATGTCAACCATGTGGTCATGTCCCTTCTTGCCCTTTTCCAGAATTTCCGGGGCGATGTAGTTGGGTGTACCACATAGTGTTGTCCTCCGGATAGTCTGCCAGTCCCTTCCCGTTACTAACAGGGCAGCAAGGCCAAAGTCACCAATCTTGACGTTCATGTGCCGGTCGAGGAAAATGTTGCCCATTTTGAGATCGCGGTGGATGATGCCTTTGCTGTGCATGTACTTGATTGCGCCGGCAATCTGGACGGTGTAGAAGCGCACCTCTGGTTCTGTCAATCCCTTCCGCGCCTTGACCATGTCCATAAGAGAGCCATTGGGGCAGAGCTCCAGAACCAGATAAGTAGACTCCTCAAAAGTAAAAGCCCGGTAGAACTGAACGATATTCTGCTGTCTCATCTTCGAGTGAATCTGCAGTTCGGTTTGAAACTGTGGCATGCAATGTCAGCGAAGGCTTCAGGAGGCTAGGAACAATATGCGACTGACCTTCTGCTCCATCTTGGTTGGCATTTTACTCTTGACGATCTTGAGAGCATACCGCTTCGGCTTCGAGGACGAAGCCCCGACAAGTCTGCCCTCATAGCAGATAGCAAATCCACCTTTTCCCAGCAGTTTGCCGACCTGGTAGACAGCGCCCTCCCTCCTGTCTATGCTTGGCGGCTCGGTCACATTTGGAGGAGGTGGCGGTGGGTGTTGATTCTCCTTGCTCGGTTTGAGGGCAGCCGTGGCCTTATTAGTGACGGCTGTCTTGAACTCTGACGCGGGTGGTCTTCTAGCATTCGCGTCTCTCGGCGACAGGGCCTCCATGTCGATGCCCTTAGCTACCATGTTATTGGTTGCGTCTCATGAGCCGTCTGTTTTGATCGTGAAGCGAAGGATTGTCGTCGAGGATGGGGATATCGTTCGAGGTGAAGTGACGAGGAAGGTGACTCGTGATCGAGGTAGTGTTGTGGTATGTCCTTGAGTGGACTGTAAGCTTCAGTCAGAGATATTGGCCACTGTGCCTGACACTGCGCAGGAAGTGTGTTTCGAAGCCATTCGTGTTTGCACGCGACCGCCGTTCGTTGGTGCATATCAGCCAGAATATCAGGGGATACTTACTATTATTTACTTTCAGTCGCGACACCGTATGTACCAATCATGCCAATAGCAAAGTGACCGAGCGATGCAAGTAATTCTAGGATGTTGTTCTTTGTTCCCGTAGAATTGAAGATCGGGAATTCCGTCTTGACGATGCACTATGCAAAAGTGGAGTGGTCGCGGTTTCTGCACTGGAAGTCACGGAATGTTTGGCGCCCTCCTCGAGGACGTTGTCACGACAACACTAACAACAATCATGGCCCACTTTTGCAACCGCAACGTCTCATTGGCCGATTCATCTGCCCCTCGACGGCCCTTCCCGGCCGTCACCGAAGTCCGTCATCCTTAGCCCCGTGTCCGTCGACGACTACTCCTCCGGACCAGCTTGGCCCTCTCTCTCTTCGGACGTCATCATTTCTTTACGCAACGCATAGCTTCATACTTTTCGCATACAATTGACACATAACTTGGTGCAGCAAAGCCATGGTCAGAACATGAGAAGCTCGGTTTCTCCGGTTCCCTAGGCAGCTGCCAGCGTTGTCATAATGGTTCCCCTTCCGCTCTTTAAGCTCGCAGCACTCTTCGTGCGACACATCTCCAAATATGGGGCTGTAAGTTGTGCATACCCCTGGCGGCTCAGACTATCACTAAACATTAGCGACGCAGAATCACATCAAGCACCAAGCCCACGTCCACCCGCGGTTCCGGACCTTCGCAGCGAACTACGGCCAGATGATCCACCAGCTGAACATGCGGTTGTCGGTAGCACTATTACGAAACGCCGACGCAGAAGCCAAATCAAGAGAAGCTAAAGAGAAGGCAGAGGCCCCGACAGTCAAGACAGAAGAGCAGATAAAGAAAGAGGAGGAAATAAGAGCCAAGTACGGCACCACAGCCAAGGAGTCACACCCCGTGAAGGAACCACCAAAGAGTATATGGCGGAGAAAGTTCCGGTCGTTGCCGGAAGCCAAAGCGGTCGACTTGTTCGCCGACGTGATCGGAGACGGCTTCATCCTGCTCGTTGCGACAGGCCTCATTATGTACGAGACGATCCGCCAATCCAAGAAGCCGGACGCCAACCTCGAGAGGATAAAGGCGCTCGACCAGCGGCTTGAGGAGCTGAAGAAGAGAGAGGAGGAGCTTGCGGAGGCGGAGAAGCACTACGAGTCGCGGATTCAGACCATTGAGGACGCTTTGCGGGCGTTTAAGGACCCGAAGACGAAGAAGCCCATATTACCTACGCCGACACCCACTGCTACTCAGAATTTTAAAGACTCTAGGGTGACGAGTGTATGATCTCCTCAGTCCAGGGCTGAGGTTTGGTTAATTATTCCGGTGCCGATGTGCACCGTGTACAAAAGGGCGGTATAGATGTTTTCATTTGGCGCACCTGTTTTGTTTGGAGAAAGGGAAATATCCGGTGTTGGCGGAAATCTCCAGACGGAAGGACGGAGGCGTTTGTCGTAATGGGAAGGCACGCGGAAAGCAGCAGCAGTCGACGTCAACTCTTTGAGTTTCTGCAAACCAAACCATCTCAAGATACCAGGTAGAAACCAATAAATACACCACTCAAGACACAATTCCACGTCAACCCTCGCCCTTGTGGGCAGCAGACACATAATGTTTTGCGCGAGTCTACGGAAGCGCCCCGAATGGGCTGCCGCAGTGCCGATTCTTCGAAAGGAGACTCGGCCTTGGAGAGGTACGTTGCACTTCAAGTAGATCAAGCAAACGGCAACTGATACTTGCTGCAGAGACGAAACTGGATACCCACGACATCGCCATGCCAATGCCGAAAGACGACATCAAGGTCGGAGTCGCTGGCAGCAAGGATTCATCCATCCGCTTCATCCTACTTTCAGCCGTCGACATCGACAAACCGGTGACACTGCAGCGTCTCGAGCGCCTCTTCTACCTTGACGGCGGATGCCGGTGCGCCATCGTCTTCCTGCTCTCGACCAATGACGGCGCAGACGACGGGCCCTCGGCTTTTGGCAAGCTTCAGATCGAGTATGTCACCAACAGCCTCACACTCTAGATCTTTAACTGACAAATTTTCTAACAGGACACTGCTAAAGCAAATCACAATGCCCATCCTCCCACTCGCCTCCCTGGACGACCTCCCCATGCGGCTGGAGTACTTCTACACCAAGGCTCTAGTCCCCAAGCCCGCGCAGCCAACCCGTCCGCCCGGCGTGGAGGCCCAGGAGAAGCTCCTGCCTTACTGCTCAGGAAACCCTCCCCTGCCAGAGCACGCGACGCACGTGCTGAGCGACATCAACACGGACTTCCGCGACCTGGTGGACAAGATCTCGAGCGAGCAGGGGCGGGCCATCCTGCACGACTACGCGGAGGATGTGGTGGAGCGGGTGGTGAACTTTTGGACGAGGGAGTCTGCGTGAGCTGTTGGACTCTCTGGGGGACAGGCCGTGTTGCTGGAAATAGAATGGACGAACCCAGCATGGAGGGAAAGACATTTCGGCCGATAGCAGAGAGCAATGAAATTGAGCTATCTTCTTGACAGAGATAGGAATACCATGAGATTCAAAAGCGGCCGCGAACATCCAAGCAAACCCTAGCATGGTGATGTGAGGTGTAAATATAGAAACCCCTCTGCCCCTCTAGCATGGGTTAGGGTCACCTCCAATCCGAACCAACAACCTCCGCATGCATCTCTCTGCAGAATAAGAAATGGCTGGCCAGCTCATGGCTTTTAAACCCACCAACCACAGGACACTGTCGTCGGTCCCGAACTAAGAGGCTCGCTTTAGCAAAGCGGCGGACGCGGGGAACGTACCGGCGTTAGGCCATGTGAGGTGCATGTGGGAGGATGTGATGAATGTATGTACGAATACGTATGCATAAGATGTTAACTGTTTCTGGAAGTCAAATGCTGGAAATTCGCATTGCGACTCCAATACCAAGAGCCATGAACGCTGCAGCTGATCATTATCAGCAACAACCAACAACCTCCACGCACGTGGCCCGAAGCCGTGGGAGTGGTCGGTCAGTGTCTCGCCCGGCGGAGAGTTCTGGAGAGAGCAATCCTACCATGGTTCCAGCTGCGAGGTCTGGGATACCGAGTCATCATTTATCGATTGTCCAACGATCTATCGTCACATTGGAATCGGTCTCTCTCATGTGACGAGCAAGCTGTAAGAACCAGTAAGTCTATCCAGAGGGGTGACGAACTATTTTCGCCTGCTAGCCTCGGAGCTATCATTGTCCACTCACGACCTTGACTGAGCTTGCAACCTCTCCGGTCAAGATCGAGGAGAAGTATCGACGAGGAGAACCAGGAGCACTTTCTTGACTAGGTAACAGACCGCTGTTTAGACTTACCCCTCTTCGTCACCAGAATCGTGATATATCCGCGTGGTACGATCCGCTGTACGACAGAATGAGAGAACACTCGGAGAACGTTGTGCTCCTCGGCATCGGCTTCCCTTCTCAAGCAAGAGGCGGTGACGATCTCGAAGTGGTGGTACGTACCCAGACACCTCACGTTCACCTTGAAGCGCGCTGATTGGAACCAACAGGCGAGGCTTCATCTCGCATGTGGCTTTCTAGGATGCAGAACCAATGAGATGCGGCGTACAGCCGCCGCCGAGCAAATAGCGGGAGAGCAACCAACATCATTCTTCTACAAGCAAGATCTCCAGATGTACGCGAGCTCCGGTTAATTCATTCTTCCTAGGACAAGGAACCAACTTGCGATGCTGCCGAGCTTGTGATGGAGCCAGACGGCTCTCGGCATCGTACGAAGATCTCGGACAACACGGCGGAGCAAAGACATCTCCATCATCACGGAGCTTCTACCGTGATGAGTTCACCACTTCTCTTGGAATATGGAAGATGTGCGGAGCTATATCATCAGATCAAGAAGCTGGGGGCCATCTGGGGGCCATCCGGGGGCCATCACACTTGTTCAATCGGAGGAATTATGACCCTTCACCGACTCCGCCATTGGTACGATGCTGTCGGCAGATTCTACAACGACAGACTAATCGATATCGAGGTTCTGAGCGTTGAAAGCCGAACCCTGACTGTCGTCCGAGAATCACGACAGTACCGTATGAGGCTCGAGCAGTCCGACATCAACGGCGCTCCTTCCGAAGGTCCAGGTCAGCATGCAAGGGGCACCTCATGGCTTTATAGCTGCTGTGGCTATTAGGAAACGGAAGGGAACCAGATCAGCGCTCCCGCACGAACAGGTATGAAGTTTATATTGCTGTGCCTCACACCAACAGAGCAATTTGCATGTCCACATGTTCGCAATGCGGGTTGCAGAAAGGTTTCCCGCAGTCTCCCGCCTGGCGCCCAACAATGCCATGTCGTTGGCAGGGGCCATTCATGAGGAGGCGCCAAGCCTTTTGCATCCCCTGGTCAATCGCTGAGACTAAAACGTCGTCTGCTTCACCAGTGGGGCCGTGTACAAGCCCGTGTCAGAGAATCGCCCTGATCGCCGTCTCAGAATTGAGATGGCATGGAAAGACAGCGAGAGTCCATCCTGGGCGGGCATTACACAGTACTGGAAGTCTGTTGCCATGACAGCACTGGAGAAGAAGTTCTTCGCAGTGAATCCCATCGAAAGGACGGTGAGCGAGTCGGTGATGCTCAGACGGCACCGGACGGCAAGACGGCCAAAATGGCATCTTTTACGCCGCCGCTACTGTGTGCGACAGCCAATTCTTGGAATTCTCATTGGTCCAGCTCACCTTGAGATTCTGGAGTAGCTGCGGGAGCCATCTTGTACGGCAACAATTGATGGTGTGCAGTGGTTGATGAAGCGAGGGGGCTCACGGAGTTCGAGAGGAGTCAAGACACAACCATGTAACCAGACACTGGTGAGGCGGTGGTCAGTTACAGACATGGTACTTGGCGGGCCAAGCGACCAGCACCCATGTCGACCAAGGGTGACACCCGCTGCACCCCTGCTGCTACCTACCGCCAATGCAGAGACCAACGCGGGGCAGCCCGTGATTGGACCGAGGCCATCTCTAACCGCCCCCTGACAACTCCAATCACTTTGCGATGGCTGGTTGTGTTGCTATTCTTGCTGCTTCTCAACATCGAGGAGCTCGTCTCCGGCCACCAGATTCCCTTTCTCTCACACCCAATGCCCGCCCAATCCGCCATAGTGCCTAACCGCACCAAGATTCGATATCTTCCCAGAGCAATGGCCTAACCCATATTAGGCCCTCGTGTCCGCGTGCAAGTGCATGCCATGGATGCCATGGAGGGACCCTCACGGTCTGGACTGGACTGGCTATCGCTTGCCCACACAAGAGACATGAGAGGCGGTCGCGGCCGTGGCTTGATTCGAGACTTCAAGCTCTCCGCATGAGCCGCCGGCTATCGATGTACATGCTGTACTTTGTACCACACCATGCAGCCTCCCATCCCATACTATAACCCGCACAACCGCTGGTTCCCAAGGATCTGTTCTGGCCCGTTCCAGACATACATATTGTTCCCACACGGCCCTGTCGATTCTTAAACTCGCATGGTCCCGAACGTCTGAAGATCAAGCGTCCCTTCTTACATGCTAAAACCTCCATCCTGTCTCCATCTCGCCTCAAACTCCCTTTCCCCCTGACAAGCCCATCATCCTGTCTGATCTCCAGACACTAATTCAATGCGACGAGGCCTTAATCCATAATCCCTAGCGGCGATCACGGCTTAGACCACAGCTTCTTACTCCTTGATCCCCATCAAACAGACAAGCAACAATCCCAGTCCGTCTCCATCGCCGCGGGTTGACACTTGAGGCTCTGGCAAGCCCTCCCCTGTCCTCCGGCACAGAGGCTCGATCTTGATCCGAGAGACGAAGACATCATCATCCCTTCCCTTTTGCGGGAACAGACCCTGCCAATGCCGCACGTATGCCAGCTGTCATTATAGATCGGATTACCAGAACCTGGACTACGGACGACATCATACTACCCTCTCACCAGAAACATCCGACACAGGCCCCAGTCAGCTAACACGGGCTTGACACACACAACTCCCCGGCCGTGGGTACTTGCCCTCAGGGCAAGTGCCTCTCCGTGCCCACCGCGTCTCAGCCTCCACCCCCAAGGTCAAGTCAAGGTATCATCGTCCTTGGCGTCGGCCCAATATTAGTCGACCCAGGCCCTCCAAGCCGAGTCTTGGTTGTTTCCCGACTTCCTTCTCTTGGTCCTCCTCCTTCACCTTTCCATTCTTTTCTTCGCCGGCGCTGTGCACTCGGTCGATAGCCTTCTTTCATATCGACACTTTCGCTTCGACTCCCTCTACCGCTGGTCCGGACTACCTTCCCTTCGACTTTCGCCTTGTATTAAGTTCTTCACGTCGTATTTTATCGTTGCGAGGAGTTGGTCGTTTGGGGGTTTTACCGAAGTCGTCTGGAAAGCAATTGTTATAGCGTGTATCTCGTTATTACACGGCAAGAGAGAGGAAATATATACGACAAGGCAACAACGGAGGAAATACAGGAAGGGTTCGCGCCAGCACTTTAATACGGAGGACCACCGACACCGAAGAGCAACATGGGAAGATTGATCAAGAACCACTGGGCGAGGCTCATCACCCTGAGCGCAGGAGTCTGTATGTCTACCTCGTATTTGGATGGGAATATAACAACTGTGCTAGGTAACTAACACGTGCCTCAGACCAAATCGCCGCCGCGATCGAGGGCTTCTTCTGGCCCAAGATATTCTGGGACTTCCTCACAAAGACACTGGATCCGGCGGTCAAGCCCGTGCCGGCGCTGCAGGTCATCAACCTGCTGTTCGGCATCTTCATGGTGGCGTGGGAGTGGCCCGTCGGGTTCCTGGCCGGGTCGAGCATCCACCGCAGCATTGAGGCCCGGCTCGCCTTCCTCCCGCTCGTGGCGCTGTCCGCGGCCCTGCTGTACCAGGGGACGAACCCGGCCATCTACTACGTCGTGGCGTTGGGGGTGTACTTTTGGGCTTATAGTGAAGGCGAGGTTAGTAACAGCTCTCTCCGATGATGCCCTGCTGGTATACTAACGCAATGCAGATCATCTGCGCCAAACCATGGACCCTCCCGCAACGCGCACGACCCGGAGCAGCTCGCGTATAACACCATCAACAACCAGTCCAGCCGCGTGTTTCGATCCATGCCTCGGGGGAGATATATACCTGTCGACCACTGGAACTCCCCCGAGTGAAGCAAATAGCCCGTACATACTCCCTCGAGAACGAAATCACGACATATCTGTTTCCCTCTCTGTCTCAGGCGGCTTTTGGGGAAAAGTCCACCATTTCAATTCTTTCCCAGCCCTATCTATCCAATATATTTCCATTTTACAACTATCTACAATCATGACAGCATCCGGATATACCCATCCAGAACCAACCAGGGGAAGGCAACGGAGGAAGAAGAGGAGCAACGTGGAAACCTTTGTGGGTTCGGGTCCACCACGAAGGAGGAGGAGCAGGGAGAGGATGGGGAGATGAGTTGTATCACCACCATCACCCGGACGGAGGGCACAGTGAGGTGAAGACCAACGCGCTGTTGGCCGAGTTGAGTTGGATAGGGCAAAGCAAAATCACAGTCCTTGCTCACCGTCTTGGTGGTAGGCTTGTTGTTTTGCTGCAAATGGGAGGAATTAGCATCTTTAATCGGAAATGTCACAAAAAAAAAAAAAGGCGGATTCCATGGGAATCTTGCGATGATTTCAAAGTCCTATTGTCCATTTGATTTCCCTCATAATGCCGTGAAGCTTCACCGCCAACAACTTCAGCTGACCACCAACCATGAGCAAGCAGAACATCCGTACTGAATCTGGAGGCATCCCAAAAGCACAGCCACCACCAGCATTCGACAGACAGACGATCTCGTGAGTTCACCGAGTCGATCTTGAGGCTTATGGTGTTTCAGCCGTTGGGCACGGCCGAGGCGAAGGGGGAAGCGGGTTTCGAAACCAAGGCGAGACGGGGGCAGGCGCTCGGATGCCCGGGTTTCCGTTTGGGGTGTTTTGTGCGACTGTTAGATTGAAGCGGATTAAGTGCTGCTGCCTTCACGTGCTCGATAGTTATGTCTTGCAGCTGCTGAGCTGTTGATGCTTCTATCCGGTGAGTCTGATAGATGAAGCCTCAAGCATGGAAGCCAAGAAGAGCACGACGCCCGCTCTCCGCCTTGACTAAGGCCTGGCATTCTCTAGGAGTGCACTCCTGGTACTTGTAGATTTGACGGTTTAAAACATTAGCAGATGACTCACTCTAGAACTGCTCTCTTCTTATCAATGTAGTACTCCATACCTAGTTGTTAGAGTAGGATAACCTGGACGGACTGTATGTGGTTACTGTACACTAGGTAGTGTGCAGCTTGCTCAAGCTCCCAACCCTAACCCTCACCTCACGTCTGCATGTAAGTCTCAGTGAGGATGCTTACGATTTCTAAATCTCTCATCAGCATCTCTCAAGCCAACGAACGAGTCATTCAAACAACTTTTTACAGCTTCCACCCACCCGATTATCATAAAGTTTGCTCACGACAAACACCAAGTGACGTAGCAGCTCGGTTGCCCTTATTCACCACAAGTGTTGATCCGAGTCGTTCCTGCCAGGAACACAAAGTGATGGATGGATCTTCATGATCTGAGTGGGGTCCTTCTGCAGCTTCCCGGTCCCGTAATAGGCGGCGGGGTACTCTCCGTAGGTACTTTGTGGTCCATTATGACGTAGCTTGTTCTGCGGTTACGGTTCTACACGTGCCTACCAGCTTCGAACACGCCATTGAAAACGGCTGGGCACATTCAAGAGAGAAAGGCTCAAATAAAAGGGCGAGCTTTTAAACTTTCCCCGAACTTCATCTTACTCCTCCAACTCTACATCAAACAAAACAGCATCGTACTTTCAAAGCGCCCGATCTCTCTCAATCAACCACCACCTACCTACAACCACACAAATACACTTCAACCACCAGACAAGATGACTCGCGGAAACGCTCAGACAACCAAGGTCCACTACAAGGGCCAGACGGACGACTTCCTCGTCTTCGTCGACGACGTTGCGGCCTACAAGAAGTACCAGAAGGAGAAGGAGGGCGAGAAGACGACGCCCCTGGCGCAGGTTGTGTCGTCCTTCCAGGTGTTTACCACTGGAAAGTAAGTTTCTGTTCCCGCTGTCCTGTCTAGCTGTCCTTTACACCACAACCCTCCTCGAGCCACGATCCGCGCAAGCGATGGGCGTTGCCAGTTCGGCAAGGTGTCGACTTGCTGTAGCCACCCAGGTGGTCCGGCTGTCTCACCTCGCCTTTAAATCTCCCAGCTCTAGCTCGCTGGCTAGCCATCTTCCAGTGTCAGCGCAAGTCTGGCAACCGCCCAGCTAGACCTTAGCAATGGCCGCGGGGCGTTTTCAGGCTTGAGCAGTTCATACTTGTACATGTACATGTAACAACTGGCGCCGGTGTCACCACCCCATACCGGGAAATGTTGCACCTAAGCGCCAACAAGCAGGACAAACCACACTGTGCAAAGCGGCTACCCCCCACACTTTCACTACCGTCATCAAGATGGACCAGACCAGCAATGCTAACCACGTATCCGCCACAGCCACGGAGCCCAAGGATCGTACAACACCCCCTCAGACGCCACGCTCGAGAACGAGTTCGGCAAGGGCACCAAGGTCGAGGACGCCATCAAGGTCATCCTGGCCAAGGGCGAGATGCAGGAAGGAGAGGTACGTTCACACTTCTATTGTCTATTGCTCCCATTGACCCCTGTGGTAACTAACAACCCTCTCTCAAACAGTTCCCCGAGCGTCAGGGCCGACGGAACGATTCGCAGGGGGCCTACTAGAGAAGGTAATACCGGAAGACCACCGTTGCGAGGGCAAAGGCACGGGACGGGGGTGCCAGGGGAGTCATGAGAGTCGTCGCACCGGGCGCGAAGACTGCTCGCGGACGGTCGGTGGGGAAGATGAAGTGACGGCGATGTTTTACTTTTGGGTGAAGGACGGATATGCACGCATATCGCACAACGATAGCGTTATGCATTGAGAGGGAACATGGACCAACAGCGAAGCTTTGATCTTAAGACGGTAGTCTAAAATATCATTTTTCTTTCGGGACTTGAGCTGGGCGTGTTCGTGACGGAGTTGCGTGTGCTTGCCCCCCCAAGGTTTGCACAAGTTCTGCCACCCTGTTGACGTACGGTCTGCCGCTGTACCGCACAAGAACCAGCTTCCGGGAACCCGTTCGCCTGGATTGTCATGGTGAGCAACTAAAGCGGTAGACATGGACTCTCGCAGGTAGAGCAATCACGACTCCGTTCATGATGATATTACCGCGTATCTAAGGGGGTATAAGTGTGAAACCTCGCGGAACCATGTCTAATGCATAATGCTTCCCTGAACTCCTTGAAGCATGTAAACAGCATGTCCTTGCCCCCCTTTCTCCTCTCCTCCTTTCCCCTTCCCTCCACCCACCCTATCGATCTAATGAAACAAACTCGTCAACCCCCTAATCCCAACCTTCCGCCACCCGCCCCCGAACTTTCTCTCCGAATCCGCGACGCACAGGGCATCCAAGTTCTCCTTCTCGGACGTGATACACATCACCTCCCCGGAACTCTTCGCCTTCTTGAGCACGGGTAGGCTCCTCTTCACCCTCTTATTCCTACCCGTCCCCGTCCCCGCCGGTGTCGATGATGGCCTACCACCAGCACCACCGCCACCCCTCTCCGTCTCTGCTGCTGCTGCCGTCGTCGCCGTCTCGTTCTCGTCCCGCGCCCGCTTCGTTTCACCACCACCACCGAGGAGGACCTGTCCGACCGATCTAAGGACGTCGGCGCCCCATTCCGATTCCACCTGCGGGTAGGAGTACCCCGCTTCGTCGTCGGGGATGGAGGAGAGTCTACCAGACTGCTGAGTCGCCTCGCTCCCACCCCTCGGCGCGCAAGACTCGCTCCGTCGTGTGGCCGAATAAGAGGAGTCGTCCGTGCAATCGCTAAGACGAAAGCTAGAACCGGTAGTGGTGGTGGTGGTGGTGGAGGAGTGGCTCCGCCTCCCCACGGCGCTGAGCTTGCGCATCATGTTCGACGCCGAGGCTTTGACGAGGTACTCGCTCCTGCTGCGGGCGGTTATCCCGGGAAAGGGCAGGACGTCGCGGGTCCAGACGTCTTGGAGCATGGCTTCGAGGCGCGCGCGCTCGCCGCGGGGAGGGGCGAGGACGGGGATGCGGTTGTTGGCGGTGGCGAGGAGGGACATGGAGCGGTTGATGGATGTGGAGGAGGAATTGTGGGAGGAGGAGGAGGAGGAGGAAAGGGTTGCGTCGCGGACGACGGAGGTGTTTTTGAGGATTACTTGGCAGAGGGGGGTTTTAGGCCCGACGGTGGTGGCGCGGTGTACTGATATTCTTCTGGCGATGGTTCCTGGATGAGATGTTAGATAGGTGCAGGGAGGAAAGCGGAGGAGGGGGAGGAGGTGTGGCATACCTTGCTTTCCAAAAACAGTTCCTAACGCCTTGATGGGTAATGCGAGTGAGTCGAACATTGGTTGGGTTAGTGTCTGGGTATCTCGGCCAGATGTGTAGTTTAGCCGGCTTCGCCACTCCTGTTCCTCTCTGACGGTACAAGCGGTCATAATAATTTCGTACAGCTGGTGGTCGCAGAGGAAGACGAGCTTCCACGAGTATGGGGCCGTGTGGCATTGGATACCTGCGACGTGTTAGCTTGGATGTGGTCGCGCGAAAGAACCTTCCGGAATAGCTCACCTCTGCCGTTGTCGACATCCTCCACCTTGGCTGTCGTAATGTTGATGCAAGCTTGCACCGAGTATATCTGGTCCGCCCTGCTTGCGACGGCGAGACAGAGCCAGTCGCGGTACAGCAGAGAGACCATATACTGGCCATCGACGCCCTCTTTCGTCTGCCAACATATGTGGAGCGCACCGCAGAGCTGGATATGTCCGAGTGATCGGATCTGGTTCTTGCAAGCGGCATCGATGTTCTGGACTAGTGAGTATAGGGCATCTTTCAAAAGGGCGCAAACATACCTGGTTGGGAAAGACTAGTCGATCCTGAAGAATCCAGGTCTTCTCCAAGGTCGCCTTGATCCTCGAGTCATCGGTGGCACGGTTGATCTCAGCGGTGGCTTCTCGCATCCGTACTAGAGTAGCTTCAATCTCCATGTGGGAATGAGGACAGTCGCACACGGGCGTGTACTTGAGAAGTTCTGCAAAGAGCAAGGGGTATCTACAGACACGTTGGATGGGCTAATGAGATGTGAGCAATGTATCCAGCAAATCGACGTCATCTGGCGCATGATCGTACCTTGACCAGGAGATCTCCTATGGTAAGAGACTTCTTCAGGTCGCTCCGGCTATTTCCTGTACCCAGAGCAGCAGCCAGCGTCTCCAGACCCTTCTGATAGGATTCCCACTTAGGCATTGTCCGATGAGCCGAGGCAACGTCTTTGATCATGAGCTCGTACTTCGCTCCGTACTCCTCATATATGAAGAAGCGGTTCATCTACAGACGGGTTTGTGGTTAGTTGGAACCCAAAGGAGGAGTCGACGCAGACTGACCTTCTTTAAGAACACCTTGGCTACGTCCGCAGCCACTTGAGGCTCTGTTGTCATGCCCGGAATGCTCTGCAACACTGTGAAGCTAGCCTTATCTTCAAGCACTGCGTCCAAGCTCTTCCATCTCCGGTGACCATGACTCCCCTTCTCCAGCTTGGGAATCTCGGCAGGCACATCTAATTGCGTGTACTCGGAATGAGGGACGGCACGGTGCAGGTCGCCAAGAAGCTCCTCGTGAAGCTGTATGATCTCGGTCAGGTTCTGATTGATCGACGATCGAAGTCCCGGCGCAAGCGAAGGTAAGGAGGCAAGAATGGTGATGTAGACCTGGAGCAAGTTAGACAACGAGTTGCATATGCAAGGCTGAAGAGTGCACACACGTTCATCAGAAACCGGACATCCCCGATGTAGCTCTCCTCGGTTGTGATCAGCTCCTCCAAGATGCGCCGCCTCTGCAAAGAGCGCTCCGTGACAGCCTGATCCATGACTATAGGTCTCTCGGCCCACGTACTATCTGTCGAGAGTCGTGGGTGGGCTATGGATGCCGCACTGCTTCTATCTGCTCTGGAGTGGCCGCGCGAAGACCGTGCGGTGTTCCGTCTAGATCGGGCGAAGAAGCTGGTGCCGGCCAGCGAGACACTAGCGGTCTTCATGCCTGTGATGAAAGCGCTGGACGAGCCGGAGGACGACCCTCGGGTGTGAGAAACACGTCCAAGTCTGAAACCATGGCCAGTGACTGGGGCGAAGACCGGAAAAGATGCCGTGTTGCTCGGCTCCATGATATGGCGGTGGACTGCCCGTCGATGAAGCGTCTTCATCCACCTGTGAAAGGGCTTGCCATCCGTTGCTGATGTCAAGTTGTAAGCTGTGCCACCGTCAGTCTCGCCTCGTCCGCTCTCACGATCAAGTCTGGACTTGGAGGGGCTGTCGTACCATTCTGGAGGTCAACGACACACATGCCGTCCAGTTTCGACAACGTCGCGACCCCGTCCGTATCAACGCCGTCTAAGCTGCCAGCCAGTTCGACATCCTGGAAAGGTCCGTCCGCGTTGTCTCCTGTCGCCAGGTCTTGTTGTTCCGGCGAGCTAGTGACCAGGACCGAGGGAGCACTTGAGGCACGAGATATATTGCTGGAGCTTGGCGATAAAGCTGGTGATATCAGTTCAACGTCGACGGAACTCATGATGGATAGAGAAAAAGATAAGAACAGGTCAATCAAGAATACAATTCCAAAATTGGGAGCGTTCCTATCGGAGTTGATGGTAGAGTTCCAATGCTGCAGTGAGGAAGGTTGGGGATATGTCGATACATGATTCAGCGAGGAGGTGGAAGAATGCAAGTAAAGTTGCTGTTGTAAGAGGTTCATTGTCACGGCCATAGAAGGCAGGACATGGCCATGAAGTGCTAGGAGGTAAGGACTGTTTGACGCGGGTTGATGAAGTCCCCAATGGAGAGCCACGGGATGACCACCTTCTGGAGAGAGCAAGGGCGAGCTTTCTGAGCGTTGGAAAGGACATGCGAGATCCACGAAGGAGAGGAGGCTCGTGGTCAAATCATGGTCACAGAGTCTGAGGAAAGAAAGGACCTGACGGGAGTGGTAGACCGTAACCACTTCAGACCAGAAAGCGTATGACTGTGTAGCAAAGCTGCCACGCCGGTGACACCGACAGAGGCCATCACAACTCTGGGAATCAGATGCGACAACTAGACGGCTTGGGACTGGAGCAAAAGGAGGTGCGGAAATTGAAGCCAAGCCACGGAGTCAATAGCGGGTTCGAAATGGGGAAGACGAAAAGGAGTACGGTAACAATATGTACTTTGTATTTCGGGTATATAACCGTCAAGAAGACCATGACAGCAGTCTGGTCCGTCACGATAACAAAATGATAGTAAAGGCAGGCACACTTACAGCAGGAGGTCGCGAGGAGCTGGGAGGCTGATATCTTGCAAGGACGGTCTTCGTCGAGGAAGGCTTGTCCAAGAACGATGTAACTGGAAACATTCTTGGGAGGTAGGGAGGTCGAGATTGGCAGGGGACGGGAGCGACTCCGACACAGCGGGAAGCTCCACTAAACTCAGCTTCTGTCGTGCCCCGCAAGATGCAAGGCGGAGCTCAACCTCCCCTCAACCTCCAAGCTGGACCCCGCCATTGCTTCCAGCATTCTACAGCCGCGTCATCCTGGTGACTACAAATACCAAGCAACAAGAGGCTCCATTCCTCGAAGGCAAATGCCCAAGCTAAAGAATATCCGACAAGACCAGCCGGCTCTGGCACCAGTTTCATCTACTTCTGTTTGAACACGAAACCGCATCACGACCGAATATGAGCGCCGGACTCCACGCCCCGACGGTCCCCTCGGGGCCAACCTCTGCCCGTGCCACGAATGGCAACGCGGCGCATCTCAGCTTCACCGAGCTGCAGCGCAAGAAGGAGAACCTCGAAGCGGAACTCAAGGCTCTGAGCAGTGTGCTTGACTCCGTATGTCATCGCTACAGCCGTGTTTGAGGACCGTGTGGCTGACACTCGACGCAGCATGGAGTGGACATGAACACGCCACTCTTGACGAGAGACGGCTTCCCTCGCGCCGATATCGACGTCGCCCAGAGTGTGTTTTGAGAAGCGATCCCTACCTTTCTCACCAGCTACGGCTAACCTCGATTTCTCCCAGTCCGAACAACCCGCGCTCGCATCATCTACCTCCGCAACGACTACAAGGAGCTGATGGGCGTCATCGAGAAGCACCTCCACGAACACTTCGCCAGCCTGGAAGATGGAGCCGAGGTGCAAGCGCCCACGTTCGACGCATCGCAGCTGCGAGACTCGGTGCCAGAACAGCTAGACCCACCGTTTGCGAAGGTCAACAGCGTCGTCGATAACAGCCCTGCCGAGACGGCGGGGCTTCGCCCTGGAGACTTGATCCGCAACTTCGGATACGTCAATAGAGAGAACCACGACGGCCTGAAGAAGGTGGCCGAGTGTGTTCAGGGCAATGAGGGGGTATGTCTGCGTTGCCGTCCACGGCAGCGACTTACTATGCTGGGTTGAGAGTATACTGACAAGTCACAGCAAAACATCCTTGTGAAGATTTCTCGGAGTGTAGCCGGTGGACAGACACAGGAACTGAGGTTGACCTTAGTACCAAGACGGGACTGGGGTGGCAGAGGAATGCTCGGCTGCCATGTCGTTCCAGTTTGAGGATAAAATGGCCCGGCCTGAAGAAGAGGAGGAGGGCGTGCGATATTTGGAGGAGGGGATATACGCCAGATCCCAGAGAACTCCCTGACACGGTAGTGCTCGACGTCGGTGGATCGGCTGTCCCTGACACCCGCCCAATGTGCTTCTGTCGGGCATCCACAGATAGATGCAGAATGATCACCCATAGCCAATACCCATTAACGCAACGACACGACATAAGAGAAAGTTTGCCATCACTTTAACGTTGCTATGTTCCAGTTCCGGGCCTCCACTGCCTAACCGGATGGCTCGAGCAGCGGCCTAACTGTAGGAACTGGACTAGAATCATGACAAAGCACTTTGACGTGGCAGGCATGGCTCCAAAAGGAGGCTCCAAAGACCCGAATTATGAATAGCCTTTATGGCAAAACGTGACATGAATCATCTCAGACAGAAGGAGCAATAGGCCGAAGTGAAGTGCTGAAACTACCCCAGTGAAGCTGATGAAAATGAAGTTCACTGCCCAATGTCGTTTTTTTTTTTGCGTCGCAGCTGACTAATCAGAAGCGAGGTGTGAGTTTCAAAGTTGGAAAGTTGCGGTAGTTACGTCACGTGTCGGGCAACCCCTCGCACCCACCCATTGTCACCGCCTGTAGCGCACGGACCACGACTGCCCGACAACGAGTTTTTCGTTAAGGCTACCCAGCAGAAGCCTTTCCATACACAACATCTTGAAAAGGGCCCCATTTTCTAGCCTCTCCATCTCCAAAGCCACCACATCTCGAGCCCAACATTCTGCAAAGGTACCATCTCGCCCAACATCTTCCCCCGATTCCAGAATAAATACTCTCGACGCCATCCATCCCAAGAGTCCTTTGCCCGCCTCTAGGCTACACGAGCACCCGCGCATTCAGCATTTAACTGACAGGACTTCTGGTTCCCCGCCTTAGCCAAGCAGATCTTTGTGTGTTTACATCACCGCATCTCTCAGAAACCTCACCGCGCATTCTACCAACACATCAACACAATGGCCGAGGCTGCCGCACAGCAGGTTCCGACCTTCAAGCTTGTGCTTGTCGGTGATGGTGGTACTGGAAAGGTATGTTGCTTGATTGCATTCTCTTATCATCACCCCGCCGTTGCCGTTGCCCGTCATGCGACCGGCCAGCTACACCACCGCCGATACCGATCAGAAGTATACTAACCTGCTCCGCAACAGACCACCTTCGTCAAGCGCCATTTGACCGGCGAGTTCGAGAAGAAGTACATGGCCACTCTTGGTGTCGAGGTCCACCCCCTCGGATTCACAACCGTAAGATACACCGCATCCTGAAAGTCGCTCGACGACCACGATCACGGATTGCTAACCATAACATCAACAGAACTTCGGACCCATCCAGTTCGACGTCTGGGATACCGCAGGTCAGGAGAAGTTCGGTGGTCTCCGTGATGGTTACTACATCAACGGCCAGTGCGGTATCATCATGTTCGACGTGACATCCCGCATTACCTACAAGAACGTCCCCAACTGGCATCGTACGTCACCACCTCCTCCTCTATGGCCCCATCTGCTATTCGTCGTAGATCACTAACAGCACCAATAGGCGATCTCGTCCGTGTCTGCGAGAACATCCCAATCGTCCTCTGCGGCAACAAGGTCGACGTCAAGGAGCGGAAGGTCAAGGCCAAGACCATCACATTCCACCGCAAGAAGAACCTCCAGTACTACGACATTTCGGCCAAGTCCAATTATAACTTCGAGAAGCCCTTCCTCTGGCTCGCTCGCAAGCTCGTTGGCAACCCCGCCGTGGTATGTCTGCCCCCTCCCTCACCTCTAGCCCTGGTTGTATCCCCAGTTTGCTAACACATCCCCAACAGGAGTTCGTCGCCGCCCCCGCTCTCGCTCCTCCCGAGGCCAACGTCGACGAGGTCCTCCTCGCCCAGTACCGCAACGAGATGGAGGCTGCCGCCCAGCAGCCCCTGCCCAACGAAGAAGATGATGACGACCTCTGAGCGAGCCGCTACTTTACTCTGTCCGAGAATGGGGGCGTGAGAAGATGCGACTATTGGGATGGATTACTCGGTTTGCATAATATTGCCTTAGTATGAGTTAAGATGGATTCTCGATCGGTCTCTCTCTCTCACCGGGCTAAGCGGGCCAACACACAACAGCGCCATTAGGTAGTCGAGAAATGCAGAAACAGGGCTTGCTGTCATTAGTCGCGATGTCACTCGTACAAAGACGGGTGGTAGATAATACCCCCTCGGAAATACCAATAGACTTTCTCTTTCCGCCTGATGACCTTCAACTTGCATGGTGTTCGAGTTGATGACCAGCACGCAAGGTCAGACCCCTGCCAGATAACTTTCCTCGAGCGAGGATGACAAGCTCCTGATGTGGAAATAAGTTTCATTACACAGATACGTCAACTCAAGCTATATCCAGTCGACATCTCGGTCACATTGTAGTCCTGTATCGCAGCCTCGTTGACAAGCCGGGTAAGACCGAACACCCACACCACATTGTAGAACTTGTTATCCAGAATCACGAGTTCATAACCTGAAAAAGGGCAGTGTTAGAAATTGTAAGGTACGGGTAGCTTTCAAAGCAACCATGCATTGTTAGGTATCATCCAAGCTCATATAGACAAGCAGAAGTAAAAGCCAAAACCAAAGTGTACCGCCATATATATGCATCCTTTGTATCCAGAAAACTCCTATCCGAACGCCACTCTTGTTTCTCATCCCATATGTTCAGTCACATCTCGTCTTTTGTTTTTCATCCAACCGTCTCTCCAGCATTTGCTCGTCCTCTAGTGGGTATCATATCTCAACTCCCCTTAACAAACCCAACTCCCTCAACCCGCTTTAAACCAGGAAAGGCAGGCTACCGCTGCTCAAACACCTTGATCGAGTTGATCAACCAGTACGCGTCGACGTACGCCTCGGGGTGCTCGGCGACCCACTGGTTGCACGTAGGCGCCAGGGCGGCGCAGGTCGGGTCCGAAGACCACACCTGGCCCGCCCACTCGCCGCAGAAATCTATATTGAGGACGATGTTGTTGCTGACGAAGTGCTCGTCGATATTACAAGAGTCGCCCTCGAACCGGGCCACAGGCTGGCCGAAAGTGGCGGGGTCCGGAACGGCGCCGGGGGCGGTGAGCTGCGCGGCCATGGGGTCCGACCGGGCGAAATACCAGACGGCGATGTGGTCCGACGTCCACTCGAGGGCGTAGACGCCGCCGCCCTGGGCGTTGAACGCGGCGCCGTAGTTGTTGTGCGCTTCCGTCTCCTGGGCGCAGCCGATGTGGCCCGTGCAGTCGGCGTTGGCGAGTTTTGTGGACGCGAGGGAGCCCGAGTTAGACATCCTGCAGCCGGGCTTCGTGTGCAGCGTCACGGCGTTGGAGGCTTGGTTGTTGACGCCCTCTATTATGTCGATCTCGCCGCCCGCGGGCCAGTTCGGGCCGAACATCCAGAAGGCGGGCCAGAGGCCGCAGGAGCCGCCTGGCCCCGTACCCGCGGGCATGTGGGGGATGTCGGCTATGAAGAGGCCCTTGGTGTAGGCTGTTTTGGAGGTGACGCGCGTGGAGGAGCGGCCGGTTGTGGTGGGGTTCTTGTTGTCGACTCCTAGGTAGATGCCGCCCTGGGTGAAGCCTGCGAGACCGCTGCTGTCTGCCTTGGCGGCGTCGACGTACTTGACGAAGCCCTTGGTTGGGTCCGGGCCGGTGAAGAAGTCGACTTTGTCGAAGAAGTTGGTTGGGTCGTACTGGTCTGTTTGTGTGTACTGAGTTGCCTGTGCGAGTATGCCTGCCGAGAAGAGGGTGGCCTTGAGGGCCCGTTGTATTTGAACCATGTTTGCTGTGGATGTAATGTGAAAGTTTGGTGTTTCGGGTAGATGGTCTCAGGGAACAGAATGTATGGTGTGGTAAGAAGTGTGATCCAGTCACTAGGTATTTGGGTTGTGTGTGTGTTGTGTGAGTGTCAAGTTGTGTAATGACTGTCCCAATCTCAGAGAGGGTCGTGGTCCTTAAGTAAAGAAGGGATGATGGTGTCGAGTCGAATATACCAGTGAGGTATACAGCGTCGAACAATAGATCTGATGTCGGGAACAGTGCTATTGTTGTGCTTGACGACAAGGAAACTTCAAAGCCACCTTGTGAAGGCAGCAACAAAAGAATAATGAGAGTGTCAAAGAAATCCTCCACAATAGAACCTATGTCGACAAAGGACAATAGAAGGCAGGTGAGTGTTGAAGGAAGGATAGCCAGATGATATCACCGCCGCATAAGGAGTGACGGCTGAGTCCGATGTATAGGAATGGATGTGACAAGAATATCCAGGCTGTGGTGAAGAATCTTAGGCATACGCGATCATGGGGACAGGCCCTGCCTCTGATGGGAATGTGGTTGTTCATATAGTTCCAAACTGGATACTGACCAGTGACCCAAGGGGGTCAACCTCATGGAGGTCGGTGTGTGCCTCCCATGCCGAGTCGTGGGCAGAGGGATGGTGGTCTAGACAGTCTCACTTGAGAGGGAGGTGTGGCTTCCCAAGGCTAATAGTAGGGAGAGGTCGCTTGGCCCGCCACAAAGGAGAAGGGCAGAAGGCCAACCTTCAGCTCTCGGCACCCAGAGCCGATGGATCAATGTCTCTCGATAGACATGATATCTTTCTGAATCGTGAAAGGAGTTCCGAAGCTAGCCCTGGCTGGCCACTCAGAGCGTAGGAGTGGCGTGTGGTTGACCATCCTTGCTCGCCAACAGGAGGAGCCTTTGCATTGATTCCCACCAGCATTGGGAAACATCCCGCGAGTAAACGAAACATGTGGAAACGAAACGGCGGCTCTACGGGAGATGGGCACGCCACACAGATATCCCTTTGCCGATCACTTCTTCAACGAGCGAAGCGTTCATCGCGGTCGAGGGGAACATAGAGGGGTTGATATCGCGACTCGTGGTGGATGCGCCACACAAAGGCATTTGCCATGACCGGATAGACCGACGATGAAGATAGAGGGACCACCATCAAACATGTAAGGTGTATAGAGATGGCGGGGAACTGACGGACGAAGCGCTGAAGGAGAGTCAGGAGGTTGAAGTGTTCAACAAGCCGAGTCATGGGCGGCTGTCTTTGGAGAACCAAACAAGCGAAGGGAGGCTGTCCCAGATTCCTCCAGAAGGTTGGCGTTGGTTGAATGGCATTTGCAGACGGGGGTCTTGCGCCGCGCTTGCGTGACAGGGATGCCTGTTCAACGCTAAATGCAGGGACGAAGCCACGAGGACCAATCATTCAGCCGGTCAAGCCACTTCCTGGATCTAGGCCCACTCTGTTGGCGCTGGGACCCCCACAAAGTGTCATCGGCAGGTCACGTGGCCAGCTGTCGAGTCGCCAATCTGGACGAGTCATCGATCGCCTGGGCTCTTCCAGCCCTCTCGACATGAAACTTCTACTATATAATCTGGCCTGTCAAACATGAACCCCTTATGCATTCTCGCGCGCGGCCACTGAGAACGTTGGATGGCTAGTGATCTTCACGTCCTGAGATGCTTGTATGTATCTGGCGAACTGGAGGATCGTCGATAAGCATCGCTCAGTCGTCCAAGATCCAAACGGCATGAACCATTGAAACATCTCGACTCCTTTTCTCAACTGCATCTGGACCTGACGATCGGTTATGCGCATGTCGAACCCAAGTCTTTGCGCCAAACTCCCAGAATAGGGGGTTTAATATCTGTGTAACGACCAGACCCGCCAATTCGGATTCTTTGCTCTTTTGGAAGATTCTCCGACACATCAAGAAACCCATGCCTTGTCGATTGAGTCGAAGTACCGCCGAGATGAAGACGCTGCAATACAGTACACCACATGAGAGAGCGAGCCATGTGAGACGTGTGTAGTCAAGCCATCATCGAAGCTCCGCCCTGGTAGCGGCCGGCGACGGCCAGATATATCCTGTCTATTCTCGCTAATCTTGGGGTGGCTGACCATCATGCCGTTTGTTTCGAAACTGGAATCCTGCGGTCGCTGAAATAGGCACCACAGCCCTACGCATTCCATTTCACCCCTTCTGCCTGCCACGGTCATGACCGCGAGACAAGGCTGCGCCCACAGTTCGGAACCTGTCTCATCATTCTATCTCGATATGGTGACTGTCACGTCAGTTCAATCGGATAATGGATTCAGGTCAGCTTGCTAGAACGTAAGCAGTGCCCGGTCTACGGTTCCAAATTAACGAACGCTGGAATAGCAGGCCACACGGATATTTATCCTTTTGTCTCGCTTGGGCTCCTAGCAGTTCTATTTACTTGTATCATTATCTCTCCAAGACCCAGTTCTATTTGTTTCGGGCTTTGTATATCAAGCTTGCCGTTGTGCTGACCCAGATGCGTTAGGTCGTTGTTCTCGGCGTGTGTACGACCATCTCCCGCCGTGAACCTGGTTCCGATTCCATGATCCGGTGAGGCTACTATCGCTCGTCCGTATGAGACCCATGCTTCTCCTCATGACACCGAAGCGGAGTCTCTCCGGGAATATGATAGCTCATGAGCATGCCATCTTCAAGCCGCAGACTAACAAGGTTAGGTCATCTTGCAAACGGAGGATACCGCTTCTGTTTTATCAGCGAGAGGGACACTACCCCGAGATCAAGGTAGGGAGCGTGCTTGCGGTCGATATGGTGAGGTTTGACTGAGGCTAGGAAGGATGAGGAGGTAGGTAGGGACCTGGGTATAAACCGCCGTCAACGGGAGTTTGTGGCACAGGGGAGTGATAGGCAGAACGAGGGGATGGGCTGGTGATGACTCTGGGATTGCGGGTTGACCTCCGGTATCTAGCCGATAGATGTTGATAGCTGAATGGCAGGTTGGTTAACATCTCTGAGGCACTGCGGTTGTTCTGGGCAGATGAAGATGGGAACGAAGAACCCCCTTTAATTGCGATTATAGCCCTCTTCAATACTCCGTGCAAATGCTGGTGAGAAGTGTATATGCACTATCCTGCCCATGTGGGCAAGCAAGACTCCCTTATCCCGTCAAAACTTTCCGTACAAAAATTGTCCTCCAATCGTACTATCAAACATAATCCCAGGAAACGTATCCTGTTCGCTCTCGCCTTCTTCCCTTTCTGTAACCCCTCTCTAAAATCATGTACATGTCTGAATAGACAGCCAGTCCTGGCCTGGCTGGTGAAATGTCATTCTCGTGACGGCGTTCGGCATTACGAAACTCGAACTTCCGAAGGCTGTGGCCGTCGTGGAGGGCAGAGCTCGCGGACGAAGGGACGACCAGCCGCATTCCCTTCTCTTCCGGGCATCTCGTCGAAGCTCAGATATCTGCCAGCTGGAGAGCAAATACCCTCCGGGGCAGCTGTGGCGCTCCCAGTCGGAGCGGAGGGGCCAGTCGACTGTTATGGAAAGTTGATCAGGCCATCTTTAGTTCCCATGCCTAGCAAGGGTATCATGCTCATTCCCCACAGCTCTTATAGCTTAACCTTCTGGCCCGTAATCTTCTCCCAGATAACGGCCACCAGGTCCTCCTTGAACAACTCCCACGGATTCCGGTTGAGGTAGTAGCTGAGCTCGCGGTAGTTGTACATCTCTCCCCAGCAGTCGCGGCCCCACTCGCAGCCCGCCATATTGACGAGGAAGTCCCGGTCCTTCTGGTCGTAGTGTATGCGCGTGTCGTTGCCGTTCTCGGAGCACGCGCCGGGGGGAAAACTGTTGATCATGCGCTGCGGCAGGAAGGCCGTGTGCCGCCGGATCCACGGCTGGGCCGTGTACAGCTGCTCGAGCGCGTCCTGCTCCTTGTGCTCCCACTCCATATGCTTCTGCTCGTAGGCGACGGGGTCCCACCAGACGTCGAGGAGGCGCTCGGTCCAGGCGCTGCGGCGAATGAAGAAGGAGCCGAGGTTGAAACCCGAGCAGTCCTGGGAGAGGATGAGGTTGACGCTCTTGGAGTCGCCGTCGCCGACGGGGCTGCGAGAGGCCTCGTCGAGGTAGGGCTCGTCGATTGGGTGGGTGATGTTGAGGGGGTTGAAGTAGTTGATGTCGCGGTAGATGTGCTTGTCGAGGTTGTTGAAGATGTGGCTCTGGAGGGAATACGAGGGCTCCATGACGAAGGTGTTGAGATCGAGCCACCAGATCCTGCATGCGGGTGTTAGTATTTTCTGCAGGGTAAGAGCGTAGGGATGCAGCTGCGGCAGGATGCAGATGCAAAGCAAGGGAAAGATAAGCTTACCATTCCGCCTTTGGGTATTTCCTCAACGCCGCCCGGACAAAGTCCACCTTTTCCCAGCTCTCGCGCCACTCGTGTGCGTATCGTTTCTTGGTGCTCATGTCGACGACCTCGAGGTCGTAGCCCCATCGGTGGGTGTACTTCTTCTTGTTTCGTACCGAGTCTCGCTCGATGGCCCACTCGCGGGCGCCCTTCCACTCCATCACGCCTCCGCCGACGTTAGCGGCGAGTATGATAACATATTTCTGCCCTCCGCCTAACCATGAGGTGCGGCGCCAGTAGTATATTAGAGCTGTTTGCGACAGTTGGTTAGCGGGAGACAGGAAGGGTTGGGGTATGTCCGAGCAGGGTTGACGAACGGGAATTGAAGAATATTATGATGGACAACACACACAGCAGGACGAAGAGAAGCCTGAGCCTCATCTTCCTCCCCATCCTCGCCATTATGCCCCTTATCCTCCCCAGTAACGGCACGTTTTGGCCCGACCACCGGCCGCGACCGAGCTTTTCCTTCTCGGCATAGTGGGTGCTGGAGCTGAATCGAGGTAGGCTGTGGGAGAGCTGGCGCATATGGCGGGTGAAGAAGCCCTGGTTGTGTGTCGAAAAGGACGGGTATCCGGTGGCGGCGCCCATGTTCTTTTGTCTTGCGGACTCCCAGATGACCGGCGTGCCGCTCGACGACGCAGAGTAGCCCGGCACGGGACTGGATCGGCCGCTGGTGTTGATGTTGAGTCCTGGACTTGCCCAACCGCCGCCGGGAACGGGAGATGGGCTTCGGGATAGTGACATAGTAGGAGTGCCTGCACAACCCGGAAACAAAGCGGGAGAACTGTCAGCGAGGTGAACGAGCAGCGAACGGGCGACGGTGGTCGGTAGCGTTAGCCGACGACATAACGTTGGTTTGGTTTGGTTGTTTGACCCTTGTTCCCCACCAACAATGATACTTCAAAGGGACCAAAAGAAACACGAGTTGCTGCAGAACAAGGTCACAGGAGGCGAGGGCCACAACGTACCAGGGATGGGGGACAGGCCAGACGACAGGTGTCGAGGCTGACGGGGCTGAACCCCCAGACGGTTGTTAGGCGACGCCGCCTCTCCTCGATCGTCCAATCGGAGGTCTAGCGCGGCAGGTATGGCTATCGACGACGACCGCCGACGGTGATGGGACGTCGAGAACGGGGAGGAAGTCGAGGATGCCAGATTGAATGTCGGTTTGTGGCGACCTGATCGGAGGCCAGATTAATTCCAATAAGCCAGGTGTTGTTTTTTCTTCTTTCTAAAATGAGATATTGCCGAGTAGAGGTTGGTTGCTGACCTTGCAGGTTGTAATTGAGTGGTTGCGGGAGGAGCAGTGGTGGAAAAAGGGCGATAAAATAAAAAAGGGTCGTTATCAGGGCGTTCCAGCGACTAGACCTAGGACTCTAAGAGCGTAAAAAGGGCCAGGTACAAGCGGTCGCACAGGGGTTCCACGACTTCGGTTCGCTCTTCCCAGGCGCAATCTTCCATCAACCTCGACCCAGTAAATAAACGGTTACTAGTATATAGTATCTTGTCCTCTCCACTCTCTTGGGATGTTTTATGCAAGAGAATGAGATTGTGTTGTGGAGTTGCAAGACGCAGACACAAAGATGCCAGATGGAGAGATCATCGATTGCAAAAAGAGCGTGTTTGGAGGATGATTCAGGCCATCGTCTTGGCGAAAAGGCAAAGCAACATCGTATTCCGGCAAGCTGCTGATGCCAGAGCTGTCCTCTCTTTTCGGCAAAAGCGAGGAACAAGCGCTGGCCAGCAAACACCGGCTCGTTTTTCACATCATCGTCGACACGGAATTGAGCTGCAGGCGGCCGATGACACCGTCTAATCCCGACCAGCACATTGGACAATTGGACAGATCGCCAGTGATTGCGCATTTGCACAGTCTAACTTTATTCTCCGAATCAAGGGGTCGTCCCACTGCAACAAAGGGGAGCTTGGCAGGAAATATTTCTCTTCTTAACTTGTTAAACAACCCTGGAACCGGAGGATCATGAATTTTCAGTGGTATGTCGCTATCATCAACCCAAAAGGCCAACCAGGTAATCAACCGTCACCGGAAATATATGATGTGCGGTAAGATACGCCGGCAACGGCTGGCTTACAGGCTATTTTGAGCTTCCCCGGTAAACCACCCGCAAACGATCTGGCATCATTGGCATGCAAACTTCGTAAAGCACCGTGTCTGAATATCTCACGTGGGCGGGTGCGGCAGGCCGTAGCTCGTACCGGCCAGATCCCTGGATGAGGCGACTTTTTCTGGAAGCCAAGTAGAACTACTCGCCGGAAACGCGCTATCGTGGCTTGCGAATACCAATTGGAAGAGGGGATTGAATACGAACACAGCGTTGCTACAACGTCAGGAAGTCACGAACTTCAAGTCGAAGATGATGGCTGCACGAGATCTCATTTCATGATTACTACAGTGTCTCACACGATTTAAAGTTCAGATTAAGGGGCTGTCATCACACTGGAGGTGCCACCTACGACAACACCACGCATGCCGTGAGACATGCAGTGCCGGTAACCAGCCGACTAAAAAGCAATCTCCGGCCCCGGGATCAAATCACCGCCGTTGTGGGGCTCTCTGCCGGCCTCTGCTCCGTCTCACCCGTCCTGACCGGCATCCCACGCTCCGTGCATCTTCCTCTCTCCGGGTCCAAGCGTCTGCTGCAAGAAAAACCAAGAATAAAAAGAACAAAAAAATAAATAAGGCGCGGCCTACAGTTCTTTTATACCGCTCGTAGCTACAACGCCCCCCCCTACAGGCATTTAAAGTGCAATTCCAATACTCGCATGGGTGAGTTGATCCGAGGATCGAACGCAGCACCATCCAGGTAGAAGATTGTATCTGGACCACAGGGTCTTAATTGCTTAGGCCACTGTGCCATCGGCGGTTATTGGCATGACCTGCTAGTCTTCCTCTTTTAGCTTGGTTGGTTGGAGTGGTTGGTGTTGGAGGTAAATTCACTCAGGTAAACATTCACCTTCGCCATAACACGAACAGGTCCTGTCACCAGCTAGCACATTAGATTGAATGTAAAGATTGAGTTCATGGAGCCAACAACTTCTTCACGTATTTGGACTGCTGTGCTTTGATGGACATGGTCACTGGCTGACTCACCTGGTTGTCGTCGCATCAAGCCGTCTGGATTTCGGCTGATTCAGCTCCAACCATGCGATATGCGTGCAACCGCAATAACTCCTCGAATGTAGATATCACTTGCGGAGAGTAGTGGAGCATAGCAGCGACGGTCGCATCGGACAATCCGACGCCTCGGTTTCTGCCCAAAGGTCGAAAATACTGTAAGTTCTTCGTCGTGTTAACCAGCCCAGCCACATCGTACAAGACTGAGAGAGGGAAGCCAGCTTATTACCGAGGGACCTTCCATCTCTTCTGAACCAGTTGATAGCGGCATGCGCCATCCTTGCCATGCATAGCTGCCACCCAATCGTGCTCATTGCCGAACGGCATCAGCAACCCTGGCAGCAAGCAAGGCCAACAAAATGGAAGGTCCGAGCTGCACTCCAGCCAGCCAGTCCAGCCAGGTCCAACTGGTCCCTTCCTTTTCCCTGATTCCCGTCACTGCCCCTCATCCCGCTCCCTCCCTCCCTCCCGTGAGAATAAGAAGGAGGGACCTCTTGAACTCGCTCACCGCCGCATCTGATTATCTTTGCCTTTTTCTTCAATTTTGCTCGACAATATCCCCTCTCTTCAACAAAGTCGTTTGCCCTTTTGCGTCCTCAATACCTTCAAATTCTTCCACTTAATCCACCAAAATAAGCTGTCACTTGACAAACAAATCATCATGCCTGCCACACAAGAACCCCAGCAGCAACAGCCAATGGAGCTCGCTTCGGCCGACGGCGTCGTCACCCAACAGCCCGTAAGTGGTTCCCTGACAAACACAACAAAATGCACAGCTCGAGTTCAGTATCCCACCGGACACTCCCAACTGCTAACCTCATCATTGCACAGGCTGCTGAGCCCCAGCCCGAGATGCAGGAGGTCTCGCTCCGTGGAGGCTTCTTCGAGGAGTGCGGCTGCTGTGGTTTCAGCGAGGAGTGTGCCTGCTGCTAGACGGCTTGCCCGAGATGTCGTGACCAACAGCAGAACTCTGTCACCGGTCGCGGACTGTCATTGAGGGACATAGTTGGAGGTCGTTTTAGCCAAAGCTTATTGTCGAAGGGGAACACTGGACCGAGGATGGACGTGTTGCGAAAGTCGGGTTCTCATGTAGCTAGCCTCTCGGAGCAGTAGTATGAAAGCGTGGCGTCCAGCTCCCGATGACAAGTATGTCCTAGAGGCAGTTTGCAACAAAATCACATTTGTATCAACGTCCGCCGTCCACAAGAAGTGAGGTGGAAACATGAGGCTCATGGAGAATGACGTTCGATGTTCGTCTGCCCTGACGGCTTGGCATTCTTGGCTCCCGTCCCGAGAGCAGCGTCTTGGCAATTGCTTACGTGGTATACCAGTACAGTATCTGGAGGTGGCATCGCCTTCCTGTCCGACACAACACCAGATAGGTATCTTACAGACGTGAACTGCGAGCTTCAGTTCCACCTGCTTTCGACTATACCTAGCAGGTCAAATGAAACCGTCACTAGCTGAGTGAGTATCTACCTTCTTCTTGGGATACAGAACTTCCACGGCCCTGTCGCACCGAAATGCACGGCGTCCAGTGAAGCGATCACCACCTTTCTAGCGTCGCAGCGGGGTAAATCGACGCCATGCCGTGCTCATCTGCAGTGTCCGAACTTTCCCGCAGGCACTTGGAAGCATGGCGCTTCCCGTCATCAGCCACCAAAGAAGGAGTGGCTGGACTCTCTTGAGCCGCCTGCAGTGCATGGTCCACATCCCTCTCCATCGGAGCACATTGTCATCGTCCCAGGGAGGAGCACAAGCGTCAAACGCGTCGTACATGTTCGGCATACAGCGGGGAAGCTGTGCTTTCAAACACGGGAGCAGATCCCGCCTTGAAGCGATTCGGCTCAAGATGAGCTCCAGGGCCTACCGAGAAGCGACCCGCGACAAGGACCAATCAGCAATCACCATTCCACGACCCAAGATTCCGGGCGCCAGCTCGCGGCCAATGCCTGGCGATATCTTCAACTTCCCGGCGCCTATTTCATACTCGGTCTGCGCCAAAGACTTTTTAGCCTTCCAACTTCTTCCATCAAGAGGCTGGAGTAACAAGGCCACTTCGATGAGGTCCCACTCTTTGGTTCGCCTCTTGCCAGCGAATCCTCTCTGTGGTCAAACATGGACGAGACTCATTCTGGCTGTCTGGCGGCAATGGACCACTCAACTCTCACTCCGACGGACTGAGGAATGAGCTAATGTCAGGTAACTCTCGGGACGCTGCTCGTCGTGCTGTGTCGAGTTTGCTTGAGCGAGTGCTCGTGATCTTCTCTTTGTCATTCACTTTCTTTTGGCTTCATTATTCTCTCTTATTGTTGGGTGTTGGCGTTATTGACAACCAAGTCCGCCGCCTACGTATTCTGCTATTGTCCGGACAAGCATACTCCTATTGTCCAGTGTCACTCGCTTCGAACTCAATTTCCACACTCACTTCGAGTTCCTATTGTCTGCTATTGGCGGCTTCACTGGCTTGAAGCCACTATATCGAGAACAAAACGCCCTTTGTCGGAGAACGTACCCTGGTTATACCTCGAAAACCATGCATCGATCTTCCTTGAACTCCTACCTGTCATAAGACACCTCAGTTTCAACATCTTTGTTCCGCCACCACTGTCGTTTACGCGCGAAACACCACTATTCTCGATCCTCTTTGTGAGGAAGCAACAAACAAACATGGAGGAAGTCAACACATCCCACCGCCACCCGCTCCACCCAACAAGGGGGAACGCTGATCGGAGTACTCGAGATGACTGGGAAGACTGGGAGGAGGATGACGAGCCCGTTACACCCATCGAGGACGACGTCAACCCACTCATCGAAGTCACCACCGCGAGTCCTCCAGACCCTAAACCACCAACAAGAACAAAGTCCCGTGTCTCAAACGCGCGGCAGTCTGTCCAAAAGATAACACGATTAAAGTCAAGAGCAAGACAAAAGGCTACCATAGCGAAGGTCGGAATATCACTGGATACGGACATAGCCAAAGTTTCGTCAGCGCCAACAGCAGCATATTGCGATGCAAATGAAGGGCTCACCAGCAATGGAGCCGACCAAGGGCAAGTTTGTCGACGCTGCCGCCCTCAAGGCCTTGGAAGGCGAACCATCGACTGCAACAGTGGGCAGTTTCCACTGGCTAAGGAAGAAGTCGAAGGGGAAGGGGAAGGCCCCGGCTACTGACCTGACATCGACACCTGTCGAACAGGCAGCAACGCCGAACACATCTACGCCTAATGATCGGATCATGATTGGAATTCACTTACCACCAGGCGCGGAGCAGGAGATCAGCCCGCAGACGGCTGTCGTTGGGACACCACAGGAGTTCCCTATCATTCTGGCACCGAGCAGCAGTGTCGACGGAGGGCATTCTTCCCAGCAACCACCGCAACAGCAGTCGGTATGGTCACCTGATACGGAGTACACCAACTCAGCGTATCCTTCATCAGCTGGGGCTTCAAGCTTGCACTCTCAGCCATTCTCTGCCGGAAGAGACGAGTATATCCCACCAGTCCCAGCAATTCCACCCGGGGCCGGAGGTCGGCGGAGAACGACCATTATCGAGGATGACGTGGACCTCTCAACTCCAATGACCGAGTTTGAGGAAGACGGCAGCCCACTCATAGCGAGGAAGTCCTTAAGGGCAAAGACGAAGGCTCAGTCACCGATATCTCCATCAACATTAGCCACACGCTCACAGGGCTGGTGGGATCAGATCACATCGCCCTTCATGCCGAGTCCATCAGCAGCGGCCTCGCCCGACGGTAATGACTCCTACCGCAGACTGACAGATCAGTGGTGGAAGGATGCTTCGGAGAAGACCAACTCCGGTTCGAGAAGGCAAACTGAGCTGTCTATTGTGCCGCCGAGAGACCTTGAAAAGCAGGGCTTAGCGAGGGTTGTGGAGGAGGAGATATCTCCCACCATTGCGTCCTCTTCTACCGCTCCATCTCGCCAGGATGACCGATCCCTCCAAGTAGAAGAACCAGCTCGTCCTCAGATGCCTTCGTCGGCAGTGCCAAGCGAGGCACCACCACCATACTCTCCGCCAACAAAACAACAAAAGATTCGATACCGAGCTGTTTTCCCGCCGGGACACCAGCTGAACAACATCTCTCCTCCATCACCGGGACCGATATCGCCAACGATGCCGGGGACGATGACGTCGCAAGGCGCCATCAACATGACAGATGTCCCACTCACACCCTCGAGCATACAGCGCACTTACACACCTCCTGCAACTTTACCGCCCCGACCTCTTAACACCTTTATCTCAGGGGAGGAGTTCCTAGAGGCCACCGGAAGAGGGCCCCGACAGAAGGCTGAGCGACAACGTCGGCGTCACGAGAAGGAAGAAGCCATCGCGCGGAGGTTCGGCGGCTTCTGGAGAGGACGCGGCTGCATACCAGCGAACGGGTGCTACGGTCGGGTCGGGCGAGAAGGGCGCAACAGGCGGAGGTTATGCTGCGGCATCATGGCAGGCGTCATAGGACTCACCATCCTCACCATCGTCCTCGCCGTCACGCTTACCCGCAACCACGCCCCGCCTCCGACCCCTTATACCCAGTGGCTCAACCTAACAGACTTTCCGCCCATCCCCACCGGCATCTCAACAGTCGTAGGGGAAGACAACTCCGTCACAGTCTCAGGCTGCATCCAGCCCTCCACCCTGTGGAGCTGCACCGTCCCCAAGGAGCAAGCAGCCGAAGCCTCCCCCTTCCAGGCCAACCAGCCGAAGTTCATCTTCACGATCGACTACGACAACTCCACCTCGGCACCCTGGAACATAACCGACATCCCACCACCTGGTGTGTCTCGCCGCAGCCTCCGCTCCAAACCTTCCCTCTTCCGGCGCGCCCCAACCTCATCTTTCACCCCCTCGCCTCCACCGCCCTCCTACCAAGAAATGTGGTTCCTAGGCAACACGACAGACTCCATCGCCTCTCCCAATAAAGCAGGCGAACCAACCCCCTTCTACCTCTCCCTCCTGCCCCCTCTTCCCTCCTCCAACTCCTCCTCCTCCTCCTCCTCCTCCTCCTCCTCGCCATCTCCATCCCTATCCACCCGCTTCACATCCACATTCAACACCACCTCCTTTCCCATCCCAGACCGCCTCCCCTCTGGCGTCGGCGCCCCAGCCCGCCTCCTCCCTTTCCCCCTGTCTTCTCAACCCCTCCGCCTCTACGACCGCGGCCTACCCTCGGAGCACTACGGCTTCTACACCTACTTCAACAAAACAATCTACGTCAAATCCGCCCTCCCACCCAACAACAGCTTCGAGACCCCCCCTCCCACCGATCTAGCGGGCGGTAGCGGGCAGACGGAGGCGAATTACGTGGTCATCTGGCCGCAGACGCGGTTCAAGATGTCCATCTACACGCGTCTCGACCCGGCTACCAATCGTTTCGTGGGCGGTGGCAGCCTGCTCAACAACAACAACAACAACCCGGGAGTAGGAGTAGGCAACAACGACACCACGCAGAGGCCGGGGAGTTTCCCCTACCCCGTCACGGTGGAGGTGGACACGCACGGCGGGGACCCCGATAAGAAGGGGGTGTGGGCGTACCGCGTGGACGACAGGCAGATGATCGACACGGGGGAGTTTCTCTTCTTGTTTAACGAGATCGGGTTTAACGGTCCCGTCGTGAACCCGGGGATTGGCGGCGACGCGGGGCTGGGAGGGTTCGATGGCGGGCAGAGCGGGTGTAGGTGCGGTTGGACGAATTTTGTTGGGACTAGCTAGTTAGTCCCTCGACGGGGAGGGTAGACTGACCAGACTGGATTGGACTGGAGAGAGAGGAGAGTACGGCGATGGTGAGCGAGGTGGCAGGGGTTGTTTTACATTTCTTTCCGGTTTTTGCATAGGATGGCTGCATGGGGGGTATGGAAGGGGTATTTCTGGAAAGAGTTATGAAAAAGGATACAAGGTACCACAGCATAAGGGTATGCGTACAGCACTTAATACAGTTTTGCATTGCGATATTGTCCCGCGTCTCACACTACCAATACTCCGTACCCGTCCCCCACCCTTAGTATCCTTGCGTTCCAGCTGCCATGTATTATGCGTCCATCCTTAAAGTTGACATCGACCTCGAGTGGCCCGTAGTCTCTGTAACCCCCAGCCATAACTCCTCGATATACCCGATACTATCTTCCTTCTCAGCCAACACAAACCTGTTACCAATCCAGGTCACAAGGTCTAATCAAAAGGAAACACCTCACTCCCAGCCCCAGTCTTAGGTCTACCCGACTTCCCAGACGATGACCCCGAGACCATGGATCCGAAGACATCACTATTCTGACTGCCCGTCAGTGGCCCAACACCGTCCCTTCTCCTCTCGTCCTTCTTCCTCCCGAACACACCCTCCGGATCCAACCAGTTACCCGCAGGGTGGATAGCATCAGCCGGTATCTCCCCCACAGGCGCACGGAGCTTCGTGCCCGCTTCAGGATCGTCTTTCGGTAGTCCGGCCTTCCTGAGCATCTCCTTCTTATGGTGCTTCAGGGCTTGCGCGGACGGTTCGGCGGTGGCGAGCCAGGAGGTCATTTTATGAAGCCAGTGGTGGCTCTTGACCGCAGGGGCTTTGGCATCATGCTTGAAAGTGGAGGGTTGTTGGCAGGGGCGAGCTGAGCGGGAATCTGTCCGGTTGCGCGGAATGAAGGCGCCGGTGCTATTTGATACAAGCAGGGCTGGCTCCTTGCCCGGGGACAGGTCGCCACCGTCCTCCATGCTCGTGCTCTTTGCGCAGCCACTGTCAGCCTAGCCTGTCAAGTGTATCGCACCCTGTGGGAAAGACGAACGCCGATGCAGCGGGAGACGCGAGACTGGGTTGTGGTCGGTCCTACGAGACAGGAGCATATGCGGCGGCCCCGGGGCCTGGCGGGATAGCAGGTGTCTGTTGTCAAACCCTAGTGCGCTGAGAGACCGAGACGCAGTGTCGATGTCCTCGCGGCTGAAACACAGGCAGTGGCTCCCCCGCCGTCGTCTCCTCAGGACGGTCTGCTGCTGGCGGCGCTGGTTCGCGAGTTCCGTCGCCGCTACGAGGATCTCGAGCGTCTCGCTCGGACCCAAGGACTTGCTGTCGTGGTGGGGGGATTCTGGGTCTTCGAGGTTGGTGTCGTCCACAGCACGGGGCCACCCGTCATCGGTTGTCGCCGGCGGCGGTGGTGATACGCCTTCGAGGTCGGGTTCCGGGCGGCGAGAGATGCTGCTACCGTAGAGATCGGGCTGGTTGGCTGTTGCTGCAGCAGGGTTCTAGTCTGCTGAGGACCGCCCGAAGTTCCGGTGCACGCCGAGGGGATAGGAGAAATTCCGCCACACCGGGAGTCGTGGACGATCGACGAGAATGTCGACTCCGGGAGATTGCGGAGGGGTCTTGTCTTCCGAGCAGAAGCTGAGGACGATAGCAATGTTGGAGTTGGAGAGCAGCTGGTCGACGCTCATGATGAGTGGTCCGGGGATTATATCTCGGCAGAGACAGCGAAGCTGTAGACGTATGCTGATGGTAACTGGGAAGAGTGGTAGCCACCAAAGGACTCAGGTCTGCCAGAGGATTCGGGTCACCGATGTCAGGAGATGTCAAGCCGAGAAGAATATCCCTAACCAGGAGTAGATGCACGCATGTGGGCCGATCAAGATGGCATACGACATTTGCATAAAAAAGCACGTCGTCGTGGACTCGGGCAGAAGAGGACGATGCCAGAGACATGGAGATGTGTCTTTACGTAACGGCGAAGGGACAACTACCTGCCTCCTAGGTAAAGCCTAGACTTACTTCACATTGTGAGTTGCAGCCATCATCGCGGTTTCCTTGCTTTGCCAGCTCCACATGGCGCTCTGAGGAGGCTGGGTCCTGCAGAAGAGGTACCCAGGTGAGTAGGAAAAAGCAATGAGACGGGCAAGCAACTACCTTAAGTGGTCTGAAGGATGCCCTCCAATGGTAAGTGGTTCTGGAGAAAAGCCAAGCGCAACCCCCGATCTAGGGAAGCACAAGCAAGGCACCGACGGAGTAGGCCCGCAAAACAAAAGAAGGCATACAAAACCAAGGGAAACGGAAGGCCGTCCAGCCGTCAAGCTGATGGGGTAGAAAAGCCGACGTCAAAGTCGGGAGGTCGAGGTTGAGGTCGGGGTACGTACCGCTGACTAACAGGCTAAGACTGGTCTAAGCTTCTTACAGTCTAGCGCAAGATGGAGTGACCCACCAGATCTACTTCACCCCACCCTGCCGGTCGCAACTCCGGAACCTTAATAACATCAACCTCTCTCAACCCTCCCTCCCTTACAGTTTAGGCGCCCGTCGACGGCGACAAATTCACTCGCGTCGCGGACAACATACCTCCTCAAGCACCCAACATGCCGGGTCTCACCCTCAACACCCAAGATGTAGTCATGCAACCTCCACCTGCAGCCTCCTCCTCCTCCTCCTCGTCCGCGCGGCGCTCCTCCTCACCAACCCGACCTCCCGTGAGCCCCATAACCCCAACCATGGCGCATGCACAACTGCCACCCCAACCACAACCCCTGCCCCCCTTTTCTCAAAGCCGACAGACATACACGCACTCCCAACCAGACCAGATCGGCATGCCGCCCCCTCCCGCGCCACCGGAACCCATCAGCTTCGACGACAACCCGGACGTGCTGGCGCTGAAGAGCGCGATCTCGATATTACAAATGCAGAAGGCGCGCGCCACGCGGGATATACAGTCTCTGAGTAGGGCGAAGGAGGCAGCGCTGGCGGATACGGAGGGATTCATCGCTGACCTTGCGAGTGGCAAGGTCGGAACGGAAGCGGACAGGCTGTTTCCTGACCTTGCCCCGAGGCGGAAAGCGGCTGAGCCGCTCGCGGAGGAAGACAGCGATAGCAGCGACAGTAGCCACGACGACGAGGACACGGCAGAGCCAAGCCAGGAGCAGAGCGCGGGCACCTCAACATCAACACCAACATCGCCGCCCCAAAAAGACGGCTCCAACCCCGCCCCAGCCACCGCCCAAAGCCCAAAACAGATGAAGAAGCCCAACAAAAAGCAGAAACCCCCGCCCGCAGCACCCCAGCCGGCGTGGCGCACCCTCCCCAAACCGCAGAACGTCGTCCGCTGCCCGCCCATCAACTGGGCGCAGTACGGCGTCGTGGGCGAGTCGCTGGACAAGCTGCACGCCGAGCAGCAGCGGGCGCCCGCGCAGGGCGCGCCCGCCGCGCTGAAACCCGGCGGCGAGGGCGGCGGGCTGACGTACGAGTTCAAGGGCGATGGGAAGGGGGAGCAGAAGGCGCTTGTCGGCGTGGCGGCGCCGTATAACCCGCAGAGGGATAGACTTGAGAAGAAGGGGCGGGGCGGGAAGCGGTAGGAACGCAGGAAGAGGGCTGGGTGTAAGCGGAAGGGGAGGATGGAGGACAAGAAGGACGCAAGCGGTGGGGATGTGATGGACGGGGTGGTGTCTGTGTATGCATCCTTGGACACGTTACGAAGGCTATGAATAGATGATTGAATGGAAGCGATGAACTGTTATTTATTTGCCCACGTTGATCACCATGGCACATTGGCTCTGTTGCCTGAATCCCCAAAATGTGTATTAGCCATGTAACCCCCCGGCAGACTCCTTTTCCATGCTCTATATCCCTTACTGTACAGCACAATCGATGAATAGACTGACCCCTTGCTCTGCCTATTTGCCCGACATAATCCCTGATATCCGCAACGCCAAATCCAATATCGAGAGATGCTCATCCGCACCATCCACCAACCTCTTGTCTACTTCCGAGAACACCCCTACAATCCTATTCTTCTGCTGATCCGGCACCGTCTCGTCATATATCACAGCCTGATACAGCTGCGTAACCACCTGCCCGGCGCTCCACCCATCGGCTACCATCTCCTCCACCACCTTCGCAACAGTCTGGTACGTCTCCCCTCCCTTCCTCGGCTTGATCGCCTTGACGAGCTCATCGATCGTCCTATCTGGTATAACCCCCGCAATATCCTCAATAATCTTGACTGTAACCTTGGGATCAGCAACGTCGTCGATATCCATCCCATCACCATCCTCTTCGCCTTCGCCTAGCCCTCCCTTCGTCTGCTTCACAGCCCCGACCAACCTAGCCGCACTCTGCAGATACGTAATCGCCTTCCGCAAATCGCCCTCACTGCACTTAATCAACGCGTCCACCGCCGCCTCCTCGACCACAACCCCTTCCTTCTCCGCGATCTCCTTCAGCCTCTTCCGCGCGTTCCCCTGGTCGAGGCTCTTGAAGCGGAACTTGCTGCACCGGCTCGCGAGCGGGTCGATGATCCTCGTCACGTAGTTGCAAATCAAGCAGAACCGCGTGATCTTGCTGTACGTCTCCATCGTCCGACGCAGCGCGCTCTGGGCGTCCTGCGTCATGCTGTCGGCCTCGTCGAGGATGATGATCTTGAAGGGCGGGCAGGGGTATTTGGCCTTGTAGCCGGGAGGCGGGTTGGTGAGCTGCATGCGGGCAAAGTCCTTGACCTTTTCGCGGACGATGGAGATGCCGCGCTCGTCCGAGGCGTTGAGCTCGAGGACGCGGGTCTTGACCAGTTCCGGGCCGTAGAGTTCCTTGGCGAGGGCGAGGATGGTGGAGGTCTTGCCTGTTCCTGGAGGGCCGTAGAAGAGCATGTGTGGGAGCTGTGATAAAAAGGAGAGGTTAGTTTGCTGTAGCTAGGGAGGAGGGGAGGAAGGGCGGTATGGGGGCGCGTGCGTACGTTGGATGCGTTGAGTGTTCGCTGGAGGACGGTGACAGTGTGGTCTTGGGCAGTGACGTCGCTTAGAGTCTTGGGTCGGCTATGATGGCAATATGGTCAGCGTTGCCCTAGGCGTGTCGTTGAAGTGAGAAGAGTTGCATACTATTTCTCAACCCAGGGCTGAGATCTTGGTGCCTCCTCGGGCTTGTCCTTGGTGGATGATGCGCCATTGGAGGCAGCTTTCCTTGCCTTGAGGTCAAAGAAGCTTGACATGGCTGCGGAATTCTGAGAGCTATGCGACTTCAAAGTATGGTCGCCAGTTGTGATGGTATGGCAGGGCGTGATGCTGTTCCGGGGGCTTAATGGCAATGGCAATGCGAAGATGTTGGCGATAATCACTTTACGCGTTGAATGGAAGTCGCGACTCGACCGCGTTCTGGAGACCCCACCTTGAACGACGGGGGATCCACTCTGCCGGACTGGCCTCCGCTCGGACCAGTGACAGTTGGTTGTACAGACTTCAACTTGACATCGAAGTTGTGGTCTCTTCCTCAACTCTTGGTGTACTTACAGTCATGTCAGTTCCCGGCGGTGACTCAAATAGAAACGGATAGTGGCTGGAAGGGCGTGTTGTCCCAATATCGAAGACCAAGGCTGAGCCTGTTTGTCTCTTGTGTTGTCACAACCCCCTTACACACGCATGCCATCTACACAGTAGACTCTAGATGTGCACTCACAACCTAGATGTTTCATGCCTGAAGTGCCTAAAGTGCCCAAAATACAAGACTGCATCGTGGTGCTTGCCTGTTGGTTCTACAAAACGATCTTCACCGTCAACACGGCGTCTGCCATCGCGGCCCCACCCTTTCCATGCGCCGTACCTACACCGAACCTGAACCCTTAAATCCAACCCCACCAACGCTGCCGCCCCCAAGGCTCTCCCCAGCTCAACCTTAAATCCATCTTCCCACTTCCACACCTTCACCCGATACACTGTACACCTCCTTGTCGCTTCATAACCTTCTCCCACTTCCTGACCATTTGTTTGAGACCTGCCGTCCAAACCCGTGCATGCCAAGACCGAGCTTGGTCACATTCTCGCGCTGAGACACCGGTGATCAGAACGAACGGCAGCCATGGCGGACCAATCCGTTTTCCGGATCACCAAGGAGCTCAGCGACCTCCAGAAGAACTCCGACCTCTCTCTCGCCGTCGCCTGCCGGGATATCGACGTCCGCAACGTCAAGGCCCTCATCGTCGGTCCTCACGACACGCCATACGAGTTCGGCTTCTTCGAGTTCGCGTTCAAGTTCAACAAGGACTACCCGCGCAAGTCCCCCTCTGTCACTGCCGTCACCACCAATGGCGGCCGGACACGCTTCAACCCCAACATCTATGCCAATGGCAAAGTATGTCTGTCAATCCTCGGCACCTGGCGAGGGGAGAGGGGAGAGGAGTGGTCCCCTGCTCAAGGGCTTGAGTCCATCCTGCTGTCCATTCAGAGCCTGATGTCGACGAACCCTTACGAGAACGAGCCCGGCTTCGAGGAAGCAAACCAGCCCACAGACAAGAAGAACCAGAAAGACTATGTCCAGAAGATCAGGCACGAGACCCTGCGTATCTCCATCATCCAGCGGTTGGAGGAGTATCTGGGCATAGACTCTGACGGCTCGGTATCGACTTCGGCAGCGACCAAGGAAGAGACCGAGGACATGGAGGGCATGGAGGACGAGGCCAACATCCCCTTCGAGCCCTTCAAGGACCTCTGCAAACGCCGGTTCCTCTGGTACTACGACTCGTACCTGGCCACGGTTCAGAAGGGCAAGCAGGAGGTCAAGGACGGCCAGGCCTTCACAAAGATGCCGTTCGAGGCTAGCAACAACAGCATGGAGGGCAAGTTCAACTACACCGAGCTCGAGCGACGTCTACAAAACATCAAGAAGGCGCTGGACGCCGAGACCGCGTCGTGGGCTGAGGAAGGACTGTCCCCTAAGTACAAGGAGTCCACCATTGCCGTCAACCTGCAGCGGCAATACGAGCAGATCGTCGAGTCCTTCAAGCGCGACGACAAACCACACAACCTCGAGCTCGAGGACGGCAACCCTTTCATCTGGATCCTGACCTACATCGGCAAGCCCATGACGAACCTCGACGGCGGCCTCTTCCGCATCCGGATGTGCTTCAGCCCGCGCTTCCCCGAGGAACAACCCCGCCTCAAGTTCGAGACGAGGATATTCCACCACCGCATTGCGGCGGACGGGACTCCGTGCTACTTCGCGCCGCTCAGCAGGAGGGAGGACGCCAAGTCGCACATCGACGCCGTGCTCGACGCCCTGGAGGAGGAGAATCCGCCCTACGACCCGCGGACGCTGGTCAATCCGGAGGCGTTCAAGCTGTACTGGGGCAAGGGGGATGATCGGAAGATGTACAACCGCAGGCTGAGGCGGTCGGTGCAGCAGTCGATGGAGTGAGCCTGACTGCCTGCAACATTGCAAGAGTTCGTGCTAACATTCGCAACCAGCGCTTGCTAGTAGACATTGCTCTCTGTTCGATTCTTTCCCCGTCGGCGTTTCGGAACGGTCATGACGGATAGGGCAAAGGGATACCAAGGGATTCATTCGGGTGTTGCAAGGGACAACCCCCATTTGTTTTTTTTCCCTCTTTCTGTTCATGCTTCGGGAGACGATACACATCCTTTCCCAAGACTAACGACCTTTTCCTTGTTTCGCAGGAGCACTCACGAACATCGGTTATGGTAGATACCTCGGCCTAAGCGTATGCATTGCTTTTACACCTGGCGTTGTTTGATGTTGATACTGAGCGGACGGAATAATGAAATACTTTTCCGTAATTTGTCGTCCATTCCACCCCTCTGTTGAAGGACAAAACATTGTGAACTCGTTTCGCCTGAATGTCATGACAGAAGTCCTCCCCAGCTGGTCTCAGTTTACAAACGTATAACTCCTAATATCTACGTCAACCCCTATAACACGACCTCATTTACTCCTCCCCCTTCAACCCCCCAACCCGCCATCCAGAAACGCCCACAACTCATCACTCTTAACCTCCCTCTCCTTCTTCGCAACATGCTTCTTCCCCTTCTTGCCTTGATCCGCACTCCTCTCCTCAGCAAGCCAAATATCGGAATCATCCCTCTCCTCCCTCTCCCATCCTTCCTTTTGACCACCCTCCTCTTCCTTCCTCCCCAACATCTCCTCCACGCCCATCAACACCCCCATGCTCCCCTCCAAACTAACCTGCCCCTCCTCAATCTTCTCCGCCACGGCTTCCAGCGTCGCAAGCTTCGCCTCTTCGGCGGCGTAGACCCAGGGCTTGACCTTGGTGTGGGTATCGGTTACCGTTTCCGAGAGACTACCGACACCGGGGAGTTTGTTGTTGTTACGGCGCGAGGTGGTAGCACCGGGCAGAGGATGGGTGATGAGGAGGTTACTCTCCTCCGCCAGGTGGTCGAGGAGCTGGCCCGTCTCCCTGAGTTGCCGGGTGATGGTGGTGTTGAGGTGGGATTTTTGGGTGATGAGGCCCTTTTGTTGGCGGGAGAGGGAGAAGAGGGTTGTTAGGTGCGGAGTGAGGAGGTAGGTTACTGGCTGCTGGGGAGGAGGTGGAACAACGGTTGGGGGTTGGGAGGTGGTGGATGTAGGAGGCGGGAGAGAAGAGGCCGGGGTGGGAGGCTGGGAGACGAGGGTGAGGAGGCGCTTGCGGGTTGAGAGGTATTGGGTGTATTTGGAGCGGATGGTAGATAGTTGCTCTTCCAGTTGGGGGTTGCCGGCTGGGTCTTGTTGTTGTGCGGAATGGTTGTCGGAGTCTTCGTCGCCGGACTCGTCGTCGCCGGGGACTTTGCCCAGCTCCGCCTCCATCCAATTGATCAGATCCGTGCGGGTGGCGTTCAGCGCGGCCAGCTTGGCGGCGTCCGTAACTGTCTCCGGTCGGACGGTCGATCGAGCCTTGACGGTGTTGAGGAGTTTCTCTTCGCTTTTGAGGAGGAGCTTGGCGCGGAGGACTTGCTTCTCTAGGCGGTTGATGAGGTCTGCTAGGTCGGCTCGGCTTGCTGAGGAGTCTATAGATATGGCTTCGACTACCTCCCGTGGGACGGATGGCAAGGGCCGGGTGTTGGCGAATATCTCGTCTGGGTCTAGGAATGAGGGTGATGCTGCTGGCTTTTGGGCGAGGAGGGAGATGTGCTTCTCGACTGTTTTGAGACGGGCTTGTTTCCGCTGTAGCTTGATCTTGACGAGGTGTTCCTCCAGGGGGTTGAGGGCCTGTGAGTCTGCGGCTGTCCGACACGATGGCCCGCAGCTTACAGTCTTTGAGCCTCGTGAGATCTCGTCGTTGACTTTGTCGTACTCTGCCCTTGCCGATATGTTGGCGTTCAGGGCCTTGAGATATTCCCTGTGAAGGCCGCGTGCCTCAGCTGGAATACTGACGCCGAGGGAAGGCTGAACGACAGCCAGAGGACTTGATATTGAGCCATCTTTCACACAGGACTGGAGGTGAGCTGCTAATATCCGCCTCCTGTATGCCGCCTCCTCCCTTGGGAGGATGTAGGATTTCAGGACCCTCTGGAGCTGCTCCCTTATGTCTTCCGGGGAGCTCATCGTGACTTATGCGATTGTGTGTCTTCAAAAAGCGCCACTTATACGGCGATTTCTGAGTTTAAGGGTTGTTGTTGACATGGTGCGGTTAGCAGGGGTCCAAGTGGGGTGGCGTTAGAGATGCAAGGGGGCGTGGCCAATGATGGAGCTCGGCGGCGCTAGCCTAAAATTTCCAGACATTCTCGACTTCAATGTCGCCGGCGACGTCAAAAGAATAATAACAACCCAACTATTTCCATCTTCACTGCACCCCCCGCGCCAGCGCGTACTCCATGACGGCGCGCAGTTATCCCCGAACCATCGAAGCGACCGGCAATAAGGGTGCCTGAAGGACACAGCGCCGGTGACTAATTCGAGTTGCCACAACGCGTCCAGGCAGAATCTCGATATAGTCGCAACCACCCACCTGATACTCGACAAACATCCACCTCTGAGCATCAGCTATACAACCCAGTTCATCCCGCCAAGATGACGGACCACCAGCGCGATGTGTCGCAGTACAAATACTCGGCCATGTCCAACCTGGTCCTCCAGGCGGACAGGCGGTTCGTTTCGAGGCGCACCGATGAGGCCACTGGAGACCCAGAGTCGCTGGCCGGACGGCTATCCATCCGGGACATGGGATCGCGTGTAGCCCACGAAGCCGCGCCGAAGACAAAAAAAACCGCTGCGATGCCGGATGTCGAGCGAGGAAGGATAACAGAAGGCGAGGATATCCTCAACGACCAAAGGCGGAAGGCTAAGGCAAGCTCCAGCGCGGCGAGGAGTGGCGGCATCTTGTCCGGAGCGGACGCCCTTATCGAGGGTCTTGTGTACAGGCCACGGACACAACAGACCCGCGACGCCTTCAATCTCATCCTCACCATTGTGGCCGAGAACCTCGGCGATGTCCCCCACGAGGCTGTGCGCAGTGCCGCAGATGTCACCTTGGAGTATCTAAAAGACGATGATCTGAAGGATTTCGACAAGAAGAAGAGCATCGACGACATCCTCGGCGTCACCATGAGCGCCAAGCAGTTCAACGAGCTCGTCAACCTGGGCAAGAAGATCACAGACTACGACGCGCAAGACGACGACGAAGACATGGCTGACGCCAACGACGATCGTGAGGAGGAGATAGACGAGCGCCAGGGCGTGGCTGTCGACTTCGACAACGATGAGGAGGAGGACGGCATTGTCGACGAGGTCAGGGAGGACACTACCGAAGACGAAGACGAAGCCGACGAGGATGAAGCACCGGAGGCTGTTGGTGCCGTAACCGCAGACGGCGACGAGGCCGAAGAGGTTGCCGACGGCGATGCAATGATAATAGATGCTGGCGCCACGAGCAAGAGTCGAGATGGCAAATCCGAGGACGCGAATGTTGTACCTGCGCGAGAAATCGACGCCTTCTGGCTACAGCGGCAAACAGGAAAGCTGTATCCGGACGCACACACCCAGCACGACAAGACACAAGATGCGCTGCGCATCCTCTCAGGGGAGCCCGATGAGCCCGGTGGTGAGGAGAAGCAGCTGCGTGAAATCGAAAACGATCTTATGGAGCTGTTCGACTACGACCACCATGAGATCGTCCAGAAGCTTATACAGAACCGCGAAAAGGTCGTCTGGCTTACCCGCTTAGCACGAGCTGAGACTACTCCTGAGAAGGAGGCTATCGAGCGGGAGATGGTTGCCGAAGGCCTGCGGTGGATCTTGAATGAGCTGCACGGCAAGACTGGCGGCGATGAGAAGAAGGCGATTAAGATTGACGTCAAGATGGACATCGACTCGGCAACTTTGAACGCTCAAGCGGCCCCTAAGCAGGAGCAGGGAGAGAAACAGCTTGTCGGTGGGCTGCAACCGCGGAAGCTGATCAACCTCGACAACCTGGTGTTCGACCAGGGCAACCATCTTATGAGCAACCCAAAAGTCAAACTTCCGGAGGGCACGACGAAGCGGACGTTCAAGGGATACGAAGAGATCCACTGCCCAGCGCCCAAGTCACGAAACGACCCAAGCGATGTGCTCATTGCCATCACCGGTATGCCTGAGTGGGCTCGCGGCCCCTTTGGCACCACAAACCAGCTCAACAAGGTCCAGTCGAAGTGCTACCCCACAGCATTCGAAGACGACGGCAACATGCTGATCTGCGCTCCGACGGGCAGTGGCAAGACCAACGTGGCGATGCTCACAATCCTGCGCGAGATTGGCAAGAATCGGAATCCCGAGACTGGCGACATCGACCTTGATGCCTTCAAGATCGTTTATATAGCGCCTCTCAAGGCTCTGGTCCAGGAGCAAGTCGGTAACTTCGGCAAGCGCCTCGAGCCGTATGGCATCAGGGTCTCTGAGTTGACTGGTGACCGGCAACTCACCAAGCAGCAGATCGCTGACACCCAGATCATCGTGACCACCCCTGAGAAATGGGATGTCATCACGAGAAAGTCTACCGATTTGTCCTACACGAACCTCGTACGCCTCATCATTATCGACGAAATCCATCTTCTTCACGACGACCGTGGTCCAGTCCTCGAGAGTATCGTGGCCCGCACGATTCGCAAGACTGAGCAGACTGGAGAGCCTGTGCGGATTGTCGGCTTGTCAGCCACGCTGCCCAATTACAAGGACGTCGCTAGCTTCCTTCGCGTGGATATGAACAAGGGTCTCTTCCACTTCGATGCCTCGTTCCGCCCATGTCCGCTGCGCCAGGAGTTCATCGGCATCACTGAGCGCAAAGCAATCAAGCAGCTCAAGACGATGAACGACATCACCTATACCAAAGTCCTCGAGCACGTCGGCCAACACCGCAACCAAATGCTCATCTTCGTTCACTCGCGGAAGGAGACTGCGAAGACGGCCAAGTACATCAGGGACAAAGCTATGGAGATGGACACGATCAATCAGATCCTGAAGCACGATGCTGGCACGCGAGAGGTCCTGAGCACGGCAGCTGGTGACGTGAATGATCGTGATCTCAAGGACATTCTGCCTTACGGATTCGGTATCCATCACGCTGGTATGAGCCGTGAGGACAGAAGCGATGTGGAGGACCTCTTCGCAGCCGGCCACATCCAGGTCCTTGTTTGCACAGCTACTCTTGCTTGGGGTGTCAACTTGCCCGCTCACACTGTCATTATCAAGGGTACGCAAGTTTACTCCCCCGAGAAGGGCAGCTGGGTCGAGCTCAGCCCGCAGGATGTCCTGCAAATGCTTGGACGCGCTGGACGGCCTCAGTACGATAAGTTCGGAGAAGGTATCATCATAACGTCTCAGAGCGAGATGCTGTACTATCTCTCGCTCCTGAACCAACAGCTCCCAATTGAGAGTCAGTTCGTCAGCAAGCTCGTCGACAACCTGAATGCCGAGATTGTGCTTGGTAACATCAGGACCAGAGATGAGGGCGTTGAGTGGCTGGGATATACGTACCTCTTCGTGCGGATGCTCAGGTCACCTGGTTTATACCAGGTTGGAGCTGAGTATGAGGAAGACGAGGCGCTTGAGCAAAAACGAGTCGACCTTATACATTCGGCCGCGACGGTGCTCAAGAAATCGAGCCTGATCAAGTACGACGAGAAGACCGGCAGGCTCCAGTCCACCGAGCTTGGTCGGATCGCGTCGCATTACTACATCACATATGGCTCGATGGACACCTACAACACCCTCATTCAGCCTTCAATCACCACCATCGAGCTTTTCCGCGTCTTCGCACAGAGCGGAGAGTTCAAGTACATCCCCGTGCGTCAGGAAGAGAAGCTGGAGCTTGCCAAGCTGCTCGGGCGGGTTCCTATCCCGGTTAAGGAGAGCATTGAGGAGCCTCATGCGAAGATCAACGTCTTGCTCCAGGCCTATATCTCCCGGTTGAAGCTTGACGGTCTCGCTCTCATGGCCGACATGGTCTACGTCACACAGTCAGCTGGTCGTATTCTCAGGGCCATCTTTGAGATCACGCTCAAGAAGGGCTGGGCAACTGTCGCAAAGACAGCTCTGGACCTGTGCAAGATGGCCGAGAAGCGTATGTGGCCGACTATGTCACCTCTCCGCCAGTTCCCTACCTGTCCTCGTGAGATCGTCCAGAAGGCCGAGAGGATCGATGTCGATTTCAGCAACTACTTTGACTTGGACCCTCCTCGGATGGGCGAGCTCCTCGGTATGCCCAAGGCTGGCAGAACAGTGTGCGGTCTCGTTGCCAAGTTTCCCAGGGTTGAGATCAACGCCCAGGTACAGCCGATAACGCGGTCAATGCTCCGTGTTGAGCTTGCTATCACGCCAAACTTTGAATGGGACGAGGACATCCACGGCCTTGCCGAGAGTTTCTGGATCATCGTTGAGGACTGTGATGGAGAGGATATTCTCTTCCACGACCAGTTCATCCTTCGAAAGGAGTATGCCGAGTCAGAGAACAACGAGCACATCGTTGAGTTCACTGTCCCCATAACCGACCCGATGCCGCCCAACTACTTCATCTCTGTGGTCTCGGACCGGTGGATGCACTCCGAGACACGACTTGCTGTGTCGTTCCAGAAGCTCATCCTCCCCGAGAAGTTCCCTCCCCCCACCGAGCTTCTTGACCTCCAACCCCTCCCCGTACCTGCTCTGAAGGCGAAGGACTACGCCGCTCTCTATCCGAACTGGAACACCTTCAACAAGATTCAAACGCAGACCTTCAACTCCCTGTACACCACAGACAACAATGTGCTTGTCTGCTCGCCTGCTGGCAGTGGCAAGACCGTCCTCGCCGAGTTCGCCCTGCTCCGACATTGGTCCAAACAGGAAAGCGGCCGTGCGGTGTACATCGCTCCGTTCCAAGAGCAAGTCGACATCCGCTTCAATGACTGGAAGAAGAAATTTTCCGAGCTCAGAGGCGGGAAGGATATAGTCAAGCTTACCGGTGAGACGGCAACCGACCTCAAGCTCCTCGAGGCTGGCGATCTCATTCTCGCCACACCTACCCAGTGGGACGTTCTATCTAGGCAATGGAAGAGGCGAAAGAACGTCCAGACCGTCGAGCTCTTCATCGCTGACGAGCTCCACATGCTAGGTGGTCAGCTCGGCTACATCTACGAGATTATCGTCTCGCGGATGCACTACATCCGGACTCAGACCGAATTGCCTATGAGGATTGTCGGCTTGAGTGTGTCGCTTGCCAACGCTCGCGACATCGGCGAGTGGATTGACGCAAAGAAGCACGATATCTACAACTTCAGCCCTCATGCTCGGCCCGTCCCCCTCGAGCTGCACATCCAGTCCTACACCATCCCGCATTTCCCCTCTCTGATGCTTGCCATGGCGAAGCCTACATACGCCGCTATCACACAGTTATCCCCAGACAAGCCAGCGTTGGTCTTTGTGCCTAGCCGGAAGCAGACGAGAGCAACGGCACGCGATCTTCTAACAGCTGCTGTAGCAGACGATGATGAGGACAGGTTCCTGAATGTCGAGGTCGAGCAAATCCAGAAACTCTTGGAACGTGTACAAGAAGAGGCTCTGGCAGAGGCGTTGTCGCATGGTATCGGTTACTACCACGAGGCGCTCAGCCAGAGTGACAAGCGCATCGTCAAGCATCTCTACGACCAGGGTGCCATTCAGGTTCTCATCGCGTCTCGCGACGTCTGCTGGGAGCTGAACTCGACTGCGCACCTTGTGGTCGTTATGGGCACCCAGTACTATGACGGCAGGGAGCATCGCTACGTCGACTATCCTCTCGCTGAGATTTTGGACATTTTCGGCAAGGCTCTCCAGCCTTCTAAGGACGGCAGAGGTCGCGGTCTCCTCATGCTTCCGCAGGTCAAGCGCGAGTACTACAAGAAGTTCCTTAACGAGTCTCTCCCAGTCGAGTCGCATCTGCACAACTTCCTCCACGATGCCTTCGTCACCGAGATCAGCACCAAGATGATCGAGTCCGGTGACGATGCCATCAACTGGACCACCTTCACCTACTTCTACCGCCGCCTCCTGGCGAACCCCAGCTACTACAGCCTAACGGACCCGACTCACGACGGTCTGAGCAGGTACCTCTCCGACCTGGTCGAGTCGACGCTGAAGGATCTTACTGAGGCCAAGATCATCGACTTCGACGAAGAGGATGGCTCTGTCTCGCCGCAGAACGCTGCCATGATCGCCGCATACTACAACATCTCCTACATCACAATGCAGACCTTCCTCCTTTCGCTTAGTGCACGCACAAAGCTAAAGGGCATCCTGGAAATCGTCACATCCGCAACCGAGTTCGAGTCAATCCAAATCCGGCGTCACGAGGAGGGCATCCTCCGCCGCATCTACGGCCGCGTGCCCGTCAAGATGTCCGAACCGGTATACGACTCGCCGCACTTCAAGGCCTTCGTCCTGCTCCAAGCGCACTTCTCGCGCATGCAGCTTCCCGTCGACCTGGGCAAAGACCAAGAAGTAATCATCTCCAAGATCCTCTCCCTCCTGTCCGCTTGCGTCGACATCCTCTCCTCCGAGGGCCACCTCAACGCCATGAACGCAATGGAGATGTCGCAGATGGTCGTGCAAGCCATGTGGGACCGCGACTCGCCCCTCAAGCAGATCCCGCACTTCACGCCCGAGGTTGTCTCCGTGGCCAACGAGTTCGGCATCCGCGACGTGTTCGAGTTCATGGACAAGATGAACCCGGAGGAGAACCCGGATTACCCCACCCTCATCAAGCGCCTGGGCCTGTCGCAGCAGCAGCTCGTGGCGGCGGCCAACTTCACCAACTCCAAGTACCCGGACATCTCGCTCGAGTTCGAGGTGGAGGAGCCCGACGGCCTGCACGCGGGCGAGCCGTCGTACCTCAACATCAAGATCGAGCGCGAGGTGGACGAGGACGAGGAGTTCGACCCCACCGTGCACGCGCCGTTCTACCCGAGCAAGAAGCTCGAGAACTGGTGGCTTGTTGTGGGTGAGGAAGGGAGCAAGACGCTGCTTGCTATCAAGAGGGTTACGATTGGGAAGAAGCTGGATGTTAAGCTCGAGTTTACGGTGCCCACGCCGGGCAAGCATGATCTGAAGCTGTTCTTGATGAGTGATAGCTATGTGGGTGTTGATCAGGAGCCTGGGTTTGTGGTTGATGTTGGGGAGGCGATGGAGGTTGATGAGGATGAGGAGGAGGAGGAGAGCGATGAGGAGTAGGCGCGGTGGTGAGGAGGATTATTCGAATGATGGAAAGGGGAGAGCGGCTGTGACTTTTTTTGGTTGGCATTGGTCTTTTGGTAGGAAGGTTCTTGGAAGAAGGCTTGTACGCATAAAGTTTGGTTTTACAGGGCGCAAGGCAACTGAAGTTTATTTTACCCCTTACCGAGTGCTTTCACAGTACCAGGCTGTGAGGAGGAGGGGCTGTTGATTGGCTGTGGGCTACCTTGTGGTTGAGGAATCTTGCCTCGAGCCTGTCTGTGTTACGGTCCTTGTTGGTTGGTCAGTGAAGGTGATGGGCATTGGCGGCTGGGTACTCGGCAATCCTCCTTGCCTCCCCTGACCTGCCTCACTCGCCCAGGTCACGTGCCAATCCTGGTCGACCCACTCTTAGTTCCCGAATCTCGTAGGCTCTCGTTCACCTTTAACGCCAACCTTGAACAACCACACACCTCCCAAGAGTGAGAGTGGCTTTTTTCACCCATCTATACCAATTGCCCTGCACCGTTCTTCCATCGCAACCCGCGACCAGAACACTCCAGTCCTGATAGACTTAGCCATCTGTGACGCGATCAACGCGCTTTCACTGCACCTCCGCGCACTTTACAGCTTTTGTTTGCCCTTTGTCGCGGCGCGAAACACGGTTTCTGACATCACGTCGCCACTTTTTTGCACCAACTCCTTCCACCTTCCACCTCCCATCCCCTTCAGTCAGCTCTCGATTTCAACCACCAAAACAATCAGACATCCATCCGCCATGGCTGACGAGACGACTACTGCGCCGCCTGCGGCCCCTCCCTCGCCCAAGGAGACGGCGCCTGTCACAGCCGACATTGCGAAGGCTACAGAAGCTGCTACTGAAGGTGACGCTCCCGCCACCGAAGCTGCTGCGCCACCTGCAGATAAGGAGGAAGCTTCAGAGAAGCCCGCTGAAGGTATATTACGCTTCCATGATCATACAACCCGCGTCTAGCAGCTCTGCAGTTACTGACTTTTGTCGCTCACAGCTTCGACCGACGCCGACGCCGCCCCTGAGAAGGCAGCCGAGCCAGCAGATACAGAGATGAAAGACGCCGAGCCAGCGCCTGTCCAGACCGATGGCGTGGAGGATGCTCATTCTGAGGGCGAGGAGCCTGCCGCAGGGTCGGCCGCCGATGATGTCGCAGGGTCGGCCGCCGATGATGTCGCAGGGTCGGCCGCCGATGACGTCGCAGCGGCGTCCAAGTCCAAGGACAAGTCGCGGCGCAAGTCCACTGGCACTGGCGGTGGCAAGAAGAACCTGAAGAAGAAGGGCTCGATGGCGCGCATCCTCCATCTCGATGCCAAGCCCGGTGATTTCTATATGATCAAGACGAAGGGATACTCCGCATGGCCGGGTGTCATCGCAGACGAAGAGATGCTTCCCCAGGCAATCATCGCCAAGAGGCCCGTCACTGCTATGAGGCCGGATGGTACCTACCGTGAGGACGTGGCTGACGGTGGAAAGCGTGTGCAAGACAGGACTTTCCCTGTCATGTACCTGGAGACCAACGAATTGTGAGTCACTACCCTTCCCAACCCAGTCTTCGCGAAGGATGTCATTATTCTTTGGGAGCAAGAAGCTAACTAGTATATACAGTGCCTGGATCCGGAACACAGATTTGCAAGATGTCGACTTTGATACGGTCGCGGAGAAGATTCCTAGCAAAGCGAATAAGCAATTGCAAGCAGCGCACAAGATCATCGCGCAGAAACACCCCCTCAGCTACTTCAAGGAAATCCTGGCCAATCACCAGGAAGCCACACTGGCAGAGCAGCAGGCTTTGAAGGAGCTCGAAGAGGCTGAAAGGGCCGAGAAGGCAGCCAAGGAAGCGGCCAAAGCTCAGGCGACTCCGGCCAAGAAGAGCCACAAGAAGAAGGCCAAGGCTGACGATGACGATACCGAGATGCCTGATGCCGAAGACGACGAGGGCTCGGAGACTGCCAAGAAGTCGTCCAAGAAGAGGAAGGCCGAGGAGAGTGCCGAGGTGAGTAACAAACTTTCGCCCATTTTCACATACCGACTAAGACTGATCTTGTGCAGACCCCGCAGCGGACGGATTCCGTCAAGAAAACTAAGATAAAGATCACAACGAGCTCGACTCCCAAGGTCACCAATGGAGCTGCCAGCACTCCCAAATCATCAAAGGCGAAGGACGAGTCGAAATCCGCAAAGTCGAAAGCTAAGAAGCCAGTTGCAGAGGAAGCAATGGAGGCACCTAAGGAACCGGAGCTGACTCCTGAGGAGAGGCACGCCCGGAAAGAGGTAGGCCCATAAGCTGCAAACTTCTGATTCTGATGACATGGAGGCTAATACATACCGACAGAAGGAAGTTTTGTTCCTCCGCCATAAGCTCCAGAGGGGACTCCTTACGAAGGACCAAGGCCCCAAGGAGGAGGAGATGAAGCCGATGTCCGATTACCTCGCAAAGCTCGAAGCTTTCCCCGACCTCGAGGTCAGCATCATCAGGGCTACGAAGATCAACAAGGTGTTGAAGGCAATCCTGAAGCTCGATTCGATTCCCAAGGAGTCCGAATTCAACTTCAAGTCGCGGTCGCAGGAGCTCCTCGACCAGTGGACAAAGCTCCTCGCCGTCGATGAGAAGCCGGCTGGCGAGGGTGCCAACGGAGTCAACGACTCGTCGGCCGAGCCTTCCAAGAACACACCTGAGCCTTCCAAGGCGAAGACCAACGGCGTCAAGCCGACCAGCGAGAAAACCCCAGAGGCTGCAAAGGAGTCCGAGAAGAAGGGCTCCGAGGAAGCGGCGGACAAGACCGAGGAGAAGGGCGAGGACAAGCCAGCTGACGAAGAGGTATGTTATACGATGTTAACAACCGCGCGACATTCACAAGGCTAACTCTTACAAGGCCAAGGCTTCCGAACCTGTTGCAGCTTCCGCTTAGAGTGTTGAACAGCTGTTTCTCCGAGCCGCTTCTGTCGAGATTGAAGCGTTCGAAGTGGTCGCCGAGTCGGTTGAGCCACAAGTGACACTCTATGATATTTACTAGCCACCTCGGGACGAACGAAAACGGAAAGGATATCTTGCACGTTTTTGTAAACTAGGTGGATCGAGACTTTTATTGCGTTCCTTTCAGGCAATGGTTCGACTATGGAGGGAGGGGAGGGACGGAAGGGAAAGGGTGTTCTGGGAGGGGCAGCCGCGAGATAAACGGAGAGCATTCCCTTTTTGTGTGTTTCTCTTCCGACGGTTTGATTACCTTATCTACGGGGTTTCGGATCTGCTGTACGATCGGCGGGTTTGGGGCGCTTTGGAAGAAGAAAAGCTCGTGGCCGCTTCTTTGATGGAAGTCGAAGAGGAGGGTCCTAGCGATGGCTTCTGTTCTGGACGCACGAACGAACTTGCTTGGCTTTCCTTGCTCTTGCGATGATCAGGAGGACTGATGGATTGAGAGACTCTGCGGAGAGATTCGGAAGAGGCTTTTCTCGCTGGCTTTTCAAAATTGGGTGGTTATTACGACAGTTCTTAGGTAGTATCAATGATTAATACGGCGCTGCTTTGCATTGTCTCTTCGTGATATATCACTTCACTCGTCAAGGTGACGGAAATGCCTCACCCTGAGCATGACGCTGCTCCCCCGTTCGCGCCTCATGCCAAGCCTCACCCCTAACCCTGTGGATGCTAAAGTGGCTCGTGCGCGTGAGCCACACGGGTACCCACGCGTCTCAAACGCGTCGACAACACTCATGATCACGACGATATCAGTAAAAAGGAGCATCATTCTAGCTAGACAAAATGGCTGAAGAGGAAGATAACGCTGGGTTTACCGAGCTTGACCATCAAGTAAGTACTGTTTAAGCAGATATTCGTAGAGAGATCTAAAGCTAATGACATGTGGCCAGGCCGTTTTCATCTACAACCCCCTGGAAGATACCGAGCAACAACAGGATGTTCGCCCAGCCAAGCGGCGGAAGGTCTCCAAAAAGGGTGGCTCGGCCAGAAAGCAGCAGCAACAAGAGCCCGTGGCGCCATCAGTATCCGGGTTTGTGCCGCTGTTCCACGGCGCCGAGAGCCCCAGATGCGTGGCGCTGCGTGAAGAGATCTTCCACTCCTCTTGGGCCGGTATCGAAGCCAGGATTCAGGTATGTCACTCTCCCACCAGCACTTATAGCTTTATGACGCTCATATCATGGCGCAGCACACTCTCCGGGAAGCAAATAAAAACACCCTCTCGGAGGTAGGCTCCTTCGTCCGTTCCGCGCCGGCCAAATCCGACAAGATACCGGCGGCGTACATCATCACGGGGCCCAACACAGCCTCCCAGTCCCTCCTCTTCGACCAGCTGGCTGATAGTCTTGCCGACGTGGCGAGGCCCGCCAAGGTCGTCTCCCTCCGCTCCGCCGAGGCGCCGAACCTCAAGGCCGCGCTGAAGAAGATCATCCGCGACGCCACATCCCGCGTATCCGACGACGAGGAGGAGCTCGACGTTGGTGGTGGTGGTGGGGTGGTGGGGGGTTCGGACGGGAGGAAGTACCTCGACTACGACCTCGAGGCGCTGCACGCCTGGCTTAGATTCCATGGGGAGACGGAGGCGAGGGTTGTCGTGGCGTTCCAGGACACGGAGGCGTTTGATAGCGGGCTGCTGTCGGATCTCATTGCGCTCATGCACTCGTGGCGGGATAGATTGAGGTTTACGTTGTTGTTTGGGATAGCTACGAGCGTGGAACTGTTCCAGGCTAGGCTGTTGAAGAGCACGGCGAGATATCTTTATGGCGCGCAGTTTGATGTTGTGCAGGCTAGCTCCGTGTTGGAGAGTATTTTCAAGGCGGGCGTGGCGCATCGGGATTGTGCGGTTAGGCTGGGGCCGAAGATGTTGAGAGCCTTGGTGGAGAGGCAGAGGGAGCAGGTTGTGGGCGTGCAAGGGTTTGTTGGGTCGCTGAAGGTGAGTCTTCGCAAAGAGGAGTTGTTCGCGATGTGATGGAGTCTGAATTGATGGAACTATGAAGCTAACTTGTTGACAGTACGCACACATGTGCCACTTCTATGCCAACCCGCTGAGTGTGCTTCTATTCCCCGACGCAAAGGAACTCGCCGCCATCCTACAGCCTGAGCATCTTGAGGCAGTACGGAACCTGGATTCGTTTATGGACAGCGTCGAGTTCATGGTCGAGGAACTAGAGGATGCCGCTCATGCCCGGCGCATGATCGAGGACGATCGTCATCTCGCCAAGAATATCTGTCGCGAGCAGAATCGGTTCGCGACGGAGAGCGTCGAGAAGTTGCTCAGGTGCCTCATCCTTCTCAAGAGCACCGGTCTCACCACGCGGAGCTTTATCGATGACTACCTCACCGCTATCACATCCGGTATAGACCTAAAGCCTTACAAATCGGCAATACGGCAGCTGGACCCAGACGGCGCTGTTGGCCTTGTCACAAAGGTCCTGGACGCTATTGAGAACGGCGATCCGGAGCTGGGCGTTGAGGGATGGATGGATGATGCCGAGGACATTGTCCCCGAGCTTCAGAAGATACTACGGAAAGTCAGGGCGCTGCAGGAGAAGTGCAAAGAGAACGGCACTGTCCTGCGAAGCAAGTACAGCGCGCAGAGCAGGGTGCTGCGCACAACAGTCGTTGCGCAGAAGGTTCAGCTCAGCCAGGATTCCGCCCAGCTCACAGACGAGGACAAGGCTTTTACCGAGCTCATCGACAATCTGGAGGGCTTTCTGTCCGCCGAGATTTCCATCGTCCGCACTCACGAGTCTTACCTTAGCGAGGCATGGGTGTACGACTCTACTGTCCCCGACAGGGATGTCTTCATCCCCCAACCGGGCACGACTGTCGAGACGGCATTAATTAGGCCGCACGATTACCTCGCCTGCGAGTGCTGTAGCAACACGGACGGAGACATGACGGCCACCATGCCTGCTACTGCTATCCTGTACCGTCTCTACATGGAGGCCGGGGCGCTCATCAACGTGGCTGATCTATGGTCTGCGTATTACGCACTGGTGGGAGAGGAGATCGAGGAAGGTGGTTTTGACGAGAGGGAGGCGCTCCTGAGGTTTTACCAGGGTCTGGCTGAGTTGAAGACAATGGGTTTTGTCAAGCAGAGCAAGAAGAAGGCGGACCATATCGCTAAGTTGAAGTGGCTGTAGTCAAGGGTCTAGACGGTTACAGTTGGATGGCATTTACTCGACGGTGTATCGTAAGGGCAAAATACGCAGTGTCTGGAGTCTACAATCAATCATTGTTCGATCGTTCTGGATACGTGCTCAACACTGGGACACAAGGCTTGAAATACTTGTCAGGTAGGGAAGACGCCCGTAACGATTTATTTTTGGCCTAAGCTATCGCTTAGTTCTAACATACGGTGATAGAAACAATACAAAGAGAGGCCCTCGAAACGTGACTTATCCTATTATTCCCAAGTCTAACAAAGCCAAATGGTCAGTTTAACCTTGGACCTTCTTCTTGGGTTCTCAAAGGCACAGCAGTATCAAAGGTGGCTGGTAGGTTCAAGAACTTGGGTCCGCCGTTGTGTGAGAGGTGAAGGTGAGGGAATCGTGAGGGAAGTCAACAATAGACGTCGACAATAGCACTTGCTTCACCAGCCGTCTCATTTTATCTATTGACTCTTGCTGCTGGACAGCTATTGACCCAGTTTGATTTCTCTCTTGAAATTCCAATCCTCTTTTCTGCTATTGTCGACTTCTATTGCGTCTATTGTCGTTAACTCTCTCCATCAGCGACAATAGATCACATTGCCGACTTAGACTCGTGCTCCCAACTTCTCTGGCATATATCTTCCTCAGACTCACTCTGTTCCCTTCTTCTTCTTCTTCTTTTCCCATCACATCAGACCTGGATCTGATCGAGCTCTTTCTTTACTTGAATTCAATCAATCAATCAAAGCAAGACTCATTGCTCATAACCTACACTACTCTCTTCAGTCAAGGTCACTTACACACCTTAACTTACACCCATACCAATATCCTCAATTACACCCCTTAACCATCATTACCACCATCCCAACATTCTCACATAATACCCCCTTTTCTCCATTTTCAAACAGCTTCCACCACGTACCCCCAACGCCCCTCAATGCAGCCACACCTGCTGCTCTGGAGGTGGGAGGCCAACAGCGGGTTCAACGACAGCAACACTCCTGGACCCGTGGAGGACACCGACAACAACACTCCTGAGCTCCACGAGGACACCGATAACAACACTCCTGGGCGACTTGAGGACACCGACAACCGCACCCCTGGACCCCGGGAGGACACTGACAACAGCACTCCTGGACCCCTGGAGACTTACATCCTTAACCTTCATAAACGCCAGCGTTCGGTGAGCGAAGAGTCCGATACCGACAGCGACCTGGGCCCGAGCCCGAAGAAGAAGCAGCGTCTCGCCTCTCCCGAGGTCCTTACCATCACCCCGGCTACGACCGTTGCAGAATGCGACCCCAACCCCCTGAAGCGCCAGCACTCCGACAACGAGGAGTCAGCCATCGACCACACCCCCAAGAAGAGGCAACGTATGAGCATCGAGTTCCTCCTGAACAAGACCACATCCAAGCAGCAGCGCATCGGCCATGTCAAGGTCGCTCCTCGCGACATCACCCCCGAGCCGGAGCAGTCCAACACTACCGCCCTCTTTACTTTCGAGGCTTATCCCCCTCGCAACCTCTTTGCTCCGGAGGTTTACCCCCCGGGCTACGTCCCCTATCCGGATCCAGAGCCCAAGTTCGTACCCATCACCCAGGAGGACTGCAAGTCCGAGCCAGACGATGAGGTCCACTTCCGCGACGACGACGAGCTCTGTCCTCCGGGATATAACCCCTTCACAGCCACCTATGACTCGGATCCATTCGTCGATGAGCTCGCCCAGAACAACCACAACAGCGTACCCGACTCGCCTGATGGCGGCCTGTCCACCTTCACATTCCGCTGCCCATGGGGCCAAGCTCAAACCCAAGCTGATACCAATGCGGATCCGATCGACGAGGACGACCAGACCATGGATGGCATGTCTGACTACAGTGGTAGCGACGCTTCCGAGATCCCGCCCGAGTGGTTTCTCAACAATATCTTGATGGGGAACTACGACCAGCTACCCAGCAGCGAGCTGCAGCAGGCTCAGACCCAGGCTGAGGCCAACGAGGATCCGACCGACCAGGACGAGCAGGCCCCCGATAACATGTCAGACTACAGCGGCAGTGATGTGTCTGAGATCCCACCCGAGTGGTTTCTCAACGATGTCCTCCGCATGGGGGCAGTCTACGCCCAAGTTGCAGCTCAGTACGAGCAACAGTCCGCTGCCGAGTCCGCCCCACTCACTCAAGCACAATGCCAGGCAGAACCAGAGGACGCGGAAACCCGCCGCAGCCGCGCCTTCGCCTCACTGCCCACAAGGGACACCCCGTGGGACCTATCCGCCCGCCCGGAGCAGCACCCCGACTCCGACCTAGCAATCGACGAGCTCTGGGCCCGGTTCGATGACAAGTTCGGGCCGACCTTCTGGCCCAACGCCGACTTCCTCGACGCTAAGTTGGATGGCCTCACGAGCCTCACCATCGACTACCTCAACCCCGTCTCCCCCCCCAAAGAGCCCGTGGACGTCACCCTCGACGACGGCTCGACCCTCACCCTCCATCCTCACTACCCCGCGTACGAGCGCAGCTACTACGACGACCTGACCTACGGCGACCAGGACCCCAAGGAGGGCTACCGCTTCACCTCCGTCGCCGAGATCCTCGAGGGGTTCCCCAAGAACTACAACGGCATCGGCTGGTCGCCCGAGCACTACGCCGGCCTGACCAACACGATCCCCGTCCCCGCGACGGCCTACACGAAGCCGCGCCAGAAGAACTCCGAGTCGGCGCCCATCCGCAAGTCCCTCCTGCACTCCGACCACGACCTGGCCTACTACGTCGGCCTCGCCCGCCGGCCCCTGCGCGTTATGTACCAGCAGGGCACGGGCCTGGTGCACCCTTCCTTCCCGACGACGTGGGGCCACGTCGCGCTTCTCACCGAGGACCAGCTCGACTCGATCGCCGAGTTCTACCACCAGACGGGCAACGAGGACTGGAAGACGGCGAGCCGGTGGTGGGCGCAGTACCCCTGCCCCGTGCAGTGGAAGACGAACGAGGACAACGTCTGGGTCAAGCGCCGGAAGATGAAGAATTTTATCGGCATTCGTCAGCCGGAGCTGCCGCCCGTCGAGGTGTGCCAGATGTTGAAGGACTTGGAGGACGAGGTGCAGAGGAAGATTGATGCCAAGAGGGAGGGGGAGAGGCGGATTGACGATATGTATGCCAAGATGTACCTCACTGGAGGTGGTGTGATCTGAGCAGTGAAGGTGCGGGGGGGCGGGGAGGATGTAGAAGGGTTAGAGGGGGTACAAGAGAAACATATACTCGCATGCCTTGGTAGGCAGTGTGAACCAGCGTGGGGACAGGTTATAGACTAATGATGAATAGAAATGCTTCATGACCTTTTCTCAATTTGAGCTATGAGTATACTTGTTTGCCAGTCTTGTTATCGTGACGCCTGCACCTCGAAGGACGCCACTGATGTCCATCTCTGTCATTGAACACACCCTCAGGTGATTCTATCCCGAGTCCTCCTATGCACAGTCTTGGACCCCTCTCGATCTTCGAACCATACGAAACAGCACCCAAACTTACTTCACTTTCTTCAGCGAGCAGGACACCCGCGCACAATACTGGCCCAGATGCCGCCGGCATGCTTGCCTCTCTTGACGTGGCCGTAGGTGTTGTTATAGGCCATGTTGGGCGTCTGCTGCGATCCGACGTCCCTGCTGGGCCAGATATGCGTGGACTCGTAGCTGCCGGTCGGGTAAAGCGGGTTGCTGTTGGCTTTCTTGACTGGATGGGTGAGGAGACTAGGTGTGAGTAATGCTGGACTGGGTGAAACTGAAGATGAAGGCAAGAAGCGGTTGGGCAGACCGCAGGACTAAAAGACACAAGTGAGTAAAGACATTCGCTGGTCAGAGAGACACACGATCTTTCTCCGTTTCCCGGGTCACCCCGTAGGCCGCGTTGAACTTGTCTTGGGGCGAGGACATGATGAAGGTTGTGATCGCGGCGATGTTGGAGTTGGTGTACTAGGTGTAAGGTATATCAAATGAGATACAGCCCGATGTAAGGTAATGTCGATCTTGGTGCTCTTCAGGTTCACACTAAAGTGGTTATGGTAAGAGCTATGATTTGTTAGGAGATGGAAGAAAGGGAAGGTGTGAGGTCAGGTTGCATTCCGGTGTTCTTGTGGAAGGAAGCTGAATTGCTCTGTCAGGTGAGCTGTGTCTCGTCTCCCCCCGCTCATGGTGATATCATCGTGACACCTTCGCGGCTTAAACCGCGCTCACACAACCCCATTGCAACGACAACCAGTGGACAGGAGTGTTTCTTCCGCCCACATTGATGCTGGTCTAGATGGTTCCGCTGGGATAATGAGGATCAATGCACGTACGAAATACATCTGTTCCAGGATTACGCATGTTAGCGCGGTACCTTAAGGTACGATTCGAATATTCCACGACTAGCCGACGACACGACGATCAGCATGTTACCGCACTAACATTCGTAACCCTGCCACAGGTGTACAGTGCAATCACCGCATTGTAGCTGAAAAATGAGGGCATCGTAATGGCGTCTCTCTGCTGTAGCCCCGCCGGAGCTGGGTGCCACATCGTTACCACGACGTCACCACTCCAGAGCTTCAAGTACAGCTCCCTTATGTAGCACCGTGGCCTCCCAGTGTTGCTAATGAGCCGGCTCTGGTTGGCCCAGCTTCAAATACTGCCTCTTCCTCCTCACGATACTTCGTATGAAGCTCAGCCGTTGAACCTTCTCTGCATCTTCCCTCACCTGTCTCTCAACTTCTCTCACCAACCTATGCTCCTAGCCCAAAGTTGAACCTCCATCATCTCCAATTCCAAAAAGAACTTGCCCTCCACCACCACATCATCACCTCAACCACAAACCATCACAATGGCTTCCCTCCGCACGTCCCTCCGGGCCGCCCCCAGGCTCTTCACCAAGCCCCAGCTCGCCAGCATCTACACCCCAGCCTTCGCCGTCCGCTCCTTCTCAGCAACAGCCCGAAACGACGGCCGCGTCTCGGACGCCATCATCGAGGACCACAAGGAGCTCAAGAGCTATTACGATAAGATCATGTCCTCCCACGACCCCAAGACCCAGACCGAGTATCAGAATCTGTTCGTCTGGGAGCTCGCCCGCCACAGCATCGCCGAGGAGATCGTCGTCTACCCTGCCTTCGAGAAGCACGTCCCTGACGGCAAGAACATGGCTAAAAAGGATCGCCAGGAGCACCGCACTGTAAGCTCACCTCCCCTCCCACTTACCATTCATTGCCACAGAGGCCACATAACTGACAACAACCAAAAAAAGGTCAAGGAGAAGCTTTACGAGTTCCAGAAGCTCTCCTGGGACGAGCCCGAGTTCAAGCCCACCCTGCAGAGCCTGATGGACGACCTGAGCCATCACATCAAGGAGGAGGAGCAGGACGACCTCCCCGCGCTGGAGAAGGCCATCGCCGAGGCCGACTCGGACAGAATGGCCAAGAGCTTCGAGCGCACCAAAATGTTCGTGCCCACCAGGAGCCACCCGTCCAGCCCGGATAGGCCTCCCTTCGAGACGGCCATGGGACTGCTCGCTGCGCCGATGGACAAGCTTATGGACATGTTCCGCAAGTTCCCGCATAAATGAGGCGGCATTGGGATGAGTCTGTGTACTTGTAGTTTAGGGAAAGGTAGCCGTAGGAACAGGCGTCGGGTTGTAATATTACTGGGATTCTGTGATCTTGTCAGCCATACTCTGCGTTGCGTGTGTGATATAAACTCACCTCTAATGTGGGTATATGTGCAGGTGCTGCCTTTCTCATCAACCATGTCACCGACCACTGCAAGGAGGCTCGCCATATCAACGGCGTTGAGAGTGAGTATATATACCTGTATCATGTGGAAACAGCCTTTTGAATACACCATACCAAAACGCCTAGCTGTAAATGCTCCCTAAGCCCAAACCTCTCCCGAGGACCATACAAGCACAGAAGAAATCTTTCCCAAACCGTCTCTCCACTCATTTCTTGCCCTTCTTCTTCTTCCCCGCCGCCGGCGTAGCAGAAGGCGTGTTCTGGTCCACCAGCACGGGCTCGTCCTCACCGACAGCCGACGGCGCCTTGGAAGCCGGCTTCTTCTCCTCTCCACCCTCCAGCTCGGCCATGAAGTCCTTCTGCACCTGCGCCCGCCGCTTTTCCCACCACTGCTTCTCCGACTCGGTCTGAGCTTGGATCTCGTCCAGCCGCTTGCGCAGCACCGTGTTGGCGGCTATCTCGTTGGCGGACTGGAAGATGGTCTGGCCCCAACCGGGGGCGAGGGCGTTGGCCTGTGGATACCGTTAGTTCACCACTCGTCTGTGGTCAGCAAAAGAGAGGCAGCGCTTACCTCCATAACAACATCCCGCAGCTCCTCCTCCATCTCCTTCTCCGCCCTGCTAAACCGCTGCCACAAGTCGTCGCCCACGCTGCCCCGCTGCAGCAGCGAGCTGCACGCCGCCTTGGCCGTGCGGATCTGGATGATGCGGTGGATGTCCTCGACGGCGCGCCGCAGGAGGGCCGCTCTTATGACGCTGTCGGGGATCTTGGGGCTCTTCTCCGCGCCGTCCTCGGGCTCCATGTGCAGGAGGGAGAGGTAGATGTTTCGTTGCAGGTGCGGGCCGAACCAGGGCTCTAGGTTTGCGCTTTCGGCTAGGAAAAACAGAGGGTGTTAGCACGAGTTTGTATAAAGAGGCCGGGTTGTACAAGAGTGGTGGTGACCAACCTGCTTTCCGCTTGCGGTAGATGGTCGAGAATGTCATGAGCGCACCGCCGAGTACCGCGACATAGCAGAAGGGGAGCACTAGGCTCCACCAGTCTACCTCTATGCTGAACATGTTGGGCGGTTTGTTATGCTCGTGCAAATGAGGGTGTGAGGGACTGGGTAAGGGGAAGAGAGGAAAGTAGAAGCTATAATTCCGGAAGGAGGTGTGAATCCCGCACGTCGTTGAATCGTGTCCGGTACTTTTGGCGATCCGAGAAGATGACAGTGTGTCTCAACCGGCCGTTGTGAATTCTTTGACAGGGGTCCGAGTTGGGCTGAGGTCCGGGGTACGTATCTTAGCGCCAGCTGAGCAACTTGCAGCGCCGGACCGGCAAGAGATCGCCGAGACGGTTCATTATGGGGCGCGGGGCAACAAGCGGGACAGGCACAGCTGATGACGAAGGAAGCTGCTGGAGCTTCAGAGCTTCAACGGCATGACAATTCACCTTCCGCGCCTTTGATATCTACTTTTTCCAACGAACAAAGCTGAGATTGCTTGCTACTTCGAATCTTATCTTACCCCAGAACCTCAAACTTTACTTTTGCACTATCTCCAAACTTACCCGAGAACTTCTGATAGCACTGGACTGATCCCAGCGAACGCCAACATGCTTCTCCGAATCCGCGGGCCGGATGGCATGCAACGCCTGACCGTTGAGAAGGACGACACATTCGGCGATCTTGGTCGCAAGGTGAGGACCGGCTGTTCCTTGCTATCCGATGCAGTCTCCTAACCTCCAAATACGCAGCTTCTCCCGAACCTCCCTGCTACAATCGATCCCACGACAATCACACTCTCGAATGCACCCTCAGGCGGAGACTCCAAGAGGCTCCAGGACATTGCCAAGTACAAGCTTGGCCAAATAGGACTGGGGTATGAAGAGCACTGCTCTAGGCGTAGAATCCCGTGGTAGCTAACATCTTGCAGTCACGGAGACCTGGTCTTCATACGGTACGAGCACAAGGATGACGGCGCGAGTGGCTACGATGCGTCGAAACCGCAGAATGCCTCCTCGGCATACCGCCTCAACGGCAAGCCCATCCTCCCGACCGAAGACCGCCCCATCGACCCGCTACCAGTGACCTCCCCGAGCGCAGAACGCATCAAGAACCCATGGGAGACCGTCCGGCAGTCACCGCTGGACGACCGGCTGGACAGGAAGGATGGAAAGATCCCGAGGAAGTTCAACCCGACCATGTGCCGCCACGGACCCAAGGGCATGTGCGACCACTGCATGCCTCTGGATCCGTTCAACACCGAATACTTGGAGGAGAAGAAGATCAAGTACTTGTCGGTTCACTCATACCTCAAGAAGATCAACAGCGCAACGAACAAGCCGGAACTCGGTAGCTCCTTCATTCCCCCGCTCGTCGAGCCCTACTACCGGGTCAAGAGGAACTGTCCGTCGGGGCACCCGCAGTGGCCCGAGGGCATATGTAGCAAGTGTCAGCCGAGCGCTATCACACTGCAACCGCAGTCGTTTCGCATGGTGGACCACGTCGAGTTCGCGTCGCCGGATATCATCAACACCTTTCTCGATGCGTGGCGGAAATCGGGAGGTCAGCGCCTTGGCTTCCTGTACGGGCGCTACCTGGAGTATGACGTCGTGCCTCTGGGGATCAAGGCGGTAGTGGAAGCAATCTATGAGCCCCCACAGATTGACGAGATCGATGGAGTTACGTTGAACCCCTTCGAGAACGAGGCGGCTGTCAACGAGGTCGCTACGTATTGCGATATGGAGCCCGTGGGTGTCATCTGGACGGATCTTATTGATACTGGTGCGGGCGATGGCACAGTCATCTGCAAACGACACGCAGATTCGTACTACCTCTCGTCGCAAGAAGTGTGCTTCGCGGCCCGTCTGCAGGCTCAGCATCCCAAGGCGACGAAATGGAGCGACACTGGGCGCTTCGGCTCCAACTTCGTGACCTGCGTCATCTCGGGTAACGAGTCGGGAGAGATCTCCATCTCGTCCTACCAGGTCTCCAACGACGCTGTGGAGATGGTCAGGTCCGATATAGTCGAGCCCTCGGCAGACCCTACTGTCATGCTTGTCCGTGAAGAGGAGGAAGATGACGGGTCTGTCAGCCGAACTCGGTATATCCCAGACGTGTTCTACCGGCGGATCAACGAGTATGGTGCAAATGTGCAGGAGAACGCGAAACCGTCGTTCCCTGTCGAGTACCTCTTTGTCACGCTCACCCACGGCTTCCCAGAGGCGCCCAAGCCGATCTTCAAGGATCTCGGCTTCCCGATTGAGAACCGCGAGTACATGGGTGAGTCGCAGGAGCCCTCGGCCCTTGCCAAGATGCTCAGGGTCAACGACAAGGACGCCAAGTTCCAAGTCTCCAACTTTCACCTCCTTTGCTTCATCCACCAGATGGATGTTCTCTCAAAGGTAAGCTCTCTTCATCATCCATGGACGGCATTTGGAAACGGTGCTAACCTCTCACGCAGGATGAAGAGGCTCTTCTCTGCCGCGTGGCTACTCAGAACGACCTCGCGGAGATGTTCCAGCTTCGGGCCACGACAGGATGGCAGACCTTACAAGCCATCCTGCAATCTACTGGTGAGCGAAACCCCAAACGTTTCCGGGATGCCGATGACCATGCTGGAGGAGCAGGCGGTGGTGGTAATGGCGGCGGCGGAAGGATAAATAGCGGCGGCCCCACGTCTTTTCCTCCTTCCGGTCGCGGCACCCAACCCTCCTCCGTTGATGATGAACGACTTGCTAAGCGGATTGCCGGTGTCAGGCTAGGTGACGACCGCGAACACTACTATGAGGGTGATTGATGACGAGACGTTTTGGAACGGCGCCGGTTTCAGACTACCGTTTGCCTGTATGTTTGTCTCTGGGCGAAGATACGAAGAGGAAAGACAACGGCGTTCATGGGGTGGTACAGTGATATCATACAAGTGTCACGAGCTGACCGCGGATGAGACGTTGTTCTCATGAGATGATGAGAGATGATCGCGGAGTTTAGGAAGGTGTAGAGATGCTTAATAACCGTTCATAGCTCACAACAGAGCACAAGCATTTGCGACATCCATGCTAAGCCCCAATTGTCTCAAGCTAGCTTTTAACCTGGGAGTCTGTGTCGTGTGTTGTTTTGTGATCGATACGCTACTATTCGTTTCGTATACCTCAATAAACGGCCTCGGTGGGTGAGCACCGTTTCCTGCCAAGGTGAGAGCCTCTTCACCGAGGAAGACATCGCCCCACTTGTAGGCTTCACCTCACGCGCGTCCGGAGTATTTGTCCATCTTCCCCAGCATCCAACAACGCCATCCCCCATGCGGCAGCATCCTTCTTCACGCAGTCGCTGATAAAAGTATCGCTACTCCTATATCCAACAATCTAGGGAAACTATGTGAGCCCACGGAGAGTGTCCCACCCACCTATAAACAAACACGACCACACCTCTTTACTGCATGGTGCGGGAGCTATGAACAATGATCCCCTGCCGAGCTCCGCGGCCGGCGGCCAGCCCTCGACAGCGTCGACGACGAACGAGAGCAATGCCACAGAACCGGAGGCCGTGTCGGCGGCCGAGTCGGAGCGCCTGCGCAAGGCCGGCCTGGCCAAGAAGCTGCAGTTCATGACGCACCTGATGAAGTCCCTGGACATGGTCGTGTTCGCCGAGATATGCACGTTGTACTACATGGAGTTGGTCTCTCCCCTTTCTTTCGACCCCCCATCCCCCCCTAACCGGTTGTCTAGACCCTGTCTCTAACAACCCTTGTCCGCTACAGATGTTCCTTCCCCCGCCTCCTCCTCCGCGTGATACCGCACTACTTCTTCCTCACCCCGAAATCCGAGGACTACGCCCTCCTCATGCCCGCGCACCGGCCCCACGCCTTCGCCGTCTTCGTGCCCAACCTGCTGTGCATGCTCTTCCACCTGATGTTCCGCCTGCCCCAGGCCGGGGAGGCGACGAGGGGCTACCTGCACGGCGGCGTCATCATCGACTTTGTCGGGCAGAAGGCGCCCACGTCGAAACTGGGCTTGCTGGTGCTGGACGTGGTCGTGCTGGCGGTGCAGTGCCTCATGCTGGCCGTGCATCAGGAGAGGGAGGGGTTGAGGAAGCTGGTCTCGCCTGGGAGGGCGGCGGCGGCGTTAGCGGCGGCAACGGGTGCAGCGCCGGTTGCGACGGCTGCGGGTGCGCCTACGACGGCGCAAGATCATGATGCGGAGGAGAGAGGGGTTATAAGGACGGCCGGCGAGACGGACGAGATAGAACTGCGACCTGTGTCTGGGAATGATACCGGTAGTGGTGGAGGGGAAGATGCGACTCCCGAGACGACGCGGTTGCTACCCGGTAGTTCGCTTCGGCAGGCGTCAGACGGTGATCTGCTGGGTTTCCTGCGGTCCGGTAATGCCGTGCTGGCGGATTTCCACGTGGTGCATACCGTCCGGTCGGTGGGCAACGACTACGAGCAGGCCGCGGCGCATGTCACGCAGACGATTGGGTACACTGCGACTCTGGCCGCCAGGGCTGCCGAGCGTAGGGCGCGACTGGAGGCTCAGACGAGACGGCAGCCGTAGATACTGCGCGCACGACCTTGTATGATTGAAACGACGGCGGGCACTTTCAGCGTGTGGCCGCCAATGAATTGTATTAATTCACGCTAACTTCCTGCCCACGTTACCGACTCCCGTGCCCTTGACGGATATTATAACATCGCCCGTGCCATCATCCTCCTCGTCCGCATCTCTTATGCCCCAACTGCTGGCTCCAAACTTTTTCAGATCCCTCGCCAACCCGACAGTTTCTTCCCTACCGACCACTTCCCTCCCCACCCTCAACCGTCCCACATCCTCACTCCCCATAGCCATAAGCGTCAACACCGTCGGTGCAGCCAGACTCGTAACGCACCCGCCCTGCGATATGATCTCCAGCAGCTGGTACGCGCACCTCTTGCCGATGTCCTCCGGCACCACACCTCCCGACGCCGGACTGACCTCATCAGCAGAGTAATAAACCCCCTGCGCGCTCGACTCAGCCACCAGACTCAAGCCAAACCCTATACCCGTCCTCTTCTTCGCGCCCGTCTTGTTATTCTCTCCACCCACCAGCACCAGCGGCGCCTGATCGTACTGCGCCGCAACATGTATATCCGGTACCAGCGGGTTGAGCACCTCCCTCGCGGCGTGTATCATGCGCGCGTTGTTCGACGCCGACACGCCCGTGCAGTAGGCCACGCCCCGTATCCTCCTCACGCGGCCCGGCTTCCTGTTGAGGTGCAGCGTCTTGGGCAGGCGCACCTGGCTCGCGAAGCGCAGCTCCACCACACCGCCACCACCGCGACCTCCCGGTCCCGCGCACGAGCGCGAGAGGACGCGGAGTTCTATCCGCGCCGCCGGGATGCCGAAGAGGGAGTACAGCGGCAGGATGGCCGTGCGGAAGGTGTCGACGCTGGGGTCGCCGGTGTGGTGCGTCGAGGAGGTGATGACGCCCGGCCCGGAGAAGCGGACGTTCATGTGTGCTTTCGAGAAGGGCGCCAGCAGGGCGAGGGGAAGGAGGAAGTAGGTTATGCCGCGGTTGTTGGCGGCGGGGATGGCGTGCTCTATCACGTCGCCGATCCAGGTGGCGCCGGCGCCGGCGACGGTTCCGGTTATTAGGCCCGGGTGGTAGACTATCGTGGTACCGGAGTAGGATATCTCCATCGACGAGCCGTTGGTGACGGCCTCGAGCAGGCGGAGGAGGGAGATCTCGTGCGGCGCGAGGCCGGGGTGGGTGGGACTGTCGGACCGGATCTTGGAGATGTGGATGGGTCGGCCGGTGAGGGTCGAGAGGACTAGCCTCTGCGCGAAGGACTTGTGTCCCGTGAAGCGGAGGAACTCCTGCGCTGGAGCGGACATTTTTGGTTGTGTTTGGGTATGATGTTGAAGATGCTGGAGGCGGAGGGGGAGACTTGGAGAGAATGCGATAAAGTTCAGAGAGTCGAGAATCAATAATTTTAGTGGAGCAATGTGTCTTATCGGCCGATAAGACCGATAAGGAACTTTTTGGAGATGGCGATGATGAAGCTCCAAACGCGCCGGAGCTGCAAATCCCCTATTTCGTTTTCATTTTCTACAGAGGGTTATGGTTGCTCACGACACTGCGCCATGCCTCCTAACCCACTTTCCTTGGAGCTGAGGAAGCAGACTGGTTATATATGCCAGTCATGTCTTTCCAGCCTCAACACAAGAGCAGCGCCACGACGATTTCTGCCGGCGACCCTCCCCTTTCGACCGTACACGAAACAAGCCACTAGACCGTTACCGAAGGCCTCTCCACCAATAACGACCAAACCAACTAAGCAGCCCGAGGATGAGGAGGATGGCGAAGTCGCGGTCAACTACTTCGACGAGGTCGGCGCGGGACGGTACCGCAAACTACGGGACTCGGAGGAGTTCAGCAAGGCCCTCAGCGGGCTGGACCCGGACGTCGAGGCCATGATCGCCGACCTCGAGCACAAGCTGCAGGACACGGCGCAACTCGTCAAGATGCTGGACAAGTACGGCATGAAGGACAAGGCGGACGAGCTGAGGCAGATATACAAGCTGGACACGCCGAGTGACGGCTCCCAAACGCTCTGGATCCCCGACGACGGCTGGAGGACGCCGTACCAGCGGAAACATGTCGCGCAGCTGAACTCGTTTCTCAGAAGTACGAAGTACATAAACGTGGACGCGGTCAAACCGACGGATATCAAGAGGACGTGGAAGTACTACTCCGCTGCGCGAAGGGCGCTGTCTGCAGCGTTGGACAGGGTTCCTGCTGAGGTGTGGGAGTTCCTTTGGAAGGTCCTGTCGTGGGAGGGAGATGGTAATCCGAACCGGATGAGCCATATCTTTATACTTGTGAAGGATATGAATGCTGCAGGAGTTGCCTTGACGGCGTCGCAACAGCTCGTGGGCATCGAGGCCATGTTCCTTGAGGGGTACCAGGCCGAGGCCATCGAGCTGTGGAAGAAATCCGTCAGCACACTTGGGTCCACACCGGAGGACGACACATACAGGGAATACTGGGAACTGGGAGTGCGTATGTGCAGTCTCTCGGGAGATCTGGAGCGTGCTGAGAGAGCTGCAAATACCTTACTCAATGCTGTCCCCGAGACTGACCCCCGAATACTTATACCACTCATCCGAGCGTGCGCACAGAAGGAGGAGACTATAGACAAAGCATGGGAGCTGTATCAGAAGCTCCGTGAGCTGCTCGGAGAGGACATGCAGATCGAGGATTATGACGAGGTCATCGGCTCATTCCTGTCCACGAACCATACCGAATACGGTCTGCAGTCATTTGTCGACATGATGTTCTCGAGTCCCGTCGACATCCGCGGGAAAACAAGACTACCCTCGTCTGTCGGCAACCAATACTTCATCGGCAAGTGGTTGAAGAGGCTGATCGGAGCCGGAGACCTCGAAGGAGCCTACAATGTGCTCAAGTACATGGAGACAAGAGGCATCATGGGTTCCGCCATTCAGTTCAACGGTCTCATCGGAGCCTGGATACGCTCAGGGACCGCCGATGGCTTGGAGAAGGCAGAGGAGCTCGGCTGGGCCATGATCAGGTCCCGCCTCATGTTCGTCGAGCTGCGTCAGCGGCAAGCTGCTGTCGAATGGCCTCTCAAACTCAGGGTACAGGCAAGCGACGACGACAAAGCCGTAGGCTTGAGGTTTGTGCCCAAGGCTACCTTGGAGACGTTCTCCATCCTAGCAGAGAACTACCGGAGTCGTGGGCTCCAGGACAAGATGGACGAGCTCTGGATTGCCTTCAACGACGCCGAGATATCGACAGACGCGTTCATGATGAACCAGATGATTGAGACATACGTCCAGAACGCGAAGTTCAAGACCGCCCTGGAGTTCTACTACTCCATGACGCAGAAGCACGGCATCGTACCCAACGCTCACACCTTCCTGGCTCTGTTCAACTCGCTCGCAGTCAACCGACTCATCGTCAAGACGGAGGAGCACATCGAGGAAGACTCCGTGCTGTCACGGCGCTTCTTCAAAGAGATGGTCGAGTACCCCTGGGTCTTCGACGGCGACTGGATCCACGCGTCACTTCCGAGGCTAGTCCTGCACTCTTTCCTCAAACTCCGCGACTACGCGGGCATGCTCGCCGCATCGAGGGCGATGAGGGAGCTTTTCTGGTTCGTGCCTACAGAAGCCCTTCTCCTCGAGCTGGCGGCCGGTACAAAGGCAACGCGTAACCCATCGAAGCGCAACATGGAGCTCATGATCAACTCGAGCAAGAAGATTGAGGTCTGGCTGCAACAGCGGCATAAGGAGCTGCAGGCCGAGGGTCGGTCGCTGGAGAACCTGACGCCGGAGGACAGGGCGCACGAGCTGGGCTTGGTGCTGGAGAAGCTCATCTTCTTCAAGGCGACCGTGACGGAAGATCAGCTGCGGCCGCTGTACGAGAAGGCTGCCCGGGAGATGGGCGTGTACGATATTGTAGTGGAGAAGGATCCCGAGGCGATCAACAGGCTCCGCAAGCTCCCGCCGGTGAAGGAGGGGTCTGCCGTGTAAACTAGATAGACTGTACATTATCGCCAGACGTACCATACTCACTCAAAAAAAATCGACACATAGAATCAAGCGTTTTGTTTTATATCAGATACCGCGTAACTAATCGTGATCCTCCTCCGTAAGACCAGGACATCCATCCATGCTCTCATCAGGATAGGTATACTTGCACCAAAAGCAGTAGTGGTGCTCCCTCCGCAAATGCTCAACCAGCCTCCTCAGCTTCTCCTCCGCCGGCAGCGCACCGAACTCGTCCAGCTCCGGATCCTCCTCGTCCAGGTCCTCCGCGACCTCATACACCGTCCTGCTCCTCCCCATCGCCCGCTTATCGTCCTCGTCCTCATCCACATCCTCATACGTAGGCAACCGCGACAGGCTCTGCTCAAGGTCATACCTCATCCGCCGATCCCGTTCCGCCTCGTCCCGCTGCCTAACAAGTCCCCTCCAGAGTACATTAACCGACTTCAGTGGCCTACTCCCAACCCCGCCCTTCTTCTTACCCCCGTCTCCACCCCGCTCAACTACCGCCCCATCCTCGTCCTCCTCCTCGCCCTCCTCCCCCATCCGCTCAGCAACCTTCTGCGCAGCCGCAACCAGCCTCTCGAGCCTAGCCTCCTCCCTCTCCCGCCTGACCCGCTCCCTATACCCCTCCTCATCAGCCTTGACCTTCTTCCCCAACCTCTCGTACTCCTCCGCGGCCTCCTTCAACTTCCTCTTCTTCTCGCTCTCCATCCCTATCCCGCCCCTATCGTCTTTGACCTCGATCCTAATCGGTTCCGCCCTCCCCCTTTCCTTTTCCCTTCCCCCTTCCCCTTCCCCTTCCCCTTCCCCTTCCCCTTCCCCTTCCCCTTCCCCTTCCCCTTCCCCTTCCCCTTCCCCTTCCCCTTCCCCTTCCCCTTCCCCTTCCCCTTCCCCTTCCCCTTCCCCTTCCCCTTCCCCTTCCCCTTCCCCTTCCCCTTCCCCTTCCCCTTCCCCTTCCCCATCTCCAATCCCCCCGTCCTTCCCACCCTCCCCATCCCTCTCCTCACTCTTCCTCCCCAACGCACCCCCAACCTTAAACCCCATCTTAGCCATCATGGCAAAACCCTTGCTCTTAGCCTTCCGCTTCTCGTCATCGAGTAAAGAAGTGCGCAGAGCCCGCTCGCGGGCCTCCTCCGCTTCGGCTGCTAGCTCGGCCTTGGATTTCACGCGGGCGCGCGCCTCGCCTTCGCGCTGGAGGCGGAGGCGGCGCTGGAGGGATGTTTCTGCTCTGCCTGAAGAGGTGGAGGAGGGTAGGAGGGTGGGGTCCGAGAAGTCCATTTTCATGTAGTCTTCTTCTGAGTCTGAGTCCGCGTTGGCGGCGGCAGTGGCTGGGCGGTTGGAGGTTATGGGTGGCATTTTGATGGGGGCGTTGGTGTGAAAGGATGGTTGGAGGTATGAGATGGGCGGTTGTGGTGAGTTGAGACGCTGAATGTGGCAACGGAGCGAGGTGGGGGTTTCTTTCTTCTATTACCTTCGAACAAGGTGTGCTTTGTAAATTGCTGGGTATCGATAAGAAATGGGAGCAAGCTTGTATGATGCACTTGAATCAACGAGGGGATGAGGAAAGTTATTTGTTGTTCGGCAACGTGGATGGATGAATGTCGCTGAAGCTGGAAGCAATTCAGGTTCCATAGATTTTGAGCTCCATAGTAAACCCTAACCCCCCGGATTCAACCCAAGGGTTAGGGTAGCCTACCTCCTCTCCAACCAAGTCTGATACACAGCAACAGCAACCACCTCCTCGCCCTCCCCATTCCAAAGCGAATAACACGGTATCAGCGGACACCCTTCCCTCCCCACATCAGTCTCGGCCACCTCAACAACACCAGCATGCATATACAAATGCGCCGGCGCAACTACCTCCCCCCCAATCCCCTGCGCCGTCTCGACGTCAGCGAGAGCGGCTATCCTGGCCAGGTATAGCGTGTGCAACTCCGCCAGCACGGTCGCAGCGGGCATCGTCTGGTCCTGTCCCTGAAGCTTTTTAACGGCGAGAAGGGTATGCACAAACACCCCGCCCTGATTCTCGTCCGTGACGAGGGTGACGAGGGTGTGCTGCGCCTGCATCATTTCCGAGTCGAGCGATATGACGCGCACGCTGTCGCTGTCGTCGGCTAGGTGCGCGAGGCCGAGGTGGGCGTGCCATTCTATCCCCGCGCCGCGGGGAAGTTCTTGTACTTCTGCTGCGAAGAAGGCGGGTGGTGCGATGGACGACTCGTCGCCGGCCAGAACGGATAGGTCGGGAAGGGACTTGGTTTTCGCCTCCGCGCCCTCGGCGAAGGACATGTATGCAGGGTTGTGCGTCCTGTCCCACAGGTCTGGGCCTGCTTCGTCGTCATCTGCGTCCTCGGGGGACCATGTGTGGGCGGCGCGCCAGATGCGAGATGCGCGCAGGGCTTTTTCTTTCGTCGTGGAAACGGGCTCGTCGGGTGTGTGTGGGAGGTATGCTACCGCGCTACTCCACCACTGCACGCCTGTCTCGGTACCAATACGCCAGAGGTGCTGCAAAGCCAAAGCAGCGGAGAAGGAGAACGACTCCGAGGGGTCGGGGAGGTTCATGGTCGCTGGTATGAGGGGTATCTGGCCCGCGATATGCACCAGTTGCGCCGGTGAGCCGGAGTCGTTCGAGGAGAGGCTAGAGATAGGTATCGAAATGGCTTGACTGTAGGGACCGATGTTTGCCGGTGCCCAGTATGACCTCGACTGCACGTGGAGACCTTGTCGCTCTGTAGGTGCGAGCTGGTAATGAACAGAGAGGTAGACTGCGATGTTGCAGCCTGGCGGTAGGAGGTCGCCGCACGAGATGGTCACTCTCGACGGCGGGTTCGGCTGGGTGAATAGTGAGCCGTAGATCTTGTTGATAGTGGGGAAGTCGGACATCTGCCGCAGCGCGATGACGGTGCTGATGATGGATGTGGCGGGGAGAGATGCTTCGTGGAGGAGGGCCGTGACTTTCTCGATTACAGAGGTCGTTTCTGCCTGGATAGATGAGCGCGACCGGACGTCCCCGACGACGCACCATTGCCGAAGCGTTGGTTGCCCGTTGCTCGTGCACCTCTTAAACTGACCCTCCTCGGACGTAGATACCAAACTCGCCTCGGATCCCTCATCATCACTCTCCAACGCCTGTAACACACCACTAAATCTCCCATCCCACAAATCCGGTATCCTCACTCCTCCCCCCTCTACCCCCTCCCCCTCCCCTTTCTCCTCGACCCTCGCCTTATCAACCCTCAACCACGCCGTCCCCCCTCCCTCCCTAACAACCCTTCTATCCCCCTCCTCAACCACAACCCTACTTCCAAACAACTCCCCCGGTCCATCAACAACAAGCGTCTCAAACTCCCCCCCCTCCCCAATCACCGCCCCCGACCCGGGCACGGCACCGCCAAACCTCCTCATCGCCCTCTCCAACCTCTCCACTCCCCTTACGCTAGCGACATCCTCCCACAAAAACTCCTCGTCTAGTCCCCCACTCGCGACTTTAATAACCCTCGCCTCCAACCCGGCGGCGGCCATATCTCGCAACAACTGCCCGTCATCCCCTCCCAATCTGCCGTCGGGGAGCGGTAGGACGGGGTACTTCCACAAATACGCCAGCGGCGTCAGCCCCAGCCTCAGCGCGACGGACTCGACGCGCGTGCGCTGGTAGGTGCTCAATATCGCGCCGGCGCAGAGGGCGTTCACTTCGGGGTGGTCGGCGAGGACTTTTTGGAGGAGGGGGATCATGCTCTCCGTTTCGTCGTCCCCTGTAAAGGAGTAGTCTCTCCCGCCGCCGCCGGTGCGGCCGAGTATCTCCTGCCTGTAGAGAGGGAGGCCCGTGGCCTGGGAGTAGAGGGGGATTACCTCGTGCCCTACGGTTTGGTACATGAAGCTGTTGAGGTCCGTGTCTGTTTCTGTTTCTGTCTCTGTCTCTGCATCTTGGGCAGGGGCAGGGGGAGGAGATGGGTAGAGGTTCGCCAGCGCAACGACCCTGTGGCCCTGGGCGCGGCAGTGGAGGAGGGAGAAGAAGCTGTCCTTGCCGCCCGAGATGAGGGCGACGACGTTTAGGCTCTCGCCTCCTGCCGGGGGTGACATCTGTACAGGATGTGCCGCGTGGTGGCCCGGTCTAGACAGGGAGATCGGCGTCGGTGAGATTGCCAAGGTGTGTGGTTTGGTGAGGTGTACCTCGTGATCTATCTTGGGTTACCTTAAGTGAGGACCCTGATGGTCAGAGTACATACACCGCGGTGAAATGAGGCCTGTCTCTGTCTCCAGTTTCGATGGACAGCGTTGAATTTCCTTGCGTGGAGAAAAAGGTACGACGGGACCCGTCAATTTCCAAGACCCCATCGCCCCGAAATTCAAGCTCCGCTCCGGGAGTGGAGGCCGGGGATACGTTCCGTACCGGTGCCTTCTTCTAGCGTTCTTTTGCGGAGAAATTTCTGAAATGAGCAGCAATGTCTTTCAACGAAATACGTACAAGGGCCCATTGTACTTTGTTCACTGTTCTCGACGTTTATCAGGAAATGTCGATATCACGGACGGGGACTTCTAATCCACTATGGTTCAGTTCCCACTTATCAATGTCACGGCGACAATAGAAGCGGCAGGTTTACCGGTACCCGCTCCGGCAGTGGTGCCGCTACCTTAGGGCCGGTTGGGACTTCAATAAGAGCGAGACATTCTGAAACGACAGACTAGAATTCGACAACGGGTTTGTCAGGATGGTCTTATCGTTTGTTATTTACCCTACTTACTCTCCGACATTGTCCACATTGTACCTATTGTTGTAAGTCTAGAACAGGCCCTCCCCTCCCCTCCCCGTTTTGATTCTACGTGCGTACGAACGTATTTGTCGATAACCGCAGGAGGGGGGGAAGGGGGGGAGGACTCTAGCCTCCGGCATTTGAGCATGGCTGCCGGGGGTACTAGCTGAGATGAACCGATGGAGAATAGACCCTGGAGACCGACCGTGATTACCTGGTTTGGTCCCCGCTGGAGCGTCTGGTGCGTGCTTCGTCCTGATCTTGCAGGTTCTCAGCTGCTTCTGGAGAGATAACGTTCTGTAGGTCGGTGGAGCTGGCTGCTGTATGATTATGGAGTGTCTGTGTTAGAAAACGACGGCGTCGGACGGAGAGAAAAGGTCGTAAGATCGTGGTGGATACCGTCCGCAATGGTCTCCTCACGGATGTACAGCCTCGAGGCACACCTCCGATAGACAGGCACAGGTAGCACATGGCAGCATAGAACGAATCATGGTTCCAAAGGCTTTCAAAAGTCTCAAAAGATCTTTGCTATACAATACATAGGGGGGCGGGTGTTTCCCTCGCGACGATGCCATGCCCGATGTGACCGGCACAGCTTGCAGATCCCTTCCTCCCTCCTCGTTCGAGAGAAACGGCCCGGAGAGCGACAGTGCAGAAACAAACGAAGAGGCAACAGACGTGAATAAGACTACAGGCGAAGGGAAATGGGAAGAAGAGAGACAGATCAGATTTCGATTACTCAAAAACTGCCGCCAAATACATTGGGGAAGTAGAACCAAAAGATTTCCAGAGCGACGGGACACCGACCAGCATGCGCCTGCCTTTGCTGCTGTGAATTACAACGAGCGTAAAGAAATACAAAAAGGTGAAAAACTGTCGCAACAGTGAACCAAATGTGCGGTGTAAAAACACTGTGCTGTGCTCTCCCCCTTGACCTCTTCCCTTCCACTTATCCAGACGGGCGGGTTGTACGCCGACACCCCCTTTCCAATCCCCGTGGTGAGTTCCACTTGCCACTTCCGCCTTGTGGTCTTTTGCTCGACGCTGAGAAAAGCAGGCTTGATATAATCCGAACGCAAAAGACGAGTGAAGAGGTATTGATACATGTGGGGTGACGGGGAAATGCTGCAGAGAGATAAAACGAGACATATAAAAAAGCACAGCCGAACTCTTTTGAGTGACCCTTCAGGGATCGCGCCAGATGTAGTAGTAGCCAACCAAGCCCTGCCTCCTCCAAGTTGTTGTTGTCGTAAGCAGCCTCATGAAGATTTGTTTTGCCAGCCCCCTCCTTTATGATGTTGTTTGACCCTAAACGACCGGTCCGCGTAAGAAGGTAGCGGGGTAGGTCCGAAGATGAAGGTTTCGTGATGCGTGGTCCATGTTCGGGTCATTTCAAGGTCGCGACGGGTAACGTTCCAGTTTGCGAAACCATCGGCCATTGTCGAAAAGTGTGTTGTCTAGTGACGAAGAAGAATGACAGCGGAGTCGGGACAGCGGCGGCTCTACTCGGACCGCTTCCGCTTCTTCCTGCTGTCGCTGCCACTCTCGTCCGACGATGACTCGCTGGAGCTGCCCGCAACCTCGGAGGACACCTGGAAGAGGACCTTGCCGTACGTGTTGTAGTCGGCCTCTGACATGCCGATCATCATGTGGTGGTGGGCGTAGGCAGGGTGGTTGGCGACGGCTGCGGCCATGGCGTCGGGGTCGTTGATGAGATCGAGGTGGACGGCGCCCGAGCCGTGGGTGCGCGCGTGCTGGGCGAGGTTATCTGAGCGGGAGAACTTTTTGCCGCACTCGTTGCACTCGAACGGCTTGTCTTGGGTGTGGAGGGAGCGGTAGTGCCTCTTGAGGTGCTCTTGACGGCGGAACCGGCGGTTGCAGAGCTCGCACACGAATGTCTTGGATGGGTCCTCGGTGAGCGACTGCTTGCGTCCGCGACGGTTCTGGGAGGTGGGCAGCGGCGTGGAGCCGGCGTTCTCAGAGTCCCCTGATGACATGGTCGAGTTGTTGTTGTCCTTGGAGTCGGCATGAGCAGCGTCCTGGTTGTTGTACTGCTGCTGTTGCTGCTGCTGCTCGGTGGCCCCCGAGGGAGAGTCGGCGGCAACATTCATGGCGGGCTCGTACGGCTCCTCGGACAGCTTGACGCGCTTTGATTGACGCTCCTTGTCGTCTTGGCACGACTGAGGAGGGCTAGGCATGCAGGGCAACCCGTCAAATACCTCACCGTCGTCAAGGTCCTCAAGATCCTCGCACACGTAGCTCGACTGGCCGAGGGACACGTCGGAGCTGGCGCGAGATCGAGAAGTAGTAGCTTGCTCGGCGGAAGGGAGCCCGCTGAGGTTTACGAGACCGTTGACAAATTCGTCCTCCGATTCCAGGTCGGAGAAGTCGTCGAATGAAGGCAGACCGTGGCAGTGCTGCGAGTTGAATTCAAATGATGAGGTGGGCGTAACGGCGGGGGTGGTTGTGGTGACAGGAAGTTGACCCCTGAGCACGAATTTGTGGTCCTCGTCTTCACCTGCGCAAAGCGTGGGGAGGGCAGTAAATTCAGGCGCCAAAGTCGAATTGACTGTGCCGACGGTGAGATTGCGGGGATCGCAGAAATCAACGTCGTCAGAGACAACTGATCGTGCGTAGGCTGGCGAAGGGGAGGGCGAAAGTGAAGGGCACGAGGCTGTGGAAATGAGGTCGCTAACACCAGATGATGCGAGGCTGTTTTGGTGGAAACTTGCAGGTGCAGTGAGCGAAATCGACTTGACCTGCGATTGGAGATAAACTGCGGTTGGAAGAAATTCTTATTAGCCCACAACTCTCTCTCTCGTTTGGATTTCTGAGTTTCTTTCTGCAAGTTTCAGGCCGCTCCTCGCAGGTAGGTTTTAACGGCCAAATAATAGGTTTGTCGGTCATGAAGAAAGGGGGGAAAGGGGGAGAAAAATAAGCTGCTGCCAGAAATCGGCCCCGCAAAAACACCGTCCAGATAAGAAGACGGCCAACTACTAGCTCCGTCCGAACCTTTCCAGTTCTGGTGTGTTTCTTTCCTCTTCATTCAAAACTGTGCGGACCCCAAAGCAACTGCATACAGCCACCGATGACACTTAAGACGAAACGAGACAGGTTGCAGGATTCGATGAAAGTCCACAATGAATTTATAAATAAATAAAAAAGACTCACCAGGTGTCATTGGCGGTGATGCACAGCTAGACCATTCAACGTTGGGAAAGTTCTCAAGCTGCTCGGTCTTGATCCTCTCCTCGCCCTCATAGCCATCCAGTCCGGAGAACATGGGGTTCAACGGGGTCTGGAGCATGTCGCAGCTGCCGGGGCTGCTGATGACACTGCTGGACGACGACGAAAGAGGAGGTGTCGAAGGTGACGCAGGATAGTAGGCGTTCTCGCGGAACTCGGTCTCGAGCATGATGGATGGCTTGTGGGCGAGGGGTTGAGGAGACGCCATGGGAGTCATGGCAACGGCCATGCTGGCGTTGTAGACTTTGGCAGACACCATCGGCTGCGAGCTCGACGAGCTCGGCCTCGAGTAGATGGGTGTCGAGGGCACGGTCGGGACGATGGGGTACATAGGCATCTGCTGCATGCCCGGGTGCGAGGTGTAGTGCGGGTGCATGTGTTGCCGGGTGTCCTGGCCAGCCTCGGGACCATAGTAGTAGAATGCTGCAGGAGCCATAGCGTGGGGAGCCATTGATGCCATCTTGATGATACTGCGGCTGTTAGTACTCTACCACCTAGTCCCCAAGTGCAGCACACATGAAGAGAGAGTGTCCACTGACCAGTTGTCGTTGAGCTCTAAACTTCGGGTTTATGAATTAAGTATATGTGCGGTTATATGATGATACAGGGTTCTGTCGAACGGTGGTGGGCGAGTTGGCCTAAGGATGGTGGGTTTCGGTCTCTGTTTGGGAAAGAATGGATGGAAGTCTAGATCATAGATCTGTGACTGTCCGGTTTAAGAGCTTCGAGGGTTGGTGATGTACATGGACTGGTCCGAAAGGTTCGTAGTCTCTTGTTCGTTTGGCTCTCGTGATATCCTTGGAGGTCGACACGAGGGGGGAAAGAGAGAATAGTATAGGTGATAGTACACGAGAAGGACGGCGTCGGTTGTACAAATGAAGGGAAGGAATTGTAAGTTCCAAAAAGCTCGAAGCTCGAAAAGAAACAAGAACCGATATGTAAAAGAAGAAGTAATCACACGTTCAAGTCGACGGATCTGCCGATCATGATGAGGGCCAGAGGAGAGGACGAGCGTTGAGGTCGGGGTCCTCTCAGAATATGTAAGTCCCGAGAGACTTGATCAACGGAGCAGGGTTGCTTGATAGAGCCTGGGCGTGCGATAGGCACTCGGCCACCACTGGTCCCCTGGGGTGACCTTTGGACCTGCAGACCTGCTTGGGTGGGTGTTCCAGGCGAGGATTGGACCATGCTTGGCTCGATGGACGTGATGGACGGTGGACAGAACATCCACCCACAACCCAGTGAATCCATGTCTCACTGAGCCAGAGCTGACCGGGATGTGCGCCGTTCAGAGGAACCCACTGGCGGGTGGGCGGCGCAGAAAAGTGACAGGGACCGGCCCTTGCTGCATGTCTGGGGCAAGAGACGGAAAACATCTGGTGGGTCGTGGGTGGGTGGACTCTTCTTTTGGTGTGGATTTTTTGATGGCTCAGCCACTAAACCATTCTAATTCTGGCGTCCTGCGTCCCTCCTCCAGAACGCGGATGTACCCCGAGACGGAAGCTACTTGAGGTACGTTTCTGTCTGTCACTGAATGAACGGTTATCGATACGTACCCGGCCCCCGGTTGCCGTTGTGAGAGACCTTGTTCATCCTCCGTCCCAACTGGAACCGTTGAGAAGAGAAGGATTGTTTCTGTGCATGCGCAATGCGGTCCTTCGAAGGCCCGAAGTGCAGCTGTGCCGGCTACCTCTTTGGCCACGATCTTGATCCGGTGATGGGATGGTTTTGAAGCCATTGAGGGAGATGGTCGGTTTGTTTCGGTGCATCCAGAGTCGAGGTGGTCCTGGTGGTTGATCCAGTAAAAGTTTGTGTGTGCTGCACCGACCCAGCGACGCTCATGCAGCATCTCCAGTAGCACCGTAATTAGGTACATTAGCCAGTGACACGGTGCTCCATATCGACGGCGAACGAAAGACGAGAAGCCGGATACGAGAACTTGCCCCTCCGGTGGTCGTGGTGGCAGTTGTTGTTAGTTACGTGTAGTTGTCACGGTTGTGCGTACGAATAGAGTCTTTTCTTCGTAATTTTGGAAGATGTGCAAAAAAAGACACAGCATATGCACAAGAATGAAGTGCAGAAGCAACGACAACTTCTGCCAGACGAGTGTGGGTGGCACACACCACAGCGACAACTTGCAAGCGTTGGATTGGAAACGAGTCGAAAGGAAACTTGTCGTTTTTCTGCTCTGCTGAAGGAATTGTGTCAACAATTCTCGTTCCCTCTTTCCTCTTGCTCAGAAACACGGACCAACGAGAGGCAGTGAATGCACGCATAAAGCCGACCAGTGCTCAACTCGCAGTCCCTGATTGGTCGCCATCCATACAATTTGCACAAATGGCCAGCGAGTGAGGACCCGATGGCAACCCTCGTCCGACGGCAAGAGCGACACCTCCATTCGCTGTTCTGTCACACACACCGGACGCACGTCGACCATTTCTATTCGCGCCTTCCAAACGGGCGGCTGTGGTGGCATCTCTGCCGATGCAAGGTACGAGACGGGTTGGACTCGAACAAGAGAGACTTACACAGGAGTAGCTTCGTAGGTGGCCTCTTCGCTGCCTCTCTCGTGCGTCACAAGACAAACCGCACCTCGGCACATCGACCATGATTGGGCCCTCAACCTCATTGCGTATGTAAGTAAGACAGAAGACATCATGCAGGACGGTATGGCGTCTCGCTGTGCCATTCAGCGCCGATTCAGAGAGAGGTCATATTTTGTCACATGTCCTGGTGTTGACGGGTGCCGCCTGCATCATCGTCGAGACGCTGGCCCAGAGTTCACTCAGCCTGGCTTTTGGAGGAGATCGACCGAGAAAGACACGGAAATATGGCAGCGATCTCGACGCAGAATGCAAGGTACCGAAGCACATCAGAAAATCCCACTTCCTTCTTTTCTTGGTTTTTCATGCACGATTCATCATGCTCGACGAGAGACGAAACACTCGGCAAATGGGCACTTCGTCATGGAGACAGACATTCGCATTGAGAACGATCCATCTCACTGCCCTTCTCCTAGGATCTCGGCCCACTGGATTAATCATGCCTTAACAAGTGCTGAGAGACCGGGAATTTTCAGTCTCGAAAACCTCCGATGTGGAGGGAATGTGCTTTAACCCTTTTGTAAGTCCCAGGTTACAGCAGAGACCAGAATGGATTTCGGGATATATACTAGAAACGTTTCTAAGAATACATCTTTGGGGTTTCCAGAAGCATTTAAAACTCCCAGCGTCCCAACAGCAGAAAAGCTTTCTGCTATCCCTTCAGATAGATTGTCTTTAATTTGGGGGAAGGGTGAAGGATGTGTCCACAGCAATCCACTATGCGGACAGCACATTCAGAATAGTCGAGAGGTGCATTGCATAAATGGGTGCCTTTAATTGCAATGGCCATGACGACGATTCCCGGAATATCTCCCAGGAACCAACAGGCCATAGCCCGGTCGACAAAGCTGACTATCGTATGGAGACTACATGCAAAGTCGAAAGTCTAGATACGCTTGGATATCGCTTTCGACAGATGCAGCATATCACGGAGTACTCGGATCTGACATTCGTATTATCCTTCTTGCCAGTCAGAAGGACAGAAGGACAGAAGCCTTTGACATAAGACATAAGCGCTAGACTTGTCTCTCGAAGCAGTACATGTAGAGCAGATGACGTTCTTCACTCTCATGTCAGACATCAACCGAATAATCTGAAACACAACTCGGTGGAGAGGCGGAGAGGCGGAGAGTCGAAGAGACAAATCACAGCGATCATGGCAAGAGCCATCAGGGAGAGGATGTTGCCGTCAAGAGCTTGAAAAGACGGTCTGGACTGGATGGACCCTGCGCTTCGATCTTGCCAGCGGGAAAGATCGCTCTAGTGGGAGCATCCGCCAATCAGGATCACGGACGGTGCTGTAAGCCGCCCCTCCATCTGCAAGCACTTAAACTCGACCCCGCAATCCACCAGTAGGAAGCGATTTTGCTTCAATTGTGGTGACGGCGAAACAAGCGCGCTCTTGCATCTCACTCCCACTCGTCAGTCTCAACAACTCGCCCAGAGCTGTGAAGCCATTCAGCCATCGCGATAATTCCTTATTGGGAATAACTCGAAGCTTCCAGAGACCAGTGAGTTCACTCCCTCTCACAGTCGGCGGCTTCACTTTTGGCCACACAAGATCCCTCTCGCCTACAGTCAGCCCTAAGGCCATGGCGACGGCCGTCGCCCATCCAGATGCAAGAGACTCCCAATACTCGCTGAATCCAAACTCCACCCGGCATGGCATCCGAGTCCGACAGAGGAAGCCTTAGATCCGAACTCACTTGATGGCCAAGGTGTGCAGAGCAATGCACGTCGACCTCCTTGCTTCGTCTTGGACAGAGGCGGAGGAGGAGAGTCTCGATCGCGCCACAATGGCCAATTGCTTGTTCCATTTTCAAGAGCTTCCCCCATTCGTCGGGAGATCTTCTGGTTTGCTTGTTTCACGTTTCAGAAGATCTTTCTACTCGAGAACAACTGATGGAAAGCTGGCTACGTACCTCCTTGTGGTGGCGATATCTGGACAGCATCGGACGACGGGCATACGACTATTGAGCCATGTCGAAGGTCCAATGGCCATCTTTGGCGTCGTCTCCGATGTCAGCTGTTTCTTCTTGACGAGCTCAACACCCTCCAATCGAAGCTGTACGTCTATTACCCACGGCTTGGGATTAACTTGGTGTTCGTCCCGGACGTATACACAGTACGTCGTTGCTGCTGGCTATTCTGGCCGCGCAATCATCTTCGAGGAGGCAGCAGCAACACACTGGGAGAAGTTGGAACAAGCCAGCGCGGCCTCCGTCTTGCCGCTCCGTGTGCGTTCGAATCGCACTGGCAAAGAAGCGACCCCACATACCCCACAATGCAGTCGCAGTCTCGCTCGAGGCAGAGGAAGGTACCTCCCAGTTCGAGGTACTTCATTTTACGCACTTCAGACGGCGCTGATCCCCGTACCTGCATTCTGACACTGCACTTGCAATTGGCAGCTGCAGGAACTAAATGCAGGAACCGCAGCTTGTTATTTCAGGATTATGCGAGCATCGACAGATCATCCTTCGCAGGGCATCATCACATTTCGACTTGCACTTCATTCTTCAGTCTGCACGGCATTTCTCAGATGTTTATCTACGCCATCTGGCCATCATGGCTTGACGAGACAGGTTTTCTTTGAGGTCATCCCCGTTTTTGCCACTACCAGACATGCATTGCGACCCTGGACGCGGACACTACTGCGTACGTGATACCTCCTCCCGTCTTAGGATAGAGTTGCATCCACCGCTACGGGCTTTCTCAACCTGGCCTGCCTGGACAAGGGGTCGTCGCATTGAGCAAGCTCCACCCGTAACCTTTGGTACGCATGGGGCAAGCAATGACCCAGGCACTTGTTCATGCCGACCCTGCTGCTCTGCTGCTGGGTGTTCGCTGGTTGTCAGCGAGCGCCGAGAGGAAGTGGCTGGCCGCGATACCCCTGGCGGTGCTCGCCACGAACAAGCTAAACCAGAAAGGGTCATGGGAACCGTTCCGTGCACTTCGCTCCAGTCGACAAGACCGGCAAAATGACAGGGCAGGAACGTGCTATCGAAGCTAACGAAAACGGCTGGTTGATAGCCATGTCAACTCGCCACCATGGCCTTGGGTCGAGGACCGTGAACAAGAACCAGCATGTTGGAACCGATCCTTCCGATTGAACAGAACGAGCAAGCCCAGAGTTCCCGAACGTCCACCACGCCGTGAGACCATTGGACGACCACCACTCTGGAAGAATTTTCTTTGTTGACATGTCATTCATTGTGGAACATGGGGAGATGAGGTGAAGTTGTCACCTTGTGTTCACCGGCATCCAGAACAATCTTCACCATATTTGCCTAATCAAGGTCTGGGGCTATTCGGATCAGCGCCACCAACACCCAACCTGCATCTGCTGGCAGTCTCGTGCATCTCGGACTTTGGAGCGGGCAGCCGGAAGCAAAGAGGTGTGACATTCATCGTCATCAACAAGACATGCTCATTGCAGTGAGCTACGGGGAAACAGTCTGTCAATCTCTCTCATCCCAGGTTCGAGTGGCTGGGTTCGGTTTGATCATCGCGGGCTTCCAGCATCAAGGAGAATTTCCATCTCTTCCCACGGAACCAGCCCGTTGAATCTTCAACGAACCTGGTACAGGCTGGGAGGCTAACGGCCCGCGGATAGGTAGCCGCGGCCAGCCCAACCAGCAGATAGGCTGAGATAACAGGCTGACGGCGACCGGGGCCAGAAATGGCTATCAAGCCGTTTCCAGACCTGTCTGCCCCGGATTTGCGAAACGGGGGTCCATCTCAACCGGCAAAGACCCTGGAAAAGCCTCAATTTAAAACGACGCAGCCAGGTCTGTTTAGCCTGGCCGGGGTATTGAATACGGCATGCCCTGCACAGAAAGGCCTTTCTGGAAAGATCGGCCGTTAATGCCCCCTCATTCAACAGCAGGCATGAACTGTTGCTGCTACGTTGCGCCTTCACAAAATCACACTCTCCACACATGTCAGAAGCCCTGCTTTCTGGTACAAGGACATGCAGGACTCATGCAGGTCGCTGCATGAGCGAATTTTCCGGGCCCAACAAGTCGGCCGGCAAAAGGTGAACTCGCGGTCACTTGTTCGACCGGTGTGAGGTGACCGAGACCGACGCATCTTGCTTCTTCTCTCTGTGTCCAAAGAATTGCAAGGAAAGCCCGGGTTCTCTCTCCGCGAACTACTGGATCTCTCGATCTCGCCTTCGACCACAATAGCGGCGGGGAAAATCGATCACACAAGGACAGGGTGTCATATTTTCAGAGGGCATTGACCATGCTCTCTTCAGGCCAACAAGGGCCTCCGTTGCTCGTCATGAGAGATGGCCTCTGCTCGGCCAATATCGACCGGCAGCTAGTCTTGCTAGTGAAGCTATACTGGCCGATGTCTTGCTGATCGCTTTGAAGAAGTCAAAGCACATTGACGTCGGCGAGCATCTCAATCTTGGCTGCGGACACGTGGGGCTTCGAGGGCTTTAATGTCAGACCTGCGGAAACGGACGACAAGGATGACTGTGCTCAGATCTCGCTTATTATCGCGTACTAGCACTAGCTCGGTATCAATGCACGAAGGCCAAGTTCATACAGCACAGGCTCTTGTTCGTTCAAACGCTCGTGCTAATGTGGGCTACCAGCAGCCAGGCAGCGCTAGAAGCGAGCTAATGACGCCTTAGTCGCTTTCTGCTATGGTCAGTGCTGCAGGTACGCTCCGACCCAGGTCTCATCCAGGGCCCCGGCCAATGGGCGTTTTCCGCGGCCCCTAACACGTTGATGGGGTCTTCCAGAATGTTTCAGGACGCACCACCGACGAGGGTTCGTCACCGAGTCCCCCATTTGCATCATGCAAGCCTCTTCTTCACTTGCCCCTTCTGGATGAGATGGGAGTACGGTGTGCGCGGAAATGGACAGATCACCAGAGGTGAAGACGGCGATAATGGCATTGCGTTTCGCGTTGGGTGAGGTTCTCTCCAGACTCCATCGCCATGGCCGACTTGCCATCGCCACCGCGGCTGCGTATCCCGGCGCCGGTGAGGGCTGATGGAAGGGTCAAAAGACGTTATCAGTGCCATCCGCGGCACTCGCCGGCGGTACTTGAGCATGCATTCGCAGCTGGCCGTTGAAGGATTCAGAGGTGATAACGTCGAAAACTATCGATCACGCTTCTCTTCGGCATCTCCAGGCATTACTACCCTCGCCTTCTCGACACTGCTCGATTACGATAACGATTCCAGATGACGACGTGGTCCTTCGGATGAAGGCGAACAAGTGGTAGCATCGTTGCTACCCTCACGACTAAGAAGTCTGGGGTATCACGGCTGTCAAACTCGGCTCTCTGATGACACTGAAAAATCGCTATCTCGAAGACCCCCATGGGTAGTGTATCTCTACCAACAACAAAGCGTCATCGCCTTAATGAGCATGTCTCAGAATAACTTCCTCTTGGCTCCGACTATCTGCTTCTAATCATGGCGCCGTGGGGTTCGGAACAAGACGAAGCGTCATCTTGTTGCAGGTTCTTCATCTGGTGTCTGCCAACGTTCGGTAAACCCTTCTGGAAGGATTCCAGCAGTGTTCCATCATCCCAACTTGCAACCCCATTGTGGGTGGATTCTACTACAACACGATCTCAGTCAAATCGGACCGTTTGTTCGCTCCACAACGTTCTGCTGTCTGGGCAGGCACACTATGGAATTGGAAAGCCAGTCTGTCTCAAACAGACATGACGCCGGTAGGTATCCTCTCTGACGACGAAACCTTGCGCCATTCCGAAAGTTTCGCAACCGTTCCACCCACTTCCCCAGCTTTTCTTTTCTCGGAGGACTTCTCCAGCTGGAGCGACGACCGGGCCGATCCCGCTGTCAGTCAAGGCCAGCTCCGGGCTTCAGACCTTCTTTCAGAATGGTCATGTCTCGCCCGTCGTGCTGTCAAGCGTAAACATTATCTAATAGCGAATCAATAGTCCATCGCTTTGACCCTTCAAAGTGTCATGAGAGGTGCTGGATACCATCTCAGGATAATTCTGGGCGTTACGTAGCTCGCTACCAAGACGGAGCTTGTTGCAGTTAGAGTCACTCTGTCAACAAAGACCGACACTATCGATAAGACAAAAAAAGAAAACGCAAGTGAGATCGTGGGGTTGTTCTAGCGTTCTGCTCGCTTCCAGAAGGACATGGCAGAACGTAACTTTACATTCCTGCGAAGTCCTTTGACAGGTCGGCTCGTTCATCTATCTCGTTTCTATCCGGTACGCTTGCTCATGCACAGCGATATCGATGAAACGCAGCTCTTGCAGCTTTGCTACCAAACAAAATCAGCAAGCTACATCAGGAACCATCTGCAGCGACCTGCAGCAGCGTCGCATGTCTCCCACTCGGTAGGTACATCTTCGCGGCACCAACAGCAGTTCAAGCGTCCGTCTCCAGGTTCCATGGACATCGACGAGTTGCAAAGATGCCAGTAGAGGCAACAATTTTCGAGTCCAAACATCCGCATTGGGAATCGCCTATGCATGCTGACGGTATCGTAGCATGGCTGGGCTTGTCGTGCGCCGAGAGATCACTCCCGATCAGAGATGCTAAGGAAAAAACTGTCCGGTCTGCTTGGCTGCGAGCCGTCGAAATGCAGGGGAACCAATACATTGGCGCACCTCCCGACTGCATGCCACCAGTCCTAGAGGTACACAGCAGTCAATTTTCACAAAGCTGCCCTTCGTCACATCACATCCCGCTCTGCTTCTATCTGAGCAAGCAGTCATCGATAAGACGTCCCGTGCGGTGGGATGGGGTGGGATATCGCGGGATCGTCCACCAGGTAACTTTTTTCTTCTCACCGTTGAGAAGTTGAACGTCCTTTCCTGTCGCGGGAGCCGCCGATTATCCCATATCGTGACCACACGGCAGCACTTAGTACGGAGTCTTCGTCAATTGGATAGCAATTGCTGGACAGTGGCGCAGAGGAAGCAAGACCCTTCTGCGCAAATCGCGGCCTCCAACCGGGCTACGTGCTCTCGGGGCCTGAAGCCAAGCGGCCTAGACCGTAACCAAAAGGGCCCGCGGAAGTCCTCCATCGGTGTTCTAGAAGGCGGTATCCCAAAATTTACCTATCACGTACCTAACAGTAACTCGCCAACTCGCTAGTGTGTCAGTTGGTACGAGAGTATTCTGGATTTGAACCCAAGCCGGGTGACGTCGTCCGGCCCCGGGTGGTTGAGGCCTCAGAACATGTCGGATGCAACAATCAGTTTGGTTTGCGATTGCAATCACAGCGATAGCCGTGGTCTATGACCAGAGCTGTCGAGACTTGACCCCTTACAGCTTGCATTTTCTGCTGCTTTTCTTTGCCCAAACTTGGAAGTGCATATGCAGACCTTCATGCTGGCTGGACGCAAGGGCTACCGGTAGCTGCATAAGGTAGGCACCAAGTTAAGAGCTATAGTCCAAGCACTGTGCATCTAGTATACCTCCCCCTCCCCGCCAGTACAAGCTCGTCTACCTCACTACCACCACCACCTAGTCTACCCCGCATAACGAAATAGGACCGAGTGCAACAAGCGTTTGCTTGGTTGTCTCGCTCTCCATTGTCAAGCAGACAGACCAAGACGGCGGGGTTGTCGCGCTCGAGCCGCAATGGGCTGGCTCGTGATAGATCCCGCACCGTCCTCACAGGAAGTGAGAGCCGCGTTCTCGGGCCTCCGGTCGGCAGATGGGCAATGGACAATGTTTGGCGTCCTGGCACGGACGGACAAGAATGAGCGACGCAGGGTGCAAGGTCCCCGGCTTCAACATGCCGAATGTGATGTGTGTTTAGGACTGAGCGTGCATACAATGCGTCGATCTTGAGAGTGTCTGTTCGTTCTGCGGTGGGAGGCAGGGGAGATAGTATTTGTTTGAAGCAAACAGTCCTGGACCTACACACTCGTACTAGTCAGAGCCAGGCTGTCCAAACGATGAAGGCTGTTGCAAACATTGACTGCCGGTGACGGCGTAGCGTGCCTGGTGTTTGGCATCACTGCGAGAACTGACTCCAACAAGGGGCATGCAGAGCTGGTGACAGTTCCTGCTTGCCTTGCCGTTGGCTTCTCGCGGACATTCTACACACTTCGGGGTGAACCAGAGACGGTACCGAAGGCATCGTTTTTTCCTCTCTAGGATCCTTTCATGCGCACCACAAACAGGTTGTCAAGGAACCGGCTCTCACTCTTTCGTGCATACACTCGACCGGTTGTTGGCATCAAATCCAACGCACCTCGGCTCCGAATTCTGCCTGTTTCTAAATTATACTACCCATGCGGCGCAGTGCAGTTCAGTGCTCGCTTCGCTTCTAGAAGGCCGCCCTCTCAATGCAAGACATGCACTTTATTCCAAGGCAAAGACTTTACATCCAATTGTTCCCCATTTCACCTCTTTGCATCGTGGCTATGCCTTGGCGGGGTTGGGTGCCGTTGGTACCGTTGGTTCGGGAAGCCGGCCAGTTTGACTGGCCACGCTGGACTTTTCTCGCCTGTCAAGCTCTTCAGCCGCGTCGACCAGTTATGCGAGGGAGAAACAACTTTGAAGCGCAGCCGCAAAGAAAGTCCTCGCCTATCGGACGGCAGAGATGGGCCCGGTCTGATCGGCCGCCCACCGAGGAAGTTCGGCTTCGGCCGGGCCCCTTGATTGGGATGGCCAGGTTCGGTAGTGTAAAGAGGCAGCCTTGTCTGCTGACTTGGTACGACTTGCTTTTTTAAAAGAGGACAGGATTACGGAGGGGGTTGGGGCTTTGGGATTGGGTGGCTTCACCGGACGAGTTGACCGACGAGCATCTATCCGCGGACCAACTGACTGCTGGTGTTGCGCTGGACTACAGGCCGACGAAAGGCTGGATCAAGATGTGTGTTTTGAAAAGACGGAATGTTCACCAGTTAGGGTTGGTGTCACGAGCGAGGACACCACGGTGAACCGTTGGCGCGTGTTTCAGCCCTATCGCCACGCGAGCCAACACGGAGGTCCGCTGCGTATCGTCTGGAGCATGTTGGTCGCCAGACTGTAGCTGCTCTGACGTTGACTGAAGAGGATACGACCATGTACCCTTGAGCTGAAGGTACTTTGTCCGGAGGGCATGGTCGGTGTCGTGGCGGACGGGCGCCGGTAACGGTGAGGATACGGAATTATAGTGAGTGGCAGATAACTTACTTAGACGTCACTCTGGGAGTTGATTGCGGTCAGTCATGGCGAGCATGGCTGTTTAACACTCCACATGGTAAAGGGTAGGCTTCAAGCCGGTCACCAGCAACTGCGCACATCTTATTTGACTGAGTACTTGTTTCTGAATTGAGGTGGTTGGCTTGAAAAGAATTCGATCCTATGCGCGTCGTGTGACTGTGTCGTGAGTTCGACTACTTCACAATGCAGACATTATCTTCAGATGACGAAGGTATCTTCAGTTGTTTTAGCTTAATCCAGCAACGAACGTCCTCCCGGCTACCTCGAACACCCTACTCTAGCTGGTAATTATGGGAGTGTGGCATGCAGCCAATGCTTCCTAATACCAAGTAGCGTTAACCCTTTTTCAGCGATGCCTCTATCACTATTCCAGCAGTTAACCCAGACTCCCCCGGCCTCCCGTCCCATCATAGCAAACGCACCTCCATAATCATAACATCATACCTCATAAACACCCACCCATCCATCTATCCACCCCTATCACGCCCTCTTCCTCCTCCTCTGCCTCATACTCCTCCCCATCCCCTCCCAAAATTCACACCTCCCGCTCTCCTCCTCCCCGACGTCCTCCATACACGTATCCCCAAGCTCAATCTTCAACCTCTGTCCCCTTCTTCCTCCCCCTCCTCCCCAGTCCTTACCATCCCAACCCTCCCACACCGGCGCCCCCGCGGCACGGTACACGTTCGGGTCCAGCGCGCGGACGAAACTGATCCAGTACCCCATCACCAGAGGCACCACGGGCGCGTTGTACGTGAAGTAGCTGGCGGCAACCTGCACGGGCGGCAGGTTTCCGGGGCCGAAGACGGCGGCCGCCTCGAAGATGTGCGGGACGCCGATGCCGGCGGCGAGGTTGACGGCGTCGAGGACGTTGTAGCGGTAGGCGAAGATGCTATTGCTGTTGTTAGACGCCGGGGTGTAAGAGGTGATGTGGGAGAGAAGGTTGAGCGAGGGGCAGACGAAGGTCGCTTCCCCATAGGCGAGGGAGGCGGTCGGGAACCAGGGGTTGTGGTAGGGGACAAGGGGAAGGACTTGGGGGTAGTGGGAGAGGATGGCTAGGGTGTCATTTAGGGTTAGGAGGGGGTAGTTGTCTTGGAAGAAGGAGATGATGTCGGCTGGCGAGGCGGCGTTGGTTGCGAATGCTGAACCTTCTGTTGGGTGGGTTAGCTAGTGTCCTGTGAGGTTGGAGGGGGCCAAGGGAATAAATGTACCGTCCGTGTCCGTGCCGAATATCACGGGCATCTTGAGGAACCGACCAGTCTCGAAAAGGACATCGGGCAGATCCTGGATGAAGTCGCCGTCTATACAGGGTGTCCAATAGAAGAGCGGATTTGGCGGCGCCGTCCTGCCGGGGAAAGCAAGCGCGATGTTGAGGGATTGCAACGTCTCCATGTCCTGGCTACGTAAACAGGCCATGGCGGCGGCAGAGTCGTACGAATAGCACCCCACCGCCTGCAGGACCCTGTCGAACTGCCACTCCAGCTCGTGGACGTACGGCTGGGCGGGAAAGAAGAGCGACTCGGATATGGCGCCGACGAAGAGACCGTCGTCTCGGCCGCCGTACGCGGAGAGGTGCAGTGCCACCGACCCGGCTCCGGCTGAGGCGCCGTGGATCACGACGTGGTCTGGATCACCTCCGAACTGGCCACTGTCAGTTAAGAGTGTCTAAACTGTGGGAGAGCGGAAATACAGACCCTGCTGATGTACTGCTTGACCCACAGCAGTAACCTCCTCTGGTCGAGAAGCCCAACGTTCAGATCGCCGTCTACCCTCAGCCTCTCACTCGCGAGGAATCCCCAGACTCCGACGCGGTAGTTGAAGTTCACCATGACAATGTTGTGCCCCGACTTCTCGACGACTTCAGCGCCGTCATAGTTGGCGTTGGAGTTAAAGACGTATCCTAAGGCGCCAGTCAGTCACTGGGCTTCAACCTTGGTGTAAGTGAAAATGACACATACCTCCTCCCTGGATAAACACCCAAACAGGCAGCCGCGAGGCATCAGTAGCGTTCGACGGCGCCCACACGTTGACAAACAAGCAGTCCTCGTCCTCGCCGAGATACGGCGGCCCGACAGCGTTCCCCAAGCACACGGGTTGGAACGCCAGGGCCGGCTCCCACGAGAGCGTGCTTCTCTCCGGCTCGACGGGCGCCCTCCATCGCAGGTTCCCCAGCGGAGGGGCCGCATAGCGCATGCCAAGGAAGGCGTTCACGCCGTTTGAAAGCTTCGCCCCGACGTAGCGGGTGTAGTTGAGGTCGATCTTGGGAGCGTTGGCCGGTATGGGAAGGGGCTGGAAGAGGGGTGATGCGGAGGTCAGTACTGCGGCTCGGATAATAATAGTGATTATGAGGATGAGTCTTGAAGGCATAGTGATTAACGGTAGCGTCTAAGCTTGGCCACTGGCCCCAACAAACGGAGTATGGTGGACGATAAGATAATATCCGGGGAATATATGTGTGAACGCAAGTTTATAAGTCGCAGCAACCACGTCGAGCAGAAAACGGCACGATAGGCGATGATACAAGACGCAGACCATCCCAGCAATACCCTTAAGAAAGCAGCAGGAACGACAAAATAAGGTTTATGCGAGGAAAGAGTTGAAGTCAAGATTGGGTTTGCGTCTCGTCCATACATACCAGATCAGACCCCGTACCTCCGCCCACCAGCAGCGGCAGCAGGACGGCCAAGGCGCAGACGGTGACGAAGCAGACGAGAACCACGACAGACAAACGATGCTGCTTTAGCCAATGCCACAGCAGATGCATTCCTCGCTGTCCATCCGAGTCTACTCCCAGTCCCTTCTCCTCCGCCTTCTCCTCATCGACAGCAGCCTCGGCCCCAACTTCGGCCCTATGCGGTACGGCATGACGCCCCTTCTCGACGCCGTGATTTGCCATCCCATGTCACGAGCTTTGATTTCTATCAAGTGATGCCTGATGAATGATCGATACTTCGGACTACCGCCTCCGTCCAGTATCGAGACGATCTAGAACTTGAGCCCTAGGGGCAAAGACCAGGCCGAACGGGTCACGGTCCCAATAATATCCAAGACACTTCTCTTCCCAGTAAGCTTTCACGCCTCGAGACCAAGCGATTGGGGCGGTCTGGTGATGTCGTCGAAACTTCTGGCCTTGTGTCGCCCTGTGTCGTCGTCCCACGGCATTCCCAATCCACAGAGCTGCAACCAAACAAGAGAGCTTAAATGCGTTCGGTGACCACAGTACGAGAGCAGGACTCGATAAACGAGCGGATGACGGAGAATAAAAGAGATGTAACACTTGTTACATCCAAAGTCGACCGGCTACGGCGGTAAGATAAATGGATGGAGACGACGGATGACTGCTTGGCCTGCGAAGGAGCGTCAGACTTGAACAGGGCAAACAACCGAGTTTGTCGTTACTTACTTGCTATGCACGTTACCGGCGGGTAGATCGGCCATATATACGCCATCTTTCGGTCGGTTAGCACCGATGCGATCGTGCCGAGTTTCGAAATGTAATTGGAGTCGATAACAAATAGAGGAAGTTGTTGAAAGAAGCAGGGGCATACAATATCTTGGGAGACAGTCGTGAACTCGTGACGCCCTCCACCACCGATGGCGAGGACAGGCCAACACAATGCGTACATGTCCGTAATGTACACCTACCTATCAACACGCGCCCGTTTCTATACTGGGCTTGTGTACAACGGCTACATTGTGCTGAGTTCATGCTGTTGTCGCAGATTTTCCAACCATAAAGCATAAGGTTTCGCTCAGCGACATCGCGGCCCGTGATCACGTACAAAGATAGATACTACCTGGTAGCTGCAGGTACTACGCTCATCGCGCCTTCGCTCATGTCTTCGGATGCCATCACTCTCAGAGCGAGGCGACCTACCCTATACACTAAAATTGCCATCCAACCATCTGTTCCACGTCGCGTACTGGCGCAATATTCCATTATGCTAACTCGAGACATGCTCTTGAATAACAACGAATCCAACTGAGCGGCCGTACATGCTGGGAGTGGCATCAAGTAACCCCCTTCCATCGACGTAAAAATTCGACGCTCAACCCCCATCTTCCACCCATTCGACCTCACTTAAGAATCTGCATCTCCTCCTTCCGCTCCTTAGCAAAAACATCCTTATACGTCTCCCAAATCCTGCACAGCTCCTCCACATAAAGCCCGTGCAGCCGATCCACCTCGGCCGGGTCGACCACGCCCCCGGTCGCCTGCTGGACCTTGATCGGCTTCCCCACCACGACGTGCAGCGGCCGGCGGTACGGCATCAGGCCGACGTCGTAGTTGAAGATGCCCCTCCCGTGCAGGAAGGGCAGCGTGAACTTCCACACGCGCAGCACGAACATCTGCACGCTGTGCAGCCAGGGGTGCGCCTTGGGGTTCATCTGGTCGTAGAGGTCGTTCTCGCCGAAGGCGAGGACGGGGACGAGGTCGGCGCCCGTGCGCACGGCGAGCTTGATGAAGCCCTTCCGCTCCTTGAGGACGAGGCGCAGCATGCCCGGCTGGGCTTCGAGGGATTCCCTGGCGCCGCCCACGACGATGGTGACCGCCCGTCCCATCCCTTCGCCGTTGGCGCCGCCGCGGGTGAGGATGTTGCCGATGGATTCCTTGGAGACGGACCGCAGGCCCATGGCGAGGATGTAGTCCCTGTAGATGGGGATGCGGAAGTTCGAGTCCAGCGTGAGGAGGCTGTTTGTGATGCCGGGGAACTTGTCCGCGAACCCCAGCGCCTCGGTGGCGAACGCCGCGAATGCGCCGTGGGAGATGATGCCGTGCGGGTGGTAGCCGAAGATGTACTTCCTTGTGGGGGGCAGGTCCTCCGTCTTGTGCAGCGTGGCGGGGAAGTAGCCGGCGAAGAGCCGCCACATGCGATGCCGCCTGAACCTCTCCGAGCGGAAGCGCAGCTTGCCGTCCGAAGCGGCGTTCGACACCAAGACGTGGATGAGATAGGGGATCAGCAGAGGCCAGGTCAAGGGTATGGCGCAGAGGAAGAAGAACACCGAGACGAGGGTGGCGATGGAGAGGCAGTGGCCTAGGACCGTAAGGGTCTGCAGGCGCCGCTTGATGGGCACGTTCCACGGCGCGAAGCGGATGCCGGCTGCTTGATAGCCGTAGTCGCGGTCCCATTCTTCGTGTTCTTGGGATTCCTGCTCGGCGGCGCTGAGGTCGGGGTCGTATTTCGGTTTGCGGCCGTTGGTCCTGCCATTGGTTTCTGGTTGTTTCCTGCGACGGAGGTCTCCTCCTTGAGTGCTGGTGCTGGGGGTTGCGTGGCCGTTGCGGCTGTCGGTAGACCCGTCACCCTGCTCTCCAGCGCTACTCTCATCTGTGCCTTCTTTCATGGATTCAGCGTAACTCTTTTCCATGTCTCCATTGCTCGACGCATGTTCTGTGCTGTTCGGCGTGGTCCCGTTGAAGTGAGGTCTGTGTGCCGAGGAGTCCGGTTGTGCGGCGTCTCCGGCATCCGAGGTCGTGTACCCGTTTGGCTGTGCGTCGCCTTCTTTTACCACTTCCGCGTAACTTGGCCCGTTTTCAGTGACTACGACGCCGGCCTCCATCAGAAGAATATATGTTAACAGAGGTACGGTTGGCAGATACGGTGCCGAGACTTACGGTGTTGCTATCGTCCCCCATGGCGACTATTCCTGGTCTGTCACTCTCGTACTGTACTTCCGGTTCTGATGTCTATCGCGTCGCGGTAGGTAGCAAAGCGGTGGAAACGAACGAGGCGAAGCGCCTGTCGGGTGTGATTGAGGTTCAATCGGAGGTATCGGGAAATTGCCAGGATCCAGTCAGCCACCAGAGTTTGTAGGAAGAAGAGCGAGCCGTAATGGTTGAAAATGACAAGTGAGAAAGTGTGAAGTAGAGGCGCTAGAAGCCTGTGGTGAAAGTACGATCAGAGCATAGCAGTAAATTGTATCGAAACAAGAGACAGAAGAACGAAGGTCATCGCGACGCAAGCAGCGAAAGCTACAAATTGCCGGGGACACCGTGATGACGTGCGGAAGTTGCTGGTGTGGAGCGCGCTGCCAAGAACCGAGGGGCCCCTCATCCGGTCTCCCGAATGGCCAGCCCCTGTCAAGGGCGATGAAAGCTGTTGAAGTTCTCGACTGCACAGTAGACAGCTACAAGACTAGCAGATGTACACATCAACAGACAGAGAAGGAAGAGAATGAAGAACCAGATTGAGATATAACGCTGCAACTTGCCATGTGGCACACCTGTCTGAACCTATCTCATACACTGCCGCACTCCAGGATATATCACGACAAATGCAGACCGGCCACCCTCTCTCCTTGCGATAGAATACTGCGTTCTAGCATAAGAAACTGAAAATCAGATATTATCCGTCGTGTTAGCCGCTCTAAAAGCCATGTGGGCAAACCGCACGCACGCATCCAGTCCATATCCTCGCAATCCTCGCCTGCTGGAGGACTAAAAGCAACAATGAGAAGATGTAGTATAACAGACACGCCTTCTCTAGACGGAAACCCGGATCCCCGTTTTCGTAGCCAGCCGGCCACCTAACCCCTTGAACGCCTGGCCGAAAGACACCTGGTTTTGAAAACCCCCTTGCAGTGCGAGAAAAATGACGCGACTCTCCTGAACCTACGCCGCCCTGCCCTACCGTTCGTTTGTCTAGCACGCCTAGTGCCCCTGACACACACAGTGCTCCTGACACGCGAAGTGCAGAATCTGCATTGGGTGTAAGCTCGCAGTCCCCTACGACTGAGCGGGTTGAGCTCCCTCCGCACGTGACGCCAACTGCTGACGTAGGAGGGCCACCTCGTTCGACAACGCCGACTCGTTGTGTTCGAGCTGCCCGACCTTTTCGAATAGCTCCGCTTCGACCCTCTTTACCGACGCCAGTTCGTCGCCCAGGCTCTTGACCTTTTCCTCCAGGCTGTGGATGTATGTCCACAGTCCTTGCTCGCCAGAGGCAAATAAGTTGTTGGCATTCTCAGCCGGGGCTCCTGTAGTAGCAGGCGGTGCCTCCCTTGGCTGCGCGACGGGCGACTGTTGAGCCGCTGCCGTTGGCATCCCGCTTGACGCTGGTTGCTGCGGTGCGCCTTTGGGGTTGGTCGCGTCAGCAGGGGGGTATTGACTGAGCCACGCGAGCTGGGCCGTTTCTGACATACCGTGAGGTGGCGCAGAGAGTCCCGGCGGAGGATTTTGTTGCTGTTCAGTCTGGCGAGAGGCAGCGATCTGTTGCTGCAGACTACCCGTCCGTTGCTGGTTCCTATCGTGACCCGGCGGGGGCGGCTGTGTGACACCTGGACTCAGCGGCTTCGGGCTCTCAGTCATGCCTGTCTGCGAAAACAGCGAGCTGCCCGCGCTCATCGGCATGGACGAGATACTGGTGTTGGGAGTGTGGCCGCTACCGGTGCTGTTCTGTACGGTAGGTGATGTCTCCGCGCTGGGTGTGGCCCGGGTCATGTTGGGAGGCAAGAGGCCACCTCCAAGGGGTCGCGGCCCAGGGGGTGGATATGTGCTACGGGAATGCGCCGCATATCCTTCGCTCGCCGGTGCTTGACCAGGTACATGCTGGGCCTTGATGCTCGGCAGGCTGAGACGACGCCGCTCTTCCTCGGTTAAGTCGCCCTCCGCAGTCCCGTCGTAGATAATGCCCGTCATGGCGGAATCATCCGCGTCTGTGCCGTCATAGTCCTCGTCTCCGGCAAAGCTGCCCATGCTAGACCGCCGACCAGCGCAGCCTCCGGCGCCTTTGCTGTGTCTCGCCAGCGCGTCGGCGCGTGCGAACTTGCGGTCACACTTGGGGCAGATGTGAGGCTTCTCTCCAGTGTGAAGCTTGGTATGCCGTTTCAGGTCGTGGAGACGCCGGAACCTCATGTTGCATTGCTGGCAAATGTATGGTTTCTCTTGGCTGTGCGTGAGGAGATGACTCTTCAGATTATGGTGCCGCGTGAATTCAGTGTCGCAGTACTGGCACTTGTGTTTCTTGGACGAAGGCGACCTCGGTGCCAGCTCCGAACTCTGCGAAGGCGCCATAGGCAGACTTAACCCTCTCGGAGGAGGTGGTCCCTGCATCTGGGGACCTGATGGTAGAATACCAGGGTACGAGAAAGATGTGGGAGCATTCCTATCCTCCATCTGCGCTTCGGGCTGCGGCGCGGGCGGTCGTTCACCACGCGCATCCACGTCCATGGCCGAAGGGCTATCCATGACGCGGTCGTTGTTGGTTACAGCGGCGCTGCCGGTGCTCTGGGGACTGTGGGCAGAGTTCAGAGCCGATGTGTAGATGCGTTCAATGTCGTTGTTTGTATTGGGTTGCTGTGGTTGCGGCGCCTGCGTCGGCTGTGTCGCGTCCATTACTGGGGGCGCGACGTCTGTCGGCCCATCCTGCGCTCGGCTCATGTTCGCATTTGCTCCCGAGATCAGCTCAGACAGCACTTTCTGCGTCGGGTTCTGGCTTGTTCCTGGCGGGTGGAGGCGCTGGTGTTCTTCCTCCCTCCTACGTCTGTCGTCTTCTAGGGCAGCCGCGCCGGTCAATGGCGCCGGTAGAGGAGATTGCGCGAACGTGACGAGGCGCGCAATCTTGGAGGGTGAGAAGTCGCCTGGCGCACTGGTAGAACCTGGTGACGTCGGCGTGGTTTCGCGGGCTCGTTTTAGCGAGTTTAACCTGGTGGAATCAGTTCCAGGTGCTTCCGACACAGCGACGGTTGGTTGAGTCGCAGCTGGCGGCGCCGGTGGTGGCGCAAGCGGTGATTCCGTAGCGATTGGGCCTTGTTCTGATGCCATGAGGCGCGAATTCTGAGTCTGCAGCCGTTGGAATGGATAGACAAAGAAACCGAACTCGAGATTACAAGCACGTATCAGACGTGGATGGCATTCACGGGCTCACCGTGGCCCAAGTCGCATCGCCGGGTTGATGGGTATATCGGGGGCTTGAGAGTGTGGCTGGAAATTCGTGGCGAGAGCTTTTGCGGAAGTTGTTCGTTAAGGATGTTTGGGGGAAAAGGCGGGATTCTGGATTTTGGGGGTGTGGAATGATGATTAAGTTCAGATCAGCCGTAACACGGATCAATCAAGTATTTTGGGTGAGGGGCGACTTTAATTTGGTCGTTCAGTTTAGGTACAATTAACAAGCAACGAGAGGCCACTGTAGCAAGCGATGAGAAGGAGAGTGAAGGATGAAGTCAAGGTTGTGAGTGGCAGGCAGTTCAAGCCGTCAAGAGGAGCCTCATTGAAGTGAACGGGCGGACAACTGGAAGGAACCCTGACAAAAGTGACAGTTGAAGTGCACTTGCCTGCATCTGCATCGAGAGAAACTGGGGCGGCGGAAAGAGCGAGGCAGCTGCGTCAGTACAGTGCGAGTTTTTAAGGGTGTGGTGATGCAACCAATCAAACGCGCAGGATTGAGAGGCGACAGCTGAAGTAGGACTGTGCGCCGAAGACGCCACACACGGTGGCCGGCTGGAAACGATCAGGTTCTCCACCTGACAGCGACCGAAAAAAGAGAGGCAGCGCTTGCAGCTAAACCGGTTTAGGACCCCTTGCACAGCTGTGCCAGGTTGTGCCCCTCTCTCTTGGGAATTCGCTTGACATCAAAGTCCCTGTACTTCGTACGACCCTTGCGCTACAATGCCACACCGTGAGGTTGAAATCGTTCCTGGCCCGACTGACATCACAGCTTTTCTTCTGCGTCTTGTTCTTGACCTCCATCTGTCACAATAAATCTGTAGGATCGCTAGCAAATCATACGATGGCTGCTGGCTTGCTCGAGCTTTTTGTTGAGGAGCATGTACGATCTTAGCTGTCCTCGACAACGCCTCGTTTCATCAGAGCTCTCTTCTCGCACGGACTGAGGACGTCAGCGCCACATACTTCGTACACCAATCGACATTGTCTGTCTCGCCCTGAAAAGCAAAGAGCTGAAGCTTCTCCTGCTTCCCAATGCAACGATGGTCTCATATTTTCCACCAGCTGATGGAAAAGGCAGAAAGGGGTGGTCGGAAGAAAGGGCTGCGATTCGAGCATCATGACAGTCGTTGCACGGTGGAAATGGAGGGCCAAGTACCGGTACGGATGCACCACCGGGGCAAGTCGCCGAGCCGAGTGGACAGGTGGGGACACGGCCTCAGCGCCGGGCAACCTCAGCCACGCTTGCTGCAACGGCGTTCCATTGGTGGTTGGCCGCCATGACGAAAGGCTGAAAAGAAGGCGGTGCCAAAAGTTGTCCAGAGACGGGGAACACGAAGTGTTGTGGTGGCGGCAGTGGCAGACCAGCCACACACCTGCTTGGAATCTTGCATTTTGAAATCTATTCTTACGCCTCGCCTCCGACATTGGACATTGAATGAGTGTCTTATGCCACTGATTCTGGCGCATGAAGCACTTCAAGAGCTGAGTGTTTGAGACCCGGTTCAGGGCCTTGTTGGACTCAGAGACATGGAGTCGACGATCTACGTCGCCCATCCTCATGCCGTTACCAAGCCTCCCGACTCCCGACCCGTTTCCCGCAGGCCAAACGCACGTGGAGCGCTGCTTCGAAAGATCGACGATGCCCGCGACGGAAACTGCAACAATAATAAAAAGTACCATCGTCAACAGCAGGAAGGACTAACCATTCATACTGTTCATACTGTTCGCTGCGAGTGTTCGACGAGATCCTTCAAACCAATCACCATTTGTTGCTTGCCGTCCCGAAATGCGACCCTGCAAGGCTGCAGTGAGGGTTCACCGGCGCGACTGGGATGTCTGATGTCAGCCACTGCACGAAGCAAGCCACTCGCTCGCGCACGCTACCCCGAACAACGTCACCCGCCCCTTGAGCTTCCGTCGTCATCCAAAGGAACGCCTGGATTTCGCTCCGAGCCCAACGACACCAATCAACAACTGCCGCCACCTATTGAACCTTCATCTGATATGGCCCAACAATCGAATTGTACTTTGGTGATCGAAGGGTTTGTGGACGACGGCCTTAGCTGCTCTAAATGATCGACATTAGGCCGGACCTTCTTAATCTTGTGAGAGATCGACACTGCAGTCGGAGGAACTCTCCTGCTTTCCAACAAACAAACAGCTGGCACCCACCAATTTGGCAAAGCCAGCTACTTGGGAATGGAATGTTCGAGATCTTGTGAAATGCAACTCATGAGATAACCTCGTTCGAGATTTATTGCATTCAGGCGCCGTGAACGAATGTGGTGAGCTTGAATGGAGCTAATGAGAAGTGAGCTGGAATCCTCAGGGACCGCTATTAATCTCTAGCAGCCATCACCGATGAGGGACTTGCAGCTGTCATGCCCGATGCAGATCAGCCTTACGGACCCTGAGGTGTTCGCCGACCATTATCACACGGATAGCCCGAAGTTGACGTCAGTAGCTGGGGGGCCGACTGCGCAGTACGATTCTCCACGAGTTCCCAAGGTCCTGCACCGTGTGGATTTCGCGTATAATGGCGGTTACTACACAGGTTGCATGTGTAGCCTTGTTGAGGTAGCTGGTATACACGTGCAATAAGCGCACACTGTGACCCCAGACTGAGTATCACTCCTTGGATACACCGGCTTGTGTTAGCACTCCACGGCTCCGAGGCGCACCACGACTTCAAGTTGGGGACGGCTCCGAACCACAACAGAGGCTCCTGTCAAGCGACGGTCTATGAGAGCACGGCTCGGAGACAGGGTGGCTCGAGGACGGACCACGGTCCGATAACAAACCATGGCTCGGTGATGCACCACGGCTCATAGATACAGCATGGCCCTGGATATACGGCACGACTCCGGGATGGAACAGGGCTCAGGGCACAGCACGGCTACATGATAACTGCGAGTCACTCGATAGCCTGATGCGACGGCTATATATAAGGAGAGATATAGAGGACAGTGACTCGATATTGGGAGGGTGTAAGCTCACTACTTCCATCCGGAAGCCGTCGGTAAGTCGAAAGGTAATGACGACTGAAGTATGACGCATCTTCTAGCCGCGGCGATGTGTACGGGGATGCTTTCGACAAACTGAAGTGGCATGAGAATGGAGTTGCGACGTTGGACTCGAGCAACAAGGTCACCAGACCACGAGGTAGCAAGGCACATGGTGTTATCCTAAAGCACGGTCTCGGCCGTGTCCTTGACTAGATCCCCTGAACCGGCTCCCTTGACTATAACTTATTTCTGACCAACGCGGTCGACTCTTTCCGGTGACAGGCTCGGGGCCGATGGCGTGACGTGCTGTTATCTATGGGTAATACGCTGAGACCATATAGAGATCTTTTTGACAAGACAGAAGGTCAGAACCCGCTGGAAAAGCTTCTTCAGCTGACGCCCTAATGAAGTGGTCACTCAGTTGATCGCTTGACAAATAACGCCGTGGTAGTGCCACAGCGATCTGAGCTGTCAGGTACCATACATAGCTGTGGTGGTTGTCAAGTAACAAGTTGTTGGATCAGCCGAGCAGCCCCGTGGCCTTACCTAACGCTGTGATAGTGCGTTGGACTTCAGCAGAGACATTAGGACAACGAGGGCTTCTCTTGAGGGAGACGGAGCCCATTGTGATGCTAGATGACCGGTTCAACGGATTGATGTCGAGTAAGGATGGACTGGATAGCGCATAACACACAGCGACGAGGAAAGCTTCTTCTCCACTGATGACGAAGTCTTTATCAGAAGAGATAGATAGACGAGGCTTTTTTCGAATACCACGTCCAGAAAGAGAGTCGTCCAGAAAGAGAGTCGTCCAGAAAGAGAGTCGTCCAAAAAGAGAGTCGTCCAAAAAGAGAGTCGTCCAGAAAGAGAGTCGTCCAGAAAGAGAGTCGTCCAAAAAGAGAGTCGTCCAAAAAGAGAGTCGTCCAAAATGGAAGTAAACGACTGTGGTACAGAAGCGGAGGCGGATGAAAACTTCACCAGCGCGCCATTGTATGCCACCTACGTGTCCGTCACCAACAGCCAAGTTCAACTGCGTAGGTGATTAGAGAAGCCTTCAACTTAGAGTCTGTTTGGCGCATCCCAATATCGTTGGCAAAATACGCCAGGAAGATGGCCATCTTCTTGCGCCTCTGACATTTGACGTACGCACACACGGTCACCGATCGCCTCTCATGGCGCCGGTCACATTTACACTTACTCCCTGCGGCGGTCATTGTGTACCTGGCATCGACTGACCCCCGGTCAGACTTCTTGCTTCCATTGCATGCCGTACCACACAGCCATACGAGAAAATCGCAAACGTGGCAACAATCTTTGTGCGCTTTGTGGCACAGGGCCGTGGCAGAACGGCCGTCAGTGGTATCTCCCGTCTCCTCCTCGGACACAGATAGAGATGGCAAGTTTAGGAGAGCAGAGGACACAGCTGGCAGTAGAACCTCAATCCCCTGTTGCCTGAGTGTATCGTGCTTTTGTCCTCATATTCGATGACTTGTCGCTTGTCAATTCAGCGATATGGTTGTCGGATCAGGTGAAAAGGATTGCTGTAATGCAACAACACCAATTGACCCGTCAAGATGCCAGCGCTCTGTATCCCGTCCGCTCCATCCTACTAGAAGGTGCATTATCCGCGAACGGTGCCAGCCTGCAACACTGCACCGCAACAACACGGTGCCAACAAAGGCGCTTGACGGCGCTGCACCGACCTCCGGTGCAGAGCCTTGGGAGGAAATGGTGGTCGAGTTAAAGTGCAGACATCGTGGCAACGGCAGAAGCAAAATATCGGGAAGAGAAGCCGTGGGGAAAAGGGTCTATCTGCGTCATCTGTCTGAAACCGCTCGATATGAATCTCATCTCCCGTCGAGTCTAGAAGCACTTGCCGACTCGGAACAGTTGCCGGAGGAGGGACGGTATCGACAATGGCGCCCGCATGAAAACTCTCTTTGTCTTGGAAAGTTGTTGTGGCACAACCTTAGTTGTGCGAACGTTCTGGTAATGGAAGACTCAAAGAGAGAAAAGAAACAGCACTTCTGGGAAAGAGTTCTTCAGGTTTCCTTGTCCCTTCGACTGGACCACCTGCAGATGCTGTGCTCGTTGGCCAACGACTTTGTGCATTGAGGACAGTGATTGTTGGTGCCATACTTCGTAGAACGGCACAGCAGCAGGTCTCGTCACTCGACCGCGCATGGAGTTATTTTGCCAACAGAGGTCAAACCAGGACTCTGATCCTCAACAGCTTATCATCATCGCTTGCGATGTAAATACCTGGTACAATCGCGAGGCACGTCGGCGGGCCGCGTGTCAGCATCTTGTTCTTCCTTCTCCCTTGCCGGCGTCGTCAGCGTCAGCGGTGCGAATTGCTGGAATGGTGGAATGGCGCAAGGGGTTTCAGAGCATGCCGGTGCCGCCTTTCTGCACCAAAAAGTCGGGGGGCCCTAATTAAAGTAGCGCGCATCCCTGACGCATCCTCTTGGCGATCTTGTTTAAACCCCTCCGGATTGGGCCTAGTCAGGAACAACAGCGGTCCCCTGTTCCATCAGGGGATAAACGAGAGCCAATCAAGTGAGAGAAGCCGTCCTGTTGTGCATATTAGACAGGGGTAACCAGACGACCAACAGCAAGGAAAAGAGGAAACACCAAGGAGAACCAAGGAGCTTGCAAGGTGAGGGAAAGAGCTGCTCACATGGTCCCATAATTGGCGTGTGACGGTGAACAAGTGATGGGCCAACACAAAAGGTGTACGGGAATTCCAACCAAAGAGCTAGAGGAAAGATCTTTTGTTGACATGGAAACGATGTATAAGAGAATGGATCATCCACAGTCTGGATGTGAAGGGTATCGTCACAGTGCTGATGCGTTCCGTTCCCCGTTAAACTCGCCATTATTAGCGACCGGGACCTCATCTCGACTAGAAACTTGAAATCAAAGCCAACAACTGCCAACTGGAAGGAAGGACCTTGATAACAACAGAGATTGGGCAGGTGCGACCTTGTTGGTTCTCTGCGTTCACCCCCTACTGTCTGACGAATAAGGTGGCCGAGCCTCCAAGTTCGTCACTGCAATTTCGGTGGACCACGCCAGTCCAGGACGAGCTTTACCAGCCGGCATCTCCACTGCACGGCACTGCGGCCTGGTAACCACACGCCCCAAATCACCCTCAATCTCGTTCTTTCCGCTCTTTCGAGTCTCCCCCCGTTCCCTTTATTGCGCTCTACCGACCGTGTACACTCTTTTACCACCCACACCCTCCCCTTTTGAGAGATATCCTGCATCGTTTCTCTCCTTCCGACTTTCTCTGAGAAACATCCTCACCACACTCGTTGCTCGAATCGCAACAAATTCTCTCCCGCTGCCTTCGTCTTCCATCCAACTTGAGGGATCGCCCTCTACCACGCTCTTTTGGAATCCGGAATCCGCCTACACAGTATCTCGATTGTTCAGACCAGATCTCGACCGCTTCCAAACCATTTCAACCCGACAGCTAGAACCAAAAGGTGAGGAGATCTCTCAGCCCTGACTCGGCACGTGGAGAAGGGATGCGTCCGTTTTGGTGGCGCGGTGCGGTGAGCAACGACTCAAGGGATAAGGGACGAAGGGATCACATCCTGCTCCCCTTCCTTGGCGTATGCTCACCTTGCCGTACATCAACCCAACGACAACATCGCGGTGTATTCCTAGTGAAGTAAACGCTGACAATGCTCAAGTTACCGCACTTAGGAGCCAGAGACTGTAATCAAGGTTCGATCTGAAATAGGACGCAAACCGAATCTACCATCTGTCCAGGAAAATGAGAGGCTTCATCCAAGCTGCACTTGCAGCAACGCTGGTTGCCGGCGCCGCCGCCCAGCCGCAACACGCCCACCACCACCGTCACGCCAAGAAGCACGCCGTCGAGAAGCGCGATGCTGTCACAGTAACCTCCGTCGTCCCCGCCACTGTCACCGTTTACGTTCTTGAGGGCAAGGAGGTCGATATCACCGAGGCCAAGAAGGGTATCGATGGCGGCGACTTCATCGTCGTCGGCTCGTCCACTCCCACCTTCACCCCTCCCCCACCTCCCAGCTCGAGCAGCGCCGCCCCCAGCATCAGCAGCCAGGCCGCCCAGTTCTTCGAGCTCAAGTCGTCCTCCTCCCCCGCCCCGGCTCCCGTGCCCTCCTCTTCGGCTGAAGTGGCATCTCCAGCTGCTGCTGCCCCGAAGCCTGCCGCGACTGGTATCAACGTCCCCTTCCCTACCGGCGACGATGCGCCCTCTTGCGACGACTTTCCTTCGGATTATGGCGCCATTCCGGTCGATTGGTTTGGCCTTGGTGGCTGGGCGAGTATTCAGCAACCCGAGGGCGGGCTGCGTGCCAACGTCAAGATTGCCACGATCCACTCTCCCATCACCGGACCCTGCCCAAAGGGGGGTCTCTGCGGGTATGCCTGCCCTGCTGGTTACCAGATGAGCCAGTGGCCCGAGTCTTCCCAAGGCGCCACCGGTCAGTCCGTTGGTGGCCTGTATTGCGACGAGAACAACAAGCTGCGGCTTACGCGACCGGAGCATCCCACCATCTGTGAGCAGGGAGCTGGCGGCGTTGTCGTCAAGAACAGTCTCTCCGTTCAGGTCGCCGTTTGCCGAACCCTTTACCCTGGCAACGAAGCCATGGTAGTCCCGCTCGCGGCCACCCCTGGCAGCACGAACCCGCTGACCAACCCGGATGCCAATACCTATTACAAGTGGGAGGGCAAGTTCACGAGTGCCCAGTACTACATCAACCCCGGGGGCGTTTCTGTCGAGGAGGGTTGCGTGTGGAAGAACCCGGCCCGCCCGAACGACACCGGAAACTGGGCCCCCAACAACATCGGTGTTGGCAAAGACGCATTTGGCAAGACTTACATCTCCGTATTCAACAACAGCCCAACCTCGTCTGCCAAACTCGACTACAACGTGCGCATCCACGGCGACGTCAGCATCGAGTGCGTGCTGGAGAATGGTTCCTACAACCACGGCGACGGAAACGGCTGCACGGTAAGTTTGCTCTCTCTATCATTGACGTCGCTGAGCTAACGCCTGTATAGACTGCTCTCATTGACGGCGGCACGGCCATTGTCGAGTTTTACTAGTAGCCGGTGTCCGTGGGTGGCTCGCTGTTTCCCTTCTTTCGGCCGGGTCATGATACCCGTCCAAGTTTCGCTTTCGGAGGTCGGTGACGAGGCATCGATGGAGTTTCTGTTTAATTGTGAATAATTCGGCATCTGCATGGCAAAGTTAGGAGCCTTTCTATATCGAAATCTCTCATTGATCAAGGACCGCTGTTCGTAGATCATCTCCATCGAGCATTGGCTCTGCTGAGCGTGCGCGAGGGGTCAAGGTCCATCTGCGAACTGAAGATGTGCGGTAGGGTTGGGGGTGAGCTTGTTTTTGCGCGGGAGGATGTCGCATCGCTACTTCTTCGAAGTGAAGAGGAGGAGAGGTTGCTTTTGAGTTGGAGGACTTGCTGATGGCCATTGCCCCCAAATTACTGACAACTCGGCAATATATATACTACATGTAGTCTACAAGTTTATCCTATTTTTCAATGTCGAGTCTCATTTGTTGGATGTTATGGCTTCTCCCCCGATCGCGAATACGTGGCCTCGGCCCGATAGCTATTACACTGCTACCACAGTAGAATCGTGTCGAACCGCAGTTGCCTCAACTCATCGTCGCCGCAGCGTCAGATAGGATTCTGAAAAAGGGGTTGAAAGGAGACGAACCTATCCATCAGTGGAGCTATCAGTTACAGTTACCAATTGCCTCTTATCGTTGTTATCGGCTGCTACCTAGCGCCGGCAACGTGTTGCGTTCCCGCAAAGCTGACGCAGGTGTGTGTGGGTGTGTGGCGACGTTACTTTGGGACCAGTTGGAACGGATGCACTGGCTGCTTCAAGGAGGAGCATCAGCCACACCTCGCGCTTTCAGCTGCGTCTCGTCTCAGACAACGACGACTTTCCAGCCTGTCCTTTCTCCCAACTTGCGATTGATACGCATTTCTCTTTTTAGAAACCTCCAACAGGCCCAACTGCCTACCTTGCAGTTAACCAGACAGCAGTTAACCTGGGCGAATCCCCCTCTATCCCGTTCACCTATTCGAATAAGACTTCCAAGCTCATTCATGACATCGCCGCCACTCGACCACGAACCATGAGGGTCAGGGGAGCTTTCGGGGCGGCAGCCTTGCTCGCATCCGCCCTCTTCGCGACACCACTCTTCGCAAAGAAGGACAGCCCAGACTTCAAAGTCCACCAGTTCCCCGAGTTCCCAGAGGCCCTGAGTTATTTCGAGAACTCGGACGTCATCATCTTCCAGCATTTCGGCAGCAACGACGTGTATCGGTCCCCCGACGCCGGCGCAACATGGGAGCGAGTCGACGCCGTGCCCGAGGGCAAGGCCTACATGCTCTACCTGCACGAGTACGACCCCGAACGAGCCTACATCCTGACGCAGGGCATCCAGCACTACCGCACCCACGACCGGGGCAAGACGTGGGAGATGTTCCAGACCGATGCTGAGGTCAGCATGTTCCGGAGCGACGTCATGCAGTTCCACGCCGACGACGCCGACCGCATCATCTTCAACGGCATGGACTGCCAGGGCATATTCTGCGAGGAGGTTGCGATGTACACTACGGACGGCTTCCGGACGGCTGCCAAGTTCCTCAGGGGTAACACCGCCGGGTGCTGGTGGGCCAAGTCGTCGCGCATATTCTCGACAAGCGACGAGACGCTGGACAAGAAGCGCATCCTCTGCATCGTGCGAGACTCGTGGTCGCCGTTCAAGGAGGATCAGCGGCTCGTACTCTCTGACGACTTCTTCGAGGCGAAGGACAAGGGTGGAAAGATACAGGAGACCGAGCCGAACCTCGATACCGACAAGCCGGTGCAGGGCGTCATCAATATTGCAATCGTTAAAAAGTTCATGCTGGTCGCGACCACTTCGCTAAACACTGACGAAATGGCGCTATTTGTAACGGACGATACCTTGAAGTGGCACCGTGCCATGTTCCCGACCGACCATCGTCTGGAGCAGAACGCCTATACCGTTCTGGAGAGTACGGACTACAGCATCCAGATCGACGTCATGAACACGAGACCTGGAAACCCGATGGGAGTCATGCTCACCAGCAACTCCAACGGAACGTACTTTACTCGCAACATCGAGCACACCAACCGTAATCAGCACGGCCATGTTGATTTCGAAAAGGTTGCCGGCATCCAAGGAATATTCCTTCTGAACGAGGTGGAGAACTGGAAAGACGTCGAGAAGCACAGCAGTGCGCAGAAGAAGAAGGTCACCAAGATCACTTTTGACGACGGCCGGACGTTTGAAGACGTCATGGCCGACGGCAAGAGCCTCCATTTACACTCTGTCACGGAGCTGAGGAACGTCGGCCGGGTCTTCTCGAGTCCTGCTCCGGGGTTGGTCATGGGCAACGGCAACACCGGCGACCGCCTCAAGGACTTTGACGACGCCAGCCTCTTCATCTCAGATGATGCGGGCAAGACCTGGATCAAGGGACCCGAAGGCCCACATAAGTACGAGTTCGGCGATCAAGGTTCCATCCTGGTTGCGGTTCACGACAGCACCAAGCCAGACATCAGCGAGATCAAGTACTCGCTCGATCACGGCCAGAACTGGCGCACCGCTGAATTTCCCAACGACATCAAGATCAAGCCGCTGATTCTCACTACTACCCAAGACGCGACTTCCCTCAAGTTCATCCTTGTCGGTGAAGCTCGGGCAGGCGAGGTTAGGGACCCCTTCTTCGTCATTTCCATCGACTTTGATGGCTTGAACGAGGATACCTGCAAGAAGAGCGACCTGGAGGACTGGTATGCGAGAGCCGACAAGGATGGTAACCCCACCTGTCTCATGGGCCACAAGCAAAAGTTCCAGCGCCGGAAGAAGAACGCCGAGTGCTTCATGAAGGCCGAGCACAAGGACCTGGTCAAGGAGACGGAGGACTGCGAGTGCACCGTCCTCGACTTTGAGTGCGATTACAACTTTGTCCGGAAAGACGGAGAGTGCGTGCCCACGGTCCCCATCGTGCCACCTGAGGGAGCTTGCAAGAGCAAGGACGATACCTTCCAGGGCCCGTCGGGCTGGCGCATGATTCCCGGCAACACCTGCATACGCAAGAAGGAGGGCGAAAAGGATGACAAGATCGAGAGGAAGTGCTCGGACGCCGCCATCCCTGGCTCGCCACCGGCCAGCGGCGAGATCGATCTCAAGCAGCACGTCTTTAAGGGGGACTGGGCCGGCTTGGAGAAGCACTACCTCGAGCGTGGAGACACGAGCAAGGCCGACGACGAGACGATCCTCGTCCGACTCAAGACATCCTCCAAGGCTGGCCCCATCTCGCTCACGCAGGATCACGGCAAGACATGGGAAGAGGTCGACCTGCCTGCGAAGGATATCGTGTGGATCCTCCCGCACCACTATTTCAAGGACATGGTCTACTTCATCACCAAGAACGAGAAAGTCCATTACACCCCTGACCGTGGTCAAACCTTCCGGTCCTTCAAGGCGCCCACACCGCCTTATCTCGACGGTGGCCGGAGTCCCCTGGCCTTCCACCCGGACAACAAGAACTGGTTGATCTGGGTTGGAGAGAAGTGCGAGCACAAGCAGTGCCATCTCGAGGCGTCATATTCTGACGACCGTGGCGACCACTGGGAGACGATGATATTCGATGCCGTCAAGTGCGAGTTCACCGGCTCTCAAGCTTACAAGCAGTATCCGGACCGCAGCGTCGATCAGGTTCTGTGCATCGAAAAGAAGGAGAGCGACAGGAACGAACAGCAGCTCGTCAGCAGCAGCGACTTCTTCAAGCACGATAAAAAGGTCGTGGTAGAGGACGCGAAGGACTTCGCCACGATGGCCGAGTTCATTGTCACGGCGAGGGAGAACAAGGAACAAAAGACCTTGGAAGCCCTCAGCAGCCTTAACGGAGTGAACTTCGCCGAAGCTCACTACCCCTATAACATGAAGGTGACGGATCGCCACGCCTATACCGTGCTGGAGAGCTCTACTCACGCCGTCTACCTGCTGGTCGTCACGGAGCTGGACAAGTCCAAGGCCTATGGCTCCATCATGAAGTCCAACTCGAACGGTACGTCGTATGTGCTCAGCATACCGGGCGTCAACTGCAACGAGGACTACTACGTCGACTTTGAGAAGATGCAGGGCCTGGAAGGTGTTGCACTGGTCAACATTGTTGCCAACCGAGACTCCAAGGACGAGCACAAGGTGCTACAGACCAAGATCACCCACAACGACGGTGCTGAATGGACGTACCTGCCGCCGCCCAAGGCCGACCTCGACGGCAAGTCCTTCTGCACGAGCTCCAAGGCCAGCCAGAACCAGGGCGACGAGAAGTGCGCCCTTCACATCCACGGCTACACCGAGCGGTTGGACGCCAACAACATGTACTCCTCCAAGGGCGCCGTCGGGCTCATGTTCGGCTGGGGCAACGTGGGCTCGAGCCTCGGCCCCCTCAAGGAAGCGGACACGTTCATGACTCGCGACGCGGGCATCACCTGGACGCAGGTGCAGAAGGGCAGGTGGAAGTGGTCCCTCGGCGACCAAGGGTCCATCATCGTCCTCGTCCAGACGCACGAGGCCAAGTCCAAGACCAACTTCGTCTACTTCTCCGTCGACGAGGGCGTCACGTGGCAGAAGAAGGAGTTCTCCGACAAGGAGGTCGAGGTGGCGGACATCTCGACGATGCGCTCCGGCGGCTCCCGCAACTTCCTCATCTACGGCAAGCAGGGCGGCGAGATCTTCACCGTCAACCTCGACTTCACGGGCCTCAGCGACCGCGAGTGCACGTTCGACGCGGGCGACGAGGCCAAGTCGGACTACTACCTCTGGTCGCCCAAGCACCCGCTGCAGAAGAACGACTGCCTCTTCGGCCACCAGTCGCAGTACCTCCGCAAGAAGCAGGACAAGAAGTGCCACAATCCGTTCAGGATGGAGCACCTCTACGACAAGCAGAACTGCTCTTGCACGAGGCAGGATTACGAGTGGTATGTCAACCCCCTCCTTTCTCCTCTCCTCTCCTCTCATACTAACTGTCTCTCAGTGACTACAACTACGAACTTGACGCCTTCGGCGCCTGCCACCTCGTCGACGGCCTCAAACCCCTATCGCGCGAGGAATGGTGCAAAAAACACCCGGACGCGACGGAATACTGGGAGCCGACCGGCTACCGCCGCCTCCCGCTGACAACCTGCCAGAACGGCCAGGAGTTCGACAAGCTCTCCGTCTCGAGCCCCTGCCCGGGCAAGGAAGAGGACTACGAGCGCCGCCACCGCGGGCCGGGCGGCTTCGTCCTCTTCCTCGCCATCGTCGTACCTTTTGCCGCCGCCGGCGCCATAGGCTGGTACGTGTGGCGCAACTGGACCGGCACGTTCGGCCAGATCAGGTTGGGAGAACAACCCTCCTCCGGCGTGGGCGGCCTGCTGGACAGCGACAAGCCGTGGGTGCGGTACCCCGTCATCGCCATCAGCGCGCTGGTTGCCGTCGCGGGCGCGATCCCGCTCGTTGTCGCCGCCGTGTGGAGGACTGCTAGCGGGGCGTTTGGCGGTACTGGGTCGAGAGGGCCGTGGTACAGCAGGCTCGGGGGCGGGAGTAGGAGGTTCACCACCCGGGACAGCTTTGCGAGGGGGAGGGGGGATTACGCGGTTGTCGATGATGACGAGGGGGAGTTGTTGGGGGAGGACAGCGATGAGGAGGTTTAGGCGATGCGTCTTCGTTCGTGGTGATGGGTCCTCAGATGAGGATGGGGTGTTTGGGTGGGCTTTGCTTTTAAGAGTTGAAGTTGGATGAATAAAGTGATGGCGAGCGAGTATGGGCACACAACCTACCTACCTAAAATGAACTTTCTCCTTTTTTTTTCTGCAAACATGGTTCTAGTATCAGGGTGCTGTCCTTTCCTCACCTCATGATGTTTTGTATAAGTGTATACCATGTCATCTACAAAGAAGCAATCCGTTACCCGCTAGGCATTGATACCTTGCCTGACTCTAAGGTACCGTCTCTGCTATGCAGGCGCGAAACACGCCCAAGAATTGTACCCTCGCAAGACTCGCAGTCATCGTTGGGCTCAAATTTGAGAGCTGAGAGCAGCGCAGCTGAACACGACGGTGTATCAACCATCACTCCCAAAGCAGCAAGTTACAGCACGCCACTCGCTGTGCAGAAGTGTAAATGCCATGCATGAGCTGACAGCAAATGCAGCACCCATCACAGCCTCATCACAGTTGTACAACACCCTGACCGGCTTCCAGCTTTGTGTGTGAGCGTGGTGGCATCTCCCGACGCGAGCAACTCCGTTAAACGCGTCCTTCCAGCAAGGAAACCCTCATCCCATCTTGCACGTGCAACGAGATATCCTTCGACGCAATAAGATTACTTACCTGGTACCCTCTGCATGTCTCTCAACCTCGGGAATGCTTCCCGTCCCGAACTGGTTTCTTGCTCTCATCCCGAACATTCTTCCACCAACTTACTTCCCCGTCTTGCCACGCGTGCCGGTCACGCAGAAGAGAAAAACGTCATCGCAATTCGCGGTTAGACCTTCTCATCTACCGAAAGGTTCTGACTCCCTTCCATTCCCGTGCACATACTTGGTAGCGTTTCCCGAACAAATAGACTGGACGTGGAATGAACGCTGCTGGTGGTGAGGAATGCCCAATGGGAACCCCCCACACTTACAAGACCCGGTAGCTCTGTTCTGGAATCTGGTGACTACCGGGCTCACCACACCTCTTTTGTCACTTGGTTTCTTTTAGCTGGAATGGGGGAAAAGACGTTTTGTGTCTTTCGTACGAAGTACCGGATTTCTGTCTTTGTTGGTCTGGGCATTCGCTGACTTTTCTCTGTTAATATGTTTGCTTTTGCATCACTGTTGGGCTGTCGAGGCGAGTTTATTGGTATGTATTGTTCTTGCAGCGTCTGAAACATGCAAGAGAAGCTTCTCAGCTAACAACTTTGACCTCTGACCTTTCGGCGAAATATCAACCGATCTTAATGCTGCAAAGCTGGGAGAAGGATCCGAGCGCTTGTCGTGCTTTTTCAGTGGCAAAGTAATTCTCCTAGCTTGCCTTGTGCTGCTTGCTGCTGCTTGGGTAGGCCTTGGTGATATATTATCGTCTGGCATGCGACTGATATAGACAGGCCGCTCGGTTGTACGTCCGGTATCCGGAGTGGACGTCCGACTCCGTGTGTGTGTTTTTGCATTGACGTGGGCTCGTATCACAGTACCGGTAATGCTTGGGGAGGGAGGGGATGGGGGTATAACGGGAATTTGTATACCGAAAGGGCGCTGGGAGTGCCACCACCCTTGGATTGTGATCCGCTCAGGCCCCTTTGCCTACTGCAAGAGCACGATAATGGGAGGGGGATTATCGAATGCATCCATCCCCTGCGTCACACTGTGCCTTGGGAGAGTGATACACCCCTCTCCCACGTTGATGGGTTGCACTATTGACGGTGATCTTTGGCGAGGTTACCAGAATGCTAGAATATTGGGCCAATGGTTCTTTTAATGGTGACATTGATGACTTTACATTGCTTGAGTCCCCAGTTACAATCCGACTCCTCATAATGTTTCCCCCGTCTCGCCGGATTCCCCTCCAAAGTCTCCCCTTGGCGAGGATGTATAAAACGCCACAAGACCGGGGTTCAAGACCTCCACGAAGAAGGCGTGTGTGTTTGTCGATGCTGTGCCTAGCCATCATGCCGATCGCCGTGCGCTCGAACCGCAAACCCATCGATTGACGAATGTGAGTCCGTTCCTCACTGGGACCCCGTAGCATTGCTTTTTTCCCCCTACCACAGTACACTTCGTCTGAAAGCCGAGCTGTAATACAGCGTCAGGTATACTCCCTCTTCCACTTCCGACCCGGACGAAGAGTAGTATCTTGCTGGGACGGACACCCGCACGGTGGTAGTACTGAGGGTTAGACCAGGAAACATCAAGCGAACGAGAGTGGTTAAACCAATTGGCGTAGAATAACTGATGCTATTTTGGATTTAAAGAACGCAAAACTCCTATTCCCATGCTTCCAGACAGACTGTAAGTGGCGACATGGCGAAAACAATGCACGCTGTTCCCTCGTCGCTCGTACATGATCCCAAAATGCGCCGGAAACGGAAACATGAAAAATAAAAGTAAATATGAGATTAAACAGATGGGTATTATGAACGAAGTCTTTCGTGAAAAATCTCCATCGCTAGTAGTTAAACAGCCAAGCAGTTTGCAAGTGCCGGATGGAACAAGAGGAAATGTCCCAAGAACCGACGATCCCGGCCCCAATCTTTCTTCGTTCAAGACCGCCGCACGCGGTTCCAGATGCGCCTCATGACGTTCTGGTCCGTGTTGTTGTTGTTGGTCGCATTCCAGTGGTCGATGCCGGCAAAGATCTTCTCCATGCTCTCCTTGCGCATGCCGCCGCCGTCAGCGGCGAAGTGGTCGACGTTCGGGGTTGTCGTGACGGTTGCGGTCGTGGTAACGGCCGAGTCGTCTCGCAGGATTTGGTGCGATTTTCTGCCCGTTAACTGCTGGGCGGGTGATTTCCTGCCCGTCGTTGCTTGGGCGGCGGAGTTGTTGTTCTTTTGCCACCCGTAGATCTGGTCTTCGTTGGCTCGCAGGTCGGGACGAGTGAGGGTCATTCGTAGGGTCATCTCCCGTGAGGAGGCGGGGACTTGGACGTAGTTTCCGTCTGAGGGTTTGGAGGCGTGGGAGGTGAGTGTGTCGGGGGACACGCGGATGGGTCTGACGGGCCCCTTGTCGAAACCGTGCGGAGTTTGGGGAGAGTCCGGGTCTGCGACAGATGGCTGGTCACTGCTTAGAGACATCTTGTCGTCTTCATCGTCGTCATCATCGTCCGCCAGGAAGGTCCGTAGGTTTGAGTCATCTGCGAGCTGCTGCCGAGACTGCCGTTTGCTCAGCGTTGGGCCGTCGATGGTAGTGGCGAGTTGGCCGGGTATGTCCGTAGAGGGGAATCCGAATTCGATGGCCTCGTCAAACTTCTGTGGTGATGCGAGGTATACCCGGAGCTTCAGCCTGGCCTCGGGATCTTGGTAGTGAGCGGCCGCGGGATCAATTGCTGAGAAGGAGTTGTGTGAGGCATGTTTTGGTGTTATCAGCGACAGTGTGCGGGATTTCCTCCTTTGATGGCCAAAGTGGAACTCGGAAGAAGGGCTCAGGGGGCTCTGAGCTGGAGACTTTTGGCTCGATGCCGCGTCTCTGGTGGGAGGCCGGCTGGAGAGAGACGGCCGGCCAAACGGTATCTTGGAGATAGATAGATGCCGCCGGAACGACGGCCGCCTCTGCTTTGACGGTTCTGGTACGTTCTCGCGCAAATTGGCGTGGTAGTCGTCCAGAAACAGCCGCAGATCCAAATCCTCCTCCTCGTCCAACCAGCGGAAGGTGTCGTAGAACGACTGGGGGACGCTTACACTCCTATTCTCGTCCAACATGTGGCGGCTGGATCGCGGTGAGTCCATGCTGTTATTCCGTTGCTTGGGAAAGCTCGGGGCGGCGAGGGACTCCATATCTGCTGGAACTTCCAAGTGCCTGCTAGCCCTACGGCCTGCCCTAAACACGACCTCGTCCGCAGCGTCCAGAATCACGCTGGTCCGTAAGTGACGCGTCAAGACGGTCTGTTCCTCGGGAGTGAAATGCCTCTTCTTTATTTTGTCTGGGAGTTTGGCAAACGCAAGCGAATCAGCCGAAGAGAAACTGGACTCCAGTACAGAACGGTGGCGGAGGTTGATCAAGTTCTCGGATGCACTGCGTTCCTGTCGAGCTAACCGCTTCTTGAAGTTGCGGGCTGTTATTTGGTCGTAATGTTGTGAGATATCATCAATGCCGGACGCCTGGGCAAATCGAAGACGTTCGAGGGTCGAGAAGTACTATAAGAGGGTACGCCTTTTAGCAGCTGTCTCAGACTCATATGGCAGATTCCACAACAAATGAAGCGAACGGATCTAGTGCAGGCTTTAAGAGATCCGGGGATTGCCAAATGTACGGACGACAACACTCGTAAACGTGGGACCTGCATGCATGGAGAGGTCCAAACGCCTGCATAACGACCCAAGTAGGGACGAGCAGCGTCGAATCGCACGATGATTGGAATGCACCGGGTGTGAAGCCGCTAGGCTCATATCTGGCTGGCACCTCGCCAAGCAGGAGACAGGCACAGCTTTTACCGCTGCTGCTCAACCCCCAACTAATACTATTTGAGCAAGGGTTCCGGAGATCAGAAGCCAAACGGACAGAGCAGCGCAACTGTGCGTTTGTCTGCGGTGGGCCAGATCAAATCACTGTCTCGGGCTGCCATGTGCAAATTCGTTCGAGAAGATGGTCCACAGAGCTGTGAAATGGGGGAAGAGCGCTGAGCTGTACGATACAGTGCAACTCTGAGGGCCTGTGATCGCCGAGTGACATTCGGAAGTGCTTCTTGAGCGGCACTCCGGCAGGAATGACAATCTGCGGTCGCCGCGACGAGAACGCAGCTCTCATCCCGATGCCCAACAGCGTCTCGCAAAGCTGCAACCGCCAGCTCATCCGCTCAAACTACCACAGAGGCGCCGACTTCGACTGAGCATGAGGCATCTGCGGGTCCGATGGAACATTGTCGTGTCGGTCCCTCGAGTGGTATCGTCGAATTGTTTACTCGTCTCCCGCGTCCCAGTGGCGAGAATGGCAAGCTGTGTGTGGGCTTTCGCCTGACCAACAACTCCAGCCGATCATTCTTCAACGATAAGGCAGGTCGCCTTTTGGGGGTCCTGGGGTTGTGTGGAGAGCCGGTGATGGTGGTGTGCACTAGCTTAACGCAAGGGACAACTGTTCCCATTGGATGCAGGAACGCATAACGAGCCCACAGCGCGTCTGGCCAATTGGGGGAAATGTGACCTCCGTGGGGAGAAATAAGTTGCAATTGCAAATGTGACGAACAGAACGAAAACTGCACGAACCTTGCGTTGAATGGCCACCGGAAGTGCCTCGAACTCCTCCCGCGTCAGTGGAGGTGGCAACCCTGCCTGTGACCGGCGTTTCGAGCTGCTGCCCGATCGTGTCATTGTCGAGGTGCTGAAATTGTACGTGTGCTTGTGGCTGGCGTCGTCGTGGTAGAGTGCGTGCTGTTGTTGATGCTTCGAGGTGCCGCTGCTGCTGGTGCTCTTCCTGTCGGTCGACGACCGCGAGTCATTGGAGTCTTGTATCTCGAGGTGTTGATGGTTTCGACGAGTCCATCTAGTGAACAACGGACTGGCTGACCGGGCACTTCGACCGCTCCGGGAGGTATTGGGTCGCCATTGGCTTGTGTTCGCAGTCATGTTGGCGGCGGTGAAGGTTGAGTTTGGGAAGAATGGCTCGTCAGGAGCCGGGAGGGTCGAACCGGGCATCTTTGGCCGTCTTCTCCTCTGTCCGGTTCTCGATCCAGTCCTCAGATTGCTGTGGTAGTGGTCCTCAGGGGTAGGGTCGAAACTCCAGGTCGAAGGGGAGCAAAGGAAGGTGTTGTTCAAAGCAGTTGTAGGGCTGACTGTCGTATTATTAATATTAGTATTAGTTGAATCCGTATCGGTATGACTAGTTGTAGAGGAGGTTGATCGAAGGGAAGACAATTGTTGCTGTTGTTGTTGTTCGACGTCGAGGGATAGGAAGCTGGGGTAGTTGAAGTTGTTCAGACCTGATTCAGAGCCAGAGCCAGAGCCAGAAGCCGAAGAAGTGAGGGAAGAAGATGAAAAGGAAGAATCGACACGGTCCGAGTTGTTGTTGGTTGTTGAAAGCGGAAGAGGAGGAGTCAAGGGTTCGAAATCATGTCTTGAAGAGGAAATAGCAATGTCGGTCCTTGCCCAAGCTACCGGTGGTGACAGTGACGCTGTCCTTGTCCCTGTCCCTGTCCTTGGCCCTGTCGTGTTAGTCGTCGCCCTTGCTGACGCCTGTGACGCTGTTGTCCCTGCCGAGTCCTCGCCTGCAAGCCAGGCCCAGATAAACCAGGGCTCCAATTGCAAATCCAAATTCATTGTACTCGATGCCGAGCTGTGTTTCGACTGCTCTGGCGTTTGATGAATCCGAGTCGCACTTGTACAAGTGGTGGAAACATTCGCGGTGGTTCTGTCCATTGTGTCCATTTCCCTCGGCTCCATCGAAGTGTTATTTACTTTGGACCTGATCCCTGGGCACCGGGGTCGCCAAGGGAGGCGAGGGAGTTGTCTGCCAGGGACACAAGTGGCCTAGAAAAGCCGTAGCTCAAAGTTACACTTGTCAGATGGAAATGATCGCCTGTTGGATGTTTGAAACCACAAAGGTCAACCGACAACTGAAGTGGAAAGAACCGTCGAGTATTTGATGTCGAGGTGGGACGAATTGGACAAACTAGTCGTTTGCAGCTTCCCTCGACTTTTAATGCTTCAGTCTCTTCTTGCCCATTATTACACCCAAAATTATAAAAGAAGAGCCAACTCAACCGCTTCATAATGGGGCTCAAACAACCTGACCTTCGCCTCGACATAATCCGCAACTTCCATTGAACCCGGGGCCGATCCCCTCTTCTCTTCAGGCCGTTCCTGATTTTGCCAAGTGCTTCCAGGACCCTCAATCCCCCCTAGACCGGCACGTTGGTACACTAACAAATGCAGGTCCCAGTTGTGGAACACCGGCTCGGGCTCCACGATTCAGTGATATGCTCGGCAAGGATTCCCCTTATGCTACACAGTACAGCATTGTTCCAGTTGTTCCAGTCGTTCCAGCGTTGTTCTTTCCCACACTTTCAGCACTCCTGCCTGCTGTTCTTCTTTTCCAGAAACACCACCACATGCCGGCCTCGATTCATGGCCGCGAGTTTGACACGATGGTGGTGGTACTGCAGACTCGGGTCTTCTTCTGACTGGTGCACTGCAGGGGCCGGTAATACCTTGTGCCATGTGTCCTCCTTCCGCTGGTTGCACTTGTCGATCAATCTATCTCAGACCGGGGACGGATGAGCATGCAGTGTGGACCGGATGGACTGATGTGCGCTTCAGCCTTCATCATGCACGCTACAGCACTCCATTACATGTACAGCGGGATATCGGGTTTTCTGATCGTATTGATATCCAGTGGGTTCAGCCGTATCACACCACTTTCCATGGCTCAACTGGCTCACTACCCGCCGGGCCAGTCCACGACAAACCACGGTTGTGCTGGTTTTTACCCCTAGCCAGGCGCTTGCGGTTATAGAGAGCCCAGGAGAGCTACCGGCTCCATGGCCTCGACGATCATGACTTCAGCTTTGGAAAAATGGCATTACGAGATCCATAGATCAACAAGTGTTGACATGGCTCATCACAGCGAGCAACTCGCTCAGACGATATCGGCTGATCGGCCAGAAGCGGAGTCCAGTGTTCTCTGTGATAGAGGCTTGCAGGCAGGGCAGGACGAAATACCCCAGTCACGAAACGCCGATTGAGTTCAGACAAGGCGCTCTGCTCGCCACGATAGCGTCGCATCCATCTCGTCTTCTCCGAGCCAGGGGGACGTGTTGACAGGCAATGACAGCATTGACAGCTGCGGCTGTGGTTCCGAGTCGAAACGCGATGTTTCATTCGCGAGGGCTAGCTGGTGTCTGAGACTTCACATCTCAGACACGATACAAAGTCATTGTCTTAATACAACAGCTGTTGTCTGTTGACGTTGCAGAGCATTCTCTGTCAAACTTCAACAAACATTTTCAGCTCTCTCTGAAGGGGCTCAGACGTCATGGTTCCTGCATAAGTCCCCGCACGAATTCACTAGAACCAGCGTCCCGCATCAGCTAGCCTTAAGATGAGGCCACGATCGGTGGCCCGAGGTCTAGATTGCAAGCCACCAGGAGCTCAGGGTCTGCGACGATGAAGGCTTTTTTTCGGGAGTTGCCGGACGCTTCATACGTAGGCTGGTAGGTCGGCAGGTGATGTTGGTTGCCTTGCTGGATCATCAGCCTCAACTCGAGAGCAAAGTTTGTTGATGGCATCAGAACACGCGCCCCGGGGCTGGCGCCTGGATAACAACTCGAGAGACATGCTGACACACCTGCGGATGTGGTCTTGTCCCAAGAGGCAATCATCGTACGTCCCAGGCAGCGGAACGACTATATGTCGCTTCGGCACATTTACGAGATTTTCCTCGAATTGTGAACAATAGCCTTAATCACATTCGGTTCTGCCTGCGTTCCCGAGAGCACTGCCCTCCAGCTCAAGGAGAATCAGAATCAGAAGTTTTCTCGAGCCCGCCCCCGCCCCAACGGTTCGGTCATTTCCGACAATCGATTGTTGTTGGGCGCAAGGAGAAGACATATTTACCCTCCAACGACCCGGCCGAAGATGCCACCGCGTTTCACCGCTTCGCATCATCTCCAGATTCAAATGAGAGGCGCGGGCAAACATTCGAGCAGCGATACCGAGGGGAAGAGGTGGCTTCAGTCCGAGGAACTGGATCGTCAAGATTTAGGGGATGTTATTTCACGTATCCCTGCAGCTGGCGGGTTTGCTGGGCTCTCTCTCCTGCATAGTGCCGCAACAGTTGGTCCCAATCACATCCGAAAAGGAGCAGACGGAGGGCTCTCGTCAACCGAGGTGCGTCTGCAGTATGAAGGCGAAAAGGAGGAACTGCCTGAGCACAAGATGCCCTCTTCAACGCAAGCATCGATCCATCAGAAGATGGGCCGGGAAATGATCCAGAGGCAATATCATGTCCGAGGGAATTGATGAGCCCAGATGGATCTTGGGCTGTCCGGAGTCCTGGAGCAGAAAATGCTGTGCGACTCTCTTGAGGCTCCTCCCGAAACATTCCCGCGAAATCAACCTTCCTGACCGTCAACCTATAGTCGTGTGCGAGAAGCGGTCTGTACGGGCGGTCTCAGCGTTCTGTGTACACCTTCGACACAAGACGTGTACAAATGAAGGAGTAGGGTCCAGAACTCGTCGGCTCCGGTTCGGGGAGGATACTCATCCCCTTGGACTTCTCCCCAAGATCAGAGGAGGTAGAACTGTCGAAACTACCGGGATTCAGTCCTCGTGCGAAACCAGACGACAATAAAAGCTACAGGATTCAGCGCGGCTCAACTCTCTTCCATGATCAAATCACATGCATTATCAATTCAAACACACCTGCTTCCTAAGGCTCACCTCGCCGGTCTTTCCAGCCTCATCGCAGTCTGCGAGTCGCCGCTTACAATACGCTCCGGACCGCAAGCCACGAAGCCAAGAGAAGCATACAGGCGCTTCGCGTTGGGCCTCGAGATCAGCCCGACACCTTTGCCCTCCTTAGCAGCCTTCTCGATTCCCCATCTGGTCAGCTTGGAACCCAGGCCCTTCCGCTGATGTTCTGGGTGGACTGCAAGGACATCTAGCACTGGAGAGTGTCAATTTTGGGACACCAGCTACACGGTCAGAGTGGGCATCTAACCCCAATAATACCTCGGGTCGTCACCGGCAAGCCATTGTCTATCCAACTCGTCGAAGCCTTCCAGTATCTTCCGGTATGCCTCCTTGTCCATAGCGTCCGGCCAGGACTTCATCTTCTCTTGTATCTCCTTGTCCTTTTCCTCCTGGCTCGTCTCGGGCTCCGGTTCAGGTGCTGAAGTCCATCGAGCCCAGCCGATGATTTCTCTCCTGGAGGTCCCGTCATCAAGCACAGCCTCTTCGACAGCGACAACAAATTGCTTAGATGGGTCACTGAGGCTGTTCCGGAAACGTTGTGATCGGAACCGCAACTCTTCGTCTCTTGTTTCCTCGCCCTTTGGGAACATCAACCTGTGGATGGCGACGTTGGTGAAGGCTTGCAGACCGAGGGCATCCATTTCATCTGCCTCGGCGGCTGATGGCTGGATTTTCCGGATGTGGATTGTGGTGGTCATTATGCCAGTCGATGGAGTGGTTTCTGGGTCTTCACGGGAAGACAAACGCCTGGTTGACAGAAGTTGCTGGGTCAAGACCCGGGTTGAATCAAGCTGTTCATGATGACAGACGGCTTTTATTCAATGCCCATCTGAATCTAACAGGACCGTCAGAGGCCGCGTACTGCGCCGATGAACGGAGTCGTCGTGGTCTACAACCTTCCTATTCTGGAAGCCCACGAGGTCGTCACGCAATGTATAGGGTAGGCCGAACGCTTATGAAGCCCAATGCATCCTTTGTCAAACTGACATTGAGGAACCGCGTAACGATTACGCAAGACAGGGTTGAGATCATGATAATGCTCAGGCAGGCTCTAAACCAACACATTTCTCGGGTTCCAAAGCCTGGGACATTGGGGGCAGCTTCCGGGCATGCTGCAACGCGATCCATCTCCACTCAAGCTTTCATGTAACTGCACACCAATAACATCTCACAAAAGCACAGCTCTCCTTTCACAATACACTCAAAGAATCGCGGAAATAGCATCATTTTTCTTGTTTCTGAGCACTGATACCATGAGGCTCAAAGCACCACGGTCTCTATGCCAGTTCAGACCTCTATTCCGCGCCATCTCGCTGATCCAGCAGTTATCCAGCAGGTTCACGCAGTTTGCCCTCCTAGACCTGCATGAGACCTGCATCAGGAACCCGGATCCCCGGTCTAGTCTATCTAGAAGTCTACCACCTAGCTTCCAAGCAAACCCTTGCCAATCCTCAGCTGCGACCCCCCCCCCCCCCCTTCACTCAACAGGATCATAGTACTCGTACACCTTGTCCGCCTTGCCGCGCACCGTCACCGCGGGGGCAATGTACGTCGACACGCCCGTCGCGCGGTCGTAGCTCTTGTACGAGCAGGCCAGCCGCTTGCCCCCGCCGCCGGGGAGGTCGACGACGAACTGCGGCATCATGAACCCCGCGATGCTGCCGCGGATCTGCGCCTCCAGATCGAGGATCGTCTGTAGCGGCGTCCGGAGGTGCTCTACCTTCTCGACCATGTCACACTGATAGACGTAGTACTGTCAGACCTGTCAGTCACAAAGTTCAATTCGTGTAAGAGATCGAGAACATGGCGCAAACTTACTGGGAAGATATTACTATCCGCCAGCTCACGAATCAACCTCGACATCGTCTGCACATCATCGTTCACTCCCCTAAGCAACACGCTCTGGTTCCTCACCGTAACCCCGGCCTCCATCAACCTCCTAGCAGCGAGCCTCGTGACCCAAGAAATCTCATTCGGATGGTTGAAGTGCGTGTGCAGCGCCATGGCCTTGCCGCTCCTCCGCGCCATATCCGACACGCGGATCAGCGCGTCGACCCAGCCGTCCTCGGCACCGTCGAGAATGCGCGTGGGAGCGACGGCGAGCTCCTTGGAGGCGAACCGGAAGCGCTTGATGTTGGGCATGCCGACCAGCCGCTCGCCGATCATGAGCAGGTGTTCCGGGAGGAGGTAATACGAGTCGCCGCCCGAGACGACGATGTCGCAGAGTTGGGGTTGGGACTCAATGTAGGCGAAGGCCTCGTCCCAGCGCTTGCGCGTGGGCCTGAGGGAGTGCTTGGTGACTGTTTCGGTGTCGGCGCCGACGGCGTAGGAGCGGGTGCAGAACATGCAGTAGGTCGGGCAGACGGAGGTTGCTGGGTGTGGTGTTAGTTTGACATGGTGTGTGAGGAAGGGAAAAGACGTACGGAGGAAGAGTGCCTTGTCTGGATACCGGTGCACGAGGCCCTTGACGGGAGAGTCGGCCTCCTCGTGGAGGGAGTCCAGAGTCAGCTTGGGGTGGTCTGGCTTCATCATCGACTCCTGGGGCAGGAACTGGCGGAACAGAGGGTCCTGGCGAGGGTTCTCCCAGTCGATGCGGCTCAGGATGTAGGGGCTGAGTGGTGTTAGTCGAGTTGCTAAACACTACTGGTTGGGCTGTTGGGAACACTTACGTGATGCGGATGGCCATGGTGGCGGCTGTCACGCCGTCCAGGACGTCCTTGATCAGCTCGTCGCGGCTCTGGAGGGCGGAGTCGCTGCTCTCGAGAGGCACGTAGTCCGGCAGCACGGCGTTCAGGAACCTGACTAGCTTTAGCGTGCCTTGGACGGTGTTGGCGACCTGGACCATGTCAGTAAGTGTGGACCACGAGTGAGTGATGGACATCGTGACTTACACTCCAGCGGTAGGACAGGAAGTCCTTGGCAGGGGTATCCGCCCAGACCCGGGTCTTACGCCAGAACTCGTCCTGCTCGTCCTGAGCCTGCAAGACCTCGTTGATATTGCTAGACGCAGTTGCTGGTGCCACCGGCGCGCCATCGGTTGTTGTTACCGAGATACCGCCGATTCCGTCGTGAAGAGGGCGAGCAGCTTCCTGGGCAGAAGTTCTCAGACGTGCCAGTTGCGAGAGCGGGCTTGCGGCGCGATAGGACTGCTGGCCAAGGACGGCAGTCAGTCGACCGGACCGGAGAGCAAGAGCTCTAGATCTCGTGAGGTGAGACAGCATGGTTATAGAGGGTTTGGTCTGGTTGTGACTGGTGAGTTCTCTGTGTGTTTGCTTGGAAGAAGTGGTTCTTTTGTTGATGGTTTGTTGATGGTCCAAGAAGAGTTACAGTCCGGACGAGATTCCTGCTCTTTCTGGGGTTTTGCGTCTCTAGGTGAACTTCAACTTCCTCCCGTCTTCGACGCTAGGACGTGGTGAATCAGAGACAGAGTGAAGTCCTACATCGTCACAACGACGTGACAGGGCTCCAGGAGTATTTAACCCAGAGTGAAGGACGACCGCACGCCCTAACAGCAAACCCACCGCAGCATGGATCATGTTGGCTTCACCTTGCAGCCATGAATCTTGATCCTAGGTCAACCACAGCTATGACCACCTCTCGAGGTGTGTGTGAATGTTTGTTGTTCCAAGGCACTGACCAGCAGTCCCGCCCCGTTGGTGATGCTCCGGTCCAACGACGACCTTGGTGATGGCCAAACTCTGCCACTTTGTACTTCATTGCCTGTCTCAAGTTCACTGTTCCATGCTTACTTCCCCGCTCACTTCTTGTTGTGATCTTGGGGCTGTGTAAAGGGCGCCATTGCAATATGTTGACCCCGGAGTACAACCAGTTCATACTATTAAGGGGCCACAAAGATGAATCACTAATAAACCTACATTCACTGAGCGTCTTATACAGATTCATATAGTTGTTATTCCCTCAGGCCCTTTATAAGGCCAGACAAAAAAAAAGAACATTTATTACAACAACCCTCAATCCCAACAGGCTGAGATACGATACACCTTTGATGAGGCCTTAGCTAGGACCCTCAGGTTTGTTCGAGTCACAGAAACCATCCTTTTGCAGTACTATGCAATATAGCATACCAACTCTTCCTGCCTGGTAAATATCCACTTTGCTAATACCCTTACCCCTGGCCCCATGGCTACCGCCTGGGCTACCGGGTCGCAGACCGGTCATGCAGCCACCACCATCCCCGGCGTAGAGTAAGTTGCAAACATAATCCTTCCCTACCTCCCCACCCTTTTACCTAGTCATGGATAAGTCATAACGTACCAACCATCGAAGAACACCCAGCGAGCACGACTTGGCACTAGATCCCCTGCACAACAACCCTACCCATACACACGGTAGTGGAGACGCCGAGTCCGCAGTACTAGTGACAGATCCGGCCCCCCTGACCGGCCAACACGTCCCAACAACCGTCAGGCTAGACCGCGGCCTCCGACCGTGGCTGACCGTCTGGGGCTCCTTCTGCCTCACGGTGGCGACGCACGGCTTGCTCAGCGCCATCGGTCTCTTCCAGACCTACTGGCGCGGGCACCAGCTCGCCGGGGACTATTCGGACAGCAGCATCTCCTGGATCCCGTCCATGTTCGGGTTCCTGGCTTGCTTCTTCGCCTCGCCGGCGGGGGTGCTGTTCGACCTGTACGGGTCGTCCGTCTTGCTGCCCGTATCTAGCGCCGTGTACCTCCTCTCCTTCCTCGGGCTGGCGTGGAGCGCCACGTACGCGCAGTTCATGGCTTGCTTTGTTGTGGCGGGGATAGCTGCAGGTGAGTACACTACATAACATTGTTTTTTTCTTCCTAGTGGGTGTTCTAGAAGGAGGGGTGTGCTGACAACGAAACCCATTCTCTCCGCAAAAAAAGCCGGGCCTACGACAGTGGCTTTCTCCGTCGTCGGCCACTGGTTCCGGGTCCGAAGAGGGCTGGCACTGGGCCTCGTCACCGTTGGCGCCGCGTTCGGCGGTATTTTCTTTTCGCTGCTGCTCAAAGCCCTGTTCGGCCACCAGTCGTTGTCGTGGAGGGACGCCATCCTGGTCCTGTCGGCCATTCTGGCGTGCTTGCTCGCCACCGGGGTCGCGTTTGTCAGGAAGCCGGCCCCTAAGAGGGGTGGGGTTGGAAGCGAGCGTGTCAGGGTGGACCTGAGCTGCTTCCTGTCCGGGAGATTCTGGCTGCTTTGCTACACCGTCTGGGGTAAGTCTGGTTTGCTCTCTCCAGCTTTCTGAGCTAACATGGTTGGGGCAGTGTATGAGCTGGTGCTCTTCGTTCAGTGGGGATCGATCCCGACCTACTCGGTCACCACGGGCCTCGGAGACCCGTTCTACCTCATGGTGGGATACAATATGTGGGTGGAACCAGAGCAAACAACATGAGTCCCGCCTATCTGGGGTGGGTAGAACATTGACTGACAGACATGCATCTGCAGAGGCGCCATTGTGGGTAGCAGCGTACCGCCGTGGCTGGCCGATCGCTGGTTCGGACCACTCAACGCTACGATCATCATGAACATCTTCTCCATCCTGGTGGTGTTTGCCCTCCGGCTGCCGGTGGGAGGCACATCTGCAGGGGCGCTATTTGCCGTGGTGGTGTTGATGGGGATCACGACCGGCAGCTCTGTTCCGCTCTCAGGTGCGTTGCGCCCCATATCCCCTCGAGCTGTTGACCGCTTCCTGACAAGATGCAGCCGCATGTGTCATGACGCTTTGCGAGCCCGGGAAGGTAGGTACTTGGCTTGGAAGCACGTATACGGTTGTGGGGTTCGCGTAAGTTCCCCTACACCTTATGGACGAGATGGCGGGCTGACATGCCTTTCTTTGGTGCAGCACTCTGGTAGGAAACCCAATCACGCTGGCCATCCTCGACAACTGGGGCGCCGCTGCACTTGTCGGATTCCTTGGAGGCATGCTCTGCACCGGACTCGCGACCGCGCTGGCTGTTCGATGGGTCTGCTTGGAGCGGAGGTGGACTTGGCTGACCCGAGTCTAGCAATTGGAGTCGTTCGATGCATAAGGCATGCAGGTGTGTCGACACATGACGTATCATCCAACTAGTTCGGGTTATGGCGGGATCTGGGGTGACACAGCATCTTGGGCTGGCGTAATTCTCGCTCTTTCATTGACTGGATCTGCCGTAAGGTTGTTCTAGAAGGAAATATGCTGTCTTCCATTCTCGGCTTGGGTGGTTGGACGATGCACCGTTAGCTTCTTTGTTCATGCATGCATCATGCTTCTTCCATTGTTCCATGGCGCTTCCATCCTGCTGGGATACGTCCGTACCTGTAGTCTATGATTTCAGCCCGTGAATGCTTCGTTTCCCACCTTGGAACGGTTCGTTCTGCAGCGATATTGCTTTTGCCGGATTCTGAGGCTTCTGAGGAGCGCGTATGCTACCAAATCCTAGCAGCACAGTTCATCCGGAAGATAGAAGCCGTACGATGCGGTCTACCAGGAAGCTTGGCAGGCTGTCAAGGGCTGGGGTGCCGTCTTGCTTTTTCTGCATGTTTGTTCGAAAGCAAAAGGGTCGGGCCAGAGTCCGGATTGAGTTGCGAGCCAGCGAGCTGCAGCGGCGATGCGAGAGTAACATTCCGTTCGTGAAGTCTGCGATGCATTAGCGTCGCTCGCATAAAAGCAAATCAACAACAGAGTTTGCATTCTGTCCGGTACCTGCAAGCGTGTTAGACATCACTTGGTCAGCTCAAATCTTGACCGCCTACCATTCAGCTCCGGAGCGTCTGCTCCATCCGAGGAGGCCGTCCGAATGACACGCTTGGCAGGCGAGTCGAACTCCGAAATGCTTTCCAGTCGCAGACAGCCCGTCTGTCGGCATCAACCTAGACCTAGACGTCTTTCGTAAGCATGAATGTTTGGTGACGATGCGAATGAGTAGATGTTGAGGATAAAGGCTGTGTGTAGGACGTCCGCTATGTTTCCTTTGCCCGACGATATCCTTGTTGACAACACTGGCCAACTAGATGGTCTCCAAGAGCCTGTGGAACGACCCGAGCAGCACCACACACCCTGGCACTGTGTCCTGTTTGTCAGCGCCTCTCCACTGGAGCTACAGAACAGTTGGAGTGCAACATCCCCCTGTTAGCTTCACAGAAGACTGGGAACGATATTGACACTTGCAATAGTGAATAAGGCTGCAATTATAGACGAGGAAAGCAGACAGTCGGTGGATGAAACCATCATCCCAGCCGCTGGGAATTTCCCAGGTTTGCACCCATGCTCTGTCTCTCTCACCGTGTCTCACATGGATATACCCATCTAATTCATCTTCTCATCGAAATTGAGAAAACATCGTGACCCGTGACGATGTCAGCCTCAATGCTTTTGGAGGCATTCATCGCTCTCCACGATCTCCAGATCGCATACTTGAACACGCGTGTGCTTGGGCTGTGCCAATATATCGACGACATCAGCCTGTAAGCACTCTTCTGACGGGACCGGTATGGCCCGTTCTGCCTCTTCAAGATGGGTTCTTGCGGCGGGCTGAACTGTGCAGCCAACTCGCACGGGACATGAGCGGCGCACAAGTCCTCTCTCCGTCTGCCGCAGCGCCTACATCCACCTGGCACGAGAGCTCGGAATCTAAGCGTTCTAAGCTTGTAGACATCTGGTGTGACAAGGTTAATAAAAGCAAATGCGCCGGTCTGGTCATATGAGGCATACCCGAGGAAATCGCCGTGGATGCTGCCAATAGCCCACATCTCTCCAACCTCGGTCCTGGTACCAATAATCTTGACGCGGACTTGAGTGCCGGGCTCGATGACCATATCCGCGTTGTTGGTGAACTGGGGTGGTGTAGCGTTCGCATCGTACTTGATCTCCTCTGGCATCAACTATAAATGAGGCGGTTAGTGACCGTCGCCAGACAACTTGGAATAGCTGAGTGGCATACGTGGGACGAGACGAAGAGACGAAGCGGTCCAGCCTGGGCAAAGAAGCCGTGAGGATTCACGGAGTTAACGATGGCATCGACCTGTGCGGGTTAGCTGCTGCATCCTTCATGCGCCTTGTTGTGACGTACGGCTTCGCCCTTGAACGGCCGCCAGACAACTGCGCGGTATTTGACAATGAACTCGGCCAAGCCGCTGCCGGGGAGAATGCGTCCTTCCGAGACCTTGAAGGTGTCCATGATGGAGATTATGAAGTAGTTGCCCGCGCATGTGCCCTCGACATCCTTCAGCAGCTTCGTCGTGACCAGTTCCTGCATATTCCTGCCGAAGTACGACGGGTGCAGGGTGACCCGGCGCTCTAGGTTGTGAAGGAAAAACATGTTGATTATAGAGAGGTGTCGGTATCGCAGCTCGCGGTTCGTAGGTTACGGTTTCGCGTTTTGTAGGTTGGCGGAGAGAAGGAGTCGCAAGATCTGACCGGCGCAAAGCTCGTTATTAGGGAGAAGTCGCGCCTGCAGCCTTGTCGGAAATCCCAAGTCTCCTTTGACTGATAGCGCGTTTCGGGTGCTAACAAAGCCGGAGGTCGAAGGTGAAAGGATGTTGAGCCTTCACAAAGGACTCCCGAATGTCGGACAAAGGTCGCGAAGGCGCGCCTGTCGGAAACGGACCGGTGACTCCAGGATCTCAGAAAGCAGTTAGTGAAGTCCTCTGCTGTTTATCCTGGTAGGAAGAAGACGGGTGATAGTCGCGTCCAGCCGTGGGTAGAATGATGTCGTCGGTGTGGTTGATGGTGGTGAGGGAAGGGAGCGGACCCGGCGACGAGGTTCGACGAGGCTGAAAGAAACCGCGACTGCATGTTGGACAGCACTAAAATTTAGGTTGCCGGGGATAGGCGGTCCGTGCACCAGCCTGCCCCACACTGCTTCCCGCCAGTCAAGAGGTACGAAGGTACATCTACTTGACCGAACTTCCAACAACTACCCATGGTTTTTAGAAAGAGGCGGACGCCGGATGGTTGCAAGCCGCCCCGAACTTGAATACCTGCCCTGCCTATAATCGCTTTCCACACGTTCGTCACCGCTACCTGTCTACCTGTTTCGCCAGAACACGCATCTGATATAGCTCATCGTGCCAAGAGGGACTGGAAACGATGCTGCTAATCCCAGCAGTATTAGTATGTGTATCCTCGATACGGCTCGCATTGTAAAGTACTGACGCTGCTTGCATTTGTAGTCTGTAATCTCGTGAACTCGGCCCAACAGCTTAGGCAACATGGGTGATGCACGAGATATGACGTCGGAAGAAGGAAAAGATGTCCGGCGGGCATCCTGCTAACACGGGGGAGCATCAAGAACCAATACATGTCATGACAGGGAAGGGCGACTTCCTGGGGGGCGGCGTGACGGGCATTGTTGAACTTCTGGACTCCGGTGATGTGGTCAAATCACCTTGGACTAGCCCTTCGAGAGTGTCGGACTGCAAAGCAGACATGTTGATTGAAGCCCAGGTTTACGAGAGACTTGGAAAACACCCCCGACTGGTGGAACTCAAACACTGGGACCCGGTCGACCACACATTAACACTGGGGTATATGCCGCACGGTACCCTCAAGGCCTTCATTGAGAAGAACGGCCAAACAATATCGCCAGCCCAGAGGCAGCAGTGGGCAATGGAAGCCGCCGAAGCAGTTGCGCTACTTCACTCTCACGGCGTCATCCATTGTGATGTTGGCCCGCACAACTTTCTCCTGGATGACCTTCTCAGTCTCAAGATTGCCGACTTTGCCGGGTCTTCAGTAGATGGTTCACGGGCAACTGTCGTCCCCGGAGTCAGATACAGAGCGCCAGACCTGGCCGCGAGGTCCATCCAGCCGGCCACAATCAAGGAGGACATTTTTGCGCCAGGATCGACGATTTACTTCGTCTCCACTGGGGACGAAGTGTACGCCGACCTGACCGAAGATGACGATATAGAGAAACTCTACGTGGATGGAGTCTTTCCGGATCTAAGTGGGGTGCTCTTCGGCAAGGCTATAGCGCTGTGCTGGAGACAGGAAGTCGAGTCGGCCAGGGTTGTAATGGAACTTGTCGGGAGCATGCCACTCGAAGATACTAACCGATGATCCATCATCAACTACTATCCACGCCAGTACCTCTCGAAAGAGCACCTTTCCCGGCAAAGGTTAAGAGAATGGCACGTTGGTCTTGAGGGCTTGAGTCGTGGTAATGTGGCCGCACGCATGCGACCGCCCACTTACATACTCCTGTGTCGGTAAGGTATCGAGAGGGTTAGGGGTGACTTTTATGCAGGATTGTCTCCACACTGCTTCCCGCCTCTCAGATGCACAGGGTACGAAGGTACTTCGAAACTTGAGTTTAAAAGAAGCAGTTGCAACTTAGAGATCTAATCTAGATACCAAACATCCTACATGGGAACTTTATGTCGTCAGGTACCTTACACAAGATCTTGGCATCTACCTGAGGTACGTACCTTAGTTAATGATTGTCCTTGATAATTGCTCGACTCTAGGGGAAACGCAAGTCACATGACAAGTCCGAGATTTTTCCCCAGTTCAAAGAACCCAGCAGCTTCCCAGCTTCCCCCACACTTGGCGGATACATGTGGAAAATGAACAACTCCACGATACAATGCAACGACAAATCAGCCCATTTCGCCGTGGCCCAACATCTCCTTCAAGTCTGTCATACCACATGTCATTCCCGCCCTCTCCTCCTCCTTGACTTTGTCCTTAGCGGAAAGAAACGTACATAGGCGCTTTCTCTGGACCTAACCATCCACCTCGAACCTTTGCGCCGGCCGTTGCCGAGAACCCCCGACCGGAACGTCCATATCTGCAAAGTGCACGCTCATATCATGTCCCTCAGCCTCGAGAAACAGCTCACCTTCGTAAGTACGATTGCCCTAGGACAGGCTCTGGCGGAAGCTCAGGACTAACCCATACATAGTACGGTGCTTATCATCACAATGCAGCCAACATCGCCATACACGCCCTTGGTGTGCCCCTTATAGCAGCAACATCCTTCACCCTAGTACGTCAGATCCGACTTTCCCCCCACATACTGGTATGCTAACCACCACGGCGGCAGTGCACGAACATCGGCCCCTTCTTCACAGTCCCGCAATGGCTCTCGATACCGTACCTCGAACCGAACCTAGGCATAATCGGCGCCTTCCTCTACGCTGCTCTATACATCCTCCTAGAACCGGTAGCGGGCACCGCCTTAGGGATCATATGCGTGGCCATGGCCACGATAGGGAACCAGCTGAGGATAGCCGACGCCACGGCCACGAACCAGTGGTCGATCGCGATATTTATCTTCTCCTGGATCATACAGTTCATCGGGCACGGCAAGTTTGAGGGACGTGCCCCGGCTCTCTTCGACAACTTGTTCCAGGCCTTCGTCCTGGCCCCTCTGTTTGTGTGGCTGGAACTCTTGTTCATGATCGGATACCGACCGGAGCTCAAGTCGCGCGTCGACAAGGCGGTTGCGGTGGAGGTCGCAAAGTTCCGGCAGCAGAAGGAACAGAAGAACGGGAAGGCACAATGAGTTGTTGGAGATGTGTGGTGAAGGCTTTTGCCGGACGAAAACAACATTTCCGTCCGTGTTTATCTCGGACGACAGATTGGACGATACACCTGATTTATCGGCAGGCATATCGGGTTCGCCTAGCCGAGCCATGCATCACTGGAAAGCACTATCAGCTCTGGAGATTCCGGTAATCTTCGTCTGACTAATATGTGCAGAGCTCAAGAGTTGGGTTATTCGGACGCTTGACTACATCGCTCGTGAGCTTGACATTGCCACCAGCGAGCTGGCTGCGGGCTTACGGTATGAACACTTACATCACTGCAGGATTCGGGACATTTTCTGTTTCCAACAACCTTTAATTCTCCGATGATAACTAGATACACCCAAACCAAACTCAAAATCCAATCCAATCCAAATGGTATAACTGATCTGTCAATAAACCGCAGAACCTGTGACCGAACCAGCTCCCAAAGACCCAAAGTTCCCCAGCAAAATGCCCAGGGAAGACCGACCACCAACATGACCCCTATGCCGTCCGCAGCCCCTCTTCAACCCGCGAAGCAGTCTCGCACACCAGCGACTCCATCGACTCCGTCCCGCCATGCGCCAGAACGCCCAGCCTCTCCTTTATCCAGCTACTCGCCGACGAGGTCGTCGAGGTGGATAAGGCCGACGAACCGCTCTTGAAGCTCACCACGGAGTCGGGACCCTTGACCGTCCGCAGCCGTCCTTCCTAAGACTGGCTGGGTGAACGGGAGGGGCGCCTTATCGCGCCGGACCGTGATGGCGTCGCATCGGCGTGGCGCGAGCTTCGGTCCTGGTTGTGCCGAGGGTGCGGCTGCTCGTCAAAGCGCACCCGCTGTCTCCTTCCATCGCCCTTGTCAGGCGGCAGCGCGGGGGCAGACCGACGATCACCTCCAGTCTGTGGACGACCGGGGCGAGCGTGGCGGTTCTCCGCCTCCAAGTGTCCTGAGTATTCGGGCAGAGACGCAGCCGTTACATAGTTGTAAGGCTGCCCACTCACTCGAGATGTGGCTAACCCCCGATCGCTTGAAGTGTGTCCGGGGCTGTGGGCTGTGTTGGCCGTGCTGCGGGGCGTGGAGGGAGGTGTTAGGACGCGATGGCGTGGCCGAGTCGGTGTGCTCAACGGTTCCGGGACCGCCGAAGGGTGTCGATAAATGGGGTCGGCGTCCCTCGGGGGCGCCTGCTGCCTTGCGTGGGAATCGCGAGGGGTATGCCGATCTAAGTTCGGTGGGGTTGCAGGCAGTGAGGGCCTCCCTTGCGCTACGCTCCTTTGGGTATGAGCCTGACGGTGTCGACTATCGCCATCTACCCGAGCCGTGGGGGGCGCGTATGGCGCGTAGAAGGAGTTGTCAAGGCCCGCCGTTGTCTCCCGCCTGGTGTCGCCTGAGGAGCCCGTGGCGGCTGACTGCAGGTGGATCTCTGGATCCGGCTGTCGATACCGTCTCCAAGGATCACCATCGGGGTACAGCTCGTCGTGAATTCCCTGAGGGAGCTGCGCCCTAGATGGGCCGGCTGGAGGAGCTGAGTAGGCCCTTTCTTGCCAACTCCTGTCAATGGGCACCGTGGCTGGGTCGACGAGCTGTTGCCGTTCTTCCCGATCTTGCTGCTCGAACCATTGCATGGCTTCCCAGCGAGAATGGGCGACGTTCGGGTGCTCGCCTCGACTCAGCGTCGCATAACGGTCGCCGCTGTCCGTCGTCCCGAGGGCGGTGGCTTGTCGTGGGGCGGTTGGAGTGCCTGCTAGACTGCTCCGGGCGAGCCGCTTCGTCTCCATCCTGGCGTCCTCGCGTCTCTCCACATCTAGCCTCTGGCGGCGTCCTGTTGACCACCCTCAGCGGCACTGTGGGAGACCTCAATATGAGACCACCCAAAGAGATGGCATTGATGCCAACTCGGGACGGACCCTGTGTTGGTTGCTGGGGAGCCGCCATTGCCAGATTGCGCTCCAAGCGGCTCTGTTCTTCGTCTAGTCCTTCCCAGTCGACGGACCGGTGGAGATGGTTAGTTTTATATCCCAACCGCTGCAGCTCCCTTTCGGATGGACCGACGACATGTGCAGTGGAGGGACTCCCGGCAGGGCCGCTCGATTGTGACTGATCTGTTATCAGAGGCCTCTGAGGTACCGTTTTCTTCAGCAGGGTGCCTGGTTGAGATATCTTTTCTTGTCGGCTTTTGCTGACGACGCCATTGTACGGCGCACCCTCATCCTTCCATGCAGGGGGAAGGTCTGTGGACATGCCCGTCCTCATGCTGGAGGCGCTCTCTTCTTTGTCGAGAGCCTTCCAGTCGGCCTGCAGATGGTCGGTCTCAAACCCCATTGCGTTGAGCCTGCGCTCCGATTTTGATACCGCAGGTTCCACATCCCTGGACGACTCAGACGAGAGCCTTTCCCCCTGACAGTCCGCGCACAAGTTAGCATAGTCCTCTTCGGGAACCCTAATCCTGGAAACCGTGGAGCAGTACCTTTTTGCCGTGCTAGACTTCTTGAACCAAGAAGTCTTCTGTTTCGGCTGGTTGCCGCAGGGGTGGATGGCACCCAGGACCGGGTGCCCGCATACTGCGGAGGTTAGGACGTCTTGATAGCACATTGTCGCTGCTTATATGCGTCGTTCGTTCTTTGTGAGTCGTGTGTTTGAGCGTTGAAGGTTCTTTCCGACGAGTTCCGGAAGCGTGTCGGTATGTGAGTTGTTATAGCTGACGAGTTCTCTTTATATGACAGAGTTGACTGTCGAAAGATTTCTGTAGGCGTGATGTGTGTGAGTATACTTTTGTATCTGTTGGAGGTGTGCGGTTGTGCAGAAGAAGTAAGTCCATCATCTCAGGTGCAGAGGGTATCATTTATACAGTTTGGGCTAATTGCACAACACATGGCCTAACGAAGGTTGACAAAGGCTATGTCCTGGTGCAACCTAGGGATAAAGAGCATAAGGACATTGTTGAGGAGGGCACAAGGGAGTTGTTCAAGTCGCCATCGAGTGGTCAAGGAAGGCCGTTAAAAATGCTGCTGTCGTCAATGAGAGAATAAAGCGCACAAGTACATTATCGAGTAGTGCACAAGGGGATTGTTCAGACTGGACCTCTTCTCCTAAGACAACTCCTAATCTGGAGAGACTGCCTTTCTTCTGTAGGCGCGGATAGTCCCGGCAAAGACTTTGACTTCGACACTGACCTGGACACAGACGTTGTTGCAACTTCTGAGCTGGCGATGGAGGAAACAAGTCATCGCAGATCCCAACTACCTCATATTACGAACGGGAGCTGGGACCGCCCTGAATGTGCAAGACTTATGTCCATCACCACGGCTCTCCATATCGTATGGGAGTAAGAATAGAAACGATATAAGAACGGGTTACCAGTTCGCATATGCCCGGCCTCGGGATATACTTCGAGAACAAGGAGCTACCCCTTAGCAGAAAAAAAGATATCAACAACGCCAGCAGACGCCCAGGATCATTTACCCAGATCGGCTCACCACATGGCGAACAGATCTAGAACTACACGAGAGACGATGGAGATCCGGAGGAACCGACAAGAGTCCCTGGACATGCTCGAAGGCAGAATTCCTGCTCCGGAGTGCACCATGCTGGCCTTCGACGACTGGCGTTTCGCTCAAACGGCCGCGCAGGTACACCAGCTGGTGGGCGGTTCGGGCATGAAAGGCACACTTGAGTTCTACACATTCGTACCCGCATGTCAGAATGGTCTCGCGCCTCCTAGCCGGAAAATGGACCCGGCCCGAAAGCTGCAAAATCGGGCAACGCATATCCCAACCTATTACAACGGGATAGTCCCGCCGCTGACAGCGAGGCGGGAGGCGGAGATTGAAACCGTCCGCCGGCTGACAATGGCAGCACGAGGCAGGGATTTCAATGAACGACCGGGTCATATACCTAATTCAGGTCCTCCTCTGGCCGGATCTGCCCAGGACGAGGACGACGACGTCCGGGAAGGCATAGCGGCCTCATTGGCCGAAATGCGGGCGGAGCAAGATCACAACGATATCCAAGCAGCCATAGCGGCATCGCTAGCCGAAATGAAGGCAGCGCAGAATAACAGATGCCGGAACCAACACCAGAAGACACGTCCGGATCCCGCACCCAGGCCACACCCTCCAGTTCCACCATCGCCTAAAAGCGATGAGGACTCCGACACGCAAGCGGCAATCGCAGCCTCCCTGTCTAACTCGCGCGAGGACCCCGACACGCAAGCCGCCATCGCCGCGTCCATGGCCGACATGCGCGAGCAGAAGAGGAAAAAGCCAGCCAGCCCCAAGCGACAGGCGTGGAATACCTACACTCCGCGGAGCCAGAACCAAGCAGCCTCGACTGCTAGACCTGCCACTGCCCGTTCCGGAACAAACAGCAACCCACCTCGTCCACCTCGGACTCCACCACGCCCGGTCCCGTCATAACTCAACTCTAGCGAACCACGGACCTTGCGCAACGTGACAGGATCTGTTATGGAGAGGCTACGCCACCCTTTCAGGACAACACCTTCTGCACCTCGAGCCACAACGCCTCGTGCGCCACCGAGCCAGGCATCTCGCACCCCTCAGACTCCGACACCGACCCGCATCCCTCAGAGTCAGACCATCCGTGGCGGTACTCAAAGGCCTTCCGCCCCTCAGCGACGAACGCTATCGCCACCATCAAGGACGCAGTGCGAGCGTCTGCCCGTTAGCAACGCGGGCAATAGGAACCGTCCCGCGGAACGCACGGCGAACACTAGGCTCCCCAGGCCGGCGGTGGCCACACCAGCTCCTATCCCAGGACGGTCAGACCGCCGGTTGTACCCTCGAGATCCCACCACCGGCCGGTTCCTGTCCAACGCGGCGCCGCCGACGAGGCCGCAGCGTAGCGTGAGCGTCTACCCACGAGCAACGCGGGTAATGGGAACCGTCCAGCGCCACAGGGGTCTGCTGGAAGGGGTCTAACACTAACACCAGGATTCCTAGACCCGCAGTGGCTACTCCCGCCCCTATCCCTGGTCGGTCTGATCGACGGCTGTACCCTCAGGACCCCACGACTGGTCAGTTTCTCTCGGATGCGGACTGGGATGCGCAGATCATGTAGGTGAGTTTTAGGTTCTTTCTTATAGTTCAGAGGCCGTAATTTAGGTGGTAAGTGGCCATGACGTTTCTTTCTCAAGGTAAGTAAGTAGTGCCGGACACTTAGCGTTCGTTACTTTTCATTTCCTCTTTGTTGTGATGAGGTGGCCAACCATCTCCTGAAATACGTTTTATCTGGGATTAGTGCTGGGAACCAGGCAATAGGGTAGGGAGTTCGACCCCGGAGTCACCCACCCCAGTACCGGACTTCCGGTCCTGGATGATTGCGGATGAAGCACGACTCGCGGGCATCCCACTTAGGCACAATCTGTTCTCCATCCGTCATCCAGCAAGGTTCAGGGGGTGTAGCTCATCTGGTAGAGCGCGTGCTTAGCATCCATCTAAGAGTTATCATAAGATACATGTTACCTGCACGAGGTACTGGGTTCGACTCCCAGCTCCTCCATGTTTCTTTTTCCTTTTTTCTCTCTCTTTTTTTCTTTTGCAAGTTTTTGCTCGTCGGTGTCTATTGGATAGGATCACTCTCCCGGTGACCGGGGACACGGCTCTTGCCTGTCTTAGATACCGACACAGCTTTCCCTCTCCATGCGAGGACTTTTGTGCCACGGTCCTGCGTCAGAGCCAGGCGGTTGAAGTCGCACGGCATAAAACAATGTGGTGTGGTGGGCAAGGGTCTGGCCGTCGGTACCTCGTTTCCGAAGGCTGAACGGAGGATTCCTGTGTGTCTCGCGGCAGATATGATGAAAGGACATCCCCGGCTGGATTGAAGTGCAGATCTGCCGGATCGGGTCGGGCCTGCTTGGCTGAAAGGTCGTGCTTTTGATATCACTTGATATCACGTGGAATGCTTGAAATAGAGGCCCCAACGTCATGCCATGCCAGTTCCTCCTCGGCCTCGAGTCACTTGAAGGAGGCCAAGCAAGTAAGCACAGCATGTCGAGATGCGGCATGGAATGAAAAAGAAGTTGCTCGCAGGCATGGAGGGTTGCAGCTGAGCTCAGCTCGCTTGGTAGGAACACAGCAGAGGATCGAGACCTTTTGTACCACGGTTCGCTCAGCCCGTGGAGGAACAAGCGTACTATTAATATCGAAGCTAGTACCACGACATGGAATATAGAAGCTGCTGTCATCTCAAGAACACGTAGTACAAGCGCCGTGTTGCCTCAGCATGCATGTGAGATATCCGATGCTCCCAGATAGAGGATGACTCGCATATACGATTCGGTGAATGGCGAAAAAGGAGACTCGGAAAACTGACCAGTGTCACTCCATTGACGAAGGAATGTTAATGAGTCGCTTATGATGACCTCGGCGTTTTCGAAAGACGCCTCTGGACGCTATCAGGAGATAGGACGAAGGTCCCGAACTTCCCAGCAGCGCCTGCAAGTGAGCTGGTTTTGATACGGTTCCAGGTTGTTTGATACGGTTGGCGCTGAGACCTGCAGGTCCGAGACTTTCTGGCCACAGAAGCCTGGCCATCAAAGGCCTAAACCAGTGGGAGGAGTACCTGGCATTGACGAAGCCTAGAACATCCGGGACGATTGAGTTGCCAGATGCTCTCAGCGCAGTCATCAGTGAGAGCTACCATGCTGTCTGGAGGAGTAAAAGAGGTGTCTGGGGGAGTGAACGAGGTGTCTGGAGCTTGGCCTGCAGCTTCGTCTGGAACCCGGGTGTTTTGGCTTTCGTTTTGCAGGTTTGCAGCGAAGCGCGGAAACATGAAAGATAGGAAGAGAGGGGAGTTCCGTAACCAAAGACGTCAGGGTTTTGCAGGTGGTATAAGGAGGAGGAAATGGCGAACCTAATTCTGCTCTTGCTCTTCAGCTTCTTGTCCTTTCGTAGGAAAGACAGGTTGCTCCTTCCCGAAGCATCACCGCTGAGGGATTGTCTCCTCCTCCCCGCCTTCACTCCTGTCACAGATTCTCAGCGTCTCCCGCAGTCTGCATGAATCACGACGGAGCATGGAAATAGATTCCATTGACTTTTGGTCAATGCTTCAGTTAGGGGGAGGTCCCACCAGAAAATAAGAAAAACAGTTGTTCCTTCCTGTGATTCTGCTGCTTGCTGGCTGAGCTGACTTCAAGTTTCCTTCCGCTGGTTGTGGTTATTGCTCACTTTGGGGGGGTTCTTGACAAGTTTGAGCCAATCACGGCACCGCTCCACAATGGCTTGCTGCCCCACTGCTAGCGCACTGCCTCCCGAGGCACGGGCACGGGCGGTTCCAGTTCCAGTTTCCTCTCGCTATTCCATTTCTGGGTTGCGTGACCTGGCAGCAGATCATCTCACCTTCGAAAAACCATCAGACCTTAACTTCACCTCAGCTTCTCGTCCCATCATCATTCCATCGGCTCCCACTTTTCGTCTCATCGTCTCCCACGGCCTCGCCGGTCGACCCTGCCACAACAACATCAACAACAGCAACAAGCACTACAACTACACCCAGAAACTACGTGCTGCTACCAATACCAATACGAAAGCAGCAGCACTTGTCGAACGAGCCTGGCCAGTTGTTGCTCGTCCTCATCATCCTGAGCAGAAGAACAACTGCAACAAGGCCATGATGTCAGGCACGGCCGAAGGCACGGCGGCTGCCCCTCCACCACCTCACGGCCACGGCACCGGCAGCAACTCGGGAGGATTCGACCTCCTCAAGAGGGCAACCCAAAAAATGATATCCAAGGACTCGCCAAGGTGTGTACTTATTTACTATCATCATCAATCACTCTCTATCGCTATCTGTGGTCGGCAACAGTGGAGTCTACTACCGTTTGGCATCATGTTGTTTGCATTTGAGCCGACTGTGTGGCGCTTTTCACGGCCCTGAACTCCATGTTCTTGAATGCTTCTTCCCCTTTTTCCATGCTTTTACCCTTATTAGACGTCGGCTTCCTTGGGAGCTTCCAGAAAGGTGCGGCTTAAGCCTTTTTAGCCAGTACCGGACTGGGATATGACAAGAGCCCCAAACATCTCCCCCCTGCGGTTGCATTTACACCCTGCAATGTTCTAGAACTTTGTCACTTCCATCATGGACATCGACCTCCTGGCTGTCCTCCAACAAGCAAGACTCTGTTGCCGCGCAAGGCGTTGGGAGTTTCTCTCTCTCCTGCCACACCAGCCTACATGGTGCTGTGAGGAAGCCGTGGACTGCGACCCTACAGTCACCATCTGCAAGTGGGCAATGGACGACACGGCCTCTTGGAGCATTCGCCCCAGGTTGTCGTTGAGCCGACCAAGTCCCGGTTTAGATGTCCTTTCACCCTTCCATCTCTCCCGAGATACCACGGGTTGCACTTTGTGTTGCAAGTAGCATACAAAGTTCCTCCTACCAGATGCCTCGCCGCCGTGGTCTTGCGTATATGGCGCACCAAAATTGGATTGCACATGCAAACTTTATGTCAAAGTCCTCTTTTGCTTCTGCCAAGGGCGTCCAGTGGCTGCCACGGACCTCCTTGCTCGGAGTAGCCGTTATGGCGGGCGGGGGCTTATCTAACACAATCACATCTATTCCACATGAGGTTGTCAACGAACCGGCACTGACTCGTCTGGCATCAAACCCTTCTCTCCGGTGCTGGCCGCCTGGTCGCTTAAAACCTTGAGTCGTGCCTCTTGCCCCTAGTAAAACCATACACCAGCACCCCCCCCCCCACCCACTTCCAGCTCTCAACCACATGGCAAGCATCAGGGCGTGTCGCTGCGGTGTTCGGAGGCAAGAATCATACACGATTGGTACATGCCATGCACGCACTTACACTTGCAATCCCTCATGTACACAGCTGTAACTCGGCTCGAGGGCCCTCCTCCCCCCTGTCTGCCATGCAGGCCGAGTTTTGCGATCCTCTTTCTTCCGTCCCTGCCCTCTTGTTTGGTCGCCCCTTGGCTTCGCCTACCTTGTTTCTCCGCGAACCTGGAGCTTAGACTGCCTCCATTCTGGCCGATAGGCATTTTCTCCATATTCCCGTTGTCATAGGCCTAGGAATGCATATGGCCACTCACACGCCCCACGCGAGCTCAAAAACCCACCCCTACTACCGCAGCTCCATGACTTAGAAATCCTCGCTCGCAGCCCAAACCTTTACGTAGTCATCAGGTGCTAGCGCGTTCCTCTTCTCTGTTTGCAGCAGTCTTCCCTTAGCTGCCGGCTTTGCTCAGTCACCCCTCATTGCGCGATCTATTTTTCTCTCGTCCGACTTCGTTGCGGCATCACACTTTTATGCTCTCTCCATGCCCTCGCGAACCTTATTTTCGATATAAACGCTATGATGGAGGGTATTAACAACAAGCGCAGCAGGTCTGCCGCCGGGGACGATGACGGAATTGACAACCTCGGTTTCGAAACCCCACGCTCAGGCGTCGCAACACCACGGCCCGACTTGCACGACAAACGGTTACCAGGAATTATGAGCTACTTTGGTCAGGTTCGTCCGGCTTCCTTTTCGCACTTCTTCTCAAGAGCCCTCGGCGCGGGCGGACAAGCTGCACCCACCCCAACCCAGTCACCACCACATGTTGCGCGCGAGAAAAAGGACAGAGCGCGCTTTGAGACTGCTGCACCCCGGCCGAACACCTCGGCCACCACCATTCCCGTCGAACCCACTTCTCGCAGCAGTCCTAGAGAATCAGGAATACCCCATTCCTTATCTTACGAGATGGTAGCATCTTGTTGCACAGAGGAAGGCCCGCAGTCCGTCGTCCCCGAGCAGCCTGATCCTTACCCAACTCCTCCAGCCTCACACCGGTCATCCTTACACACAAGTCCGAGTCGCTCTGGCGTTGGGCAGGGTGTTCATGTCCTGGACAATGTGTCAAGGCAATCCCTAGGTCCTCGCCAGATGAGCGACTGGATTCTTGTCAAGGGGCATGCTCGGGCGTTCTCATTACTAACACCGTTGCCGAGCATGGTCACTGAATCCTCTGCCTCTGCACTCCACATCTCTAATCCGGGCACGCGGGCGGCTACCGTCCCCGGCTCTCCCACACGTTCCTATTCTACGTCTGGGCTTCAAGATCCTGCTCCCTCTCCCGAGTTGGCGTCTGTTAAAGAGCTGAAGAGGCTAACCAGTATGACGCGAATAAAGAGCGGTACCTCGACCCCGACCCGCGCTCTCTCTGTTGCGGCACCCTCACAATCCGACCCAAAGCAAGACGATGCCAACCGAGCAACTGGCGAAGATGCTCAACGCGCCGCAACACATACACCCACTCCTACCGGCGTGCAAGCTCCCGCGGCAAGAGGGAAGCTCACCATCAAGGTTCCCGAGGCCAGAGGGCTGAGGAAGTGCCGGGATCCCTACGTTATAGTTGTCTTCCAACGGACCGAACTCATCTCCAGCGGGTCACAGCAGCCTCTGGAGGACGATGATGCGGCCATCCAGCATGTCGCCATGGGAGGTTTACCGATTCAGCGCCAGGGTAGTGACTCCGGGAGGCCCGCCATGGCTATTCCAATGAGGAGCCGACAGAGCAGCAACACGAGCATTAGCGACTATACCACTTTTCGGAACCGCAACACGCGTCGATCCCTGACGAACCCGAAGTGGGAGGCAGAGGCTATCTTGTGAGTCCTTTGGCACCTACATGACTCCGGTTGTCCATTCTATCGAGTCTAACATGCGTGCAGCGACGTTGTTGATTCTGATATGCTCGTGGACGTATCTGTCTACGACCGTACTGACGCAGGCGAAGAGTTCCTTGGCCACATCGACTTCCGGGCCAAGACGGACAAGGACTCGCCTGTTCGAGGATGGTTGCCCTTGAAGGGACACGCCGACACAATGGCGGAGGATACGCCAACCGGCGAAATATACGTTGAAGCGCTCTACCAGCCGGCGGAACGCAAGCACTTTGGACCGGAAGACTTCCAGATCTTGCGACTGATCGGAAAAGGCACGTTCGGCCAAGTGTACATGGTACGAAAGAAGGACACCAAGCGCATATACGCCATGAAGGTCTTGTCGAAGAAGGTCATTGTCCAGAAGAAGGAAGTCGCACACACAGTGGGGGAGCGCAACATCCTAGTGCGCACAGCTCTCTCCGACTCGCCATTTATCGTTGGGTTGAAATTCTCCTTCCAGACTCCCTCGGATCTGTACCTGGTCACCGACTACATGTCTGGTGGAGAGCTGTTCTGGCATCTGCAGAAGGAAGGCCGGTTCGACGAGAAGCGGGCCAAGTTTTACATCGCGGAACTCATTCTGGCCATACAGCATCTGCACGAGGCTAACATCGTCTACCGGGACTTGAAGCCGGAAAACATCCTCTTGGACGCCAACGGACACATCGCACTCTGCGATTTCGGCCTCTCCAAGGCAAATCTGACCAAGAACGACACCACCAATACGTTCTGCGGGACGACGGAATACCTGGCACCGGAGGTTCTCCTGGACGAGTCAGGATACACCAAGATGGTGGACTTTTGGTCGCTGGGTGTCCTCGTTTTCGAGATGTGCTGCGGCTGGAGCCCTTTTTATGCTGAGGACACGCAACAGATGTATAAGAACATCGCGTTCGGGAAGGTTAGGTTCCCCCGCGACACGCTGTCCTTGGAAGGGCGCAACTTTGTCAAGGGGCTCCTCAACAGGAACCCGAAGCACCGGCTGGGAGCGACCGACGACGCCGAAGAGCTGAAGCGACATGCCTTCTTCAACGACATCGACTGGGATGCGCTGTCCAAGAAACTCATCACCCCGCCGTTCAAGCCGAAATTGAAGAACGAGACCGACGTGTCCTACTTCGATCCGGAATTCACCAATGCTCTCACCACGAATGGATCCCTGAACGAGCGGGCCGCGGCACTCGCGAAGGGTTACGCCACATCGACACCCCTGTCGCCGTCCGTGCAAGCCAACTTCCAGGGCTTCACATTCGTTGACGACAGTGTGCTGGATGACCATATGAAGGACAGGTACACACACTACGAAGACGATGAGATGAACGACGATGACCACAACCAGAAGAAGAATGACGACTGGGACGACCTGGAGGATGTCAATAGCCGGGGTTCCAACAGGATGAGCGGCATCGTCAAGACCAACACCAACGACGAGCAAATGTTTGGCTCAACACATTTTGACGACGTTTAGGAAAAAGAGTTATTGTTATTCGAGCTCGATGGTGACTCCCCTGCGCCCAAAATCCGGTCTCCGTTCCCTGGACCGGTCTGCCACGAGTCGACGACGGTGACTTCTCTCCTCGTCACCGGCTCCGCAAAGACCACGCCACCAGTTGCATTCAGGCGGTTACATTTGCATTAGGTTGATTGGATTGGCAGCATGCGCGAAATCAAGCTGGGCGTTTATAGGATAGGGGGTTAGGCGGCTCTGCTTTGCTTTCTTGACACAGATTGCAACTACCCTCGCTAGTAATGAAGCTCGATGTGGGAAACGATATTGATGAGAGGGCGAGCTTCCAGGTTGTTGTGGTTTCTATCAAATCATGCAGCTCCCAAAAAGTTCTTGTTTTTATCTGCCAGAGCAGCGCGGTACGACGGTGATCGAGCGACTGTACGGAGGCGCGGGCGGGCTTCTCGTGAGCCATGCCAATGCAGAGCATTCCCCAGCATTGCATTTCGAACATAGGGCTGCCTAAGCTGTAGCAACTGAATGGGTTATGGCTATGGTCCGGGATGGATGCTGTCCACTTGGACGTAAAACGGGGTCAGTGGGAGCGTCCATTTGCTCGAGGGAGGAAGCGGAGATGACAACACTAGGTTGTCCTTAATAATTAATGGAAAACAAAACAGTCGTTAGTTATCTGCTACGTAACTTGCTGTGTCACTGTAGTTTCCTGTGTGTTTAAAGAACTACCTGTAGATTGCCAGGGACGGCCTAGGTAGAGTCCGGTCTGGTATCATGGCACAGGTATACTCGTCCTAGTCTCGAAAAAACGGTGGATGGGCCTCGATCGAGCTACAAGCAATGTCACAGAGAACCACAGCACTCGCCACTGCATGCACCGTCGGTCATGAATGTGTATAACAAGGTCTTATTGAACAAATATACACAGGGATCCCGACCTTCAACCACCCGAAAACCGCACTGCCGCCGCCTGACTTGAAATCCGAACCGCAGGAGGCGCAACGAGGCGAAGTAATTTCGAGGACCAAAGTAAGAAACCCCTTCTCCCCGTCTCCCCTCCTCTCAAACTGCCCATCGACCCAACGAACAGCTCAGAGCTCCCATCTCAACAATTACACCTCTTTCTCTTTTCCCTTCCCCCTCCACCATCAAGCGGAACCTAGTGCGTAGCCCCAGCAACAGGGCGGCCGCTCTCGGCCTCGTCCTCCTCGTCGACGAGCCAGTCCTCGAGCACGGGGGCGGCGGCGCCGGGGGCCTGGGCGGCGGCGTCCTGGCCCTCGACCTCGACGGCCATGGTCTCGTACTCCTTGAGGCTGGAAGCGAGGTCGGCCTCCTCGGGGGACTTGGGGGCCTTGGGCAGGGAGAAGGTGGCGACGTGGCCGGTCGCGTCCGAGTCCTTGACCTGGGGCGCCTTGTAGGACTTTAGCTCGCGGAGGTAGAGGTCTTGGACGAAGTCGGCTGTTTGTGGGTATTTTGTTAGCATAAACCGGTCTCATGCACCAGAGAGAACGAGTGTGAAGAGAAGATTGTAGAGACGGTGTGTCGATGGTTTATAGAGAGAGAGATGGACAGGGGACGTGTTGGGTCGGGGAACGGGGCTCGAGGTTGTAAAGAGAGCTCTGGAGGTCGGTTGTTGAGAGCGCGTGCCGGAGAGTTAGGTTGGAGGCGCTTCAAGATCGAGGAGGAAGCTCCGGAGGCGATTGCGGCTTCGCGGGGAAGTATTTCGATTTCGGATCACTCTATTGAGGATATAGCCGGTGGTTTCGGGCCCATGGCGGCGTCGGGTAGTTCGCAATTCGGTAGCTCCAGCTTCAAGGTCCATGACGTTGAGCTCGGTCGACTCAGACCTCGGTCCTTCCCGTCCGTCTCTCCTCAACCACCACAGCCTCTCTCTCTATATGTCCGGTAGGAAAACGTAAACGTACCTCTCCGTGCCAGTGTGGGGACAATGAATGTCCTCATCTGGATCTGTGCAACTCGGGAGACGGCGCGAGCGCTCTGTTGATTTCGGTCGTTAGCTACTACACCCTCTCCTCCTTGCCCGGCCACCGGACCACAGCAATTGCATCGAAGACGTACCACAGCGCGGGAGATAGGGGCGAGCATTTTGGAGGTTGTATGTGTGGTTGCTCAATTGGACGCAAGCGGAGAAAGACAGGAAGGCTGAAGATGTTAAGGGTGGAGGTCGTCCGGGTGCGATTCGCTTTGAGAGGTTTTCGGTTTCGATGGACAGAATTGGCCGGCTACAGCGGCTTGGCAGGTGGCAGCCTCATCGAATTGGAGGAATTGGCCGGTGAAAAGTCACGTGACTACGCACCGTAACTAAGTTGTGATTTCATCGCGCTTTCTTCAAACTTGCTTCTGCTTGCAGTAGGTCTTGTATCGTGAGACAACCGTTTGAATTATTTACAGATCGAATGGAGTTTTTCCACGGTATTACAGATGGTGAACTTGCACACAAATCGATCAATTTCGACTGCCAACCAAGACCTTTGACTTGTCACCACCATGGCATGGAGGTCAATCTCTCATGTAGAAAACATTACATTCAGTCTATATAGAGGTATCAATAAACGACCGAGTCCCGGTTAGATACCGCCGGACATACTATGAACGCCAGCCAGATTGATCCCGTCGTGGATCTCCTGCTCCCTCGGCACGCCTGCCCTGTCCACACCACACAGTATATACCATTCCAATTGCTCAGTCGTTGTCCAGAGACCCAACACCCAAGATCCTTCTATCTTACAAAGGAAACTCACGCTCGAGGGTACCGCAGCCCTCAAACCGAAGCAGGACTGCCGGCCTCGGCTTTCCGACCGCTGCGGATCCTACCGCCACCAGGACCAGCAGACTTCCTCCTCTTCATGGACAAGAACGCCTTGCCGCCGGCGTAAATGAGGAACATCACACCAGCGACGACGCCGTACGCGATCTTGTACGAGTTGCTTTCCAGCGCGAGCTGCAGGCCCAACCCGCCGTTGATGACGCCGAGGATCATGAGCGCCCGTCCGTACCAGATGTGGACGTGGCTGATTATGCCCCGAGCTCCGTGCTTGAGGAAGTGCCTGTGGTGCGCGTAGCCCAGTGCCGGTTGGATGGCGAGGAGGCAGACGACCACGGTGCCGAGGATGGTGTGGGTTTGGTCGAAGAGCTAGTGATATCGGTTGTCAGCACTTGTATCAAGTTTGAAATGCGGAATGGACTCACAATGTTGAGATATCTTGCATATCTGATTCCCAGCCCGAAGCCAGCCCACATGAGCGCCCACGCCACGGCCTGGAAGGCTCCGTGCGCCCACCACTTGCACAGGAGAGGCATCAGCAGCGAACCGAGAGGGTACAGGATCACGAAAACGATGGCCATGATGACACCATGGGCAACAAGGATATTGTCGTCAACCCTGCCGCTTCCGATGACCGTGACGCCGCCTCCGTCATCCGACGAGTCGCCTCCCGCCTTGTCTGAGTCGGAGTCGCTGCCGCTGTCGTCTCCTCCACTCCCCCCGGTGCTGGCGGCTGCGGTGAACGGATTGCTATCCGTGGCGATAGCCGCTCTCGGCAAGTCGAACTCGAAGATGACGGTGTCGTCGTGCTGGACTAAACTGACACTCCTACTCGTCGTCGCGAGCGAGTTCCCTCTCCTCCATGCGCCGATCCAGCTACTCTCCGCGTCCTTAAGGTCCAGCTGCCCACCGCCACTCCACGACTCGCAGTTCGCGCACGCAACATTGGCCGTCATCGTGTTCCCGTCATCGCTGACGCCGCTGCCGGCGAGGATGGTCAGCTGGGCGGCATTGGCCGACGTGTCGAGCGTGGGGGGCTGGTGATTAGGTCCGATGCGCGGCGAAAGCGTGACGTTGCCCTGCCCGTCCTGGTACATGATGAAAATGTTCGACCCGGCCATGCCCGTGCCCGTGCCGAGGGCCACCCATTGGTACGTCGTCGGCGCCGTGATCTGGAAGTAGATGTTGCCCGACTCGGCCGCCGCCGACGACGAGGGCACGCCGACGCTGTAGCACACCCCGTTTGCGTTGCCTGGGCAGTAGCGCAGTGTCCCGGCTTGGGCGCTCACGCCTGCGCCTATGTGGAGGGAGGAGAGGTCAGCCATATGATATCTCGAGTTTTTAGTACGAATCCTGCGCCCAGGCAAGTGGTGTAACTGGTGTTGTTGTCGACGTTGTCGAAATGCAGACAACGGGGGCGCCTGGGATGAAAAGGCTTGGCAGCGACTTACACAGGAGCGCCGTTATGGCTGCGCCAGAGCTGAGGAACGTCCTCATGCTGACACTGGATCCTTTTAGAAACCTGCGGTAGGAACCGTTGCAGTGCAGGAGGAGATCGCTTGGGAGGTCAATTTAATCAACCGGCAAAAGTGCAGGGGACGTGGGATGTTGTAAGTCGCGACCAGGTACGAGAGACGACGCCCGTGCCGCCTTCAGCACAACTGCGGCGCGATAGTTGGGTATATAAACGGTAAGGCAAAAGATATAAATATCGAAGATCTCGTCTCACGTCTCACAGATTGTTATCTCCGGACTCGAAGATGGAGAAGATCAGGAAAGATGTAAAAAGGATATGACGACAAGATGAGAGAGACAAGCCTGGAACAAAGAAGACTCCCTCGGTCATTTGCGGGTGTCCCGAGCTGACACGGGCAGACTAATTATAAGATTCTGATTCCGCATGGCGCAAACGCAATTCAACCCTCAGCCCTGGAGCGACGTGATGCGGCTTTCTAAACAGTTCATAAGCAACAGGATGCCGAGAATCTCGTTGGCATACCAAGACAGGGCCATTGCGAAGGTATGGTTGGTATTCCACAGCCTACCTGAAAGGTCTAACTCAGCCCGTTCCGTCCTTTTCGATCCGAACCCCTGAGCCTGGTCCTGCATGCACTTGCATTCTCAGGGTGTGGGTGTGTTGACGACGCCTTTCTTTGTGCTTTGGCACCACCAACAAGAGATAAACGGGATTCACATCACAGGTTGAGATCTCCAGATTGTCCTTTCGGAAGACGGGACATCCAGAAAGTGGTGTTCTCTGGGAACACCATGTTTCGAAACAACACAGATCCCGCTGGCACAGCCACTCCGGGTTTACGGATACCCTCCAACGACAGGCTATCGTGCAAAACTCTTGGTTCCTGCTCCCCCAAGCCTGCAGGTTCCTGTTCCCCCAAGCCTGAAGGAGCGGCAGACACACAAATCTCCTTGGCTTTGCTTGAAGGTTTGTCGGACGTCTTCTTTGTGTTGCTGCTTAACCTATCAGGATCGGGGTGATACTAAGAAGTGGATGGGACAATGTCCGATCCCGTGGGTGTATCCTTTTCGGAGAGACAGACAACCGAAGAGCTTGTTACTTGGCCGGTGATTAATCCTTGTAGCCTTACAGTGTGTACCTGACGAGTATCTGCTTCTCCTCCAGTACGGCATTGCAGGAGTGTTACGGTAAACCCCCAAATGCCCGCTGTAATCAGTAAAAAAAAACTACCGGTGCTCGTTCTAATATCCCATTCGTGGCGCCTCGTAAACACTTCAGCAGACTGAAAATAAAATCAGCTTACAAAAGAAACTTGCTCTGCTTGTTGCTGGACTGTGGCACTTGTTCCAAGCAAGCGCCCAGCGGATGTAGAAGATGCCGGTGACATTCCACGTCACTAAATATACTTATTTAGCTCCGAATTTCCTGCCCAGTCCAGCCCAGCCCAGCAGCAGAGATGCCACTGCTTGTTCGTTTCACGGTCCCGAGACTATTGAGGAGGATGTGATGATGATGTGCGGTCGACTATCCCGCGTCTTGGCTACTTCAACTCCGCATGCCCAGACATTCTTAGTGAAAGCTTCCCTGTGGTGGTCTGGCATGAATGAATGGCATCACCCGTCGATCGCCGCTGTGGTTGTCCATTCCAGTTCGAACCACCTTGGTGACGCGTTCGGGGATGTGTGAAACTGACGATAAGTCAAGGATGACAACATATTGCTGGTCTGGGCATTTGCATCGACAGCTTGGCTGTTGTGTTGCTCTTGTAGATACTGAACCCCGTAGGGATTGTATCTAGTAGACTGGAGGCTCTCGACGCGGGGTATGAGCTGAGCTCAGCGCCAGACAGAGCTTGGTACAGCGTACGAACACCTACCGGTAGCTTGTGCGGCAGTCCGATAGTGTGTGAGACGGACTGTGCTTGGCGAGCCATGTGCTGCAATGTTGGGTCAAATGCTTGTTAAGACCTGAAGTTGCGCTCTCACAGGGTTGGACAAGAAGGCCTGGTGAAAGCGGAATGCTGCATTATCGTCAACCACCAGGTTGTCGTCTCTCTAAAGCGATTCCCAAATGCCGAGTCTAGACTCGTTCGAGCCTCTATTCCCTTGTCTAAGCCACAAACTTAAGAAACGGGCTAACGCTGCGGGATCGACGTGACATGATTGACGGTTCGGAACAAGATTGGACCGTTCGTAGCCTCATGTCTCTCCGTCGACCTCGAATTCCTCCGCGGTGTCCTGTACCAAGAGATGTGAACCCTGTTTCCTTCCAAAACTCCAGATCACAATGAGATCGTCTCCCCAAGAAATATGCCGTCTTATCATATCTTCGTCCGGATGCGTAGCGGTCTTGATGCAATATCTTGTATCCGTTGTTCAATGGTGCCATCTCGATCCTTCACCCGGCTCATCATGCAACGCCCCAACTCCCGCCAAGTCTCCAGTGTCATGCACACAGCCCTTCTCATCCTCTTAACTCCGCAACGATCTGCTTCACGACGCGTATACCGTCCCGATAATTGCAGACATCAGTTCCCAAAGTTGCTGGGGAAGCCGTTGCCCTCAAGGAGACTGGTCGAAGCGACATAGCTAAACCCGCCGAAAGGATCGTCCTTACCGTCCTTCCCGCTGGTAGCGCTCCAGGGATCGTCGTACCGGGACACGACCGGGCTCAGGCTCAGTTCGGTGAACTCGGGCGAGAAGTTCTCCGCGGCCTCGGGATCGGTAATGATGGGCTGAATGGGCGGCTCCATCTCGCGGGCGGCAAGCTTCTTCCAGTCGATCTTGCGGAAGAACCGATGCTTCTTCATCGTGTTGAGGTCCTTGGGCATGTTCGAGCCCAGGCGCTTGCTCGGATCCTTGCGCAGGAGGCGACTCAGGAGATCCTTCGCGTCTGCGCTCAGGAAGTACGGCAGGACGAGCTTCTGCTTGACAATGTTGTCCTGGATCTTGGCGTGGTTGCCTCCGCGGAAGGGAGGGCTGCCCGTCATAAGGTCGAACCCCAAAGCCCCAAACGACCACCAATCCACCGCCTTGCCATACTTCTTGCCCAAGATGACCTCCGGGGCCATGTATTCAACAGTCCCGAGCATGGAGTTGCAGGACTCTGTCTCGTCAACCGCTACCTTGGACAGGCCAAAGTCAGTCAGCAGCAGATGGCCTTCGGCATCGAGGAGGCAGTTCTCCGGCTTCAGATCACGGTAGACGACACCGAGCGTGTTATGAAGATGCGAGAGAGCGAGAAGCATCTCAGCCATGTAGAATGCCGCCGTATCCTCAGTGAACATCCTCTCCGTGCTGAGATGCGTGAAGAGCTCTCCGCCCTGGCCGTACTCGAGGATCAAGTAGAGTTGCTCCCTGTCCTGGAAGGCATAGAACAGCTTGACCACAAACGGATGTCGGTTGACGCTCTCGAGGATCTGCCTCTCGGTCTTGGTCTGCTCGACGAGCTTCTTGTGCACGACAAGAGAAGCCTTCTTGAACTGCTTCTGGGCATACAGACGGCCGGTTGCGCGCTGCTTGACCAGTAAAACAGTGCCGTAGGTACCCTTCCCGAGGCAGCACAGGGGCTCAAAGTCATCCGACGTCATCTTAGGACGGGGAGGAGTGATGCCTCCATCGGTACGCATGTCAATACCACCAACGAAGGAACGGTCCCGGACACTTTCGCTGATAAAGTCCGTCTCGAGGCTGATCTCGTAGCTTGTAGAGCCGTTCTCCGAAGCAGTCTCGTCTCCGCTAGTATTGCCGCTGATTCTGGTGCTGTTCGTTCTCGTCGTGTCGGGACTGCGAGGAGCTTTCTTGACGGCGTTGCTGTCACCGGAAAGGGGAGAGGAATGGCCCGGCTTGCTATCGCTGCGTGTCATGGAGCTCGCACGGGTGGAGGGGGCCGTGCTATGACTGTCGTGGTTCAGACTGAGAGGCTCTAGCTGCATGCGAAGCTTTCCGATCCCACTGATAGCTGGAGACGAGTAAGGCTTCAGGATAGGGCTGCAGTTGGCGCTGACAACGTCGTCGATAATGAGCGCGGCGCGGCCCCTCATGGCGGAGGTCTTGCCGCCATGCCTAGGGGTCGGGCAATAGTCCGAGTCCTCATCACCAGAAGTGACAGGAGTCTGGGGTCGTGCCTGGAACCCGCGCACCGTAGCGAGCGCGGGGACAACCGGTGCTATCATGGTGCCGTTGCTGGGACGGAGAGTGGAGATGGAATCCGGGGTAACGGCCAAGTATTAGGGTTTATTAGGTAAGTGTGAGGTGATTATTGTGCGCTGGTGCCCTGAAGAAGCTTGTTGTTGTTGGACTTCAACTTGGCGAGCGTGCCTCTTCAAGGCTCACCTCGTCGACGCTCAGGGTCGCAGCGCGGGACTGGCAAAACGGTTCGGTTGCTTCGCTTGTGGCTTGTTTCGGCGCGCATCTGGTACCTGAAAAGAGAAGTTGAATTGTCGTTTGTGCTGTTGCCGATATGCATTGGTTGTAGATGGTCGGTTCGCGGTGTATTTATCGTTGTGGTCGAGAAAGATGGTCACCTCTGGTGAATTTGCGTGAGATTGGGGGAAAGAAGTGAAAGAAAGTTGGAAGGACGGAAACACCAGACAAAAGACAGCAGGAGTCTCGTCTCACATGCACGGCCAGTTGCGCCCGCAAAAAAACTCGGAAAACTGGGTAAAAGCGCCCTGCCGCCCTGTCTTTCAGCCTCTGGCCTTGCTGACTTGGCTCTTTTCAGCTTAGTGTCGATCATGAGTCTGGGGAATCCCGAAAGTAGCGCATTCAATCTCCCGGAGCCGAAAGGTCATCAATTTCCAGATGCATTATAATGAGATACTGTCCGTTCTGTAAGAGGGAAAAGGGGAAATCTAATAGTGGAATAACACTGAAGGAAATCGAGGGACAGGTTTATGGCCAGTCTGCATATCAAGTGTGGAAGTGAAAACAAACAGGAGACAACAGTCAGCTCAGCTCAGCTCATCCCCTGTTCTGCTGCCTGGCTTGAAAACTAACCCCAACCCTTATCGTAGCTCTAGCTGATAAGGTAGCTGCTTGTTGCTGTCCCAAATTTGACTTCCATCATGAAAGTGCTCCCCCACTGCAGCTCGCTAAGACACATCACTGTCGCGCGCTCCAAACCCCTCTTGCGTTCTCGTCTGCCTCTTCATCGTTCACAAGGCAACAAATTACGCATACAGCAAGTTAGGCGTGAAGTGGTAGAAGTGTCCTATTCCTCTCCTTCAAGATGATGCACCCTTCGCGCCAGGCCTATGTGGAGGAGGCAGAACCGGAGGAACGGGGTATTGACATTAACAACATACGTATGTGGAACACCAGATCCATATGAGCTTGCACACAGCTGACCAGTTTTGTTCTCCAGCTATCGACCATGACTATGACATGCCAGCCACAGCCTCTGGCATAGCCCCCGAGAAAGCATCCGCCCTTCTATCCCAGTTCGAGCGCAAGAGACTCGCCGCTTCGATTGCCGTACCGACCGACGACGGACGCGTCCGCGCAAAACTCAGAGAGCTAGGGGAGCCAGTGACTCTATTCGGGGAGGGCCCAGCAGACAGGCGCGACCGGCTACGCGATCTCCTTACTACCCAGGCTCAGCTTGCGAGCCAACAACCTGGTGGAGATGTGGACATGAAGGATGCCGATCAGGCGGAGGAAGAGGCCGATGAGCAAGAGGAGGAATTCTACTCCAGAGGAGGGGACGAGCTTCTGCATGCCAGAATCGCCATTGCCGAGTACTCGTTGCCCAGGGCGAAGAAGCGAACAGCGTTCCAAAAGAAGGAGGCGACGATACCACTGCGGACACACGTCAAGTTCCGGAAACAGATCAAGGAGAGGTTACAAGCTTTCGAGCTGCAAGGAAGTCAAATAGCCGGCGACCGGAATGTCAGTATGACGAGGATATCGCCGAACGGAGAATATGTAGCGACGGGCAACTGGGGGGGCCAAGTGAAGCTGCTGGGGATTCCCAACCTCGAGGTTAAGCGGTCGTACAGGGGCCACACCAACAAGATAAGCGGTCTTTCTTGGTTTCCAGGCGCCACATTGCCGGAGAACAGCATCTCGGCAGATACGGTCAACCTAGCGTCCGGAGGAGCAGATTCCAAGGTTATGCTCTGGTCTCTGACGCAAGATACTCCCTTGGCAACTCTTGAGGGCCACTCCCAACGTGTGTGCCGAGTTGAGTTCCACCCCTCGGGCAAATATCTTGCGTCTGCTTCGGAAGACACGTCTTGGAGGCTCTGGGACGTGGAGACAACGACGGAGCTGCTACTCCAAGAAGGCCACTCCAGGGGAGTATACGCGGTGAGCTTTAACAGCGACGGCTCTTTACTAGCCAGTGCAGGTCTCGACAGCATCGGCAGGATATGGGACTTGCGGTCCGGCAGGACCGTCATGATCCTCGACGGACATATGGACGGACACATTAAACCGATCTACGGGCTCGACTGGGGCGCGGACGGACATCGGGTCCTGACGGCGTCAGCGGACGGATGGATCAAGTGTTGGGATGTCCGAAAAGTGCAGAGGACAGGAGGCATAGGTGCGCATACGAGCTCTGTTGCTGATGTGAGGTGGTTCAAAGGAGCGGATGACCCCCTTGTGGGAACGCCACCTGGTCAGGATGAAAAGGGGAACCAATTGCCAAAGAAATCGGGCAGTTTCTTTGTCTCGGCAGGTTTTGACCAGAAGGTCAACATCTTCTCGGCTGATGACTGGGCATTGGTTCAGACTCTCAGCGGTCACACAGCCCCTGTCGCAAGCTGTGATGTCAGCCGGAACGGAAAGTGGATTGTTAGCGGTGGGCATGACAGGACGGTCAAGCTTTGGGGGCGCAACGATATGGAAGCTGTATAGACGGTGTTGAATCGACGTGGAACAAAATGAACTAATTGATACCCCAAGGCAATAGCAGAGCAGTCAGGGCTCGAGGACTTTATTGTTGAGACTGTCTTATTGTTCCAGTGTCCATGAGTGAATAGCGCACGGGCCACAATACCACTACCGATAATTGACCGATAATGCGATAGCACCTGTTTTGGCGTTTGGCGGGACGATCGACGCTCCTCCAGTAAATCTAGCGGTACGACCTACATCATTTACTCTTCCAACCCTTTTGCCCAACTTTTTTCTCTTTCTCTCAACACCTATCTACCCAGGCTTATCTTCTTCAGCCATCGCCCATGACCCAGCTTCATACGAGAGGTAATCTGGCAGGAGACACTCGGAGAGAAACATCCCGCTGAAGTGCATCATCGAAACCCCCCCAATCCACCCCCATCAACACAATGTCGACGGTCGACCGATGGCGTCCTCCGCGGGAGGCGTACCAACCTCCGACACTACCACCAAAGCCTCCAGCAGCGGTCATCGAGCGCAGCTCTAGATCACCATCCCGGAAGCGCGACGTACCACCTGCGGTTCCATCGCCACCCACACATTCATCCCGCACATCCCCTCCGCGGCCAGTTTCGCGACGAAGCGCGCCATCACCAGCACATCCGCAGCGGCCACCACAAAACAGCCAACAGATGCGCCAAAATCAGTGGTACTTCACGCACAATGAAGCAGTCAGCACGCCGAGCGTCATCGACGGCCTATCACCCGCCGAGGAGAAGCTGAGGAGGGCAAAGGGCGTGAACTTCATCTACCAGGCTGGAATATTGCTCGACCTGCCGCAGATAACGTTGTGGGTGGCCGGTGTCTTCTTCCACCGGTTCTACATGCGCTTCAGCATGGTGGAGGAGAAGCAAGGAATACATCATTATGTGAGTCCCTCGCCCCCGTCTCCAGAGTCGAAGATCATCATCCAAGCGAGCATCATGCGCATTCCCAAGAACCCCTCTTGCTAACGCCAGTTTTCAAACCAGAACATCGCCGCCACGGCCCTCTTCCTCGCCAACAAGACGGAGGAGAACTGCCGCAAGACCAAAGACCTCATCATCGCCGTCGCCAAGGTGGCGCAGAAGAACCCGAAACTCATCATCGACGACCAGAACAAGGAATACTGGCGCTGGCGGGACAGCATCCTCACCTACGAGGAGGTCATGCTCGAGGCCCTCACCTTCGACCTCGTCGTCGAGAACCCCTACCAGCGGCTGTACGAGTACCTCAACACGATGGAGATGGTGCACAACAAGCGGCTGAGGGAGTCGGCCTGGGCCTTCTGTAACGACGCGTGCCTGACGATCCTCCCGCTGCTGATGGACGCCAAGGCCGTCTCCATCGCGGCCATCTTCTTTGCCTCGACGGTGACGCAGTCGACCATCTCCGACCACCGGGGCGAGCCGTGGTGGCGGGCGCTCGGCGGGAACGAGGCGCTGATGATGAAGGCCGTCGGGCTCATCTCGGACTTCTACCAGGAGAACCCGCTTAGGAAGCAGGCGCCCGCACCGGGTTCGCCCAAGTTCGACCTGGAGAGTACGAGACGGAAGGGCGAGGATTTCTACACCAGCCAGAACGGCACGCCGCTGGGGACCGAAGGAGCCGGCAGCACGCAGAGCCCTGGAGCCACGGCGCCGAACAGTCAGGCTGTGGAGGATAAGGAGCGTGCCCGCTGTGTCAGCGAGTTGTCGGCTATCAATGACGGGAAGGGCAGGGGCGATTCGGATGCTGCGCTTAAAGCGGCCGCGAATGATCTCGATGTCCACAAGGGGAGGCCTAATGGGAGAGATATCAAGTCTCCTGGGAACAAGCGGAAACTGCTTGGAGAAGATGAGGCCGACCTGGATGGCGGCAGAGACAGCAAGAGGGCAAGGACAGCAGAGGCAGACGAGGACGAGGGCGAGGTCAAGACTGATGCATGGAGCGCGAGTTGAGGGTTCTTCTGAAATTACTATCTCTTCATTTAGTTGGGATTTGTATGCCACATTATTATCATGAGGACGGGGGGATGGATCGGCGTTGATTTGGTCTAGGGTACGAATATCCGGCTGGACATTCAGGAGGTGTACTATACCGACTACTACCGGAGGAAGCGAGTGATTCAGTTGGCACAAGGGGTTACAGACATACCCCGGCTGGACAGCAAGGCAAAGGCAAGGTATGGCCAGGGCGTTTTGAATCTGTCACTTCAGGGCAAGGGGTTCAGATCCGGATTCCAGCCAAGGACGAACAGGTAGACCATGATATCCCCAGGAAGTTTTGATATTAAACATTTTATTTCATTTCTACGGGGTACTACCAATTCCTCCCATGCTCCGGAATCTCCCTCCTCAGCCCCCTCTTCTCGTCCAAGAAGTCTATCAGGTCGCACGTATTTGTGCACGCCTGCAAGGCCGCCCTGTCGGCTTTCCTCAGCAGAGCCGTCTTGTTCGGCCCCATACCGGGTGCACACATCTGCGCGACGTGGTACAGCGTGAGCTTGAACGGCAGCGGTGCCCTCGCCGCGTTGATCATGAAGGTCTCGACTGCTTCCCAGGGACAGGCGTCGTAGCCCGCGTATAGCGCTGGGTTGGCGAGTATCGCCCTGGCGGACATGAGACCCGCTAGTTTGGGGAGGATGGGTTGTAGCGAGGTGTTTCCCTTGGGGTTATCGACGTTCAACAGGGGTGAACTAAACGGCAGCGCGTTCATAGCAAAGACATCCCCCGATACAAGGATGGGCACTCTATCCCCGTACTTGTTCGTCAGTATCTCCAGCGCCTCGAGGTTTATCGGCACGCTGCTCGGCGTGCTCCTCGTCCGGGGATGGATCGTCAGGAAGTCCACGTTCCTGTCTTGGTCGTGGCCCAGGACTGTGTCGATGAAGTCCATCGTCTTGCGCAGGTCGTGGTGCACGCGTATCTTGACGCTCACGCTCCTGCCCCTGGGACTGTCCTTGTCGGCGTCCTTTCCGACGGCCCAGCCGTCTTGCCGCAGCCGCTCCCGCGTCTCGGTCACCATGTCTCTGACCAACTCGCGCTTCTCCATGAGGGCGGCGCCCAGGGTCTCGGCGCAGGCCCACGACTGCGGGCAGCCGCAGTTTAGGTCGACGCCGCCGACGGAGGGTGCCACGAGGGAGGAGGCGCGGGCGAGCTCTAGGGGGGAGTTGGCGCCGAATTGGACTATGGTTGGGGGTTGGGGCGTGTTGGTTGATATCGTGAGATCTAAGGGGGGTGTAAGTGAGTTTGTTCAAGTAACTTAATGTAGATTTGCCATGTGAGATCCAAACGCCTTGGGAATATTACTTACCACTGTCACGAGCAAAGTTGTTGCGGTTGAATTCCTTTGCGAGTATCATTGGTGTCCAACATAGGTCCGTGCCGTAGGCGTATACGGTCTGACGAAAGGCAAGCTGTATAATCGTGTCAGAGGATCCAACGAAACGAAGTAGACTGGCAAGTCACTTGCCTTGCTGTATCTGACCATAGGGGCAGACGTATACAAGAGCCTGCCCTCGCTTTTGGCCAGGTCAAAGACCTTGAGAGGACTTAGATGAGATGCCAAGCGTCAGTGGACATGCATGTATAGGACCCTGGAGCAACTGAAGTCGGCATGACATACTGTACTATATCTGTTTCCATCTTGAGCTTTTGGTTGGTAGCACCTCTGTGTGCCTTCTTTTCCTGGTCACGGCCTGCGCTATGAAGGCTGTTTCATGGCGTACTGTTCATAGGCGCATCCTGAAAAGTCATGTCTTGATACTCTTCATCCAAAAGAAGCTGCATCGAGGGACGGCAAGATCTTGGTGGAGTCTGGAAGTTGGACAAGGGTTCTCGATCCCGAACTGCGACGACCGATCATTGGCTGGCTGGCTTCACCGCCTTCCTCTTCAGTCCTTGCGCTTTCGGGGTGTCACGGCAGAATCCAATGAATGAGTCAACCCCACCGCAGGCCGCCCGCCTCAGAACAAAATCCACCACTGGACTTTGGGAGCCGTCGCTGTTTCACTGTTTACTACACCATTTCCTCAGCAAATCACCAGACACAATGACCGATATCGAAGCTAATTCGAGGTTCGCCCTCATCAAGGAGAATCTCGCCGAGTTCCTCAACCCTGAGATCATTGAGAATATCCTCAAGGAGGGCCGCCATCCCAAGATCTACTGGGGTGAGTCAACATCCGCCTTCACCACCACGCTGGCGCCAACGCCATTGAGACCTGGAGAAGGCAGTTACTGACTTCTCTTGGACCAGGAACCGCGACGACGGGACGCCCTCACTGCGGATACTTTGTCCCTTCGATCAAGATCGCCCAGTACCTCGCAGCAGGCTGCGATGTTACCATCCTCCTCGCCGACATTGTATGTTGCCCCCCGGTTGTTAGCCCAGATTAGCCATTACTAACACTCCCCGCACAGCACGGCTTCCTCGACAACCTCAAGGCCCCGATCGAGCTCGTCGCCTACCGCGCCAAGTACTACGAATATGTAATAAAAGCCATGCTCGATGCCGTCGGCGTGCCCACCGAAAAGTTGCGCTTCGTCCTCGGTAGCTCCTACCAGAAGAGCCCCGAGTACATCATGGACGTCTACAAGCTGTGCTCTGTCGTTTCGGAACACGATGCCAAGAAGGCCGGCGCCGAGGTCGTCAAGCAGTCGGACAATTCGCCCCTGTCCGGTCTCCTGTACCCCATTCTGCAGGTGCTTGACGAGCAGTACCTGGACGTGGACGCTCAGTTCGGAGGCGTCGACCAGAGGAAGCTATTCACAGCAGCAAAGGAGTGGCTCCCCAAGCTCGGATACAAGGAGCGTGCACATCTCATGAACCCCATGGTCCCCGGTCTCCACGGCGGAAAGATGAGCTCCAGCGAGGAGGACTCAAAGATAGATCTGCTCGACACGGCCGAGGTCGTCACCAAGAAGATCAAGAAGGCTGTCGCCGTCCCCAAGGTCGTCGAGGAGAACGGCCTCCTAGCCTTCGTCGAGTACGTCCTGCTCCCTGCGGCAGGACTGCTGCACGGCAAGCCCAAATTCACCGTTGAGCGGGAGAGGGACGGCCTGGAGCCGCTGGTCTACGAGAACATTGCGAAGATGCACGAGGATTACAGGAACGATGTGCTCACGCCACAATTGGTCAAGCCGGCAATAGCCAAGGCGCTCAACGAGCTTCTCGAGCCTATCCGGAAGGGTTTCGAGGAGTCACCGGAGTGGCAGGAGATCACAACCAAGGCCTACCCGCCACCACCGAAGAAGGAGAAGAAGGTCAAGAACAAGGGCTCCCGGCACCCCGGAGCAGGCAAGCCTGCCGAGACGGCTCAGAAGGCGGAGGGCGAGCAGGCACAGACGCTCCCTGACCGAACGGCGGCATGAGGGAGTCATTCTTCGATTGGAAGGTGATGCTACAGGGACTGAATCCATGGTCTCGGCAGAAAAGCTGCAGAGTCGCGGCCTCCGTTTCGTTGTTATCCGTGTCCCGCTGACAGAAGACGGGCGATGAATGATCATGACTTGCGCAAATAAAGCTAACGCAGATCTGCCACATAGGCGTGGGACTTACAAGAGCAAAAGTCATTTAGAGTTGCCTGGCGTTATAGTTTCATGTAGCGGCATGTGGGAATGCATGTTTGGTAGACAGCATGTCAGATGAGACTTCTTTTAGGCATTGCGCGTCCCAACCCTACAGTGTGAAGTTCTGACCTTCTTGAAGTCAACAAACCCTCCTTTGAACCTGAGTTCACTGACAATCCTAGACCCGACGTTTATATCATACTACCAAATCCCTACTTATCCATCCCTCAGGGACAGCCCGGATCCGTAAAAGTAGGAAACGGACTCGTGCTCGCAAAACAACCCCCGTACGTCTTGCCACACGCATTAATGGTATCAACACAAATAGTCGGCACGGCCGTCGTCTCGGGTGGCGCAATCGTCGTCACCGGCGGCGGCGTGGTCTCGAGCGAGCAACTCGGCCCCGTGAAAGTAGGAAACGGCCTCGTGCTCGCAAAACAACCGCCGTATGTCTGGCCGCACTTGTTGACGTAATCGACGCATATAGTCGGCGTCGCCGTCGTGAGTGGTGGCGCAACGGTCGTCACCGGCGGCGGCGTAGTCTCAAGCGAGCAGCTCGGCCCCGTGAACGTAGGAAACGGCCTCGTGCTGGCGAAACAACCCCCGTACGTCTGGCCGCACTTGTTGACGTAGTCCACGCATATAGTCGGCGTCACCGTTGTGAGTGGTGACGCAACCGTCGTCATCATTGCCGCCGGAGTAATCTCAAGCGAGCAGGACGGCGTGGTGAAGGTCGGGCGCCCGTCGGTGGGCGCGTAGCATCCGCCGTAGGTCTGGCTGCACCTGTCCTGCGTGTACTCGCATATCTGTGTGACGGGGCGGGTGCTTGTCGGTCTGACGGGCGGGCCTGAGGTCAAGGGGCACTTGGGCGGGGTGAATGTCGGGTAGGTGGATACTGTGGCAGCGAAACAGCCGCCGTAGGTCTGGTGGCAGATGTCGGTCGAGGTCACACAGATTGTTGATGGGGTTGCTGCTGCTGCTTCTTCTTCAGCGCCGCAGCCGGGGTCGACTGGTTCGAGGGAGGGGTGGCAGGTATCGTAGCAGCTGGGGGTTGTTAGTTAGTCTCTGTAAGAGTTCTAAGGGTGAGGTTGAGTTAGGGCGTTGTCGACTGACCCTCCGAACCTGACACCGCAGGCGTTGATCCTATCAACACATTTGATGCGCGGTTCGCAAGGAGACTCCCGAGCCTCGTAGGCCGCGGGGATGGCCGCAGCGAGGCCGACGAGAGCCAGCAGCAAGGGGGAGTAGGTGGTGATCATCATCGTGGGTAGAGATGACGCCTTGTTGTACCCAGCTTCCTGAATAGTCTTCGCGGATAAAATGTCCGTGGCCGTAGAGGGATCCTATCTGATAAGGTACGTTATTAGAGTAGCTTGAGTGGTGTAGACTTCATTAACCCGCGCGAGACATCGGAGTGTGTGTGGGCTTTATATCCTCCGTTCTACTGTTCCTTCCTTGGAGTGTCGGGGTTCATCATCCTGTGCCAAAGTGACGGCTGTTCCTTCTGGATATACAGCTTCTTTCTTGTAAGTCCGACCATGTCTCTGGTGGTAACCAACTTGTGATCGGTCACCCATTGGATCTGAAGATGTCCATGTAAGGATCGTGCCAAGCCGGAAGCTGGTTAAACATACGTTGGGCCTTTGCAGGAATACCACAGTAGATGCACTTATACGGCGTGCCGAGTCGGAATGCCTATGTCTTGGTAGGGAAGGATTTGGGGGTAGCATTCGGAAACAAGGTGGCCATCTTACCTGTTGCGGCCGCCACGACGTGTAAGACATGAGTGCGAGGTACCTTACATAGAGGCAGCCTTCATTGCTGCTTCCCCAGGAAGCATCTTTCTTGGTGTCGTGATGTGGACGTATGGAGGCAATGTTGCGAGAGACATCTGCTTCGTTGACCGTCTAAGTGAGAAAAACTTCACTGTTTCACCACCAAACCTACTCAGGCAACGTAGGACTATCCTTGATCCTACTCGCTTGTTGGCGAATTCGTGAAGGTTCGTTGACGTCTATGCCCAGCACTCACCAAAGACCCAGGTGTTACGAGAGTATGGATAGGCTCACCATTCCTACATCCTCGGCCGACAAGTCTCCATTGTCCGTTGTCTTTTGCGGCTACACTCGGACGGCCTTTGATGTCAGTCCAAGTCGATCCTTCTGCAACGCTGGGCGGTTGTGCGGTCCGGAGCGGGTGCGCTGATCGAAACACGCAACATCTTTGATTCACAACGGCCCCAAGCTTCCCGATTCGACTTCATCCCAGCTTCTGGAATGTGCGCAAGGGGTTTCATATTTTCATATGCTCGTAATCTTCTAGAACCGTTGGAAACCGAGATCCGCAGCCTCTGGTTTGCTGCACGGTGGGACACCCTGGCGTGTTTATCCTGCAGTTAATCTACGCCTCGCCATGACATCAACCTCGGCCAAAGCGACGGACTATAAGCGATTGCTATTCTTAGGAAAGAAGCGAAGAATGTTTCCTACATGTGCCCCCCAAACTCTTTTTGTGATCATCCTCTTTGCGGGGGTAGACCGTCAAGCGAAAGGGGTGCGGGAGAATACACGAGCCGGATATTTGGACGAGTATTTACCGGCAATATACTGATATAGTGGCCAAGACCCTTCGGTCTGCCAGTGTCTGGAGATGTTGACACATGAGCGACGCTGTTTGACACTGGGATATGGGGAGATAACATCACAAGCACAGGATAGAGGAGGAGCATAGATTGTTTGTCCACAAGTCCACAGAAAAAGATGAAGTGGCATCATGATGAACTCATAGATATAAGCCCACAGGGTCTTCCTCGATAGACTTTAACCTCCATAGTCGAAGCAAGAGACACAAGTTCTACACCAGCACAAGACTAAGAAACCAACCATACAAGTCTCTCGAAACTCACCGTCATCACAATGAAGTGGCAAACCATCACCCTCACCCTCTTCGCCTCGGGCGCCCTCTCAAGCCCCATCGCCGCCCTCTCCAAGAACGACATCTACACCCTCCGCGTCTCCTCGTATGCTTCTCGTTATGCTGTGCCCCCCACTCCCTATCATCACCACTAACCTCCTATCCTCACAGTAAATACGCCCCCGAAATCGACGGCAAGCCCCTCACCCTCTCCCCCACCGGCCAAATCGGCGTCTACCCCCAATCCCCCGCCATCCAATTCTACACCGTCCCCTCTGCCTCAGGTCGTACCGTCGAGCTGCACAAGTTCCCCACCGTGTCAAACTCGGACCAAGTCCTCGCCTTCGTGGGCGCCAACGACCTCCTCGACTTCTCGGTGGCCGACCCGGACGCCGCGCCCCCGGCGGGCAAGACGTGCGATTACAAGAGTTTCTCACTCGAAAGTAGGCCCGGGGTGGTGGGCAGGCCGGAGAATGTGGTTAATTATAAGGGAGCGAAGGGGGGCAACTGGGTCGCTTTTAAGAAGGGGGATAAGGAAGGGTGGAGTATTAACTGGAGGGGCGCTGATGCCGTGACGATTGCGAGGAGGAGTTATATGATTGTTGATGTTGTCTATGAGCCTGTTGGTGCCGAGGCGGGACCGGTTGTTGGGAGCAGCTAGATGGTGACTGTGCCGTGATGGGGCGAGATGGATAGGGGTGTTGTTGAGCCGTTTTGTTTCTTTTTCATCTCCAAAAGTCTGTCTTTTTCACTTCAAAGATTCCCCTGAAAACAGTTAGTTGAGTGTTAGCTAGAGCTCCAGCAGTGTCCATTATGTATGTGTATTTGTTCCAAGCAGCCTATGTCGCCGGCCTGGCCCCATTGTTGTGAGTTCCCCGTCCGGACGCTTCGGATGTAGAACGATCGGAGGATACGGATGAAGTGCGCGACAGAGACTGCCGGTTTGCAAAGTGACGGAGAAGCAGCGCACCCGGCGCAACTGAGAGAGACCAATTCGTATTTACTAGAACAAAGTAAACTCCAACCATGCGTTAAGCCAGGATATTGTTTACAAGAACAGGAGCCCCAACGGACTCGGCCCGGCTCAAAACCTCATACCACCCACCAACCCAATAGAAAACCAACCAACCAATATATCTCTATCTAATCACAACTCCCCGCTTAACCGGAGAAGGCCATCTCCTTCTTGATCTCGGCAATGGCCAAACCGGGGTTAAGGCCCTTGGGGCACGTCCGCGTGCAGTTGAGGATGGTGTGGCAGCGGTACAGGTTCATCTCGTTGTTGAGGGCCTGCTTGCGCTCCTCGTGCCTCTCGTCGCGCGAGTCCGCGAGCCAGCGGTAGGACTGGAGCAGGATGGCGGGGCCGAGGTACTCCTCCGAGTTCCACCAGTAGGACGGGCACGAGGTCGAGCAGCAGGCGCACAGGATGCACTCGTAGAGGCCGTCGAGCTTTCTCCGGTCGGCCTTGCTCTGGCGGTATTCCTTGCCCTGTAGTGTGTGTTAGTACCTGTACAGTTTATGCCCAGGGGGGCCTCCTGTGGCAAGAACTTACGTCTGGCGAAGGGGTGTCCCTCTGCAGGTATGGCTTGATGGACTTGTATTGCTTGTAGAAGAGGGTCAGGTCGGGCACCAGGTCCTTGACGACGTAGGTGTGCGGCAAGGGGTAGATCTTCGTGTCGGCGTTGTCCTCGGTGGGGATGCGGCAGAGACAGGCGAGGGTGTTGGTGCCGTTGATGTTCATGGCGCAGCTCCCGCAGATGCCCTCGCGGCAGGACCGGCGGAAGGTCAGGGTCGGGTCGATCTCGTTCTTGACGCGGATCAGGGCGTCGAGCACCATGGGCCCGGTCTTGTTGAGGTCGAGGGTGTAGGTCTGCATCTTGGGCTTCTCGGTCGGGTTCTCGGGGTTCCACCTGTAGATCTGGAAGTTCTTCATCCGCGGCGCCTTGTCCTCCGTGGCGTGATTGCTCGCCTTGCCGCCATCGGACAGGTTCTTGCTGCTCTGGTTCTTGGAAGCCTCCTGGGACAGGTCAGAGACCGAAGCGAAGGCTCGCACTTGGGTCGAGGCGAGTCTGAGGGAGGGTCGTGATGAGCCGAGGATCCGGCTTGTGGAAGAGCGGAGAGAGGCCATTTTGGCGGCGAGACGGGTTGGTTAGGATGAAGTCAATAGCTCTAGTAGGTGGTGTCGACGGTCGAGCTCTCAATGTTGAAGCTTACAGACAAAGGGAACGTCGTTCAAAGCGACCGCGACTTTTCTGGTTGAGAACGTGTGGTGGCGTTGAATTCAAACCGTCATGATGTCTCGATGATCGGGACACCTCGGTTATTCAAGCGAATATGCATCTAACGAATCGACGCTAGGGTAGACTGACCAATGAGCACGCCTCAATTGTCAATCTCTCCAGCAAAAGCAGGGACGAATCGGCTCGCTGGGACGGAACCGATCTCGTGCCCTTGTGATGTGCGGTATCCATCTCGGAGAGGAACTCCCAGACGCGCTCTTCTCTTCACAGTGCATTGAACGTTCTGAGAGGCGACTACACTCTTTAACATGACATTCGGTGATGACTGCACTTCTTTTACAGTCTGCATTGGGTGATTTGCCCGGCTTGGCCGTCGCTAATCGACACGACTCACTGGCAGAGAACATGACACAGCATGAACCCTAACCTGAACCCTAACCCTGAAGCCGCAAAGACGCTCGGATCGCATGCGGGCTGACCTCACACCTTCCGCTTCCCGCAATGTCCGATATCAAATGCCGTCGGACGAAGATACGTATTCGTCCCATCATTCAAGAACCTGTGCCCGTTGAAGGTGAGATTTTACTGTGACAAATAGGCCGAGTATTCCCTCTCGAACCATGCTGCTTAAGCCGAGCTGCTTCCCGTAAACTCTATAGCACCAGCGAGCCTGTCGAAGGATTCGCTAGACGTCTTGTATTCCTTTCGTCTCCAAATTTCCTTGGTGTCAAAAAAGTTTCCCCAAAAACCAACTACCTCATACCGCCAAGCCATGTCAACGACCACAGCGCGAAGCGTGCTACAACAGTGTCGCCTACCGCTGCGACACAGCAGCTCGACGTCCGGGCTCGCTGCCATCAGTTCTGGTGTCTCCAACCGTACACGACCAGCCATGGCCCCGAGGATACGCAACTCCCCGTCCGACCTCTCCTCAACGCGAACCCTCCGCTCCTCCTCCTCCTCCCCGTCCCAACCACACAAATACATCTACAACGTAGCAGCCAGTTACATAGCAAAAGACCACCCCTACGACCCGGCCACGCACATCTTCCACTTCAACCCCTACAACCGCGTCCAGCGGCCGGACCCCTCGCGCGGCGCCGTCGCCAACAAAGCCTCCCGCCCCGACTCCGGGCAGGATGCCTTCTTCGTCAGCCGCATTGGCGACTCGCCCGGGTCCGTCGCCCTGGGCGTGGCGGACGGCGTGGGCGGGTGGATGGACAGCGGCGTCGACCCGGCCGACTTCAGCCACGCCTTCTGCGGGTACATGGCCGCCGAGGCGCACGAGCACCTGTCTCCCGAGGACAAAAAGAAGCCGCCCAAGACCACCACCTTAACGGCGAGGGAGCTGATGCAGCGGGGTTACGACGCCGCGTGTCGGGACCCGAGCATAAAAGCCGGCGGCAGCACGGCCATCGTGGGGCTGCTGGACGGCACTCGGGGCGTCCTCGAGGTCGCGAACCTCGGCGACAGCGGGTTCGTGCACCTGCGCCCGAACTGCGTGCACGCCCGCAGCCCGCCGCAGACGCACGCCTTCAACACGCCGTTTCAGCTGAGCGTCATACCCCCCAGTATGATGCTGCGCGCCGCGCGGTTCGGTGGTGCTAGGCTGTGCGACCTGCCTAGAGACGCGGACGTGACGAGGCACAACCTCCGCCACGGGGATGTGCTGGTGTTCGCGTCGGATGGGCTTTGGGACAACTTGTTCGACCAGGACGTGCTGCGGATCGTGAGCGGGGCCATGACGCGGACGGGCGCGTGGGCGAGCAGCGGCGAGGACGGGGTCAGGGTCGCCGAGGACTTGACGTCGCTCACGCAGCTCGAGGGGCAGGAGGAGAAGGGCAAGCCCGAGGCGGTGACGCTGCAGAGCTTGTTAGCTACGGAGATTGTGGCTGCCGCCAAGGCGGCGAGCGTGAATCAGCGGCTGAACGGGCCGTTTGCGAAGGAGGTCAAGAAGTACTACCCCCACGAGAACTGGAGCGGGGGCAAGGTGGATGATATCTGTGTTATTGTCGTTGTTGTTTCTGAGACGGGGGAGCCGGTTGTTAGGGCTAGGCTGTGATTCGGAGGTTGACTTGGTCAGGTACGGAGGAAGGAAAGGTGTGTACAGTGCTTTGTTTTGGTCTATGGGAGCAAGCATTTAGACGGCGGGCCTGTGGGCGGGCTTCTGGCATGCATTGCACGGCGTTAGGATATGGGACGTGGCGGCGCATCAGGCTCAGGCAATAGACGAGCTATCTACATAAAAGCGAACTGGGCAACAGCGTACTTGAGTATAGTCATAGAATGCATGGCACTTCACAGCGACAACTTCGTCCCATCTTCGGCTGGTGAATCTCCATCCGAACCCTGCATAGTCGGTTACACAGCGTGCGTCCGGGGCCAAGCGTTCGAGGCCGAGACCAAGGCTGCAGGATCCCGTTCGATCTGCCCCCGACGCAGGAAGCCGAACCTTGACGGGTCCGCTCCGTACTTTCCCAACGACATCTGATCACCAGTTGAAGGCCGGACCTTTGACCTTACATAGAAACAACTCTTAAACCGACACATATCAAATACAAGAAACAAAGCACGACACCGAAAACCACTCTTGAATTAACAGCCCCGCCCCGCTGCTCCAGGGACGCAGCCGGGGATAAAGACTACACCATATCAAAACTTTTTCATTACACCTGTAACATACACATATTATGTACTAGAATCCAGTAGCCGACCAAAATACCGCAACCTTACGCTCGCCGACCGACAGTAACGCCCAGGGCGCTTAGTTGAAGTAAAGCAGGGCAACGACGGTGACGAGGACCAGGGCCAGGGGAGACCTGGCGCGAAGGGCGTCGTTGGTGTCGGCGGGCGTCGCGGTGGGAGTGGTGGTGGCGGTGGTACGGGTGGAAGCTTGATGGATTAGTTAGTTTTATGACTGCTGTGGAAATGAAGGGTGCAGTTAAGGGCAACGCTTACAGCTGCGGGTGGAGCTGGTGCTCGACGTGTTGGAGGAGGTGTTGGAGTTGGTCGTGGTCGAGCCGGTCGTCGTGGTGCTACCGGTGGTGGTGGTAGAACCAGACTTGGTGGTCGAGCCGCTCGTGGTGGGAGCGCTGGTGGAGCCGAGGCTCTGGAAGTTCCAGCGCACGCTCCAGTTGGGCTCCTTTGTGCCGTCGATGATCTCGAAGGTGTAGATGCCCGAGGCGAGGGTGCCGGGGAGGGTGATGGTGGTGGACTCGGTGGTGAGGCCGGCTGTGGGATTGAGGGTTAGCTGCCGCTGGGTCTCTGAGGGGAAGAGGTGAAACATGGAGGTGAAAACTCACTGGCAAGGGTCTGCACGTCCTTGAGGTCCAACGGGTCGCCGTTCTGAAGGATGATGGTATAGGGGGCCTCGCCGCCCTCCCAGGTCAGCTCGAAGGGCTTGTTGGCCTCGATGGTAGCGAAGGAAGCGGCATCGTTGGTGAAGCTGGCCTTGGCCTCGACGAGGGCGGCCAGGGCGGCGGCGAAGACGACGGAGAGCTTCATTGTGATGAATTGGTAGGATTATTAACTGTGGTTGATGAGTCGAAGTTGTCAGCCAAAACAGGTGCTATTATTCGTATAACCGAGGTGGTGTCTGTCTGTCGCGTTCACTGGGCGACGCGATTCAGGGAAGAGGAGTCATAACATACGTTAGGGGTGGTATTGGTGAGTAATTAAGAAAGCTGTATCAATCTCAAGATGATCAAGGTCGAATTGAAGGATGATGAGCGCAAACGAGCGTGATGATGGAGAGGACTGAGGATGATGGAGGTCGTTGCCGTGTGTTACAGATTACGGTAGATTTCAAAGGGAGAGGAATGGAAAGAAGTCTTGGAAATAACGTCTGTCTGCTGGGGGGGCGACCACTGACCACCACCACCATACACACACACAGGCAATAATAACACGAGCCGGCGATTCGGGGCAATGCTAGATCTGGCGAATTGCATGACTGCAAAAATTTCCCCTTAAAGCTTAGGGGGCGGCACAGGGGGTGAGAGGCTCCGCAAATACGTAATTTGTGTGATTTTGTTCTGTTGCCTGCCTTCTGGACTCGATTATCCGAAGGCTGAGTGAGCCCGCCGGCGAGTCTCGATGTTCTCGTCACCAATTGATGATTCTAGCTTCATGCCGGGCTGCCTCGCTCGTGGCAAGAAGCCGCGTCGACAGCAAAAAGGGTTCGACGAGTTTGAGAGCTGAGGGAGCTATGTATGCAGCTATTCTGAGCTTGCAGTGCCTCTCTTGGCATGCCGTGTCTCGGCCTAGTACTCCCGCCCAGAGCTGAATCTGAAGGATTACTATACTGGAGCTCCGACACACATGAAAAGGAGGTACTGTTCGGTGAAATGCTCGGTGCTTGAGGCTATCATGCTTTTAATCTGGCCTTCTAGTGTAAATGCTCATTGACATGCTGACTACCGCCCTTGAAAGTTCTAGATATCAACATCTACAAGTTACTAGAAATATACAAAATAGCTGCAAAAGCGCAAAACATGCGGAAACCCTGTCCCTGCGTTAGTGCAATCTCAATCTCCAGGGCCCAGGGTTCCGTTCCCCAGATTCTAGGCGAGATCATCTCTTTGTCTGCAGACGAGATGACTGTCGGATAAGAATGTTCAAACAATTGACGATTTGTTGAGTTTCTTGTCCTTCCCTCTGCTCGACCTGTTTGTCCTGTCAAAATCGTGGCCTTGGAGTCTGTTAAACGTTGCATAACCCGAATACATGCCGAATCAAGGCGATCTGCTTGGTTCCACGGCGTTGCCCAAGCCGTGTCACCTTCAGCTGCCGAGATGCGCGTCCGTTGGACGTACGAGCTGTCATGCGCACCTCTAACTGATGGTCAAGGATAAGGACATGGCCGGTTGCGGCTGGGAATTCCCGTGAAACATCTGAGTACTGGATGTTTTGATGTCAGGCCTCGTGAGGACGAGGATATCAAGGATTGCTCACATTTGACAACATTGCCGTTCGGTGACGCGAGGAATGGTACTCTTTGCTCTAGTTAAGCGCGTTCGGATACGCGGTTTGCTACCTGTGTAGCACAGCGGATGCACCGACGAAATGATGCCCTCGGCAGATTGAGGGCATCCGGCCGGCCGCTGTTGCGTTCGGGTTCCGTTCAGAAACGTCGAAGAGGTCACTGTCGGGCACCACTTGCACTGGGCCAGGTCCAACAGACATTCCGAAACATTTCTCCTCTGAGCTTGAGAAAAGCTTGACAACCAGCTCTCGAATATTGGCAGGCCAATCTTTCTCAAACCGCATCCGCGTCACGCCATGAGATCGACCGCGGTGGAATGTGTCGTTCCGGGATATGCTGAAACAAACACGGCAGCATCCGAATGCGATGACCTCATAGCGTCTGGGCCATTCCAGAGCAGGACAGGATCTGTTCCACAGCATGCCATTCGATTCCTGACCGACCAGGGACATCTTCCTTGAGGGTGTGTGTTGTGGAAGTCACGTGCGACCGCAACGTAGCACGCATGCTGTCTCGGTCCGCGACATCTCACGAAGCCACGCACCGGACAACCCCGCGCCGCACTCCATCCGTCTCCTCCCGCAGGGTATCAACCGTCGTGCCCAGACTTCTCATCCTCTCGACGAAATCGTCCAGCGAGCCACCGACGCCGAAGTAGAGCTTCTTGGCCCCAACGATGGCGGCCGCTCGCCCGTCTGGGCGGTCAGCCTTCTCTCTCTGTAGGATCGAGAGCACCGTGTCGCTAAAGGCGGCAAGCGCGTAGGGCGAGTAGATGGTCTCCGCTCCTAGGATTAGCGTCTGCAGACCCTGGGGATGGCTTGTGCTGGAGGTTGATGTGTAGAGGAGATTGACAAAGTCCGGAGACCAGGCGCCTGAACAGAAGGAGAGTGATATGTGAGAAGCGGCCAGGAAGCTCTTGAATGCCTCGAGCAGCTCGGGAGTGATCTCCAACGCCTCCTCGTCTGAGATCAGAGCTTCCTGAACGAGCGCACTCGTGTCTCGGCTCTGTAGCGCCCATGAGATGATAAAGTTGGGCAGCGTCACGAGGTACAGCACCGACGGGTTATAATCCGCCAGTATCAAATCCAGCGCCACCTGCTGTCCGGATCTCACCATAGCCGCAGCCCACTGAAACAGCGCCAAAGAAGGCAACCCAGTGCCACAACCTAGCTGAATAAAAAAAGGGTGTCAGCCATCTCGGGTTCTCTTCCAATGGTGGAGGACTTCGCGGTTCGCTGGTACCTCAATCACTCGACAAGGACTTCCGGCCAGGGCGGTCGGGAAGCCTTCGCTCGCCAGCACCTTGACCAGATCCACGCTGCTCTCCCAGCTCTTGAAGCCGCCCTCGTAGATGCCAGTCTTGACGTCATGCTGGCCCAGCCCCGGCTCGAGCTCGCCCTCGTCGTCGTCGCGGGCCTCGGCGGCATCCTCCTCGGCCATGAGCTGCACGCGCACGTCCCAGAGCTCTCGACGGGGGAGCTGCGCGACGCCCTTGCCGTCGAGATCGACGGAGAGCGTATTGTAAGCCACTCGCGAGGGCAGCCTCGACAGCATCCAGTCCAGGTCATGGTGTGTGGGTGGTAGTAGAGGCTTCCCCTGGACGGGGAAAGCGCTAGCACTTGCTGAGGGATTCTGCTGCTGCTGTCCGCCCGCCGATGATTGGTGCCCAACCGGCGCAGGATCAACCTCGTCGTGATCGATGTCGTCTCCGGCAAAGGAGAATGAGAACTGCCCCGTCATGGTTTTTCGCCCCCAGCCAAGCAAGAAAAAGGCTTGTATTTCGCCTCAAGTTCGGTGCTGAACGAGTTGATACCACCTCAGCTGAAGGGTTGCGGCGAGTTTATGAGAGAGCGGTGGTGAAGATTTCGGTGCATGGCGTTGAATGTTGCACTCGATTGGATTCGGAAAGATTTTAAGTGGGCCTCGAAATGCGCCGTGATGCTTCCGCGCTCCGGACCCGAGCTGGGCACTTTAGCCTCCCGGGTCTTGGCAGGAGCGATTGCCTGCTTCCCGTACCAGTGCAGGCGGAATGGAAGGTGCGAGTGACTTGGGGAAATCCTGCGAGCACGATGCGGAATCGACAATTCGATCCTCCCTCGGTTTGGAAGTTTTCGGCACTTTCCTCTCCAATTCCTGGATGTTGGAAGGGCTGGTGTAACGGTGGAGGCAAGGACTTACTCGTTCGAGCTTGATCATCTATAATCCCGCCCTCTCATTCGCTGCTTTAACTCTACTTGCGACTTCGCTCGAAGAGCTGTGGTTGGACAAGATACGCTCACTCTTTCACCGCAAACCTGAACTCGCCTTTCGGCAACGACATCGAAAGCTCTTTCCACCTGTCAACTTTCACTTACAACGACATCCATGGCTTGGCTGAAATGCCCATTACCGGCGGGAACAGTGGGATACTTGCAGCACTTGACTGCTTGTAGAACACACTCCAAAGTACCTACCCTCCAACAAGATTTCACTACTGCGTCAGAGGGATCAATCATATGCCTCGCCGTCCGTAATCCAGCCAACAGGCCCCGGAGGCGTCCCTTAGGGATGGGTTGACTAATCGCGCCTCTCCGCACCTGATGCTTGAGGATCCTGAGCTCGTCGGGCGGGTAGCGGCTGCGTTCAACTAATGCCATCGGCTCGGTCCTCCTTCAACGGCCGTCCGTCCGGCTTTGTTGATGCTTAAAGTGATTTCTTAGCCTGCTTTCGCCGATAAGTACCCTGGATGCGCTGGACATGACAAGGATCGATCAATTGATCGATCCATCTGGCATCCTTGTACGGCTACATGTTGGTTGGACCTCCTCTTTCACTCGGGGATAAATAAGTCACTGTCCTATCATCCAGTGACCTCCAACCTCTCAACCCTGACCATCTCAACCCTTCCTCTGCTTACCCACTCAATTCCAATCATCCTCTCTACCTCAAGCTTCCGCAATGGTCGCAGAAATGTCCGGAGATCGTCTACCCCAGTTCCAGCAACACCCAGCTGGACCTGACTCTCCCCCGCGTCACACTACATCCCAGGATGCCTCGTACAAGATTCGCGAGCAGCCTCTCGGGTCCGCCAAACCCGTCCGCGTCGTCATCATCGGCGCCGGAGCCAGCGGTCTCAACATGATACGGACGCTCCGCCTCAGCCTCACCAACTACGAGCTCGTGGTATATGAGAAGAACGCGGACGTCGGTGGAACCTGGTTCGAAAACCGGTATCCCGGTTGCCGCTGCGACATCCCCAGCCACAACTACCAGTTCTCGTGGCGCCCCAACCACGAGTGGTCCAACTTCCACGCCCCAGCCAAGGAGATCGGGGATTATCTGTGCAGGGTATGCGACGAGGAGGGCATGAGAGATGTGATCAAGACATCCCACAGGGTATCCTCGGCAAGCTGGAACGAGGAGAAGGGTATCTGGCACATAACCGTGCGGAACGAGGAGACAGACGAAGAGTTCGACGACTACGCCACCTTCCTAGTGGACGGCACGGGGATCCTCAACCACTGGAAATGGCCCGATGTTCCTGGCCTGCAAGACTTCCGGGGGACATTGATCCACACGGCCAACTGGCCAGAGAACTTTGACCACCGAGGCAAAGTTGTTGCCGTTATTGGCAACGGATCGACAGGTATTCAGGTCGTCCCAGAGATACAGCCAGGGGTGACACACCTATACCACATCGTGAGGACGCCCACTTGGGTCACTCCGCCGCGGCGACAGGCTATGCTTATGATGGGAAAAGGGGACATATTGAGCGATATCGAGTTTGACGACAAGGAGAACTTCTCGGCGGCGACCATCGCGAGGTTCAAGTCGGACCCCGAGTTCTACCGCAGATTCGTCAAGGGAATGGAGCGGGAAGTCAATAGCAACTTCCCGGTTGTAAGTGCCACTCCTTCACGTATCAAGCTCGGCAACTAACCGAACCCAGATACTCAAAGACAGCCCAGTACAAGCATTCGCCCGCGCCAAGGTAGTTGAGTACATGACAGCGATGCTCAAAGGCGACCCGGTCCTCTGCAAGAAGCTAATCCCGACGTTCCCACTGGGGTGCCGTCGCATGACCCCGGCACCCGGGTACCTGGAATCCCTGACGCAGCCCAACGTCAGCGTCATAACCGAAAACATGGCGCGCATCGTACCGGAGGGGATCGAGCTCGAATCGGGAGAGGTGCTGAAAGTGGACGCTATCGTCTGCGCGACGGGTTTCGACCTCTCGTTTTGCCCCAGGTTCCCGCTCGTGGGCCGCAAAGGGAAGAATCTGCAGGATACCTGGCGCCAAGAGGTGCCCAAGGCATATATGTCCTGCGCTGTGGCAGGGCTGCCGAATTACTTCTGTAAGTTTTGTTGTGACACGACATATGCCACCAGCCAGCCAGCCCCTGTTATTGCGTGGCACTAGACTAACGTACGAGAAAAAAAGCGTTCCTCGGTCCCAACGGTCCGATTGGACACGGCAGCGTGTTTACCCTCACCGAACACATCGCCAAGTACATCGCCGGCGTAATCAAGAAGTGCCAGACGGAAGGCATCAAGGCCGTTGCCCCGTCACAGGTGGCGGTAGACGACTACTTCGAGCACATCACGGCCTTTATGCCCAGGACGGCGTGGGGATCGCCATGCCGATCCTGGTTCAAGGCGGGGAAGGAGGAGGGACCTGTCGTGGCACTCCACCCGGGAAGCAGGATACACTTCTTCCACATGCTCGAGCGGTTCCGGGGCGAGGACTTCGAGTACGTCTACGACAAGGCGCGGCAGAACAGGTTCGAGTATCTCGGCAACGGGTTCTCGACCAAGGAGCTGGATCCGGGGGTGGATTCGACGTGGTATCTCGACGCTCCTACCGCGGGGTCGACGCTGTGAAATGGGTGTGGCGTGATGGGGTTGTTGCACCACGTAGGCTTTCTCTTATCAGGCGTTTGGTCTGTCGGTAACTCGCATTCGGCGTCCGGGGAAGCATTCATGACGAGCATTAGATAGCCTAATGATGTTCCCGTACCTTTGACGATGTCGTGTTGGGGGTCCCGTGAATTCCTGGAGAAGAGACGCGGTTGATATAAACTCGACATGGCTTGGCTGGGGTGGACGGGAGCGCCTTGGCGATGTGTTCGTCCTGGGCAAGACAGAATCCCGTGCTTTGACGCCCCGTATCCCGGCCGACCCCGGCCCGGACCCACATTGGGTGGTTGTTTCGGGCCGTCCCGGTATTCTGGTTACTGTCATTCTTCCTCTTCTTCCCCTTCTTCGACTCCTTGGATCGGACAGCTCTTCAAAGCTGCTCATTCCCAGTTTTTCGACTATTATACTTTCTGCCTTGAGGCTTGCATTGTGCAAAGCAAGTGCTTTGCGTTGTCGACTTTAGTCGGCTGTCCACGAAAATAACCCCCTGACCTGGAACTCAACGATGAAGCAGTTACCTGCAGTTGCCCGGTACTGCGAATCAAGACGACAAGAATACACAGAGGGGTAACTGAATTCTGCCTTGGTTGAAACAGTGAGACCTGGGACGTATGTGTGCCTCGAGTGGCGCCCCCTCCACGGGGGTTCACGGGCGCTTATTCGCTCGGTTGCTATTGGAGGGTCGCTCAAACGGCTCGAGTACGGGATGTGTGGGATGTTACCAACGGCCACCTCGCGCTGGGCTACTTGGGCAGCATCGTGGTCGCCTTTCGGAGGCCTGGCGAGTTTATTTCCACGTAGAGACGGCTGGTGAAGATTTCTGTTACCCTTCTGTTATGCTCGACGTACTGTTGAAAATCTTCTTTTTTTTGCTATTACCCCTGACACGAATTGGAAGTTGGAATTCTGGCTCTTGAGAGGTAGGGGAAATGACTACTTCGCATAGAGATGCGCCGCTCAATTTTCTCTCTCTCGGTAAGACTCCCAGCTCATTGCTCCAGTCCAGTCCTCACGCGATATTCAGATGGAGGCGGTGTGCGGGGAGTGTCGGAGCTTGTGATACTGGATCGCATCATGCGGCGGGTTCAAGAGAAGGAGGGCCTCAACACACTCCCGCGACCATGCGACTACTTCGATCTGATGGCAGGGACAAGCACAGGCGGGTAAGAGCCCAGGCCAACCTTAGACGGCACATGCCACAGCCCCGACTGACGAGCACATTCAGGCTCATTGCGATACTTCTGGGTCGCCTGCAGATGACGACGCAAGAGGCGCTCGACACATATGACCAGGTCGCGAAGAGGATCTTCAATCGGTCGAACCGGAAGCTATCGGAGTATCAATTCAAGGCCACGACACTGCAAGATGCCGTGGAGAAGATAGTTGCGGAGCGCAGTCGCGGCGATCTTCTTAAGGATCCTCAAGCGGCGCAACGAAAGGGGAAGGCATTCGTGTGTGCTGTTGATGCAAAAGGCTTGGATGTCGTTCAGCTCTTTCGGACCTACGAGACACCGAATAGCGAGGATACGTGGCTGAAGGACTGCAAAGTCTGGGAAGCAGCTCGAGCCACCACGGCGGCCCCTGCGTACTTCAAGCCGGTAGAGATCAAAAGGGGTTCAGTGGCCAAGACGTTCATCGATGGGGCCGTCAGCTGCAACAACCCAGCGGGTAAGCTTTTGGAGGAAGCTGGGCGAGTGTTCAACTCCCGACGGAAGATAGGCGCTATTCTGAGTATTGGCACCGGGACTAAACCCAAGAACATGCCCACGGATGAAGGTTCTGGCAAGCTGGGCTACGCAAAAGCATTGTTCAAGATGTTGAAGAACCAAGCAGTGGACACTGAGCACGTCCATCTCGGACTCAAGGCCCGGTTCAAGAACTTTCCGAATGCTTATTTCCGGTTCAACGTTCCCGGCGGAGGACACATTGGCCTAGCTGATTGGGATAGAATGGGCGAGCTGAAGGCAATGACCGAGAAGTACTTAAGCCTCCCAGCTGTTACTCAGGAGATAGAAGAGATTGCCGATGTGCTCGCGAGTAAGAAGACTCTCGGGATCACGGTTGCACATATCGGTAAGCCTGCTCCAGTATGTCCGTGTTCCAAAGCTACCTCAGGTACTGACAGTATCTTAGCTTGCCTGACTAACGATGATCTGTACATTGACACCAAGACTGCTCGGCCAATGGGCTCTCCTAGCCACAAATTCGTGGGCAGGAGAGATATACTCGAAAGGCTGGACAGCTTTTTCGCGCCCCGGGGGGGAAACGTAACTGGGCGCCGGCAGTTCCTCCTATGCGGCATGGGAGGTGCTGGCAAAACACAGATTGCACTTAAGTTTGCCGAAAGCTCGGGACAGAGGTGCGTTTTGCGGACAGTGGTGTTACTACCGTCGTTACTAACGACCGTCAGATTCAATCATGTCTTCTGGGTGGATGCTGAGAACCTCCAGACCGCTCGTCAAAGTTACAAAGAAATCGCTATCACCGAGATGGGTCAGAAACTGGACGACGACACATCAACGGAGGACGTCCAGAACTGGATAGCGTCCTTGAGGGATGAATGGCTGCTCATTCTCGACAACAGCATTACAGCGAACCTTGAACGGACTGTACCCGTGGGGAATAGGGGCAACATCATCTACACCAGCAGAGACCAGAAGCTCGATCAGAGTCTAGGCCTGACACTTCCGCCAGAAGCAGTTGCTGTCGTCAACGACCTGGATCTGGAAGATGCCATCACACTCCTGCTCAAGGCGGCGAACCTCGTCGCATATTCCGAACATCTCCGCCAGGAAGCAGAGCCCGTCGCTACCGAGCTCGGCTGCTTAGCACTGGCCATCGATCAAGCGGGCTCGTACATCTTTATGCAGCGTTGTAGCATTGCCGACTACCTCCAGGTGTTCCGGGAACGTCGAGCGGAATTACTACGGGACGAAAGGTACAAGGGACAAGATCCGCGAAGCCAAGCCGTTTACGCCACGTTCGACATATCCTACCGTGCTGTCAAAGCCCTGGCAACCGACCAAGAGGGGCATTTCGAGGGGGAAGACGCTCGCAATGCGTTGAGGATCTTGGACTTGGTCTGCTTTTACCACAACGAAGGCATACCGGAAGAGATCTTTCAAAGAGCCGCCTTGAAGCGGCATCGACGTGTCCGGAAAGGATTGCCGCACCCTTTGGCTGGCGGTGCAGTTTGTCTGGAGAGCCTGCTCTACGTCGCTGATGACAGGAGATGGAGCGCCATGCCCTTCCGCTTCGGTGTCATGCTCCTGGAGCAGTTCTCGCTCGTAAAGCAAGACATGAGCCGGAGGACGATCTCGATGCACGTGCTGATTCACTCGTGGGCGGTGGACAGGATGGAACCGGAGTACAAGGCGGACAACATCCTCTGCGCCAAAACGATCCTCTGCTGTGCCATACCGACAGCCGAAACACTGGAGCCTTACGATGCCTATTTTAGAAGGATGCTGTACCCGCATGCGAAGGCGCTGGAGAAACACGCGGATGTCACGTACGCGCAGGACCTCACGCAAAGCTCGCTCGACATCGACTTTGGTTTTCTGGCTCAAGATGCTGGAGACTACTTGTTTGCTGAGAAGGCGTACAAAAGAGCAATCAAGGTCCGGAGACTGGAGTTCGGTCTCGACGACCAATCCACGCTGAATCCCATGGTCAAGCTAGCCGGTCTCTATCAAAGACAAGCGCGCTACGGAGAGGCGGAAAGTGTCTGGCTAGAAGTCATCGAGAGGTTGGACCATGCCATCGACCCGGACGACCCAAAATCGGCAACTACCGCAGCGACGTCCTCGGTGAAAGCCTGGATGGGACTGGCAATGACATATATCAGCCAAAGCCGCCTAGACGCAGCGATCAACGCACTACTCCAAGCCCGACAGCGTAAGATGGCCCAACTGCAGACGTCTGACCCTAACCACGAAGCGCTTTCGGCAATCAACACCCACCTCGCGATCCTCCGCGACGGCATGGGCGGCAACTGGAACACGGAGACAATCCCCGACCTCGAAGCCAGACTCGAGCGCTGTCTCCGCGACCACGAGAAGTGGGACTCCCGCACCCTGCGCGCCCGAGAGGAGCTAGGGAACGCGCTCGCCGCCGCCGGCCGCTTCGACGAGGCCGAGGAGCACCTCTATGCGTACGCCCACGGCTACGCCAACGTCTACGGCACCGAGGACGCCAGGACGCTGGCCGCGTTTCGGCGGTACGCCTACTACCGCCTCGACCAAGGGATGACGCCGGAGGCGGAGGATTTATTCCGTCTCAACCTCGCCGAGATCCAGAGGCTGCGCGGACAGCGGGATGTAGAGGCGTATTACTCCCTTTTTGGTCTGGGGAAGGCAATAGCCGCGCAGGCGCGGTATGACGAGGGCATACTCCTGATGGAAAAGGCGAAGGACCTGCAAGAGACGCAGCTCGGTGCCGAGCACCTGCACGTCACGTCTGCGTGCGAGGGGATCTCACAGATGGTGGAGAGGGCGAGCAGTATGACGTACGCGGACAGGCGGGAGATTGCCAGGAGGGCGATAGCGACGATCAATAAGGAGACAGCGGCGGCTTATCCGGACGGCGAGCTGGATAAGTGGACTACGCCTAGGGGACACTATACTCTCTCTGGAACTGGCGGGGAGAGGCCAGAGCTGGTGTATCTGACAAGGGAGGAGAGGAACAGGGCGACGCGGTTCCCGAACCTGTGGGAGCCGAAGAGGGAGACGGTGTTGGAGTTGCCTATTGAGCTGCTGCATGTGGAAGACAGGACGGTGCCTTCTTCTGAGGAGTTTGTCTGATGTTAGTCTCACGTTCTCATCACAAGCTATATACTTAAGATCCCTACCTATTGAAAGGGGACGATAGAGTGCGAAAAGGGGCTACTCAAGAGGCGCTGTGCATCAACAGGGTTAGGGTTAATGCGCCCCGGCAGTACACAGTGCGGACCGACCTGTTCACGGACACTGTACAAATCCACTTCCATACCTCCAATATCCGTCATGATGCCTTCAACATTGAATCCATCTATATCCGGCCACATCATCCAAACAAAAAAATCAAAGCATAAAAAGAAATATGAGGCCAACCGTCCAGTTGCTCATGGCCTCGGCCCAATCCTCGATGCTCAAGCCGTCCATGAACCTCCTGCCGCCGATACCGCTCTACAGGCGACTCCTTCGGGCGCACAGGAAGCACCTGCCGCACGAAATGAGGGTGCTGGGCGACGAGTACATCAAGGCCGAGTTCAGGGCGCATAGGAATGTCGATAATCCTGTGCATTTAGTGAGTTAGACAGCATACATCTGTGCTGGGGTTCAAGAAGACAGATCTGGGAATGGTTAGAGACTAATGTGAGATGCCAGGTCGGGTTCTTGAGCGAGTGGCAGTTGTATGCGCAAAAGATTGAGGGAGACTCGTGGATTGGGGAGAAGTTGGATCAGGGGAAGATTCAGAAGATGAGCGGTTCGTGACAGTCCCATGGTATTCTGGTGATGCCCTGCTAACGTTCGACAGACGAGCAACTGGTCCAGCTATACGAACTGATGAAGGCCATACAAAAGAAGGATGAGGAGGATGCAGGCAACTCATGAAGTGTTGGCAAAAGTCTCAATCCCCCAGGGTATCTAACACCTATGTAAAGCGTGCTGTGTATTTGTAGAATCTGTAGAATATTACATCTGTATACCCCTTTTACTCCCGACCACCCTCCAGCGCCTCCGCGATCCAGTTGGCCTGAATGATGCTGACCTTCTTGGCATAGTTCTTCTGCGTGAAGACGTGCTCCAGGAACATGATGGCCTCCCTCTTCTGGCCGTGCAGAACGCTTGCCGGGTGGATGGCCACCACGTGCTTCCCGTGCGTCGTGACGTAGCTGCTGTCGGGCGCCAGCATGGCTGTCTTGAGCGTGTATCCGCGCAAGAAGCACTTGATCACGGTCTCGGCTCGGTCGGGTGACAGAGGCATGAACGGCTGCGGGTCTGGGGGTGGTGCTTCGGCCAGCAGCTTCTCGCGGAGACACAAGCCGCGCAGCTGCTTCCGGATGTTCATGGCCTGCCGCATGTTGCGGATGTTGACCTTGCGCTTCTTGCACCAGGCCATCACCCTGTCGGTCGTCTCCGAGGCGTAGTGTTGTACTGTGGTGTGGTAGGTTATCAGGTCGCCTTCGCGGCGGTACAGCTCTTTCCGGTACTCCTCGACTTCCTCTCTCGCCTCTTCCGACTGTAACTGGTGGAATATGTCGTCGCCGGAGGTTATGCAGGATATTATGTCGATGACTTCCAAGACGCAGTCGAATTGAGGACTTGCTGCGGCCAGGAGGACTCTTCCGAGCGGTGCGGAAATGGGGAAGTAGGCCATCTTCCGTCCTATGTCGGTAATGGTACCGCTGTCATCGATTGCCCCCAGCAAGTGGAGGTGGATGAGCGCCTTTTCTATGGACTCGATAGAGGGCCTGTCCATGAGGGGAAATGATAGGACGTCGTCTATGCCACGTGCTTTCATGGTCAGGACCGCGCCCAAGACATCGTTTCTCAGGATCTCCGGCAAGTCTGCGGCCTGCAACGTCTCGAAAGCATCTTCCGTATAGAGTCTAAAACACTTGCCGGCAGCCTCTCTGCCTGCGCGACCAGCTCTTTGAGTCGCGGAGGACTTGGAGATCGGTTTTGCGAGCAGCGACTCCATCCCAAGCCTCGAACGGAATTCCTTGACTTTGGCCTTTCCGCAGTCAACCACGTACTTGACACCGGGAACAGTGACGGACGTCTCGGCAATGTTGGTTGCCAGGACAATCTTCCTCGTGAACCTCGCTTTCAGCGGCTTGAAGGCTTCGTGCTGTGCCTCGATAGACAGCTGACCAAAGAGCGGAAGCACTTTGACCTTCGGCGCGTTGGAAGCGAGCGTTGCAGCGTATTCTTCTATCAGCTTCTGGGCTGCCTCAATCTCCTCCTGCCCTATCAAGAACGCCAATATGTCGCCAGGCAGCGGTTCTTGCAGGTGTATCTTGAAAATAGTCTTCAACAGACCCTCTTGCAAATCCGGCACAGCCTTTGGTGTGTGTATGATATCGACTGGAAACTGTCGGCCCTCGATCCGGAGGAACTCGACAGACGAGTCGCCCTTAGGCGGTGTGTCGTCATCCGCGCCGGAGAAGAACCGCTGGATACCCTCAACGTTTGCCGTGGCACTCATGACGACGAGTTTGAGCGGTATGCCACCGCGTCCAGCTTTGTCCCCGGCATGAATCTGCTTGAGGAAACCAGACAGAAGATCCACATTGACACTCCTCTCGTGAATCTCATCCACGATGACAGCGCTGTACTGCCTCAAATTCGGGTCTCGCAGCAGCTCCTGAAGTAACATTCCCTCGGTGAGGAACTTGATCTTCGTGCCCCTCGGGACACTGTGGTCGAAACGCACGGAGTATCCCACCAGGCCCTTAGCGTACGCCTCTTTCGACCCATCCCCGGAGTCGCTGGGGCTCTTCTGGGCAGAGATCGGCGTGCCGACTTCGCGAGACACTCGATGAGCAAGCGTCGTGGCGGCCACCCTTCTGGGCTGCGTGATGGCGATGACACCGCCGACTGCCACCTCCTCGCCGTTGACCTTGACTTTCCTGCGCTTGCACCAGTCTTCTTGGTACAAGAACTGCGGCACTTGGGTACTCTTACCCGAACCAGTCTCTCCTACTAGTACCAGGGCGTCGTGTTTCCGTAAAATCTCCCGGATGCTGTCCTGGTAACTCCACAGTGGAAGTTCTTTTCGGGCTTTTAGATACGAGGGATCCCCGGAGCTCTTTTGCCGGTCAGAAGCGCGAGCTGCTTTCCTCCTGTCCTTGGACGTAGATCCGGATTGCAGAACTGCGTTGTGAGTTTGCGCAGGGTCCTGCTTGTTCGATGATTTTGTTCGCGAAACATCTTCTGCTGGTGTGCTGGGTGTTGGCTGTGGTTCTGGCTCGGTCTTGCGCTTTTTGGTCAGGTAGCCCTCAAGAGAAATGGCCTTGCCGCCTATCTTCAAGGTGGCTACGCCATCTGGTGATTTTCGCTTTTTGGACATGTTCGCTGGTTGTAACAATGAGAACAATATTTGAACTTAATGAATAATTAGGAGTTGTACTGTGCTAGAAAACTCGACAAAGCGCCTCACCAAAGCGAGGTCGATCATTGGCCAGTTGCCACTGCGCTCTAAATTCCACCACCAAATGGCCCCACATATTCCGACTTCAGAGCTCACGAAGCAAGAACGTTCTCCTGGATTGAATCAAGGGTGATACGAATACACTTCTATTACACGTGTACTACAATAAGATAGATAACCCATGGGTCGTGGGAAAGCAATTGAATTTGACAATTGCGGGCATTAATCATCATGATCCACACTATGGCCATGGCCAGATAGCACGGGCTGACGTGCCATATCTCAGCCAGCTCCCCCATCTTCTCCTGTCTCAATGCAATAAGCATGGGGATCTATTCCCCTCGATCTCGTTCCTGCGAAGTGCGCGTAAACTCCAGCATAACCACGGCCCTCAGCAACAATACCCGGCTCGATGCTCAGCACACAAGAATATGCGGTGTCTCAACAGCCTAGTGAATTCTACTCAGCTTGGCTCTGGTCACCGCAAGATTCTCGTCAAGGCCTTGGCTCTGTTCGGTGGTCAGTAAATGTTAAAAGTTAAAGACAGAAAGAATGTTTGACTAACCTTGTAACCTAGCCTGTCAATAACATCGTTCTGTCGGTCGACCTCTGTTCCCAGCGCCTTGGCAATGTGCTTGAGAACAGGTGCGTTCCTCTCCATTGCTTGCAAATTGCGCTCAATGTTGTCCTCGTCCTGGTTGTCTTCTGCGGCACCCTCCTCGTCACTGTCTTCTTCAATCATGTACTTGCTCCTCTCTGCATTGCTCCTGCTGGTCTGTCCAAGCAACGTGGGGCGGTCCATCTCTCGGAAAGTCGTCTCCATGCCTTGCATACCGGCGAAAGCCGACTTCCGGGTGGCGTCACGCTGCTCAGCCTCAATCCTGTGCTGCTCGATAATCTGCTGGTCTCGCATAGCCTGGCGAGATTTAGAGGTGAAGGGATTCGAGACGTGGACTGCGAACATGCTCCGGTTGAGCGTCTTAAGCTCTCCCGTCTTCTCGTCGGCAATACGGCTCTGGTTCTGGGCAAGATCCAGGTTCTTCTCGGTGTTGTGCAGCATCTCGCCTTGCTGTCCCAGTCGGGTCAAGGTGCCCCGGCCAACGTTGATGGCGTTCTCCATAGCCATAGCTGCGTTGCCAGAGCTATTCACAGTCTGTTTCCGCACGTCCTTGATCTGGTTCTTGATGCCGTCGTACTCTTGCTTCTCCAGGTCTTCCTCGGTGAGCTCACGTTGCTCACCATAGCCATCACCATAACCACCCATAGCACCGGAAGGGTCGGCAGCATTGTTATCGGTCGACACGTATGACGGCGGTCCAGCTTGTCGTTGCCGTGCTCCGCCGAGCAGTTCATCGCGGTTGGGATCTTCTTCGGCGCGGCCTAGGCCACCGTAACCTCCAGGGCCACGCGAAGCAAACCTTGCCGAGCTCTGCGATGGTGGCGGTGCTCCATATGCAGATGTGCCGGAATCATATCGGTTGCTGCCATAGCCTCCAGCGGCTCCGAACTTCTCTGGCGCATATCCGCTGCCGACTTGTGGGCTGCCCTGGTATGACGGAGGAGGTGTGCCGTAGCCGTTGCGCTGGGCAGCCGGACCGCTGGGCAACCCACCAGCGCCAGGCCTGGGACCGCTGGGTAGACCAGCAGCACCTGGCCTGTGAGCTTGTGGACCGGCGGCGAGATCGGCTCTGGCTTGTTGGTAGGGGGTCTTGCGAGCATATGGGTCTTCGGCTGGTTGTTGAGCGTAGGGGTTGTCGTCTTGAGGTGCGGGCTTCTTCCGTCCGAAAAGACCTGCACGGTTGCGGTCGTCATCGTCGCCCTCCGACTTCTTGCCAAATCCGAACTTCTTCATGTCTCCGGTCTGTGTACAATACTTAGTGTCTTCAATCGAAGTGACGTGGACAAGTCCAGGATAGTATAGGAACGATGGAAAGGAAGGGTATTCGAAGAAATGAACGACAGAATTCTCTAGGTGCGCCTCGCTTTATAAGGGGTAGAAGGGTAGGATACTGCTAGATCGTCGTTGTCTTGGGAGCGTTTCGAGATGGTGGGACTTTATGGTTTGAACGGTGAGGAGCGGTTGTCTGGAGACTGGCGGTGTCAGGCATCACGGGCAACTCCAGGCCCGGCGATGCTGACTCCACTACGTCCTTGGCGAGTCCACAGAGGGCGAGATGGACAAAGAGTACCTGTACTTCGGACGCAAGTTGCCGCTCAGCCCCAGTGACGCTTGCGCTGAGGGGAATGCATTGGTGGGGAAAGGGGGAGCTGAATTTGACAAGGATCAGCTAGGGGTCCAATGCTTACCTGTTCTGCCCGTGTTCGCCGTGCACGCAGGGCACGGCGCCGTCCAAAGCACCACCATCGTGATGACTGCTCCACTGATGTTGTTGACTGCGATTTGATCTCTTCGTCTGACGAGAACTGCAGATCAGTCTCCTTGTCGAAAGCTAGCTCAGGATCTGCCTTGGCAGGGCGGTTCTTCAACCACTTTCTCGCCATCTTAGCGACTTGGTTCGAGACAGTGGCACTTTTTCTGAAGAGACGATCTTCAACAAGTTCGCCGACACCAGGTTTGAAAGCAGGTGTCACTTGTCGTATAATAATAAGTAGAGAACCCGTTCCGAAAAGGATCGTTCCCAGCTTCCTGTCGTTTTCTTGAACTGCCACAGTGACTTGGCTGAAGTGGGTTTGAAGGTGCGCCTCGCGGTCTCGCCTGCCGCAGTGCGGGACGAAAGTGGCAGGTACCGGTACTTGCGAATTAACTGTTTAAATGTGGATTGAAATGTAGAAGTCCGAATGAAGAACGCTGGGATTGGTGACCTGTCGGCTTGTACAGCTCTGGTCTCGCAATTATTCGCGAGAACTGGACCTTCGTATATAGAACCTCACGAGATCTTGTGCGTCAAGAAGGTGCGATTGTAGAACGAGCTCAGGGAGGCGAGAACTTGATTCACGTGACCCTACCTGTGACGGTCCGGCAAGTGGGGCCTGCTTGTGAGCCATGGGTTCGGCGATGCGTCACATCATCAACATCCGTTTATCGACTCCCTTGATGCTGCTTTAAGAGCTGTTGTGAGTCCTCTTGCAGACTCATACCTTCTACATCAAACGTGAAATATCTTTTCTCAAAATGTCATAACCGACTCTCTGCTAGACGCGCCTCCTTGTTACCGCATACTTCGTTCAAGATCAACCCTGCTGAGATAGCAGACCTGCAAAAAGAGCCTTGTGGAAGGTGGTTCAAGATGATCCGACAAATATCTCGAAAACACCGGCATACTCGTGTTTGTTTATGTGCATGGAATGCATTACATATTTTTACTTGATTTTAGACTCTGACGACCATACTATACACACTCCAGTTACCCGACCTTGAGTCCTGAGGTTGCACAAGACAATCATGTCAGTCTTCACTTTCGACCCGGATCCGCCTCGGGTGTCGAGTCCGTGGCACCCTTCGGAGAGTCACGGCCACGAGCCCCCAGCTGGAAAGCCTTCAGCCGCGAGCGAGTCTCTTCAGTCCGGGCTGCTATCCGATTATGGTGTCACAAGGCTCGAGCCGGAACCGCAGAACGGGCCGACAGAGTACAAACTCCACCTCTTGCTCCGACCGAGGAAAGCCTACAAATCCATGACCACGTCGAATCCGGCAAAAGCTGTTTCTGCTGGTTGGGCACCGCCTAGCCCCTCGCCCCAAGCACGACAAGCCCGGCTTGAACACTTGACCACTCAGCTTCTCTGGAGGCTCCAACAGTCTATACCGTACCATGCAGCTTCCACAGCAGCCAAACTCGTTATTCCCAAGCTTCAAAGCGAAAGCATTCCTATGAACGGCCACGTGGAGATTGGCATGCTTGTGCCCGGGCTCGAGGCTTCAAGAGGGGCTCTGTACGAGATTGGGGTTGCCGATGACGGCTCACTCGTCGGGCTCACGTCCGACGAGCTGGATGAGAGTTTGGCTACGCTCCGTGTGATGGCTGCCAGTTTGGGATGCCATATGAGGATCCTTCGGAAAGTCATTGTGGGAGAATGCGAACCGGCAGATGATACGGACGAAAACGATTTCACACGCTATTCAGGGAACGGCGTGGTTCGCACGCACCAGCTTCTCGTAGCTGAGGCTCTTGTTACCCCTGGACTTGACGGCAAAAATGGTACCGCTGGTCAGACCAGTTCGACATCTGGAGCATCTCCGGGACAAACGACATCGGGAGCGCTTCCGGATGCCAAACAGGGCCCTCTCACACAGGACCAGTTGCGCGTCACACTGACAGGACCGACAACATCCGGGAAATCAACGCTGCTTGGGACACTGTGCATGGGGAGCTTAGACAATGGGCAGGGCAAGAATCGAATAACCCTTCTCAAGCACCGGCACGAACTAGCATCTGGAGTCACTTCGTCTGTCGCACAGGAACTGGTCGGATACAAGCACAACAGCATCTTGAGCTACGCTCATCGCGGAATTGAATCGTGGATTGACATTCATGATTTCACCAGGGACGGCCGGCTGGTTCACTTGCTCGACTCTGCTGGACATCCTCGCTACCGCAGAACTACACTCCGAGGAATAGTCGGCTGGGCGCCGCACTGGACGGTGCTCTGCATTGCTGCTGATGGCACGGATGGCGGTGCTGAATCGAATGCGCCTGCGTGTGCCTTAGGCTCCACCCCCGTGGCAGACCAAGTTTCGGACCTTGCTCAAGCTCATCTTGATTTGTGTCTGAGCCTCGATTTGCCTCTAGCCATTGTGATCACGAAGATGGACCTGGCGTCGAGACCGACCCTCCAGCGCACGCTGACGAAGGTATTGTCCAAGATCAAAGGGGCTAGACGGGTCCCAACCATTCTCAAACCGGACAATACCGTGGAAGACTGCTTGACCGAGATCCCGGAGAAAGACGTCAACTCAGTCCGCGACGTCATCGGTCGAATACAAGCGGCCGACAGGCTACAAAAGACCGTTCCAATCGTACTGACGAGTGCCGTCAAAGGAACGGGCATAGGCTTAATGCATGCTCTGCTTCAGAGCTTACCGCTTCCGCCGACGCCTACCTCGCATGACTACACTGGGCCTGCTCTGAATCCCGAACAACCGTCGTGTCTCTTTCACATTGAGGAGCATTTCAGCCTCCCAGCTCTGTATGCCTCCCTGACGCCGAACGCAGCGCAACCGTCAGAACTGGGAACCGTCATTGCCGGGCACCTGCGCTTCGGAAGCCTGTCGGTCGGAGACAAGGTGTTGGTCGGGCCGTTTGAATCTGACGAGGATCTCGCACTGCGCGGGACAACTCCCGACGACCGGTCTTCTCCAGGAGGTTACGGTCTGTCTATGTCACATCCATTCTCGACGGAGCTTAGTCGGATTGCAATGAGGAATGCCGTCTCCGCATCCGCCATCAAAGGCGAGTGGCACAACGCGCACATCGTCAGTATCCATAACTTGCGGCTACCGGTACAGACACTGCAAGCGGGACAGGTTGGATCTATAGGGGTCGTTTTTGACTTGACTAAGGAAGAGGACCCGGACAGTCCGTTTGAGGCGAGAACACCGTCAGTTCCGAAGCCGCGTAAAGGGATGGTGTTGGCCATACCTAGCAAGCACATGGTCGACACGGGTTTGTCCCTCCAAGCAGCCAGCGGTTTGACAGCGTCCTTTCCGAACCTGGACGTGTCTCGCTTAAGCAGCGGACTTTATGTCACGATCTACGTTGCCAGCGTTCGCTCTGCTGCACGGGTCCTGCGGGTGTCACGGGTGCTGAAGCACCACGAGCGAAGCGGGAACGAAATGGAGAATAATGAGGACGATGTGTTCAACTTGGACGACCACATGGAGGCCGATGCTGCCCACGCCAAAGAGGTCCTTATAGGCGACGTTGAAGTCCAGCTCGAGCTCTTGACGAACAGGGAGTGGGTGGAGCTTGGTTCACGCATTGTGATTCTCGAGGGTGCTGGGCTGTATTGCATGGTGGGCAAGGTGATCGAGATTGTCGACTAAGCGCGAGGTTTAGTCAGACGGGCATAGCGTTTGGTTTCTGTAGATCTGGTCGTAAATATAGCGTTTGTTTTGTGCCAATATCATACCGATTGTATAACCCCTCCATCTCTGAGAGCATTCATGCGCATCGTCTCTTTAATGAAGTGCTACCGAGACCTAACAATAGCATGTCTATGCCCTCCAACCAAGAACGCCCAAACTCCCACATTTGACTTTTCGTCCTGAAACCCCCCAATCAAGCCCTCACCAACCCATAAAACAGCGTCCACGTCAAGATAAATCCCGCCAACCCGCCGCTCAGCCCGCCCGTCCAGAACTCGAACGCCGACCGAAAGTACCTGCTCGTGTCCAGCGGCTTCCCGCCGCTCGCTATGGAGGAGGGTGCGACGCGGAGGGCGTAGAAGAGGAGGCCCGTCAGGAGCGTCGAGGCGATGTAGAAGACGAAGCCGTAGTAGGACTCGAGGCCGAGGATGCCGGCGCAGACGCCGAAGAGGGAGGCGGTCAGGGATTGGTAGTTGAAGAGGGTCTGGGGGAGGAATCGGGGGGTTAGTTGGCGGTTCGATGGGAGAGTTTGCAGGGCAATGGGGAGGAACGGACCTTGGAGTTGTGGTTGATGGACTCTTGCACCACGGGGGCTATTTGGAAGTCTTTTTCGGTTGACATCTTGACGGTGGGAATGGGGGCTTAATGTGTGGTTGAAATAACAAGCTCGATGCTTTTGAAGCTCAAGCTGTCGACTGTCGTTCCCTGGATGACGGGCCGAGCTCTCCACAATCTCCGATACGCTAGTTGTTAACTCCACTCCCAAGACGTGAGTCTAGTAAATTCCTAGCGTCGAATCACGTGCAATACTGCTGAACTCGTCAACCCGAGAATGCGATGATCTTCAGACGTTGTGGCTGAAACAAACGAACAACCTTCATCGCATTCTGGTGTCCAATCGAACTTCCTCTGCAGCTGCACTGCATCTCGTTCCTGCACACGAAGCCGTTTGAAACCGGCCGCTGCTTTGGTTGTCCGTCTTCGATCAAATGTCTTAGGATGACGTCCTCGTGATTTCGTGCATAAACACAGCACAAGGGCCCCGGTAAAGTTATGTCATCTGGACATTGGGGCATTTTGGCGGGAGATCGAACCATCCCTGCTCCATCGGCTCGTCCGCAATCTGCCCCAGATTCGGGAACTTATTGGGGATAAACGACCGGTCTGCTTGGAGATTCGCTGCCGCCGCCGTGGCTTCATCTTCCATTCATCTGATGCTCTAATATAAGATCAGTCCAAGGAGGCATATGCAGCATACCGATCTCCTATTTACTTCCAGCTTTGCATTCTGCCGTCCACTCCACGCCGTCCCATCTACGAAACGCCATATTCCATCACCGTCGCCTTCTTCCATTGTTTGGTCAACATCGCCTTTTGTTTCCTTTGTCTCCCCTTAGCAACCGAGTACGACTGTATGCCGTAAATAGAGTTCTGACGAGGCCAACTTCGCATCATTCTCTATCGACCGGCCATGTTTCACGCAGTGAAACGCTACAACATATGAAATGGAGCCAGTCGTGTACGATCGTACACCGCTCGCAGACTACTTGAAGGGTATAGTTCTCTCAGCTCGCTCTGTCCCAAGACATGATATACACTGGTGCATTACATATTAACACTTCTATGGCAGATGAGGGAGATCAAGAACACGACTACTTGGGCATTGCCAACGCGTCTGGCAGTGCTCATGGCGACGAGTCACCACCATCCAGCCCGAGCTTCGCACCCGTAGGACGGCCTATGGTCAAGAAGCGCTTCCGACCCGATCCTCTACACCTAGATACCTCGCCGTCTGGACGGATAAGCTCCCTGCATAATAAGTACTCGGTATGCATTTTGCCTTGAGCCCCTGATTTCAGTCCCTGAGCTAACATTTTGCGTACAGAAAGCCGTAGCTTCGACCATCGACCATGCCGATAGCACCAAGTTCCTCGAACAGTTCCGCTACACTATTGTCGCCTCGCAACTGCTCAATGGGCAGTCCATTCTCGGCCAGCAACATCTGATCCACCACCAGAGCGACGACCCCCCGGTAGCGCACATGAACAATCCGACCACGACGGGCCTCATACTCACTGCGTCTGGAGCTCTTATATTGGCATGGCTTGTGAGCTGGGTGTACTCGGGAGGCTACTCGCACTTGACGAGGAAGCGAGTGCTGGCTACAGTCGTCCTGCTTGTTATTGCTGCGATACTATCGCGCGCATACGTCAAGCAGCAGTGGCTACGGTACCTCCAGGAGCAAGCAGCAACCGAGGTTTCGACGCTCGTCTCGAGATCGCAGGACTTCGACAGTGCCTCGAGTGCCGCTGCGGCGCTGATCCAAGAAGTTGAGCTCGTCTCGCGTGGCTACAGGATGTGAGTTCTTGGCGCGTCTTTGATGTCTCACCCGCGGGAGCTAACTTTGTCTCACAGCAGGGCGCCACTCCCGCCTATTAGCCGAATCGAAGACAGGGGTCAGACACGGCGATGCGGCCGTCTACGCAAGGTGTTGAGGACTCAGTTTGCGGAAATGATCGAGAAGTACAACCAGGTAGCTGCTGTCGTTAGGGGCTTCTCGGAGCAGCTGGACCTGGAGAAGTACTACGATGTCTACGACATCTCCGACTTCGACATGACCGATGCTCTCCAGGGGTTTTCGGAGAGCGAGTTCGAAGATCCGGAATCGTTGCGAACGCTCAAGATCGCCGCCGCACGCTTCCATACCATCCGAAAGCTGTTCCTGTGCGCACTATTAGCACTGCCGGCCGACGGCGACGACTCGGATTACCTGCGGTGGTCTACCGCTGTCGAAGGACTGCGAACGCTAAATCAGACCACCGGAGCCTCCTATGAGAAGCTAAAGTCGATCCTGACCGAGCAGGAGATGTTCCCTACCGTAACGCCAGCGAAGATGCCGCTCTCACCTGGGCGGGAGAGGTGGCGATCTCAACTGGGGAAGCTGAACTCGTTGTCGTCGGGCATAAGAGGACTGCAAGCGAAAATGACTCTTCTACGGGAGGAGTCGGACAGGGCACTCAACGAAGCGGAGGACCTCTCAGAGCTCGGACCGAACCTCATGGGGCAGTACGACTCCATCGGGCAGGACCTCAAGATTCTGACCCAGGCGTGGGAGGAGGGCAGATCCGCCCTGGCGTCGGCTATCAACCGCAACGAGAAGAGAATATCGTCCATCAGCGGCGTGTTGTCTCCGACGATATCTCTTAGCGGTATCACCACGGTCGACGAGGGCGGGACGTTCGAGGCCTTCAAGGCGCTGACCGGCCACTCACCACCACCCAGCTCATCGGGGAGCTCCGTGGGCGCCGAGCAACACGAAGAAGTCTTCGAAGCGGTCGCCATGCCCACGCGGCCGAAGAGTATGCTCACCCGCAACGAGCGCATCGTAAAGATGAAGGAGGAGCGCGAGCAACGCGCAGAGGCACGAGAGAAGGCGGAGGCCAGCCGCGGCATGCTCCGCGAGCTGGAGATGGTCATCAACCTCCGACCGAAGAGCAAGACGGGCTCCGACAGGCCGCATCCGGCACGAATTTCCTTGTGAGGATCAACTACTTTTTTGAACGATGATGATATGAAAGGATCAAGACACTAGGGCGCGAAGCGACATTCTTTTGCTTTTTTAGATGGAAAACCTGCATCCGATGAGTTGGGACATGCATTACTGCTTGCATTTTCTTGGGGCCATGGCGTTTTGCTGCCTTTTTTAAGACAACGGAGGAGAGCATCTAGAGTTGGTTGGACCTGCCGGCATATGGATGGCGTCTTTACTTTACGGGATTGAAAGTCGATCGTTCTCTTGTTTGCTATAGTTCGACTGTCACAAGGGGGGCTCACTTGTATATTGGACGCTTTATATGGTTGGGCTCGTATAAAATCGATGCATATAATAACCTGGAGCGCTTGAAGCAATGGAGACGAGATATGCATTGTACTATGGTCTCAATATCAGCATGTGAACATAGGGGGCCAGAGGCGGAGGGGTGGAGAAACGGCAAAGCCGCCTCAATCACCTGTCGAAGTCGCTACTTCCACCAGAGACGTATTCTCACAACAGGCTTTTAAGTTAATTACCTGAGTTATCGGTCTAGGAAAGAGCCTCTCTTCAATTCACGCCTAACGGCAAGCTTACTGCGCAAGTCCATCTTTCTACCGCTTTCCTAACTTACCGCTTTCCTACCGTTTCCAGAATCCCCTTCCAAGCCATGGTTGACTCCTCCTGGCAGCTGGAGCTGAAGCCAGGGGCAAAGACAACAGCGGGAGACCCCGCTGTGGCCCCACTTCTCATCCCTGCACTTTACGCGCTTGAACGCGCGACTGCTTGTCGCGTCTTCTTTTGCCCATTAAACTGGCGTGCGAACATCTTCTCAACCAAACCACCAGTAACCTCATCTTTCAATATCCCGCCCATTCGCCCGCCAATTCCTTGAATAAACACTTCTCAACTCCGATTCTCCCACTCCCACATAACCTCAACACAAATCCATCAGTAAGACCTCCCGCCACCATCGCGAAACCTCTCAACTCGCGGTCTACCCCGCCCTCTGGTATCCAGTGTCTGACCGTTAAAACAGCCATGCTTGAAGCACGATTGGGACAGGCCGAGATCCTGAAGAAGGTAAGCACATCTACTGCTCGCACTTGCTATCTCTCTGGGACCTGTCGCTAACCATTCCTCCCTCGCGAACAGGTGGTCGACGCCATCAAGGATCTCGTGCAGGACTGCAACTTCGACTGCAATGACAGCGGCATCGCGCTCCAGGCCATGGACAACTCGCACGTCGCCCTCGTATCCATGAACCTGCAGGCCGACGTCTTCTCCCCTTACCGCTGCGACCGCAACATCGCGCTGGGCGTCAACCTGACGTCGCTGACCAAGGTGCTGCGCGCGGCCCAGAACAACGACTTGCTCACCCTCAAGGCCGAGGACGCGCCCGACAGCCTGAACCTGGTGTTCGAGAGCAACGCCCAGGACCGCATCTCCGAGTACGACCTCAAGCTCATGGACATTGACCAGGAGCACCTGGGCATCCCCGAGACTGAGTACGCCGCCACCATCAAGATGCCATCTATGGAGTTCAAGCGTATCTGCACTGACCTTATGGCCCTGTCCGAGTCTGGTATGTGTTACATCCTCTACAGTCTACCTGGCTGTTTTGCTTACAAGTGCGTCTTCTAGTCACAATTGACGCGAGCAAGGACGGCATCAAGTTCACCTGCAGCGGCGACATCGGTAACGGCTCCGTCACCCTGAGGCAACACACCAACGTGGAGAACGAGAAGGAGAACGTCGAGATCGACCTCAGCGAACCCGTCGCCCTTACCTTCTCTCTCAAGTACCTCGTCAACTTCTGCAAGGCTGCGGCCCTGTCGAACCAGGTCTCCATCTGCCTGTCCAACGAGGTGCCGCTGCTTGTCTCGTACCAGCTCACAGACAAGCCCGGCAGCAATCTGCGCTTCTACCTGGCGCCAAAGGTATGTACCTGAGAGTTACTGCTATCATCTGGAGACTACGTTATGCTAACCATGATAATAGATCGGTGATGACGAGTAAGAACGACGTGGTTTGGACTAGAGATGATGAGATATGCACTCGGGTTTCTGTATCAAGGGGTCGAGGCTCGGCTACGATGCTGGCGAAGAGAAGCGCTATAGCCGTTCGCACATTACAGGAAAAGGTGTCTGGAAAGCAACTTGCACAGGGCTATTTCTGTAGAGGGAGCAACATTGGCGTCCGAGAGGCATGTGCTGGTTTGGCAATGATGAATTACATTTTGACATGCTTTTACCCTTTTCACATCATTGTGCCCTGTCCAGAACTGTCTGTCAAGCCTGTCTTGATGTTAGCGCGGGGTTACTGACATCGCCAATCTTGGCGTGGCGGACAGAATTCTCCTGACCCCGCCAAACCCCCAAAAAGGTGATTGAATCGACAAGCTCCGGGCCCGGTTCCGGCTTCGCGGTTCTGACGGCCTTCGGCGACGTCGCAGAACTTTCCAGGTGTTAGTCATCGTTTTCTTACGGGAGGCAAAGGGCGCGTAGCAACTCTCATCTCGTCCGGCTTTTTGCAGTTGATATTGAGTTGGCGGAGTGATTTAGAGTCGTTATTCTTGGACTTTCGTTTTGAGACACCTTACCGTTTGCTAGAGCCTAGATCTCATCTTCTCTTTACATTTCTTTTTCATATAACCTGGGAAATCGTTACAGATATAGACATCCTCTCACACCGCGACCTATCATCGTCATCCCCGGTTGCGTCATATCGCTCACATACCTATCCTCAACCATGAGCACAGAACCTCCCGTCCCAGAGACACGGGTTCTCGCGGTAGCGAGCCATGTAGGTAGTTTCTCAATTGCACTCGCCTCGATGTAGCATGGTATCTAACTCTGTGTCAAGGTCGTGTCCGGGTGAGTTTTTGTCCCATCAAAACATACCTGTGTAAACTCAACTCAGGGGGTTATTCACGGGGTTTGAACCAAAACACTGACCTCCTGCGTCAGAAATGTCGGCAACAAGATCGCCATCTTCGCGATGCAGTCTCTGGGCTGTGATGTTGCGGCCCTGAACACCGTGCAGTTCAGTACGTCTCCTCGACTCGCCTCACTCCTCAACCTTCCAGACGTACTGTTCGTGACTAACCCACCACCCACAGGCAATCACACAGGCTACAAGCAGTGGAAAGGAACCCGCGTCTCGGCGCAAGAAATAACGGACCTCTACGAAGGGCTCAAGCAATCCTACCTAGACGACTTCGACATGATGCTCTCGGGCTACATCCCGGGTGCGGAAGCGGTCGAGGCCGTGGGCCGGATAGCGGAGGAGCTGAAGGCGAAAGCCGTTGCGGACACAAACAAGCCGGGCGGGTTCTTCTGGGTCCTGGACCCCGTCATGGGGGACAACGGGAACCTGTACGTCGCGCCGGAGGTGGTGCCGGCGTACAAGCGGTTGATTGAGAATGCGGATCTGATTTTGCCTAATCAGTTTGAGGCTGAGTAGGTTTCCCCCCCCCTTGGTCTGTGCTTGTTTATGAGATGAGACGACTGATAATGGTATAGGCTGCTGTCCGACGTGAAGATACAAGACATGCCCACCCTCCGGCACGCGATCGAGGTCATCCACCGGCGCTACGGCGTGCCGCACATCATCATCACCTCCGTCGCCATCCCACACCCGGACCACCCGCCGCACTCGCTGTCAGTGATCGGGAGCAGCATGACCTCCGACCGGCGGGCGAGGCCGTTCAAGATTGTGTTTCCCGCGATCGACTGCTACTTCAGCGGGACGGGGGACATGTTTTCGGCCTTGATGGCGGTGCGGATGCGGGAGCAGGCTACGGCTGAGTCAAACCAAGGGCTGAGCGACAAGAGGAGCTGGCTGAGCGGGGACGAGGTGGAGGCGGAGGACCTGCCGCTTGCGCGGGCGGCGGAGAAGGTGCTGGCTAGCATGAACGAGGTGTTGGATAAGACGTGCCGGGCTATGAGGGCGGAGGTGGAGGAGGCGAGGAAGAGGATCGAGGCTGAGGGGGTGGGGGAGGAGGAAGGGAAGAGGAGGCTGCATCTTTTGCAGAGCCGGGCGGCGGAGTTGAGGTTGGTGAGGAATTTGGAGAGTTTGAGGAGTCCGACGGTTGTTTGTCGGGCTACGAGGATGTAGACCTACGTTTTGAGAAAAAGTTGGTATGGGAGGATGGAGTTGATATAGAGCAGGTGGTGCGTGCGGGACAGCGAGCGGATTTTGATAGAGGATAGAGGTGCATGGTCATGTACGGATGCATAGCGGTTGGGGTTTTGCAACATCTCAAAATGTCCTTCGCACTTATTGTGATAGAACATGTCCTTTCTCTATCGAAAGCTAGCAATCATGATCCGTGGACCGTGATAGTCAATTCCCCGCCCCAAGTACGCCTGCTTTCCCTTAAAGCAACCCAGGTTCTCATTAATCTGCACACCGTAATTTGATCTAGACGTCTAGCATTCTAGTTCTGTCCCGTGCTCCCGAACCCGCCTGCGCCACGCACGCTCTCCTCCAGCTCCTGCACTTCAAGCACATCGGGCGTGTAGATGCGCTCGAGCACGAGCTGGGCCACGCGATCGCCCTCGGCAACGGGGAAGTCGGTGTCGGAGTGGTTGAACAGGAGCACCTTGACGGGGCCGCGGTAGTCGGCGTCGATGACGCCCGCGCCCGTGTCGATGAAGTTCTTGGAGGCTAGGCCGGAGCGGGGGGCGATGCGGCCGTCTGTGAAATTCGGAATGCACGGTTAGTCTACGCACTTGAAGGTATGCAGGTTGGTAGCGTAGAGGAAGACATACATGTACCAGCTGGCACGGCCATGCTAATGTCCGTGTCGACGAGGACCTTGCCCCGCGCCGGGACGGTGGTAGGCCGCGAGGCGTACAGGTCGTAGCCGGCAGCGAACGCGCTGCCGCGCGTGGGCACCTTGGCCTTGTCCGAGAGCTTCTTGATGAGGAGGGGAGGGGCCTGGTCGAGCTTGGTGACTGATGGTTCGGGGGACATGGTTGCGGATGCGGTGTTGTCGGTCTTTACTCGTTTGGCTGGGGGAGAAGAAGTAGCTGGGGTTGGGATGATTTCTTCGGCTTTGGTTACCATGGTCTGAAGTGAGTGGTGTATGTGACTTGTAAATGATTGACTTTGGTGAGGGTTGGCGACTGGCAATTATTCGGGGTCTGGACGCGGTGGAGTGAGACGTGTAAATGGAAAAGCGGTGGACGCGACCCAGCGCGTCTCAGTCGCGCCACGCATTCTATTGGTCAATTGACTCAACCCACAGTATGCCTCCTCCCCACGCACGTTGCTGCTGCATTAGAAACGATGACATAACCAGTCAGAATGACCAGGACGGCATGTTTTAAAGACTCGCCGCTCAGCGCATGCAGAGCTGTTCACTACGAAGAACTTGCTGTTCCTAGATATCCATAACTATCATAAGTTTCCAGCTATCCGTACAGATGCAAGACTCCCACCAACTTGCTGCCGGAGTGTGAATGAACTTCGACTCTCGGAACTCGGAATTTGTAAAGGGGGAATCCTGACTGGGTGCTGGGGCCAACTGTACGGTTGAGTTTCCGCCGACTTGTGCTAGTCGTCCGCTGTTGCTGTGTAGTCGTGGTAGGGGTTCCTCCACATGATCGACAGGGCCTTTGTATGATTGCCATCAGCGACATGAACCGTTCGGATCCGAACTGCCGGTTAATCGTCAATCTCACGCCCAAAGTCCACTAGCCGCAGCTTCGTAGCGTCCTTGGGGTGAAATTGTGCGACCTTTGATCTGACCAGGAATCTCGACGCAGCCGTTTCCTTGGGGATATCCACGTAGCTCGCGGATGTGTCACCCCCCGCCTGCGTCAAGCTGTTCAACAACTTCTCCGTTAACTCTTGCAGCTCCGCACCAGCCGCGTCGCTTTCGTCTCTCTCTCGCCTCTTGCCCTTCCTCGCTTGCTGCCCGTCCGCGGATCCCCATATATCGTCAATTCGACGCTGCCGGGAGTCCTCGTCTGCGTTTGCCATGGCCTTCTTCAGCTTGCCCTGCGTGTTGAATCCGGCACCCAACTCTTCCGAATCGATCTCCATCAGGTCGCCGACCACGGGACCTCCCAGCTCTTCAGCCGCCAACATAGCGCCGAGATGATCGTCGATGAACTTCTTGAACGCCTTCAACAACTTCAATGTTTGCCTGTCATAGTCTCGCTTTTTCTGTCGAAGCTCGTCAAGCTCTTCCTGTGCGATCTCCTCGGCTGTTTTGCTCCTGGTAGTTTCCAAGCCATGTCGCAACGCGTTGATTCGCTTCTCTAAAGCCGCTTGCAGTGCCTTCTGGTCCTCCAAGTCTGCCTTCTCCTGCTCTAGCTGTCGTTTTGCCTTGTCCATGGACGCACTGTGTGCTTTGGCATACTCCTTGGACTCTGAAATCGTACGGTGAGTCTTGCGCAGGGCCAGCAAAGCCGGCAAGACAGACCCATGACTCGGTAGCAGGGGTTGATCATTGGCGACAGCACGGTAGGCATTGGCTATAGCCTCCGCGGAAGCCTTCTCCTTAGCCTCCTGAGATACTCCCGGAAACGAAGGTGTCGGTTTGAGGCGCAGCTGACCAGGTAGGTCAGTAAAGCTTCTGCGGTGCCATGGAAGGTTCTGAGACAAACTTTGTGTAGTGCATGCTCGTGCTCCTTCACCATGCGCTGTAGCTCTCTCAGAGTCCGATCAACATGGCTGGAGTGAAGGTCATCGACGGTATAGACGGGGGCCTGGTCATCCATCTTTGCCGTAGAAACGCGCAAACTGAGACGCGTCTATGAGTTTGTCGGCGCGATTTGTCGCTTTCACGGCTACACAAAAGCACGCGGGCTTATCAGAATGTTTGTTTCAGCAAGCTCTTCGTCTGGGCCGAAACCTCAAAGTTTAACCTGCAGTTATCCGGGTCTTGTCATGCCATGAGAGCTCGACGCGTTGCACAGTAATGTTAGCCGGAATCTTGGTTAGAAGCTCCTGTTTGACGGGTGTGAATCCCGTGGAACAAGTCAATCCCGTTATTTTGACTGACACGTTGCTCTGGTTGGAGTTTGTTGATCCTATTCTCTCTGTGAAGTGGCACAGACAGACTGATGAGGAATGTCACACATAAATGAATATCGTGAATGTTTGCTGGTGGTAACAATGCAAGGAGACAGCAGCTGTGCCCAGCCGCAAATGGAGGTGGGGCCTGACTGGCAAGTCTGCCCCACACAGAGCTTCCCGTCTTGCCCAATCGGGACTTGGGAAGACCCAAGAGCCACAGCTGCCACATTCCACTGAACAGGCTGCAGGACACGCAGATCCCGCACCAGTTTCGCATCAAAGCTTCCAGCTTTCTCCTCTTTCCCAAAACCGCCTTGAGACAACACAGCTTTCCCCTTCCGTTTCCCCTCAGCCCTTTCATCCTTTCTTCAACCACAGCACACCCCCTTCTGGTATTCCCATCGAGGTCAATAGCATACCTGCTTTTCTGTCTCATCCTGATCCAGTTTCGTGGCCCAGCACACCCCCGGATAATCTTTCTGGTGTAGTCTGCACCACAAACGGTTATCTTGACCTCCATCCCTTTGTACCCGACCTCGCCTCAACCATCACCACCTACCTTCCCTCCCCGAGCACGACGACGCGTCCGCGCCTGGTATTCTCAACACTCGAGACATTGTCTTCCTTCGAGTGTCAAGACATTCGCAACACAAGAGAAGTAGCATCTTCTTGCTCGAGAGGCGATATCGGCGAGTTTTGCTGTTGTTGCGACGCGGGCATAGGTTTGAGATCACTGCTCTTGCACCCTCAGCTGCTTTTCCAAGAAACTTCTTCATCACTCTTGTCACCTCATCAGACTCTCATCCTCACATCCTTCGTACCTTCCACCCTTTGGCTGCCACCTTCAGCCCATCCTTCCGCCCTCCGAAGTCTCTTCGCAAGATCAGACCTCAACCTCCTACCTCAACACCTCGCTCCTCCTCCGCCCACCACTCAACTTCCCGGGAGACTCTACATACAGCATTCAAAGAACTCGGGTCCTTCATCATCACGCCCTCAATACCCGAAGCATCCATCACCATCGTCCTCGTACGGTCGTGATCCCTCTTGCCCCGACCCAGTTCGAGCTTGATCTTTACACCGCGTTGCGATCCCAACCTCCAACCTCTTCCAACACCCGACCTGCCACTACACCTGCACGTTTTCCTTTCGAAAACCCTCGAGGTGTAGATAGGACAAAGAATTCAACTACTTTTCGTGCATCAAGAACAACTAGTCTACGCGACTTGCCGCACACGTGAATCTAGCGATTAGCGATACATCACCAATACTCGACAACATGTCTGCCTCACCGCAACACACCTCGACCAAGCGCCCGCTTGAGGAGGCTTCTTCGCCTTCCCGCAACGACCAGCCCGATGCGAAGCGCCCCGCTCTGGACAAAGTCCTGAGGAGCGACGAAGAAATTAAGACGACTGAGGCCGCGCCCGCTGCCGAGGCTCCTAAAGCTGAGGATGCTCCTAAAGCTGAGGAGGCCGCGCCCGCTGCCGAGACCAATGGAGCAACCAAGTCGAACGGCGAGAGCGAAGAGAAGAAAGACGCCCAGGGCGATACCATCGTCCCCGATGCTCCCGAGACGAAGCCTATCACGAGCACGGCCAGTGCGATGCCCGCACACATCCAGAACAGCCAGGCCACGAACACCCACGATGAGGCCGCTTGGATTCACATTCGCGCTGTCATCTCCAGCCCTGAGGCCGCCACTATCATTGGCAAGGGCGGCGAGAACGTGTCCAAGATCCGCCAAATGTCCGGCGCCAAGTGCACCGTCAGTGACTATCAGAAGGGTGCTGTTGAGCGTATTCTGACTGTTAGCGGTGTGGTCGACGCCGCTGCCAAGGTTTGACTCGTCCTCCTCTCTGTTTCATTTGGGACGTTATGTTAACAGTATTGCCAGGCCTTTGGTCTCATTATCCGTACCTTGAACAACGAGCCCTTGGGTGAGCCGTCGGGCGTCCATTCGAAGACCTACCCCCTACGCCTGCTGGTGCCCCACATTCTGATCGGCTCCATCATCGGCAAGGGCGGCAGCCGCATCAAGGAGATCCAGGAGGCGTCTGGCGCCAGGCTCAATGCCTCTGACTCTTGCCTTCCCCTGTCCACCGAGCGATCTCTCGTCGTCATGGGCGTTGCGGACGCGGTTCATATTGCAACTTATTATGTCGGCAGTACCCTCCTGGAGCAGTTGAACGAGAGGTTTGGCGGTCCCGCTGCTTCTGCCTACGCTACAAGGGCCGGTGGTCCTGCTGGTGCCGTGCCCGGAGGCATGCAGGTGATTCCATACATGCCGCATCCTGCTGGCGGCAACTACGGCAACAGGGATAACTACAGCAGACGCCAGGAGCAGCGATCTCAGCACCTTCCTCCTAACCCCTATGCCCAACCCTACGGTGGTCATCCTCAGCAGCCGGCTCCTCACGCAGCCGTCCCCATGGCCTATGGGGCCCCTGTGGCCGGACCCTATGGCGCTGCTGCTCCTCACGTTCAACCCCATCACGCCGGCCCCCACGTCGGTCCTCAGCCCCACGCTGGTCCTCACGGCGCGGCCGCTCCCCATGGCGCTGCTATGCCCGGTGCTCCTCTGACCCAGCAGATCTTTATCCCCAACGACATGGTCGGCGCGATTATCGGCAAGGGTGGCCAGAAGATCAACGAGATCCGCCAAGTGAGCGGCAGTGTGATTAAGATTAACGAGCCCCAAGACAACAGCAACGAGCGTCTCGTGACGATCACAGGCACCGAAGAGTGCAACCGCATGGCTCTGTACATGCTGTACTCTCGACTTGGTGAGCTCAGAGAACCCAAGAACTCCAATCCCAACAACTGTCAGCAGCACTAACAGCTCTCCCCCCACAACAGAGAGCGAAAAGCACCGCGTGTAATGGGATTTGGGCTTTTGGCACTGATGGTATAATGGAGTCTGGTTGAGATGGTGGATAAAATTTCGGTCTCTTAACTGTCGAGTTTGGTGGCGTCTGATGGTGGTTTTTCTTTGCATGACGATGATGGCTTTCCCCGATTCCATAGCATATGCACAATCCCATCCGTACACCTTCACAATGTCCCACTGCCACCTTGCACTGTCCCTGGTTCTCGTCATGACCCTCAGACTTCCCTGCGTGTCGCAAACATGTTTCCTCCCGATGCCCCTGTTTGGCCCGATGGCCATCATTACCCAGTCTTGAGCACTGCCCCAACGTCCATCGCAGTCCGTCCCAGTTGCTGTCATGCATGTATGCTCACGCAACCAACAATTACTGACTACATTTACAGGTGACAAGACAGAACTTAGTTAAGGTCATATTACTATCAATCCCAACGGACTAGGTATGTACTCATACAATCGTGTTAACCCGACGCCTGAAAGCCAATCTGGTCTGGTCCCTGTACCTCGTGCTCATACAATCTTGTTTCGGCGTATACCACTTTGTGTCCTCAAAGCCCAAGAAATCACAAGAACGCCCGGAACCGGTGGACTAATACATCTCGCTCGCTGACGAAAGAGCCAAGCGAAGCGGTTTGAAACAATCTCCCTTCCCCTACCCTACTTGTACGCATTGCATACGGATGGGTGGAATCGAATCTATTTGGAGTCCGAGGGACCGTGGACGTAGCTACATAGCAAAGAATCACATGGTCAGCCGGAAGACTTTCCGTCATGGGGCGAAAGGGAATGGAAGGGAGGTAAAGACTCACTTATTCCACATCTTGCCAATGAAGCCGGTCTGAGGCCTGGCGTCGTGCATGCTCTGCCGGCGCGCCATGGACGCCGGGTCCTCGCTGCGCTTCTGGGCCGTGAGGTTGGCGAAGAGGGTGTTGGATGACTTGTCAGTCGTATTAGTTTCAAGCTGCTGGTGCATTGGATGTTGAGGTAAGCTAGGTATTAACTTACCCGACGGCGGCCGGTAGGAGACATAGGTGACGATTCGGCGGATGAGACCGAGCCTGAGCGGTTGTTGGCGGAAGTCGGGCTTGACATTGTCTTTTGTCTTTGAGAAGTTCTTAGAGTTTGGGTTGGTATCGTTCGTTGAACTTTGAGTACAGAGGTAGATGGATGGACAGAATAAGGTGGTTATGAAGAGAGCAATCGATCTGGAACGTGAGAAATGGATGGGAGGAGAGGAGGGGTTATAAATCCATAAAGAGGAGCCTGGGCTGGAGCTGCTCCTCTCCTCTCCTCGAGCTACGATTGGGGCAGCCAAGGAGATCTGTGACTTGTGTGTGGTCGGGACCTCCCTCATCGAACCAGTGTCTCTGATGAACGGCGACTTCCTACATGTCTAGTGGTCTTGGTAATCTTGGTTGATGACCCTATCTTCTTGCTCTGAAGCAGCCGAGTCTAGAGATGTTGATGCCATCGTTTCAGACTCTACTCTGGCTCTCATGTCTCTAGCTTTCAAGAGTAAGTTCCACGAGAGCTCGTGTACGTACCTACAGACATGGAATGCTCTGGAGGATGGAAAAGGGTTGGCGGATCGATCGGGACCCCGCAGACTGGGAGTCAATGTGGTCTGACCTTGAACCTGGGGCGATGGCCACCAGCCAAAGCTTTACTTGGCAAGTCTGTCCCCTCTCATGAATGCCACTGAGTTAGCGGTCCAGACTGTCGTGTTTTCAGCAGCCTTTCAGTGAAGTGTACTGTGGTAAGTTGATATGCAGAAGAGAGCCAATGGATATTTGACGAGCTCCATTCCCTGTATTAACCTGCCCATCGATACAGCTGCACGAAACCTAAGAGCCGCCCATCGAACAGTTTGATCAGCGCATCTATACACCGGATCAGTAATTTGCGTCAGAAAAAGCGTCCGATCCATGAATATTGACGCCGTCATGGCCGACGGATGGTTTATCAGTGGGACAACTTCTAGGAGAAGAGATGTCAAGGGGTCATCAGATGACCACCAATAAGGCTTAGCTGCAAGCGGGGTAGCTTCCTTGATGTAGCTCCAAAGCTTGAATCGACGCTAGTGTGGTTAGCGGCCATCGCTAATCGCCGGATGGAGCGGTAGCGGCACGTGAGGACCCTCATGATGACCACTTCCCCGGAGTCCGAGCGGGCGGGTCTGATGGCCATGCTTTTGGCTGATGGATTGGTCGTGGTTTGAAACCAAGATACGACACACAGTTGAGCGATGCTTAGTGAAGTTCAATCCTGAATCGATGACACTGCTCCTATGTTGTACTTTGTAGTGCTAAACAAATGGAGAACGAAAGAAATGAGAGAAATGTAATTCGGATATGTGTAAGTGATGCCTAAAGACCCTGTGAGATATGCAAACCAAATATATGGCGACCGATATCTAAGACCCCTGATGTAACCATGCCCGATTCCGAATAACCCCCAATATGCACCCAGACATCACGCCCAAAGGGAAAGTAATGCGTCTAGCCAGATAAACTGAGAGTGACGCCCATCAACATGGTTGACCAAAACACCCGTTGATGCTCCAATCCTAAGGAAATGTTCTGCCCAATTGCAACCGATGCAGTAACAGCACCTAGTAAGACGAGCAAGTGACCTCGACCTGAGTCTGGGGAGGTCCAATGGGGACAAACTCCTACATTGCAGTTAGCACTGAAACCACGGCGTGTCTCGAATTGTTTGGAATAACTCACCTGAGGACCGTAGTTGACAGTAACGCTCCCGTCAATGCCTGTAGATGTGCATGTCACTCCCGCTGGGGCGTTGCTGGAGACGTACGTAACGCTCAGCTTGTCCTGGATGGTGTACGGCTGGCCGTCTGCGGGCACCGCGATGGCAAAGAAGGTATCGGCGGCGCCGGTGTAGGTGAGCGTCACCTCCGGGACGGTGCGCTGGGCGACGCGCTTGGCTGCCGGGGCCGGAGCCGCGGAGGCCAGGGCGGCGAGGAGGGCGGTGGTGGCGATGGTGAGGAACTGCATTGTGATGGTTTGGTTTGCTGTTGTTGTTGATGTGATGATATGTGTACAAGAGACTGACCTTCTTTGCTGTTGGTGTAGGATTGATGTGGTGATAAGATGATGGTGATGAGGATGAAGCAGAACAACATCGACAGGAGAGTGACCTGATACTTATACCCGCTTCATGGCGACCTTGCTAACCATACCCCTCTCACCAAAGACACCTATTCTGGGCATCGTATTGCTGTATGCGCTTGTCGATGCTGTCCTAACCGACCAGACAGCTGCGGTAAGAAGGAGGCACCGCCTTGACGCTGTAAACGAGAACATGCTACCTGCACTTGATAGGTCAAGTCAACACTTCACTGAGTTTATGGGATGGCCAGCTGAGGTCCTGCCATAGGGATTAAAATAGCACCAGCGTATTGAGCCTCAAACTCTAAAAGAACAAGGCGACCTCTGTGAGCAGTGTCAGCCTCATCATGTCCATACGAGTCGAGAATTGTGTCCGGAATGGGAAACTGATAGCCTCACCCAATGCCGAAGCTGATGAGAGCTGATTGAGAGACAGAACACGAGCCGCGGACGATGAGCCCACAGTTCCATGTCCGAGGTGCCGGATCATCGGCCGAAGCGACAGCATCTCTGGGTTGCCCTCGTTATCATTTGCGTGTTAGTGTAGAATGTTTCCAGCCCACACTGCCGTCCCGAGAAGGAAGTCAAACATGTGGAGTTCAAACCCGGTCCGGGACCCACTTCTCTTTCCGCCCCCGCCAACGGAGGATTGTGGGGCGTGGCTGATGGTCGCCAAGAAATCCGGGGTGTAAGCGTAAGCTTCACTGCCTAATAACTTTCAACCTTCAATTAATGTCCGGACCGCAAGAGCACTACACCAACACATGTGTAGATGGGAAATGCAAACTACTGCAAACTCAATACCGGTCAACTACCCACCATAATACGCTCAACATGAGTCTCTACCTGATCCTGTGCTAGAGCTCCACGCCGTTCTGACACGAACCCCAATCCTCGCTTGCATCACATCGCTAAGGCTGAAAATAAGGGTGTGACGGCATTGGCTCAGCCCGACAACGCATCATGGCGACCAAGCAGTTTACCGTTCTCGGTGAGCTGGCCTGATTACCCGTATCTGGCGATAGCTTATACTGACTCCGCCACAGAGAACAACCCGGAGGTGATGAATGCGTTGGCAAAGAAACTGGGTCTATCCGAGGATCTTCAGTTCTACGACGTCTACTCTCTCGACGAGCCCGACCTGCTCGCACACATCCCCCGTCCAGTCTACGCCCTCCTCGTCATCTTCCCCTTCACGCCAGGGTGGGACAAGGACCGCCAGGCCGAAGACGCCGACAAGTCCGACTACACCGGCTCCGGCGACCAAGAGCCCGTAATCTGGTTCAAGCAGACCATCCACCACGCCTGTGGTTCCATAGGCATGCTCCACTGCGCCATCAACGGCCCGGCGTCCAAGTTCATCCTACCCGGAAGCGCGCTTGAGAAGATCCGTGCGGACGCGATACCGCTGACGATGGAGGACCGGGCCCAGATGCTCCACGACAGCCAAGCCTTCGAAGATGCGCACCGAGCTGTCGCCGACATGGGTGACAGCGCAACAATGACAATCGAGGAAGGAGACAGGCTCGGCCAGCACTTCGTAGCCTTTGTCAAGGCCGACGACGGACATCTGTGGGAGCTCGAAGGCTCGAGAAAGGGTCCCCTCGATCGCGGTTTGCTCGCAGAGGACGAAGATGCCTTGAGCCCGAAGGCTCTCGACTTGGGCCTGAGGAGGGTTATCAATATTGACCAAGCTGCTGGCGGAAGTGATCTTCGTTTTAGCTGTATTGCTCTTGCTCCTCGAGCATCGTGAGCGGGATGGAAGGGCGCTGACGTGCCTTGACGCAACGCCTTCCTCGTCAGCATTCAAGCTGCAGCAATGTCCCTATTGGTTTTATCGTCATCCCAGCTTACAATGACCACAAGGAGGCGTTGATTAGACAGGCGAGGCTTTCGAGAGGGGGTGCCGGCTGTGGCGATGACCTGATGGAAGTTGCATTGCGGTCGAGTTGCTAAGTCCGGCGTTTTCATGTAGCTGGAGCTCGTCATAATAGAGCATTGGTCTGCTTGTCGGTGGAGGGTGCCGCCACCCTGCCATCTCAACCTGGTCCCGGCGCTTGAATGGGTCCGCGGAGCTGTGTTCACTGGATTAGGGTGAGGTAGCGCATCAAGAGGCTGACATGACTGGGGATGATGACTGCCGCTGTCGCTAGCACTTGGAGAAATCAAGGATGAGGGCTCAAGCTTCAGTAGCGCCGATCATGGATCGACAGGTGGTTCTCAACAGGGGCGTAGACACGGTTTGGAAGCCACTTCGAGAAACATCGAACTTACGGACCGACTTCTACTCTGCATTCCTCGCCGTTATCAGGGCTATGAGTTGACCGAGACACAACAGTTATAGGGCCGACATCTGTAACACTTGCATATCTGCCACCAGGTGCAAACTTACCAACAGCTCTGATTCATCTTTACTGAGGGGCCAAGCCATCACAGGTGAATACGGATTTCACCAGTTGCAAACCAGTCGATCAATTTCTGGTAATGACGATCGTCTCAGCGAGAACCTGTGAGGTGGATATGCCAGTCAACAGCTCCGGACGTCATGGTATAGAGTACCAACATGGCCTTTCCAAATGCAGAGCGACAATCATCAATCTGCGGAGCAAAAGCGAAGGGGTCTAACAGCATCCGTACCAACTGAAGGGCCGCACTTGACTAGAGGAAAGCTTCTGTTCGGAAGGCGATGTCTAAACGTTGTCTAAGACACCGTGCGTCACAGAACGTCAAAATACCCCTATTCCGGGGATCAACATTCCATCTCCCAATGCTACCTAGCGGGGGATCATCATCTTACCCTTTACACATCGCGGCACTGCCGTTCGTGAACACCAGGGCGCAGTCAGACCGCTTCGAATGCAATGAAGGTCTTGATGACGATCAACAAAGTTGAAACGCAACCCTTGCTGTCGGGTAATGCCGCGAGACGTCATGGGAATGAAGCACATCGAGTCCGGCCGAACGATCAACACTATGAGATATGCAACATTCAAGGGCCATGATGCGGCCAACAGGCCCCCGGACAGTCGGTCGGATGGGATATAAATCCAGGCATCACCCCTCTCTCTACGATCCGTCCCTCAAGCAAGCAACTTCAGTCTTCATAACAACCTCAGACCAACATTCATTGTTCACATTTTCTCCACACTCATTCAAACCCATTTCAAAAATCTTTCCAAAATGAAGGCCTCCATGATCACTCTCCTTCCCCTGGCATGCTTCGCCATCGCCGCCCCGACCGCCGAGATAGAGGCCAAGTCCATTGTCGGCACTCCCGCCACCACGTCTCCTGAGCTGGCCGACCGCAGCCTCCTCAGCCCCGTCCTCGGACCCATCCTCAACCTCGCTCCCGTTCCAATTCCGGACCTCACCGCCCTTCCGGAGCTTGGCCAGCTGTCCCTCCTCGTGACGACCGTGGTCAACACGGTCAAGGCTATCGGTACGTCTCGCTGCTTCTCCGCCCAATGACGTCCGCACCCAACTAATCCATTATCTAGACGACACCGTCGCCGGCGTCAACGGAGCGAACGTCACCAACATCGTCCCGACGCTCACCAATCAGCTCACCGTCCTCCAGACCACCCTGAGCGGTCTGCAGGCCGCCACCTCGGGCCTCACGGGAACCGCCCTCAACCTCACCCAGATCGCCGGCGTCACCGCCCTCCTGGCCCAGCTGTTCAACGCTCTCGCTACTACTCTCGCCCAGATCACTACTCTTACTTGTAAGTCTACCATTTTTGTCCCAGCAGCCTTTTGCCTGCCTGGCACAAGGATAAGAATGGCCGCTAACATCCCATTGCGCAGCCCTCAACGTCCCCAACGGCGCCCTCAACCCTGTCACCTCGCTGCTCACTCAGCTCCTGACCGATGTCACCAGCGTTCTGGACCTTAACATCCTCTCGCCCAATGCTGCCTAAATGCCTGTCTTTCAATGGCCTGTGTGTAAGATAAAAGGAGATCTGATGGGCGAGGCACTGGCCTGTGAAGATGTCTGGAGTCTATGCATTCAAATTCCCTCTCGGTTAGCTTCAAACCGATAGATGTTGGGAAACTCTTGTATGATAATATGGGCGTTTGATCAGTCTTCTGTTTACAGCTGTTCGCGCCATTCTTACACTGAATAAAACGGGCTTTTTGGCTTAGACATCGGATGGGACTTGCTGCTTTTTGTCCAGTCTCTGGTGACAAACGAAAGCCTGATACACTCGGGGTGACTTGATAATGGTGTGGTAACATGTCAAGCACTGGTAGAATGGTTGATGGGAGGTAATGTAAACAGTAATGCATTCCTCTGCTGCTTTGCCAATTTGTTTCGGCCACAGGCCTCTATCATTTTCTGACTGGGAAAAAGGGGTCAGGGAGCCAAGGTCAACATCTCAGGCTGAGCGCCCGAACTTGTCATATTCGGACTTCTCAAGATCACAATAGGTTCTCCAAAGCCGAAGTGGTTTGTAGCTTCGTTACCACCACGAGCATGATGGCTTGAGGCGGGGAGTTACATGTCAGTGAGGTGTTCCAACAACCACGTAGAATCGGACAATTTACAAGTTTAGCAAGTCTAGTATGTCGAGCGCGATGGTTCATTCACGAGCCATCGTGTTGTTGCATCACGCGTGAAGTCATGATCAAGTGTGTAAACTGCATCCATTTCCCTTACTCCAAACTCCACGCTGATGGTATCGTTTCCAAGAATAAAACAAAAAGCATTCCCAACCTCAAGCCAAGCCCAAACTCCACCCCCAGGTCGTGCCCAGTTATTCCTCCGCCAGCGTCTCAACGAGTTTTTTGGGGTTTCCCACGCTCTGCCACCGTGCGACGACCCCGTTCAGGATCGCCCACTAGGCTCACTAGGCACGACCATCATTCCCCGTGCCAGGAGTGGCAGCCAACTTTGTCTTCGACGTCGCCCGCCCAATAGATGACGCCGGGTTCGTAGTCTTCAGAGCTGTGTTCGGGCTCCTCCAACCACGAGAAGCCGTACTTCCGCTTCATGTGCGTGTCGACAATTTGAGGGAGGGTGAGGGTGTCGTAAGTCTGGGCATCCCTCTTCCAGTCGACGTGGTACTTTTCAAACATGTGTTTTCGGATAAAATTGTCCATTTTACCCATCCTGTATGCGAGGTTGACTTTGTCGGCGTCGGACATGGGATGGATGGGATATGGGTCGCCTAGAGACAGAATATGTGTTAGTCGCAAAATCTCAAGAATCAATGACGGATGGATTTCAAAACTTACGTCCGAAATGGAAGCGGCACCACCACGAAAACTGCCCGTACGCGAGCTCGGCTTGGACTTGCTCGACGCTCTGGCGTACGCAGCGCTCCTCCTCCGTCTCGTCCAGAAGAAAGAACATGGGAGGACGAGAGAAGTACCCGTCGGAGAGACGGTACCGACGGAGGAAGCACTCGACCGGCAGGAGGGGGTACTCGCCAGATTCTTCCCCGGCCTCGCTGTCGGTGTCGGAGTCGTCGTGGTGTGGGTTTGACGACTGAGTTGAGAGCCAGGCTTGGTAGGCTTGCTCATAGGCGGCGTCGGATGCGTCGTGGCTTGACGTGTGATGAGGACTGCCATCCGCGGCGCCGGTGTTGGTAGGGTTTTCGTGTTGGCCACTTCCAGCTGGGTCGTCGCTTGAGGAGATGCGAATGCCCATTGAGGTGTTGCTGGAGCCGTTGGAGTGGTCGGCTGAGTGGCTGGTGGCAAGGGTTGTGCCTGACGAGGGGGTATTTGAGGATTCCGCCCTCGTCCGCTTCTAGCGGAGAGGAAGCATGGATTTGAAGTGGGGGAGAGAAAGCTTGGAGTTGAAGTTGCGGAGAGGAAGCTTGGATTTGAAGTTGGCCTTGGGAGTCTTTGTCAAGAGCTTCCCTGGCGAGTCCACACCTGTCCGCCCCAGGTACTTGGGTGACTGGGACTGCATGTTGACAGTTGTGGTTGGGTGGGTGATGAAGAGACTCTATGGCGGTGGTGATGGTTAGCAATTGTTGTGGTTGATTCCCAGGTGGAAGCTCCTGCTGGGGGATGGTAACTCACTTGTTGGATGAAGTTGTGTGGTGTGTGTTGTGGCGCGGCGCGGAGTTGTGAGAGAGAAGTTGAAGCGCGGCGTGAAGTTGTGAGAGAAGTTGAGGCGTGGTTTGAAGATGGACGCCGTGAAGCTGCTGCAAGAGAGAAGATGTGCGCAGTATGAAGTTTGGAGAGAGAAGTTGTGAAGTGTGAAGTTTTGAATGGTGAAGTAGCGCAGTGTTGTGAAGCTGTGAACGGTTGGAAGTTGTTCTGTGATTTGAAGTGCTTCAGCTTTGGGAATCTGAGAGACAAAGATGGAAAAGGGAGAAGAGGGAAGAGAACGAAGGGTGGGCGGACGCCCATTATATAGTTTTTCAAGGGCGGTCAATCAGTGTCAAGGCAGAAAGCAGAACACGATCACATGGTGCTTGAGTTGCCCTTTTCCGCAGTGCGGAAGATAACCCAGTGTGCATCCATCTTCCTAAACTCCATATCGTCCCACATGGCCTCAATCGCCCAACCGTCTCAACCTTTAAGCGATACTGCATATCTTGGCGAGAACTCCACACAGAACAGATAACACAGAGCAGGCCAACGAGGAAACAGGATGACATCCCACTTGCTTCAACGCCATGCCCCCGATGCCCCCAATCCCGGCCGTAAAATCAAATCGAGCCCTTGATATCAGCAACAAGTTCCTGCAGCCGTCTCTCAACCTCTGGAGTGAACTTCTGCGTTGTTGTGGAACTCGGGCCTCGAGGCAGAAGAGGGTCGGCATACTTGGCTGGAACAATGTTAGCGAAGCCATCACCACATCAGACGCAAAAATCAGACGGCAACACCATCCCAGGATGAGACCAAGAGAGTCACTTACTGATATCGAATTTCTGGTCTGCGAGCCGACTCTTCGCTATATCGTACTCCTCTCTGAACTTCTTGCTGTTCAATTCTGCCGATGCCTTCTGGGAGGACTGTTCCTGGCTGCTGCTGGGGAATGGCTGAGCAGGGTCCGACATGAGCTCGTCGGTGTTCATCTTGGCGTAATGTGGATTAGAGTTCGTAACGACAGCGTGGGAGTTTCGGTGAATGAGTAACTGGAAGTTGCTGGACGATTTGAATTGGTGAAATGCCTGATAATCTGGACCAAAGTGCAATGATAAACTGATTGAGACGTCTGATTCATGGTGTAAGGCACGGTGGAAGTCAGACGGACGTCCCTATCACATACAGGACGGCCCGTCAGTACTCCATGAAGCAAGTGACAGCTGGCATGTACTGCAGTCAATCGAATTGTGATAGGTGTACACCATCCTCCCATTCCGCGCTGGGGCGTATCATGGATACTACGATGATTAAACGAATGCAGTTGATGGTGCAAATGACTCACATACCCGCAACATTACGGTTGAGCCAGTTGCAATTTGGCGAGACTGCATTCGAGGCTCATAAACGCAGGACTGTTTGCAGTACGAAGTACCAGTGCAGGACTTGGCTTGCTGCAAGTATGAGTCCTTACGGGCATGTACATAAGTCTCTATATATGCATATTGCCTTTTGCTGCGGTCAGATGTGTGAACGCTTGGACCAGTTTTCTTCCACATTTCAACAATTTTGGCCAAGTCTTTCCTATCGTCAGCCATAGATGTGGGGGTTTTGATGTACGACGACATTCACAGAAGGTCCAGAACTCAAGCATAAAACATTCTTGGCTGATACATCTGTTATTCACACGATGTCCATTGACCTGCCCTGATACAGCCTTATCGAGCATTTTGACTTACAAGTCTTCAATTGGAGCAGGTATAATTAGCCACTCGACAGCCGGTCCATCATGGTGAAAGGGAAGAACATCCCAGACGCCTGGGACGACGACTGGGAGTCTCAGGCCGACAAGCTGGCGCGGGAGGAAGAGGAGGCAGCATCGAGCTCGAAGGGAAAATCCGACGAGCCTATTGCTATGAGCAAGTCTGAGCGGATGGCCAAGCATGTGGAACAGCAAAGGAAGCTATGGGAAGCAGCGTGAGTCAATCAATTGGCTTTGAGATCACACCACTTTGAGGCTAACAATTCACACAGCGAGCAACCGCCAGACCAACCTTTCTTCGTCGCAGCGACAAGCAATGTGCCGCTGACAACGGGCTTCAAGCCGGCCATGAAGCTGCTCAGTCGCAAACCTGCACCCAAGACGGTCATGAGGAAGGACCCAGTCACTGGTCTGGAGCAATTGACCCTGCAGGACGATGACGATGACGAGGACGACGATGCCAAGAAGCATCAACCGACACCGGAGGAGATCAGACTGCGCCAGCAGAGGGAGCTGGAGGAGAAGCAGCGCCGGTATGAGGAGGCCCGCGCCAAGATCTTCGGAGGGTCCAATCCTTCATCCGGACAGTCGACTCCGGGCAATGTCACCCCGCCAAGATCTGATAACCGGCAGGGACAGAGGGGGAGAGGCCGCGGCCGTGGCGGACCCCGTGGGGAAAGCCGGAGCGATATCAGACAGCAGCAAGACTTCCACCGGCAGGACGCCACATCAGGCCGCCGTCAGCAGTCAACAACAAGCCAACCTGGGACGAGAGAGCTTTTCGATCCTAACTACTCCGCCAAGCCCGGTCTCAACATCCAGAAGCGCGGCGATGGCAGTAGCTCACCTCGTCCTTCGTCATCGAGAGAGGAAGATCAAGTCATTCGGGCACCTCGCGGACCCGACGGGAGCGGAAGAGGAGGCTTTGGTTTTGCTAGGCGCGGTGGGCCTAAAGCAGACTGAATTTTGCGTCCAGTGCGACGCTCATCAACTGATTAACTATGTACAACCACCACACGATACCCTTTTCTTACCACCCGCCGCCAATCTTGCCGGCCAGTTGGACAACCCTCTCGGTATCCGTCGTCTTCTCCTTCCCAACATCGCTAATGACCTCCCGATAAGTCGTATACGCCAGTCTATCCAGCGCAATCCCGGTTATGCTCGCCCAATGCTCTAGGGTATCTCGAATATATGACGGGGAGATGCCATCAACCTCGTCTTTGGCGGAACCATTTTCCACACTAGCATCCTCTTCTGCCGAGAAGTAGGCTTCGTCGACCTGCGACAGCCACTCCTTCTGCTCCTCCGGACCGGGATTCGGTGAGAGTCCCTTCCGCTCAATCACCACTGGATCGTCTACTTTGACCTGGCCTCCGCCGTTGGTGCAGCCTCCTGGGCATGCCATCACCTCGACATAGCCATACTCCAACCCTGCCTGCTTGCCAGTCGTTGGCTTGCGGGCACTACCAAATGGCCTCCCGCCTGGCATGCGGGACGGCTTGGCTGGCTTCAACCTCCGCACCAAGTTTTGGATGTTGCGGAAACCATAATACCGGGCGGCCTTGAATATCACCTCGCCTGAGGCCGAGTTGACGGTATACTCGACCACGTCGACGTTCCGTCCCCTCGCCATGCGGATCTCTGACCCTGGATTTCGCGACTTGACATCTTGAAGTACGAAGTACAAGTTCCCTCCAGATGTACCGGCAGCTCGTTGCGACCTTTGGCGCGACTTTGGTGAGAACAAGAACTTGTGGATGGTCGGATGAGGGAACCGAGGTTGTACAGGCTTCGAGCCAGACGCTAGACTGAAGAAGTTGGTGCCTCGAGACTCTGCGAGCATCAACACCTCCTTACTCGTGATGACGCAGTCGACATCCCGAACGCCGCGACTGCTTTTTGCATCAGGCGACCAGAAAGCGTCCGTCAGCTCCTCCCGGCTAGCCTCCAGCTTCTTGTCGAAGCACGGCATAACAGCGAGATGCCATACCCTGTCTGGCGATATCCCGAGGGTACGGCCGAGCGTTGTTTTGAGGAGGGTGCCCATGAGGGCTTGAGGCGACTTTACCCGCGACAGATGGGGGAGGACGTGCGGATGTGTCTTTTCAGCGTAGCACACCCAGCCAGGGCAAGACGACGTGAGGATGGGCTTGGTCGGCTTGTCTGCCGTAGGCGCAATAGAACCATCGAGCACTTCGTCAGATCCCAATACCAGACATGCTTCTCTTGCCGTGTTTGTGTCCACTACCCACGTGAACCCGTTGTGGTATTTGCCGCCTGCCTTCAAGCCTTCTTCGCCCATCAGCAACCTTTCTATCATACGCCCCGCCTGCTGTTCTGTCGTGCCATGCCCACATGCCGCAGCTAAGCTAGCACGCGTCTGGGGAGACACGCTGGCGACGAACAGCTTCGCCGACTCGTTCTCCAGCCCTTCTACTGTGTACTGTCCATCTGGCCCCGGGCCAACGACCTTCAACTGTGGCGCCGAGTCGAGTGTGCTCAACACTTCGGTGTGGCTCTGCAGACTGACCAGGACGGCCTCGGCGGAGGTGACGCAGCCGGAGCAGGCGAGGCAGTCGGTTAGGGATATTTGTGCCGGACCGGCATTTTGTGACGAGGACTGTTGTTCGCCGTCGAGGATGACTTCGTGCTCGAGCCCTTGCGCTTGTTCCGGGACGGTTGGGAGGGTCTCAACGGGCTTGATGCAGGCTACGCCGGGGCTGATGAAGTCGTTCAGATCGTCTGCGGAGAGGATCGCGCTCATTGTTGCGAGTCGGGTTGGCTAGACCCTTTTGTTGTAGCCTTGATTCGTGATTGTCTTGTACAGAATTGTGATCTTGAGATCGAAAGGAAAGAGTCACAGTCACGGGTGATATTACGTTGAATAGGTCGTAGAATAAGAGAGCGTGCAAAGATGTCGATGTACTTTTCAATGTTGTAGTCTAAGGATAGAGGGTCTAATACGCCTCTAGGACCCTCTATCTTCACATTTTACCTCATCAAAAAGATGCTGCTTTGAAATTCGCTTTCTCCGAGTCGATGCGAGATCGGCTTTGCGCCGGGTGGCGGGACAAGAAGAGTCATGGTGGGGTGTGAAGTCGGCCCAGACCCCGCTGTCGGGGTTCTGTGAGCTAAACTACAAGCGGCATGGCTGCACGCTGACAGCGCGTCCGGCGGACCAATGACGACACGCCTCGGCAACCACTTCCGCTCGTACCTCACGATGACGTAGTGGCACTTTTGCCAGTGTCCTGTACGCCGGGGCAGGGCAAGAAGCCATAGATCCATTCAGGTACCATCACCACCAACTAAGCTAACGCGGCACACATAAAGCTTCGATTCTTTCCTTGCTGTTTACTTGCCTTTACCCCCTCTCTATATCACTTTTCCGTTAAGAATCTGCAAATCGACATAATGGCTTCAACAATTGATGTGAGTACCGACTACCCAAGATCCTGAGGGAGACCCAATGGCTGACTTACACCCCCCTGCATAGTCCGTCTCGCTCTACAGCTACGCCAGCTTCGGCTGGCTGACGCTCCAGGCCATCCCATTGACTCTGTGGCCGACCTTCGTCATGTCCCTCCTAACACCCGACTACAAGCAGGGTAATAGTATGTCTATACTGAATCGCAAGATCAACAAGTTCCCCAGCTAATCCCCCGCAACAGCCCTGGACCAATACCTCTCCATGTCCCTAGGCTTCTCGCAACTCACAATCGGCCTCCTCCTCATCATCCTAACGGGCTCCCTCCCCTTGACCTCAGCAGTAGAGAGTAAGTCCCCTTTCCCCCTTCCTCTCCTTCCACGAACACACCAAACTTACATTTGCATCTTCCCCCGCAGCACCCTCAGAAGCAGTCACCCCCTTCACGAACGCGGCGGTGCTCATATCGACCTTCTACCACGCCGCGCTGGCCTTCAACGCCTACGGCACCTATACCGCCACTTCCCAGGCCGGCTACGCCCTCGGTGCCGGGGGTTCGGCGGTGCTCGCAGCCCTGGGGCTGTGGAACGTCCTGTTTGGGGGCGACAAGGGCCACATCAGCAAGCGGAACGGCGCGGATAAGAGGACGAGCGGGTTCCCGTTTAAGAATGCCGAGGCTGATAAGCGGCCGCTTGGGAGGAAGAACCTTTAGGTCCCTTTTGGATTGCTGTACTGTTTGGGAGAAGGGAGAAGGTGGGTTGCGGCCTGGGCCTCGCAGATGGATATCGGCGTTGTAGAGTGTCTGGAGAGTTGTCTTCAGAGGTGATTGGCGGTCGCCGGACGCATCTCTCTGAAAGGGCGGGTGCTAAAGCTCAGTTGGGCGCACAGTCGGCGGCGGAATTGTATGATAAGAATCAAGGGGCGCTTTGCATTGGGAATCGATCGGTGGCTAGGCTAAGGAGTTCAGTGACTACGGCACATTGTGCCTAATGGTAGAATACAAGAGAAGCCCAAACCCGACCGCTCTAAACGAAGTCCAACTCGAAAGTAAAGCGCTGATTCCTTCCTTCTCAACAAGTTCATGCGCCTTGCAGGGTGCAACACATCCACGAGCGCTTCGCCTTGCGATAAATAGTCTCCAAGGCGCAACAACGAAACTCTGAACGCCAGGCCTTCGACAGACCACTAACTTGCTGACCGCCGGCCAGACGTCAGACTATTTCAGAAACTCACGACTGCAGCAAACCCCACTGCCGTTGTGTTTGGTCCTCTTGGTGCACCGGTCACAAGGTGTCTCGCCATTGCATTTTACTTTCGCCATCTGGCATTGATCGCACTTCCCGAGACGATTTTTCTTAAAGTCCCTCCTTCCCACCCGAGTTTGTCCTTAGGTGCGTCTTGTAATTCTGACAGGCTCGGCCTCAAACACCGACCTTTCTCTTTGAAGGTTACCATGATCTGGTCGACACGGGGATGGTTGTCCCATGCTCGGAAGGGAGACTGAGACTGTACGAAAGACGACTGGCGGATGGGACCAGGGCGATCCGGAGTCTGAGCACCAAAGGGAGGTAGCGGTTGTGACACAGGCGGTGAAGGATGGTTGGGGTGGAGTACATCCTGAGCATGGGCCCGGTATTGTGCTGGTCGAGGTTCTTGATGGTACTGGGAAAACGGTGAGTCGTGTTGGTTGGTTCTCTCCAGCTCCAGATTCGGCGGCAGCTTGAGATCGAGGCTGGAGCCACAGGCGGGATGGGTTTGGGTTGTTGTGGCTCGAGCTGGTCTGCCCAGGGGTGCATCCTTGTTTGCTCCGGGCAGTGGACTTGTTGTCCCGGTGGGGGCAGTTGCTGGCTGAAGAAGCAGTTCGGGCTATGGGAGCTCTTGTCTTGCTGCGGAGGAGGCTGTTGGTGACTGCCGTTGGGCATCGCCTTAAATGGCATCCATAACTGTAGTCCAGTTTGCTCAACTCTAACAATACTATCTGGATTCTGATGGTCGTCCTGACGTTGGGTTGTGCTGGGAAGAATATTCCGTTCCAGCCCTGAGGGATTGGGGGTGGTAGCAGCAGGCTTCGGTCAAGACTCAAAGTCTTTGAAGACGGCTCGGTGTGCATCTGTGACTGCGAAGAATTGACCTGAGACTGTGGTGGTGCGAATACAGGCGTGGGATATACACTGGATCTTGGCGGATGACCTTCAGGCTGTGACTGCAGCTGTTCAAAATGGCGTACTCCAGATCGCGGAGCTCAGGAGCTCCATCAGACGGGCATTCTAAGCCTCGATAGACGTCCGCTTGTCGGCGTCCCCCTCGGGCCCAACGGACCCATTGGCTGCCTTCACAGCGAGGGGGATCTGCACGTCCGCCTGTCCGCTGAGCACGGCGAGCCGGCGAGCATGCCAGCCTTGCTCTGCCTGTACTACTTGATCAAGTAGCACCTCCTTTTCCAGCCACTGCCGCTTGTATTCCTCCTCCCACAGCTTGCAGTCCTTGGCCAGCTCCGCGTTGGCTCGCTCGGTCCAGCGGAGCTGCAACCGGCAGACGTTGTGAAGTTGCTCCAGCGGCATGGCGAGCTCTTCTGGAGTGAAGCCCTGGTCTTCCGTCAAAGGCGTGAATTCTTGGATCGGGCTGCCCCCGTTCTCATCATTGGCACCGCTATCATCTAGGTCGTCCCCACGGGCGGCTGCGTAGGATGCTTGCGTCTTCAATACAATCTTGACCTTGCCCGTCTTGGCTGCCGGTGCGCCGCCGGGAGGTTGCATCGATTTGGGTACCGGGTCGGACGGACGTAGGGCCTCGGTCTCGTGCACTGTGCGCATGTGTTTCGCCAGCGCGTCGGAGCGCGTGAAGGCACGGTCGCATTCTGGTGGCTGGTTAGCACAGTAATAGGGGTGGGTGCGTATAGCTGGTTAAACGTACCTGGGAGATAGCAATAGAAGGGCTTTTCCCGAGTGTGACTCCTCATATGCGCCTTCAACGCGTAGCCACTCGCATGAGGCATACTCTTCCTCGGACATCCCACCCACTCGCACGTGTACTTCTTCTGGCGGTGCTCGATGTGTTCGTTATGTATATGCTCGACCAGTCGGTCCATATTGCCGAGGTCGCCGGCCTTGCAACCCTCCCAAGCGCACACTGTCACCTGCTCCTCGAACTCATTGTCATCGGGCCGCGTGTGTATGGGTGAGCTGGGCACGCTGCCGGATGTGTCTGAGGATACCGGCGACATGCCTGCTATTGGGTCATCGTCATGGTCGGCCTCTGGCTCTGGAACGACAGCCGACGATGCAACGGATCCGTCTCCGAGTTTCTGGCGTTTCGCGGGTGGATGGTCGTCTACCGGTTCTGTGGCATCATCCTCGAAATCAATCTCGTCATCGGAGCTCAAGGCGGATAGAGGTGAGTCTGGAGGCGACTCCTCTCTGCTCTCAGGTCTGGCCATCGTAGAGGGGCGGGTTAGATGGCGCTTCTGTACTTGCGAGGTGCTTGCAAAGTCCTGATAATGACCTGGGGAAATCTCATGTGACGGAGAAGAGGCTGCGAAAGTAGATGTAAGGCTGCTAGAAATGGAACGAATGGTAAAGTATTTGGCTGAGCGAAGACGGGAGGCTGCGCGTTCGCCAGGAATGATGAAGCCTTCTCTCGAATGCGGAGTGCGAGACAAGTGAGATCTTGGATGTGATCTTAACTTTGACAAGAGCGACTATTGCGAAACTGAATGGTGTTTATTATCTTATTGTTTGAAAGGGGCAGGAACAATCGACATTGACCACCTCGAGCTTGCTTGCGTGCCGGACCGGCCAGAGCTTCACCTGCTGGTCGTGACAGCTGAGTAACTAGTGGCCGGCCCGTCACGTCCGTCACGACGACAGCAACCAAAAGCACGTCCCTCTAAGTGTCGCCCTTATTTTTTTGTTTACTGGGACCCCTTCCCCGCCAAAATCTCCGAATCTCCGGTCTCTCCTTTTACACTTGATTCACGATACCGCTTCCACACTGATTCGCCGGAACGACCTCACCAGACTTTGCTTTTTGGAGCATCTTATTTCTTACTATACCATAGATTTTCTCGGTCCTCTGGTTCATTATGGCGTCTTCTAGCAACGACAAGGTTTTCAGCCTCGAGGGCAAAGGTCTGAAGCTGGACACGGCGGCCGACCTTGAACCTTACATCGCCGATTTGCGCGCCATGGACGACGTCGAGGAGGTCAGACTTCTCGGCAACACCCTCGGTGTCGGCGCCTGCAAGCTTCTCGGTGAGGTTCTGGCGACCAAGAAGTCGCTTCAGGTAAGCCCGAAATACTCGGCCCTCTCTCTTCGTCGTACCCTTTTCTCTGACCACAACACACCATAGGTCGCAAACTTGGCCGACATCTTTACCGGCCGTCTTCTCAACGAGATCCCAGAGGCACTGTCCTCCCTCCTCACCTCGATCCTCAACCTCCCGAACCTTCATACCATCAACCTCAACGACAACGCCTTCGGCCTCAACACCCAGGCGCCCCTGGTCGCATTCCTCGCCTCCCACGTACCACTGCGACACCTCTACCTCAACAACAACGGTCTCGGGCCCCATGCCGGTATCTTGATTGCCGATGCACTCTCGGAGCTTCACGCAAAGAAGGAGGCCGCACGGAAAGAAGGCAAGGATGTGCCCTACCTCGAGACAGTCGTCTGCGGTCGCAACCGACTTGAAAACGGCAGCATGACGGCCTGGGCCAAGGCTTTCAGCCTGCACAACAAGGTCAAGGAGGTCAAGATGGTCCAGAACGGCATCCGCCAGGAGGGTATCTCGCACCTTCTGTCTGAGGGGCTTAGCCACGCCACCGAGCTCAAAGTCCTCGATCTGCAAGACAACACTTTCACAATCAAGGGAGCCAAGACACTGTCCAAGGTCGCGCCGAAATGGGCTGAGGTTCAGGAGCTCGGAATTGGCGACTCTCTTCTGGGAGCCAAGGGCACTGTGCTCTTCTCCAAGGCTCTGGGTCAGGGAAAGAACAAGAAGCTCGAGATCCTGCGTCTGCAGTACAACGACATCACCGCCGCAGGTGTCAAGGAGCTCGCCGACGCGGCGAAGGAGGCGCTCCCAGCGCTGAAGAAGGTGGAGCTCAACGGCAACAAGTTCTCAGAGGAGGATGAGGGTGTCCTGGCTCTTCAGGAGCTGCTCGAAGAGCGCAAGGAGCAGCTTGGAGGCGATGTCGTCCAGGAGGATGAGTGGGGTCTTGACAGCCTCAGCGACTTGGAGGAGCTGGATTCGGAAGAGGAGGAGGAAGAGGAGGAGGAGGAGTTCGACGTCGAGGAACTGGCAGACAAGTTGATACGCGATGCCGAGGAAGCCCAGGAGGAGCCGGTCGTCCAGCTTGGAAAGGACAAGGAGGTTGACGAGCTCACTAAGAAGCTGGCAGAGACTGAGATTTAAGCAGCTCAGGTTTCTTTGACGTGTTGAATTTCTGCTGGCGGAGTTTGAGCATACAAGCGTTAGAGAACAGGCGGGACGTAGAAGATAGGTTTCCGGTGGGATTCAGTTGGCCCGTAGACGATACCCAGTACATGCAGATAATTGAGAGGTAGTGATTTCTAAGTCGGTCTCTGATAGCGTGATTCCGCGGGGGCCGCCCGGACCCGGAGCCGGAGTCGGACGGCCTCGGGCAGATGTCGAGTTTCTCGCTAGTAGCACATGTTGGTTGAAACGATCGGCAGCTTACAGCTCCTGATGCACTCTGGACCACAAATGGAATTGCCATAACAGGTGGTTTACTGTCTTCGGCATTGAGTGGACTCTTGTGGTTGGCCGCGGATGTTAGTAAAGCTTGTGAGTACCGAATGTCGGATCATGGTCACACCACTTCTGAACATCTCGACCACAACAACCACGCTACGCCCTCAGGCGTTGGAAATCAATGCATTCATCCCGTGACGTGTAGAAACCTCGAACATAAAGTAGTCGGCATATCCTCAAAAGGCCGACGCATGCTTGCCTAGTTGCTAGCTTAAACACAACTTACCAAACAATTCACAACATCATCATACCAAGACTTACAAGTCGCAAACCGTCATCACACACTTCTACAATCTACATCTACCGTCAGACTCACGAAACAAGCACAATGCTCAACTTCGTCCTCTTCGAGACGACGGAGTCTGTAATCGAGATCCTCTGGGACATCGCCCTAGCCTTCTTCATCATCCGGCTGGCCTTCATCTACTTCGCCCTCAACTTCGCCTCGGGCGCCGCCCTCGCCTACGTGGCCTACAACTACCCTTCCCTGCTCCCAAAAACGCACAACTTCGTCACCCCGCAGTCGGAGGTCGTCCTCGCGCCCTTCCTCCTCCTCTCGTCCGTCTTCTGGGCCCACGTCGTCGTGTCGCGGTACGAGGTGCCGCGCATCACGGGATTTCGGCTCGCTACGGGAGGCGTGGCGCTGCTGTTCATGCTGCTTGCCGAGGGGATTGTCGGGTTAGGGCTGTGGGAAGGGGGGTACGGCAGCTGGATGAGCGAGAAGATTGGGTTGAGCTACGGGTTGGGGTTCGGGGGCCTGCTGGCTGCTTTTGCGCTCATGCCGACTTTGTTGATGGTTTTTGAGAGCAAGCCGGCGAGGTTGGGGGAGGAGAAGACGGAGAAGGAGAAGACGTGGCATGGTCATGAGGAGAAGAGTATTGCTCGAGCTGTGTAAGTGGCTGGTCGCCCATTCCTACCTACCTTCGTCGTTTGAGTAAATGTGGTACTGATTTGACAATAGACCTACAGTTGCTGTTTCGGGCAAGGAGAAACGGCAGTGATCTGGATGTCTGAGTATCAGGTTGTTCGAAGGACGTGAGGGTCATAAGGCGTTCTAGGCGTTTATGTCAGGAGGACAAAGGAAGATTCTACTTTTTGAATGCATATATGAGGCTGGTTGGTAGGCTCTAGAACGAAGAGAGCCGGTCATGAGGTGGTCTGGTCGTGGCTGGCAAGACGTTGAATGACAGTTCGAAAGTGAGCGCAGTTCTAGACTGCTTAGCGTTGAAATAAAGAGTGGCAGTGTAATTCCAGTGATATCAGACATAAGTGCAAAATAGCTGAGAGTCGAAAAGAAAGCATGCCTAAATGTGAACCTTTTCCTTGATGCCAGCCTCTTTTTCGCGACTTTTTACATGACAAGAGACACGACAGCGTGGTCGTAGCTGGAATGATGCGAGCATCCCGGCCTCCCGCTTGTGGGGGCCTCAGGGAACTGGCCAATAGGAGCAAAACTTTGTGGGCGCTAACGTGGCTTAACGGTAACTGCAATCCATGCAAGCACGACCGGGTGGACCCACATTCTTGGGACCTGACGATCATCGAACTCTGGACTCTAACCTCTCCCAATCTTCAACTCACTTCTGCAACACCATCCCTTCTATCACTCCCTGCCACGACCATCGACCGCTGCATGCCAGATCTGGACGCCAGACGGAAGACTAGCACCTGGCTCTAGCCCCGTGGTCATGGTCTAAGACGAGAACCACATGCCTGGCGGTCCTATGTCAGGTCTCTGCAGCACCATGAAGTTCCCCCTTGCTTGGAGGTTGAGCAACAATACGAAGCAAGGGCCGGGCACTTTTCCCCAGCTGCTCGTCTCTGACAACGTGCAGCGAGCACTTGGACGCGTGGGGGAGCAATAAAAGTCGCTTTATCACGGACTTACCAGGCAACATGGAAGAGTTGAACGCTTGAACTCGTATATTGACTGTTCGCATATCCGGAAGATATTCCGGCCACTGCCTCTGCTCCCGACTATATCGTGGGGGGTGCTATACACGGTCGCCCCATCTCTGGTAAACGACATGTCGGTTGTACGGCCAGAGCTGAATTGTTTCTCGTTTCTAGAACCCGCTCATCTCAAATTCTCCATCGTATCTTAAACTTCACGGCCCGGGGCTGCAGGCAGCCTCCAACAGCCTAAAGATGCAATCTATTCTAACAGGACGATCGTGAGCAAGGGCTCAGATCTCGCGATGTTCTAGATGGAAATTCGTAGCGAGGATTACGAGAAACATGTCTTGGTGGAGGCCGATCCGATAATTTAAGCTCAGGGCATCTCCGCCTGCATGCCAACATGAGGATTGCCTCAACCTCCTCCGCCTCCCTCAACCTCCCATTCCATAGAAGACACCACGACAAGTGTCGAGTATCTAACCACTGGTGCTGGCCCGCCTCTTCTTTACATTCTTTATGTTGGCTGTTGCAGACCACACTACCATACTGGGCATCCCTGGTGTACTACACTCCCTTAGATATAAACTCTGCATCCGGACGAAAGCATAACCTTTTTGAACACATCAGCAGTCTTTACCTTCAGATCTACAGATCTACATCAAACCCATACAAGATGTTGCCAAGGATCCTTCTCGCCCTTGCTCCCTTCCTGCTGGTTGCGGATGCATCGGTCCTACCAAATGTCCACGCGAGGGACGACGGAGTGCTGGAGGTAGCATGCAACGGAGGCGGAGAGGTCACCAAGGTCATCACAGTCACCGGGCCCGTAGCAGGGACCGCAATCATTACGCCGACCGGTGCACCACCTGCCAAGAGCACCACCGGCACCCTGTCGTTTCACACCAGCAACGGCGGCAACGCCCCGGGGGTCCTGCTGCCGCAGCCGCAGACCTCGACGACATCCTTCCAGACCAGCACAAGACCTCAGGTTATCCCAACAAAGGCCTCATCATCTGCAGCACCAGTCCAGACTCCCGGTAGCGGCGCGCCTGCTGTCAACAACACATCGCCCAGTTCAGGATACAAGAACATTCTCTACTTTACCAACTGGTACGTTGCATGTCCATGGCTAGGCACAAAAATGTTCCGTGAGACTGACGATTACTAGGGGTATCTATGGAGCCAACTATCAGCCACAGCAACTACCTGCTTCGCAGATCTCGCACGTTCTTTACTCCTTTGCTGATATTGCTTGGGACGGAGAAGTGTAAGCGCTTGTCATGTTTCCCTTGGTAGGAAGCCTACTGACATTACATAGTAAATCCTCGGATACGTACGCAGATCTCGAGAAGCATTGGTCAACAGATTCGTGGAACGACCAGGGCAAGAACGCCTACGGATGCGTCAAACAGCTGTTCCTTCTCAAGAAGAAGAACCGCGGCATGAAGGTCCTCCTCTCAATTGGCGGCTGGACATACTCTCCCAAGTTCGCCCCCATCGCCGCTACCGCAGCCGGTAGGAACAAGTTCGCCTCTTCCGCCGTGACCCTCGTCAAGGACTGGGGCTTCGACGGGATCGACATCGATTGGGAGTACCCGACCAACGCCGTCGAGGCACAGAACTTCATCCTCCTCCTCAAGGCTTGCAGGCAAGCCCTGGACCAGTACGCGGCTCAGCACGCCCCCGGCTACCACTTCATCATCACGGTCGCCAGCCCCGCCGGCGCCCAGAACTACAACAACATGGACCTCACCGGCATGGACCCCTGGGTCGACGCCTGGAACCTCATGGCCTACGACTACGCGGGCTCGTGGGACTCGACCTCGGGCCACCAGGCCAACCTGTACGCCAACCCCCAGAACCCGGCCGCGACAAAGTTCAACACGGAGAAGGCCGTGGGCGACTACCTCGCCAAGGGCATCCCGGCCAGCAAGATCGTCATGGGCCTCCCGCTCTACGGCCGGGCCTTCGAGTCCACCAACGGCATCGGGCAGCCCTACAGCGGCATCGGCGAGGGTTCCACGCAGGCCGGCGTGTGGCTGTACCGCGACCTGCCCCGCTCCGGAGCGCAGGAGATCTACGATGATGTCGCCAAGGCGAGCTACAGCTACGATGCGGCGAAGAAGCAGCTCATTTCGTATGACACTGTTGCCAGCGCCGTGACGAAGGCGCAGTACCTGATCAGGAAGGGGCTCGGCGGCGCCGTATTTTGGGAGGCGAGCGGTGACAGGACGGGGGCGCAGAGTCTCGTCGGCACGCTGGCGAAGCAGATGGGACAGCTGGATAACACGCAGAATCTGCTGAGTTTCCCGGCTAGTCAGTTTGATAACATCCGGGCGGGGATGCCGGGTGCTTAAAGTGGGAGTGGTGTTGTTGGCTTTTTGTTCTTGTTTTTGGGTAGCGATTTGCACTTTTGGAGTCATGGATAGGGGACGGAGTCTGGCTTGAGGATTTGTTTATACGCTAGGCTTTTTGCTATGCAGTTTTGGGCTTTGGGCTGGTGTTTTGCTACACTTACTGGGTTGGTTGCATTTGGTTTCCATTTGCATTTAGATGGTTTACATGAGTTTCTGGAATCACAAGTATGATATCTCACTTCGCATTCCTCAAGGTCCGTCAGTGTTGCCGTCCATTGCCTCTTCCCGCTGTCTATGCCTGTGATGAAGAAGATGGCATTCAGTCTGAGAACTGCGCGACCGAGCCCCTTTCCACGTCCAGCCACTTCCAAACATGCCCAGTCCTCAACAGCTGACCGCCTAACCCCAAAGCAGCTTGCCGACGATGACGATAGTGTTGACTGGAATCAATATTGCTACGCCTTGTCATCAGACACCAATACAAGCCTGGCTTTGGGATGCAACACACCTCTGACAGTCCTCCTAGTGCTGTTGAGCAAGATGATGACTCGGTTCGCCATGGTCTCCCTCTTGGTCCGGGGATACGGCTTCGGGACAGCCAAGTCTAGTCTCTCGAGAAACCGGCCTTCGGAGATGATGAAGACTGAGTTGAGGAGAAGGACAGAAACTGGAGGCAATCAGTAAGTGTGACTATAACTTGGTCTGAGGGTGGGGAGTGGTACTTGTTCCGGCCCAGTTGAGCATGCCCATCCACCACCATATGCTGAAAAGGTTGAACATCTCTGCAAGTCACTAATCTGGCTGTGTCTTGTAACTATTGGTGTTTTTAGGTTGATGAGGTGTCGGAGGCTGCGCAGTTCAGAGGTAGTTCAGAGATCATAATGACAGGAGAGATGGCAGCATCAGTACCTATCGCTTTCACTTCTCTGGAGCCATATATATTACCTTATTTGTCGTTGGTTGCTGAAAACAATGTTGGAACCTAAAACTACCAGCAGCTTGTATATCTGTCATCTACTCCAGGGCTCGATAGACAAAGACTTGCGCAAATGGCATCCAAATCGCAACACGCGCGGAGTGCTGAGATTCACCAAGCGTCGTCATCACAGGCAGCAACAGTGACTCTCACACTACAACCAAAGTCTGCTATTTGGCCAACTTGTCACCCGTTCCGCATATCAGCCGAACCTTACCTGGTCATGATATGAGGGTAGATGGCAAAGGAGTGAGATCCAGGGACATTCACAGTTGCGATATTGACATATCCCAGTGGTCACTGTGTGGTTGAAGACCGACGTTGCTGACTGCATACCTAGGTCTAGTACCTACAATGGAAGATGGCTTTTGGCAGGCATCTTAGTGCATCCTAATTGCTATATGACGTAGGTAGTGGCTGGGTCGAGTGATCCAACCCCATCCCGCCAGCTCTTGGGGACCGAGAGAATGTTGAGGTGAATATTTAAAGATGGGAACATGCTCAAACAGTGGCTCTCAGCAGAAGGACAACAAGCGAGAAACACATGTTAAGGATTATGGTGGGTCATCCACACACTCACTAACGGCCGGCTCGGCTAAGTGAGAGTTGGGTTTGATCGGACCAGGGGTCGTGTCACAGAACTCAGCATTGACCCTCTCCATCTCTCCTCAACCCTTCCATCAACCACCAAAAGTGTCCATCTCCAAGCCGGAGCATGAACGGATGAATGAATGATTGACACAGCAACATGATCGTCTTGAGAGATGCAAGATCTCGCGTGGTGCCAAGTGGACCGCCCCTCAAGCATCTCTGTCCATCGTCGTCGTCCTGTTCGCTCGTGATAGCACGGCACACGGCAAGATGTTTCGACTCTCTCCGTCCTTACCAGTACCACCTCCACGTTCCACGTTTCTTTATGCTTAACCCACCGAGTCGAGACACCACCCTCGTCTGTCAAAGGCTTGTCTTCGTCTCAGCTAACCATTCCTGTCACCTACCTACTGTAGCAAGGTAGTTCAACATGACCACCTCAGCTCCCTACCCTTGTCGACGAGTATCAGACCGCCACCGTCGCGGATCTCGTGTGTTTCTCTTGCCATCTCTCATATATCCCATCCCGTAACCCGGTAGATCTGCTCTCCTGCTTCTTCCTCCCGCACTCATTTTTACCTCTTGCCAAGCCGCCCGTCTTGAGGATCCTTTCCTGCTCTCTTTCCGTTCTCTCTTCCCTTCTCTTCTGTCTCTTCTTCACTTCTCCCTGATCTTCTTTTCCTTCCCGCTGGTCGTTCCTTTCTTTTTCGAGCCTGCAGGTCAGCGTTAACCTTTTAACTATACTATCCTTTTTAAAAGTAAACGTTTTATACCTTTGGCTTCGATAGCCAGCTTTTTGCCTGGTGCCTTTATCTATATCACTCTTTTTTCACGACCTTCATTCGAAACGACGACATGTATATCTCAGCGAGCACACTACTGGCGGCCCTCCTGGCCGTGACGGCATGCGAGGCGGCGGTCAATGTCGACCAGAGTGTCCGCAACGGCGCCGCCGCGGTGGGCGAGGGAGTGGCAAAGAACGCATCCACAGTGGGCACGGGCGCGAGCGTGGGCGGCGCAGGAGCAGCGGCAAACGGGCAGCAACAGTCAAGTGTCAACCAGGGGTTAAGTCAGACAGGGAACGCGAGAGCCGGCGCCGAAGGGGTGGTAAAGACGGGAGCTGCTCAGGTCAACACTCTGCAACCACTTCCGGGCACAGCTGGTGTGGCAACTGGAGCAGCAGCCGGAGCGGCGCTGAAGGCTTTGCCGGGGTTGGAAACAGGAGCTGCGGCGGCACCGCCAGTCAGTCTGCAGCCTCTGCCGGGTCTCGGTGGTGCTGGTGCTGGGGCATCGGTAAGCGACAACCCATCCAAATATGCCCACACTGACATACTAACACCAAGCCAGTCCAATGTCGCGGAAGTCGTCTCAACCACAGCCGCCGCCGCAGTGGTATCAAGCGTCGCTCCCCCAACTCTGGTGGCTCCTCCAGCAGTCGTATCCGTATCCAGCGCCGCCGCAGCAGGAGGCTTTAAAACGATCGAGTCCTCCGCGGCGGCAGCAGAGACTACTCTCGCCGCTATCTCGACCCTCGCTCCGGCCGTGGTAGCACCACCAGCAGCAGTAGAGACGTCAGTGCCGGTAGTCATCGGCAGTTTCAGCATCATTGCGAGCGCCGAGGGCGCCGCAGCAGTTGAGACAACTGCCTCGACTACTCTCGCAGAGCTCTCCACCGCCGCAGAGACTACCACTGGGGTGACAGAGGTATCTACTGCCGTGGAGACCACTACCAGTGCAACTGAGATCTCCGCGGCCGTGGAGACGACCACTTCCCTTGCCGGTTTCTCCACAATCGGAGCCGTCAGCTCGGCAGCCACCACAGAAGCTGTTTCCAGCACGTCCAGCCTATCCAGCCTCAAGCCCCTCGGCGGCGCATCCGCTGGCGTCGCAGCAGGATCCCTCGCCCCTCTTCCGGGTGCAAGTAGCGCCACCACCGCAGCTCCAGCCGCAGCGACAACAGCCGCCTTCTCCTCCTTTACCAACAGCACCGGCACCGGCGCAGCAGTAGCAGGCGGAGCAGGCGCCGCGGTCGGGGAATCCCTCAAACCCCTCGGAACCGGGGCCTCAGCAGCAACATCAACCGGCCTCCGCGCCCTCAACTCCGAAACAGCGTCCGGCTCTGCCTCGGAAGGAACCCTCGCCCCCCTCCCCGGCAGCGCAGGCGGCATTGGCGGCAGTGGCGAGTCCGCGAGCGCCACGGGAACGGGAACAGGAACCCTGCGCGCCCTCCCCAGCACCGGGACTGGTCTCGAAGCTACTGGGACATCTGACAGTGAGGCTGGTATCGCGACCACCCTCGTGACGGCTACCGCCTCGGGCGGCGCGCTGACGCTCACCGAGACCGGGATCGCCGGGTCGTCGGCTACGGGAGGTGTTGTGGGCGGGTTGAACAGTTTCAGCTCCAACGGAGGGACAGGGAATAGCAGCCAGGCTGTCATGGTGCCGGATACGAATGCTGCTGGGCGGCTGGGGATGAGTAGTGGGTTGGGTATGGTGGTTGCTGTGGTTGGAGGGCTGGTCTTAGTGCTATGACTTTAATGCTGGTAGATAGGGACAAGTCACTGGGTATGGACTATTTGGGATCTACGACAATGCTTGCTATTTACTTCCGCACTGCACATATTTGGTGCCTATGGAATGGATGGATGCTATCTGGGAGAGCCAGCTTCTTGCTGGATATGTCTGGTTTGACGCATAGGAGAAACAAGAAATAAAAAACTTCAAAGACAAATCTTCACTGCCCCTTGCTGATCACGAGGTTCTCGCCCCTTGTGCAACGTGTACTATGTCCTTCTCGAAGTTGGATTTGTGGACGGTTGCTTGGTGCGAAACATATAGCGTTTCGGATACACGGGTAAAAAAGAGAAAGGGGCCATGGGTAAAAAGTTCCCGTGCCCGGCTCACAGTGATCAAACATGCTTAGTACTCCCTCGTCGAGCTGGCTTTGCTGGGCGAATGATGACAAGCGGATCGGTTTATCGTCGACTACGAACACCAAGCCAGCTGCCGTTAACGGCGATGGCCCATCCAGGAGGGCACTCACAGAATCTGAAGCTTGAAAATGAAAGCGGTACGAATTCAGTCTGGAAACTGACTAGGTAAACCAATTGCCTATGGAGCGCATCAACTGCGATCCCTCTAACCTCTAGAACTCTGGGCGTGGACACACAAGCTCTCCGCCCAATCGAGTATGGCATGTCCCAGACTCCTAGTAGCTCAGCCATCCATCCACGTTCATTTGCGTAAATAAACCTACAAGCCCTCCACATATGAGGGCCGAACCACCCGAAGGAGTATACCGTCCCACATACCAGCACCAGCCAGCTACCGCGGCGACGTCTCGCCTGAAACGGATCCATCGGCCTGAAGCCCCAGTCCGAAGCCGAGAAGCCGTCGTCAACCACATCAGCTACCGGAGCCGGAGCCGGGCCGGGGCAGGCGCCGGTGCCGTGGAACTGATACTTGACACCCGTGTTGAAGTTCGCGGGGTCTCGATATCATCCCCGTCAACCACCGGAGCCATTGGTCTGAAACCCTAGTCAGAGGCCGAGAAGCTCTCGTCGGCCTGTGGGGACGGTGCAGTGAATAAATCGCCCGCGATACCTGCAGTATTCGAGGCATGCATAGAAGAAGAACACTGGCTCCCAATACCACCACCACCCATGTCAGCCACGGCAGCCACCGGCGCAGAACCGTAATAATTACTTGATACAGCTACATCTGTAGAACCAGAACCCCGACCACCTTGCCCACACTGCCCATAAACGACTCCCATGCCAAAAAACGCGTGATCTCCCCCGTCCTAGAAGGCGCCCTCAGCCGGGGTGTTGCCGGCCGAGGGCTGATCCACGCCCACTCCGTGAAAGGCGTCGCCAAACGCCGAATCCTCCATGTCCATGTCCAGCCCTCCCGCGCCGGCGCTGGCACTGATGCTGGGCGGATCGTAACCCGCCAGCGCGTCGCCGGCCGTGTCCAGGTCGCCTAGGGAGCTGAAGTCGTTGTTGTCGAAGGTACCCGCGCCACCACCCGGTGTTGGGGCCGCTGAGCCGGGCTTGCTCGATGTCGGCTGCGGCTGGGTTGGGGCTGCGCCAGTGGTTGCTGATGGCGTTCCTGTTGCGGAGGGTTGCTGCTGTTGAGGTGCGGCCGTAGCATCATGCTTAGGGACTACCACCCAGTCACCACTGCCCGTTCCTTGGTCAGAGGCGGTGTCGCCGGTTGGTTTCGAGTGGTCCGCATCCTCCATGGTCACATCCTCGGGCGCAGTCTTGGGTGCCGCTGGAGGCGCATCAGAGGGCCCGTCTGCCTGGGGAGGCTGGGGAGACGGCGCATTGAAGTTAGCTGGAGTTCCCACGTTCGACTGCGGCGCCGACAAGTGTGCCTGCGGGGTCGGGAAGTTGTTGCCTGGCGTCGAGGCCGCCGAGAAACCGCTGTGCATCTGGTCGAGGAGACCGGCGGCGGTCCCGCCCATGTCGATATCTGCATCTCCGATCATGACACCACTATGCTGCGACCCAGCCTGCGAAGGTTGCCTAGACATCGAAGACGTGGGGCCTGGAATAGTGCCGGCAATAGCGGTATCAGCAACCGGCGCGGGCGGCGGCGCCTCTTCAGAGATAGGAGGGACCGGTGGCTCCGGCTCGGGGACAGGTTCAAGGTAGCCGCCCTCTTGGACGCGCGTGACCTGATTAACAACCACTGCGTGCTTGCCAAGCGCTGCTTCAACCTGGGCCAGGATCTGGTCCATGGTTTTGTTCTGCTTGGCAGACCAGCTCTCGGGTGCGTCTTCAGCGTCGTCATCCTGAACAGTATCCCACATATTGAAGCCTTCCACACCTGTATCGGCGGACCGAAGCTCAACCTCGGCATGTTTGACTACCGCGTTGTTTCTCAGTTTCGCCATGCGCTTCTCGTGGTCTGCTTTCATCTTTTCGATCTCGGCATTCGTCTCATCAACCTTCTGGTTCACGCGCTTCCGGAACTCGTCGGCCAAACCGGCATCGAGGTGCCCGATGTAAGGCTTCTTAGGCATCTCTTCAAGAGCACGCGCACCTTGAGATTCGAAAATGCCTTCTGTGAGGGAAGCGAGTTCTCCTCTGAGGCCAAGACCCAGATCAGCGACAACAATCTGACCCATGCGGTAAGGCGACGAGAGGACCTCTTCCATCAGCTCGTGGTTCTGCTGGTAACGTTGCATGCTGACATCCCGCGGCGTGATGTGGTCGAAAGCGTCACCCTTCATGGTGTCCTCGTCATCGTCAAAGGCGAACTCGGGCGGCGGAATGCCCGCTATCATCGGCTGCTGGCCGGGATGGCCCTGGGCTACCTGTGACACTCCGCGACGTTTCGACTGCGGGCCGACGCCGGGGTGGACTTGAGGGGGGTATGCCATCGTCTGCGGCACACCACGGCTGTTGATGGGCGGCGCATACATGGAGTTGCCGCGCCCGGGAAGCGGGATATGGGGCCAGTTGACGCGGTCGGAGAGCATGAACTCCTTCCTGACAATGGCACCCATGGCAAGCAGCTGCTGCCGCATACCCAAGTTCTGCTGCAGCTGGGGCGGCAGCTGGATCATGTTTGTCTGTAGACGGTCGTTTTTGTCCGCTTGGCTGTAGTGGACGAGCCACAGTCCGCCGTCGACTTGAGGGCTGTTGGGGCCGGCGACAAGGCGGAAGCGCCGTCTCGCGTGCGCGGCCACGGGCTCCCCGTGGCGGAAACCGCACTTGTTGACCAGGATCTCGAGATACTAGAGTATTTGTTAGCCAACCGAATCTGACAACTCGGGCCATTATGTTCTTTGCTTACCAGGCCGTTGCCAACATCCTGCCTGTAGGTTTGCTCAGGCTGTGGCCAGATGTATCCATCGCTCGAAAACTCTACGTTGCGGCGCGCCAAAGGCTGCCATGCCAGAAAGATTGTGCCATCGGCTGGTGCGTCCAGATAAGTCCAGTAGAAGGGGGCGACGTCGCGGGCGATCTTGGGGGCGTTGCTAAGCCATTTGACAACTTCTTGCGTGTTCAGCTGTGGCATAACAGGGTATCGGTAGGTAGAGACGAGATGGATATGCGGGAGCTATTGCGACACCATACTGTCAGTCTTGCCAATGATGCACAGGCGTGGCATTGAACTCACCAAGTCCCCATGGATACCAGAGCTCGGGTCATTGCCGGCCATCGTGTCTGATTTCGCTGCGCAAAGGCAGATGAGATGTCTTGAAAGTTGAATGGGATTATTGATCTAGAGTAGAGCTAAGTGATCATGTTTTGGCATAAACAGGTCACTGAAAATAGGAATGTCCGGGACTTTGCGATGGCTGGATGTCCAATGGGGATGTTTGGCACCTTCGTGATGGCAGCTGCTGGTCGCGAATGTCGAAACGATCTTTTGATTGAGTCGCGCATTCTCGCGAAAGGCGGAACCCACTTTCACTCACATCACGTGATAGGGATGTGACTAAGCCGAATCCCGTCAAGCATTTTAGCTTGGAGGCAGAGAAACGCAGCATTAACATTTGCTAAAGGCTCGGAAAGTGATAGCTACGAACTCAAAAAGCGCATCGAGCTAGCTATTGTCATCTGTCTATCAATCACAACCAATAATTACCAGGTTGTTTCTTTCTTTCTCTGTCCAGGGTTGTGTCCAGGAAGTGTCGCCAATTTAGAGACACAAGTCGTACCCACGAGTCGCGGATCCAGGACCAATCCTTCTACACCAGAGACTGTTCAATGCACCAAGTTTCAAAAAGCCAACGTTTATGCCTGGTACGTAGAAGCCGAGACATTACCTCCACGACCAGTCCAGTTGATGTGGATGTCCTTGTCAATGGGGTACTTGTCGCTGGCGAACTCCGACTTGATGCGGAAGGTATGAGCACCGAAGTAGTCACGCTGCGCCTGGAGGAGGTTGGCAGGCAGATCCTTGGTCCGGTAGCCGTCAAACCATGAGAGGGCAGTCGAGAAGGCCGGGGTGGGGATTCCGAGAAGAGCAGCCTTGGAGACGACGTTCCTCCAGCCGGGCTGAGCCTCGTGGATGGCCTTGTTGAAGAAGTCGTCGAACAGGAGGTTCTCGAGGTCGGGGTTCGCGCGGTAAGCCTTGGTGATGTCCTTCAAGAAGACTGAGCGGATAATGCAGCCACCGCGCCACATGAGGGCGATCTCGGGCTTGTTGAGCTTCCAGCCGTACTCCTTGGCAGCCTGGTGGGAGGAGAAATTGTTAGTACTAACACCTCATTTTCAGTCAGCAAGAGACGGGCGTGAACAGACCTCCTGCATCAGCATGAAGCCCTGGGCATACGAGATAATCTTGGAGGCATACAGGCCCTGCTCGAGGTCGTCCAGGAACTGGCCCTGGTTGCCCTCGAAGGTGTTGTTGCGGCTGACGAACTGGAGCTTGCCGGAGGCCTTGACACGCTCATCCTTGACAGCCGACAGGCAGCGGGCAAGCACAGCCTCAGCAATGAGAGTGACGGGCATGCCGAGGTCGAGAGCGTTCACAGCAGTCCACTTGCCAGTACCCTTCTGGCCGGCTTTGTCGAGGATCTTCTCGACGAGGGGAGTGCCATCATCATCGTTGAAGTACATGATGTCCCTGGTGATCTCGATCAGGAAAGAGTCGAGAACACCCTTGTTCCAGGTGGCAAAGACATCGCCAATGGCCTTGTTCTCCATGCCGAGGCCACGCTTCATGATGTCGTACGCCTATGAGCCAGTAAGTATACATGTCACAAGAGCCTGGTGTCAGGCGCAAAGGGAGTGAATGCTCGCATACCTCGCAGATCAGCTGCATGTCACCGTACTCGATACCGTTGTGGACCATCTTGACGTAGTGGCCAGCACCCTCGTCACCAACCCACTCGCAGCAGGGCTCGTTGTCGCTCTTGGCAGAGATGGCCTGGAAGATCTCCTTGATGTGAGGCCATGCCGCCTCGTCACCACCGGGCATGATGGAAGGCCCGTAGCGGGCACCCTCCTCACCTCCGGAGACGCCGGAGCCGACGAAGCGGAGGCCCTTGGAAGCCAGGTACTTGGTCCTCCGGTTGGAGTCGGGGAAATGTGAGTTGCCGCCATCGATGATGATGTCGCCGCGCTCGAGGAGGGGCAGGAGAGTCTCGATCCAGTCGTCGACAGCCTTGCCAGCCTGGACAAGGAGCATGACACGGCGGGGCGACTTCAGCTTGGAGACGAACTCCTCGGTCGAGTGAGCTCCGACGATGGACTTGCCCTTAGCCTCGTTGGCGAGGAAGCGGTCGACCTTGGAGACAGTACGGTTGAAAGCGCAGACGGTGTAACCGTGGTCGGCCATGTTGAGGATAATGTTCTGGCCCCTGAAGCAGATTGTTAGTACTCGCGGAGGGATCACCAAGCAGAGGAGAGGGAGAGGGTGGGTTGGAACTTACATAACGGCCAGGCCAATGAGGCCGAGATCAGCGCTTGCAACATTGTTAGCATGACTTTGACTTGACGATGTTGTTGTTGTTTTAGAGGTCAATGAGGAGGAGACAGCAGAGGAAGCTGATGAGATAGCTGCCCCAACCCCGCCAACATTGATGCTGGCTAGACGAGCGCTGGAGAAGGGCACTCAGCAGGTGTAAAGATTAGAAAACCCAGACAACAGGAGAGAGAGAGAGAGAGACAAAGACTCGACTAGACAAGCTGTAGCACAGAGTTGCACGTCGTCGACGGTGAAGGTTAACTCGTAGCAACAAATTGTCTTCGTCGAGGGCGGCGGGGAGTTTGGAGGTGGGGTAGTGATACAATTGAAGCTCAATGACGGCGGTAGAGACAGAAACTTACACTGCGCCAGACATGTTCGAAGAAGACAGTTATTTGGGAGGGGAAAGGTAGAGTATGTCCTGTTCCAAGAGGGAAGATAATATAGGCTCTAGACGGGGCTGAGAGCTGTGTGAGTGATTCAATGGATGATGTGGTGAACAAGTTGTTGTTTGTGTTGTCGGGGAAGAAGTTCAACGAGGGATTTCTACGGGGAAAGAGGTGGGTGCTTGCCGCTACTAGTCACGGTTGCTGAATGATGAAACTTTTATTTAATTATCAGCCAGTTGGGCTCCAACCCACGAATACCCACGAACGCGGGACTTTCGAAGTCGGAGGTCGATCCAAGACGACAAGCTGTCACTGGGCAGCGGGGCTTACTCAGTGACCCAGATACTCATCACACACATGTCCCTCCCTCCTTTTCCCCTTCCTGGCTTTCAGTTACTTCTACTGTGTTAGGTTGTCAATGATGCAAGCCTCCGATCCCAAGAGGTGGGATGAGCGAGACGCCAAGGAGGTTGTTCCGTGCCTTCCACTAGTAGCAAGTAGCACGAAGAAGAAGCTTGTCCCTCTCAAAGTCTCCAAACTCCGACACCCTTGATGTTCCAGCATGGCTTCTATCTTTTCCTCATGGCGTGACTTGTGTTTCGCAGTCTTGCCCCCAATACGTCTGGTGTTTCTTCTCCTCCCTGTCAAACCCCCGCGTGGTATACATCCATGGATGTCTGTAGATGCCGTAGACTCTAGGGTAGTTTGTGATTCCCATGACATCTGGTCTCTACCTCTAGCCTTCTTCAACCGGCCAGGAGTGGATCTATTACCTCAACCACTTTTTGTTGAATGATGACAGAAGCTCCGTTTCCCGGCCAGAGACAAGAGCTGTATCGGCCAACTGCATGGCTCAACCCGAGAAACGAGATTGCCGGCGCCCTTTCTGCCTATTGATGAACCGAACGAGTTTCTCCGGCTGAAAGCCTCAAAATGTCGCATGTCGCCTACCCTTCGCCCACAATTCCCCCAAACCCGAGGAACCCGCGTTGATGACTGGTGAACCTGCAGCTCCATGTTGCCTCCATGTTCCGACTTGCGGCAGCTAGCCGTCTGGAAGCCTTGGTAGCTGCTACGTCAGCTGTGAGGTTGGTTGACTCGTACAGAGCTCAGCTAAGCTCCCAATCGCCCCCCTCGAGCTACAGCGGGAAATGCTATGTTTCCACGACTGACACCGCGGGGGAAACGGAGCTCATTCCCCTTCCGGGCCCCTTCCGGGCCCCTTCCGGGCATCTCTTACACAGCACAACCTCCAGAGTGGAATGGTTGGCGTGCTAGACTGCCCTCTGAAAGGTGCTTCAACTTTTCTTTCAGGGACATGTCGTGGAGGGGGGCACCGTGGGGTTGAGGGGTTAAACTGCCCCTCCATGTGGGACTGGAAGAAAGCAAACGCTCAAGCCACAGCGTCTTATCGTGAGCTTATCGCACAGCCACAGAGACTAAGTCTTGACTAGTACGTACCGTTGAGGCTGAAATCCTTCTCTTATTTTCGACTTCACTCCACAAGCCCCGGCATCCAAAACATCAACAAACGTCACCCCAATTCAACTTGCGCCAACAACGTCTGTGAACCATCCTGCACCCAGATCATCAGCGGAACCTACAGGTACGTTACACAAGATCACAGTCAACCGCCTGAAAAACACATCAAATTCATCATGTCGTACCCCGGCCCTCCAGGTGTATCGGGCAACTCGTCGCACCCATCGCTGCCGCCACGACCACCTCAGCCTTCAAAACCGTCAGGCTTCAAGCCAGCCTTCTCAGCCGCGCCCTCGACATACTCAAACCCCCCATCCTCTTACTCAGCAGCACCATCGTCGTACAACGCACCTCCCAGCTACGGCGCTGCTCCTCGACAATATGGCGCCGCACCAACCACCTCCGCCGCCGCGTCATACTCTTCCTATCCGTCAGCCCCGCCCTCCATAGGAGCCAGCTACCAGCAACCACCAGCATCATACAACTCCTACCAAGCTGCCGCGCCCCCTAGCTATCCAGGCCAACCACAGGCTTACTACGGCGCCGCAAGCACGGGCAGCTACTCCACCCCTCCAGCGATCCGCAATCCCTTCCCGGCACCCGCCCCCGGCGGCGCCTATGCAGGTCCCAGCGCAACACAGCAGGAAGACTCCGAGACGGCCGCGCAGATCGCGCAGTGGCAGAGCGCCTACATGCCCAAGGATACCTCGGCGGCAGCAGCAGCCGACACGACCAAGCCCGCCAGTAGCCGGTACGGCGCAGCATACAGCGCCGGTCCACAGGCAACACCGGCGATAGGCGTGGCAGCAACCCCGACAGCCGCCGAGACGGCAGCAGCAGCCGCCACCGCCGCGGCGGAGAAGAAGAAGACGGTCGTCCGCGAGGGCGGCGGCAAGAAGTGGACCGACGACTCGCTCCTGGAATGGGATCCGAGCCACCTCCGGCTCTTCGTCGGTAACCTCGCGGGCGAGACGACGGACGAGTCACTGCTCAAGGCATTCTCGCGCTGGTCGAGCGTGCAGAAGGCGAAAGTGGTGCGTGACAAGCGCACGACGAAGAGCAAAGGGTACGGATTCGTCAGCTTCAGCGACCCGGACGACTTCTTCCAGGCCGCCAAGGAGATGAACGGCAAGTACATCCAGAGCCACCCCGTCGTGGTGCACAAGGCCAAGACGGAGATCAAGCCGCAGACGGTGAAGGATAATCGCCACGGGAAGCAGAGGGGCAGCTGGAAGAACAAGAAGAACAACCAAGGGGGAGACGGTGAGAAGCACCAGAGCGGGAGCGGCATGGGCAAGACGGATGGTACTGCTACAGCATATGATCCGCACCTCGGTCCGCATGGAGGTGGCGTTACTAAGCCTGGCCAGAAAACGAGGAACGGGCTCAAGATTCTTGGTTAGGAGGGACTTGGCGCTGACCGAAGGTGGTGTCTGTTACGGTATACCCTGTATTAGTTTTCGGTGATTAGAGCAGACGGGGGAATGTTTATAATGGCAGCACGATAGACTCTAGGCGTCTCTGGTGGCGTAGACTTGCGCAGCTTGAGCCGATGAGCAAGTTGCCAGATTGGGGAGCAGAGCTACTTTCGAAGGTACCTCGCTGAGGTCTGTCAATAAAACTCATCATTGTGACCTATATCTGGTATCTTCAAACGCAAAACTATGAACCAATAACACCTATCTGCCGGCCCCATGTCACCGCGCGATGCTCCAACAAATGAGATTTGGTGACCATTCGTCGCGAATGCGTGCACCATCTTGATGACCGTTCTTCACATCCACCCATCCCGTTATATGTACAAATGAGCCAACCACTATATATACCATTGAAACGTCTGGGCAACACACCTAGGTAGCCCCGGCTTCATTCCTCCCGCTGGCGAGCCTCCCTCCCCCGGTCCACCATCGGCACCGATCCAGGTCTGGGTATCATATCCCCCTCAGCAGTAAACATATCTTCTTCTCCTCCTCCTCGTCCATCCGCACTACTCCTCCTCAGCAACAGCCCCGCCTCCTCACCGCCGCTGTGCTCCTCTCCATCCTCATCACTGCCGCTCCCGCTCGACGAAAACACGCTGACGGCCTCGAGGTGCTCCCTGTGCGCCGCCTCCTGCGCCTCCTGCCGCATCTTGGTGATTTTCATGTAGTTGTACGCCGCGATGCTGCCCATCGTGACAAATAGGCCCGACACGTTGACGGGCGTGAGGGTGTCCCCGAACACGAACAGCGACGCCGTGATGGTCACCGCCTCCTTGAAGATGCCCGCTATGGACAGCGTGACGACGCTCGTCCGCTTCAGCAGCGCGAACTCGGACGCCGTCATGAGGAACGCTATCGTGCCCGGGAACAAGATCAGTAAGGGCGTGAGCACGGGGCCCCACTCCGCCGCGAGCAGCCTTACGCCCTCTATGAGCGCGGGAAACCCCTCGACGGGGATTGCGATCGAGAAGAGCGTGACGAACATGACGGGCGCGAGGAAGAAGATGGACGAGAAGGGGTTCGACGTGGCCGGGTTGCGGAGGAGGAGGATTTGGGTGAGGCCCCAGCGGAAGCCGGAGAAGAAGGCCGCGCTGATGACGAGGACGAAGCCGAGGAGGGAGAACTCGACCTCGCCGGCGACCATCATGATGACGCCCACCGTCATGGTGGCTATGACGCCCACCAGTTTCCAGGAGGGCGTCTCGAGGCGGAAGATGAAGGCGAAGAGGAGGACAAAGGCTAGGGCGGAGGATTTACACATTGCTATACGGGCCGTCAGCATGGTGTCACATAGGATGAAGGGTGGTAAGAACGAACTGTAAAATGTGAGGGTTATGAACTTGAGGGACGTGTTGCCCAGCCCGATGTCGAGTCCTGTCGCCATTCCGCAGGGTCCTATGCGGCTGAGGTAGAACATCTTCGTCATGAGGGGGGCGTTTTTGTCCAGCTCGGCCTCGTGCCGCGACTGCCCCATGTCAGGCTTGTAGCCGTTGGTTGGCCGTAGTGAGGGTATGAAGTACAGGACTAAGGACGCGAGCGAGAACTGCACGAGCATGTGCACCGAGGTCGTGAACATGGGGAAGGGGAAGTTGAGCTTCGTGGAGTCGAACATCCACTTGTTGTACTGTTATCACATGGTGTGAGCGCATGTCTCCCCCTTTTCGGGTACAGGTCAGACTTACAATGGATATTGACAGCGAGAACGTATACCACAGCCCGATGAGCATGAGGTTCACCATTGACTTCTTAAAGACATTCTGGTCCGCCTCCCTCTTCTCCTCAGCCGTGATGCTCCCGCGAACTATCCTCTGGTCCAGCAGAGTGTTCCGCCTCTTCTTTTTCCTTTTTCGTCGCTTATCCTTGCCCGTCAGGCCCGTCTCCTCGTCGTCGTGCAAGTCTTCGTCCGAGAGGCCGTCGTCGGAGCGGTCTTGTGCCCGCGGCGGTGCACCGGCACCTGGTATGCTGCCCTCCTCTGGTATCCTGCTGTCTTCCAGTCCACCGTCGACGCGAGTTCTTGACTGAGTCCTGCCTGCTGATGCGCCGTTAATGGGGTTCATCAGGCTGCTCCGCCTGCGACGGTGGCCGGCAGGTGTTAGGGGGTCCATCTCGATCTCGGGCTGTCTACGCGCGCTCGAGGCTCCGGCATCCGGGTTGTCGGGACCGTATGCACCTCCTGAACTTTGATCGGTGTGGTGATGACGGCCAGGGGCGTCAGACGGTAAGCTCGCGAGTCCGGGCAGCAGCAGCGGTTCGAACTGGGTATCTTGGGAAGTCGCAGAAGGGAACGTCTCTGTGGGCGGTGAAGGAGAGGAAGAGGGCGTCATGAAGGTGCCCATTATCGCGGGTTGACTAGCAGTTTTGACCCGACAGAGGGTTCCATTTCATGGGGCAGCAATGCTACTAGCGATGCCGTTCAGTGGGTTTGGTGTTTGTTTGGCCAGCTCACAGGTCATTCGGGCCCAGCGGCCCCAGTGACGGGTCGTCAATGGCGCGCTCACAAGATGAGATGTGGGGTGCCAGGGACCGAATAGGGGTACATGATTGGATGATGGAAGGCTGAGACCCTGGACTGAGCTCCCTTCCAAGACAGGGGAGGCGGTCAGGGGGGAGAAAGCATGCTGCGGGAAAGTACCGAAGCCCTGAAGGAAGGTTTGAAGCCGACTGCCGATGCCAACCTAGACTTGTTAGCCCTGAAATCAGCAAAGGATCATGCAGACCACGATGGGATGGAATTGGGAAATCCGATAAACCGGTCGCAATCCGTTTTTCACATGTGCGTCTGAGGCTATTCTGGCCCCTGATGTACCGTATTGTTGCTCTTCTCACAACCGGTAACAAAGCGCCGTGTGGATTTAACAGTAATAATAAGATAATGACATGGAAACTGTCGCAGAAGCCACGCTTACCGGTAAGAGGATTGATCAGTCAAGACTCACTTCACCACCCAGCTTATGTATTGCCCAGTCCGTGGTATGCTTCAGATCCTCATCTATAAGACAGCTCTTAGCCCTACCACAGTAAGGGGTATCTTTCACCTCCGAGATATTCTTCACAGTACAAAATAATGAGATTAGAACCAGTGGACCTGGTGCAGTCCCGCTTAATGGCATAATGACGTCGTGGACTCTGATAGGTAGGAAGTCATTCCGAAGAGTGATAATATCAGCGCTACAAAGAAGTTGTCCAAGGTCACCAACGCTGCATTGTTGATGTCAGGCCGGAAAGTGGCTGGAAGTATTTACCTCAGAGCTCGATCTTCCTCAAATCCCTTCAGTCCCTCCGGATTTAAGAGTCTACAAAACCGCGACAGGCGGCGCTTGCTCAACAACATTCCATCCCCCGCATCGCCTAGACTTATAACAAGAGGTGGCTTACTCACAACTTGCTTCATCTGTAAGACTGTAACATCGACACTTACTGTACACTTCTCAGGTACGGCGCTGAGCTGAGCGTCTCGCATACTCCTCACCGGGGCCAAGGCTAACTTGATGCAGCTCGTGACCATCCAGCTCCATTTCCAGCTTCCCGCCCTGCCCCGACATTTGTGAAGGAAGCTCCCCATATATCTCGAGATATAGGTCGCTACAGCAGCTTTGAGTCGGCGGTCAAGACAAGAAGCTTCTGTCATCACAAAGCAGAACCCAGTCTATCCGTAGCTTTCCGGAGCTCCTGAGGTAAGGTGTAGATACAGTCAAGAGACCCCGCTCTGCTCGACTTGGAGCTTAAACAGCTTCAAGGCACGAAAAGTTCCCTTCCTCGGATATACCAGCTTACACACACAACAGCTAGAGGTATCTCTTGCACTCAATGGTCACCATGACGACCCATTCCTCCACCACCACACCCACGCCCACGGGGCAGATGCGAGATCAAATTGGTGGCTATCTCCCCATTGAGAACTATGGCCTGATCGGGAACATGAGGACTTGTGCCCTTGTCGGCATGGACGGCAGTGTTGACTTCATGTGCTGGCAGGTAACCCTTATACACCCCCATACGGGTACACTCCAACAACTAACACTTCATATAGGCCTGATTTTGACTCACCCTCCGTCTTCTGTCGACTCTTAGACAAGGACAAAGGCGGCTACTTCAGCATACATCCGCAGTCGGACCTCACTTGCACCACCAAGCAACAGTATCTGCCCTCGTCAAACATCCTGCAAACCAGGTACATCCACGATCAGGGTGTGGTAGACATTGTTGACTTCTTCCCTCGGCCCAAGCATGCCAGCGTCGTACCAAGAGGAGGTCCCCGGCAAGGCGCATACCGGGAGGCTACCTCCGTCCAGGAAGAGCTGAAGCAGTGGCTCGTCAGGAGAGTGGAGTGTATCCGTGGAAAGCTGGCATTGGACGTCGAGATCTTCCCGGCCTTTGACTATGCCCTGGCGCCTCACACGACTACCATCGTCCAGCCGGTGCACGAACCTGGCAGCTCTCAGAGCAAGACGGTCACCTTTCACAGCAAGAACCTCAGGCTACAGCTAGATGTCACGATCGACAAGGGCGAGGAGGATGTCGACACCTGTCCCTCGGCCATCTTCAAGGCGGTGAAGCGACCGGGCATGCTCGGCGAAGGTGTCATTGCGCAGATCTTGGTGGAGGAGGGCCAGGCCATCTCATTCGTCCTCCGCCAGGATATCGACAACCACGTCACGGACCACATCACAACCAGCGTCCTGGACTCGCAACAACACGACACTCAGAGCTTCTGGTACAACTGGATCGCCAAAAGCAAGTATAAGGGCAGATGGAGGGAGGTTGTAGCTCGCAGTCTCCTCATCTTGAAGCTCATGACATACGAGCCAACTGGAGCCATCATCGCAGCACCGACGTTCTCCATCCCCGAGGACATCGGTGGCGTAAGGTTAGTATGCCCCATCTCACTAACCTGTTACCCCCCTTTTGGCGCAAAAGACAAGTTGTCTCAGCTAACGCCGAAGGGGTACTAGAAACTGGGACTATCGCTTTTCCTGGGTGCGAGACTCCAGCTTCACCATCTACATCCTGCTCCGGATGGGCTTCACGGCCGAGGCCGACGCCTACATGGACTTTATCAGCGAGCGCCTGACGAAATCTCGCACCCCGGAAGGCGGCTTACCCATCATGTTCACCATCCGCGGCGACACGGACATCCCGGAGGTGGAGCTCTCGCATCTAGACGGCTACAAGGGCAGCAGGCCCGTCCGCATCGGCAACGGCGCCGCCTTCCACGAGCAGTTCGACATCTACGGCGAGCTGATGGACGGCATCTACCTCTACAACAAGTACGGCAAGCCCATCAACTGGGACCAGTGGGTCTCCATCCGCACGATGCTGGACTACGTCCTCACCATCGTCGACAAGCCCGACATGTCCATCTGGGAGGTGCGCAACAACAAGCAGAACTTCACCTACTCCAAGGTCATGCTGTGGGTGGCCTTCGACCGCGGGATACGCCTGGCCGAGAAGCGGAACCTGCCCTGCCCCAACCGGGCGAACTGGCTCAAGGCCCGGGACGGGCTGATGGAAGAGATCATGGAGAAAGGGTACAACAAAGAGCTCAAGTGCTTCGTGCAGAGCTACGAGAACAACAGGCTGCTCGACTCGTCTATTCTTATCGCGCCGCTGGTGTTCTTCGTTGCGCCTAACGATCCGCGTTTCCTGAATACCTTGGATCGGATCCTGTTGCCGCCTGAGAAGGGAGGGTTGACGAGCACGGGGCTGGTGTATCGGTATGATACGGATCATGCGGAAGACGGTAAGTTTACTCTGAGACCAGGTTGTGTTGTGCTATGCTAACGTTGCCAGTAGGTGTTGGTGGACGCGAGGGAGCCTTCAGCATGTGCACCTTCTGGCTGGTGGAGGCAATGACGAGAGCGGCTGTGTATGAGCCCAAGTACCTCGTCCGCGCCATCAACTTGTTTGAGAATATGTTGAGCTTCTCCAACCACTTGATGATGTTCTCGGAGGAGATTGCGCGCAGTGGAGAGCAGCTGGGTAACACGCCTCAGGCCTTCAGCCACCTTGCCCTCATCAGCGCTGCGTTTAACTTGGACCGTGTGAGTGAGTCAGGGAGCTATAGTAGGTAGTCAAAATCTAGCGGAAAGAAATGAGAGGTCATTGAGCACGGACCATATGTCATGATCTGGCATGGGGAAATTGAGCAGCAAAATTGAGCATTCATACGGCCATGATTGATCATTTGTCCTAGCCGCCCGTGAACACCTGCTTGCTGCTCCTTGGCTTTGAAGGAGCCTAACTGTATCTCCCCTACGCCCCGTAACCGAAACGCCATCGCTATGCATCCTGGTATCAGTATAAAACAAACAGCCCCAACCAAGCTGCCTCATGCGAAGTCGGACATGTCGTTATCAATCGTCCGGTCGCCGAGTGAACTCAACCCTGAACTAGATGGTCTCGATCCAGGCTCACCATCGACGTATCCATCCCCGTTGATCGCAGGAGCGACCTTCTTCTCCGTCGCAGCTCGTCTCCTCTCAGCCCACTCTTGTATGCTGGGCACGTCACCACCCTCGACCTGTACGTCACCGTGCTCTATGCTCTTCCCGAGCAGCGTACCCATGTACTTCGAGTCGTCATCGGCCCTCCCATGTTTCTGCTTCAACGCTATTCCCTCGTTAGTCAATCCCTCACCACGAACGAATCCACCTAAGGTAGTAACTCACCATCAAGATAATTCGTCGCCTCCTCAATCCCATCGAGCGCAACCCTCCGTATCTCCGCGCTCTCCCGGCTCTCGAACCACCTGACGAACTCCTCCACCCCTCTCGTGTCCTCCACGCCGTTGTACTCCTGCTCCGGCTCGGGGCGTTCGGGCAAGAGCGCGCCCACGTGCTGCAGCGCCATGCGCACGTCGACTATCGTCGGCGCTCCCGTCTCCGGGTCGAGCCCGTTATGCGAGGCGTACACGGCCGTCATGTGGCAGAGCTCCCAGAGGTAGCGCGCCGCGAGGTCGGTGAGGATGTCGAGGACGGCGGAGCGGGCGCCGTGGTAGCCCGTCGCGCGGAGGATTTGCAGGATGGACGGCCGGAGGAGGGCGTGGAAGAGGGTTGTTGGGGGCGTCATTGTTGAGTTGGTTGTTGGCAAATGGTTGGGAATGAGCGATATGAGATAAGAGGTTGTGGTTTGGCTCTGTTGTTCGTCGTGGCTGCAAGCAGCCGAGGAAGGCAGGTAAAGAGGTATGGTCGAGTGAGTTGCGAAGCGATGGCAGGTTGGCGCTCACCAACCCATGATCGTGGTGAATAGTCTCACTTTAATAAGCCCTCTTCATAGTGTGACTGTTACAGACAAGAAGGCGTGGCTTTGAGAGCAGCTTAAGTTTGTCTTGTGCAACTGTTCTGGAAGTTGATTCACGGGCCAAGACGTTCGGAGAACAATAAGGTTGCAACAGCAATTAAAACCACTGTGAGGCCCGCGCTAGTGCGGACAGGGGTCCACACGCTTCAGTTCGCCTGTCAGTTGCATCACCAACACTTTTGGATCGGCCATCGTCCCTCTGAACGGACAACACTTTCACTCTCTGTTAAGACGTTCACACAGGTGAATAAGAGCAATACAATAATAAATGAACAGCTTAGTTTTACTTGCTTAATTAATTACAAACCGTTTCCCCGGATTACCCCACGAAACTGCAGCTTCCCGATGGCAAGAGCTCCCTCATAACCTCCGCTTTGTTGCGCGCCCTCTTCAGCGCAAAAGCAACTAGACTACCACGCGACCCCAGCTCTTCTCCCTGACACCGCCATCTATCCCATACGACTGTTCTTCGAATAACTAGTCAGTATGGGAAAGATCAACATCAAGATCCCGCTGAGCGGGAGCTTCTCCGGCCCGACCATCAAACAGGAGACACCGTCAGCGGCATCACCTCCACCCTTCACGTCTCTACCTCCACGTCTCGAGTCGCCCGGCGCATCTTCCTCCGGCACACCATCCGCTCTAGCGAGACCGAAGCTGAAGATCAAGCGGTCCTTGCCCGCAACACCCATCGATGGCGTCCCTCCTCCACTGGGTGGTCTCGCCATGGCACCACCACCGGTGCCGACCATATCAGAACCACAGCCCCAGCCGCCACCCGTCATGAGCAAAGCCGGACGGATTATGAAGCCCACGGCGAAGAAGCGAGCGAGCGGCGAGATGGACGGCGACGAGACGGAAGATGAACACCCCTCCGTCCAGCGACCGCGCATCGTCACGAACGGCCTACCCCAGGCCAAGCGGATAAAGTTTCTGCAGACACCCGTCACCCCCGGCGCGCCAAAGACTCCCGCCATCAGAATCCATAAGCAGGCTTCACAACACAGGGCGATACCCCACCGCCCCGACGGCGACGGCTACGACTCCGAGGCAGAAGACCGCGAGATCGATCCCGTGATAGAAGACCAGTTCATCCTGCGGATGATGCCGGGCGAGCACTCCGACTACCTTCGAAGGTGTATCCAGGAAAGGAAGATTGGACTCCCGAAGGCACAGGGCGGTGCGGATGTGGCATTCAGGTGGCTCGATGAAGAGATGAGGCGGTGCATGGTCTCGATCCAGGGGACACATTATGCCGCGGTGTTGGTCGACTTGCCCACCGTTACGGAGGGCATGAAGACATGGGACAAGAAGTCATTCGTCAAGTCTGCAGATATCTGCCAGATGCTGATGGTCTTCGCTAAGGTCGCCGACGATCAAGAAGCGAGAACGGTACCACTGCCGAAGGCCGTGGAGCATGGATACCGGTGGCCGCACGGGTTGACGCCACCGATGCACGACTGCATCCATCGACGGTTCCGGAAGAGACTCAGTAAGCTTGAGATTCAAAACAAGGAAGCCGAAGTCGAGAGGTTGCTACAGGCGGACAAGGACGCCGAGGACTCCCGCTACGAATGGATCGATGAACGGCGGACGGATGACGAAGATTTGTATTATGAGGATGAGGACGAGGAAATGGAGGAAGACGGTGAGGCCGACGCCGAGGGTGAGGCTGAAGAGGATTACTTCGGCGATGCGGACGGTACGCAGCAGCACTTCGAACAAGAGGAGGAAGAACTGGAAGTGGACGAGGACCTCGAAGCCATGTTCGAGGAGGACGAACCGGAGGACCAGGGCGAGGGCGTAACACCGGCTCCGGCCGACGGTGTGGAAGCCGCCACACCCATAACGGTGAGCGGGGCAACGCCAGCTGCCCAACCGGAGGCAGAAGACGAAGGCGAGAGCGAGGAGGAGTCGGAAGAAGGCGAGGGCGACGAGTTCGGCTACATGGAAGAGGGCGACGAGGACGAGGACGGAGAGCACGACCAGAAAGCGAGCGTCCGGAACGAGATCGCCAGTCTCGAGAAGCAGAAGGCTGGATACCAGGAACAGCTGCGGCAGAGCACCTCCATGATCATGAAGAAGCGCTTGGAGCAGAACATCAGGAACACGGACGCCGAAATCCAGCTCAAGAAGAGATCGATTGGCGAGGTGGAGGACGAGGACTGAGCATTGGCTGCTGGCTAGATCGGGTGATTTGCACGGCGTTGGGGGGAAAGGGGGTAAAGGCAGGCAAAGACAGCCAGGATACAGCACATTTACATGGCTGCAGCGTCTGTTACGATGGGGGGACAGCACACTGAGCGTGTTGAGTTCGTGTGTTGGATAGGGCAGTCATCCTTGAACCGGAGCATAAGCGATTTGGTTCTCTAATAGGCATTCCCCAGAGTCTGAAGTCTAGCACAGACGGAACTGGAAGCCTGGAATATGATACAAAAAATAATACATACAACATGCCATCCCTGAGCGACCACATGTGATGATATACAACCTTCTTCCTCCTCCCCCTCCATCATATCCCCACAGGCCGCTCAACCAACCAACCCTCTTACATAGACTTGAGATAGTTGGTCTCCTTGATCTTGGCCTTCCTCTCCTTGCGCATGGCCTTGCGCAGCTCCTCCCGCTTGGCGCTCGCCTCGAGCGCGTCTTTGACGTCGCCGCTCTCCTTGGCCGGCAGGTTGATGGACTGCTGCGACAGGGGTATCTTGGGCGCCAGGGCTGAGAGGTCGCCGGTCTTCATTATCTTCTCCTCGAGCACGCGCTGGCGCTTGGCGGCTAGTCGTCGCTGCTTCTTCGATTTGGCTAGAGAGCGACACACATATTAGAAACCCGTCTCTATAGTCGTAGAGGTTGTAAGATTAGAGAGAGAAAACCTACAGAACTCGTCACCGGCATCATCCTCCGCCGCATCGGAGGCCTTCTTCTGCACGTCCAGACAGTCCCACAGCCACTCCGGGTACTCCTCGTCCGCCAGCGCGACGGGGTCCGTCTTGCCCTTGATGAAGTTCAGCCCGTTGAGCGGGGTGCCGGCTTTACATATTGACCTCGAGGGCTTGTCTTCGGCGGCGGCGGCGGGTTGTATCGGGGTGGTGAGCTCTGGCTGTTGCGATGCTGCTGCTGCTGCGGCGGCGGCTGCGTTGCGGAAGGGTATGCTCGTCGAGAAGGATCTGAAGGGTAGGGAGAGCGGTTGCCTGGTAGCTAGGGAGGCTACCCTCCGGAAACATGTCCTACAAATCATATTTGTTTGTGTGGTGGTGAGGTAAGGCCAACCGGGAAGCTGGGCCTGGGAGATGCACGTGGTGGTGGATTGGAGGTGCTGAAGTTGATGGTTTGAAGATCCGCAGGGGAGCTAGAAAATTTCTATGGTTGGCTAGAGACACCACTTTGGCACTTTTTATAACAGCCGTAGCTGCTTCAAGCGAACAACGTTTCGCACATCAGCACCACAATTGATCTGATCTCCCAGTCGTCATGAATGCGGGAGGATGGATGATGTTTTACATTCCCTCGATTGGATTTATGTACAGTGGGGGGTTCTGGGGGATTGCACCCTGAGCATACCATTTTCCTTCCGCCCTCGTGCGCCCTGCTCTCTGCCTTTCGACACCAATCCCAGCTCCAATGACGAGCACTGAACGGTATTCCACTCGCACGATATCTCCAAGACAACCTCCATGCAGAGGCGCAGACCGCTTATTGTCCCTTGTCGTAGTAGTTCTGTTGCTCGCCGAGATAGCCCTTGACCCTGTCATTCTTGAGTAGCTGGAGGTACCGCTCTATATATCGAGTCAGCAAGTGTTATTGCACATAGTCTGCATCCAATATGACATGGTGCAACAGCGGTAGTATTGGGCTGCACCAACCTCGTAGAGCGCCGCACTTCTCCAAGTGGTTGACGCCCTCCCGGTAGTAGCATTTGCTCAGCTCCTCCCGCACCAGGCGACCCATCATGACTTTGACCCATTGTTCCCTGATGATCGCATCCTGGGCCTGCTTCAGCGCCTTGTTGTCATCGTAGTCCACTCCGTCGAATGTGGCAGGGACGGTGGGCTTCTTGGCCAGGAAGGCGGCGGACTCGGGTGTCGGCATTGTGCGTGGTGTGCGGTGTGTTGTGACGCGATGTCTGTCGACGGAAGACTAGATCTTTGACGGTACAATTGACGGTGTGGTTGCACGTGGGATGGACTTCGTACCGTCGACTGGCGTGGGTTAAATTCAATGCGGCCGGTGATCTGATGACGATGTGAAGCTCGGGTACCTCGAGTTCGGCTTCACCTGAGCTTGGGCCACTTTAGCTTGTGATTAGGTAAGTTCAGAAAGGCGGACGGTTTCTGCAGCCTGGGAAACGAGGCTGCAATGTCCTGAGTGTCAAGGCCTGTCAAACGGCGCTTGACTCGACAAACGGATCAAAAAGTGGCTGGGACCCGCCGGACCCAGGACCCTTACCCCCACTTACAAACGCTTCACCGCCTTCGCGCTGCAGGAAATTTTCCAATTGTCAGTGCAAATCCTGCTCACCGGTAAAAAAAAAGTTCCAGCCTCCAGGCCTTTTTATACACCTTCCTCCCACTTCCCATCGAGATTTCTCTCTTCCCTTTTGCATCCATCCACCAACCCTCCGCATCTCAACCACATTCTTCTTTCCCCTTATCAACCCATAGCAACCACATAACCTTTCAATATGGGTAAATCAGACATTAAGAAGACCAAGTCTTCCAAGGCGGAGAAGCCCGCCAAGGATGCCACCATCACCAAGGTTGCTGCCACCGCTGCCACCAAGTCCAAGGCTGCTGTCAAGGACCTGGTCAGCAAGGCCGACAAGGCCCTGAACGGCAAGGAGAAGAAGAGCAAGAAGGTCGAGACCTCGTCTTCCAGCTCCGATTCCGAGTCTGAGGACGAGGAGGAGGATTCCGACTCCAGCGACGACTCTGAGGAGTCTTCCGAGGAGGAGGTCAAGCCCAAGGCCGCCGCCAAGAAGGAGGAGGCCAAGGAGAGCTCCGACTCTTCTGACTCCGATTCCGACTCTGATTCTTCCGAGTCTGAGGCCAAGCCCGCTGCTAAGGCCAACGGCACCCCCAAGAAGGCTGAGAAGGCTGCCAAGAAGGTCGAGACATCCTCTGACTCTTCTGTACGATCCCATCTTTAACGAGATGACTGCTTCACATGCTAACTATTCTATAGTCTTCCGATGATGATTCTGAGGACGATGATGACTCGTCCGACTCCGACGACGATGACGAGGAGTCCAGCTCCGAGAAGGAGGAGACCAAGACCGAGGCTCCGTCCAACAAGCGCAAGGCTGACAGCGATGCCGAGGAGGAGGAGGAGTCTTCCGCAAAGAAGGCCAAGACTGAGGAGACCGAGGCTTCCTCCACCCTCTGGGTTGGTAACCTCACCTGGAACATCGACGACGATGCGCTCTACCAGGAGTTCTCCACATACGAGGGTCTTGTCTCCGCTCGCGTGATCACAGACAAGGAGTCTGGCAGGTCCCGTGGATTCGGTTACGTCGACTTCCAGAGCGAGGAGGTTGCCAAGAAGGCTCACTCCGAGAAGACCGGCGCCCTCCTTGACGGCCGTGACATGCGCATCGACTTCGCCGGCAAGAAGCCCCAGGAGGCCAACCCCCGCGACCGTGCTGCTGAGCGCCAGAAGAAGTACGGTGATGAGGTCAGCCCTCCCAGCGACACCATCTTCGTCGGTAACCTTCCCTTCGACGCCAGCGAGGCTGTCGTTTCCGACTTCTTCAACACTGCTGCTGAGGTCCAGAGCCTTCGTCTCCCTACCGACCCGTAAGTCTACGCTGACGTCCTTCCTTCACGTCACGTCGTACTAACCATCCTTCAGTGAGTCGGGTCGTCCCAAGGGCTTCGGCTACGTCACCTTTGCCTCCATTGATGACGCCAAGAAGGCCTACGAGCAGCTCAACGGCGAGTCCATTGAGGGCCGCCAGGTCCGCCTTGACTACGCCAAGGCCCGTGACAACAGCAGTGGCGGTGGTGGCTTCCGCGGTGGCCGCGGCGGTGGTGGTGGCTTCGGTGACCGTCGTGGCGGTGGTGGCTTCGGTGGTGGCCGTGGTGGCGGTGGCCGTGGACGTGGTGGATTCGGCGACCGTGGTGGCCGCGGTGGCCGTGGTGGCTTCAGCCGTGGTGGTGGTGGCGGTGGCTTCCAGGGCAAGAAGATCACCTTCTAAAGGGTTGACTTCTTTTGACAACAGGCGCGCGCAACGGCGTCTCACTCTCATGCGAGAATCAGTGGGCTTTGTGGGTTGTCGGCTTTTGATCCTTACTCCATCGTGGAGATGTGGGCTCTGAGAGAAAGCTTCTGTTCTGGAAGCACGATACACCTGTGGGCTTTTGGCACGTTTTACCTACGAGCTGGGTTGCTCTTTGACAGCTCGGATTGTGGCACAATTTGCGCAATCATGACCAGTGGGATGTCCTTTGCCGGCATAGGCGATACTTGTTGCCTCTTGAACAGTTACCAAGGACGGGTTCCTTTGAGGGCTTTGTCGGTGTTCCGTGGGCTCTGTTGGCTCTGAGGGCTTTTGATCACTTGAAGTTGGGACGAAGCTCCTTGCATGTTTCTCTGCTACTGCGAACAGAGACACAGCTTGGAGCGGACCTCTTCGCGTCACGACTGCTTGCTGAGGGTTTCTGAGGGATCTTTGATTTTAATGCGAGGGCGTCCAAAAAGTTGGCGACGGGTTTTACTTTAGTTGCGGTTAGACACGCCTTCTACTGAGGGCTGACTTAATGAATGAGCACTGGCTGGCATATCTGTCTCAGCCTCGCGGTTGTATTATATTTGCTTCTAGCTGGTAAGTGCACCACTATACCCCCGGGAAGAAGCGGCCTGTCGAGTCCTTATGACTGTTACGGCCGTCAGTGTCACGACTTAGATGCAGTAATTACAAGATTACATGCACAATACCTCGATGCTGCCAATACGTGATGCGAATATGTGACGCTTCAACCATGCCGACTTTATGTTGCTCTCTGCCCTCGTATTATGTACTGATCCTCCCTCCCATTAACTATCCATATACAGTTCCCATGGGGGGGTCATCACGCAACTTCCGACCACGGCCCCGTCATCTCGACAACTAGGTTCACGACCGTGCCCGCCGTCCAGAGGGCAATCAGTCCCCATCCTATCTTGCGACTCATGACCCACTTGTTCCACGGCACCACGACCAGCAGCGCGACGAGCGTGATGAGCACCGTGACGGCCGAGACGAGCAGCGTCTCGCCCACCTCGATCTTGTACGGCTTGTACACCACCGGCCGCTCCGGGTGCTTCCTGTGCTTCTCGTTGGCCGTCTTGATGATCATCCAGGCGCCGCCGATGCCCACGCCCAGGAGGATGTTGAGCATTGGTCCGCCGAAGCAGGCGGCTCTGTTTTTTTAACAACGTGATTAGCTATTATCCGAGTGTAAAAAAGCAAGGAAGGGGAAAGACTCACAAAGCCATGACAGGATACCCCAGCCTCGCAACCGTGACGTCAGCCACCAGGTCGCCGAGCGAGTTACCAACAGCAAACACCGTCAGCCCCAAAATCGCCTCCGATATCCCCAGTATGACCCCCAGCGCCTTGAGCACGCCCACCACCTCCCCGGCCACGGTCGAGATCCAGGCGATACTAATGATGAACCCCAGGAAACACAGGAGGGAGTGGTACTTCGGCTTCTTGTACGAGGACGTGGTGAGCAGCAGGACGCCCAGGGCGACGACCGACCCGAGAAGGGAGTAGAGGACCAGGCGCACGAGGGTGCGCGTGGGGTTGGGCATGTCTTCTTCCATGTTTGCCCAGAGGATGAGGGTCACGAATAAGGGGCCCGTGAAGAGCTGGAGGGAGACGAGCCAGCGGTGCCATTCTGGGGATTCGGAGAGGGAGGAGGGGGAGACGGAGGATGCGCGGTCGTTGGAGGGGGGGAAGGGTTTAGCTGGTTCGGGAAGGGTGGGGAAGGTGGGTGTGTCGGTTGAGGATAGGCTTTGGGCCGCTTGTTGTTGGGGCGCCGCTGTGTGGTTGAGAGGTATGATGTGTGGTGACGGGTTAGGAGAGTTCCGGCTGTTGACCGACCGCGTGCGCCGGCGGTAGTGCTGCCATACCGTCTCTGGCTCGATGGCCACGTCGTCGTTGTCTTCGACTGAGACGGGCGCTGGTGCGTGCACTGGTCCGCCGAGAGAAGTAGATCCGGGTCCGTCTGCTGCGGCATCTTCCAGGTCGTCGTTGTCTGTCTCGACCACTGGGAGGGTAACGACGAGGAGGAAGATGCTTGGCACTGAGACGGCGCTAACCATCTTGTCCCATATGGTTTTGTCGCTCCAGCCCTGAAGGGTGGGAAATAGGGTTGGTAGTAAGATGTGAGGAGGCGGTAGTACTTTGTAGGGCCACCATTTTACTGGTCTTGGGCAGTCGTCTTGCTCGCCAAGCTGGATAGCGCGCGATGACCGCCTTCCTCCTTGAGTGTTGGGAATGAAGTTGGCGGCCGGAGCCTGTGGGTTGGGTGACATAGGCATAGGCGACTCAGACAGGCCTGGAAAAGGGGATAATGCCGGAGAAGAGTTCCCGCTCGATCGGCCAGATGGACTAGGAATCTGTAGCTGTAGGTTACCACTCCCCCTCGAGGAGGGCTGCAGCTGGGGCGCTGTTGCGGCAAAGTCGTGTCCATCAGGTTGAAAAACCCCTGCGATAGGCCGTATAGGTTGTTGTTGCTGGTGCGGACTGTCCGGTGGGCTAGAGGTGTTGACAACGAAGTCAGGTCTCGGCAACCTGACGCTGTCAAGGTTCAACGGCATAGCGCCGGATGATAGAGCGCGGTCTCTGGCTGCAGCCGGGACCGCAGGACGTACAGGCCCCTGGCCGTTCGCAGCTCTAAGATCGTCTACTGAGGACGAAGCCACGTGTGGAGTGTCGAAGTAGTCCCGCGGCGGGAGCGGCGTCAGGTGCATATTCCTAGCCCGTTGCAGAGAGGCCAAAACAGACCGAAACTCCAGGGCACCGACCAAGCTCGGTCGAATGGGCGTGATGGTCGTGTTGCTTCGACCCCATCGTGGCCTATTGACCCGCATGCTGCTGGTCATCTCTGCGGCGATGTGCACGCCTCGCTCCTCCTCGTCTACCGGCGAAACTCCGTCCACTTCTATTAGAGGAGCACGCTCCAAGGCGCTGATGTCGGCAGGCTCAGGGGCACTCCTGGATCGCCCTCCGACAGGGGCGGTATCGTCCTCATCCTCTTCGTCCCGGTACGGTTCCAGCTCATCTGCGCCGTGAGCGACCGGCGCATAGACGTGACTTCGAGCGGTGCTGTCCTTCACCCGCTTCTGTTTCCTCATCGTAGCAACCCAATGCCATCCAACCACCGTAAGAACATAGAACACGTAGAAGCCGATCATCGTGAAACACTCCCACAGTTTCAAGCTGCCGTCGGCAAGAAAGCCAATAGCGAAGCCAACGGCAACAATAAAAAAGCAGATGTCCCTCACAAACGTCCTCTTGCTGACCTTGAACTCCCGGACCAGGGCCATGGACCCGGCGACGACAGCAGTGATAAAACCGGCCGCTCCTATCAGCTCACCAACAGCCATGCTACCGCTGTTAGATCCCATGGCGGCAAAGGTGCTGAAGACGTCCGGCGAGCCATTGCCGAAGGCCAGAAAAGTGACGCCGGCCAAGCTCTCGCTGAGACCAAGGATGCTCGCTATCGTGCTGAGATTGACGCTGAAGAAGTCGCTGGCGGCAATTCCTATCGTCGAGAACAGCAGACCAAGCCAGACGACCATGATGACGAAGGCGATGGGCTTGGCGTTGCCCATGGTGCAGTAGTAGAAGGTGAGGTACTGGATGAGACCGGCCTCGTCATCGTCGCAGTACCGTAGCACGAAGGCGCACTTATCCTTTGCATCGTGGACTGTATTGCACTCGGGTTCCTGGGCCTTCGACCGGCCCTCGAGTAATGAGTATGGTGCGCCATTTTGCGCCTGTTGTGAGATCGGAGGGCCCCGTATGAAGAGCGCATATGTGGCGAGGACGGTGATGATAAAGGTCGATATGAAGAACGGCCTCACGCTGTATTTCGGCCGCTTAACCGATAAAGCTGCCGGCATTCTGACTGCATAGCAAATGGCTGTGGCGATGAAGGAGTTTGAAATAATAGGTGAAAGATAGGTACAAGCGCCCTCCCGTTATTGAGGGCAAGGTATGGTTTGAGGGATACTCGTAAATGTATGTACGTTGACGTTCATAATGTGCTTGAGAATCGAAAGGTGCGAGAAAGAGCAGGTTTAAGCATAACTGGGAAACATCGTCAACGATTGTCGTCGTATCGTGGGGGTTGCAAGTGCTTGGGCCGGGCTCCCTCCTTTCCTTGTTCTTGCCCCCCGTCTGGATCTCTTGGCAGCCACGAGTTCAATTCGGAAGGCAGAAGCTTAGCATCAACCTCTCAAGAGGAGACAGGCCACAGCACCGGTTATATCGAGTTCAAGGGGCATGATCCTGATAATTGGTACGAATCCTTGCAAGCGAATGAAAAGACACACTTGCAGCTTGGACAGGAGTCCGACAAGTGCGAACGAGACAGATGACGAAGCCTTGCATAAATTTTGTGCTACGTAAGGTAATGTGGGGTCCACCTCCCGCTGCCACGTCGTCGCGGGGTCTTATCATCACGTGCCGATAATGCGACTCGTTGTCGCGTTGAAAGTAAACAAAAACACCACCCATCCACCCAAGCCTAGCGCATGCGCCCGACCTCAACCCTGCGACGCCCTGGCATCTAATCCACCACCACATCACCCACGATCGCGAAGATGCCCAGAGTAGCACAGGTTCCGCGCAAAAGCGGTAGTAGGGTCGCTTCGGGCTCTATAACAGCATCCCCATTCAAGGGGTCACCAGTCAAGTCAGTCGCGACGCAATGTCCTGCATGTCCATCGCGAACAGCCACACTAACATGAGCGCTCGCCATTCAGAATCCCCCTAAACGACGATGCAGAAGAGAAGGCGCGACGATCGCACGGCCGCAAGGCCCTGCACGAGGCGCAGATCAACCAGCTTAAGGCGGCTGCGGTTGGCACGCCCCGAAAGGGCCACAGCCTTGCTACGCTAGATGGCGACGAGAACTCAGGGCTTGAATCGCCCGCCTCAAATCCTCGAACTCCAGCTCGGCGGTCAAAGGGCGCCGCAAGAGACAGAGAAGGCAGCGCGATGCTGGTAGACGACGACCACCGCCCCTTCGTCGTCGGTGGTTCCGCCGTCACGCCTATGAAGCGCGCCGTGCCGATTCTCGCCAACTTCGAGGAGTGGATGAAGATGGCGACGGACAACAAGATCAACGCGGCGAACTCGTGGAACTTTGCCCTGATTGATTACTTCTACGACATGTCGCTGCTGAAGGAGGGCGACGGCGTCAACTTCCAGAAGGCTAGTTGCACGCTTGACGGGTGTGTTAAGATCTATACTAGCAGAGTTGATAGTGTCGCGACAGAGACTGGCAAGTTGCTCAGCGGTCTTGCTGAGAGCCGGGACAGCAAGAAGAAGGGCAAGGATGGCGAGGAAGGGGAAGATGAGGACGAGGAGGAGGAAGTCGATGAAGACGGAAATGTGAAGAAGAAGCCCAGGAAGAAGGTATGTTTTTCACTTTTGACAGTCAAGAGTCCAGGTTGCTGACATTCTGCAAGGCGCAACGGTCCTCAGAGGCCACCCTGGCCCCATCTTTCGCCTCATTGCAGCTCAAGAAGTTCGAGCTGGAGTTTGCCGTAGACCCGCTGTTCAAGAAGGCCTCTGCAGACTTTGATGAAGGCGGCGCAAAGGGCCTCTTGCTCAACCACCTCATGATCGATGGACAAGGGCGTATTGTGTTCGACAGCAGTGATGATGCCGGCGATACGTCTGCTGTCCCGAAGTCCAGGCAACAGGACGGTGTGGAAGAAGAGGACGAGGACGCCGAAGACGCAGATACCTCTGCGGCAGACAAGACTGCCCCTCTTGAAGAAAAGGACGATGATGATGTCGAGATTGACCTTACGTCTATTGGCGCCCGATACTTTCCCGACCTCACCTACCTGGACGAGCTGGATGTGTGCCCATCGCTCAAGACTTTCGACCTCGGGGATCCTTCAGGCTCAATGGACATTCCCTTCCTTAAGGCACCCGAAGACTGGAGGCATGACAAGGATGACCAGGACAAGGAGGACGGGTCAGGGGTGGGCAACGTGTCCGGCATGATCATCGATGACGAGAATGGGGCCGGCTTTGACGATACGGCCGGGCTGGGAGCGTTCACCTTCGACGAGGGGGGCTTCGGCGAAGGTGGCGAGGCATGGGCTCGCGAGGCTGCACTGGAGCCGCAGATGATGCGTGTGTATGATGCTGGCGCCGGCGACGGCGCTGGCGTTGAGGGTGACGGAGTCGACATGCTCGACAATGTTGATGGTGACTATGTCGTCTCGATGACCCACGCCCAGAAAGATGACAAGATGCACGAGGACATACTCGGCTACTTCGATCAGGCCCTGCAAAAGAACTGGACCAGCGCCGAGCACTGGAGGATACGAAAGATCAAGGACACAAACAAGCCCAACGAACCGGCCAGGCAACGAAAGGAGAAGCAACCCTTCGAGATCGACTTTGCCTCTCCCCTGGACCCCGCCATAGCCGAGGTGATCTACAACCAGGCCTCCAGCAATACGGCCATCTCCCTCCCCAAGAAAGACTGGAAGTCCAAGTCCCGCAACCTCCTGCCAGACGACAAGCACTTCAACTCGAAGCAACTCCTCAGCCTCTTCCTCAAGCCCAAAGCCCGCCTCAATCGCCGCCGCCTCAACACCCGCGGCGCCTTCGGCATGGGCAGCAACAACCACAAACAAGACGGCGCCGAGGTGGCGCCCGGCGAGATGGACGAGGCCTTCTGGGCCCAACAAAAAGCCCCCGTGCCGAGCATCGAGAACGCGCGCGGCGGCGACGACACGACCGCCATGCCGCCGCAGGGCAACTACGACGCCAACTTCTTCGACGACAACGCCGGGGCGTTCATCGGCGGCGACGACGGCGACAACGACGCCGACGAGTTCGCCGACGCGCGGGACCACTTCTCGCCCGGCCGCGACATGGGCGTCACCGAGACGGTGGGCGTGACGGGCGCTTTCAACGGGCTGACGGTTACGAACCCGGCCGATCTGGCGTTTGGCACCATGCTCGTCACGCAGAATAGGAGGGTGAGGCCGGAGTATGTGCAGTATGCGCGCGTGGCGAAGAAGGTGGACGTGAGGAAGTTGAAGGAGGAGATTTGGAAGGGGATGGACTTTGAGAAGCTTGATGTGAGTTTATCTATCACGCCTTCCCGTGTGTGTGTGTGTGACCATAGTCTGACTGACATTTTACAGGACCCCAACCGGTCAAGGCTACCCACTCCCCCCGAAGAAGGAAACAAGGAGGATCCGGTCCTCAAGTTCACGGACGTCATGAATGACCTGCAGCGGGTGTATCCCAAGCCGGTGATGGACGACATCTCGACCAGCTTCGGGTTCATCTGCCTGCTTCACCTGGCTAACGAGAAGGGACTGATCATAAACAAGACTCCTGAGCTTGACGAGCTGATCATCAGGAAGGACTGGACTGCTGAGATCACCAATGGGGCTGAATAGTCTGGTTGACAGTGGAACTTGGTTCTTGGGCTTGGGTTTTACTGAGTATGAGGTTCGATACCATGAGGGGGCTTTGTATAAGGGCACGGGTTTGGTGTGATGAGCCTTGTTTCTTGAATGATGAGCTGGAACGTGGCGTTGGACTGTTGTGGGCTTTTGACTTTCGTTTTTTTTCCCTCTAGGTATACCTGTCGCAAGCGACTATGGATAATTGTTCTATTGACTCTTTACCCTTGCCTTCGAGGCTATCATACCCACCGTGCTGGCCGTGCAGTGTAATATGCCAAGCACCAGCAAGCCTCATTACCTGCACGGAGGGGTGTCGAGGTATCCTATCCTCGAGATCTTGGTTCTCTAGGTACTGGCGTGATCTGTGCTCTAGTCTATAACCGAAGCCTCGTCTAGCGGCGGTGATGCCTTTTAACAACCTGTCTCAGCCCGCCTTCTTCTCCAATGGCTCCTGTCCGTCATCGTGATCCTTCTCGGCACTCTTCGGCGGTGCAGCCGAATCTTTAGTGGGCGGGTCTTGCTCTCCATCAGCCTCGTTGTGACTATCCTCAAACGAAGCCAGAAGCTCGTCCAGCTTGCTCTCGAGCTTGCTGAGGTTGTTCTCTAGAGCATTGGCGGTCTGCTCACCCCTAGAGTCGGGTGGGTTAGCACATACTCTAGCCTCTGACGCGTGTACATCTGGGGTCTGGGAAAGGGGCCGTGTCTTTGGAGAGAAGAACAAATCTTCTAATCCACGGGCATGCTTCTTCTTAGGCCGGCTGCGGCGCTGACTTGAGAACCGTTGCACTGGTAGTGGCAGGAGCCATTGTCAGGCGTTAGTAAGGCTGGAGAGAAGCCATGTAACACCCCTGCATGTGTTGTTGCTGCACGAAGGGTGTAGTTTTCGGGGTTAGGCATAGATGGTGCAAGGGTCCGGCAGTGAGATGTGGAGGAGAAGGGATTGACATCTGATAATCCGGGTAGCGGAACCGGAGATGTCCAAGACGCGGGGCTTGGTGGAGGCGGTGAGGGACGACTTCACCTCCTCGTTGATGGCGGGAGATAGACCGGCTATGGGAACTCCTGATGTCCAAACTGCTCCAGAAGGAGGGCACACGGATGATGACAAAAAAAGACATGGAAAAAGTTACCATACCTCGCGAGGTCCTGAAGTGCCTATACCATGTCAGCGAAGCTCTCTCTTCTGGCCAGTGAATGGGCAGCTTATCACCCCCCATGGCGTACCTGAGCTAATTGTGACCGGGTCAATGCCGGGGAGTCTGCTGAAGAGGCCTGCTGGCCATCGGAGTTGTTGCTTTGGCTCATGGCGATTATACGAGGCCAAGCTCCGTGTAAGTCGAGTCAATAGTCCAGAAATACCAAAGGGTGTGTGTGGAATGCCGTTTCAATATCCCGACCCCTGGTGGTGATGGCTTCGTTCACAGGGGGACACTACTGCCCGCGACCGGTGTTCCGCGGCCGAGCCTACGGATGGACAGGGCCTAACGACAGCATCAGCAACTGGTAACCTTCAAGCGAATGAGAGTCTCTTTGGTGGGTTTTGGAGCGGCCCGCGTGGCACATACCTTACCTCTGGTAATGATGCTAAGCTTCCTTCTGACCTCTTTTTGGACCCCTTGAGAAATTCTAGGAATGGCCCCTTGAGAAATTCTAGGAATGGCCGGCGATCTGAGTATCGTAAGATTTCCGCATAAAGAGTACGCTTGTTAACTGCAGGGACTCTACTTCGTCAGATAGAGCAGCGGGGCACTCGCCGGTCATTGGCGTACGGGGACCTCGAATGGGTGAATAGAGGATTTCCGGTGTCGAGAGACAATTTTCGACACGTGGAGTGGCAGCCGGCAGGTTTGTGGGTTTCGGAATAGTCGAGAAGTTTTGGATGGATCAGTCATCAGACATGATGCTTTGGACTTACCACAGGATGATTCGGAGGAGGAACGAACTGCCCGACCCTCCACCAGCGGGAACTGTGAACGGTGGCTGCAGTGTAACCGGCGGTTCCAGCTTGTAGGGTAGTTGTTTTGCTCCTTCCCCAGGCTACCTTACTGTACAGTGAGTCGTGATATTTAGCAGGAAGTCTAGAGCACATTGACCGTCGATCTATCAAACTGGTATCTGCAAAAGCGGTGCCAAAAATAAGCGACAGATCTTCCCAGGCTGCCTTAACGAATTCCCCTGCAAGGCACGTTGTTATGCCGTTAAAGACCAGCATTGCAGGTGTCCAGAACGCAGGGGAAGGACGACAGGCGACACAAGACGGTTGATACCTGATCGTAAGAGCTACTGCCGGTAATATTATGGCAGGAACCGTGGGCAGGTCTGGAATCTCCGATACGTGAGGTGCTCCTTCCTTGTTTGCATCCTGTTTTCCCAAGAGCGAAGCTTCCAAGGTTCTTCATTGTGAAGCCGTGGACGTAACAAATGGTCTACCTTATGCCGATGAACACAGTAAGTAGCCAATGGGCAGGCGCGGAGCCAGTTCAGTGGCACGGTCCATGTCTTTCCGACGCCAGCAAAAGAGTGGAGCAATTACTGGGGTCATATGGGAAAGGGTTCGATCGCGGTGTTAAATCTCGATTGCTACATCCAATTTGCATGTCCCATCAAACCTCGATTTTCCTGCTGTGATGATGGTTTGGAATCGACCCGATAGACGCCGTTCCAGTGTTCCACCGACGACGATTATCATTATTTATACGCCACTGTACGCCCACAGCAGTCGAGTCCGCCTCCCCGATAGAATCCCACGACACCCCATCGACAGACGCTACAGCAGGTTTTATTTTAGTCAGCCCGGTTCTCTGAACACGCGTTTTGGGCCAGATGCATCGGCTGGGAAAATAGTGGCATGGAGAACGAAAAACGGCCCACGGAGCAACCCGGCAACTCGTCATGAGCCAGCTCTCATTGACTCTGTGTGTGTGCTGAATGTTCGCTTATTGGCCCATCGCTTTTGCATCGCCAGGTCTTGGTTGCGTTGTACCTTGAACTGGACTCAAGGCCTGGACTCTTGTCGACAATGGGAAATGGTCACAACCTTGGCTTCCAGCCGCTCCGCACCTCGAAATCGATGGGGATCGAGATCCCAAACAGAGGAAAACGGCTTTTGATGGACCAGACATTGTCATGGCATTTCGACTTCTGGGCTAAGTTCCCAGACCTGCAGTGCCGCTTTTACACGTACGTGTGTACATCGGATGTCTGCATTGTCTGCATCAAACACGTACACAGGACACTACATTAAACGGTCGACACTACATTGCCGCCATGGGGGAAGAAGGATGGGAGATTTGTGATTCCCAGGGCTAAAAGCCCATCTGCAATCCAGATGGTCAATTGCCGTCCCATCTAGTTTGGGTCTCACATCTCAACAAGGGCGGATGCCGTCACTGCTGCTGGTGACCTCGCGCGCATTGTCGATGAGCCAAGTACAGTCAATCCTGCACTGCAGTCAATCCTGCACTTTGCGGGTTTTCTCTACTGCCGCCGTACCTCTGACATGTTCTCCATCATGTTGACGCTGTTGCCCTGAGTCACGAGTGTGATGTTTTCAATGGAGAAGAAGCTGGGCATGGATCAACAAGATCATCTATCCGTTCACTACGCCACTCTACATGCCGGCTGCGAACCAGGTCCCCAAGATACGGGGCAGGCTTCCACGCAATCGTCGCATGGTCCTGCATCAACAAAGGGCCATCTCTGCTGGCCTCACATCTGGTGATGTTGACTGGTTCAGTTCAGCAGCACGAGAGTCTAGCTTCGTTTTGCAAGTGCTACTGAAGTACATGACCTGTCGGTAGCTTCATGAGAGTTATGGGAGGTGCCCTGGGCTGGCTTACAATACAGTCTGACAGACGGTGTTGGTCCCCTGCTAACATACTGTGTAAACCGCTGGAACGCTATGCTCACCCCTTGTAGCTCCTTCCGGCCACGCCCCTTCCAAGGGCGCCTGGGTACACCCCCATTCATTTCATCAAAGCCTCAAAATCCCGGCGCCGTACAACTTTCACCCTCTCCTTTTTTACTCCGTGAGAGCTCGTCTTCGGTAAGTTGACAAACAAAACATAAAAATCAGAAATAACAGGCTAGGGCAACACTGTCTAGTGGAGCATTCTGTTCTTGACATTCAGAGGCAAATTAGCCAATGCTCCGGTGTTCTGCTTGTTCTGCTTGCAGTCTCTATGTCATTCATTTGCTGTGGCTCTGATCCCCCTACCGATTCGAGATCTGGACCAGCACTGGGCAGACCAGTGTGTCAAATAACACGGCACCACTCCCAGGCAGGAGACCCAACCAGCCAAACCTTGCACGCTAGTAGTCGGACCAGAAGGAGCCTACTGCGACTGTCAAAGTACCTTACCTCTTGTACCTCACGCTCTTTTTTGCGAAGGGTTCCCGCTTTGTGTTACATCAGGTTAGCCAAGGTTCTCAGCTACCTTACTTTCAGATTGTCATCGAGATCTGTTTCCGGTACCCCACTACGCGAACGGCACTCTCACCAAGAATCCCATGTCATCCATTGACTTCGACATTAACTCCCATGTTACCATTAGTAGGTGACTTATTCACCGACGCATCATCAACAAACCTCCCATCCCGATATTTACGACCGTTGCGACACGAAACCGCCTGCATTAACTGTTCTGTCCCGAATACACACACGCTCAGCATCCGAAGACCGACCGCTTCGACCAGATTCTCCTTGACACGAGCCGGCGCCGTCCCTTTTTTTGCTTCGAATTCCGAGCATCTAGGGGAGAAACAAAGCATATCAGAGACCATCGAATGCAGGATATCCCGCCAGCATTTCGTGCACCGTCAATTCTGGCTTCCTGCTTACCCGGCCACTACATACCGCCCACTCACGGCATCAAAGGCGTCCACGCGAGAGCGCCTGTGAACATCTATGCGGAGGTCCCCCTTCAGCTTGTCTGGATGACGAACCAACTGGAAGCAATCTTTGGGGAGCTCGGTATCTCGCAGTATCTGGACATATTCGTGGATCAAGGCTTCGACACATGGGAGACAATCCTCGACATAACCGAATCAGACCTGTTAGTCTGCCTCCGCGAACGGCTGTTGTTGGTTATATGTCCGTGTTGTGCTGACATTGGTGCGCAATAAAGTGATGCTTTGGGTGTAAAGCTCGGTCACCGAAGGGTATGTTACTCTGTTTAGTGCCACTGCCTGGGCCAAGTGCTCACTGTTTCGTGTAGAAGCTGCAAAGACGCATTGCGAACTTCCGAGGTCTCTCCCTCGAGACATCATTAGTCTCACCAACCGCGCCGCCGCCCGTTGACGAACCTAAACCAGAACCGCAACCGACGGCCACTGCAGTCAAAGTCGAAACGCAAAATGTCGCTGCGGTGGTCGTCGCCAAGCGTAAATACCGACGCCATCCCAAGGTCAGTCAATCCATGCGTTGGGACGGAATATGGGACCGCTTTTTACTCACACTTTTACTTGACTAGCCTGACGAGAATGCGCCAGAACGGCCCCCGTCTGCTTATGTTCTGTTCTCTAACAGTGAGTGGGCTGATCTCTTCTTGCGTGCAGGACTCGAGCCGTACTTTGCCTTTCCGACCAGATGGACTAACGTGACAACCCGAAACGCAGAGATGAGAGATGATCTCAAAGGCCGGAACCTCACCTTCACCGAGATCGCGAAGTTGGTGGGCGAGCACTGGCAGAACCTGTCCGTGGCTGAGAAGGAACCCTTCGAATCTCAGGCACAAACAGCGAAGGACAAGTACAACAACCAGTTGGCTGAATATAAGAAGACTCCGGAATACAGAAGATACCAGGAGTATTTGGAGGAGTTCAAGAGCAGATACGCTCACCAATCGAAGGGTACTGTCTTTCTTACCTACGGTATGCCCAGAACAAGGTTGATTAACTCTCTCACAGACAAGGACGCCTCGAAGCGAGTGAAACTGTCACCTGGAGCCCCAGGCCACAATGACAGGAAAGCAACGGCGAACCATAGCCGGCCGAGCAGGAGCGGCAGTGGAAGTCCAAACCCGAACATCAAACCCGGGGACCAGCAGGCATATCGAAGACACCACCGGCTGTCGTCTGTCGTTTCAGCAACGGACTCGCATGTATCACCAACCCCGGCCTTCCGCCATGCGTCGTTGGATGACGCAGTACACTCCCCTCTCGACCGACGGTCTTCAGAGCGATCGCCGGTCATCCGAGCAAGCCCACGAGATTTGGGTATGGCACATCGCCGGGGCCCGCTCTGGCACGACGACCAAGGAGCCGAGCCGCCACGGCTGCTCCCTTCACTGTCGGACGTGTTTGACCCCCGCGGACCGCTCAGCAGTGGGCATTCAACTGCGGATATCAACGGATTTCCCTTCCCGCGGAGTTACAACTCCGACAGTGTCGGACCACCACCCGGTCTCGTCGAATCAGAGAGGAAGATGCCGACGTTGAAGAAGGAGCAGTCGTCGGCCGGCAGCATCTCGTCTGGGTCGTCCTACAGCTACCCCCGAACTCCCATCGAGGGTTCGCTCCCCATCCACGCGCTGCTGTCCGAGAAGCCGCCGCAGCCGATTAACTCCATCATGCAGTTCCACGGCAACCCCATGGCAGCCGATCACAAGTCGCCCTTCCTGCACCGGCAGCCTCCGGACGGGATTGGGATGCCATACACAAACGGTATGTTCACCATCGCCAACTCATCATCGCAGATGGCAACATCTAACAATCATCCTCAAGGCTTCGCCTCGCACGCAATACAGCAGTCGGCGCTCGTACCGACCCCCACACAGCAGGCCACACCCCTCCCCACACCGCTGCAGACCTACCCCAGGCAGGTCAAGCCCAACCACCCCGGCGTCAAGCCGGAACCCGACCTCGACGGCATGAGCGCCCTTCTCCGGGCCGGAGAGATCGTCGACAAGCGGTCGTCATAAACCGCAACATCTCTATATCGCTTCCTACTACTTCCCCACGTACAGAACAGCAATCTTCATCACCAATCCGACTACGCCTCCAGCATCAACCCCTTCACCTCCCACCCCTTTCACGGATGCTTACTACCAACTCCTATCTCCTTATGTACGGATCTCCACCAACGGAACCACTTCGAAAACTCCCTCGTCATTCTACTCAATCAGATACCACCAAACTTGTTGAACTCATTTAGAACCTCCTCTCTCCCTTCCCCGATCGGGAAAAAGCAAAAAGCGCATCGGGAATTTCCTCCTTATCTATCACCATTTACATATGTCCGGCGGCTTCCTGCTGAAACGCACACGGAACCTCAGCAAACAAGAAGCCCCGGGCATAGAAAACAACACACAAAAGTGGTTGTCAAAACTTCGGCGTCTCGGTGTGGGAACGGGGGCTGTTTACATTATCTTTAACCTACCGGTTGGACGGCTCGGAACAAACACGTTGAAATGACCTACTGCTTTTTTCTCCCTACCTAACTAACATGGAGATTTTGGAAACGGACTCTGGAAATCTGGGTTCGATCGGACAGGACGGGGCACACTTTGTCCCTGTCGTATATTGCATATCTAAAGGCGCGAAATATTTTTGGCATTTATTTGTTTTGTTTTAGTTTAGCTACTACACTTTTTACACCTGTCGAAGGATAATCCTGGAGGCGAAGGCAAGGCGGTTCGGAATTTTGAAATCTTGGATATGAATAGTTGGCTCCGAAAATACCATTGTTTTTCTTTTGAGATTGCTAAAAAGGGAGGCGGCGTGGTTTCTTTGTGCAGGGTCGGCTTTTGAATATAGCGGATGGAGGATAACCGCCAGGAGAGGGGCAGGTACGGTCCTTGGTAGTCTTTGGAAGTGAGGACTTGAGTATATCGCGGAAGAAAAGCCCCTATCACTTCGTGTTATGTATGTATGTATGAGTTAGACGTCGGAGAAGGCCGAAGTGATGATTCATGACAAGCTTGCTGGATTCATCACGTGTGTACAAGAGTGAACACGAAGTGTTGATCCATGACAGAATAACATTTCTCTCGTTAGAAACTAGTCTCTCTCATCTTCATCCATAACTTCACACCGCCAGGAAAGCCTTCCTCTTCCTTGACGAATGTCCCCGGACATATTCCTCCGGCTATGGATTCTCAAAGCTCACCAACCAGAGGCCGAGGATCCTCCTCCGGCAAATCCCACCCCAATTACGGCGCGTCCATTAGCGAGAAAAAGAGGTGGGAATGACCTTTCCGTTTTCTCGGAGCGCCGCATAATCGGCAATGGACGGACCCAGAACGCGGACATCGGGTTGTGCTAAAACGGCTCGAAGCAACAAATATACACATAGGATCCGACAGGGGAATCCGTTCCCTCAGTCCATTGCAACCGCAGCGAAAGACTTGAACCCATAAAGAAAGGAGAGGAAAATGCACAAGGAAAAACGGTAGACCCAAAAAGCAATGTCCGTGAAACCATCCAAAAGTTAAGAGAACTTGAAGAGGGGAATGAAAGTCATTCCTATCTCTCACTCAACGCCCTGGTGTGTCAATTGCCCCCCAACTCAGAGTGTCCGTCGCCGACAAATGGGACCCGGAAATCGAAACAGGAAGGCCGCTCCGCTATGACGAAAATGCACCACGCGGGGAAAGAGGCGTGCCCGAGGGTATCTGGAACCGAAACGACTGTCCAGCAGAACATTCCCGCTTTTCTTAGGACTTGTCATCACACGCCTACGTCTAGCGGACGTGGATGTTCGGTTCAGACAGGTTCCCGCGAGTCTTGCTGAGCGGGTCCTCCTCTCCGGCCACGAGGGAAGGGCTCTCCAGGCCGCCGAGGGAGTCGGCAACAGTAATGGCCCTAGTCGTCAGCGGCGGGCGGAGAGGCGCGTTGAACGGCGGCCGTGCGCCAGTATCGCGGCGGGCGCTACTCGCGGCATCGGCCGCCCGGGAGAGCTCCTGCTCGCGGTTCTTCTCTAGCAGCTGGCCGCCGAGGGTGGCGCATTTTAAGATTGTTTGGATGAGGTGGTTCTGCTGCAGCGGCTTGGAAAGGTACTCGTCCATCTGTGCCTGGATGCACTTCTCGCGGTCACCCATCATGGCGTGGGCCGTCAAGGCGATGATGGGTGTCCGCTGGGTGCCGAGGCTGCGCTCGTACTCGCGGATCTTGCCTGTTGCTTCGAAACCGCCCTGAACATGGGTTAGTACTGTGAAAAGTAGGGTGTGACGGGAGCAGAACTTACCATGATGGGCATTTGGACGTCCATCAAGATGACGTCAAACTTCCTCTTCTTGACCGCCTCGAGAGCTTCCTCGCCGTTTCCCACCACCGTTACGACATGGTGGTACTTCTCGAGAATCTTGACTGCAAGCCGTTGGTTGACCGTGTTGTCTTCGGCCAGCAGAATCTCGAACGAACGGGTGTTGTCGGCCAGCGACGGCGTCGCCCTGTTCTCGAGAGCTGGGATCATGCCGTTGCCCATGTCGATCAGCTTGCATGGCGTCGTCATGTAGGAAGTGATGCCTAGGTCGAGGCATGACTTGAGGGAGACGTGGACGATAGGCGCCAACAGGACGATTGGGAGATACTTGAAATCGTCAATCGACCGAAGGCGTCTCGCATCCTCAATCGAATCGACGATGATCACGTCGTACGGAGCGGTGCCCTTGCCTCGGCTGCTGTCGAGGGCCTTGTTGCGCTCTGACTCGACAACGACAGGGTCTAAGCCGAGGTCACTGAGCATCTGCCCGATCGCCGGACCATGTCCCGTACGGCCCTTGTCGATGAACAGGACCTGGTGGCCCTTGTAAGGGGTGAGCTGTTTCGCGATGGCCGTTATGTCGCCGCTGGCCAAGCGCACAACGCAGGTGAAGTAGAATCTGCTTCCTTTGCCATATTCGCTCTCGACCCAGACGTCGCCGCCCATGAGGTTTACCAGCCTCTTGGAGATCGACAGACCTAATCCAGTACCGCCGAATTTCCTCGTCATGGAGCCATCAGCTTGCTGGAAGGTATCGAAGATAAGGTCCAGCTTGTCCGACGGAATTCCTATGCCCGTGTCTTTGACCATGAACTCGATGGCGTACTCGTCCTTACGGCACTCCACCTGTGTCGCCTTCTCGATCGTGAGGCTGACTTCGCCGTGCTCGGTGAATTTGATGGCGTTGCCAACCAGATTGAGAATGATCTGCCGTAGCCTGAAGGAGTCTCCGATAACGTAGTCCGGCACCATGTTGTCGACACGGTAAGTCAGATCAAGGAACTTCTCATTTGCCTTGACTGCAAGTGTCTTCAGAGCATTGAAAACGGTTCCTCGCAGTGTGTACGGGATCTCCTCAATGACCATTCTCCTAGCTTCAATCTTGGATAGATCGAGAATATCGTCAATGATGGTTAACAGGCTGTTGGCGAGACTGTTTACGATGTTCAGCATCTCGCGCTGATACTGTGTGAGGTCCGTATCCAGCGTGAGCTGCGTCATACCGATGATACCGTTCATTGGGGTGCGGATCTCGTGTGACATGTTGGCCAAAAATTCAGACTTTGTCTTGTTGGCAAGTTCGGCAGCTTCTCTGGCCTGGGTGTTCCTCTGGATACTGTCTCGTAAGTTGTAGACCATCTGGTTGATCTTCTTTTTGAGCTCGTCCATTTCACCCGAGGCCTCGACTTCGACGAGTTTTGTGAAGTCGCCGTCCGTCGCGGCGTTTGTGATGTCGCCGAACGCTCGTACTTGTGCGGTCTGTAGACTGTCAGCGATAGGTAATGGGAAAACGCAGCGGATTACTCACAAGGTTGTTGGCCATCGTGTTGACGTCCGTCGTGATCTCCTTCCAGCGGCCCTTGAGGCCCGCAACGTCGGCCTGTCCACCCATGATACCATCAACACCCACATCCTTGGCGACTCGTTGCACTTCGTTACAGAATATGGACAATCGGTCAACCATGTTGTTGATGGTCTCCTTCAATATGAGTATCTCTCCCTTTGCTTCGACTTCGATTTTGCGGCTCATGTCACCGTTGGCGATGGCCTGGGTGACGGTGGATATACTGCGGACCTAGAGTGTGTTAGTAAGATAGAGCTGAGCACCTCGAGCGCGAGCACATGCCTGAGATGTAAGGTTGGAGGCCATAGTGTTGACATTCTCCGTGAGATCCTTCCACTTGCCCTCGACGTTGTCGACCTGCGCTTGTCCGCCTAGAGTTCCGTCGGTGCCGACTTCTCTGGCCACCTTGCTGACCTCGAAAGCAAAGGTTCCGAGGCGGTCAACCATGGTGTTGATGGTATTCTTCAGATCCAAGATCTCTCCCTGGACTTCGACCCCGATCTTCTTGGTTAGGTCACCCCGGGCAACGGCCGTGGTGACTTTAGCTATCTCTCGCACTTGGGTTGTTAAATTCATGGCCATTCCGTTGACGTTTTCGGTCAGATCCCTCCATGTGCCCTCGACGTCGTGAACAGTTGCTTGGCCACCCAAGCGTCCCTCGGTTCCGACCTCCTTGGCGATCTTTGTAACTTCGCGAGCGAATTGCTGGAGTTGGTCCACCATGGAATTGATCGTCTTCTTCAGCTCGAAAATCTCGCCTCGGCATTCAGCTTGCACTTTCTGTGTCAGGTCGCCCTTCGCGACTGCAGTCGTAACCTTGATGATGTCTCGTACTTGGGTAGTTAAATTGTCGGCCATGGCGTTCACGTTGATGGTTAGTTCGTTCCACATGCCCTGCACGCCTTCGACGTCAGCCTGACCGCCAAGGATACCTTCAGTGCCGACATCTCTGGCGACGCGTGTTACTTCGGAGGCAAATGTGCGTAGTTGGTCCACCATGGTGTTTATCGTTTGCTGGAGCTGAAGAATCTCTCCTTTGGCGGGACGTTCAATCTTCTTGGTCAAATCACCGTGGGCGACAGCTGTTGTCACGGATGCGATTTCTCTGACTTGATCCGTGAGGTTCTGAGCCATGACGTTGACTAAGACGGTGTTAGTAGGCCATCATCAGAGCCTGGGGGGTATAAATCGTACCATTGTCCGTCAATTCCTTCCATGTGCCGTCCACGCCTTCGATCTGGGCCTGGCCACCAAGGATACCCTCAGTTCCGACTTCGCGTGCGACACGCGAGACCTCGCTGGAGAAAACTTGGAGCTGGTCCATCATGGTATTGATCGTCCGCTTGAATGTGGTAATTTCGGGGTCCATTTCGACAGAGTTCATGCGCACTTTCTTGGAGAGATCTCCGCGGGCGACAGCGGTGACAATCTCTCCAATCTCCCGGAGGGCTTTCTGGAAAGCCTCGTTTGCCTTCTGGTGCTTCCATAGCTCCCTCTCCAGGGTAGCGACACGCTCCTGCTCGATTATAGCCAGCGTCCGCTCCTGCAGCTCTTTTTGCTCGAGGAGTTGGATATTAACATCGGCGAGTTTCTGGGCTTGGGAGTCGATGAGCTTGGACTGGTCGTCTACATGCTCGCGCAGTTCCCCGAGCGCTCCATCAAGGGGGAAGCCGTTCGCTTGGGATCCATTGTGGCTGGTCCCGGATCCCTCCCCACTGGTGGTGTCAGGGGTGTCGGGAAGGAGAGCGGGAGGAGATAGCGATTTGGCCTCGAGTCTGTGGACGCGCTGGATGAGTGCGGCAAGCTCTTGCTCGAGCAGCTTCTTGTGTTGGTTCTCGCGGCCGGGGAGCCTGATGAGCTTGCTGTCGCGCGCAGCGTTGGAACTGGCGTCGGAGGTCTCAGGGGCCAGGGATTTGAGGATGACTGCGATAGCCTCGTAGGCCGAGTCGTCTGCCATTGCGGAGGGCCAGGCGGAGGCGTTCGCGATGGCCTTTGCTTGCAATCTGATATGGCGGATTGACTAAGTTGGTGGTGATATAGGTGGTAAGAGTTACGAGGGGTAGATTTATCGCGACTTCATCGAGGGCGTGATGATTCTATGAGAGAGCTGCCGATTAGCAAAGATGACTTCGTCGTTGTCGCAGGACCCTGTGCGATTGATGAGATGGGAGAATTGTATTTCCCATGCAACGGGCTAGTAGTACAGGTGAAGGAATCACAGCAAAGGAAGGGGAAACGGCTGCAATGGGATAAGACAAATGCTCGTTACACGCACCAATCAATCTTTGGCCTTTGAAAACAGAACAGGAACCGGAATAGAGGGTTCAATGCTTACAAGGATATAGGAAATCGAGAGCTACTGCGGCGATAGGACTGACAATAGACGATAAAACAATCCGTCTCTCCGTGGGTTTGAAGAAGTCTGCAGTGTGCAAATGTATGTTGACGGCGCCCGGATAGTGAATGGACGGACGGGGCTGGGCGGTGGGAAACTGGAAAGGTGATGGCGGAGAAGGAGGAGACAGGGTCGAGAACGGTAGAAAAGCGCAGGCGCAACAGCAGCCAGGGAGGTCCCAGGCTGGGATCGGCTGCATCTCCGACCTGTCGCCGAATAGCAGGCAAGATTGGCAAAGCAAGGAATGGGGCCAGCAGCTGGCCGGCCCGCAAACACTCCAGCTGGTGTGGACAGAGCATGTCGCTACCTGGTGACTTAGTAGCTCGAAACTACACCATAAAGAAGGTAAGCGTCTAGTTCCCTGCACTATCTGGAGATGCACCCTTCTTGCAGGTTATCTGTTAGTTGGGTGCGTCACTGGGATGCACAGTGCGACAGTGTACCTTTGCTGGAGCAAGTCGAGTTGTCGAGATGCTGTCAGGGGCTGTCAAGCACTGTCAAGGGTATACGCGGCTAGAGCCTTACTCAAGTCTGTGAAGTCTGTCATGGCACATCCACATGTCGAAGAATCTTTACCGGCGACTGGAAACCGGAAACCTGGTTTTGAGTGGACCTACAGTGATAGGGGTCCATCTCTGCGAACAAAGATCTCGGCTTCCGCGTCCTACTGGCCCGACATATGTAGGCCAGAGTCCGGAGCAGCTGAATCTTTTGCCAACATCGTATGTTCGTGAATGAGTGAAAGTACATGGGCGTACAGTGCGCAAAGCCAACAGACTTCGCAATCTCACAGTGCCAAGCAGGGAAGCCCCGATCAGATCGTCAGGGTTGATTTCCTTCTTGGGAAACTTTTTTCGTGTAAGGCTTTTCAAGGCCTTGTCCTGGTTATAGTCAGCCGTCTTAGTGTAATGCTGCGTCTCTTCTCTAACTTTATATATCGGATATCAAAGACTTCCTCTCCTGCAGAATCACACAACACCAGCAAACGTCCAAACAAACCGAAGACGACAACATGTTAGTCTCGCGATTCGAAACTGCCGCTAAGAAGAAAGGGGAAAAGGGGAAAGCTTCCAGCACTGTGCTGGGCAACATTGACGTCACTACGCATTCTGCCCAGACCTTCAGATCTTGGGGAAGCCTCGACATCGAAAAAAGAAAATGTCACATCTAAAACAATACTCGGACAATAAGTCATCTTCATCACTCGACGACTCCTTCATATCGCGGCATTGGGCAACAAAAGTGAAGGTATTCGGTAGCCTCTTGCTGAGCCTAACGGCAGCCACTATGCCGTGGTGGTGCAGTGGTAGAGGGAAGCGATCGTCTCTTGGACGGTGGGACAGCGTATCCCTAGCTTCCCCTGCCGCTCTTGCACTGGGCCAGAGGGCTGTCGATCACTGCTGCTTCGGGCCACGCGATACACCAAACATATTTGGCATCCATTTCAGCAAACAGCGCTGGCTTTGACTGTAGACATGATGGTCTCGGAAGAGTTTGCCACCACGTGCTGTGGAGGTCAAAGGCGATTGAAGATGGGGTTTCTAGAAGCCTGGCCGGTTCCTTACTCGGACAGGCCAGTCCTGCACCGTCAGTTTCGACACTGCTCAGGTCTCGAGCATCTTCGGACTGTGGATTACAGCACTATACTTCGTATTGTGCTACGAGGGTTGTCTCTCACGAATGGCATGTTCAAAATACCATAACCCAGTCAAATCAAGTGTTGGCGGAGGGGCAATCGAGCATTGGCGAATGTAACCTGCCCCGCGGTGATTTGTCCAGCATCGCATTTTCCCAGATAACTCGACATCACAAACCTCCACCAGCGAATGGAGCTTCACGAATCCCAAGGGAGGAACCAAACCCGGGCCCTCCACTTGCTGGGCTGGGCAACTTGGACCCTGAAAATGGTTATCGTTCACCGCCGAGGAAGGGGATCGTCTCCAGTAAAGTTGAGAGCGACAGCATTCGAAACAAGAACCCTTGCACGCGTGACCACTGACAGCCAGGACAGCATCAAAAAGTCTGTTTCGTTTGATAAGGGGAGGCAGCCGGGAAGCGGGAGATCGACCGCTCTGTCCGAGGGAAATACAAAAAGGTATTTTTTCACGTGGAATGAACGGGATACGAAGACCCAAGCAATTTAGTATGGGACCCTCGTCATCGACTCGATATCTGAAAGCTCGACGGCTGTAGCGGCAGGACGGCTGGCACTCGGCATACGATGGAGAGCGCAGCATTTAGAACAACATAAATAAACCAGTGGACTTTCTCCTAGGCAGTCAAGTGACCAGACGACCAGACGAACTAACGTCATCAAACTTTTTCTCTCATACCGCCAAGAATCGGGAAGCTTTCAGATATTCCGTATGCTGTCCGGTGTCGAGATCAACTCAAACTCAACCTCAAGCCAACCGCATGCTACGGAGTATGACACAAGCCTATGCCATTACTGTAAGCCAGTTAAACCACGGTTCATCCCTGCAGGGCATCCGTCGTAGAACTCTCCAACTGGCATGAGAAAATGCAAACAGCCATCCATATGTGCCATGTGGCAAGCCGTCGTGCAACGCCCCGGAATCCCATGAGAGGCGAAACACCATGCTATATACATCAGATGATCAGCAGTCTCGAGCCGAGTGAGCTGTCGTGCGGCGTTTGTTCCATGCAGACAGCCGCCGTTCAGTAACGAATAACGATGCCTCGAGGACATACTCGGGGACTGGGGCAAACGACCCGAGTGACACGGAGATAGAGATCGACAGGAGAGGTGTCAGTCGACGGGCCACTGCCTCCCGTTGAGCACGAGCTATAGAATGAATCTCGCGGAGAACAATAGCTTACTGAGCCGAGAATTCGAGGCACGGTATCAGGGTTAGGGACGGAAGGCAGGCATCGGCAACGACACTATAAAGCGCCTCAGCAAGATATCCCGCCACTGTAAAATTCTTCACAGTGCACGTTCCGATGGGAGGTTGTTTTAAACCAAGTATATTCCCAGTCTGCAGCTACGCGGCCAACAAAGCCTACACTCTGCTAACTACCTCCAGCAGAACAACCACCATCTCAAACCTCCACCCAACACATCACTCCCTCTCCTCCCCTTCGAGCGCACTCCTCACCAACCTCCTCGCCTCTCTCATCCCCAGCCTTCTGCGCATCTCCCGTCCCCAGTCCAGCCTACTTTCAACAAGAGATTATGCAATAATCGGAATAATAAACGGGTGGTGGTATCTTTCGTGGTAGTAAAGCGATCGTAAAAAGAGAAAACAGCCGAAATGGGAACAAACACCGAATCCACGGCGTGATGAGGGAAAAACTCTACAAAATGTACAAGAGACACGAACGAGATGGAAAGAGTGGGAAAGAAAGAGAGAGAAACCCGGCTTTATGTGCATGAGATAGATGAATGGAACCTGCACCTTGTAAATATGCCCGTGAAAAACGAAAGGGATGAAAAGGCAAATTGTCGAGGTTGCTTTTTGAGAGCCAAGCTTGGCTTTCTGCCAGATGTTGTCGTTGTAGACGAGAGGGAAGGTCGAGGTAGAGGGCGTATGTTTCCTGCCTAGTCTCGCGGCGGTGTAAATGATGTGTCGAAGTGAAGCGAGGTCTATGCCCCAAGGTGTAGGTGTAACGACAGGCATTGCTCATGGTGTCTATCATGAGTCTTGGTGAAGACCGAGCCCTGTGATGCCAGTGACGGTATGAAGTGAAGGAGTGGCGAGGCGATCACTTGTTCCCCAAGTTCAGCCAGCTCATGTCCGACGTCGTCACGGCCTTCTGCAGTACCGGCTGGCGACTCACGCCGGTCGGAAGCGGTGCGGAGGGAGCAGGTGGCGTGGCGTAGCTGGAGTAGGCACTGCTCGGCGCCCTGTCGGTTCCCCAAGGCTTCTGCATCGTCGTAGGATCCCAGGCCTCGTGGACTGATGCCGGGATACCGCTCGAGTACCCGGACAGGTCGCTGACGGCGCTGACGGGACGCTCGATGCGGCCCGACATGCCTTCCTTGACCTCCTTGTCGTATTGCGCGATGGTCGGGCTCCCTCGGGTTACCCGGCTGAATGATGCACGCGGTTCGTACACATTCAGGGGCGGAACGGTCGCGCTGTCTTGCGTCCTCCGGTGCTGGGAGACATTGCTATATTCCGATACGGAACTCCTGTCGGACTCGACCGTCGTCCTCTTGTTCTGAGCAGCAGCATTACTGTTTCCGAACCCCAGCAGGTTCAGGGCGGATCCACCAGACCAGTATCGGTTCCATCCGGAACTCCTCCGCGTGCTGTCGCGCTTGTCACCGCCTCCCGCAGCGTTCCCAGTCAGATTCCTCGGTTGTCCGCTCGTATTAGTATTAGAGGTGAACGCGACACCCTTCTCGTATCCTGACGGCGGTGCTTGTCTTGGGGGAGCATTGGCCATCGTCTCAGCCATCTGCGGGATCGGCTTGCTTATTGTGCTCTTGAACGCCTTGTTGAACATGCTGCTCGACGAAGTCCGCTTGCTCTGGTCGCTAGGGTTACGCTTGAGACCGCCTGGCGGGTGTTCGTGGTTGTCCTTGTTGACCTTGCCCATCAGGATGGCCATTGAAGCGAACGAGTTGCCCGACTGCTGTTGCTGGTGACCGCGGAAGACGCCACCGCCCGAGTGCCCTCGTGTTATGCTGTCGTTGGCGTACACGATACTATCCTTCTCCTGGGAGGAGATGCCACTAGCCCTCCGCAGGTGTCCGGCCTCCAGATAGGCCTGCCGATTCCGCTTCCGTCTGATGCACAGGTAGATGAGAGAAAGGATGAGAGCAGCACCGAATACGGCGCCGAATATTATGCCGAGGAGGGCGTTGGTTGGAAGTCCTGTACCGTTGCCTGGAGTTGCAATAGGTGCTGCAGCTGCGGTGGGTGTGGTTGTCGGGCTAGCTGTGGCTAGCGAAACGGATGTGCTCGTTGGGGTGGCCGATACTGTCGACGACGAAGAAGAAGTCGAAGAGACGCTGGCGGCGAAGACTTTCTGGTCCACCAGCAAAGCTGTGGTGTTCAGCCACGTGTTCTCCCTTCCGTCGAACGCACAGAGAATATCGTCGTCGCTTCCCCCGGCGGCAACAATCAGACCGTCCGAATCCTGCGCCAGGGCGTAGTTGCTGCGTGTGACCTTCGGAGCCAATGTGGCGTTGTATTCCGGCCAGTCACCGAAAGTGAGTGTGTGGTCATCCCTCTTCTCCTCCGACCTGGTGACAATACGCGGGGAGTTCTGGACCGGCTGTAGTTGCCCGTTGATCAAGACCGTTCGCGTGACGACATTAGGAGACACTGTCATGTCAAAAGTGTAGAGGTTCTTGCACTGATCATCGCCCGTCACCAAAGCTGCCTTCATCGCAGTGATATCCTTCTCAAGCGGTTCTGCCAGCGATGCTCCGGAATCAAACCACGCGATGTCCGGCCTGAAAAGGAAGACCTGCTTATTCGTCGTGCTCCCGCCGACCAGGAGGGCCTCGCGGTCGGACCATGGCAAGAGAATAGGCCTGACCGAAGGAGGTGCTGCTGATTGGTATGACAGAACGGTGTAAGGGGCGGATGCTTTGATGGTGAACGTTTGCGACGAAAGACTTTCACTGTCATCCTGAGAACCGGCATATATGAGTATGTCGTCCGACGCTTGTAGGTAGGTGGCGCCATGCCGTCGTCGTCGCTGTGTCACGGGAGCTAATAGCGTGATGCTCTCCCACTTTCCCGTGGCGTATGTAAACTTTTGTAGCCCTTGAAAGTCTGGATTCGATCCCTCTCCTCCCACGACATAGAATCCGGCATCAGAGCCAACACAGACTCCGCCGGTCACCTTCTCGCCTTGTGGCAGTGTCGTCCAATTTCCTCCCGGTGTGAGCTCCAATGCTTGAAACGCATTTGGTGAATAGGTGTAGAGTGTGTTTTCGTGGATGACCGAACAGATATCGTCCAAAGCCACCTTAGGCTTCGGCAGCGACATTATGCACAGTCGTGTCGGAAGGCTAATCGGGTTCGAGGTAGAAGCTGTGGCCAGAGACGGACGCCCAAGAGGAATCGCCGGTGTTTAATACTGGAAATCACAAGCGCATCTCGATTTCGGATTCGAGGACGAGGAGTGGTCTCGAGTAGAGTTCTGAGTCGTCAGGTATATCCTAGGGAAGGTCCGTCAAAGAGTCCACAAAGGCTTTCAATCGGTTTCAAGTGAGATGGAGGGTTGATAGCTGATGGTGTCGAGATTCCTCCAATCTCTCTTTTTGATGGGCAAGCGAAAGAGACACCTGGTCGTCGAAGTCAAAGAACAATGGCTGCAGACCAGTCTGAAATGACAAGGCGGATACGCTGTCGTTCGACAGTATGTACTATCGAGAAAGAAACGGCCGTCAAGGTATTGAGATCTGTATAGCTCACTCCAGCAACCGGTCGATCCCAAATGCTCGAGTTTGTCGGTTGGCTTGAAAAGATCTACGGAACAAGTTTGGATGTTTCGATGAAGGATCCTTGAAACGACGTAGGCTCGGCTTTGGAGGTGGTGGAAAAAGAAGCAAACGAGGCCCCTATCATCTGAAGGGATAGACGTCGCAGAAAAGAACCGTGGTTGTTTGGTGTTTCTTCGTCGTCTCTGGTCTCCTGCTGGCTAAATTCCCCGTCGTCTCGCGTTTGCTGTTCCTGGTGGTCCCCCGGCTCATTAATCGTCGACAAGTATAGGGGTGATGGTATGATGCAGGTGCTGCACCTGGTAAACCGAACAGTTGTGAGATGTTGGATATGAAATTAGAACGCGTGGAATGGACAGCAGACGCGAAGTGTTCGTGATGCAATGTTCCAAGATGGAGTGACTCGCGCGAGCGGTTGGAATGCTCAGCTTTCGTCAAAAGACAAAGGAGGAACTCCAGCGGACTTCAGCAGTTCCAGCACGCTGGGGAAGGGAAATTGAGGAACGGCCGGACTGTTGGACAGGGGTCTCGACGGAGAGGAGCAGGGGTATAAGCGAATGGTAAGCGGGCAACGGGACTGGGATGGCCTGTCAAGACCCGCCGAAGTAGTCTCTTCCAGGAAATACATCACTTGCCTCGCTTCCAGGCGCATTCCAAGCGCGAAATCACTTGTCATCCTGCGCGCCAGGGTACAACGTCCGCAGAGGTCCGCAGCAGCCAGAGAGTGGCTGGGAATCTTTCGTCCCTTGCAGCACAGCGAAAAAGGGGTCACACCAAAAACAAGCACACAGCAAACAACCACTGTGCCTCACCAGTGATGCCTGACTGATAAGTCTTGACTTCCAACAGCAACACCATTGCCAGCCATAAAAAGTCAGAATCATATGTCCCATCATGCGTGGAATAACTCCATGCAAACCAACAATTTCTAGGTGTTTGCATATTGTGACAGTCAGCAATGAGGTTCCATGGTTGGCGAACAGTCCGAGAGCCTTGACTATTCTCCCGTGGTACGATGGTGAGATGCCTGGATGCCCATGTCGGCTCGTTGTCGCTCTGGCCACCGCTGTTCGTACCAACCCACGTCCTTGCAGCCTTTTCCTCTCTCTGTTCGTTGCTGCGCCTGCTGTGCTCTGTATAACTTGCATAAAATAGCAACATTGACTCAGAACGGCGTTGCACAATGGTCACAATGCTATAACAGTGAGGCACATGCACCATAGATGATTCGCTGTCCGCTCATGGGAGGCGGCGGGAGGCGGCGAAGCGCTCTGTCGAGGGATTCGGCGCCGACGAGGGCGCTATTGTTCCAGACCTGTCCATTCGGGCAAATGGCAGAGGCTGATGACAGACGGCCAAATGCACACCGACTCAATTGAACGGAGGCAATATTCTACTGAGTATCACCCAAACTGGCCGGCAATCATATTTGCCAGACCTGCTGCTGTTGTTGTCGATGAGTCCGTGATGTTCGGTTTGCACGACTGTCAATGCTACGGACTGCTGTTGGAGAAAGTGGAAAGTGGAAAGTGGAAACAACGGTCGTCCGTCGTTTCTCCACTGCGCTTCGTCCCTGCCTACCTTAGCCTGAAACGCAGTCGACCAGATCCCTGCAGCTGCATCTCCTGCCCCTGAGCTAAAATCGACCGGGGATCTTGAGAAACAAGTGGGGATTTCTCACCCGTTCATTCGTCAGCAATTGGGCGGTTTCATGTTTCACAGCCAGTCATGATTCGACGAAAGAACATCGACTGAGGTGAACAGCTTCAACCCAAGATGTTGATGGCGGTGAGCTGCGCAATGCTGTGTTGATGTGAACCTCAGAATGCAACAGATGTGACTAAGGAACAGACGGAAGACGATCGTTACCTAGGTAGGCTCGGCAGAGTATATCTGCCACATCCTGCTGTTGGAAGCCTCAGCTCACTTACATGCATCCTTAGGATGCTTAGGCGAGTTTGCACTTACAAGTCAGGATAATAAACAACGAAAGGAGATGCTTCCCGCCGAGAACATTGACGAGAGCAAGCTCCTCGTAATAATGATCTTCATAATAACCCGTACCCAGCAAGCTCATGCAGAGATCATCATCAGCCATCTTACCACCCATGTGAACCCCATACCAACGATCCCTCTACGCATAAACCATCATTTAACGGCCGCCACGAGACCATCCTCTCTTTCGTTCGCGCCGCTCTCCCGCAATCCGCAGCACGTCAAATGTAAAAGCCGGCAATGCAAGATGATGCCCTGCGCGGTGATGCATTTCTAGATCTCCTTCCGCCAACCAATGGGTAGGTGCCCGAATGATCTGTTGGTTTAAGCGCCTGCAGCACCGCCCAAAGTGGTATCGACACGCTTCACAGCGCTCACCTTGCAACCGCAATCTTACGCTACAAGAGCGCGCGGCTCAGCATCCGAAGTGACGTGGTGATTGGACTGGAGATGTCGCCCCCCACGAAAGACGACCGTTTGAGACCCATCAAGTGATATGACGTAGAATACGATTGGCATGTCAAAGGCGATACAGTACACCGCATTGTACACAAAGCAGTAATAGTAGTAGCAAACGCGACCGTACATGATACTCCGTACCGGCGGCTTCATTCATTCATCATCACTATCAGCTAAGACACGGCGCCTCTTGGTAGTAGCCACAGGCCTCCGTACAACATCATCATCCTCCTCACCGCCCTCCTGGTCATCGTCACTGACATCAAAAGGCGACGTCTTCCGCTTTGCCGCCTTGACAGCGCTTCCCACGCCGAGCAGCTCGTCGATATCGGGCATACTATCCTGGGTAGCCGTCAAGTCCATCCAGCCAGCCGTCTGCGGATCCTCTTTAGGCGCCTGTGCTGAAGAGGGCAGAAACGAGGTCGGTAGACTCGATGGGATGCTAGAGATGGGCTGGTCATCTCCGACAACAAAATCGTCCAGGTCAGATCCGTTATCGGACCCATCCGTGTCGTCAATGTCACTCGTGCGCTCGCAGTCGTCTCCGAGGTCTTCAAAGTGGTCGCCTTTCCTCTTCAGTCCACCACGGCCTCCTCTTGCCGACCTTCCTCCGCGCCCTCGGCCTTTGCCGCGGTTTGCTGGTATGCGGGTGATCTCCATGCCTTCATCGTCTGACGCCTCCTCTTCATCATCATCGTCGTTATTGCCGCCTAGGTCTTCCATGAAAAAGGAGTTGCCCTGCTTGCTTTTCTTCTTGACAGGAGGTTTTCGCCCTCCTCTGGTGGATGTGGCTGCCCCGCGTCCTCCGCGCCCTCCACGCCCTCCTCGCGCTCCCCCTCTCCCTCGAGCTGCAGGCGCTGGAGCCTCTTCTTCTTCAGATGCATCTTCCATCACAACTTCCTCGTCGTCTTCGTCGCCGACGAATGCACCAGCGGTGCGCTTGCTTGGCCGCTTGGAAGCCGAAGTGCTGTTCCGCCCAATAGGAGCCTCGGTCTCCGATCCGTCCTCCTCCTCCTGGCGTATGTCGCGAGCTGGGTCGTTGGGAGCAAAAGACGGAACAGGAAGCTGTTTCCAGCCGTCTGGGTCAAAGTCGGCATATGGTTGCACGAACCTACCAGCCGGGTCTTGAGAGTTGCCCAAAAGCTTGAAGAGCCGCACACATCTCTTTGTGTGCGCACCATGCCTCAGTTTCGCCGTAGGCCTCAGCTCGCGTTGGACATGCGGGAACCTGGTGACGTCCGGAAGCACAATTTCTTCCGAGTTGACGCCCTGGTACGGTACGTATTTGTAGACCCTGGCCAGTTGCTCTTCTTGGTTCTTGGTGAGGCATACGCTGTCGAGCGGAGGAGCATCGGCTACTGGTTCCTCGACCACGGGTTGTGGCTTCTTTGATGCCTTGGCTTTGGGCTTTGTCGGTCGGTTGAGCATGGTGGCCACGCTCTGAAACCCGGTCTCTGCCCCATCAGGCATATGGAACTTCTTCTTAGATGCCTTCTTCCTCAACCCGGCGGCAGTCTTCTTCGGTTCCGGTAGGGATCTGTCTTGGGTGTTCTCGATCGGTATGTCCACAGTCTGTTTGTCCACCTCGGGCCGTATGTCTCTCGGCAAGATCCTTGACGAGATGTCATGACGTAGCTTGAAACGGTTGCCCTCGTTGAGCGCCTTTTGTATCCATTTGTAATTGTCCTTGGACCTTCCGACATTACCTTCTTCCTTCCCTTTCATGACCAGGAGAACGACCTTGCCTGCTCGCTTCCTGCCCGTTCGTCCCATACGTTGCAGCATACGGATGGGAGAGGATGAGGAGTCGTAGCAGACGATCAGATCGACCTGACCAATGTCGAGACCTTCTTCGCCGATGGAAGTGGCCACGAGCACATTGAAGCCGCCAGACTTGAACTTCTCTATAGCCTCAATCTGTTGTTTCTGCTTCATGCCCGCGCTCCGCTTCGAATCCTGCTGGCCAACGAACACGGCAGCCTTGATAAGTGGTCTGTGAGCGTTAAGAGCCTTGACAATGGCCTCTGCGCTGTCGCGGTACTCGCTGAACACAATCGCCCGAGTGCTTGATCCTGCCCCGGCATCCAGAAAGTGAGTGAGGAGCGTATCACAGAGACGGGGAATCTTCGGGTGAGTGACGAAATCATCCTTCTTCAACCAGTTCCCCATGATGTTCATCATCTCCTGGAAGTCCTTGTCTTCAAGCAGCTGTGTCTCCAGCTTCGTGCCTTTCCCGCCCTTCTCTTCCACCTCTTTGCGAAAGTCATTCAGGTTTTGATAGAAGAGGTGGATGCCGTGGAAAGTCAGCAGCTTAATGGCATGCGCCAGTCTCTGGAGGAAGGTAAACACCATAACAGTAGGCCATTTCACCCTGTCATTGACGTGCCGGCCCGGTCCATTCAACCATTCCTTCCTAGCCGTCATAAGGCGGTAGACGGTAAGGTCCATGGGATCGCGGCCCCAGTAGATATTTAGCGCACTGAGCTTGTTCACGAACGGCTTCAGAGCCTTGGAAAACAGCTCCTGAATCCGTAGCATCTCGTCTGACGGCTCCAGGGGTATGGTGTCTTGGTCTCTTGAATGGACATACTTTCTGATATCGATAGAATCCTCCGAACGGACTTCGACCTGAGATATCCCGAGGTTGTCAAAGACTTGTTGAATGGTCTCGACGTTTGGCCCAGGCGTTGCCGTGAGGGCAAGGACACGAAAACTCTTGGAGAAGCGGCGGATGAACTCCACGACCTTGACGTAGGCATAGTCACCGGTTGCCCTGTGTGCTTCGTCGACAACCAGAAGCACAATAGACTTGGGATCAGCATACCCCTTGGAAAGGTCGTTTATCAAGGTCTGAGGCGTCATGAAGAACAGGCGTTTAGTCTCCCACTCCCCTTCGCGAAGTCCGGCTGGTGTTTCTCCTGTTAGAAGAGTCGTGTCGGAGCGAGGAATGCCGGCGATATTCAGACATGCGTCAACCTGTTGCGAGACGAGGGGCTTGGTAGGTGCCACAAAGACAATCTTGGCTTTCTGAGTCCAGCGGTAGAAGTTGAGGATGATGGCTGCAGCAATGAATGTCTTGCCCAGGCCAGTCGGAAGTGCCACCAGAGTGTTATTGAACAGTCCGGTCTTGACGATGCTGAATTGGTAGTCTCGCACGGGTCCGAGATTCATCGGATAGACCCATGTTTTCAAGGCCTCCGGGTTCAGAGCGTGATGGGTCGGAACGTCCTGAGATTGATCCGCACGAAAGGGCCTATTGGTGAGAGACTGCGACTGCCTATGATTTTCATCGGAGACTTGGTCCCCAAATAGAGTGGTCTGCCGGAATAATTGGGACTGGCCCAGAGATCTCTGAGGTGCCCGTGATGATGAAGTTGAGAAGGCAGACCGGTTGACGGCGGACTGTCCTGTCAACTCAAATCCGTCCGATCCATCTGACGGAAAGCCTTCCAGGTCTACATCATCGAATTCTCTGAATGTCGTATGTGCCTGGGTTTGCTTAGTATAGCTGTAGACTCAAGTTTCAATGTCAGGCTTACTGATGATGGTTTCGACGAAGCGGTCTCTAGCGAAGGGTCCTCAATCTGGTCACATGCCAGCATCAAGTCCTCATCAGCTATGTCGTCAAATTCAAATTCTTCATCATCCATGGTTAATGACCATTGTGCCTGGCGGCTGAGAGCAGAAAATGCTGAATGCCACTAAGCAGTTATGTTAGGAGTGTTGGATATTGAATGGAAAGTCAGGTACCGCGTTTGGACGCGTTGCTTATCGGTGATATCGCCAAGTCACATGACGAGAGTCCGCAAGCTGCCAAGCTCGGCTATCAGACAGAGTGCACTAACTGTAAATGGTAAGCGCAATCTTAGGCAGCCTCCTCAAAAGATGGATGACTAACTCGACAATAGGTGAAGACGCCCCGCCAAAGCTTATTGACTCCACCTGCTATTGTTTGCACTGACGAAACTTTGGAACTTCGAACTTCTGCTTGCAGTCAAACCGGACCACCTTCTTCTTCTCGGCTTTGTCTTTTCCACCACTTCCCCCGACTTGCCTCCTTATCATACACGTCTCTTTCTTTCTCCATTGGATTGAGGCGTCCCTTTGACAGATCGGGACTCTGTTGGGAGCCCTCATCTGGTTTCCATTTTCGGACTGTCGATTTGACCGTCACTCCCGCGATATCACCACTCTCTTTCACCCAAGATCACCGGAGCCCACTCCTCAACAGCGATTCACTTGCGCAGCATCGGCGCATGCAGCGCAACCCCTCCATTCTTTGTCGCTCCTAAGAACTGTACTAGCAGTTCTCTGTGACTCTTCAAACTCGATATCCTCACCATTTCCCGAACAACATCAACACCCGAACTAAAGACCTAAGACCATCACCACCCAACACTCATCATGGCGCCTCCAACAGGACCTCGCGCACTCGGTTCAAGCGCTACTCGGGGACGTGGAAACACAAGAGGAGGCGGTATTCAAAAGCGAGGCGCTGCGCCACGGGTCAGGACCGACCGCGACGGCGATGTCTCCATGGATGCACCTGCCCGCGGCGGAAATGCTCCTGGCGCACCTGGCGCTCCCAGAGGACCTTCAAGAGGAGGTCGCAAGCCCGCTGCGCCATCCAGAAGTTCGCAACGGACTGCGCAGAATTTGGCCGCTTACACCTCCAAGGATTTTACCGTCGAGACTGGCCGCGGCGGTCGCGTCTCCCTCAACGCCTCGAAGGCTCGATATGCGCACACGGCGGTCTTGACAGTGAACGGCCTCGACTTCACAGACCCGGATCCGAAGAAACTTCAATCACTCCTCTCTTTTCTTGAGCGCAAGGCATCGAAGAATCAAACAAAACAGATCACGATCAACAAGGTATGTTTTCAACACATGATCGACGGACCTTGGAGCCCTTAGTTATCGTTTATACACCTCGTATCACGCTACCGAACACGATGACTCCGGTTCCCTGGCCGTCCACTCCTTCCGATCACCCCAAGGTTATGCAACCTTGCTAACTTGACATCAGTCCGTCGTTGACGGAAACACGCTTTATATCCAAGTCAGCAAGGACGACGTACCGAACTTCCTCCACCTGGACGGCTTTACATATGGTCCCTCGTCCATGAAGCTCTCCGTGGCTGAGTCCGAGAAGCCGTGGCCGCAGAAGAAGGCACAGCTGACCGAATCGGCTGCCCGGACCAAAGAGCAGCTGAAAGGTGTCCTGTTCAACCGTTACAATGTTGACGGTCGGATCCTTGATCTCTCCAACCTCGGCCAGGATCCGCAGCTTGTTTCCATGGGTCTCTTCGAGAAGAGCAGTACGCCAGAGAAGGCATTCAAGGCGCTTATTCTCATCTCGGATCAGCAGTTCGACACCGCCAAGGCAAAGGCGGAGGCTATTCAGGGCGTGACGCTCGCTAGCAACGGGCTCGGCACCATACAACCTGTCTTTGACCTTGCCGAAACCTTCCCCCAGCTGAAGATGCTCGATCTCAGCAACAATGCTATCAAGAGCCTGAAGCAACTTACGAGATGGCGCGGGAGGTTCCGGTCCCTCGAGAACTTAGTCATGGTTGGAAATCCCATTGAGACCGAGGAGCCCAACTACAAGACGGAGCTCATGCAGTGGTTCCCCCATCTGCAGTTCCTCAACGGCGACCATGTCCGGACGGCAGAAGAGATTGCAGCGAGAGAGGCGGCGACCCGTCCTCAACCCATCCCGCAAGCCGGGCCGGATTTCCGAGATTCTGATGGAGTCGGCGAGACCTTCCTGCGGACATTCATTCCGCTATACGACTCGGATCGGTCTGCGCTGCTCGCCACATTCTACGACGAGGAGAGCCGGTTTACTCTGTCGGTAGTCAATAACAAGATGCCGACCGATAATCCAGTTCCAGCATGGCAACCCTATCTCAAGTTTTCTCGGAACCAGGCGAAGATCACAGTCGAAGCTGCAAGGACCCAACGCCTCTTCGAAGGCAGCGCAACGATCTCAGATCTCTGGAAACAGCTGCCTGCTACGCGCCACCCAGATCTTATCGACCAAAGCAAGTACATCATTGACTGCCACACCATCCCCGGCATCATGGATCCGACAGGCCAGATTCCTGGAGGTGTCGGCGGTCTTCTCATCACTATCCACGGCCAGTTCCAGGAGGCGGACAGGGAGAACCCCGCCAAGACCGGCATGCGCAGCTTCTCGCGCACCATCGTGCTTGGACCTGGCCGCCCCGGCAGAAATCCGATTCGCGTCATCAGTGACATGCTTTCGCTGCGCGCCTTCGCGCCCGTACCTGTTTTCGCCGCTGCTGTCGGTATCGACGTACAGGAGCGGCAGAAGCAAATGGTACTGGAGCTCACGAACCGGACCAGGATGACACTCGAGTACTCGCAGATGTGTCTCGAGGGTGTAGCATGGGATTTCGACAAGGCACTGCTCGCCTTTGAGGAGAAGAGGGTACGTCAAATCCACCATATCAGTCTACTTGTTCGACGCTAACACATCTTAGGCTATGCTTCCTCCCGATGCTTTTATAACTGCATGATCGTCAGAGGCACTTTATTACCAACGCGATGGCGTTTGAGACTGTTCATACGGGACAGGGGATCGGCGAACGTATCTCCTAGTTTAGAGGATGCGAGACGACTGGAAGCTGGAGGAAAGGCTACCATCTCAGAGCGAGGGTTAGGCTAAGGTCCCCCCTAGAGACTGCTAGGGCAGCATGGATCAAGGATGAAGATGGAAGGCTTCTTTGTGTTATTCTTACATGTATACGGAGTTTAAGGGGCGGCAAAGGCACTGCACTGCATTTTCGGTCTGGCTTTGCATCATTTCAGGAAGGAGAATGGTATCGAGGATATCAGGGCCTCTATTCAGCGCTGTCAGCAGCGGTTAGATGACGAGAGACATGGAAGGGCGAACAGGGCATCCTTAGACGGATGCGTCAGGGCAACAACAAAATGATACCACGGCGTTTATCGCCAATCTTGCCTGTACAACGAGCATCTCCAGAACCGCAGTGACTCACTTGTTCGACCATATCAACAGTACGAAGGTCATGTCAATCTAGAAATATTCATCTAATGCACTATTCTCATTCGCACCTCTATAGTATTGAAACAGTTGAATTTTTGCATCGACAACGTTACCCTACTCTTCTTCAACCTGATTGAATCTCGTCCTCGCCGGATTCTTACTCCTCCGGCTCCGGTCCCGTCACGACTTCTCCCAGCCTACTCTTGCCCGGGCGTTCCCACACCCGCCTATGACGAGCACTGCCGCCGCCCTCCTCGAGAACGACCCTCTTGAACACCCGACCGTTCCTCAACCCATTCTTCTCCCTCCCCTTCATATAAAGGTCTTCGGCAGCCACCAGCGCAGGCCAGGTCATCTTCTTGTGGTAATTCCGCTCCTTCAGAACCGTAGGCATGCCGCGCTTATCGAACCCCGTGAACAGCCTGCCCTTCTCGTGGCGCCACCTGCGGATCGCCCACAGGGCCTCCGGCAGGTCGGAGTCGGCGACCTCGTCCCAGATGCCGGTCCAGTCGATCTCCAGCCCCGCCCTCAGAAAAGCCGGGTTCCTCCTCCCCGCGTTGTAGACGGGGAACTCGTAGCTGATCAGCCGGAGGAACATCTCCAGCGGGCGGCCGGAGGAGTCCCAGTCTGTGAAGTCGAGGTAGGAGGCCATGTACTCCAGCCGCCGCAGGGCTCCCTGCGTGGAGAAGTGGTACTTGCCCCCCGGGCGAAGGGGAGGGAGGGGAGGGTCAGTGATGGGGTACTGGTAGTGGGCTGTGTTTCCTTGAACGACTGACGAGTCGTCGGCGTTGATTTGTATGCCTAGGCCCGCTGCTGCACCACCTGGGCGAGGTCGAGAGCGACCGCCGCCGACCTCCATTCCGTCGTCGGCGGAGTCGGGGTCTTCGCTGTCGGCCCAGGAGCGGGAGGAGGAGGAGGAGGAGGAATTGGGGCTGCGGTTTAGTAACTCGTATCCACTGTCGTCATTAGCAGGTGTGCCGCTTGTCTCGGGGAGTTTGCCCTTACCGTCTGCAATCGGGGATTCCATCGCTTCCTCCAGCAACTGGCTCAACGGAACGAAGCCATCCATAGTCTCCAGGTCTGGAAGTTGCGGGAGAGCTACAGACTCCTGAGCTTCAAATAAGACATCCTCCTCCGGTTCTTCAGCCTCAGGGCAGATCTCCTCGTCGTTGGTCTCAACAGGCTTCGGCACAGGATGATGCAGGTTGAAGTACCGACCATTCCGCGAGGTCCCGTGTATACCAGCGTAGTCACGGGCCAGGAGAAGGCGTCCGAGAACATCATCGTTGTTCGGGTCTTTGATCAACGTCGCGGTCTCTCGATGACCTCCAGGCATCAAGGTGTACGGCTTCGGCTCCGGGATGGGAGACTTGCGATCCCTCGCCTCCTTCTCGGCCTGCGCTTTGGCCTTGTCGAGGTTGAGGAACATGTTGAAGTTCCACAAACCGGCGGCGACCGTCTCGGCCACCTCGGTACCCTTGGGTGGTGGTGCCTGCTTGGGAGTCTGAGGCTCGGGCGATGTAGGGGCCTTGGCCTTCGGGCTGCGTGTCTTCTGCCTTTTGATCGGAGAGGTGCGCTCTTTGGCATCCTTCTCGGCCTCCCTCTTGGCGTTGTCGAGGGCAAGGAAGGTGGAGAAGGTCCACGGGCTGCTGACGGCCTTCAGTACCGCGTCGGCGCCCTTCGGTGATGGTGCTCGCTTGGGTCCGTGAGACTCGGTTGAGTTCCGAGGTGTGGTGGGCGTATCGGTGCTCTTCCGAGTAGGAGAGAGGGTTTCTTGGATTTTCTTGAACATTTTGTCCAGTTGTTGTGTTACTGCAGTCCTGTGGGTGAGTGATGTCGATGCCGACTTGTGTCGAGGTGAATGAAGACAACCCGTTTGGAAAGCAATCACGGCGTTCTTATATGTGTGGGAGCAGTCCGCCTAGTCTCGGCTGACAGAAGCAGAGCATACACGGCCTTTGTAGAGTGTACAATGCACCGACTCGTTCTGGAAGTTGTCAGTGGCTACTGTGTTGAGTCTTCGGTCTGAACAATGTTATTATTCCAATCTCGGTCAGAGTCTTTGTTGGAATACTCTCTTCTAGAGTGCTGTGGAAAACTGTCATTGTGGTCGGCGAGGGCTCTCATGCTGCCACAAAGACACAGAGGCAAAGGACAAGTCGGACAGCCAGGAGAACAACTTTGTTCACGAGTGAAAGAGGCATGGCACAACGAGTCTATACATAGACATTCCAAAACGTCAGAGCATAATAAATAGCAGGTTCGTGTACCAGAACCTCCAAGTTCACTACTATTGCGTATCGATCCCTTCTAGTAAGAGAGGTCACTTGAGTATAACCTTCACCCCATCACTTGACAGGATCCCCATATCAAGCCGACTACGACAACCACACACAGCCCATCCCCATATCTACTCCCACAAGCGCTGGTCGCACAAGAGTATAACACAACCACGAAGATGTGTCAGGAAACGGTGGTGACTTACGAACTATGCAGGCACGAGGTGGCCGAGAGGAGGCACTGTGCAGCAGCACAAAAGGAAATAGACAGAGCGCAGAAGAGGGCCACTTGGTGCTGCTTCGCAAGCGCTCCGTCAAGGAGGATCGTCTGTAAGGTACAGTATCAGACGTACAAGGATTATGCATACTGCGGCCGCTGCAAGATATTGCGGAGGAGAGAGCAAGACAGGCAAGTCCAAGCAGCCCGGGAAGAGGAACGTCGCAGAGCTAGAGCTGACCAGCAAGCGCGAGACAGGACAGTGTTAGACAAGCTAGCACAGAACGAGGCGAAGGCGAAGGCAAAAAAGGCGGCAGGAGTGCAGCGGTACGACTGGCAGAAGGTGACGCAGGTGGAAAGCACAAATCGTCCGGCGCAGCAGAGACATGGTGATTCCTTCATCGAGAACCCGCTGTACGCAGAGATCTTGAATCTTCTGACGGAGGCAGAATACCGAGAGTTTATGCCGCCACCGGACTCGACGTCGAGGATAGGTGCCGCGAGCGGTAGTCAGCACTCCCGCAGTCAGTCGCAGCCGTTGAGAGGCACTGGGAGAGCCAGGGAGCACACCCGTAGCAGGTCTAATGGTCCAGCTCCGGTGCCGCTGCAGGTTCCGCTCTCCACTAAGAGAGACCAGGAGCCTGCCAGTCGGAATCCGCGAGGTCAACAACCCACAGCTCCTGTCCCGGCTTCGGTTGCTAGAGCCCGTCCTCAGCTACAGATAGCGGTACCCGAAAGGCAACATATCGCAGTACCTCACAGGCAGGCCATGCCCAACGGCGGGTCAGGACCCAGGATAGTCCAAGGTGGAGGGTACCCTGCCTCAGCACGGAAACCCGTTCCCTTGCGGAAGGACTCGCAGAAGCATGGCCCTGCAGATGCGTATGGTGAGCCGATACCCGACGACGACTTCCTGGATTTCGTGGAGAGGTATGTGTAATGCTGTGCGGCTCTCACGACAACCCATTGCGTACTAACGGACAGTCAGCAGCTGGAGATGAGTAGTTGTGGAAGAGACTTACATAGACTGAGATGGGCTGAGATATCCTTTTGGCGCGATATGCCGTACCTTGATACCCAAATTAAACGCTTCCCTTGAATGTAAATGAACAGGTGAGGAACGAACCACATGTGAGCCAAGGGAGATGAAAAAGAGGCTGGGGCCGCAGGTTAGGGTTGTATATTCCCCCTAGCTCTTCTTCCCCCTACGTATAGGGTAGCTATGCGTTAGCATCTGTGGCCGCCATGACAAGACCGAGGTTCTGCAACGACCTTGAACCACCGGCAGGTAATTTTATAGACACATGTAAAGTGGCTCACTGATGTTCAGTGCCACTGACATTTATAGCGATATGCCAACGTCACGTAGGATGAGGAATGCTTGTGGCCGTTGGTTCTGTGACCCTCCACACGTTGCACACCCACCCTCAAAATAGTAGAAAGCCTGCTGTCAACTGTGGAAGTATATCACCTATTTAAGTACCTTGATAGGTACCACCTCCTCTCGATCTTCTGGATGATGCATCAACGCCAGCCCAATTCGAACGATTCCTACATCAGCATTGAGCCGTTTCTTGTCTAAACAGAGTGATGTGGTCAAGTCACCACCGTCGATCAAAGTTGGCCCTCTCAACACTCTGACACTCACCAGAGTCCACCACACCGGATTAGGCACCATCTGAGCTTGAATTGAGAAACCTGTCATCTTGCCGCTTGAACCCCGTAAAAGTGCAGCCTTCAGTCCACATTGTCCATGGTCATGGCCGCCAGTGAGCAATTGGGTTACGACAGCGTAAGCTACCCGCCGTCGCTCTCAGGTTGAGCCTGTTAATGAGATAACATAGTCAATTGCACGTGGATCTCTCCCTGACCCCAACGGTACCTGCCCATACCAACACGAGATGCTCGCAATGGCGGTCGAAGCCGACCAAGGCGATACTGTGTTGATGACCCTATACCACTGGCATCCCCCCTTACGTCTCGGAGGTGACGGCTGTGATGCTATCCCCAGCACTGCTACGCAATATAAACGGCTTCGCATCCCTCGGTACATTCTTTCTGTCGGAGTACATGGATATATCCACGACTCTTTCTGGCCTTCTAACGACTGAACAACCTGGAGGCCCCCCTGGCCCTGGTCAACGAGCAACGACAGAGCTACTCACGGACCTTATTTCCCGGCTTCCCGTGCCTGAGTCTGACAACAAAGGGACCTTTATACGGTTCTTCTCCTTTCCTGTGTCTAGCAACAGCCCAGACGACATTGTCATCACGGGCGATGGCCTGGTCCCTGTGTCGAGGTGGGTGAAGCCAGACGGTACTTATCGCAAAGCCGGTTTCTGGGAAGCAAAACTAGACGAAGCCCTGGAAGACGGCGAATGGAATGGTGGAAAGAACCTGTTGCTCCTCGTCGGAGGCGTGGCTGAAGCGGGATTCCGAAGTATGACAGCTCAAGGGATCAACGTGATGGACCTCGAGAGATTTTCTTCCGAACAATTCGTCTAGAGGTCAGCACCAGAGCTCTTACGAATGATCAATAACTTTGTTCATCAAAGAAGCGTCCTTCTCAAGTCTTGGGCTCGGTGTGGTGCTCAGCCCTCACCGGGGTCATTCGGATGTTGAACCTAGTCACTGGACCATGTCGATTGAACCTTTTCAAGATAAAGATAGAGGAAGTGTAAGTCTAGCTCATATAACTTGTCGACAACCTGGAATATATCCAAAGTAGACACACGTGTAGGGACCTGTGGATTGTAGAGCAGCAAACCTAAAGCCCGAGAAGCATCAACCCCTTGCAGCAAGGGCCGCGCTTCTGCCAAAGCCCGTGATGTAGCCCGGTGCCTGGCATAAAGGTCAGGAGAGCATCCGAAACAGCAGCGTGAAGTTCTTAAAGGGATACCTGGAGGTTTACGTCGTACTTCGTAATCCACCAACGCGTTGCTGTCCCGGAGTTGAGAATCGGACGTCTTAGATGCCCCACGTCTTAGAGCTGTGAACCTGACCTTTTGCATTCACGTACCAGGTTAGCACGCCAATTATTGCGCTGCCCGTGATTCCCATCATATGAAGATGAATGCCTCAACAATCCCCTCCCACGATCCTCACCGTTCGCTGGAACGGAATGGTTCCACACAATGCTTTGAAAGACAGCGGGGGTTAAGCGCTGTAGGGCTGAGAGGAAAGCTTGGCATGATGCAATTTGGGGTTTGACGCGCCAGCAGGGATATGTGTCCCTCCCGATCGGTATGACTCTCATTGTGGTCTTCTGATTGCTTGATGAAATGGAACGGGTGGCACGATTGCTTGATCCCATCCTCGAGCGGGGACAAATCAGCTCCCGGTAAAGCTTGGATTCGGGAGAGATGGGATTGAACTGGCCTGACTGGTAGGACTGACTTCAGGACTTGCAGGACGCGGTTTAATCGCCAGCCTCGCCGGGGACGTAATTCGGCCACTTCCAGTCCTTGATGGAGGGACATGACAGCAAAGCAGAAGAATCCTTCAAATGGCCTGCAGATCTATATCCATGATGGCGAGGACCAGGTGTTCTTGTGACCCAAAACCTTGGAAAGTATGTGTGGTGATACGAGACACGAAAGTGACGGTAGATGTACTGGTCTTGACCATCATCAGCCTCGGGAGCAGCCCCCGTCGAGAATAGGACCAACAAGTGACTAAAACCGGAGTCCTATCTCAAGCTTCAGACTGAGCCACGGTGGACGGGACGGCTCACTGGTGCACAATCGTGACCGCGGACCAGTTAGAATCCTACTCTGGCCGGTCGCACTCTGTTTGTTGGACGAACACAAGATGCAGTCTTGCGGCCCAGCACTAACTGTCCAAGCGGCCCAGGTCTCCCGCCGCCGTAAAGCAACCACCGTGTTGTTGGTGCTGGGATGGCGATGAAGTCGTGCATTCCAAGGTACGTCTCTCCTCTCACGTAGGACACAATTACCGCAACACGGCGTGTTTCAAGAGCCAGAACAAGACCGTACTATGCGCCATCTAGGTAGACAGTTAAAGGAAAAGAAATAAGAAAATAGAGCGTATCGTAATAGAGAAAATGCTGCTACCTGTTCTCGGTTCGTCAGCTATGGCAATATGAGGCCCTGAGGCACGAATGGCGATTGGCGAGTAATTCGTCTGCCTCGTGGTGTCTCCGCAAACATTGGAAGTAGACAACTCTCGGTAGTTGCGGAACTGGCGGATGCCCACCCGATAGAACCGGGCTAATGACTTGACCATTTGCGGACTCTGGCCAACACGCCGGACGATCTCGGTCTCGCATTGCGGACTTGATTGATTGTGTCGGTGTCTGGTTGTCCGATACTGTTTGTTGTTGGTAGAGAGCATACACAGAATGAGGCAGGTACAGCTGCTGCAAGAGCTCAGGGCCGGGGCTGTGCATGTCGTGTGCAACTCGCGTCGTCTTGATCACAACAATTGTAACTCCAAAAAGTAATCCGCTATTGAATCTCAACCCGATGTGGACTGATTCATAGAGGTCTCAGAGAAAGACATGTCTCATCTGCTGAGATTGAGAACCCGGTTGAGCTTCCTGAGATTGTGGAAACTTTAAGTTCTTGACCGAAGACGAGATGACAAACAGCTGGACGTCGCTGTCGGGAACTGTGCTGGCCCGTGCGGCTTACCGTTACGCACAGCTAAACCTAACCAATCAGGACCAGATCGACGTCGCGCAAGCTGCCAGTTCGAGAGGCTCGATGGGAGGATTTGACGCTAGTCCATTCTGGGGCTTAGCGTGATGGCTGAGCGGCGCAGTTTAGGCAACCGCGATGGTCCCGAGGGTCTCTCTTGTTGCACTTGCATTTCTCATCAGCATCATCCTCCTCCCCCATCCCCCGTCTTTCGTCTCTTCGACTCTGTTTTCTCCCTTCTTTCACCTCATTAATCAATACTGCCTCATCTTGATTTACCACCTGAGGCCGCAACTATCTCATCATTCATACATACAACAACTGCGGCAACCCCCCCATCCCCGATTCCCTTGAGACGCTGTGCACTGCCGTCCATCTTCTATCTTGTATATCGCGTGCCGTCAGACTTCCGGCCGATCTTGGTTCTCTTTGCTTCGACTCCTGTCTATATCAGCATCTTCGTGGTCGTTATCCGCGCCCTTGTCGCCATCATCGATCTGTTAAGCCAACCGACAACCTGCTTTGACTGTCCTATTCGCCCCTGAGTGGACGCTTCTGTCCTGTGGACTCGGGTCTCGATCAGACGACGTAAGACGCGCCCTGTTCTCCTCCTCTTTCATCTCACCCCAAGTTCTCTTCCGTCCCCTCCCCGGTTTTCAGTTCATAACAGTTTGACTCGATCTCGATCAACATCTATCTGCTCCCCGGGGTTGGATTGGCCAATCCAGTGGTTCTGGAGACTTGTCACGTCCTACATCCAAGACACTATCCTGGATTCGGTGTGAGGACACATACTCTGTGACTCACACCTATCCGCTCCTCAGCCTTATCGACCACAATGGACCATACTAATGCCGTTGCTCAAACCAGAGCTCATCCACTCGCGCACCATATATCTCGAATCCACCCCGCATCCCCCGGCAACATGTCTTCCAACCCGAGAAGGACTCCGGTGACTCGTCGGGACGCTGGGGCTCTTTCACTTAAGACCAACATGGTCCTCAGGAAGGGCGCCACTTTCCATTCCCCCACGACTCCCACTTCACCAGAGGTCAACGACTACAAGCCGCCTTCACTCCCTCGCCGCTCCCAGACAAACCTCGACGATGTCATTGACGCGCACCGTCGTCGTGTAGCCTTGACACTTGGCGACATCGACCGGACCCTCAGCTCGGCCTACAACACATCGACGTCGTCCTTCCGTGACGACAGTCTTCCTATTCCACGCGGTGTGCTCGACCACACCCTCGACTCCAGCATCATGTCGAAGGATCTTGAAGTCGAGCGTCGCGTCTTGCGACCTCGCTCCCGCCGGGCCCAGGGACAGCATGCGTCCGACAGTGGATTGGGTTCTTCCATTGTCACCACCCCGGAGAAGCACACCGGCGCCTCCACCAAGACCCAGAGGACCGTAAAGTCCTCCGCTGTTATGAGGTCGGCAGCTGCCAGGACCACATCGTCTGCTGCCCTTCCTACCCTTGGTCCCAAGGCTGTCAACCGCATCTACGAGCACACCTTGAAACCATTGCTGTCAAAGTTGTCTTTCAAGGTCTTCCACCCGCTTGTTCTCGACTGTTCGACCAAAATCCAGGAAAGGGAAATCGTCTGTCTCAGGGATGTTGAGAAGACCCTTCTCCTACTTGCTCCAGTAAGTGAACTCTGCAACGACAAAGGCGTCAAGGGAGATACTTACCGTGCCCTGTGTTTAAAGGAGAGGACCAAACTTGCCTCCCTATATCTCGACTTCTGCTTGACAACCATCCGGTGCGTCCAAGCTACCGTGGAGTATCTTAGCGACCGGGAACAGACCCGGCCTCGCGACGTTCCATACACCGGTGGTTATTTCATCGACCTCGTCGACCAGATTCGCCAATACGCTCAACAACTAGCCGACGCCAACAAGAAGGGCGGAGAGACCGGAGAGATGGATGTTGACCCGTACGGCTCTACCCTTCCCTTACCTGCGTCGTGGAAGCCTGCTAACATGGCTCGCAGAACCGACGAGATCAAGCTGCATGGCGGCATGACCATCAATGGTCGTCACGCTGAGCTTATTCGCGTCAAGAAAGATGGCACGGCCATCTCCCTCGCCACCGGCCTACCTGTGGAGGTGGCTGAGGAGGAGGCCAAGGATTCAGTCCGCATCAAGCGCTCCGCAAGCGAGGAGCTCGCGGACGAGGAGGACATCATGCGGTCCATGGCCCGCCGCAAGAAGAATGCTACCCCTGAAGAGCTTGCTCCCAAGAAGTGCCGCGAGCCCGGATGCAACAAGGAGTTCAAGCGCCCGTGCGATCTCACCAAGCACGAGAAGACTCACTCCCGTCCCTGGAAGTGCCCCGTGCCAACCTGCAAGTATCACGAATACGGCTGGCCAACGGAGAAGGAGATGGACCGTCACCACAACGACAAACACTCCTCTGCCCCACCGATGTACGAGTGTTTGTGGAAGTCGAAGGGATGCGTCTACAAGTCAAAGAGGGAGTCCAACTGCAAACAACACATGGAGAAGGCGCACCAGTGGACCTATGTCCGCACCAAGACGAACGGCAAGAAGGGCATGAGCGCCTCGGGCAGCGTCACCCACACCACTCCCCAGCTCGTTAACCTGCCCACTCCTCCCAGCGACCATAGCATCGGCATCGCCACTCCGCCTGATGACCACTTCGGTGCGCTCTACAGCAACCTGGACTTCACCACGTATGGTGATGTTCCTTTCGACAACTTCCCACAGGACATCCAGCTTGATTACTCTCCGATTGACAATCCCACTCCGGACTCCGGTGCTGATCGCAACTCGGCCTATCAGGACATCGGCAACGACTTCACTTTCGAGGAAGACATCTATGCTGCGCCTGTTCAGATTCCCACTCCGGCCCACAATTTCTATCAGAAGGACTACCCTCAGCAGCAGTTCATGCCCTTCACATCCTCTGAGCTAGTTCAGCCCCAGCAGGCTCCTCATCTGTCGCCGATTGGGCAGGGTAACGCCATGCTCTTCACGCCGACATCGATGGACGGTGTCGACGAGGGGTTCGACGAGAACCCGGACTTCTCGGGCATGGGTGCGGGAGACTTCGTCCTCTACCCCAACGAACCGGTTCCGAAGCAGATGTACCAGGACTCTCTATTTGAGCCTGAGGTGCCTAGCGTCGCTGCCGGCTTCTCACAGCCGAACTCGCAGGACATCCTGAATGTGATCCAGGGAATTGACTGGGCTTCACAGGGCACCTATCTGCAGTTTATGCAACATCGTGCCATGTAAATACACATCAGCAACCGGGATGTTTTGTTGACAGTGTTATGGAGTATCATCAGCGACTGAATAGTTTTTCATTCATCGCAACTCAAGAACGAAAGATGGGCGTGGAGCAGGGGAAGCATCTTCGATGAGTCACTTCCGTGGGTTTTATTTACGATTTCATGAAGCAATTACGTTGGGAGACGTTTGAAGCAGGGCGGTCTTTTTGTTTCCGGGATACCTTACGTACCTTTCGTCGATCTAGTGCAGAGCGATAAGGAGAGGTGCAGGTTTGATGTTGCTTGAAGCGAGTTTATTTTCTAGATATTTTTCTTTTATGCCATTTCCGTCATCTCGTCTCTCTACTTGGCTTGCTCTCTTGCTGGTCGGATTGACTTCGTTCTCCACACTCTCTGTCGTGTTTCCAAGTCGTGTTTCCTCTTTGACATGGACGTGGGCATAAGATGGGTCGGTGACAGTTGAAAGAGAGTCGAGGGACACATCAAGTTTGTTATGAATGGGATTGTTAGAGCTAGGACTATCATAGAAACATCTCCCAAATTGCAACTCAAATCAGATTGGCAATGTCGTGTTCCTAGCATAGTACATCGCGTACTTCCTCCTTCCACTTTTGCGACTTCCACGAGCCTGCTCAGCCAGAGCACGACAACAGTAAAATCCCTAGAATAGATAACTCGTTAGCAACCATGGGCCTTGTCAAAACATCATCCCCATCAAGACAAACAGGTCACACAAGAAATATATCCTTCAGAAACCCGAGTTTTAAGCACAACCATCCCCACACCTCCTCCGCCTCACCAACCCCCCATCCCGGACAGCACATGACGGTGCAGCCGTCGACCCTTTCGAGTCACGAACGAGAAAGCAGCTCAACGAAGTCGACGCCTTGGAGCCCCCAACACCCACCCCCCCCTTTTTCCCCAAGTAGTAAAATCAACTCCTCCCCCCTCCCGCCCTTTCTCCCGCATCTCCCTTCCCCCGAACTTCCACGTGAACCTCACGGAAGTGGTTTATGCTTCCGGGTTTTTTGATCGAGAGGTATAACTGCATGGAAGAAAGAGGAAAAAAAGATGGAGGTAATTGTTTGGGAAGGGGAAAAAAAAATCCTACACACAACGGAGTAGAAGTTGGGGATGGGGGTTGGGTTTGGAGTAGCTCGGGGCGGTCTAAGACGGCTCTTCCTATTTTGAGTTGAGGGTGCAAACGTGTTGCGTACTTCATCATTCTGGATGTTTGATATGTGTGACGTTGTCTGTGATGGGGGGAGGGAGGAGAAATGGGGAACGTACCGATTGTTTGGGATGCTGATCGAGGGAAGCTGGATAACGGGGTTAGTTTGGGAGTCGAGGATAAACAGAGATATCAAGCGCCCTGAAGAAAGGGTCTGAATTAACACATCGCGTTCGCACAAGCACGGTCCGAGGGCGAGGTTGCCTTGTGGAAGTTGAGCGTTGAGTGTTGAACGTTGACGTTTGTTTGTTTAGAGTGGGAGTTGAAGATTTGCGGGCAGAAAGAAAATGATTTTAAACGCGAATCGGGCGGGCATGTCACGTGACTCCAGACATCAAAATTGGAACGACGAACCTCAGTCTCCACTCCCGACATCCACGCACCTCAGGTCCGAAGGGGCAGCACTTTCCTCCTTTTTGACTTCCTCCATCCCCCTCCGGAGTCAGTGTGCGATGTACCTCCTACAGGAGATACTTTGGACGGCAACGCTTGTTATCGAATACCTGTATGGTAACCTGAGCACGATTGGGATTTTGCTGAAGCCCGCCGACGAAAGGAGAGTGAGTTGTGGTCCGACGGATCTGAACCACGGACACAGTACAGGTAACGGTGGAATTCTCACACTGGGACATCACTGCGAGATTGAAACGCGCAGGAATGGGTAGCGTCTTAACGCTCCGTAGCAGAAGTTAGTTCTTCTCATGTTATTTTGCTTAAGGTACTCAGGAGACGAATCTAGGAGCATAATCTCATGTCTAGCATAAACCTTTGACTCTGGCATATAAGCAAAATCATAATCATACACCGTCATCCTCCCTCCGCGTCACGTTCACCCAATAAACTCTGCATCAACCAGCGTCTCCCACGGCCTCCCCGTCTCCCAGACCTTTTCCATCAGCCTCCTCGCCCTCTGCACCTGCACCATCCCCGTCCTTTCAACCGTCAATAGTCTCTCCAATACAAGCCCCCTCTCCGCGGGATCGACGAGCTCGCAGCCGGCAGTAAACATCGGGAAAATCAGGCACATCTCGGCGCTGCTCCCGCGCTCGATGTGCTCGAGACACTCGAGCACGCTCAGCGCCGCGCCCATGACGTCCGGGTGCGCGGATTGCCTGCCCAGCACCCGGCGCTGGAGGTGGATCAGGGCGGCGTAGTGGAAGGCCCTGTTCGCCGCGGACATCTGCGTCCGATCCCACCTGCCTGAAGGGGAAGCGGCGTGGACGTGGCCGCAGGGGCGACTCGGCGCGGATAGGCTGCGGAGGCAGGCTATTTCTAGCTCCTTCGCCGCTGCCCTGGTGGCGGCGTCGGGGGTCCAGCCGTCGCGGTCCTTGAGGCGGGCTTCCTCGCAGTGCCGCGCTAGCTCGGCTATGCGGGCGAGTATGAAGACGCACCGCGGCGTGAAACCGAGGATGCAGTCGATGCGCTCCATGTCTTCGTCCCAGTAGACCGGCTGGTTGTCGGAGGGATCGGAGGGCGGCAGGATGGCGGGCGTGGGAGGCCCGCCGGTGGTGTAGCACGATGGGGTCAGGAGGGTGGCGGGCCCGCCGCTGAGACTGCCCAGCACGTCGAGGTAGGCGAACCAGCTCCAGAGGAGGGAGCGGATGCAGTGCTCTTGGTTGATGGGCTGGATGCGCCGGAGGCCGTCGGGCATGCGGCAGACGAGCTCGCGTGCGAGGTTGAGGTGGTGGTGCCAGGGGATGGAGCCGCCGATGGCCGCGGGGGAGATTATCTCTAGGGAGGCGAGCATGATGGCTGCTGCTAGGTCGGCTGTCGATATGACTGTTTTCGGATCGGTCATGGATTGTTGGACTAGGGAGCGCAGGTCGGCGATTACGCCCTGGACGAGGTGGGCTATGCGCAGGCTCGGTTCGGGGTATTTGAGGTGTCGTGCTCGATGTGAAGCGGAATAGGCGAGGAGGAGGCTGAGTAGGTGGTCGTGTTTGACTGCCATTAGGGGTAGGACGGTGCGGAAGGGGTTGGATTGCGGGTCATCGTGCGGTACGAGGACTCTCGCCGTGTGGTTCAAGAAGTGATGGAAGTACAAGAGGTTCATGGCGTTGTTCCGCAGCTTAGGCGGGAGCGGTTCCAGCTCCTTGGAGATCCAAACCTCGACTTTCCTCTCGTAGTAGTTCTGCGTCTCGCGCATAGCGAAACCAAAATCTGCCGGATGACTTTCCCTCTTCATGTCGTCCGAGGCATCTGCCCGTCTTCCTCTGGAGTTGAATGGCGAGTAGCCCAGGATGGCCCTCTCGTCGTCATTTCGGCCGATGTCGAGGTCTGGCGCGCCGCTATCGTAGCCGTAGAAGGTGGAAGTCTCGGGCGTGATGGAGCGGACCAGCGCGTGGTGGCTGCCGCGAACGGGGCCCGAAGTCATCTTGCAGAGGTCGTGCGGCGTGGTCAGTAAGGATTGGACCGATAGCCGGCGTATGTCTGACGGCGGTGACACGTGATGCCTACTTGTCGACGCGGAGCGGTGGTCGTCGTCCGGGGTTGATACGGACGTCAAGGGCGAAGTCTCGGACGCCGCGGAGAAGTTCGGGTGCGGCCACGGTCTTGCGCCTGGGGACTCGGCCGTTGACTCGGACGAGGGAGACCACGGCGGTACCCCTGCCACAGGGTCAGAAATTGCAGGCTTGAAGGCGTATCTGGATCGCTTCAGTGAAGGCTGTACTGAGGTTGGCGTCGAAGCTGCGTCGTCTTCATATGGAGGTGACTCTCCAGTTCCCGAGCCCTCAGTATTATGACGTTCGGCTGCACGTGCGTCCTGTTCGCTGGGGCTCACAGAGGCTCTGTCAAGACGTACGGCCGGACTGTATTGAAGTGACCGGGCAGAGGTAGTGAGACCATCAGGAGCACACGCCTGGAGCACTGCTATAACGCTGCTGGAGCGCGAGGATTCGGAAGAATCGACCGGACGTTGGTGGCTGATAGGCGTGAAGACCGAAGAGGAGGGTGCCTTGGTAGTCGGGATACTGCTCGCTGATAGAGGTCGTTTGGAATAAACCGTAGTGGTCATGTACGGATGATGGTGTTCTCTGCTGTCGCGACTCTGCGCCGGAAGGTCAATCCTCCCCTCGTCGGGAGGGCTTGTTCCTGACAGCACGGTCGAGGGAGTCGACGGTGACGCATCTGCTTCTTCGGGTTTCCTCTTCTTACTCGGGCGGTAGTTGCCGTTCCCTAGCCAGTTCAGACGGACTGAGTAGTCACAGTCTATTCCAGCCTTGTGGCAACTAAAACGGCATCAGCACCTACCTAAGACACATGGCTGAAGGGGAAAGGACAGACTCACTTATCGCAATGTGGGCGCCCTTCATCACATTTGACCTTCCTATTCTTACACGGCCTGTGTGACAAGACTTAGCATGACAAAGCCGTTTTATAAACATCTAATCGTCGAGCTCTCACCAACAACCATTCCGGCTCCGTCTCTTAGGCTCCGGTGCCCCGGGCTTCTTCGGCCTTGGCATTATGATCTGAGCTTTAATCTGCCTGTTTCTACAGCTGAACGTGGTGTCTCCGGCGCTGTGGTAGCACGGGCGGGGTAAATGTTATGTTTGTCCTCTCCATCATCCTCAGATGAGGCACAAGTTGATTTTGTAGGAATGTCCCGATAGAGCGCGTAGGGCGGACAGAAAGAATGCGGGCGAACCGGCAGCCTCAAGGGGCGCGAAGTCAATATATCATAGCTGGGGTATCTTAAATGTTTGGATAGTAAGCCGAGTTGAACGGTACAGCCAGTAGGCATATTAAGCTCGTTCACAAGCGAGGATCAGCAATTCAACGGGCTACGAGCTGGTCGAGAGATGGAGGTCGATGAGTCCGCAAGCCGAGCGATCAGGTCCAATGTCCGGTCAGATAAGCCAGGTAGCTCCACCGCCAAGGCATAGAAGCATGCCGATTGAACCAATCGCGGTATCGGCTCCGAACGACGTACGAGCAGAACGCCATGAAACTCAAATCGACCTCATGTCCTTCCCCTATTCTTGGGTCCGTCAAAGCTGCAGCCTTAGAGTCGAGAGCGCATGAGGGCCTTGGATGGACGGCTGACCTCAGACAATGTCGATGTTGAGGATCCTGATGTCCTCCTCTGGCCTCTCCTTATAGGTTCTGACGTTCTCGATCTTGTGTATCACGTCGAAGCCTTGTATAGCGCGGCCAAAGATGGTGTGCTTATTGTCAAGCCAAGGCTGGGACTCATGTTAGCTGTCTTGCAATCCCGCTTGGTGCAAGGGTAAAGCTTGACTTACCGTCCTCTCGGTGGTGATGAAAAACTGACTCCCGTTGGAGTTCGGGCCAGCATTCGCCATGCTCACTGTGTAGGGCTTGTCGTGTTTCAAGTTGCTGAATTCGTCCTCAAAATGGTGACCCCAGATACTCTCGCCGCCAGTCCCGTCCCCGAGAGGGTCGCCGCCTTGTATCATGAACTTACGGATCACGCGATGGAAGATTGTGTTGTTGTAGTAGCCTTTCTTTGAGTGTGTGACGAAGTTCTCCACGGCCTTGGGTGCTGCGTCAGGGAACAGTCGAATCTGAATGTCTCCGTAGTTGGTATGTATCACGGCGGCAGTGCCCGTTTCCGCAACCTTCTTTTGCTCGACCTCCTTCTGTCCAAGTGTCGTGGGCTTCTCGTTCTGCACGTCCCTTGTGGACTTTGAGATATCTTCCTCGTTCGTGAACATGTAGAACCGCTGTCTGCCGACCCCGGTCGCAACGAGAACTGGATCTCGACTTTCCGATTCCTGGAGCAGTGGATTATTCGACGCCGCCATGGCAACAGTAGTGACGCCCTTCTTCTGTGGTTGTCCTTGGTAGATGGTTAGGTTGAGTGGCCTGAAGCTCTCATCTTTCCCGTAGACTTTCACTACCTGGTTTGTGTATGTGTTCAGTACTTTTATGCCCACATAGGAGCCGAAAATGATGAAATGCCCTGACTCGTCAAAGATGACGTTGAACTTGTTTCGTAAAGCTGGCGTGTCGATCTCCTTCTCGACTGCGAGGCGCCGCCCAAGTTCGGCATTGTCGAGTTTCACCAGCGCCGTGCCTGCTTGCTGTGACTCCTCGATCACCGTCAGCGATTCGTCGTATGTCTTGTGGAGCTTTGCCGTAGCAAAGTCAAACATGCGAATCTTCCTGTCCGGAAAGGAAAAAGCGGCAAATTGCTGTCCGTCGGGTGATATTGTGAGCGAGGTCGGTATTGTCTTTGCCTTCTTGAAGTCGAAGAGATTCGTTGAGCTCTTGAACTGGAAGACGTTGTCCGGCTTCTCGTAGTTTCCACCCGGCCTCCAGTACTCAATCATGCCGTTGTCGTCGGAAGAAACGACGCAGTCGAACTTGTCGTTGAACGCCATAAGGTCGACCACGCTTCGGTGTAGCCCCTTGAGGGTGTGTAGGGGCTCCAACTTCTCGCCTCGGCCATCATATACGTGTATCAAAGGCTTCTCGTCCTCGGATACTGCCAGAAGAGGCAGTGACGCGCCTTTGGTGTGGACCCAGCAGACGCAGCGTGGCACGTACTCGAGCTGCAGCATGGCGAGGAGGTCGAAGGTGATAACATCGAAGATCTTGACTGTTTTGTCGGCTCCGGCCGTGGCAAAGCTCCTCCCGTCGTGGCTCACCGAGACCGACTTTATCTCTCCTTGGTGCGCCTTGAATTCCTTGACGAACTCGATGCCCTCCGCGACCTTCTTCCAGAACTTGACAACGCCATCGATCGAGGATGTTATTAGGAAGTCGGTAAGAGGTGTGATCGTAACGTATGACAGCGCGTCCTTGTGCATCAGCGACTTCGAGTAACGGTTTGCCTTGGGTAGCGCCGAGACATAGAGCTTTTCGTAGGGGAGCACTCGTCGTTTCTTCTTGGGTGCCGAAGATGGCAGCTGAGGGCCCATGTCATCGTCGGAAGAGCTGTCTGTGCGATAGAAGGGTCAGCGGTTGGACTTGCAGAGCATGTCGCGTGCAGTGTCTGCTCACCATCTTGTTGATGGCCAGCGAATTCGGTATGGCTCCTTTTGTTCGACTTCGTCTCGTCCTCTGGTGAAGCCATCGTGGCTGGTAGTCCAGGTATCCTCGGGACGAATTGATCGGGTTATAGGATCTGTGAGGTAGGGTAAGAGGTTTGCGACTGGCGAAAAGGAGTAGTGTATTGCGTTTAACTTGTCTTAGTCGGACATTTTATCGCGGTGTTGAGCTTGAGTTCAGCTGCTGCAAGATGCTTGCAGGGTTCAGGCGGAGGTGGGGGCACTGTGGTTTTTGGCTAGCCAATCAATTCGTCCGGAAATAGGAGCTGGATCTCGCCTATTGCCCCGGAGCGCGGCCGCTAGGGTCGTGACGTATCGTGATGATGAGACTGCAATTCCAAGGAGAAATATCTTCTAGACGTCTTACTGTGTCTTACTGTTGGTATAACTGGTATGCAATCTCACTCTTTTGTTCGCTACCCCTCGTTGTTTGGACTTGTGATTTGATCGTTTCCTACTCCTTCTCTTCTCGGATCTCACTCACTATGGCGTCCCGGCATCGGTTACAGCGACTCGCATCGCCGTCGAGGACAGTTTCCGCCCTTATCCATCTCGCTGGCATCCTGTCCTTCTCCGCCTCCTTCAGATACCTCGTTCTGAACCCCTCGCCAGTGTCAGATTCGTTCGGTGGGCAGTTCCAGTATCTGACCATCCTCGGGCTCACTGCCTCGCTCTTGACCTTCACCATTGGCCTGGCGGCCGACCTCACGGACAACCCGCGTCTTTTTGCCATCAAGAACCGGCTCTCGGTGGGCTCGGCGCCCCTCGAAGTCCTAGTCAGCATTCTTTACTGGGGCCTCACCGCGATAGACAAGACTCTTGTCGTGCCCCCGGACTTGATACTGCCGTTCCTCCCGGACTTTGGCTTCCATGCCATGCCGGCAATTATGATGACCCTCGACCTGCTGCTTCTGAGTCCGCCATGGACGATAAGAGCTTATCCGGCTATGGCGTTGAGTCTGGTACTGGCCTTCTTGTATTGGGGCTGGGTCGAATATTGTTTTAGCAAGAACGGCTGGTATGTTTATAAGAGCTTGGGGCTGTTTAAGACGTTCGGCTGACGGAGCCTCATAGGTACCCCTATCCGATATTTGGCCTGCTCAGCACCTGGCAGCGGGTGATGCTGTTTACCATTTCCGCCACTCTCATGACTGGCAGCACCATGGCTTTGAAGTATGTCTATGGCAAGCTGAACGGCATTGAGGAGCTCAAGGAAGAGGGCAAGCACCCTCTGAAGGCCGAGTGACAGAGTCTGGCATGCTGCCCCCCATTACGTGAGGAATCCAGGTACCAGGTTCGGACTTCAACCTTCGTGCATTCTGATCTGCTATCCCGCTCCGTTGATTGACTGGAAATAAGAGCAATCTGTTGTACATTAACACTCGAGCGACAAATGTCTGGTTTCCATCAATAATCATTTGCATATTAGGCCTGGTCGCGGTCATCCCCCTATATCTGGTGACGCCTGATAACTTCAATTTGCCGCCGTCATCCTCTTGGAGCGCAAGACTGACATATAAGCCGACGGTCCCCATCACTCCGAATATACGAAGAGACCCGGCTTATCTAGAACTTGAACTCCGAAATGCTCGCTGGCTTAGGACCTGCAGCAACTCTGACGGGTTGGATCGGGCCGAGCTATATACGGCATCAGACATTGCAACGGTTTGATGCTGCCTTCAAACTGCTGGATATCTACGTCGATCACAGGTTGGCAGCATTTCATTGACAAAGCCAACCTCTCCTAACACCGAAGACTCGAAAGCTGTTTTGCTTGTGAAAGCCAATGGCAATGCAGCTATTTCTCCTTCTCGGTCGCGACGCTGGTCGCCTTGGTAGTCGGTCAGGGTAACTTTACTAACCCCGTCCTCTGGGAGGACTATGCCGATAACGACGTATTCTAAAATGACGTCGACGGCTACTTTTACTTCTCGGCCTCCAACATGCAGTACTCCCCTGGAGCGCCAGTCTTGCGATCCAAGGACCTGGTCAACTGGGACGTCATCGGCCACTCCCTCCCCACGTTGCCGTGGGCGGCCAAGTATAACCTCACCGGGGGCAATGCCTACAATAAGGGCACATGGGCATCCACCCTGCGCTATCGAAAGAGCAACAAGACGTGGTACTGGATCGGCTGCATCGAGCAGTCCACGAGCTATGTCTACACGGCTCCCGATCCGACTGGTCCGTGGACGGCTGCTTCGACTATCAATACTTGCTATTACGATTGCGGTCTATTGATCGATGACGATGATAAGATGCATGTTGTCTATGGGAACGGCGACCACTACATCGCTGAGCTGTCAGCAGATGGGTTGAGCCAGGTAAAGACGACCAAGGGTTTTGGCCAACCACCCGGCCAGTCGGGGGTAGAAGGCAACAGACTGTACAAGAAGGACGGGACATACCATGTCCTCAACGATCATCCGGGCGACACGACCTACGTTTGGAAGTCAGCCAGCATATACGGTTCATACTCGTACAAGGCCATCGCAACGAGAATAGCTTCTCCCGTGACCGGAGGTGATGTACCGCATCAAGGCAGCCTCGTCGAGACGCCGGCAGGCGAGTGGTACTTCATGTCCTTCACTTGGATCTACCCCGGTGGCCGCATCCCGGTGCTGGCTCCAGTGACGTGGGACCTCGACGGCTACCCTTCGATCACACGAGTGAAAGACCCGCTGGGGAACGAGCTACGCCATGCCCATGCCCACCGTCCCGACAGCCGCTTGGCTAGGCACATATAACTTCACCGGCCCTTCGCTCAGTCCCAAGTGGGAGTGGAACCACAATCCGGATCCGACGAAGTACTCTGTCAACAACGGCGTGACACTCCGGAGAGCAACGGTAACAGACGACATCTTCAGCGCGCGGAACACCTTAACGCACCGCGAACACGGGTCCAATCCAACAGCGACCATCGAGCTCGATATAAGAGTTATGGCAGATGGCGACAAGGCCGGTCTAGTTGCTCTGCGCGACTGGACGGCGTATATAGCCGTGACCAAGTCCGGCAACACCCTAACGCTGCAGAACGTCAAGGGCTGTACCATGGCGCAGGGCACGGGGGTGTGGAAGACCAACTCGACTGGTACGGTTGCCGGCAGTGCGACGTTAGCTGGTGACACGACCAGTGTCCTGCTTCGCGGTGTGATGGGCGCTACGCCGGCCACGAAGAGTGTGAGCTTCTCGTATAGTGTCGATGGTGGAAAGACGTTCAAGGGGTTGGGGAGTAGCTTCACGCTTAATACGGATTGGCATTGGTTCCAGGGGCAGAGGTGGGCCGTGTTCAACTTTGCGACCAAGGCTTTGGGAGGCGAGGTGGTGCTGAAGTCGTTTACGCAGACGGGGCAAGATAAGTAGAAGGGTACCTGCGGCGGGGAGGTTTACCATGTGCACTGTGGTACAAATCTCGAGCATGTCAAGCTCCGAATAAGGCAACTGTCGTCTCGAGATAGCTCCGAGTAAGCAATAGGAACATTGCCGGGGAAATCTTGATGTTGCACATCCGGGACACAGGCTCGCTGCATGTCTAGGTCCCTCAAAGTGTGCAACAGCAGTTCCGCTGTCAGAAGTTGAAATGTCTGTAGCAACCGGCCGAGAACTTATCCGGTCAAATGCAGGTGAGGTGAGATTGGAAGTCGAAAGGAGAAGTTAAGGAGGGCCCGGGCCGCAGGTGGTCTGGATCAGGGTGCTCCGCTGTAGCGGCTGGCTTTACCCCACACTCCACAAATTGAGTCATAGTTTGAAAATCGGCTGCCCCTCCAATAAACTGAGAGCTGTTTGCGCCTTCCGACACCGCAAATCCGCCTCCCATGCTGGTGCTTTATTCTTGGGTTGGGACTGACTTTTTGATCGCCACAAGAACGGAGCAACCGCCTGACAATTATATACTGCTTGCTTCATTTTAAGCTTCTCTTGCCAAGCTGACACTCGAATCAATTGTTTTCTCAACCTACAATCCTCAATATGTCGGTAAGTACGAAATCCAACGACGGGAAGAACCACGCCACTTTCGTCGACAGTGACTGACTTGAGTGCAACCCTACAGGGCTTCTACATTGAGAACAAGAACGTCGGAAACAAGGCCACCAGCGAGGATTGGCGCAGTAAGTCAAACACCTGATTCAATCGCGCCGTGACCAATACTAACATTTGACTTACCAGTTCGCGGCTACAACCCTCTTACCCCTCCCGACCTCCTTCAGCACGAGATCCCCCAAACCGCCGAGTCCAAGGAGACCGTCATCAGCAGCCGCGATGAGGCTGTCGCATTGGTCAATGGCACCGATGCCAACCAGCGCCTCCTCGTAATCATCGGCCCATGCTCTATCCACGATCCCAAGGCCGCGCTCGAGTACTGCGACATGCTGCTGAAGGAGAAGGAGAAGCACAAGGGCGAGCTTCTCATCGTCATGCGCTCTTACCTCGAGAAGCCTCGCACCACGGTCGGCTGGAAGGGCCTTATCAACGACCCCGACATCGATAACTCCTTCAAGATCAACAAGGGTCTACGCCTCAGCCGTCAGCTCTTCGTCGACCTCACCAGCAAGGGCATGCCCATCGCCTCGGAAATGCTCGATACTATCAGCCCCCAGTTCCTGGCTGATCTCCTCAGCGTCGGCGCTGTTGGCGCCCGCACTACCGAGAGCCAGCTTCACCGTGAGCTCGCTAGCGGTCTCTCTTTCCCGGTCGGCTTCAAGAACGGCACCGACGGCAGCCTCGGCGTCGCGATTGATGCAATTGGCGCAGTTAAGCACCCGCACCACTTCCTTTCCGTCACTAAGCCTGGCGTGGTGGCGATTGTTGGCACTGTCGGTAACGAGGATTGCTTCGTCATTCTCCGCGGCGGCACCAAGGGCACCAACTACGACGCCAAGAGCATCGCTGAGGCAAAGGCGGCTCTCAAGAAGGCCGGCCTCAGGCACCGCCTGATGGTCGACTGCAGCCACGGCAACTCCCTCAAGGACCACCGCAACCAGCCTAAGGTTGCTGCCGTTCTCGCCGAGCAGATCGAGAAGGGCGAGGACGCGATCATGGGCGTCATGATCGAGAGCCACCTCAACGAGGGCAACCAGAAGGTTCCGAAGGAGGGCAAGGAGGGCCTGAAGTATGGAGTCTCCATCACCGACGCTTGCATCGGCTGGGAGGACACCGTCTCGGTCCTTGACCAGCTCGCCAATGCCGTCAAGAAGCGGAGGGACGTTCTGAGCCAGAAAGGACATGTTGAGGTAAGACTTATTACTCCACCGCCATGCGAGCCGAGAACATGTGGCTAACAAATCAGTAACACCCACATGTCTCGACTAAGAGGTTCCTTTTTTGCTTTTCCGGCGAGCGTCTCTCCAACCGACGATATGCCCCATTTTGGAAGAGTCCCAATCCGCCAGCATAATGCGATGACTTTTTCTTGAGATTTTGCATTTCGAGAAGAAGATAATAGAGTGGCGTGGATGGTTGTGACTTGATGGGTGCCACAGGGGGCGGCGTTTACATGGCGTTGGAGCATGGGAAAAGGTGTAAGATGGTGCAGCAATCTCCCCATTCGGGTCCTTGATTCGGGTATAGACAAAAATAGACTTTCTCATCTCATAAACAATTGCAGTGGTCACTACATCTGAGCTGGTGTTGATGCTCAAGCCGAAGAGAATGAGATATCCGGAGATTGTGACTGGCAGGTGGAGATCTGATACTGATTAATTATCCTTGCGTTCTCATTGGTCGAGCCCACCCTGCCAGCCTTGGACAGCTTCTCGGGTAAACTCTCGGACCGTGCCAATTGGTGATGCCGGATTAGCCCGACGCCCTGGTCGAATGTATCGGGTCCACCAGTCTCTGGTAGTTTGCTTTGATTTTCCAACCTCACCTTGTCGATTCCCAGCGCCCCCGGACCTTCAACCATACGGCATTGGCAGTCCATTGCCTTGTCTCCTCCCGATCACACATCTCTCCCAAGCTTCGGCAAGGTAGCCTACCATGTTGGCAAGGTCCTGCCTGCGCTCGACGCGCGCTTTCGCCGGCGCAAGAAATGGCACCATTAAGGTTTCCAAGGTAAAAATACATCACCGTCATCAGCTGGGGCCAACACTTGCCGCGTCGCCGGCATCGATCTGTCCCAGCCCTACCTCGGTCTACAAGCTCTTTGAAGTCAGGATGGAGCTGACATGATACCTCTACCTCACAGCGTGCCGCCTCCTCGAGCTCAGGACCTACCCCCGATGCCTCCCCGTTAAAGCTCAACATTGCCGCTGTCGCCTCGACCGCCGTTGCTGCCGGCTCAATTGCTTGGTACTACCATCTCTATGGACCTACGGCTCACGCCATGACTCCTGCTGAGGAAGGGTGAGTTCAATTGGGGACGACGATCGCTCTGGATATTCGTCGGCCTGCCGGGGCGCTGCCCCCTGCGGCATATATCGCGATCTCTAGACGACGACATATCGAGCATACAACGGACACAGGAAGGCTAATACCATCGCGACAGACTTCACCCTACCGCATATCCCTGGGTCCACCAGCAGTTCCTCAAGTCTTTTGACCACCAAGCGTAAGGACCCACCGCTCTCTGCCAGTCGCAGGACAGAAACTCATCATAACTGTGTCTAGACTCCGCCGTGGCTTCCAGGTCTACCGGGAGGTCTGCGCAGCCTGCCACTCCCTCAACCGTGTCCCCTACCGGACTCTTGTCGGCACCCTCATGACCGTCGACGAGGCCAAGGCGCTGGCTGAGGAGAACGAGTATGACACCGAGCCCAACGACCAGGGCGACATCGAGAAGAGGCCCGGCAAGCTGTCCGACTACATGCCCGCCCCCTACAAGAACGACGAGGCCGCCCGGGCTGCCAACAACGGTGCCCTGCCCCCAGATCTCAGCCTGATCACCAAGGCCCGTCACGGCGGCTGCGACTACATCTTCGCGCTCCTGACCGGCTACCCCGACGAGCCCCCAGCGGGCGCCCAGGTCGGTGCCGGCCTCAACTTCAACCCCTACTTCCCCGGAACCGGTATTGCCATGGCCCGTGTCCTGTACGACGACCTCGTCGAGTACGAGGACGGCACACCCGCCACCACCTCGCAGATGGCCAAGGACGTCACCGAGTTCCTCAACTGGGCCGCCGAGCCCGAGATGGACGACCGCAAGCGCACCGGTCTCAAGGTCCTGGTTGTCACATCGGTTCTGTTCGCCGTCACGGTCTATGTCAAGCGGTACAAGTGGGCTTGGTTGAAGTCGAGGAAGATCGCGTACGACCCGCCAAAGGCCGAGAACACCCACCACCGTCTGTAGACTTCTGACGGTTGGTTGGTGAGGAGGAAACGTGGTTCATCTCTCTTGTATGATATACTCCAGAACAAACTCTCAGGGCTCCCACAAAGACTTCCTTTGTTCTTGAATTGCTTCGCGTGGACGAAAGAGGAGAGAGGGCCCAGAGTTCACCTGGGTGGAGCGATGCAGGCGGCGATGGCGATGGCGGTAGAGTGTAAATCAATGTGTTTCCATTCCCTATATTCGTACAAAAGTTACCCTAGACCTCCTTGGGTAATAGAAGCCTTCCCTCTCTTGAAACCGAGCCTGTTGTATACATCCTGCCAAGTCGGTGGAGCTTGGACCACCTGCTACTAACCGTAGAGACTCACTTGCATTCACCTACTATTCACAGCAAAGCATTCACTTCACTATCTCAGAAATATCTGCTGTTTTCCGGTTCCAAAATGAGGGAAATTCCAGGCCTCGAAGCCGATCCTTCTTTTCGACCATCATTGCCTTCGCTGCTTCTCCCTGCTGATCTATATTGCCGCATCGTTGTCATCAACGCAAGCAGACTAGATCATGGCCAACAATACCAATAACACCGTCAGCAGCCCGGCATCCCTACAAACAGCATCAAACGTTCTCCACGGCTTCGACGTCGAAGATGACACCTCGCTCGACTTCCTCTCGTCTCTCATGGCGGGCGGACATGTTCCCGAAGCCGAGCGGGCGGAACTCACGCGGCTATCGCTCCTCCGCGGACAGGAAGAATGGAACATGATCTTCGCCTGCGCGCGGGCCTTGAGAGAACGCGCGCTTGCGGACGGTCAACCTGTCGGCGGTCTCGGTCTGGAGCCGTTTTTGGCTTATGTGCTAGCTGGACGTGGCGGTGGAGGCGAAATCGCCGCCGCTGTTGAGACAGATGGGAGGAAGAAGCGAGCGAGGAAGAAGAGCGCTCCCACGAGTGTTACTTCGAGGTTCTGGACGGATGAGAAGGCGGTTACGGAGAGGAAGGTGGTATGCATGGGCAGGATCAGCCAAAGGGACAGCGGCGAGGCTTCTCCAGCAACGACGCCCGTACGGCAACTCGATAGCCTGCCGTCGGACCAAGGCCTAGCTACTTGTGTCCATGCAGCACAACAACCAGCAGACATCTCCCCCATTCCAGCACAGGCAGCACCGCACAACCTCTCCAGCTCCGCGCTAGACATCGCCCTGGGCCAGGCATCTCTCGCCCACCCACCCACCAACCCAGCCTCTCCGTCACCGAACCCGCTCCGCTCTCCCTTCCTAGCGCACTACCACAAAACCACCCTCTACCGCTCCCGGCCCTCCTTCCAAAAGTCCCCTTTCTTCATCCCCTCCCCCTCACCAAGCAAACGTCCCCGTCCAACCCGCGGCACGATCTCCTCCCTCCCCTTCCCGCCCCTATCCTCCCCAAGGTTTGGTCTAATCCAAGAGACCCTCACCCACGACCCCTTCCGGTTGCTGATCGCCGTCACGTTCCTGATCAAAACGACCGGGAGGGCGGCTATACCCGTTTTTCATCGGGTTATGGAGCGGTTTCCCACCCCGGAGGCGTTTTTGGAGGAGGAGGAGGGGGATTTGGAGGGGAAGTTGTTGCCTATGATTGAAAAGTTGGGGCTGGGGGTTGTGAGGTGTAGGGTTATCGGGCGGTATGCGAGGGGGTGGGTGGAGAGAGCACCGGAACGGGGGAGGAGGTGGAGGGTTGGGGGGTATCCTAGGATGCCTGTGAGGGAAGAGGGTGGTGAGGACGACCAGGGTGGTTCTGGGAAGGAGGAGGTACCTCGAGAGGATGACGAGGATGAGGTGAAGCGGGAGGTGATGGGGGAGGTCGAGCAGAGCGATGGGGTAGGGGAAAATCTCGAGGCCAGCGACGACGTTAAAGCCGAGTCTGAGACGCCGAAGAAGAAGAAGAGGAGGAAGTCCAAACTCCCCTCCTCGGAGTGGGAGATAGGCCACCTGACGCAAGGCCGGTACGCGATCGACTCCTGGCGCATCTTCTGTCGGGATATCTTCCTCGGGAAGTCGGATAACTGGATGGGCCGGTCGCAAGACTGGACTGGGGAGACAGTGGAGGAGGAGGAGCAGATGGACTTTGAGCCCGAGTGGAAGAGGGTGCTGCCGGAGGACAAGGAGCTGAGGGCTTGTCTGCGGTGGATGTGGATGCGGGAGGGCTTCGAGTGGGATCCTGTTACTGGGCGGAGAGGCCCGCTTAGGGAGGAGATGAGGCTTGCTGTTGAGGAGGGCAGGGTTAAGTATGATGAGAAGGGGGAGTTGGTTATTGTTGAGGAGGGGTTGGATGGTGGTGGTATGGGGGTGAGGGATGTAACATTGCGGTGAATGCCACGCATCTGTATGTCCATGGTGGGCATGCTGTGTACAATCCGGAGATGGATAAACTCGAGACATGTCAGAGATATGTCTTGTTCCACTGCATTGTATACTATCAAACTTATATTGTCCCGTGAAAGGATTGGTTCTCTGGCCTCCATTCTTGACTGGCATGTCTACTGGCGACCTTCCCTATGGTTAGTGGGTGATTGGTGCTGCCAAAGTCTGGTCCACTACCTCAACCCATGTCGGAAGAGGTGAAGACGAAGGCATAAGCTCCGTGAATAAAATCAAGGTCGTACTCTCAACCCTAGCTTGACTTGAGGTCACAGACTGCTGCGTAGGTACCCTAACTGAAGAGGCTCCCCTGTTCAAAAGTGCTTTCGACCTTTCAAACTCTTAGATGTCAGATAAATTGAGACTTATGGCAACCTCGACTTTAGAGAAGCTGAATACCTTATCCTTGTGACTGGACGCTCACCTGACCCAATCGGTCGCAGCTGCCTTGCGCCCTACCACCTGTCTCTCGACCTACTTCTTAGCGCCTTTCACCTTGACCTCGACTTCCAGCTTTCAATTTTCAACCTCAAACCTTCCTTCAGCCTTTATTCCTCGACCGATCTCTTTTCCCTCCTACGACAACAAACAGTCCAACTCTGCGTCTCCCCCTAACCATACCGATCTCCCGTGTCTTCAACCATCCACACTGGTTGAAGCACGTCCATTCCTTTCACTCCTAACCATAGTCATTCATTACCATTCAACACAGCTTCAAACCCACCACCACAATGGTTCCCTCGTTCAAGAACCTCGCCGGCCTCACCATCGCTTTCGCAGCGATGGTGACTGCCTCCAAGCACGAGGATCCTGCCACCAAGCTGTGTTCCGACGGCCACTTCGTCGGTTCCTGCGCCTATCCCGGTCTGAAGTTCGTGGACACCAATCTCGGCATGTACTGCCTCAACGACGAGACGGCCCTCTTCGGATACAACTGGACCTGGTAAATTAGCTCCGTTGCACTGTCCATCGCCTTAAGATGCCAGCTAACCGCGAGAAATCAGGATCGACCTGAACAAGTGCCTGACCAACAGCGACGGCAAGCTGTTCCCCTCGAGCTTGTGAGTCATCGTTTAAGCTGTTAAACATGTCATGAGGCAAGTAGAGCAAACTACTGACCTGTCAACAGCGGCGGCTACGCGAACTCGTGCAACAACTGTTCTGTCAGCACCAACGCCGGCGCTCACCTGGCCTGCGATTGCCTGACCCAGCCTGGTAAGGATCGTACTTCGACTTCGATCGATCTGAGTAAGTCATTCAATGGTGCTTCCTATGGCGTATTTACTAACCATTTGGTAGACACGCTCATCTACAACACCGGAGGTGCGATGGGCTGCTGCGACACGATGGGCACCAAGACCTGGAAGGGTCCTCAGGCCGACTTTCTTCTGCAAAAGGGTCATCACTGAGGCTTTCCTGCTGTCGGTGGGTACTTGCTTTCAATAACTGCGGACGTTTTATGAGCCATGACATGGAGAATATGAACTCTCGGTCTTTTTTTTGGGCTCGCTTCCAGGAAGGAAGAAGCTTGAGCAGTGATGAATGCCGGCGAGCACCACATCATCAGGGGTTATGGCATTATCGATGGGATTGAGAATTCGCCGTCCTGTATTGACTTTTCGATAGCATATCCAAGTATTGCTGTCGCATAACTGATGTGGAAGTCTGTGTGAATCCAGCACGTTGGTCAGACATACTGTGACGGTATCAGCCCATCTTGTGTGAGGCCTGCTTGTGTTTATCTCGACGTTGAGGGGCGAAAAGGGGAAACTGGTTGCTAGGGGAAAAATATATATGTTGGGGATTCTCTTGGCACCACTGACAAGGTGGACTTCCTTTTTCCTTTCCATCTTCCAGCCCTGTCTTGTCCGTCAAATGAATGCCAGTCCATCCGAATGACAACCTGCAAGTTGCTGCTGTCTTACCGTTTGCCACAGCTTGTAACAGCAGTTGGCCCGCAATTTGGTAGAAGCTTCGGGGCCGCCATGAAGTCATGGTCGCGACATGTCGTCATACGTTGATCATTGTTGCGGAGCTTTACGCCCGACATCATCAAGAGCTCCAGAGCTTCAGCAAATTCAAATAGTGAGAGATCTCACTTTTGCTTCACCTCCTCTAGAGACACTACTCCCCATTGAACCCACCAAAAAGTACCACTACTTTTCTCAAACTACAAATATATCACCACTCTTCCCCATCACATCACTTACACTCTAAACCACCGACACAACCATCAAGATGACGGACAAAGGTCAATTCGAGCAGGGTAAGCAAGCTTCGATCCTTGTTCATCACGGAATACCCTAACCAGCAATAGGACACGAGATCCCGGTCAGCCACCAGTCCTTCCCGGGTAAGGAGGGCAACATGCCCGACCCCAAGCCCGAGTTCGAGCGCATCCCCACCGGCGACGGCGGCAGCAAGATGTACCAGGCCGCCGGCAAGCTGAAGGGCAAGAACGCCATCATCACGGGCGGCGACTCGGGCATCGGCCGGGCCAGTGCCCTGCTGTTCGCCCACGAAGGAGCCAACTCGTTCATCGCCTACCTACCCGAGGAGCAGGATGATGCCGAGGCCACTAAGAAGCGCGTCGAGGAGATCGGCCAGAAGTGCTGGCTCTTCCCCACGGACCTGACGAAGCGCGAGAACTGCCAAACGGTCATTGACGAAGCGGTCAAGGCCTTCGGCGGCACGATTGACATCCTCTTCAACAACCACGCATACCAGATGGTGGTCGAGGACATTAAGGACTTGTCCGAGTAAGTAGCCCACCACACCGAACCATCCGTAACTGGTATACTGACAGCAACCCTCAAACAGGGAGCAATGGCTGCACACCTTCAACACCAACATCCACCCCTTCTTCTACCTCTGCAAGTTCGCGCTCCCGCACATGAAGCCGGGCAGCGTCATCATCAACAACGCCAGCATCAACGCCTACATCGGCCGCCCGGACCTGCTCGACTACACCTCCACCAAGGGCGCCATCATCTCCTTCACCCGCGGCCTGAGCAACCAGCAACTGTCCAAGGGCATCCGCGTCAACGCCATCGCCCCTGGGCCCGTATGGACGCCGCTCATCAACTCCACTATGGGCGATGAGCAGCAGAAGCAGTTCACCGCGCCCATGGGCCGGCCGGCGCAGCCGAGCGAGATCGCGACGTGTGTGGTCTTTTTGGCGAGCTCGGACAGCTCGTGTATCAGTGGGCAGATTATTCACTGCAATGGTGGTACTATTGTGAGTGGTTAAGAGGGTTTTGCGAGGAAGGTTATGGTTATGACATGAGAGCTGGCGCTCGGAGTCTTGGGGCGGAGGGACTTGTATGGTGAAAGCAAGGGATCTCTGAACAATTCATGCATACATTTCTGATGATAATCGACTTGCCACCCCGGTTGTCATCGATTCTCAGATTATTCAACTTTCGGGCATCAGTCGTGTTGATTTCAGGAAAGAGGAACCGGTGTTTAAGACGACCTTTGCTCTGACTCTCAGAGCGGCACAGCAAACAAGTGGGCCTTTGTCACGGGGTTAGGGTTTAGGCATCGAACCGTCGCTCGTGGACGGTAGGATCGTCACAAGGACTTGACATATCCTGTTCTGTTGTAGGCAACTATTACTGTCTTCGTTTCAACGATGAATTCTCTTCATCATTGTACTTACATCCATCGAACTTGCTTTGAGCGGCAAGTAGCATAGGGTGTTGTTGTTGATGTTCTCCAGTTGACAGGGTCGCCGTCGCGAGTCTCGACCCTACGCCGGGAATGCCGAACCAGGATGTCCTGAAAGGCGCTGCGGCAGTCATATCAACAGTGGGAACCGCGGCTTTGGCAATACCTGCTCTCAAGGTGCTGCTAGCAAAGACTCGAGTCCTGAGGGGTTACGGTCTGGTCGACGGACACTATGAAGACGAGGACGGGGTGGCTACGGAGAAGTCCATCAGGTCGTATTCGGATGTTCGGCCCAGGGTAGCCTTGGGGTTCAGTCTCTTCATTGGACTCGGGGCTGTGATATCTGCGAGAGTCCTGGTGTTGAAGCGCGGCTCGCCGATCTGGGAAAAGGAAAATGCTTGGAGTATTGTTGTTGCGTGGTCTGGTGTCGTTTCATGGGTGAGCATTTGCACCTGTTTGCCTCTGACTGTGCCTCTGACTGTTGTTGAGTGCATCAGTGGTGCTGACTTTCCCATAGTCTCTGGTCTGCCTTCAAGCCATTTGCCTCCCTCTGAGGCATCAATATCTTCTCAGGTACCGGCTTACGATCTACGGCCTGCTCTCTTCCTTACTGCTTGCGTCCGTCATCGCCTGGAAGGATGCCTACCCAGCGCTCGGCGACCTGATCGCGCCCGAGATCCAGACCAAAGTCTACAGCATCCTGTCCCTCGTCCAGCTGACCGCTGCAGCCGCGGTGGCCACCGCCTTTGCCGCCTTCCCTCGCCGGCCTGATGTGTTCGACAATGGCGTACTGGTCGACCAGCAACACACTGTGTCCCTACTGAGCCAGCTGTCCTACTCTTACAACAAGATCGTCTTCGACATCGCAAAGGAGCGGCAGATGAAGTTATCCGACATACCCGTCTTGGATCACTCCCTCCGCTCCCGGAACCTCACCGCCGATTTCCTCGCCAGCTGCGGCGAGGGGAAGCTATGGCGGCAGCTCTTGAGAGTCCAGCTCCCCAAGGTTGGACTGCAATGGATCCTCACAATCGCCGGGTCCGTCCTCTCCCTCTTCCCGCAGTTCGTCTTGTACAAGCTCCTGCAGGCGATAGAGAGCCGTCAAGGCTCGGACGCAGTTGATCCGTACATCTTCGTGTGGGCGTTCGCCTTGGCCTTCAGCGAGGCTGTTGGCGTGGGGTTCGAGAACTGGAGTTCGTGGTACACCATCAGCCGGCTGACGACGCCGGTCATGTCCTTGCTGCAGTCGTTGATCTTCTCCAAGGCCATGAGGCAGTATGACACGGCCATCTCGAACCAGGATGACGGGTCGAACGACAAGAAGGACCCGCTCTCGGCGGAGAAGATGAAGGAGAGGATGGTGCGGCAGTCGGTGATCAACCACATGCAGTTGGATAGGTATGTCGTTTTCCTGCGCGGTATGTCTTCCTGGAGTTACACTGACCCCTATCTAGCCAGCGCGTGACGATGTTCTTCATGTTCAACCGCCACGTACCCCTCGCATTCACCAACTTCTTCCTAGCGGGTTCCTTCCTCGTGGCTCTCATGGGCTGGAAGAGCGTACTGGCAGGCGTCGCTGCTGTCGCGATCATGGCGCCCTTCACCACGTGGTTCTCCAAAAGCTACAGCAGGCTGTCCATCAGCCTCATGATGGCGAAAGACGACAAGGCAAACGTCCTGACCGAAGCCCTACAAGGCATGCGCCAGATCAAGTACTCCGGCCTGGAACATCTGTGGGAAGAGAAACTGCTCACCAAGCGTAAGGAAGAGTTACAGAGAATCTGGACGGTGTCTCTTTGGGCCTGCGTCCTCATCTTTCTCGTCAGTGTCGGGCCGGTGCTCATGGCATGTGTCACGCTCTCGGTCTATGCCTGGCAAAGCGGGTCGAATATCAAAGCCTCCGTGATATTCACTGCGCTCGACCTCCTGGGCCGCATCTCAAGCTCGCTTGCGCTGTTCCCGATGCTACAGATGTACGTCGTGGAGGCGTGGACATCTTGCATGAGGCTGGACAAGTACTTATCGCGACCGGACAGGGAGGAGATTGCGAAACCTGGGAATGCGATCAGGTTTGAGAAGGCAACTGTTGCCTGGCCGAAACCCGAAGACACGGATGCCAGCCTCCCAGCGGCCCCTCAACAGCAGGGGGAGCACTCAATGCTGAGGGATATTTCACTCGAATTCCCCACGGGGAAATTGAGCGTCATCACTGGAAAGACTGGATCGGGGAAGAGTCTCCTCCTCGCCGCCATCCTAGGCGAGGTGAATCTCGTGTCCGGTAGCGTTCAGACCCCTGGACCACCCCTTGTTACAGAGCCTGCTCCTGAGTTCATCCCCTCCGACGACTGGATCATTCCGTCCTCAACGGCGTTCGTCTCGCAGACTCCGTGGGTCGAGAGCGGCACGGTCAAGGAAAACATAACCTTCGGCTTACCGACCGACGAGTCGCGCTACAAGAAGGTGTTGTTCGCATGTGCCTTGGAGAAGGACATCGAGCATCTGGTGGACGGCGAGCAGACGCAGGTCGGACCGAAGGGAGTGACCTTGAGCGGGGGGCAGAGGTGGCGCATTGCCTTAGCCCGTGCGCTCTACTCTCGCGCGGGAATCATCGTCCTCGACGATGTGCTGAGTGCTGTCGACTCCCATGTCGGCCGGATCATTGTCGACGAGGGATTGACGGGCGAGCTCGCGAGTGGGAGGACGCGGATCCTTGCCACGCATCACTCTGAGCTTGTCCTGCCGCATGTGAGTTACCTGGTCAAGCTGCGAGATGGCAGGGTGGAGGCTGCTGAGGATGTCGGTGATGCTGGAGCCTCACTACTGGACCTTCCGGAGAGCAAGACGACGGGGACCACAACACCGACGAGTTCGAACGGTGAGGCAAACGGCAACGGGACCAACGGCAAAGTCACTCCTGCGGAAGCGGCGGGCAAGAAGCCCGCTGGCGTCCAGCTCGACGACGAAGGCCATGAAACCGGACGCGTAAAGTGGAAAGTCTACAAGGCTTACTACAAAGCCAGTGGCGCTCTGCTATACTGGGCAGTTGCTCTAGCCCTCCTCATCCTCGTCCGCCTCGCCTCAGTGACAGAGACCTGGGCGCTCAAGGAGCTATCCGAGACCGCTTCCTCTGTAGCCACCTCCAACGCGGCTCCCCATCACCGTTCAAGTACATCACCTCCCCGGGCGGAACCCCAGACTTACTTCGGAAATCCCACCGAAGGCGACAACAGCGACACGATGCGCCAGATCTTCTTCTGGCTAGGCCTCTACGTGGTGATCCACATACTAGGCGCCGTTATGCGGGCGTTCCAGATGCTCGCCAGCCTGACACTCGGCCTGAAGGCGTCCCAGGCCCTCTTCCAGAAGATGACGCACGCGGTGCTGCGCGCTCCGCTGCGCTGGACGGACAAGATCCCCGCCGGGAGGATCCTGAACCGCTTCACCTCGGACATCTCCACGATCGACGGCAGGGTATCAAGGGAGACGCTAAGCCTTATCTCGGGCTTCTTGAGTCTGGTGGTCATTGTTGGGACCAGGTACGTCCCATCTACACTCCCTCCCCATAGAAGCGCCTAACAGTACCAACACAAACTCCAGCCTCTCCGTCTCACCGTGGATCATCTTCTTCGGCATCATCCTCGTCTTCTTTTACATCAACGTGGCACAGAAATACATGGCCGTCGCCCGCGAGGTGAACCGCATAAGCTCGACCTCCAACTCCCCCGTCTACGACCAGTTCAGCTCCGTGCTCTCCGGACTATCGACCATCCGCGCCTTCGGCCGGGCCGACTTCTACGTCAACCGCATGCACGCCCTCATCGACAACAGCGCCAAGGCGAGGCTGATCACTGTTTTCTCGACCATGTGGCTGGCCTTCCGGTTGGGGATACTGGGCGTGCTGTTCGTCACCGCCGTGACGTACGCCGTCGTTGTGGGCGGTGCGAGCGCTGCCCTGGCTGGGTTCAGCTTGACGTTTGCGTTCAAGTATAGCGGGGCGCTGACGGACCTGCTTCAGACTATGAGCTCTTTCGAGCTGGGGTTTGCGGCCGTGGAGAGGGTGACTGAGTATGCTGATATCGAGACCGAGCCCGAAGGAGGTGCAGACGCGCCTGCTGCCTGGCCTACAGGCGGCCGTGTTGAGGTCAACCATTTGTCGGTCAGTTATGCGGAGGATCTCCCGGATGTGCTGCAGGACCTGAACTTCACCATCGAGGCGGGGGAGCGGGTGGGAGTCGTGGGACGCACCGGAGCCGGCAAGTCGACGCTGGCTGCCGTCTTGTTCCGGCTCATGGAGCCCAAGACGGGGTCAGTGTGGATCGACAACATCGACATCTCGACCCTGAAGCTGGATCAGCTGCGCAGTCGGCTGGCTATCATCCCGCAGGACCCGTTCCTGTTCTCTGGCACCCTGCGGTCAAACCTGGACATGGAAGGCGTCCACGAGGACTACGAGTTACTCCAGGCCCTCCAACGAGTCCATCTCGTCTCGAACGACAACGAGCAGCCCCAACCATCATCATCCACCCCTCAACCACCCGCTAACAGCCCACCACCACCGCTCTTTGCCCCTTCTCCAACAACAACAAACATCTTCACCAACCTCTCCACACCCATAACCTCGGGCGGCACGAACCTATCCCAAGGCCAGCGGCAGCTCGTCTGCCTCGCGCGCGCCCTGCTGCGCAGGCCCAAACTCGTCGTCCTCGACGAGGCGACCTCGGCCGTCGACCGCGCCACCGACGCCGCCATCCAGGTCAGCCTGAGGCGCGAGTTCCGGGGTTGCACGGTGCTCGTCGTCGCGCACAGGCTGTCGACCGTTGCGGATTTTGATAGGGTGTTGGTACTGGATGCGGGACGGGTGGCGGAGTTTGGGACGCCGCGGGAGTTGGTGGAGGGTGGGATGGAGAGGGAGGCGAAGGAGGGGGATGCAGATGGGGATGGGGTTGATGGAGAGGCGGAGGGGGAAGGGGAAGGGGAGGGGGATGGGGGGTATGATGGTACGGGCGCGTTTTGGGAGTTGGTTAAGCGGAGTGCCGAGAGGGAGAAGTTGGTTGAGATGATTATGGGAAAGGATGGGAGGCTTGATTGAGATGGAGGCTGTTGGATAGCGTTGTCGCTCCTCAGTTTGTCTGTATTACTGTTGTAGATCCACTTAGAGTGATGGTTTAGTACCTTATATTTCAAGATTTTTACTCATTCAAGAATGATAGCAATGTGTTCTTGATTACCTGGCCGAAAAGAGCGGTTGGGGCTCGGCGATAGCTTCACATATTAGAAACTCCCCCTATTCATTTGAACATTACATCTTAATCTTCTCCTATCCATCCGCATCTTCTAACCGACGGATGCCGGTTGCCGGACCTGGCAAGCTCAAGGCTTGTCAATGGAAGTCACAGACCGTGGTGTACGGTCTAGGCCTCCCGTCGGTAGTGCAAAAGGAAGCTTCACCGCCAACAACAAGAAGCGGTGTATAATACAACTTACGAGGGGACCCATGTAGCTCCAGAGCTACTGCAGGAAGGGTTCAACACCTTACTGTAGTAGTCTCCGGGGCCTAGGAGAGTCTTAGAGGCGCGGTCTATCTGGTCCCCGTTTCTCGGCGGTATGCCTGCAACCGTATGTCCCTACGAAGTACCTAGGCTTGGATTGATGAGAGGTTGTATCCATGATGTAAATATCGAGAGAAGATGCATCCGGCCACAGAACCGTAGAGCCAAGAGAAGGAGAAAAAGCGTCCCACGGCGTTTCCACACAGCCAGAAGGAGAGAAAAAGGAGCTGTGCGCCAAGCGATGTGCAGCACGTTGCTCGAAGGAGAAGTGACAAGGGTCAGGGGTTTTGGTTGACCGTAAAAGCACAGTGCGTGCAGCTTGCTATTGGCCAATTGCTCGAACGGTTAATTAAACCCCTTGTTCCTTTTCGCGTTCTTACGCGTCTCTTTTGCGCGTCCAGACGCGTCTGACCCCGCCAACCCACCTCTCTCACCTTGAGGCCCTGAGACACCCACACACCTGTTCTCGGTCACACTGGCACACCTCTGTGATTGTGGAAGAAAGGAGGCAGAGGCAATTTATCATCGAGACCTGCTGACCAGGAAACTCGAATCAATGATCCTCACAATCAGATCTCCCTTAATGACGGCGCTAAGGTGCTAAGGAGGTTCTCATCCCACTTGCCGTCGTGACAGAGACAGATGACCCCCCTCCAGTCGAGGGGAATATGGCCTGAGAGTGATAACTTATCGCGGTGCATCTGTACATTCTGCAAGCCCGTTCCTAGAGCACAAGAGAGTTTGCGGCAATCGAGATCGCGGGCCTTCCCTCGTGGGAAGTGGGCTTCTCCGTTCTGTGCCAGTCGGAAGCCGGGAGTCAGCAGGGACATTTTCTGGTCTTGGTCTCCCACACACCATCCGCACTCACCACTGGGCAACGTGTGGGATCGAGATGGGTTTAGCGTGATGGTAATGAGGTTGAGACTCGGGCAATATTGATCAATCATGGGTGCCCTACTACTGCTTCCCATCGGCGATCCGGTCTATGAAGGTCAGACAAGGGCTTCCCGTGGCCTTGGAAACTGTCACCCGTCGACGTCAGTCCCGGAGTTATTAATGGGAGGAATGTCTTGAAGACACTCCGGGAGGAGGGGCACATCCAAAACGTCTTGGATGGGAGATCGACAAACTGTGTCCCTGATCGGAGAACTGATGGGAGTGGGAAATACAGCATCGGAAGCCAGAGACGAGATGAGATGTCTTGCTGCTGCTCTCTCATGTGTTTTGGTGACACTGCAGCTCCAGGCTTCTCTCAACCGAGCTCGACAATATCATATCGTCTTGGGATATATGCCGTCCAGCCGTTATCCGAACGAGCCGGAGTACTTGAGGACTACCTCTGTCTGTTGTTATCTCCAGCTTCCGTTTGCAGGCGAGAGAGAGGGGTGGACTCGCGAGTCAAGAACTCAAGCACACAGCGGAAGGTATCCCTTCAGAGTTATCCCTCGTTGCTATATTGTCCGGATGCATCCAATTCGGACCATTGTTTGACTCTGGTAAGGGGTTCCCATAGTGACCGAATGCGGTTGTTATCCCTAAACAGAGGGGACCATCAGCTTCTCAACGAAGGTAAGGGACGCACGGGGCCCGTCTGTCACTGGGCATGTATCCGTTCCTGAGGGCCGTGATGGAGTACTTTTCATTTGAGACCGCCCGAGACACGCGCAAGGCACAAAAGTGGTGTGCGCTATCCGCCGCAAAAGTGTTAAAGTGCTTGCAGCAAGATGGATGCGTTGAACATGTTCTAGCGTGCTGCAAACGACCTGGAGCGGTCAGAGCTTTCAGACATTGGGCCAATCAGTCGCCCTGCATCCGGACATGGGTGTCTCAGAGGAGGAAAGAGCAACCTGGGATCCTGTGGGAAAGATGGGGCATCAGGTGGACCTCACCCACTCATGACCGCACAGGGACGTACCCTTATTTGGCGCATTAATTCTGCTGCCCACGTCCCCAGGCATCTTCCCAGTCACAGACCTTTCCGCATTCCAGCTCCTGCTTTCCCTCCCGCACACTCACCTTTCACCACCCACCGCGACAGCTTCTCTCACCTTGCGACATCACGAACCACGACTCATTTCCTGTCGCCTAGGACACCAGACCAAACAGCCAGCTGCACTTCGAGAGCTATTATCTATCGCGGGACTCTTGCGCATCCTCTCGCTTGTCGCGCAACCGGGAACTCAATTTCGGGGTTGCGCATTGCGCCGCGGTATCGTCGACTTTGGTCGCAAAACCCACCAGACACGACAACCAACAACACCAACACCCAACCATCTTGCACCACCTAGTGCGACTACACCTCTGCTATCACAGATACTATAAGATCTATTCGCGCCCAGTGCAAACTACGCCTTTGCGCTTCTCCGCCAAACATGTTGCTCCCCTCGGCATTCACTTGCGACTCGTCGCATTCGTCGCAACCACCACTTACACGCCTCCAATCCGCACTCTTCGCCTCTCCTCCGGCAAGCCCACCACAACTCTCCTCCGCGCACAATGCAATCGACAACATCTTCAACACATGCCGCTCGCTACAGGCGCTGCTCGCCTCACCCGCGCCTCTACCGTCGACACCGCCAATGTCGCACTCGCAGCTCCCCACGCCGCCGATGGCTCATACGCCGTCGCCTATGAAGCTGCGTCTGCGCTCCCACAGGCCTTGCGACACGACTACTGGTCTCGGCATCAGCACAGACAATCCCGTGAAGGCGCGAAAGAAGATCGTCAAGCGGTCTGCGCCCGCGCGCGGACCCAACAAGCGCCGGCGTGGCGCAGACGATGACATGGGCCGGGAAGACGACGATGTCGAGAGCGACCTTGACATTGAGACCTACACACCACCCGAGGCAGAGACAAGCGACGAACCAGCGCGACCAGCAACCCCGAAGCGCGCGCGCATCGCCCCGGAGGTAATACCCCTCGGCCTGGAGCGGTCAGATTTCCACACCCTGCACGCCAGTAGCAGCGGTGGTCTCTTCGGCGAGGCCGCCTCCGAGTCGCAAATAGAAGGCAGCGACGTGGTGGTGGAAGCCGACGGCGAGAAGTGGAGCACGGAAGACGACCGCATCCTGGTGGAGCTGGTGCTCGAGAAGCTCAAGCTCACCAAGTCGGACTGGCAGGACTGCGCGCGCAGCCTGGGCAAGGACCGCGGCAGTCTCGGCCGGCGGTGGAAGAGCCTCATGATCAGCGGCGAGGTGGGGCTCAAGAGGAGTAGTAGGCGGTCCAAGATCCATGGGACGTGGAGGTGATTGTTATTGAAGCTTTGTGCTTCTTGTGTTTCTTGTTGGATGGTTCCCCTTTGGCTGAGTAACGTCTTTTCTTCTTGCCAGGTCTAGGGTTCAGGTTACAGAGGAGTTGGGTTTGGGATGTTGGATCTGGCGGCGGTTTGCTTTTTGCCCTGGATTCGGGCTGGTTGGTTGTTTATGATATCCCCCATACTGCTTCAGCGTTACACGCTCAAAGCTGCTTCTTTCTTCTTTATCATACTTTACTAAGTAGTCCGTCAAGCACTACGAATATCAATTTATTGACAACCATTCTCATCGCCTCGTGGCCTCCACAATCACATCGTCCAGATTTCCAGGCGAGGACAGGAGTCGAGCTGGAGTGACGGCGACCATGAATCTCGCCGCCGTCAACTGCCTCATCCCAAGATCCTCACGTATCCCGATACCCATAGACATCCTCTCCAAGATCCAGATCAATCAACCCATACAAAACCACTTTACCCTATGATTCCAGCAAACGCTAAGCCCTAGACTCATGCAAGACACACCACCAACACCCCCTTACATACAAACAGCAAACCTTGGAGTCTAGACCAGACCTCCATCCACTCTCATCAGGGGCAGTCTCCGTCCAACCAGCACAAAAGTCTTAGGACTCAAGTTTCCAACAGGCTTTCAGAGCACCAACGATTAACAGACAAACAAATACCTTACACAATGTCTAACCCCGCCTTGTTGATCCAAGCGTCCGTCGAAAGCATTGTTCTCCCTGTGTCCCTGGTGTATAGCACAACACTTAATGAAACGTGCAAACCGGGTGCAGTGCGTGCGGTCCAAGTGTGCTTGCCTGCTTGCTGATCTTTGCTTTTCCCGTCTTCTGTTTCTGCAGATATTCTTGCATTCCTGGCAAATGCCTTACTATTGTTTTGTTTTAACAGGTTAGACTGAGCTGGGGAAACAGCTTCTTAGTGTTGTCGTTGGTTTTGAACAGTCTCCGTCACAGGGATGCTGGACTTACAACAATGACTGCTCCTGTACGAAGTACACTAGAGGTCAATGTTTCATCACCCCCTCCCCCATCCCTCCTCCCGCTGATAAGCTATCCTCGCCCTCCCGTCCCTTGACTTCCTTCCCGCTTGTCCCATTCAATATATTGTTAGCGAGGTGCACAGCCCGCCCGTTCGCATGATGGTGCGGGGGTGGGAAGATGAGCAAGCAGATCTCGGATAGTATTGAAGGGATGAAGGAGATATAGTTTATGCTAGCGGACTCGACCAACAGATATAGGCATGGAATGTAAGGGCGCTGCCGCACTGTTTCGGGCGGGAAAAGTGTGGATGGTTTTTGGATGGGGCCCCTTATAGATAGAGGGATGGGTCGGAGAACAGTCCGGAGCTACCCTACACATTGGGGGGGAAAGAGGGCACCCCCTTACTGATCGTACGCATCATGAGGCGTCTGGGGTGCAGAGGGAGATGTTCAATAGCCGTGATTTTGAGTTATCCAATTTTCCAATCTGAACCGATGTATCCAAACGCCCAGTGTGTGGTAATATGTGCGTGAGGTAGCAAATCGCCATCATGGACGTCATCACCACCCATCCAGCACCGTAACCTTGACCCACAACCCATTCGCCGGCCTCGCCGTCAACAAACCCTTGATCTTCATATTCCTCTCGTCCATCTCCGCCTCGTTCTTCAGCTCGAACTTGAACCTCCCCACCCAGCAAGCCAGCAGGGCCGCGAACTCGGCTTTGGCGTACCCCTGCCCGATGCAGCTCCGCGGCCCGTGGAAGAAGGTCATGAAGGCGTAGTTGCTCGTCGCGTGGCCCGAGGCCGCGCCCTTATCGCCCTCGAAGTAAGGCAGCCACCTGTCCGGGTTGAACTTGTCCGCGTCCGGCCCCCACATCGCGTGGGAGCGGTTGACGGCCCAGGGCACGAGCATGATCCGCGTGCCCTTGGGGATGCGCGTGTCGCAGACCGTGGTGTCGACCGCCGCCACGCGGACGGAGATGGGGACGGGCGGGTAGTACCGCAGGGACTCGTTGCAGACGGCGTTGAGGTAGGGCATGCGGTCGAGGTCCATGGCCGAGACGGTCCCCGCCGGGTCGTTGAGCGAGGGGAGGCGGGAGCGGACCTCCTGGCGCAGCCGCTCTTGGACTTCGGGGTGGAGACACAGCATGTACACCGTCCAGGTCATGGCCGAGGCGGTGGTCTCGTGGCCGGCGGCGAGGAAGGTCATCATCTGGTCGACCAGGTTCTCGTCCGTGAAGCCGCCGGACTCAAGGGCTACGGAGAGGATGTCGAGGTCGTCGAGGGTTTTGTTGGCCAGTTTTTGCTTCTTCTCCGCGATGAGGTCCCGGCAGACGTCGCGGACTTTGCGGGCCGAGTCGTCCACGGTGCTGTTGAATTTGACGGGGAGGTTGTTCACGAACCAGCCCGGGAGGAAGAGCCGGAGCAGGCCCAGGATCTGGGTTTGGGGATCGGGCCGGAACAGGGAGTGGTACGCAGTGGCGAGGGGGTTCGTAGGGTTTTTGGTCGCGCCAAAGTCACGCCCGAGACCGGTGAGGCAGATGATGTCCAGCGTCATGCGGTGCGTCCATTCGCTAATTTCAAACACGCCTGTCTTGGGTGCCAGTTTCTCCGCGTTGTTCGAAGTGGTATTTGCAGCCAGCTTAAGAACGTAGTCTGTCATGATTTCGACGCCCTCGCGGGAAGTGTCCCAGAAGACGGGGACGAGTTCCTTGATGTGCCGGAAGGCGAAGGCAGGCAGCAGAAGGTGGCGTTGGTGCTTGTGCACTTCTCCTTCTGCGAGAAAGAGGCCGATACCGAGGAAGCGACCAAGGCTTGAAGTAAATTCGGCCGGTTTCGTGAAGTCATAGTTCTTGGTCACAAAAACCTCCTTGAGCGCCTGCGGCGATGCGGGGAAGATGCGTTCCTGGTTGAAGAGACCGAGCCACCGGATGAGGCCGTTGTGGGGGACTGAGTTGATCCTACAGACGTGTTAGAGAAGGGCTTCATCGCAAAGTGTATGGTTGGTGAAGGAATGGGTTCCTACCAGTCGAGTTGCGGTACTCCCGGGCCCTCGTCCATCACCCTATACCATTGCCCCATAAACCATGCATTGTTGGACGGTTGTGGTAGATTCCTAAGTGGTGAGAAGTACTTGGGATAGAGTACGACGACCCAGAACACCCACGAAGTAAACTGTATGAGCCATGCTGTTAGATAGCTGCCCAAGAATCCGAGGACTGTCCTTCGAGAGGTCGCAAAGTAGGCGAAGGCAAGAGAGGCAGCAGTGATGGCACGCCACGGTACCCCCATGATGCTTATTGAAACAGTCTCGATGTCCTCCTACTGGATGTGAGCTCTATAAGACGGCGTCACCCAGTTTTGAGAGGAGAGGAGCACAATGGGAAGAGCTTGGTATTATACCCCTTCGGATGCAGCCTCGCTAGCGTTGCGATGCGCAAAATCCTTGCTCCTCATCGTTGACATTGACGATGATCAAGCGTCCGTACAAAGATTGGCCACTTTACCAACGGCCGCATGCCAGCCAACAAGCGGGGCAGCCAAACAGCCATTAATCACCGTCCATTTTGCTTGCTTGTTCATGCTTGTTGTTGTGGCATGGCGCCAATGTCTTCAGCGCCATCGAGGGCGGGGGACGGCACAAACCGTGTCCCGACGCCGACTCAGGTGCGCCCGCAGACCGTCTGGGCTCAGCTAGGAGAGTCACGGGCGTATCCAGCGTATTTGTACGTCTTCAGTCGCCATGTTATATTCTATGCGTGACCAAAGTCAGTCGTTACTGAAACCACCCCAGGAGGTCCGATAGGTCTCTGCTGACGTACCGATTATTGTTGCAGCGTTTTAACTCTAAAGTGCTGAGCCGGCCCATTGATAATGCCAGCGGAAGCGGAGTCACCAGAATAAAGTCCAGCGGCGGCCGTTCAGCTTATGTGTATTAGTATTGACCACAGAAGAGACGCCGTGTTGCGCGGCATATTACTAGCTTGATCGTAAACTTCAAGCTCCTGACGAGTTGCTTATGAAATTATATGCGGTTACTTCCCAGATGTGGGTGACTCGTATCCATATCATCGAGTGATATCTGCTCGCATCAGAATGTAAGATAAACGCCGGTGTCAGGGAATAATCCCACAGCAGTTTGCGAGGATGGACCCCTCGTGGTCCGAGGCTCGGAGCGACCTGTACTTAAGGTCGCCAGTAACATCTTACTGCGAGAAGGGACTTTCTGTCCTGAACATCTGCATGTGCATATAGTGACTCATTATCACCGATTTGCAACTGAGCTCAGACATCATCTATAAGTAATTCGACCGCCTAATATCGAGATGCCTTCTGCGATTGGAGACACGGAGGTTTTGATCCCCCATCTCCGCGATGCGAGTCGCAAGCTTGTCCGGGAATGGGGGTTCCTGCGGCGGACCTTGGCCGACTCCGGTCTGTCTCCTGCCGCCATACATTGCCTGATGGAGATTGGGGACTTCGGCGTTCGTACCTTTGACCATCTCCAGCAGGTCCTCAAGGTCAGGGAGAAGGACCTCGAGCATACAATCGCCGAGTTGCAGTACAGCGGCGACATCCAGAACCACTGGCAGAAGACTGAGTCGGGCGATCCGGAACAGGTGTTCTTCCCAACAGCCCAGGGCATCCAAACACTCGCCGCCATCAATGCCTATGGCCACGACCAGGTAGTCCGAGCTCTTGCGGCTACACCGCCGGACGCTGGCGGCAAGATTGTAGAAGCCTTCAGGATGTATGCCTCAGCTCTGCAGTCTGCCCGTCAAGAGCCGACACGGGACTGGTTGCTGCTCAACCGGCAGGAGCATCTTCCTCGCCCGGTCACAGAGCCGACATTCACCGTGGTCCCTGGGTACCGTCACGGTATCCTGTCGCGCTGTCTCGAGATGCACATAACGTACTACGGGCGCATAGCCAACTGCGGGGCACCACTCGAGGCCGAGCTTGGACGAGACTTCGGGGAGCTGTGCAAGCGTATCTCCAATCCGCTGAATGAAGTCTGGGCTGCCTTGGAGACACTTCCTGGCGACGGATCCCCAAGTCAGGCGCATGGACGGATTGTCGGTACTATTTGGATCGACGGCGAATCTTCGGGGGAAGAAGGCGTGGCGCAACTGCGAGGGTTCATCCTGGATGACGGCGTCCGTGGCCAGGGGTTGGGTAGGAAGCTGATGGATGCGGCCATGGCTTTCGTGGACAAAGTTGGATTCGAGGAGGTGAGGCTGCGAACAGCGAGGCAGTTGAAGGTTGCCAGGCGTATGTACGAGAAGGCTGGGTTCGTCGATATCGGCGACATCCAAGAGGATACCGCCGTGTTCGGCACGGAGTTGATGATTATGGAGTACGCCTGGAAGAGGCCCACATCCGCAGGCTCGAGGCCTATAAGCGAGAGTGCACCGTCATTGTCGATCGAGAGGGCTGGTGATGATGTTGACGAGTCTGTTGCGTCGGCGATGTAATGCTGACTGCTCATGTAAAGCAACACTACCTAGTTCGAAGCTCCCTCTTTTCCGCGTTGCCTTAGCCCCTTGATGGCAAGGTGCTGCCGAGGAGAAGTGGCCCCTCGGTCACCGGGATGTTATGAAGCCAAGCCAGCTAAGCATCCAGGTCGCCAGTCTCCACAGACTCCAGAGCGCCGTCATAAGGGCAAGACCCATGACGAAGAGGACAGTCCCGCGGATCTGGAAGGCGTCTTCAACCTCCATCTTCATCAGTTTGCGCTGTTTGCTGTGGTAGAACCCGGAGTAGACGCGTTCTTTGGTAGGCTTTCCGTCCTTATCCACGCGCACGTATTGGTACGGCTGGTAGCGGTAGATGATGCGATGAAGCCACTGTGGCAGGCGGCTGGAATAGTCCTCGGCGTGGAGATGCGAACGCTTCACCGAGTACTGCAAATCCACCACAACCAACGAGACGAGGAATGTCACGAAGACGACCGGAGTCATGATTGCCTAAGCTTGTATTAGCAGATGCCCGTGGGAATATTGCGTTGGTATTTACCTTGTACAGTGTTGACTGTGACGGAGCATCTCCCCGGTTGGGGGCAACGGGTGGCACCGGCGCGACCATGCTGAAGACAGTGTAAAGGCTAGGTAATTAGAGTTCTGCTGGTGTAGCTGGCTGCGCTCTTTTGTGCAGGGATGATCTTGAATTCGATTGAGCTCAGATGAGCATAAAAGTCAAAGATATAAATAAAGGCTTCTGATGCTGTTGAGGGTTGAAGGAACTGATGTCAGAGTGGACACAAGAGACCGATGTTGCCGACGACGCTTATGTAACTACCAGGTAGACATAGTGGGAATACGCGTCAAAGCGAGCAAACGAATCCTCCTACGTACGCCTTTCACAGCATTGAGCACAACAGAAGGACAAACAACTTTCAAGACTGCATCAGGCATGAATCCAGCGGCAGGTACGTATCCTGTATATCCGATGATGAACGGGAAGGAACAATGAGTAAAAGGTGAGCAAGTTCCAACTCATGTGCCCTAAGGTCTGAGAGCTTTGGATAACACTCCGTCACAGGGCAATAGCAATTCACAGCATTGCATAGATGCACGTCTTCCCAAAACAAAACAAAAACAAATAGGGGAATGGATCATGAAAGGCCTACCGCCAATTGTTACCGCTGGCACGATTCACTCGATGTCTTTCCTGGCACCATAACAGCAGCTCTTCCTCCCTATATATGCCTGAAGCCGGCTGCTGGAGTCCCGCATGCCGTCTCTTCCAGCCATCCGTCAAACCTGGCCTCCCTGAGTCCCTGGATCTTGACCGCGACGCCCTATCATCTCTAGCATTCTGGCGGCGCATCATCCATCATGGGCGAACACCAGCCAACTCACGAGCCTCCGCTTGGCCTCGTGGACGACTGCTGGATTGAGATCTTCCGCAGGCTTCCCGCTCGGGAAGTAGTCCGGGCTCGGCACGTCTCTAAACAGTTGCACAAAGTCTTGACGGATTCGGAGGTCAGCCGCTGTCTCCTTCAACTCATGTTTCCCCAGTGCCGCGAGGTACGTCTCAACATGCTCCAGCATCGCCTCGATGATCTCCCGGATATGCCACACAACTTGCGAGTCGAGGTCGAGTGTCGAGCGCAGCAGAAGAAGGACTGGGCCAAGATATTCGCCACGGTTGCCCGCCGCTATCATCATCTCGAGAGTGGCACGCAGAGAGACTACCTGAAGCTCCCCATGCCGGAACTGGTCGACCACACCACACCCGATGACTGCATATCCAAGGGCTATTGCAGAGAGGTCCGAGCCGTCTGTCCCAGCTGCCGATTCAAGGTTGCTCAGTGCTCCGGATTCTTCTGGCTGAACGTCCCTGTGTGGCCGCGCAACTTTGCGTTTCGCGAACATTCGCATGAATCTGACTTCCCAGACCCGATGTGGTGGTACAGCCAGGAGGATGGTCTTCTGGTGTATCCTGCGGCTTGGTTGCTCGATAGCAGTGGCAGCCCTTCAGTCAAGTGGACAGAGATGGAGAGCAATCCGACATCTAAGGATAACGGTAGCTTTCGCCAAAGCTTCGACCCTCCCACAACTCGATGCGAGGACTTCTTCTATCGCCTATTTGACCCCGAGACTGGCGAGCATATCCGAATTCCCTTCAATGTACGTGGGAAGATCATTCGCAGAGTCCGGCTTGCGCAAGGGGTATTGGTCTTCGAGTGGGTGCAGGCCACCACAGACGGGGCCGCGATTGACGGAGAGGAGATTAAGAAAACCAGAGGATACAAGACATGGGCTAAGCATCACAAACGCACTTGGTTCGAATACCTAGCTCGTAACGCCCACATGGTGACGGTGTTTAACGTGGTTCGGACCCCATTGAGCAACGACACACAAAGCCCTAGAAGCCGCGCATGGACTTGGGATATCACTCTTCGACACGAGTGGAAGCTACCGAGCTGGGGGACTGGTCCTCCAAGAGAAGGGCAGGAAATCTACGAATGGGATGATAACGATGACGACGAGCCCCTGGAGTACGGTCCTATATGTGACGACCGTCCTCGGTTCTTTTCCGCGCACACTGCAGCTCATTATGCCCTGTTTATTTTGACGAAGACTAGGGAGGACTTTGGTCGTTGGCATCGGCAGCTATTCGTTTGGGACATAGCTACAGCGAAGCAGGATGACAGTCGCGGCTCGAATACAAAGAAGCCGAAGCGGAGTGGCCCTACGTTCGTCAGGCGGCTGGATGAGGAAGATGTGCGGTACTACCAGGACGTCTTCCTGGAGACCGAAGACTATCCAAGCTTCCGGAACATCGGAATTGACGAGCACAATGTGTACCTAGTCCACGACGATCACCATTGGGCGCCGTTTGATTATTACCAGTCCAACACAACCGGCCACGCACTTCGGTCGCACGGCATCCCGGTCATTCCGTTCCGTTCTGCACGTGACACCCCAAGCCATCGATCGTCCAACCTCCGTCAACGGATGAGAGGTCACGTGTTCGGTCCACAATCGATGGATCACTGTCCAGGGAGCTGTTCTCCGGGCGGCTTCAATCTGGAGACGGAGTTAAGGTCCCGTCCTGACAACGACGAAGAGCCACCCATCACGACCGTTTTCTGTCGGCACTTCGTCTATGCCCGTCAGAACGACCCTCGGCTCAGGGGCACTCCGCTCACTCCGTCCCCTCCATACTCGTCTCTCCCAGAGGCACTCTTGCCATCTGCAGCAGACCCTCGCTACCCCTGGGACGCGTCTGACGCCGCCTCTCACCCGCTGCAACCACGTAATTTCCCCGGATATACTCCCTGCTGGCGCCACGAGAACTTCCCCTACATCGGTGTCAGTGCCGTGACGGACTACGCCGCCGGCGTGCGCTGGGTGGCGCGCGACAGCCGTCCGCTACAGCTGTTGACTCCGCTTCTCAAACCGACCATCACTGTCAACATCCGCGGTAGCCGCCGTCGGCTTGAGGACAACGCCGAGGTTCAGAACGGTACTGTCGGCGGTGACAACGCCGGTAATGCTGGGGGCGACGATCCGGAATGGATACTCCCTCGGGCCGCGCTTCTCAATCCCCACAGGCCTCCTCCACCGACTAGAGGTCCGCTGACCATGGACGAGGTGCGAGAGCGCTACGTACAACGTCTTGTCGACACGGGTGGGTGGGACGAGAACCAGCCAGTCGAGTTTGGCGAGCGAGACAGTGCGGAGCGGGACAATGATCACTACTTCTGGCCGGACTACGACCCGGAGAGCTTCTCACGCTACTACAACAGGTACGACTTCGATCCACTCACCGGCTACCTGGAGGAGCTGAGACACCCCTTCAAGTTCGAGCCGGAGCCGCGTAACATACGCGAGGACGAGGTCGAGGTCCGGTGCCCCGGCTTCTGGGAGAACATGATGGGTCGGATAACGCTCGCCGGCGACGAGAGGTGGCTCATAGGCCAGGACGCCGAGAACAGGATCACATTGGTGCGGTTCTGAGAGCTGTTGCTGCGAAGCCCTGGGCTCGGTGGACGGTTGGTCGGGGGAACAATGTGTGTATGATCGGAGGTTGATGAAGTTGGTTACTTTTTGGACTTCGTGCAAATGGCTGTTGTCCAGGTGTACTAGCTGTGATGATTCACAGGCACCTCCGTCATCCGGGCAATAGAAGAAGGTACGACTGATAAACGTTTTCTTCTCTGTTTACTGGCTTCGGATACTCAATGGGGGAGGGTTTCATATTGCATAAGGATCATAGACATAGCATGGCTAGGGGGATGAACACAACACACATGGCGTACCGCTAAGGTCGTCTAGAACTTTGCTTTGTCGTCTCCTATCTCATCGTCCTACCCATCGTCTGTGTTGGCATCACACTTAGTTTATCCCTTCTACATACGTAGCCGGTAGCACAAATCAAAACTCTTGATCAGGTATGTGGTTTGTGTGCATCGTGGATATGGTATATAACCTTGCCGCCACCAACGCCATGTAGAACCGAAATAAGCCACCGAAAACGCAACGAGAAATGCTTCATCCTCATCCACCTTAGCAGCACCAGGTACCGCAACCAGCGTAACATACCCACATTGGCTTGTCCGAATTCCCTTCACATCCCGTACATTATCCTCTTCGAACCCACCCTGGTTCCTACAGACCTCCATCCGCAACTCTTGTCGGGGCCATCATCACAGCCCAGAATTATCCAGCTCATCAAACGACCCCAACTAGGTAGCAGGAGCCGGAACCTGCAAAAACCGGTCGTAATAAGTATCCAGCCACTTGGCCGCCTCCTCGCCGGAGTCGTCGACGCTCGAGTCCCATCGCCCGATGGAGCCCACATAACCGTCCGGCCGAACATTCACAATCGCCACCTCGCCGGGACCCAGGCTGCCGAGCCACTTGTTCGTGCAGAGCGAGCCGCGCGTGTCCTGCTCCGGGATGTCGTCGAGGTAGAACGTCCACCTGCTGTCCTGGAGCAGGGCGGGGAGGTCCGAGATCTCTATCTCACTCTTGGGCATTGTTGCTGTTACTTGTTAGCCTTGAACCCCTTACCGAAAAGCAGGCAGAGGGCGGAGGGCGAGAGGAGAACTTACTGATCAACCCAAAAGTAAACAAGTGACTAACAGCCGTGTACCTCTCGGGCCTGAGATATAAGTCCTCGGGAGCAGGTAACCTCGGCTGCGCGGCATACGACAGTCCCGCAGCAGCACTCAGCTGGCTGACGAGCGAATCACCCCTCGCAATAGCCTGCGTAAACGTCTCGAGGAATATCCTAGACTGGTGCACGTCCCACATGAGCAGGAAGATGCGGAACTGGCCCAGCATGGGGATGTCAAGCTGGATGTCCACCGGGTTGGAGTCCAGGTACCGCGTCACCTTGGCCGGAGGCAGCAGACAACCCGGCTTGGCCTCGCCCATCACCCAGCTCCCCGTCTCGGCCATGTTGATCGGGTTCTCGCCGTACTCGGCGCCAATGCCCGAGATGAACCGCACGTTGGTCTTGAAGTTCTCCGCCAACGCCACCGCGTCACCCCCCGCGATCTGGTTGGCGTGCTCGTAGTCAAAGTTGACCAGATCGAGCGCGATCTTCCTGCGCTCCGACTCATAGCTCTCCAGCAGCGCGGGCTTGGCCAGCCCTCGCACGGCCAGGTTCAGCTTCCACGCCAGGTTCCAGCTGTCGTGCATCGAGGTGTTCATCCCCTGCGCCGCTTTGGGGGAATGTGTGTGGCTCGCGTCTCCCGCGAGGAAGGCGCGGTGGTGGCTGTCGCAGAACCGGCCGGCCACGCGCTGCCCGATTTGATAGCGGCCGAACCACTCGATGTACTTCCAGTCCACCTTGAAGGGGGCCATGATCTGCTTGGCGCGCCGCATGACGAACTCCTGGCCCAGCTCGCGCTTGTCGCCCTTTGGTCCGCTCTTGAGTTCGATATAGAAGCGCGTCATGTTCCGCTCGCGCGGGATGATGAGGATGGAGCCGTATTCTTGGCTGAAGACGAGGGTTTTGGACCAGATGTCCGGGAAGTCCGTGATCAGCTCGCCGTCGAGGACACCCCAAACTGCGGACTGGGACATGCCCACTGGTTTCGCCTCTGGTATGCTCTTGCGCACTTTCGAGTGTGCGCCGTCGCAGCCGACCAGGTGGTGGGCGAGGATAGATTTGCGGTCCTGGTTGACGTTCATACGGCAGTTGATCTGGATGGGCGCGCCGCCCTTCTGGTTGTCGCACACGCTGTACGAGTCAAAGGCCGTGTTCCTCTGCACCTCGACGCCGCGTTTCCTCATGTCCTCGATGAAGAGGCTCTCCACCATGCCCTGGTGCACCAGCAGGATGTACGGGTCCAAGACATCAATAACGGGGGGATAATGCACCTCTCGTCCCAGGCGGTGCAGGGGCTCATCTGCCGTACTCCTCCAGAACGCGATGTCGTAGACTCGGACGCCCCTTTGCAGCAGTGGGTCCGCCAGTCTCATCTGCCGGAAAGTCTCGATAGTTTTTGGCTGCAAGCCATCAGCCCTGAGTGTGTTTGTCAGTTTGGTAACGCCACGATGAGAGAGGTCTTCATTTACCGCCCGGCCGTGGTAGGATCCGCTCTGTCGTCGATAACGAGCGCTTTCACACCCCATCGCGACAAGTTACAGGCGAGCATGAGGCCGGCAGGGCCGGCTCCGACAACGCAGACCTGACATTCTGCGGGTGCCTCGGGCATGCTCCTGAGCAGCGTGAGACGGTCGACGCACTCGACGCTGGCCTCGGCTGCGCGGCCGTCACTGCTCTCGTCCATTGCGTTATCGATAATGGCGGGAGACATGGAGGTGTGGTATAACCCGCGACGCCGGATTTCACAACGGCGGCGGGATTTTAATGTTCTGGATGTGTGACCGCGAATAGGAGGCGAATAACCTGGATAAGCAGCCTTCCACGCCCCGCGAATGTCGATCAACTCGGTGAAGCGACGGTGTATGCGGTGTACCGACCGCTGCTGCACAGTGATGCTGCAGGTATCCTTCCGAGCTTCAACAGTCGGGCGTTTTTGTGATTCCCCGGGCGCAAGTCAAATAGGCTGGCGCACGCCACAGTTCCGAGGAGATGGTCTGTGAAGGGTGAGTGGCCTGAGGATGTTTACCGTCTGTCTCACTCTCACCGGCACATGCCGCTGGAGACTAGGAAATAGGTGTGTTTATGTGGCAACGTATGATGTCTGTGGTTGAAACAACCAGACATTCATTCCAGAGAGAAAAATAGGGGAGATAATAACAAGAAACTGGATAGGACCGCTAGAGAAGAAAAGGAACAAGATTCTGAAATAAAAAATATTCCAGAGTCGAAAAGGCTATTCAAGAGACCAGGAGCAGTCCTTGCAGCCTTGTAGATAAAACCATAAAAGTCAGAATGAGACGATGCCTACCTTTTCGCGTTTGGGACCGTGGTGCCAGTGAGCGCGCGGTCCTGTGCGGTCTTGTGCGTCTCGTCGAGTGAAGCTTTGGGAAATGGCATGATGCGGTTGGGTTGTGGGCTGATCGAGAGGCCCCGATCGGCGGGAAGCCCACTGTTCACCACACCCATCGTCCCCCTACCAACTGGGGCCTAGTGGCGGGGATGGGGTCTAGACTTTGGAGCGTTCTGCCGCCGGCACTGCCGCCAAGCTAGACTCGTGAACCAGCCCGCTGGGATCTGGGCCTTGCAAAGATATAGAATGTCTTTCCCTCGTGCACGCTAGTTCACGAGACTCTCAACCAGATCGAGGGGGGTCAACCGTTGAAAACCACAGAGGCAGATCTGGCTTGTCCGGATCTGCTGGAAGAAGCAATGTTCCGACCAAAACAGGGGTCCAATGGATAAGGTACTCGCTCAGCCCGCATCGGCGATAAGATAAGGGGATAAGGCCGCTGATAAGAACATTTTAACTCCAACACCTCAGTCCAATCATCAAACGGACTTGTCTCCGGCTTTGTCACGCCCGACAACATACGGCCACTTCCCATCCTTAAATGCCATGTTCACGCGGTCCCTCGGTTTCGCTCGTATCACTGTTAGGACCATCATGACGTCCTCCGAAGCCACCGCCGCCGTGAAGAGGGTGCCCATCCCGTCCAATGGCGTCGACTACCGCGGCAAGGTCGTCCTGGCCCCCATGGTGCGGTCGGGTGAGCTCCCATCGCGGCTGCTGGCCCTTCACTACGGCGCCGATCTAGTATGGGGTGAGTAGCAGCCCTCCAAGCGCCCCCTCCCTCTACCTTTTGCCCCCCTCTCTAACATTTTGCGTGTCTCTTCCAGGCCCCGAAACCGTCGACCACGCCATGATGGGCACGACCCGCCACGTCAACCCCGTCACGGGCATGATCGAATTCCACAAACCCCCTCCCCCCATCCCCGCAAGCAAAAAGAACCCCGACCCATCCTCCTCCTCCAAACAACCGCAGGTCATCTACCGCCTCGACCCCGTCCGCGAGCGGGGCCGCCTCGTCTTCCAGATCGGCACCTCGGACCCGGACCGCGCCGTCGCCGCCGCGCGCCTGATAGCCGCCGACGTGGCGGGCATAGACGTCAACGCCGGCTGTCCGAAACCCTTCTCCACATCGGGCGGCATGGGCGCCGCGCTGCTCAAGACGCCGGACAAGCTGTGCTCCATCCTGCGCGCTCTGGTCGGGGCGATAGTGCCCGAGTTCCAGGTCGGCGTGAGCGTCAAGATCAGACTCTTAGAGACGCCCAAGGAGACGGAGAGGCTTGTGAGGCAGCTGTGTCAGACGGGTATCACGGGGCTGACGATCCACTGCCGGACGGCGCCGATGAGGAAGACGGAGCCCGTCAAGAGGGAGCAGCTGAAGATGATCGTGGACTTGTGCCATGAGTACGGCGTCGCGTGTCTGATCAACGGGGACGTCACTGGCCGGGAAGAAGGGGAGAGGCTTGCGGCGGAGTACGGTGCTGATGGGGCCATGATCGCGACTGCGGCAGAGAAGAATTCGAGTTGTTTCCGGACGGAGGCGCAGGGCGGGATGGCGGGCTGGCGGGAGGTGGTCGAGCATTACCTGAGGTATGCGATGGAGGTCGAGAACAAGTTTGGGAATACGAAGTACCTGCTTAACATACTGGTGCCCGGGAAGGAGCCGGTGTTGAAGAAGACGCATGCTTGCCAGAGCTATGCTGCTGTGTGCGAGGCGCTGGGGTATACCGGGTTGATAGAGCAGGCGAAGGTGGCGGATGATAGGTTGGGTATCAGTCCCGAGGCCAAGGCGAGGGAGAAGGCGGCCAAGGAGGCTGCTGTGAGGGAGAAGACCCAGGAGCAGCAGAGGCTGCAGAAGTTGCAGAAACAGCAGCAGAGCAGCAAGCGGAAATATAGCGACTCGGATCCGAGGTCACGGTCGAGGTCGCCGCGCTCGCCACCGAGAAAGGTGCTTGCGGAGCGGGAGGGAAATGCTGCACGTGATGCGCCGGCGCAGAGTGCACCTGCGGCAACTGTTGTATAAGTCTAAGGACTATTTTGTATGCATAGCATAGCGATGGTTTAACCTATAGGCGTTCAGCCCAAAGCTGGGCAAACTGGCATGTATGCTTGAATGTGATACTATTTCCCCAAAGTCATCACTCGTAATCGATTCTCGTAGCTTCTAGAGAAGCCTCTAGTCATCATAATTCGAGCAGCACCTAGTCGTCGGGAGCTAGAGTCTAGATCTTCTTCCCCTGAGCAAGCATATCCGACACCTTGGGCGGCAGCACCAACGCACTCCTGTCATTCCTCCTATGGAAATCCACCAGGGCGATAGCCGTCTTCTCGGGCAGGTCCTCGTGAATAAAGTGGCCCGCCTCGGGGAACACCTGCAGGGCGTATTTTCCTGTAAACGACAGTTAGCGAGCTCACACCCAAACAGCGAACGTAGAACAGACATACCCTGCATCTGCCCAATAGTCAACTCGGTATCCAACCGATCCGTCCCAGCGAGCAATAACATCTTCCCGCCCCTCGCCTCGAGAAACTTCTTGCTCAGCCCGACAAACCAGCCCTCCCAAAACGGCTGCGTGGCGGCCAGGTCCGTCTTCCACACCCACGGCCTCTTAGTCCCTCCCGCTCCTCCTTGCCCCTCTCCCTCCCCTTTCCCTTCACCTCTCTCCTCTGCGCTAGTATCGACCAACAACCCGGGCACGCTCGTCCTAGCCGACACGGCGTTCCGTATCGTCCTGCTCCGGACGTGCCACTCGATGGCGTCCCTCAGCGAGGCGAACCCGGGCGGGCGGGAGGAGAGGTAACTCTGCATGCTCTGCAGCGCGTCCATCGCCGACCCCTCTACGACGTCGAGCACGGCATACCCGAGAAGGGACTGGCCCAGAAGCCCCCGGCTGGCGAGCTCCGTCACCACGGCGCCGCCTAGGCTGTGGCCCACGAGGATGATGGGGGGCAGCTCGGGCCAGGACATTTGGGATTTTGTGGCGAGAATAGCGGCGTAGAGGTCTTTGCTTAGGGTTGGGAGGGATAGGTCCAGTCTGCTACTGCTGCCGGTGGAGGAGGTAGTGGTGGTGGTGGTGGTTGACCCGTGGCCCCTGGCGTCGAGGGCGAGGATGCCCGCCGTGGGGAGGCGCTTGCGGATCTCGGAGGAGAGGACGGCGAAGGAGAGGCCGGAGGAGCCGGCGCCGTGGTGCATTACGAAGAGGGGGCCTTTTCCCACTGGCGAGGTGAGGTAGGCGTGGTAGGTTATCTCTCCTGGTGGTGGTGGGGAGGCGTCGTCCGGGAGGGATGATGGGGGAGGGGGTTTGAGGAAGAGCTCGCGCTCGAAGTAGGTCGTCCAGGGGATTTGCTCTAGGCTCCTGCCTCGTGGTACGCTGGGAGTTGTGTCAACAGATAAGGAATGTAGATGTGGCTAAGCGTGTGCATGGACCTACCCCTCTGGCCTGGCGAACAGTCTCTGGCTCGGTGATGGTATCACCGTGCCCGTCGACGAAGCCGATGAGGCCGAGGACGAGTCGTCGTCGACAAACTCGGGTAGGTCTGAGACGTGATCGCCACCGATGCCATCCTCGTCCGCCTCATTCAGCTCGTTCCCGGTCATCGCCGACTTTAACTTCTGCTTCGCCCATTTCCGTTGCAGGTCGCTCATGTTGGTCTGGTAGCTTGTCGTGTCTGATGTTGTGATATCAGACATTGAATGAAGCAGCTCCCATTCTTTGCGAAGCAATAAGCTTTCGAGGTCGTTAAGACGCAGGGTCCTGCCGGTGGGGAGGCCAAAAGGGTCTCTGGGTCACTTTTAAATGTCAAAAACGTAGGTACCGTTAACTGCTGATGACTCGGACTGGAGGGATGAGAATGATTGTTGAAGGAGTGAAGTCATTTGGAGACCCAACAGCCCACTATTTGCACCGTGCTTAACCAATCTGCTGGAATTGGGAGAGAAGGAATCACAGAGGACATCAAACAAGTCTCCTTCGATGGGAATATCTAGACTGTGCAGATAGTTTCGCAAAGGATATAGATCCTGCTCAAATAAATGTTGAACTATGTAAAGGACAGTGGTATCTCTCCGGTGTGTCTATTCCCGTCATTCGTTCCCTTCGATGGTAGTACACCCCCTTATACCCATCCACTTCATGACATCGTAGTCGTCCGCTAAGGTATATCTGACACAAGAGATGCATATATGCGCAGAAAAGAAAAAGAATTATGGTATACAAGATCGTCTCAACCCCTTCCGTTCGTCACTCAGTATCCAGCAGGCGCCCTATAGCCGCCGCCGGCGAACCCGCCATAACCCCCGGCGTTGTAACCACCACCGCCCATCTGCCCGTATCCGCCACCAGCCCTCGGTTGTTGCGGAGGACCGTTGTACGCCGGTCCAGCACTCGGATATCCGCCGCTCAGGTTCGGCAGCGTAGGCTGCGTCATCCCCGCATCCGTCCTCCCTATCGGCGCCGCGTTAGCGACGAGGTTGTCCGTAGGAAGAGGCGTCCCGGGGGTCAGCGGCCTGAAGGGACCGTTGCTGCCGGCCGAAAGAGTCCTGGCAGCAGAGTAGTTGTTCGTCGTCGTCGGTTCCGGCGTGCTGGTGACGGCGAAGCCGACGTAGCGCTCCGGATCCGACTTGACGTCCAGCGGGGTGACCTTCTCGTTCATTGGGCCCGTCTTGGAAAGGGAGAAGGAGTCGCTCGTGTCCGAGAGGCCGGTCTGCTTCCTGTCTAGGAGGAGGGAGTTGCGGGCGTCTAGCGGGGTGAGGGTGTCCATGTCGCGTTGCATTTGTTCTGGGACGTTGTTAGTATAGTGATGAGCTAGGAAGTTGGTGGTATAGACTTACCCATCTCCTTCCTGCGCTTGCGGTGGGGGTTCTCCTTGCAGCAGGCGATGATGGCGTTCCATGCGATGAGAATGGCCAGGACGCCAGTCAGCGTCGACTGCACCGCGATGAGGACCACACCGGTAACAGTCTGTGTCGTCTGTGCAATGCCAAATTCCTCGACAAAGACCAGGATGCACACCACGGACAGGACACGCACGACCTGGATGATGATGTTGATGACGTTGCTCGACTTGCGCTCGTAGGGGCGGCTCCAGAGCAGGAGGATAAGCATGAAGCCCTCAATGATCAGCTGCGCAATCGTTTGCACCATTCCATGACCGTCCGCAGCCGCAAGCGTGAAGCCCTTGGCGAACATGTACAGGATCGTCGGCACGAAAATCCACCAGTAGTCCTTCTTGTAGCTCTCGTAGAAGAGGCTGTACTTCACCCAGATGTTCTTGTCGTCGTACAGACCGCTGACGTCGCCTTCCGCCATCCTGAGCTTGCGGGCAGTCCACCAGATCTTCCACGAGAAGAATGCCAGAACACCGGTAAAGAGGCCAAGCGTCACGCCGGCGAGCGTCTTGGCCGCCCACGAGTCGCCGTGCGTGAACTGGAAGATGCAGTAGAGGACCCAGACGCCGTACAGGAGGAGGATCAAGCTGGTGATCGCGCGAGCGATGGAGCCCCAGTAATGTTTGCGAAAGCCGGTGAGCGACTTGGGGAAGCTGCCGAAGAGAGCCCAGAATTCGAGAATGACCTTGACCAGGAGGATGCCCACGGCCATAGCAGCGATGACAATGGCAACGATGAGGAGGACGGTCATGAAGGTGTTCGCCGACGGGATGCTGAGTTCGTTGACATATGCCTGGATACCCTGCACGGCGACGCGGATGCTCTCTGTGGTACTGTTGGGGTCGGATGTCGAGTTGCCGTCCACGGTCCCGTTAACGCTGGTCTCAATCTGCCTTCCCGTGAGCACCATAAAATGCTGAACGGCCCTCTTGAACTTCAGCGCCGTACCGTTGGTGGTATCCAGCGAGCCATCGTCGAAGACTAGCGTGGCATTACGGAGGAAGTCGACGCTGTTTGTCGTAAGGTCGCCGCCAGTCATATTCCGGAAGCTATCAATCGACCTCTGCAGACCAGTCCACGGCACCAGACCAGTCGAGAAGCCAAAGTTCTTGGCGAAGCTGCGGTAGACCTGCGGATATTGGACAGAGAGCATGCTGTTCATAGCCATACCCTGGAACCAGCCGAAGACCTCCGTGAACGACGGACTGATCGTTCCCAAGCCTCCTGTTGCCGCCGAGCTTCCTGCGGCAGCACTTCCACCAGCAACAACCGCTCCCACGGCAGAAACACCGGTCAAAACCAGAGCAGCACCGGCTACACCAGCAGCAACATACGACACAGCCGGGACGCTCGCCGTCTTGCCGTTAGTAACCGAGGACTGTATGCAAGCCACTTTTTCCCCACCCTTCCCCTTCAGCTGCAAAGTCGCCATGGCAGCAATGTCCGGGATCTGGAAGGCGATGCTCGGTACCATATCAGCATACTGCTTCGGAATAGCCTGGACGCCCTTTGCGGAGAAAGTGCCGGCCGGAACGGGGCATAACTGTTGGATGAACGTCCCTGGAGAGCAAGGGTCGAAACTGTTGGAGTATATCTGCTGTCCGTAGGCTGTGACGTTGAGTATCGCCGTCACATTCTGCTCTATGGTGCTCGTGCCGGCGACATCGAATGTCACTGTCTTGTTGTCGTTGTTGTAACTGATGTTGACCCTTTGCACTGACACGGTGGTGTTCTTGTTGCATAGACTGAAGCCCGACGTCTCGAGGATATTTGCCCCCATCGCCCCCGTGGCCAGAACGGCCACCGCCAGTGCCCTCCTTAGCAGTCCTTGCTGCCAACTTTGCCCCGCCATTGTTGAAGAAATTGAATGGTTTCGAAGAGAGTAAGAAAACGGTTGTTGTATGTGGTTGGATGTGGTCCCGAGATTCCTTTTCTATTGTCCTTCTCTAGTTTGTCTGGAAGGTATCACAATGTCGTCGTCGTCGTCGTGCCGGTATGTAAATTGTCAAAAAGCCGAGAAGATAGTCGGTATGAAGCGAGTCTCGACGCCGGACGAAGTAGGACAGTCGAAGGGGAATATAGAAGCAGAAAAACAATCAACCAGGATTTCTCAAAGAAGAGGGCCGAGGATCAACCTGGAACGAATGGAAGAAGACAACTAGTTGTCTCGACCTGTCAAAGAAGAAGCCAGAATAATGGCTTCACTCTCTGTCAAAGGGAGTCTTGCGATACTCGCAAGCCTGGCAACTGAACAGTTACAGAATCAGAAGTGGAGGGCCCAAGATCAGAAGAAGGGAAGTAGAAGAAGAAAGAAACAGGTCAGAAAGAGGGCATCCCCAGGAGGGTACGTTGGTATATGAAACGAAAGAAGCCCTGACTCTGTCAGTGAGTGGCTGACGACAAGAAGCGAAGCGACAAGAATGGTGGTGAGAAGGGACAGAAAGGAAAACGGAGAGACTCCAGAATTCAGATGTGAGACAAGAAAGACATGCCCCATCTGGTCAAGCCAAGATCACAAAACACTCGTCTGCTTGTTTGATGAATCCCAGGAGAAGCCCACATCGAATCGACGCCACCGGACGTCGATGCCAGAATGCGGCCCATTGGCGAATGACAGGTCCCCTTCGATGCACACTCACAGTACCTATCTCTTCGTACCGACAGACCAGTTGTCTGCGAGACCTCAAATCCAGACCCCAAGCGCAGGAGTTTCTCCTTCGCGTGGCGCCGCCCAAAGAACGGAAAACCCCTGGAACTTCCAGGTTGGTGATGTTCTGGATGTTGAAGGGAAGGGAGCGGGCTTCCAGTACCTGAAACGCTAGCGAGAAAGGGGCTCTCGGCTCCACCCACCGGCTGCATCTGTGCTGTCCTGACTCCTCATTCGCTGCGAGATCCAGATCGTCGGCGGGAGGGCCTCAGGGCCTTCGCCAGAATTGGTCTAGCGTCTGAAGGCTTCTTTGGATAGACCCCTGGCTATTTTTGAAACGCGCCATGGAAAAAAAGACTGGCTCTTCCACAAAATAAGCATGGAAGCCACCACATTAAATTGCTCAGCTTCTCGCGACGACTGGTCGATGGTGGCGAACGGAATGTTGCTCATGGTCAGCAAGCAACAATCCATGGCCCGAAGATGTTCAGCTGCTGATGATGACATCTCGCACACCTCTCGTGAACTCTGGAAGATAGGTAGCAAGGAAAGATCTTGCCGACTAACCGCTTGACAGGTGCTTCAACCCCCATCTCTCGGACAAGAAAGGTCATCGTCTCGAACGTAGCGCCAAACTTTCCTCGGCGCTCCATGCTTCAGACCCTGCAACACCTGGGCGGCTCTCGAGCCATGATGGTGTCGTGCCTGCGGTTAGCTGATGCCGAGAGGATGTTGTCAGTTCACGCAGCTGTGACGGTAGTGTAGCGGTGAGATCGATCTCTGCTCTCGCCATATCATCTTGCGTGCTCTTCGACCAATGTTGAAGATCCCATCAACAATTCTATTACATCCCGCCTGCTAGAGTCTACAGTAGCTGATTACATTCGACGGCTAGATGATCTCCGTCACTGGAACTCAGGGTATCATGGTACCGGTCCGGGGCGTCGCTCCTGTCATCGAAATGCGTTATGCGTTTCTGGGCACGTACCACTTTGCGATTCATAACGGAGATCGCATAGCCCTCAATGTCAGCCAGATTATCCCTGGTGATCAGCTGGGATCCGTGGGATCTGAAGACTGTGATCAATTGTTGTCTTGATCTGGCTTCGCTGGTAGTGTTGAGGTTGGAATGTGTGCTCAGTATATGAGTTCGCTCACGTGAGAGAGGTTGAGGTAGACGAATTGTGATGCATCCCCATGTATGTACTGTCAGCAACATGGTCTTGGGGACGGGAGACCCCTGCCGTGATTCCCGGCCAGTCGGTCGAGCCATGATCGATCGCATGAAGCACGACAGACGGCGAGACAGGCACCGCAAAAGTGGCACAGCCTCAATGTCCGTGACCCTTTCTTCGCGAATATCGAACAGCTGCCTGGCTGCCTGGTTGCCGGGACATTATTGGCCCTGTTATCTGGAGAACCGACTGTGGAATTGTTGGAAATTCGCTTCATTGCGAACAAAGTCTATCGTGTGTTTTCGCAGATAACGCTCGCAAAAAGGTTGGTATCAGTAACCAACCTCCCATCTCGCGACGGGAAAGACCGCTGGCAAAGAAAAGCAAAACAGAACCTAGATCGTCAAAGACTATCCAACTCCTCTATAGGCCCGGTTGATCATCACTTCCATCATGTACCAATCGTAAACACTCCCCAAAGAAAATTACTCCCGGACAATTCAATCGTAGCGCGAACAAGACAAGAACAGCCATGCATAGTTGGGTATTAAGAAATTGAATCCATGGGCTCGTAAAGACACACACACACACACACACACAAAAAGGAAGCCAACAACCGACCGATTTCAGTGCTGGTAGAACTGCCCCTGCCCCTGCCCAGGAGAGTGTAAGTAAGGCGACGACCGATGCGAGCCCACGGGGGTGGTGTACGCGTCGCCGGCGGCACTAGAGGAGCCGTCCATCACATCGCCTCCGTACGGCAGGCCGTGAGGGTCGGACATATCCTGCAGCCCCAGCGGGTTTGCGGAGACCACGAATGCCGGGAAGGGTTCCGTGTCCGGAGGGACGGAGATGTATGGGTTACCGCCAAATGCAGCTGTGCTCACCGGCATATTGGCGAAGCTTTGTGTGGAGTTGAACCCGTGGGTGACGGGCAGGTTGATCTGCGCGTCGAGAGTGTGGCTGATGCTGTTGTTGTTGTAGTGCTGGGGGTGGGAGTTGTAGAAACCCCCCTGTTGCTGGAAGTGAGGGGGTTGAGCCATCTGTGTGGCGGGCAGATGGGGGGGCACGATGGGGTAGAAGGGGTGTGGTTGCGTGGTGTTGTTGGGGTATGCGAGGGGGTGTTGGAGCTGGCGGCTCAGGTTGGAGGGGTGGTCGTAGGGGTTGTGCTCCATCTTGATGTTGGCTTGCTGGTGGTGATGGTGCTGGAAGTTCGGCATGGGTGGGAAGGGCCGAGGCGGAGGGTCTTGGATGGGGCTGATGATGGTGTCAGCTTCCACTACCTTGCGCTCTACGAGACGCAGGACGGGGAGGCTGATCTGTTCCATGTGCTTGGCCAGGTGGACGGTAAGCTTCTTCCAGCTCGGGAACGTCCGGCCACAGAACCGGCACGGTTCGTCGAGCGAGGTTAGGTTGGTATCGTGATGACACTCCTCGACCTTTTGCCACGTGGGGTCGTTGCCGCCGGCGCGCTTGATCGCGGCTTTGGTCTTCAGCTTGGGCTCGACGAATTTGTGCTCCCTAACGAGGTGTTGGAGGAAGTTGTCCCGGCGGTAACATGTGTGGCTGCAGTCCTGGACGTTGCACGCCCACCACTCGAGGTGCCGGTGCCCTTCGTTCTCGTGCCTTACCCAGTCGGCTTTGCGCTTGAACATCTTCGGCTCGCGGCAGCGGTCCCACGTACAGGTGAACGGCTGGACGTCCTCGTGGACGTGCTTGGTCCAGTCCGAGGGCTTGTTGAACTTCTTGGCCTGGAAGCAGAGTTGACACTCGAATTCGGCCGGGAGCAGTCTCGTCGGCGGCATTGGGATGTCCTGGGGGAAGCTTTCCTGGCCTATAGCACCTTCCCGCGGGGTCAGATCGCCATCAGGGCCGTCGGGGAAGACCGAGGCAGGGTGCGGGTCTTGGCGAAAGTCGCCTTTGCTGTCTATGGCGACCGCGCTGCCCCCTTGAGCAAGGCATAGATTGTCACAGAGGCATTTGCGATTTGCGACAAGGTTTAGGTGCTCGATCCTGGCCTTTAAAAGGAGTTTATACCGGGCGGCTTGATGATAAGCGATCCGCTCCACGAGCCAGGGATTCTCGGTGCGCAGCATGGGATTGAGCTTGAGAATGTGGTCCTTGAACCCTGCTGTGGTAGGCTCCATGTCGTCGACGTACTTGACCGCCTCGTTTTTCTCGTCGAGATCCTTGTAAAGGTCCTCTTCTTCGTCCTCCTCCTCGTCTTGCTCGGGTGCCGGCACAGGGGTCTGAACTGGTGGTGCTGAAGTAGTTTTGGCGAGTCTGGCGACCGGCGGCCCGCCAGTCTTCTTCCACATGTTTGTCAATTCAGATCCACTCCTCGGGCGCCTGAGGATGCTTTTGACGCCAAGAGAGAGGTTGCTGGGGCTCTTGGGAGAAGTGACTGAGGGCGTAGCGCTGATAGAGCCACTCCTGACGTGAGCAGTGCCAACAGCTGCGACGCTGGCGCTCATGGAGACAAAGGCAGTGTTGATGCTCGGTACAGAGTGCTTCTTACCATTCCCGCCTAAGCCGCCGCTCGGGGTTCGTACCGGAGGCGCCAGTGAGTCGCGACTCTCTCTCCTCTCACTAGGGGACTCGACCAGCTGGACATCGTCTTCTGTCACGCTAGGTCGACTCCTCTTGGAGCTGCTGCTTTGCCTCTTGAGGCCCTGGACAGCCCGACTGAATAGACTGGGCCGGCGGTTGCTGTCGCTCTTGCCCATGTTGAGCTTCTTCAGAAAGTTGCCGCTGAGTTCCTCCTCGTAGTCCGACTGCAATATCGAGCGTGGAAAACTTCGCCGCCTCGTGCCCCATGTCGCAGCCCGTGATATCACGGACTCGTTGTCTCTGCACATGCGCTCAAACTTCTCGATGGCGGCCTGGGAGGTCTGGGGTTGGTGGCCATGTTCGGGGTCGGTCCGGTGGATCTTCTCAAGCAAAGGTGCATCAGCGAAGTTGCGATTTCGCCGTATGATCTCGAGGTCTTGAGCTGTCATTTCGCCACCACGTTCCAGGAAATAAGTCTGGCCAGGGAGCGGCTTGTTTTCCGTGGCGTCACCGAGGGGGATTTCAGTGGGCGATATGCCGTCGTCCTCATCTACAGGGCGGGATGATGGACCTTCGTCACTGCTATTGGTCTGCCCCTGACGCCGGCTGATGCTCTCTGTTAACCAATCGCGGACTTCCTGGTTCTTGGTCTCGACTCCACGCTTGGCTGCAGCTTCGTTGATGCTCGTAGCCACTTCTCCTTGCGGCCTATGCTCAGGGTCAAGGCCCGCAGTACCCAGAGCTGCATCTTCTCGGACCCAGCGTCCCTCCGCATCTCGTACTGATGATGTCGCCGCTACATGGCTCGCGCCATCCAGTTGGTCGTTGGCAAAAGTTTGGCTGTCGGCTGTCGCTAAAGGGAGCGAACCTTGATTGTCATTGCCCCATATTGAGACGGTAACGTATGGGCTCTGCCCCGACATAGCAGGAGCTTGTCCCACCGCGACGTCACCGTCGCTTGAGCTCCTACAACCGCTAGCTGTAGGTGTCAACGTATTGGTCGATTGGTTACTGATCTCGAAGGACTTCTCGAAAGGCTTGGACAGCTGTTGAGGCGAGACCGAAGAGGGAGGGAATGGCTCGGTATGATTTGGCCGCAGACCTTGGTGCTCTATGTTCGGTGATGCGGTATCCCAGGAAGGGGTATGGCCGGGGCTTATAGGATGGTAGGGTCCAGCTTGTCCCACATCACTGCCCTGATACGGTGGAGAGGACAAGTCTAGGTCGTCGTCAAAAGCTATAACCTCGTCGGCGACGAGGAAGGAGGGCGATGCGCCGTCGACGGCGTCGAAGTTGATGTTGTAGAAGGGATCGTCGCCCCCGTCGCTGAATTCGCTGGTTTCGTAGTTAATGCTCAAGACGGAGAGTGACTCGGCCGGCGTGTTGCTCTCATCCACAGTAGGAGAGGCCGAATTGCTAGGGATGTATCCTGAGGAGTTGGGGGATAGATAGTTTGGTGCTGATGGTTGGACGGGTTGAGTGTTGTGGGGTGGGAGGTTCTTGTTGCCTCGTTTGTCGACATATGCCGAAGGGAGGACAGTGTAAGTGGAAGACATTGTCCGGTCTACAGTCCTTGAATGTCGAGGGTGGCTTGGTGTATTTATTCCGGGGCGGGTGTCCGCGCCTCAGGTACAGAACGGGAATATGTAGGTAGGTCTGGAGGTCGGCTGCGCGGGAGCCCCTGGCCGGCTCAGCTCCGAGCAAGTTGGAGTAATTGGTACCGAACTACCTAGTTTGCTGTATGCATCTTTGCTCGACAGTTGAATAAGAGGTTGAGATCTTGAGATAAGAATATGCGCGACGCAAGGTAACAGATCTCGAGAGAAAGTGTGTTGTTGAGAGCGAGAAGCTGTGAGGTTGTTTGAAGAGGAACGGTGGTTTGGTCAAAAGGCACAGCAGAAGAGGATGTTCAGCTGCCGCTGGTCTGCAAGGAGCGCTTAACTGGCCAAGGGAGCAGTACACCGGTACCGACAGTGCACAAGGGTCCTCCTATGCAGGCTGGATCCAAGCGATGTTGAGGAGACCTCGACAGATGTCGCATGCACGTCTTTGGTGAGAGGGGGAGAAGCAACAAGACTGGTCGCAACTCCCAATAGACACACACTCGAGCTCTCTGCGCAATGCGATATCAGCCACTAAAAAACGAGCGGCAGCCCGGCAACACGAGAGAGCAGTACGCCTATGAAGAGGCAGAGAGCTCACACAATCGACAGCGCAATGGCGGACAAGTGCGCAGATGTTGTTTGAACGAATCAATATGCCGTCGCTATACTCCAGACAGCGACTTGGATGGCCCGATGCTCAAGGAAGGAGAGTAGAAAGAAAACGAGGTGGGGTGAAGAGACAGGCAGCACGGGCTGAGCCGGGCATGGAGACATGGGGGAACCTGAGATGGGGTCGCTGGCAGATCAATGGGCTAAATTGGTTGACCCTTTTCAAGCTTAGTCTGCGGCTCAATTGGCCAGCGAAGACCACAACCCCTGTTCGCTTTGCGCAAGGCGTTCTCATTGAGTTGTACAACGGCACCCAGGCATATTCCTTCGCCTCTCGGGGCCTCTTCATAGCCTCGCACTTGATGATACTATCGACCATCATATCGCCAGGATCGCCGAACGACTTCCTCCACTTGGAACATGGGGCCTGGTAAGGCATCCTGCGGATGACGGATGAGATCATGCATGCTCTCTGAAGGAGTCATACTGTGGTACAACCCCTCGATATTTCACAGCGAACTTCCGCTCACCGAAGCCTTCGATGTCTCCCGTCTTGTCAGGACCAAGTACTCATGATCCCCCACAATCCGGAAGTGACACCGGCGGCGGCAGCGGACCTTAAGCGCGATTGTAAATAATCTCCAACATGCAGCGGCACCACGGTACCAGCCGCCAGAGAAGTCATGGTTTCAGGGCTGGCCGCTCAGCGTGCAGCCCTTCTAGAATCGGCAAACAGGATTCGCTCTGTTCCCGCGCGATTCTGACTTGAAATTGAGTATCCAGAGTACCGGGAGACGTCGGGCAATACAGGATAAGGAAGCAATATCGGGAGAATGAGATGTTCTCAATAGTGCTGACATTGAATGTCTCTCAGCTTCTCCGGAGGGGAGGACGAACTTGCAACAGGTCACTCTTGTCGAACATGTTTGCCTTGGCGCTGCACAGCGTTCGAGACCATGGCGGCACAGCCACTCGAGTGAGCCCGGATCGGGGCTGAGGCGCATCGCTAGTAAATTGAGACCACGCGACATGTCGAAGATGGAGAAACGCCGGGAGTGCGTTCCGATTGTCGCAATATTCCCGTCAGCTATGTCATGGGTGGTAGTTTTGGCTCGACGTTGTAATTGAAGACGTATGAGTGAAGGTCTGGAAACGATCTGTTGTTGAGTTGGAATTGCACCAGAGTGTGGACTTACGAAGCACCCCTGAGGGAATAGGAAAATATCACGTGAGAGAAAGCTCACGTGACTTTACTGCTGCAATTCACCTGTTCAGTTCCAGTCTCTCGTTCAAGGCAGACAACAGCATTTATACAATTCCTGCTGTGACATTTCAATCCTTCTCCCAGGTCACCTTTATCGGATCATGATTCCCCGAAAACCTCTTCCCCTGAAACCACAGCTCGAACCTCAGGTCTGCCGGTCCAACAATAACCCTCACCTCAAACTCACAGATATACCAAGTCCGTCCCTTCCAGAAGCACACCCGGCGCCGCTTGAACTTCCGTATTAGCTGCGTCTCTTCCACACCAGACAGGTCACTCTGGACCTCGCAAATCTTGGTAGCCACGCCCGCCCTCTTCATGTTGGGCAGGTAGTTTGGATCGACCTGGGAACTGACAAACTCGGAACTCCACGATCTCGTCGAGGCGCCGGGGTCGATGTTGAAGGCCAGTTGCTTGATGATGGGCACGTTCGGATCGATCACGTCGCCCTTGCGGATGAGCCACTGGATCTGATTGAGGGCCCATTTCTTCTTCTTGTCGAACGGGTCGTCGACGGCATCCTCCAGGAAGTGTTTCGATGGGTTGTATTCCTCCATGATGATGACGCCGAAACTGGCGCGGGCGATGCGCGTGGCCAGGACCGAGGCCTGACCGCCCGTCAGCCATTGCTGTTCCCAGCTCAGGAGGAGGCCGCGGACGACGACGAGTTGCGGGTCGCTGCAAGGGATTACGGCGACGTTGTTCGCGCTCGGGTGCGCGTAGCAGGAGAATCGCTGCTGGAGTTGGTCCCGGACGTAGGCAGAGCTGCCTAGACCGCCTGAGAGGACGATGTATTGCACCTTTTGGGGGTGTTGCTGCTCTTGGAGCCAGTTCAGCTCCTTGATTATTTTGTCGGATATGGCTTCGATTTGGGGGTCGAAGAGGGACTGGATCTCTTGCCTGTCAAGGCTATCAGTTTTGGAGAAGGGGTACGGGCCGAAAGGGAGACTAACAAAGTGAAGATCATTCGGCCATTTTCGATTCCCAGCCCGGCATGGCTGAACCCATGGGCAACCCCGTCCAACGGCATCCTGAATTGCGGCTGCATATAAGCGCGCTCGCCGAACTTGTGCTTGACCGTTCGGAAGTGGTGGCTACGGGCCAGGCGCAATGCATAGTCGGGCGGCAACTGTCCAGAAGCCGTAACGTCAGGGTGTTGCGCTAGCCGAGCGGCCACTAGGCGAACGAAGAGCTGGTCGATCAGCGTGGCACCGATCCCTATGCCGCTGACCTGGTGCATCGAGGACATCTGCGGCACCTGCTGGTTCACCGATGTGACCTTCATCAACGCCAAATCTGTCGTTCCTCCTCCAGCATCGACGGCGAGGAATAGACTCTCCATGTTGAAGTGGACGGCACTTGTCTTGAGTGTGGCTACAGCAGCTGCTTCCGCCTCGGTGAGATCGACCTGAGCCGAGTGGCGCGGTCCCTCCACACCAAAGCCGGCGTTGCAGATGATGGCCTTGAACTGGTTGATCAGACTCAGGCTCGTCCACGTCGTCGGCACGCTGAAGAGGAAGAGAACCGCCGTGTCCTTCCAGCCACCAAAGTTGCGAAGGCCCATCTGTATCTCGATACTCTCCTTGACATGGGCGTATAACTCGCGCAGATAGTCGGTGACGAACTGCTGGGCCTCGAGGGTCGTCTTGGGTGCGCTTGCAAAACCTCTCTTATGCGCCTCGGCTAACGTCTCCGGTTCCATGAAGATCTTGAAGAACTCTCGCCGCACCTTGCCGGTGCCCGTCCAAGGCACTCGGGCCTCGTCGTCGTCGGCACACATCGCACCCCAGGAGGAGAGCGTGCCGTCGGCATTGTACACCAGCGTCGTCGGCACCTTGCGCTCGGCCCGGTCGCCGCTCCCGGGCCAGTCGCTGATGACCTGTATCGGGGTTCTGGGTGTTTTCCATGCCACGCCTGAGTTTTGTTAGGCTCTGCTGGTTCGTCAAATATCATCATTGCCGGCCACTTACCAGTGTAAGTGGTGCCCAAGTCAACAGAGACAACGATTTCTGGGACGTCTGCATTCATCATGGTCATTCATTTCTCTTCCTGCCTCATCGCTGTTCGACACTACTCAGTTTCTAAATCGAGAGCACCAGTGCATTTATCATGTGTTTGCCTTCTTCCCCCCGCCAGGTCCGAGCAGGCTGGGGAGCTGTTGGCCGTGCGAGGCGGCCAGGTTCAAGCCCCCGGAACCAGTTTCTATTATTACAGAGTGTCATCCACGCCACGCTGCAGAGAAGCGACACACTACGACCAGTCAAATGTTTACTTTTCCCAAGCCCCTGTTCAACCACACAGTGCGGGCTGCACTGTGCTGGGCGAAGCTCTGACTGGTGGTTCTATCCGGCGGCGGTCTTATATGTCGTTGGAGCCGGAGCCTTTCATGTTCCAGGTTCATCAGTTTCCTTGATGTGTGTCGAGCAGCGAAGTCACCTAGCCTCTCGCGACGATGGCGACAATTTCTTCAGTGGTCACGTCGACGATTACGTCCACCTCGATATCACTAGGATCGTCGACGTCTACCTACTCAACTAACGTCATTGATGGAACATCAACGGTGTTCGCAATCGGTTCGTCTACATCGACGCTTGTTAATACGCCGATAACACTCACGACTATCTACACCACTTGGTTATCTTCGTTACCAACTTCAACACCTCCGGTAACCTCGCCCCCTTCTCCCACGTCCCCTTCTCCGACATCCCCTTCTTCCACGGCAAGAACATCGATCACGACCACACCAGGGGAGTCCACGGCCTCCACGTCAGCAAAGTCAGCAACCACACAATCATCCGGGACAAGCACACCAACTTCGCGACCGGCGAAGACTATTATTAAAACCAATATCGGAGCCGTTGTAGGAGCGGCTGTTGGTTGCCTCATCGCTGGTCTGCTCCTGGGGTTTCTCATCGCCTGGTGCTTGAATAAGCGGAAGCGGAAGCGGAAGCAGCTCTACGACAACGCGTACAGCCCGCCACCTGCAACCGAGTCCAAAGCCTACGACCCTCCCCCGCAGCCACCACTGCAGCCGCTGCCGATCCAGGACAAGGCATCGGTTCAGCTCAACCAGTTCCTTCTCGACGCCCTGCCGGACAAAGAACTGGCTGCCGAGCTTCACGCCCTCGGGACGCTCATACAGCAGCATGTTGAGAATAACTACCATCTTCAGCCTGTTAGAGTTAACTCTCGGGCCTTAGCCTCATCCCTGACACAGTTGGGTCTCGACGAAGGCGGTAGTCTTGCGCATGATGATGTTGTTACGCTGGCCCTAGACCCGAAAACTAGGCACATCGCGCTTCAGCACGTCATATCCAAAGTCGTCTTTACCGGTATCGATGTCAGTTCGCGGAGCAGACTGTCCACACTACCGGCACCTATGGCGGCATTTTTACAGTCCATCCCTTCTCAAGGACATCATGGCGACAGCGATAGTCAAGGTAAGACAGCACAACTCTTCACTTCCTCGCAGCGACATGGACTTACAAACGACCAGCAACCTCCTTAGCCCTATCTCGCTGGCGCGTCTTGTCAGCTTTCCTCCTCCATCCAAACAGGAGCCAACGGACGCCACTCCCAGCTTCAGACGCCGCGATAGCTCCCCAGGTGAAAAGTCTGGCTAATGCGCTGGACGCTTTCCTGGCTCCATTTGTGCTTGGACCCGACCGGCAGAAGAGTCACCTAGAGGCGGTGATAGCCGAGTGTACCAAGTTCGGCTACGTCCTTCTTTCGCAACCGAGTGAATGGGCATTCGTACATGTGCCCGACAGGCTGGGCCAAGCGGCGGTCGTGTGTGCTGGGTTGGTCAAGCTCAGTGACAAAGATGGGAGACGGTATGGTTCGCCTTTCCAAGTTGTCGCTCCCAAGGTTGTGCAGGTTTAAATCGGGGAGAGGGCTTCTATCATATCGATCGTATGTATGGTGTAATGGCTTGCTTTTCTCATACCACACTCTGGTTCCCCTTTCCCCATGTCCTCCTCAAGCTCTGACAAGGCTCTGTTTGTTCCACACATAATATTGCCCCCAGCGTAACACAACCTCCGCCCAATTTCCCTCGCACTGTGCGCAGCTGAACAATGTTGGCGCACCAACTGCATATTCGTCTTTCTGCATGTTGGCACCAACAACACCAAGATCATCACATCTCAGCCACTCAGTGTAACCTCCCCGTTTCATCCAAGCCCAGTCCGTCGGCCCGCATTTCAGATGTGCTCCCGGACTTGGGGGTTGCGCTTCCCTTCTATTGATTCCCGCCGCCTCAACCGCGGAGCCGTTGCCCTCATCTCCGCAGTATGCACCATGCCCATCACATAACCAGCCTCGCTTCGGCATCTCATGTCCATATTATGTTCTAGTCCACTAGGCCAAACTTGTCTCACTACCACCACAACCAATCCGGCAACAACATCATGGAAGTATCCCTCGAAGCAGCAACCCTCCGCGCACTCTACGCCCACTCCATCAAGGACCTGAACCTAGACCAAGTCCCCTCGTCCAGCATCCGGCGGTGTCTGGAGCTGGTCAAGACATGCTACAACGACCTGGAAGAACTAATCGCCCTCCGCAACGGATCCCCAGACATCCTATCATCCGACCCGACCTACGCCTGCCGCATCGACACAGTCATCGCCGACGCACAGCGCGGGCTAGTAGAAGTCTGCGAGTTGGTGCCCCGCCTCAGCTCGGGAACCGACAGGAGGAAGGCGCTGAAGAATAGGCTGGAGTGGATGCTGGTCGACTCCAAGGAATTCGCCTCTCGTGAGCAGCTGGTTGCTTGTCAGCATCGAAGAGTTGTGGCTGAGATTGGGAACCTGAGGGGCATGGTTGCCATGACAAGACTGGTGGTGGGCGACGGACAGGCTGACGACAGTGCTGGAGAGAGTGTCGAAGCTCGAGACAGACCGGCGCCGAGGATGGATTGGGAGAATGTCGACTTGCTCCAGGATATGCTGGCTGGGAACAGGGGGGTTGTGAATACCGCTGCGGGATATAGACTGCCACCGCTGCCGGACTTACCTCCGCCGTACGACTTTAAGGATTTCGACCCAGAGGCTGCTGAATCAAAGGCTGCCAGCCAAGAGGAGGTGGGCAATAACACATCGAGACCAAGGGCTGAGAGTAGCCTCTCTTGGCAGACCGTTACCGGCTCGCCAGTCTCGCAAATCGACGAGGGCTCGTCTGGGCTGATCAAAGTTGAGTCGCCAACCACCAGGGGCGCAACAATGGATGGAATGGATCTATTGTTCGGGCCCAGATCCCGATCGGCGACTCACTCGACAACACCGGCCATCGATGGCTTTGATATGTTGTTGGGCAATATCACCCTGGGGGAGTCCACTCACCCACCAGGGCTCCCATCAACTCAAGCTAGTCCGCTCCTTCACTTTAGCCGACCCGTCTCTGAACTTTCCGGCTCACCGTTCACACCACCGCCTCCCAGCGCAGGCAGTAGAACGCCCAGCCTGCGACCAAACCAAGTCCACCACCGTCACGCCAGCCTACCCGCATTTCTATCTCCTCCAACGCCTGCGCCGCAACCACGACCAAAGCCCCTATCCACAAGTCCCCAAGAACTCACCCCCCACCTCGACGGGTTCCACCCGCCCAGCCATCACGGGACATGGCCGAGGCCGGTGCCGCGGTCCACATACTCGCAACCCATCTACCTGCGAGACAGAGCGAGCACGACGCCGTCGAAGTGGCAGCAGCCTGCGGTTCACGCAAGTAGCTCGTCCCATTCGCTAAATGGCGTGGTCTCAGCGTCGAGTCGGGAAGACGTGTACGAGTTACCGGGCGGTCCTGTCTATCGGCCATACAGACCACCCGCACCGAGTTAATGTTGGGGAGCTCACAAGGAATACTGTAACTGTCCCAAAAGAAAGTGAGGTTGTAAACCATCACGACTAGAATCGTTCTGTCTTCTTGGTGTATAAGCATTACAAGTCTCTTGGAATACTCTAGTTCTAGAACCCAATCATATCCCCCACAAGCAAGGCCCTATACTTCTCCACCCCCTCCCTCAACCGAATCAACACAGCGGCAGCCAGCATCTTGACCTCCCCCTCCTCCCCCTTACCGCCATCATCCCCCCTCGTCCCCTCAAATACACCAGAAACCCACTCCAGCGTCTCGACAACCTCGCTCCCCATCTCGGCGCAGACATCCCTCATCCGCTCCTCATTGACATTCAACAGCGCCAGCAAGCCAAACAGCACGGCCCGCACGACTCCCATGTCCCCTCCTCCCACGGTCCGAGCCCGCAGAAGCACGCCCCACAGATCGGCCGTCATGGCTGGTAACGCCAACGTCCCCGGACCGGCGACGTGGGCGATTATCCCCAGGGTGCGGAGGTAGGTCGCCATGAGGTGCGGCTGCTGGAAGATGAGCGCGCGGCGGGTGGCGGAGGAGGAGGACGACGAGCGCAGGGCGGCCTGGAACCGGGCCGCGAGGGGGGAGAAGAAGAAGGTGTAGAGGAGCTGGGCCGTTGTGTTTGGTATTGCGCGTACGCGGGGGCGGGCGGGGGGGCCACGCTTGGTGACGTGGCCGGACTGTTGTTGGTCGAGGCGGGAGGTGAAGGTTGAGAGCTTGAGGACGTCCGGGCCGGTGACTTGGTCGGCTGCTTCGGCTGCTATGGGGGCGAGGAGGGATTTGGTTATGGATTGGGCGACGTTGTCGAGGGCGTTGGGTGGGAGGGACTTGAGGGAGGAAGAGGAGGGGAGGTGGTTGTTGGACGAGGGCGAGCTGATGTAGAGGTTCTCCATTTTCTCTGGGAGTTTCTTTGAGGGGAATGACGAGGCCTCGGTGTACTCTGACGTTTCGAAGCCTGCCAGCTCTCGGGCACTGATACCTAGGACAGCTAGGATAGAAGTACGCTGGGAGACGGAGTAGTCGCCGTCGTAAAATGTCTTTGCAAACCACTGTCCCATGACCTGAGGCTGCGTGACGACCAGAGCTATCATGCCCTGTAGCCGGAGCTGAAAGAAGTCGTCAATCTCGAACTTGTCTTGCAGTCCGACCAGAAGCGAGGCCAGCTCAGCCGCATGTTCCTTGACCTCTGTGCCAAAGTTTCCTTTCCTCCGTATCAGTTCCGGCGCGGTCGCAAGCGCCAGCTTCTGGTGGTCGTAGTCGTCCACGTCCCGTAGGTATCGGATAAGGTCTCTGATGTAGACGGGAGCCTTTGGTTTGTCTCGGCGGACTAATGTAGCATCGTCATCTGAATCCTCTGCGTCGGAATCGGGTTTGGCGTAAGCGATCAGATCGTCATCTTCGCTCTCATCGTCTTCCACTTCTTCAATGACGAAGCCTTGCGGGGGTTGCCTTGTAGGTCGAGCCGCACTACTCTGGGATATGTTGACTTGCTTAGCCGGGTTTGGGGGAAGTGGCTCGGCCTTCTTGGTCTCCTTCGTCTTCAAGGCCTCGACTGATCCTGGCTGGTCTGCCACTTGAACGAGACCTTTATACCACTTGCCTTCTTCTTGGTTGGTCTCTTCCGTATGGAAGTCAAGTTGCTTGTCTCCCTTCTCGACCAGACCTGACAAGGCTTCGCCCACAAGCAGCCCCAAGAATCGAGCCCTCTCCTGCGACGCTGCCAATCTGTTTGAGACTGCGTTAAGCCACAAGCTAGTTCTCATCATCAACGTCAGCTTCAACGGTGCTAGCCGATGGACGTATCCTGCGCTCAGCAGCAAGACTTGTGCGTGTGTTTCTTGCTGCAGTATTGGGGAGTGTTTGATGTACAGCTGGTCACCGAACTGGCCTAGACTCTTCTCCAGGACACTGATGACTGTTTCTTTCCTCTGAGCAACAATGGCCATGACTGCTCGTCGGATACCGACACCTTCTCCAAGACCGGCCCCGGAGGAGGCTGTCAGCCAGGACACGAGGTGCGCTATCTTGGCCCCGCTGGTACCAACAATCGCTTTGATCGCTCCAGCTGCGGCAGCTATTATCGCCGCACTGTCTGGCGACTCACATGATCCGAGCTGATCAAGATGCCTATCCGATAATAGCTTCAAGACACCGAATATGACCTTTCGTTGGTCTGGACCGGGTAAAGCATCGAGCAGAATGCCAAAGGCCGGTGGATTTGCTGCTTCTCCCAGCAGCAACTCCTCGAAGAGAACTCCAACCAGGGCATCTACAGATGTGTCAGAGCAGTAACGTGAACCGAAGCGGAGTACCTACCGGCGTAACCAAGTCGCAAAGACCTTCCAAGCAGATCGGAGCACACCTTCGCACCATCAGGAGAGACATCCTTGGAAACCCATCTTGTGATGTTGCGGCCCAGCCACCTCGAGTACTCGGCACCATCTGATAGCCAAGTCGCACTTTCGCTTCTTTTCTTGTCGGTACCGAGCCTGAGAATATCCTCTGCTTCGGCAGTGTAGGACACGACCCGTCCGCTACCGAGCAGGCTGAGGAACTCCTGGGCCAGAGGTCGACGCTTTGCTTGGTCCTGCACATCCAAGGTTGCGGAGATCCATAGCCCCTGGATACAGTCCGTGCCTTCAAGGACTGCCTCTAGCAGGGCGAGTGTAATCCTCAGATTTGCCTGGAGATCCGGCCGCTTCACATCCTTCTGCTCCGACTTTGCCTCCTGCGTGAGAGCCCGTAGACGAAGCAGAACGGCGTTGATCCCGGGAAGACTCCTCACACAGTCAATGAACAACTGTAGATCTGATGGGCCGTTTCTCTTTCCGCCCTTTTTCCCACTTCCGGATGAGTCCTCTTGGAGTAACGTCCAGTAGTTCGGTGCAATCTCTGTGACCAAGACATGGTCGATTTGGGAGCCTATAGGACTGGGCTTGGCGAGATCGAACTTCCCCTGTTCAAGACGCCCGTCCTTTAGTGAGCGTAGAGTCGAAATCAGGGCTTCATAGCCGGGTTCTTGACGCAGTATTTCGAGAGCCTCCTCAGGGGAGTTAGGAGCATGTTGGGGGGCGGCCGGGCCAGTTATTGTTGACTTCTTTATGCTGGCCGAATCCGAGAATACCTCTTGAAGGAGCGGCGAATCCTTTCGACGGGTTGTGCTCACGGGAGTCAGTAGTCCGTCCATCTCACCGACTGATCTGAAAACCGGTGGTGAAGATCGTGATTGGCATTGTAGGCATCCAGGCCGATTTTAACTACTTCGCTGGTGGGGTGTGTAGCTTGTCAAAAAAGTTGATAACACGCGGTAATCAATCCCTCCTCGTTTAGTTAGGTATTTGAGTTCCTTATATTAGACACACCTTCGAAGTTGAAAGTGAGTCCACTTGATGAGATGGATAGACTTCCTGTGTTGATAGAAGCACCCCTGTCATCCATCAAGGTGTTAGGCGCTCTCCCTGCAACTATCCCTGCAACTAAATCCACCAAGACCACTAAGCAGGGCTTATCGATAAGGAGCTGCCCCTCGTCTCAGCAGCAACGTACCTGCAGCAACGTCAAGGACGGCATCTTTGGACGAGTTCATTGAACCTTGCACGACACCACGGAAGGAAAACTATTCGCAGCGCGAAAGTCTCTCACCATGGCGCCGGACGAGATACCTGCCGCCTCGGGGTCACCACGATGGTATACCCCCTCCCTTCACGTCCTACCACCTAGCGCCCCGTCCAGCTGCTGATCTCTGACACCGTCCTCCTTCAGGCAGTACCTCGACCAGATACGAACCTGCGCCGGTCCCTTCACCATCGAGGGATTTGACGGAGATGCTGTTGTAGAAGCTATGGGTAGCATGAAGATATTGTGAGACACCCTCCCTGTCAAGCTTATAGCTATCCAAACACTAACACAGGCCATAGGGTGATGTCCGTCTTCCTGCCGCAGCTCGGTATGCTCGGACTAACAATAAGAACAGTGGCGCCGGAGGGTTAGGATGCGAGATCTTGAAAAATCTAGCACTGTCGGGTTTCAAGGACATTCACGTCATAGACATGGGTATGTTTGGCGCGTTTACTACAAGCAGTTGGCTCCGTTTAAACAATGATCACAGACACGATAGACATCTCGAACCTGAACCGGCAATTCCTCTTCCGGAAATCAGACGTTGGCAGTTACAAGGCGGAAGTGGCGGCGAGGTTCGTGGAGAACAGGGTCAAGGGCGTCAAGATTACACCGCACAACTGCAAGATACAGGACTTCAACGAGGACTTCTACATGCAGTTCCAGATCGTTGTCTGCGGGCTGGACAGTATAGAGGCCCGCCGCTGGATCAACGCCACTCTCGTCAATATGGTCGATGAAGATGCTGAAGACAGTCTCAAGCCGCTCATAGACGGCGGCACAGAGGGTAGGTTCTCCCTTTGTACGACGAGATTCTCGCTCTAAGCTAACCACTTCCTTCCCCGAACTCAGGTTTCAAGGGGCACTCCAGAGTCATCTTACCGACAATGACATCCTGCATAGAGTGCCAACTAGACATGCACGCCCCTCGCGCCGCAGTACCACTCTGCACCATAGCCACCATCCCCCGACAACCAGAGCACTGCATAGAATGGGCGCACATCATCGCCTGGGACAGGGAGAAGCCCTTCCCCGTTCTCGACAAGGACGATCCGGAGCACATAACCTGGCTCTACCAAAAGGCCCTCCAGCGAGCCCAAGAGTTCAACATCCCCGGCGTCACGTATGCCCGCACCCAGGGCGTGGTGAAGAACATTATCCCCGCCATCGCCTCGACCAACGCCATCATCGCTGCTAGCTGCTGTAACGAGGCGCTGAAGATCGCGTCCAACTGCGCCCCCTGCCTGGGCATGCCGGACGGCGACAACTACATGATGTACTCGGGCAACGACTCAATTTACACCTACACGTTCAACTACGAGAAGAAGGACGACTGTCCTGTGTGTGGCAACCTGGCGCGCGACCTGCAGGTGGACGGGAAGTGGACGCTCGGCGAGCTGGTGGAGGCGCTCGGCGTCCGCCCGGACGCGCAGCTGAAGAAGCCTTCGATCCGGTCGGAGAAGAAGACGCTTTACATGCAGTTCCCTCCGAGTATCGAGGAGCAGACGAGGCCGAATCTGGAGAAGAGCCTGACGGAGCTGGGGCTGGAGAATGGAGAGGAGATCGGAGCCACGGACCCGGCATTTGCGACCGTGTCATTCAAGTTTAAACTTCGGTTCAAGTGAGAGGCTTGGTCTCGAGGGGGCAAAAGATGTCGTTGGCGTTATTGAACCGCCATGGACATAGAAGGGACGGGGACTACACGCGCACGCCTATACTTCCCGGGCTATGAAATGAATGATGTATGAAAACTGCAGACAAACAACGATAGCAAACAAAAGCAAAATCAATTGAAGTCTAACAGCATGAGCCGCCTTGCCGTTTTGTTACTCCTAGACGCCGTCCGTCCAATCCGAAGATGTTCCAGTTCTATACCTGCTGCCCCCTTCCCCCAGGTTCTACCGCACCATATTGACAACCTGCTTCTCAAGCCTGTTGCACTTGAGCTTCAGCGTCTTGACCGACTCGAGGAACAGCTCGTCACTATCCCACTGCCCCGTGCTCTCAATCGCAAAGATGAAGTGGTCCCTCCTCCTCCCCAGCTTAACCTTGCCCTCGAACTCCTTGTGCCGCAGGCACTCCCTGCTAACCGTATCCCTCATCGGGTCCTTCACTACGGCCTTCTTCTCCCCGACGTGCCCCGCGTACTCGCTATTCCGCGCCGCGTCCTCCTGCGTCACCTGCTCGACGCCAATCACTCCGGGCGGGAAGCACCTGGCGAACTTCTCCGCGTCGGCGCCTAGGATGGGCCTGGTGATGTTGATGACCGGCATGAGCCTGTACGACGCCGTCGCTACGGGGGAGAACTTGGCGTGGTCCGATCCGACGCCCTTGTGCATGTGCATGCTGAGCCTGATCTCCTGCCCCGGCCGCAGCTTGGCGATGAGGATGTCCGGGTTGACGGGCGCGATGGCGTCCTCGCCGCTGAAGTAGTCGGGCTGCCGGCCCTCCGGGGTGAAGACGATGTCCCTCGCGTAGACGTTGGCGTGGTGGTAGAGCTTCGCCGGGTCGGTCTCGACGTCCGGGTCGGCTCCCGGGATCTTTGTGCACTCGACGTTGAGCTCGAGGGAGACGGTGTTGAAGTCGAAGGTGGTGCTGTACTCGTCCTCGTCGCCCTCGGGCTTCCGCCACCACTTGAGGAAGTCGAGGAGGCCGCGCTTGCCGCCCTTGAAGGGGATTAGTCCTAAGCGGTGGGCGAGGACCTCGTCTTGGATGACGGACGTGTTGTTCTCGATGTAGACCTGCTCGATGGCCAAGGTGGGGATCTCGGAGATGAGGATGCGCCGGAAGGCGTTGGCGATGGAGGCGTCGATGCCGATTAGGGAGAAGGAGGCCTCGAACTGCTCGTTTTGGTGGAACTGGACGGTGAAGCCCTTTTCAAAAGCTTCGAGGTTCCAATCGTGGTTCTCGCCCGGGTAGTGGCCCGGGAAATCGGTCGAGGTGACATCGGTGACTGTTTCCTTGTTGATGCCGACTATCTGGAGGGGCGCACATGTTAGAACGAGAAGACAGAGACTGTTCGTAATGGGATACAAAGGGCAAACGTACCTTGCGGCGCTCAAGTTCGGCCTCGCTGGGTTTGGTTATCGGTGCCATGATGACGGCAGGTGCATGGCGGTGTTGTTCGTCAGGATTGGGAACAACTGGAGGGTCTCTTGGGGTGATGCGTCGACTCCGTCCAAGAATTTGCTCCCAGAATTCCCCATATCGGCAGAACTTTTTTGGAAGGCGTATCTTATCGTTCACCGCCTTCTACACCGCGATTACGTAAACATCACTCAAGCCAAGAAGGGCGCTGAACCAGAACCGGTTGGTTGCTGAGGATGGAATTATGATTTTACAGAGGATAGCAACGTTCTAGATAAGATTGACTGGTTACAAACAGACTCCTTCGTCCACACCGTCTGTTGCCTTTCACCTCAATTTCAAACTGATAGTGGACGGACATCACACATTGACTTAGGGCACTTTGTACCTGCCGGGCATCCCGCTGTAAGAGGCGGATCGGCCCTCCTGTACCACCACAGTGCTCAACAGACCGAGCTAGCACAAGTATGAAGACCATTCATCTCTGCTCTAGTATTAAGCTTGCTTGCGCCGGAAACCCTAATGATACAACTCGACAGCCATATGCGCCGATCATCCCCAACAACCACATCTAATCTTGCCTTCCCTTCAGCAACCTCTTGGTGACCTTGTCCTTCTCGATGATGTAAACATGGGCACCCCAACCTGACAGGGCATCCCTGTCCACCGCGTTCAGCAGCGACTGTGATATCGTCTCGAACAGCTCCTCCGGTCCCTACACTCCGTTGTTAGCCATCGCTCTTTTTCCACCAGGCTAGGCCGTACGCGCACCACTCACCAGATCAGGCTCCCACAAGCTCTCGCACATGCCGTACAGCTGGTCCGTCGCCGTGCCCGACACGATGAAGTCCTTGGCAAAGTCGATGCACCCGATGCTGTCGAAGCCGCAGATGAAGGGCTTGCCCGTCTTGGGGTCCAGGCCGGCGACGACGGGCGAGACGAAATAAGGGCCGAACCTCTTCTCGTAGAGGCTGCTGCTGACGAGGTTGGCGAAGGTCCGGGGTGCGATGTTGCGCTCCTCCCGCAGGCGGTACATGTTGACCTTGTACCGGAAGAGGTCCGACACGGTCGACACGTCCGTGGCCAGCCCCGTGAGCCCGAGGAAGACGTCGCCGTACTGGAAGATCTTGGGGAAGTTGTTGGACACCGTGAGTGCTTGCAGGCCGAGACGCAGGTCGCAGGCTATTGCTACGCAGTCCTTGCCCACCATGGCAAGGCAGGCGCCGCCGTCTGTGAGGGGATCATGTTAGTATACTTTGGACGTCGTGGGAATCGAGCTCGGGAACGGTTGGGAGCGGTACGAACTTATCGAGAATGGGGAGCCCTGGAGACGGGACGCAGGTTAGTTGAGCTCACATCTGCTGCCGGGGATTGATGATATCTTACCATCTTGGAGTCGTGGGAGTGTGAACCGGGGAGGAGAGGGTGAGAAAGCGGGCTGTTGGGTTTGTTACGGCGATGATGTTGTGAAGTTGTTGTTTGAATTGCTGCGATGAGGTACGTAGCTTGTCAGCCTTGTGGAGCTCCGACCAAGCTGTTGCTGCAAGGCAAACGCGAGCTGGCGTGGCCGGGAATGCGCAGCTGTGGCACGCCTTGCCAGCTGGTGGAGCTAACAGCTGGTTAGCGTCAAACATCCCGTCACTCCTTATCTGTGTAATCGGGAAAACGACGCTACAAACCCAAGGCTGCTGTTACAAACGTCACCAAGCAACTGCTCTAGGGGCTCAGAGTCATTAAAGCTGAGCAAGCAGTCCCCTAGCGAATCTTGGTATAATATGCACGTAATTGCCCCATGGTGCCCTGAATAACTCACTACATCAACCTTTCTCTGGCTTCATAAGCGGCTCACTGTAAAGAACATCGCCTACAGGACCGAGATTCTAGAAGCTACCCCGCCGCCGTATCTTCTCCAACGACAGCGCCCCACCACCACCTGTCCTCGAAGCTGAGCTTCAACTACATCCATAACTTGCCTCCCCTTTCTCATATTAGAGTCGACTGTCCTTGCATCGGATTTCTTTCACTTTCCTTCTCGTCTCTTCTCTATCTTCTGTCATTGCTCAAGAAGCACAATGTCGGCTCACGTCGAGGTCATCGCTACCGACCTTCGGCGGGCAAAGGTCAAGGTCACGCCAGGCACCTTTCTGGTCGATGTCCTTCGCGAGGCTTGCCGGAAGCTGAACCTGTCTAGTGACCGGTACCTTCTCAAGTATGTTCTAACTCATTCTCACTAACAGTACCAATGGCTAACCCTTTTCAGACACAAGCAAAAGCAGCTCGACCTCTCAGTGCCCTTTCGGACCTCCGGCTTAAGCCCCGGAGCCAAACTGGAGCTCGTCGCCAAGTCGAGCAGTCCAACAGTGATCAACGTCGCACTACAGTTCTCCGGCCTCGACGCGGAGCGAATACCGGGCGGCAGGCTTACGGGGAAGTTCTCCAGCGAGACCACCCTATGGAAGGTGCTCCGGCAGTTCGAGAGCGGAGATGCGAGCGGAGGACAAAACCTGAACATCACAGCCAGGGGCACCGCACAGACTAGCAGCGGAACCGAGGCGGGTAGCGGGCAGCTATACTACGAGTCACCGGTGCTGAACATCATGGGCCGGGAGCTATCGACTATGGAAGACCTGCAGAAGACGCTCTCGCAGTGCGGTATCAACTCTGGCTCCGTCCTGATACGGATAGCGTTCCAGACTTCAACCAAGACGCTATACGAGGCGATGGAGGACATCAGCCGGTACATGAAAGAGGTGGACCCCGAAGGCACGGAGGAAGTAGCCCCTACACCTGCCGCCGAGCAGACGAAAGAGGCACAACCTGCGGAGCCACCAGCAAGCACAGCAACGGACACAACATCCGAGACCGCCCCTCCCGCATCCCAACCGGAACCATCAGCGACCACCTCCACACTCTCCGCTCCCGACCCCGCCCCTTCGAAACCCGACACCACCACTCCAGCCCAACCGCACAACCCTCTCGCACCCGTCTCCGTCTTCCAAGCACCCACAGGCTCAACACCAGCAGCAGCCCTGATATCCGTCCCCGACACCGTCTACGAACCCACCATCGCCCACGCCCAACTCCACCAAGCCCGCCTCCTGGCCTCAAGCCACAACAAGCGCCTCAAGTCCGACGCCGAGCTCGCCGCCGAAGCGGCAGCCGAGGCCGCGCGTCTGGCGGCGGTCACCTCGCTCAACGTCAAGGTGCGCTTTCCCGACAGCACATCGGCGCAGTGGACTTTTCCCCCGGACACGAGCGGCGCTACGCTCTATACCGCTGTTAGAGGGGTAATGGCCGTGCCGGGCGAGGGGTTCAGGTTGTTGTTGCCCGGTGGCAAGGGGGTGGTGAGGGATGAAAAGGGCGGGGTGAAGAACCAGTTGGTGAAGGGGTACGGACTGAGGGGAGGCGTTCTGTTGAACCTGAACTGGGAGGATGGCGTGGGTGAAAAGACGAGGCGTGCCCCATTCCTGAAGAGCGATGTTGCCAGCCGGGCGCAGGAGGTCGTCGTACCCGAGGTTCCTGATGACGAGCCGGAGGAGGAGGACACCAAGCCTGCGAAGCCTGTGCCTAGCAGTTCCGGCGGGAGCGGAGGGGACTCGGGGGGCAAGAAGCTGCCGAAGTGGTTGAAGCTGGGGAAGAAATGAGCTGGCCACTCTTTCTGTGGCTGGCTGCGCGTGTAACGTACACGTACATTATTCAAAGCATTGCAGCATGACGACGTACAGGGGAGGCAGGCTGTCATGTACCACACGGTTCTGCTTTAGTCTCGGTTACCATTACACAGCGTCCAATCTGTCATCGAGCGACAGGCAGCACCTAACCGCGGGCGAAAGGTGTCGTGCTACCCTGTCGCTATATCGCAGTCGACTTGCTGTGATCTTTTTAGGAGCGAAGGAGTTTCGGGATGGGATGGACATTGGAACATAGGAGGGCTAGTCAATACTTCTCATTCATGGCTTGAGGTTTAGATAGCGCGATTGCATTCGAGAGGCATAACGATGAGGGAAGCCGCGAGGAGTAGATAGGCATAATAGAGATCTTGTTGTTATTGACGTTTACGCCGACGTGTACTCGGCTAGGGGTAGTCGGAACCGGAGGTCGGGCCGATGTTTTGTGGTTCCGCGATATTTGCTCATGTGCTGTATTGTGTCATGGTGTACGCGGTGCCGTCCAGGGGCACCGAGGTCAGGAGGATCTTGCGGATCATATCACCTTGTTCGGTTTCATAGGGCATTCGAGACGGCCCTTGAGCAATTCATGATCACGGGCCATGGGAAAGAACGCCGTGGGATTCTACCGCAACCGGGATATCTGAGCAACAACACACTGAAGAATGAGAAAAAGACAGATTGTTAGACTAGCCGTAGCGGAAAAAGGGGAAATGGAAAAGAAAAGCAAATCTCGAGCCTCAAACCCAGTTCCACCCAGGATTTTGGATTCCCGTATCCGTCCTTTTCACAAGCACACTGCGCCCCTTCCCTTCGCCGTTCCTGTTTTCGCAATCCCTTCATATACAAACACAGTTCAGCCAAGCCCTCATATTCAAGGAGCCGTAGAGAACCTGTCTCATCTCATCTCATCGCATACTCATACACTCGCGTAGGGGGTGTATCAGATCGCGCAAGGCCGTGTACGTATTTGCTGTTAAGGGCAGCAAAGGCCAGGAGAAGCTGAAGATCTGACGACTCCTAATATTCGCCGGGCGCTCCGTTGTGAGGTGGCTGGGCCGCGTAGAGACCATACGCGGCGGCGTCGGCGCCTTCTCCCTGGAGATCGGCTCCCGGGAAGGTGCCCGAGCCCGGGGCGGAGCCGCCTGGTCCGTAGCCGCCTTGGCTGCCCGGCCGGTTCTGGTTCTCGCCTCTATTGGACTGAGACTGCTGCTTCACGATTGGTTAGACATTGATTTCATGATGAGCGTGGATTATGTGGTGCTGTGATCGTCCTTACTTCTCGGTACTTGGACAGGTAAATCTTCAAGGCTTCGGCATAATTCTCGAACCCCAGGGAGGTCATGGCGAAGAGGATGTCCTCGCCGTTGACGGTCTTGCGCTTCTCCTGGTGGCACTTCTCGGAGGCTACATAGCGATGCGTAAGTTCTGAGTGCTTCTCGTTGAGGATTTTGGGCAGGCTTGACTTACCCTCGCTGGTGATGAAGGATATGAATTCACTAACGCACTCCTGCATGCACTCTTTCGCCTCCTTTGCTATCTTGGCGTTCTCCGGTAGGGCATTCTTCATGATCCGGGCGACTGGTGCAAAGTTGCGTATGTTAGCATCGTATGCATCGTCTCGATCAAGCTTAGAGGATGATGAAGAGCCGCGAGGCGCTTGAGGCGACTTGGACAACGAATCGCGAGACATCTCGGAGGACGTATATGCGCGGCTGTCTTGGAGGCGGACCAGACAGAAGCGATGCCAGTCGACGCAAGCGGCTCCGCATCCAGGACCAAGGCGAATCATAAGACAGAGGGACAGGGCCATAGGAGACAGTATTACATACCATTGGCTATTGGGAGCCATCGATCTTGTTCCTTCACCTCGAACTCGTAACCAAGTCCCGAGGCGTGTGGATCTTGAGGGTCGTTCATTTGTGCGCCTTCCTCGTCGGCAGACTGTACTCCTTGTTCGACATCCTTAGGATTGGATTGGGGGGAATCCGACATATTTGGCTACCTTTGGCTACCTGCAGCGGCTACTAGCTTCTGGTGAATTCGTTGGTCGGGGCCGGCTCGCACAGGTCGATCTGAAAAGCGGATGATGTGTCCCTGGACACGTTGCAGGGTAGTAAGGCTTGCGATCTCTGGTTCCTTCTTTGGCGGCTTAGGCTGCAGGAAGGATGCGTCAAGCTTGCTTCGCTATGCGCCTGTCCCAGTAGATTACTTTACTCTTCTCTAGTGCCCCTGCCCGAACTCCTCAGGCTGCGATGGGGAGCAGAAGGTATGTACAGAGGTACTTGTCTTGCGCTTTCACAGTATCTGCCTCGGCCGGGGGCTGTGACAATGATCAAGGCGGCAACGGGACGACCACGCGATGGGTGGATATCCGTTGCTGTGGGCCGGAAGCTGGAGTACTGATCCTTAGCGTTGGTACGTTCGACGTGCTGCAGGACGTCTCGGAGACTCGATCTGCCAGCTAGGGTGTGGAAGCGGCCGATATCCGGGTCGGGGGGCAGCCAAGGAGGCTCGAAGTACCAAAGTAGATGACACGGGAGTTAACCGGGCGCCGTCCAACTAGGTATCGGACTGTGTGCCGTCCGTGTGTCTGCGCGTATGTAGCCGAGTATGTGTGTCTCTCTCTTCGGCGCAGGCTCTTGCCCTGTGTATCTCTGGCCGAGACAACGGTTACACCAAACGTTGATGCGCACGGAAAATGGTTGGCTCGCGGGCAGTTGGGCAGAACGTTCCAACCGCGGGGAAAAAAGAAGATTGGCTGACGGGGACACAGGCTTGATTGCGGATGGCTCGTGGAATATCTGCACAGTCGCGTCAGAGAACAGAGCAATTGGAGCTTTGAGGGGCACATTCAGGGAAGCGCAGGGAGGGGAGTGCGGCCAGCGAAAGTGGAGGTTGCGCATAGCTGCGTTGCCTGCGTTCCATGAGCCGTGACCTGTGTCGGCAGCTGAATTTACCTTTAGTCGACCCGTATGGCAGGGCTAACGGCGTTCGCGGAAGAGCTCGACGTGGTTTGGCCGGGGTGGAGTGAGGGGAGTGTCTGTAATGCGCCTCTGCGTTGTCCAAGCTTGACGTTCTTTTGCCGTGTCGCGCACTTTAGGTAAAGCCGTAATAAGCAGGGCAAAGAAGCGGTGGGCGGACAGAGCAGGTCAGGACGCGAAAGAGGGTCAGATTTCCTGCAATGTCAATGCAAGAACGTGGGGTTGTTGGCGCAGGTTGCAGGATTGATGGAGGATGAATGGATTGATCGTTTTGGATTGAACTGGAAGAGCCGAAGAGGTCAGAGAGATGCGGGAAGAGCGGGTCTTTGCGGTTTTGCGGTCTGGCAGCGCATCACTTGAATCAACAAGGCACATCAAGCTGGAATGCAGCTGCCAAAGTGAAATGGGGAAGCTCGCGACAACGCAGGGATCTGCTATGCTGCTAAAAGTGAACAGGGGTTTTGTTCGCGCTCTGTACCTTGAAGCTTGAACGTGAGTGGTTGCAGGACGAGCCGTGAAGGGGACGGCAAGGGTGCATTATCGATAAGGTAAGGTAAACAAAGTGTCAAGCCCCACAGTACTAGGTACCTGATCGTAAGCGGGGTTGTTCTATGCTTATCAAAGTATCTGCGACTTTCGAGTCGTCAACCATCAACATCGTGAAAACAAAACGAAGGAACATTTCAAGGACGAACGGGAGGCAGGACTTTGAATCTAACTACGCACTCCTAAAACTGACAGCCCAGGACTTGTATTCCCGGACAATGTTTGGAGAAACGACTCGTCTTTTCTAGTTAGATCTTGAACGACAGTAGCTGCCTCAGCTTGTCGTGGGCAGCAGGAAGTACAACAGGCTTCCGGACGCCGGTCGTCACTCAGCTCGGATTCAATACCCATCATCGACCCAAGACGAAGCTATACGACAGAAACTCGGAAGAGACGTGAGAGTTGGTGTACCATTGCGTCAAGACTTTTAAACCCTGCGCTGCTCTTCCTGGAATCCTGCTCGAACCTCCTGATGATGCAAGACGAATGCTTCTCCACCACACAAGCGTCGCAAGGAGCGGTGAAAGACCTCGTCACGAACCGGTTCACCCGTCAAAACAGTCCAGCTAATGCGCTCTTGAATACCGGGGAAGGGGCAAGGATGACTACCGGTGTCAAACCCAACACCTCAACGTTCATCGACAGACGTCCGACAACCTCCTTCAAGCCCCGGCATCCCACTGGTCAGAGTTCCCGTCAGCTCGCCCCTACTACTCGTCCTGGTGTGCAAGCTTTCATTTGGCAATTCCATTTCCATGATACCACAAATCCAGGAACAGGAAGGCTTGGTCATCATGTCACCATCCCGACGTTTGGCAAAGAAGGCTGCAACCACGACTAGAGGCCGTGACTGGCTGGATGGTGCCGAGGATGCTTTAAGCATACGAGGCCACCGAGACTGCTGCGGCCCAATGACAAAATCGAGGCTCGCCTCATGCTCATGATTGGGCATGATTTTTGTCCAGTATGATGAAACAGCGGACGAGTCGGCGCAGGCCGCTGCCAATCACGGCATCCGAGGTCACCATCCACGACAAGAGCGGCATCCAGAACTTGTTAGAGGCCGTCATGCCCCGCAAGCTGACCAACAGATTTGAACGCAAGACTTTCCCCGGGCTGGCGGAAGCATGAGCTGCATCCGGATCCGTTGTTCACACCTGGAGCATGCACCTCTGGGCTGGTCCGCCAGAGGAGCTGCAAGCCCGGAAGACATCATACATCGACGGAGCCGGTCTCAGCGACGACTCCGAACTGGATGAGGCGATCTGACACCCGGTCACTCAAGACCAGCACGAGGGCTCACATCCAGGCATGGCTTCAAGCGGCCAGACAATGCAAGCCATGACAACTGGCTGTCTCGGACACGTCCGGCGTGGGATGCGGGATGACTGAGTTGTGCATGTACGCCTGTCGCGGAAAGTGGCTTGATCTGCTATGCATAGATGAGGGTCTCATGTAGGTCTCACCCCGTGCATTAGAGCCGAACCTCAGTGTTTGGGATCCATTCAGCTTGCAGGCCGTCTACAACCAGGCCCGAACCCCCACCTCTGGCGAAAGTCACAGGTTTCGCCGGCTTCCCGACAAGTCACCATGGTGCATCTGGCACTGGCACGTCGCGGAACGACGTCCACCAAGGCTTGACTTTGACACATGGACAGTCACTTGCAAGACGTGGCACAGCTTGGTAGAGGGTGCCAGGCATTGAAAGACTAAACGATCCATAAGCGGATTGAGCACAGAGCAGACGATAGTTGTTCAGTAAGGTAAGGACTCAGCAGGAAATGCTGCGTATAGCTTACAGACATCGCCATAACGACGTTGAGCTGTAGACCGGTCCTATCCATGGTCGGGATCCTTCGGCAGTAACGATGCAGAGCGGACATTTTCAACCAGTCGAGAACGCCGCCAGCAACGCGCGTGGCAGTCCAATGGCAGCCCAACCAATGTGTCTGAAAAGCAGCTGCATTTGGTTGGGCACTGAGACGCCAGGGCTGCATCCCCCACACTATGATGTCTGTACAACTCATCAACCACACCACCACTTCCACATTTCAATATCGCTGCTGCCACAAGCCCCAGAGAAGAAGCATATCACGAAGACATACTGGCTGCCTCTGACGTACCATTCCAACCTCGCGGAACCAGCCCCCGTGAAGTGTTCCTGCTAACTCGTAGCCCATGCTCCTTTGGTCATTGCGTCTAAACCGCTCTAATACCATGGCCACATCTGCCATGGCTTGACCAAGCCATCGTAGACACGCCCAACATGCCGTAGCACATCCAGCATATCCTCCCGCCCCCTTCTCGGCGTACCCTAGCCCCTGGGTGCGAGCAACTCAAGACTGCACAACCTGAACATTATTCTTCTTCTGTAACCATCAAACACGCATTAGTATATTTGCCCAACCTCATCCTCAACCTCAACCTCCATCTCCCTGTCCATTCTTTCCTCCCATAAGTGAAAACAAAACGTACCTTCCAACTCTCCAACTCGTCCTGCTTGAGCTTATAGCTCTTGACCAGGTCGTCGAGCACCTTCTTCAGCCCCTCGGCGTTGGTCTGCAGCGCGGGGACGACGTCCTTCACCGTGCGCTCCACGAGCACCCCGTTGATCATGCGGAAGCACTTCCTGTCTTCCGGGAGGGGGGTTAGGGTCTCTAGGACGAGTCTAGAGTAAAAGAGTCAGTGGTTGTGGAGGTATGAGGTTAGATGTGAGAGGATGAGCGGTGAGCTTCGGTATTTGAAGCGGTGAGAGCAAGGAGGTCAAAGCTACGGTGGCTTGACAGGGAAAAGGCAAGCTTGCGCAGCAGCCAGAAAACTTAAACAGGACGGATGGAGGGAGGAAGGTGAGAAATGGCTTACTTGTGCTCCTCTGCCTCCTGCTCGACGTCACCGATCTTCTGCGCGATCTGTTGCAGGGTGTTTTTGTAGTTTGAGTACTGGACTTGGAGGTCTGTAGCGAATAGATTCAGTAACCATGACTTCGTTGAGTACATTCCATTGACTGGGCTTACCGTTTTGCCTCTTCGATGATACTTGTGATGCCATCTTGTTGTTGTTGTGAGTTGAACTGGAAGCCCTATCGACGATATTTCGATGCGACCGTTCGTGAGTTCAGAGTTGTGAGGTTGAAGCTCAAGTCAAGGTGTGGGTCGAGAGCTTGGCGAATCATGATTTCGACTCTTGCGCCAGAACCCTAACCCGCAGGGACTCCTTCGAATGGTCAACATGTCAAGAAATGTCTATATTGGTATTTTACAATAAATGGATGAAGTAATTCACTTAAGAGCACGGAATTCAAGACGATCAACTAGCCAGTGCAGCAGTCTTATGTAAGATTCACCGAGCAACCCTTAGAACAGCGCGCCAGAGTAGCTGCGGTTGCTGGGCGTGCCACTGGTTTGAACCACAGACGTATGAGGGGAGGATGAAGCAGTCGGCTAATGAAACATGGAAGCAGTTTAAGTTGGACCAGCTCTCGGGCTGTAGTGAGTTCACTTTGCGGGCGACGGGACCCCTAAGATACTGAGTTGACGGCGATGTTTATCGGTCAGGCTTACACGGTAGGTCTCGATATTTAATTCGTCACAAACTTGGTAGCCTGTAGTATTCAACCTTCGTGAGAGATGGATGTCGACATCAGTTACACACCATCAAGACTAGGCCGTCTTCACCCCACCCTTCTCCAAAGCCGCGACCCGCTCATCAATCTTCTTGAACGACCAGCTCTCGAACGCGGGCGGGTAGAGGAACGGCCGCAAGTCAAACCTGTGATCGTCGGGACTGTATGCTTCCGCACTGTAAATTCCGTTAGTACCATGCAACACCATCCCCTCCTTCTTCTCGCCATTGACTTACTGATACGCCGGCGTAGCAACAGTCTGCTTATGCCGATTAATGAAATGAAAATGATGGAACCGCTTAACCTTGTCCGCGATCTCCCTCGGGCTAAGCTTGTCCTCGCCTGCCCCCCACTCGTTCAACAACCTCAAGAACATCCCGTACGGACCGAGTTTGTGCTGCTTCCTCAACGTGCCGAAGCGCGAGAGCTCGGCGTACGTCATGCCCATGTCCACCTCGTCGCTTTGGACGTAGTCCGCCGTGATGGGCTCGAGCTCCGCCGTGGGCACGGCGTGGATGAACTCCTCGAGCACGGGCATGTCGAAGCTCGACGCCGCCCATGCGATGAAGCGCTTGAGGTCCGTCTTGCTGATGGAGCCGATCGGGTTGATGTCGGCGGAGGAGCAGTCGTACTTGGTCAGGTAGCCGCGCAGGCACTCGTCGACGTTGCTCGACCCCAGGACGAGGAGGCTGCCTCCTCCGGGGCGTTGGCGGACGGTGGGGAGCATTTGCGCGTAGTAGTAGGCGATTACCATGCGGCTGCGGGCTTGGATGTTTTGGAGGGCTAGGTTCTCGGTGACGGAGCCGCCGTGGACTTTGAACTTTGGCTCGAAGCCTGTGCCCTGCGTGAGGAGACCTTTCGTGGCGTGGAAGGTGTCGTCAATGTTCATGTCCGTGTGGTAGCTGCCGATGCGGGCGGCGAGGTCCTTGGCGCGCTGGCGCGTCTCTTTGCTGCTCTGGTTGGCCATGCCCATGTAGACGGTATGGAAGATCTGGTTGCAGAATTCCTCGGGGGTCTTCGGGAGCGTCTTGGAGAAGGCGGCTATCCTCTTGACGTCTGCGATGGTCTCCTCGTTGCCGTCTTTGATTGCTTGGACGACGAGTCGGCACATGCTGTACACTATCGTGGCTGTGGCGCATGAGTCGATACCTCCAGACAGGGGTACCAGATAGCCCGCGGCTTTGCTTCGTCGCAGGTAATCCCACAGCCAACATGCGGGACCAAGGGCAATCTCCTCCTCTGGGAGATGATATCTCGCTGGTCTGGCGGGTGTAGGCACCTCGAGCGCATCCAGATTGTCGTGTCCGAGCGTGAAGTCGACCTCTATCCTCTCGTACACCGGAGCTTGCGTAGCCTGGAAGTTGCGGGACGGCGCGAAGCGGTAGGATCGTACCTCCTCAAGGTCGACAGTCGCAGTGACGACCTCCACGTCCTCAAGGCTGAACTGCGAGCCTTGGGCCACAATCTGACCGTTGACCATAATCATTGAGCAACCGTCGTAGAGTAGACGGTCGCCGTCGCAGCCAGACTGGTTTGAGTAGAGGTAAATGCCACCGTTCTTGCGCGTAGCCTCCTGGATCAGGGCGATCCGCTCGTCGAGCTTCCGCAGGTTGTGATGTGAGCCGGAACTGTTGGTAAATATCTCAACGCCATTAAGAGCCATGTTGATATGCGGTGCCTGCGGCGTGAAGAGCTCCTCGCACGTCTCGGCGGCCAGAGTCGTGTCGTTGAGCGAGAGGATAACATCGCCTATTGGTACCTGGCGCTTTCCCTGGTGTTTTGCGAGCAGTGGCGGGAGGTTATACTGCTCGAAGTATCTCGGCCTGTTCCATGGCGTGAAGAACCGGTTCTCTCTGAAGTTCCCGTCGTTGGCTAGAAATATCTTGGGGCGAAGACACAGAAGCTTTCCATCAAGAATAATGGCACGGCTGTTGTATCGACAGCCCCTGTGCATGATTGGCAGACCAACATCGATCAGTATACCATGGAGTGACTCGTCGGTCAAGATACTGGACAGCATGTCTATGGCATTGTCGTACACATCAGTCTCTAGGAAGTGGTCGAGACTAGAATCAATGATCAGCCCTTTTCTTCACAACGAGAATGGCTGGCGACTTACCAACCATAGCCACTCACTTCCAGCTCCGGCCCTACTCGCAGCGTTGCTCCGGCCTCCTTGGCCTTGACGATGCTCCTCTTTATCCTGCCGAGGTTGCCCTCCCAGTCCAGAGCCCATTGGTTGAGGGAGCACGTCGCGAGTGTTATTAGAGGTGCCATCTTGACAATGGTCTAGACAGTCACAGTCCAATAGTCAACTGAAGAAAGTGGTTGCTCATTCAAACGCTTGTGACTTGCCGAATGCCGATGTAAGTGAGGTCCATATTGAGTTTAAGGACAAGTCCCGGTTAGTTGCTAGCGCGGACCGCTAAGTAAAGCAACCTTAACCCCGATACCGATTTTGTGACTCTACCTTATCGCGAATCTTACCACAACCCTCTACTGTACACAGCTACACTCCCCTGACTGCAGTCTGCAATTCATTACCTCCTGTTTCTGGTCGCAAGGTCAAGATGCATCCCCACCTGCACACAAAGGACAACCTCGGTAAGCTTCCCCTCCGGTCCAGCCAAACCTCCCTCGCCGTGTTGCTAACCCATCCCATACAGGCTGCGAGGAAGTCATGGTCGCGCTCGAGCAGTGCCACGCCAAGGGCTTCATGTGGAAGGCCATGGGAATGTGCAGCGACACAAAAACCGAGCTGAACAAGTGCCTCCGGGCCGAGCGCGTCAAGATGCAGGCCGCCAACCGCAGCGGACGATCCGAGAAGCAGGACAAGGTGCGGCAGATGTGGAAGGAGATCGACGAGAACTCGTGAGACGGATCCGAAGATACGAACGGCGGCGAATAAAGGAACCACAGTGTACGATACGAGGGGTAGCGGGAACACGGCGTTACGGACATGACGGGCAAAGGAGGACACTGGGGATCGCAACAGGAGGCGTCTACGGACGTCTAGCAGCATGGAGAGGAGTTCATTCATTCATTCTTGTTCATTGTACAAAACATGTATATACGGGCTCGCTTTCGTGTCTGCGCGGACCCAATATCTCTAACATCGTCCGACCGTGCCCTTACAACCTGCGGCGGAAAGCAGACCCGAAGGTGTACAAGCCGTACAGAGCGACGACGCTCAGGGCGACGGGGACGGGCTTCTGCAGACGGATAGCCCGAGGAATGGAGGAACCGCCGAGGACGACGGAGGCGAGGAGGGCGAGCTCGATGCCGTACTGCTGGTTGTTCTGGATGCGGTAGCCGCCGAGGGCGTCTGTATTGGTTATTCGTTAGATGATATGCTTAGAGAGCTGAGGAATCCAATCGCAACTCACACAGTGCGCCGACCGAGACACCGGCAATGACCGAGGGGAGCGAGCCGGTCCTGGCGTATCCGATGATACCGCCCGTGGCCGTCAGCGCCGAGAGGATGAATGCTGGAGCTTCGAGACCCTGTTGCGTTGCGCTTGTTAGGGACTGAACTGTATTGGACCTGGGTGTGTTATTTACCATGTTGATGACTTGCGACTGAATCAATGTATGTGTTGATATATGTGTCTACAATAGTTGTAAGCTGTACAGAGAATGTCGAACTGTCAATGCCAGGAGGACAAGCTGCCATCACGTCAACGTCCAGCTCGGCGGCCGGCGCCAATGCAGGTACCGAGGTGTGGGGTAATCCGAGCGGCGGAGATAATGAGTACATGTCTCAGTATGGCGTTTGGCACCAATGAGTTTGTACCTGCAATCTTCAGTTCTGTGGCTGCTAACCGGCCACTTTCGCCGTAGTAAATTGACAAGACCAATACTTGTAGAAGACGCGCCATGTTAAGAGGCATCTCGAAGGCTTTTAGGGGTCAAGGTACCTTACATCCTTCTTCGGTTGGCCGAATGTCTAACACGGTCCTGACAGCTCAAGGTGTGGCTAGTGCATGTGGCTGACGGCTACTCCCAGCTGTGGAGCTCGAGCTGAAAGCACGCGCCACACTTATTGCAACCAGGCGGCTTGAGGTAACGCGCAGCTCCAGGTTGCCTGAAGCTCCAACATCTCAAGAATCCAAAAGTCCAAACCAACCAAACCGCCACAACCAAGCTCCAGGTCCCCATTGTCGAGCCTCTCCTCCCTAGAAACCCCATCACCTACCCAAATCACAGCTAGTCGACCACAATGGTAAGCTCCCGAACCCCAACTTGCACCCGTTTACGTTCCCGCAAGCTGACCGTACTTCCAAAAGACGTCGATAGGAACAGGCTACGATCTCGCCAACTCCATCTTCTCCCCCGACGGCCGCAACTTCCAGGTCGAGTACGCAGTAAAGGCCGTGGAGAATGGCGGCACCTCGATCGGCATCCGGTGTAAGGACGGCGTCGTGCTGGCGGTCGAGAAGGTCATCACATCCAAGCTGCTGAAGCCCGGCGCGAACAAGAGGATCGCCACCGTCGACAGGCACCTCGGCGTGGTATGTTCTTACCTCTCCTCACTTTCAATGGTAAACCCATGCTTACTTCAATCCGACAAACAGGTCTACTCCGGCATGGTCCCCGACGGACGGCACTTCGTCGACCGCGCCCGCGACGAGGCCCGCGGCTGGCGCGAGACCTTCAAGACGCCCATCGGCACCGCCGACCTCGCCTCCCGCATGGGCGGCTACCTGCAGGCCCACACCCTGTACCAGTACGTCCGGCCCTTCGGCATCACGGCCATCATCGCCGGCTACGACAGCGAGCTCGAGCAGCCCGTCGAGGGCGAGGTCGGCAAGGGACCCTCCGTGGGCGCGGGAGGGAAAGTCGAGGGCAAGAAGCACGGCGGCCCGTTCCTGTACATGATTGAGCCGTCGGGTCTGTACTGGGGGTATTACGGAGCCGCGACGGGCAAGGGACGGCAGTCGGCCAAGGCGGAGCTGGAGAAGCTTGATCTGGCGGGCGGCGAGCTGAGTCTGGAGGCGGCGGTTAAGGAGGCGGCGAGGATCATCTATGTTGCGCATGACGATAACAAGGACAAGGAGTTTGAGCTGGAGATGAGCTGGATCAGCGGCGCGGACGGCCCGACGAAGGGGAGGCACGAGGAGGTGCCCAAGGCGATCCGGGAGGAGGCCGAGAGGTTGGCGAAGAAGGCGCTGGAGGGGGACGACGACGAGGAGGAGGAGAAGAAGAACGATGATAAGATGGAGGAGTGAGACGGTGGAAGGGCATGGTTGCGTTGGAGCTTGTACTTGTATCATCATGGCGGTCATGGACTTTAACTAGTGCGAATGGGAGAACCATAGAATAATTACATTCGAATTTCGGACATTGGTCTCGTCGTCCTGTGAGCTATGCACTAAGGAAACCATAACACCCGCTGCCGAATGGTTTCTGTACTACTAGTACTTCATAAGAATGTCTGGCTACTTTTGTTCACTGGCCCATGCTGCCACTCTCCGCATTGTGGCCTCCAAGGCGCTTCAGCACACTAGGTCTCCTTCCGTTCAACACACTAGGTCTCCTTCTGCGCAGCAGCAGTACTTGTGTTCATCAGAATGTCGACTTTTGTCCACTGACCCATGCTGCCACTCTCTGCAGCGCGTCCTCAAGAGGCACCTCGGCCAACTAGGCCTCCTGTTGAGCAGCAGCGGCGTTGACCGCATGACTCTGGCACCAGTTGAGCCAGTCGACGAAAAACGACTGCTGGATCTTGACCTCGCCCTTGAACCACGACAGCTGGGTCTGGTGGTACAACGCAAACACGTCCTCGACCAGGCTCTCGGTCGTGGCGAAGCAAACGGTCGAAGCACACGCGAGGCTGGCTGCGGACGCGGCCTTGGCGAAGACGTGGGACACGTCCTTTCCTGCCTCGACGTGGACACCCCTCAAAACCTCGAGAATGGCGTCCAGCTCGACGTCGGCGGCTACGACGACCCCTTCCTTCCGCGTCTTCTTCAGGCTCTTGGAGAAGTCGAGGACGATGCCGCACGCCTTGTTCGCGAGCGGCTTCGCCTTGGTCGTCCGGATGAGCTCGAGGAGCGGCAGGAGGGTCTGGAAGGCGAGGATGTTGTAGTTGGGGACCTCCTTCTTGACGAAGATGGCGAGTAGGTCCAGGATGCGGTGCTTGAAATCGACGACGGACTGCTTGGCCTCCTTCTTGTCCTTCTTCTTGGACGAGTTCTTGGCGCGCTGCTTGAAGATCTCGACCAGCTTGTTGTCGAGCTCCATCATCTCCGAGTCGCTCATGTCCGAGTCGTCGTCGTCTTCTGACTCGGCCTCGGCGTCCTTGTCCAACCGGTGGCTCTTGAGAACTGCGGCCAGTGCATTGTCCAGGGCTTCTCCCTCGCCATCAGCTGTCTCCGCTGCGTCTTTATCTGCTTCCGATTCCTCGTCGTCACTTGCTTCGCTGGCGTCGTCCATCCCTTCGTCGGAATCGGCATCCTCAAGATCAACGATCTCAACATCCGAGTCGAGCGACTCCTCATCGTGGTCATGCTCATCCTCCTCGTCATCGTCCTCGCCCGCCAGGTCGTCTTCCTCGTTGCTAAAGAGAGCCTGCTGGCCCTTCTCGCTCTCCTCAGCCGTCAATGGCTCGGTTAGAAGCTTGATAGCCTCCTCCGACATGATATCGGTGAACGCCTCAAATACCTGCTGAGAGACCTGTCTCATTAACGAGGACTGCTTAGCAACCATCGACAGCAAAGTGTCAACCAAGAACTCGGATAGTCCGGTATCTTTTTCAGTATCCCTAGTCGTAAGCTTGTTGTAACATTGCTCCAAATCTGCTAGCGTCTCGAGGGCGTCGGGCTCCTCGTTGTATAGCTGGAGGAGTCCCACGGCGTGTAGCAGCGCCAGGCCCTGGTATGGCGCGGCGAGGTCCTCGTCGACGTCGCTGGTCTCGAGAAGATCCTTTAACCTCACGAGCGCCTGTTCGTATTCGGCGTTGATCTCCTCATCGCTCCCTACGTCGGCCTCGACTTCGAGTACGGCGTTGCAGAACTCCGCAAAGTCCTCGCGCCTCCGCACAAATCTAGCAAAAGCGGACGACACCCTGTTCTGCAGCATGCTTCGGACATTGGCATCTTCAGAGTCGGGGTCTTGTTTCATGTATGTGAGCTGAGCTAGCTTTTGAAGCGCCACTCCGGCAACGGAGACGGAGTCGTCCGCCTCGCTTGCAGAAGACTCCGTGGGTAAGCTGGCCAGCTTGAAGAGGTAGTTGGCGTAGGCTTGGATGGACTGGGGAGGCTCCAAGTTGTTGGCGGTTTTGAGGATGTCGAGAACCATCGGCCCTTCTGCATCCTTTGTGTACTGAAGGACCTTCTCGACTGTCTTGGTGTTTGTCCGTTGGTCGAAGTTGTACGCACCATTCTTTCCGAGTAGGTGGCTCAAGACGGTCGGGATGACAGTTGGAAAAGTTTGCGCGGTAGACTCGACAGCCTTCAAGGCCTTCAAAGCGGCCCGATGGAGAAATCGGTCCTCCCTCGCAGCCTGGTTCATCAAGCAGACCATTAGGTTCTTGCTAAAGATTTTGTCGACAATGAAGGAGCATGTCGCGCCCTCCTCGAGCATCTTCTGGAAGATCATGAACCCAGAGAACTTCTGGTGATCGGATGCGATTTTGGAGAAGAAGCTGTCATCGACGACCCTGTTCCAGAATTGCTCAAAGTCCGCAGCTGAGCTGGACTTCTCGGTATCGAGAGACTTGAAGTGATCGAGTAGGATATCCCAGACCCAATGGAGCTGGGCAGTCCAGTTGTTGTGCTTCGGTTTCCCTATCTCGCCATCCTGGGATGTGTCCCTACCGCTGTCCTTGAGTGACTGGGTAAGATCCGGTAGCGACTTTGCCGACAAAGGGTCGCTCCACGGCTTGGACGGAAGCTTGAGCTCTGATCCGAACCGATCGATAGCCGTTACCCAAATACCAACGCCCTCGGGAGTCTGGCCATGTCCCTTATCTGCCAGCTTTTGTAGTGTCGCGCTCGCCAGCTTCGGTTTCATCAGTCGAACAGCCTCGACAATGACCCAGCCGCATTGCGGGCGGAGCCAGACTTTCTTTTCGGAGAGGTTCAACAGCAGGTCGAGCACCGCAAGCCACCTCGTCTTGTCCTTGAACAGAATATTGGCACGAACGAAACACTCGATGCCAAACAGCTGTCCAAAGTAGTGGTCCCTCTCTTCCTTGCCCGGTATGCTGCCATTCGGCTGCGTCTTGTCCACAAGTGTCTGCAGGACCTTGTCGAAGGTCATCTCAGGGTAGCGGGAAGCGGCAAGGTCTTTCTTTCCGAACAACTGGCCGAGAAGCTCTGTCAACACCAGGCTGAATCCAAGACGCGAAGCATTCCTTCCACTTGCAAGTCCGCGAAAGAGTCGGTTCGCGAGATGGCGGTGGAGGACGGATTCGGAGACGGCTTCCTCGCCCAGCAAGCCCGATATGATGGCATCGGCGGCATTGATTCTATCGTCGGTGTCTTCGCTACCAAGACGTTCGTACAGAAGGGCTTCCCTCTTGCGCTCCTCACCGGCCGGGCGTTCTGAGAAAGGAGATTTGTCTAGCAGCACCTTGGAGGCTTTGGTCGACTGTTGCTTGGACGAGCCATTGGGGGCTTCGGACTTTTGCTTAACGCGCTTCTGGGCCGGTTGAGTGGTGACGAGGACGTCCTTGGGACTGCGCTTCCTTTTGCTGCCCATTGTTTCAAAATGTGTGTGTATTGATCGATAAACAAGTTGGGTTGTGTATAATACAGTATGGCCAAGTTCTATCCTTAGACCTTGATAGCTTCAACTTGCCAAAAATAAATTTGGCTGTCAATAATTCTGCCAACCCCTACCGCCAGAACTCGGATCCACTACGGCCTTCAAGGTCCCTGCTTCCCGGGCCGGCCAAGCCTTTTAAAAGCTGTGCGCCTGGGCCTTTCCCCGGCCCCCACTGGACGAATCGGCCAATACAGCAGCTCGTCAGCGATACGGGCTGTTCGAGATCAAGAAGGAACGAGGCGCGTTGCGGTCGACTAAGCAATGTGACAGATCACTTAGGACGCTGCGACGCACACGGCGGACACAAGGGACGGAAGGCGCTATCACATATACAGTATGACTGATCGTAGGAGACAGGAAGGAGTAACGTGTAATGATTGATGTCTGTGAGAGGTCAGAATTGTGATCTCAGATATGGTGGACTCGAAACGGAATCCGGTGTGACGTACCGTGTCTGACACAGTGTCCAAAGACATCAGAGCAAGCAGACATGGCAGATTCTCCAGATCAGAAGATCAGATGGTCAGATGCACAGTGCGGAAGCGGACTAGTACCCCACTCACCGACCCCGATTCCACTCCACGACGAACATGGCGAATGATGAATGGGCAACTCTCGGACTCGAACCTTGAAAGTGGTGGAACAGGCGAGTCGCACAAACTCTCCCAGTTCTCTCACCACTTACTCTAGGCGACAACTTTCCTATCTTACCATCAACCTGACTGGTCCAGGATCGCAAAACACACGCCAACCGTTGTACCGCCATCGAGAGGCAGGATTAGATTTCCGTGGTACTATAATAGGAACGAACGCCTAACGACGCAACATCAAGGAACGAAAACGCGGGGAAAGTCCCGCGCGGGACAGATTCCGGGTCTGGACAGAAGCACTTGACGTCCGCCGGTGCAGAAAGCACTGCCCACCCTTTTGCCCTCATTTACTTGCAAAGGGCGTAACTGCGCCGACCCAAGGCTTGCTTGACAGCCAGCGGTGGTCACCACTCTCGGAAACGGGCGGCGCTCTGGGGCCTGCCTCCATTTGCTCCATGTGCGCTGCGCCGTATCGCCGTACGAGGTCCTGATTTTCTGGTGCGGCCATGTCCTTCAACGGGTTCAAGCAGACGCAATCCCTCTACCGCCCCTGGTTTCAGCACGCCGCCGACAACGGTATCGGTCATTCTTCGCCACAACATTCAGACGACGACGAGTCGGCACCAGAAGATGACAACGTACCAATGGACTACACCGGATACGCCGAACCTGACGATGTCGGAGATGACGAGTACGAGCAGGCCGAGGAGGTGGAGGAGGAAGGGCCAGGGCACGACGAACAGCATCACATCTATGCTGGAGCGCCATACAATCTCGATGCCGACCACGTAGCCCACGACGGTCCCTTTCCTCAGCCACCTTACGTACCGCCACCAGCTTATCCAAACAGCGCTTATCTGGAACACGATTCCGAGGACTCGGACGGTGGTGGTACTCCGGTCCACCCCGTAAATATCCTCTCGATCGCCAACATCATCCACGTTACGAATGATGTCGACATGGAGGAGGCATTTGAGGCGGCCTTCAATGACCACTTCTCTGACCCCCAGCAACCGCTCCATGAAGACGCAGACGACAGTCTGTATTACGCAGCCGAAATGGGGAGCGCTGGCGATATTGCGCTACCAGAGCTGGCTTCGGACATTGTAGACGACGAATACTACCAAGAGATAGATCAGCTCGACCAGCTTGGTCCCGGAGACGAGTTCGACGACGGCTCGACGGTGTGGTTTCCCGTGCCGCCTCTCCCTGCCTTCGTCGGTCCAAACATGAGCAACCTCAACCCTGGCAACTATCCACTGGTGGAGTTTCTCAAACAGTGGTCCTTCACCGGTTTACCTCGGAGCGCTCGGGGGAAGGCAAAAGTCAGGGGCGGGTACCCATGGCCGCAGAGGGTCATTGAGCTCTCCGAGACGCACCTGACGCATGTTCAGTATGCGGACCTGGCCCTTGATCGGTGCGATATTCAGGGTATCGACTGGGCAGACTTGAAAGTCACGAGAGACGATGCCCGCGATCGAAGACGGCTCACTTATAGGAACTACACTAATCAGGAAGGATCCGATGCGCCTGATGTGAGTCTGCCGTGTCCTGCTGGGTTTGCTATGCTGACGAAGGGATTGTAGCCTCGTGGCTTCGTAAGGAACACAGACAGCTTCTTCAGATTCCGCCGCATGGATATCAGGCGCAACGTCCACCTTTCCCACTTCCAACTCCGAAATGTGCTCGCAGCCACTTCCAAGACTCGGATGTTCTACACCGGCAGCGGCTTGGTTCACCGCTTCAACCCCATGTCAGGGGAGAGCAAGACAGTCATCAAGATGGCTGAGGCTCCCTACACGCAGATATCGACTTTGGCAGCGGACCACGGCGTCCTCGTAGCAGGTGGCTTTAATGGAGAATACATGCTACGGCCCGCCGAGTCCGACAGCGAAGACGACTCCTCTAGGTCCTACGATGGAGTCCTCACCAGCGCCCAAAGTGGCATCACGAACCATGTGCAGCTCTTCCTCTCACGCCAGTCGTCGTCTCCAAGAGCTGCCTTTGCGTCAAACGACCAAGTCGTCAGAGTACTCGACATCGAGACGAAGAAATACATGTCGGAAGAGGCATTCGCTGACCCGATCAACTGCACGGCTATATCTCCCGACCGCCGTCTCCGTGTGATGGTGGGTGACAGTAACAAGGTCTTTATCACAGCGGCAGAGTCAACACTTGGCTCGAACAAACCCGAGATCCTACAACAACTGGACGGCCACCGCGACTTCGGGTTCGCCTGCGACTGGGCCGACGACGGCTGGACGGTGGCAACCGGTTTCCAGGACAGGCTGATCAACATTTGGGACGCCCGGCGCTGGACCGATTCGTCCGGCCGAGCCGTCCCCGTCGAGACGATGCGCACCGAGATGGCCGGCGCGCGCAGCCTGCACTTCTCCCCCATCGGCAGCGGCAAGCGCGTGCTCGTAGCGGCCGAGGAGGCAGACTATGTGAACATCATTGACGCGCAGACGTTTCGCACGAAGCAGACGATTGACATCTTTGGCGAGATCGGCGGCGCGACATTCACCAATGATGGGCAAGATCTCGTCGTATTGTGTACCGATCAGATGCGGGGAGGATTGATCCAGCTGGAGAGGTGCGGTCTTGGAGCGGAGGCGAGCTGGGACCCTGATGAGAATCCTGCCTCGCTGCCGAGTCGGGAGATAATAAGGCAAAGAGGCCGGACATTTGACTGGCCTGTCAACCATCACAATGAGTGGAAGGTGGTCAGAGAGTCGGATACGAAAAGGAGGAGGAAGGCTGCTCAGCTCGATGGGCTGGAGCCTTTCTAAGTGGTGTTTGAGCTGCGGCTGTATTTTCCTGGCGATCAATGGGTGTTTCTCCCGACATTATGTCGCTTTCTTCATCACCGGAGGATACACAAAGGTGTCACTCCCATATTGGTGTCCGGCGTACCGAAAGCGTTGCTATTTTCATACCCCCTCTCTTTCAGTTTTGGTCACATTTTACCTTATATTGTTATTTCAGCATGTTTCCTACTATAACCCCTATCATGATGGCCACAGAAAGTTTCCATTTCTCTTGTATTGTTCTCTTACAAGTGGCTTATATCGGCAGATTCTCAGCAGGGAACACACACGGGACATGATAATCAGAGCATATCAGCATTGTACGCTTCAGGACGATACATGAGTGCATTGCATTGGGCTCTACGTATTCTAGTTTCCATACCAACCCGCTCGTCCACCCTAAAGCTCCCTATCCGTCCTCCTCGCAATCATCCTCATCCCCTCCCTCGGCTTAGCCTCCATCTGCAGCTCCTGCCACGCCAAATCCCCGACCTTGGTATCGAGATCGAACCAGTCCACCCTCGGCCTATCCCTCGGCTTCGTCACCTCCCCGTCCCTCGCCACCTCGAAGTCGAACCACCTTACAGTCAACAGCAGCAGCGCCCTCATCGTATCCATCGCCATCTCCCTACCGGGACACGCCCTCGGCCCCAGCTCGAACGCGCGGAAAGCATTCTTATCCACCGGCGGGTAAGGAGACGACTCCTCCAGCCACCTGTCGGGGAAGAACTTCCCGGGCTCGGGGTACACCTCCTCGTCAAATCCCAGCAGGTAGCTGGGCGGCACGATGAGCATTTCCTTTGTCGTGGGGTAGGTTCGCCCGTTGTACCTCATCACCCCGCCGTCCTCGTCCTTGTCGTCGTAGCGCACGGTCAGGCCGATGGGGTACATGCGCAGCGTCTCCTTGAGGACGGCGGTGGTGTACTCCAGCTCGGCGGCCGGGCGGTGGGGTTCGTCGCGCAGCATGGCCAGGGCGTCGGCCGCAAGGGGCCCTACGACGCGGTCGTGTTCTGCGCGGAGGTCGGAGAGGACTTGGGGGTTGAGGGAGAGGAGCATGAATGTGAACTAAGTGGAGAGCCGGATGTTAGGAGATGCCGAGATGGCAGGTTGGGAAACGGTAAAGACTTACGCAGAGCGTGTCGGTTGCTGTACCGTGGCCTCCGAAGAGGAGGGATCGGACCCTGGTTGGTGAATTGTTAGCGGGTACGTCCCTCATGCAAATTTCGCTGGGCCAAAACGTACTGCGAGCGCCAAACCTCCATCCACTCCCTATCCCGCGGCAGAGGAGGCGTATTAATGGCACCGGTTTCTTCCGCCTGAATCCGATCAATCAAGACGGCATCCACCAAGCATTCGGGGACCTTGCCATCGTCGCTCTTCAACTGCGCGTACCGCTCCAGCGTCCGCCTCTCAATCCAATCACCGCTATCCCGCATCCTGCGCAGAGCCTTCCTCCGCATCCGCCACTTCGTGACCGGGTTGTAACTCCGCGCCGCGACGGTCATGTACTCGGGCGGATCCCTCATGGCGTCCATGATGTAGCTGCCGCCCTTCTCCTGCCCGCCCAGCCGGTCCCCGAACAGCGAGCGGATAGTAACCTCGAAGATGGCGTTGCCCACGAGGTCCTCCATCCTGAACACCTCTCCCGTCTTACTCTTCTCGGCGATCAGGTCGCGAAGTATCAGCATCTCTTGCCCCGCGGCGCCCATGAGGCTCCGCGCCGCGCTGGGCCGGAAGAGGGGCGCCAGCAGCTGCTGCAGGTACCGCCACCGCGCGCCGTTGCTGACGGCCAGCGTGTCCCGCCCCAGCATGGGAGTGATCATGTCGTTGATGATGCGGTGCTTGCCGTAGTTGCGCGTCTGCACGGCGTGCGCGGCGGACCCCGGGGACGCGCAGATGAGGAAGGTCGGCCCCAGGGGGTAGGTGTCTAGGTACCAGACTTCGGGCAGGTTGTACTTCTTGTGGAGGTAGGTGAATATGACGTGCGGGTGCATGTTTTCCGGGAAGAGGGCCATGGCGTCGGCCATTAGCTTTAGGTGGCCGTAGATCGGGCTCCAGGGAGGTTTGGGCTGGGATAGGGGGTTAGTGATTTGTGAGGTCTCTTGCTGGATTGCAAGCCATACCACGTTCTTAATCATCAGGCGATGACGGATGAGCGATACAAGGCCGTAGAGGAGCCATGCTGCTCCAAGAGTACTGGCATATGTTAGTAGTTGCGACAACATTGTTGAAACCAGTGGCCAGAACGGCCGGTGTGCATGTGTGTGAGACGCTCTAGGGCAAATCTGTCTATAGATACGTGCGTGCCCTCCCATATATAGTGCGGTAGGGAACAGTTATTACCTTTCACCGCCAAGGTAAAGATCCTGCGCGTAAAAGGTACTAAACTTACCCAACGGAGATAACTACGGACGCAGACACTAATCGATCAGGCTCCAACCAGCCGGGACCCGTGGTGATACAGCAAGCGAGATCACTCTAGATCCTACTGATAGAGCTCAGGATCCAGAACGACGGGCCAACCCCTTTCCGCTAGCTCTTAGGCGGGTACGTGTCAGCATATGAGGCTCGTTGGTGATACGCCTATCCTGAACGGGGTCCGGTCGCCTTCGCCCTCCCAGCCTCGACTCGGAAGGACCATTAAATGACCGGTGATTCCGAAATATGGCTTTTCGTACAAGTCGTTGAACTAAAGCAGCCGCCTTCCCCCGCCGGGCCGGCAGTGAATGGCAACGGATGATTTTCGCGACTCCTCCCATCATCCGTCCCAACGAAGGATCGGATGGTCAGAAAGGCGGCCGCCGATGAGGTATGGCCTAATACGGGAGAGGACCGCGAACGAGAGCCAGCAGGATATCAAGTGAGCAGAATACGCGAGGATGCTATTTGTTCGGCTTGTTAGGCCTTTCGCTGCCAGACGGAACCCGCGCGGTATGTGGGCATACGCTGCTGACTCCTCACGCAGTCGTCGATTGCTTAGGGCAATATAATGACGACGTGGAGATAAGCATCTCACGCCGCATCTGGGGAGGCGGAAGTCCGTCCTTGGCGATTGTATCTTCGTGTGGTGAGGGATGGGTTACGGTGCGTCGTGTTAGATATGTAGAATAGTCGACGAGATATGTATAAGAAGTCTAGGTGGCTGCACCAAGGGCCCAGATGAAAGTGGCTGACTGAGCTCGTGCCGTATCGTCAGCTCTGGCTCGCCTTTGGGGATATGAGTCTCGAAGACATCAGTTCTTTGGCCTGAACTTCTGACATCTCTTTGTCGAACGGATGACCTTGGTAGTTAGTAGCCCACCCGTACAGTCCGGCGAAGTCAAAACCTCATTACTCGTCACAATTACCTTGGGTAAATTCCCCTCGCAGAGTAGGCACGTCGAAGGATCGAGAGAGCGATCATGGCAGACAACAGCAAGGATATCATTGACAAAATAGACACTAATAATTACAGCTTGAATGGAAGCATATGCGAGAAAAACCACACATATGGCGCAAAACAGGCCGGCGGCATCGACTACCCAAGTAAACAAGCACAGATACACACAGACAAGACGACGTGACCCATTGATGCTAGAGCGCTTTGATGAAGAGGTCCCCGATATGCTCAACCCAGAAGAAAAGGCCCACCGCCGATCCGGCAGCGGAGAGGGCTTGACGGTCGGTTCTGTCCTAACCCTCCCGGACGGCTTTAATGATTGCGGATCGGCGGCGGGGTTTTCTCCGGGTTGACGGGAAATTGTCATTATACTACATAAGGATGCGAGAGAGACAGGGTATATGTACGTCAGGGGCGGGACGCGCTGGCCGCGGGGAGGTTGAGTGTGCTCATCCCTTACGCAGCAGTGAAGACGGTGCCGAAGAGAGTCTCCGTGCCCCAGAACTGCTCGCACTGGCATTCAGTGTTGGGGTCCTTCCAATCGTCGTTGCAGTAGCTGAAGAAGATGGCCTTGGAGCCGAGCTTCTCCTTGATCGATGCGATCGCGACAGCCTGCTGCTCTTTGCCTGGGCAAGTCTCCTCTCCGAAGCAACGGCCGTTTGTGGGCCAGCCGGTCTCGGCGACGTAACCCTTCTTGCCGCCGCAGACAGCCTCGACGATCTCGAGCTGGCCGGCAACAAAGTCACCGGCCTCCTCGGGCTTGGTGCCGTGGTTGAAAATAGCGTGGGAGTTGACGCAGGGGAAGTCGACCGCATTGCAGATCGCCGAAACATCCTGGCCAATCCAGGCGGATGTGACGTCTGTAGTGGAGTACAAACCAGTGTAGCCCGCAGCGCCGAACTTCTCCTTGACAGCGACAATGAGGTTTGCAAGCTGCTGGGGGCTGCAGTATCCGTTGAACAGGGCCTCGTTGCCGACAATGACCATATCGACAAGCTCCCACTTGCCCCAGGCGACGGTGTCAGCAACCTGCTCGGCGATGTCGGGCGTGTTGATGTCGCAGCCTCCCCCGTTGATGAAGATGCCAGTGATCAACTTGATGCCATACTCGGCGCAGGCATCGCCGACGTTGGGCAGGGTGTCGCAGTCGGTGGCATAGCTACGGATATGACCGAAACCGTGAGATGCAATCACTGCAATGTCAGCCTTGACAGCCTCAGCACTCTTGCAGGTACCATCCGTGTTATACGGAGTATAGGTCATGCCCATTTGTGGGGTGGTCTGGATGGGGCCGCCAGCCGGCGGGGAAGGCTTGCTCTTGGGCGCCTCAGGGGTGGAAGCTGGTGGTGGCGGAGGAGGGGGCGCCGCAGTAGCCGCCGCCGGAGCAGGGGGGGCCGGGGTGGTGAAAGGGCAGTAGTAGACATAGTTAGTCTCCGTGACGGTGACGATCTGAGCATCGGCCGTGTAAGTGCCGGGGTTGTACGAGGTGACAACGGGGACTGCGACCACCGTCTCGGTAGCAACAACAGTGGTGATGGGACCGATCGTGTACGTGCCGGCAGACGGGCAGACGTAGGTGGTGGTCTTGATCACGGCCGTGACGACGCCGGCCTGGGTCTCGGTGGTGGCATACGGGCAGACGACGGTGGTGGACGTGGCGACAACCGTCGTAACTCCTCCGAGGGTGTGGGTTCCAGCTGGGACCTTGGTGGTTGAAGCGCCGCAAACTGTGGTCGTCTCCGTAACGACGACCGTCGTGGCCGGGAATGTGTACGTGCCGGGTGTCGGGCACGTTTGGGCGATGGGAGTAGGCACAAGAATGGGAGCAGTCGTCGTAGTGCTGGGAGTCACCACGGGAGCGGGAGCAGACTTGCTCGTTGTGGGAGCAGGTGTAGGAACCCATACTATTCGGACCACGAGGTTAGCGAGCCGTGACACGCAAGAATCGCAACCGGTTACACTTACTCGCCGAGCCAGTGATAGTGCTGTAGATGGTCGTGCAGCCAGGAACACAGACTCCGGTATCATTGCCCCTCTTCGCATACTTGAACAAGTCGTGAGCATGGCGATGTTGAACATGACCGGCACTGGCACCTCCAGCGAGGAGCGCAGCCGCAGCTGCCACGAATGTCGCCTTCATTATATATGGTGATGCCTCTCGAAACGCCGATTCTGATTTTCTGAGTGTATTGGAGGTGTCGTAGGAAACGAATGCCCGCTGAAAGAGTGAAGCGGTGGTGGTAGGGGTAAGGAGGGGGAGGTAAAGAACGACTGAAGCGCAGAATGCCTTCTTATTAACTGGACAGCATCAACATGGAGGTTTCCCTTCGAAAGAAAGGAGAGGAAGAGGAGAAGATGCCCGAGCGGTAGGCCTGTGATTATTAGTGTTATTGCAATCTGGGGGCAGGGCCACTTGGCGGCGGGAACAAGGCCTGTATCCTGACAGGGTTGCACTCCCAAGAGAGGTGACCAGCTTTCAGGGAACGGCCTCATCTCTCGCTAGGGCCTTGTTTATCCCCACCCTCATCCACAAGGCACAACCATCATCCATGCACATGTCTCTGAGACCAGTCACTGGACTGGTTTGCTGAAGAGATAGCGGAGCCTGCTAGCTTTAGGTGTTCTCTCCATTTGTCTCCATGTCCATTCATGTTTAACGAGGCGCGTCGAGAGTCCCCAAGTAATAACGCGCTCGAGGACGGCGAGGGGGATCTGGCTGGTTGGGGATGCTCATCGATCCTCGATCCTTACGGCGCCTGGCCAGAAGAGGAAGAGCCAATGGCTACCAAGATCTGAAGCCGGTAATTGATGGACACAGCAGGCAAATTAGCACGAGATGAAGGTAACGGCAGGGAAAAGGAGGTACAGGGAGTGTGTTGCTGTGCGGCAAAACGCGACCAAGGTGAGAAGCTGAAGTCCAAACAGCTTAGAGCGTGTAATTGGAATGTCTCTTTCACGCTTGTGGACAAGTTTCAAGGAAGCTCGCGGATCTCTAGCTCCTTTTAGCCCAATCGCAGCGTGCGGTCAAAGCTGGCAGAATTGGTCAGACGACAATGCAGCCAATGGGCAGTGGCTGCCGTCGAGATCCCTTGGTGCTGACTTGGCGCCCCCAGGGGGAAATTAGTTAAGCGACATTAGCCATGTGAGTTTAGTGACAGTGGTTTCGAGCCCAGATCCGCACCACCATCGCGGACAACGACATCAGCATCGATTGCCTTCTGTCAGCAGTGGACCTCTGGAGTCTGGACCAGTCGTATTGATTGCCTCTTGTTTCAGACAGTACGAGGCCACAAAAAGCCGTGTGGACGAACGGCTGGGACCCAACGTTCAGGTTACCTGGGGTGCAGGTCGTAGTCCTCCAACCGGCCGAGTGTCGGTTGATGCAAGTTGATACCTTGAGGTACCGCGAAGTACCGAAGTTCTTGAAGAATGTGAGTCCGTGGAAGGCCAACCACAAGGCGACTTGCTCTCTTAAATGCAGCCTTTGTTGTTTGGTGGTCCAGACTCGAGTCTGTGGACAAGGCCCATGTTGATCACCGATCGATACGTGCTCATCAGTGATCACAAAGTGATGCACGCGATGATCGTTCGCCCCCAAGGCACCTAATCTCGAAAGGGCCGGGTCGGCCGTGTTAGTGCCTGGTACCTGCATGGCCGCAAAGTCTGATTCCAGGAACCAGTGCAACGCTGCGCTAAAGAAAATAGGTCTGTCAGCCTGAAACCCCGGTCGAGCCGTTATGAAATACCAGGACCCTGAACGCCTCATCAGCAGCCACTTCTCGGACAGCAAGTGCAGATATCTTCAACTGCATCGTCATGAGACGTACCACAGTACAGCGATCCGGCAATGCGGCTCTCGTGTTTGCGCAGCGGCAGTCCGGCAGACAAGTTGCCATGACTGTCTCGAATAGGGTTGCACATTTCAGATCCTCGGTATGCGGTGTCTGTTCTCAACCACGCTGGCGACATTGATGGAGCGCGCAAGCGACATTAAAAGCTGTTGTAGGCGGTTCATTTCGTTGACGGCATGATGGATATCTGGTGGGGACAATGGTCCGCTTTTTAAGTGGTTGGCGCCACACGGCGCAAGGCTGAGCTAAATCTTCGGGACCAAATGTTCAGCCTCGACCTCAACATCGCTGACAGAGGTACTGCTTCTCACAAGTCATGTTTCCGACAACGAGCCCGGCCTACAAGTGCTGGAGATGTCTTGCCAAGGCAGAGCTCAGCGGATATCCCCTCCAGGCGACCCGGATCCCGCGATCTCGTGGTTTGCGCAAGGTAAAATCTTCGCCTTTCTATGCACCCCATCAACTTCGGACTAATAGGCTGTAGGGCTTTGCGACTGTCCACCACATCAACAAACGCGCTGCTGGATCACTACCTAAACCAGAGGAGGGCGAGACTCAAAACCCGACCATTCCTATCCGAGAGAGGCTACGACGATGGGAGGCCGAGAACCCTTTACCGGCCCAGTCGCTGTTGGTCGATCACGGCGACCCTGGAGCTCGAAACAATAGCTTAACCCGAGCGCAGAGCGTCTCTCAAATCGACGTCGACTTTGATAGGGATGCAGCCGATAGTTACCAGCCTCTTTTCGAGGGTGACGACCTAGACGACCTGCGTTCCAGCTCCTCAGACATCCAGCTAGGCGATATGGTAGAGCTCACGGCCGAGACCCTACGAGTCCAGCTCCTTGCCGTCTGCCTCGGCACATTCAATGGCTATCAGCATTTCTATACAAACACTGGGAAATGGTTCACCAGCTTGGGACTCAAGACGCTCTTCGTCGTCAAGCATTTTGTCGACAAGGGAACGGTCCAAGAGGTCGTCGACTCGTTGCCCTCAACCACTGGCAACCCAGAGTTGCTTAATGTTCTACAGGAGCTCAAAGCCGGACCGTCTCGGGAAGTTGGCTCTATATTGCTACGACGCATGGAGGCCTTCCAGAAGGAAGCTCGACTTGTATACCAGTCCAGTGCGGCCAAACTGGACAATGCGCACCAAGTGTTGTCTGGCACCGAGAGGCTCTTGACTCTCGGCGAGATTGCCAACGCGGTGCTCCATCCCGGTTTGAAGGTCAAAGGGAAGTTCTCCCCTTCTGCCTTGTACGCAGTTCACATGTCCCTGATGCAGAACGGTGCTGGCTTCCGGCCGGCGAGCACGGTCAGCCATACCAAAGGCTACCTGTTCACCGTCAGCTCGGACAAAGAGATGGCTCTCATCCAAAAAGTGGGATACCAAGTCCGCTCGTTCCTTCGTCAGAGCGCAGGACTGCGAAAAGCCCGCACGGACGAAGATCTTGAGAAGTCTGCCTTTGGGCAGTTTATCCTCAAGGCTCGCAAAGCCGTGGACGACAGTCGCGTAAGTCGCGAGTGGTCACCTCATGGCATGCTTGGACCCTGTCGAGCCCCGGCATCTCCTATCCTTCCCGGTTGGACCTCCGATGACCTGGAGATTATTTACTTCTTGCACGTGTGGGCGGCTGCTCACAAATTCAGCGCCGTTTCACCGTTCAACTCGACTGCGGCGTCGATACTACGGGCATTGGATAGGTATACAGATGTGGAATATCTCGACGAATCTGTGGGCTGGACTTTCCTGCAGGAAATCGGCTGGATTAAGCCGTGGGAGATCCAGTCTCGGTACCGTCTCCGCCTTCCTGGACTAGAGCTTGAGAGGGGAGGCGGTGTCATTCCGCCTGCAGCCCGAGGTGAACAATTGCAGGCAGATCTGTTCGAGGGACGCCGCAAGGACTTCAATCTGAAGTGCTTCTGCATAGATGCCGAAAGCGCGACGGACATTGATGACGGGGTTTCTCTTGAGCGAACCGACAAGCCTGGAGAGTATTGGATTCACGTCCATGTTGCTGATCCTGCCTCGCGTCTCCGTCCGGAGAGCACATGGGCGCAGCAAGCCGCGGCGCAGACCCAAACGACTTACCTCTGGGGTCATTTCTCTCGCATGTTTGGCGACGACAGCATTAAGGAGAACTTCTCCCTTGCCAACGATAAGCCGTGTCTAACCTTTAGCGCCAAGGTCAACGAGGCCGGCAAGCTCCTCGATTATGAGATTGCGGCAGCAACACTACGGAATGTTACGTACCTTGCGCCAGTCACAGTTGCAGAGAGATGCGGTGATGAGCCATGGTCACCACCCCCGCCCAAGGATTCCTTCAGTGTTGGAGAGTGGGCTGAGACAACTTCAGAACCCAGCCGGCCAATGGTTAAAGCCAAGGACCTCTCGGAAGAGGACGTCCAGGACCTCAGCAAGCTTTCTAGCCTCGCCTCAAAACTGCATTCGAGACGGTTGAAGAAGGGTGCAGTGCCGTACTACTTCTCCCGGCCCGAAGCCGAAGTCTCCTTCGACAACGTCGAGGTGATCAAGACACCAGATAGCTTCATGCGCTGCAACGGCGACCCGTCCATCCGCATTATCTATGGCAGGCAAACGGGCTCCATGCTCGTATCGAGCATCATGCAGCTGGCAGGTGAAGTTGCCGGACGATGGTGCATAGAGAGAGGTGTCCCCGTTCCCTTCAGAGTTCAACCTCGCGCCGCCGAAAATGCAAAGGCCCTGCAGGAGTTTGCCGAGAGGTGTTACCCCAAGCTACGGAATGGAGAACCCCTGACCAGTGAGGAATGGCGCTCGTTCATGTTCCTGAGCGGCGGCACGGACATATCTACCCAACCAGGGCCGAACTTTGCCATGGGCATCGACTACTACACCAAGGCCACCTCTCCGTTGAGGCGGTATTCCGACCTGCTGGTCCACTGGCAGATCGAGGCCACGCTGCTGGAAGAGGAGCAGCGCGGCCAGACGCTGGAGGGGAACAAGGACGACAGTTTCCTCCCGTTTCCCCGCGCGGTACTGGAGGAGGAGATCCTCCCCTTACTTCGGGTTAGAGAGCGACATGCGAAACTGCTGGACCAGTCGCAGGGCAACAGGGAGTGGATGCTCCAGGCGCTCCTGCGCGCGTGGAAGTTCGGCGAGAACGCTGATCTGCCCAAGACGTTCCGGTACAAGGTCAGCATGGTCATATCGAAGAAGCTGGCCAAGGGAACCATAAACTGGTTCGATATGGATGCCACTCTTGAGCCGAGGGGGATGGCCGAGGTGGAAGAGGACGGGAAGCACATTGCTTTGGCGGACGTCAAGGTTGGGGATGTCTACGAGGTCGAGCTGGATGATGTTAATGTCCACTCGCGGCAGGTGACCGTCAGGGCTCTAAGGAGACTTGAGGAAGGGGACAAGTGATGAGTGCCTCCATACTGTACGAGTATGAGATTTGTACAACATGAACGGGTGCCGGCGTGCAATCTCCGCTCTGTTGGAATAGCTGGCGGACGGCGTCTGCAGTGCTCCAGAGCCTTTTCTGGACGCTTATACCCGGATCCGCATACACATATATATTTACTACCAGAACTCGAAAGAGCACTAGCATTCACTCCCTGTTTCTACCTCCCACCGTGGTCTCCATGGATATCGCCTGGCAACTATTGCTGCAGCCTAGTGGACCTCGGAACGAGCCCCCAATGGACCCCTAATGCACGGAATACATCATGCCGTGGCTTGCCCCTTACAGCTTAGGGCGCCGGTTCTACTAAACGAGCAGCCCAGCCCATCGCTTAACAAGGTTGGTGGACTTCGGGCCTTTGAAGGTCTGTGGCTTCCTACAGAGGGTTCAGTTGCTTGCAATAGTCGAAGTCGAAAAGAGAATTATTCGATGGCGTCAAGCAAGAGGATACCCGGTTTCAACAAGAGTTTGTCATGCCGCATTTCTTCGGTTTACCGGTATCGTGGTTTGTGGGGTCTCTCAGCCGCTCCCCGTAAAGTAGCTCCGGCAATCAGCTAACTCGGGATAGGGGTCCATTTTCACGAGCGGAAGCCTCTTGCAAGCTGCAACCAACAACTGCCGCTTCTGAACGCAAACATGGCCTGCTTTGCTCCGAGACAGATCACCCAGTGTTGGTTCTTTCAAAAACATTAATATAGGGCCGGCTTGGCAGCAGAGTATGTGACCGACATTACTCTTTCGTGTGGAGGCTTGCCAAGATGCAGCCACAGGTCGATTTATCGAAAAGTTGCTCGAGGGTCCAACCAACTCGCTTGATTCATGCTGCCGTGTAAAGCAGGTGGGTTGCAACACACCACACCGAGCTTTAGTCTATTTGCTGATCTGCTGGATACGCACTGTAGGTAGTCTATACGCACTCTCGTGTTCACGTTATCTGGGGTACGCCCGCTCGCCACCATGCCAAGTGGCACGTTCACGTACATTCCTTTCATTCCTTCTCGCAGTCGGCATGTTCACCTGCAGGCGCGTCATCCGGTCTTTTTCCACGTGTCAGATATGTTGGTCCTGTCTACGTTAAACTTCTCTGTTCGACCTCGAGTCCATGGTGTAGCGCGGGTACCGGCATAGTATCACGATCAGGCAGCTGTACAGGTAGCCATGAGCATCCTCTTAATGAGCAGCCCGCGGCGCGCCAGGCTTGTCGTTGCGGCAATATGCATGACCTTGCTCATGGTCTATCTCTCCTACCAGACACCTTCTTCCTACCACGATCAGATAACTGTCCTACCGCCTGATCTCACCAAGGCAGACAAACCTTCAAGCAAGCTCGACTACGAGAACGACGACAGCGAAAAGCATATTGGCGGCTCCGCACCTGCGGATATCATAGCTCCACCACTTGATAACGATGTCGAACCAGTCCTTCCGCCATCTACCACTACAGATGCCCCAGAGGATGAGGAGAAACAGATATGGCCACCCACAACCACATCAGAGAGTGATCCGACTGAAGAGGCAGCGGAAACCGAAAGCCCTACCCCGTCCCCAACATGCGTCGGCTTCGAGTCGTGGATGGCCTCGAAGCCAGGGCCAGAATCGGAGGGCAAGCGCAAGTTCCCCTTCGTTCGACCGCCGCCAGAATGTCGGACCTTCAAGTCCCTGCCCCTCGAGGCACTCATCGAGAGGATGAGGGGCGTCATCAAGGACCCCGACCTCTTCCGCCTCTTCGAAAATAGCTACCCTATAACCCTAGACACCATGGTGAAATGGCGAGGCTACGCCAACGAAACCGACGAAGAGCTGGCGTATATCATAACGGGCGACATAGACGCCATGTGGCTCCGCGACTCGGCATCGCAGATCTACTCCTACCTCCCCCTCCTGTCGCCCTCGAACGCGCCCGACTCGCTCGCCAGCCTCTGGCGGGGCGTCATAAACTCTCACTCCCGCTACATCAACATCTCGCCCTACTGCCACAGCTTCCAGCCCCCACCGGAGTCCGGCATCCCGCCCACGCACAACGCGGCGTTCAGGCACAACAACCCCAACCCGTCCTACGATCCACAACTAGTCTTTGACTGCAAGTGGGAGCTAGACAGCCTCGCCTCCTTCCTCCAGATATCAACCGCCTACTACCAAGCAACGGGCGACCTCGCCTTCTTCGGCAAATACAGCTGGCTCTCGGCCGTCAAGGCAGCCGTCACCGCCGCGGGCGCCATGCGGCTGGGCACCTACGACCAGGACGGCATGGTCCTGCCCTCGGCGTGGACGTTCACGGGCTGGACCAACCGCGGCAGCGAGACGCTAACCAACGACGGCCTCGGCAACCCCGTGCGCGAGAACGGCATGGTGCGCACGGCCTTCCGCCCATCGGACGACGCCACCATCTTCCAGTTGCTCGTGCCGGCGAACATGATGTGGGCCAAGTATCTCGAGGAAGCGTCCGTCATCATGGAGCAGCTCGACCACCAAGAGGCGGAGAGCTTGGCGAACAGCATGCGCAGCCAGGCGGCCGGTATCCGGGCGGGCATCGAGAGAGACGCCATCGTGTCGCACCGGGAGTTTGGGGAGGTTTTTACTTACGAGGTTGATGGGTTTGGGGGCACTAATCTGATGGACGATGCGAATGTGCCGTCGCTGCTGGCTATGCCGCTGTGGAATTACTCTGTTACTGCGTTCCCGGGGGCGAGGTATGATCGCGGGAGTAAGGATGTCAAAGAAGTGAGTTTTGAGCATGACTACGACGCCGTATACAGGAGTACTAGGGCGTTTGTACTCAGCGACTCCAACCCGTACTTCGCCAAGGGACCGGTCCTGTCGGCGGTCGGCGGGCCGCATCTGGGCCCCGGCAAGGCGTGGCCGATGGCCGCTATCGTGGCGGGGTTGACCGCCTACGAACCTGCTTCAGGGCTGAAGGATCCGACGAGCGAGGTCGAGAGGCAGCTACGCATGGTGCTTGAGTCGACGTCGGGTATGGGCGTTGTGCACGAGACGGTCAGTAGTTGGGATGAACACGTGTGGACGCGCCCGTGGTTTGGGTGGGCTAATGGCATGTTTGGGGAGATGATACTGAAGATTGAGAGGGAAGAGGAGGCTCTGGGGTTGAAGGGGAAGAGGAGCTTGCTTGGGAGGAGTTGGCAGTAGGATCCGGGTCGTGGTGCATGGTAACGGCATAACGATGGATTTGGTGTTTTGCTTGCATTTTTTTCCCCTTTGGTTTTAAGGATAACGGGTATCTGCATTGGTTATTTACATCGCTCACAATTGGTGAAGCGAGCGTCGGAGCAACAAAACACATGGTCGTCGGGAGGTCTTACATTGTTCCGCACAACGGTTCTTAGACTCGACTGACAATGGAATAAAGGGAAACCCATGGGCTCCTTAGAGTGTACATTCCGAATATCTTCCGAAACTATGGTTTAGTTGATCAGCTGGCTTTAGCCGTCGCGAAGGCCTGTGTCCCTGACCCGTGCAATCTATCCACGGGACTGCTTCCGGCATTCCACTCTCAGCTTGCCTGAGTTGTCAATGTCATTCAATGGTCGGTTTACAGCTCGGTGCGCCGTACTGCTGGCGGCTTGCCGTTGTTTCCTAACGAGAGCCCATGCCGTTTTGATGGTCTCCTCCTCCCGCTCTACTTCAGGAGTTAATCACCTCATTCATATACACGCCTACCATTCAATCTTCCACGTACGACCATAGATATCTGAGAACTCGGGATCCCGTCCGCTCTCCCATAGATAAGCAGATAATCGCCAGACTAGTACTCGGGTGGGTGACCACCGGGGAATCCCTGGTGTTGTACGTTTCTTTTTTCTCTTTTGCCCCTTTCCATTTTGCTGCTGCCTTACGAACAGGAGGAGCAAGAATGAGGACTCCAGTTCTCGCCGTTTTGCTGGCTTTCTCCTCCATCGGCAGAGCACTGTGGCCTTGGAATTGGCAGGGAGCGTCAAAGCCAACACTCCCTCGGCGCCGTGGTCGAGTCATGCCGGGGTCGAGGCGTTCAACACAGACTCGAGGACAGTCGACACAGTACCCGGCAGTCAGATACAAGAAGACAAGCATATGCGAGACCACCGAGGGAGTGGCTTCGTACTCGGGCTATATTGACCTGGATGAGCACTCCCACCTGTTCTTCTGGTTCTTCGAGGCACGACGGAACGCGGAGACGGCGCCTATTACGTTCTGGCTTAACGGCGGGCCGGGGAGTGACTCGTTGATAGGCTTGTTCACGGGTAACTATCTCTCGCTGCATGGTCGATAGGGGGCAGGGCATCATTTCTGACACCGTTGGGCAGAGATCGGACCGTGTACCGTCAACCCTGACTTGACGACCACGCTCAACCCCTTTTCTTGGTCCGAGTACTCGAACCTGCTGTTCCTTTCCCAACCGCTTGGAGTGGGGTTCTCTTACGGCACTGAAGGGGAAGGGACGTTTGACGGCGGTAGGGTGAGTAGTTCCGTTGCTTGCAAAGGTTTCTAAGGCATGTGGTTCTAATAGAGCGACAGTGCCCACGGCTTGTTGTGTTGAAGACAATGTCACATAACTGACCAGTGGTCGAGACGGGCCGCCTAAGTATCTTGTCCTCAATGCCACCGCAACCGATACATCGAGGCGTGCTGCGATGGCGGCGTGGAAAGCTGTGCAAGCCTTCCTTGCCGAGTTGCCGCGGATGAGTCCGAGGGTAGCTTCGAGAGACTTCAACTTATGGACGGAAAGGTCCCTCCCCTCACTTCAAGCAATTCTTCGAAATGATGCTGACATTTTGCAGCTATGGAGGACACTATGGCCCAAGTAAAGTCTCAAGTGCTTGCTGTTGTGGTTGGTGACTAACTTGATTCCAAGCGTTCATGAATTACTTCCACGCAGAAAATGAATTGATCAGAGCAGGTCAGAAGGACGGAGTACTGTTAAACATCAGGACACTAGGCATTGGAAACGGGATTATTGATGCGGCACTGCAATTTCCAATGGCAAGTATACATCCCTCGTCGTACTTCTACACTCGGTTGCTGAGATATCTGTAGTATCCCAACTTCACGGTCAACAACACTTATGGCATTCAACCACTGGATGACCAGGGTACTGTAATCCTACACTCACTGTTGCTGTTGGCCGTAGCTGATGTGTGACATAGTTGTCTCGTACATGAAGTTCGCCTTGACCATGTATAACGGATGTCTCGACCAGATCTATCGTTGTCGGCAGGCGTATGACAGTGATTCCGACAGGTATGTGCCATTTTGCCATATAGGCACATCCACTGACCCCACTACAGCATAGAAACCCGAGCTCTCTGCAGCAGAGCAGCCAACATGTGTCAGTGTCGCCTCAGCTACCCTACAGGCTAACATGTTGCTCCAACATGCATAGCTGACTATCCCCATAGGTAGAGATAACGTCGAAGGACCATACTATGAGTACAGCGACCGAAGCATGTACGACATCAGGAAGTCATCCCGGGACCCGGCATATCCCGACTTCTTCGTCAAGTACCTCAACCTCCCCTCGACGCAAGAGGCTTTAGGCGTGGACCTCTATTTCAGATACGAACCGTCCAGCAACAAGGTGTACTCTGCCTTTCAGCTGAGCGGGGACTATGCCTACCCGGGTTTTCTGGAGGACCTTGGATTTCTGCTGGACAGGAGAGTCCGCGTTGTGTACGTTGCCTCTTGATACTCAATCTAACGTCGCCTGGGCGATGCTGATATATCGTGATAGCCTGACCTACGGTGACGCCGACTACATCGGAAACTGGTTCGGTGGCGAGGCGGTGTCGCTCGCAGTGAATTACTCCCAAGCCACCTTGTTCCGCTCGTCGCCGTATGTACGCTTGAACGTAGACGGCGTTGACCACGGCATAGTCCGGGAGTACGGCAACTTCAGCTTCGCTCTTGTCTATGACGCCGGCCATATGGTGCCCATAGACAAGCCAGACGTTGCTTTGGAGGTATTTCGGCGGTCGATACTAGGACTCGACATTGCTACGGGGCTGGAGTCCGTGTCGAACCAGACCGGGGTGCCGTTGGTACCTGATGATCCTATCACTTCGAGGTGACATTGACCAGACAGCAGTATTAAACCCAGACTAAATAAGAACTCAAACTATTATAGAGATTGTGTAGAACACTAGGGATAAGAAGAACAAACCCACAAAGAAGATGGTATCACATACTGCGTCACTTCTCCCGCCCCAAGTCGCCACCTCATCCCCTCCTAAACAAACCAAACATCCTCCTCCTAGGCCTAAAATCCTCCTCAGTCACATCGACATCCTTAACCACGCTCAAAAACACCCTCTCCAGCGTCGGTGCCCCAATAGAGTAATCCGCCAACCCGATCTCCTCCCTCCTCTCCTCCAGCACTTCCACAACCCTCCCGATCCCTCCTCTCCCATCCCGTCCACCAACATTAGGCACCATGAACTTGATCTGCCCACCCAAACTCTGCCCTTCAAACGTCACATCCGTGAATTCACTCCTCACCCATTCCTCCACAGCCTCCATCTCCTCGGTACTCGACGTCGGCGCAGACCGCAGCACGAGATGGACGTGATACAGATTCGCGTACCGCTCCCTCAGCACCTGCGTCGTACCAACAGCCAGCAACCTCCGACTGAGTATAGCCGCGCGCGTGGCCAGCGCGTCGGCCTCCTCCATCGAGTGCGTCGTCAGCAGCAGCGACCGGCCGGGCGACACGTCGGCCAGGACCTTCCACATCTTCCGCTTGGCGGCGGCGTCCATGGCCGAGCTCGGCTCGTCGAGGACGAGCACGTCCGGGTTGCCGGTCAGAGCGATAGCGAGGCTCAGCTTGCGCTTGTTACCGCCAGACAAGCGAGATGCTAGGCGCGAGGCGTAGGGCGTCAACCCGACCTTGGCCATGAGGACGTCCGCCTGCTGCTTAGGGTCGGGCACGCCCTTGATGCGGGCGTAGAACTCGAGGTGCTGGCGGGCGGTGAGCAGATCGAGGGCGTCGAACTGCGGGCAGACGCCGAGGGAGCGCTGCGCGCGGCGCGGGTCCGAGGTGGCATCGGCACCGCGGATAAGGATCGTCCCGCCGTCCGGCGCGAGGATGCCGCGGATGAGGTTGACGATGGTGGTCTTGCCCGCGCCGTTGGGGCCGAGGAGCGCGAGGATCTCGCCTTGGCCTAGGGAGAGGGAGACGTCGTCTACTGCTGGCGGGAGGGAGGGGGAGAAGGATTTGGTTATGTGTTTGAGAGTGAGGAGGGAGGATTCGGAGGTTTGTTGGTTGATGTGGTAGGGTTCTTTGCCGGAGGGGGAAGTGGTGTTCTCGGGGGCAGGCTCAAGTTCGAATCTTGGCTTAGGGTTGCGGGAAAAGAGGCTTGTGATGGAGAGGTCGCTGTCGGCCCAGATCAAGATGAAGGGGAGAACGAGGACTTGTATGCAGAGGTAGAGGATGGGAAGACCGTATGCCCAGATCGAGTTAGGGTCTGTCAAGTCGTCGTCGTTGCGGCACGCGAGGCGGTAGATGTTGAGACCTATTCCCATCGCCCTGAAGATGTTTCCGATCGGGAAGATGAGGTCTAGGGTGAAGGATATGATGTCGATTGTGCGTTGAACATACTGCTGGTCGTCGAGTGTCTGCGGAATCTATTGCGTGGGATTGTTAGTGACGCATGGTGGGAAAGGGGGGAATGTTTACTTACCGTGTATGCCAGAGCCAGCGCCAAGAAAGCAAGCACCATGTATCCAACGGTCCACAGAAACGCTGCAAGCTGAGAAGGAGCCTTCAGCGAGACGATGTAGCTGATCAGGATGCCGGTGATGCCGTAGAGAATGCAGAGCGGTAGCATGTACAGTGGCTCCCACCATATGCCGTCGAACTGGTGCAAGATGGTCATCGAGAATGCGATGGAGACGATCAGAACAAAGAAGAAGTCGAACAAGAAGTACGCCGTCCACATAGGCAGCGGCCTCACCCCATTCGAGTATTGGATCGCCCTGATTTGGTGACTCTTTTCAAAGGCTGGGTACAGCGCGAAGAAAGAGGGGTAGACGGCGAGGATGAAGCAGGCGTAGACGACGTAAATCCATGACGCCTCGCCGTTTGCCTATGTTTGTGAGTCTAGGTCTCTTTCTGAGAATGATTGAATGGGATACTCACCTCGTACCAAAAGTCGTTCATCTGCCCCCTGAATGCCGTAATCGGCACCTTGCTCCGTACTTGGGTCCAGAGGTTAAGGAGCACCTGCGTGTCCGACGTGAAACTCCCGTAGCTCGTGATCAGAGGTGCGTTGGCGCTGTCACCCATGTACAAGCCGCCCTGGCCGAGAGAGGCCTTGTTGACCGAGACGTACTGTTCGAATGCCTGAAAGTCGTCCACGGTAGAGAGAGCGGTATCGTACCAGGACAAGTTGAACGAATAACCAATAGGATAGTCGCGCAACACGGTGTACACACTTTCGTTCACTGAGCGGGGACCGATAGGGATCCCCGGGTTGGTGTTGGGCACTGGTCCGTCAATACCCCAAGAGGTGGAGGAGTACGTATAAAGCCTGAGCGGGATGTCGACAGCGCCCACGAGCTGTTCGGCTTTGCACCCGTGTCGATAAAAGCCCTTTGTGACGAAGGTGTTGATTGCTGGCACGGCGGCGATGGGGAGCACCAGGGCCAGGAGGGTCGACATCCAGTATCGCGGCAGGATTGTTAGTCGCTTCCTCAACAGGATCCGAACCTGCGCCCAGAAGGATGTTCGGCGGCCAATGGACAGCTCTTTGTCCGCATAGTCGTCGTTCGACTCCGGATCTGTCTCGGTCGGATCCGTTGGCATGTCCTCCTTGGTCACGTTCAAGAAGACATCTTCGATGGTGGGACCTGACATCTGAACTTCCTTGTGACCCGTGGCTTCGAGCTGAGTGACAAGCGCGGCAGCCGACTTGGAATCTCGAGACCTATAGATGACGCGGTCCTGATGGACCTCAGCTGCTGGTTCGAGATTGTCGGCTGCAGACGCCAGCGGCAGATGGACGCGATACCCTCCACCGAATCGGTTCTTCAGCTCCGCGCCAGAGCCCTGGCATTTGATCTGTCCTTTGGAGAGAATGATGATATGGTCCGCAAGAACATCCCCTTCGTCCAGGAAGTGAGTGGTGAAGATGATGGACCTTTTGGTGCGCTCGGCCAGGATGATGTCCCAGATGCTTCGTCGAGATAGGGGGTCCTGGTATATGTCAGTCGAGATGAGCAATGTTTTGTGATAGGGTTCAAAGAAGAAAGGATGCTACTTACAAGCCCAGTAGTAACTTCATCCATGAAGCAAACGGAGCTCCCACCAACGAACATGCATGCCAGCTGGAGCTTCCGTTTCTGGCCACCGCTGAGCTTGCTGACTCGGAAGTGTCTCTTCTCATCGAGGCCGCATTTCGTGACGATGTCTTCGACGTCGTCACGATCCCGCCTGCCACTCTTGATCTCGCTCCAGAAGTTGACGTGCTCGAGAACGGTGAGCTCGTCTCGCATGACGTTCATCTGGGGACATATACCGAGCGGTGCACCAGAGGAACTGATCCTAATGGTTCCGGATGCTGGGGCCATGAAACCGGACAGGAGATCCAGAGTTGTTGACTTCCCTGCGCCGTTGACTCCGAGGAGACACAGGATCTGTCTCCTTTGCGCAACGAGGTCCAGTCTATCGAGTGCTTTGAGCGCTGGTCTGCGTCGCCAAAAGCAGACGATCTTCTGCCACCAAGAGGCTGAGTAGACCTTGGTAAGCCCGACCGTCTCAACGGCATGAGCCATTTCTCCTTCTTTCTCCGTGACAATTTGCCTTCCCTTGAAGTTGACGCCATGTACAAGACGCTCGGCCAGAATTGCCAAGAAGGGGTAGACGATGATTTGTACGATCAGGAAGCCGAAGAACACCGACGACGAGATGTCATACCGCTCCTCAACGCCTCGAAGCTCCAAAGGGTCCCCGAACGACGATAAATCGACCCTACCCGTGCTCATATCGAGCGTCCTCTTGACAACAGCAAACCTTGTCAGGTGATAGAGGTGGAAGAGATAGTTCATACTGGGGAAGAACAAGGATAGGGGTAAGACTCGCGAGTTGTCAAGGGGGATCCACCACCTGTTGACGAGGATCGCGGCTCCGCCGGCGAGAGCGAGGAATGACCCAGCGATGAAGACGCCGGATATTCTCGTGCCCTTGAAGAAGGACGCGGCGAAGACTGTCGAGTTCGTTATGGCCCAGCCGGAGAAGACCTGCCAGAAGATGGGGATTGCGGCGTTTGAACTGCGGAATAGCGTGTGCCAGTATACTAGTAACGCTGGTTAGGACGTTGCGAGAGACTGTCGGGCGAAAGGACTAGCGACCGATAACTTACTAACGCCAGACACGATCCAAAGGGGTAGGTAGAGTAAGCCAAAGGTGATCATGGAAGCCAATACTCTTGCAGATGGAGAGCCGCCCATTGCATCGATGAGGAGAGACATGCCAGAGGCTCTCTCAGACGTGATAGTGTTGGCCACATGATAGATGGGCAGGAGTACGCTCAGGAAATAGGTGATCGCGTAGATCCGTCCGACATCTAGCGAGAACTGCATGCGAATATCGTCCTCTCTGGCCTCCCGGGACCAAGGTTGGAACCGGGAAATAGTCGGTGTTACTGTCGAGTCGGTGATGGCATTCTCAATGGCAAGCTGGAGAGGCAAGTTGAGGGTCTCTTTATACCCGCTCCGATAAGCGAACGCTGCGTCCACGCGGACGGTGTAGTTCCAAGTCCCGTTGTAGATATTCGAGAGAGGAGAGTCGTTGAACTCGACTACGGCGAAGCAGTCTGAGATCCCGTGGAAGGTAGGGGAGCATTCTGACGGTAGGTTGTCGGGATCCTGGTGCAGGATGACCTGCGAAGCGATGTCTGCTAAGGGTTCGGTAATCTTCTGAATCACGTCGTCGACGTCCGGTCCGAGGCCAGGGCGTGACGCAAAGACTAGGAACTTGTTTGCCGGCAGGCTTTCTCGTACGGTACGTATTGGAGCAGGAGGACCGGGTTCGTCTAATCCTGAGCCACTGAAGTTCTTGATGTTCAGTGTCAACGCGATGATGAGGACCGGAATGATTGCCGCTTGCAGGAGTGTCGAGAACCAGTTCCGAAGGAGGAGGAAGCGGAAGTTCTTCTTGGTGATAGTCTTGGTCTGCCTCGCCAGACTGACGACGGAGTGAAAGACCGTCATGGTGCTGGTGGAGCGGAAAGGGGTTGGGCTCGAACTTGCTATGGTTGTTGTTGCAGCTCAGGAGGGTTTCTAAGGACGAGACTTGCTGGGCGGTTGCCGGGCCCCTGAACTGATATACCGCATATACTCTGTTCCACGCAGCAATGCAGCCCCCTAGTTTCATTACATACTCCTATTTGAACCCCGTCGTATCCCCTTGGGTCTCTCCAGAACAACATCAGTAGCCATGGGGATAGCATTACGCGTCCTTTCTATCATGATGCTCATCACGGCCAGTATGGTCAAACAATGTGAGCCGACTCCATACGAGACATAGCCCCCGGCAGAGTCGAGTGGTCGGGCTTCTGGTGAGAGCACCAACAAAGCAACGCTATTACGGCAATTGCACCTATTCGGTCCACTGGACTGGAGCCGTTTGTTTGTCCTGTGGCGCAACGGAGTGGTCTTGACTCTGCCGTTTTACGAGTCGTGGTTCTCAATTGGATGTTATACTGCTGCCTGGGGCAAAGTCAACATATCTCCCTTACAATAGTCTGAGTTCCAATGTAACTCGTATGGAGAGAAGAATGTCTTCAGGCTCTTCATCTGCCAAATCCGGCTGGCTTGTCTGCAAGAGCGGGCATATCCGCTCCAGGCAGACATTTAGGGAATCTTGTCGTCGTCGTTATATTTCCGTTTCGGAATGCAACTCGCGACGATCTTGGTCTGGTCATCTCCTCATCAACAGTCAATGATGCACTCGCGCTTGCTCTTGCGCTTGCTCTTGCGCGTGCTTGTAGTAGAGGATTCACCTTCCTGCGCAGACGTGGATAGCTTCTGTTGCGAGAGTTGCGAGAGGTCTCTTGTCATGTCATAACACCTCTCAAACTTAACACCCCCTTCTGGGAGCTGCCGAGAGAACTTCAAAGCTTAAATCTGGTGACAGATGGCGGGAGAACCGAGGTTGGAAAGAATGCCCAGGTGGTGTAATAGACCGGACTACGGCCGTCCGCGGAAAGGTGATGTGAGACTCATACGTATGCTCGTTAGTCAGCTCTTTCTGCCCCTGGCAAAATGGTAAGATAGACTCTAAGGGCAATAAGAACACCGAAGATATGCAACACCTAAGGTAGTTGTGATGGAAGAGAGAACCGGACAGCCGCCGCCATTCGTTCGGTGGAGATGATGAGGGATCGGCCGCTCGAGCGGCCGCGATGTCTTCGCGTGTGCATCAGGAGCCAAACACGCTTATTGAAGGAGCAAAAAGAATGGCCATATGAAATGCTTGAGCGGTGCCCGTACACGGGAACCCGGACACAGTGCGCTCGCCTCAAGCCTGGGACCTCCGAGGGGGGCTTTGAATGGAAGTTGCGAGCTGCCGCTGCATAGATGATGGCATGCTTTGAGGACGAGGACGCCTGAATCTACTCGCACTTGCTCGTCAACAGCCAAAGGTATGCAACCGCGGCCACGATAGCCGCCGAGTATAGCAACTCGCTGAGGTATCCATTCCGGCCCCCATGGTCTCCGCTCCGATCTCCGTCGGGCGCTGTAGTGGAGACACCGACCGACAGCCAGCCCGGAGCCGGAATACGGCACCCTTGAAAACACCGCAGCCTCGAGCCTGCCTTGAGGTACGGATGCCATCTTTGTTGACAGAGTGTGCGTGAAGCATGATATGCCAGTGAAGATTCGCCGGTTGTCGGGGTTATGCTCTACGGCATCAGATGCTGTTCAGTGCCGTGGTGTAGAGTCCTTGGAGACCGGCGACCAATGCCAATAGATGAACCGCGTCTTCCGAAACGTAATGGCATATACTAGACAGCTGTTCCAAATCATGTCCGAGACGCAGAAGGCTCATCCAAAGACGCGTGATCCGATGCCATGCAGGCCCACATTTGCATACTCGACGCGAGGAGCATTGTTGATGCAGACAAGTTCGCATGAATCAGGGCCGTTATAAAGAAGGGAGAGCCGAAATAACATCGGGACAAGGCGCGTATAGTAAAGGGGTGGGCATCGAATATGTGGGTGATTTATTAAACAAGACGGTTCGAGAGTGAGGCTGGGAAGATCCATGGTAAACAGCAAATTGACGTGCGGGCGGAACGCTGCTGCCATCTCCCAAGGGGTATCGATCCAAGTCCAGACCTGAGAAAGAAGTCTCCTGTGTGAGCTTAGATTCCAGATTCATGATAGACGCGGCTTGCTCCAGACCAAGAAGTGATGAGTTGTTTGAGCGAGTCAATTGGTCCACATGTGAGGCAGCTTCTCGACCTGTCACTGCCGCTTTCGGTCTAGCTCACTGCAAGCGGTTCCAGCGCGACCAGCGCTAGAACTTCGCGACTTCGGTGATCTGGGAATTAGTGAAGTCCAAGCCAAATGGGCGCTTCTCATTGGCCACAGGCTGAAGTCGTGCCCCGGTTAAACGCTCCTGCCGGGTCTGGCCTCCCGCAACTCACAACCCCAGGACCCCTCACAGTCGCTGCTTCCCTAATTCAACCCATGCACATTCGCCTCCAAGTACAGTGTCAGAAGCGTTCCTTACCTGATTCACCCTTTCCGATTTGCACTTTGCATGCAGTCTGTTGTCCTCCGTCAAACCAACTCCTCCGCTCCTTCCATTCATGACAGAACTTCAGCCTTCTTCGAGCCTCTCGACAGAAGCAGCACCACTTCGTCTCTTCATCGCCAGTGCCGCCAGTCGAGTGCAGAACAACAACCTCGGTGTTGTTCTCTGCGGGGTGAAGGATCCCGGATAGGTTTCGAGTCAACTTCTCCTTGAACCTGAAGCTGCCGAGTCACTTGTCACGGCAGAGTAACGACCCGGGAACTGCCCAGAACACAAAGCCGACTACTCAAGCTTCTTGTGCTACGGTGGAAAGGCCGTGTTCGTTTCGCCTCACACATGACTACTTCAGCTCGGTGATCGACCGGGCCCTCAACCCAGGGATTACCAACCCCCGAAAGTCAACACCACACTCCAGTCGCACGACTCGACAACGCAGACATGGAGCCCGTTCCCGAGACCGAGAGGATGGAGGAGTTCCGCTCTTCTCCCCTCCCTGGTCTTCGACTTCAAAGCCCTTCAACTCTCGCAATGCCGGACTCTGAACACGCCCGGAAACCACCAAACCTTCGTCGAGCCACCGACCCCTCGCCTTCCTCTCCCAGCTCTCCTTCCTGGACACCGTCCGCACTGCCATTCCGAACCCGCAACGCGTCTCCCCTTTCCTACGGACACAGCCGTTCTCGATCAGCCGCCAGCCTAGCACCGCCGATGGCTCGAACACAGTCTCTCCCCGGCGTGAACGGTGCCGGACACATATTGTACTCGCCCCAGCTTCGCTCGTCCAGCCCATCCGTCTCGCCCAACCGAGCCCGGGCACCGAGAAAATCGGCCGACGAGTCCTTCCCGACCTCACCGACACGCATGTCGGTCCACAACCCCGAGAGGCGGCTGTCGGAGAGGAGTAGTGCGCCGAACCTCGGCCTCGGACCAAGCTCCGGTATACAGGGCGCACGACTTCGCCGGCCCGCATCACCCCTTCGCACCCTAGCACAGCTGGGCACGGCACCTCTCCCTGACGTTCCTGAGACGGTTCCCGAGGCTGTATCCGAGACCACACCGGAACCTAGAGAAGGTCCCTACGAGGTACCTTCTTCGGTGGCATCGTCTCCGTCATATCGACCATATGATCCCCTCTCCAGCAGCTACAGCTACGGTTCTGCCTATCTTTCGTCATCCGTGCCCTCGACCCCAACATCGGCCAGGTCCAGGAGCCCAAGTATTTCCAGCCTGGAGACGATACCGGATTCGCCTGACGCGGAGGAAGCTGCTCTGGAAGCCGAGCGGATAGCACAGCTCAAGGCTGCGGCTGATGCAGCAGAGGGTGGAGATTCGAAGGGGAGGAGTGGCTTGGATGCTCCTGGGCGTGGTAGGACGCTGAGCTTCGGTTCGAGGGATAAGCGGAAGAGGTGGAGTGTGTGCGGAGCGGAGAGACGGGGAGATCTGGACTTGGAGACCATCTGGGAGGATTGATGGGTTTGGAGAACTACGATAAACACGTGTTGCTAGGCACCACTGTGCGCTACAACATGCTACGGATCGAGGCCACACATCATGTGGTGCCATAGGACGGCCTCGATGAGATACAGGCGGTCATTGGAACCCCAGACATCGTGGACTTCACCGTGTCGGCGGATCATGTTGCCGCAAGAGCGCTTCGAGGGCGCTTCAACATGAGCCCTCATGGCCAGGCAGGTTGTGCTCCCTCCCTTTGCCGGAGAACTGGGAGCACTGAACAAGCGGTGGTCAACATGAATACGGGTTATTGACCGGCCACGACTGTACGTAGGAAACTTGCATGAAGGATCGGCAGGGTAACATTACGGCGTGCAGGGAGTGCAATACGCTTCGATACCCTCTTTCCATCGGCATCGGCCAGCCAGGAGGCATATGAGAGCGGCTGACTGCGATCGGCATCCGGAATATTCATGGCAATTCAGTTTTAGTGTTTACATTGTCTCTTAACTATGAACGCTAGCTTTGGTTCACCTGCAGTAGCATCGATGATGTTCCAGATTGGTGTCAACGGCTTACTCGGGTTCGATGCTTAAACAAGGCGCTCCCTTTCTTCCTCCCTCGACCTAACCTTAATATTCAACCCCCTTCCCGCAACCGCTAGGTTTCAATGCTATTGTTTAGATAGAGGAACATTGAGTAGATACTACTGCAAGGGCACTATGGTAGAGTTGAAATTGAGCAGTCGAAGGCACGATACTGCTGATCCCATGGCGAGCACTCGGTCGCCTTTATCATGGCCAACATGTATATATAAGGTATCACTGCGATGCATCACCATAAAGTCGTGAAATCTCATCAGCACTCACCATTCTTCACTCATTATCAGCTGCTCCAGTCATCTTTTTCTCACAGTATACACTCCAGAGCCGTAACCATGAGGCCCTCCACCTTTCAGACAACAGTCGGATTGTTCCTCGCAGCTGCTGGAACCCTGCCAGGCGCAGGTGCGGCCAGAATGGTATGTTTCTTCTCACCAGAATGCTTGACAAGTGACCACTCGGAACTAACCACCCTCCAGAAGCCGTTCAGAAAGCAGTCACTCCAGCACGTTCCTCGCCACCACTATCCCACCATCAACACGACCTCTTCCTCCTCGTCAAGCGAGCCCAGTTGCTCTCTCCAGATCATAACCGTCACCACAACGCTGGACATCACGACCACAGTCACAGTGTCCCTAACGACAAGCACACCTAACGTCAAGACCCCGTGCACCCGTGGTTGCGGTCACCACTACTGGAACACATCGTCAGTCATCTCCACGGCCTCTTCGACGTACCTCAGCACTGGCATCGTATCGTCGACTTCGGAGCCTTGCACGGAGGAGACGCCGTACCCGACTTGGTGCCACAACTCGACTCTGATCACACTGACGAGGACGGCATCCAGCTCGACGACTGAGGGACCTTGTACCGAAGACACAACCAGCACCAGCAGTTCGCAGTCGAGCGAGACGCCATGCACTGATGATGATGTGTCGAGCACTACTACCACCACTATCAAGCCAACTGAGGAACCCTGCACCGACGATGTGGCAAGTACCACCACCACCACCAGCACAACCAGTGTCCACCCAACTGAGACACCTTGTACCGATGACGTCTCCAGCACAACCAGCAGCCAGCCAACCGTGACAACCTCCCCGACCTCTCACACCAAGGAGCCCTGCACCGACGACTCGTCCAGCACAAGTTCCCCTACCGTCGTCACCTCAACAATCTCAAGCACCACAACCTCACCCTGCCAAGACGACAACGTGACCAGCACCAGCTCACCCACCCCCGACAGAACAGTCACCTCAACCATCTCCTCAACAACCACAGAACCCTGTGACGATGACAGCATGTCCAGCACTACTAGCTCACCCACGGCAGACATCACAGTCACGTCGGTCACTTCGAGCACCACAACCGCCCCCTGCGACGACGATGACGACCACACTCCCACTCCCACTTCCAGCAGGGGGTGGAGGGGTGGGAGGAGGGTGTAGGGACGGTTAAGTCGGATCCGGTAAACTAATGTGATGGATATACGGACGGCAAAAGGAAATGGGATAGGGATATGGGTATGGGTAGCGGTACTGGGTTTGCTTTGGGAGTTTCTTCTATTCTCGTCAGTTATGACTGGCAGGTTTTATTACACATTTAATCATAATATAAATTCATACCTTCAACCGTCTAACCAACTTCTATACACTCCTGCTCAACGTCTCTTCCACCAGCTCAGTCAAAAGGAATCCTCCTCAACTGGCCCCCCTGTTTCCTTGCCTCCTGCGCAGCAGCAAGACTACTCGGCACCTTGATACCGCAGCAATCCCCCCACCCCACGCTCTGCTGATGGACATGTCTAACACCCCCCTCATCATCAAACACCTCCACCTCCCCGCTCTCTTCCTCCTCCTCCTCTCCATGGCCCTCCAGCTCATCCAGCTCGCTCATCCCCTCCGCAGCAGGGACCAGCGACCCGAACAAGAAATGCTGCATAACGGGCAACTTCTTCAGCACCTCGGCGACGAACATCCTCCGCATCCCGCCCTCGATCTTCTCCCAGCTCTTGGCGCTGCTGATGTCGTCCAGCATGGGACTGTGCCACCTCAGCCCCTGCACCGTCTTGGTGTCGTTGACGAAGTTCACCTGGCCGAGGTAGAGGTAGTCCCTCCCGAACTCCTCGAGGGTGAGCTGCTGGTGGATTGCTAGGGGCGTGATGAATTTGTGGTGCAGCAGCTGGCTCGCCCCGAAGAGAAAGGGGAGGAACTGGTAGTCGTCCAGGCCCCAGACGCCGTGGGAGCCGGCGGGCTCGAGGTAGTAGTTCATTTGCACCAGGCGCATGATTTCTAGGTACCGCTCGAACACGCGGAGGACGAGGGGCTTGAAGTCTGACCGGGTGATGATCCGGAGTTGGTAGAGACACAGCAGCCAGATCATGAAGTTGAGCTCGTGGCCGGAGCCGTAGTCGATCCGGCTGCGGTTGCCGAAGGATTGGTTGAGATACGTCGCCGCCTCGGCCACGGCGTCAGGGTTGGCGATCCCTAGCTTCTCGTGCCATGTTGCGGTACGCTGCTTGACTTTGTCCAGGAAGGTCCGGAATGTCTTGTTGCCGAACCTCGAGCCGCCCTGGTCATCCGGTGGCGACTCCTTGCAAAGCGTCTCTGTCTCGTCGATGATGGATAAAATGGTCTTCACGACCGGGCCAAGGTCGGAATCTTTCACTGATGAGATGGGGGAGTCCAGTACCGACTCGGAGAGTGTGAAGATCCAGCCCACGATGAGATTGAAGGTTGGTGAGGCTAGGAAGAGCTCGTGGTCTTTTGGAGATAAGATCCTGCGAGACGGGATCTTGAAGGTCAGTGTAGACAGATCCGGGGGATCGGGGAGGCCTGGATTCTCCGGTATTGGGAGGGGCGCAGGTTGCTGTGGTCGTCGCCGCCGGGGCTCCAGCTTGGGCAGGCGGTCTTTGAGATTTGGGATGCTGGATGCTTGAGGGGCAGCGGGCGGAGAGCCCGGGTTGGCTGGTGGGCTCATGTTCTGTCCGGTATGGTTTGATTGCCAGGTTCTTTGATGTTTTGAAATGCCTGATCGTGCTTGGGGTGAGCTATGTATTGTTCGTGAGATGTCTCAGTGAAGGGGCTATGTTTAGGTGAGGAAGGGAAGCTGTGTGTGTCTCGGCAACTTAGAAATCATAAGATGGCTGCCAGATCCCTGCAGCCTTTCCCAGATTCACGCTAAAGGTCGAGCTAAAATCCGCGGCGCTAACCCGATGGGACCACAAACCGTCAAGCCTTACTGCGTCAAGGTGGGGGAGCTGGATGAACAAAATTTAGAGCCTATTTTGAGCCTCACTTTCATTCTCAGCAACATTCTTTCGACAGCTTTCAACAACACAAGTCAACATGACTGTAGCAGCACCGGAAGCAGATCTGGGTATTCTTCCCAAGGCAGATGGTTCGGCTACTTTCAAGTATGCCGGATACACCATCACCGCGTCGGTGAACGGACCCATCGAGGCTGCGAGGAGGGACGAGCATCCCTACAAAGCTCATGTCGATGTCATCGTACGACCCGCAGCAGGAACTGGAGGTAAGCCGTTTCAACATCATGCCACCGCCATCTCACTGTCGAAAGATGTGAAGCTCATGAATACTCTGCTAACCTGTATATAGGCACGAGAGAGCGCCATCTGGAGTCACTGTTGGAGTCGTCGCTCTCACAGATCATTCTCGTCAAGGACTTCCCACGGTGTCTGATCCAGATAGTCCTGCAGGTCGAGTCTGCACCAGCAAATGACTATGTCAACACCAAGCTCGTTCAGGCGGGCATTGTGAGTCTTTCTTTCCAGCTACCATCTCACGTTCTATAAATACTAACGCCATGCCTTCTAGAACCTACCCATCATCCCTGCCCTGATGCAAACGGCCGTTTTAGCCCTCCTCTCAGCATGCGTACCTATGGCAACCACCGCAGCGGCGGCTGTTACTGCCGTCGTCTCGGAAGAAGGCGCTACGCGGCTTGTCGTGGACCCTTCCCAGCGCGAGCTCGACACGGCTAAGTCGGCACATGCGTTCGCCTTTACCGCCCATGGTCAGCTACTTCTCGCCCAGAGCCAGGGCGACTTCACCATGGCCGAATGGGAGGACGCGCACGCCACGGCCAAGAAGATCTGCTGCGATGCCGCCAAGAAGGAGGGGATGGAAATGATCTTGGACGACGACAAGCAGGCCGGCCCGGATCTGCAGCAGTTTCTCCGTTCCACGATGGAGGCCAAGGTTGCTGAAGATCTCCTGTGGAGGTGAGAGGGAACGGCGTATGAACACCAGCGAAATGCAACTTGACGGCCGGAGGGCGTTGCACTTAACGGTCGAAGCGACAGTGCATGACTCACATCGAACAAAAGGAAGGTTCTTTCGGCTGGATATCGCCAACTGCAGTCAAGCTGGACACCGGGACGAACCGCAAGGAACAATGAGCGGCAGCTCACGCAATCAGCGGCCGCAGGGCACCAGGGAGCTTACGATGTGAGGTTTGGGCAAAAGCTTGGTATGGGACGATGGGCTGATTGCCCACTTTGAAGATCATATGTCGTCTGGAGTTTCGGGCTCACTGTGTGAGAGGAGGTTTACCGTCCGGCAGTGGTGGGTCTAGCCGCATGGTGTCGTGTTCCAGGACGCTGTTGAGGCGCTGTTTCACCTTGGCCGCGGCGCCTCCACTACGGGCCGATACCACGATGTCCCACCCAACAGGGGGTCTACTGGACGGAGAATCACTGAAGAAGAAGATACGATGGCTGGCAGCTTCAGGTGCGCAGCCAATGATGATTTGGGAAAGACCAAACAGGACCTATTTGCGTCCTGGAGTTACAGGTGTTCTGGGCGGTGGATTGAGATATTGCAATGTGACGAAGCACTGAAGAAGCAGCTGCATCAACAAAACACATGGAAAGCGACGTGACACAATACCGCCAGAATGCTACACAAACACGCCTTGCAGCAGTTCGCTCGGGAAACCATGGATCTAACATTGAGATGCCGCTGATCTTGAGCTTGTGACTTTGTGTGAGAGCTCGTCGGGTGCTTGATTCGCGCGAGAGAAGCTGGCCGCCGCTGCGTGATCCACACGGGTCAGGCCGAAGCTTCATCGAAGCAACACACTGGATTCTTGAAATGCCGTTGCATCCAGCGTGACACGTCCTCTCCTTTGCCAGAAACGAATTTCCCAGCTGGGGCAATCCGTGATGACGATGTGAGACGAATTGGCCTGCGCTAGCGTGTCCCCTAACTCCCGCCTCGCCTCCAGACCCCGGCCTAGCTTAGGCGCAAGCTGAGACTTGCACACTGGAGCTTCACCCCATTGTATCCCGGCAGAGCTATCCTGTATCCCTGCCCTTTCCATTGTTTCCTTTATTGACATTGCCACGGCATTGGAGTTTGGACTGCCGCTAGGATCTGTATTTGGGAGCTTCTCCGTGGCACTGATGATGGAAATAGCAACAGGACTACAGCCCTAGCCCTTGTCTGCCCCTATCTGCTTGTTTCTCGAGCTGCTACAACGACGTGGAGCGTATCGGTGTCTGACTGTATTGGATCACATATCAAACTGCGAGTCTAGTCTTGAGGAGAGATGTGGCACCAGTCGATGGCCACGGGGATACGCAGATGCCCTCAGAACAAGGGTGAAAGCCTCCGACGGCGACAACCCGAGCCTGAAGTGTGCCGGTGTCATAATGTGATGGAAATGGCAGAAATGAAGTCGACTTACCTAACTCTCAAACAGAGCCTGCTGGAGCTCGAATCTCCAACAGGGACCTCAGGGAGGTACGTACTGGAAACAACCCCACTTTCCCGCTACGACTCCCGTCGCCAACGCTCCTTCCACCCATGTCAGTTGTTGGAGAGCTTCAGCTCGGCGAAGGAGAGCTCTCTTCCTTCTTAAATGGACGACGGATGATCACCAACTTCTGCCGGTGCTGCTCTCCTTCCTCTCTTCAGTCTTCTTTCTCACTGTGGACCCGCCGCTCCGACTTTCTTCGCTTCCTCTCGCTTCCTCTTCTTCCCTTCTTCAGCAAGGTGATCGACAGCAAACTCAGAGCTCTGGCAGTTCTATCTACCAACACCTCTGTTTCCCTGTCTTCCCTTGACCTTATTTATTCCTCGACTGCCTGGTGCTCAATCTTTTCTTCTTGCCTCATATTTGACCTTCTCTTCACTATATACCTATTTTACATAAGTTCTAATCACCTGACTACCTCTACCAAAACCTTACTGGACATACTACCACTCGGCATTTCCTTATTCGCGGCATATCAGATACCCAGCATAGACCAGGCGTCCCATCACATCTCCGGCATACGCAGCAAGCAAGATTCCGCATATAGACCAGATTCATTCCAGCTACACCTGATTCACCTGGTTCCCTGATTTCTTCAGCTTCGTCTTTTCCCGGCATTCGGTTCGCCAGCTTCGAGCTCGCTTCTCAACTTTAACCAGCGGCCTGCATATTTGGGAGCCACGTGCAGCTGCAACTGCACCCCAGATCACATCACCACACACCCACCACCTAATTAGCGGGATCTCGAAGTCACGACAACAGCCTCTCCCGTTGGCCACACACTCGGCTTCCTTTTGCTTCTCAAGTACCTCGACTGCATTATTACCTCTAGTGCTCCTCGCGGCCGTATTATTTCTGCTGGTACGTTCTGTTCTTTTCTTGTCTGCCATCACGCGTGGTGGGATATTTTCGGCTTGGACAGTCTGGACCCTCTGGGGCCAAATAGACTCCTGTGACACCGGACCTGTGCAGCAGGAGACAATCCGAACACAGGAGGGTCCCCAAGCATCCACGGCATCCAATATCCACTAAGAACCAGTTCCACTTGTAATTGGTGGAGGTGCGGGAGACGTTACGGGAAACAGGATCCGCTAACCACAGGGCACTTCTTTCAGATCTTCCATCGACTTCCGACTTCACCGATCGATCGACGATTTGTGTGTCTGCCCGGATTCATATTGCCGACCAGATACCGACCACCATCTGTTACCATCGGATCTTACCAGCACAGCATTCACTGACGTCGACAAACGTGTCTCGGGTCGTTTACGGTTGTATTGTCCTGCATCCTGTCGCATCTGCAGGTAGTACATACAGCACCATACCGTCAGTAACTTCACCACCGGGTCTCCGCAATACCCGGTAATTGGTCTCGGACTTTGCTGTTATAGCGGAGTTTGAATCACCCCGCGGACGCACCTCCACACCACTACATCCGCCACCACCATCATTAACCCCTCCGGTCGGACCCTCTGCTGCAGCGTGCAGGAACCGCTATACCCAAAGAGGCGTCGCCAAAAGTCCCAAAAATACAATGTCTAGCCAGATCTCATCGCCCACGGCAATCCATCCATCGCTCAGTAATCCGGGCGACCATTCCAACCCGCAGGAGCGTGGAGATAATAACCCTTCCTCCGCCAGTCTTGACCGCCGCCCGAGGAGTTCCTGTGCAACTATCGTGGAATCATCAGTCGTGGAGGACGCGTCATTCATTGACATTCTAAATACCGACGACCTTTCCGCGACCCAACATGCTGAACTGCACAACCATTCACTTGCGCCGTCGGTGCTAGAATCAGCAACCTCAGTTTTCGACATACCCTACAGCACCCTTCCCTCGAATAGAACATCTAATACTTTGGGCCACCGCAAGTGTGCATCGATCGAGTCCGTCCCTCGGCAGACCATCCTCAAGGCCCTCGCTTCGGTCGCTCGCAGCAACAAGCCAGAACCACTCTCTCTATCCGGGATGTTGTCCGCTCACAACCCCAAGGTCACCCTCAATGGTGCGGGCAATCGTCCTACCACGGCTTCTTCCCAGAAACTCTCCGACGCGCTCAACAGCCTAGCGCTCTCCCAGTCTCAGGAGCAGACGATGACACCACACACCGCTCTCGCATCCCTGCAATCACCCTGTTTCTACCACAACCGGTTTGACGATGCCGTGGATATCGACAAAGTACTGGAGGAGATCAAGAATGACGAGTGGATGTCGCATTCCCGGCTGGTGCAGACCGCCACTGGCGTCCGCGAGGTGTCAAAACAATTGCAACGCCGACCAATCAAGCGCGCCGTCCGGAACGTTATGATCGTCACGAAGGCGCGCGACAACCAGCTCGTCGTGCTCACCAAGGAATTGGCCCTCTGGCTGCTCAGGACACCGCGATATGGATCCGATCTCGGTATCAACGTCTATGTGGATGCCAAGCTCCGCAATTCGAAGCGATTCAACGCGGCCGGAATTCTCTCGGAGAACCCGCGATTCGAGAGCATGCTGAAATACTGGACGCCGGACCTTTGCTGGAGCCAACCCGAGAAGTTCGACCTGGTGCTAACACTTGGCGGTGACGGCACTGTCCTCTTCACATCATGGCTGTTCCAGCGCATTGTGCCGCCGGTGCTGTCCTTCAGTCTCGGCAGCCTAGGATTCCTCACGAGCTTCGAATTCGAAAAGTACAAGCAACACCTAAATCGAATTATGGGCGACGAGGGAATGCGCGTCAACCTGCGCATGCGATTCACTTGCACGGTCTACCGCGACGGTGCCGGTTCGGAGGTTGAAGAGGGCGAGCAATTCGAGGTGCTGAACGAGCTGGTCATTGACCGCGGCCCGTCGCCATATGTCTCGAACCTGGAGCTCTACGGCGACAACGAGCTGCTGACAGTCGTCCAGGCGGACGGCTGCATCTTCTCTACCCCCACCGGTTCCACAGCATACTCGTTATCAGCCGGCGGCTCCCTGGTTCATCCCGACATCCCCGCTATCCTTCTCACACCCATCTGCCCACATACCCTTTCCTTCCGGCCGATGGTTCTTTCGGACACGATGCTCCTGCGCGTCAGCGTCCCGCGCAACAGTCGGGCAACAGCCTACTGCGCCTTCGACGGCAAGGGCCGCGTCGAGCTCAAGCAAGGTGACTACGTCACCATCACGGCCTCGCAGTACCCGTTCCCCACCGTCGTGCGGACAGACAACGAGTGGTTCGACTCGGTCTCTCGCACTCTTAGGTGGAACGTGCGGGCAGCGACGCAGAAGGGCTTTGACTCTGGCAGCGCGGCCGCCAGCGAGGACGGCAAGGACGATGCAGAGTGGGACATTAACACCGATTCAGCCTGCTACGTCAGCGAGGAGGGCAGCATAGCTGCCAGTCCATTGAGGAGACAGATGAGTCTCCTTGGACTTTGATGTGGAACTAGAACGAATTGCATCTAGAGTATGTGCGGTGTCAAACGCCGCGGGAAGATTCGCAAGCGATATGGTTTAGAAGAATACCCCTGAATAGAAAGGGCCGGGTTGTATTTCCTCTCGAGCAAGGAGTGGCATGTTAGACGGCATAGCGAACGAAACTGGTGATATATGATCTGGTACATACATTCACCACGATGGAAGTTGGGGGTTCGGGCTCTCTGCATATAGCTAAGTGCAGATAAGACATGAAAGCAGTTGATATAGGCATATGATAGCATGGAATTGATTCTGCTCTTCTGAACACCAGTGGCACTTGACGAGGTGAACCCTGGGTCTGCCATCTTCTCGTATAGCTTTGACCTCTGCCATCTGAGTTTAGCACTCCTGGAGCTTTAGGTCTAGACATAGGGTCTACTGTGTAGACTGACATTTGGTTTAAGGTAACATCATGGCCTCCTGGCCCCATGGGACTCCAATCACACCGTCGCACGCAACTGTCAAAGGCGATAGGACTCGTTCTACTTGATTGGCTATCCGCACTTGCGGAGTGCCGAATACCAGGATCTCAGACAGAATGATGCTGAGGACAGACGGTGTGAAGGAGACTTTGTTGGCAATCAAATACCACGGTGTTGCTCCTGCCTGCATCGCCGAAGTTGCGGTACCCCAAATACACACAGAGCCTGGGAACCGGTGCGACGTGCGGAACCATGGACTTCCTGGCCGTCAACAGCGCCGCACTCTTCACCTGGCAGGCCATGCTGGTCCAGGTGTTAGTCGTAGCTCTCACCGTCTTCGTCTGGCGGCGCTACTTGTCTCCTCTCTCCGATATACCGGGGCCGTTCGTGGCCTCCTTCACCCGGTGGTGGCACATCCGCCACATCTACAAGGGAGACCAGAATCTCCAGCTTGTAGCACTGCACGAGAAGCATGGGCACTTTGTCCGCATCGCTCCAAACGAGGTCAGCGTCAGCCATCCGGACGGGATCAAGCAGATCCTCCTCCAGCCGCTTTGGAAGGTAAGAACCACACACATATCCGAGGACACGATCGGCGCCCCCCCCGCTCAACTGACACTTTTGCGAAGGGCAAATGGTACGAGCTGCTGCAGTTGCCCGACTACCGGTTCAAAGGCCCCATGTCGACCATCGACCCCAAGAAGAAGGTCGAGCGGTCGAAGAACCTGTCGCCGGCGTACTCGTTGTCCAACGTGATCCAGTCGGAACACGCCGTCACCCGCACCATCGAGATGTTGCTGGACTGGATGGACAGGTACGCCGAGGACCAGAAACCGATGGACCTGGACAAGTTCTTCACCTTCACCGCCTTCGACGTCGTCGGCGAGGTCATCTTCTCGAAGCAGTTCGGCTTCCTCAAGCAGGGCGCCGACATCGGCAACGCCATTTCCAACTCGCTGGCGCTGAACGCCTACGCGGCCATCGGTGGCTTCCTCCAGCCGTTGAACCTGCTGGTAGCTAACCCGTTCGTCACCTGGCTGCAGATCATGCCGATGGGCCACCTCTTCAACACCACGCAGAAGGCCATCGACGAGCGGCTGCAGAACCAGGATGCCCGCTTCGACATCCTCGCCCACTGGTTCAAGACGCTGGCCCAGCACCCCGAGCGCATGCAGCTGCGCGACATCTACGCTCAGGCGACCACAACCGTCGGTGCGGGGGCAGACACGGTCTCGTGCGCCCTGCAGTCGTTCGTGTACCACATGATCCGGCAACCGACGGTCTGGCAGCGTGCCCGCGCCGAGATTGATGCCGCGCGCATGGAAGGTTTATGTGAGGACCGCGTCGTGCTGTTCGACCACGCCCAGAAGCTGCCGTACCTGCAGGCCTGCATCAAGGAGGCGATGCGCGTCTTCGGCCCCGTGCCCATGGGTCTCCCACGCGTGGCGCCTAGAGGGGGGGTGACCGTAGGAGACCGCACCTTTCCCGCTGGGACTATCCTGTCCATTAATCCGTGGGTTATGCATCACTCCAGGGAGATCTGGGGACCGGATGCGCACGAGTTCAACCCTGACCGCTGGCTCGAGGAGTCGGTGGCAGGTTTGGAGAAGTATTGGATCCCGGTAAGTGAGATGTCGATATTATTCGCCTGCGAAGAACGTGAATGGCTAACGGGTCGTTCCTCTGTCGTGCAGTTTGGAGCGGGATATAACTCCTGCCCCGGGCAGAACGTCACCAAGATTGAACTGTCCAAGATCACAGCCACCATTGTCCGCGACTACGATATCTGCCAGGTCAACCCCGAGCAGGAGTGGAAGTACAAAGCATACTTTACCGTGGTGCCTCATTCTTGGCCTTGCCTCGTTAGGAAGCGAAAAGAGTGACTAGCCCGGGACAGAACTTGCATGCCACCGGACGCGATTGTATGCAGCGGACAGTGGACTGGGGTCATGGTCCTTTTCTAGATACGGTTAGTGATACGTATGGAATGACGAAGAACGCGTCTTTTCGGACGTGAGTTATTGACGAAGTGAAGGGTTCCCGTTGATAATGAGGTGAGGATGACAAGACATATGATTAAGGTAAGATAACGAGACTAAGAAGAAACGTAACCCTAACCCGGTAACTGTACCGCTTCCCGTCGTAATCAGGCTATACAGCTTGACTTCAAGGAAACGACAAGCCAACCAACATCCCAACCCCTCCTCTCTTCTCATCAGGTAGGTAGTTTAGCCGCAGGCCTGAGTAGTACAAGTATACTACAACATCTCCAGGCTTCCAATTCCACCCTTCCGCCACAGTCGGCGTACACATCAGCTACGATGACCACCACCGGCACCGCCGAACCGGCTTCCGCCGCCGCCACCCTCTCCCTCGCCACGACAGAGGACATCCCATACCTCATAAGAGTGCACACGGCGGCCTTCCGGTCGGACCTGTTCGCGCACCTCATGCTCCTCCTCAACAAGTCTGACGAAGGAGAAGACGGTGCCCACCAGGAGTTCATCCGCAAATCAATCGAGCAGTGGCTGGCCGATCCCGACGGTACCACCCAGGTCGTAAAAGCCGTGGATGAGGAAGGCGGGCAACTCGTCGGGTGGGCGTGCTTGGTGGTGAAACGCAAAGCCGATGGCGACCTCCTCTCCAAGTCGAAGTCGAAAGAGACGGCCGGTGGGCAGGTCGACGACGCATCGGCATCATTTGCTCCTGCTGCTCCAGAGCCGGCGGTTGCGGTAGCTGTGGCGCCAAGTGAGACGGAAGAGCACGTCGTCGATCCTTCACGCCCGGCATCCTCACCGGCACTAGCGCAAGAAGTGCCCTCGACGTCACCACGTCATACCCCCGAGCCCCAACCCCATCATCACCCCCAAGAGCACAACTCAGACCCATCCCAAACCCTCGCCGCCCTCATGCGCGCCGACCTGCAGCGGATGGAAACCAAGTTCCTCTCGCACCTGAGGAAGTACCTCGTCCTCCAAGGCCTCGCGGTCCTGCCCGCCTACCAAGGGCGCGGGATCGGCACGGCCCTCGTAAAATGGGGCACGCGCAGGGCCGACGAGGAGGAAGGGTGTGCGATCTGGGCGCACGCGTCGCCCGCCAGCCACAGGCTGTACCGCCGCCGGGCCGGGTTCATGGAGTGCGGCAAGTGGGAGGTCGATCTGGCCGAGTTTGCGCCCGGTGGGAAGGACGGGGGTAGGGGGTGGGGGAGGTATGCGTTCCGGTATATGCTTAGGGCGAGGAGGAGGAAGGCGGCGGTTGACTCGTTGACATAGGGTTGTCGGCTTGTCTGAAAGCCTCGTACCTGGATGTGTGCTGAGGTGACAATATGGAGATCGACGGTGTGTCGCAGCACAATGAGGCCTCACGTGGTAGGCTGCATCGGCTATCTTGGACATTCTTCTGTCTCATGAAGGTATACATAGTTTGATGCCTTACGTCCACTCAAGATGCTATCCTACCTAGACAACAGCAGAGTGGTATGAACTACAACAACCTGCCGAACGCCAGCTGAGAACGAACTAACTCCAACAAAAGCCACCTACTCTCTCAACGCCGGCCAAACCGCCAGAGGACGGTACGAGAGTTACACAAAATCACCGCCAATTCCCCTGACTAAGAGAAAGCAAGCCAGCAACAGCATCCACGTCCCCCTTCTTACTGGGGCTGACCTCGCCCCGCATGAACCTCTCGACCTCATCATCCACCACCACCGCCCTATTCTCCTTCCCCGGACTCCTGCGGGAAGGCGAGTCGCCGCCGTCCTCGAAAATCTCGACCCCAGCCTTTCCGCCGGCGCCGCGGTTCCGGTTGAAGGCGGGCGCCGTGTTCGCCCTGTTGCCGAAGAGAGAGGGGCGCTGTTCTTGCAGGATGCGGGAGTTGCCGCCGCGCCGGGAGTTGAGGGGTTGCTGTTTGCTGAGGGAGGATGAGGGCAGGGGACGTCGCTTGCCGGGGGATGGGACGGAGGAAGCAGGGTTGTCTGGGGAGTTGAAGCGGTAATGCGGGTTGCCTTCTTCGTCTGGGGACCAGTTTTCCTTGTCCGAGTCGTTGCCGGAGGGTGTGGTGATGGTGGATAGCTTGGATTTGTCGTGGGGGATTTCGATCGGGGCTACCTCCTTGTGTGGGTGGGTGGGCTTCTTGTGTGCGTCGTAGCTGGTCTGCAGCCTTGCTACGCTTGTTGAAGCACGGGCGAGCTTGGGCTTCTTTGCTGCCCCGGTGCGTGGAACGGCTCTGCTCATTGCGGCATTGCGCTTGGCGCTGCCGCCGGGCTGTAGGGGACTGGATGCGGCGGCGCCGCTGGAGCTGGTCGTCCTTAGGAGACTGATGGCCGCGATGGCCGAGCCGTTGCTCTCGTGCTTGGCTTGTGCTATCAGGGGTTCTTCCTGGCTGTCTACCTCGCAGGCGAATTGCCATGCGTGGACGTCCCGTGACCGGCCTCTGGTCAGGCGAGGAGGCAGGGCTCCTGCATTAGGTGCGGGAAGGGAGTTCGTGAGATTCGAGAGAGGCGGGAGTGTGACAGTGTCCTTTGCACTGTGGCCACGGTGGAAGCTGGGCCTCCGGGCCGGGGGCAGGGCCGCAAGGGCTTCAGCTGAGGGACGAGGTGGTGGTATATGGGGAGGCGTTGTGGACTCAATGACCTGAGCCTTGCCCTCGAGGGAAAGTGAGAGGCGGAACAGCGCGGCTTGGGAGTTAGGGGCGGGGAGTACAGGTGCAGCATGAGGAGCCGAGGAGCATGTTGAGAGTGAGAATGGTTCCAGTCTGTAGTGCGTTAGTATGGCAGGAACAGAGAGTGAAGAACGGGGTAACATACTTGATCGAGTCGTCCACAGTCCGGTGTCCGACTGTGGAGGGCGTCGAGAAGGAGCTACCGGTATTCCACCGGTTAGACAGGTAGCCAACCGAACTCGGGAAAGACCGCGACAGTTGGAAGCTGTCAGTTGTGGTATCTGCCTCCTGAGACTGGGCGGTAGCGGCTACATTCGGGGACTGGTTCCTCGGGTTGGTGTTTGCTTGGTCGTCCTTCTGGCCGCTGGTGTCATCTTGGGTCTCTCGGTGAAAGACGCCGGGATCTGAGCGTGCCGAAGAGCTTGGGCGAGCCTCCGTGAACGAGTGGCCGTGGTTTGGCGAGTGATTTGTGGAGTTGGCATTAGGGGAGGAGTTGTAAGGAGCAGCGGGATCCGAGGAGAGAATCTGCATGCCGCCGTATCTGAGGGCAGCTATTTCCTGCGGGGACAGGGGACGCGACTTGCGGCGGTCGTTCTGCCTCCTGTTCTGGAACCATATCTGCGACGCGTATCAGCAATTGGTCTTCCTCCAGACATATATCTTCCAGTCCTGGACTGACCTGAACCTCCTTCTCGTTTAGGGAGACGCGCTTGACGATTTCGAGACGCGCTGCCTTGTCGGGCTTCGGATTGGCATGGTATGCGGCTTCGAGGACGGACTTGTCCTTTGCCCTAGAGACGCGACATGTTAGCAATGACGCGAGCCATTGGAGGGTGTGAGAGCTGCTACATACGCAGTCCTTTTCCTCTTCCCCTTGGGGTGTCGTTCTAGGTCTAGCGGGCTGCTGGACTGGTCGAGGAGCTGTGAGGAGGAGTAGTCCTCTTGAGACGAGGGTTCGTGGGACATGGGCGCGCTGTTGCTTTGAGGAGTCGTGTGTTCGACATCGGGTTGCTCGTGGCTAGGAGAGGAAGGGGAGGCGGGAGCTGAGGGCTGTTTATCCATGGTGTCGACGTGGGGTGGAGAGAGAAGTTAAGGAGGTCACTCGATGTCAACAACAACAACAACAGTACATGACATGTATGTCGAGTGAGGTAAGGACAATGAGGTAGAGAGACAGAGGAGGTCAAGTCAGTCTTCTGAACAAGACGCGTTGAGGAGTAGAGTGAGGTCGTGAGTACAGAGAGAAAGAGAAGTCAGGGAAGAAGAAGCGGTATTATGTAAATGGAGGGACGTGTAGTATTATGGTGGAGTGTCACAGCTACACGCCTCACGCTCTTCAACCCCTGTCCGCGTCTGGAAGAGATCCACCCAATCAACGAGCGCGTTTTTAGACCTCGACTTCCCGATCGGGGAGGAAGCGGATCTCAGATCTCCATACATAACCTTAACCCTCAGACCGAACATCTAATTTAGACTGCGACCGTGACTGGTGCGTGATTGATTCAAGACGCGCTCGCGAATGCAATTTTCTCAGATTCTTCCGAGAGTGCGAACCTGGTCAGTCCCTGCAATTGGTACTATGCTTCCAATTGAAGCGATCTGACCTGTTTATTCCAATTAATACAACGCTAAGGGGTATCCTGTTCTCTATGCTGTGTCTTGTTCCCATCAACACATATCATGCCGTGTTTCGAAGTCAGCGCTGCATCGTACAAATACTCCTCCCCGGTCAACGCCCTTCAGCTGCTCATTTCAGACACCATACTCGCCAGTTTCTTGATCCTCTCCCGGTCGGCAATCCTGTCCTTCTCCAGTTGCGCAACCCTCCCTTGCAGCTCAGCAATTCGCGCTTCCTTCGTCTTTACAATCGACCTGACCATATCTCGTCCACTCTCGACTCCCTTCATACGTAGTGCGTACTCGTTCAGCTTCCGGCGCACGCTATTCGCGACATCGTCATCGAGCATCGGCACCCCTCCCAACAGCGCCATGACCTCCTCAGTAATGGGGTAGTCCTCGCCGCCAACACCGCTGGACCTAGCCTCAGACCGTTGTCGAGCAGTGCTACTGCTGCTTTCAGGTGCCGTCTGCATGGCTGAAGAGGGTGTTCTCGGCCTCTTGGCCTCGCGCTCTTCCCTCGCGATAACCAAGCTATTCCTCGGAACGGTACTGCGCGTATTCGGCGTCGGCATGCCGTGAAGGACATCGTGCGTCCTCTGCGCGCTAGGTGTAGTAAACTGTCCGGACTGCTGACTCTGACTCTCCCGGCTTTGCGACATCTGGCTCTGACCCTGCGTCGTCGCACTCTCCGCCAGCCTAAGCATCTCCCTCTCCGCATCCGAACCCATGTCCGCATCGCCGAACAAGTCGTCCTCCTCCTCGCTATCGTCGACGAACGGCCCACGCTTCCTCTTCCCCGCCGCAGGCGCCGCCGGCGGTCTGCTATCTTCTTCACTTTCCTCCCCCTTAACGACCGGCATCTCGCCCCCCCTGTTCTGGCTCTCCTGATCGGCCCAGCTCATAAGATCCAGCTCGTCCCCCGTCGAAACAGTCGGCAAGCTGTGCCCCCGTCCATCGTCACCCGATATGCGGTTGCTTTGCCGCTGCGATTGAAACTGCGACTGCGACCCATACCGACCCCCCAGGTGATCAGGCAAAGGCGGCTCCGAGCTCCCGATGTGCGTGACAATCATGCCCTCGTCCCCCTCCCGCCCGCCGCTGAACAGGTACTCCTTCTCCTTCTTCTGCGCTACGTCCTCCCACATCCAGAAGCTGCACTGTTCTTTCCGATCTTTCTGGCACTTGTAAAACCACCGGCCGCGGTTCTTGTTGGCCTTCTTCACTTGGAGGTGGATCGCGGGCTCGCGGGGTTCGCAGTCGCCTACACGAGAGAGGGTGAGTTAGTAGATGTGAAGCTTATCAATGGTGTCGGAGAAGATTGAGATGATGGTAGGGAAAATGCATAACGTACAGAGCCATTGCCCCCTCTCGAACAGGCCGTCGGTGGTCTCTCTGCGGGAAGAAGAGGGCGTGGAGGGCCCGCCGCCGGGCGTCCAGGACGACTTGCTGCGCGGGGTGCGTTTAAACATGACTGAAAATGCCTGCTGCGGCTATACGCATGTGTTGTAGAAATGTTCGTCCAAAGTTGGGCTATTCGCATGTCCGTGGGATGATTGTTGACGACCTTAGTCTTGCGTCTCAGTGGTGGTGATGATGATGATGTACGAAGCCTTATCGTTTATCGGGAGGTTGGTGTTCAGGACATGCACCTCTCCGGCCCGGCAACCCCACGTTTAAAGCTTAAACCCCCCTGTCAAGCTTGCCTGTCATGCTGATCTATCATCCAGACATCGGATAGTGAAATGACTTTGCCTTTCATTTGCAATCAATTCATACATTCTTCGAAACAATGGCCTGACTTCTTGGTCTAAACGGCAACTCATCGATTCATCTCTATAATCCTACAGGAACATTATCTACATCAAAGCATGCTCTCCGCTCAAACTGAAAAGGGGGTATAAGACAGAAGCCACCGAATCACAACAAAAGGACCACCAAACAAATCAACACCCCCGAACTCGCAAACCACCTCCAAACATGATCCCTCCCCGCTCATGACACATCAGATCAAACCTCATAATAATAATCCTCATCCAGCCCCTCCCGGCTGGGCACCACCCCTGCCCCGGGCGCGGGACCCTGATACACTGCCTCGAGCCGGACGTTCAGCAGCCGGATCTTGAGCCCGTACTCGCTCACCAGCGACACGAGCTTGTTAGTCTCGGCCGTGATGGGCGCCTGGTTCAGCAGCATCAGCAGGCCGTCCAGCCACTCGGACGCGAGGCTGTGGTTGAGCGGGAACAAGGTCAGGATCGGCTCCTCTTTCGGCTCGCCACCACCGTTTTGTTGTTGTTGGGCTTGGTCGGAGGAGGAGGAGTCGACGTAGCTGTAGATTGTTATCTTGGTCGTGGGTTTGGTTGAGGTAGAGGTGGGCGCGGCGGCGGTGGAGCGGTCTTTGACTGTGGTCGAGGTGCTGGTCGCTATGCTCTGCGTGTCGGGGTCGAGACCGTTGGGCGCGGAGACGTTAGAGACTACGGAGCTGATGGTGCCCAGGTCGACTTTCTCCGTCAGTGCGTCCAGGCCGGGGTCGTGCGCGAGCTGCTGCGCGAAGTCGGCGTAGTGCAGGTACCGCCTGTTGTGCGAGAGCTTGGCGAACCGCCAGGGCTGGTAGAGCCGGCCACGCTTGGTGTTGTAGCTGTCCTGTCGGTTGTGCTGTTTCGGTGTCGGCTTGGAGAACCATGACCCTTGGAGGAGACAGCGGATACGCTGCTCCTTGACAAATTGTAAAGCTTCGTGTTTGAGTTCCTCGCGGACCTGGTAGAGGTGCTGGCCCCACTGGTCTTCGAACGAGAGCTCGAGCAGCTCCATCTGTAGTTCCCTCAGGCGGCCGCAGTCGTACTCTTGCAGATCGTCCTCGACCTCCAGCACGTCTTTGGTCCGGCTCGCCTGGCCTACTACCTGCTCGATGAGGATGCGGACCAGCTCGGCTACCTTCTCGAAGTCGTCGCGCTCGGCTCCGGTTGCCTTCCACATGCGGAAGAAGGCGTGCAGTCCCGCGGTGTGTAATCTTGACCACTGGAGTAGTAGTGGGCGGAAAAGCCTGTCGTTGTTCTTGATGTTGTCCAACGCCTGGTAGCCCCTAGCGTCCTCGAGGTCGGACTTATCAACCTCAAAGTGCTCGTAGAGGATCATCGTGACAGCCAAACTCGCCCTTGCGACCGGACACCTCTCGCTCAGCGGCCGGCTCGACTGTTCCAGCAACAACTTCTGGAACCCGTCCTCGTTCTTCCTCACGTAGTCCGTCAAATCCATCATGCCCAGGAACCCCGCCATCTCGAACTCTGCCGCCGGCGACTCCGTCTCAAACCCAAGCCTCCTCCACTTCTCGGGGTTATGCCTCCTACTCCCCTTCTTTCCCGCAGCAACATCCGTCGCGTCTTCCGTAGCCGCCCTCGAAACGCCGTTAGGCAAGTACCTATCCGGGGCACTAGCAAGATGCAGCCCCTTCAACGCGCGTCTATGCTCAGGCCGCTCCAGATCAACTCTTACCTCCCGCCACTTCCGCAGAAGCACCTTCGTAAGGCCCTGAAACTCCAGCAACGGATGCGCCAGGTCCTGCAGCGCCGAGCTCTGCATGAGGTTATACACCGCCTTGATCAGACCCAAATCCTGCAGCCTCTTGATAAACTTGGACCACTCCTCGCCCGCGGCGGCGCTGGTACCCTTAGTAACCACCGCTATCCCGCCCACGCCGCCCATCCCGGCCCCGATATTGCTCCCCGCGTCCGAAGCCGCCACGGCATCCCTAATAAGCGCGTTGATGAGCATCAGAGCGTTGGCGCACAGCGCGTGGTCGGCGCTCTGCAGCTGCTGTATGACCAGCTCGAAGAACTGCGGGTAGACGGCCACGGCCGGCTTCAGCGCGCGAAAACCAAATATCCCCGGCGACCGCACGGCGGCGCCCATGCTGCCCATGCCCAGGCCTAACCCCCTGTCGGGCGCGTTGGCGGTAGGAGTACTGCTGCTGCTCTGCGAGTGCCCCACGAGCGCGACGAGGATGCTCATCGCCCCGCGCAGGATGTTCACCAGCGGCACCGTGACGACGAGCTCGACCACGCGCTCGACGAGGTCGCCCGCCGCGGCGCCCTCGAAGACGTCCCAGCCCATGTCGACTTCTAGTAGGCGCGCGAGGGACTGCAGGGCGTAGGCGAGGGTGTTGCCGCCCGTCGTCATGATGAGCCGGCGGAGGATGACGAGGCCGCCCGAGGCGATGAAGACGTCGGCGAAAGCGGGGTCGTTGATGGAGGACTGCAGCTTGAAGACGGCCATCTTGCGGGAGGCGTCTTCGTCGCTTGCCAGGCGCGCCAGGAGGGCGGGGATGTCGGCTTGGTCCATGTTTTGGATGTGGTGTCGGTTATGCGCCGACGTGGTGGTTGAGAGGAGAGGAGGAGGAGGAGGGCACGGTGAGTCGAGGGAAAGTCGTCAGGACATGAAGCGATCGTTCGTAAGGGGTTCGTGATATCAATGATTCGGGGTGCTTGCGACGGGCAATTCGTGTCGTCTCTTACGGTAAAGAACGCGGAAGTCGAGACTGCGGTTGGTGAGCTTGATGCGACTGTCAAAATCGAAAGTCCAGATCTCGCTGACAGCAAAAGGGGACATAGGCGCACGGATGATGGGTTCACGACCAGAGCGCATGCGAGAAGCAACCAGTGAGAGTGTTTACTTTGAGCAGGGATCCCAGCAGCCCGGCAGCTACCCGCACTAGTCCCGATCGGGTAGCTGCAGCATCTTGTTATCGGACACAGCGCATGCGAGCTGTCACATGCCGTCAAACGTGAAACCAAGACGGACGGAAGCTCGAGCAACACAGAAATAACGTTGAAGTTCAGAAGGTTATTATTTCAAATACCAACAACTGACATCACTCCGTTCCTGACTCCGAGATGAGACAATGCGGGGATAAACCTGGGGCACATTAGGCATGTCAGTGCATTCCACGTTAGACTTACATCGCATTCCTCCAACTTCCTGGGACTTACAGACGTAAGTTCATGATTGCTCAACCACTTGTCATTAGGATTATACCCCCCTACATACACCCATCCCCATTTCCACCGTCCCCTGTTTCTCTAAGACGAACACCCAGTCACCTTCCTAAACCTCTGCATCAACCCCCTCGTAAACCCGTTCGTGGGCGCCGTATAATCCGTAATGTACAAACTCATGCTCACCCTCCCGCTCGCCACGACGAACGTCTCGTCCGGCAGGGTACAGTCCCCCGACAAACAAACGTTCGCGCCCGCCGCCAAGGGTCGGATATTTCCCCACGTAAACGTCCCCGGCACGTCAGCGACGGGCTGCGCGATGTCCACCTCGCTGTTACCAGTCATGCGCGTCTGGACGATGGGTAGGGAGGACCAGTTCGAGGTTAGGGGTGGGAAGTTGACGTTCAGCCCGAAGCCGAGGGGCAGCAACGGGTTGGCGCCGGCGGCGGAGTCGATTACTCCCTGCACGATCTTGGCGGATAGGGCGGCGACTAGGTGGGCAGGGTGGGAGGTGGAGTTGACGTCCTTGTAGGAGACGGCTTTGTTGGAGGCGGAGAGGGCTATGGCTGGGATGCCGCGGGCGGTGGAGGAGTAGCTGTGCTGTTTGTCAGTACATCTGGTGGAAAGCGAAGGAGGGGGCCGGGAATAAAGCATACGCAGCTCCAGCCGTGCCCGACAGAGTCCAGACAAAGTTGCCCAGGTTGGTCCCGTAGTTGGGTCCCGTAACCACCAGGTCGGGCGTGCTAAAGTTGGCGAACTTGGGCAGCACGTAGTCCAGCGCGACGAAAGTACACGCCGCCGGGGTGCCGTTGTAGTACCAGATCTGGCTGTCCAGGGGGTCGGGCCCGACGGACGGCGCCCCCTTGGGGATGAGGTCGTACTGCGAGTTGGCCGTCAGGTTGGCCTGGTCGGTGAACTCGGAGCTGCCTCCCTTGCCGCTTTGCTGGGTGGCCGGGGCGACGATCCAGACTTTTCGTACAATGTCAGAGGAGGCATGGAAACCAATTGGTTGTAGGAGACCGTACCGTTATGTCCATTGGCCTTGAGCAGCTTGTACAGCTCCCTCAGGTTACCCGACCCAAATCCGTCGTCGTTATTCATGAGGATATTGAGCGCGCTGCCGTAGCCCCCGAGCGCCAATGCGCCCGCGGCGAGGAGAGAAGAGTACCTCATTGTCGGTGAGGGGCAGGACAATACTCAATGGCTAGTAATTCGCACCTGGAAGCAACGGCAAGAGAGAGGAGGAGAGCGCGTGAGAGCTTCCATCATGGGCGAACAAGCTGCTTCTTATTTCCTCCGCTATAGCTTCCCCCAACGTAACATTCCAGCTTGTGCCATGACATACATAGTACTCTCGGGACCCAAATACCCTGCATCTTCTCGCATTTGCATTGCGTATCGCAACCAGGAAGTTCCAAAACTCCTTCCTGAACAAGACATGGCACCAAAAAGTCGAGAGCCGGTTGATAAGCTTCCCACCAAGCGGAAGGCAACCAAGATCGTCGGAGTCTAGTCCGGAATTGGCAGCTTGTCGTGTGCGCCGGGAAATCACCTCTTACAGTGGCCACACAAAAGTTTCGAACAGCTTTCCGATCCCCCCGCAAAAACCCACTAAAACGCACCTTCTTTACTTAGCTTAAAAACTATACTAATAACCTTATATCAGATTACTACTTTTATTTATAATAGAGATTTACTTATAATATACTATATATTTTTCTTAGTATTTTTTATAAGGTTTTTATAAAGATAAAAATCTTAAAGTTAAGAGCTAAGTTTTAAACTTACTTCTACCCCGCTAATAGCCGCTATAAGATCGCTATAAACGAAATTTTTATTTACTACTTCGCTTTAGAATTTTCTATAGTATAAATTAATAAAGCTAAAAATATATAATAAATATTATTAATAAGCTAAAGTAAAACTTTTTAAGTATAATGATTTTTATATAAAGTTATAATACGAAATTGTGGAATTATCGTAGAGTGTTTAAGGCCCGTTTTGGTGTAAAATGGCTGGGTGTTCGAAGCTTTTGTGACCTCACTGTATTATGCGGCCGTCGGGATGGGACACAGGGCGGAGATGCCCGTCGCTTTGGAGATGGCGTTACACGCCGCCTCAGGTGGCCCGCTGGTTACCGGTGGTGTCGATGAGGTGTGCGTGTGGCTAGCTGCTGAAGGAGGGTAAGGTGAAGAAGTTCACCAGTGTTTGTCACAGTGGCTGGACGAGTTGGGGGTAAGTCAGACATTTTGATTCGCCATATTCATGTATACACAAAGTGAATTCCCAAGCTCCCGTCCCCAAGAGTTATACAAGCCCCTCCCGGCTCTCTAATTAAAGCCAAAAGAAGGGACGACACTCTCTCTATGCTTCCCAAATATGCCTCCCAAGCGCTCTCCTTCCTCCCATCGCGCTACCTCGTCGCCCTCCAGTGCTCGACGGACTGGGTCAACCGACACCGCGTAAAAGGGGTATCCAGCGATCGCCCGGCTCACATTAACCCCCAGTCAGTCTACCTTTACCCTTGGCTAGAATACAAATCGTCCGCTCTTACCAACGCCATGTCAATTTAGTACACGCGCTTGAAGGGAGGGACGGCCTTGCACTCGTTCTCGTCGAGCGTGGTGCCGATGACGCGGCGGTAGCTGAGGTCGACCTTGCCCTGCGGCTGCTTCTGGTAAGAGAGAGTGTGCTTCATCCATTCCTTGTCGTCGCGCTCGGGGTAATCCTCGCGGGCGTGGGCGCCACGGGACTCCTTTCGTGCGGCGGCCGAGGCGGCGGTTTGGGTACTAAATCATTCGTCAGTCTCTGTTGCGGGACATCAGCTTTGCAAAGGGTCACTTACGCGCAAGTCAGCAAGTTCCTCAGCTCAAGAGCCTCAACCAGATCTGAGTTCCAGATCATGCTGCGGTCCTTGATACCAATCTCGGGCAGCTGCTTGTCAACCTCGTTGATGCGGCGGACACCCTCGTCCAAGCTCTCCTGCGTCCTGAACACGCTGACGTCCGTCTGCATGACCTTCTGCATCTTCAAGCGGATCTCGGAGGTGTGCTGGGGACCGTCGGCGGTGCGCATCTTGTCGAGAACCTCGATGGCATCGGCACCGGCGTCGGCGCTCAGGGGGCCGTGGGCCTGGCCGGGCGTGAAGTTGTCGCGGATGGTGTGAGAGACGGCACGTCCGAAGACGACCAGATCGAGGAGAGAGTTGGCGCCAAGGCGGTTAGCACCGTGGACGGAGACGCAAGCAGCCTCACCGCAAGCGAACAGACCAGGGACAACCTTGTCCTGACCCTGCTCATCGACAGTGAGGACCTCACCAGTGTACTTGGTTGGGATACCACCCATGTTGTAATGGACAGTAGGCAGGACTGGAATGGGCTGCTTGGTGACGTCGACACCGGCGAAAATACCGGCGGTCTCAGAAATACCGGGGAGACGCTCAGCGAGGATCTCAGCGGGGAGATGGCTGAGCTGGAGGTAGATGTGGTCCTTCTCAGGCCCGACACCGCGGCCCTCGCGAATCTCCAGGGTCATGGACCGGGAGACGACGTCACGGGAGGCGAGATCCTTGGCGGTAGGGGCATAACGCTCCATGAACCGCTCACCCTCCGAGTTCAGCAGGTAACCACCCTCACCACGAGCACCCTCGGTGATCAGGCAGCCAGCTCCGTAGATACCGGTGGGATGGAACTGGACGAACTCGAGATCCTGGAGAGGAAGACCAGCGCGGGAGACCATAGCCATACCGTCACCCGTGCAGGTATGCGCGGATGTGCAGCTGAAGTAAGCACGGCCGTATCCACCGGTAGCCAGGACAGTGTTCTTAGCCAAGAAGCGGTGCAGGGTACCATCCTCCTGGTTGTAGGCGACGACACCGCGGCACTCGCCGTCCTGCATGATCAGCTCAAGGGCGAAGTACTCGATGAAGTAGTTGGTGTTGTGGGCGAGAGATTGACCGTAGAGAGTGTGAAGAAGGGCGTGTCCGGTACGATCCGCAGCGGCGCAGCACCTGTAGGCCTGGCCTCCCTTGCCGAACTTCTGCGATTGACCGCCGAAAGCGCGCTGGTAACTATAACGGAGTCAGCTTTGCCACCTACAACAGTAGATCCCGAAAGTGCTCACATCTTGCCGTCCTCGGTTCTTGAGAAGGGGCAGCCGTAGTTCTCGAGCTCGACAATCGAAGCGGGCGCCTCGCGGGTCATGTAGTGGATGGCGTCCTGGTCACCGAGCCAGTCGGAGCCCTTGACGGTATCGTACATGTGCCACCTCCAGTCGTCCTCGTGCATGTTTCCTAGCGCAGCGTTGATGCCGCCCTGGGCGGCGACGGTGTGACTCCGGGTCGGGAAGAGCTTTGATATGCATGCTGTGTTGAAACCTGCCTCGGCAAGACCGAAGGCCGCCCGCAGACCGGCTCCACCGGCTCCGACAACGATCGCATCGTACTCGTGGTCCTAGATTCTGCCGTTAGCTGCTTGCTCCGTGTCTCCTTCGTCAGTGGGATCGGTAGACGCACAATAACTGGGTATTTGTTGCTGACGAAAGGAGAGGCCTCCTTGGCTCGTAGTGGCTGGTTGGCGATAACCCTCGCTGTAGAAGAGATATGTTGTCAGTCGAGCTGTTGTTGATGCTCGGGCAGACTCGGATCACGGAAATGGAGCTGCTCACCAGCTGGACGTGTTACTGAGAAAGCTCTGGTCTGATTCCTTCCTAGGCGAGCAAGCTGTAAACACCAAAAATTGTCAGTCTGAGCCACCAAAATGTTGTGCGGCTTCCATCCCATCCGGCCGGTCTTCCATGACGACGAGATCGGATGGGGCAGGGGGATGGATGAGCCGAGGCGCTGCAGTACTCACCATTGGGCTCGCGGCCAGTCTTCTTAACGACATGGAGGATGCCATTGTGAACGAGGGGGTCAATCGCGCAGGTCAACAGTCATCAACAAAGGGAGGTATGGCCGGTGGAGGAGGGGAGAGTGGTTGTGCAGTGAGGTTTTTGGAGATTCCACCGATGCGATGAAGAGGCGTGACGAATGATTTCACGACTCGCCCGGGACGGAAAGCTCGATCATCGGAACCAATCACAAGATTTACGATATAACCGAGGAACCGATCCCAGCTATGGTCCGTGCGCTCGCCATGCTTTCCAGCTGGCAGCTGCCGGCCGCTGTCATCAGCAATTCCATCCTTCCGATTGGCCGGGAGTTCGTGATGCCCGCCTCAACTTCTACCATCACTGCCCGCTGGAGTCGATAGCTAAGGTACACATTATTCGTCACTGAATTTTGCTGAAACATCTTTCAGGCGTCTCTGGTTATTGACAAATGGTGGTGCAGTGATGTCATTACAAAGGTCTATGTACCCTCATTACCATCCAAACCCCCATTGACTCGAGCATAAGGATATTTTCTACGTGCATGAAACCAGAAAAGCATGTACAGCCGGCCGTCCATAATCATGTCCTACCAATAGCTACCACCCCAGTGGCAACTCTCACTCCGCCAGCACCATCCTAAGCATAACCAAAAAGTTGTCCTTCAACTTGTGTACCTCCGACACCTCCGGCTTGACCGGCTCGCCCGCGGTCCGCCGCAGCCGGTCCTGCCTCCTGGCCCGGTGCCTCCGCTCCGCCTCAATCGGATCCATCTCGTCCTCCTTCTCCAGCTCCTCCTCGTCGTCCGTCTCCGACTCGTACGCCATGTCGTCCAAGTCCGCCTGGTCCAGCCCAAAGTCGAGCGAGCTAAAGTTCAGGGCGCCGGGGATGAGATCGGCCGGCGCCGCGCCGCCCTCGGCGGCCATCTTCTGCCGCGTCTTGTCCTGGTGCCACTTCTTCCTGGCTTCCTGCCAGGCGATGAGGGCGTCGATCTCCTCGACGGCTTTCGCCTTGTCGATGGTGCCCGCGCTCACGGCGCCCTCGAACAGGGCGTTGATGTCGATCGCGCCGTTCTTGGGCCCCTTGCGGAGGAACTCGAGGATGCCCTCGATCCAGCCCATGAGCTGCGTGAAGAGCCCGTTGTCGTGGGTGTGCACCTCGTGCACGAACTTGTAGAAGTTGTGCTCGTGGCGCTGGCACAGGTCGATGAAGGCTTGGACCGTCTTGTTAGGATCTGCTGATGCGTCTTGCTCGCGGCATTTCTCGACGACCTATTTCGTCCTGGTTAGCAAAAGGGGATGGTGTGGTCGCGACTCGCCGTATGCACTTACCTGGATAAGGTCATCGATAAACACGGCAAAGTCCGTCACGCTGCTGTACACATTGGCCGACTTGTACACCCTGACAAGCGGTTCGTAGAAGATGGTGAACAGGTCCCGGAACAGCTGGAGCGTCACCGGCTCCTCGATCTGCCGCAGCATCATCAACTTGTCCCGCTGCCTCGTGTACAGCTTGAACATCTGCTTGAGGTACGAAAAGAGCTGGGCACCCTGCTTAAGTTCTTCGTCCACGTTGTCCACGGCGCTGTTGAACGCCACCCAGGCGTTGAAGAGACGCCCGATCTGCTCGTCCGTGACGGTCGGGTAGAAGTGCTCGGAGCTCAGTATCACTACTATGAGATCGACGTTCCTGTCTTCGGCTTCTTTTCTGATTGCCTGCTTGGTCTCCTCGTCGGCTTCGGCGTACTGCTTGAGCTTGTCGACCCAAACCGGGTCTCCTATCTTGGGGGCGAGGGCATCGATATGCTTTTGGTAGGTCTTAATGCCGTCGTTGAGAGTCATCGAGAAAATACGCTGCATTAGCGAGCGCGTACCGAAAGGCTGAGCCACGAAGATGTCGAGGATGTTCGCCATAACAGCCGCGGGGTTGGCGATCCTTATGACGTTCTTGATAACCGTATATGGGATGAGTGAGTGTATCCTCTTGGCTTGAGCGAACAGCTCTGGCGAGTTGTCCTCCGCAAGGAAGAGATGGTAGATCGTTGCGGCCACCTCTATGCGCAGCCACTCTGCGAACTTCTGGTATTGTATGCTGAGGTCCTGGATGGTATTCTTCTCTTTGATCTCTTTAAAGAGCATTGTTAAACCGTTGCGCTCGATAATATCTTGTCGGAATCTGTTGCTCGTTAGTCATCTGTCTGTTGGTCGGGCAAGACCGGTTGCACATACTGTTCCATGTAGACATCAAGCTCAGCCGCCCTCTTTTTCGCAATATCGTAAAACTGCTTCTGTTCGTCAAGACGCCTCTCATCCATAAGCTTTCTGCGGGCGACGTCTTCGACGTCCTCATCCTTGAGATCGATTGGGTCCTTTTTCAAGAACTCTTCCATGGCCTTCGTTTGAGCGAGCTGAGGGTTGTGTAGGATGGTCCGAAGAAACGCGCGAAGCGATATCCTCTGTGTCTCGCGGAATAGTACAGTAGGCTCTGCACTTGCCGGACTCATAATGGCCGGGCTTAGTCTCGAATCCGTGGATGGGCGTGGAGAGTTACGGCCAGAAGAGGTCGATGGCGTCTTCCGGTGCCCTCTGATGCTCAACAGATTGTTGTCAGCTGAGCCATTGGGTACAGGCAAACCGGTCGCTTGTGTCGACACCGAAGATATAGAAGACGCATCGGAATCATTGCCGCCTGTGATCGAGCTCATCAGGTTTGAAGCTGTCGAGTTGGTCTTGTTCTTCTTCGGCAGAGGCGGCAGGACCTTGCCGGGCAATTCAGTTCGCAGCCTCTTATGCAACCGAGCGAAGTCGCCATACCGCCGACCGATAAAGTACTCCAGCTCACCCTTTCGCTTGACACGGAGGATGAATTCCTAGGGATAGTCAGTGGCGGTCATCAACGTCGCACACAGGAGAGACACTTACAGCGTGCTTGTGGTACCTGATGTTGCGTTTAATAGACGTGACCCGGACACCAGCAACGTTCACATCCCACCCGTTCAAGTAGTTTCCTTGGGGCTGGGAGGCTATGAGGCCGGAATCGATGGCATCAGTGTCGACAATTTCAAGTTCCGAGAACCTGATGCGCTCTTCGAACCCGGACGAAGTTGGGACGCCCGACACCATCATCAGCTCAACGAGCTTCTGCGCCTTTATCGCCAGCTTGCGCCGCTTCGTCATCTCGAGTCGGTCTTCGGACGAGGATATCCCCTTGCCGGCGAAGGACTCCAGGAACTGAAAGAAGTGTCAGTCTCCCCCTTATCTCTCACATGAGCCCGTTATTCTCGCCCAACAAACAAGAGGCGGTACGTACCACCTGCAGCTTATCCTGCCAGAACTCCTTCTCATTCGCCTTGTCGAGGAAGGGGAACTCGCGCACATGGTGGACGAAGATGTACCGCAGTATCGGCAGCTCCGAATCCAGCGGCGACACCTCCCCGAACTCGGACTTGAAGGGGGCGCCGAACCGTTGCAGGGCCGTGGGCGAGTTGAGCTCCGATATCTCCCATTTCACCTGCTCTGATACGAGTTCGCGCTTGAGGTCTGTGTGGTGTGTTGCGGTATGGTTAGCGAGGGGGTTTACTTCGTGTTATATTTCGCGGACTAGAGCTGTCGCCGTAACGAGTGGATGGACACAACGCACAATGTTCTTGCTTTCCCGTCAGAGCTTGCCCTGGCGGTGGAATGGGCGAGTCGCTCTGCTTCTGCTGGAGCGGGAGCTCGACTAGTCGGCCCGGCTCCGGAACGCCCTGGTTTGCGGTTGCGCTTTCGGCTCCTTGCGCGGTGGACGCCATAACTTCGTCTGGGTTTCCTCCTCCGGACGGCAGAATTCGAGTCACCCTCACTTATTCAGCCCAGAAGATGCCCTGCTAATGTAGCGAAACAGCGGCGCAGGCTTGATCTTTAGTTCTCTTGCGCAGCCAGGGGCGGGGTTCGGTATTATAGTGGGATGCAGTGAATGCAGGTCAGCAGGGGCGGCGCTTGTAGATGGCGGACGACGGATGACGACGGAGATGGTTGTTTGCGGCCACGCGCTGCGGTCATGCGAGGTCGGGAGTGTTACAAACCGCGGGTGGAAGAAAGATGTAGTTTAGGTAGGTGTTATTCAACAAGAGGAAGAGAAGAAGGATGAAGAAATATACAACAAGTACGAAGTCAACAAGCAGGAGCAGGTTTATTATTCACTGGAAGAATACTGAACATGACAAGACCATTAGCTCCATGTGTGTGGGCAGCAAGCAAGCAAGCAGGCATAGCCGGCCTTGCTCACCCACCATCTCCAACTTTTTCTGCGGTGCCCAAAGGTCTTGGAATGTGCGGAATCGCACTTGGCACTTCAAGACGAAGAGCTACAAACACCCAAGGTAGCTGCCGGCTTGCCGGACCGCAGGGGCTCTCGCAAAAGTCTTGCAATGGCAGTAAAACATGCCAAATGATAGATCTGTGCAGTGGCTGCCTCGCAAGAAGATTACCTCCCGTGGTAAAAGATGCCCTGGCTTGGCACCTGTGACGCGCTTATGTCGGTGACGCAGATCCAAGCCCCGACGGGATGACGTAACTCTCAGCTCGTTGCACCATAATCGTGCTCCACCACCAAGGGGTCTCAGTGTGCCTTACCTGAGGTGTAGCCAGGAGAATGATGGGAATAAACATTCTTCTAGTCCGCCTCGGCAACGAGGCCAAGAGCTGGATATCTAGGTATTTTATATAGGTATCTCTTCTAGCAGCGCCCGGGTATCATAAAACAAATGCCGTAAAAGCCCACGTATGCTCGCCTTGTCCCCGATACTCATAGCTCATCAAACACCCTCAACCTCTCATCCACGCTCCCCTGCCTACTCCTATTCATCGACGCCAGCACACTCCCTATCCCTTGCCCCCTATCCCCATTCATCACCCCTTGTCCTCCCCCAATAATCGCGCTCCCATTCCTCCCCAAAACCTCCCCATTAGGCACATACTGCACCCCGACAACAACAACCATAACAACCACCATCAGCACACTAATAACAACCCAAGCCGCCTTTAACCTCCTCCTCGTCCGTTCCTGCCACTCCCGATCCGCCCGCTCCCACTTCTCGATCCGCTCCCTCACGACGTCCACCCGGTCGCTCAGGGACCGGACCTTGTCCCTCCCGCCGTGTATCCGCTCCGTCAGCGCCCGTATCCTCTTCTCTTGCGTCTCAAAGTTGCCGAAGGCTGATATCTGCGACTGTGTTTCGGCGACGAGGTCGTCGGACTCCTTCTCGAACTGCGCGCCGGTGGCTTGCGACAGCAGGGCAAGTTCCTTGAGGGCGGCGATGGTGTTCTCCAGCGTCCCCGTCTTGGAGAGGACGGAGTAGTAGCTGTCGTCCAGGCGGCGGGTGGTGGTGTTGGAGAAGGTGGTTAAGTCGGCTAGGGATTTTTGGAGGCCGCTGTAGAGAAGAACAATCAAGTTGGTTCAGAGTCAAATATGTAGAGAAGGACGGTAGACATACCTAGCCCGTACAGCAGCCCGTCTCCTCTCCTCCGCCAGCTCCTCGTCCCTGGACAGCTTCCTCGTATACACATCCGTAGCACCCATCATCTGCCCCTCGTCCCCGGACGCAATAAGCGCACTCGTCCTCCGACTCTGATCCGCAGGAGTCAGCGTGCCGGGCGACGTATCAGCTGCCGCTCCCTCGGACCGAGGCACCTCGAGCGATCCTCTGGGCTGGTATATAGCTGACGCCGCTGGTTGACCGCCCGCCGTCCTGGCGTGGTGTATTGGTTCATCCCCCGCCCTATCGCTCGCGCGTTCGTGTCCGTCCCGTCTCGAGCGCGAGTGGCTGTGGTGGTGGTGCCCGCCGTGTCGATGGATGCGGATAGGCGACAGCTCGGATATGGACCGGCTTATATGGTGTCGCTGGGGGCGCTGTTGGTGACGCGGGGATGACGAGGAGGAGGGCACCTTGTGCACCTGCTCGAAGCCGCCGGTGCCGAGCATCATTGTTATGTATGTGAGAGGGCAAGCCTCTGCTGTTATGTAGGGATAGATGTATGCGCTTAGTGATTCGCCCTTGTTCATGCAGTTTGGCCGAAAGTTGATGCCAAGGAGTCAGCTGGAGTGTTGGTGGACGGGAAAGTTGCAATGCCATTTGATGCGCTCATCATAAAAGTGGGGTATTCGAGACATTGGAGTGCAGCAAGGCTGCTTTCACATGTCAGCCAGACATGGCAACAGCCTAACACGGCTTCATGCGTTTCACGAGACTGTGGAAACCCAATAGAAGGTTGTCTTGCATGTGTGACTTGACGCCGTTGTTGTGCATTGTTGTTGTCTCTTTCTAGTGCCGACATGGCTGGCTGAACGGTACAGCTGTCTGCTTCCACGAGCCCACCACTAGACTGGTATGCCTAATCCTCAGCGGATGGCTTGCACTGTAATATCCTGCCCAGCCGTCATTGCGAAGGTAGTTACCAAATGCCGGTCAGTGTTTCGTTTGAGTAAGGCATAACCCAAAGGGGGGCCCGGCTGCCTTCGCCAGTCCACCCCACCCGTCTGGCGGCAAGTAAGACGGCATGCACAAGTCGTAGATAGTTGCACCAATATCATTCCAACAACAGCCGTAAAAGGGGGTATCAAATCCATCCATCCCACAACCATCAATCGCGCTCATGAGTTGAGCAGCTTGTTCCTCTTCTCTTTCCTCTTCAGCCGCTCGACCCTCTTCTTGTGCATCTTCTCCGCCAGCTTCTCGTACCTCTCCTTCTCCTCCTTGGCCGCCCGCTTTGCCTTGATGGCTTCGATGCGTGCCTGTAGAACATTGTGTCAGCATTACCTTCAACCGGGCGAGAGGTTTAGGAAGGAGTAGAAGACGAACCTTTCTCTCCGCCTCCTTCTCGTCCTTCATCTCCTTCTCCTTCGCCTTGACCATGGCCATCGTTACCCTGTCCTTGGCGCGCTTCTCGTACGGTGTCAGGCCCGCGGCCGGGCGGAAGGCTTTTTTGGGTTCGTGCCATTGCTTGCCTGTCGGTTGTTGGCGTCAGTAAAAAGATCTCCAAGCCTGAGGATGGTAAAATGGGGGACGAACCATTCTTCCTCATGCCCTGAGGCGCAGCCTTCGGCACCGCTGGCGCGGCCTCGACTTTTGTTGATTCCGACATTGTTGGTTGTGTATGTGCGTATTTGGTGATGATGGTAGGTATCGTGATACCTTGGCCGTGTAGCTAGCTGGTGGATGTTGAAGGGCTGCGCAAAGGCAAACAAGGGCGGTCAGTCGAGCAAAGTTCGTCCAAGGAATTCTGCCGCTCAAAAGCAATGGTGAAATTTTAGCGGTCTGCACATGGATGGAAGTGAGATGGCGGGGTTTGGAATTTGCGGGACCCCTGAATATCCACTATGGTCGTGGTACGTCGCGTCTCTGTTCTCCAGCATTATCAATCTGGCATCTTGCATCGTTCGAGGCGTGATATCTTTTTAGATGCTCAAGAGCATACGTTTCTATTTGACTAAGATGCAGATTCTTGCAGCAGCCGGGAGGGTTTTCGGCAGGGAGACGAGGTATCAAGGACTATGTGACAGCATGGTGCGATCGGCCAGCCTCCGCGCCTGGCGCGTAAAGTGGCATTTTCCATCTTGGAAGCCCCCATGATCTTCAGGGTCACAAACCTCGATGCAGAGACGAACCCCCTTGCGTGCTGCTGGCTTCCTATTATTCAACCGTGCATTTCCTATTATTCAACCGTGCACCGCCGTAGGTGCCAACAACAACAACAAACATTGACTCTATGCAGATAATGCAGCCAGTGCCTATCGCCAGACAAATCATCAGAGTCAGATATCAGATGCGACCTATCCCTGGCCCTCCACAATGTCTCCCTCTCCACGATCGAGTGTTGTTGTTTATCTCATCTTGGCTCCGGCTGAATCGCGCCCTATTCTCCGTGGTTTTTCATGCACACTACTGTCCGTGCAGACGAGCAGGTTGTGGCTTTCTCTCCAATCAGTGGTCCAGCTGTGTGCAAGGGGCGGCCACCCCGCTGCATGCAGGCTTCAGGGACTCGAACAAATGCATACTGTGATACACGTGTAGTCCTGATAGTGCAGACCGCCTTTGAGGCAAACTTTTTGGGCTACACTTATCACAACGTCTCATTGGAGGACGGCAGCGAGGAAGAGCCGAGACACTGCATGCCCGGTTTTTGCACACTGTGCCGAAGGGCCGGAGGACTCGGAGCCGCAGTCCGGATCTTCAATGGACAACAAGCCGCGGCAAGCCTTGGAAGTTGGAAGAGAAGTGTCTTGAAGTTGGTGAGTGGCATGAGTGGTAAGGCGGATGTGGATTTTGGCGTCGGAGATCAGTGGTCCACCTGCCATCAGCCCCGGCGCCAAGGACTTGCAGACTCCAAGCTGAAGGGACTTCTCTGGAGAGGAACTCGTGCCGCTCCATCCCGTGATGAACGATGACGGCGAACGAGGACCGCCAGGAAACGCGTCCCGCACCGACGGCCTTGGTGGTCCATAGCTTGCACGTGTATTCGGTATCACAGTCAGGGCGACTCCTTGGACGGCATCGCCAGAGAAGTTAAGGTATGCGGTGAAATGAGGCCCGGTAATGAGGTTATAACAGAACCCCGTCCAGGCGGGTACGAGGAGACGCGACAGCGATTGAGGCGCGGTTAACTCGCTGTAACGCCCTTTTACTATAGGTGACTTAAGCGGCATAACCCTTATTAGTCCCCTGACCCATCATGGCCAAGCAAGGGAATGGCGGAACGTTAGTAACGGACGAGGCAGACGAGGCAGATATTGAAAAGGTTCGGAAATGAACATCATCTTCTTTCCTTCTAGGAATGACTCGACTTCGAAATGAGGCCCGCATCTTTTCTTTGTTCTTCTGGCATATGACATTTCCAACAACACGCTCATTAATATCTCCGAGAGAAGTTATACGGGCTGACGATGACATGGAGATCTGAGATCTCGTTAAGCGGTGCGGGCACGACAAACCCGGGGCAAGTCGCAATCGCCTGTCGGCCGATGATACCCTGGAGCCCTCCACGACTCCTTACTCACCAGTACGGCCTTTGGTTAGCATTGCATTGAGCTGGTCACTCTCAAGGAGGCACATCACCAATTAAGCTGAAGACGGTGAATGGTGCGTGAATGCAGCCAATTCCCCGGTTGACCGCAAGGAAGACCGTACTGTACGGACACCGACGAGAAAGCACTGTGTTAAGTCGAGGTTCGGGCCAAGACGGCATGACCGCTTCAACAACACTGGACAATGTCCTATTTTCAGCTTTAGATGAGATGCACTAGTTCTCGATAGTCCCTAGTTCATCGTATCATGGCTTGTTGCCCTCTGCTGAACTGCAAAGACTGGCATGCGCACTGGCATGGCCTGTAAATGGGAAAGAGAGAGATCGGCATCATGGAATTTTCCATGAATGCAAATAAAACGAGACATTGAACCCCGGCGTCTCAGAGCCAGCTGGGAGTCTGGGACCTCAGGGCTCAGGGACTCTCACCAGTCTCAGGGACTCTGGGGAAGAATGATGATCAGATCTGCTGTGCGTGAACACTTGTCGGAGCTCCTGAAGATGGACAACTCTGTAACCACACCAATCTGGCACGTCAACAAGCCATCCTGCAAGTCTTGCCCAACTGGGCAACGATTGTTTATCTTGCATTGTCGTTGAAGACGGTGAACAACCGTACAGTGCAGCCAGACCCTCGTAAACTGTCCACCTCGGGTCTTGAAGGCTTGCAGGATCTCTCCTGGGACCCCTGGCAAAATACTGTTGAAATGGCCCAATTACAACACATTTCCAGCACATGCTCCACCTCAATCTCACCCACTTTCGTTCCCCCTTGTGCCTGGCCGCAGCCACACTGTCCTGACGGTCTGCTGCAGGCTGCAGGCTCTCGTTTTTGCACTGGCCTGACTGGCTTGAGTTGCCCAAGGCGCCAGTCAACCATTCCTCTCTCACACCTCCCACCTTCTCTCCTCTCCGCAACCACACCGTCGGTCGTGTTCGTCGACAAACACCACTCCCAAACCACCAACAACACCTCTTGGATCATTTCCAGACTGTAAATCTTGCGATAGATTTGCTCTCTGGTCTTGACCGTCCGTTCCTTACTTTATTATTTTTCAAAGCACAAACAGTGTGAGCGAGCATTTGCCTGGAATTCCTGGATCTAATTTACCCTTTTCAACTTGTCTGTCCAGTAATTCGTTTCTTCGGCCATCGCCCTCTGATTGTTAGCCTGCGTTTCGAGTATCACACCCGAACAGGTACAGATCCTCCTTCCTTCCTTCACAGTCTCTTTGTCTGCCGTCTTTCCCTGTTACCCGGCAAGGCGGCCGGCTCTACTCCAGTGATCGAATGCTGATCTGTCTCCCCGAGTTCCAGAACGCATTTGTCCGTTACCATTTCGACCCCGTCCGTCATTCGACCACTGCACGCGAGCACCGGACCATCAAACCACTAGCGAGCCACATATATCGGCTCTGTCCTGGCTAAGGAACGAGTCCGACAAGCTGCACTGGTTCGCTACCACAACCGGTGCCTTCCATGCTGTCACTTCTCATCATCTGAGTTGCCTGCTCTTTCTCTTGCCGCAGCGCGGCCCGGGAAGATGGCGGCCACAGCCACTGTTGGCCTGAACGTGGCCATGGACGCCTTGGCCTCACAACCGCTAGATGTCCCCGTCTCAGCTGCTCCAGCAGACGACGTGACTCGTAATATCTCACCTCAATCTAGTCCTCAACTCGGTCCTCCGACGATGGCTCCACTGCCAAACCCGCCATTCGTGTTCCCAGCAAAGCCGCTCCCCTCCTCGGCCCCCTCATCCTACTCTCGCGCTTCTGGAAGAAGGACTCGGTCTACTCTGGAACCGCAAGAGACGCCGGCACGAAGATCAATAGATAGGGCTACCAAAGCACCTGGAGCATTGGCCTTACCCGACTTCTCCTTCCCCATGGGACCTCCTTCGGCCGACGACGGCAGCCACACCCTTCTGAGCCCGCCTCAGTCGCCATTGTCGCAACCGGAGTCTCCCAGAGCAATTCCCTCACGCCCCGCTGGACACGGTCACAGGCGAGGTGGAAGCGAATTCGTGGGCGGAAGCGTACGTGGAGGAGACGCCATCACGGTTCTTAGCTCGAGTCCGACCAAATCCGACAGTGGCTACACATCGCCTAGTCTAATGCCGCCCGCCGCTGCTCGACGACGCGGTCATGCCCACAAGCGGTCCGGTGCGATCTCCAGCCACGACCTGTCGTCTATAATACTTCCGCCACCAAATAAGAGTGCTGCTGCCCTGAGGGGGAGCAGTGCGCCTTCCACTCCTGCGAATTTCGAGCGGGATGACAACTTCATCTTCCCAATGACAGTGGATGGACCCGAGCCACATCATTCAATCCCGTCTGCCAAATCGGAAGGCGACATTCGACAGGCTTCTGCTGCTTCAAGGTTCCCCGTGGAAGACACGCCGCTACCCCCAAGGCCGGCGAACCGAGCGAGGGTCGGATTCTCCGATACCCTCGAATTCATCCCGAGGCCCCTCTCCCTGGTTTCCAACGAGACTTCGAGCACTGTGACTGCTCGTCCCGGACACTCAACTTCTGGTAGCATTTCTTCCATGATTTCACTCGCGAACTCTATTCCTGCAGACCTCGACTACGACGTTGGCTCGCAGACCAGGACTAGTCCGACCCTGACACTGACGCAAACGGAGTCACGTCCCAGCACCGCTGGAGCCGTCCTAGAGCATCAGCAAAGCGTACAGGAGCCGGGAGCCACTGAGCCATCAGCACGCAGGCGGAATTCGATCCCTCACCTTGTGCAACTGCCATCCCCTTCTCTCACTGGCCTCGCTCCGGCCACCCCCAGTCCGACAAAGACACCCAAGCGGTGGTCATTCTTCGGCCTGGAGCCCTTCGTCGGTGCCGGCTCCCCTACTCGACCAAGACCGGTTAGTGCTGGATCGTCGGAGTCGCAGTCCAAGCCGGCGGCGTCCGGACAGCAAGATGGAGTTACACCCGAGGCTAAGATTGATGTTGCTGATGAAGTCCTTGCGGAGATGAAGCCAGCTATCAGGAAGAGGAGCAAGAAGCAAAAGAAGGTGAAGACGTGGGCAGGGTCTATACTTTCTCGAAAGTCTAAGGCTCGCCATGTCAAGCATCGGCGCCGGACCCCAACGCCGCCTCCCCTCCGTGATGGCGAGCCGGAGGAGTTCACCGGCCGTTCAAGTGCTGAATTCCTCCCAGATCCGCCCCTGGTTATGATCACAGAGGCGTATGGGCAGGAGGACGGCAGGTCGTCACCTCCGCCGCGTCCTGCGTCTCTTCCGGATGAAGATACCTCTTATCCTATGATTGACCTGGACGCCGCTCTTGGCCCCTTCAACACACCTCTACCTCGCAATCCGGAATGGGAAGCGGCTCAAAAGGCTGGAGGGCTACTGAAGAGGCAGCTCCACAGCGCTGCCGGTATGACACGGTTCACCGGACCCGGGATGCACTACCAGCATAGGCGCGCGGAGAGTGCTCCGGAGATGGTGCCGTTCGACACCGGTAGGTTTGGGATGCACCGTTTCAACAGCAGCTCCACCATGGCGGATGTGTTTGAGGAAGATGAGGAGGAAGAGGGCGACACCGACAGCAACAGGACCACTGGCGAGTCGACTCCCTTGGCTGAAACTCCACAGGACCGGGCTGCCAACCCTATCCATACCGCGGATGACATGTCCCCAACTCCATCGCTTCACAATGATCAGAGCTCTTCCGTTGGTGACGGTTCCTCGATATCCTTCGTCAAACGCAGAGGCAGCGACCTGAATGATGACGCGAAGTCGCAGGCTAGCTCGAGGATAAAGTCGGACCATGTCGGCACATCGCTACACGGCGACGTGATCGCAGAGGAGTTCACGCTTGACCAGCCGTCGCACCTCGCAGGGTTCGACTCACCTCACTCAGCCACACCGTCACCTCGCTCCGCAATGAAGTCGAGAGATCTGGCACCAGTGAACATCAGCCCAATGCAACTACCAGCCTCCTCGCTCGCACCAGTCAGCCCGTATTCGATGACGCAGTCGTCTTCGTTCCCTTCGCCGAGGACTCCAGTCTCGTACGATACCCAGAGGATCCCGTCTACTGCACCCTCGTCCTTCACCGATGACAAGGACAACTTCCGGTCTCTACTCATGGGCGAGCCTGGTCCCGAGGTCCGGCCTTCTGTTGATGGCGTACCATCCTTGACGAGCACGTCGTCAACTATGACCCGGGAGAGCATCTTCATGCACAACCCCCAGGCGAGGCGACCGCTTGCCTCCGCGGACCAGCAGAGACCTGCTTCATTCACTGCTTCTGCCTTCGGACGGCGACGTTCCAGTCTAGCGAGCTTGAGCCGCCTCATCAGCAGCTCCCACGGCGAGCGCAGCAAGCTCTCGATGGAGGTGACCATTGACGACGAGAACGAGAAGAAGCCCAAGGTCTCGAAGGCTAAGCGCATCAGCCGCATGATGCAGTTCTGGCGGCCCAAGGACGCAAACGAAGCCTAGGAATCACGACAACGGAGGGGCGCTGGTGTATGATGAACACAGATTGAGCATTCGCGGGGTTTTTACAACAATGACATGGCTTTGGCGTTTTGATGACAGCATGAAGACTACTCTGCATCATGAGATGGGAGACATGCCCCTTTTTTCCGCGTCAGGCCTTTTCACAAGGCAGGCCATTTTATCTTTTTTTTTCAGGCGCACAAATCGAGTGCGGGCAGGACAGAAATGATGACCAAGGGAGACAGACACCAGGGCGGCTAGGAGGCGGAGGTGGCTGCCCGGAAGGAAAGGATGTGGAGGAAAGGGGATGGAAGCGAAGTAGGAGGTTGATTTTCGATTCTCTGGACATATCATTGCAAAACAAAACCACTTTTGTACGAAGGGAAAGATTAGGTAGGGAAAGCGAGGAGGAGGATTCTGGGATATCTCTCTCATATCAACCAACACACTCTCTCTCATGGCGGAGCGGCACCCGTTTCTCCCACCTGTCGGAGGGGCATTTTTGGCTTGTTTGACTGCAGTTTTAGATGACTAAAGGAGGACAAACCAACACAACTAGCACTAGACAGTACGTAGTAATGAAGGCATATTGCGAGCCACTTCATGTTTACTGATTTTGATGTTGGTGACGCTGTCGGAAAAGGGAAAAGGTTTAGACGCGGGCCTCGGCTCGATCTGTCGCGTTAAGTGGATTCCACAGCCAGTTCCGTACCCCGGTCTCAGCTCTCAAGCTCCGGGGAACTGTCCTGTAGCAAGCATCCCTGCATCTTCAACTCAATATCCATCTCGCACCTTGATATCTTCCATCTATTCTACCATACCTCACCAACTTACCGTGCCAGTACAGACGCTTACCGCTTCCGACCACAGCCCTACACATATCTACCCAACACCGCACAACACATTCAAATGTCAACAACATCATCCAAACACTCCCAGCCGGGAGGAGGTCCCTCCTCCCGCAACGCGACCAGGCGCCTGATCAAAGAGCTCGAAACATGGCACAACGTCGAGTCGAAGGAAGAAAAGGGGATAGAGCGGCTAGGACCCGTGAACGAGGGCGAGCTGTTGAGCTGGGAGGCGGTGATTAACGGCCGGGGGGTGGGCGCTGGGTATGATGGTTCGTGTCTCTTTTCCTCTCGTTCTCCACCCTTTCTTTTTGCCTCTATTTTCCCTATCTCTTAAGGCCCTTCTGTTTTGGTCCGTCACCTTCAGCCTTCGCTCCGCCAGCTACCTATCCACGTTTTCCCCTCCTCCACATCCCCCTCCATGCCGCTTCTTCACACCCCTTCCCCTACCCCTGATCTATCTGCAGAGAGTTAGTTAACCAACCTTAATGTAAAACAGAAGGGCGCTTCCTCCTCCATATCACAATCCCCCCCACCTACCCCCTGTCGCCACCAAACATCAAGTTCCTGACGCCAATCATACACGCCAACGTAAGCCTCGAGACGGGGGAGATCTGCCTCGACCTGCTAAAAGACGCGTGGACGCCGGCCTACTCCGTGCTCGAGTGCGTCCGGGCCGTGAGGATGTTGTTAAGTTGTCCCGGCGTGGATAGTCCGCTCAACGTCGATGTTGCCGCGCTGTTGAGGGGCGGGGATTTGCTGGGTGCGAGGAGGCTGGTGGAGTACTGGATCGGGGGAGAGGGGGGCAGGTATGAAGGCCCGTAGAGAGAGGGGGAGGAGGGGAGAGGGATAGAGCGATGGATGGTGGGGGTTGAGGAGAGAGGGGAGGGCGGAGGGTGATGAAAGATGGGAGGGCGGAGGACAGAAGACGCAGATACCCGGCTCTGGATCAGAATGAGGTCCATGGGCTGTACAACGCCTGGCCTGGCGTGTGTATGCCCTACTACACCTCGAAGGGGACATACGAGATATCGGTATTAGAGCGACATAGCGACGGGTTCCACGGGCAAAGATGTTTGGATCACAGCTAGGAGTTCGGACAGGGATTTAGATATGTCTCTTTGTTGTATGCATTTTCGCTACATACTAAGAATCGTAAAAGTTCAAAAGCAGATCAAAATGCCCTTCCAGACGGGACTATCCTGTAGGTTTTCGCCTCACCCCCCATTTCTATATCGTACAGGATGTGTATATCAGAGCCGTGACCAGATAAGTCCCCTTTGGTCATTCTAACTCCTGAGGTAGGCCAACACTCCATGTGTCTTTCGCCTGGGTCCCTCCATCTCATGTTATTATGCGCCAACACCTGTTTGTTCGGAATAAGCACGTCAATGGTTGTCCGCTCTGGACAAGGTAGCTTTGGTCGGGCGGCCTTGCTGAGGCATAACCGCAACAGGGCAGTTGAAGTGATAGCGGAGACCAAAATTGCTCCCCTTTATGGGTTCTCCGTGTGAGGGGCATGTACCTCGAGCAACTCCTTGATCTCCGCGCGATCGGAACGAGAGAGCTCGGGAGATGCTATTAGAGAAATCAGAGGCTTCACTCGTTGTAGTGATACACCTATCATATGGTATGATGTCAGTATACTGCATTCCAGGACTTTTCACAGTGCCGCTGCTCACCTTGTAATTCGGCAACCCCGTAGGATGCCACCCAAGCCTCTTGGCCATCTTTGCGAAACCCTCCGTCTCGATGAGGTGGTAGAAGGGGAAAGCGGGAAACATGGCTCCGTCACGATGCACGTCAGCCTTGACCAGCAACGCAGTGCCACCAACACCATCCAGCGGCACCTCCTGGTGCACATCCCCGCCCTCGGTCGTCATGTACGCCATCAGGGCCCGGTACGTGGCCATCTCAGCGTACCCCTCCAGCAAGATATCGTCCGGCCCCATCTTCGCCGCGATCTCCTGCGCCTTGGGGCTGTCCTGCCAGTTGTTGAAGTCGTAGGGCCGCTCGTCCATCTTCTTCTTCTCCGTGTTGTAGTACCGCTGGAAGCAGTTGGGGGCGATGATGGGCTTGTCGTGAGCGGCCAGGTCCTGGATCAGGGTCGGCGGAGTCTCGATTATGTCTGCGTCCAGCCACAGCACCCAGGACGTAGCGGGGCCGAGCGTGGTGAAGAGAAGGGAGTTGCGCGCCTTGGACATGGCGGCTCGTCGGTCGCGCTGGTTCTGCATCTTGTGGCGCTCCGCCTCGTCCTGAGATTGGAGAGGGGGCTCGAAGTCCTGGCGCAGGATGATGATGCTCTTAAACCGCTCCTTCTCCGGGCTGAACGTCTGCGTCTTGGCGATCTGCGTCTGCAGCGCCGTGGTGGCGGCATTGCCCTCTTTGTTCTTGGGCAGTATGAAGCCCAGCGTGATCAGCTCGTGCGGGTAGTTCAGCTGCATGAGGTTGTCCCAGTACTCCTGGTAGAAGCGCGCCATGGGGGTGAGGATGAGGACGTTCTCCCTGTGGGCGATGGGGTCGCTCGTGATGGTGACATTGTTGAGGTTGTACCGCGACACGGGCGGAGGTGGGGCTTTGCCTTTCGAGTTCGATTTTCGGAAGGGGGACGTCGGCGGCGATAGGGGGTGAGAGGCGGCGGTGGATTTCCTGGCCTTGGAGAAGTCGCTGCTGGCTGGTGCAGCCAGGAAGTATATTATGAATATGCAGAGGACGGTTCCGATGAGGAGAGTGATCGGATTCGCCTTCTTCAGACGAACCGGCCCTAATGGTCGCGCCATGTGTCCGATGTCTATCTGTAGTGTGTCTCAAGGGAGAGGTCACTCGTCCCTATCAAAGCCGGCACAATGGCATTTGGAATGAGATCGGGCGAAGGTAGGTAATGTCGTCGGGCTTTTGGGAGGAAGATTGGATTGTCAGCCAGATCGGGCTCGATGTCGTCGCAACAGCAACAAGTGACGGGGGTTCACAGTCGACAAATGGCCCCTTTAAATGAAAAGGCTTGTTGTCGCCGTGGTAAGCCCAAAGGTCGCAATCTTGACGACGGCGAAATGGTTGATTGCAGAACGGCACCCTTTTCTAAGACTTCGTATTTGCTGTTTGTCTGACTTGTCCACTTTCAGAGTCCCCTGATAATTTATTATCCACCTTCACTCACACCCCGATCACCCCACGCTAGCGCTGCTATTTTAGCGTGATGAAAGGTGGCTTTACCGAGACGCTGACTACCACAGTAGCGTCTCACCAGCCACATGAGCTTTATTCTACGCCACAGTTATCTGCACCACGTCAACGCAGGTACCTGGAGCTCTAGCCTCGCCAGAGCTTCAACAACCACCGAAGCTTCATTGAAGCAAACAAACAACCCACATTCGCACCAACTGCATTTACTTTTATCCTCTCACATCTCCGAAGCCACTACCAGTCCTTTCTGCCGTTCATTCACAATTCCAACTGGCCGCGATGTCGATATCACCAATCATCACGTTCAAGGCGGGCATCTGCGACGTTGACGTAAGACCCAAAGCATCAGTTCCGCGAAGAGCCCTTGAGCTCGACGGTCTGCCGTTGCTAACATGAACGACAGCAATCATCCAAGCCATACAAAGTCCAACCCCAACCCACACCAGGCTATATCTATCTCTACAGCGAAGATGGTACGACCTTCTTCTCCCCCTACTGACTACCGTCGTGCATCGCAATGGAAAACTGACAACGTAACCCACAGAGCTCGTCCACTTCTGCTGGCGCCCTAGAGACGCACCCCTGGACGAACCCCAGCTCGACCTCGTCATGATACCCGAGGACGGCCACTTCGTCCCCTACGACCCCAACGAGAAGGACCCCAACGCCCCCAAGATAAACGGCCGCGTCTTCTCCCTCAAGTTCTCCTCCTCCTCCCAGCGCCACCTCTTCTGGCTCCAGTCCAAGCCGCAATCGCCCTCCGGCGACCAGAGCTACTTCAGCCCCCGGGACCGCAAGATAGGCGACATCGTCGACCGCCTGCTGCAGGGCGAGACGGACATCGACGTCAACGCGGAGCTCCGCAGCGCGCAGAGCGGCGGCAACGACGACAGCCGGCGCGGCCCCGACGACGACGAGACGATGGAGGGTGTCGAGGGCCACGGCGACCCTAACGATCACCACGAGGGGGGCACTGGAGGTGCGGGAGCTGATGCCACTGGCGGGGACATTCGTGAGGAGGGAGAGAACGCCAGAGAGGGCGGGGCTGATGGTGCCAGAGCGTAGGTGACCTGATTTTCTGATTTCGTTACTTCTTGCCTGCAGAGCATGTTGCATTTGGGGAACCGGCGTGGTTCTGGCGCTAGCACGAGAGGGGAGCAAGAAAAAAGCGCTGGAAAACGCTCCATGTACTTTATTGGGCTCATGTGTTTCGCCTAAAGAATCAGATATGCTTTCCCATTGTGTGCCTACATGCTTTGTCCTTGACTTAGAAGTACAATGGCTGACTCGTGGTGTCTTCTAGTGCCAGCTCAGCCGCACCCGCCGACAACGACGCAGCCGCAGCAGTCCGGAACTTCTTGGCATCCCTCGGCGGCCAGCAGGGCAACAGCGGCAGCCAAGGCGGCCAGGGCAAACTCTACCCCCTCCTCAACGACCTGCTAGAGCCACCCGTCACCATCCCCATGATCGACGCCGCCTCGGAGGAGTACGTCGACAACCTCCTCGGCTACCTCCCGCCCACGGTCATCGTGCTCTCGCAGCAGGGCAGCGACAGGGACTTCATCGGCGAGCCGTCGGCGGAGTCGATCCAGGCGGCGCGGGAGGCCATGAGCCTCGACCAGAAGCGCAGCCTGCTGAAGAAGGTGCTTCGGAGCCCGCAGTTCACGCAGAGTCTTGCCAGTCTAACTGTTGCGCTGAGGGACGGGGGTCTGCCTACCATTGCAGAGGCGCTGAAGATCAAAGTCGAGAACGGAGGGTTGGTCAGGGGCGGAAGCATGCCGCTTGGCGGAGGGGATGCTGTCGAGGCGTTTGTGGAGGGTGTCAAGAAGACGGTTCAGGAGGAGAAGCAGTAGGCTGGGCCTGTGTTGGCCATTTGAGACATGACGCTAGGGGGCTGGGATAGACGAGGCGAGAGGTCTCGATGCTGACACTGGTACATATGTAGCTCGTTAATAGACGATGGACGAACAAGCCCGAATATAGACCAATTACAGCAAGTCACCCGTCGTCCCAACTCGACCTGTGATTCCGACCATCCTCAACACCTGTGGCCACAAAATACGGTACGAGAATCGGATAATGGTATTAGTGGTATTAGGTCTACACTCCTAAGCATATATACCGCCGTGGATCCTTCTAGTCTGTCCAAACCAACCAGTGGTATATGCATCGCTGCCAACTCCCGAAATGCCATGAAAAGCAAAAGAATCGCTACACCGGCCAAACAGCCCCTCCCGTCCCCATCGTCGTCTGGTCGCCCGATCGTGTGATCGTCCAATTGCGCCCCCTCTCATACCGCAGCCTCGGCACTCTCAACCTTGGGCTTCTCAGAGTGATTAAACATAAACATGCCGCTGACAAGCAACTTGCCGGCAGCACTCACCACCACAGCCGTGGCACTCCCGACAGCGCGAAATATCAACGCTCCCACCAGACTCCCCACGAACAAGCTCGTCAGAAACGCCGCCCTCCTGTTCCTACTCCGATTCCTCAACGCAAACAGATGCGGATCGATCAACAAATCCACCCACGCCGCAGTCGCCATGGCCGTGCTGATCTCCGTCATCTGCAGGCTCCGGCTCTGCACGACCTGGCTCCCGCTCGCGAACGCCAAGACCCCAATCGTTACCAACGTCAGCGCCGTCCCTTGCAACTCCACACCTTTCGTGTACTGCAGCGCCGCGGCGGCGAAGACGAGGCACGCCTGGAGGAAGTTGCAGACCATCAGCCACAGCCGGTTGCGGGGGCCGATGACGTGCGCGAGCTGGCCCGTCAGCCACCCCCCCGCAAGGAAGAAGCCGAGGGCGACCCCGATGTTGGAGGTGATGAACATCTCGTTCCTGGCCTCGGGCATGACGAGGGCGAGGGCGAGGAAGACGGTGTTGCCCGTCTGGTTGGAGGTGAAGCAGTGGAAGTCTGGGAAGGAAATGGCGTCTACGGAAGGGAGGTGTTAGTTTGGGCGGTGGTCAAGAGGGAAGGGAGGGTAAACGGACCTTGAAGACCGGTGCAGAAGGTTAGAATTAGGAGTTCTATCTCGGCGAAGTAATTTGGTTTCACGTCGGCTGTGAGGTGTTGCCATATTCTCGAGCGGGTTGTGAGTTGTGACTGTGGTGTGGGAGCGAGTGGTATCGCTTGCTCGACCGGAGGTTTCTCCGGCGGCTGGAGTGTCTGGTGTAGGGAGTCTGTAGATGTCATGGTTCTGACCCAGCCGAGTATGTGTCCACGGGTTCGTATATCGACAGGTAACTGGGGTCAAGAACCTGCTTGGTTGATCTGAGGGAGCGTTGTGACGATTGATATGAAGTATAGTAGTAAAGAATAGAGAATTAGGAAGTTTCTGTAAAGAAGTCAGTCATAGATGAGTTTACCTGGATCAAGCAGGGTTGAGGCACCCGACGGTCGCCAGAGCGAGCCGTAGCCGGGTTCTGGCCGCCACCGGTATGACAGACATGTTCTACTTCTTGCCAGTAGATGGTGGTGCCTGTTTTCCAGATTCTTGGTTCACCGACGGTCCGCGACTTTTGAAGATCCACACCGACTCCCGTTATCGTGTTCGCCGCTTGGCTTCGCAGGGACACTTGGCAGCGATATAGATGCGTCATGATTGCCATGCACGACGGTAACGAACATAAAGAACAATAGAACTGGACATAAGTGGCTGTCGTTAGAGTCAGTTTGGCAGATAGCCGTGCTTCATCCCTTCATGCAATGCGACTGCAGTATCTCGTACGGCTACCGGGAACTTGAGAACCTTCCGGTACTGAGCCGGAACATGCTCCGCCGGTCCAGACTTTGCTCTAGTAGTGTCTGAGGCTTTGCTCACATGACCACACCTGGTTGCAGGTAAAAATCGTTCCGGGATGAGTCAGTGTCCGGGCAGAAGTCAAGGGCAAAGTCAGCTGTCCCGGTGACCCTCCGGAGTGGAGCTCAAAAGCCACCGGTAAAAGTGGGTCAGGAGCCGACCGAGCCCGGCCGGGCCGCCGGCTTAGGTAAGTCTCTGTTTCTATTGGTCCAATGTGAGCTCCCGATAACCGCGACTGCCGTCCCCAGGTTCAGTTAGAGTTAAGCTTCAACTTCCGGAACTCTGTTCGCCTCCCGAAACTCCACAACAACCCGTCCGATCCTGATGAGCCGCTGTCCTTCTTAAGCGGACAGTCTGCTAGATTTGATGAGAAGGTAATTGCGACGCAACCTTATTGAGACTGCATCGCTGACATTGTTGGCAACAAGTCGGCATGTCTTCCATTGCCCTGCCGCACTGTCAACAAACAACACGGCTCGCCTAAGATCTCCTTTCTCTGCTGGCCATGTCTTACTATTCTCGTACAGGGATACCGAATTGATACCCCGTCCTTTTCAATTGTCGCATACCAGAGCCGGACCCTAAGCTTTGGAGCTAGAGGCTTATGCGGATTGGCTATAGGGATGTAACCGTCCGTGTGGAATGACGTCTCATGACAGCCATTGCCATTGCTCCAGGCGAGCGAGCATGAAGGGAGGCGTTTCAGGGTCCAAAACTAAGTCTCCCATGCGGTGAGGTTGCAGTCAACTCAAGAATGCTCAAGCGCTTGGGGTTAGCTGTCGTGGCCCTGGGATTGCGAGTCGACGCGATTTGGCCATGCTAGCTCGCCGCAGGATGCCTTGGACCACGTACCACAGCGCATTGCACCTGCGCTAGCTTCTTGACATCCTTACAACAATCTCATGACATGATGGCAGGAATATCTGTTTGAACGAGTGTGTGGAGGCAGGGGACGATGCTCGGTGTTGGAGGAGGAGGCTAGGTCGCGTCGAGACGCTGGGAGGATGTATACGAAAAGGATGCCGAGTCCTCGCCTTTCGAGAACACCGGGCGGAAGGCTCTAGTCGCTTTTGGAATCCGAAAAAAAGAGCCTACTTGACTTTGTCTCCTTGGCTCTCTAAGTCAAGATGCGGTCCGGTTCTGTCGTCGCGATCCTCTGCGCGGCCGTACTGCCAAATCTGGTCGCCGGCATTCAGCTGTGCGAGGACCCCGTGGAGGCGCTCCGGTGGTTCAACTACGGCATCCCGGTTCCGTCCCAATGCGTGTCGCAGCTGAGTGCGCAAGCAACCGAGTTCTGTCGTGGGTACCTGGGACTCGCGCCGGTCACGTCATATACCAGCACAGTGACACCGAGCGCACCGGCTCCCGTGACGGTCGTGTCGACAATAACGACCCAGACCACCGTGACAGCAATGGCGTAAGTCTCGCTTGTCAATCTTACTTGCGGCTCGTATCTCGTGCCACAGGCCGGCCCATGGGCTGACGTACGGACCTAGCCTTACCACCGTGCCAACAACCCTGCTTATCAAAGGCGGTACCGTGACCGAGACGGAGACCGAGACGACCACTGCGGTGACCACGAACTATTTGAGACGCAAGAAGAAGCGGGATCCCGCCGTCGTCCCCGTGGCCCTACATGGTGGCTGCGGCCGCTGTATCGACATCTCCACGAGCTGCCTCGAATTGACGGAGCCTAACTTGCTCCGCCGTTCGCCTTATAGACTGAACGAGTACTGCAGGTGCTTGGGTATCCCGCTGACGACGGTAACGGCCGAAGCCATTACGGCGGCTGTGGCGACTAGCACGGAGAGAGGGCTGGCCGTGGAAACCGAAGTGCTATCAGAGACAGTCACGGCGACTTCATTGTCCTTTAGCTTCACCATCTCCGTGGCCACTGTTACGACTGTAAGTCTCTCCCTGCACTGGTCTATCCGTTCCTCGAGTAGTCGGTACACTAACCTGGCATATACTATAACAGACCACGACGGCTACCGAGACTACTACATACATCCCCATATAGCTTTCTTTCTCGAAATCGTGTACACGCCCAACACGGACCATGGTTCGTAGTGGTGCTTCTGGAAGCAGGCGGTCGCCGATAAGGAGACACTCTAGACTTATTTCCTTGAAAGCTTGTCGTTGTGTCCCGGCATCGACGGCTGTCTGGCGAGCATGATATTCTAACGTCGATGGCTACCGGGTATAAGAGCCTGCATTTCAGTGATGGTGCGGAACAGTCCACCGGGCTGTGTTTGGAGCGAGCGCGTTTGGTGTTGGTGTTTCTGGTCGGGGTATATCTTTTTGTTTTGCAGGGCGCTTGGGATAGGTGATGTCGGTTTCATCCCAGACTTTACTATTATACCTCCCTTTCTCGGGGGAACAATTCGGATGGTTAGCGATGGCCGACAACTTGTGTAGATGTCTCGTTCCTCGGTTAGCTGTCGATGTTGTGGCATACTGGCAGACTATGTTCGATCGGTCTGATATTCCTCTAGAATCTCAGCTCAGCGGATCTAGGCCTCTTCACAGGCTTGAACAATGCAACCCGACTGTGCGGTCCAGCGTGGGGGTGCATTGACACATTTCCGTTTCTCATGGGGGCTCTTCTTTCACCTGACAAGAGCCTCCTGTTCCTTGACGTTACAGCTGTCAACGACCTCATCTCGACCATCAACCTTTCATCATCAGCGAAGTGTGCGACCTCATAACCAGCCAACTGGCCGGCATTCCAGCTTACCATAGCCTCCGTTCCCGCCGGGTTTTTTAATGTTCCCATTATCAGACCAGTGTCAAGACCTCGGAGAACTCACTCTTTCTGATACGTTGGGGGTCAACCGAGGTCTGGAACGACCATGGCCCAAATTCTCACCCCGGAAACAAGCACTCTTGCCCCGGTCCTGCAGCTGCGCAGCTTCGTCAACATGCATCATATCTCGGGTTTTCACAATCTACAACAATGAGATCTATCCGCGGAGATCGACTCGTCCATGCCATGAAGCCACTCGAGGGCAGCGGTTCCTTATCTCTCGTCGAAGCCGATGTGGGTCCATCCGCGGTTTCACTCTCGCTGTCAGCCCTGCACCCCCGGCCAAGCATCCAGCCTATCTCTTGCCTATCTCTAGCTCGCGGGTTGAGATAAGAACCGTTTCCCTTTCCTCATCGATATCACAGCCTATCATAGCATCCCAAAGGAGAGTCCTCCGGCGATAGGAAACTGCCATGGACCGCCGCGATGGCTTCTGCTCATCTATGGCGATGTCTTTCGTATAATGTGTAACCTGTGAGCTTGTCCGTTGGTGCCCCTTTGCCGTAATACCGATATCTGCTGACATCCACGTTGGCTTGCCTTCTTCAAAACCTGAGAAAACTCATGAGCTTTCGCCATCGCTCTCATCGGGACAAACGAGATCATCGCCTGATATGGCCCTTGAGCCAAGCGTCTGGGCTCAGCCATAGTCAAGCCACGTTGATACCAACGTCGTCGAGTCAAGTGAGGGACTTACACGATAGACTGCTCGGCATAGCCAGCACTCAACCTTCAACGTCTTTAGGACTAGGGGGTTGTCACCGTGGGTCTCCCACCGGCGTCACCCAGAGCCGGATCTCCATCCTTATCTCAGATCTGCATGCAAGTGGTGTCCCAGGACTGGGGGGCCTGCAACAGCCGGGTCGATCTGACAGCCAGTTGCGTGGCCGTACTCCAGGTTCGAGCGTCTCCGGCATTGGGAACTTGCAGCAAACAGAGCCCAGTTCCCCACGCGAAGCGTCTATAAGTGTATTTCCGTGGAGCTCTCGACGCTTCTACATAAGGTTAGCGCCATGGTGTTGATACTGGATCCGGAGATGTTGTAACTTGAGGCTCTGGTCGCTAATCGTGTGTATAGTCGAGCTCTCTGATATCAGACCGTATCTGTATAAATCCCCTCCCACACTTCTGGACTCTCACACAGGGATATTGTCGATTACTCCAACAAGACACACCCGGCATAGACAGTCTCCTGAAAGCTGACTGAGACCATCTTCAGTCGTTCCGGAACTCTCCTCCCAGCACTCATCGTCCTGCTTCAACCACAGCTAAGATGGGTGTCAACATCAAGTTCTCGGACCTCTACAGGGCCCCCGAGGTCAACCCAGTGAACCGCAAGGCGCACTCGATCCCGGCCCTCAATCCGATTAACATGTACGGCCGGGTCTTCTTCTTCTCCTGGTTTGGTTTCATGATAGCCTTCTGGGCGTGGTACACCTTCCCGCCTCTGGTAAGCCCTCCCGTCGCCCTTTCGGTGCATCCAGACACTAGCTAACACATACTCAGTTGACGGTCACCATCAAAGCCGACCTACACCTCACACCCGCCCAGGTCGCCAACTCCAACATCGTCTCATTATGCGCTACGTACGGACGCACCTTCCCCCATAATACTCGGCAACTATGCTAACATGTCACTCACAGCCTCCTGATCCGCTTCGTTGCCGGGCCACTGTGCGACATGTTCGGTCCCCGCCGCGTCTTTGGCGGAACACTCCTCTTCGGCGCCATCCCCTTGGGCCTAGCCCCCCTAATCCACAACGCAACAGGCCTCTACGCAAGCCGCTTCTTCATCGGCATTCTGGGCGGATCCTTCGTGCCCTGCCAGGTGTGGTCTACAGGCTTCTTCGACAAGAACGTCGTCGGCACCGCCAACGCACTGACCGGTGGGTTCGGCAACGCCGGAGGCGGCATAACTTACTTCATTATGCCCGCCGTATACGACTCCTTCATCCGCAACGGCCACCGGCCGGGCCAGGCGTGGCGACTCACCTTCATCGTGCCCCTGGTCATGACCATCGCCACGGGCATATCCCTTATCCTCTTCTGCCCCGACACGCCCATGGGCAAGTGGAGCGAGCGCCACCTCCACGTGCAAGAGAACCTCCAGTCCCACGGCGTCGTGGCCGACCGCAGCATAGTCGACATCCCCGGCGGGATAACGGACAAGGTCGTCTCGTCCGAATCCCACACCTCGGACACCGAAGAGAAAGACAAGAAGCCCTCCCTCCTGACCTTCGACCACGAGGCCGCCCTCTCCAAGACGGAGATGATCGAGACGGCCCAGGGCGAGACGATCCAGCAGCCCACCTTCCGCGAGGCCTTGCCCGTCATCTTCTCCGCGCAGACGGCCTTCCACGTGCTGACGTACGCGTGCTCCTTCGGCGGCGAGCTCGCCATCAACGCCATCCTCTCGTCGTACTACCTCAAGAACTTCCCAAAACTGGGGCAGACGAAGGCCTCCAACTGGGCGGCCATGTTCGGCTTCCTCAACTTCGTCACCCGTCCCCTTGGTGGCGTCGTGTCGGACCTCCTCTACAACCTAGCCGGCCGCAACCTGTGGTTGAAGAAGGGCTGGATCACGGTCTGCGGTCTGCTGACGGGCGTCTTCCTCGTCATGATCGGGCAGCTCAACCCGCACCACCAGGGGACCATGTTCGGCCTCGTCGCGCTCATGGCCTTCTTCCTCGAGGCCGGGAACGGCGCCAACTTTGCGCTCGTGCCGCACGTACACCCCTTTGCGAACGGGATCCTGTCCGGTGTTACGGGTGCCGGGGGGAACCTGGGCGGTGTGGTGTTTGCTATTATTTTCCGGTTTATGGGCGGCGGGACGGACTATGCGAAGGCGTTCTGGGTGATTGGGGTTATGCACATCGGGATCAACCTGGCTGTCTGTTGGATCAGGCCGCTGCCGAAGGGGCAGATTGGGGGTCATTAGATGGTTATGATTGCTTGGGGGGGAACAAAAAAGGGGTTACGGTTATGGTGTTTATGATGGGATGGATAAGATACCTTTGATACACTTTGGATTGGGATGGGAGTAGGCGTACACATACATGGTTAGAGTGATATGAATTGATCAATATCTGATATCTCTTCTAATGTCTTTTCTGTTTCAGGAAACATGACTTGGTGGTGCATTTGGTGGTGCATTAGGTGACGTCTGCGTACCTATCTCCAAGTGGTACAAGATAAGGGCCTGCATATGTCTGGGCCTGCACAACCGTGGGACAACCTGTCCATATCTTTCCACCATCTTAGACCAATCGGACGTACTACCGTTCGAAACCTCTGCACTTCAATCGGTGGCAGGTTGTTATCTCGCGTCCCCTCGACACATATATACTCGAAGCGCCTCTGATGCAATCGTCCCGCATGTCTCCCTTCTACGGTTTGTCTGGGGCATCGGGAGGTGCACCGGAAGACAATCATGACGTCAATAAGGTAAGGGGAATCGCAATCACGAGCTTTTCCAGGCCGGTCTTTATGGTACAATCGCCGGGAGACGGTAGTAGTATTCACTTCCATCTGGAGGCGGGTTCGGCAGGGCAAGTGCCTGTCTCGCATGGCCACAATCCGTCGTCGGCCAGCCGTCCTATTTCTGGCCATCCCTTTCATTCCTCTTTGAACAATGACAGCCAAGACTGAGCTGAGCATTCCAAGCCTTGGAATAGTCTCACATTGTGTCGCCCCGGTTCTCAGTCGGAAACGTCCACAGGCACGCGAACAGGAATGTCACCCAGCAGCCAGAAGAGATACGTTGGAGGAAGATCAGAAAGAGGAAGATGGTTCAATTATGCGAAGCTACTAACACCACAAAGTCCATCCAGACAATTGGCAGAGACTGGCACTGCCGCCCATTTTTCCAATGTTTGAGTTCTTTCCCAAGACCGTACACAATCCAGTAATGGTCAAATTCAACCGGTACGATGCAACCCAAATCCGCGTTCTCAGACGTACGTTTAGTCAATCAGACCGAACAGTACAGCCTTCCTTACAGAGCAAACATAGCCAGCGCAAGACCACCGAAAAGCGCGAACGAGCTCGCGCGCACAACAGCGCCGGGGTTGGCGTCGACGGTCGATCCAGTGGGGCTCGGCTTGCTGGTTCCCGTAGTGCCGGTGGTGTGAGTCCTGGACGGGCCGCCGGTGGTGGACAGGTTGCCCGCTCCCGTGGGGCCGGAGGTGATGGACGGGGTAGTGATGGTGGTTGTCTCGCTGGAGTCGGTGGTCACGTCCGTACTGGAGGGAGAGGGGGTACTGGACTCGGAGGGGCTGGTGTTGCTTCCGCTGCTGGAGGAGGAAGAGGAGGAAGTGGTTGCCTTGATGGTGAAGGGGAAGGAGTACTGGAACACGGTCGGGTCGGACTCGAGGGTGATGCGGATGCCGTAGACGGCGAGGCTGCCGAGGGAGGCGTCGACGGCCCAGGAGTACTCGCCTGCGGAGCTGGGGACGCCCTCTGTTGGAAGATGGTTAGTCGACTGGAATCGGGGAGGTATGGCAGAGGAGGTGGTAGACTTACTGGCGATGGTGGAGAGGACTTTCTGGTCCTTCTGGACGGCGCCTCCGATGAGGTCGATGGTCACGGCACCGTTCCAGCTGGCGTTGCTGGTGCTGGGCTCCCAGTCGATCAGGTAGGTCGAGCCGGCGGGGACGGACTCGCCGTCCGTCGGCTTGGAGATGACGTCGAAGCCGGGCGTCTGGGCGAAGACGGAGCTCGCGAGGGCCAGGACGGCGGTGGTGAGTGTGAAGCGCATTTTGAGTGGGTTATTATAGACGGATATTGCTAATACTTGTTGTTGTATAAGTCGATGTGTCAGGCAACGAATGTGGTGATGTTTACTACGGCGGAGCGAGTATTGAGTATTGTTTTTTTCAAAAGAATGGCAGCTAAGAGATATAGCGTCTTGGGGCGGGAAGTGAGCGACTATTTGTGAAGGAGCGGACGGTGGCTGAAGACTGAGACAGAGCACCAGGCGATGGTTTTAGGTTGAAGGACTGGAATGAAGAACAAATGCAGATGTGAGGCGAAGTCGACGAAAGGGTTCGAGGGGCCTCGGACATTGTCACGTCTCTGCATTTCTTTTCCCCCTGGACTGTCCCCGCCCTTCCCGTAGCGTCTCCTGGTCCCATGGTCAGGGAGTCCCCTGGCGCCTCGTCCAGGGCCGAAAATCTGGGAGTGGTGCCTAGCAGGGCGGCCTGGCCGTCGACCGTTGGGCCGGCTCTGGGCGGCAGAAACGGAGTTTAAGGTTGAAATGAGGGATGTGCGGGGCTGAAATATCGCGTGTGTGATTCGTCCAAACGCGCAATACTGCCCCTGAAAGTGTGGATTCGAGTTGTCAAAAAAATACATCTGGTACCTGTCAAGCTTCCTGGCTTCCTACTAAAGCAGTAAGGCCAGGTTCTAGGCTGCTGGGGTTCTACTGTGTCGCTGATGACTGATGAGGATAGGCTGTGTCTTGAATACCCAGATGATACGGGCTCCAGCCGTCGGAGACTAGCCCGCATTGATCTCGGTTTGGTTTCATGAAACGCTTGACCATGTGGACTTTGCGAGATGAGTTTACGTCTGTTCATCCGTACATGTACGAGAATGAAGATGATGGAATGATAGGCAAGACTGGAATCGACATCGCCGATATCCATCGCACAACAAGCAGACAGACAAGCAATGAGATCTGCGATGATCCCAACGATGAGCGAACTGTCAGGGGAAACGACCGTTGATCATCCAGTCTCATGCATCTTGTCGGCGGTTGTGTAACGTGACGCAAGCATCCTTCTGAGTTCAGAACTTCAGCCTGAGCTGCGACGGCAATTCCGGAAGAGGCTTAGCATGTCTGCAAGTTAATGCATCGAGGTTCAAGCTTATTCTCGGCTTCAACTTGAGGCCATCACCATCACTTCAGCTCGTCGTCTGGTGTAGTACATGTAGGACCTTGGCAGTAGTGTGCGCGTATTGTTCTCAGCTTGTACTGGATCTTACATACTTGCGCAGCTTATCAATGCCTCCCTAGACTTGAGTGCCGTGCTCAGTGTCGTGATAGGTTTTTTGAGATGTTCTTTTTTCAGCTGGTGGTCTCTCAAAGACCATAGCACCGAATATATCAATCCCAGGTACACCCAGCAGTTGGGAGAAATAGGGCCTGTGAGAGTTCAGCTGCACATCTTGCGGCTATGACAGTGCAGCCGCTGTGCGTTGTGGTACAACAGCCTCCCAGGCCTACCCTATAGGGCGTTTAAATCACGCGACAGCGTATGTATTGGTAGTGGAGAATATGTTACTGGGCTCAAGAAAGTTATGTGGAAAATGCTGGACGTTGTCCTGAAGCATTCACATGTAAAAATGGGCATTTGGCTGAAGTACAAGCTGGAAACATTTGTTGATGAAGGAAACTTGGTGGAGGCATCTCCAAAATCATGACGAAAATGGCAATCGCAGGCAGCTTTCGCAGCTTCCCCACTTTACTTTCATGTCGTCAAACAACTTCACTTCAACACTTTGCACGGCTCATAAGTACCAGGTAGCCAACATCATTCCGGTGAAGATTCACCTGGGCGCATCTGTGGTATTCACTTAAAGGCCTTATATATACGCACCTGGATAAAATGGCCGCCACTTTCCGGTAGTTGTTGGACACTTGCGGCAACCTCATCTTTTATGGCAGCTCGCTCCCGCTCAAGACAATCATGAGCAGCAACATGCCGGACACCGAGATCCTTGTCCATATTACCGCTCCCAGCAAGGCGTCAGATGATGCTGATTACCGGGCCCTTGCCACAGCGTACCTTTCCTTCGAACCGTCGACGAGGACAGCGCTCGGTACGGTCGAGCAAGGTACGACACGCCATGGCGACATGGGGGAATTTGCGCCAGAGCCAGCAGCGTCTACGCAGTGCGAGGAAGCGTTCGTCTCCCCGGAGATGTCCTTCGGCAGCGCGATCCACAACCTCTCCTCCCCAGACTTGAGGCGGGATCAGCCAGCAAGCGCGAGAGAAGCCGACGAGTCTCAGTCATCATGGCGAGCTCCGCCGAGTGTCATTGAGGATTCCATACCGGACAATAACGTCAGCATTGCCAGATATTCTTCCCCAACGAGAATCCTGGAGCACTACCTGCAGGGCTTTGACAGCAGCCAGTCGAGCTCATCCCAGCCGATACCGTCAACCGCTGGTCCGCCGTCATCGCCTTTCATGCCAGCGGACAACACACCGGTGCCTGCGGCACGAGTAGAGAGGGCCTTCGCCATACCACCGCGGCCGAATTACGGTCACGACTCTTCGCTTCAGGTCATTCCTCAGACTCCATCGCCAGCTCTCTTGAAACGGAAAGCGCTTGTTGAGTATTCCGGAAATCGGTCAGACACCCGTGTGGTCTCTTCCGTTCCTGATCAAGAACCACCGCTTGTCACCTCAGAGGAAGAGCCCCCGCACCAAGGAACGGAACATGTGCTACCTTCAGCTGAGGTGCACATGGTAACCGCAACGCCATGGCCTAGTTCCCAAGCGACGGTTATCCCCTCGTCACGGGCGGACTCTGAACCACCACAACCTCCAACAAAAAGGCGCAAGCGCATGTTCTCTGGAGCGACGACAAAATCCCTTGCTAGGAGTACTAGTGACGTTGGGCCCCGCCAAGAGGAAGTCAAGAAAACCCAGCTCGATCGACGGCAAAGGGCACGGCAGACCGCTTCTGGTCTCGAGATCCATTCTCCGGAGCCGCCAGTAGGCTACCAGGACCTCACGGTCTCGAACGTCGTCACCCCGAAGCTCGAGAAGCTGGCCAAAGACGTTGGCATACGGAAACGCTTCCAGCCCAAGGAACAAGGGCGAGATCTACGACCGTTCGAACGCGGATATTGGCACGTGGACTGCTCGGGATGGCCTGATAGCATCAAGCGCGACACCTGGGGGTTCCTGACCAACTACGTGAGCAACGGTGATGCCGGATGGGGGATATGGTGCCGGCGTAGCCAGGACTACAGCTGGATACGCCTCTACTGTTGGGGATGTGTTGTTGGTCACATGCATCTGCTGCTCTACCTCGCGAGTCGCCGGGAGCTTAACTACACCGGCACCACTTGGATCGGCGGGGATGGGAAGGTGGTCGTTGTCATGGAGCCGAAGTATGGACGGAACGCATGATGGAAGGGCAGGACGAATTGGGAGGTAGTGTTTGGCATGGAGTCAGAATATGAACGGGACGGGTGACGTTAGGATAGGACGGATTGGGGCTTTGGTTTTGGTTTTTGGACACGATACCCATTTGCATTTCCATGGCGCAAGGGCATCTTAATGATTAAACGGTTATGGAATTGTGACTAACGGCCTAACACCTCTGGACCAGACACACTTACAAAATGGTGACACATAAACTGTTCTGTAAGGAAACGTAGCACTGAAGCTCAGACCTCTTACTCTGCACAAGGAAACCGACCGAAGAAGGTGAGGTAAGTCTACTTCCCAGACTCCTGTAAAGTCCACAACCAGTCGCGAGGACAACGATCCATCTCGATAATAGAGAACCAGCCGCGGGTATAATACATACGAGGATCCCTCAGGCCATCTAGCTAACCAGCTTATGGTGAAGCGCTCTTGTTGCGCCGGACTTGGATCTTACGGTTGAGCACAGACTGGAGATCCTTCTCATACCGTTCCCTATCCGCAGCCGCGCTATCCTCGTACGCCTAGTTTCCCAATGTCAGTTCGCGATCGTCATGGAGGGCAATATCTGCGGAAACGAGAGATCCGTACCTTCTTCTCAGCCGCCGACAACGACTTCCACTGGCTGACGATGTTCGCCGAAGTGTCTGTGAACGACTCTCCAGCGTACTCGCCAGAGTTCCACCTCTCCTTGGTGAACATGGTATACGCGGTGAGGGACCGCTTCGGGAGACGGTCGTCCTTGATGTCATACTTCCTCTTGTGGGCAGGCGAGATCTTACGCAGCCTCTGGCGGGCGCGATTGGCGGCGTCGATCTCGATGGGGGAGTAAGTCTCGACCCAGGCCTTGTAGGCCGCCTCGTTGGCGAGGCGGTTCTGGCTTGCCTCGGTCGCGAGGCGCTACACGTCACCCGTTAGCATCGGCGGAAACGAAGTTACCCTCGGATGCGGATCAAGAGATCATACCTCCTTCTCAGACGCCGAAAGAGAGTTGTAATCGGCCGCGAGCCCCTTCACGGCTGGACCGAGGTCACTCGCGCTGGAAAGTTGCTTGAGGTTCTTCGCAACGTAGACGAGCCATGGCTGCTCCGGCAGCCTCTTCGGCTCCTGGAACAGAGCAGTCTTCTTCAGCTCGCGCACCTCGAGCCTCAGCTTCACCTCGGGGTCCTGCTCCTTCTTCACCCTCTTGGGCGCAGCCTTCTTGGCGGCGGGTTTCTTCGCCTTCTTCGTGGTCTTCTTCTTCGCGGCGGCCTTCTTCGCGGCCGGCTTCCTCTTCTTGGCACCGGTTGTCGTTGATGTGGCGGCCCTTGGCTTTGCCGCTGCCTTTGCGGCTAGCTCTGCGCTTGTGTCGGTGAAGCTCCGGCTGGAGAGGACGAGGCGGTACGATGTGGGGATGACGATGCTCGCCGGGCCGCGTGTGACACGTGAGCTCACGGAGATGCCGGTGTTGATGTTGGCGGCCCGGGCGACGCGTAGCTGTCGCGCAGCCGTGGACCGGACGGTAGACCACATATTTTTGAGGGTTACGACTCGCGTTGGTTTATCTAAGTTCGGTGGACGGGTATGTGGTAGTTTCGGGGGTTGTTGTGGTCGGCCGAAGTTCAATTGTCGTCAAACTGGAGCCACGGCGAGGCGCGCATGAAGCTCTCCTCTGTTGCTATGGACCAGCCCCCAGCCTCCTGCGTTTCGGGTCAGGGGTCCACAATGATGCGCAGGGAAGAGCTCGGACCAAGCTCTGATAGAGTTACGTACCAACTGTGGCTCGACTTTCAGCTTCCAGATGTGGAGCTACTTTAAGCGCGGCACGAGCACGGACCACCAGGCCAAAAGTTGAGGGCCAGAACTTCATCGAAGTGCTGTCGAGCGTGACACACCATCGATCTCTTCAGCCGCTTGCGATTCCCCTCCAAGCCATCACTTCGACGACCCGAATACAAAGCTCCAGCGTTTGACACCATCTCTATCGTTATTGCAGCACCAAGGTTCACATTGTTTGGCGCATCCCAGCCCGCGCCTTTTGGCTAACGTCCCTCGCCATTGTTACACTCGACCCTCCTGATAGCGCCATTCGAGTCCATAGGAAAGAGTACTTCTCACCACACGAACTGAGTTGCTGAGCCATCATACTACCAACGAAATGGCTCCGCGGGGAGACACTCGCTCACCATCTCCAGCAGGAAGTCGCTCCGCAAGGAAGCATCGCAAAGGCGACGATCTATATGATCGCAGCCGACGCGATGAACACCGCACCCATGGCCGGTTGAGCCGCTCCCGCAGCCCTGCAGATGTAAGACGGTCCTATCCCCGTACACGCACACCCGTCCATTCTGACAGGCATGACTCTCAGCGCCGATACCGCGATGGCGCACGCGACCGCGGCCGAGACCACGATGGATACCGAAGACGAGACAGGTCTGTAGACCGTCGCAATGATGGATACTACGGATCGCGCCGAGGTGGTGGTGACCGGGATCGCCGCCGCTCAAGGTCAAGGGGAAAAGGCGGAGACAAAGCTCGCTCTCCAGACCGTCGCAGGCAGAGGAGCCGGGATGGAGAAAGGGACCACCGTGGTGGGCGGATAGACGACCCCCGTGAGAAACACAGAGACCGCCGGGACGGGACTACTGACTCTCGCCCAATTAGCAGGGGCAGTGATGCGCGGAGGCTAGCACAGAGCACATCGAACGGCCTGAATGCAAAGGGACCAGAGGTACGCAACCCCCTTGTCGCTATGAGCAAGATTACCCTCGCTAACGATCGTGCACAGCCGACTAAGTCCGCACCAACTCAGTCTCAACCAGAGGTTGATAAGGAAGCCGAGCGCAAGGCTGAGCGTCTTCGAAAACTACAAGCCTGGAAAGAGAAGCATGCCGCGAAAGAGGCTAAAGGAAAGGAGGCAGACCCTGTTGCCACGAGAAAACTTCTGGCTGAGATGGACCAGAAAGCTACAGGTACCCCCGGGACAGCATCGCCCTCCGTTGCAAGCCCCGCCCCAGATGGTGCTAGTACGCCGCAGTCAATCGCATCTCCCGCCCCCTATGCTGGCAAGTTTGACCCTAAGGCCATCGCCAAGGCCAAGTCGTCAACCAGGAGTCATTCGCCAACCAAGCTGGGCGAGATCAAGGGGCAGCCGGCTGGCATCAAGCCCGCGGCGTTCAACAGTCTATCCAAAGCCTCTGCGTTGCCTGAGAAGAGAGCTATAAGCGGGTTTGGCTTTACCAAAGCTGGTGCAGATGCTGACAAGCTGGCTTCGAAACGGAAGCTCAATCTGGACGATGAAGAAACGATAAAGAGGAAGCTGTTAAAACTCCCGGATATGGCGCTTGAAGAGACCAACGGTGTGGTCGACGCAGAACAGGAGGAAGAGGACGAAGGGGACGACGTGGATGACTTCAACGCAGGAACAGAAGAAGAAGCCGCCGCTGCTGCGCGAGCTGCTCATGAGCGTCGCGAGGAGCGGATACTGCAACAGAGCATGGCGATGCAGACCGACGAGGAGCCGGTCAAGGCCGATGCCGAGGACAAGACTGTCCCTGAACCTGAACCTGAGCCGGAAAAGATGGAGGTTGATGAAGAGGAGGTCGACCCTCTGGACGCGTTTATGGCCGGACTCGACGATTCGGCTCCTGCGTCCAAACCGAAGTCTTCTGCAGAAAAGCCCGTTCAAGAACCAGAGACATACTTCGATGAGGACGACTTCGGTTTCGAAGCCGATGGTGCTGATCCTACTGCAATTCTTGCAATGGCGAAGAATCGCAAGAAGAAGGACATCCCGACCATTGACTACAGCAAAATCAAGCTGAACCCGATCCGGAAGGACTTCTGGGTTGAGCCGTACGAGCTCAGCCAATTGACCGAGGAAGAAGCGAACGACCTTCGTCTGGAACTGGACGGCATCAAAGTGTCCGGCAAGAACGTGCCCAAGCCGGTACAAAAATGGTCGCATTGTGGTCTTACACGACCCATCCTTGACACAATTGAAAAGCTGGGATACGACAAGCCCACCCCTATTCAGATGCAGGCTCTTCCGATCATCATGTCGGGCCGAGACGTAGTTGGAGTGGCGAAGACCGGTTCAGGAAAGACTATGGCCTTCCTCCTTCCCATGTTCCGACACATCAAGGACCAAGAGCCGGTCAGGGATACAGACGGCCCAATTGCTCTGATCATGACTCCAACGCGTGAGCTGGCTGTCCAAATCCATCGTGATTGCAAGCCGTTCCTCAAAATACTTGGGCTACGAGCTGTCGCCGCGTATGGTGGAGCACCCATCAAAGATCAGATCGCAGAGCTGAAGCGCGGAGCTGAGATCGTGGTGGCTACTCCAGGACGCATGATTGACCTCCTAGCCGCCAACCAGGGTCGCGTTACCAATCTCAAGCGTGCCTCTTTCTTGGTTCTTGACGAGGCAGACCGCATGTTCGATATGGGCTTCGAACCGCAGGTCATGAAGATATTCGCGAATGTCCGCCCAGATCGGCAGACGATCCTCTTCTCCGCCACGATGCCTAGGATCATCGACAGCCTGACAAAGAAAGTGTTAAAGAATCCAGTCGAGATCACAGTCGGAGGTCGAAGCGTTGTTGCGCCGGAAATCACCCAGATCGTCGAGATACGAGAAGAGAAAGAGAAATTTGTTCGGACGCTTGAGCTTCTCGGCGAACTCTACAAGGATGACGACGATGTTAGGGCACTGATCTTTGTTGAACGCCAGGAGAAGGCAGACGACCTTCTTAGGGAACTCCTTCGGAGAGGCTACGGATGCATGTCCCTCCACGGCGGTAAAGACCAGAGCGACCGTGACTCTACCATTTCAGATTTCAAGGCCGGCATATGTCCTATCCTGATCGCGACCTCGGTTGCTGCTCGTGGTTTGGATGTCAAGCAGCTCAAGCTGGTCATCAACTACGATGCGCCGAACCATATGGAGGACTATGTCCACAGGGCTGGCCGGACTGGTCGTGCTGGGAATACAGGCACCGCAGTCACTTTTGTCACACCGGAGCAGGAGGACAGCGCCGTTGGTATTGCCAAGGCTCTGGAGCAAAGTGGACAATCGGTTCCCGAACGCCTCCTCGAAATGGCCAAGGCGCACAAGAAGAAGGTCAAGGAAGGAAAGGCCAAAGACAGCAGCGGTTTCGGCGGTAAGGGGCTGGAGAGACTGGACAAGGAGCGCGAGGCGGCCCGGCTCAGGGAACGGAAGACGCACAAGACCGAAGGAGAAGAGGACGATGTCAAGGAGGAAGATCCCAAGGAAGAGGAAAAGAAGAAGAAGGCTGCTACTGCGATCCTGTCGGCCGCTTCTGCCATCCAGTCCAGGGATTCAGGCAAGGCCGAAGAGGAAACCAAGACACCGGTCAACATGCCGCCTATCAAGGCCAGTGCGGTCACGGCAGGAAAAGCCGGTGGTGGCGGAGCTCTGGACAAGGCTGCGTCTGCTATCAGCGAGATCAACGCCCGCCTTGCCAGGGCCGGACAGCTGCGGCCAGGCCAGTCGATCGACAACAAGGGTCCGGACGCCGGCGCTTTCCACGCGACGCTCGAGATCAACGACTTCCCCCAGAAGGCCAGGTGGGCCGTCACGAACCGGACCAACGTGGCCAAGATCCTGGAAGCGACTGGCACGTCAATCACCACGAAGGGCAACTACTATGCCGCCGGCAAGGAGCCTCCACCGGGCGCCGAGCCGAAGCTGTACATCCTCATCGAGGGCGACACGGAGGTGGTGGTGGGCAATGCTCTGGCCGAGATGACGCGTCTGCTGAAGGAGGGCACGATTGCCGCTGCGGATGCCGAGAACCGCGCTCCGGCGAGTGGCAGATATACGATTACCTAGTTGTTCCGCCTTTAGTATTCTTGGTCTATGCGGTATGGTTTTGGAATCTGGCGTATGGTGTTTGGGTCTTGCTCTCGGTCTACTTGGCTCACACGCTGCATGGTGCACAAGCGCACATGAGTGCCCAGCAAAGGGGTCTGTCTGTCTGTACCTTAGTAATTAACTCGAAATACGAGACCTCTCTTCCTGCTTATATCAACTGGAAAGATCCATGAAACTTGAACTCCCAAGTTCCAACACCCCCTCCTTGCTTGCCTTAGGCGTGCTGCTACCTCTCCAAATATCAAAACCCTGGGTATCAACGTCCCCCCTCCACCCGTGCTTCGCTCGCCGCGTCGTTCCCAGTTAATTATGCGCGACAGCCTCAGCATTAGCATCCTGGTCTCGTCTCCTCCGCTCCGTCTCGCTGACTTCCTTCAGGGTGTCGTTCCGCGTTTGCTTCTTCTGCGCCTGTAGCTGCGCCGCCAGTTTTCCTCCCTTGGACGCCCCTTGCGCGCGAGCCTATTGCAACTCAAACTCAGCATGTCTTGCCTCTTACCACGATGTCAAGTGTGGCTATAGCATGTCAAGTCAGAACTCACCTCTGCCGCCGCGGCTGCTTTCCGTCTCGCTTCATCAGCACCTGATGGCGAACCCGCTCCTCCTCCTCCGGGACTGCTGCCGCCCAGAGTCCGCGGTGGTCCGCCGACCTTTGGTTTTGCTGCGCCGCCGGGGACGGAGGACGTGGGCGCGGCGCGGCGCGGGGGGGCCGAGTCCAGACGGCGGCCGGGCTGGGCGAAGGCGTCGCCTTCTTGTTTGCTGCAGAGGCCGCCCATGATCTGTTTTGTGCCTTTCTGTCGCAGTAATTGCCTGGGGTTTCGAGAGCTCTAGTGGTATGTTTGAGAGTTATAAAAGCTGCAAGTTGAAGTTGCCAAGATGAGGGGGGATCTCTGTGAGGGAAGCGGTATATAAGGGAAGGTTGGTGAGATCAAGTTTGTGTGAGATCTCTTGACTGTGATGTGAGAGAGCTGGGTGTGTAGTAGAGTCACTCGTGAGATCACGCGGGAATCTGTACTGTGTATGTGCGGTTTATCAAATATGTACAGAAAGAGAGAGATGCACACAAACAAGAGAGCTGAAGTGAGGTGTTGTGGCCAAGACGTTATGTTGAGGCTCAGTTCATCCGTTCGTCGTCGACATGACAGGGGTCAGACATGCGGGAGGAAGACAAACGGAAGGGAGGGGCACGGCGGAGATAAGAGATAGGAAAACGTGGATAAGATGGATAAGGTAAGCGATTGGGGCTTACGGTTGGTTCACCACGGTGAGGGATAGGCACCAAGACGTCTAGGTGTGCCCGGAGTGCCCGGGACTTACACAGATACTCAAGGCACTTTCGTTGAAAGATATGATGTGTGAACATCTCACAGTGGTCATGCGCCTCTGGCTCTTCGAGAAGTACTCCGTTGAAGGACCGTTGTGGCCGCTCGTGTGAACCGTGGGAACGGAACTGCACCGGTAGGCGACCCCACATTCCCGTTTTAACTGAGAAAGACGGTGGGAAAACCTACCTTAAGCGACCAACAATTCCATGAGTTCGTGGAGCAATGCAATGCATCAGACATCTCTTGGCCGTTCTATCGACTCACCTCACAATGGAGCGTGTATAAATTATGCCAGACTGGGAGTGTTACGATAACCGAGAGCATGACCACCTTGTTTGTCGGAGCAAAAAGACTCAATCGCATGCCACCTCGAAAACCACGGGCAGCCGGTGGAGTAAGCCGGGTTCCCCACCTTTTGCATGCGACAGGTTCCTTGGACCATCAGGGTTCTCCGAGTTGGCTGCTCACACAAAAAAACACCACCAGTCAAACTTCCTCACCAGAGGGACCCCTCTGATCCCGCGTCATCCGTCTTCGCCCACCACCACCAAGACAACCAAACCCAGCAACAGATTCTTGACTCGGACTCTTAGCATTTCAGTCTGCCATATCGAGTTCCAGACCCAGATGGTTACGACATTAACTGTGGAATCTCATGCCGCCGCGCATGTCTCACGCTCTGTTCATCTCCTCATCCAGCTCCCTCTAGTGTGCGATGGGAGACTCGCACAACGACAAGAGGGACAGGTTTCACCGCCCCGACGGGATCGTGCCTAATGGTTTCTTTGACCACCCCGGCTTCTACGGATTCGTGCATCAGCAGCCGAATATGAACCTTCAGCCTCACTATGGCACCGGCAGCGCCAACGGCCAGGTCCAAGATGACCAATACCTACAGCGCGGCTTCTACAGTACGGGACCCAGCCATCTTCAAGGAAGCATGGCACCTCCGCCTCAGTCGCGGCATGGGCTCAGCAATATGAACTTTAACTATCAGCACCCTATGCAGACTTTCGGCCTACAAGTACCGGACATGTCATTCGCGCAAAGCGGCCAGACTGGGTCGCACATCGCGGGACAGTACGGTAACATGGGCAACATACCCATCCACTACGGGCACCACCAGGGCTACCAACAACCCTACCAACAGACCAGCATGGGGGCGCAGGAGCGAGACGATGACGTCGAGTCGGTTTTTTCTGCGACGACGGATTGCGACAGCAACTGCGGCCTGGCGGACCCGTGTACCGAGGAGGAGTGTGCCGACCGAGAGGATGCTTGCACAGATAGGCTGTGTCCCGAGAAGGACTGCCCTGACACAAACTGTCCGGAAAAGATGCCTTCCGAAGTTGTTGTTGCAGCCGCAACACTGGCTGCATTCGGCGGCGGACTAGACCCTGCTCCTCATCAAGCGAACTATGGCATATCACGTCGAGGTAAGCATTGCTCTATGAGACACAAACCACGTACAAAGCTTACACTGAGCAACAGGAACTCATGCCCAAGGATTCGCCTCGTCGCAACAAGACTTCTTCGACGGCTTCGGCCTGGACGCTTCGTTCAATGCGTTCGACGTCGTGAAGCACATCGGCACGGCTCATGTTGACGACGCCTCGTCCAACTGTACTGGACCCTGTCCCATCGACAACCCTCAAATATTCCAACACTTCCAGCATTGTCCATTTCCCAACTCCTTCGATTTTGACTTTGCCAATTCTTTCGACCTCAACAATCCCTTTCTCATGAACAACAACTTGAGTAATCAAGGTCCCTTCAACTTCTCCTTTAATAGCCACGAGGGATGTGGCGCCGAGATCTCTGACCCAGAGGCACTCGTTGAGCACTTCAACACTCAGCATCGGCATGCCTTGGAGAACGTGCTTGCCCAAGGTAATGCTTCCGGCGGGTCGGGAGTACCCCAACTCACCTCATCACGGACATCATCCAGCACTTCATCAAACGCTCTAGAACGCTCGCTCTCCTCAGCAACACACAGCCCTCAACAAGGGTCATTCCCGCCAACGCCTCTCTCGCTGTGTCACGATGTACCCGGGCCGACAAAGTCGTCAGGCCACCAAAGCCGCTCCAGCACCGTCTCTCAACCAGGTACGGGCGAGTGGGAGAAGCAGCAGTGCCTCTGGTGTAACCCAGTAACGGGACAGCGTTGCGGACAGGTCTTCTCTAATAGCGAGGCGCTCTTCGCTCACGTCAATGGAGAGCACATACAGAAGCTCGAAAAGGGAACTTCGGGTTTCCTGTGCCACTGGGAGAACTGCAAGAGACGAGGCGACGGCAAGGAAGGCTTCCCTCAGCGGAGCAAGATTGAGAGACATATGATTACGCATATCGGACGTGAGTACCCTACAGTTCCGACATGTCTTCGAAGGCGAGAGTACTGACGTTAGACACAGGGAAACCGTTTGAATGCAAAACTTGCGGGCAGAGATTCTCCGCCCAGCAGGCCCTGACGCAGCACCTTCTCATACACAGCGATGAGAGGCCGCTGGTCTGCGACTGGGAGGGATGCGGCAAGACATTCCGCCAGCAAAGTGCCTTAAGTGAGTCCATCCTCCTTTTCTCCCTTCTTACACCGACGTCACATGAACGATGCACTAACAATCCTCCTCCCCCCAGCTATGCACCGCCGCTGCCACACAGGCGAGAAACCGCTCAAGTGCCCCGTCTGCGGCAAGGCCTTCAGCGAATCGTCCAACCTATCCAAGCACAAGCGCATCCATGAGCCAAAGGCGCGCTACCCCTGCCACGAGCCGGGCTGCAACAAGAGCTTCCACCGCCTCGACCAGCTGCGCCGGCACATGAAGCTGCACCCCGGCGGAGGTGGAGGCGTAGGAGCCGAGTCCGACAAGAAGATGACGAAAGGGGAAGAGATGCTCTTGGACGACTCGGCCCCCCTCGACGCCGCCCGCGAGGACGCCCTTCTCCAGGCTCTCGATGCAGTTGGCGAGCAGGCCGCCGCCGCGCGGGAGCCGGCCAAGAAGAAGAGGGCGCCTGATCGGCCGGCACCGGCAGCAGCACTGGAATCGGATTGGGAGTGGATTACGACGACCTTGTGATGGGGTTTGAAAGTGGTTACATGTTTTCTCGGTTAAAGGACTCCCATATTATTCCCCTCTTTGTTATTGGTGGTAATGAGGAAAGTGTCCCTTTTATCAGTTCCAGAGGATGTGGACCAGGGACCGGAGTAACGGGTACGGTTCAACAAGTCAAACGGTTGAAGGGTTCAGGCGTTTTATGAGAGTTATATCAGAGCAGCTTGTGTTTGTCAGCTGCGGGTGCACAGGAGAGAGAAAAGCGATACCCTCAGGAGAAGGAAAAGGATTGCTATGAGGTTGATAACCAACCTTTCTTGCATTGGCGGTGGACAAGGTTGGAGATTTCTGTCTTTTATCGCGTATATCAGACCGATGAGCACCATGAAGGTGAAGACGGAGAAGCCATTCATGAATTAACAAGATGGTGATAATTGCCATAAGATAATCCTCATCCCAACCCCCTTCCCCTATCGTCTTGTTCCTGTTTGACATGTACGGTTCACTCAGTCGTTGAGAACAGAGAGGCAAGCCTGGCCACTACGTTGGACATACTGCCGCTGCTCATCCAAGCCAACAACGCAGACCTACGTTCCATTCCTCCCCTTGAGAAATGTGAAATGTGACCTCTACTGATTCCCAAGCTCTCGTTGAGTATCAAGACGAACTCTCGAACCGGGCGCCCAGCAACGGGTCTATAAGTACGTAATCTCTGCCAGAGCGAAAACATCCACGCTAACGGAAGAGCTTGTGCGCGAATGTCGATATAGGTAACACATGAAATGTACTACCTAAGCTGGCATGAACCTGTTTTGGGGGGGTCGGTAGTTAGATAGTCGGAAGGGGGAAAGGGAATGGGGAGTGAAAGAAAGCGCCCCGGCTCATATCACAGAGGCAGGGGGGAGGGGAAGGGGAAGGGAAGTGTAAATTAACGTCCCACCGGACTCGCAACCACCAGCCCGAAGAGCAATGCACGCGAAAGAAGGAGCGGTGTTAGTTGTGTTCATGTTCAGCTCTAGGCTTTCATTTCGGCAGCTACTGTCTTTTGCTGGCCCCGTGCTAGAGAGAGAAGTCGTTGCCGTTGCGCTGACATCCCGTCATTAGCACCCCTGTAAAAGCCGTGAAAAAAACCGTTTGTTCCCTGGGAAATGCCATGCATTGCAAAAATGGTGGTGTTGGTTAGGGAAGGAAAATCAAGTCATCATTTTTTGATAAACCCACGCCGCCGGTTGACCTTAGTTGACCAAACACGAAACACCCTTCCCCCGGTTCCCCTTCTCTCTAGACCCCGTTCCCGGATGAAACCATTTACTGGGCCTGGTGGATAATGTCAGCGGACTGACACGGTATATATGTCCGGAGGTGGAGTTTGGAGTTCAGCGTACCTTGACGGCGAACTTTCGTTGAGGGAAGTGCGAAGCCCTCTTCTTGGTCTTCTGGAGCTGTCTTGAGGCGTCCTCGGGCGAGAGCCTGCGGCGGATGGCGCGGGTCTGCTTGACGCGGAGGTCGAGGGGGAGGTACTTCTTGCCCTTGTAGAAGAGGCGGAGCTGGGCCCGTTGCTTCGCGTTGATGATGGTCAGGACGCGGGCGATCGACTTGCGGATGTCGTGGCTGTTTCGGGGTGTTTTGTCAGCACGTGCTTTTTTCCACTGCCCAGGTTTCCAAATCTTTATGCCATTGCGAGGCAGGCTCCTCGGCGGACCTGCCTGCTTCCACACCGGGGAGCAGCGGAAACATACATCTTGTTGAGCTTGGAGCCGGAAGAGGTGATCTTCTGGATCTTGAGCTGACCCAGCTCGGTCTTGAGCTCACCGAGCTGCTTGGTGAGATCCTCCTTGTTCTTGGACCACAATTGGCCGGCCTTGACCTTTCCGGAAGACTGTGACATTTTTGGTAAGCCGGACGGTTCAATCGAAGCGAAAGAGCAGAGGTTGTGTAGATGTTTTCGTTGACGGTCGAGGTGGAGGGGTTCGGATTCGGGGCGTTTGATTTCGTTGTTGGAAGATTTGGCGAGACAACGACGGGATTCGAGAAACCGTGGTCTATCGATATTTGTGAGGGACTAGAACAGCAGGACGGTACTCACCATTGTGAATTAGTTTGTCGAGTCGGAGGGATCTATCGTGATCTTGCTTCGGGTCGACGGCGTGGCTCGGTGATGCTGGTCGTAAAATTGCAAGAACGCGGGCCATCAAAAATCTTAGGGCACGGGAAAACCCTACAGCCGCCTTCAACGCACGGACCCGCCAAAAGGCACAACCAGAGAATTTGTAGGCGAGCAGCGCAGTTTTGCCCGTCCACTTGGATGGCTCCACACCATTCCTGAAACAGACTAGCTCGATTATTCGAACGCACAACTCCATCCTGAGGCGGACTCACATTTTACAATCTTTCCTCTAGCAGGTAGGCCCAGCTTCATAACCGACGACGACAACAACAACCTCGTCCTTCTTTCGGTCCCCATCAACACAGCAACGATGTCAGCCCCCACGAGCAAGACGTTCGGCAAGTCGACCCGTTCGGTCCCTGCTGCCTCTGAGAAGGCTTCCAAGTGGTACCCTGCCTACGATGAGGCCACTCCCCACAAGGTACGTTTTCAACACGATTGCGGCCAGGATGCGGAACGAAGAGTCGCGAAGGGCATGATTGGGAACAGGGCAGCAGCAGCCGCAGACTTGGGAAACATTGTCATACGGCGGATTCAGTGATGTGCATGTCGCATCTATGGGAAAAGACATGACACAGCGCAGATATGGCAGATCTCGGCTGCAAATCCGCGGCTGTGCGCTGAGCAAGAGAAGGAATATTATCCCTTCGCGATTTGGAGGAATTGCTGGACATCGATACATGTGTGGAATATCTGCTAACCTGCTCGACTACAGGTCCGCAAGACCATCCGCCCCTGGGCCCCTCGCGAGACCCTCCAGCCCGGTACCGTCCTGATCCTCCTCGCCGGTCGCTTCCGCGGCAAGCGCGTCGTCCTCCTCAAGACCCTCGACCAGGGTGTCCTCCTCGTTACCGGACCCTTCAAGATCAACGGTGTTCCCCTCCGCCGCGTCAACTCCCGCTACGTCATTGCCACATCACAGAAGGTCGACCTCGCCGGAATCGACGAGAAGAAGATTGAGGAGATCGCACAGCCCAAGTACTTCAACGCCGAGAAGGCCAAGCAGAAGGCTGGCGAGGAGGCTTTCTTCAAGCAGGGCGAGAAGCCAGCGGTATGGACACCCGGATGATGGATGGTTCAGAGAGCAGGGACGGGTTACTGACAAAATCTACAGAAGAAGGAGATCTCCTCCAGCAGGGCAGCGGACCAGAAGGCCATCGACAAGGCCCTCCTGGCCAACATCAAGAAGGTCGACATGCTCGCCAGCTACCTCGCCTCTTCTTTCAGCCTCCGCAAGGGTGACAAGCCCCACGAGATGGTCTGGTAAACAACGACACTCGGGGAAGAAAGCGGTTGTTGGTGCGGAAGCAGGCACGAAGCTGAGGGTTCTGGGGACCTGGGGTTCGGATTGGCTTGGCCACTTGCATTTGGACGTTGACGGTTATCGGTCCATTAACGGCGTCTGTAATGAGGGTTTACAGTCATAAAGAACATAAAATTCGGCTTTGCAAAGGAACCCTCGGTTTTTATTTCCATCTCAGGAACGGGATGCTATGTCAAGAGCAAGGAGAGCGTGTTGGCGATGAGGGATACGCATGTGAACGACTTCACGAGCCTACCCGTAGTGAATTTGTAATGAACATCATCTCCTCGCATTGCATACGTGCCTTAATGTGTCTCTACTCCCAAGTCGAAATGATATTGTAAATATTAACACCATCGAAAAGGGCATCACGGGCCGGCAACAGCTGTCAACACAGGCTCTCGAATAAGCCGACGTCACATGCTTGCTCGCATTGCTGCACCGCCACAAGTTTCCCAATTGAGCCACATCTCAAGGGACACCCGTTCGGCCAACACCACGCAACATCGTCGATCACCCGAGCGCTCGTCTTCGCCAGGACGAACTCTGCTTCAACAACAACAAATATGGCAGCAGCATCAGGAACTATGGGCTGGGCCCAGCTACGGCAACAAGCAAGGACATTAGAATCACAGGTAAAACAGCCCTTCCTCCTGGCCCTGGGCGCTGAGCACCAGGGTCCTTTCTTCCAGCTCTAATGTACTGATTGGACGTCATCACGCCAGACCGAAACAGCACTACAAACATACTCCCAGTTCTCCAACATACCCAACATCCCTCCAAAACCGACCCAAGACGAGCTCGACACAGAAGCAAAGCTCCAAGACCTCCTAGAAAAGGTTTCGTCCTTCCCGGCCTCCCACCCTCCCCTCTTCCTCCGAGTTGCTAACCCCGTACAGCGCGACAAGGTAATCGCCCAACTAACCCGCCTCCTCGACTCGGAAGCGCCCCTCACCTCCTCCGCGACAAAACAAAACAACCTCTCCCTTATCCGAGAAAAACTCTCCTCCCACCGGCGCGACCTTCTCCGCCTCCGCTCCTCCCTCGCGGAAGCCCGCGCCCGCGCCAACCTGCTGAGCACGGTCCGCGACGACATCGAGTCGTACCGCGCGTCGGAGGCCGCCGAGGCCGACTACATGCTCGACGAGGCGGCGCGCATCGACGGCACGCACACTGTCGCCGACGGCGTGCTGGCGCAGGCGTACGCCGTGCGGGAGAACTTTGCGAGCCAGGGGGAGACGCTGGCTAGTATTAATAGGCGGATTGTCGGGGCGGCGAGCCAGGTGCCCGGGATTAATACCTTGATCAATAGGATTAGCGCGAAGAAGAGGAGGGATGGGATTATCATGGGGGGTTTCGTGGCGTTTTGCTTTTTGATGTTTTGGTTCTTCATGTGAATACACCTCCTCTCAGAAGTTTGGTGAGGGTCAAGGGAAGGAGATTTTCTTGCTGCATTTGGCATTGGCGTTGGGGATTGAAATGGTTGGCTTTTGAGAAGGGAGCAGAGGGGACTTGAACAGAGCTGCACAAAGTATCTGCGTTTGTACAACTATGTTTCTTCTTTGGGTATCTCTAGAGGTGGCGATGAGCAGCAAGCACACCGTGTGGTGGTGGTACAGAGTATTCTAATTCTACATTTGCAAGGAAGCCGCTATTGCGCTTCCTCAGCCGGTTTCTCACTACCGACCAAGGGCTGCGTCGTGCTGCTCTTCTTGCCCATCTCAGCAAGCACCCTCTGCATCGCCTTCACCAGACCGGCATTCTCGTCCCCCTCGGCATCACCGCTGCCCGCCCACCGGATCCGGCACTCCTTGTCCACCAGGTAGACGTACCCGACCTTGCTGTTCAGCAACCCGATGTGCTCCCGGATCTCGTCCGACACGGCCCTCCGCACGAGGAAGTACTTGTCCCAGTCCGCCTCGGGCGTCGTCTTCCTCAGCCGGCCCATGAACAAGGTGAGGAGCATGTTACGGAAGTAGTTGTCCTCGACGTTGACCTTCACCAGCTGTGCCGTACCCCTGTTCTCGGCCAGGAGCTCGTGCAAGCCCGGGTTGGCCTTCTTGTCGACGAAGGTCCCGACCTGCCGCTCGGCCCACATGCTGCTGAAGACGCAGACGACCGAGAGCTTGCCTTCCAGCGTCGGGGTGGTGTCGCGCTCCTTCTTCTTTTTGTCGTCTTTTACGAGGGTGCGGCCGTAGAGGTTGGGAAAGTAGAGGGAGACGTCGGCCTTGAAGGGCCGCGGCGGGGCGAGGAAGGATTTGCCCTTGTGGAAGGCCATGTTGGTCCAGTCGCGGAAGTAGGGCTTTGCCATTTTGTTTTTGCTGTGGTGCGGCTCTGTGTTAGCTTGCAGCTGAGGACGCGCATCGGGATAGGGGGAGGGGGGCGCCGCTTACAGCTCCTCCCGCCGCTTCAGGTGCTTGGAGTAGTCGACAAAGTCATCGCGCCGTTGTTTGATGGAGCGAGGGTCTATGCCGGTGTTCTGGCCCGGAGCTGGAGGGTAGTTGAGACCAATTGGCCTGCTCAATGGCAGAGGAGTGAACTCCTTGACCTTCTTCCCGTAGGACTTCGGCGCAACGGCGAGGGCCTCATTCTCGAGCGGGCTATATGCTTGGGGCTTCGGTTGCGGTTCTGGTGGTGGTGGTGGTGGTGCTTTGGCTTGTGGCTTAGGGACTGGTGTCGGAGCTGCCAGGCTTCTGTAGGAGGTGCTAAAGGTCCTCCATTGGCATAGTAAACATGCTACATCTCTGGGGGTCGGTCTCTTCATCATCGTGTCATGTGCTCGGGCAGCAAGGTGCCTTGACGTCTCTTTACCCCAGACAGCGTCAAAATTTGGCTCCCCAGACTTTCCCCGGCTTAGACGGGAGCTCGGACCATCCGCAGCTTCACCGCCTTTGGATAGTGTCTCGGTTACCGTCGGGGCAAAGTGCTCGGCCCAACGTCATCCCCTCTCAGTAAGCCGTAAGCCGGTGCAAGCCATACCAGTGTTTCTACAACGGGCATGTGCCGAACCGCCATGGTGAGGGATCGCTGTTGGTGCGAGGGGTAATACTTCGTTTCGACCGTGTCTATCTGCTCTTTCACTTCCATAGAAATATCAATTGCAAATACAATGTTTCTCCAACAGACTTCTCGTGCTTTACGGCGGCAAGGGGCCCTCGCCAAGGGCCTCAGACTGGTGGCTGCTTCCACGGCGGCCAGGCGAAGACAGAACGCCCCGTCTTGTCGGGGCTTCCATGCGACGAGGAACTTGAAAGTGGTGAAGCCTTACCTCCTCGCAGACATTGGCGAAGGTAGGTGACTTTCTTGCGATCTGAGAAAACGACATGTAGGCTCCTTGCTGACCTCACTTACACAGGGATTGTCGAGTGCGAAATCATACAATGGTTCGTCGAGCCCGAAGCCCGCGTCGAGGAGTTCTCTCCCCTGTGCGAGGTCCAGAGTGACAAGGCCTCGGTTGAGATCACAAGCCGCTTCGCCGGCGTCGTCAAAAAGCTACACTACGAGGCCGGCGAGATGGCCAAAGTGGGGAAGCCGCTGGTTGATATCGACATCCAGGGCGATGCGAAGGAGGAGGACTTGAAGTCTCTCACACCCGCGGAGCCAGAGACCAAGACGCCGGAAGTACCTCTAACGACGGACAAGCCAGCCGAAACCTCCGGATCGCTCTCATCATCAAGGTCAGAACATCAAGACGTCAGCGCCCAGCCGGCCAGCAACGGCGGGGCGCAGGCACCAGAACTACCAAAGGGCAAGCACGCGGCACTAGCTACACCGGCCGTGCGCCATCTCTCCAAGGAACTAAACGTGGACATCACGGAGATACACGGCACAGGTCGCGAAGGCAGGGTGTCAAAGGAGGACATCTACAAGTTCGTAGAAGCCAAGAAGAACGGCAGCGGCGCCCCTACAGCAGGGACGGGACATCCACAACCCACAGCCCCCTACGCTATACCGCATACTCCCGGCAAGCAGCAAGAGACGCGGACGCCCCTCACGAAAACCCAGGAGCAGATGTTCAAGACCATGACGCGCTCGCTCAACATCCCCCACTTCCTCTACGCGGACGAGATAGACTTCACCAACCTCGTCGAACTCCGGCGGAGACTGAACAAAGTCCTCGCCAAAACCGCAGCGACCGAGCCCAACCATACGGACGACGTCACGAAGCTCTCCTACCTCCCCTTCATCATCAAAGCCGTCTCCATGTCGCTCTACAAGCACCCGATCCTCAACGCGCGCGTCGACATCGACCCGGCCACCGGCAAGCCGAGCCTCGCCTTCCGCTCCCAGCACAACATCGGCGTGGCGATGGACACGCCCCAAGGTCTCCTAGTCCCCGTGGTGAAAGACGTGGCGAACCTCAACGTCCTCTCCATCGCGCGCGAGCTCGTCCGCCTCCAAGGGCTAGCGCACGCGGGGAAGCTGTCGCCGCAGGACATGTCCGGCGGCACGATCACGGTCAGCAACATCGGGAACATCGGGGGCACGTACCTCAGCCCCGTGATCGTTGAAAAGGAGGTGGCGATACTGGGGATAGGGAGGATGAGGACGGTGCCGGCGTTCGATGATGAGGGCAAGGTGGTGAGGAAGGAGATTTGTAACTTTAGCTGGAGCGCGGACCACAGAGTTGTTGATGGGGCTACGCTCGCGAGGGCGGCGCAGGTGGTGAGGGGGATTGTGGAGGAGCCTGATGTTATGGTTATGCATTTGCGGTAGGCCTAGATTAGGGGTACTAGAGTGGCAGTGGCTGGGGAGGGGTGTGACAGTTACGTAGCTATGCAGTCGGGTTGGTTTAGGTGGCGTTGGACCGTTCATCGAGGTAGCAAGCGCTGCGGGTGGTGTCTGTTTGGGAAATCCGGGGTAGACAGGGGGTGTGTCGTGGTCCCGGATAGACAGATCTGGTGAGCCTGGAGAGCAGGGGAGCATTGAGGGAGGCGTCGAGTACCAGCGGCCGGATTGGTGCCCGTGATTACTTGCATTGGGGGTGTGTTGTCGAGGCGTCGTTCATGATGTGTCGATGCATGAAAAAGAAAGCAGCCGGTTCTGGGGAGTTAACGGTTAGGCAAATGAAAGAGTTTGGATAGAGTAATCGAATTGACACAACGGTACGTGCGATATGCATGCAGTTGGTTCGACTTGCCTTTTGCTACCTGGCCATGCAGAGTAGACAGGAAAAGAAAGGTACTTGCAGAAAACACCGCGCATGTCTTCTCTCTTGATGCCCGAGCTGCTTCGATCTGCGTATAGGCGAAGCTGAAGCGAGTTTCCCACAGGAGTGAAGAGATCGGGAGATGGACTGGAGATCGCTCAACGGAGGAAGGGGTCGCTTAGGCGGCTAAGGTGGTCGTAGCCAACGCACACGAGCCAGTGACAGACAGACCGAGGCATACATTACAATGTAGTGACATGCAAGTTGCCTTGACTCGCAAGTGATGTTCCATTGCTGAAAAAAGGTATGTACTCTATGCGCAACGCAAGACAGTTCCCGAACATGGTGCTGTGAGAAACAGCACCTTTTCAACGCCATTGACAATGCTTGATTCAAGCTGTTGTCCGATGCAAGTCCCCGAGTATTCCCAGCGAGAAGCTTAACCCAGCATATGCGCCTTGACCGCCAAATATACGCAATTCGTAACCCCGTTTTCTCCCTATCCCCAGAGACCAAGTATATACCAGCCGGTATAATTCAAAGGATATCATGACTCAACTCCATGTATATACCTCAGCAGAATGAATACACAAACTACTTCCGGACTTTGTCCATAGTCTGAAGCACCTTGTCCAACGCGTCGGCCAGGACTTCGTCAGCAGGTCGCGCCACGTCGACACTGACGACGTCCGTCTCGTCTTGAGCGGGCGGCTCAAGGATATTCAACTGGCTGTGGACCATGCTCGCCGGCATGAAGTGGTTCGGGCGCTCGGCTACCCTCCTAAGGAGGACCTCTTCCGGCGCATGCAGGTAGATGAAGTGAAGGTGGAGGTTGGGGGAGTAGTAGGGTGCGACCCTGATGACGTCCCGGTACTTCCGCTTCAGAGCGGAGCATGTGAGAACCACGCCGCTGTTGCCGGCGTTGATGTGCCGGAGCGACTCCTCGCGCAGGGCAGTGAGCCAATCCCACCGGTCGGCGTCGGTCAGAGGGATGCCGTTGCTCATCTTCTCGACGTTGGCCTTTGGGTGATACTAGTCACCTGTTAGACTTGCGAATCATTTGCGTAAGAAGGGTCGGTGACACTAACCTCGTCGCCCTCAATGTATGGCAGATTGAGACTTGTAGCAAGGTACTTGGCTACAGTGCTCTTCCCGCATCCAGCAGGTCCCGTCACCAGCCATATGTGGTGCTCCCCCGAAGCTTGTTGTCCATTGGTCTGAACACTGTTTGAAACAACACCATTGGATAGATTCCCGTTCGACAACGCAGGTACAGGAACGCGGGTGGCCTTTGGTGAGCTTGAGAGGGAGGCCCTTGTGGTCGACGGCGAAGGTGACTGCCCGTTCAGGGACACGGAATTGTCGTAGGAAAGCATAGTCATACTATCTCGGGATGAGACGCTTGGTAGGGTTCAATTGACGGTACGTTTTGGTAGGTGATGGTAAACAAAGTTTGTCGCTACTGACGCCTATGACGCTATTGCATTTTGCGGATTGGAGGTCGTGTAAGTGGATAAAAAAGGAGGTGAATAACAACGTAGTTATCGCCAGTTCGAGAACAGCTACCCAATATCCGCAGGTAGACGAGGTGACTATATCCAGAAGATGTTCAAGAGAGAAACCAGTAACGTTCAACGGACAAAAACACCAGAATCAATTTCGAAAGGGGCGGAATAAGAAGCGGCGAGTCAGAGGCGAATCTCAAGATGGGCTCAAGAGGTTGCCGATGGCGCTCTGCCACCATTATATACCTGTGAGACAACAGCGGGCTCTGCCCAACAGCGATGACCTAAAATCTTCCCGTCCCCCCAGGCTGGGGCAGACAAAGGGGACTAAATCCACTAGAACTTCCAGCGACAAGAGTGCCGTGCCAGTCGTACCTGGGCTCCTGGAGAAGGGGAAAACTCTATGTTCCCAGCAGATTGAAAGGGCTCACTAATGGATTGATGTTATTGGCGCGCGGGGGTTGACATGCCCCAAAACGGCGTCGACCATGACGGACTGACTCCACCACGCCCAAGGGTTGCCCACTAGGGAGAAGTAGAGCGTTGTATGCATCTTGTACCTCTCCCGCACTGGGAAGTACTGCTCGTGTGCTGGGGCAGACCTGGGGAAGTTGGTGCTTGGCAAGCCGTCCATCAGTCTGTCGAGCGTGGGATGACTTCAGCCCTCACGTTGCGGGGAAGAGAGGCGTCATTCCAGGGGGACGGATCCCAACTCTACGCCAGGGCACATCACTTGTTTGCCCTCTGCCGACGGTGACAGAGGTGACGATGTCCCCCGGTACATCATGCCGTGCGAAGGACTCTGTAAGACAGAAAACAGTGAGAATATCGTCGAGAACAGGACAGACAAAAGCGAAAGGAGACAGGAGACAGTCGTGCCATCATCACGAACTTCCCCGCGACTCGCTGGAATCCCAGCCTGAGGGGGGTTTACTCGCATTGACAGCGTGCAGCAAGCCGGTGAGAAAAGAAAGAGTGGAAGCCAGTGAAAAGATGCCAACAGTTCTCATCAAGACCAAAGACAAAGCAATTCGGTCTGCAGAGCCTGCGAACTGTGACCTCACGGGACTGGGCGACAGGGTTACGGAGAAATGCACACCTGCAGCACACCATGTGGTAATTCGCAAAGGCGGAGAAGAACTCGGTAAACTCGAAATGACAGAATACTTGGAGGACATGGGAGGTACAAGCGCTGGTACTCAACAAGATTGGTTGGAGCTGGGCGTGGGGGCAACATTCCGGCGCCTGTGAAGACGTCAAGTTTTGTGTGAACAGGAATTGCGGGGTGTAATTGAGGAAACGCAATTCGGCAACTGAAAATAAACATGACCCCAGATCAATAGCCGGTGCTAGAACATACCACAGTAACGAAACTGTCAGAACGACAGGGAGTTGTTGAACTTGCATGGGTAGGGTTTGTTTTGTCGAGGATCACAGCTTCTTTGCTCATGGAAGGAGCTATATACAGTGTTCGCATTCAGAGCCGAACTTGAATTCTGTGTGTCCTGAGAGCCAATTCTTGCGGTACGTTTTGTTCAAGACCGGCAATTGTAGGCTGAGGCAGGAGCGACTTCGAAGGCAGTTGCAATCCTCAATTCCATCCAACCGAACCGAACCGAACGAATTCTCTGCTGATGAAAGGCGCTCCTGCATCCTGCAATTGCATCCTTGCGCCTTTGGACTTGCCAGAAGCAATGATGTTTTCAACCTGGAACTCATCCGGTCAGATCATCACTACACCGTCCTGACCGTTTTCCTATTTACCCGTTGCACCGCATTGCCAAGTTTCCATGACATCGGATCCTCCGATCGCCCCTCAAAACGCCGCTACGGTTTGTTGACCTTGGCAAACCTCGATCCCGGCCAGCGCCGCTTTGTACTGTGCTGCACGTGGAGTTTATCATCACGAACTGGTCACGAGGCTCCTCAAAATCCAGCTCCGCCAACTCCGACCGGCCTTTGCCCTAGCAGTTTACCGCCTGTTCGGCCCAGCTTCCGGGACAAGTACACATACCTGTCATGCGTGTGTGACTTGACGCTTTGTACCTCGAAAAGTCAATTGACAGCCAGGAAAAGTCAAATTGCACGGTCCCGAAGTCCAGTTTCTGCCCCAAGCTTGGCTCTGCCTTTCACTACGAAACACCATTCAGGCTGGGGACGTTCCTTCACCGCTCTATGGTGGTGGTGTCGGACGGCCCATTCCCAATAAGACGCCTGCAAGATGTCACGGTTGAAGCCATCGCGGCTACGTTCTGAGCTGGACCTCTTGAGAAGAGCAAGGCGTGCATGCACGGAGCCTTTCGACGCTTTGCCGTATCTGATATCACATACATATCCGACGTTTGTACGACATGACACCGGTATTCTACGGCGGCATCTGGCGATGCGAGGAAGGATGAGGCAGAAATTTATTGCTTCTTCAATCCTGCATGTCTCTCTCCTCATCAGAGCCATTGAAGGTGGACCTCGTTGAGTACCCATGAGAAACAATCTCTCTCGGCAGTTGAGAGCACTGTCTCATGCAGCCGGAGCAAAGATCACCCCCGAGACTCGAAGGAACGGCCAGCATCATCCCCATGTTTCGAACGTTTCTTTTTCTTATTCCTCACCGACCTGTCTGCGCGTCCCAGAGTTCGAGGACTTCTGGGATCACGAGATCGAAAATCCATTGGCAAGGAGAAGCTTCCGCTCTGACTTGCATGCGGCATGGGCATGGCGGCATTGGAGCCAAGCAGGCCAAGACTAGTCCGCGTCTTGCCTAGCCTGGGTTACCAACTTCGTGTTAGGAAACGCCCAGTCCCAGCTCCTGTCAACGACGTCGAGTTACGGCTGCTCTTGTTGGAGCCTGGGAATACGTGGCTAACGTGCAGGCGTCCACAGTGGCTCTATGCAATTGCCTAAATGACGGCCGGCTTATGGCCCAACATTCATCACCGGGCTGGCTGGAGCAATTTGAGGAGGCTCAGCTCGCAGTCTCATATCTTAGAACTCAAGCAAGGACATGGAACATTCGCAGGATATGACATGTCTGACGGGATCCTCGGTCTATATCGATATGAAATCTACCGACTGCCGCTTCTTTTGTATGAACAATCGCCGACATCGCAGTTGGGGGTCACAGAAACCCCTGCCTAGAGTCGGCTATTGACTATCCTTATCTCTTGGATATATATCTCTGCGACGCCGGCGAGATCTATCACAAGTACCACCACTGTAGTCGTCAGGTTGGGGCATTGGAGTTGTTGATGTTCCATGTTCTGTTGGGCACGACTTCATATCTTCCTTAACTGACCCCCACCATCGACGACCCACTCCCATCTTGCTTGACCCCACCATCCCGAAAGTGCCATCCGGGCCGAAGTTCAGGCGAAACCTACACGGCAACGACGTGCAGCACATTAACGTCTCAAGATTGAAGCAAAGAACTTCGAGTATGGCTGGTGAGAATTCAGTGTCAGTATACCGCTTGCTGAGCGCTTACTGTTTCCCGAATAAGGCAAGTTGGACCCTTGATGTCCGTCACAGTTGGAGAGGCCAGTGTCCCCACTCTGTGGCTGACCCAGCTGCCATTTGAGGCAGCTGTGAACGTGGGCTGTGGCTGGTGAGTGGATCATCTCCCCCGCACGCCACGTTGTCCACCGTCTGGGCAATGGCGGTTCACCAGCTTAGATCAGGCAGGTGCCGCATGCACGTACAGGATGCCTTTAGACTTCGATGAGCCTCCTCAGCCCACTGCGAACCCTTCGACTAAGAAGCCTGAGATCTGTTTACTCAAGCCCAGTATCCTCGCATCGTAGCCCCCATACTTCAAACACTACTCAACCTCCTGGTAACCAGTCACAGGGTCGTTTCGTTAACATGAACGCCCTGGAACTTAGCCAGTATCTCGCCGATGCGCCCCCGAGCGTTGTGAGGCTCGAGATCAAGAAACACTTTGACTCTCTAAGCGAGAAGCAGCAGCGATATGCCCACTTCATTAGCCGGTAGGAGCTTACCCTATACGTGCACCAAGGCATGGAAACGGATTTAGACTTACGGATAGATCAGGGCATCCTTCGCGGGCAACCGCATCGTCTTGAGACAGGTTAGCCCCGAGTCGGAGCACATCTACGACTTCATCATCGCCCTGCACAAAGCCGGCGGAGGCGACTGGAAGGCACTGGCATCCAAGGCCGGCATAAGTGAGGACGAGCTCACGGCCGTGCTTCAGTATTTCGCCCAGTTCCTCGGCAACGCCGGCAACTACAAGAGCTTCGGCGACGCCAAGTTCATCCCGAGATGTGACGAGAAGGTCTTCGCCGCTCTGGCGAAAACCTCCCCAGACGCTGAGCGCCATTACGCCGCCACGGATGGGGCCATTACCTCGGCTGGGGAGCAGGGCCTCCTTCACCTGGGCTTCACCGAGGATGGACACATGACTACCTACTACCCTGACTCTCCCGGCATCACGAAGGATGAAGTCAGCGCCGTGGCTTCGTGGATGCAAGAAAAGGGCCTCCTCCCGGAGAACACGAGGCTCCGGAAGACCAAGGACGGCATCTTCGAGCTCCTGATCGCGTCCGCGCAGACGAGCCTTCCCAGCAAAGGCGGCGACATTGGCAAGGACACCCAGTACAGCGTCTCCGATGGTCCCTTGGAGGGCAAGACCATCAAGTTAGTCTATGGCGACCATAGCAAGGAGATGGCGGCCATTGCAGCCAACATCCGCAAGGCCGCCGAGAACGCCGAGAACGAGAATCAGAAGGAGATGCACCTCGCCTATGCCAAGTCGTTCGAGGAGGGCTCTCTGCTGTCGTTCAAGGACAGTCAGCGGTTCTGGATCCGGGACCAGGGCCCGATGGTGGAGTGCAACATCGGTTTCATTGAGACCTATCGTGATCCGGCTGGAGTGAGGGGTGAATGGGAGGGATTCGCAGCCGTGGTCAACAAGGAGCGGACGCGTGCCTTTGGCGACCTCGTCAACTCCGCGCCGAACCTGATCCCTCTTCTACCCTGGGCTGCGGATTTTGAGAAGGACAAGTTCCTGTCGCCGGATTTCACGTCGCTTGAGGTGCTCAGCTTCGCCGGATCTGGCATCCCGGCAGGAATCAACATCCCCAACTACGACGACATCCGGCAGTCCGAGGGTTTCAAGAACGTCAGTCTCGGCAACGTGTTGAACGCGAAAGCCCCCGACGAGAAGATCCCCTTCATCAAGGACAGTGATATGGCTGTCTACCAGAAGTACAGGGACCCATCTTTCGAAGTCCAGGTGGGCCTTCATGAGCTTACTGGTCACGGATGCGGGAAGCTACTACAGGAGACCGCGCCGGGCGAGTTCAACTTTGACCCAAAGAACCCTCCCCTCAGCCCCTTGACGAAGGAGCCGGTGAAGACATGGTACAAGCCCGGCCAGACCTGGGGCTCTGTATTCGGTGGTTTGGCCGGTGCATACGAGGTAAGTTACGCTTGTCCACCTGGACATTAGTGCTGTCTAACATGAAAACAGGAATGCCGCGCTGAGCTTGTCGCCATGTACCTGAGCTGCGAGTTTTCCGCCCTTAAGATCTTCGGCTTCGGTAACGGCGAGGTGGACATGGATGGCGAGGCAGGAGATGTTCTCTACGCCTCGTACCTGAGCATGGCCAGGGCTGGTCTGGCCTCGGTCGAGTTGTGGGATCCCAAGAGCCAGAAGTGGGGACAGCCTCATTGCCAGGCCCGGTTTGCCATTCTGAAGGTGTGTGAACCCGAAATCCATGTGTATCCTGGGGTTTGCTGACTTTACGGCAGTGCTTCCTCGAGGCCGGAAACGACTTCTGCAAGCTGGACTACAAAGAGGACGACCTGTCCGACTTGACCATCGCCCTCGACCGGTCCAAGATCCTGAGCACCGGCCGGGAAGGTATGCCACCACCACACCCCTCTGAATGAGTACCCGGATGCTAATCCATCCTCTCTCTCTCCGCACAGCCGTCGGCAAATTCCTCCAAAAGCTCCACGTGTACAAATCGACGGCCGACGTCGAGGCGGGCTCAAAGTACTTCCTCGAGATGTCCAACGTCGGGCTCGAATTCTGGGGCAGCAAGGTGCGCAACGTGGTGCTGGAGAAGAAGCAGCCGCGGAAGGTGTTCGTCCAGGCCAACACGTACCTGGACGAGGCCACGGGCAAGGTGACGTGCCAGCAGTACGAGCCCACGCTGGAGGGCATCATCCAGAGCTGGGCCGACCGTTATGACGCATAATCTGGGTGGTAGACCTCAGATCAAGACGGTGGCATGAGCAAGCATTTGCATTGCATAGCATAGCATGAAGAGCGACGCTGCAAAGGTAGGTCTCTTGATATGAGACGCCTGCTGAGGTGACTGAAATTCACATATCTCAAGCAACTGCAAATCAACTGTCCTTCCTTCTTAAGAACAACGACAAGAACCCATCCCATACACCATTCGCCGACCTCATTAAGCCTCCCCATCCCCTCCAGCCTACGTCAACCCAGCCCCAGCACTACTATACCCCATCTGCCTCCTCGACGCAGCCTGCTCCCTAGTAACACTCGTCTCCATCTTTCCCTTCTTCCCGCCCACCGTCTCCCCGTCCCAGTCTCTCTTCTTCCTCTCCTCTTGTACCCACCTCAAAAACAGCCCGACATCCTTCGCAATCTGTCCCGGCACCGCCCTCGCCTGCACCCACGCAGGCAACACGCCGCCCGCGTCGCTCGCCGTCGCCATGAGCCACTCTATCTTTCCCTCCCCGTCCACTTCTCCCTCCTCTTGTGTCTTTTCAAGCTTCCGCACCCTCTCAACACTAACATACCTCCCCACCACCACCTCCCCCTTCTCGGTACTGCTCTCCCCCGTCTCCTCCCCCGCCACCCCAAAATCCCTAACCGAAACACTAACAACCACAAACTCCTCCCTCTCCCGCCCCTCAGCATCCAATAAACTACCCGTCATCTGCAAAACCCCAAAGACACGATCCTTCAACACCGGCCTGCCGACTTTATGCCTCATCTCTACTACCGCCAGGGTAAACTTGCCCCACCTCTGCCTCTGCCCTCCTCCTCCACCACCTATCTCTACCTCTCCTACCCCGTCGCAATCCCACCTCATCACCTCCCTCGCAGAAACGACAGAGGGCGTAAACGCCTCCTCCGTCTCAGCATGGCGGTCCTTAATCGCGTGTTTGAATTCCGCCCAACTAGCCGTTCCGGCGCGCGGGGCGTCGGGGTGGAGGGAGAGGCGGCAGGCCCAGGTCTCGGATTTGATTTCCTCTTGTTTGAGAGAAAGGGTGGTGGTTAGGGGAAGGAGGGAGGAGGAAGGGATGATGCGGGTTAGGAGACGGATGGGGGATGAAGAGGCTGGGAGGTGTTTGGTTGATTTGACTTTCCAGGGTGAGGGGGAAGGGGTGTTGGCAGGAGGGGAAGAGGTAGAGGGAGAGGGAGAAGACTTGGGCGAGACGGAGTCGATGAAGGGCAGGGCTTCGGATAGGAGGGCGGTTAAAAAGGGAGTCAAGGTCGAGGGCGTGGAGGGGAGAGGCGGGAGCTGGGAGCGGGTTAGGCCCCAGAGCCGGAGGAGGTGGCCGCGTGGTGTGTCGGACATTTGTTTGTTTTTGTCGCGGTTCTGCGTCTGGTAGGTTTTTGAGGGTGATGAGGCGTTGAAATGGTTGCTGAATGTGTTGCGCCAGTGCGTGGGATTTTACGCTGAGAATGATTAATGAGTTCTGAAGGTGTTGTGTAAAACTAGGACGAGAGTTGCTTTCTGGTGATCCTTGGCGTGGAGTTGCAGGTTCTGGTCCAGTCCATATCAATATGCCATGACGTTTGATCTCCAGTTCCTAGAGATGTGTTTCACCCCAGAACCCTTGGACATCGAAATCCAATTCATGAAGGCAAGGTCGAAGTTTATGTAGCTCGCTATCGGCGTATTGTGTACGGAAGGAAGAGTTTCAGAGGGTCTATCGCCACTGCTGGTCGGCGGCGTATCCGTCGTAAATGCGTGATAAGCGGATAGTCAGTTGATCCCCCGCCAGCCGTCTCATTCGTCTTATGCTGCGCCATCTTGCTCGCTTTTTCAAACCAAAACCCGAAATCACACTTCACTTGTCCACAGAAGAAGGTCAAGCATTTTGATCTTTCGATTTGCATTATTAAATATTAGCCAGGAGCCACTCCCGGACTCTAGTCTGATAGCCTCCCTCTGCCGATGGTCTATAGAGGTCATTATGGATCAAATATGTACAGGTAGAACAGCCCGCTCCGGCGGCTTGCGCTCGCTAGCTGACCCCCAGAATCCAAAAAGAATGCATCGCTCGTAACAGGCATAAGACCTTTTTATTCTTGTGCCTTCTCGCGCCTCTCCCAGTGCACGTACGCTGGCTCCAACGGCCGCGAGAACAGGGACTGGTAGTCGGTGCCGTTGACCTTGTCGCTGCCGTCCACGTTCCTGAACTTGAAGTGGCGCACCACCATGGCCACGATGGTCTGCAGCTGCACGCCGGCGAACTGCTCGCCGATACACCTGTGCCTGCCGGCGCCGAAGGGGAGGTAAGGGGACGAGGCGCCCTTGCTGACCAGGCCGTATCCGTAGTCGATCTTCTCCTCTTCCTGCTCGTTGCGGAGGAGGGTCGGCGCGTTGGGCGAGTCGGGCGACCACCGGTGGGGGTCCCACACGTCGGGGTTGGGGAAGAACTGGGGGTCTTGAGCGGAGACGCCGGGGGCGGACATGAGGTTGTGGCTGGTGGGGACGACGTATTTGGTGCCAGGGACGGGCATGGGCTGCTTGACGGCGCGCATGATCGAGTGGATGGGAGCGTGCAGGCGGAGAGTCTCCTTGAGAACTCCCTGGTTGAGAGGGAGCTTGGCAAGATCCTCGTACTGCAGGGGCGGCAGATCAGCGCCGAGAACACGGACCTGCTCCTCGTACAGCTCCTCCATGATCTTGGGTTGGGATGCGAGACGGAGGAGAATCCAGGAGCTGGTGGACGAAGACGAGTGCTGGCCGGCCATGAGGAGGGCAATCAGCATGTGTGCGACCTCGTGGTCGGGAACCGGGGTGCCGTCCTTGTAGGTCGAGTTCATCAAGTGGTACATCATGTCCTGCGCGTTCTCCTCCTTCTGTCCGCGACGAGCCTGGATGGTGTCCATATAAATCTTGGCGACGGTGCGCTGGGCATGGTCGCGACGGTTGTTCCAGGGGAGAGGAGCCCAGCTGAGCATAAAGTTGATGGGAGAGAAACCCATATCAAGGTCGTGGTAGAGGTCGGCCATGGTCTCGGTAAACTTCTCGCGGATGAGTCTGCCCTGGAGAGAGTGTGAGGCGGTGAAGATGGTGATATGGGCGAGCTTAGGTGGGAGGTTGACGGTGCCGGACTGGCCCTTGAAATCGGGGCTCTTCTTGAAGTATTGGTTAACCTCGTCGGCGATGATGGGGACGTAAGAGCGGAAAGCTTCGGTGGTGAGAGCAATCTTCATGAACTGCGGCGCATCATGTCAGTACCGAGCCTCCAAACACTTTCACAATGTGATTCTTCCTTGTGCTAACCTTCTTCTGCTCCATGAGCTTCGAGTTGGGGCAGTCGTACACGACGTCCTTGCCGAAAACGGGAGTGGTCAAGGGGGTGTAAATCTCCTCGGCCGACACGTCCTTGAGTTTGCCGTTGAGAATGAAATCATTGCCCTGAGGGCCGAGAGCGACAGTCATCTTCCTGCCGAGCAGAACGAAAGTCCAGACATCGCCGAACTGTAGTATAAACGCGTCAGTTGCTTCACACACTCGCGGCATGCCGGGAATAGCCTTGGCAGGGATTGATCGCTCGTACCTTTGCGCGGTTGGCCTTGAAGAAAGCAGGAGGGTCCATGCCGTAGGTAATGGTGCTCCCGATGACGGGAAACCAGTGGAACACCATAGGCGGTTCATTGGGGTTGGCGAAGAGGAGTTGTTGGGCGACATTGACGGCGACTATCAAGAACAGCAGGCCGGCGAAGATAGCCCCTATCTGCGACGCTATTCCCAGCTTCGCAAACTGCTGGGCCAGAGGTCCAGCGACATCTTGAAGAACACCCATAGTAAAGTCTCCAGAAGAAAAAGAATGTAGCGCGTAAGGATTCGTACCAAGTGCCGAAGGAGTGGTGGTGGTTGTTTTCGGGAGTGTGTAGTAGGGGTGGGAAAGGAACGTAGGTTTATAAAAATCGCCTGTGACAGCGGTGAGTATGTGGCGTGTCTGCCAGCCAAGTTTCCGCGCTGGCAGTTGACCGCTGGGCGTTGGGACGATCGAGAAATGGGACCGCAGCAGCAAGCTGCAAACTGCAAAGAAAAAGCGTACGGAATGGGACGATTGTTGGCAGGGGTCCATTTCGGCGGCCCTGAGTGCCAAGTCGTCATTTGGTGCCGTGTCATTGGCCAATCTCTCATCTCGCAAGGGGTGTCGGCTCCTTAGCGTCGTTCATCGTATTCGGATTCGCTGGGTACCTGTCACAACGCTTGGAATCTGCCGTTCTGCCGTCCTGCGAGATTCGCATCTTCCCAGAACCAGATTTCCCGCCCCACCACAAGCGAACCCCTTCCCGCAAGCTTATCGCCTCTTATCGACTAGCCCGGTGCAGTTTTTCGTACTCGTGTTTTGTATGGTTCTGGCCTGTGGTTGTGTCGGAGATTCGACAAGCTGTAATTAATACCGCCATGACGAACTGACGATTTAAAATCGCCTCGTCTGAGCCTCAGACGACGCGACGGCAGCCCCCCTGCCCCCTTTCAGATGGTTTTGATGTAGAACTCCACAACTCCACAAGTTGCTTTTGTTTACTTGCTCAGCGACTCTCGCGAGCCCGATTACGAATCAGTAATAAGGTACCTTAGTGACGACGGTCCGGCAGCAAATACGCACAACGACTACATTGGCGGCTAACCCCGTGACTTGGCGATCAGTCTTCTTTAGCACAGTATATTCCTTCCCTCTATTGGGGGCCTCTTGTCATCGGATATATTCGTATACTATGTTGGCCGGCCGATGTTATGCACGATGATCTATGATCATTTGCTGCAGCAATCGTATACTCCTTTATTGTGACCTGGCGTGCTGCCTCCGCTGCGTGACGTGGAACTACTCGGCAAGTATCTACCACGGACTAAGATCGGTGTGCTTGTTGCCTCAAGACGGCCCCCATCGCCAACCTCGACCCCTAGCAAAGTCGGAGAGACACATTGCTCCGAGGCTCCTTTCCAACTATTGATCGTGGCAGAGGAATCACAGCGATCACCGGCGAGCCGCGGTTGAAGATAACCCTTGATGAAATGGTAAAGCGTATTTACAGCACCCTTGCGGGCGAGCGAGCGTGTTGGCCTCCTATGCAAATGCTGCCGGCCTAAAGGCATAGAAAAGAGATATCTGGTATCATTCATAATCCGCCCCCTTACAAGGACGGCCCCCATCCCCGTCTCAAAAGCCACCGAATACGCCATCCCAATGCGCCGAACCAAAACGACATGCTGAAACGATCAAATATGAAAAGGCATCCTCCAGATGAACGAATGCGAAAACGAAGGACAAAGAAATGGAACGAAAAATGAAGCCGAGAAAGGAAGGCGAAGCGAGCGCCCAGGCTCATACCTCAACGGCAGTCCACCTATACCGTCCATCAACATTCACCCAACCGCCCTGCTCAATGGCGTTCTCCCACCCCATCATGACAGCCAGCAGCCTGCACCCCGTCGCACTGACGGTGCAGACGACGACGTCGCTCACGTCCGCAAGCACAGCGAGATCCATCACGTACGCCCGGCCGACGAGGCTCCTAAGCCGCATCGACTCGGCGCTCGGCTGCGTCTGTCCATGCTCTCCTTTCGCATCCGCGCTGACGCCCAGGTTCTTGAACATGGGCGCGAAGAAGCCGCCTTCCCAGCCGAAGGTCTCGTCGACGAACTTGTGCATAACGTGCTTGTCGGGGTTGGCCTGCTGGATGGCCGCCTTGGAGGCGAGCTTGATGCGGTCCTGCGCGCGGAGGACAGTCAAACCAGGGGACGAGGGGTGGCGAAACTCGTCCGCCTCGTACACGGTCGGATCGTCCGACGCGAGGACGAGGAAGGAGTGCTGTTTTGCGGCTACGTCTTCGCTGCCAGAGGGCCCGGAGTGGTTGAAGCTCGTCTCAAGGAGCTCCCGGGCCGTCTCGGTGTAGATGTTGGTCGGGATATAGCTGTGGCGGTACTGGTACTCGAGCGGATGCAGGTCGCCGCGGCGGACGTGGATGCCTATGGCCATGCCGTTTTGCTTGCCTTTTGTGCCAGGAACTATCCGCCGGGCTATGAGCTTGCGTATTTGCGACTCGACGTACTCGCTGTCTTCGTGGTTGAGCTTGAAAAGTGCATCATGGCCCCTGCGAGCGAGAGAGAATATCGTCTTCTGAGTTGGGGTATCGGGTGCTGTTTCCGAGATGGCGAGATCCCCGAACTCTTCCAGGATCTCAGCTGCCGTTGCTGATGAGACGAGCAGATGTCGTGCCTGACGAGGACACGGAATCATATGGTTCCGAGGCGGTGGTCGGCATGCCTGAACAGGCGGGGGCTGGAAGATGGCCGTGTAGTCGCCGTACGCCCACCGCGAGTCGTCGATGAAGAACGCCCGTCCCTCCTTCTGCGCGATGCCATACGCTATCCACAGCAGCATCATCGTCTTCCCCAACCCAGCATCCTCGGACTCCAGCACGAAGGTCATGCTCTGCTGACAGACCGGCTTGTCCTGCAAAGCACCCTTGCTGTCCCCCACAATGTTGCCTTCCAGCCGCTGTTTGCCGATCTTACTCAGCTTCACAGTCCAACCGCCCAGCAACCCTTCCTTCTCTGCTTCTGCAACGTCCATGAACTGCCGGTCAGCGGATTCCGAGTGGGAGCCCAGGGCTAAGATGGTCTGCGGAAGACCCTTGTTGGAGTGTAGTGCCTTCACCCTGGAAGATACCTCGCGGCACTTGGTGCATATGTCCGAATATTGACTCGCGGATAGTGGAAAGTCATGATTCCGTGGTATCGACACGGTCCATCTGGTGCTTCCCCTCGTGTCCTTGACCACCACTGGCGTCGCAAAGTCCGGCAAGTCATTCTGAGCCGCGACCACATAGTCGTCTCGCGGTTGTGACGACCAGTTGATAAGAGGTAGGCCGTGCGGTCCCGCCACGACCAACCTCATGAAGAAAAAGAAACTCGAAACGAAAATGGTCCACCCTAGGATCCGCATCACTCTGCTCGGCCGCACGAAGTGGGCAAAGTTGCCGGACGGCTTCCGAGTTCTCTTTACTAACGCGGGAAGACCTGGCGACGGCGGCGGCGAGAAGAGGAGGTGGTTGAAGTTGAAGCGCGACGAGGTTGATGAAAGCGGGCCGTGATCGTGGTTATAGGAAGCCGCTCTGCGGAGGTTGATTCGGGGCGGAGAGACGATCATCTTAGAATGTCTCGTCCGCGAGAGGTCGAGTGTTGGCGGCATGGTTGATGTTGGTGGAAAGAGGGTCTTAAGGAGTGACGAGAAGAATACTGGTGGCGGGAAGGGATGAGGTCCGCACTGAGACTTGTGGAAGCCAAGTGGTTCCGGTCTTGAAGAAGGAGTGAGACGAAGATATGTTCAAAGTGACTGGTACCCGATTGCAAACGGAGAGGTACTCTCATATGTCTGAGTCCGGAGGGTAAGCAAGCCCAGAAGGTGAGAAGAGAAATCCCTCGAGGCAGGGCTGATCACTGGCGGTAAACCATGGCCAGCGGCATGATAGAATCTGGGGAGCAGAATGGCGCAGGAGCGTCTCCCAATATTGAGCCCAAGAGGTTGTCAAGGTTGTATGGTCGATCAGGTCAGATCTTTGTCTGCTTTCTGGCTTTGGACGGAACAACGTCATGCGGTGAGAGAGAACAATGTCCAGTCCGCCCTTGAATCGATCTGACTGCCCCTCTCCCTCGAAGATGGTGAGTGGCTGGAAAGATGGAAGAGAGGGATCTGTAAACGGATATCCAAATTTCGATTGTGGGATAATCAGGTTGGCGGGTTTCACGAGTCGTGGGGAAGGCGGCAAGGGCCAGTGGTGGAGGAAGTGACGATGATCTGCAGACTTTGGACCCTTGTGGCCCCTAGAGTCTAGTGGCGATCTTTCCAATGTTGCGGATGCAAGAGGGGGAAAGCACGACTGGTGAAATAGAATTGTGTCTCTTTCGTCGCCTTCAATACACGTAACTTCAACTTCTTCCTGTTGCTTCGACTCTTGACGTTGGGTGAATGTGGTGTTGTTGGTTGTCGTACAACCTTCTCCACGGTTGGTAAGAGATGGACCGAATCACTCACTTGCCGGCGGGTAGACGCATGAGGCTCAAAAAGAGAGAGAAAAGAAGTGAAGGGAGAGGTGAATTGGATATGACCTGGTATGAGTCGATTGCTAACCAAGTTATGTAAAGGTCGGCAGGTAACAGTAACACGTCGGAGACGTTACGGTGCGCACACGAACACAGAATTTTTTTTGAACAGGCAGGTCGACACCGACTTTGTTGAACAGCATCCCACCAAGATTCGTGGCACAAGGGGTCCCTAAAAGAGAGGACAGAGGACACAATCGTCGTTCTGCTGTCGAGCGGAGGAACAGCAGCAAGAGAAGAAACGGGCCAGCCGGGACGAACAGCGACCAGCCTCAGCAGCAACCTCAAACACATGGCTTCATCCCCCATCCATCCATCCAGGGGTTGGCGGTTGGGAAGCATTGGGGCAGATCCAGGCCGATCTCTCACTGTCACCCACTCCCTCTCCTTTTCGCTCGCCTTCAGCTGCCCGACATGGCTCTTCCGCCGAGGTTGTTTTCTGCAACGCCATAAAAATGAAATATTCTCCGTACGAACATGTTGTCAGCTTGATAAATGAACGAGGGACTCCCCCGGTTGAAGAGGCTCCGCGATATTAAACCGAGAGGCATGGAGATGAAAATAGACAAACTGCAACCCGGTTTGCTGCCAACCGACGGCACCAAAACACTGGCACTCAGATATCACTCCAGCTGTGATAATATCTCTGCTCGTTAGTTTGGAATCAGGAGTTGCTTCTTCCTGTGCAACATTGTGCAACCGTCGGTCTTCCTTGAGAGGGTATCGATTCCGTCTCCCTCCTTTCTTTCCTTCCCTTAAAACAAACCTAACCCCTCGAGGTGGCGTCGTGGATCCCTTGAAGATCTCCATTACGACCCTGGAGATTCTGAAACGGCGCTAACGCTCTGCATCCGAAGATCCATCCGCTAGCTGCAGGGGCCAAGGCGGGGCTGTCATTCTGTACCTCTCATTGGTTTGTGTTTTCAACACCAACTGCGCTACAAGCTTTTGCCTCAACGCAGTGTTGTGGTGATGGCTTCTCTTTTCTTAATAATGGTGACATCGTGCTGATTATTTCTCGAGAGTGCTGTAACTAAATACAGGCTAAATATACACTGTGATCTAGTTCTGACTGCTCAAACAGCACTGCAGCGAGTGAGTGTAGTCGCGATCGGGACTCTACCTTAGTCGACCTAGTCATTCCATCCATGGATGAAGCCGAGCTCTCAGGGTGCAACGGAAGATTAGGTATCAGTATGCCCGAAGTCTTGACCAGTAGCCACAATGTATAAGTCGTAAGGACCACTCCACTGGTGGTGGCCTTTCGGTCCGGGAGCCCGTTCTTCCTGACAGTTCGTAGTGCTGGCATTCGTATTCTTGCCAAGTTGTCGTCCGTTTGTCTTCTGAAGATCTAGCAGGCAGAATGCAGTCATACCGACCCTCGACGCACCTCCATAGGCTTCCTGCTTGCAGGTGCAGAACGGCGATGGATGCCTTGTGCATGTCTGGTTATAGAAGCCACCACCCGGCAGTTAAGGCTGTCCGATCTCAAGGAGCAAACGATCCGACACCTACTACGTGGCTGATATCTGACCTCGAAGACCGGGGCGGAAGGATTGCAGGTTATTTAGTCTAGTAACTGGAATCGGGTCCGTTTGCTCGAGACACCACCACATCTGCAACCAGCCGCGACTCTGCTTTGTCAGGCTGGTGCAAGTCCCATCTCCGGAGCCTGCCATTCGTGCACCTCAGAAGGAATTTGGATTTCAATACACGTTTGTTGGAGTCTGGAATGCAAAGAGTCTATAACGGACCGAAAGGATACCCGCATGTGAAATATTAGATCATGAATTTTTGTCTCTCTTCTTCATAAGTTGCTTACCCGCTTGCTTTGTTCAGGTTTGCTCATTCGTTCTCCATATCTCCTGCTTCCCCCCCTCGAAGGGATATTTATACATACAAAACGGAAGAAGGAGAAGGAAGTAGACCCAAACAAACCCAAGTCTCTCCTGTTCCAGGATATAAACGGCGGCATCCAGTCCCGTCTCTGCTCATTATGGACACATTTGCTTCTCCTTTGTCTCTTGTCCCCAAAGTCCTCGCGGTCCAGTAGGAAAGAGCTGCACCAAAAATCTTCCTCTCTCCACCAAGAAATACAGTCCCGGATATGGTACAACAGGCAAGCTCCCGACAAGTCCTCGACTCCCAATATGAAACCAGCGCGAAAAAACAACCGAAAAAAAAAGGAAAGAAACCGTCAGGGTATATAAGACAAACAGACCGAAGTCAAAGTTAGCGACGAAGAGCACCCCGAACTCCGGAGTCCCAGCAGGAAGTACAGCGACCGCTGATATAAAACAGGAAGAAGGAAACAAAGCCCCAAGGCTACCCTCAAGCCTCAAGGGCCACAGTCGACGTAGGCTCCAACATCGACGCCCGCTGCCTCGTCAACAGCTGCAGCTGGATGGGCGGGTTCCCGGGCGCAGTCGACTCGCGCTTCGGCTTGTGCTCCGACGACGCCACCCGGACACTGCCCCTATTTCCGCGAACGATCTGCCCGCTCTCAACACGCTCGTTGAGCATCTCATCCAGCATCTTGCTCATCTCGTCCACGCTCCTGGTCCGCTTCCGGATGTGCGACACCCGCCTGGCGAGCGGGGAGCCGGACGCCTTGGGCGATCCTTTGGGTGGACTCCCGGGAGCTGGTGGGGGATGTGAGGGTGGTGGATGGGGTGGCTCAAAGACCTGTGACACACGGATCTCCGACCTTGACTCAACCCTGTCCGCATTATCCCGCGACCGGGCGGCGCTTCGCAGGGCGCCGAGCATACGGTCCTTGTCGTCAAGCCGCGCCCGGAGCTCGGCAATTTCAGCATCCTTCTCCTTGAGCAGGGCTGCGACGCTGTGATCTTCGCCGACCATGATGCCTTTAGCAGTTGGTGACAGGGCGACAGAAGTCCTCGAGTGGCTCGCCCTACGAGCCTGCAAGAGCCTCTTCTCCAGCGTCTGGATGTACCGGTTCTTGTCCGCCAAGTCGTTCTGCAGTGCCCGGTTCTGCTCCTGGAGCGAGGCTGTGCCGTCGCCAAACTCGCCGAGGCTGTCGTCATCGTCGGGCGTTTGCTGTTCCGGCCCGCTGGAGTTCCGCTGTCTGTTAGACTGTCGGCCGATGGTCGAAGATGTCGATGTCATAGACGAAGTCCTCTCGAGCAGTGGCCGACCACTATTGGAAGGTGCTAGGGATGACCGCATTGACCCTTGGGAGATCGTTGAAAATCTTGGGTGCATGCCGAGGGAGCTGTAGGAGCCATTGGCGTTTACACCGATGGACTTCGAGCTCAGGATGAGTCGGTTCAGGTGGTCAATCCTCTCCTTGAGTGCGGTTCGAGCGAGCTGCATCTCGAGCATTTGCTCTTCGTGCCGCATCTCCGCCTCCTTCTCCCGAGCTCGCTCTTCCTCTTCGTCCTTCCCCTTATCGTCCTCGTCCTCCTCTTTGTTCTTGCTCTTGGCTTTCACCTCGAGTTCTTTCTTCAGCTCCAGGATCTCCATCCGGTACCGTTCCAGCAGGACTCTAGCACCGCCGTCGCCCCCGGCACCGAGCGCTTCTTCCGCCCGCTTGGCGTGGCTGACAATGTTGTTCTTGGCTCTCGATGCGAACTTGAGTGTGTTGATGGTCTCGCCTGTATGGTTGTTCGCGGATGCCACACTACCAGCCGAACCGATCTGGATAGTGCAAAGAATGCTGACAAGAGAGTTGCCGGATAGTGCTCCTTGGAGCAGTCGAGTCAACTTGCTGTCGCGGTACGGCAAATGCTTGCCGTCTTTGTCGGCTGGCTTCCCGTCCTTGTCCTTGGAATCCGAGAGCTTCGCAATAACGGTACCCAAGGTGAGCAGACTCTTGTTGATGTGAGAACCTTCGGTTCGGCGTTCCTTGGTCTCCGCCGCCTTTTCGGAGCCAGCCAAATCAATCAGACTCAATGTTGATACCCGTACGCCTCCTGGTGGGAGCCCAGACCGTTTGCTATCTCCACTGGGGTTGCCCGGAATGCGCTCTCTGCTTTCTACAACAATTTGGACGACAGCATGACTTCTGGAGCTTCTAGCGTTGAACTGTGTGCTGGCTGTCCTTCGAGCTTGATCGCCTCGAGCGATGACGCGGAGGAGTTGTGTGGGGCTCTGCACAATCTCTTCCTTGAGAGGACTCGCATAAACTCCTCGCTTGCTGTCCTCTCGAAGCTTAATCTCCTCCTGCGGCGCGTTGGCGGCCCCAGGTGCTGTGGACATGCTGAGGAGGTCGTGGATCCGCTCATTGTAGATTTCAAGGTAGCTGACGCGCAGCAAGAATTCTCTCGACGGTGTTTCCCGGATGTAAGAGAATATGTCGGTGATTGCCAATGGGATAACACCGGGCGAAGAGGCCGTGCCCTGCATGGAGAAGGTCTTGCCGGTGCCCGTCATGCCATATGCGAACACCGTGCCGTGGTAGCCCTCCATGACTCTCCTTACTAGTCGCTTGGCGATATGGTCGTACACTCTTGAGTTGTCGTCATGTGTCGTGAAAACATTATCTGGGTGGCTGTCAGTATACCAACTGCATGACAAGTTGGGATGTCAACATACCATAGTAGTAATCGCCTCCCTCCTTACCACGATAGCCGATCAAGGATTTCCGGCCATCTACCATCCACTCGCCTTCGGCTTTGCCATGGTCATGTCCCTGGGCGTCGGGCCGGACTCTCACGCTCACTATAACGTTTCCTTTGCCGTCGACCTTTGATGCCCGCTTACTATCTGACTTCGCAATCGCCGAGTCACCGACTTCATCGTACTGTGTCGCCGATGTGGAGTAGGAGTCCTGCGCCGAGGAGCTCCGGCTTTGAGGTGGGGAAGATATGCTGAGCAGTCCATCCGAATCTCTTGCGCCTGCGCCCCGCGCCACGGACTTGCCGTCACCCGTGCCATTCAATAGGCTCGGTGTCCCGGACAAGTGATAGCTTGGAGTCGTCGGCGCCTTCAGCTTCCGCGACGATAGACCGGCAGAAAGCGGACTAGGCGGGAGGCTGCTGACACGGTCACGGTCCGACCGAGGCGGTTGTGGGAAAGAGTTGATGCTGACGGTTTTCCGAATCGTCTTGCCCGCGCCATTGATGCCTGATGCGGAACGTGGTTGTGGTAAGGCCCCAGTCGGTGCCGGAGTGGCTGGAGGAAGATACGTGGAGGATGGGGCGCGCAATCCGGTCTTTGGAGTGGCTGGCGTGGATTTGGTGCCGCCCGTGCTTTTGCGGGTTTTCGATATCGGTAATGCAGGAAGTGCAGTTGTCGGTGGAGCGAGCGATGGTCGCGAAGGACGTGGAAGAGAGTTCGACATGTTGGCGGCCGTCTCAATTGACTTCGACCCGATGGTCCTGATCAGGCGAAAGACAAACGATGGTCCCTAAATGCGGAACTTTTCGCGCCGTTTCTACACAAAATATGCGGAGGTTGTATCTCATCCCAATGCTCCGAGAGACGTTGAATGAAAGGTCTTGTTGTGGCGGAGCGCAGCTCTTCCCCTGCAAGCTGGTGGTAGGTGAAACGTCGTTATGCGCTGTTGGCCGCACTAGCTCGGCTTATGGCTGCGAGAGCATCGATGATGAACTATGAATAAAGTGTTAGTGGTGCATGACAAGCAATGTCTTCTCTCGGACCAGGGGATCAAGTGTTTTCTAAACAGAAACCATAGTTGTAACATACAATACAGCAGACCGGATCCGGGGTTCTGGATTCTGGGGGTATGGGCGCACTGGACGGTTTCCGGGCAGCACGGTTGGTTGGCGAAGATCCGGTTCAAGACCCTTGCAGGCTATCAATTTTGTATGTCCCACCACCCACTGACAATAGGGCGAGTGTTTATCGGTGGCATAAACAGCGTTGGACATTCACTGTTGTCTTCTCGCACCGGTGCAGCCTCGTGTACATGCGCTGGATCGCTAGGCAGGGCGTCCTTCGCATGGACGGGTTGAGCCGAAAATGGAATGATGTCTAGGCGAAGTAGAGACAGGTTCTTAGACAAGATGGTGTATGCCGCCGTGCCAAAGGGAGGACTTGAGACAGTATGTGAGGGTGGTTGCGCAGGTCGAAGGGAGATCGGACGGTTTACTAATGCAATGATTCGGAGATGCGAGGCACCGGCGGGATGCGAGGGCGGAGTGAAGCAGTATGACGTCGGTTGTGAATACGAAGGGCAAGGTCTTTTGCGGTGAATCCAACTGGAAATCGAATATGAGGTTCGGAAGGGAAGAGGAAAGAGAGTCGGAATATGAGAGAGACTCGTCGCCGGATTCGATAGGCGATGCTCGAGGTTCGATGGCGCTCGCCGCTTGATTGCACTGGGCTGGCCCGGGGACCCCTAGACTGGAGAGGTGGAGCTTTGGATTTGGAGAGATCGTAGGCCAATCGAGGCTAATGCGGGCGAAGACTGATGAAGAAAGAACGGACAGAACGACTAGGGAAGAACGATACAATCGCAACTTCCAAACAACAACATCAACACAGCCTTTTTGGCAAGAGGATGTGGGATGAGGACGGCAAGAAAGGGTGACAACAACACAAAAGGCCGACAAGGCCATTTTCCTCTTTTTCCCTTTTCACACTCCTTCCTCGTTCATCAATCTTCGAGTCTCGTGTCATTCGTCGGTAGCGTTGCACCGGCAGAGGCGAGCTAGCTCTCTTTTGCTCCCCTTGTTCCCCCCCTGCACGGCTTGCATTCAACGCCATTTCCGTTTTCGTCCTAACGTTCCCTCGAGGTAATTTGACAAGACCATCATCAGGTCCTTGCTTTGCTGATCCCTGTCGGCTGTCAGGGGGAAAGCACAAGCCGAGATGGCCGCAACACTGGCAACCTTTGAACCCTGATGCCTGATGCCGTTACGGCCTCGGAGATCGGCGTGAACGGGTGAAGAAGTCATGGTTCCCGTCTTTTCCTTTCATATCAACAAGACTCTCCACTACCGTGTCTATTTCTTCTGACAACTCTCGGGCCACTGGATACCGGATCTTCAAGTGTGACAGCACGGTGCACAACAAGATGGATGCTCAACCAAGATCGACTCGCCAACCCAAACCAACAAACCACAATGGCGCACGGAACTGAGGCTAGCCTGGCTAGCAACCTCATCACTTTGAAGGAACCCTGGAACCGCGGTATTTCGTACCATCCCCTGTTCAGCAGCTGGCTCTTGCGCAAGCCTCTCTCGTTCTTCGGTTCCTTAGCTGCATTTGACACTGACGAACCAACAGGCACACAAAGTACACACACACACAGGACGACACTCTCCTTTCCCTCCAGCATGTCTTTTGCATCCTCATTGCTGATCTTTCTGTTCCTGCAGTGTTGCCGGCCCTACTCATCACAGCGGAAAGGCGAGCAGGACGGGAAGGAGGAGAACCTCGCTCAGCTTTTCTCCCGCGTCGGCCAAAACGATAGAGTGGTTGTGCTCTGCCGTCGTGGTGCATGATGCTGCAGTTCCAGATGCAGGTCCCATTCTCTGGACCGCTATCGGGATCCATCCGCCGCTACCTTGGGCTAAAGTCATTCGCTAGAACAATTCTTCAACAATCCATTCCGTGCCGGATGCATCACGGTAGCTTCAATCCCCTACTGCTAGACGGAACACAGTCGGCCTTTTTCTCTAATTCACCATCGTCATCTGGTCACCGTTAAAGAAGCTCAATTGGCCTTCGAAGGCGCAACGACATCTCGTCGCAGCCACTTCCTCGTGCTAATCAAACTGCTCATTACGAATCGCACGCCGCAACCCTAGACTTCTCGGGAACACTGCAATTTCCTTTCTCCCCGCCAAAAACCAAAAGCCACAAGCGACTCAAGCCCAGCACAACAAGAGGTCTGTGCCCATGACAGGGGTGCAGATGTGCCTGCAGGTCGTCCTCCACCGGGGCCACCCTCTCAGAACTCCAACCATGTTTTCCGACGGCACAGGATCAAGATGCTGACACCGGCCGGCATGTCGCCAACATCTCATGCGCAGAACATCTTTTGAGTTCTTCTTTGGCACATGGAAGACACGTTTGTTGGTAACTACAACGGCGACGGTCACGGCAAAGCCATCAGCCCGCAATGATCGCCGCGTCCGGAATCCCGGATCACCTCGCTTGGAATGTAAGGCGGTCTCGCCATGCTGCACGACATGAGGTTTCTAGCGGGCCGGTGTCTCTAGAAGTTCTGTTCCCGTTCTCGTGATGGCACTGGCATGTGGCGTGTGTCTCGGCTTACCCTCGAGTCTTCGATATCCAAATCCCAAGATCCACCAGTTCTGACGTCGCAAGTGCTGTATGTCAGAGTCGGGAGGAGATAATGCCTCCGCTTGTTGGGCATATCTATCTTCCAGGACATCTTCCTTTCTTCCATTAATATGGATGATTCGTCCAGTTCATCCCGCACCGTCAATGCGTTTCTGCTAATCTGTGAGTCTCGAGAAACACTGTTTGTTCTTCATCCGGAAGCATATCCGGCAGTCCACATCTCTCTGTCTCATTATGTTTTACATCTGCCGTCCCAATTTAGCACCTCGATTCTCAGCCGTACCAGGCTCTAGAACATGTTCGAACAAGACCGAGGAACGTTGGCCAAGGCAGAAGGTGATCATCATGATGTTTTTAATGATGAGTGCTCGTGTCAGGCCTTCCATAACCAGGAGATACTATGCGACCTGTAAGACCCAGATTGCCAAAGCAAAGCTGCCTGAGGGGACCATATGAACGTGGGCGGTACCAAGCCAAATTCGGTCTTCCCCGCTACTACTTAATGGCTCTTCAATACTATTGCCAAATCCTTGTCCTCCAATGTTCGATACCGAACCCGGTCACAAGTCCGGAACTGGACGATCAAACCAGCTGTACCTCGGAATCGCAAGGCAATCCCAGCGTCGAGCAAAACAAACTTTCGGATGCGCCAGTTCCTATGTTTGGAGAACAATGTGCCGTCCTTGGCGGCATGGAAGGAACCCGGTGCAAAGGTTTCGTTCGTGCTCTCGGGACTAAGGTAATGCCTCCTCATTTGACGCTCGACATACAGAACACTTGACGTACAGTGTGCTTCATACGTGTGAGGCGTCTGAGATGAGACAGACATTCTTACCTTCAAGGTTGATTCCTTTCTTAAATGCTTTTTGTATGCTCAGGCATGGAACATGGTTCCCAAGGATCGCACATTCCCACGGTACATTTGTCATGTCTACACTTCTCTATGGACGACAGGACGGACCTCGTAGGAGATGCCTCGTGCAGTTCAGCGACAAGTGGCTTACACCTGGCATCCGTGTCATGACTTCAATAGTAGTTATTGCAGACAATAGTCGATTCGGCGAGTTTGGGACCTACTTGTTGAGGCCGCACAAGCGTGCAGACGGGCAAGGCGAGCAAGCTATCGCGGGCACCATTCAGCTTAACCACCGCTCACACCAGAGCGGACCGATCCGCGGTATTGCGTCGGCTTCCCCAATCTCCTCATTCTTGGCAGTGCCTTGATTGGCGAGGTCGACTTCTCCAAGTTAGCCATGGACCTCCCACACCATAGTCAACCAAGCTTGTTATGTCGTACTATGAGCGATATTCCATGGTATACGGTCTTATGCACGGTGCTTTGCTCTGGCGATGACGATCAATTGTCGGTATGGTGATAAAGGCACGGAGCGGATATCTCATGCGCAGAGAACTCGGGCTGAACACTGAAGATGTTATATATCTGACCTCTATTGATCGAAATTGATTAGTGTTGGATTAGACGAGCTCTCTATATTCTTTGGCAAGTCACAATGCATTTGAGCATAGTACTCCAGCTCCTTCTGGGTGGCCTCGCCGTGGCGACAGTAACAAGGCCCGGCATCATTACAAGCCTTCCAAATGACCTCACAGAGGTGGATATAATCATCGCCGGAGGCAAGTACCTCACTCACACAACACACTCTCCATATCAACTTACAATGGCAGTACAGGCGGCACAGTAGGCACCATCATAGCCACCCGCCTTGCCGAAACAGACCCGTCGCTCTCCATCCTAGTCATAGAGCAGGGCAACAACAACTTCAACGTCTCCAGCGTCATCTACCCGGCCCTCTTCGAGCGGAACACCATGGCCGGGTCCGATACAGCCCTTTTCTGGAAGGCAAACAAGTCCCCGCAGCTCGCCGGCCGCGAGCCCGTCGTTGAGACGGGCGGCATTCTCGGCGGCGGCTCGTCTATCAACTGGATGGTCTACACCCGCGGGCAGTGGGACGACTTCGACGCCTGGAATACGCCGGGGTGGACGTCGGACGAGGTCTTGCCCTTTTTGAGGAAGTTTGAGACGTACCACGGTGTTACGGACAATGTGTCTACCCACGGCGGCGATGGGCCGGTGCATGTTTCCAAGGGGACGCACCAGGCGCCTAGAGCGGAGGAGGCGTTTATACAGGGTGGTGTCAAGACGGGCTATCCGGGGTTAGTGGACCTGCAGAGTCTGCACTCTAACAATGGTACTGGACCCTGGTATCGGTATGTGTCGCCTCACGACGGTCGGCGTCAGGATGTAGGACATCGGTATCTGCATCCGTTGCTCCAGAGCGGACGCGCGCCGAATCTACGTGTGTTGGTTGGACACCAGGTCACGCGCATTGTATTCAATGATACCAGTGAGGGAGCGCCGAAGCGTGCTGTCGGGGTTGAGTTTAGGCCGAAACCGGGTGCTGACGGCACACACGGCCCGGTTGAGGCCACAAGGGCTGCAACTGCTAGGAAACTGGTGATTGCTTCTCTCGGTGCGTTCGGCACACCCTTGCTGCTCGAGCGCTCTGGAGTCGGTGATCCAGCTGTGCTTGAGAAGACGGGAGTGCCGGCAATAGAAAGTCTCCGGGGGGTAGGCAATAACTTTCAAGGTGTGTCTACCTACCACATCCAGCCCGAACGATCGCTCACAACACCTGCTGACATACGTTGTGCACCCTAGACCACCACTTCGTAGGCTACGTTATCCGCACAAGCCTCACGCTCAACGAGACGCTCAACGGCATAGCCCTCAACACCCGCGGCCGCGACGTCGACGCCATGATCGCCCGCGACGACCCGCAGCTAGGCTGGAACGGCCACGACGTCTCCAGCAAACTCCGCCCCTCCCCCGCAGACGTCGCCGCCCTGGGACCCGAGTTCCAGGCCGCGTGGGACAGGGACTTCGCGTCCTCCCCCAACCGTCCCATGATGATCATGGGCCTCTTCAACGCCTACTTCGGCGACCCGTCCCTCCTCCCCGCCGACGACGACGACGCGGAGTACGCCACCACCGCCCCCTGGGTGACGTACCCTTACGCCCGGGGTCACGTGCACATCCTCGGACCCGAGATCGAGGACGGGTACGACTTTAACCCGCGCTGGCTGTTAGACGAGGACGATCTCGACTTGAAGAGCCACATGTGGGGGTATAAGATGCAGAGGGCCATCGCGAGGGGGATGGACATCTTCCGCGGCGAGCTGCCGTCGGGACAACCGAGGTTTCCGAGGGGTTCGAAGGCGGGTGTTGTCGAGTTTGCGGACGGGCCGCTGGATGGGGAGGTGGAGTACTCGGCTGAGGACGATGCTGCGATCGTGCAGTACGTGCGGGAGAATATCGGGACGTCGAGGCACCCGTTGGGGACGTGTAAGATGGCGCCTAGGGAGGATGGTGGTGTCGGTGAGTTTGAGCACAGGAGAGGCAACCACGTCAATGACAGAGTGTGGGACTGACAGACCTTGCTCGCAGTTGATCCGCACCTAAACGTCTACGGCATCTCGAACCTCAAGATTGCGGACATGAGCATCCCTCCCCTCGAGGTGGCGGCTAACCTGTACAACACGGCGCTGATGATTGGGGAGAGGGCGTCAGATATCATCATCCGTGAGCTAGGTCTCTCGTCTTGTGCCGGTCCCTAAGGACTGGCATCACAAATCTCCCAATATATGAACAAGAAGAGAATCAGAAAGCACAAGTTCAAGGCCCAACATATCATCCCAACCACCATCTCAACCACGTGGTAGCTCTTACGCCCGAGACCAGCACTTTCTATCTGGCTAGGTACTTTCGCACCCCTTGGATATATGACTGCGGCGAAGGTGGGAGATCTTCGATTGGAGAAGACTAGAGTGCTTTCTGGGTGTACATAGGGGGTGGCTTTGCTACCAACCGACCAATGTTTACTTGGTTGAGTATTCCAGATTTATAGTGCCGGAGCGGTAGGTCAAACCGGTAGGTCTAAACAAGTACACGGGATGGCTGAATGGTGAAGTGGCAAGTGCTATTGCAATAGACAGGCTGAGATCAAGTAACATGGTATGGTTGTTAGGAACGCTTTTTCATAATTGTCTCATCATCATATCGCTAGATGCCCTGGGTATAGACACAGTCCTCCGCAAGCAGTGTCGGCAAGCAAGCTCGCGACTCCACATTCTCCTCTCGGATGTAGCTCGTGTGCACCTTCTATCGGCGCAGTCCATCGGTTTAGCTTCGTTCGCATTCCCGGGGCTTAGTCGATCCAAGATCCCATAAGACACACGACAAGGCTGATGCCGCGGTCTATCCACCGTCCTGGAGCCTCTGCTCGGTCGACTGCCCCAATATGAGACTGTAGGCCTGGTTTTATCATGCTCACGTCCCACGACTCTTCACGATATCAACCGAACCCCATTGCCCACACTTCCCGTATTGAACACCTCTACCAGCCCAACCCCAACAGCCTCCAACAACACCCACTCAAACGACAGCCCATAGAAGTCCTTCCACTTCTTCGTCCTGCCGGGTGATATACCCACAAACTCTCCCCTGCTCCTCTTCGCCAAACCCGCCGCATCACTCGCCACCCCGCCATTCCACTTCTCCTTGAGCATGTACTCCGGCATCTCGCGGTACTTCGCCTTCTCCAGCAGACCCTTCAAATGCTCCAGCGCAGCCGAAACAAGCTTGAGAAACGTCCCATTCCCAGGCACAGCAAGATTCAAGCCCTCGCCACTCGCGCCCCCGGTCGCCGCAGCGGCCGCCAGACCCGCACCGCTCCCGCCGGCGGAGCTGAAGGCGTCGACCCCGCCGACGGCGTCAAACGTCCCCGACACGGCGCGCGAGACGTTCTCCAGGCTCATGAGCGTGTACCTATCCTCCGGCCGCGAGTACCCCGCAGCAGCGCCGGCGGCCATCTCGTTGTGGCTCGTCACGAAGCCCGCGCGGATGAGCTGGTTCGTCTCCTTCGCGCCCAGCAGCAGCCCGCCCTGGCCGGCGACGACGACCCGCGGTATCCGTATCGCCTGCGGGTTCTCTTTTAGGAAACCGGACAAGCCGTCTCTGGCAACTTTGTCAACCCCCTCCGCGCTCGCGATCATGTTTTCGTAGTCTTTCGCATCGACCAGCACCTCCCCTATCCCTCCCCGTCTCGGTACGACGATCCTCCTCACATCCCCCGCCCGCACGGCCTGCGCCACCGCGCGCTCGACGGCCGTCGGCCCGCCGAGGATGGATAGTAGGGCCCCGACGTGCGCGATGGATATCACCTTCGGTAGGTCCCGTCTGTGGTTCAGCACCTGCGCTATGCGCACACTCGACATGCCGCTGTGGGACTCGGGGAAGGGGTCGAACATGCTCGCCTGCGCGTGGTGGAGGGCCTGTGGGACGGTGCGAATCGCGGAGGCGGTGGGGAGGCGGGTAGGGGTGGGCGAGGCGGCGTAGGGGAGGCGGGAGGTCTCATCGTAGGCGTTCGACTCGAGAGACTTTGCCCGCGATGTGGCGGCGGGTTTGGTGCGCGGCCATTGCGAGAGGGAGGAGGTCGATGCGCTTCGTTGGGCGGGGGACGGCTTCTTCTTCTTGGTGACGCGGGAGGGGCCTAGGCCTAGTATTGATCGTAAATCGTTCTTGCTCATGGTGAGGTTGGGAGGTTTGTGTAGAGTGGAAGTGGGAGAGGTGGGAGGGAGGGATGTTCGATAAGGCGATAAGATGCCTGTCCATGCAGGTACAGTTCTCCACATTCTGTAGCTGAAAACGCCCTTCCCGACGCCCTTGAATCGCCACCTCTTGGCGAGCTGAGTCACTGACCGAACATCACCGAGGGTGAGGCAATGGACACGAGAGGGCAAGGAAAGGACTTGGTAAATTTACAGTCTTGATTTGAGCTCCTGCGTGAGCTCTGTGGTATCTCTAACAGACTGAGAGGAATATGTACAATATCAATCTAAAATACAAGTCCACCATCCGCTTTTATACACCCTAATCATACAGTACCAAATCATAACTCATAGCGGCCAGTCTAGTTCTCAATCGCCTTGGTCGTCACCGTCAGCCCAGTACCGTCATCCCTGATCTCCACCGCAGCCCTATCACCCATCTTGACCTCACCCCGGATTATCTTGTCCGCCAGGTTATTTCCAATCTCGGTCGTAATCAATCGGTTGAGCGGCCTGGCGCCGTACTTGGGATCGTAGCCCCGTTCCGCGAGCCACTGCCGCACATTGTCCGGAACCTCGAGGCTGATGCGCCTGTCGTCGAGGCGCTGCTGCAGCTCCTTCAACCTGATATCGACAATGTCCCGCAGAGCCTCGAGAGACAGCCGCTTGAAGATGATGAACGAGTCGATCCGGTTGAGGAACTCGGGGGGGTAGTTGGATCCCACGACGTCCATCACCGCCTTCTTCACGTCTGGCGCGATGTCGCCCTCCGGTGTTTCCGAGTAAGGGTGCAGCGGGTTGGCGCCGACCAGAATGTCGGCCCCCAAGTTGGAAGTAAGCACGATGATGGTGTTCTTAAAGTCGACTTTGTGCCCCTGAGCGTCGGTGAGGTAGCCCTCATCGAGTACCTGCAGAAGCAGAGCGGAGATGTCCCTGTGCGCCTTCTCGAACTCGTCAAACAGCAGCACGGCGTACGGCTTCCGCCGCACTGCCTCCGTCAGCTGGCCCGCGTCCTCGTACCCGACGTAGCCGGACGGCGCGCCGATGAGCCGCGAGATGGTGTGCTTCTCCTGGAACTCGCTCATGTCGAACCGGACGACGGCGTTCTCCGTCGAGAACAGGAAGTTGGCCAGCTTCTTGCACAGCTCCGTCTTGCCGACGCCGGTGGGGCCGAGGAAGAAGAAGGAGGCCAGGGGGCGGTTCTCGCCGCTCAGGCCGGCGCGCTGCATCCTGACCGCATCGGCGACGGCCTTGAGCGCCTCGTCCTGGCCGCGCACGGATTCCCGCAGCATGTCCTCCATGTGGACCAGCTTTTCGATGTGGCCTGACGTGAGCTTCGACACCGGGATACCGGTTATCCTCGACACCACGTTGGCAATGTCATCCGCCGTGACGGAGTCATGAATGAGTGTGCCCTCCGTAGCTTGTGGTTTCTCTCCCTCCTTGGGAAGCTTCTGCTCTAGAGACGGGATAACGCCGAACCTCAGTTCGGACGCCCGACCAAAGTTGCCCTCGCGCTGGGCTTGCTCAAGTTCCATCCGCGCCTTGTCCAGCTCCTCCTGTGTCCTCTTAATAGCATCGATTTCCGCCCGCTCCTGCTCCCACTTCTCTGTGAGGCCCTTTACTTCTTCCTGGTATTTTTTGAGATCTTGCTCCAGCTTCTCGCGCCGCTCTTTACTGGCTATATCGCTTTCTTTCCGTAAGCTCTCGAGCTCGATCTGAATCGTCATGATCTTCTGGTCGAGGCGCATGATGTCCTCCGGTTTGCTTTCTTGCTGTAGCCGCAAAGACGACGCTGCCTCGTCCATCAGATCGATAGCTTTGTCTGGCAGGAACCGATCCGTGATGTATCGATTCGAGTAGGTAGCTGCCGCAACCAGCGCACCATCAGTTATCCTCACACCGTGGTGCACCTCGTACTTGTCCTTGATTCCGCGCAATATGCTGATCGTGTCCTCCACAGTCGGCTCGTTAACAAGAATAGGCTGGAAGCGCCTCGCCAGAGCCGCATCCTTCTCTATCAGCCGGTACTCGGTCAGCGTCGTAGCGCCGCAGCACTGCAACTCGCCGCGGCTGAGCGCCGGCTTCAACAGGTTCGAGGCGTCTATCGACCCCTCCGCCTTGCCGAGACCAAGCAGAATGTGCAGCTCGTCGATGAACAGTATCACCTCGCCCTCCGCCTTTTCCACCTCCGTCAACACCTTCTTCAACCTCTCCTCAAAGTCACCTCTGAACTTCGCTCCCGCGATGAGAGAGCCCAAGTCCAGGCTAATGACGCGCTTGTTCTTTATACTCTCCGGCACGTCGCCCCTCACGATCCTCTGCGCCAGGCCCTCCAGTATGGCCGTCTTGCCGGTGCCGGCATTGCCGATCAGGACGGGGTTGTTCTTCGTCCTCCGCGAGAGGACCTGGATCGTGCGCTGGATCTCGGCGTCGCGGCCTATGACGGGGTCGAGCTTGCCGTCGCGCGCCTTCTGGGTCAGGTCGACGCCGTATTGTTCCAGCGCGGGCTTCTCTTCCTCGCCGCCGAGGTTCATGCGGTGCGTACCGCCTGGTGGATGTGGTCGGCCATTGGCGTATGTGCGAACGGCTAGAGTGGGTAGGAGTCGAAGGGAGTCGGTGGCGGGAGAGCGTCGAAATGTCAGAGCGGCGCCGCTGCTTATCCGCGGTAGCTGTCTGGTTCGGAGGAAGCGCGAGCGCGAGGCGGCGGTGATGCGCCGTGTTGCGCCTAGGAGTTGTTGTCTTGCCTGCATGGTGCTGTTTGCGCTCCTATAGGCTCGAGGATTGGCTTCTCATGCCAGGGGTATAGGTCGTTTGCAAGACCGATAGTGTGGCAGGATATGAGGAGTTGCTTGTTTCAGTCGCAACTATTGGTCGGAAGTAGAATGCCAGATTATGTTTAAAATCGTCTGATCAGTGGTGAGACGGTAGAGGGAAGAGACGAATAAGGGCTTGTAAATATATCAGACGTCCCGATCATGACATTTCGACCATGAAGCTCCACCGGAGCTCCTTCCGGAAGCTTCGAGTCTGGACTGGCCCACCAGCCGAAAGCTTAATTCTACTTTATCGCTTATCGAATGCGACCTTCTGATTGGCCAATGACATTCCCCTGCTATTGTTCAAGGTATATTTAAATTCTAAATCTTCACCGATTTCATCCTTCACTCTCTTGTATCGTTGAAACGCCGGCCCATCGCAAGGGGCCTGAGTGCGTTCTGCGCTCAATGTGATTTACGGACAAAGGTATGTTATACTACGTTTTCTTCTCATAATCTCCCCTCTTTATGATGTTAAATCCGGTCCGTGTTTCTGAGCAGCTTAAGACCCTGCCAATGACGACGACAAAGAGCGTTCACGCGCATCTCTGATTCTACGTGTTTCCAACATAATACTGTCTGAACTTCTGGCCATTGGATGTGAAGCTGACATCAGAATAGATCTCTAGACGCCCTGAAACCACTCTGGTCAAAGGAACAAGTTCTGCGTGCCTTGACTTGCAACTCGGTCTTAGCACAGATGCAACTCTAGCATGCTGTCTCTTCTGACCTGTCCTACATTAAGAGCCGATGGACTGTTGAGCGATGAGGAGTCTATACAATGAGGGGCCTCGGTAAGATCAGACTTGGTACAAGCCAGGTACAGACAAGCATCACGTAGGTTCAGTGGGCAGCAGGAATAAAATATTGAAGCCATCGTTATTGTCTCCTCTCAAGTGTTGAAACTATGCTTGCCTACCGTAGGCAAGCCTCATTTAAAGTGTCTGAAACACCCAGCTGCCACATATCGTACATCCAGACATGTCAGCCCGGGCAGATCGGGGTATCTCCTTTTTCACGTCGTCAATGACAAGCGTCCATTTTTGCCTCCTTTTCCTTTCCTTTCCAGCCCGGCATACTTAGTGGTGGAACAACCGAATGTTCTGCTCGACGAAGGTGATGCCCAGCTTCTCAGCTGTCTCGAAGACGGGAGTGTCGTTCTGGCTTCCCGTTGGCGCGGCGATGTACTTCGCTCCTGAACGGTGGGCACGGAAGACGTTGTCGATGAAGGGGAACTTTGGGTGTGTTAGCAGGGACTCATGTTGTCGTTCAGGGGGTCACTTACGAAAGCATCGCTCGACAGAGCAACGTTTGTGAGCTTGCCGAGCCACTCCTCCCTCTCCTCTGCCGTGAAAGGTGCAGGCACTCCCTCGAACGACGCCGAATAAGCGTCGTACTCGGGGCCCTCCTTGGGAACCTGGCCGCTGACGAGCAGGTCGATGGCGTTGCTCTTGTCCGGGCGCTTGGTTCCCTTCTTCCACTTGATGCCGAGGACACGGGGGTGGAACCGGAGCCACCAGTTGTCGGCCTTGTCGCCGGCCAACCTTGTGCAGTGGATGCGGGACTGCTGTCCGGCACCGAGGCCGATGATCTGGCCGTTCAGGGCGTAGCAGACCGAGTTGCTCTGGGTGTACTTCAGGGCAATGGTGGCGACGGTAAGGTCCCTTAGGGCGTCCTCTGAGAGGGGAGCGGACTCCTTGGGGGTGATGATCGTAGTGAAGGACTTGGGAGAGATAGCAACATCGTTGCGGGCCTGCGAGAGGGTAATGCCGTAGACACTCCTGGCCTCGGTCTTACCAGGGACAAACTCGGGGTCCATCTGGAGCACCAGGTACCGGCCACCCTTCTTCTTCTTGAGGATCTCAAGAGCGGCGTCCTCGTAGCCGGGGGCGATCACACCATCCGACACCTCCTTCGAGATGATGCTAGCAGTAGCGACATCGACGATGTCGCTGAGGGCGATCATGTCACCAAAGCTGCTCATCCGGTCGGCACCACGGGCGCGGGCATAAGCCTGGGCGAGAGCCGAGGACTCAATTCCGGGGATATCGTCAACGAAGTAGACCTTGCGCTCATCCGCGCTGAGAGGGGTGCCAATGGCTGCTCCGGCGGGCGAAACATGCTTGAAGCTCGCGGCAGCAGGTTTGCCCAGGGCTGCCTTCAGCTCCTTCACGAGCGGCCAGGCGTTCAGCGCATCCAGCAGGTTGATGTAACCAGGCGATCCGCGGAGAACCTTGAAGGGGAGCTTGCCCTCCTTGACGTAGGCAGAAGCGGGCTTCTGGTGGGGGTTGGCACCGTAGCGAAGGGGAAGGTACTGGTGTCCATCCGAGGCGTACTGCTTGCGGAAGAAGTCGGCAATAGCGCCATCATAGTCGGCAGTGTGCTCGAAGGCCTTGAGGGCGTAGAGTTTCCGGCTGGACTCCTGGATCTCGCCGGCCTCGAGCTCCTTGAGGAACTCGGGGTAGTCGTTGGGGTCGCTAAGGATGGTGACGCGGGAGTGGTTCTTGGCAGCAGCCCTGAGCAGAGTGACTCCTCCAATGTCGATCTCCTCGACAGCCTCGGGAACGGTAACGTTGATCTTGGCAACAGTGTCCTTGAAGGGATACAGGTTGCAGATGACGTAGTCCACCTTGGAGATGTTCTGCTCTGCGAGGTCCTTCTCGTCCGAGGCGAGGTTGCGGGCTAGGATACCGGCGTGAACAGAGGGGTGAAGCGTCTTAACTCGGCCGCCCAGCATCTCGGGGGCCTTTGTGATGGCAGATACATCCCTGTTGGCAGCCACAGAAGTCAGCGTCGTCGCAAGAATATACGCAGACGCAGAAACCGAAGGATAAGAGCTCCTTACTCGACAGGCATGCCAGATTCGCGGATCATCTTAGCAGTACCACCAGATGCCAGGATGCGTACATTGTGCTGGACGAGGCCCTTGGCCAGGTCCAACAGCCCGGTCTTGTCATAGACCGAGACAATGGCAATTCTCTGATTGGAAGCCATTGTGAGATATCTTGTCGCAGATCTGGCAGGACGTAAACGGCGCGTTGGGAGGGTGGATGTGTTGGGGAGAAGAAGAAGCCGACGTTGCAGAGGGCGGAAGCAGCCGAGGTAAGCCGTGGTAAAGAGTATGGTGATGTTCGAGTAATGTAAAGACCTGAAGGGCAATGCGCCGGTAGGACGTCTGTCAATTGGGGAGCGACTTTGGAGGGGCAGCTCTCAAAAAAAGTGCGTGCTTTGGAGGGGCATCCCGCATTTGCGGCCCGGCAATCGGCGCACATGCCAACCAATCAGATCAGACTTGCATCAGGCATTGGGCAGGGACGAATGGTTGCTAGCGCTGTCAGCAACCTGGAAGTTACCCATTACTGTGTAAGCTAAACTGAAGCGCGTCGACGCGGCGACTACTTCACAAATTCCATTGTCTCTCCATTCTCCCACCACGAAAGTAAACAAGACACCACTGTCGAGCTTCTTGCTGATACCGGCCATACTCCCTTCCACATGTACGGCGATCTGGGAAACAAGCTGGTAATCATGCATTGACGCCCCTCGGCAAAGGTGCTCGCAACTAACTTCTCCGTCAGGTCCAGCATGCGAAACGGACACAGAACTTGCCCAATCTTCCACCCTACCAGACCGAACTCGTCCGGACCGTGACCCATGAGGTCCGAGATCTCGATAAACATGTCAAGTTCATCCTGGAACCATATCAAGACAGCCAATTCGATCCGAACACCGACCAAGCCACGGCCTGCACCTTGATGGTGAACCACCTCGCCATGCGCCGGAACAAGCGATGCCTGCTAGCATATCACCGAACACGGACAGACAAGCTAGAGGAGCTCGTATGGAGTGGCTCAGACATCGTGGATCTCGCAGGTCAACAACAGCAGAGACCTGGGGCTGGGGCTGCTGGCAATGTGTCTGGTATGAACGGGGACAACGCGTCGAGCCACCTCAGCCCGCAAGAGGAGGACTACATGCGGCAGTACAGCGATCTCCTCGCGGCTTATAAGGGGCAGTGGACGGATATCGACCTCACCGGGAGCTTGGAGCCTCCGAGAGATCTTTTCATCGACGTCCGGGTGCTGAAGGATGCGGGAGAGATACAGACAGAATATGGGTGAGTTGCGGTGTCCCTGCGCCGTTTTAATATTGGCCAAAGACTGACTTGTGTTACAGAGCTATCAATCTCACCAAGAACAGCCAGTTCTATGTCCGCCAAGGTGACGTCGAGCGCTTGATTGCTCAAGGCTACCTCCAGAAGCTCGGCTGAGCGTCCAGTATCCGTCTGATAACGGTAGTGGCTGTGGGATTTCGGATAATGCACTCTGGTGCCCTGCAGTGTGTCAACTAAACGGTCGATCGATCAACTACGGATAAGGAGGCTGCATTCGATGGTGTCGGCCACGGGGACAGTATCGCTGAGCAAGATCCGATCAAGGTGCCATTGGCGGCATATGTTGATGAAAGCTTGCACGGCAATGCGACAATACTGTGGTATGAAGTGCGCCAACCATCGGTTGCAACAGTCTGCGTGGGGGCGCACGACGCTCCGGGACGCTCCCGCGCGCCAGTGATACAACATAAGGTCACGCCATTGGCAAGGCGAAAATGCGCGGCTGGAAAGTGAGGGGCATCACTTGCATGAACCGGCAGACGAAAGCAGAGCCAGATCCTCCCCTTTTGTGGCAAGGACAGGACCACGCGGGCAGATATTTCTCTTCGATTCTGGCGGCTAGGACATGTAAGAGGGGAAGCTGCATGAGGAGGCCGCATAATCTTGTCACATGGCCGTGGACATTTGCCGTGCGTTATTGCTGGGGGAGGTTCGAACCACTTCTGTGGGCTGATGGAGGTCGTCTCGAATAGGTGGCCAAGCGAAGTTTGATCGCTTGGAAGACCGGTAAAGTGTGTCAATTGAAGATCGGGCCTTAAGGTTCTTCTCCGAGTTCGGCCAAATCGATGAGCACGGCACATGGACCAGCTAGAGGAAAGTACAGGTACCTACCTATATGCACAGGACTGGTTCGAGTTGGTTTCTTGTCTGGCTTACTCGTCTTCTATGAAGCGTCTTCCTTTGGGCTTGTGGATTCGAGTCGGGCGCTTCCTGCTATGCCCAAAATTTCTCTCCTTTGTGACCTTCCATTCGGATCAGGGTTGAACCATCTGAACTCTGGGAGCTGAAGGCAAGCGCCAGCCATGCAGGATTCTCGGATTAGGGAAGTGTCGAGAAAGTTTGAGACGCTTGGTCACTTCTCTCGGAGCTTTAACTTCGACAATCCTTAAGGTAGCTACTTGATGAACCGGCGTACCACGAAGTTCTCGATTCACCAGAACCCCAACCCTTTGCTACGCCTCCAAGCAAACCGATCAGAGCATAGCCACCGGACGGTTCCCTTCGTTCCTTAAGACCGTTGAGTCCCGACAGTTCTGGCATGAAAGACACATCGGCTTCGTTGAAGCCATCCGCGCACAGGCTCCGCTAGTCACGTATGTCGCCTTGGACTGCGAGGGCCAGGAGGGACACGGTAACGGCGTCACTTCGATCGGCCTGGCTTTCCTACCAGATGCCTGGCCCCCGCAAAGGTTCGAGACTTGGCCCTGGCGAGGAGCTGACCTCGATGAGATCGTTTCTACCTACCACATCAAATCGCTTAGTCTACGGATCGAGGGTCGACACCGAGGACAAGTGCCCGAAAAGTTCCGGTATGGGAGGAGGGTCCACAAGCTCCCTTGCTCTCAGCTAGAGGACTACATCTGTCAACATGCTCAAGCCGCCAAACAACAACAACAAAAGCGGCTCATCCTCGTCGCGTGGGGCATTGAGAACGAGATGAGAGCCATCGTGAGCCTCTTCCCACGACTACTTTCGCTGTTAGACGACTGGATCGACCTCGCAGAGATCACTTCGAATATGTCAGGAATCCGGACGCAGCAGAGGAGATCCCTCAGAGACACCCTGCTCAGCTTCGGTTTCGGCACCGGTTATTCCGTCCAGACTTTCGCCCCTCACGATCCCGGAATGGACGCCATTCGCACGGCTGCCGTCCTCGCCGGCCTCGTCGCTTGCCCCTTCCAGGAGCTGGTGATACGCCACTGGACGCAGGAGGCGAAGGAACGCCGACAGCGACAGCAGAAACGGCCAACGAGGGATGAGCACCCTTACGCCATAAGGATATGTACGCAGGACGGCTCGCCGTTACCCCAAGCCATCAGTAGGCCGGACAAGTTGGAGAACTTTTTTTAGACGATGAGCTCATCACCTCCCACTGCCGTCGCCGTCTGTCCGCCTAACAAACCCGAGAGGCAGAAGACCCATGGCTGGATATGCTTCCGTACGCTGGAAGCCATGAAACTCTTTGTGGTACAAGTGGACGGCTATGAAGTTGAGGGCGTTGCTCTCTCTCTCCGCATAGACGGACCGCCAGGTGCATCGAGTCCAGTGTGCAAGGATAGTCGGATCCAGCGCGCCAGTGAGCGTATGTTGCGTCGAACAACTTCGATTCGACGAACGCCACAGGATAGTGAAGTGGAAGGCATGGTAGACGGACGAATGATATTTGGAAGCTGGGAATCTTGACTGTACTGTGGTAGGACAAGTACTTTATATTCTCCGAGCTCGGCCAGCTTGAGGGGGACGGCAGAGAAGCCAGCTAGGAAGAAGTAGAGGTACATTTCTGCGGAATATGGGCCTGGCATTCCTGACATTCGAATGAGAAACTGACGTACCTTTACCATGCCCTTCTGAATCTGCATGTGTTGCATTGCGGGTTGGTTTCATGCATGAGTGACAACCTCTCTGGATGACGCAGCACGGCGCTAAATAACTGGAAAATTCAACGTCTTGACGTGATCACAACGAAATGCACGAAATATACCATGCGACTTGATACATAGCCCATTAACACCAGGGCTTACAGTGTAGTTGTACGAAGCCAGAAGCCAATTGATGAGGCTCTATCAGTCTATCTCCGTCTCAAGCCAAGCTTCAATTGTCTTACGTACAGAACCGCATTCTGGATATCCAAGAAGAGGGGCGAAGAGGGGCCCAGACTGCAGCAAGGGTTGCGTTGCAGGGATTGCAGCTTTCTTGGTTTTGACGCTATCACGAGCTTCAATTGTGGTGCCGTTTTTTATTTTCTGGATGGATCCGGCCATCCAGTTTCACCTTTCGCATGGTTTTATCGTCAGCTACCCACGTTATCTTGGTCTTTGCGACCTTCGTGCGGCTTCTGTGGTCTCACTTTATCTTCCATGCAGTCCATCACTTAACACTTAACACTTCTCCAACAATATACGGGCATAGGTCTGCTTGTGCCTGCGCATGCATGGCTGTTACCGTCTAACCGACTGTCATCTTGGCGTCATCTGAATATCTCATCCGGTGCTGCGTTGACGCAATGTCTGGCATTGACCCTTGAGCTCCGCTTCGTCCCGCCGCAGGTCCGATATAGTCCATTGCGACATAATTGGCGTCCTGCCTTATCTTTCTGGCAATGATGTCCTCGCCGTTCTCCTCGTGGAGACGCCAGAGAGCCGCCTCGGCCGGTTCCCAGGACATTCACGACGACTTTTCTGCCATTGAGCACAGCCAGAGCCCTCCTCCTCCCTCGTCGTCGCATACCGCCACCGGCGACGCTCGAGCCCTGTCCACTTCTGCCACATCCGCAAGTCAGAACATCATCAGGGAGCCTATCCGTTCCTTCATACACGGGTCCGTCCGGGACCACCTCAGTAAGCTTCTCACTCGTGTCTTATACGCCAAGCCAGGACCACCAGCTGATTGTCTTCCGTTTTTGTATAGCTCCCCTCGACAGCGCCCAGTATGCTCGTTCTGTCAGGCAGGACACAGCAGAACTAGCTAGCTACCTCCTTGCGGATAAGACCACCGGCCAAAGCCCAGCCTTCCTGGCCAGAACCCGCTCGCTCTCCAACGTTGGTCGCGAGACCCAGAGCCTTCTATCCGACGACGACGATGAGGAGGACGACCTCAATCCCCGGCGGTCCTCAGACACAATCGCGGAGGAGTCCGAACCCTCGTCGCCCGAGACCGTCACATACGCTACCCCTAATGAACATGGCCCGTCCATAATAGCTAGCATGCTACGGAACTCGCCGCCAGATAGACGATTCGAGTCGGGTGCTGAAGAGCAGCAGCACGAGGCGGGTACATCGCGGACAGTTGAGGACGATACTCTCGGGAGCGATTGTGCGGGCCAAAGCGGAAGCGAGGACGACGACCCTAATCCCCGGGTTTCTCTTGAAAACACCATGACGCAAGCCCACACCGAGACGTCGCCTCTTCTACCACGAAGGTCGCACGAATCTCGACGCAGCCGCCATACAAGAAACGGATCATCGCATACCCACGATGTGGAAAGTCTAAAGATTCAAACCGCCAAACGCTGGTATCACGGGCTTGTCGGGCCTTTGAATACCGCAAAGCACAACGCAAAAGCCCGCATATCAAGACTCGCGAGCAAAGTCCAAGACCCGAAGACCTGGGATCGCCAAGCATTATGGAAGAATGTCGTCGTGGCCCCTGTTGTCTGCCTTCCTGCCGTTATTGTCGGCCTATTGCTCAACATCCTGGATGCGCTCTCATACGGCATGATTCTGTTCCCACTGGGCAGTCCCATCTTCGCCTCTCTGGGCTCGGCAGGCATATCCATCTTCTACGTCAGCACCATCGTCTCCCAACTGACCTTCTCGACTGGTAGTATCTTCAAGGGAGGCGTTGGCTCAGAGCTGATCGAGGTCGTTCCCTTCTTCCACAGCATGGCGGCGACCATCACCGACCTGGTTGGCGAAGAGAACCCGGAAGCCGTCATCGCCACCACCATCACATCGTACGCCCTCAGTGCCATGATGACTGGCTCCGTCTTCTTTCTTATGGGCCACTTTAAGTTTGGGTATCTGGTCGGCTTCATCCCTCGCCATATCCTGATCGGCTGCATCGGGGGTGTAGGCTGGTTCCTCGTTGCCACGGGCTTCGAGGTGAGTGCTCGAATGGACGGGAGCCTCAACTACGACCTTGACACTCTGCGTAAGCTGTTCGAGAAAGACACCGTTGCTCTGTGGCTCATACCCCTGGTTCTCGCGATTGTCTTGTTCTACGGCCAGACCAGGATCACATCCAAGTTCTTCCTTCCGGCATACATCATCACCATACCGATTATTTTCTACTTCTTCGTCCTGTCTTTGGACAACCTGAACCCTGATAACCTGAGGGACAAAGGGTGGATATTCGAAGGGCCACCTCCTGGCGAACCGTGGTGGTACTTCTATACGCTGTACCGTAAGTCCCACCATCAGATCTCCGTGCTTGGGACCTGGCTAACACAATATAGAATTCGACAAGGTTCACTGGGGTGCCATATTGCAGTGCATTCCTGCCATGCTTGCATTGACGTTCTTTGGTATCCTGCACGTTCCCATCAACGTGCCTGCCTTGGCTTTGAACACGGGAGAAGACCATGCAGACCTGGACCATGAACTCAAACTTCATGGGTATTCGAACTTCGTCTCTGGGTGTTTCGGAAGTATCCAGAACTACCTGGTCTACGCCAACACCGTCTTCTTCATGCGCTCCGGTGGAGACAGTCGACTGGCCGGCTACGAGCTCGCGGCCCTGACGTTCGGCGTCATGGTCATGGGACCGTCCTTGATCGGATTCATCCCCGTGATGATGGTCGGTGTCCTTATCTTCGACCTCGGGTTCGAGCTCCTGCTCGAGGCAGTTTGGCAACCAAGGAAGAAGCTGAAGAAGCTGGAATACTTTACGGTGATCGTCATCGTTCTCGTCATGGGAATATACGACTTCGTCGTCGGTATCGGAGTGGGCATTATCCTGGCCTTTATTGCCTTGATATTCCAGACCTCCAGAGTGTCTGCCGTCCGCGCGACCTACTCAGGAGAAGTGGTCGGCTCGACGGTCAGGAGGAATCACTCACAACAGGACTACCTCCACCGAGTCGGCCGCCAGGTATACGTTATCAAGCTTGCCGGGTTTCTCTTCTTCGGCACGGTTCACAGTGTTGAAGGGAAGATTCGGGCTCTCATCTCGGACGAAGTCTTCAATAAGCGGCCCATCAAGTATCTGGTGCTTGATATGTGCCTGGTGACCGGACTTGACTACTCAGCCGGCGAAGCATTCAACACCATCAGCCGTCTGCTAGACGGCAAAGGGATACTCCTCGTACTGAGTGGCGTGGATACGGAAAGCGAGCTAGGGCGAAACCTGCGATCAGTCGGACTCGGTGAAGCCGGCATTGACGTGGTGCTCCTCCCCGACCTCAACTCAGCCCTCGAATACTGCGAGAACGAGCTTCTCAAGACGTTCTACGCCAACCAAGAGGCCAGGGCTTCGTCGAGGACGGCTCCGACAGCTAGTCTCGACGTCCCCGGGCTCCCCAGCGGACCCGGCGGCAGCAAACCTCGCTCCAGGTCCTTCAACCTCATGTCCAGCTCCCCGCGGCGCAACCACCTCCACGAGGCGGCGCAGCACTCCCTCAACCAAATGGAGGTAGCCCACACCCCGCGCTGGCAGAGCTTCAAGGAACCCCTCCGGCTCATGCTGCAGATCTTCCAGGGGTTAAGCGACAAGAACGAGGACTTCTGGTTCCGCGCCGTGAAGTACTTCACCCGGCAGGAAGCACTGGCGGGAACTGTCCTCTTCCGTCGGGGCGAGCCGGCGGAGGCGTTCTACCTGATCGAAGGCGGCTTACTGAGGGCCGAGTACGACCTCCCCCAAGGCTGGCTGTGCGAGAGCATAGTGGCCGGCACGACGTGCGGTGAGCTGCCGTTCTTCAGCGAGACGACGCGGACGGCGACCGCGGTGGCGGAGACGGACAGCGTCCTTTGGCTGATGGACAAGGCGGGTTGGGAGAGGCTGCAGAAGGAGGAGCCGGACGTGGCGCAGGAGTTGCTGAGGATCTCGTTGAAGTTGACTAGCGAGCGGATGAGCGCCATTACGTCGTTTGTTTTGACTATGGCTGGTTAGGACAGTTATATTGGGTACGGAAAAGGAAAAGGGCGGAAGGGGCACTTGACGTTTTGTTGTAAAACCATCAGCGATCGAGGCTCGGGGTAAATGGATTGACTCGTTAAACGCCTTGCACATACATAGGTTGAATCAAGCAAATACTCGTCCAAAGGGAACCAATGACTAGCCTGTGAACGCCCAATGTGTGACAGCGACCGTGATCATTACTCAGTTACCAAAATTATACAAATGTGTTACACGCTAGAACGCCTCGTTGTGCTTCTTCTAGCGAACCTAGACCCTTTTTGAAGCCCGCCCTTCCTGCGCTCAAAACTTCCTTTCCCAGCAGGGAGGAAGGATGAGATATCAACATTGACAAGCGAAAACCCCCCCAAGTCTCTAGCCTAGCTCACCTCAGCTCATACGACCCTCTTGACCTCGAAGAACCTCCGCAACCACCAGACCTGAAAGACAGACTCGCCAGCGACGACACCAATGATAAACACGTTCCACCACTTGACCCGGGCGTTGGTGCTCTCGGCCGTGTTCCGGTGGGTGCGCTCGCGGACGATGATGTAGGACTGCTCGTCCTTGACCTGGCTGAGCATCTCGGACAGCTTCTTGACCTCGATCTCGAGGGGGTCCTGCGGGGAGTCGGCCTCCGAGACGTACACGATGCCGTGGACGTTGAACGAGACCTCCTTGCTCGTGGCGCCCCAGTGCTCGTTACCGAAGCAGTAGGTGTACTTGCCGTCGTGCTTGGCCTCGAAGGAGAAGTCGCCGGTCGAGGTGGACTTTTCGTAGGCCTCGTACTGGCCCATTGGGTTGGTGATCTGTATCGTAACTTGGGTGTTAGTGGACTTGACCGAGGGCATAGGCTGTGTAATTAGAGCTGATTTCATCATACCCAGAAGTCGACGTCTAGGTTTCCTGCGCTGCCAAACTCCCGATCGCCAACCTGGAAGGTCACGGTCATCTTATCATCGCGATGCAGGTTCTCGTGGAAGCATTCCCGTCCGTGTGCCGGGAGCTGGATGTTGTGGGCGGCAGCCGAGCCCAGTAGGGTTGCCGCAAGCAGCACCTTTGCAGCTGTGAGGATATACATCGTGCCGATGACCTGTAAAGCGGTCGTGCGTGTTGTGAAGAAGATATATGCCTGGTCGTCCACAAATTGCTTGATTGACTTCGCGATTGACACCCAGAAAGGGACAGACTGGCGATTAGCGCTGTTAAGCTTTCGACCCACTATCGAGTTCCCTTATCGATGGACAACTGGCTCGTGAAAAAGGAGGTCGGTCAAAAGTTGTTCCAGCCATATGTACGCGAGAGGTACTTCACGGAGAGCGAGACTCGCTGCCAAACAATGGTGAAATTGCCCCGCACTTGATGTAGTGGAGCTGTCACCAATTGGCAAGCCGCACCACGGTCCAAGGCAGGGGGTGAACCTGAGGAAACCTTGAGGCGCGCAACCGCACGGGTCCGCTATTGGCTCAAACCCCGGTGCTGCGGCGTCCCTGCGCTTTCTGGCCTTCTGCCTTTGCTTTGCTCCTCACTTTCCTCGACCAGACTGGACTGTCGGAACACTTTTCAAAAAGACCAACCTTGAAATCCATCGACTTCGATATTTCACCACCACCCAACTACACAACCCGACCCGACGACCAACATCGCATCATCGTCGATTTTCTCTCTTTCAACGCGATAACCCTTCTCCAGAGACAGCAATAATAGTGAGTCCACCAAATATCGTTACCCGCGACGTCGTCATTGCACACCGCCACCTTTGTTGTTTCTCCTTCTCCCTTCCGGCTATTCGGCCATGTTCTGCTTTGCGCACGCGCTGGAAGCTCGGACGACCGCTCTGCTTCCTCAATTGTGCCACCTTCTGCTTGGATGGACGCTTTTTGGATGCCTAAGAGATGACTTCACCACGCAGAGTCCCGCGATATCTGTCCTCTGTTGATGGACCCTCGTGTCCTTCTTTAGTCGATGATGAATACTTAACGGACTGGACTGCAAGAAAGAAGCACATGCTCCAAAGACCTTACTTACCCCAGCACTCACTTCATCCTTCCATCCACAGATTCTCTCTATTAATCCCCTGACCACATCCTCTACATCCCGCCACTTTGAACGAATACCTACTTACCTTTCGATCGTTCCACCACAGATTGCCGAGTCTCATCCAACTACTATCTCTCTCACCCACACATACCACCTAAGGTCCAAATCGCCAAGATGGGGTTGACATTCTCGAAAATCTTCGACCGGCTATGGGGCAAGAAGGAGATGCGAATTCTCATGGTTGGTCTCGATGCCGCCGGAAAGACCACTATCCTCTACAAGCTTAAGCTCGGCGAGATTGTCACAACCATCCCCACTATCGGTATGATACACCACGACCGCGACTGCTGTCATTTGTGGACTGCATTCCCGCGTGGAAACGATACAATCGGGCACCTTGCTGATGCACTCCCTATCTAGGCTTCAACGTCGAGACCGTCGAGTACAAGAACATCCAGTTCACGGTGTGGGATGTCGGCGGCCAGGACAAGATCCGTCCCCTCTGGAGACATTACTTCCAGAACACCCAGGGTATCATCTTCGTCGTCGACAGCAACGATCGCGACCGTATCGTCGAGGCCCGTGAGGAACTCCAGCGCATGCTGAACGAGGATGAGCTCCGTGACGCCATCCTCCTCGTCTTCGCCAACAAGCAGGATCTTCCCGTAAGTATCCCGATATAACACCTAACGCTGGGTAGCATGGCAACGAGCATATCCGCTAACTCTCGACTTTAGAATGCCATGAACGCTGCCGAGATCACAGACAAGCTTGGACTCCACAGCCTTAGACAACGCGCCTGGGTATGTAGTTTCCTTCCCGACGAGTTTCTCAAACCTAGAAGTGTACAATGCTAACCTCCCCTCCAGTACATCCAATCCACTTGCGCTACTTCCGGTGACGGTCTTTATGAGGGTCTCGAGTGGCTGGCTACCAGCCTGCGCAAGGCTGGCCACCAGTAAATGTGGCATCATCGGAACGAGAGCTTTCCTCCACACGGTCTTCCCACTTCCTCGGTCAATACATTGGTTCCGGTTGTAATTCGCAAGTTTTCGTTTTATCGCACGCACAATCGAATAATGCCTGAAACCCCTCCGTTTCTCCCCGTGTTGGCGGTGTTGCTCTGCGGACGGCTATAGTGGAGGAGGAAACCCAGCTCAAGGTGGAAATGAAGATGAGGAACCGGGCCGCGCTCGTTTGTTTTTCGGAAAGACAAGGGGCGTACACGGGGCTGGAATCTTTGTACAATTTGGAATGAAGCAGAGGAGGAGAGGGGTGGATGGAGATGCCTGTGTTCTTCCGCTCGCGCACGTTCGTCCCTAGGACTAGAATGCATGAATAGGAGAACGGGGCGAGAGGCGGACGGGAGGGATAAGAAAGTTGATTGCTAGCAGCAGTAGTAGTGCTATTTGGTCGTTTTCCTTTGATTTTTCCGGTCTTTCCCTAGTTTCCAATGCCTTTTTAGACATTTGCTTGTGTTGCGGGAGGCGTCCGTCTTCCGCAGTTGCAGGCTTCTATAACCCGGCTCATCTGCGCTCATCACACACAGAAGGTAGTTCTACTCACTTATACGGCGTAGGATCACTCATCAAGTCTTTTCATCTTCCATCCCTGAACTTAGAGCATTCGACGTGAACATGTGAGAGGTACTGGCGGCCTGGAAACTAACCACGTCGTGGTCAACGTCGATGATACTGTCCTCTCGGCTCTTGGTAGGGGCGGACTAGTCTCAGCTGTCCTCCAGAGACTACAGACCTACAGCGGACTCTTGATGGTACCTGTGTAGTGATATGGCATAGGCAGCAACCCCGTCCTTCAAGAGGGAGCATTACGGAACAGCAGAAGAAATGGCACCTCAGGAACAGTAGAAGTCCGGCAAGGCAATATGAAGAACGAGCGGAGTTTCTCAAACAAGTCTAGCCCTAAGCACCGATCAATCTCCCTCCCCCGGCACAGCCGTTCAAGCCTAAGGTACCTTACCTAGTCCACGTCCTCCGCCACCTTGATAATGATCTTGCCATTCCCATGCCCGCTCTCCAACCTCTCAAATGCCTTCTCAAACTGGTCAAAAGGCCACACGCTATCCACCACGGGCTTCACCTTCCCCTCCTTGACCAACTCCGCGATCTCGGCCAGATTGCTCCCCAGCGGCTCGACGATGAAAAACTCGCTCTTCTCGACCTTCTTCTTCCCCTCCAGCGCCGCGGGCTTCACCATATCCGGGGGCGTGTTGACGCTCAGGATCACGCCCCCTTCCTTGACCGCCGCCCAGCAGCCGGCCAGCGACTTCCCGCCCACGACGTCGAAGACCAGGTCAACCTCTCTCTTCCCGGGGTCGGCAGCAGCCCATTCCTCGATACTAGTAGCGGTATAATCCACCACCTCCGTAGCCCCCAACTTCCTGACCTTCTCTTCTTTCCCCTTCCCACAAACGGCGACCACACCGCCCGCGCCCGCCAGAGAAGCGAGCTGCACCGCCCACCCGCCCACGCCCCCCGCCGCTCCTGTGATGAGCACCCTCTTCCCCGCATTCCTCTTTCTAGCTCCTTCATCCCCCTTCAACCCGCCCACCTCGAGCGTGCCATGTACGAAGAGCCCCTGCCACGCGGTCAACGAGCTGAGCGGCGTGGCCGCAGCGTCGACCCACCCCAACCCCTCGGGGATCTTGGCCAGCTCGGAGACCTTGGCGACGGCGTACTCCCGGGCCGAACCGGCGCGGGCGGCGTCGAGGCGGCAGAAGACGCGGTCGCCCGGTTGGAATTGGGGCACGGGAGAGGTCACGACGGTCCCGGCTAGGTCCTGGCAGGGGACCATTTCTTTTGTCGTGGGGATTGTGGCCGGGAAGTTGACCGCCCAGAGGAGTTCGCCTACGCAGGGGGCGCAGGTCGCTACGCGGACCAGGACGTCGCCGGTGTCAGAGGAGGAAATGATGGGGACGGGGGCGGTGGTGAGGATGAGGTTGGGGGAGTGGATTGAGGGTTGGAGGAGTTGGCGCATTGTCTTGGGGAGGGAGGGGGGTTGGGAGGCCATTGTTGCTGCTGGTGGTTGTCAAGGGGTGACTTGAACAAAAGAGTTGGGGTTCTGGAGTGTTTAATGAATGGTTGTTGATTGAGGCAGATATCTTTCTCGGGATGAGATGAGGAGTTGCAGATGCTAATGATGCAGTATTCGACTATGGTGTCGAGGGGGGGAGGTCGTCGCACTCTTATACCTGAGGGGCATGCGACTATACAATCACGAAGTTTTGGCGAAGCTCGATAGCTTCACCGCCCGCTGTCAGTCATCGAGCATGCATGCCATCTCAGATCTGTAGACGATGACAATTTGTCAGTCGTCAGTCAGTCAGTCTCCAGGCGAGGTGTCGGGACACGAGGCCCCTTGTTCCTTGAACTCCCGGCTGTTATGGAAAGAGAGGTCTTAGCATCGTCCCTATGTCCCGCGGGCAGCTAGACAAAGTCGGGCACACGAAGCTCCGGCGCCCAGGCAGCTTTGCAGGACGCGTTGTCACGGGACTGCGATTTCGACCAGTGAGGGAGCAAGCCGAACAGAAGAAGTCGGCGAGAAGACAGACTCGCGTCGCCGACATGAGGCGAAGTATAACGAGGCCAAGACTTTGCTGTGCATACTGTGGTGGGCGATGAATAAGCCCGGGGCTGAAATCAGGGAGTCTCGGTGATGTTGGCGGATTTTTAGCTCTTGCGGCTGGATGGAAGAAACGAAGATGGCTCTCGCATCTCCGCGAGCTGTCACGTTACTATTGCTGGATAGCTTTTGTAGCGGGAGATTACGGACTGAGGTTGAGGTTCGGCCAACGTTGCTCAGTCCTCGACTATGCGATAAAACAAGATATGATGTGTTGGATAGGGTATGACATTCTGCTGAATATCACAATGTGTTGTTGAAAGATGGTTTACCTTCCATGGACTTGTGTCGTTGAGTGTGGATCCCCACGAACTGCGTTATAGGGTAGGCATCGACAGCCTCATCGAACTTTCTCCTCAAACATGAAAGAACTCGATCCCAATATTGCCGTCACAAGATGTCAGTCTGGAGGGGGAAATGAATCCTCCAAGCATGGTCCTTCTGTTACGGCACAGTCGGCCAGCGGCGCAGCGCCAGAGGAGCAGGTGTCTGCCGAGTCTCACCTATCATTTCTCCTATTACTTGTCCGCTCACCGTCAGCGAAGCCTATCCGCATGGCGGTCAGTATAAGCTTTGGGTTTTGACCACGAACGACAGACAACCCGGCTGCTGGAGTGTGATATCCCGACGCTACCGCCGAGTCTCCTTCACGTTAAAACTCGCTTCTTTCGCCTCGACGGTGTCCCAGCTCGCACACTGCCAGCGGGTAGATCGTGACAGGAGATGCGCTGAACCAGATATCAGGAGTCAGAACCTCTCTGTGAGAGCGCTGTTGCGACCGGATGAGGTACCCGGCGAAGGTCAGAGCAATCCAGACGCGTCACCACCTGAATGACACGAGGTTGCGGAAGGAAGCCACCGGTGTGGTACCAGGCATTTGCAGGCGCTCATCATATGCCTCCATTGCAGCATCACACTGCCTACACTCTTCCTCTGTCAGTGAGGTCGTAGCGAGCGTACCTATCAGATCGCCTAGTGAACTCCTCGACGGTCAGCGCGGTTCTCTACGCCGTACATATTCTGTGTTGTGGTGGTGATCAATACTCTTTCTGGAAGGAGTATGTGTGCGGTACTGCGACATGGGGGCCGAGGGAAAGCCGTAGGGGATGTCCTAAGGGGTGGTCGTACAGACTGCTATGGTCGTTCTCTTGAACTGTTGCTTTTTGATGAGCTCAGTGGACGGTAAACGGCTTTGGGGGAAGGAGAAAAACTATAAAAGAGTCGATCTCTAGAGCACTTCTTGAGACCCAAGTCCTCCCCTCAACAAGCTCAACAGCGGAGCCACAGTCGCCTGTATATCACTCACCTTCCACTCAGCAACTATACCCACAAGGGCACCGTAAACCAAAACACCATGAAGAGCCTATTTCTCCTCACCATGTCCCTTGCCGCCGCTCTGACCTCCGCGGTCGCCATCCCGGAGGACCAGGCAGCAACTCAGTATGTATACAGTCATTTCGCAGCGCAGAGTGTGACGTGAGCTAAATACCCTCCAAGTGAGCGCAGATGCTTCGGGTCGTGGGACAGTTTCGACGAGTGCCCGAGGACCTGCTCCAACTGTGTGGGCCATGTCTTTGCCGGGCAGCTCTTCTGGGAATGCTGCTAGGTAGCAACCAAGTCACTCACTCGAGTATTGAGGACGCATGAAGGAGAGCTGCTTATGCTACGAATCTCCAAAGGAGTTAAATCTGAAGGTAGTCTTGAGCAGTATGTCTCCGAGATATGTTATGAATCAAGTCGTATCGTGTGCCACCTCGTTTATCAGTGATGTTACTGAACACCGCCATAGTCAAATGGTGTAACCCACCCTGCATTCCATTCCAAGTCTCTATCGCCCAACCATAGGCTAAGGTAGCCACAATGTCATGTACTCGTGAGCAGACTATCGGAACGCTAACCAAACAAAGCCCACGATGGCAACTCAGAGCGGCGGCGGTCCAGAGGCACCGTCTCGATGTTGACGAATGTCAAGAGGCCCGCAGGTAACACTGGTTCTTCACATAGAAGGTAACGCCATGAAAAGCAGCAGTATATGAGATTGGAACTTCTAGAAGGCGGTCTCGGGACCCGTCTTCCCCACGTGAGCCGGGGAGACACACAGCCACAAGAGCATCGTTCACGCCTCTCCTGATAGCTCACGAACAACTGCTCAGCATTACTGGAACTCCATCGGACACAACTCCAACAGCCAACCAGCCCAAAAGCACTGTCTGCCATGAACGCCTCCACCACCCTCGACATGTCCGTCCCGGCAGCCCGGGTTGCTGTGAGTGCTCTTCCTGCCTTGGGAACCTCTCTGCATGACAAGTCCGCACATACTGTCCTCCTTGTGTTTATCTAAAATCATCATTGCAAGTGAGCGTAGACGTTACGGTGCCTGGGAGAAGGACAGTAATCATATGTATTCATCCAACGTCAGTAGGCTAACTCAAACAAACAGCCAACGCCTCATGTGCAACCATAGCCCAAATTCCCAAGAGAACATCTAATAATGCCCCAGACCCAGAACACAAAAACATGTGATTATATCCATTACATCAACGCTCTACACATGAACTCCCATCAAGCCCTCTCAAGCGGAAGGATCCGACTCCGGCACCTCAACTTCCTTCTCCCCTCTCTCGACAGGCAGCTCAACATCCTTAACCGGATGCAGCAGCATAGGCGGGAGACACATCCTCCCCTCCCCGCCCCTCATAGTCGGCACCGTCTCGTCGTCCTTACTCAAATCAGCCGTCATCTCATACACCTCCCCGCCGTCATTGTTAACCTTCAGCCCCAGCCACCTCTTGTACAAGTTGGCCCCGAACCCGGAGTTGTAGAACCACGACATGCCCCGCATGTTATGCTCCCTCTCCCCGAACACGCTCGTCCTGCTCCCGCCGCTGGCGCCGTTGCGCCCCCCGTTGAGCACGCGCGCGAGGTACTCGACCGGCCACTCGCGGTCGACGTAGACCGGGTGCGGGACGTAGACCGCCTTGAGGCCGTGGTGCAGCGCCGTCGTGGCGGGCCACATCTCGGGGAAGGCGTGGTGTTTTTTGAAGGCCGTTTCGCGGTGCATCGTGGTCAGGAGCTTGCGCGAGAGGCGGGAGGCGGTGATGATCTGCGCTCGGCGGGGCGGGAGCCCTCCGGAGGTCCGGTTGTAACCCGTTATGTCCTCTGCCAGACCCCACGATGTGCCCTCCGGGTCGAAGATGGGGTTGAGGGTGATGAGGTCTGCTTCTTCGCCCACGCCCCAGGTGTACCTGTCGCGCTCGGCGGAGGTGGGTGGTACGGGATCGGCGTCCGTCTCGAACCAGTCGTCTTCTTCGGTGGGGCGGAGGGGACCCCACACGATCTTCTCCGCCTTGAGAACGGGGGGTTCCTTCTTCGGGCCACCGGGGAACCCGAGATCTGGCCCGGCGGCGGGCGACGGTGTCTCGGACTGCACGCGGGACATCTGCTTGAAGTCCTCCCAAGACCCGTGCACGGAGGGGACGTAGAAGCGCCCGTTGCGCTCCCAGAGACCCTTCCGCGGTTGGTCCTTCGCCCAGTTCTCCAGCTTGGAGACGAGGTCGAAGTAGTGCCCCGTGTAGCGGATGTCCATCTCCCACTGCCAGAAGTAGTCGTACTCCGGGTGGTTGTGGGCGAAGTACTGCAGAGCCATCTGCAGGCCGCGGTAGGCGCCGTGGACGGGGTGCTCGGGGCCCTTTGTGTAGAGGTCGTAGATGCCTTGGTAAAGGGAAAGCATCTGTGTTTGCGTCCAGAGTGTTGCGATGCCCTGGAACTCCTCAGGCACGGACTCCTTGATCCTGGCGCGGTAGATCTCGTCGTCGGCCCAGATGGGGTGGGCGGCGTCGTTCTTCACTTCCACCAGGAGGTGCACGTCGTATCTGCCGCCGGAGGCGAGGGCGACTTCTGTGATGATGGATCGCACGTTGATTATGTCCTCCTCTCTCCAGTTGAACTCGTCCCAACATCGGATGACGAAGGCTGTACGGGGTAGGTCGCCATGGGCCTGCGGGGCTGACTTCGTCTTGTTAGAACCCTCAGTCGTGACCTCCTCAGCCGGGCCTTCACGTGCCTGCAAAGACGACGCGTCCTTGCCCCCGCTAATATAGAAGCCCCTCGGAGGCGACCCACGCGACACAAATGGCTTGTACCGCTCAGCATTCGCATTGTAGCAACGTTGTTGAGTTTCGGCCCAGTCTATGCTCTGCCACTCCACCTGAGGCACATCCTGCCATACGGCACTGGCACCTTCTTGCTCACCGTGCTCGCCAACTCCGAGACCGCCGGACGGGATTGAGTAGCCGAAACCGTAGGGTCCGAACTTGCCATAGCGATCGAAGCATATGTCCTCCGGAAGCGAGAGAGCGTCATATGAGCCCACCACGTGCTCGGGAAACCCGTCCGGTCTGCCATCGTAATAGCGGATTGGAGGCACTCTGACCCGGTTCTGAGCGTCGATGAAACACTCCTTGATATCCCCAGCGCTCTGTGTGACCGTAGAGCTAGGATGGTCTATGAAGGCCTTGTTCGCTGGTAGCTCTCTGGGTTGGGCCTTATTGCCCGATACTGCCTTGGTGTTGTTGTATGGTTGCTCATCCTCAAATCGAGGGTACTGAGGGACGTTCTCGGATAGCGGAACCAGAGTCCTGATCCCTCCATAATATCTCGTGAGAAAGCGGAAACCCTCCCACACAGGCGGTGGTGGAGGCTTCTTTTCAATCTTGTGTTCCGCTATCCTCTTATTCTCAAGCTGGCTTGCGCGGACGAGGGCGAAGATGAAGACTAAGATGGTGGTGACCATGCCGATGCAGAGGTAGCGTATCACCTTGTTCGGCAGCCGGTAGAGGTGTCGTTGTGGAGGGGAGCGTTTCGCCATGGGAAATGACTTGTTGCCTTTTGGTAGCATGCTGTCTCTTGACGAGAGCGAGTCTGAAGTGTGTCTTGAGCCGCTGGCCCGCGGCGAGTACGGCTCGTAGACGCTCGAGGCGTCGCTATCTGTGTCCGAGAAATCATCGGAGTTTGAGAACCGCTCCTTTGTCGAGTCTGGTGAGCTGAGGGCCTCGTAGACGGGCAGCTTTGGCAGCCGTGCCTCTCGACCACGCCGGCCGCTCAGAGAGAAGATGCCCATGGCACCGGTCGGCCGTCCGCCGAATATGGGATGTTCGAAAAGGGGTCGAGCAAGACAATGTGAGCCTATGACGGAAAGTGCGGAGAGCAAGAATGTTGTGAAGCAAATAAAGTTATTTGCATGCCTTCCAAAGCCGCTAGCAGAGCAGTTGTTCTGATGTCTTGAATCTCGGCAAGTTGTATTTGTTTCGAAGCCCGATATTTACTTGAGCTCCCCATTGGCAGAACAGCCAACCAGAACCGGGCTAGCGGAATTGATGAGTTTCTATTGGTTAAATTCTCTGTTTCCCCGGCAACGTTCAGTGGCTTATCCACGAGAAATCCGCTCCCCGATAATCGATAAGAACGCATGCATTCATTGGATGAAATCATATCTGTGTAAGTCTCAGCTCCAGAATACCGGTACTGGATGCATCAAACATCTTCTGCTGGGGACAAGATCGCATGATGTTCCAGAGGTCGTAAAGAGACGCTGCGCTTTGCTGCTGAGTGTGATGAGCACCGGCAACGTCTAGGCTTGCAGCCTCAAGGCAGGTGACCGTCGACATGCGCCTCCGGACCGGTCCCGGAGCTGACGAGAGCGCCAAAAGAGCGGTCACTGCTGCTCGCCTGCCAATCGCCGTCCATGGCGTCCGCTATCGACTTGGATTGCTGGCGGACTTGGATTGCTGGCGCGTGAAGTAGAAGTAGGGCGAGCAACGATAACACAAACAACAGAGCGATGCTGCCCAACCGGGTAGATGCCGCCTCTTGAGGTGTAAGAGGTCAGTAACACGAACTTATACACTGCCTTAACTGCACATCCCACTAAGCTAAGACGCTAACGCAAGGTGAGAGCGCGGAGCAGTCTCACCTTACTAGCATGACGTTCAGTTTTTGAGGGGTTCACTCCACACCACCAGAACCACCCAATCGCATTTTTAGCCTTACGACGTCATATCTTCTCCACAGCAACGACAAAACTGACGTCCCCCCTTCCACTCCGGTGCGATTCAATGCGAACGCCGCACTGTATCTGTCCGGTTACGCATAAACGGTTTGTTTGTCTTTGAAACGCTGGAATCTCGCTAAGGAACTTGACAGTTAACTGCCCTGCCGCAGGACGCGGAGCTTGTCCTCCGGTTCCGTTGCAGGTGCCATAGAGGTTGAACTGAAGTGGCACCGGGGGGATGAAGCCAGTGCACACCCTACATCATTATGTCGTCGCCCACGCATTCTGATAAGGTACGCACAGTTGCGATGTTCGGACTTGACGTCTCTTCTTACCCGTTCCATTCGTGCAAACACTCGCAAACAACGGCTAGCACTGTCCAGCAGGTCGGACATGGCCAAGGGGCTAGACTCTCGGAGTCTCAGCAAGCGCTGTGTCACGGTCTGTGAAGCCCATTGATTCCACTTGCGGACTGGTTCCCGCTGGGTCTCCGTTTTCCGCTCAGGACAGCTGATCATTTCCTGTCGTCTCTTTTAACGCTTCATCCGTTGAGCAATTGGATCTCGATGAACAGAGCACAAAGGTGGCTCCTGCTCACGTGGTACACCCTACATCTCATCCCGCTCCTAGCTACATGCCAGGACCTGCAGGCTGTGCTCCACCTTAACAGATGGAGCTGACTGGCTCAGCTATTATGGCACTCCTGGCCCACACACCTCAACCTGCGTATTGCTCGTGTGTGACGGTGGTGTGTCTGCATGTATATCGTCGGGTCTTCCTCTGCTTCATCCTCCTATTGAGCTGCTGGGATCACTTCGCCGCAACGTCGCCTAAGCTTACCACTCAGCACTACCTACGTCTGACACCTTGAACATCCTAGTCTTCGACCCTGTTTGACCCACGTAACCTGATCCTTCACGGTTGTGGTCGATCCGTCGTTATAGACATAAAAGCCACAGGGCGACGCCATCCATCATTCTATCTCCTCTCGTTCACATGCTTTATTCAATGTCAAAACCTTCAGACTTTCCGTAACTCCTCGAGACACGCCTCTGTCTTGTACCTCATCATCTGTCCGCTGCAAGTAGACGTCTGGCCTCTTATACATCACCCAAGGCCGTACGTTGCCGCTTCGGGCCCGAAGTATTAGCTTCAACACTTCAGCTATGTCGTTAACAGTAACGTCGGCGACAAGCCATCTTGGCAACACAATGGGCATGGAGAAGCATTCAATGACTATGGACAAGCCTACGGGCGCAGCGGGGTCTGACGATATGACGGCCGGTATCAACATGGTCATCCGACAAGACCCCTTTTCAATATCCCTCGATGCTTCGGCCCTGCTAGCAGTGTCCATTCTCCTGGTGATAGGGATGCACACCATGGAGCATTTCCTCCTAGAATGCCTCATCATAGGAGTACCCGTGCTCCTTCTCGTGCGGAACGACTATCACAACTTCCTCAACCTCGGCCCTGGAGGCACACCGGCTACACCAGCGGGATACGCAAGACTAACGTGGTACCGTATTTTCGCTCTTCGGGACCCCTTCAGCCCACCACCTCGAGATCCAGCACAACTCCCTTCAGCCGGGATCTTGAAAGGGCTGCCTTACCGACCGGGGCCGCGTCCAACCGTGGCCGGGCTTGCACCGCAACGCCAGCTGGACCAGTTCGGCTCACAGCAGATGTACAATAAGCTGAAGGCTACGCTTTTACGGCTCACTGCTCAGAATCCCAAAAAATTCACGACCGCTACATCCTGCTTGGAGAAGCATGGGTTTGCTCTATTCGCGAGACACCCGCTCAACGTGTGCGGCAACGGCGAGGTGTGTCACCTTCACACGTCCGAGAAGTCGATGCACATGAACTTGCATCCAGATGATATCAAGGAGATGCTGGAGAAGGGTTGGGGCCAGAGACATCCTATGGCGTGGACCGGCTGGGTTTACACGCCCGTGCCGAGCACGTTTGTGATGGTCTATGCTCCGAGGGGTATGTTTTGCCCCCTGATTTCCAGCCCGGAGAAGGGGACGCTAACATCCATTGCAGATGAGAATGACCTCAGAATCGCGTGCAAGATCATCGAGGCGGCTATCTGGTACACAGCGTCGGAGAAGGTCGACATTGAGGGGCTTCTGGACGCCTGAATTATGGGTTCTATCACTACTCACCATGTTGACTGAATACGCCGACGCGAAAATCCAAATGCTCAGACCTCACCATGCGCTTAAGGGACAAACACTGGATTCAAGGGGAAAAAGAGGCAGTCCGATGAAGTTGCAGTGAAGGGCGTTATGGATTCACGAAAAAAGTTGTTATGCTTTGGATATCTGGAGTTAGGAACGGGATAGGCATGGGAAGCGAACACGGAGTTTGGATGATACACAAACTGATACCTTTCATATTTTTCGTTTTTCAATGAACATCACGATCTACAAGACCGCCGTCCCCTTCTCTGCTGCAAACATCTTCCAAACAGAAGGGGGATTCATCCGTGGTCTACATTCAAGGGGTCTCCGCGCGCTCCCGCTGCCTGACCCCTTCTCCCGTCTCTGCATGACGAACAACGCGGGATCATCGACCTAACAACGGACGCTTCTTTCTTACGTGAGGTAGATCAAGGGAGGCAAGGGAATAAACGACAGTCATCCCCACTGCCGATGTTCATTCCAAGCTCCGGTACACGTAGCTTGCAGTACTAGTCAGCAAGTTCGCAACAACCGACATCAGCAATACCGCCAAGAAGCCTCGAGTCCGAGCCAGAATAATAAGTGTGGAAGATCGGGATAGACCCGCTGCGCCTGGGACTTCGCACCGTCTCTTGCTAAACCCGGCAACGCATGATGACTCGACACGTCGTACAAGCGAAGCCACCGCCGGACTTGTTGGTCACACATTCTGCACTCTGCCGGTTTGAAGATACGCCGGTGGCATTCACATGCGGGCACCACTTACACCGCCGGTAGGGGGGTTGCTCTGAGATGGAAGTTTGCTGTCTATAATTCACAGATATTCCGCTAAGTTAGGAAACGAGGCGGTGTAAAACCAATCCGATCGACAGGACGACGCTTTGAGCCTAGGTAGACTACGTAGTTGATAAAGCAGATGATCCAGAATAGTAACAAGCACATAACTCCCTGACCTAAGTACGCCTTATTACCTGAGGTACGGACTACTGCTGTAGTCAGCCATAAACCGCAGTCAACGTTCACCAAGACTCGCCAAGTGGTCCATCCCGTTGACCTTGATTTCTAAAATCCTGCGAGCAAAAAGTCCGACGGGAGCTTATCCTGACCCCTGGGGCCAAACGTAAGCAGGTCGCTACGGAAACAGGTTATATCCGTCGAGCTTCATTCAGCCAACGGGGTCGTTGCCTGCGAGACCGGGCTACGAGGGCACTGGAGGGCTGGCAGGATGGGGGGCAGGATGGGGGGCACGGTTGGCTGGGGGTGGTGTACTGAGGCACGGAAATGGACCGCTTCTGGGCATATTATGCTAGTAGTGCGAGAGAGGTGAGTGACGAGTGGATGGGATGACGCTGCACACTGGCGATCCGTTGGTGAAATCTCTCACGTCCATGTAGAGCGTGGGAATAATGTAGAGGCGGAGGTAGAGGCAGGGACCGGTAGTCAGAGGGATGCACTGTGGTCGAAATATGCATGTTAGTGCAGTGGTGTGGTGTTTGTACTCGGAGTGTAGAATTTCAGGCTAGCCCAGAAAGAATAGTCGTCTGTTTGTCTGGTCCAGTTCGTCCAACAGTCTGGTGGAGGACCCTTTTGCCAGCCTCACGTGTGATAGACTATGCACCAAAGCTGATAGGCATCGACAACCCTTCAATCGATACCACTACCCGGTAGCCACTAAGCTCTATACAGGGCCAGCACACCCTCTCACCCCGAGCGCCACCAATAACTAGTCCTGCCCATCCTCCTCCTGCGCGCTCTTCTTCGACTTCTGGAACCGCTCCTTCCCTGTAGCGAAATACGCCTCCACCGTCCGCCCATCAAACGCCCGGCCGTGCATTTTCTGTACGCAAGCCTCTGCAGCTTCCGGAGTGGCAAATTTAACGCTAACGATACCCTCCTCCTCCTGGTCGAACAGCACCACGTTCGTTACTTCCCCCAGCTTCTCGCACTCGTCGCGGATGTCCTCCTTGATGTCCAGCAGCGCGGCTGGATCCTCCTCCAGCTCCTGCAGCGTAAACATGTGGGTGAGGATGACAACCTTGTCCCACCGCGAGCTTTGCTTGACATCAGGGATACTGGGACGTCCCGTATGCATTGCCGACGGCTCATCGTCGTCCCAGTCTGCTAGCTTGGCTGCCAGCTTCTGCGTCTTGCGGATGATCTTCTGGCGCTCTTGGTGGTTCTGTTTCTGCCGTGCCTGGTCTGCCGCACCTCCCGCGCCCGCACCCGAACTGCCCGCCTCGGAGGCACGTGCCCCGCCAGGCTGTGGCTCGTCGCCCGTGATGACCGTATTCTTCTTTCCTTCCGTGTTCGCAACGTGGGCGTTACTTCCGCTCTCGTTGTTCGTCTTCTTGTAGCTCGAGTCGGCAGGCATGACGCGCATCTTCCCCGCCGTGAGCCCGGAACTCGAGAAACGGAAATCGCTATCGTCCAGCAACATGACGGCCATATCGACGGACTGGGGCTTGAAAAAGACGACCAGCGCGTCGCCCTTGAAGTTGCCCTTCTCGTCGGTGTACATCTTTATGCGCGGGCGGCCGCTGTCGATCTCCTCGGCGATGACGCCGCACTTGCGCGAGAACAGATCGTGGACCTCCTCGACGGTCGCATCGAGTGGTAGACCCGTAACGTAGATCGCTGTGTTCTGCCGCGGGGCGGGGGGTTCTCTTGCTTGTCTCTTGTTGCTCTTGGAGCGTCCAGTGTTGTTGCCATTGTCCTGTTCGAGGGGCGAAGAAAACGGAAACGATGGTTAGTGTTTCTGGCCCCGAGAGCACACGCCTTATTCGCGGTAATTCTTTCTCCAAGATTCCCATGTTCTTTTCATGTATAGTGACGACGGGATGGGACGAAAAGCTGCAGGTATGGAGCGCAGCTTACCTCGCGGTCGTTCGAAGGGCCATTCTTCCTCTTCCTGCCATTGTGCGACGGTTGGTCATCGTCGGCATGGGTGTTATTGAAGTATCCGCTTTGCTGTTGTTGGATCAACTCCTCGTCGATGATGGGCACCCAGCGCCGTAGGTCTCTGTCGAACTCGTACTCGGTTCCGTCATCCTGCACGGCGATGTACTTGCTGTCGAGCTTCGAGTAAGAGATGCGCTCATCATGGTCGAACTCGTCCGGGTTGGTGGGGAACGTCCATATCTCGGCTTGCGCGTCTTCTGCCATATTGCTGGTTCTGGTGTCTTCAAACAAGGTAGGTTGAAGCAAAGAGGATATATCGTAAGTGGGTAGATGGGGAGCTTGGTGTTGAGGTTGTCGAGGTCATTCAAAGTGGAGACGATATACAGGAATGCCGAAAGGTGAATGAAGTACGTACCGAAGTAGGAGACGCGCGCAAGATCTGACGGTCCGGAAATGTAAGTGGATCCAACCACAGTTGTCAGTCACGTGGTCTAGCGCCTGAGACCGTGACGCAGAGCTTGGACCAGTCGGTTGGAACGCGTCTCGCGGCTCGGTAGAATGTTCCCCACCACAAATCAACGTTCACAGACCTATCTTTGCTCGATTGTCACCACCAGGGGGCCAATTCGCGAAACAGATACCAAATTCACGTGTCTTTTCGCAGGAACGACGGTTCCATGTCGGATTCATGACACGCAACAACCTCAACGAGCACCTTTCTTGGTTAATACGCAATATCACACTCTCACCCCCTGTGGGACCGCCTCTGCCTACCCCCATAGCAACCCTCGACAACCCCCAGAGTGCAACGAATCCCTCGCAGGAGACACGGAGCACCACAGCTCAAAGGCAGGGTGCGCCTTCAAGACCTGCCCCCGATACCATCCGACCACCGTCTCGAACTGCGACATCAGCAGATGCAGTTCAACCCCAGGAAGAACCCGACTCGACGACAGCCGCGGGCATGAAGTTGACGTCGAGCGTCAAGTCAAGGAAGCCCGGCCTGGTCATAACTAAGGAGCAGTCTGGCCAACAGCCGCAGTTGCTGACTCCGGCTTCGACAGGGGGCGTCGGTAGACTGGGGAAACTGTACAACTCCCTCGCTCAAGATGGCTCTGCGACGGAGACACGACCGAAGACCACGCCTTCCATCACTCGCGAGTCGAGGAGGCCGCAACTACGAGCGCTGACGCCGGAGCCTGTTGAAGATGACGACGACGATCCGTTCGAGGAAGACATGGAGATCGATGACCTGGCTGGCGCCGCCGACTCTTCGAGCTCGGTCGAGGCTTTCGGAAACGATGTTACCCTCTGGAGAGAAGATTATGCGACTCGGCCAGAACCGCCATCGAGACGCGGGAAGAAACGGAAAAGCACGGAAATCACCAAGTCGCCATACAAGCCTAGGAAGTTGGACATCAAGATTGAGGATGATGACGAGTTCCCGGATATATACGAACTGACATCTTCGGTACAGTCCGCTAAGAAGCGGCCCACCACATCAAGCACGCCGTACCTCCGCACTGCTTCAGTGGCCGCCGAGGCATCTGTAGAGGAGGAACATATCATTACCCAGACAATCAGCACTACGGCGACACGTATTAGGAGGACCAATACTGTCGCATCGGCGGCTAGCCGGAGTCAAGAGGGAGCTCTGAGACCTCCATCTCGGACGGCGTCACCTAGAACATCAACTCCGAAGGTGACAGCATCGGCACGGAAGCTGACATCTCAACTGTCTCCGAGCCGTAATTTGTTCGGTGCTCAGGAGCGAACCAGCGACAGCCGGTCCCCGAGTTGGAGTGTCAAGAAATACAAGGCGTCTCGAGGCAGTGAGATCGTCCTGGATTCTGAGGACGACTCATTCGTGACTCCTCCAACACGCAAAGCCTCATTACCAATTATCAGCAACTCGAACGACGAGGCCCCCGATGAGGATCCGGCTGTACTGGACACAAGCGATTTCATGGACCTTGATGTTGAACCTGTGCTCGCAGCGGAAACTCCAACCAAAGTCAGACGCTCCCCTCTCAAGACCAACCAGCAGCCATCTGCCCGGAAGCCGAATGTGCCGTGCCCTTCCTCAAGGACGATGCAACAACAAGCTTCAGATCCGCCAAGCAGACCAGGGTCCCAACAAAAGCCAGATTCCCAAGACTCTGAGACTGATCGGAACAAGAACGTTCTGAGTCTTTTCCTGGCAAACCAGTCCGTTCTGCAAAGGAAGCGTCGCCAAATCGAAGAACAGCTGCAACAAAATAGCCAGGAATTTGGCAGAGCCTTAAGCGAGGGATGGCCAAGAGAGAGACGGGACAAGGTGAAGAAAGACAGAGAGCCTCTCATAAAACAGCAGAGGGCTCTGGACGACGTTATGACCGAGTTCTCCAGCCGCCAAACACTGGTAGCTGAAAAAGAGAGCCTATCCCTGGCGCTTCAGCAAGCATTCGAAGAGGGGTTGGATACGGACGCGGATGAGCTGAAGCTCGACGAACTCCACGACAAGATCCAGGATAAGGACAAAGCTCTCCTGAAAGCTTTGATCAAGGCAGGGATAGAAGATCTCGATTTTCTTAAAGAACCAGACGACTCGATGGCATTGGCCGATTCTCCGCCTCCTGCCGTTCTTTCGACGCAAGCACCGTCAAGGTTCAACCCTCCCTCCCTGTCGCGGCAGAGCACCATCATTCCAGAATACAACTCGCAGGTTATCGCCCAAACACAGATCCAGCGGGCAGAGCCGACACCACGGAGGAGCTATCAGAACGAGCGCCAACTACACCAGGGGCGTGTCTCACCAGAACCTTTCCCGCGTGAGCCCAGAACCACGGCTGGAGGCCGTCCGAATAATGACTATCAATCATTCAACGACGATCCCTTCCTACGGGAGGCAGAGGACAGTATGTTTGTGAACGACGAGCCTGTTCCGTTCAGAGAGTCTCGTCCGCGAGACTACCGTCCGCAATCGAACTTCATCTCGGACTTCAGGAGTCCATTCCAGCCTTCCCGCGCGTCAGCACATAACGACGACTACGGTGACTTCAGCGACGACGAGGATTTCCTTGCCGCAGCTGACAGCTTTGAACAAAGTCGATCCTCTATTGAGCTTTCCGGCTCTGTCCCTCCAACCCGTCCGGCTCTGTCAGAGACGTCGGGCAACGCGCTCATTGTTCCAAAACAGCGAGCCGCAGCCAAACAAGTACCCAGTGCCCTACCGAAGGCGAAGATACCAGCGGAGCTGATGCGGCACAAGTGGTCCAAGGAAGTTAGGCAAGCCTTGAAAGATCGCTTCAGAATGACAGGGTTCCGACACAATCAGTTAGAGGCCATCAATGCGACACTTGCAGGCAAGGATGCATTTGTGCTCATGCCGACTGGAGGAGGCAAATCGCTCTGCTACCAACTCCCAGCCGTGATCAGCAACGGCCACACCACGGGAGTTACGATCGTCGTCTCGCCCCTCCTCAGTTTGATGCAGGATCAGGTTGACCACTTGCAAGCCCTCAATATCATCGCGAGGCAGATCACCGGCACGATGGACCAGGGCGAGCGCCGGCACATCATGGACATGCTAAAGAAGGACAAGCCGGAGGACTACATCCAGCTCCTATACGTGACCCCGGAAATGGTCAGCAAGAGCGAAGCGTTCGTCAACGCGCTCGAAAACCTACACCGGAACGGGAAGCTGGCTCGCATCGTGATAGACGAGGCTCACTGCGTCAGTCAATGGGGCCATGACTTCCGACCAGACTACAAGGAGCTCGGCGAATTCCGCGGCAGGTTTCCTGGTGTGCCTGTCATTGCGCTGACGGCAACCGCGACCGAGAACGTCATCTTGGACGTGAAACACAATCTAGACATGAAGGACTGCCAGGTGTTCTCGCAAAGTTTCAACCGGCCGAACCTGTACTACGAAGTGCGGAGAAAAGGGAAAGGTGTGACTGAAACCATTGCTGAGCTGATCAAAGAGAAATATCGCGGTCAGACCGGCATCATCTACACTCTGTCCAAGAAAAGGACGGAGCAGATTGCCGAAAAGCTGCGTGCTCAGCGTATCTCGGCAAGCCATTATCATGCCGGCATGGAGACGAAAGACAAAACCGAAGTCCAAAAGGCCTGGCAGAAAGGCGCGATCAAAGTTGTGGTCGCCACCATCGCTTTCGGTATGGGCATTGACAAGCCGGACGTGAGGTTCGTGATCCACGAGCATCTGCCAAAGAGCCTCGAAGGATACTACCAGGAGACGGGGCGGGCGGGACGGGATGGCCAGCCGTCTGATTGCTACTTGTACTTCACGTACGGCGATATGATCTCGCTCAAGCGTATGATCAAGGACAACGAGAAAGGCACCAAGGAGCAAAAGGATCGACAGATCAACATGCTTGAGAGGGTAGTCGCCTTTGCCGAGGATCAAGCCACCTGCCGAAGAACCGCCATCCTGCACTACTTTGGTGAGAAATTCGACAAGGCACAGTGTAACGGCTCATGCGACAACTGCGCAAGCGGGAGGAAGGAATCAGACTTTGAGATGCGCGACTTCACCGAAACCGCCGTCGCTGCCTTGGAGGTCATAGAGCAGTGCAAACGACTGACTCTCGTCCAATGCGTCAACGCCCTACAGGGCAGAGAGAAGAAGGACTATGGCCATCTGAAGCAGTTCGGAATAGCCAAAGGAATGAAACCATCCGAAGTACAGCGCGTTATTCACGAGCTGGTACTTCTAGGTGCTCTGGCAGAACACAACAAGGTCAACAAGAGGTACAACATGGCTGTCACTCGATTCCAACTCAGCCGCGCCGCCCAGCCATTGCTCTCGGGGCGACAGAAACTGAAACTGCGCGTTCGGTTGAACGAGGATCCCGATCCAACTCCCGCTCCCAAGAAGCGAGCGCCGCGGAAGAAGAAGGGCGATGACACGACCAGGCTACCGCCTTCAACGAATATCTCATCTCCGCTCAAGGCACCGGCCAGAAAACGAAAGGCCAAGGCTCCCGTCCTTGACATGGAGGATGAAGAGACGGACGAGGAGCCCACTGGTCCGGTACACGCCCGCGGCTACGAAGATGACGGCTTCGTGGTCGACGACGACGACTCAGATAACGACTTCGAGCCGGTCCGATCGAGCAAAGCCCCTCCCCGCCGACGACAGCAGACCCTCGACGAGCTCGGCCCGGCCATTTCGCGGGACGCGCGTCTCATGGAGGCCAACCTGAACGACATCCACGCGGACATTATCCCCGTCTTCGTCGACGCTGCCAAAACGCTGGAGGAGCAGCTCCGCAACAAGAGCGGCTTGCGCAGGAATCTGTTTACGGAACAGCACTACCGCGAGATGATCATCCGGTGGACCACGACCGTGGCCAAGATGCGCAAGATACCCGGCATCGACGTCGAGAAGGTCGACGCGTACGGGCAGAAGTTCCTTCCTCTCATCAAGCGGTATCACTCGCAGTACCAGGAGATGATGGGCGAGACTCCGGCCCCGACAATTGGGAAGGCTTCACGCACCGTCTCCGGCAATCACGATTTTATTGACCTTGTGACATCCGACGACGAAGATCCTGCTGAAAACATGGCGGAAGAAGCAGAAGAGGAAGATTACGAATTCGATGATGACGATGAAGACGACCTAGAAGCCTCGCACTTCTTCAACAATCCTCCCCAGCCAGCGCCCCGACCTTCGATCAGCAGCTTCGCCCACCGCGGCGACAGCGGCGCGGCCAGCAGGGGGAGAGGCGGGCGCGGTAGGGACCTCCCGGCTAGCTGGAGTAAAGGAGGATCAGGGAAGAAGTCCTACACCGCTCGCAAGACATCGGGCGGAGGTCGGGGCGGGTATGGCGGCGGCCGCAAGGCCTCTGGCGGCGTCTCCAAGCGCAAGGCCTCCTCGGGCAGCGGTTCTTCGAGGGGCGGTCGCGGGGGTGCCGGAGGTGCCGGACGCGGAAGGGGTTCGGCGACGGGAACGGGCCCCAAGAGGGCTACGGCAACTCATGCTGGGTTCGGTGGCGGAACGAGTGCTGATAAGATTCCTATGATGCCCATCTGATCTGACGTGGTTTGCTTTTTCTACTTTGGTGTTACATGGGGTTCTCGGGGACTGTGTGCGGTGAGTTACACTTTGTCACTGGGCTGTTGTTTGTGTGGGAGCATGGGGCAAGGGAAGGAGTGAGATCGGAGGACTGCGAAGGGGTTATAGATATCTGCATAGCATTACGGAGTCAAGACAGCGGACCATGTGTTTGCTTGTATTCAATACCATCAGGTTGCTTCACACCTATCATTCTACGACTTGACTTTCTCCGTGACTGTCCAGGGTTAGTAGTCTCTTGCAGTAGAAAAAGTGTTTCTATTATCCCCAAAAACTGCTATCTCCACAACCATGCGGTTTCCTGCGCCTTATAGGCAATGCTGGGTATATTGTGACAGGAAAATGAAAGTAGTTGGAACTTTGTGACGGGCTTCCTCCATCCAAAAAGCCCACAAGACAAGAAGCGAAAGTCGCCGCCATCAAACACCATGCAACCGCCCTCTTGACCCAACAATCAGCCAGCCATTCATTCATCAATCATCCCGCATGCATCACTCTCTCTCTTCTACATCCCCCTAACCTCGGCACTGATCTCCTCCCTCACCCGCCGACACCACGCCCTCACCGCGTCCTCGAACTCAGCCCACCCCTCCTGCGTCTGGCCGTACACGACCGCCAGCGCGTCCAGCTTGAGCAGGACCTCCCACCGCAGCTCGGCCGCCTTCACCCAGTACCGCAGGTTGTCGGCCGCGCGGTACGGCTTCTGCGTGTCCGTGTGCCAGGCCGGGATGGCGCCGAAGCGGCGCCTGCTGCGGCGGACGGCGCAGTTGTGCAGGTGCACGAGCCGGATGCCGTTCTGGAGGGAGAGGAGGAAGGGCGTCGGTTGCGGGGTCGGGGAGGTACGGTCTAGTGGCGTCCAGGGTGGGAGAGGTGTGGGGTCGGAGAAGGTGGATGAGAATGGTGGACAGAAAGGGGATACGGGGGTTGTTGGTGTTAGGGGGAGGTCGGGGGCTGTGAGCGTTGTGGGACTGGATATTGTTGCTGATGGTGGTGGTGGGTGTGAGGATATTGAGTTTGGGTGGGTGGATGTAGATGCGTTGACGATGCCACTCCCGCCAGCGAGTAGAGTCTCGAGAAAGGCATGCTCGCGCTCGAGTTCCCTCCCTTCCCATCCGGCATCGTCGAGCCAGGTCCAGCTGGCCCGCTCGGCCGCCTCCATAGCCTCCATCGCCTCCTCGGCGGCGAGCATATCGCGCAGAGAGAGGATCCAACCGTCCATAGCGGCGGCCTCGTCGTCGCGCAGACCGCCCGCAAAGCCCCGCGTCGCCATCCGCTTCAAAATGTCCATCACGCCCAACAGTTCGGAGCGTAACTGGCGCTCCGTCTTGATGGCGTCTAGTCTTTCCGGGTTTTCGTGCGCCGTGTAGTATACCTTCGCGGCGCGGATGGCGAGCGTCATGACGTCGAGGATATGCATGCCCTGGATCTCGTGCCAGCCGCCCGTCTTAGGGAGCGGGCTGTTCGGTTCCTTGGGTTGGTGCGGGGTGCGGAGGGGCGAGTCCGGGGGCGGGGACTGGCGGTTTGTGCGGGCTTCGGACAGGGCTTTGGCTGCGTCGTCTAGGGCGAGGGTGAGGTCTGCCTTGAGCTCCGTGATAGAGGGCGGTTTCGGCAGGGGCTTCTCGCGGTGGTGGTAGGTGCTTGCTGTGGGCGGGAGCATGTGCTGGTCGGCCTCGTCGTAGTCGTCCGAGTAGTACTCGTCGTCTTGCTGGTGGTCGTCGATCGGCGACTCGACTATTGGTCCTACGCCTAGGCTCGAGGCTCCGTTGGTGGAGAGTGAGAGGTCCGGGCTGCTGCCCATGGAGGCATAGCTCGAGTCCACGTCACTGCCGCCCAAGCGAGCATTTTTGAAGGATGTTGAGTCCAGGGCAGACAGGTCCAGCGTTTGCCCGTTCTGTTGCTTTCTTTTCCTTGCCAGCTGCCCGCCCTTTCCGTCTAACAAGCCCGTTCTCGCAAAGTAGTATTGTAGGTGTGCAATGCTGCCCAAGCTCAGAACGCTTTCCCGCGATCTTGCGCTGGCAGCAAAGTCTGTACCGGTCGGGCGCATGTAACCCCTCCGCCGGGTTGTCCCCGAGTTCGTCCGCAGGCTGTTCCTACTCGACATGCGCGACAGAGATGGTTGAGAGGTGACATTGCTGACGTCTGACAGGCGGTTCGAGCCGTAGCTCGCCGATGACTGGCGAGAGTAGGCCGAAATGTCGCTGCCGAGGGATTCGCGCATGTGGCTTGCGTCCGTCGTTGCCGAGCCGTGAGACGCGGTCGACGCCGTGGACAGACATCGGTCCATGCTTGTTTTGCGTGGGCCAAGAGCTGGCATGGGAGAGTTATCGGGCGAAGGCGAGTCGCATCTGAAGGTGGGAGGCGGGACGTCTGTGGTATCGGCCATGATTGCGATCAAATACAGACGGTTGAGGGTAGAATTTGGGATGATTATCGGATTGAAACTGGGAGTCTTGGTATATCTTTGTATATTCGAGGTTGGTTATGTAGGGACTGAATTAGTCTTTTGTTGCAGTTCTGCTGGCTTCAAAGCTTAATGTTTTGTTTTGATGCTGTTGTCCGGGAAAGCCGGTGTATTATTAGCCCCTGAACTGCTTGTTGGAGCTTGGATGGAGCTTTGATCTGTCTCAGGTAGCTGTTTGGTTTATGTGCTGAACAAGAAGCTCTGTTGAGTTGGAGAAAATGAGGGCTGTGATGTCGATTGAGTAAATCACAATTACGACTACATTCCATAAGTTGGATTGATGATGAAACGAGTGGATGCTCTACTGAGTACAAATGCAGAGGCACAAGTTCCGAGGAAGGCACGGCGAGTCGTTCGAAATGAAGGTGGGATGTTAGCCATGTTTAGGCGGAAGAATTGTTATGAGACGAGTTGGGGAACGAATCATGGCCTCGAGAAAGTCGCGTTTCGCGATCGAGTTCAGGGGCGCAGCTTGGTAAGTGGCCGTGTGAGTGGACCCCGCGTTTTGTAGCACTGTCTTCGACCCTTCCATGCCTTCCACTCTTCTTCCGTCCGACCTTCTGATGCTTCTAGATCTTTACACACACATGTGAATCGAGCATTGCACAGACTGTACTGTGGTATTACCTATCTCTGACAGCTTTCACAGGTGATTCCGCCCTTGAGCACAGTGGTTATCCATTTACAGACATGTGGCTGTTCATAGCCTCCTGTCTCCGTCTCTCCGGGAGGCCTACCACAATATCACGGATGCTCTCTGGGTTCTGGGATGCATGCAGTAAGTCTAAAAACTGCTGCATGATAATGGTATGCGTGTGACGCTTCGGTACCTGCAGCTTGAAGCACCCTCTTCACATCCTCCGTCCTGCAACGAACAGACGTTATCTCATCTCGGCACGCTGCCATCGTAGCATCAATGGCCAAAGCGAGCGCAGTTGGAAATGAGTTCAAGCCACCGTACCCTACGCTACCCCGGACATCTGTTCGCCATGCTCGAGCGCCCCGTTCACCGGCAGCCCAGTGCAGCGTCCCGTCCGCCGCAACCTTCCCGTAAGAGGCTACTGGGGGTGGTATAACAGCGAGTTTTATACCAGTGCACCCCTGCAGTTGCCGCTATCTTGGGCTGGAAGACCGTCACCAGTAATCTGTAGTCTAGAGTTTTGTCAAGGTCGTGAGATCTTCAAGACTATCGATCATGGCTTGAACTTTACGACTTACACCGTTGCATCGCTCCCGCCATCTTTGACTTGATTGGTGATACAGAAAGGAAGGAGCGAACGAAGGGCATGTGGAAGGTGTTACGACAAATGGATGTTTTAGAGTTCAACGTCGGCTCGGCCTTCTCCCTTAACACATGTCCAGCCCTTCTTGTTTCATCGACTTTCTCTAATTTATCCCCTTCATCTGCTTTGCCGTCGCCGTCGCGTGGTCTGCTTCTACTTTCTACTCTGAAATTCCGGTTTGCCTTTTCCAGCTCATTGCTATAGCTTCTTTGGAGTCGTGTCGAGTCAGAGGAAGGGCCACATCCCTGATTCGGTCCTCCTTCTTTCTAATAGAGCCTTCACATGAGTGCTTGGACGCCTCTTGCTTTGAAGCTTCTTTCCCGTATCTGTGGACATCTACATCCTTTCCCGAGGTCCCTTCCAACAGTGCCTTGAGTGCATACCCCCTCCAGAAAAGCGAAAAAGAGGTTGCCCGTGGTCCCCTGTTTGTTTGACTCAAATCTCCAAATCCAATTCCATTGAGCAAGGAGGAACCCGCAACTTACACGAACCCCACCGCAATATGCCGTCGTAACTCCCTGTCTTTCCGCTCCAATTCAGCTCTTCCGGTTCCATTCTCTCTCTCTATCTCCTTCGCTATATTCGTCTTTCCTATCACTACAACGTCAGGGACAAGCTCTCCACCGCCAAACACTGGACGATCAGTGCATTCTCCCCACTACAAGCCCACTTCAGACCAGATTTCACCGACAGGCAGCCATCGTCATCCGTTCAGGGTCCAGTGCTATCTGACCGTCCGGAGCCACTAGCCAGGGGTCGACAGGGCCGGAGCTGCAGCATCCTGCGGTTGAGCTGCGAGGTGCAGGAGGCAGACTGGCAGAGCAGCACCGAGAGACAGGAAGCGAAACGGAAACGGATTAAGAGGATTAAATGAACAGCACATCTGCCTCAGTATCAGGCAGTAGCAGTTCTCACTATCAGAGGACGCCAGAGCCAACTAGGCGCCATGGGCTCGACGATACTCGAGCCAGCCAACCATTTGATCCACCTCAGCACCGGCATCATGATCCCGTCCTAGCATTCAGTACCGTTCCCGACCAACTTCTCCAGTTACCATTCACCGCGCACGACTCCAACACCAACACCAACACCGCCCTTACGCCCGATACCAACCGGCGCCGCTCCAAAAGCTCGACCCCAAAGGCGCCCGCCAATGACAATTCTCCAACCATAAACACACCCTCATCAACCACTTCCATTTCAACCCCTTCTCCCGCGAACCCACTTCAACCTCGCAAACCGTCTCCGGGACTTGCAGCGCGATTAAAGGCCCTCGGTTTTGGCAGTACACGAAGCAAATCACCCCCGCCGCCTGCAAGCAACGATCGCGTTGGCCGACTGCCCGAGGAACAAATCAGAAAACTCGACGAGGGCCACCAATCCAATACCTCGAATCCGGTTGTCGAACGGCGGGGCCGCCCGTGGAAGGGCCTTGCCCGCATTCCGTCTCGATCGAGTCTGAAGCCGTCCAATCTTTCGAACAAGACCGACAACGAAAACGTTCACCTCGCCGACGCGCCACTCGTCACCGACGGCGACGGCGACGCAATCCCGGATACGAAACCCGAGTTTCTGCCGGTGATCGAAGCCTCGAAGCCGCTGGATATGGATACACACAAATACCGTTTGCCTGACCACACGAATGGGAACGGTGTCAAAGTCCAGCGCGAAACTCGGGAAGAACACCTCGCCCGGGACACGCGCCCGCTCCAGACCGAAGATGTACCTCCTCCGCCCCCTGCCAAAGACACACCCCCAATGTCGACTCCGAGCAACGGTCCGCAGCAACCTGACGTGTTCAATCCGGATTCCGAGTCTTACTTCAACCCTCTAGGCCTCCAACGGCCTGGCTCGATATACACCTTGTCTCGCGCTTCCTTCGCCAACCAGCTTGCGCAGTTGACGTCTTTGCAGCTTCCGGACGCAGAATCATTGTCGAGCAAGGTGTCTGCTATTCCCACGGCCCAGGCTGCAACAAGGGCACTGATTGGAGCCGCTGAACAAATACGAGGCTGGATTTATAAGGCCACTGAAGTTATTGGCGGACTTGAAAGCGAGGATGATGTCGAGTGGTCAGCGGCAGGCGGCCGAGAGGGTGTCGAGGAAGTCGAAAATGCCATTGTTAGATTCGAGGAGCTTATCAACGTCTACGTCAGCGCCATCGAGGAACTCCAAAGTCGCCGAGATATCGCCAACGTCTCGACGGACGACCTCAACAGGGCGGTCGCTCAGATGGAGGGCATTATGGACGAGTGGACCACTATCCGCAGGACCCTGCACAGTGTAAAAGGCCAAGTGGAAATAGCGATGGAGTGGGAAGAGCTGTGGAATAATGTCCTTGGGGACATCCAGAACGAAATGGAGGAACTTATACGCCTGGTTTTCGAGATGGAGGAGCGACGACATAAGTCTATTTTGGCCGTCGCAAACGGTGACGGAGTCGACATCGGCGACCTGGAGACCATTGTCGAAGAAACGCCACCGGCTGCAGCCCGCTTGCAGGCTGCGAACAATCGCTTTAGCCTACCTGCGTTCCCTGCCAGCCCGAGCTCGCCCTCCCCAGGAGCGGCACCGACCATATCGCAAGACGATTCGAGCCTTTTGTCTCTCTTTGCGCGCATGCAGCCGCTGAGGGCGTCCCTGGATTTTCTGCCGATGAGGTTATCCGTGTTCGAGACAAGGGCAGAGCAGATATTCCCAACAGCATGTGAGGAGCTGGAAATGCGCAGGTCTGGCCTAGATGCCAGCTACAGGAAACTCGAGAAGGATGCCGAGTCGCTGCGCAAAGAGCTGGGCGAGGATCGATGGGTGATTGTCTTCCGTGGCGCAGGTCGCCAGGCGCAGAAGATGTACGAATCTGTGGAGCGAAGCGTTGCTCGTCTCAGGGAAGCCGTCGATGCCGGTATGCACCTGACCAACCAACCACTGATGAGCAAGAAGATCGAGAGTTACGACGCGAAGAAGACGCACTATGGTCCGGCAATCGAGCGAGTCCTCGCCATCATCGACAAAGGAGTTAAGGACCGCCTCACGGTCAATGGCGAGATTCTGCGTCTGAACGCGGAGATGCAAGCCAAGTGGGAGGAGCTGAAGGATCGCATGGCGGAGATGGACATCGCGCTTGAGGAGTTGCAGACGGACAAGAAGAGCCAGCAACTCCGCGACTCGATATCCAGCATGTTATCGAACGACCGGTCATCCACAGTCGGTAGCGGCCACGACACGCCTGGGAGCTCCCCGCCTTCGTCGGTGGTAATGCAAAGCCTAGGCTTTCCCAAGCCCACTTCTACCCTCAAGACTGGCAAGCAACGCACGGCGAGTGGTGGTAGCCATCTTCCACAACCGGCGTTCCGTCGGCTCTCCTCTCTTCCGACTCCGTCACATCAGGTCACTCGGAAGCCTCTCGCAAACAGAATGTCAACCATAGGTACGCCATCTCGGGAAGCATCAGGGTCAGCTACCCCTACCGGAAACCGGGGCATACCCCGACCAAACTCGGTAGCAAGTAACCGTCCACGGTGGAATGCGTCAACCAGTACGGCAGACATCGACACCGGGCACAACTTCAAACCGCTCACTCTCACCACTCCAAGTCCCTATGCCAAAACCACGCCAAATACCGTCCGATCCGTGTCCTCTCTGACACCGGCATCCTCCAAACTCCCTATGCGAAGCCCTCTCGGCCGAGCTTCCTCCGCCTCCCCAATGCCGGACTCGACCCCCTCCAAACCAACCACTCACCACAAACTCTCCTTCCGGGAACGCCTAGCCTCGCCCCCACCAGCCTCCAACCCAACCCTCGCAAAACCCCCTCCCCGGCTCGCTTCACAGTCGTCCATGTCCGCCCTCGCCAACAGGAGAGCCTCAATGCAGCCTCCCCGCCCGCTCGAGGAGTCCCCCGACGCCACCCCTAGGCCGGCGAGCTCGTTGGCGACTTCTTCGCGGCGGGTTAGCATGCTGCCGCAGCCGAAGTCCAAGACGAGCGTCACGGGCCGCGAGAGCCCGCATGCTGTGGCGGGTGCTAGGTTCGCCATGCGCCAGAACAGCTCTTCGTCTTCTTCCGCGGACGCAAAGGCTAGGGAGGCTGCTAGACAGCGGTGGAGGCCTTGAGGGCGTTTACTGCGTTTGCTTGCACGGCTTTGGATTGATTACGTGGGCTATATTTCGATTCCTCATGTGCGAGTCGCCCATGTCTGGCCTGGTCTGCAACCACATCTTTAGTTTCTCAAGCCGCCATACGTTTCATACGACGAGCTACTCGCTCAGGGCAAGGTTAACTGCTGCTATATTCTGACCAAAATGGATATTGCACGCCTAGCATAGCTAAGGCGTTCAATGGGACCGGTTTCTTGTTTTCCTCCGGCGTTATCAAGCGCTTCAAAAGTCAGGCTATCTGACTTCTCAGTCCATCGTTCCGGCGTTTCTCATTTTCTCCCTTCCCTATGTTGCTGCTCACAGCAGAAGTTTATCTGTACATATACGAGAAGGTGCTGCGGTAGGACAGGATGAGCTGATCTGATATCCTCGTGTGGATGCCGTCAAATTATACCCCCCATGATATACCGGCGAAGGTGCGCGGGATGAGGAGGCCACCAGTGAAGGCTAAAGGTGAAGGGAACAGAGCCTTAGATAATACACAACTAGTCGTTTACTTGTCTCCGTTGTGCTAGCTGCCCTTGGTGCTAAGCAACCATTATCGAGGTTTGCCAGCGGTCTGTCCCTTGGTGTGCGATGTACCATCACCATAACAGATCAAAGAATGGCTCGGGCCGCGCCGAAATACAATGCAGCAGCGAGTATGCAGGCAACGTCATAAAGTTGAATGCTATCTATGCATGCGAGCAAAAGAAGTCAAGGAAAAAATAAATAAAAAGAATGTTGCTTTCCCCTCGACCGGAATCGAGCCGGTGACCTTTCGGTAACAAATAACATTTACAGCCGAACGTGATAGCCAACTACACCACAAGGGGGGATTGAAGCTTGTTATTGGTGGACCTCTTGTAAGCGACCTTATCAAAGGGGCCGCTCGGAAGGTGGAGTCCTCAATATTCTCGCCTCACATATTCACTACAGGGTTATATACCACCTTAAGCATTGACAACAAGAAGACAGCTGCAACCTTCTCCGACCTTGAACTTCTATCGATCTTAAAATCTCTTTCTTAAAACAAAACCTCAGATCTCCCAACTCGTTGCCACCACAGAAAGCACCATCAAGAAATGCCATTCAAACGCGTCGACCAGCTCCCTCTCACAAATGAATGCAAACACTACGACTACGTAGAAGAAGTTCCCTGGGATCTTCAGAAGTACTTCTTTCCCTCTACTCAATCCACCTGACCCAAGAACGAACCCCGAACTAACCGTCCCCCCCAGATACTGGCACCAAGCCTACTCCCTCTTCCAGTACTACGACGACGACGTCCGGCTCACGGACGACGCCTGGTTCGGCGTCACCCCGGAGCCCGTGTCCACCCGCATCGCTGCCGACCTCGCCTCCATCAGCCCGCCTTCAAAACGGACCATAGTCGACATGTTCGGCGGCGTGGGCGGGAACGTCATCGCTTTCGCCCTGTCGGGCCGGTGGGAGCGCGTCATCGCCGTCGAGAAGGACCCGGCCACGCTGGCGTGCGCGCAGCACAACGCGCTCGTGTACGGGGTCCCCGAGGGGGTGATTACTTGGGTGCTGGGGGATTGTTTTGATTACTTGGCTGTCGCGAAGGATGGTTTGGGTAGGGAGAAGGCGGTATTGGAGGAGACGTTGAGGATCGAGAGGGAGACGACGACGCTGTTCGCAAGCCCGCCGTGGGGGGGTGTGAGTTACCGTGACCACGACGTGTTTGATCTGGGCACCATGCGGCCGTATAATCTTGAGGATCTGAGGAGGGCGTGCGCGCCGTGGGAGTACACGCTTTACCTGCCTAGGACGAGCGACGTGCGGCAGGTGGCTAAGCTGGCGCCGCCTGGTGGAAAGAAGGTGGAGGTCGTGCAGTATTGCATGGAGGGGGCTAGTAAGGCTATGGTTGTTTATGTGCCTGAGACTGGGGCGGGGGAGGAGGTGGAGGGTGGGTTGGACTAGCGTTGTGGCTGGATCTAACTTGGGAGCGGAGGCATGAGATGTACCGCCTGTCTCGGTGGTGGCAGGGAAGACCTTGACAGCATAGGGAGCGTCGGTGTGGTTGCTACCTGGACTCCAGAGGAATCATGGTACGGCATCCCGATGGACTGAGCGGCCGGCGAACCGGGTGGCGACGACACAACAACCTTGGAGTCGACATTTGAAGGCGGCGGCTCATACACCCTTTCGACAATGCGGAGAGGCAGGGTACCGCATTGATATCAAACAGCACCGTCACCAGATTGACCGCGCTGGCAGCAACCACATTCTCACCGGCTCTAGCAGGTATATGTTGCCTCTCTTTCCGGAGAGGTAGGGGAACCGCTACGCCAGGCGGCGAGCACGTCTCTATATGTTGACAGGGCGAGAAGCAGGGTCGCAGGTTTCGCTGATACAACTGTGCCTTCTTGGTCCAAGAAACCTTGCCGGCGACACGGACCAAAGGTAGAGCGGCGGGAGATGTATGTATGGCGCTGGCAGACTTAATGAGTCTTTACGGGCTGGTTTCAGAGGAGCCTTTGGGCATTTGAGAGCCATGAATCCATCAGATTCGAACACCATTCAATCAAGGCATTTTCCCTCTGGTTACATTTGATCCCCACGCTTCAGTCTGTAAGCGTCATGCTCCGGTTGGACTCCGAGCTTATACTACACAATGGTTGCAAGTTAGCCATCCGGTATGAGACAAACTGAACACAACGCTATAAATAAAGTTCCCATCAAGCAATGTTTGTGGGTTGAAGTGGCTTGTCGAAATCAAACGAACAACATTATTCCGTCAAGGGCACGATTAGGTTCTACCATCCAAGCCCATCCGCATGCCGAACAGATCAAGGGTCTGTGACATCCACCATGACACAGTCGTAGCCATAACCCCCCACTCCATCTTCCTAGACTAAGTCCAGCGCTAGAAGCCGATACGATGGTGAGGCCGGTTACTGGCCAACAACGAAGCACATCCCAAACCGCTCCTGCTGATACACTCCGCATAGACAGAAGCCCAAAAGCCCTGGGATACACAATCCATATAAAGCGGCTCCAAGTCAACCACGGAACTTGCTCGAGTGGCGTCTGTTCAATCCGGACCACTTGCGCCATGGTGTTGTCCGCCCGTATCCGTTACCCCCCAAACCAGTACCAGCGGTAATCCCGGAGGCCCAGGAGTCTGGCCTTATACACATCCCTTCCTCTTGTAATAATCAACAACGCAGTGCCGCAAAGTGATGCTGAAAAAGGCAGCCAGAAAAAAACGCCGTGCCCCGTCCCTCTATTGGACCAATCCCCTCTCTTATAATGCAATCGCCCCTCGCCTGCTCTCGCGCATGTGTAGGACGCCTTGGATGCCGCAGAATACCAGGAAGCCCTGGAGTAGAAACGTTTCGTCAGTTCACAGATCAAGCAAAAAGCAGGGTGAAGTTGGGCCAAGGGGGCGCACTCACAGCATAAATCAACACAGCAATGCCAACAGTGACCGCCACCGTATGGCCGTTCTCGGGATCCTCCTCGCCGCCGACCATCTCCGGGTGCTCGGCGTTGAACAGTAGGCCCAGGACGCCGAGTATGATGATCGCGAACGCCGATATGACCGTGCTGCGAGGCAAGCCAGTCAGGTTAGCCGCTGTTGTTGCTGACGTAGGTTGAGGCACAGGGGCAAAGGGGACGTACCAAGACCATGCTTGCATAGCACCTACGACGGGCTTCATCTTGACTTGTGGAGGTGGAAAGTACAAGGGGGAAAAGGTTCGTTTTCTGATATGGAGGCGTCTGAAAAAGCGAATGTTGTGTTGCCGCGCGGATTTGATGATCGAGGTTGAAGGCTTGTCGATGATGTCGTCGCTAAGCCGAGCGATGGGATGTCTCGCAAAGTGGAGCCGGGCGGATACGCAAGACGCTCGGGCCTGAGGCCGCATCAACCTCGACTCATGTTACTTACGTAAGCAGCAGTGACTTACCTACCCTACAAGACCACAGCATTTTCCAGTGTTGTTCCTCGTCATGGGTCAAAAGAGTATCGTATCATCAGTTATCTGGACAACCGCAGTCACTCACAACTCTCATCGGCTTTACCGGCAGGTCGATAGCGATATTCCCAGATTTGCAAACGTGACCATACGGAAACGAGCAGAAAACCGCCCAACGGATTTGCCCCGTGAAATCCTCCACTGGGGACCTGTGCGAGGACCATTGCCCGGCGGTCAACATGTGCAATGCAAACATCCCGCCAGCGCGACACGAAAAGGATCAAAGCAAGGTCCCTTGATTTCCAGGGTCTCTCCCGCGTCCCGTATGAGCTCCCGTCAGTCCCGTTGGTTCGGATGTCAAGCCATCCACTTCCTGTGAGGTCCCTTATTCACGGGCTGCTATCGCTTGTCCGGGCGCTGCGTGGGAAAAGCACAGGTCAAGTTTCTCTAATGAATAATAAGCCGACCTCGGATTGTTTGAAACGCGTTGGCGCATGTGGTTTAAGAAACAAGACGCCAACGACAGATATAAGTTGCGAAAGCTCAATCTCGGCAACGTTATCCGTTGTTGTACGGCGGAGAAAATAGCCAGGGCACAAGTTGGGGCCAACGAACTTAATACACTGCCTCGCCTGCTGGGGAGGTGACATTGAGGGATACAGTACGTCGTCATGCTTTGGGTTCGTCATGCTTTGGGAGGGTGAATTCGCAGCAGGTCCCTTGTTTAGGGATTTAGCCGCCATATTGAAGGTGGTCGTTGTGCATGAGGATCTTCGATCATTTCGGTTGCGAATATCAAGCCATGATGGTCATCTGGATTCTTGATGGATTCTTGCCAAGTCAGTAAACTGTCCATATCTTCCTGACCAGCGCTTCACAATGAGCTCTTTGACTTGTGATAATCCATTCAGTTCCTGTGATGAGAACGGGGGGATAGAAACAAATGCTGTGCGTCCACAGTTGAAACAAAGTTTAGCGACCATTGGTGATAGGATTGGGGGAGGTTGGTCTAAGCGCGCTGCCTCCCTTGTGCAGATCGCTGCTAGACCGCACAACCCCTGCCTGTGATTGGCATCACATGGCTAGAATCACTGGAGACTGTCAGCAAGAAGAGGACGTGAGTTCTGTGATTGCTCAAGTCCGAGCTGGCTTTTTGAGTCTTATCTGGTAGGATCAAACGACCTAGATCCTACATTTCCAGACCAAATGCTTATACTGCTAGTTTGGTTGGCCTTGAGAAGTGAGAAGTGAGCAGCGTATCGCAGGGGGTGACTTGGCGTCTGCTCCTCCTTCGATCATCTGGTATGTATATTCTCCGAAGAATAAACAGTCTTGTGGGTACGCATTGAGAAATATTTGGTCGAAAATGCCGTTGCCAGAAATGTCCACGACGGAGCATGTCCCGAGTGCAACTGTGTAAGTTGCCCGCCATTACATTCGCTCGACGATCAATGTCTTGGCAAGAATAGATCTGTGGGGTGTCATGGAAGGCAAGGCCGCGAGAGGGAGAGACCTTGACGGATATTTGGCGCTATGGCAGGTGAAACCATCCATGTCGACCACCCACCCCAAATGGATAGCCGCAGGGGGCCGGCACCAACGGCCTGTGGCTGGTCAGAGTGTGTTGGTGTGTTTCCTCTTTCAGCGTGTTCCCTCTTTTAAAGACTGCATCCTTTTTGGAGTCAATGATTCATAACGTGCCATGGTGCCTGAACATCCCTCGCTCGGTAAGAAGCTGGTCCGTGTAGAAAGACAGCAGAACCAGGGGTCGCAGATGCATTGGCTGTGAATGGAGATGCCGCTTTATCCTTTCGCTTTCGCGCCTGTAGGTTGCTGTGCTAAGGTTCGCAGGGATCTTTGTTGGAATCCTGTTGGAAATAGGGCCAAGGGGATCGTCGAGATCGGCTTGCCAACATTCCCTTTGCAGACCTTGAAGCTGTATATTGCACAAGGCCTCCGCATCTCGTCACACCTCATAAAGGGTCGGCTGCTGCTGCAAGGTACAGTTGTACAGGTCAATCTCCTTGCAATTAAAAAGGACACAGACATACCGGTCTTGTGTTCCTGTGCACCAACACCGGCCTTTTGTGTGAACCGGCGAGTAATCCGTTGACTGCAGTCACCCCTGTCTGCTTTTTCTCCTCCCATCCTGCCACCAAGTGGAAGTGCGTCACTCCTCCACGTCCAGATCTCACGCAGCCTCCCCTGCATGTTGTGGTCAATCTCTGGGGCCACAGATCCATCTTATATTAAGACCGTCTGCCTCGCTCCTGCATGCCCACTTCTTAGCAGCACCACGACCCGTCACTCCTTCCTCCCTAGAAAGTGCCCTCTCGTGAACCGCGACTTACACGTGCAACCACGACATCATCGCGCGTGTGACTCCTCCACCTTTCGACTGTCGACGACTGGCAGCCAGACCAGCACCTTCCGCAGTGTTCCGGACCACCAGAGGCTGTCTTGCTTCTGAAATAAAACCCAGCTTGGTCTTGCCAAGAACTTCAACCTTTCCATCACCTTTTCACCATTCCCGACCAAGCATCTTCAGCTTCCACTTTGCTCTCTGATCTACTCAAATACCCCATCTCCCACAGAGACAACACTCGCAAGCATCCAATATGCAATACTTCAACATCATTTCGCTGCTCGTCGCAGCTTTCGTTTCGTGCGTCTCGCTCGTTTCGGCTCAATCCATCAAGACCGGCGTAAGTTTGACCTCGCGCGCTCCTCCGATCTCTGATTCCGGCAACGACAGCAGCTAATTGAGCGCGCAGGACCTTGGCAATGCCACCGTCGTTGTGAACAATCCTCCTGGTGTCAAGTTCCAGGCTACTCTCCCCGATACCGCCTTCGACAAGGCCGCTTTCCCCGCTGGCGGCAATGTCAAGGGTAGCATCTCCGCTGAGGCCAGCCCGGACGGCATCGGTGTTTGGTTCAAGGTCTCGTTCAGCAACCTTCCCAAGGAGGGCGGTCCATTCAGTAAGTTGAATCGAGTGTTTTCCCAGTCTGCGCGTTTTCAATTGAAAACGGTCAATTGAAAGCCGTCGGTATTCGGCGTCGGTGGCTAACAATGATCGCAGCATACCACATCCACGTCGACCCCGTTCCCGCCAATGGCAACTGCACCAAGACTCTCGCACACCAGGACCCGTTCATCCGCGGAGAGGATCCTCCCTGTGACCCCAGGTTCCCTCAGACCTGCCAGGTCGGTGACTTGAGCGGTAAACATGGCAAGATAACCTCGGATCCTTTCGAAGTCACCTACTATGACCAGTTCGCATCGACGGCCGGCGGCATCGGAGCCTTCTTTGGCAACCGCAGCTTCGTTCTCCATTATCCGAACAAGACTCGCATCACCTGCGCGAATTTCGCTCAGGCTGATAGCATCACCGTCCTTCCGACGACCCCGGTTTGCTCGGCACCGCCGGTTACCAGCGCGCCGGTTTCGACACCCTCGGGGAACGTCACGACACCCCACCCAACTGGCGGTGTCCCCCAATCCACGAAGCCACCCTCGAGCAGCACTCCACCTGTCACCGTCTCGGGCGGTAACACTGTGCAGATCCTGAGCGGTGCCTTCGGCATCATGTCCTTTGCGGCAGCGATCTTGCTGATGCTCTGATTCAATTTTCGGACAAGGAGGAATCTGAAAGGGAAGAGAGAATATGAAGAGATTCTCACCTCGGTTTGACTGGACGGTCACTGGTTCGTTGCTGGAGGTTATTGGACGACATCTGCATTTTTCACATGGCGTTTTGAGGCGTGCATTGGCGGTGTAGTCGGCCTCAGGTGGAATGGATCCAGCTAATGGGATGTCCTCTTTGGAGGCATCAGATCTTGGGCCTCCGCCAGATTTTTCTCTTTCTTCATTTGGGGGTTTTCTCGGGAAAAATGGCATGGACGAGATACCATTCTCTCTACTTCTGGGATTTGAGTTAGGCAAAGTAATGGAAGCTTTGGCATCGTATCCTTACTGATGAGTAACCCTTACTGACGATTGACTTTGACCTGGTTTTCCCTCGACTTTGGCCTTGATTTGATATTGGTTTCCACGAGATTCTAACCCGTAATGAAGCCATAACTCGGTATCGACATCGTGGAAGCACTTAAGCCGGAGTTGAGTGTTGGGTGAGGGGCTATCAGCCCTTGTCAACTGGTGAAACGGGTCTGGCTCTACAAGTCTAGACGTGACTTGGCGTCCAACACAAGGTCCATTTCATCGGATAAGTTTTATGGTTCTACAAAAATCTGAAGCGATCGCGACCTTGTTGTTCAGCACGACAGGGTCCCCTGAAATCCCCGTTGGTGGGTCAGCTGTCATTTAAGCTCCGCCCCAAGGCGAAACCCCCTCAAACTTAAAACGAAGTTCAATAGGGCTGAGCTAAAACTATGCCAGGTTTTGAGCCTCACTCCATTCATCCGCCTTTCACCGGATCCGGGAGTGGGTGACTCCCATTACCAGAGTAGCCCTAATTATGAAACAATCAAAGAGCAAAGAAAAGAAAAAGCGATAGCAAACCTCAAGCCACGTGATGTCGAAGCCAGCTACTGTGCGGTAGAGGGCTCATGCCAAAGCTCACTTGAACCGGGCGGGCGCTAAGCGGAAGGAGCCGTGCCCCATTGAAGACGGTGGGTTGCTGACTAAGAATTTGGGACGCCAAAGATGCTTGAGGGCTTGAGAACTCATGGACTGGAATCATCCACTCGACATCATCTACAACTCCCGCCTTTGCCAGATATACCGCACTGTTGCGCAAATCGCTCCGTTTTCTGTACGTAATTGACACAGAGATACGCCGATATGGGCGGCTCAGCGTGATTGGGTTGCACAATCAGCGGCCCGCGGTCACTCAGGCTCACAGTCTTGCTCGCCGGGTTCTTAGTTGAGGCTCATTAAAGCCGGTTGCTCTCATTCGGTACCATGCAGTCTCTCTGGCTCGCCTCCTTTCAGCTTCAGGGTCGAAACAGACGACATTTTTATGCTACTTGTGTCCTCGACGGCTCAGACACATCTTCCCCCGCGCAAGCAGACTCACCACGACAGGCTAAGCAAAGCTGCATCATCGGCACACCATGCGAAAAGACGATAGAGTGCTGATTCCCCGCGTCATAATACGATCGTTCTATGACGACTTCGAAGATGCGGAGGGATTCCTTCGCAGCCGCAGTGAGATTTACGCACATATCCTGCAGCAAAGGATTGGCAAGATACCAAGCGCCTAACCTGGCGAGCCATCGAACCAACAAGTCAGCCCTGGCGAATCGCCGCAGTGGGTTGGCGCTCTGCACCCACTACACGTCCGCGATGGCCTGTGTCGAGGACTGCAGACATCAGACATCCACACCTCCACCCAGCCGAAGAAACTGATATCACGCGCATGGCCAATAGACTGTAGGTTCCCACCAACCGACTTGCTATGAGGGAGCGCCCGCCCAGGTCGGAAATGATTTCCATAGCGGTCAACGAGTCGAGATGCCCTTACTCCGCATGCAACCCAGAGCTGACGGCCTCGGCCAACTAGTCCCTGATATCTTCTGCAGCTTCGACCTGCCAACACATCAGCCCAGCAAAGCTGCAGAAACCTGACGAGGAATATGAATCTCGGAAAGTCGACCAACTCGGACTCCTTTCCCTCCATCACGGCGGCGCTAAACGCTCTGTGTATCACGCTGCAGACTTGGACGTTGAACTGATGCTGCACTCGCTCACACTCTGACATATAACTAACCAGCTTTCTCAGATCGGCCCTATCACATGTCCATTCTATACTGACGGGTAACGTACAGCACGCATTTGCTCCTATCGCAATACACCCTTCAACATGGCCTAGCAGCGACCCGGTGCGGACATACTACCTGTGCGGGCGAAGCACAAAGAAGACGGTGCAAACCGCAGCTCGCATGTGGACCACACTGTTCTGCAACAAGGAGTGGTGTATAGGCTGTTGGTTCTCCAAGTGGACGAACTCATGATATTCGAGGACTGCAGATACGTCTGCGAGGGCCCGACAATACACTGGGGGCTCCCGACTTCAACGCTCCTCTGCTCGTTGGCTCATGATGGTAACTCGCCCGGACAGGCCTCCATGTTTTTCATCCGATCAATTCCAGGCAGAGATCTCAGTCAGCGCAGGATATTCCGTGGAGGCTTGTCACAAAGTGGCATCCCTTCATGATCTGTGGTTCTCTACAGTGGCGGCAGACCCAAAGCACCGGTGCCGAAGTCTGTTCCCTCATGCGGCCCGAGTCAACACTATACCGCTTCGGGACCACGACCTACTGTCACAAACATGCCCGGGCGCATGCTAAACGGAACGGATACCGCACGGACGAATAGCCTTGCTCGGCCTTCAGTTCGCCGTCTCTTGGGATGATGGAAAAATCAAGAGACAGGTGGCGAGCTAGGTGATTTGTCTCCACTAAGAGGGCTATCACTCGTCGTGCTGTCGTGTAGAGGGTGCTCTTGACCAACGCTGGCACAGCCGAGCTTGACCACTTCCGGGCAACGGTCGGGTTGTTGGGATAATGCTGCTCTGCTTGGACTAGTTCGTTGGAGCATCTGCGTCAACTCTCACTGTTGGAGAAGATCTATAGGAGGCTCACAAGTGTGTGTTGCATTACTGGCCATGACACTGCGGTGACAGTAGTCAAGAGTAGTGCCCCTGTTGCCTCTTCACAAAGCCATACCCCCTTCCATAAGACCAATACCCCCCAAAATCCATGTGGGTGCACAGAGAGGCACTCCTACCAATACTTGTCCTGCATCGTTACCATGTTCAGACTCAAGTTCCTCTCTCTTACCCAAGGCCGGAAGAAGAAGCGGTCCGTTAGGTCAAGCATTAGCTTCGACGGACGTGACAGTGCCTGTGATATGTATTACACGAGCAGACAGTATGAGCGAAGAACAAGTGAGCAGGCCTTGGACTTATCTTGTTCCAGTACTGACCGTGACTGTTCCCAGTGTCGAGTGAAGCCAACCGACCTATCCCCATTGCAGAGTATAATGACCACGTCGTACAACAACACTACTTACCACAAGACACCCGCCATACAGTATCCAAGGAGGCACATGATGCTCAGGACTCTTGCTATAGCAGACCGGTAGAGGTTATCCGGCAGGAAGAATACCCCCATATGAACAAGGGTAAGTGGCTGCACAAGACAGCTTGTCACCATACTAACAAAGTCTCAGGAATATACCTAGATCACGGTGGAGCTACGATATACGCCAAGTCGACAATAGAAGCCTTCGCCAGCAAGATGATGTCCGGCCTCTATGGGAATCCTCACTCCGCCAACGAGCCAGCAAAGGTATCCGGGGACATGGTGGACGACGTCCGAGAACAAGCTCTCCGCTTCTTCGGCGCCGATCCGAATCACTACGATCTTATCTTCGTGGCCAACGCAACGGCGGGTATCAAGTTAGTCGCCGACGCGTTTCGGGATTTAGCAGATAAGACGCGGACAGGCACCTTCTGGTACGTCTATCACAAGGAGGCGCATACCAGCCTAGTCGGAGTGCGAGAGTTCACCAACGGCGACAACCACTGCTTCGAATCAGACGAGGACGTCTCATCCTGGCTCGACAACCCAGCAAACAGCAAGATTCTCCACCGTCGGAACCTCACCGGACTCGGCCTACTAGCATACCCCGGCCAGTCAAACCTCACCGGCCGCCGCCTCCCACTCTCCTGGCTACGACAACTACGCGACTCCCAACCGCTCCAAAACACCTACAGCCTCCTCGACGCGGCGGCGCTAGCCATGACGAGCCCGCTAGACCACCTCTTCTCCGACCCCCTCTCGGCGCCGGACTTCACCTGCGTCTCCTTCTACAAGATCTTCGGCTTTCCGGACTTGGGCGGGCTCATCGTCCGCTGGGACTCGGGCCACATCCTCGCCCTGCGCAAGTACTTTGGCGGCGGGACGGTAAACATGGTCAGCACCATCGGCAGCGGCAGCGGCAGCGGTAGCGGCGGGGTGTGGCACCGGTCCAAGGCCCTGGAGTCGGGCGCCGGCGCCAGGCTGCACGAGGGGCTCGAGGACGGGACGCTGCCGTTCCACAGCATCCTCGCGCTGGGGGAGGCGACGGTGGTGCACAGCCGGCTGTACGGGTCGATGGGGAACGTGTCGAGGCACACAGCTCGGTTGGTTGGAGTTCTGCACGACGGCATGACGGCGCTGAGGCACCCGAATGGGCGGGCCGTGATTCACGTCTACTGCGAGGAAGAGGACGACGGGGTGGCGACGTTTGGAGACGCCTATAGGCAGGGCGCTACGGTGGCGTTCATTGTTTTCAGGCAGGACGGGACGTACGTGCCGTACTCGACTGTTGAGGGCATGGCGAATGAGAGGGGGATTTACGTCCGGTCTGGCGGTGAGTTGGTGCCTGTACCATGTTCTTTTTTTTGCTCCCCTATCTTGGGATGAAACACTGATTTCGTGGTTTACTCCGACAGGAATCTGCTGCCCGGGAGGACTCTTCAGCGCCCTCCGCTACGAGCCGTGGGAACTCGACCGCGCCCGATCGGCAGGACACCACTGCGGATCGGACGGGTTGAGCTTGATACACCAGCTGCCGACTGGGTATGTCGTCACGTCACCAACGTGCACCACCTTCACAGTCACCCTCTCTCCGTCCGTCTCGCGCCCCAAACAGACCACACAAGGCTAATACACCCCCGCACAGAGTAGTAAGAGCGTCCCTGGGGCCCATGAGCACCATCAGCGACATTCACGCCTTCCTCTCCTTCCTGGGGGAAGTCTTTGTCGAGAAGGAGCACTGCCTTTTCCCACAACAACCGATGACTATTTCCAAGACCACGACCGAGGTACCTCCCGAGAACAACAACAACTACAACGCCAATAATCACATGAGTGGCGTGGCGTCTGCGCCTGTTCCGTTGTTGAATGATGTTGCGTTGTCTGGATAGGATTATGATAGGGTAGGCTGGGTAACGCAGCTAGCTGCATGGACGTTTGCCTGCAGGTAGAGAGAGTAGATTGTTTGTCATGCATGGGGAATGTTTGCCTGTGGGCTGATGAGGTGCACACAGAGAAGCCAGTCGTGGGAGGGAGGGGGAAGCACATTCTAATATTCACTGGCTCTGGTTTGCTGGATGAGTTGCCGAAAGCGTTGAAGAAAATGATGACGAGCGTGTCGTTCGGCCATATTGTGGCGGCCCGTTGAAAGGTTGTAGCCAAACGGTTTGACCAGCGGACAAAGAGAAGAGAAGGCGTCATGCAGCAGTAGATTCCCTTCCGGAGTTCATATTGTTTTCAAATCTGTCTTGACGTTCCGAAATACGGTGGTCGAGCGGTCAATGTTTCCGGGTTGCTCGGTCTTTTGTCGACTGGACTTGATCGGACGATTCCACCCATGGCAGTTTGTTTGTTTGCTTTCCATGCATTTGTATGTCACTTATACTCTTCAAAACCCTGTCCGGTGATATCGCTCCGGCTGAGGCTGTTTTAAGCACGGTGATGTACCTACAATTTGGATGTCGGCGTTTACTATATCAGCGAAAAGGAATCTGGTGGAGGGTATTGCCCAGATCGATGGTGCTTGTTGGTTCTATTCAAGCATGGACCAGAAGACAACGGTATCAGACCATGTCCACCATCCAATGTCTCTCCACAAACCCGAACTGCTCAGTACTGACAGCGGCCACAAACATCCCCTGAAGTTTTTGCCACGCGAGTCATTCCCAGCGGGACATCTATCCGCAGAATGTGGGTTTCCGTCCGTCCTTGAGTGGACACCCTGTAAAGAACCGACATAGTTTCTGTTTCTTCAACAATCAATCCACAAGCGCCAGTGGTTTAGTGGTAAAATCCATCGTTGCCATGCGTGACTCGATGGGCCCCGCGTTCGATTCGCGGCTGGCGCATTCGCTTTTTGGACGATTTCTCTCGTTTTCGTTTTGCTTTTGCTATGTGAATATGGTCAGGGGGAGTACTGAGGTTCTTAGTTTCATGTTCTTGTAGGGCTTTCGTGCGGGAGCAGGCCCATCGTGGTGGTAGGCACCTGTGGCATTCGCATCCATAACTAAAGGGTCTCAACACGGCTTTGTGGCTACGAGCCCTTACAGCAGGTCTGTGGTAGGTCGTCACTCATAACAGACGCACGTGCGACTTAGCCCGGTGCCGTATGCAGGAGTGTTGGCGTGATTGATCGAGAGTTCCCGGCGCCGGCTGTAAAACGCTTGACCAGGCAAGAGCCGGTCCAAAGGGAAAGACGTGCGAGCCTGTGGGTGTCCATGAGTCAGTGATGCACCAGGAGCCATCGGTCAAGATCCTGGCTCAAGCTTCGGAGTAAGGGCACTTCAGAATGCTCACCACCGGTCTCCTCCGCTGCCCAAAATGATATTGTCTTCTCATCGAGGAGATAGAGATATCGGCTCAGGAACCGGTTCCCCTGACAAGTGTAGATCGCGATCAGGGACAACCCGGTAAACGACCTGCCAGCAAAATATCCAGCTCTCGCGCGCATACCGCGATACAACCCCAAATCGCGTCGCATCGCATTCCAAGAATTGCGATCCCCCTTGGGTGGTATCCGATCATCAGCTCGTTGCTCAGCCACGTCAACTGTCCGAGCATACATATATATCGTCGTAGCCTCACCCAGACTTCCAGACGGCCAGCCCTTCAACGTAACCATCGTCGATCCGGCAATTAGAAAAAGTCCCCGCAACTTGCCGCCGGTGTGAAGCAGAAAACCTGATATCTGATGGAAGGCTGGAAAGAACCGTACATCAAGACGGAACGTTCCAGCCTCCCGCCCTCCCGCAGGTTGCTAGTATGCTATGCACACGCCGGATTAAGCGCCGTCGAACCATTGGTCCGTGTTGCGACCAACAAAGCAACCCCGACATTTGCGGGAGTCGTCCATTCGGACGCGAACATGCGTCACAGGCCCCGGGTTTCAAGATATCCGCCGAGATGAGGTTGCACTTTGGCCGGGTACCGGGGTTGTCGCCCTACCTATATTTAGGTGTATCGTTGTGCCCTCCTCGATCTCGCGCACCTGCACGTCAAGGTTTGTTGCAGCGCTGGAGATTTGTAATTTCTGACCTTCGCTTCAAGAGATTCGCACCGCATAGGAGAATTTGATACCACTGAGATAGCCGGAAACGATCGAGATGCAAGCGCCTCTCGCCCCCATGCCGACTCGACTTCCCTTTTTGAGGCTGGGTATCTCCGGCGTTCTTGCTGAGCACGTGGTCTGCTCGATTGCGTTGACTGCCTAATCTTCTGAACTGTATCGAAGAACAGAGTAGTCAGCTTAGATGTGGAGAGAGATATAATATTCCGGCGAGAGGGTGCCGCGCTAGCTTAGGAAGATAGCGATTTACCTGCGTTATCCGCTTGGTAACACAGGAACACGCTTCTTGGTCGCCTTATCATGATGTTGAACCGTCAAGGCAACATGAAGACTTGAAAATATCCAGCTGACGTGGGGGTTGCGGCTAACTCGCCATCGGGTTGACGCTGCTTTAACAGATAAATGGTGTGTGAACCCGTGGGCTCGTGTTGTGTCCACTGCTCGTACTATCTGTCCTGACAAAAGTTGCACCGCGTAGTGCAGTTGCTTCTTGAGTAGGGAATGGGGAATCCGCTCGTAGTAGTCGATCTTGAAATATGCCTACCGTGTGCCCTTGGCTCGGAACGCTTCTGCTATACTAGCCTTCGGGACCCCGTTGAGCGGCAAGTCGGAGTATGTATCATCGTCTCAACTCGAATACATTGAAATGCGTACGTGCTGGCAAAATATAGTGCATGCTTTGTCCACCTGTTCGTTCGGCTTGAAGTGCAGCGTCTCATATGCGAACTGCGATGTAACAGCTCGGGTGTGCCTGACGGGCGGGACAGAGCACCGGGATCGGTTGGTTCTGGCACGTTGGTACGCTGGCCGGCTGGCCCCTTGGAATGATCGCTGCGAGATGAAGACGGCTCAAGTTCCAATGGCGGGTCATCCACGGCTGGAGACGGTTCTGCTGAACAGTGCCCGGGAACCGGTGCCTTCTAGAACAAGGCTCGGATGATGCCGAGGCGGTTCCGTCATTCTTGTCTCAGACGGCATGCCGAAGCCCGCGGAATGAGGCAGGACGACGGGAGGCGTTGCCGGGACAGAGGCAGGGCTGTCGAGATGGACGGCCCAGTCTCCAGGGAACCCGGATGCCACAAAGCAGACCGTGAAAGCCTGAAGCGCATCTTCCGGACAGACAGGTGCTGACTCTGCTCTTCAGCTCCCAGTGACCCGGAGACTCATTGTCGTTGCCTGGGCAGCGCTTGTGCTTTCAGCCAATAGAGAACAAATTGCCTTATATTGCAGATTGATGCTCTCGGCGCTTTTCTCAGAGGTTGAAGAGGCTTTCCAGGTTAATAGCGTCATCGGTCAATGGCGATATTGAGCAGCGAGCCTCGGACAAGGTACATCGCTGTTACACCGTGGTCGAGAATGGTCCATGGACTGACCGAGATTTCTGGCGGCCAGCATCGCAAAGGGACCCTGAGCGAACCGGGCCGGTCACCGATTTTGCCAGATGGAGGCGTCGAGACGAGAGCCAGAAGAGGCTGAACGTGGTAGAGTGTACAGCTTGTGTCGCATTCTGGCTAAAGGAGGATCAAACATCTTCGGCGAGGGATATCTCGACCTTATCGACCCACCATCAGGCTTTTGGCATGCCCCAATTGCCAAGAGACCGAACCACAGTTGCTGTGCGTAATTCATGTTTCGACACTTGCATTGTAGTGCTTCCGAGTCTGAAGGGATGTTGGGCATTGCGCGACGGAGTCATCGAATTGGACGCGGTTCGAGGGAGTATACTATAGGCATGTACATCCTTCCGGGCTTCCGAAATCCCTGTGAGATGATAGATCAGGTTATCAGGAATCTTGCGATAGTGTTTTCGAAGGATGCGATCTATATTGCTCCATGTTCGTGGAGGCTGAAGCTGGACTTTGGCAGCGCGAATAGTTGTTGACGTGGAAAACCACCGTCGAAGGGTATTGAAGGCTAGACCCACATATTACAAGTCTGCAACTTGCCTGGCCCACCTACCATCTGAGATAAGGTGGGCGGCAGTTGCCGGCGGTTGTGCCTTCCGCCAGCCCTGCAGGGGTGTGAGTTGAGGGGAGACCCCACTTCCCGCTCGGCTCCACCAACAAAGCTGACGCTCCAATCCATCAACTGAAGCTTTTTCTGACATTCCTTACCTCGCTCACCAAACAATTGACGTCCAGACTTCGACGCAATAGCAACATCCATACCGTGTATTCTCCTTTCACGACAACCTTTCTGTTAAGCAACAATACTCGATCCATCAAGACTTGTCGAAGCGCATCAGAATATCAGTTCTGTCTTGCAGAGAAATTTTGGCGGCTGAAATGGAATGACCGCTTAGTGCTTTGCCCTGAACGCAATATATTCCAAACAGTCCTTAAGTCAGGGTCACCGAAGTCAGGGTCACCGAAGTCAACGCACGACACTTACTATACAGGCGCTTGATGCGACATTTTCGCCTTTGTTTACAGCAAGGCAGTGGCGTGGACTAACTCCATAGCATCTGTCACACGGTCATGGACTACTTCACCTTACGTAACTCAGCAGACTCAGCAGCGAAAGAACCTGTCCCACAACAGGCTTACTATTCGAACTTCAGATCCGTTTGATCACCCTCATCGGATGGATTTCGAAGCCTCGAAGCTTGCACGGGCTTCCATGACGTTCTTCTTCTGCTGGACTCTATTGCATTGGCTGTTCTTGCCAAACCGGCCTTTGTAATCTTCGGCGAGTCCCCGTGACTGATCGACCGCTAGGACCCCGGCAGAAGATCAATCTCAGATCGGCAACAGGAACGGCTGCATTGCTTATGCATGAACTGATCTCGACACAGGCCGGCACCCAGGTGTTCCACTCATCCCAACAGAGCCCTTTGCTCTCAGGGCAGTGTATAGTTGGTCGTCCTTGGTGGCCATCAATGTCCAGATGGTCGCGACGAAGCTACCTTTACTAAGCTATGACATCAACATTCCAGCCTGCTCAGCATGCCATGCCTCAGAACTCCATCGTCAAGATGTGGCCAACAGCTCGGTGCAGAAAAGCATCGGAATGGCCGCCTGATATGCCCTTGCTACATATAGGCAATCACGGTGGCCCAACAGACGACGCGTACAGGCTGCACTGGAACCGGATACAGCAATAACATTGTTGGAGCACACCATCAAGCCCAGAACCGAACCGATTGGTCAATGCTTGATGGTTTGCCGGTGCTGCAAGGTACCCGGCCACCGTTCGTGATGAGCGGGCCGGAGTGTCAAAGTAGCATCACAGCTTCGATGGCCTACTGGAGGCAACCATTCCGACAGTCCCGACTGACTGTCATGATTGTTCGAAGATTTCAAAAAGATCATCGCATGATCCAACGACCCTCTACCTCTTCATGTTCTCCCTCTAATGTCGGAGTCGCCGCGGACCGGCCCCAGAAATCAGCAAGACATGGTTCGCATCTCGTCGATCAGCTTCTGGAAGCTTTGCCAACCATATCCTGTCTTGCCTGGATGCCAGCACTGAGGTACCTGCCAAGATCGTCGACATGGGCACAATAAATTCTTAGCCAGCTGAGTCACATACAACTGCACTGTGGTCTCTGACAACTTGAGCGGCTTTTCCCTATTTCCCCAATGCCGGGATGGAGACTATGTCTGCGTAAATACCGGCAATACTGGCACGAGAGCACCTGAATTCAGGCTTGCGGCAGTTCTCTCGAATTCCCTGAGATATACCAGCAGCAGAACCACGAGTTGATAACGGCCAAAGGATGGACTCTGTCTGTTGTGGTGGCGGGGAATGCTTGCCCCTTACCTGCGCTCTGTGTGGGTGTTGAACGCCGGCTCCTAAAATCGACAGGGGCTCTGCTGATCCCCCCAAATCCCACCCCCCCCATGCAACTGGATCCTTGCTTTGCTGGCGCACCTTTTACCCCCAATCATCGCGGCGTTCCCTGCGCGATGAACTCCGTGGAAATTTGGTGGACAACTGTTCCCTCGACGCTCCGTCCTTTAATTATCTCAACTTGCTCATGGCGAAAGACAGGGTCCTGGATTCAAAGCACCAATTGGTCTTTCTCTTCGGGTTGTCTAGGATGACCGCGATACACAATAGCTTCAAGCCAAGACGGAGCGTCCAGAGATTTTCTGGTTCCCGACGCTGACCCGGCTCCGTGTGAGGGTAGCCATCAGGGACCAGGGCGCATGAACTCACCAGTGCAAATCTTCCCCCTGTGAGGAACTGCCTTGGTCCGGCCGAGTACATCCGGCTATCCATACTTTTCCGGACATGAGACGATCTGTTATGGCCATCATGAGCCCCAAGTACCCTCGCCAGGCCTGCACGGTAGGGTCTTGCGCAAGCAGAGCCCCTACAGGTACGCCTTGGATGCTAAAGCAATAATGAAGGGCTATAGAACAGGTACATACTTCCTGCATTTACGCTCCCAACCAGCAATACACCAGCCACCTTCAATCTGGTGGGCTAATTTGTGATTCAACAGCGAAATAACCAGCTGTGAGTGGTGAGGATAATGCTTGCTGCATATCAGATCGGCTAATGATGTATCTAGGCGATTTGAGACGAGGTCTACCAAACAAGCAGCCATGGTCCGTATCGTGGAGGGAGAAGTCTTTCAATTCGCACTCTGCAAAGGGGCCGTTTCAGCTTTTGGCAATGATGAAAGGATGAATTGATCCAACTCCATTTTCTAACAGCCATTGGATTTTTCCAAGTTAGCCTTTGGTCCATGGACTGGGACTGAGGAATTTGGAAGCAGCCCAAAGCACTGTTGACAGGTCTCTATCACCCGATCTCGACCATCTTGCAGGTCCGTATCAGCGCTAGTTCTTCCAGAAAGGCGTGCATTTCGACAAACCAAGAATTCGACTATTGCTACCTCGCTCACGGTGGTTAATATAACTCTACCCATCATCCATTTTGCTTTCTTGCATATGATAACAAGCAGGGCACTCGTGTCTTCCTGTTTCGAACACATGCGCATCCAGTTACCATCAACTGGAGGTCCCCATTATAAACCGCATAGGTGCGGATTTTATAAGCCATCTCGACACCATTGTCTGATCTCCTTCAAAACCAACTACACTCGTTTTTCTCTTCAAAAATATTTTCAAGCACTGCTTGCTCTATCCAGCGCATTCTCGATTCCAGCTATCCCTGAAGCGTCTGGCTGTGCACGTGGTCAGGTTCTTGAGAGAGACGTGTTCCTGGACAACAAGCCACGTCGTGTTCCCGGAGGAAAAAGCAAGGCAACATACAATTGCCCGCACTCGACTTCTTACCTGGACGCGCTGCGTGGGTAGGCCTTTCATGCGCCGCTGGCCTGCTGGATTCCTGTGGACTGGACCGTCCCTAGCGTTGTGTCATTTGCTCCAACTGGACCGTCATCTCTGATCGGTTGGACCCTTGACTGGGTACCCTGGCGCTGCTTTGGGACAGGCATCTTCGAATCCGTGGAGGTCGTTCCCTTGGTGGCTTACCGCCATTCCCGTCATTGACGCCGCCCGTGGGCTACTAGAAAATCCTAGTGTGAGGAGGCTGACGAGCTATATGCGTCGTGGATTGCATTGGCTTTTCTCAAGTTAATGCCTGACGGTCTTGCGTATCCAGCACTTGCAGCAATATCCCAGTACCGGCACAACAACACCCCCGTACCATAAAACAACGGGTGCCCCCCCTCGACCTTCGAATCTACCCCATGGTTCTGAGCCCTTCGAGACTCCAGCATACCACCAAACAAACACACAACTGGGTCGAGACAGTTCCAACGCACGTCCGCCTCAACCACCGTACATACGACTCGCCATCGCTCAACCCCATCCACCTTGTCATAGAGAGCACGCGCATCTGTGCACCCGCCGACTAGACGGTTGCATTGGTATTGTTGGTACCAAGTCATCCCAGGCTTATCTTGGCTGGTACGCCTTTCCCACTGCACGCCATATTGCACGCGGCCCTCCTCATCGGTTTCAAAACCTTCACCACCTCAACCTCACCACTTGGTGCTCCATTGCCAGCCAAGGGGACTTTTTATTGTTGGTTCGACTGCCGTGCCGTCTTAGCATCCGGTACGTCGTACTTCAACCTCCAAAAACAGCAGCTGCATGACATACCCTGCTGCACGGATTCGGTCCCGATCAAGAACAAAAAAAAGCCTGGCGAGCGATCCGTGTGTCGCCCTCGAAGACAAAGAACAAACGTCAGTGCTTATTCTACAGTAACCTCCGCATTTCTGGCCGTCCTTACTCCACGATTCGGCTCCTTCCAGGTCCCTTGTGGTTGCCTCCGTATCCGGACCCGGCCCCTCTCAACCACACTTGATCCTGGCCAGCGACACCTCGTCCCGTGTCTGATCGGACCCTTGCAAGGAACAGCCGCCACTGCCAGGTCAGACACAGACCGGGCCTGTATTTTAGTCGCCAGTCAGATTGCTTGATTCTCCCGCCCCCCCATTGCCGCAACGGACAGCCACTCAGACGTCTACATCGTCCCCATTTGGTTCTTCATCTTTCGCTACCTGACTTCTGTATCGTCTACAGTCTCCCAGTTCCTTGCGCTCTCCTTTCGCGCTCCAGCATCGAGCAACACGGTCCCTTCTTCGTCAGCTATCTTAATCCCAAGAACAACTGCTAGACATCTGGGTCAACGTTGACATTTACATCGTCGATATCGGTTGACGAACGAAAGAACGATAGAAGGAGAACAGCTAAGGAGCCAAAACCCGAAACATAGGACTGGAACCACCAGACACTCGGCCTTAGGATATGCTATAAGGCCCCGTTACGCCCGCAATAACCACCAATATCACCAGGCTCTGGAACTTAGTCGACCAAGGTCTGCCTCCCACAGACCCGCCGTTAATACCTGACCTGTCTCTGCCCCGCATACTCTCTCACACTTGGTTGCACCTCGCCCCGGACCAGCCTCATACCAGCCCTGGCAAGAGAAACATCGAGAGTTGTTCATGGCAGTCGTTGCGCCACCGCCTCTCAAATCGAATCTGGACTTCTGGACATCTAGCGACTCCGCTATATATCCTGTCCATTCACCAGGGCCCATGACAGACGTTATGTCGTATCAGTATCCGCCTCCGCCGTCCCAAAACGGTGCAGAGATGGAAATGCCGCCATCTGGCTACGTGCCCAACTATTCAGCCCATCACCAGCCACCACCGGAAATGGATATGCGACCCAACCACGACTCGGGGAATTCGATGAACGAGCGACGGGATTCATATTCCGATTCCATGAAGCTGAAGAGATCCATGTCGACACCTAGCGTACGGCCGCCGCAGGCACAGTCGCAACAGTCGCAACTTTCCCAGTCACAGAGTGCTGCTGCTGCTGCTGAGCAGAATGCGTTGAACCTTGCCGCGGCGGAGAAGAGAAGGAACAAACTGGGGTACCATCGCACTTCGGTCGCTTGTGGTAAGTATCACGACGTCCCGAGACAGCCTTAATCGGTTGCAGATTTGTGTTTGGAAGGGCTAACATAGCTCTGCTTCTAAGGGCACTGCCGCAGACGGAAGATAAGATGCATTCCGTCGCCCGCAGATGCTCAGGGGCGGTGCATCAACTGTATTCGTCTGAAAAAGGAATGCAGCTTCTTTCCGGTGGACCAGCAGCCGCCGCAAGACACAAGGCAGAAGTCGGCGTCTCGATCCTCGGTCGGGCCGAAACTAGCCTCTGCTTCATCGTCTCCTGCGATGCAATCGGGACTGCCGCCTGACATGCACGGACAACAAGGATACCCGCAACTATCGATGCCGTCGATCCAGAACATGGCACCGCCTATGAAGCCACAAGGGACGGAGAGCTTCTCTCCAGAAGCGAAGAGTAGGTCGAACAAGAAGGAGAATTCTACCACCGCCCCTTATAGCCCGACTAACAAAGCAAACAGTGCCGTCGAGTGCGTCCACTTCTCGAACTTTCGAGTACGGACACACGGGCATGACAAACTGGATGTCTGCAGACGCCAGCCCGGGCTCGTCGAAGCCCCACGACATGAACTGGAGATATCCAGCAGAATCACCCATCACGCCCGCAACACCCGCGTTTTCTCCATACCCAGGGCAAGGGCCGCCACCGTCAGCGACATGGAGCGCCTCGGTCAGCGGGGACGCCTCAGGCCGGGAAGAAATGGCATGGTCAACATATCCAGCCCCTCCAGCCAGGTCTCTCTCCTTCGGTTCGGATGGCATGGCGGGCCAACACCAGCAATACCCCCCAATCTCGCAGATGGGGACTCACTCGAGCCGGCCGTACGACAGCAAATCAGCATCCATGTATCCGCCGCCGATTGCCACAACGATACCGGGAATTGAGACCGTTCCGGGAACGACAATGGACCACCATGTCTCCTTGTCAGCCGGGGCGGTTCCCTCTCCTCACTACGCGACGTGGCAGCAGTACTCGTACGCCAAGCCCGGCGAGAGCTATGGGGCGTGGTACGCCGATGGAGGCGGCCAGCAACCGCTTGGTCCGGGAGAAGCTGTCCACCACTCGAATGAACATCAGCCACTGGGTGGCAGCATGTATTATGCCGAGCGGTGAGGCCGAAGAGGCAACTCGCCCGGGTCAGCTTGAGTGCTACGGACAAGGGGTTCGAAGAATAGGAAGCCGCAGCACACCGAGAGACATCTAACAGCACTTGCGCCTTCATAACGAGGTTGGAACGACGAAATCGCCGCAAACGACAATGCCTATGAAGCTTGGAAGTTGAAAGACCTGACAAAAAGAACTAGTCGCCATACCCAAAATCAGACTCGCCAATCTCCCTTCTCCTCTCAGCGCGAACGCCCAATCTATATATCCTGACATTTACCGGCATCTGTTTTGGCAGTGTCCAGGCGACAGGAAGATCCGTACGAGCATCTCAAACATCGCTTCGAAAATTTTTGGTGATTGAGGCCCGCGGTGTGTCTGAGCGTACTGCAGTGCTTCGACCGGATTGGGGGATTTGCGACACAAGGCGTACCACCAACACCACAGCGGGGTGGAAATCACGAACTCCTCGAAAAAAAAACGACACAAGAAGATCCGTCCCGATGCAACTCCAGCCAGCCGGCCGGCCGGGGGCGATGTGGCTCAATTAATACTCAACATGTTCAACCACCAGCCACAAACAGAGCAGAGTATGGGCACACGTCAACCTCTACACCAACAACCAATGGTGATGCAGCATGGATACACTTCCAGTGCGACAATATCTCTTCAAGCTCTGCAACTCAACAAATCGCTCCCCTCTCTCCTTGACTCGGGTTAATATCGCTGTCAATGCCGGAATTTTATCCCCTCTGCTGTATAGTGGGCGAGCAGCGAGCTTAGCCGAAGATGGTCCTACCGGAACACCAACAATGGGCATCAAGCGCGATATAACATTAAAGGAACAGACCAGCTAGCGGAAAGGGAGCTTATTGGCGTTCGTTAAGACTGTCGTGGTTTTAAGCTTTTGATGGGCTAACGAAAGCATTCCCCTTCCTTTTGTGTGGGGGGAGAGCGAGAACATGGAAGGATATGCAGGTGGTGCTCCAAAAGGAAGGACATGGATGACAACCCTTGACCCGCTGCCATGGATCACAATCGGATAAGTGGGTTTCGGCTGGTCCACCTCGTTGGTATCGGGTATCGGGTTGCATTCATACATCACATCCCCTGCATGGAAACTTACGGATACGGGTGGCGGCATGTCGGATTTTGTTTGCGTGGCACGACACGAGGGCGGAATAGATGATATCATAGAAAAGGAGAGGGACGAGTTGTTGGGGAATAGAGAGAAGGAGGGGCCTTCGACAAACGACGACAAGGGATGGAAGAGGACACGGCCACTTACGCCGAAACCGAAACGGCCGCTTTGCTCCACTGTCACATCCCTCCGGGGGGGGGGGTTCCACCACGCCGGATAGCTACACCACCGAGAAACACTGGATGAGATCCGGTGGGCATGGGTTTGAGGGGAGGAAAAACTTGCATTGGGAAAGAGAGGTGGAAAGACCTGGTGGCTGCCTCATTTGCATTTCGTTTGTTTGTTTGCATTTCATGTCCTGTTGCTGTTTGTCTATATTCTATCTGTTATTATGCTTTCTTGCTTGTTTTATATGGTGGGACAGGGAGGGAAGTGGAGGACAGGGGGCAGGGGATGGATGATATAAAAGCCATGTTGTTCGGATTTCAATACTTCTTGCACATTGTAATTGTTAGTTTTTTGTATACTTCTCGGGTCTGTCTTCTGAAGGCTGAATGCGTCATGTTTGCTTTCCATTGTCTACACTTATGTTGGGTCAAAGTAGTGGTGGTCGAAGACACAAGCAAACAGTGTGCATGATGTGTATAAGTGAGAGCCGGAAAAGGAGGACAAACTGGCGGATGTACTTGTATGGGAAACTGCCTTAGTTCTGTGCTTTAGTGATTCTCGACGTCGTATTGATCTCCGACCGCCTAGCAGTGTATTTAAATCCAGCATTCGCCTCTAGTATCCTTGCTCACTCGTCATCCTCACAATGCCATCACAGAAAGTGAGACTCGAAGCTAAGCGAGATACACGTCTTACGATTGACCTGCAGTGTTTCTCGAATGCAGTGGAGCTCAAGCGATCTTAGCACTTTTCTTCAAGCCAAAACACCAATGCCGGCACGTAGCGATCGGCTATCACACCGCACGAACCCCGATGCAACCTGCCAAACTAGCACAAACGCCTTCGCAGCTTCGACATGTCATACTTTGCCGTACAAACAGAGTTTGAGACTAAGGTAACTCTGCCACTCATACCGCGTCCAATAAACGACGGGAGTCGTGAAAAGGGGTGGCTCTTCCCCGCACTTCTGATATGCAAGCACCTGGACCTTGTAGAGGGTTACGGTGCGGATACTGGGCTCCCGGTGCCCTGGACTCCGGTCATTGCGAGCAAGGGTTGGTGGAGAATAGATAGCCCTGACGCTCGTGGGCTAGTTGCGTGACACCCGTGTCGCCGAGTGGCCATAGCATGCAGCGCTTACACCGCCGCCCTCCATCCACCTGCTAGTACATTAGTGCCCCATCAACCAGCGACGCAGCTCAAGGGGCCCTTCGCCACCTGCTGGTTCGGTGCCGGTCGGATGCTGCCCCAATTCCATCATCCCGGAAGGCGGTAATCCATCGGCACATGGCCGGGGCAGTTATGCCGATCGAAGACATAAATCATCCTCCTCCCCCTTAACCGCCCCTCCCTGCTAACTCACAAACTGCCACAACAACACCATCAAACTGACATAAGCCCCCAGACTCAGCGCCATCAGCAGCGCGACCGTATTCCCGCTCGTGCGGAACTTCTTCTTGACCACCACCACGCTCCTCCTCCCCACCTCGCCCGCTCGTCGGTCAAACTCGTCCTCGGTGGTAGTCTCCTCCACCTCGTCGTCGAAGAACTGCCTGTTGCCCTCGTAGCGGCGGTAGGCGGCCACGAGCATCACGGCGGCGCCGTAGACGGCGAAGAGGGCGCCGATGGTGTAGAACTCGGAGGTGAAGATCTTGAGGATGATGAGGCTGAAGGAGAACTGCGAGAGGGCGGTGCGCATGTATGCGCCCTCAAAGGTGCGTTGGGCGGCGCGGACTTCGACGAGTCTGAGGGGGGTTTGTGAGTGAGGGATTCTTTCCTTTAAGGGGGAGGATAGGGATGAGATACTCCAACAAAAGGGACTATGATAAGGATGCTTGGGTGTAAGTGACAGGTGGAGAAAGATATGTCTCACTCTTGGCTTGTCAGTACGACTGATCTTGCACGGTGGAGGCGTAGGTGCAGATGGTCCTCCTGGTGAGGCTGCAGTGCCTGTTGTTGTGGTCAGTATATCTCATCACAAGACATGAAGACAAAAGGTGCAGCAGTTGCAAGAAGGCATGCTTCACTCACCCCTAGCATGTTGTTCATGATGGGCGATTCGGTGTGCCGCTGTCACGGAAGACGGAATACACAAGACTAGGCGATTCCTCTTGACCTCAGATTAGAACAGTGGAGTGAGCATTTGTTCAGACAAATGTAGGCCAGACGAGCAGATAAGCCTCAAGATCAAAGATGCAGGATGTCATTCAATACTGAGCACCTCATCGTCAGGGTATCGTGACCATTCTTGAAATCCCGTCCAATGACCGTCCCAGATCAGATTGCCCAATATCGAACCAATGACCGTCGACTTCCCCAGAATCTCCACTTCCATTGCCAGACATGGCCCGTGCGGCAAAGGCGACAGGGGTCCGTTCTAGCTGCGTGGCCCTTTGGAGAGCTTTGGCTTGGCGAGGCCGAACTTCCAATTGACAACGGCGTCACTTTCCCTCCTCCGCAACAGAACCTCCCCGCAAAGCCACGACACAACAAAACCATGGCGCCCAAACGACACAATGCGCGGGACATCACCCCCTCGGCGGCAGCAACGACGCAAGCCGGCCCGACTACTGCAGGAACCGTACCGGCCAGCGCCGCCGTGACCTCCTCGTCGAAGCAGCTGCACAAGGTGTCCTCCTCGCTTGGGTCGTCAAAGGCGAGCTACGCGCAAATGATCAAGAGCGTCTGGAGCTACTACCTCAAGAACACGCCGCAGCGGACGAGGCTGATTGACTCGTTCATGTTGTTCTTGGTGGTCGTCGGCGCTTTGCAGATGCTCTACTGTGTTCTGGCCGGAAACTACGTGAGTTTTGATTGCGACGAGGCGCTATTGAAAGAAAGAAAGGATGTTTTGGTGCTGACGATGTTGGAAATATAGCCCTTCAATGCCTTCCTCGCCGGCTTTGGCGCTACGGTCGGACAGTTCGTCCTGACTGGTGAGTTGATCAACTGGCAGCGCCGGTGCAGCTCGGCTCTCCATACTGACACATTATCTTCACAGCCTCCCTCCGCATCCAAACCGCCGAAGCCAACAAGTCCGACTTTCCTGCCGTATCTCCCGAGAGGTAATTGCCCTCCTATACCCACTCCCAAACGGACCGCACGTACTAATACCCATCCCCAGGGCCTTCGCCGATTACATCGTCTGCAGTCTGATCCTGCACTTCTGCTGCATCAACTTCATCAATTGAGCAGCCCGTCACAGTCGGAGGAGGATGTTGAAAAAGCCGGAGTTGTTTTGCTGCGAGTCTAGCGTTGCTTCACTGCCATAAGGGAGGGCATAGTTGTCCATGAAAGAAGCCCCATGGATAACAAACAAGCATGTACAATTACAGGAGTTTAAGGGGTATGACACGAAAAAGGCACTTAAAAGATACATTCGCAAATGACCTCATGTCCATGCTCCCTCTCAATGCTCTTCTCCTTCCGCGTCCGCCGCTGCAGGAGGAGGCGGAGGAGTCTCTCCTGCCTTCGGCGGCCCTCTAGGCGGCGGACCACCAGCCTTAGGCGGAGGAGGGACGGGCGTCTTCCTCCCACCACCGCCCGGACCGTCCAGTTCCCTGCTCTTCTTCTCCTCCTCCTTGAAGTAATCGTCCATCAGATTAGGCGCTCCACCGTGATGTCGTTCCTTCTTCTTGCTCCTCGGCGGTGCCGTCCCAGCCGCAGGCGGGGTACTTGTACTAACCATCTGCGCCGGCACCAAGAAATCCCCCGTCGTCTGCGGAGGTGGAGGCGGCGACGCAGCATCAGCAGCTGGCACGAACGGACTCGACCTCCCCGATCCCAGCCCCACACCACCACCCACAGCAGGCGTAAACCGGCTCTGCGCTGCTCCAGCCCCACCACCACCCCCAGAATCAAGATCAAACATCGTCTCCCCCGGCGCGCTAACGGGCTCGCTCAGCGGCGCGGGCAAGCGATGCAGTGCCCCGTACCCGAGCACGCAACCCAGCGCCCCCTCGCCGCCCCAGTCCCGGCTCGGCTGGATCGTCACCTCGCGCGTGACGTCGTACTCGTTGTTGTACACGTACAACCTGAGGGGACGACCGATGTGGTCCTCTACGAGCTCGCTCAACCCGCCTTCGCCGTGGAGTACGCCCTCTGGCGTGCCTAGGATGTAGTCGCTGTAGGGCAGGAGGCCAGCCAGGTCGGCGGGGGAGTTGGCGGGGACGTCGAGGACGTGCCAGATGTTGGAGACTACTGAGAGGGGCGTCCATTGGAGGGTTAGGCCTAGGGAGGCCGTGTCGTGGGGGACGGGGATGTGCATTGCGCGCGTTCGTTGGCCCTATAAGTAGAGAGAGTATGTGAGTCACGAGGGACGTGGAGAAGGGGAGAGAGGAAGGGAGGAAGCGGGCGGGCTGACCTTTGCGCTCCAGAGGCCGAGCATGACGGAGCTGCCGGCGCAGTTGCGCACTTCTTGGGCGAAGAGGCGCGGGTCGGAGTCGTCCTGTAGTTCACGTCAGCCAACAAGAAGCCTGAAATGGACAACAGTCAAAGTAGCTCACAATCATGCGCCCATTGATGCCGACAATGTAGTCGAACCACGGCTCAATGCCCAGCTGGAGATTCTCGTTCCGCAGCACCTGGAATCCGAACGCGCCATAGTTGTTCGCCTTGTTTTGCGGCGTGTCGCCGTCGAGACGGGATATGAAGCGGTTGAGGGCGTTGAACATTTTGCTCTGCTGTTTATTGCGGTGGAATAGTTGTATCAAACAGGGAGCATCAAGGGGCTTGTTATTGAAGGACGGAATGTTTGGGACGTTGATGAAGCTACCCTGTCATTAAAGGGAGCTACGTTAGCCTTGGGCGAGCTGAGGAAGTGGAGCCGCTAAATATCCGCTAGCAAGCCTTACCTCAGCCTTGTGCTAGCGTCAGGTACGTTCGTTGGCAATACCTCACTGAAAATGCGTGGCAATCAACGAAACGGTGAGCATGAGGTGGTTCGCTATGCTAATTCTCCGGAAATGATGAAATTTGGCTTCAAAAAGCTACGGTCAAGCCACAGCTCCCAGGGCCACTCCTCCTAATCCTACAATGCCTTGACGATACTCCTCTCATCAAAGAGATCCTTCAGCAAACCCTGAATGCATCCCTCCCAATCCAGCTGGCCCATCGCATACGTCGACTCAAACGCAAAGATGCTCAACTGGCTGAAGAACGGCCTCAATATCTTTGCGACCAACTCATCCTTCCGCTCCAAACTCACTTCATCACTGATGCCTCCCGGTCCAAGAAGTGTCCGCCTGATTGGCCCAACAGTCGCTGTAAATTCGGCCAGCGCTCCGTGTCCGATCATAGCAGACCCGAGTTCCTCCGATACTTCATCCACGAGTGCGACCGGCTGGTAGTTTGACGGCCGGTACACGGCGTCGATGGTGTCCGTGACAAACAGCCATTCGTGCAGCTGGAAGTCATCCGGCGCGACGCAGACGAGGAGATCGAGGAGCTTGCACGCCTGCAGGACCGAAGCGTTATTGTAGGTATCGGATGATGTGCTGTGGTCGGCAGCAACGACGGAAGATATGGCTGCGTGCAGCTCGGCGTTGATGATAGGCCACAGAGGGGCGAGGTGGATGGGACTGGTTCTGAGCACTAGCGCACGGACAACCATGTAGACTTCGGCGCGCGTCGTGGATGAGGGAGAAGATGTGGAACTAGCACCCAACAGTTCCACGAGCTTATCGAGGATTGTAGGGAGGTCAGTGACAAACGAATCCTCTGCCGACGCCAGGATAAGCGTGGCGATGCGGCGCAGATTGAGTTGGGTCTTGCGGTCAGCTTCAAGTCGGGCAGACGTAGCTCCAACGCCGAAGACGATGCCTGCCGTGGTTGGGGGCGCGATCCGGCTGACGATTTCAGGAAGCCGGTCCTTGTCGGTAATGATCCACTGTCGGAGGAGTGGGAGCCACTCGTTTCGGATGAGGGAGAGGTTGGAGCCAAAGAACCGCCCGTCATTGAATACGTCCCCCACGTCCTTCTTCCACGACTTTTGGTTATTTGGCAGCCTTGCTAGTTCTTGGAGCAGCACCAAGGTACTCTTGGACACTGTATCGGGGAACGACTTTGACCGTAGAGCTGGGCCAATGACGCTCGTCGATATGGCGGTAGCGGCGGTGAGAACCCGATCTGGCTCGACCAGAATCTTGGGTAGATTTGGGACGATAGATGAGAGTATGCCCACAACGTCGTCTGCGCGCTCTGCTGGCAGCCTGTGGCCAGGTAATAGACCCGACGCGCTGCTGAGCCGTTTCTCGGAGTTCTCCGTAGCAGTCGAGGTTTCCGCAATAGAGGGCCTGGTGGTGAATATGGCAGTGAGGAGTCGGAGGAAGAGATCCGCCAGTTCCCTGCGCATCTTCCGCTGCTCCCCGAAGTTGGTGTTGTCCGCTTTCTCGCCGAGAATGGCGGCAAACTCAAGTAGACTTGGCAGAATCTGCCGGTGCGGGAAGGGGTTGCCGAGTAGATCCCTGAGGAACGTCATGCAGTCCTGCCATATCTCATCCATCGAGTCGTCCTCGAGTGTGTGGGCGTAGTCAACCAGGAAAATGACGATATCGGTGTCTTGAAGCTCAATGGTGAGGGTCGATCTCCTAGAAGGATCCAATGCACCAGGGTTCGTCCGACTGTATATGGCGTTGAATAGTGCCGGGACTGTGTGCCTTGGACGAGAACCGTCCAAGGCGGGTAGCAGTTTCAACACCTCATTGTACTGCGTAGAATCCGGGCTACTCAACGACGAGCGCCAGATCCCAATGACGGTCTCCAAACACTCCAAGGTCTCCGCGGCAAAGAGGTGTTCAAGAAGCCTGCGAGCCCTATTTCTCATCCGTAGAGACGTGTAGGTAAAGGAGGCTGCAGACGTCGCGTCCTGAGCAGAGGAATCCCTCCCTTGCCCCCAGGACCAGATGGTGAAGCAAATGCGCACTGCATCCTGGAAAGCAAGTAAAACCGTAAGGCGATCATTCGCCGTGGCACTCCGGGACTGTGGAGCGTCCGATGAGAACACTCCCGACACCATATTACCGAAGAAACCCTGCGGTTGATCCGGGCTCTTGACAACCTGGGCCCTGGCCTCTTCAGCCAGTAGCCTGTCGTGTCCTCTGGCCAAGACTTGTTCAAGACCATTGAGCAGGGAAATAAGGGTATTCTCCGGGACATTGAATACTGTCCCTAAGGTCGGGTTTGGATCCCGGAAGACGTGCTTCAGGCTGGAGAAGGTCTCGCCTATCTGAGCGCAGAACGTTTCAACAAGTGGTATTAACACTTGGAAGATAGAGTCGGTGTAAAGAGGAAGGCACTCGCTCAGGAAGTTGACCCAGCTATCCAGTACCGGACGACTAGTTGGGGAGCTGAGCCCGGCCTGGATGCATTTGAGGAGTGTTGGAGGTGGCGGAGGGTGCCTGGCTGGCGGTTGTTCAGAGGACACAGACGATCTTAGGCCCTTCGCATGATCGATACTCATGGTGCGCTGTTTTTCGTTTGTTGGAGACATTGGAAGTTCAACTGGCAGGACCTCGCGGAGTTTGAGGGAGGCGAAGACTACGTCCAGCAGCAGGACTTGGATGTAGGGGTCGGGCCACTGAAGTGACTGCGTTAGCCTGCCGATAAGCAGAGTCTCCAGATGCAAAGCCGAAAGTGGTTCCGCATAAGGACTCAGAAGGAGTTGCTGTAGAACGGTGAGAGCACAGCGATAAAGTTGGGTAATCCTGTTCTCTCCCTTTTCGGGAATGTTTTCACAGGCGATGCATTTCAAACACGCGTGCACGAAGAACTCTTGTAGGGTTGCCTCGCCTTCCGCACCGGCTGGGAGATTGTTAGCTGAGGAAGTTAATTCTGAACATGATGCAGGGCTTACTGATTTGAGACAGAGAGGGAAAGTAGGCTTCTGAGGAGACTGTTTTCCTCGCAAGAACTCCCCAAACTGCGTCTGGCGCCCAGCGCAAGACGTTGGACAAGGCACGGAGGTAGTACAAGGCCAAGTCCAAATCGTCGTCCTCCGTGAACTGAACCAGCCCAGTTGTTGTTCCTTCGGTTGTTGTTGCTGGCTGCCTCCTAAGGACCGGCAGATCTAGGAGTTTCAATATGAGGATTTTAAAGACCCTATGGTTTGTTAGAACTGGTGTTGATGACAGGCTTGATGTACCTACTTGTCCGTCCCAATGAGCCCATTCAGCCAACTCTTCGCTGTCATGAATAACTGCGTCCCATCATCCACAAGCGCATCCAACATCAAGAGAAGCGGTCGTGTAAGCATCGCATCATAGTTATCCATTCCAGCGAGGCGCGGCGGGGCTTTGAGGTCCCCATTAGGGGTCTTAGGCCCTCTCCTGTCTGTTCCTGAGGGGTTGTCCTGGAGACTGTGAGCCCAGAGGACAGTGAAACTCCTGCCCGACTCGGCGGGACGAGTGGCGAACATCCCGGTGGTGTCGTTTTTCAACATTAATGAGCAAAGGGCTGCTTCGATATCTCGGTTTTGCGGAGTTAGAGCGGTTTGCAAGACCCAGAGGTTGCGCACCGTTTCCACATGATATTTCGGCTCAGAAGCTGAGAGAAAGACCCAGGCATGTCGAACTAGAGGGTCGACCAGCTCAGATAGCTGGACAGTAGTTATTCGGTTGCTTGAATGTAAATGGGTGGAGATGGTCAGTGCAGAGGAAAATGTGCTGAAGGGCAACACGTTCTGAGACGAGAGACAGTGATGGAGGGCAGACATCAATATGCTGACGTCGAATTCAGCTTGGTGTGGGATCTTCGAAAGCAGGAGTAGGAGGATGCGACTTTTCGCGGCCATGTCCTGGCCGAATTCCTTCTTGTTCAAACTTCCACAGTTGTGGGCGGAAGCTTTCTGCAGGAGTAACTCCGCAACGTTCTGAGGCACGAATGGAGGCGGTGCAGCTTCCAGGTTTCCCTGCTCGTTGAGGTAAAATGCCTTGATCTTCTTGAGTATCTCGACGTTCGGCATGTCAGCCAAGGTTTTGGCCGCAATGGCTGTAGTTGACTTGTTGCCGGCATCGACGGGAAATGCCCGGTCAGGAATAATCTCAAGTAAGTCTGCAATGACAGCGAGCACCCTTCCATTCACAGATGACTGACCTCCCTGCACGGAATCCGAACTCATTTCCCGCTCTTTAGCCTCGTCAAGCATACACAAGACAGCCAGCGCAGTGAGAGGGGCGTGCACGGTGATCATCTCTTCTTCCCTTATGTTGAAATGTGTCATGATGAAGCTGACGAGATCGAGCTTGTCGTTGCGGTCTGCGACGGACTGGGTCCCGGGGACTATGGCTTGGGCCATTAAACGGAGGATCTCGTTGTATATCAGGCCGCTCTCTACGCCGTCGAAGAACACGCTCGCACTCCGCACGACCTCAGTAAAGTCGGTTTTGCTGCGAGCCTTGGACTTGAACCGTCGTACGCTGTCCACGATAGGGAGGAATACTTCCGGGACTACCAGACCGCCAATTTCCCACCGATCCATCAGTGAGAGACATATCCGGTATGGTCGCGCTTTGTCTGCAGGATTGTCATCCTGACTGTCCTTAATCATGGCCAGAAGTGCTTTGGTAAGGGGTTGGAGGCCATAGTCCTCGAAGTATGTGGTCCTCGACACAAAGTAGCCCTGCTGATTTCCTGACACCGAACTGGGCGACTCAAGCCCACCCTCTTGATCCTGGGACGCTGGTTCTGGACCAAGAAGCCAAGTCCAGAGCCGTCTGTTGAGGCTCATATCTCGCCGCAGCGTCACCGCGGCAGCTGCACGAAGGAGCAGCTCCAGATCGGCAGCCTTAACCCTCGTCTGAAGCACTTTCGAGCGGAGTGGCAGGTGGGTGACTAACAAGTCCAAATAACCCCGCTGGATGAGCAACTGATCATCTGCAAGGCCGGCGGCAAAGCAGCGCAGTAACAGTCCAGGTTCTGGAGATGTGACCAGCTCTGCGAGTTTCGACGACGGGGCGTCAGATCCATTGGCACCACGTGCGCTCTGATCCGTGTCCTCTCCCAACTTCGGAAGGCTCCGGACTAGATATGCCAGAGCGCCTGCTCTTCGGCTCACACCTGTTATGGAGGCCAGAAAGAAGCATTGCCAGAAGAAGTCATCCCCAACCGAATGCTCTGCCGTGATCTCGTCGGTCCCTGGGGCGCGGACGGATGCCTTGAAACGGTCCACCAGCTTTAACGTCCTTTCAAAGTCTTCAGCTGTCTCATCCTCCAGCCCGGGCAGGAGAGCCAAAATGATCGACTTCAAAGCGGGACGTAAGGCACGGTCATCCAGTCCTAGGAAATGCCGTTCGAGTATATCCAGGAAGGGAGTCCGCACGGAAAGAGACGCGAACGATAATGTAGACGCAATACCAGGGAGGTATAGTGGAAGATCCTTCGATAGGCCATCCTTGCCGATGGTGGTAAAAACGTAGTTATACACTTCTAGAGCTTTTTGGTGGACGCCGGAGGGTAGGGAAGGGGTCAGACATTGGGACAGGCGCTTCGCGACCGTAGCCTTAGCAGGGATGGTAGCGATGGAGGACGGTCGAGCTTGGAGGGCCTGTATACACGAGTGTCAGACCTTGTCATTAAGGAGGAGGCACAGTGATTCGCGTACCTTGAGGAGACGGTTCAAGAAAGAGATGTAATCGGCCCATTCTTCGAGGGCAGTGTCGAATAGAGTGAGCGCCCTATCGACACCGGATGCGTATTTGCGGTAATGCTTGTCCTTGACGGGAACGTCCTCTGTACAATAAACGTTAGCCACCGATACACCCTATCACTACCCCTACTGTACGTACCGTGCCCGAGCTGATTCCTCCATTGACGCGGGGCCGGCGAGTTGCGACCAGAGCTGTCCGGGGAGACAGACCTTCTGCCGGGTTCAAGGGCCATGATCGCGCCGAATCATGGAGTTTTCCTGTACTGGTTGGCTGCTTATAGTCGTGGTCATTGCTGTTGATAGCTGAGGCAGTCGCGCGGCATCATTTGTCGAAGACGTGCTGCATGTGCAGCTGTAAGTGTTGCGACGGTGTGTCCCTGTCCGTGGAAGGCTACGTTGAACGTTGGAGAAGGTACAAAGGTACTTTGGTGCATTGAGCCCACGCGTCGCTTAGTGCGAAGCTGTCTCTGGGGATTTCGGTGCTTATTGGCTGAGACTGCGGTGGGGCACCAAGCGGGGCCTGCAAGGCTGACGCTTCGGTTATCTGGACCGCATCCCACCTCCGTCATTGCTCTCGTCGACATCTCTGCTCTTCTACACCTCCACAAGCACAAGTCAGACAGTATGTCAATGCTATATGAGTGCAAACGGCTTGAACAATGAGGAAGCAGCCCGTCGATACATGAACTCTTGCGATTGCTATCAAATTCTGGTCGGTCGCCCCAGACTCTTCACATCAGCAAACAATGAGCGCTTCGGCGACACCACGGCGACACCATCATGGCCCGAGAAGACGCCGACAATGTCAATGACAGTGTTGAGGAGTTGCGCCCTCCTCCGCTTCCCCCTCGCCGCAAAACCGAGGTTGAGCAGGACAAACCAACTACGGCGGTATCTTCAATCGATATCCAGACATTATCTTTTCCAGATGGATCTCGGGGGACTTTCAGCACCCCGGCTTCGAGAGCCGTGTCTTCGCCCTTGCCGTCTATAAGTGGATATGCAAGTCCGAACCAGTTCGGCCTCTCCACGGCAAATAGCGATCTAGATGAGTCCATGAGTGTCATGAGCTTTGCGCCAACGGCACGGCCACCTGCAGATCTTGCCAGTCTGGTGGCTGGGGGCTTCAACAAGAAGAGTCGAGCTTGGCAACTCTTGAGATCCCAGTCTGCAAACGTACAGCCGTTTTCAAGCCTGAAAGTCAACACTCCTGGCGGCATAACGAGCTTCGAGACTGAGTTTGACGAAATCCCAGACGTCGACGGGGACAATGCTTCGGACGACGACAGCAGACTCCTCCTTTGGAAGTCGAAATTGAAGCACTACATGATTCTCTCCTCCGCTGGAAAGCCCATCTGGAGCCGACATGGCGATTTGAGCCTTATTAACTCGTACATGGGTGTTGTCCAGACCATCATCTCTTTCTACGAAGGTGCGAAGAATCCGCTCCTGGGTTTCACTGCTGGGAATGCTCGGTTCGTGATTGTCACGGAGGGGCCCCTCTACTTTATCGTCATCAGCCGCCTTGGCGAAAGTGATTCACAGCTCAGGGCTCAGCTGGATGCGCTGTACATGCAGATTCTATCGACGCTCACGCTGCCGGCTCTGAAGCACATCTTCGTCAACCGGCCTTCGACGGATCTCCGCAAACCGTTGCAAGGGACGGAGTCACTGCTATCGTCGCTGGCCGACAGTTTTACCAAAGGCTCTCCGTCTGCCCTACTGGGAGCACTTGAGTGTCTCCGGCTGCGCAAGTCCCAGCGCCACGTCATTAACAACATATTCCTAAAACTCAGGACGGAAAAGTTGCTGTACGGCCTAATCGTGGCAGGCGGGAAGTTGGTCAGCGTTATTAGACCGCGAAGGCATTCTCTCCACCCGAGCGATCTCCAACTCATCTTCAACATGCTGTTCGAGTCCGGCGGAGTCAAGGCCGGCGGGGGAGAGAACTGGATTCCCCTCTGCCTCCCGGCGTTCCACAACAGCGGCTACTTGTACATGTACGTCAGCTTCTTCGACAAGGACTCGGAAGCAGTCAGCCAGAAGCCCGCAGAGGAGAGGGCCGAATCGCCCGAGGAGGAAATCGCCCTCATCCTCATCAGCCCGGACAAGGAGAGCTTCTACGACCTGAAGGAGATGCGCGACAAGGTCGCCCAACAGCTAGCCAAGCAAGGGAGCCTCGCCCTCATCCGAGCGGCAGTCAGAGCCGGCCGTCCCGAGATCTCGTCGCTCGCGCCGGGCTCGCAGATCAGCCACTTCCTCTACAAGTCGCGGGCAAACGTGCAGTTCTGTATGTCGACCCTCGAGACATCCTTCAGCAACACCCTCGTAGCGCGGCGGCGGCTGATGACGCTGTACCACGAGCTTCACGCCTCTGTGCACGCTCGGCATTCGCATCTGAAGGTGCTGCACTCTGTTGGGCAAGATGCGTCGAGTCTGGCCTGGGTCACACCTGTGTTTGAGTTTTACTGTGTTGCGGGACCTAATGTTTCGAGGGCGCTCGTGACGCAGGGGGCTAATAGGATTATCCAGTGGGCGAAGAAGGAGGAAGAGCGGCTGTTTATCATTGGGGGCGGTGTATTTTGATGGAGGATGTGGAGTTTGGTCGAGACAGCGACTTAGCGCAGGCCGAAATCTAGCCTTGTGTTTTTTAGAGGAACGCCGAAATAATGATAACAAAATTCCTTCATTTCGACATCAAGCTTTAGTACCATCTCTAGTCACGAGGTGTCCTCGGAGTAATTCCGTGGTTGCCAGGGTTGCATTGTTTACATTGCTCGAGTTACCCCTTACTGGTCTCCACACGTAGCACGGGTTCAGACGCCGATATGTAAATCAAATCATTATCCATTTCCGATTCGCTATCTTGTTGCCTCGCTAAATGAATCGCTAACCTTTTACCGAGATTTTTTCCGACGGTAAATCGTAACTCAAAAGCTGCCGTCGGACTTCTTGTACTCGCGCTACCTTTTGTCCCGATACTTTTACCCCGTATCTCGTAACTCAAAAACAGTCATCGGCTTCTTGTTTCCTCTCTAAGGGACGTGGAAGTGCGTTCCAAAGTCGTGTTGCTTCCCTCCCAAGCCAGATCCATTTTGCTCCTTGCGTTGCAACTCCGTCTGCGACTGATAAATAGCGTAGGCAGTTCCCCGCTGCGTCGCGCAGCCGATCTACTCATTTGCGGCATCTTTCTTGTCACCTTTCTTTTCTTCTTTCTTCTTCTCATCGTGGTCCTTCTCTTCCTGCATCTTACGCCGGTCACGCTCGCTTTGACCGTTGACTACCAGCGGGCCGCGAGGGGGTGGCGGTGTTGGCGGCGGAGGTGGCGCCGTCGCGGGCGCCGCCGGCCTCCCGTTCCTGGTGTCTTTTGAGCAAGGTCACTCCGAAAGCGACGGGACCAGGAGGCGGGACCTGCCAGTGAAAGGCGACCGGAGGCATTCCGAGGAGAATGGAGGAGGAGGAGGAGGAGGAAGAGGAGGGAGCGCCCACGGCTGGAATTGAGGTCCCGGTTGATGCTGCACCTGGAAGTGCGGCTGGGGAGGGGCGGTTGCGGGGTGGTAGCCTAGAACACCGGGCATGGGCGGACCGGGGTGCCACGGTTGTGCTTGAGGGTCGAGATGGTGATGGTGCTGCGGCTGCGGCTTTGGGGGACCGGCTGTGGTGTGGTAGTTTGGCATAGCGGGCATAGGCGGGCCGGGGTGCCACGGTTGAGCTTGAGGGCCGAGTTGATGCTGGTACGGCGGGTGAGGAGAAGCGATTGTGATCTGATTGATTGGTGCGTAGGGCATAGGAGGACCGAGGTGCCATGACTGCGGGACTTGAGCGTTCGGTTGATGTTGTACCTGGAACCCCGGCTGAGGATGAGCGACCGTGGTCTGATAAGCCTGTGGCCAAGGCGCTGGAGGAGCGGGGTGCCATTGCGGAGCTTGAGGGTTTGGTGCGTACTGTTGGTGATACTGCGTTGGAGGACCGTGTTGAGACGGAGCTGGCTGTTGAAAGGGGCCTGGCGGAGGCACGTGCATGGGACCGGTGTGCCGTGGTCCAACTGGGAGGTTATGTTGGTGCTGGTGTTGGTGCTGGTGTTGGTGCTGGTGTTGGTGCTCGTGTTGGTGCTGGTGTTGGTGCTGGTGTTGGTACTGCGAAGCGTGCGTAGAATGAATGGGCTGCCACGCTTGGGCTTGAAGCATGCCTGGTACTGGGAAGGGCATTGCCGCCCCGGGAGCAGGATAAGCATTGTGAGCCGGTATCTGGTGAAAACCGTTCGGATGATACACTTGTTGGTTCTGCATTGGGGCGGGATGAGGCCAGCCTGGCGCAATGTGATGAGGTACTGCCATCCGGGGTACAGGTGGATGAGGGTGAGGCGGCCATCCCTGACCAGGAGGGTTCGACTGAAGCTGTCTGTGACCTGGAAGAGACGGTTGATTTCCTGCCAACCCATGTGCATGTTGATGGTACTGAGGCTGTCCTGCGTAGGGAACGTGGGCTGCCTGGTCTGAGGCATGGTGCTGGGCAGGAGACCGACCGTACCCCTGCTGGCCGTTGAGATGCGGATAGGCCTGCCCTGAATCTTGGGCGTGCCCCTGCTGACCATTGGGAAGTTGATGGTCTTGTCCCGGGTGGTGACAATTGTGCTGATCACGGTTCTGTTTCCACCATTGACGACGCCTGTTCGGTCTGTGGCGAGTCCTGTTCGGTCTGTGGCGAACCCTGTGGTTCCTTCTGCGTCGGCTTCTCTGCGACGTATCGGGCCCGTCAGCGTCTGCGGGAGGAACATCGCCGGGCGCCCTGTGCTCTGGCTGGCCCGCTGTGATGCCCCTGCGAGACCTAGGCGCGGAGTTTGATCTTGAGCACCGTCGGGTTGGCGGCGGTGCTACTGGTGTGTCCGATGATGCTGCTCTCCGATGTGATGGCGGCGCTGACGACGACCGCGAAGACGGCGGCGACGGTGTTGAAGGCCTCGTTCGATATCTCTCGATGGAATCAACGCTGTGCGATCGTTCTCGCGTCTCCATATTGCTTGAATGGTGTTTAGTCGGTGACGCCGCGGACTCGTGCTCCGCTCCTCCAGTCCCTGCTGCTTCACGAAAGTGTCTTTTGATGTTGAGATGTAAAAGCGCGACCTGTTGTTTTAGTAAGACCAGTTGGGCTCGGCAATCGGCTTCTTGTCCATCTAGCCACTGTTCTGTTTCCGTCGTTCCGCCGGCAGGCGGAGAGGGATCGCGTGGGGGACCGGGCGACATACTTGCAATATGGGATTGTCTCTTTACCAGGGTTATAGCTCTGTGTGTGTGCTAGACGAGAAATCTGGGAGGCTGGATGGAGGAATCTGAAGATAATCACGCTTCGGAGCGTAGCAGAAGGGGGAGGGTTATAGGTTTAAGTAGGAGGAGGAAGAGAGGAAGGGGGAACAGATCAGCCAAACTTTCCCACACAGAATGTTTAACTGACCGCTAATGGACTCACGATCAAGGTTTCAAGTCAAGTCGAGTGGAAAAGTGCTCAGTCGTTTTGAACCTTCGGCAACGGTTATCAATGCATGGTTGCGCCCAACATCGTCTCAGTCACACTCACACCGAAAGTCAGACGGGTCGGGAATCAGAAGGGTTCCTGCCATATACTTGTTTCTTCTTGTCCTCTCCGACAGTCCGGCGGCGACGTGGTTAGGATCCCATTACTTCCCCCGTCATGACAAATGATCCGATAGTCTTCATCCCTCAAAGACTGCCTCCAAAAAGTCCATCCTCTTGTTGATATGACATGCGAGCTGTAAAGATACAACCAGAGGGTACAAGACATGGGATAGGATGCAAAGATAAGTGAAGCCTAGCCCGTACCCATATTTTCTCGGTTGCTTCCAGCTGCTTCGTCTGAAGATATCAGGACACACAGCATAACGTATCCGCCACGGAACCATCTCACACGGTTGATACGTGTGCACCAGTCCCGGTTCAAAAGTCGGTATCGACCGAAGTCCCCGCAGTGCTACTGCTCAGCCTTTTGCAAGCGTTGACGGCATGCTTGGCCGACTTCATCCAGCGAGATATCTTGTACCGCAACCCTCTGGCGGAAGCATCATCTGTAGCCGAGTTGGAGTTTGACTTGTGCCCACCCGACTCCGGCGATCCCGCGCTCGAGGTAACTGGTACGGCCACACCAATTATCTCGCCATTCTCATGCACCTGAGTGCCGGGAGATGACCAGTCGGCAGCGCGGTGGCGAGACTCCGTAAGCTGGATCTTGAAGTCCGAAAGACGCTTCCGCAAACCACGCGGAGTTCGGACGTCGTGACAAGCGGAACTGGTCTGTTGGGTTGCTTGGATGTTGATGGGATCTTTACTCGGGACTGGTGGTGCGCGGAACGTGGTGCGGCTGGTGTCGAGTGATGTACCTCTTGCCTGCGGAATAGAGTTCAATTGTGCCACCCGGTCTCGGCCAACCGGCCTGGACCTCATAGTCGAGCTCTTGAGCTTTCCTCTTTGACTCATGGGTTGGGCCACGTTAGCAGACTGTCCGCTAAATCCGTCATTGGCGTGCATGTCCTCCTCTGCTTGGTGCAGCATATCAGGGCCAATCTCATTGACAGACTTCCTACCGACAACTGCGGCGCCCCTGTCGTCTGACTTCCGAAAGTGCATATCCCACATGTCCCCGTACAAATCATTGGATGACTTCTTGTGGCTGGCACCAGCTGGCGTAGTCTTATCAACGTTATCGGCTTTCACTGGCACTGACGTGAAGACTGCCGGGCCAGGGCCTCCAGATAAAGAGAGCCGAGGCACTGGTGGCAGGTCAGGAAGCTGGTGTTCAGCGACGGTGTTGCCGGCAGGTTGCAGTTTCGAACTATCTGGAGTATCAGGGAATGGCGGCAGCGCCTTCATGAGCTTCGATACGCTGCTCCGCAGTCTGAGTTGACGAGCCGGTGAAACAGGCAGCGGGGCCAGGATTACTGAGCTTGCGCCATCCGTGGACTGTCGACGGTCGGATATGGCGTTTGTCTTGAGACGAGAGACGGCGCTAGGAAGAGCTGGTTTTCCTGCATCGCGGTACCCGGTGATTCTATCAGCTTCGGCTTCAAGAACCTTTTTCGTCCGGGCAAGTACCGCATGCACATCTGCGCCTTGCTTCATCTTGACAGGGGTGTTGCTAAAGCTTGAATTGTTGAAGTAACTTCCTGATACGTCCGTATCATGTAAGAGTCCGGCGTCGTCAAGGTCTTGGACAAAGGTTTTAAGATCCAGCAGACCTGGCTGAAGAGAGTAGACGTTACTCCTACGTCTTGCGTTCTCCGATGGCGTTGCCAATATCTCGCTGTCACGCTTGGTGGACTTTGAGTCTCGGCTTGCTGGGGAGTCGGTGACGGCTGAGGGCGTCTCAGGCATCACTGAAGGCGACTCAGGCATCGCATTCTCGACTGAGTCACCCGTGTCGGGACACTGTGGTTCGGACTGTTTGGAGGCGAGGCTAGGTTCGGAAGCTGTCGTGGTGGAGTCAGACCGGTCAATACCATCAATAACAGACGACTCTTCAGTCTGATCTTCGACGCGGACGGCCGCATCCACTATAATTTTAACATCTTCTTCGGAGTCCATGTCACCGGCTGCGTGGGTTGCAGCCTCTTCAGCGCCGATCGGAGAAGACCCAGGTGCTGGGTTGTCGGACGCCACAACCCTCGGAATCTCAGTCTTATCGGTGATTAGAGTTCCTGCCTGCGGCGAGACTTCCACGGAAACTTCTTGGATGACTCCTTCAGCACTGACAAGGGTCTCTGGTGGATGCTCCTTAGACTCTCGGAAGTGCGTAGTGGTCAATGGACTCAGAGAAGAATCTTCATTATCGGTTGCTTCGTCCGTACTCCTTCGTCCTGAAGGACCAGGCTCACAACCGTCGTCAAGCACCGTGGACCGAGCCATACTGCGGACCCTGCTGGGCATTGGCGAGACCGGCTCACAAGGTACAGTCATAGTGGGTACCTGGAAGTCCTCGCTGTAGTCGTAATAGAACGAGCCGTTGCGCGCGAGAGGAGGCTGGGGTACTGCTGGCTGAGGCGGAGGAGGTCCATACATCTGCACGATGGATGTGATGCTCGAGACGCCAGCACTTTGGTCCGAAGAGCGGTTATCGGCTTGATCACGGTCGCGGCTCGCCCACAGAGGATGGCACGGAGTAGCGGCACTTCCGTGTCGCGACAATGCAAAGGCCTCTGCGTCCCCCGGCGGAGACCTAGGCATATAACCGTCAATGAAGGGCCGATGACGCGGGAGGGGGTAAGGCTGCCTGGGCGGGTTGGGGGGATATGGCCGGTTATAAGACCTGTGGACGGTCCGCTGTTCTCGATTAGTTGGCGTCATGGGAAAGGGTGCAACAATAAGGCTCACATAAGATGGTCTGTCAATCTCGACCATCCTGGTGTAGTCGATGCTTCCGTCCATGGTCAGAGCAGGCGAGGAGGGGCGGACACCAGGCCGCTTGAGGCGAGTATGGTAAGGATAGGGAGAGCGTGGGCGTGCCAGGACTCCTCCACTGCCGCCACTCGACCGACTGTCCCATGTTCTTGTCGACTTTTGATCCGAAGGGTATCTGGAGCTGCAACTAGTCAAGGAGTACGAACGAGGAGCAGGATCTTCCGGTGAACGAGAATGAGGGCCACGCCTTGACCTGTGGCCGTACAGCGATATGATCTCCGAAGTGGTGTCTCGATACGACGGCAGGCCTCGCCTGTCATCCCGGAAGTGGATGTTGTCGGTAGCATTCACGCTCATGCTCCTGGCCAGCACATTCGCGGCCGAGTTGGACTTGGGTTGAAGAGGAGCACGAGCATGGCTGGCGGAGCGCGAGGGTCTGACGGAGTACACGCCAATGTCGCCCGTCTCTGTGGTGGTCTTGAGCATGCTCTCCAGAGGCCCAGGGGAAGCAAGCAATGCCCGTGTCTCTTGGAGTCTCTTTGCTGGTTGCCAGGCGTTCCGATGAGGGATAGTGATGTCCTCGTCGCCATAGCCGTTGCTGACGACCGTCTCGCGGCTAGGACGACCTCGGTCCATGTACGACGGATCCATGACTTGAGGAGAATAGTAGTAATGGACGGTTGATTATCTGAAGTGATAGATACAACCTGAAGTTCGAACAAGAGCAAAGAAAGGAAAAGGAAAGGCCCTGGATAAGTGGAAGGTTGACCAGATGTGAGGAGATTCCTGGAGAGTAAGGACTTGGAACCTCGAGCGAAGAAGCAGTTGAGGACGATGTGGCGAGCAGGACAGGAAACCTTGCAAATTCGAAGTGACAGAGTGCTGAAAGCGATCAGGACGGGAGGTGAAGAGAGCTGGCAGACGACGCCCCTTCCACTTCGACACTCTCACCTCACTAGAACGGGTTGGTCCTTCTCAAAATCACTTGACCGCAACCTGTTGGTTCCACTACAGTCCTGCCCGATCCACACAGGTAAGGAACCCTCAACTATAAAATGAAGGGAAGGCGCGACCGAGTTCCTCGTGACGGCCCGACAACAAGGCTGAGTTCTGGCCAGGCGGGGACGTTCGACTGGGTTAGGTTGTTCTTGCCCCCAGAGTTGATGGTGCGCAAAAACTGGATATTTTCTGGCCCTACCTTATCTTAACCCACTGGCTTCTTTCCCTCCTTCCCTTGACGTTGTCTGGTCCAGATGAACCTAAGCAATTAATGCCCGCAGTCTTCTCTCAGGCTCGTCAAAATCAACCTCCGAATCCTGAGAAGGTTCATACCTCCCGACTCACTGGGGTACTTGTTGAGTTTGTCAGTTTCCAAGCTTGAAATGATCGACTTCCTTTCTCTTTGATTCGCAACTTCCAACCTTTGACTTGCGGACGAAAAGCCGTCGATTGAGGTAAATGCCTTGCTTTTCCAAACCAACTGATCTTTTCGTCTAATATCTCATGGTCACCAGCAACGCCAGCAACAGCTTCAACCTGGAAGCCCTTTGGAGTATCGGTTGAACACTGGCCGGTAAATCGCCCAGCATCATCACCACTTGCCCAATTCTTAGGGTAACTCGACCCGTCTCCAAGATGGGCAGAGTCCGCAAAAACCGGCCTCAGCAGAAGGCTGCACCGTAGCATCCTGACCGGCAGCCGATCCCTCAGCATCCCAACCAGCAGTATATCCCTCAACGTCCCAAGAGAGATCCAGGCATTCAGAAGACCTTTAATTGCTACCGCTGTAGCACGGTCTTCACTTCCCACGGCGGTCTTATGCGGCACATTCACGGGGATGGCTGCCGTCGCACCGTCTGCCATCGGTGTGATGCCTTGTTCAAATCTCGCAACCAACTCATGGCCCATATCTGTCGTCGAGACTGCCAGTGGAGCAGCAACCAGATCGCCCGGCCCATGTATCCCGATAGATGGCGTCCTGGTGACGGCGGCGGCGGTGGTGGCGGCAGCTATCGACCTCGAGATCAGAACAGAATTGTCAGTGACGCTGTTGACGATGCTCTGGCCCGGTACTCACCTTATGCCGTCATGAATGCCGTCGAGCAGGCTTTCGCCAGGAACACTGCCGGCTACTGGCTCTCGAAGAATGAACCCCCTCTCCGCCACTTCTCGAACCCCAACCCCGTCTATGTCAACCACTTGACCCCCAACACATCGGTTCTCTACCAACCTCCTCATTACTCACCTCCTCGCTACCCACCTCCTCGCTACCTACCTCCTCGCTACCCGCCTGCACGCTACCAGCCTCCTCACTACGCACCTACGCCAGACTTTCTTCCAACCGGATCTTGTGCCTTCGACGCCCATTCTGGGAGGGGAAGCGGAGAGATAGTCATCGGCGGGCGAGACGAGTACAGACTTCCACAGGTTCCACAGAGCGTCCGATTACAGGAGTATGATTCGGGCGATGAAATGTCTATCACCTAATAGAAGGCAGAGTGACGGATGCCGAGGCATCATGATAACGCAGCGGGAAGTATCATGCTTGCCAAGGGTAGCAAGGCGACGGATTGGCTGTGGGAGCTTGTATGGGACGAGCCCATGCAACACCGCGCACGTTCAGAGAGGAAGTACCCGATGTTGGTCGATGGCCTGCATGGCAGTGTCGTTTAGTGTACGGGAATCGCTTTGCAGGAGATGAAGTTGTACCTGGAGGAGTCCCAAGCAGAGGTCGAATGGAGACCATGGTCCGCGGACTTCACCAACGATGGCAACGATGTGTCTGCCCATCACTGGTTTGATGCCAGCCTTGTCACAAGGGGAGGATGGTGGCTTACGGCGGGCATCGTTGCATTTCTCTGTATTCTTATCGTCAACACACGTGCAAAGCAGGCGCATGCATGTATCAGCATAGTTAGGTTGGGTGTACTTACACATTGCTACAAATTCGGAGTACAACTAGAATAATGAGAAAACTACGTTACCTATTAACCGCATGCTCCTTGACTTCAGCATGCTTTCCCTTGCATACTAGGCACGACCCTGACTGCATGCCATGGCAACCTACGCTCCGACTTGACTACCCGGCGCGGAATTCAATCCGGACCATGCTTTTCAGTCTTTGCTGTAGGACAGAGAGGTTGAGATGGTAGCTCGGTTGGAAGTCCGAACGGGCTTCCGACTTGGCCTCATTGCATAGTGCCTGGGGAGCAGACGGGATCTGGTCGGGACTGATATCGATGTGGGCTCGCACTTTCGTATGGAGAATACACATGAAAACATTAGTTGTGCTATGTGCTATGGGATGACAATGGCAGCATGTCAAGACGGGACGATGGTGGACTTGACTTACACATGTTTTGTGAACAAAGAACATGAGGCAAAGCCACATACACATTTCCGCAGTACTATTAGTCTAGTATATGTGAACCTCGCCCAAACCGGACCGGGATTCTTCGGCCCGGTTGAAGTAGGTATAAAGCGCCCTAGAACCATGGACACGGGAGTGAGGCTCCGTAGCAATGGTGTTCTGTGCAAGATATGTGTCCTTTCCACAGGTAAAGGGGGGTTGAAGATCATGTAGGATATGTTATACCGTAAGCTGGAGTGTTGGAACCCATACGATCGTAAGACCAGATCGGCGTGGCAAGACTTTTACTCGCCGGTGCTACCGTTGCAAGGAGGATGTTGGAGGCGAGCCGGGTAAGCAATGCATAACGAGTAGCAAAGTCATCATGGTGAATGCCACTGGTTCCAACAGAAGAGAAGGCTCGCGGGCTAACATTGGTGCCGCTCTATATCGATATAGACGGAGACCCGTACCAACGACCCTGCCCAACTGTTGCTTCACAGTGATTCACCAAGGGCTTGGCTCCTCGATAAGGCCAGAGATGCTGTCTCGAGTTGAGGCTGTGGTTGAAAGGCTGAGGTTGATGGTGGAGTCGCTGCATGAGGGAGGGGATGCCCGGTTCCACTTGAACAGGGGTCAAGACCCCTAAAGAGAGCTAGGGGGTTAAGTATCTTCACACACAATCTATGAGTGAAGGTACATTTGATAAGTGATCCTCACCCCCCTCGCCGTCGCTCATGCACTTTTGAAAAGACACCTGTTCTCAAGAGCTGGGGAAAGCTGGCTTTAGCTTAGAAATTGGCCCTGGCCACCTTCGTCAGTTGGGGATAATAAAAGTAACAATCCCCATCTGTTCTAACGGCAAGGGCGATTGGCATTCTTCCTGTTCTCCTTCATCAATACTTTCTTTTCCCAATTGTTCACCATTGAAAGAAGGTAGAGTTGATTCACTGGGAAATTGTGATTCACTCTTGAGCATTGTACTCCTTCTTATAAAAGTGCCGTTTATCTATTTCCAGATACCCCAAAGTCAAAGAGGTAAGGTGTCCCTTTCCCCACCCCGCCACTATCGATTTCCGGCCTTCAGCTCCCTCGAGAGTATATCTGTCAACTTTCAGCCTCGACCGTCTGCGCTTCTCTCTTTCCTCCCCAAACACCGCAACTGACTCTATATCCTTCCAATTCTACAGGTTCTACCGTGAGCAGAAATGCATACCGTCAAGAACTTTGCTTTCGGCCTGCTCGCAGCTGCGGCAGTTGCCTCTGCTTCCGATGTGGTGCAGCTGAAGAAGGACAACTTCAACGAGTTTGTCACTAACAACGACATTGTGCTCGCTGAGTGTATGTGTCTCATCTCCCCATACCTCCACCTGCAGTGTGATCGCCGCAGATAGCTGACAGCTCTTTGCTCGACCACAGTCTTTGCCCCGTGGTGCGGACACTGCAAGGCTCTTGCGCCAGAGTACGAGGAGGCCGCCACCTCCCTGAAGGAGAAGAACATCAAGCTCGTCAAGGTTGACTGCACAGAGGAGGCGGACCTCTGCCAATCATTCGGCGTCGAGGGTTACCCTACCCTCAAGGTCTTCCGTGGTCTTGACAACATTGTCCCCTACAAGGGCCAGCGCAAGGCCAATGCGTACGTTATCCTGTCCCCTTTCAGCAGCCGAGCTGGCAGGCTAACCCCCATAACAGCATCACATCCTACATGATCAAGCAATCATTACCCGCCGTCTCCCTCCTGACCAAGGATACCCTCGAGGACTTCAAGAAGGCAGACAAGGTCGTCATCGTCGCCTACTTCGACGCCGCCGATAAGGCCTCCAACGAGACCTTCACCGAGGTCGCCGACAAGCTCCGCGACAACTACCCCTTCGGTGCGAGCAGCGATGCCGCCCTGGCCGAGGCTGAGGGCGTCACCCCTCCCGCCGTCGTCCTCTACAAGGACTTCGACGACGGCAAGTCCGTCTTCACCGACAAGTTCGACGCCGCCGCCATTGAGAAGTTCGCCAAGACGGCTGCCACCCCGCTGATCGGCGAGGTCGGCCCTGAGACCTACTCCGACTACATGGACGCCGGCATCCCCCTGGCTTACATCTTCGCCGAGACGGCCGAGGAGCGCGAGACGCTCAGCGCCCTCCTCAAGCCCATCGCCGAGGCCCACAAGGGCGTCGTCAACTTCGCTACCATCGACGCCAAGGCCTTCGGCGCCCACGCCGGCAACCTCAACCTCAAGGCCGACCAGTTCCCCGCCTTCGCCATCCAGGAGACGGTCAAGAACCAGAAGTTCCCCTTCGACCAGGACAAGGAGATCACGGCCGACGCCATCAAGACCTTCGTCGAGGAGTTCGTCTCCGGCAAGATGGAGCCCAGCGTCAAGTCTGAGCCCATCCCCGAGACTCAGGAGGGACCCGTCATCACCGTCGTGGCCAAGAACTACAACGACGTCGTCCTCGACGACACCAAGGACGTGCTGATCGAGTTCTACGCCCCCTGGTGCGGACACTGCAAGGCCCTGGCCCCCAAGTACGAGGACCTCGCCTCCCTCTACGCCAAGTCGGAGTTCAAGGACAAGGTCATCATCGCCAAGGTGGACGCCACCGCCAACGACGTGCCCGACGAGATCCAGGGCTTCCCCACCATCAAGCTCTACGCCGCGGGAGCCAAGGACGAGCCCGTCACCTACCAGGGCTCGCGCACCGTCGAGGACCTCATCAAGTTCATCGCCGAGAACGGCAAGTACCAGGCCAGCGTGTCGGAGGAGGCCGACGAGACCCCCGTCGCGCCCGCCGCCACCGAGGAGCCCTCAGCTGCTCCGGCCGAGGAGTCCGCTGCTGCGGATGAGCACGACGAGCTCTAGTTTAGGAAAAATGCTTTAGACAGTTCTGCCAGTCATCAAGATCAATTCGTTTTCTGCTCACCGTCACGTCTATTTTGCTGGTTCTTTGTCGTTGTATTTGCGGGGCTGGCTGTATTCCTAGGTAATCGGACGTCATCGGAGAATTGCCATTCTGCGGTTATATCAGACGAGGTGTTGCGCTAAAAGTGGCTCGTGGGATTCACAGGTGGCTAAGGTAGCTAGCAGTTGAGGAGGCAGCGATTTCGGTAGTCTTTACGGAGTAGTAATTGATCGGTTTCTCCCTGAATTGTCATCGCCTGGCTTGTGACCCCTGTATGTGAGAGCTCCTAAAGCACATGTAACATCTCCGCCAGTTCCTTGCTCTCCTATACCCCCTGATTCCACCCCTACTCACTATCCTCATCAAGCGCCTCATCCTCCACCTCCCTCCCGCCCCGCTCCTCAAGCTCATCATCCTCCCCTTGCCCACCTTCCTCCTCGTCCTCGTCATCCTCATCCTCTTCCTCCTCCTCTTGCTCATCCTCATCCTCATCATCATCCTCAACAGGCTCATCAGGCACCGTCTCGGCGTCACTAACCTCCCCGTTGTTGTCGACGTCCACCTTCGCCCCTCCCCCGCTGTTATCAACCCTAGCCTTCTTCGTTGCTCTCGCACCACCGCCATTGTCGTCGGCAGACACAGTGGTGCCCATAGTGGTGTCGCCCACGTGGGTCTCGTCCATCGCGTCTTCATCTTCGCCGTCTTCGTCTCCCCTGGAGAGCGCGGACGAGTCGGCCACGCTGACGTCGCCGTTGGCCTGGCGGGCGGCGCGCTTGGCGGCCGAGACCTTGCGGCGGTAGGCGGAGCGCTTGGTTGATTGGACTTCGTTGAATTCTAGTTGGCGACAGCTTGTTAGCTTCTGATTTTGAAATGTGGGAGGGGAGAGAGAGGTAAAAGGTGGCGGAGTGGGTGAAAAGAGTAAGGCGGATAGGGAAGAGAAGGGAGGGGAGGGAAGGCAGGGTAAATAGACTCACTCGCAAACTCGGCCTCGAGCCTCTCCCTCATGAAGCCGTACTCGATGTCGTCCAGCGCCCGGAAGACGTCGGCGGGCATGATGGTCTTCTTGCCGCCCGACTGGGTCCATTCGTTCGCTCTGCACACAAACACACAGTAAAAGTCAGCCAAATGTTCCCAATGTTCTGTTTCTCCTGAGGTATAACATGTCGAGTTTCCGGTTAAATGCTGGATTTTGGTTGTATAACCCAGGGAAAAGTATATGTAGATGTCGAAGCGGGGTGGAGGGTGTGTGGGTGTACATACGCATTCGACAAGTGACTGATGAACACGGTCGCGCTCTTGCTCAGCGCCAGTATCGCGTTGGCTTGTATCTGCGTGTTGGGCGGGAGCACGCCCTTGGCTAGGCGGGTGATGATAGATTTGGGGAGGTTGAGGTCCTGTTTTTCCCCCGTGTACCTGTCAGCTTCTGGTTTTGGTTCTTCCCTCTCCGATATCATCTGCCACACCTCTGGGGTAGAGACGTACCTCGATAGTAACAGCCCCCTCCCGGTCCCTCTCCCTCTCCTTCCCCTTCTCCGACGTGCCGGCGTTGGACTCGGCACGACCGACGACGACACCCGGCGATTCTGGCGCCGCGTGCTCTGTTGGGAGCGGCGGCGCGAAGGTTACGGCCGTGGTTGCTGCTGCCGCCGTGGGGGTGGCGCTGCTCTCGGACTGGAGGGGCGGTACGGAGGTCATAAGGCTGTCTTCCGATGAGTCTGCTGCGGGTGCGTGGTGGTTGGAGATGGTGGTGGCGCTGACGTCGCTTCGGCGGACGTCGCTTTTGCGGGAGGGCATGGCTTGCTTGTCTTGTGCGGTGTGTGGGTTATGCGGGGATGGTGTTGCGACTTTCGGGAGACTGAGGTTAGTTGGTGGAGGTTTCAGGTTTACAATTGTAATTCTGGATGTAGTTGCAGGAATTGGTTCCGATGGGGTTGAGTCCAATTGCGTAAGGTAGTTGCTGGTGTACTTGCGGTGCGGTGTCGGTGTGGTGGAGGAGCAAGCACCAAATGGAGGGTACTAAATTTCGACCTTCACCGCGTCGCGTCGCGTTAAGTGGTTCTTTTCTTGACCGCATGCTGACTAAGATGGCTTACCCCTACCCCCATCCTCCCACTTCGACTCACGAGCAACATACTTCAGGCAGGAGCGTTTTGGATATGTTCTTCGTTTAATATGGATTTCTTGTGTACGCGAAATCAAGTATCTGTTCAGATTTGTCGGAGATTGTTCTTATTTCTTATTTCTCGACCGTCACCGCCTCCTCTAGGAGGCTTGGATATGTGTTGGTACGGGTAGGGTACAGTACATGAGAAAATCAGTTGGCCAAGTATGCCATACGTCTGTCTCCCTCACTCAACCTTCATCGATGTTTGTCTCCTAGCATCGCACTGAGGCGACATGACACTAGATATCCCACCTATCCCCAGGATGGTGGTAATCAAAGGAACCACCACCAAGACTAAAAAAAGCTGCGATGCTTAAACAGCAGGAAAGGAAGGGAGCATCATTGCCACAGACGGGCGGGTTACAATGACATAAACAAAACAAAAACACAAAGAACAAACAGGGTATATCCTCCCAATGGTAGTCATCATCACATGTCCCTCTCCCTCCCATGCATAAAGTTCTCTCTCCGTTTGTCCTCCAACAATACGACAATCCATGTGCCAGCTAATACATGGCACGTTCAGTCGTGGGTGTAACCAACTCGGCGCCGTAACGGCTGCTCAGATTTAGTACTTTCGAAAAATAGAAAAGCGCAAAATAAGGGAATAGATTGGTTGTATGATTCCAGCGTGTTGTTGTGCGTGTTGGTAAGATTTGTGCTAGGAAAACTGTGTGTTTGAGGCAGCAACACCGTTCAAGAAACGGGTGCTTTCTGTTGTAAAGTTTTAAACCGCAGGCGCGTGATAAAATACTGCGACTCGGTGCATGGCGAGGGATAGGTCAAGATCAGTTGTGTAATACTGTCGAGGGTGTCTGTCTGTCTGCCAAGCAACATGGCACATGGGAGTTCTGTGAACTCTTGTGTGAGGGTGCTAAGTTGTTTGCTGGCGTCAGACCTCGGCGTTACCGCTCTCTCTTCTTCCCTCGCGGGTTTTTGAAACAGATGTGTTCACCACCACTACCGCATCTCCAAACCTATGGAGGTTGCCTTCGTGGGGTGTGACGATGTTCTTTGCGCGGAGAAAGCGGGGTGTACCACCGCAGTGGTTATGCGTAGAGTTTCTGGTAAGTTGAGGACAGAGTCGTTCATCCGATCGCCCGGCCGATCATGTCGGTGTTGGTATCGCGGAAGAGGGGTCGGGGAGATAGGCCTCCGATGACACCGTCCTCCCCGAAGGACAGCCTGGGCGGCGCTTGTGAAGAAGAATATGTCCTCGAGTGATGACCGTATTGCATGTTGTGGTAGTAGTCGTTTGAGGTGCGCGGTGAGAGTTCCATCTCTGAACCGGTGTAGTAGCCGTAGTCGCCGCCGAAGCTGCGCATACTGCTCCTTGAGCTCCTTGTGCGAGTGTGTTGGTGACTGCCGCGCGGCGGGGTGATGTTTGGCGGGACTTTAGAGAGGCGGGATGGGTGGCGCTTGGGACTGGGGAGGAAGGGGTCGTCTCCGGGCACCGTTTCGTCGGTGAGTCCCGCGCGGGCGTTGGGGGCGACGGCTTGGATAGGTGTTTGCGGCAGGTCCTTGTCGAAGCTCTGCCTGCCGTTGGACCCGGGGCTGTTGTAGATGGAACGGGGGGAGCCCTCGCCTGAAGGGCGCGGTAGTTGCTGGCTGTGCCGGCCCTGGTAGACGATGACGCTTGGGGGTTTCCTGATCGAAGTCGTTGAGTTCTGCTTCGCGTGCCCGGGTTTTCTGGTGGAATATCTCACGGAATTCCTCGTCGTGTAATTGCCTGCGCCGGGGGCCCTGGTACCAGCCGCAGCACCGGAGGTGGCTAGCGCAGCCTTCTCGTCCCGTGATGTCTTCCATGTTGCTATCTCATCGTCGTCGATTGGAGATATGCCCCTTGCAAAGAATGGTATCCGCCTCTTGCGATACTTAAGGCAGATCATCAAGGCCCCTACTATCAGCAAAGCTCCCACTACCGAGAGTACCGAACTGAGAGTGATTGTGAGAGTTCTGTTGCTGCCAATGCCAGATCCTCCACTCGAGGCCGCATCGGTTTGCCGTATATCGGTAACTGAAGCGGCAGGAGAGGTCGACACATCGGAAGGCATGGCGGTAACCGTGCTGCTACCTGCCGAAGAAGCAGGTGGCTGACTGCCAATACTGGTTTCAGTCAAAGTGGAAGGGCCTGAACGCGTCGTCGGGGAAGTCTGCAGGGTTGACGATGGTGGTGATATTGGCCCCGTGTGCGTTGTGGAAGGCCCGGGAGTTGTCCCAGGGGATAGAGTGGGAGATGTGGTAGCTGGAGGAGGAACAGTTAGCGGAGTTGTCGTCGGTGGTGGCCAGAACGTCCAGTATGAAGTCGGTCGTTTTCCATTGTTTGTCTCGAAAGGAGGTCCATGACTTGGCCATGGTCCCGTCGGTGGACCAGGTTCGCCCTGGTCATCATCACGGACTCCCAGAAATCGAGCTCCAACACCGGCGTGCGATGCCAGCAGCCATGCCGCTCCAAACGAAACCGACTTCGCCAACAACATGTTTCGTGCAGGTAGATGCTCATGAAGTCCCGGTTACAAGCTCAGAGCAACAAAGAGAACAAGGGCTTGTCGAGCTGGCGCAGCCATGGGGTCTTTGTGGTCCATAGACGTAGGACTTCCAGTATTCTGAAGAAATTCGAACATAGACCAACACATACAGAGAGTAGGATAGGTAGCAACGGCAATGAGGGCCGATACCCAAGAGCAGACGACAGAGCCTGACCTGAAGACTCGAAGGATTGGTCGGCGAGCTTCAGTCCGTCGGCATCGAGCCTTCGGTCGAGGTGGCCCAGAGACCGGACGGACAAGGACGTTGAAGAGGCAGAGATGGGAGCTTCCCGCCTCTATATACAGAAGTCGGCATGCAGGATGGGGGCTGCAGACGCACAACGGCAGAGGAGATCGTGTGCCGGGTCAAGCAACCCAGGATGTTAACACAAATAGCTGGGTGAAGCCGGCAGATATAGCCGTGTGGGCTCGAGCACTTGCTCTCGAGGCTCGACTCGATATATATAATATATGGATTATCCCGCAGACCACAAGGATCGGGCGGGGATGAGAGGGTAAGGACGAGAAATGGACACAAAGCTGATGCATCATGAGGTAGCAGCCCTTTGAGCATTGACCCCTGTGTGAGTGGGCTATCCTGGTCTATCCCACTTGGGGGTTGGACAGGAGGGCGATGGCGTCCGTGGAGGCGTGGTTGTTTGTGGGTAAGGTACGAAGTTACGGAGGGACGGTGTGTCCTGTGTCCTTGTGTGTCTGTGTTTCAATGTGTGGACAAGGTGGTGTTGGCGGTGGAGATGGCTTGTCCGGCCACTCTCTGGCACTCGAGCTACAGGTTGTCATCTGCACGTCTCTCTTCCTTGTCGCCGTAGCGCAACTCTTCAGTGTCTGAGAGCAGCATGTTGGCATCAGAACTTGTTTGCTGGGGATTTGGAAGCTCCCTTGCCTGAAGTCTGATCCAAGCAGCAACACAAATCCTCTGCATGTCATAGAGTTTGAGTTTGCTCTTTTGTGCTTGACAGACGAGACGGGGGATGCTGTGCGATCGAAACTGGATGACAAAAACGGCGGGCAGCGGCCCCAGACCAGCAGAGCTGCCGGATTGCCAGGAACGGTACGAAAGAACATGTCGAACAGGGCAGGGATAGGGGTCTTTAGGCCCCTGTCGACGGGACGAGCAAGACTCTAGCCGCACTAGGTAAGACCCGTCGGCACTAAGCTATCGTGGCTTTCACTGAAGCTGAAGAAGAAAGAGGGGAAGAGGGGCCATCCTGGTGGCGGTAGAGGTGTAAGGAAGAGACTCGACGTTTGAGGCTCACCGGTGATGTCTTGAGCAAGATATGTTGTCGATGTCTCAGTCTCAGAGTGACTATATCAGGAGGTCGGCTTGTTGGAATACTTCAAGGCTGCCTGCCACTCATCGCATACCTATGCTGAGATGGGCAAGTAAGACAGGAACCGGACCTCGATCTTGACTTGGAGCCGACGACAACGAACTTCACATCCGAATCCTCTAGCCAATACCGGAGCCAAGTCGAAGTCGGAGGGAAAAAGATGCGCTGCGGATGCAAGGCACTCCTTCTCGCCAGGCACAGGACCACAACTAGTAGCAGAACAACCGGGCCTGGACGGTGCCAGGTGTTCGTCAACCCTACTCATGCCAGAGCAGTAAGACAATAGGCCAGCGAATGAGAGGTCGATATGGCTCAAGCTGTGCCTGGGAAGGCGGTGGGAGGTGTGTGAGGGCGGCCAGCGAATGGCGATTCGTTCACCATGCCGCACCGAAACGCCTTAAAGAGACCAAGAGGCTGCAGTGTGGGTGATGACCTTGGCCGAACAGCCGCCGGTTTTTGCGACTATTGAACGATTCGCCCGTTTCTTGGTTTCTTGGACGAGAGTCTAAAATGTCTAGCATCTCGGCCAGCATTGAAGTCGCGACGGTCAATGCGAACACGACGAAGCGACACAATGTCATTGTTCTCTGCCATGGTGTAAGTCTTCCGATGACTCTCAAGACTTTTGTCGTCTCAGGATCCCGCAGGCACCGAGAATAGACGGGAGTGTAATAAGGTACGGACGAAAGATCTGGTTGAAGATAAAGATAATCCTGATACGTATCGAAAGAGTTGAGGACTCCGGAGAAGTGCCGGGTCATTGTCGAAAATGGCCTGTAAGTGCCCCGCAGTGTGTCGGAGTCGCAATGAAGCGGTGAGCAAGAGATCAAGATGCAGGTACGAGCTAGCCAGGGCAGGTCCACCAGGTGTGCATCTGCCCCTGACTATCGCCCGAATCCGCTATTCCACATTTTGCAATCGATTGACCTCTCGTGCCGTTCTGTGGTGTTCCAGGTTTCTTCTGGCTGACGGAAGAAGCTGTCGAAATGGTTGTCGAACCCCACCAAGCAATTTGGAACCATCATCACCTGAGAGTTTTCGCTGCAACCCATCTCCCAAGAGGGAGGGGCTTATCTTGGAAAACCCTCTAAGCGAGCATCTCCCAAAACAGCTGTTCTTGATGAGAGATGATGACGAGTGAGCCGAGCGGCGGCTTCCCGGTTCGTGGTTGAGAGATGCCGCACCTGCCATGCGAACTTCAAAGGACAAACTGGTTCGCCGGCTATTGTCGTCCTCGCGTTGCGCATCAATATCGAGGCAGCTACGACGCACTGAATGGCGCTGTAGCTCTGCAGTTCTGCAGCTCTGGCGATAAGCTCACCAACCCCATGTCAGATCGCCCCGGCTGTTTTGCGGGGCAGCTTTTAGCTCGTCAGGGGTTCGTCCGATTGCTAGCGCCATGGCACGGTCCACAGCTTGTCTGTTCCCAGGAACCACCAACAAACTCTGAACTTCCCTGAACTTCCAGGTTCTCCATGATCTAACGGCATCAAAGCTTTGTCACGATCGCCAAGTCGCATGACGACCAACCCCCCGTACTTTTAATCCACAGACGACGTCTTTGCCATGCGAGGGCCGAATCCTTTTCACTTGGCTAACGATAGACAGTTCAGGTTCGGCAAAAGAAGGAACATCATCACGGCTTCATCGAAAGGAATGCATACTGCAGAGCGGGATACGACTATTTGCAAGCCAGAGTTCCGTGCGCTGCAGCACCAAGCCGTCTCCCTTGCCTGTCATAACGATGACTCGCTGACTCCGGACGCTCTGCGCTTACCAGATGCTACCCCGTCCTCTCGAGACGCCGAAGCTGCAGTGAGTCTGTGCAGCGGCGCTTCTCTCTGCCTCTGATGGCACGTCCTAAAGAGCAATATATGCAGCGGAACATCATCTTCACAAGCGCCATCGAGTATTGCCTGTCTTGGCCCGGAGCTCGATGGGATCTGTGATGCGAATACGGAGGAGCTCGTTGCCGTCCGAATCTGCCCTAACCCAGCGCCGTTCACTGCTCACAGTTATCGGTCGATCAGTGGATTGGAGATAGCGAGCTTAGCGGCGGGAGATGGCGTGCTCGACTAACCCGAACAGTCACCCAAGATGTCGATAATGAAAGCCATCTCCAAACTTCATGGCACTCATGCTTTATGACCAGCAAACATGTCTTAACTGACTTTGGACTGTCGGAACGGAGCGCCAGTCAGGTCCCTTTCCGTCCTGATCAGTTCCTGCATCCCTAGGGCGAGATCAGAGATGGTGTATACGGCAGCCAATAACCACTGAGCTCAGCTCGCAGAGGGGTGGCACAAACTGCACGCCCGACTTCATGCAACTACGAATTAAGGCTATTTGATACTTGGGGCGCTTAAACATGACTTGCAGATGATTGTCGCAGACGGGCGGGACAACTTCTGGTAAAACACCGTGCAACCAGAGATCAATGATGCATCGTCGGACCCGAGCGCTCACGCTTTTGGTATGCATGGACCTTGTGATCCCGCCGCGGTCGAGGGAGATCATGAGGCTATAACCACCGCCTCGATGGAGATCGTTAAGGCTGAACGAGAGGTTCCCGGTCCTGATCACCACCTGCGACACAACACAGCCCGGTCAAAGGCTCTCAGACCAGAACCAGGTCGAAGCCCAACTCACGATACGGACGGCTTGGTGCGGCAGATCGCGATACATCCCGCAACCACAGCCATCAGAAGTTGCCCAATGGGACGAGAGCTTGTACGGCGACGCCTCAACGTCCGCATCAAGGCATCATGAGACATGGATCCACTACAGCGCTGCCTCCAGGAGTTCAGCTCGATGATGTTGTTCGAGTCGACGGACAACCCAAGCTTGTCTGCCATTCCCGCCAACACCAACGTGGAACGTTCGCTGGTTTCACAACACCCCCAACGTTCCCGTTCACTCGGATGAGGCCCTCCTATGGACAGCGACCTTCGACTCCCCAATGCGGAACTCTAATCGTTGAGCGAGCATTTGGCCCTTCCACGCAGGTTTGAGACATTTGATCATGACCGGACTCCAGACAATGGAGTTGTTGTTGCCTTGGACAATTTGATATGGATCCAAGACGAGTCCATGTTTCAGTGAGAGGAGAAATTGCGGAGATAGAGAGGAGATCCAACCCGAAAGATCTCCAGTGGGGGATCCGCTGAGCTTCCTCGAGGATATCCATGCGGAAAGCTTGTAACGTTGTTCGGGCCGGCATAGACCTTGTGCCGACTTGTTGAGCTGCCCCTGCCAAAGTAAAACACGGACAAATACCGACGCTTCATCAACAGCCCGGCATGTTGTGAACAGGAAGCATTCACAAATCCCTCGCATCCGCTCATGTTTCGCACATCAGACGTTGTGGGAACAGAGCTGATGAAAACACCCACATATCGGAAGCCAACGCTGAGAGTGCGGTTACGGGTCTCAACTGTTGGCATTCTAAACACCAACTGCAGCTTTATGACACGGCTAGCTCGGATGACTGACAAATGGACGGGCTTAGCATCGCGTATCTGTCCCGAGGGATCGGTAGCGTCGTCTGCTCGGGCCTGACGTTGATGCCCAACGTTGGACGCCGTCGAGTCTACTGGACAGGAGCTATGGACAACTCATGGCGACAGCCTCAGATTCATTCGTCCACCGGCTTGAGAATATGATTTGATACCTGGCTGAAAGCATCGACAAATCATGAACCTTACAAGCTTCCGCTCCGATCACCACTCTGGACTTATTACTGTGATAGTCCGTCGGTTCGGGCCTTATTAGCTCCATCTCATTCTCCCCCTCCTAGCCAGCGGCGATCGAGGACGACCCCGGCACCTTTGATCTCGGTCCCTTTCCAAAATAGGGCCTGAAACCTGCGGTGACGACGCAAAGTGACAGGCCGCATCTCCGGCCGCGGCAGTTCCCTCTTGATGAGCGACGTGGCCGGCCATATGAGGCCTGCTGGACATGCCTGTCGCGGCCAATGATGCTTGGGAACGACTGTGTCAAACAAAGATCAACCTTATTAAGGTGCGGGATAATTCATAGGCCGCTGATTATATCGCCTTGAACGGGGATGTTGAGCGGTCTGCAAGGGGCGTCTTAAGGACGTGTCACGAGGACTTGCACGTTACTAGGTGTGACTATGCATGTGTCTTGCTTCTCTCCGAAGACAGGTTTCGGCGCACAAGACAAATTTGACAAATTTTGTCCGGCTTTGTTGTTGGTTCTGTGATACCCATCCCGGAAGCCCCGAGCGCCCCCCTGTCATACACCAACAAACTACGAAACCAACATTTACCGGTTTTACGGTGACGGGAGACAGGTCAGACTTTCGCATCGGGACATTTCTTCCTCCATGTGGCTGCGGCGCGGGGGGGGCACGCAAGCTGCCAGGAACTTGTTTGCTGGTGGTTGCGATGCCTCATTTACTTGCGACGATTTCCCAGAACGCTCGGTTTCACGCAGTTTCTTCGTGGGCCACACGGGCCGTGTTGAGCACGTTTGTTTTTGAAGTGCCGGGCTCGATTTGAAAATAAATGCGCTGATATGGACGGGTAGCGATGCCGATTGGAACTTTTGCTTTCAAAACTCGAAGTGAAGTTCCGCAGCAGAGTTGACTTGGTCACCCTCCAAAGCTACACCCTTGCTTCCAGCGATTGCGGCGGTCAGGACAGCATGAGGCCCAAGGGCAGCAGCTGGGCGACCGGTCGTGCCAACAACTGCCAAGTTGCGAACTGTGGTTGACTTGCAGGAAAGAAATGAGTTCAGTGCCGCTGAACCGAACGATAAAGTCAACAACGAATGTTCACGGATTGTTCGGGCTTGATGTTCAAGTTCATCCAGAAGCCAGGCTGGGCCACATCAACTCCTGTGCCTGGCTAACCACATCAAGCCTAGCACCACTGCCTCGGTACCAGAGTTTCACGGCAGTCGAACGGAAGGGCCTCGTGAAGAAAATCTCCGGACCGTGGTGTGCGGTGTGGGGGTTTCACCAATCATCCAATCTCACAACATCCCCCGGTTTGCCGAACGGAGCAAGACGGCTCCTGGCTGCGCTGTGTTTGACAGTTGTTGTTGAGTTGCAATTCTTCGGATATGAAGGTGGGTTGGGTATCTGCAGCGTGGACAACAATACCGTCTGGTGTCATTCGGTTCATCGACGGCGCAGACAATCGTCATATCATGAGCCAAGTTGAGCCAACCAGAGCTTCACCGCTTGGTCCCTCGCTTTTGTCATATCGCCACGAGAAAATTCCTGGGTCCAATTTCCTTCCAGAAGACCTTCTGACTTCTTTGTCCGAGAAAGGGACCGTTCGCGATGTGATATCGCCTCCTCCCTCTTCCCGCGGGAAGCGCATGTCCCGCTCACTCATCAGTGATCAGTGCCCGCTAGCTCCGGACGCAGGGCCTGTTATGAACCCAATCAAGACGATCCCGTCTGATACCCGTCTGCGCAGATGATGACAGATTACATTGTACGTACAGGTTACCATTCCGCTGTGGGAACTTTGTTGGGGGGGATAATCACGACAATGGTCCGGGTACCTTGCTTCAATGAGACGTTGGGGCCCCGTGGTATTGCGAATTGGGTTTCGTCTGATGATGAACCCCCACCGAAGGTTTGCTGATGTGGTGCTTTTCATTTCGAACGACATCGAAGACTCTCGCAAACGGAGGAACGGTAGTGTTTGATTTAACCGTTGAGATGCGGAGTTCGGATCGCAAAGGAGCATGGGATACGAACGTCTGTACGACGTGAATCCTCGGTTGACGTTCCGACGGTCGTTGATCTCGACGGCTTCATTTCGATAAGGAACGTCACATGATATCAGCGGCATGTCCTTGGCGTTGTACAGCGTTCGCTTGTCTGATCCTGAATCCCACTCTGTCAGGTTGACGGATTCGCTGGATGGGACGGTTTGTCCACGAACCTCTGTCTGACGTCCGCTATAGACACGCGCATTTGTCAGTCATGATGGCAAACAGAGAAGCCGAAGCCGTCACCCACGCGGTGCCGCGGACCTTGGGACTGAGCCCTAGGAGATGCCTACTTTGCTCAAAAGCCATCTGGGCGACGACAGAGCCAGTACAACCTACGTATCTACCAACCAAACAACAGCCGATGGACGTCTCGAAGGAAGGAGGCAACCACATACTGTGGTACAAAGAGATTACCCAACCCATCAAACACCGCTCAAGCGAGCCCCCCAAGACCAGGACCGTCACATTCTCTTGATGACAGACTGAGCTCCTGTCATTCAACGTCGTGCTCGCTTCTGGCGTGATCAACGTCGTCAACTGCCGCACAGTGCCGTTCCGTCCTTCGAGCGGCGCGGCGTGAGGTCGTGATCATCACCAACCAACCTTGTTGAGAGGAAAATCTCCGAGCAGGCCGGCAGTAATGTTATATTTAGAGTCGTATCGTGGGCGAGCGGGGTGTGTCATTTCTTTCAATGGCAGTACCAAGGTGTGTACTCAGACCTTGGAGATGTGGCCGATTGATGGCTGTCGACTAGGTGTACAACGACCACATGCGGTCTGCCCTTTGGTGATGATGAGGCCACAATCCAGACTTCTTATGTCCTTGGGTCGAGAGGATACGCGCTCGGCTCGGAGTGGGAGGTGAGAAGAGTGATTCTGCGTTATGCGCGTACGGTAACTGGTACGTATTCGGGGTCTGCTCCGAGTCGAGGGCCACCTGGAGTCCGCTATGGTGATGTCGACACCGACGTGTCTTGCACTCAATCGTGGCCACCTCCACCTCGAGGTAGATGCATCTGGGACCGGCGTGGCCATCAGCCATCTCTCGCTCACGTCGCTCCTGCGACTTTTTGGTTTTTGGTTTGCATTCTGAGCCAACCTGAGGACCTGTTGTTAAGCTCTACGGTGTAACAATGCCTAGTGTTGAGGAACCCGAATACATGGAGACAGGAAATTGAATGCATAGAGGCACAAAGTGATATAACGGCTTCAGCACTGCTGACGTGGCTGGCAGCTGCCATGGCCTAACTCGGTATGTGTCCGAACGATGTCAGCCCGGAAGTGGATTTTTCACTGCAATTCTAGTCTCGCCGGAGGCAGTTTTGGTGGTGGCTGTGGGCACCTTTTTGACAGCGTCGCCGTCGACCAGCAAGTCTGGGTCACCTTGGGAATTTGTCCCCTCAAGCAGAGTTCATTCACGAATACGACCCACGGGGAGCATTCCCATCAGTAAAGTGGAAGCATGTAAAGCTCTTCTCTATTCCTCTGGTCTGCCGGCTCTTCCATAGGAACGAACCCGACCAACAGACACTGTACACAAGCGCTCCTCCTATGTTTTCCCTTAACGCCATGCGCCACCTCAAGATCCAGCATTTACGTCCTTGACTGCTTGGTCACCGCGGTTCGGTGAGCTCCCACTTCTGGATCAAGGACCAACGGAGTACGCTATTCCTTCCTCGCTCAGTGACCACCGTCCCCAGCACGATTAATGCCATCCCCCTCCCTGAACGGGCATCGGAAACATATCCGCTGTTGCTCTCTGCCTCTCGCGCTCTCCCGTAACACCGATAACGAGTGCCATGCAAGAACTACTCCCCCCCAAGTCGACTGGTTGCCGCCCCGAAAATCAATACACCCGTGACGCTAGCCTCAAGCCATTATACAGAGCCGATGAATGCCCTAAACAAAAGGAAAAAGTAACGCGCAAAATGCACCGCAAAATACCGCCGAGAGGTGTACAAATGCAATGCTATACAGTCCCTGTTTTGCGTCCCCCGGGCATGACGATTATGAAAAATGACGCCCCTCATTGATTAATTCTTCGCAACAGTGTGACGGAACTCGATGCAGCCCTTCTGTGGGGGGCGCAAGCTCGGCAGACCGTTGAAATCGACGTTCTCCTTAAGAGACCGATCCGACGAGTCGTCATCGACTTCGTTCTTGAATCCGTCTTTGTCGTCCGTGACGTCCTTCTTCCCAACCATCGCCACGCTCTTGGTCGACTTGAACGCCCTCATAAGAGCATTAGCCATCGGTTGCGGCTGGTTCTTGACCGCTTTGCGACTCCGCTTCGCAGGAGCCTTCTTCGCCGGTGCCGGTGCAGCCTCCTTAGGCGCGGCGCCACCGAAGACGAGCTTGCTCTGCTTGGTCTTGGCCACAGCGGTCTTGGACGGCGCGGGACTCCTGACCCGGGGACTAGCGCTGGGTGTCGGGATGCCGCGGTCCTGGACTTGCTCGAACGTCTTCGACTTGGCCTTTGATGGCGTCTGCAGGCCGGTAGCCTCCGCCTCGGGCGTGACGGTGAGCCGCTTGCGCTCGATCTCGACCTCAAGCGACCGTCCGTTCCTGACGCGCTCGGCGTGCTGCTCCTCGGTGAGGGAGTACGAAGTGGGATCCCCGATGTCCTGCTCGTCATACCGCGGGAGGTTGGTCAGCTGCGCCACGTCATCGCACCTGCCCTTCACCACCAGGTCCCAGCAGTCCTTCAGGTCGGGTCCTTGCGGCTCAGGCTCCAGGTTGATCCAGGCGGTGAATCCGTCGCGCTTACTCCGGGTGACCTGGCATAGCTCCTTGACGAGTCTTCGCACACCGGGGATCTTGAGAGTGGTGCCGACCACAATTACCGCATCGGGGCCTTTCTTCAGGTCAGCCCCGGAAACGCTGCCGATGGCGTCCTGATCGGGGTTGTGCTCGTTGTATAGCACAATGCGGGGGCGTAGTTTGCCCACTCCATGGCTGCGCCTGTTGGCGTGATTGATACGCACCTCCTCCATCGTCAGACATTGTGGGCAGAGCGGGGGTTCGGGCCCGTTGAATAGGGAAGCATCGAAAGCCTTTATCTCGCTACACTTCGAACAGACCATCTTGTTAAGGCCGCCGTGGAGTTGGATAGACTTGGGCCATCCGCCTTGGTTGTCCAGTGGGACTTTTGTTTTCAGCGGCGGCATGTTGGTGTCAATGCAGTCGATGTTCTGGGTATAGAGTCGCAACAAGCGTCCCTCTTGTGCGATGGAGGCAAGGAGATGGTGGAAAGGGCTTGGCTTGGCCTGTGAGATCTGTTCCGACATGCGACGGATCATGTCGTGGAAGGATGAGGTGGAATCGTCGTGCTTGTAGACCGAGGCATCGAAGAGGTCTTTTCCTGAGCCCTTGATTTTGTGTTCGCTGGGTAGAGTCTTGAAGAGACCGGTACTCGACCGGAAGTCCGGGACTAAGAGCGGTTAGCAGACTGAAGAAATGGACTGACAACAGAGACCAATCACGTACTGCCTGATGAGACAGAGATTCCAGCTCCGGCAATGACGACAATCTTCTTCTTCTTCCGTAGTACGCGTAGTAGACGGTCCAGCTCGGCGTCACTCTCGGGTGTTGGATTCTCCATGTCGACATACTCCGTAGTCCTCTCCTTCCTGACGGTAACCTTACGGCGCTTCGTCGGGGGTGGGCCGTCTGTCCTGACGCAGATCTCCTCGGTTGTGTCGGACTTCATGGGGGATGCGCTGCCCGAGGGCGCGGCGCTAGAGCTGGGCGATGGGTATCTGCTGGAGGCGTCCATCTTCCTTCGGCGCGATTGGGATGGCGGTGGTGACGGCGACTTTGACAGGACCGAGAGGGGCGAAGAGGACGATAGACTCGAAAGATCTGACAGTGGTGAGGAGGGGACTGATGCTGGCGACTGCGGTGTCGATCTTGGTCGATTTGCGACCTCCATAATGCCGCAGATTTAAGTAGGCGACACTGAAAAGAGGGATTTGTGGTTATGACAGTCAAGGGGCCTCGAGGAATTGGTGGAAGTCGGAGGAGGCGACGAGATGTGAAGAGATTAAAGTTTGGGCTGTTATATTATATCATGGTTACAGAACGAGTTGGAAGAGTCAGATAAAGAGTAAGTGAAAACTGGAGGGGGCCGAAGAGTTAGTCACTAGATGCGAAAAATATAGGGGAAAATAAGGGAAGCAGCAGGCGCGTGAGGAGGTGAAGGTATACTGAAAGATTGTTTATCGAGGTTGGGATCAAGCACGAAGCAGGTCCGCTTGAGCGTCACTCACTTTGCCCGCAACAAGGGGCTGCAGATCCAAGATGCGCTGCAGCCGCAAGGCGGGACTAGTCCCACTTTGGTTAGGGCCATATGATTGATGACCTCTGCCACTTCATTTTGCGCTCGCTCCAGCTGAGATGCGTTCTCTGGTTGAATTATTAAGTTATGATTACTTCAGAGTTCCTCAATCGCTATTGATTGGCTTCAATCACTGCGCCTTTTACTGACATGCTGAGTTCTGCAATAATACAGACGGGAATTTTGTTCCTTTTGTGCATATCGGATTCTTCTGGCAACCTTGTGGAATGTACCTGCCGCTCCACGGTACGGCCGGTTGCCTCGTGCAACTATCGCGTTTCCGCTAGCCCGATTTAGACACGCAATCGCGTCTCTAAAAATGTTACAAAGACAGAGACCTTTAGGGGAACCAGCCTTCGATATCTGTCACGTTCTGCAGCTCATCTTCATCAAACCTAACTAGTCTACATCCCTCTCCTCCGCTCTGCTCTTCAAGCTCTTCTCCATTTCATCAACATGCGCACTGATCTTGTTGAACTGCCACGGCCAGTCAACAACATAAAGGAACGGGCGCAAACTATCACAGCACTCGCAAGACTAACGACATGGGGAAGGAACAGTCGGCTTCCTCATGCCGATTATCATCCGGATTACACGATTCGAGATGTCTAAGTCCCGATAGCCAACCACACGAACCATGGATCAGAAGAAAGTGACACTCACACGCTCGAAGTCAGCGTGGTCGGGTTGCGCCTGTTAAAAGCGTAAAAACAGAAGAACGTAAACACCTTGTCAGCAATCACCTGGGACCAACGTCAGGGCGATGTCCCCACGCGCACAGCAGAAGCAGGTAGGTTGACCAAGGGCCCAGCTTGTGCACGTTTCTCAGGATTCTGTTTCCCACAGTTAGCTCAACGTCAAACTCTCGTCTTTGCTGGCGTTGTTGGGGCGTACCCAAAATCAGAGAGTTCCGTGTAGGTAAGGCCCATCTCCTCCTCGTCTGACTGCACTCCGCCCGAGAGGGGGAGCAGTTCAGCCGTGAGCGTGGATTCTAGGAAGTCGGTCATGATGGGCATGTCCCAGTTGTCGCGTGCCCGCCTCAGCGCTGGAAATTCGTCGTATCAGTTTTGGAAATCGAGCCGAGCGGCGAGAGATCTGCGTAGCTGGCGTCGTACTGCTTCTTGTTAGCACTGGCAAGATAGATGCGTCTGTGATGCTGAGAGAACACTGACCTTGGTGTAGTAGCCGCGTAGGCTTTCTGGTCTTTTGTCAGCTAGCGGTTCCTCGTCTCCTCCATCGGATCCAGAAGCTTGATGATGACCTTGTCCGAGAGGACCACCTAAGCAGTAGGACGACTCAGTGTTATATTGCACTGGACTCGAGGGCACTCTGGCTGTTTGGAGGCCTGGACATTGCGGCTTGCGCTGGTCCGGTAGCTCCGGACTCTACCCAGGTCAACAGTGGCGACTATGACCTTGGCAGGAAGCAGCCGGAAATGCGCTGATTGTGCCAGCGCGTCAAATTCTGGATGATCATGCTGCTTCCATCGTACAGCATTCTCGCCTCGCCGTCCAGACCGGTGCTGTTGGCAGAGACGACATAGACCACCGTTACTCCTCGTCGAGTGGGAGATTAAGTTCAGCCTCCTACCCAGCTTTCGCAGCTCAGCTTGCAAAGCGATCAATATGCATCTCGTTGTAGACGGATCGGCAATGATCTCGGCTAGGACCTCCCAGTGCAGTTCGGTGTCATTGTTGATGTAGGGTTGGCGCTGTTGTGAATTTCGAGGGCATGACTGCGTACTTCAAGATGGTGGTCCAGACATCCTGTTTGTTCGTTAGCCAATGCCTATTTATGTCACCATATTGAAGGGACTCACCATAGCCTGAGGTCTCGAGCTCTGCTCCCGTGCGCATAGTAGCCCCCTTTTTCTTCCCGAAAAAGTAATCGTGGTTATGTCGAATCGCTCCAAATCCCGGTGACACTTCTTCACCTTGGCTCACCTTCCCGGCTCGGTGTGCGACGTGTGAACGTACCGCCAGATCCGCTTACCCCAAAGTGGATTAGTGGACCCAATCTCGGAACTCCATCATGCTTGACCTCAAAGACGCACCAACTACTTCTGCCGTGAGTTACGCAGTTCAAGCCAGCCTCGTCCGACGTGATGATCCAGTGATAGCGTTCTGTACTTCCAGGTTTATCTTGCTTTTGGATCGCCCCTTCGTGTTACCGGCAGGTTGGCGAGCTGCCCGATTGCCTTGTTTTTGATACCCCTCTTGTTTCTCTTCCCCAGCATTTACCATGTTCAGTTGCTATGGACCACGCCGACTGACACTTATAACCCCTGGTCCATCCGCTTGAACAAAGGAAACACATGTTGGATATACATATACATTCTTGAATCACAACCCACTTTTGGGTATAATATCTCACACTATGGAAGCCAACGGCCAGGGTCACGGTCACGAGCTGTCCATGGATCTCGGATCGGGCATGGACGTCGACGTCGGTAGTCTGGACGTGAGCGTCGACAATGCTCTCAACGACATAGACAACCAGATGCCCCTCGACCTGTTTGGCGATCCCATTCACATGCAGCAGATGCCATCCTCCACTGTGAGCAAACAGCTGCAACAGCGTCTAGACGAGTTGCGGAGCCGTGGTTGCAGCCAGTATGTTCCGTTCCAGCCTCCTTTAACCTCCTATACATATGCCGGCCCACTAACCGTCTGTGCAGAGGAATTGCCTGGTCAAAACAAGGGACCATTGCTTCAATAGCAAAGGATGGCCAGTCCATCGACCTCCGTTTCCTACGCTGCCACCCGGAGAACGGCTCGTGGCAGTTGAGCCAACCAACACCGTGGAAACTCGGCCCCATTTTCGGCGGCCCCCCCTTACCCGGCTGCCCGATTGTGCATCTCGCCTGGGGTGGTCAGTCTAGCCCAGAGCTTGCCATCATCGACTCCATCGGCCGCGTTGCCATCCTATCTTTCCCCGTCACACTGAATCGTCCGTACCCGGTTCGGAAATGGGACCAAGACTCGGTCGATGACTTGCAGGCCATCGTTGGCTGTTACTGGCTACCGCTGGCCTCACCTAGCAGACAGGTATTCCAACCCTACCACACATTACGGCACTAGCGTTTGTTCTGACATTTTCGGGCAGCAATATCATGTTATGTACGGGCCCGCAGTCCGCGAGGGGAATGCATACAAGTACGAAACCTCGATAGTCCCAGGCTTTCCACCATGGCACCCGAACCCAGGCAAAAGCGCTCTGTTATGTGTGACGGCTAGTGGGACAGTGAAACTCTTCTTTCAACAAAACAACAACAAGCATGAGTTGATCACCGTCGAGTCCGAAAACGTCAACTCCTCCGAGGATCGTATCACACACGCGTCGCTGAGCTCGGACAGGAGTAAGTCTGATGCCCGCTCCTTTTTATATTGTGTACTAGCTGACGCCGTACAGGTTCACTCCTGATGGCACTGGCAACCGCCTCCAAGCAGCTCAAGGTTGTCCGAGTTCAAATACAATGGAGTCAGCAGCAGCCGGGCGACAAACAGGTACCACCACACAGCCAGGCACTGAACCCAGTGCTGAGATTGAAGCATGTGGCCATGACCAGCTGGTTTGAGTACGGCCCTACAGAATCCCGTTTCGACACCTCGATGGCACAGCTCTCTCACATCGAAGTTCTACCCCAAGCCCTCGATGGACCGCCGACACCGAACCCGTCCTGGGCGCCTGCTCTAGTCTTGACCGTTCGCTCTTACGTATCTTCTGATGATACGCCCTACAATCCGGAACAGCAAAGCATCATCGACCGGTGGGAGTTGCAAGACCGGGCGGAGAAACTGCACCCCATGTTTGCACAACTGAATAGCGGCTCGGCACCAACGCTACCGACGTCGACTCGGTTGCGCAAGCTCGAACCGATTATAATTCCGAAAATCATCGTATCGGTCCATGTTATGCAGCTAGGCAAGGTTGTTTGTTTTGGCTTCAGCGACGGCACGGTCCAGTACCGTGACCGCTACAACATGAATGAGATATATAAAGAACCGCACACGGAGAAGGTCATGAGTCCGACGCAAGTCGGGTTCCAGTTTGCGGAGGAGAAGCCATGTAAGTCCCATTATTGCTCTCTATGGCTGGGAGGAGGTTGGCTAACACGGAGCAGGTTTGCAGATAGCATTCTCGCCGACCAACTGCTCCTTGGTGCAGGTCTGCGAGGATGACAGCGTTTTATGGAATCCCATGAAGTTCCCAGCTGAGGATGTAGCTTCTCTAGCGCAAGACAGTCAGTTGCCTAATGTGTGAGGCCTAAGCGACTTGCTAACCGTTTCAGGAGGCCAGTATTCGCCCGTAATAGCTGCTCTGAGCATCGCGATGTCGTTTGCGGCCTTGCAGACGACAAATTACGACGATATCCTATCACTCGCCCGACCATTTGCGGAGAAGCGTGAGAGTATGTTCGCATGTCCCCCCTTACTAGAGAATGACGTTGACGTATGGGACAGGATTCTCCTACGATTGGATCGCGGAGCTGGTCCGGATGCTGAAGGTAACGGTTGACTACTCCGAGGAGTCCCATCACGACTCTTTGGTCAGAAACAATAACCTGCAAATGTGTCTGAGCATTCTCAACCACCTGGGCTTCCGGGGCCAATTCAAACGGCGCACTTTCGGGGGCAAGTTCGCTGTGCTTGCCCTCAACATCAGAAACATCGTCATTTTAATCACCATTGCCAGCAATACCCCGGTCACTCTTAAAACCACCCTCAGCCCCCTCGACGAGCATGGTAAGCAACCAAAATATTTTTTTCACCCCCCTTAACTCAGACCACAGTCATCTGACGCCCAAAACAGAAGTTGTAGAAGCACTAGCCGGGTGCGCAAAATGGTGTCTCGACCTCCTCTCCTGGCTAACAGACTGCCTCTTCGATCTCCTCGACGAGCCAGGCTTCACGGCCATCCTCAACGACCAGCGTAAATTCGCCGACTTAACCAACTACCTCCAATCCAAAAACAACGTCGCCCTGCATCTCCTCCTCTGCTCCTCCACGCGAGGCTTCCTGCAAGCCGCCTGCCGCCGCCTAATCCACCTCGACTCCCTCTCGTTGCGGGCCATGAATTTCTACGAGACCAAAGCCGCCGTGCACAACGCCTCCGACCCCGGCGGCGCGGCCTCTCGCGCTCCCAACGCGCTGTACCGCGCCTACCAGCGGATGCAGCGCTGCACCTCCAGCTCCCTCGTCAAAGTCGCCGACATTGACAAACTCCTCACCGCGCTGGGCCAGGAAATCAGGCAGGCCTACCAAGCCAGCCTCCCCGCCCTGTCCAACCCGGCCCGCCAAACACCCAACGCCCAGGGTGGCCAAGCCGGACAACAACAACAACAACAACAGCAAAACCCCGCCAACGACGCCGCTAAACGCGCCCAGGTGGAATGCGAGCTCTCCATGCTCCTCGCCACCTCCCCCCCGCCCTCCTTCCAAGCCGTCATCCTCAACTTCTTCAACAAGTACGTCCGCGCCTACAAGGCCCAGGTCGACCTGGCCAAGCTCTTCTTCGCCGACTACTCCAACCTCGAGGTCTTCGACGACGACAAGTCCCTCCGCATGCGCCGCGCCTCGGGGAAGTACCTGGACGCCTTCACGAGGTGGGACATCGACGTCTACAAGCGCCTCGGTAGCCACCACAAGGACGAGGACGTCGCCTTCGGCCACGGCATTCCGCCCGAGGAAGTCACGGTGGAGAACCTGGACAGCCAGTGGCGCCGGTGCGTCCGCTGCGCGGCCGTGATGGAGCACGTGTACGGCCATAGACCGGGGTTCACCTTCGTCCTGGGCCAGCAACGGAAGTGCGCCTGCGGCGGGTCGTGGGGGCTGTTGCACAAGGGGGCTATGGTGTGTTAGAATCGAACCTCGGACGTGGCGGTTGGGTGCGATCCAATGACGATACGCCTCGGGTTCGGTGCGGAGCGCCATCCGTACCAGCTGCCTTTACCGAGCATGGTGGGGAGGAGCACATCAGTTGAGAACGAGCAGGCGACTGAGAACAAGCAGACGACGGAGAACAAGCAGGCGACTGAGCAACAGCAGGCAAGAGACCAGGAGCCGGGGGGTGAGCCCGAAAATCGCCCGGTGCGCCAAGGGACTTCGGTTGCTCCACACGGTCCCCCCTCCTCGCAACGCCCTTCATCCCGCCAAATTGACCGGATGTCAAACAGGTTTCCCCATCAAGGAGCTGGCGTGTGAGCAAGAGCAGGGCGTTGGGCCGGAAGCCGCCAGTGAGCCAGAGCAAGTGAGTTGGCAGGAACAGGTGGTTAAATGGCAAGAAGAACAGTTAAGTCAGCAGCTCAAGGCGGGTGAGCAACAGCAGGCAAGTCGGAGGAGTAGATGGGCGCGCGTTTGGTTATGCGCTTCTTGTTTGTGAAAATTAGGTACAGTTCTTTTCTTTTCTGTAGTGGTGTAGACTTAGATTGGTTTCTGGATAGCAGCGAGACACAAGCGACGAGTTTGGTTTGAAAGTTATAAGCCTCCTTTACATTGATTGCTGTCCTGTCGGCGAATGAATTTGTGTCCTAATAAGTACGTTACACTGGACGCTGTCAAACAATCGCGCAGATGGACATATTGGCAATAAGTCACAGCAGCAAAAGCCAGACCCGAAAGTCAAGAGTGGAAAAAAGCAAATTCGATGTGAGCTCGCTTCTAGCCCGAGTTGCCAATTAAGAGGCCGCCTAAATTATATCTGCAAATGATATATCTGATTCGCCCCATCTCCAGAGCCCCAGAAACACCTTCTTTTTTCGATCATGAGAACCATTCCATTCCATGAGTCGTCGCCTTGCTCGCAGGGGTTTAAAATACCCGACACTTCTAAAAACCCGGGTGCTGACCGGGGACCATTCCATTGCAGTTGCTTTTGATGTAAACCACCCCGATTCCGTCGCTTCTAAAACGCAATCAACAGTTTTGACCGAGCCCCTCTTCCGCCGCCAAAGTGTTGTGGTGGCTCGCCATCTCAAAACCCTCGCTCAAAAAATGACGCGTGAAAGAAGTGTTTCCCTCGCCCTGTACCATGCAAACGGCCGGGTATGTAGTTTATGGGTCCTCACGAGGGACAAAAAGAAAGAGCAAAAAAGCAAACAACAACCGCCAATGCCGATATGCCGATATGCCGAGACGCCTGAGCAATGCTAAGACAAATATAACGTGTGTGTGTGTGTGTGTGATTAGGAACAGCGAGGTGTTGCCTCTTTTGTGCGAGCCGAAGAGGGCCGCCATGAATCCTAGCATGGGGAACTCCGGGTCAAACGTGGCCGCCACGAATCCTAGTATGGGCTGTTCCGAGCAGGGGGACTCCGACCCTGGCCCGGCCACGAGGTGCGGACCGAGACACGATCGCGATGCCGGTGGAAGTCAAGACGGTCGCCGTTGCCGTAGTAGTTCGGCCGCCTGGAATCCTGCCGCTCGTCCCTGCGGTCGTCACGCCGCTCTTCGCGCCGATAGTCGCGTCGGTCGTCCCGGTACGGATCCCGGGCCCGGCGCTCATTTTCCCGCTCACTAGCGATCTCGCCGTCCTCAAGGTCCGGATCGCGCTTGGACGGCCGCTTGATATCCTTCGGCCGCCTCTCCGAGTCGTCGGTCTTCTTCTCGTCCTGCTCGACAAGGCTCTTGAACATGCGCTGCAGGCGTTTCCCGGACACCTGGTATTCTCCAATTGGCCAGATGGAGGAAAGGAACTCCCTGGAAAAGAAACGTGTCAGCAAAAGCGGGATAAAAGTCACGTGGCGTAGGCTGTTCCAACTTACCAGAACTGAGGCTCGAGGTTGTCAAGCTGCTGGACCTCATCGTCCTTGCGGTTCTTGCGGAGATTCTTGATGTGATTGCCGAAGTTCCTGATCTCCACACCCAACACCTTTGCCCGTTCCTTGGCGGCCGGATATTTCTCCTTTGAATACGCGATCTGTTCCATGTTCGGCTGGAGAGGCCTGAGGAACGACCAGATCACGTTGTCCTTGTCCGAAGAATTGATCTCATAGCCCTCCTGTTTGGATAGTTCGGCAAAGCGCGCGACGGCCTTCTCTCGAGAACGCTTGAGCTGCTCCAGAACCTCGGGATCGACCTTGGCCTTCTCCTTGTCTTCCTTCTTGACGTGCTTGACGTCGCCGGACCGACGATCATCGCGATGGGACCTGTCATCGACGCGCCGATGTTTGCTGTTGCGTTCATCGTACTCGTCCGTGTGCTTCCGCTTGTGCTCGGGACGAGGCGTCGCCCTGTCAGCGTTGCTATGAGACCGATGGTGATCATGGCGGTCCCGGGCTTGGCCCGACTTCTTCACCAGCTGTGGTGCGGGAGAGCCTGAAACAGAGCCACCAAGTTCACGGCGATGACCGTTCATTAGGTGCTTCTTGCTCCTGTGATGATTCTCGACCGCCTTCTTTGCCGCGGCGTCACTAGTGTGCTTGGCGAGCAGCACAGAGAGGAGATATTCGGAACGGCGGACCAGATGGACAGCTCCTGGCGAGGCGATCGTCTTGTTATCCGTCTTCTTGCGCTCCTCCTTCTTGTCGACGCGATGCTCTTCGAGGAAGAACTTGTCTTGCATATCCAGTTCAGGATCATCACGGATCTGAGCCCAAGCGCCGAAGCCGTACCGGTCTATGCCAACAAGAAGCATGCCGTCCTCCCTAGCACCCCAATCACAGGTGTAATGAGCCGCCTTGGTGGCGTCGGGCAGCCTGAATGACTTGTTGTCCGCGTGTTCCCGGATGACTTGACGCAGCAACCTTAGCTGCGGCGGTCGCTCCATGACAGTTTCGGCGTTGACATTGCGTACCTCCCCGAAGTTGACGAGGACGGCCTTCCTGTCCTTCTTGGCCAAAGGCTTTCCGGCCCGTTCCTCCTCCTCGCGGACCTTCTCGTTGTTGATGTCGACGGCTTCGCGGCTTATGCCAATGAGCTCGTCCAGAACAGATCGGAGGAAGTCGCGATCCCGGTCTCCGAGACGGGACTCGTGGATAATCTCTTCCTCGCGGTCGTCGAGGGACCCATAGCGGAAGAAAGCCCTGATGAGATTGCGCGTCTCCTTCTCGTTAAGCGGACGGCGCGGATCAGCCACTATGGTCCGCTGCTCTTCAATCTCGTCTTGCTCCTCCTTCTCCCGCTGCCTCTTCTTTGCGAGACGCTCGGCGCGGTCGGAGTCAGTGCCTCCTTTCTTGGAACCCTTCAGGGCAGCGCGGCGAGGAGCATTCTCTTCGAGAGCCTTGGCCAGATATTCCTCATTCTTCTTCTTCTCCTCTTCAGCCTTGATGGCAGCAAGCTGCTCGGCAGGGATGATCTGATCCCAGTCGAGGGCAAGCTCGTCAACTTTGACGTCTGTGACCTGCATCCAGTTGTCCCAGTCGATACCGCCAGTGCTGAGATTAAGCTTGTCGTCGACATTAGTCTTTGTCACTTCGGCATTCTCGAGGATGGCGTCGATGTCAAGCTGCTCAAGCTTCTCTTGGTTGCCAGACTGCTCAAACAAATTCTGTGAGCGCATCTTCAAGATCTGTTGAATGTCGTCGGCCGTCTTGGCTTCGTCCATCTTCAAGCCATGTTCCTTGAATTGGTCACGCAGGGCCTTTCCTTCGTCAGTCACTCCCGCCTGTATTGTAAGGTACTCGAGGAAAAGCTTGTTGCGCGCACGCTTGACAACCTCCTCTTCAATCGTCTGCTTAGCAACCAGACGATACACATTCACCGGCCGTTTCTGACCGATGCGATGGGCTCGAGCCATGGCCTGCAGATCCGCCTGAGGATTCCAGTCCGAGTCATAAATGATAACAGTGTCGGCAGTCATGAGGTTGATGCCAAGACCTCCGGCGCGTGTCGACAAGAGGAAGCAGAAGTCGTCGCTATCCTCAGCATTGAAATGATTGATTGCCATGCGACGGGGACCAGCAGGAATAGTGCCGTCCAGCCGCTGGAACTGGTAACCACGAATCCTGAGGTAGTCACCAAGAATATCCAGCATCTTGACCATTTGGCTGAAAATCAGAACACGATGGTTGTCCTTCTTGAGCTTTGTAAGAAGTTGGTCGAGGAGCATCATCTTGCCGCTGCTGGTGATAAGCCCCTTGATCTGATCCTCACGCCGAGTGCTCCCAGCCAAGACACGCTCTTCCGCACCCTGGAACATGTATGGATGGTTGCTGACTTTCTTCAGCTCCATCATTATGTTCAACAACGACTGTTTATGGCCGTTGCTCGCATCGCTCAGCGCTGCGTAGTTGCGGGTGAGAATGTTCTTGTAGTACTCCAGTTGGATATCCGCAAGCTCGACTCGGATGATCTTCTCAGTCTTGGGAGGCAGGTCCGACTCAACTGTCTCCTTCGTTCGACGGAGAATGAAAGGAGCGATCGCCTTGTGCAACTCGCTCAACTTGGCTTGGGTTTCGATACGTTTGGCCTCATCTTTCTCTTCGTCGACAGGCTCCTTGTTATCGGACGAGGAGAGCAGTTCCAGCTCTTCATCGACGATAACCTTGCCGGGATTGAGAAAGTCAAGGAGAGCCGCAAGCTCGGCTAAGTTGTTTTGAATGGGCGTGCCTGTAATGAGCATCTTACAGGGGACGCCAAAGCTGACTAACTTCGCATAAAGCTGCGATTCCCGGTTCTTGAGCCGATGCGCCTCGTCAACGGCAAGAACCTGCCACTTAATAGTCTTGAGAAAATCAGCGTCCAAAAGGATGTAGTCGTATGATGTGACCAGGACATTGAACTTTGGCTTCTTCGGGTTGCCGTTGATCAAAAGTTCATGGTCGCGGATGTTTTGCCGGGCAGCCTCAGGACCGAGGTATACAACATAGTTGAGGTCAGGTGCCCAGTGGTTGAAAGTGTCGCACCATGCCGGAATGACACTGAGAGGGGCGACAACGAGGAACGGCCCCTCCTGGCCACGGTCATTGCGGAGCCAGCTGAGGAACGAGACAGACTGAACCGTCTTGCCGAGACCCATCTCGTCGGCAAGAATGACATTGTTGCCACGAGTCCAGTTGAGCGCCAGGAAGTTGAGACCCTTCAGCTGGAATTCCCGGAGCTGACCGTTCGTGACATAAGATGGCTGCTCCTCCAGCTTGGTCATCCGCGTCCGGGTGTCGAGGTTCGCCTCCTTGCGGTCGGACTGCCAGGTCCGGGTGGAGCGGTCCAAGAACTCGTCAATCTTGTCTTGGGCGTGTTGGCTGACGAGTTCGGCCGCCTCCCAGGTGCACTCGTCATACTGCAGGCCCTTCCACTTGATGAAGTATTCATCGCCGCCATCCTCACCATCACGGACGGCAACGACGCGTTCCACCTTGGTATAATCCTCCAATGCTTCGGCTTCGCGCTCTCGGTCGAGCAGCCATTGCTCGCGCTGCTCCGGGCTAACTTCGTCTCCGCCAAACCGCATATCGAGTTCGTACTCGACGATCTTCTTGTAGTAATTTTCCAGCCGGCGAAACCCTCTAAATCCAGCGACTGTCTCGGTTGTCTCCCACGTGTTGTGGAGATGTGACTTGCCTTGCCACTTTATGTAGTATTTGAAGTCGTGACGGGTAGCGTTTGGTGTGAGTTCCACGCCCTCCTTGACCTCATGGCGAATGACCTTCTCAATATAGGGAGAGTTGTCTTCTTGGTAGACCCAGTTCTGTGCCTGCTCCGAGTCGTCTTCGAATTCGTTCTCATTCTCGCTCTCTTGGTACATGCCGGCAGACACCTGTGCGGCTCTGCGGCTAGACCATCGCTTCTCTGCAAGAGCCTGTGAAGGCTGAAGCTCTTGTTGCCGCCGAGCTTTCTTTTGGAAGCTCTTGGCTCTTGCACCGCCATAGTTATCCGAGTCCGAGTCTGCGGCGGGTGTGTGTCGGACAGGCGTGTCGCGTTTGGAAGCTGGGTGGTTGTAAGCATCTATTTTTTAAGAATGCCGGTGGGCGGTGGTGTCACGGGAGGACTCACATGGCTGCGACCGCTCTAGCCGCCGACGCTTCGCGGTCCGCCGGTTGGCAGCAACTACATCCGAGTCGGAATTGTCTTCATCGCCCTCATCGTCCGAGTCGACCTATCTCTATTAGCGAACATCCCAACTCGATAGCAAGATGACGATACTCACAATTTTCCGGCGCGGGACAGGACGGGACTATATGCGAAGTGTGAGCTTGGCTGAGAGCAAGGCATGGAGTGAAGGAGATAGAGAGTGCATACGCTTCTGCGGAGACCATATAACTCGGGGTTCTCTCTCATGTAATCTTCCTCGGCGGCGGTAGGAGCTTTGCGCTTCGGGGGTTGATGAGAGCCATTGGAGGGGGAAGGTTCGTCGTCATCATCTTGTTCGCTTTGAGGTGATTGGGGACTGTCCTCCATATCGAAGTCTGCGTCGGCCGAGGCATCATCGTCACTCGAGTCTGAAGCCTCTTGGACAGGGAACGCGGGGTTCGCGACCATCACCTCTTCTGCCTCTGGTGTGTTCGGCGACGGCGCCTCTACGTCGGGGGCTTGGACGTCGGACAGGTCGCTGTCGGTCTGGCTGCCATTGGCGACGGCTGGGCTGACGCTTTCCACCGAAGGAGAGACATGCCCGTTGACAGGACTAGCATCCGATGGCGAGGACATCGTGATGTTCCGGATGGAGGCTACCTGCTATAAGACAGCGAGGTCAGTCAGAGTTTTCATGCGTTTTGAGTTTCGGCAGTTGCAGGAGGCGGTGGAAGCTGGATCGGCGACCAGGAAACACGCGTGTAAATGGCATATCGACTGGAAAGTCGGTCTCAATGATGGTTGTCGCATTCGAGATGGGCCGGTGATGGACGCGAGGCTGGTGGGCGATGGACAGCGATTGTGGCTTCGGAGGTTGATGGAGATGCTGGGGAGAGGAGTACGTGGCTTCAACGCATCGAGCGGCATCACTTTCATCGATCTCGAGGCATCCGGAGCCAAATAAGGTGGTTAAGATGGTATACTGGGTGGGCATGTGTCCTGGTCGATGGACTTCTTGATGGCTTCTGACATGGGCGATGATGCATTGCCAGACAGGGGCCCTTTGGCAAACAGGAACAACAGCAACGTGGAACTTACAAGTCATTCATTAACAAATAGCCTCCTGATATTCGAATGATGGTGATGTGGGTTATGGTGTTAGTGTTGGGTGTGGTTAGTGTGGTGGTGTTTGGGGTGGTGGTAGTAGCAGGTTCGAGGCCTGACTTGGATGGAGATGCTGAATCGGAATATCAAAATGTACTTGGGAAAGAGAGAAAAGAGCCGGTGGGTGGATGCACCTTGTCCAGCCTTGTCCGGGCGGCCCGTGCGTCCTGTCCAAACGTTCTCCTGCAGCCAATGGCAGCTCGAGGCCTATTGTCTCAGCTGTCCACTATTGTTGCTGCCTGTCCTTACACGATTTGTCGATCTCCAGGAACAACTTGGGGAACTCTTATTCAGACTTCAACACTACCTACAACGTTGTCAAGGGACAATACTTTAGCAAATTGTGATTTGGACAATCTACCCATTGTAGGACAGTTCTCATGATTGTCGTCCACTCCTGTGTTTCAGTCTCCCTCCGTCACCTCGTATCCCCCATTACATGAAGGGTTAGGGTTTGGTGAGTTATCTCAGTTCCCATCTTCCTGAACTTATTCAATTTCTCAACAAGAAACTCGCCACCTCTTGTTCGACACTATAGTCACCAAATCGTGTGTTCGTCCAGTCATGGGTCCAGGTACCGCGGCAACATGCTAAATCCATATAACATGTGTAGCTTATGTAAAGTTGACTATGGGCGATACTATCCATCACATGATCACATCTTGGAGGCGATATCCCTGGGAGAGCTATATGACTACTAGGGCATCTCGAATTAGGCTTACTGTACTCTGAGTCATAGTCCTAGCCATCATCATCTGCATCGGTGTCTTCGCTGTGCTCTCGATCTTCGTCCAAGCTTCCTAATCCAACATCGGTACCTTATGTCTGGCACACGGGGCTGTCACAGCCGTCATAGCCCATAAAGTGACTTAGCCGCACTAACACCCCGCCTATCAGCGGCTTCCAAATCCCGATGACTTTTTGACCCCTCCAAAACCTGGCGGAGAGGCGCCGGAAACCATCTCCACTCCTTGCCCCACCACAAATTATTCTTACGATTGTGTGTCGTGACCTCCTTCCGTCTTTCAGTCCTTGAATTCGCCGGCGAGATCTCCTTAAATCACTTCGGTCCCCCTCGCGATCGTCTCTGTTGAAAGAAAGTCGTCAGAAAGATCCCCATATATCTGTGCAAAGAACCTCTGCGACTGCGCACATCGTTTCGACTTCAACACCTACACCATCACCGCGATAGGGCTTTGACCCGACAATATCTGGCAACATGTCCGACAGACTCACTCGGTGAACACCCCAACCGATTTCCCCTCTTAGACCTCCATGCGATCTCCTTACTAACCTGTGTTTCCGCATATAGTGTTGCTATTGTCAATAGCGACAAGGTCCGTCTCCTACTCCCTCCCCGCGATACCCCGCCATGGCATACTTTGAAGGAACACTGAAGACTGACTGGAGGGTAAACACCACAGTGCAAACCGAAGAAATGTCGTCAAGAATGCAAGAAATCCTGCCCCGTCGTCCGCAGCGGCAAGCTCTGCATCGAAGTCACCCCTGAGTCCCGCCTGGCCTTCATCTCGGAGAGTCTCTGCATCGGATGCGGTATCTGCCCCAAGAAGTGCCCCTTTGGCGCCATCACCATTATCAACCTGCCCACCAACCTCGAAAGCCAGGTCACCCACCGCTACTCGGCCAACAGCTTCAAACTTCACCGTCTGCCCATGCCCCGTCCCGGAATGGTCCTCGGTCTGGTTGGAACAAACGGTATCGGCAAGAGTACTGCCCTGAAGATTCTCTCCGGAAAGCTGAAGCCCAACCTGGGCCGCTTCGACAACCCGCCTGACTGGGAGGATGTTATCAAGCACTTCCGTGGTTCTGAACTGCAGAGTGAGTTGCCCTGGATTGGTGCCCAATATGCGCTGCTGGGCGCAAAGTAAGAGGGTTTCCAAAATGCTAACGCGACATGCACACAGACTACTTCACAAAGCTGCTCGAGGATGACCTCAAGGCTGTCGTCAAGCCTCAGTACGTCGACCAGATCCCCAAGGCCATTCGTGCTCCCGACAGGAGCGTTGAGGCCCTCATCAAGGGTCGCGCTGCCATGCAGAACTTCGACGAGGTCCTCGACACCCTTGGTAAGTTCCCACCTACAACTCTCCCCATTCCGGGAGCGCTAGCTAACATACCCCGTCAGAACTGCGCCATATTCTCGACCGTGACGTAAGCCATCTCTCTGGTGGTGAGCTTCAGCGTTTCGCCATCGGAACGGTCTGTGTCCAGCAGGCCGATGTGTACATGTTCGACGAGCCCTCGTCCTACTTGGATGTCAAGCAGAGGTTGAGTGCCGCCCGTATTATCCGCTCTCTCCTTCGCCCCAATGACTACGTCATCGTCGTTGAGCACGATTTGTCCGTCCTCGACTACCTCTCCGACTTCATCTGCGTTCTTTACGGCAAGCCCGCCGTCTACGGTGTCGTCACGCTCCCCCACTCGGTCCGCGAAGGGATCAACATCTTCCTCGACGGCCATATTCCCACCGAGAACTTGCGTTTCCGCGATGAGTCCCTGACCTTCAAGCTCTCAGAGGGCACAGAGGAGTACCTGTCCGACAGGTCTCGTGCGTTTAAGTATCCCACGATGGAGAAGACCCTCGGTAACTTCCACCTCAAGATTGACTCCGGTGACTTCACCGACTCCGAGATCATCGTCATGATGGGCGAGAACGGTACTGGCAAGACCACCTTCTGTCGCCTCCTCGCCGGTGCTATCAAGCCCGACGGAACCCGCAAGGTCCCCGACCTCAGGATCAGCATGAAACCGCAGACGATCACGCCCAAGTTCGAAGGCACCGTCCGTCAGCTCTTCTTCAAGAAGATTAAGGCCGCCTTCCTCTCGCCGCAGTTCCAGACCGATGTCGTCAAGCCGCTCAAGCTCGACGACTTCATTGACCAGGAAGTCAAGAACCTGTCCGGTGGTGAACTGCAGCGTGTGGCCATCGTACTCGCCCTCGGTCTCCCTGCCGACATCTATCTCATCGACGAGCCGTCTGCCTACCTCGACTCCGAGCAGCGTATCATCGCCGCCCGCGTCATCAAGCGCTTCATCATGCACGCCAAGAAGACCGCCTTCATCGTCGAGCACGATTTCATCATGGCCACTTATCTTGCCGACCGCGTCATTGTCTTCGACGGCCAGCCCGGTATTGACGCTCACGCCAACACTCCTGAGTCGCTGCTCACCGGTTGCAACAAGTTCCTCAAGAACCTCGACGTCACCTTCCGCCGCGACCCGACCAACTACCGCCCCCGTATCAACAAGCTCAACAGTCAGCTTGATCAGGAGCAGAAGCTGAGCGGCAACTTCTTCTTCCTGGAGGACAACGAAGCCGCCAAGACGAGTTGAAGAGGGCATCCCCAACCGTAAAAACAACAACAATGATGACCATCACGACAAGAAGCATATTCCTCGGAGGCGTGAGGCAGCATCGGGCACCGGCGTTTTAGGCGTTCAAAAGAAGAAGCGAGCCGGCAATGGTGTTGATCTGGCTTTAGAGGAAGGGGCCGGATCCGAGGATGACGATCCGGATATTTGACGCCGGCGACGGCAGTCTATCCCCTGTTGTCTGGTCCTACGAAGTATGGTCGCCCTCTCTCCCTGGTCGGGTCTTTATGTCGGGTCTCTATTTGAGATCTTCGCTTTAGTCACTCTGTTTTCGTATATGCGACTGGGAACCGAGAGAGGACACAGCTTCGTAGATTGAGGGGCAACGGATCAAGCAGGATGACTGCCGTCCGTCTTACACGTGAGATGTCACGTGTAGACGAGAGTCGAAATGGAGGCTGGTGAAAGCTAGATGCTTTCCAGCAAGCATTGGGGAAGCATACGGCTACCAGGTTGGTAGGCAGATAGTACAGACTCAATATAACTGAATGTCAAGACGGATAACCTCGCTAGTTCGATCTTCCACGTGATAAATCTGTGGTTCATGGCCGACTCGAGCAATGTCACTCGCTAATATATTTATGCAAATAGACGGCATAAGATACAGTTGTAGTTCTAACTCGGTAAATCACTAAGGACTCATCCATAACACCAAACTCCCTTGAAGTTCTCGAGCAACCCAGTTTCAATACCTACTCAGCGACCTTCAGTTTATCACTGACCAGTGGACTCTTCTTCCCAATCGTCTCACAGAGTTCCATCAAAGTCGCGCCGCCTTGCAGTTCAAACACAGGCATATCAACCTTCATCTCCCGGAAGATCCAATTGCGGATCTCGACCGCCACCAAACTGTCCACACGGTACGCGCTCATAGGCAACGCGCTGTTCAACTCCGCCAGCGGGATTATCAGCACCTTGCTCATCTTGTCGAGCAAAAAGTCACACAGCACCGTCTGCGCGGCCCCAAAGCTCTCGCAATGCTTGAGCGCCGCCGCGAGCTGGGCCGCATCGGCACCGCCGCTGTCGCCCACGGCGTTCCGCGACGCGAGCCGGTCAACCTGGAGCAGGTGCGAGAAGCGGACGTCGTAGAACCAGAACGGGATCTGGTACTGGTCGTCTGGGGAGGTCGCCACGGCCGTGTCGACCATGCCCTTCGTGCCCAGGCCGGTCGCGACCTGGCACTGCAGCAACAGCGGCTCCGGGACCTTGCGCTCGATGAGGCTGGACACGCTCGGGTAAGGTGCGGGACGGCGGGCGTTGGCGATGGCGGACTTGATTATACTGAGGTACTTGTCCTGCCCGATGCCGAGGAAGCCCCATTTCGAGAGGTTCTGCTCCGCGTTCTCGTTCTCCGCCACGTAGCCGGCGCCGAGGATCATTCCCAGGTCGAGGGTCACGATGGGCAGCTGCTCCGTACCTTGCTGGGCGGAGGCGGCGTTGCGGAAGGCGTAGCTGGCTGTGCGAGACGGCGTCCTGGAATGTCGAGCCGGCGCTGTAGTTGCCCTGGCCGAAGTTGCCGACCGTGCCCACCGAGGACGACTGGATGAGGAAGAAGTCCAGGGCAGGAGCACCGGGGGCCGAGAATGCGCGGCACAAGTTCAATGTGCCCGTGACCTTGGGTTTGAGAGCCGCCTGCCAGTCATAGTGCGTCATGTTCTCGAAGATACCGTCCCTCAGGACCATGCCGCCGTGGATGACGCCTCGCACAGGCGGCATCTCGGAGCGACATTGCTCCATGGCTGCGTCTAGGCTCGCGGCGTCAGCAACATCGCACCTGTAGACTGCGACCTTGACGCCCTTGGCTTCCAGCTCTCGCACGCATTCCTGAGCGGCTGGCTTGTCGGAGCCGCTGCGTGAGAGGAAAACCATGTTCTTAGCCCCGTGGTCGGCCATCCACATGCTCGTTGACCGACCCAGACCACCAAGACCGCCGACAAGCAGATACGAGCCGTCCTCCGCAAGCTTGAGCGGGCGGGTTGCGCGGGGGATGACCTTCACCATCGCTTCAGGGTCGTGTCTGACGACCAGCTTGCCGACGTGCCTACCAGCCTGCATCAACCGGAAAGCCTGCTCGATGTCGGGCGTCGTAAACACAGTCAGCGGCTGGACTTCCCGCACGAGCTTCTTGTGCACGAGGTCCATCACATCCTCTAGGATCCTGGCGCCAAGCTTCTTGTTCTGGCGAATGATGATGGTCAAGTCGACGCTCGCAAAAGTCGTGTTGCGCGCAAAGTTGGCCATGGCCAGCCTACTATTAACCTCAATATCCCGCTTGCCGATCTCGACGAAGCGGCCGAACGGCGCGATGCAGTCCCACGACTCCTGCAGTGACTCGCCGGCCAGCGAGTTCAGGACCACGTCCACGCCTCGTGCCTGCGTCACGCGCCTGATGCCGGCCGCGAAGCTCGTGTCGCGGGAGCAGAAGATGTGCTCCTCCGGTATGCCGAACGATTCAATCAGGAGCTTCTTCTTGCCCTCCGTGCCGACGGTGACGAACACCCTCGCACCCGCGTGCTGCGCCAGCTTGATCGCCGCTTGGCCGACGCCACCGGCCGCCGCGTGGATGAGCACCGACTTGCCGGCCTCGAGGCGGCCGATGTCGAACAGGCCGTAGTAGCCGGTGCAGTACACGATGGGCAGCGAGGCCGCGATTTCGAAGGACATGTCGTCCGGGATCTTGGCGACGAAACCGGCGGCATTCCGGAGCTTGGTGCCGTATCCGCCCAGCGTCCAGACGCAGACGTGATCGCCGGGCTTGACGTGCGTGACGCCCGGTCCGACCTGGCTGACGACGCCGGCGACCTCGCAGCCGAGGAAGTTCTCCACCAGCTGGCCCATGGAGACCATGACATCCTTGAAGTTGACGGCCGTGGCGTGGAAGTCGATGTCGACCTCGTCTTCTCCGGGTGGCGTGTTGAAGGTGTCGTCGTCGACGAACCGCAGCGTGTCCAGCAGGCCGGGCGTTCCGATGTCGAGCCTGAGCGGCCTGTCCGGCTGGACGAACGGTTCTAGCTCCGGCTGCGCGAGGGCGATGGGCTGGGTGTCCTTGGCGATGAACTCGTTGGTCTCGGTGTCCTCGAAGATGCGCGGGATGAAGATGGTCCCGCTGCGCTCGGTGAACTCAAAGTCGCGGCCTTGGTTCTCCTCCACGTCGGAGAAAGAATGGGTGAAGACGCGAACGATTGTCTCGGTGTCGTGCTGAATCCGATTTTCCGGGGTTGCTTCCAGATCGAGTGTGACGAACTTGAGGGCATGGTTCTCGGCGCGCAGAGTCCGTCCCAGACCGGTGATTAGGTTGGCTTCCGGTACGGTTGAGTCGATGGTGGCACCGCGTGTAACCCAGAAGACGCCTTACGCACTCCAGATGGCCTTGCGGAAGGCATCGAACTCAGGTTCAGTCAAGCCTGCGAGAACGGGACGATTGAGTTCCAGCAGTGAGATGACGATGCAGCCAGCGGTGTCGGGTAAGGCGTCCAGTGATGTCTTGAAGGGCTTGATGCCCATGCTGGACTCGATCTGCTGCATCACGATATCAGTGACCCATGAATCGTCCTCTCCAAGTGGAGGAACGATGAACGCGCGATTCGGCAACTTCGGCTTAGCCTCAACCTCGACGGCTGTCGCAGTCATGACGCTGTAGACCTTGTCGTTCAGGTCGGGGTAGTCTGGGACGCAGACTTGGACGCCTGAAAAGCCAGTGTCCTTCAGCAGCATGTCCCATTCCTCCTCGCTCAGGCTGGGGCCTTCGGTTCGACCGTCGTCCTGGCCCAGCCACCAGCCAGGCAGGTTGCCGAACACCAGGGTCATCCAGGGCTGGCGCTCCGTGAGTTCCATTAGCACAAGCTGACCACCGGGCTTGAGCACTACACTTATGTGGTTAGCAATTCTTTCTTAGTATTCGTGGGTGGGATCTCACTCACACTTCCGGACATGCGACATGGTGACCTGCATCTTCTGCGTCGCATGCAGCACGTTGGCAGCAATGATAACATCGTAAGTCCCCTCCTCAAACCCCTGATCCGTCGGGTCCTGCTCGATATCCAAAGCCTTGAAGTCAAGCAAGCCCGCATCGTACCACGCAGCAAAGTTCTCTTGTCCCTTCTCGAAGAAGCCCTTGGAGATATCCGTGAAGTCATAGTGGGCAAAACGAGCATATCTGCCGTTCTTCCCGCCGCCCAGCTTCTCGAGCACAGGCCTCGTCGCACCACCGGTGCCAGAACCAACCTCGAGGATCTTCAGCTGGGGGTTCTTGTACGCCACCTTGTCGAGATAGGCCGTCATGGTCCGGTAGCACCTCTCGGTGCCGATCTTGCCCTGGTACACGGCGTACAGGAGGTCACCTTCCAGCATGAGGGCGAGCGGGTCGACTTCCTTCCTGATGACCCGGGCCAGGTTGTTGCCCACGCGCACGGCCATCTGGCCCTCGACGCAGGCCTCCTGGGCGAAGCGGAAGACTTCCTCCCTGTGGGCGTCGTCGTCGGGGCCGGAGTAGGGCTTGAAGTCCTTGTATGTCCCGTCTTCCCGCTGGGTCATCATCTTGCGCATCCAGTTGTAGAAGACCTTGTGGTACCACTCGGCCTGCTCCACATCCTGCGGTGTCAGAGCCGCCACGGCGTCGCGGATGGAGTAGTATGCTATCTCGCGGAGGGCGGAGAGGATCTTTGACTCGGACGCGTCGCCGGGCTGGCCGACAAACAGCTGCTCGCGGTTGGCGTCTGTGAGCAGCTCGACGTCGATGTCCCACGATTCGGTGAAGCATAGCTTGGGGACGGCGAGGGCCCTCTCGGAATCCGAGTTCATCTGGCTGTCCGCCAGGCTCGCGCACTGGAGTCCTGATATCTCGATCATGGGACGAGCGGTGGCGCCCTCCGGGGAGACGACGTAGATGTCTTCGCGGGCGTTCTTGAAGCCCTGCATCCGACCGTCAGCCCAGAGATTGTACTCCTGCCCGGCTTTGCTGGAGATCTCGTTGGAGATATACATCTTGTCCACGAAGACGGGAACCATGGGCTTGTCGACGATCTTCAAGGGGCTGGCGCCTCCAGCACTTGAGGTCTGAGCCGCCAGAGCCGGGAAGATCGAGTGAAGTACTGCGTCCAGCGTGGCTGGGTGGATGAGATAGGGGTACTCGAAGTTGTACGGCATCACCTTCGCCACATCTGCCACCTTGAAAGTGCCGAAGGCTGCACCTGGGCCGCCAAAGAGCGTGGTGACGTTGCGGAAGGTCTCCCCGTAGGACAGCCCGATGGAGTCCAGGGCATCGTACATGGTATCCACCGGGATGTTGACGCCGTCCGCGGCGAGTCTCTTCTTCTCGTCGAAGAGCCTGTCGATCTCTTGCTGGTGCATCGCGGCTTCCTTCCCTCCATCCACGACAGCAGGCTGCGTCTCGAACCGGTACGCAATTCGGCCACGGCAGTGTTCGTTCCAGCCCTCCTGCTTGCCGACACTGTAAAGCCGGAACTCGTACCACGTATCCGAGCTGCTCCGCGTGTTGGTATTCAGCGGCCTCAGCTCAAACACCGTCTCGACACCATCATAGCTCTCAGGCACAACCAGCGCCTTGCCGATGCTCACGTCCCTCAGCTCAAACCCGGCAACAGGAGTGCTAACCTGGTTGATAACGACCATCTGCCTCATCGCCTCTATGGCAGCAATCATCATGCCCGCGGCCGGGTAGAGCACGCTCTGCGCGACCTTGTGGTCCAGCACCCACGGGTTCTCGCTGATGCGGATGAAGTTGCGCCACCGCGGCTCGACGGGGTTGAAGTCCATGGACGGAGCGCCCACGAGGTCGTGTCGCGGGAACTGCCGGAAGCGGTACGCCGTGCTAAGGCGGGACTCGCTCCAGTGGACGGTGGAGTGGTTCCAGGCATAAGGGGGGAGGTCGGTGAGAGGGGTCATCTTGAGGTCGTGGAGGAGGGGGAAGTTGACCCTGTCCAGACGGACGGGGACGCCGCGCGCGATGAGCTGGGAGGCTGCGTCGAGGGCGCAGTGGACGGCTGGTTCGCTGCGCAAGAGGACGGAGGTGTAGGTTGGTTTGGTGGCCAGCTCGGTCGCTGCTGCGAGGATTTGCTTGATTGGTCCTGAGAGGGCGGCATGAGGACCGACTTCGAGAAGAACATCGGGCTTGCTGGTGGCCGAAGATCGGTTTCTGGCTTTCTTCGCGTTGCCGGCAGTTGTGGCCGTCTTGGCGAGGCACATGTTCGTGGCCGACTGGCTGAACAGCACGGGCGACACCATGTTGCGCACCCAGTAGCTGGGCTGTGCCAGCTCGCTGTGGTCGATCACCTCGCCGGTGACGGAAGAATAGAAGGAGACTTTGTTCTTGTCATCCGGCGAGTTGGGCGCTTCCATGCCCTGGAGACTCTGCTCGTAGGCCGCTGCGACGGCCTGCATGTGGTGGCTGTGGTATGCCACCTTGACCTTGAGCTTCCGTGCGAAGATATCCTCGTCTTTGAGGACTGCAGAGTGCATCCAAGGCATCAACGTCACCCGAGACGGTAACTGAGGAAGGCGAGTTGACGCACGCAACCACAAGCTTCCGTTGGATCTTGTCGATGCGCTCTTGAGCCTCGGCCTGGCCCAGTCCCACAGCCATCATGCCTCCAACATCCGTTTTGACGTTGGCCGCATGCACACCACGGAAATAAGCCACCTTCAGCGCTGTCTCAAACGTCAGCGCACCAGCTGCGTAAGCCGCTGCAATCTCTCCGCTGGAGTGTCCCGTCACGCACGACGGCGTCACGCCCCAACTAGCGAGGAGATCGACAAGGGCGACCTGTAGCGCCGTGCACAGTGGCTGGCTGAGCTGGGGCGCGTCAATGCCCGGCGACGACTCCGCGGCGTATCCGAAGAGCTCGTCCGTAAGAGACCATGTAGCACCTAGCTTGGCGAAGAGCTTCTCGGCCTTGGCGATACGATCCTCAAACAGCGGGTAGGCTGCGATGAGTTCACGGCCCATGCCTGCCCACTGTGCGCCTTGACCAGTGAAGACGAATGCAATCTTCGGCGGGCGGGAAAGGACGCGTTGGAAAGAATGCGATGGGCTTGTCAGTGCTGAAACCAGGTCCTTGGATGACGATGCGCGTATAGCAGCGCGCATCGGGAGCTTGGAGCGGCGCTCTGAGAGGGTGTACGCGAGCTTGGAGGAGATTGAGCTCATCGTCGGATGCATGAGACTCGATATATTCAGCCAGGCGCTCGGCGTAGGCCTTGCCCGACGTTCCGTCGTTGGCCGAGAGCAGAAACAGGAGCTCCGGTGTCGTCAAGCTCCCATTTGCAGTAGGCAAGGGTCCATCTGGAAAGAGCTTGGTGAGATTCGCGATCCCAGTCGTACCAATGGGACCGTTGGTGTGGCCATGAGTGCCGTTTGTTCCGTTCGCTCCGTTGGTGATGTACCTCTTGGAAGCCTTGTACTTGGCGAGGAAGTGCTCTGCGTCCTCAATGATGACGTGGGCATTGCTTCCACCATAACCAAACGAGTTGACGCTGGCACGTCGCAGACCTGGCGTGGGCCACTTCTTGCACTCAAGAGGGATGCGAATGTTCCACTCGTCCAGGGGGATCCTCTCGTTTGGCTTCTCAAAGTTGAGATTGGGCGGGATCAAGCCGTGCTCGACAATCAACGCCGCCTTTATGATGCCAGCAATGCCTGATGCGCCCTCCAAATGTCCGAGGTTGGTTTTGATCGAACCGACATGGATGGGGTTATCGGGCGAGCGCCCTGCACCCAGGACCGACGCAATGGCGCCGGCCTCGAGAGGGTCACCTGCCGCAGTCCCCGTACCGTGAGCCTCGAAGTAGCCCGTCTCGGCCGGGTCCAGGCCTGCGCCCTCATAGGCTGCGCGGATCAGCGCCTCTTGGGATTGCCGGCTAGGCAGTGTGATGCCTTGGGTACGGCCGTCCTGGTTGACGGCGCTGTTGCGAATAACAGCCCTGATGGGATCGCCATCTCGCAGAGCGGCGTGCAGAGGCTTTAGGACTACTGTGCCCACTCCTTCGCCTCGCGAATAGCCTGATGCCCGGTGGTCAAAGGAGAAGCATTTGCCCTCTGGCCCGAGGAATCTGAGAATTGGAATTAGCTGTGAGTTCTGGACTAGTCCTTCGTTAGTTGCAAGATCACTCACCGTAGCAAACTCATACAGATCATCAAGTCGGGACTATGGATCATGTTTGTGCCACCCACGATGGCCATCTTGCTCTCGCCAGTCCGCAGGCTCTGACATGCCAGATGCAGAGCCGACAGACTGGCGGAACAGGCCGTGTCGAGTGTCATCGATGGGCCCTTGAGATCGAAGAAGTAGCTGATGCGATTGGATAGAATTGAGTATCCGTTGCCCGTCGCGGTGTACGCAGGGATGGTCTCTGGATCACGCCCGAGCATCTCGGAGTAATCCTTGGAGAAGACGCCAACGTAAACAGACGTGTTGCTGCCGGCCACCTTCTCCATCGGGATGCCAGCTGGAGTTGGTAAAACATGTCAGCCTGGGAAATAGACAATGGTCACCAGCGAGGGGGGGAAAGGGGGCTGTCAGGATATGACAAAGCAGGTGAGGGCACCATCGAGTCACAGACGGTGTAACCCTAACCCTGTTAAAATAAGGGGTAAAAGGGGTAAAGGGGTAAGGTGTAAACAAAGATAAGGGGGGTTGATGACTAACCATTCTCTAGGGCCCTCATAAGCTGACTCCAGCTGCAGACGCTGCTGAGGGTCGATGCTCTTCGCTTCATTCGGCGAGATACTGAAGAAGGAAGCATCGAAGCGGCCAATATCTTCCTTGAGGAAGTGCCCGCCCTCGACGTTGATCTTGAGCCTTAGTTAGTACCATCTGTGGCAGTGTGAGAATGTGAGACGAAGGACTTACAGCGCCGTTTCTGTCTGGGTCAGGATGGTAGAACGCTTCAGCGGTGAACTTGTCTTTGGGGATTGGCGACCAGGCACTGCGACGGTTACAGAGCATTTCCCAGAGGTTGGATGGGTTGGTGGCGTCACCGGGAAACCTGCATGACATGCCAACGATGGCGATGGGCATGAGATCGCCCTCGGATGCGACACCATGACTCTGTTCCGTGGTGAACGTGGCAGCGTCACTCTCGGAGCTGCTGGGTGGAGTCGACGAGCCGGAGCCCGTGTTGACCGCGTGAGGTGCCATGATCAGTGATGGATGGGTCTTAAACAAGGCGTAAAAATACAGTCAACGCGGACAGGTGAACAAAGTGAGTTGAATCTTGTTGTTAGTCTGTGTTGAAGTCTGGCTATGTAGCAAGCGCCTACAAATTCATCAGAACACAAGGCCTGGCCATCGTGGTTATATATTTCTCATTCATCTTTGGATGTCAAGGCTCTCCTCAGTATCCAGGTCCTGGTCCGGCATCTTGTGTCTCCATGCACCCTTGTGGCGTTTCGCACGGCCGTACGCGGGTGAACACGGGTATCTACGCAAGTGTCATAATAGATCTCGATGGCCTCGCGCCATACCTCGGGTTTAGGTACGTCTCATCGACATCGAGTCACCTTGGATACCTTGGATAGGAGACCATCACCTGAATCCTTCTGCCAGGTTTCAACATCCTCTGATGAGAACATACCATAGGTGCGTTATCTGTCACCAATGATAGCTTCAACAAGCCACACGAGGTGTGTCTTTCAAGTAATAGGCTGAAAGTCATACAACCCAGCTGCAGGCATTAGAATCCTGAAGTAGAGGAAACAGTACCGGAACGTGTTTATCATCGACTCATTCCTGTGAAGGCACAGAGTCACAGAATTGGTTGGGGTGAAGGGGGCGATCACCGATCGAAGCCAGGGTTGCAATGAGTGACGGGATTGTAATGAGTAACCCGGGACAGATAGTGTGGAGTCTGGCGTGAACTCGCCCAAGACGGGGGCAACATGAGGTTCCCAGAATTGCCAGGAACCCATCTCTCGCCATGCAAGCACCTTAACCCGCCCAACTTGAGAGATGGGAATCTGATTGATGGACTGGCTGCTGGCATAAAGAGGCGATGCTAGGAGACCAGCACTCAGTCTACAGTGCCTCGCATCTCGTGGTCCACAATAGTTACTCCTTCTGAGCCGAGTAATACTCTTGACAGGCCGAGTCGCGGTTACGAGGGGACTCGGGGCCGAAGGGAGGGTTGTTGGAACAATATTTTGGGTAATACCGCGCTTACATGAGCGTATCTCGTTTGACGGGATAGACTTCACCTTACTCGGCAGCTCTGAGATACTGAAAACAGGTTACATTATCACACAGCCTTGCTCCAATGCTACCATCCTAAAGAACTTCTTGCTGCCTGTGCATTCCGTTGAGTGGACAACAGTAGTATTGTACAGTTTCTGTAACGGCGGTTCGTCTGATAATTTGTCTTGTCTCTCAACCTTAAAGCAACTATCGGTAACACATTCCGATTCCCCGGTATGTCCGCGAGGATATGCAGAGCAGTATCCGAAGGATCGGGTCCCTTGTTTGATGAATAGATGCATACTACGTAGAGATGGAACCAACCAGGATGAACGGGATGCCATGACAGTTCTCTGTCTCATTTTGACACCCCCTTCCCGCCCTGTCCATCCCGCTACTAATAGGAGATAATTTCCATAAAGGGTAGGTAGAAATGTAGATATGTAGCCACCTGTGCCACATGTCGATACCGTGGTTAATTAAGGCAGCATGACAGATAACGTGCATGATAAGCGAGCCGTACAGACAAGCGAGCCGTACAATTTCTACCACCTCACTACAACTATCCTAAATAATTCTACAACCACCCTATAAAACAACAATAACTGAATTAGAAACAGATGAATCAGACGATTCTGCAGCCTCCTGGCACGTGCGTGTATTATAGCTAGGCTTGCCGCATACACTATAGTACCGAATCTTCGTACGAGACCCCCCTGTACCACCACGATTTTGCTGTATTTCCTGGGCTACCTGCTCCCCCATAGCTTTCTGATCTAGTAGATCCTGTGCCTCTTGTATAGTAAGTGACCCTCCGAGCCGCATACGTGTTTTTTTGGCTCTCCGTCTCTTACTAAGCCCCTCATTAGCCTTTCGGAGTAAAGAAACCTCCGACCGAAGGAGAGCTACTTCGTGTATCATAGCTATTGTACCCTTGGTAAGCTGGTCTATAGTAGCTAACATTGAAGTCGGGGAGCTATTCTGATGGTTGGCAATGCGAGTCTTAATGAGCGTTGACTGCGAGTTGGCTTCTCGGGGGTTGCGTGGTGTCTGGAAGACCTAAGGTAGTGCCGTGCCCGGCCTTGAGGCTGGTGGTGTTGGGGTCCGAATACGTATATCAAGTTTAGATATCACCCTCTCTGGGTCGTACGGCATAAGGCCGGCTCCGGCAAAACCTCCCTGGATGTTCTTTTCTGTAATTGAAGCAAAAAAAGCCTCTCTGAACGCACAAAGAAACTCCAACTTGCTAATGTGTGTGATATTCATCCGCATTAGCTGCTTAATCTGGCGGCTGTACGCCTTCTTTAACGGCGAAAAACACCCTATATCTAATGGCTGAAGTAGGTGAGAGGAGTGCGAAGGCATACAAAGAGTAATAATGTTGTGCTCCTAGCAGTAGGTCTCGAATTCCTCGGAGTGGTGGCTATCGTGGCCGTTAAGGATCAACAGCCGATATTTGCCCTTCGTACGAGATGCTGTGTGAAAATCGAAGTGCCGAATCCAATCCATACCCTTCTCATTAGTAGTCCAGCCATTATCGGTTGTTACAATACGCCAAGTGGCCGGAAGGTTACACTCTTGATACCAGTTAGCAAGGTGATATTGCCCAGCCAAGATGATGAATGGTGGGATGGCCCAGCCCAAAGCATTCACTCCTTGGATAATTGTAGCCCACTCCCGATTGCCAGGCTGGGCCTGTTTAGCCCTGCTGCGGCTATTAGAGGTTGTAACTACCATAGTGGCGATGATTATGCCTATTATAAACCCAGTCTCGTCGAAGTTATACGAATCGTCATCGAGGATACCGTATTTGACCTTGATGTTGTACACAAGAGCAAACCACTCGCGAATAACATTTGGATCTTCGCATTTGGCCCTCTGGTAGTCGTATTTACGCGTAAAACGCGTACGAAGTTCTGGCTGGCGCTTGACGAAGTTGTGAGCCCATCGTACGCCAACAGGGGGCGCGTCGCGTTCACGGAGCAATCGGTTGGCCATATCTTCCACGTAACAAAGCCGAGGATGGAATGCGCGCGCACATAGCTCAATTATGTATCGAACAATCGTTTTCTCTTCTAGATCGGTAAGCTTGCGTGATTTGGCTGGAACATCGCGTTGTGCAGGCCGACCGGCGCGTCGGTTGGAGAGGGTCATTAGCGGTACGTTGTAGATTGTAGCTGCGCGTCGAAGACTAAGCTTTGGGTCGTTTTTAATAGCTTCGAGGGCTAGAATAACCCGAGATTCGGTTTGAAGCGAATCCATAGCGAATTGGTGGTAGAATTAGTGAAAGAAGTGGAAGGTCGCGTCGCGCTAAGAAAGTGTACGGCTCGCTTGTCTGTACGGCTCGCTTATCATGCACGTTACTGTTATACACAGTCACGACTTGCAAACACGTCGTATAAGCGATATCTTCTTGTCTTACTTACAGACAGATTCCATGTTCTGAGTGTATCTGTGTTCGTAACTCTTGTAAGCTGTCTAGGTTGTATAACGGCTAGTCGGCATGGATGATAAGCGCGGCTTTGGATAGTGTAAAAGTAGGCGATCTGATACCTACCTTATGCAGGAAGCATCTCACGAGTCAACTTCTTCAGCAAAAGTGTGGTGCTGTACCGGTACCTCAATGCTGTTGGAGCACCTACATGGATTCGAATCCCGGTACAGCATTTTCAAATTCATAAACCAACGACAGATGAGCATCGCACCACATTCATTCGCTTAAAACCGGCGCTCAAATACTACAACAAACCACGAACAACTCGCCCACATCCCGAATCGATCGAGATCCCACTTTGACCGTACGATGTTATGCGTTTAAATCCTGACAGGATTACGGCCCCCTACTCATACGCACTCCGGCACACATCACTTTCCCAACCAGTAGACCGTTGAGCACCACTCGGATAAGCTTCAACGGCTGGGAGTGTTCCGTATTTCCGAGGGGTGACCGGTGAGACATGTACAGCGGAGCAGTTGTTCCGCAACATTCTTCCATGGTGACAGCTCAGTTTGCTCCTACGTCGACGCCGCAACGGTGCATTAATCGGCGATTCATCTGGTTGGTTGCAGAGCCGCTTGATCCGTTTCAACATCTTGAATGACAGTGAGTGTTAACTCCCGTCCCCAGAACTTTAGAGCCATCTCCTAGACCTTGGGCTGCGCGCCTATTGTTGCGGAAGTTCAACTAAGAGTCAACAGTCAACACAAGGCCATACCTATCGACTTCAGTACAAAGAAGCCACAGCCAACAAGAACAATAACTCAAGATAAAATGGCCACCGAAAACTCATTGAATGGCCCTCCACGCCGGATTTTGGCCCTTGTCACCACAGGCGGCTTCACTCATGCTGGTGAGTACTGAGGAAACACCCGAAGTATGATACCCCGCGTCTGATTATGCAAAATATCAGCCCCTGTTCTCGAGATCTGCCGTGTCCTCGCCGGCCGCGGGCACACCATCGAGTTTGCCACATGCGCCGGCCAGGAGGGATGGGTCGCGGACTTTCCGGTCGTGAGCCGTGTACACTCTTTCGCCGAGGGACCGTCTGAGGCCGAGTGCGAGGCCCACTATCGCCGTATGATGGCGCATGATCCGGCCAAGGGCATCGGTCCGGTCATGAAGAGCAAGTACCTGTGGGATGCTTGCTGGCCAGACGTCTACACCCGTCTCAAGGGGCTGTGTGGCGACAAGACCACCCGCCCCGACTTCATCATCGCGGACTTCTTCATTGATGCCGCTGCCCTCGACATGCAGGTCGAATTCGGCGTCCCTTGCGCCATCGTGTATCCGCAAATGCCCTTCCTCATGGCCCCGGCATCCTACATCCCCGGCCAGCCGGGCTTCCAGGTCGATATGACGGCCTTAACCAGCGAGCATGCCTCGATATGGGCCCGCCTCCGCAACGAGATGGTCATTTTCTGGGCCTTGCCGCACATCCTACCTTGGATGCGATGGCGGAACAACATGCGTAAACGTCTCGGAGTGAAGCACAAAGTCATGTCGGGGTCCAAACCAAGTTTCCTGGTTCTTGTCAATTCCTTCTTCGGACTCGAGCCGCCCAAGGACCTTCCACCGTTGATCGCTGCTATCGGACCCGTGCTGCCCGACGCGTATCCACATCTTGACGACACCTTCTCTCGCTTCATGGACGCGCACACTCGCACCATCTACATTGCTCTCGGCACGCACGTCATTCTCCCCGAGAAGGACATCCTCAAGATACTGTCTGGCTTGGTCCTTGCACTGGATGCCGGACACATCAACGGCGTAATCTGGTCGGTCGCCAAAACTCCTCGAAAGGAGTTCCCGGCCTCCCACAATCTGCGTCGCGCCAACGGTGAAGAACTGAACGTCGGCGACCTCCTCGAAGGGAAGAATTCCGATTTTCTGTTCCCGCTCTTCGCGCCGCAGCGAGCCATTCTCGATCACCCGCACACGGCACTGTACTTCACGCACGGCGGCGGGTCTTCCGCACAGGAGGCGCTATTCCACGGAGTCCGCGTCCTGACAATGGGCATATACTTCGACCAGCTGTCCAACAGCGCCAAGCTGCGTACGGCGGGCGTCGGCCTGTCGCTCGACAAGTTCAAGTTCCGTACCGACGAGATAAGCAGCAAGATCGGCGAATTGGTCGACGACGAGAGCGGACACATAGGGCGTAACGTCGAGCGCATGAAGCGCATCGCACGCGTTGCGAGCAGACGGAAGGAGCTTGCAGCCGATTTGGTGGAGGAAGTTATGTACGACACCGAGCTACGCTTTGACGAGCAGGGACGCGAGATTCTGCCTATGCACTTGCAGACGGCGGACGTAAGGATGAGTGCCTGGAGGGCCAAGAACTGGGACTTGTACACGCTGGCGCTGAGCGGGCTGATTTTGCCTGTTCTGGGTATTATGTATGCGCAACGTCTGTGGATCGATGGTGGCCCTTTGGGACGGGTAGTCGGCTCGATCACCGGGTCGGTGCTCGAGCTGAGGAAGAAGCTGTGATTGTCGTACGAGTGATTGGTCGTGGTATTCCAGTCTATTCGAGATAAATATTCAGCAGCAGGCAACAGACTCCTATCTACTGGAACTGAGCTCGTCTGACTACCTTCCGAAACATGTCCGCCATATGCTGGCTACTCTTGGTATCCATCGGAATAACATGCCCCTGATCATGCTCCCACAAGACGGCCTCTTTGGCATCGCACATGGCCAGCAGCTGCCGACTCTCCTCGCGCCAAATATCCTTGGCCCCAAGGACATGCATAGTCGGGATGCTCAACTTCGGCATAATCAAACCCTCGACGCCTAGGCGTGCCGTTCCCTCACGATTCCACGGCCGGCTCCCGCAGAAGAAGGCTGCGAACCGCACATCTGCCGTCGGGTCGGCGTTGCCGGTCTTCGAACTCCTGCGCCACAAGAGGTACGACATGATTAGTGCAGCCCCCTGGCTGAAGCCCAAAAGTCCGTCAAACGGCCCCATCCCGCCTTGTTCTGCCGGCTGGAGGAGATGCTCGAGGTAATCGTGCGCGTCGGCTAGGGATTCCATCGGCGGTCTGACGGGAGACTCGTACGGGTCCCAGTCGTAGTATGAGAAGTAGGGGCCGGGGTAGAGGTCAGATATTTCTGCTCGTGAGGAAAACGGGGAAGAAAGCCGTTAGACTCCCAAGTTTTCAAATGAGATGTCCTAAGTTTTCAAACGAGATGTGCAGAGGAAACAAAAGTCTGATATACATACCGGGTGCTGGACGAGCGGTGTACTCTCCATCTACAAAGACGAACTCGATATGGTCATCCGTGAGTTGGTATCTGAGCGCAGCTTGGAGGCACGCTGTCGTTAGCCGGACTGACTATCACATAGAAGGCCCGGACTGGAGACGTACAGGTCTGTCTTGTGAATATCTGACCGGTTCCATGTAAGTAGGTGGCGGCTGAGAGACTACGATGGGCGAGCTTACTTCCGCACTGGTTCCGGCCCCGTGGAGGCAAAGCACTCGCATCCTGGGCTGTGATAGTGAGAGACAAGTGGTTACTTCTTTGCTTCAGAGGCAACAGTTGCACGTTTAAGGGCTATTCCTGAAGACTGTGTGCCTGAAGATAGACGATATGCCAGGCATCAGGTAGTTCGGAGACACCATATCGGCTTCCTACTAGCAGGGAGTGTTACGTAAATTCACCATTCGGCCAGGCAAGGGGGCCATGTCTGGGGGTCGGTTAGCCGTCGAAGCATGATCCCATTCCAAGGCACAAAAAGATTCCTTCCATTCCTTCCTTGCTACCGTCCATATTTCAAACTTGTTACATCAAGGCATGCAGGCAGAGTCGCTTCACAAACAAGCGCGCGGACTCGTGCACCGGACCAGCACCTCCGGCTTTCTGACCTGTACCGGCCGTGGCGCTTATCATCCGTGTGGGGGCCTATACACCTCGCGGAGTTGCAGCGTGTTCGACTCGAGGGATCGACCTGCATGCGACCCCTGCTCCCTCCCTCCCGCTTGCGACTTGCGGTCCCCTAACGTTAGACACCTACCTAATTCTTGCACTGCTATAACACGTCTAGCAGGTGCATATGTGCTGGGATCTGCATGGTAAACGGACGAGGTACCTAGGGAGTGCGTAACCGACTTCTGCCATATTCATTCTCGATTATCACATGTTGTGGCGTCGACATCCATACCCCTGAAGATAGCATTTTCTGTGCTACGAAGCTTAGTCCAACTACTGTGATACCAGTTTTAGGATCTCATTACACCGAAGGTCAGACCGGTCACGGTGGGTTGCATCTCCCCAGCTCACCCTTGTGGTCTCAAGACGTCATAGCAAGCCCCCTTTTGGGTATCTTGCGATGCTCCTCCTTCGCAGCAACCTTCCCACCGCCCACCAGCGTTTGAACTTCTCGGTAATATGACCAGCCGCATCAACCGTACGAAATATAGCTTCCCGGCACTTCGCCCTGAACCAGCTCCTGCCGAAGAAGACGCAGTTCTGGATGAAGACGCCGCCCTTGCGGAACTTTATGCGTCTCTTGATCATGCCCTTTACGTAGCCTCTCAAGAGCTCGCGACGGGCTGCAGGCTCTGTGTAGAGCAGGGGGTCTCGAAGCACTTTGGCGAGATCCATGGCATCTGCAATGGCAAGTGAAGCCCCTTTTCCGGTGTAAGGTGACATACTGGACGCCGTTAGAACGACGACGACCACTGTTGAAGTTCACATTGCGAAGGAAAAGGATACTCACTTCATCGTAGCATCGCCCAACAAGGTCACATGCGGATTATCCCATGGTCTTGGTTGTTCCACCAGCTTCAAGATGTTGCTGTAAGCCGAGTCGAGGATGACTTTGTCCGCCATCTCGACGAACAGCGGATCTATGTGCTTGTACCCGTGCACTCTCGTCTGGACCTCCTGGCGCAATTCTTCAGACGAAAACTGCTCTGGCTCCTTGGACTTGTTGTGGTAGTGGCGAAGCTCGCTGCCGAAGCCGACCATGCTGAATGACTCTTCCTGGCCAATATGGTCGGGGGTCCAGTCCCGCGTGTACTCCGCTCCCGGTACTGGGTTTGTCCATCCGTGAACGGTGATGACTTGGTTGTTCTCGCAGAATGCCTGTGTTTGAAGTCAGTCGAAATCTGTCTTGCCCATCTTAGGTTGGTTGACGGCAGGGGGAAACAGCATACCGCTACGCCGTGCCGAAGGGGATCAACTTCTTGGTCTCCGGCAGCCAACGCACCTTGAAGTACGTGACTCCGATATCACTGAGCTTAACCCGGACGTCCGGCAGGAGCTGGCTTCTAACTTTAGACCACACCCCGTCCGCTCCCACCAGTAGATCACACACCTCCGTACTCCCATCATCAAACCGCAGAACCACCTCGTCACCCTTCTCGTCGTAGGCCACCAGCTTCTTTCCCAGCCTCAAGAACTCGTTCTGCTCGTGCAGCAGCGCCTCGCGCAGCACCCAGCGGTTGACGCTGACCATGTCGCGCAGGTCCTGCGGACACCACGTCATGAGCATGGCCCTGTCCGCGGCCCGCATGAAGCCGAGGAGCTGGCCATCCGGTAGCTGCGGCGCGACGCTGCGCTCGATGGCGTCCGGAGAGCCGACGGAGACGGAGGCCGTGAGGTCGTCCAGGGCCGAGCGCTCCATCTGGATGCGGTAGCCCGCCAGCCGGTCGGTGCATACCGTCTGCCGCTCGTACACGGTCACCGTCAGCCGCGGGTTGGTCCGCAGTATCTGGGCCAGTGACAAACCCCCGAGCCCGGCGCCGATGATGGCTACGCGGAATTTGTCTTCGGGTTTGTTTCCTGTGGTCATGGTGTGTGAAGTAGAATATTCGTACAGGAGAGTAGAGTAAATCTGAGATCGTCCACAGACTGGTGAGAGTCCAAAATGAGATAGACGATGAACAGCAACTCGTCGGAAGCTCCCAAGTGCTCGGAGGGCTTCGACTCACACGAGTCGATGACTCTAGGGAGCCAACAGGATTGCACTGGCAACCTGGTCCGTAGAACGCACTGAGAGAGGTTAGAACGGACCTGACCGGGTAGGTCGAACTGTCGAACGATATCGAACCACTCCTCGGAGAGCGTATTCCTGCACCTTCCTCATCTTTCACACCACGGCTATTCCTGGCCAACTCGCTTCGACGTTGATGATCTCGATCCAAGTTCTGATGGGATTCTCATGGGATTCCAACTGCCTTCTTGGCATTTGCCATCCTGGGGAGACGTAAAACCGCTGCACAAGGTATTCAGCAACTTATGAAGCTGTACCGGTACAAAGGATTCACAACTCCCCACTCACATTAAGGTTCGATACGACGTTGTTCGGGTCCATCCCTGGCTTCCGGTTGCATCATGCATACTAGGTACTAGTATCCGCGAATCCTCATCGGGTAGACGACTCGCTTTTACGTAGCGGCCCAGTCGCGGCACAGCCATGCGAAGCAGCGAACAAGCTTCACGGATCGTGGAAGGATTTGGGGGCCACCCGCTGCTCTGCATTGCCAGCCAGGCTAGGCAGTAGGTCGGATCCGGCAAAAAGAGAGCGAGTAACATCGTCCGGACTCGCGTCTTTACGTACGAGTGGTGGATATGAAGGGGCCGAAGGATTCGACCTGATTTCATGTGCAGCGTCCGAGCCGGATCATCAGTCGATATCTTCATCTTTGCAGCGGCCGATCCTAGCTCGGTTGTGATATTCGCCGCCCATGCCGGCACAAGTAGGAAGTCTTCCTTCTCCAGTCAGTCAGGATGATAACTATGCGTCGCGTCTGGTACGGTAACAAGACCAGTGGACCACACCATCAACTTCACCATGGCGCTCGAGTCCAAAGGCGAATGCGAGCGAGGAACGCAATGCGCCCCCTGAGGCGCCCAGGAATACGACGGCGGTGGGCGACAAGCTCCAGGATCCTCCTCGGGTTGTCAATGGCTGGAGGCTGCATGCTAGCATGTCCGGGTAATCGTTTGCACCCTTTTCCTCCTCCGCACTCACTCGAGTGATACTGTTTGCCGGAGCATATGCCAACCGACCTACCTCTGTCCCAGTCTATGCGCGGCCCTCCTCCTGTCCGCCCTCGAAACGACCATCATCTCGACTTCCCTACCAACAATCGGCTCGTTCTTCAACGACTATAGCAGAATTGGTTGGGTGGTGACGGCCTACCTGGTCACTTACAGCAGTAACTCCCTCCTCTTTGATACCCCTATTGTGTTGCCCCCCAGCGACATTCTTGGTCACTAACAGCAGCTAGGCTTTATCCTCGCCTTCGCCAAGCTCTCCGCACCTTCGGCCAGCGCAATGTGCTCCTCGTGGCCCTCCTCGTCTTCGGCGTGGCGAGCGGCCTCTGCGCCGCCGCGGAGAAGATGAACGTCACGGCCCTGGTCGTCTTCCGCGCCCTGCAAGGAGTGGGCGGCTCGGGGGTCTACTCCGTCGTCTTTGTGACGCTGGCTGACATTTGCCCCGCCCGGATGTTGGGCGTGTATTCCAGCGTCGTGAGCTCGGTGTTCGCTGTCGCCAATGTCCTGGGTCCGATACTGGGCGGTGCCATTTGTGACACTGGGGACTGGAAATGGATCTTTCTGCTCAAGTGAGTCCAATACCCTCCTGCTGGTGTGTTAGAGGCACCACGATACGCATCTGACAAGCGAGGCTCTTCCTCCAGCGTCCCTGGAAGCGCAGTAGCCGGCGCCCTAATCTTCTTCGCCCTCCCGGGAGGCGACGGCACGATCAAGTCCAGCACCACCTCCCTCTTCCGCCGCGTCGACCTCGTCGGCTCCCTCCTCTCCATCGGCGGTGCCGTGATGATCATCTACGGCCTGCAGACAGGCGGCTCCGAGCGTCCCTGGTCCGACGCCCAGATCATCGCCACCATCGCGGCGGGAGCAGTCACCGTCATCCTCTTTTTCACGTACGAGTACCTCCTCCTGACCCGTCGTCCGGACGCCGAGCCCGTCTTCCCCCTGCGCCTGCTGAGGAACCCGAGGATATGCTTCCTCCTGCTCGTCGCCTTCTACGGCGGCGTCTTTTATTCCGTCATCGTCAACATCCCGCAGCAGAACCAGATCGTGCACCTCCGCAGCCCCACGAGGGCCGGGGTGGACGTCCTGCCTATCATGGTACTTGCGCCCTTCGCTTCTCTGGTCAGCGGCGTGATTTTCTCCAAAACCACTCGGTTTGGGTGGCACTTCCTCACTTGCGGGGCGGTGCTGAGCCTGCTGGGTGCCGGACTGTTGATCGAGGTGCCGTACAGCGACGGTATCCTGGCGAGGATGTACGGGTACGAGGCTATCCTCGGCGTTGGATTGGGTGTCGTGATGCCTGCTTTCCTTGTTTTGGGTAGGCTAGAGGTCGATGATGCCGATAACGGTACGTCAGTCACCCCCCTTTCCGTCCTTTCAATATCTGACAGGACCTGCCGCAACAGCCGTGATAATTGGCGCCGTCAACGCAACCCGCACCATGGGCGGCTGCATCTGCCTGTCGATCTGCTCGGCAATCCTGCACAGCCAGCAGGACAAGCAGCTCGATTTCCTGCCCGAGGACGTCCTCGACGCCATCTCGCTCTCGCCAACTTCCGCCATACCCAAGCTGCCAGCGGCAGAAGCACTGCGCACTCGCGAGGCATTTCACGAGATATACAAGCTGCAGTATGTGGCCATTGCTGCTTGGGCGGGTGCCGCGCTCTTGACTTCGCTGCTGCCGTCGTTTCTTAGGCTTTACCGTGGATCCGGTTCGAAAACCTGACCAAAGAAAGTAGTTGTTCCCTAGCCGGGCCCTCAGGTTGTTGTTTTAAGCTAAGAAATCCGACGGAGAAGGAATGACTGAGCATATTTTAGGTTATGCGATAGTGGAACAACCAATAGTATGCAATAAAGCGTGAATTTATCACCAACTCCTTACAACGATCAAAAGCTTATTCCGACCTTCGCCCAGCAAATGGATCTCCTGGCACAGTCATAACTTTTTGCTGGCTGGCAGCGTCGTGCTATCAGAATGTTTGTGCGGATATATTAGCCGTGATCATCACCTATGATTGCCTTCGGTGTATTGGTTTAAGTTTGGTATCCCCTGAATCGGTGCATACCCACACTTGACTGTGGGACTCTTCCACGTCATAACATCACGACGTCACACGATAGAATTGCGAAGCAGGGAGAAAGAACGAAAGTAGCACTATCTAATCTGTAACAAAGGTGGACGCTTCGAACAAGCGAATTAAAGAAGGGAGGTTGTAAACATACGTACGTCTCCAATGTCTTTTCCTTTTCCCCCTTCGGTCCTTCGGGGAAGATGCCGGGTTTGGGGTTGAAGTTGATGGCGTGTGTTGAAAAAAGTAAAGAACAAGAAGTATGCCGGCTGCGCCTTTTGTGCTGGGATGGGAGGCCTTCCCGATCTCATGGTATATAAACAATATATCTCTGCTATTGGAAGCGGTCATCTTGCCAGACAGAGCGTGCATGCGATTGTGATCCAATACGTACTAGGGAGGAGACGCCTATATGCCAATGTCGGAAGGGCGCTGGAATGCTCATTGCCGTTGTCTGTCGGTCGTTTCGCTGGCGGAGTGAAGCAGAGGTATGTCTGTCGTGTTGGTCGAATCTCTTGAGATGGCAACCTGGCAGTTGCTTATTAGAGAGGCCAGCAACCGAATCATTGGGTCGAACACGAGCCTGACTGCCGAAACTTTGCGCCTGCATCCGTTTCGAGGAGTTTGAGCGCTTAGTCCTCCTCTATCTCGCCCTCCTCACTCCCGGCACGGACACTAGGGGACTTCTCCTTTGCCGGTACTGGTTGCGGTGTCTTCGACTTGAGACGAGCGTCACGATGAGGCGAACGTTCGCGGGATACTTCTCGCTTGAGTCTCTGTGTGTTTGTTAGCATACTGCTTGGAAGCATGGCGTTTTCAAACGTGACAACATACCTTCGGGTCTCTCGAATCCCGCCTGTCCAAGTCTTCGTCATCAGCTCGCCGCCGGCGATGCGATGAGCTAGGTCTCTCGTCACCATAGGGCAATTCGTTCACGTCTCGGTCGACTCGCCTGCGATAAGTCCTCTCACGGTCCTCCTCCCGGGTTCGCCTCTCTCGGTCGTAGAGGTTCTCATCGTCGCGGCGGGCAGGACGGCGGTCGTAGTCCCTGTCACGGTCGCGCCTCTCGCGGTCACGGTCTGGTTCGCGAGCCCGGTCACGGTCCCTCCTGTCACGGGAACGGTCCCGCTCCCGGTCACGCACTCGGTCGCGTTCACGGTCGCGATCGCGGCCAGGCTCATGGCCATCAAGCGATTTGCGATCGGAGGTCAGTACGCTTTCGGCCATGCTTGACTTGCGGTAGTTGCGCTCCCGTTCTGCGATAGCCTTGCGGCGGTCGGCCTCGTACGGGTCGTGTTCCGGGCTGCGGCTGGATCTGGCAGGACGTGCACTCGTGCGATGAGATCGCTCACCTCTTGTCTCGCGATGATATGAATCCCCACGGTCACGACGGCGTCGCTCGCGCTCTGCCTCGTCTTCCTTCTCTTTCAACCGACGGATGTGCTTATCAAACGCACCGCGGCGGGCCTCCTCCGATGTCACCGCCTCGAATTCCGGAACCTTGACCAGACGGGGCTTGACCTTTTCGTAAGTATCAGTGACGAGAATTGGGGGTTCTAACCGCTTCATGAATGAGCGAAGATCATCGATCGCCCGGCGTTGTTGACGCTCGACATGCTTATCGTCGTCTGATCGCTTAGACAGCTTCTTCTCTTGCAGCTGTTCAGGGTTCGTTAGCCAAGCACTTTCCCAGCGGGATCTAGAGAATCACTCACCCTCTCGAAGATGAGCTCCAAGACATATCGCTCAATGTTAGCAGTACGACGATCATCCTTCAGGACCGACTGGAACTCTTCGAAAGTGGTCTTGGGGGTAACCTCAAATCGTTTATCCTGCACATAGTTAGCATAGGCCTCAAGTATGTTTCATGGGCATTCCCAATACTTACGTCAATGACGTCAAGAACATCGTTTCGTGTTCCTCGCAATGCTCGCTCATCGTCTTCCACGACGTCCCAGAAAAGGTCCATTGGTGTCGAGCCAGACTGACCTATCATGGCTTTATACCGATCGTCGTTCTCGAGCAATGAGTAGATCTGGCTCCATTTTGTGCCAGCCCTGATCTTGCCCTCTTTCCTCAGCTCAGAGAGTAGGGCTTTGAAGCCGTCACGTGCCTGGCGTTCTTTCCGGTGCTTCTTGTTTTTCTCCTGCTGCCTGGAGTCGTTGAACGTGCGTTCCAAAGCCTTGACATGATTTTGGAACACGGTCAAGATGTCATACTTGCTGAGAGCCTGGTACTTCTCCTCATTCTGGAAAGGGGCAGTGCTTTGGATGATACCTTGTGCTTCTGACCAGCGAGTGTAGGGCTCCAGGTCGAGCTTGGGCAGCAGATCGATGAGACCGTCCATGGCACTCTTACGCAGGGCGACTTGCTTCTCTCTGTGCTCCTTCTTGAGCTCAACGATATAGTCGTCGAACAGTTGGCGGCGCTCGGCTTCGTCATTAGTAGAGCGGAAGATAGTCTCACCTTCGACAATCGGGCGGGCCGTCTTCCAACGGGTGTAGTGCTTGATCTCTGGGTGACTCTTGAGCATGGTGGCGAAGTCAGTTCGAAGTTTGGCCAGCCTTTCCTTGACACGCTCCTTGTCCTGGATGATAACGTCGTGGCAGTACTTCTCGAAAGCAGCTTTCCTCTCGCGGGGGTCCTTGATGGCTCGATACTGAGGATCCTTCACGATCGCGCGCAGGGCCTGCTCCCAGCTCCACTCCGGCTGAACACCGCAGCGCTTGAGGACCTTGACGAACGCTGCCTCGGCTTCCTGAGGCGTGGCATATTCCGGCTCGTCAGAGGCGGAGATGAAGTCTTGAGAGTTAGGTCCAGCGGTGAGCTGACGCGATTCGCCCAAGGGCTCGCGGTTATCACGGTGGTGATCCCAGCCGCTGTTGCCCCTATCCCGGTCATAGCCTCTGTCATATCCTCTATCCTGACCACGATCGTAGCCCCGGTCATTGCCCCGGTCGTAGCCTCTGTCATAGCCTCCGGAAGGTCCTCCTGGAGGTTGGAAGGGTGTACCGGGTGTCCTGTTTCGGGTTAGCCATTGGACACAGACACAGGGACACTTGAATGGGAGGAGGCAAGACTCACGCAGGGGTTGTTGGTGTCCCAGCACCGCCTGCCAGTGCTCGCTTGTAGACATCGGGCATCTCCCAGGAGCTCTGCTTTGTCTCGGTGTTGTACCAATACTTCCTGCCGCCTTCGGCTGTGTATTCTTTCCAGGGCTGGTTGGCAAGTGCGCGCTGAATAGGAGAACAATTAGTTTGAGCTTCATTCCGAACCGTGTGAATAGGGTCTAAGTCTTACTTCTGCTGGAGTCATCATGTCCTCGGGCTTTGTCCACTGCGTGACATTGGTCATCGCATTGTAGTAGTAGACTCGACCATCTGGGGTGCGATGCTCTGTCCACGTCGCGCCGCCAATCGGCGGGAAGTGCCCTGGCATGCCGTTCATCTTGCCGAGCAGTTGATGAACAAAGATGTTGATAGCAATAGTGTGCGGTCTAGCGAGACAACCGATGGGAAAGATGCATGTGGTTGTGTTGAAGTTGGACAAAAGGTTCCCCAAATTTTGAAGGCTGAACGAAATGAAGCGCGACAGAGGTCCATGCGCTGCACGGGCCATTTGATTTAAGCTCACCTCCGCAATGTCTTGGACCTTTCTCGACCCACTTAGATTCACGACGATGAGCTCTCTCTTGAGAGACACGACTGAGCACTTGCAAGCAGCAATCACCTCTGTACTCACTCACAGGCCGTATTCAATTGTGGATAGTACAATTGCTTCTTTCTGCGCAGTTACTGCTGCGAGGATCATTATACGCCGCTCGACGAACATCATCACCAACATCTTCACTCCCGCTACATCTCCTACCACTGCCCCTTTCGTCCATGGAGAGTTGGTGACACAGACTGTTACAAGCTGAGCTGCCTTCAACATGGCGGTCTCGGAACATGTCGACACGACAGAAGCCGACCAGAGCTTCCTAGGCCGGTCGTACCTGACGTACATGGTCCCGTTTGCGACCAACCTCAAGCTCGAAGAAGCTCTCCGACACCCTGATGGCCCAAGCAAAGCCGTAGAACAGTTACAAAAGAGGGAATGGCTATTCTTCGGTATGTCATACGCTCCCTATACCGGGCATGTTAAACGTGCGCTTGTCTCACAACTTGCTCATTCGTAGATACCAGATGAAACCATCGACGTGTACATGATCTTCCGCACCCCCTACGCCGAAGCGAAGCACCTGCAGGCTTCGCTGAGCAAGGTCTCGATATCCATCGAAGTACGAGTCGTCAACAACAATGCCACAGATAGGGGAGGCAGCCCTCCCGCCTCCGAAATAATACACACTGGAATCGTGGACGAGGGTCAGGAACCCTTCATCGCCTACGATGAAGAAGAGAGCGACCGCGAGGACGGGGACGAGGAACAAGAGCGCTACGCCTATGCCGTATGGAAGCTGCCCATATTTCTCAGCCGCCCGAGGATTCGCATACAGAGCCCCTCCGTTGTCTTTCAAGCCGCAGCGAGCGTACGAGTGTCCGACGCCGAGCTGACCGGCGGGTTGAAAAGGGGCTATCTACAAAGCGGTGTGCCCTCGGGCCTCAACCTCCTCGAGTCCTTCAGCGGCGACCCAGCACTACAAGGCATCAAACCGCGCCTCTCCGCTCTCCGAGTCTCACGAGTGGCACCGGTAACCACACCGGCAGATCAACAGCGCCCCATCAAGGGCCTCCAGTCCCTCACCCTCAAGATCTACCCAGCAGTGCACACCCGCGTGCGCTTCGCACGCCCCAACACCACACCCCCCAGCCCAGCCCTAATAGCCCTGCTAGAAGTGGACTTCACCCCCTTCTCCGACTGCGAATCCGTCCTCGACAAGATCACCATGTCCGTCACAGACGGGCAAGTAGAAGACCTCAACACCCAGCCCGGCCTCTCCCTCCCCCTCGCCTGCGTGGCCCACGACCACGTCACCCTGCTCTACCGCCTCACCCCCTCAGAGCTAGACATCATCTCCCGCAACCCGACGCGGGACCTCGACATCTCCATCTCCGTCCGCATCCTCCTGTCCCCGAACCTCTGCACGCCCACCCTCACCATGGCCTGGACGACTACCCTCGACTTCACCCTCCCCGTCAACCCGGGTTTCGGCCAGCCCATCACCCAGCCCATCCAGCGCTCTCACCGCCCCAGCCAGCTGTCCATAGGGTCGAGCAACATCTCCCCCGAGTCCCAATCCCTCATCTCCCCGCGCGTCTCCCGCCCCGACGCCCTCCCCTCCCTCGAAGCCTCCGCAGCGCGGAACACGGAGGTGCCCCTCCCCGAGTTCGGCATAACAATGACCTTCACCGCCCCCGACCGTCCCGTGCGCGCGGGCGAGGAGTTCGCCTGGTCCGTGTTCGTGGTCAACCGCTCCCGTCCCGAACCACCTGCTGTCCACGCCGATCCCACCGCCTCCTCCTCTGGTCCAACAACAACAGTTTCGGCACCGGTATCCGCACCAGCAGCGACCACCCCCGCGCCGGCGAGGAAACTAGCCCTCTTCGCCATCCCCCGCCGCCCAAGGCGCGCCGATGCACCACCCCGCGCTGCCCCGGCCCGGCAACACCAGCAGCAGAAAGAGACTGCCGACGCGGTGCTGGACGAGGCGGTCGTGCATGCCGTTCAGCGGGGGGGAAGTGTCGAAGGGACGGATATCGTGTGCCTATCTGCCGATGTGAGGGTCGGTCCTCTCGCGCCCGAGGCGTGTGCGGTTGTTGAGCTGAGGTTTCTGGCGCTGCGGACGGGGGTGCTGGGGGTCGAGGCTGTTAGGGTGGTGGATCTGGCGAGCCAGGAGCATGTTGATGTCAGGGAGTTGCCGGTTGTTGTTGTTGTGGACTAGAAAGGGAAGCAGAGAATATGCAGGAGAAGGTTGGCACTGCGTAGTATGGCTAGGAGTGTGAGGAGTGTGACGGGGCGATCGTAAAGCATGCGGGAAGTGGTATCGTGTGGATGCGTTGAAAAGTTGGAGAAAAGCGTAGCTGTGAGGACCACAACCAGCACACAGACAGTTGACCTGCGTTGGCTTCTTGCGCTGACTTGTGTGTACACAATCAGACGTTGGGCGGGGAGTTGTGAAGGTTGTACAACAGCAAGCATATTGCATCACGTGTCTGTACGAATATGTCCTTCTGGAACGAGAAACGCGTCGTACTTCAGACGGTATTTCACGTCTTCGTATGAATTGATCTTGCATGCAGATGAATAACGTTGCCGCAAAGTCTAACCTGAAGGTAGCACATGACGTCTGTCGGATTCAGAAACTAGACTAAAGCTTTGTACAGCAACGATACACTATATGCAGCAACGCCTCGCCGCGTCACTCGACTGAATAATTCCAGAACTTTCTCGTTGTGTTGCTCGTCAATGCGCCACAAAAAGTCATAACATCATAACGCCTCATCCAAACTCAGCAAGGCAGTGGTGGTGGCACAAAACGTCCTCTCTGAAAGGAGGGCATACAAGAAGAGAAGAGAAGTATTCGTGAGTTCCAGTCTCCTTAAAAATCCCAGAAACCACTAGTCGGCTGAGCAGCCCCCTGCTTCTTGCCGGGCACCTCCTCCGACCGCGTCTGTTGGTCATCGTTGTCGCCAATGGACCAGTGCTGACCGCCCTTGCGCCCGCCCATGCCGTCGCCGGCAATCGTAATGCCGCGGTCGTCGACGTTCCGGTTGTTCTTTGCCTGTCCGTTGCGGGCCGCCTGGGGCGCACTGTTCTCCTTCTGCGACCCGGACGATCCGTCCTCGAAGGCGGACCAGTTGCTCTCCATCATCTTGACGGCCTTCTTGCGGTCCTCGCTGACCTTGGTCTGCTCCTGCGTCTGGCCGTGCGGCGCGGGCGAGTAGTCCTTCATCTCGAAATGAGGGGCGAAGTCCTTCCTCCTGTCCTCCAGATTCGTGATGTTGCCCAGGGCGCGGGCGGGGCCAGGGGTCGGGTTGCTGTCGTCCTCGGCGTACAGGTTCTGCTCGTAGAGGCCTAGGCCGGTGTTGTGGCCGGTGCCCCGCGGGCGACCGATCAGGCGGGGCTCGTCACCGGGCTCGCCATCGTCCTGGAACTCGAAGTGTGCCTCGGCATCGCGGCGAGGCTTGGGTGCGGCGGGTTTCTTGACTGGCGTCTCGGTAACGGTTTCGTCGTCGTTGGCCCAGTGCCGCTCGTCCTGGGTGCGATGGAGGCCGCGCGTTGGAAGGGCCTTCGCGGGAGTCGAGAAATCGTCAAAAGACCAGTTGCTGTCGTGCTTGGACTTGGGTTGTGAAGGTGCTCCCTTGGGCTTGGTTGGCTCTTGAGGGATATCAGATCCGTCGGAGAAGTCGAAGTGCTGGTACTTCTTCTCGTTGGGCTTGTAGTACGCTTTACGCTCAGGGATGTTGTTGGCTGCCATATCCTCTTCGCCCTGAAAGAGACGGCTGGGCTGGAAGTTCTTGCCAGCACCGATCTTGGGAGCGATGGCCTTGCTCGGTGACATAGACCGCTCGCGGCTAGGGGTACCCGGCTCATCAACAGGCTCGTCGCCGAGGATCTCTGTGAACGAGCGCTGACGTGGCCGGCTGCCTGCATAGGGAGACACAACACTCGGGGCAGCCTCGGCCTCCTCACGCGGCGCAAATAGGGCCAGAGAAGCATGGGGGTCGCGCAGGATGTTGGATGAGTCCTTGCGTGCGCGGCCTGCGGCGGGCTCGGCGGGGCGCGCAGTCTCAACACCGGCACTATTCTGAGAGTTCTTGATCAGCCGAAGCTGCTCGGTGCTGTCGCGGATGGGCCAGTTGCGGCCGGTCTTGCCGATGATATCGAGCTGTTTCAGAAGCGATCCCTGGTCCCAGCTCTGGCGGATGGTTGTGATCTTGTCGCCACTGAAGCTCACCATGTGGACCTGTTGACGCGATAAATATTAGCTGACCGTGCCTCACATAACATTTGCGCATTTACTTACAACAGGCAGGTAGACGGTGCGGTCAGCCAGGAAGTTGTCGTCCAGACCCGGAAGGTAAGGCCCGCCGCTGGTCAAGAACTCGAAAGCGGTGTCAACCTCGGCAGCAATAGCATTCTGACCCTCAACCACGTGTAACAGATCCTCCTTCTTCTTCTTGATCTGGTTGCGCACCGAGCTCAGGTGCTTGATGATCTCGTTTGCGCCACGGAAACTGGTCGTAGAAGTGATGTAGTGCAAAGAGGCATTGTCAGCCAGCGCCGACGTATTCGGCGCAGCGAGGAACTGCTTGTACGCAGCTTGAAGCGCCATCGCGACTTGCTTAGGTGAAAGCTTTTGGTGGCGGTGAAACTAAAAAAAAAGAAGTTAAGTCGAGACTGGATGCTCGATATGTTTGTTTTGTTTTGATTCGTCGTCCGGCGGAAGCAAATGCAGAGTACACAATAACGTGAAGCTGAAGTTGTAACGAGAGGAACCCGAAAAAGCGAAGAAAGGTTGAAGGAGGGAAGAAACAAAACAATGTCAACACAAACGGAAGGCAGAAAGTTGAGAAGGAATGAGGGTGACCCCTTCTTCGTTAGCAAGTTTGGCGGGTGCGACTTGCCGCATCTCCAGGGTCTGTTACCTCTCGGTCCCTGGCAACGGCAGGTGGGGCATGCACATTTCATCTCCATTTCATCTGTCATGCAAGGGCAGCGGGGTAAAAGGGGATGGAAGCCATTGGATGTTTTACCGTGCCAAACACTGACCGCAACTGCAGCAAATGACAAACCGTCTGTCTCACGGCCTTGGAAGCTGGAAGGAGGCAGCATCTTACGAACACGGTGTTATTCTCGGTTGGTTCTGGCACTGCTTCGAACCTCTCCAAGGGACTGCTATGTGCTGGGAACTCACCAGATGATGGGCCATGAGATACAGACACAAGGCCAGCATCTCAATGCCTCTTGGCTCTTCCATCTGTCTGTTGATGAAGGGGTGCTGACCGAAGCAGAATCATGCCCAGTGGAGCTTCCAGAGTCTAGACTCTTGACTCTGATGTTGCATCATTCTGGACTATCCACCCCCAAGAAAAGGACCCTGATCATCTTCCCTGTGGAGGGTTATCGAGTATCTGCACGATCTGAAGCCAGATGCGATTGTTCGTCAGCCATTCCGGTGCAGATGATGGCCTCCTTCTTCACGACCACCATGTGAAGAAGTCGCGACGCGTCTTCATGCGCTAAAAAGCAGCCACACCGGTTGAAGCAGTTTGTTTCAAATAATGCAGGGATGTCGCGTTTCATGGAATGCGCTACTCCAGATCGAGATTGGTCAGCTTCTGGATGCTGAGCACCGGGCCTTGGCTGGAGAACCATAGAAGATCACGTGGCTGACTCCACCGAGATCAACGGCACATGCATTTCCCTTCCATCTCCTGCAACCATCCGAGGAGGCATTATGCGAAAAATGCTTTGCTACAACTCTAGCATCATCGAGGTCATCATACGCGACTACAACAGAATAATCTCCATGTCCCAATCGGACTTGAAGCCCGGAACAGCGTCGACATCAAGGCCCAGACCTCGATGGCTAAACGCTGCCGTAGCCGGCGGCCGGAAAGGCAGCGTCCCCAGCGACGCTGTCGATGCAGCACGCGCAAGGTCTCGGCGGTGATGCCGTATTTCTACAGTTGTGGCCGAATTTGCGTGGGGACATATATGTGAAGAATGAACCCGATACTTCGGCATGCTGCCGGGAGGGATGGCCGGGAGGGATGCGGTCGGCCGTCCCAACTGAAGGACCGGGCAGGGAGGCTCCGACGGGGGAGCCAACATACTTCTTGCAGTCTCTGGCTGTCAGGAACGAGATGAGCATCACTTCAGTGGCCTTCTTTCGGAGACTGGGGTCGGCAAAGCCAACATGTGCTCGATCGAGCCATGGATTCCAGTTCGATTTCCCACTCGCACCGTCAGACTTCATGCGCAAATTCGTACAGCTTGTCGATGAGCAGCGTTTGAAGCAGCACTTTCTGGACTGTTTCGTTCATGCTGCACTTGCCATAGGCTGCCGTGCTGGTCAAATGATGCCGGCTGTTTCAGGTTCAGCACAACTCGTCCTGCTTGTCAGCCCCAGCCATCAACACCAAAATGCCTTTGCTGCGAGAGAGAGCCTCTTCCCAAAATCAAAATCGTCCGTTCTTCGAGACTGGTATCAAAACATCAGTCAGCCCTACGGGGCCATGGGATCTGAGATCGACGCGCAGTGCGTTGTGTACGGTGGTATGATGACATGTTTACCGACATGAAACGATATTCATTTGTTATGCGACAAGGGTGCGGACGCCTTCATGCCGATCTGGCGCAGCTGAGGAAGAGCCTCATTTCCTTCGTTATAACCCCCGCTAGGCCGGGTTCAGGTAGATGAGGTCGATCTGGTGTGAGAGGCATGTGAAATACGCAGGCTTTCCTGCTCTTGACTGCTACCGTCTACCCGTCCTTTTCTTCAACCGTTGTTTACTTCACTTCTGTAGACGTTGTTTTCCACCTCAACTTTTCCTCCCTAGCAGCCATCCAAGCTAGGCTCCGATTTGGCTCTCAGTTCTAGTCAGCATGCACGTCAGACCGCTAGACATAGCACCCATATCCACCTCCCTCCTCTTCCACTCCCGCAAGCGCCACGACAGCTACAACGGCACGCGGCATCTACCAATTTCAACCTGGGTCCGGTCCCCGACCATCCGCGCCACAGAATACGGCGAGCACGTCCTGGTCTACGAGATCGTCCTCTGCTACGGACACAACCGGGCCTGCACCATCTTCCGCACGTGGGATGACTTCAAGACACTGAAACGCGGCTTGTCGACATGGAAAAGAGCGACGGAGTTCTACTCGCCGAATGATATCCTGGCATTGGATCGGTTCCTGAGGGAGGCGCTGGCGAAACGGCCAAGAGAGTGTGCTATGGAGTACTTCTTGAGGAGGAGGATGGAGGATTGTGCTGGCCATTGCTAAAACGGCAGAACTCAGGGAAGGGTATTGCCAACACTGGCACCGGAGCCTTCCAGAAGCGACAGTCGTGGGCGATAATGGGAGACACTGCGAGCACAATGATAACTCAAGAGTCTGGTTGGTTTGGACTGGGGGAGGCTGCGGATCACTGGCTGCTCGGAGACGTCTATTCCGCGTCGCATTGGCTTTGGTACAGATACCCGTCTGTTATTTCTCAATGCTTGGGTACTTCGGTTGGCGTTTCTTCAAACTTGGGTATGGGTTAAGGGCATTGTTAGTGAGCCTGTCCCCGGATGGCCACAAGAGTCGGAAGCAAGCCGGTGTATTGCTATGTACGAACGGCATCATGAGACATGTTATGGAACGACACAGATATATACACATAATACTAATAACTAATTACTTATTCAGTATTTTAAGGATGTCGAATAAAAAGTCAAAGGATCTAGGCAGAGGGCTAGATCTTGCATCCAGCCTCGCTCGCTCAGACAGAACACGACTATGCTAAAGTCTTGAACAGCGCCAGGAGCGCCTGGCAGTCTAGACTTCAAGATCGTTACCAGGTATCTTAACTAACATCTCGCACGATCTGGAAGTCTGACAGCGAGCCTAAAGTCGTCAAGGTTGACCCTAACCCTGGGTGCCGGTCACGTGTCGTTATTCGGCGATCGTGACGTCTGTCCATCAAGGTTCCTCAACCCTCCTCTTTTCATCTCGCGACCGTGCGACGGAACCGAATTGAACTCTATTTCATCGACTTGCGATCTCTGGCTTTGTCTCTTTGCGTTTCCCAGCTATGTCACTTTGTTTGAAGTGAGATGGAAATGCTCGCAGTGCGCGACAAACCCGTCATGGCCACAACAGCTTACGCGCCCATCTCCTCAGATGAAGATGGCGTCGTCCCGAAAATCAGGCCTCCCAGGCCGACCGCGTCACGCCGCGCCTTCTGGACATTGATAGCGGCCTTGGCAGGCTGCACCCTTTTCGTGCTTGGGTTCGCTTTCAACATGGTCTTGCCCGACTCCTTCGATTACGGCGGCTCGGGCAAGAAGTGCCCCTGTGCCGACCCGCCAGACGTGCCGGATTACTTCCAAACCTCTCCGCAAATGTGGGCTGGTCCGACAGCGACGGGAAAGGCGCCCTTCATGGCCCAGACTGTGACCTTCAACCCCACGGCGACATATGTGCCCAACGAGCCGCTGCGGACGGCCATCCCCGTGGAGGGCATGACGGATGCGGACCCCGGCATCTTCAAGCTCATGGGCTATCTAAGCCCTTACACGCCATCACCTGGCTTCGGCGTGAACGAATATCCCATCCCGCCAGATGCGGAGATTGTCCAGGTGCAGATGCTGTCACGACACGGCGCGCGTTATCCGACCAAGAACAACAACGTCTACGACTTTGGAAAGCGAATCGGTGCCGCCGATGAGCTCAAGGCGTCGGGGCCGCTGGCTTTCCTCAACAGCTGGGAGTATCAACTGGGCCAGGAGATCTTGGTGCAGAGGGGACGGCAGGAGTTGTTTGACTCTGGCGTGCTGCACTCGTACATGTACTCGTCGTTGTATAACCCGAACAGCAAGATTATTGTGCGGACTACGACCCAGGACCGCATGCTCAAGTCGGCGGAGTACTTCGTCGCCGGTTTCTTTGGGCTCGAGTGGACGAATAATGCTACGATCGAGGTGATCATCGAGCAGGATACGTTCAACAACTCGCTGGCTGGGTGGTTGAACTGTCCGAATGGCCACAAGGCGCCGCGACTTGGGACTGAGGCGCAGAAGGTCTGGGTTGAGACGTATCTGCAGAATGGTAAGGCACGAACGAGTCTGTAAAATTATGGTGGTATAGTGTTAACAATGTTGCAGCAACTGAGCGACTGAAGCAATATGTCGACGGTTACAACTGGACGGTCCAAGACACGTATGCTGCGCAGAACATGTGTCCATACGAGACTGTTGCGTATGGCTTCAGTCGTTTCTGCAGCCTCTTCACGTACGAGGAATGGATTGGATTCAGCTACTCCGTCGACATAGCCTTCCAGTATAACGATGGTTTCCAATCACCGTTTGGGGTGAGTTCGAGTTTCTCTTATTCTCGTGCCATCACATCCTGACAAGCTTGCAGCGCGCGGTCGGTATTGGATACCAACAAGAAGTCATCGCCCGACTCAAGAACCACACACTAGGTTACTCGGGTTCTCAGATTAACACGACACTCGACAACAACACCGTGACATTCCCCCTCAATCAAAGTCTATACCTAGACTTCACCCACGACACAAACATCATCTCCGTCCTGACGGCCTTTGGACTACAGCAATTCGCCGACAAGCTGCCCAACGATACCTATCCCGGTGAGCACAACTTCACCGTCGGGCACATGACGCCCTTCGGCGCCCGCCTCGACATCGAGATCATCAAGACGCCAAAACCCCTCGCCGCTGACAGATCGGGATACCTACCGACCGGCGGTGAGACCAAGTACGTGCACTTCATCCTCAACCAGCGGACCGTGCCGCTTGGGTGGAGTTTCCCCGAATGCGACGTGTATCGCGTCGACGGGTGGTGCGAGTTCGACACGTTTCTGGAGGTGCAGGATCGGATGCCGGGGCTGGCCGACTATGAGCGGGTGTGTCACGGCGAGTATATCGGTCCGCTGAGGAAGAGCGACGATGGGAAGGAGTGGAGGTGATTCCTCTTACAATCAGATTGAGCAAGCGTTTAGCATTTATGTGTACGATATTCAAATGTACCTTCAGAATGGTTATGGTTATGAACCTGTACGTAGTATCAATGTCGCACCGCGAAACCACCATGTCAGCACTAGGGCACCTCGTACCCTCGCCAAGCACACCTTAATCGGACAACTACTCCCTCACACCTTACTCAGGCACAAGTACAGCGCTCTCCTCCGTCCCCTTCCCTCCCTCCTTCTCCTTCTCCCTCCTCTCCCTCTCCTCCCGTTCCCTCTTCTCATAAAACCCCTCCAAATCCTCCACCACCTGCCTCCCCTTAAACCCAACCATCAAACTCTGATACTTCGCCCTCAACCCATGCTGCAACCACAACGGCCACCCCGCCAGCCCACTAATCACATTCCCCAACCCGGGTACAACAACCTGCCCGCTCTCCCCCCTCAGCACCTGCCTCACGATCGCGTCCGCCACCGTCTCAGGGTGCAGCGTCGGCGCCACGAACCGGCTCTCGTTGGCGTACCCCTCAAACAGCGCCGTGCGCGTGTACCCCTGGTTGACGAGCACGGTCCTCACCTTCGGCGCCGCATACCTCGTCACTAACTCCGCTGCCAACCCTTCGTGGAACGCCTGCGCGGCGGCCTTGCTCGCGCCGTAGTCCACCATGTTGGGCGCGGTAACCCACGACGCGAAGCTCGCGACCGTGACCACCATCCCGTGGTTCGACGCCACCATGTCGGGAAGGAATTCTTTCACGGTCCAGTAGTGCGACAAGGTATTGACGTCGAACGTGAACCGCACGTCGCGCTCCGTCGAGTCGAGGATCGTCTTGCCGCGCGCCACACCGGCGTTGTTGATCAGAATCGTGGGCTTGCCGACCTCGGCCCTTATCCGCTCCGCCACGTCCCGCAGCGTGGCCGGGCTGGTGATATCGCACGCGTAAAAGTACACATTCTTGGGAGCCGCGTACGTTAAGGGCTGGATGTCCAGCACGACAACTTTACACCCCTGCTCGGCGAGCAGCTGCGCCACGTGCCCGCCTATCCCGCCCGACCCACCCGTCACGACGACGACCTCCCTGTGCCAGTGGTAGACGTCGCGGCAGCGGTTGTTGACGACGCGGCGGGAGTGGACGTTGTTCAGCCACCGCGCCAGGGAGAGGTAGAAGACTTTCCTCAGGCGGGAGTAGGCTAAGGGGTGGAGGATGGAGAGGTCCTCTCCCTTCTTGGTGTAGCGGGCTAGCAGGAGGAGAGGGAGGAGGAGGGCCGGGTTGAAGGCTGTGCGGCCTAGGAGGCGAAAGAGGACGTCGGCTGTGAAGCCCTCGCGGGGGAGGAGGGAGGAGTGCAGGGGCATTTTTGGAGGTATGTAAAGGAGGTAGGTGGCTGTGTGGGGGATGTGGTGGAAGAGGAGTAGTGTGTGTGCTCCGTGGGATATGTATGGTCTGTTTGATGCTGCGTTGAAGATTTACGAGACGACTTACACCCCGTTTTGTGAAGACTACGGACGACTGGAGTTCGCTTCCAGATGGACACCTGCCTACCTATATGTCTTCGTGAGTGGCGCCATGCTTGTGGTAGCAGCTTGTCTGGCACGCTCTATCCCCGCAGAGGGAGCTTCTCCGCACGCATGTGCATGTCGATCGATTGCCGAGGCACCCAAGATACCCACGACGTACTGTTGCATGATCCAGAAGCGACGAGAGACAAAAGGGTGTGTAGTGGTCGCTAGTTGGCGTGTAGAATGCGGGGAAGTTGTGGTATGAAAACAGTAGCGTGTTCTTAGTACGTGTGCCAATGCTTCACCATGTCGCCAAGAGGATAACCGGAATCTCGAGCCATTGTGCTAAGTCGTTCTTGAGGAATCCATCATATTTTCTGAGACATGTCAACAGCCACGATTGTATATGCATTATGCGTATGGTGCCGGGTATCAAAAGCAAACATCTCGCTACAGCCACCCACTCAACCCACAATCGAGACAAATATCCCAACCAGAGATATCCAGTACGCTCCGGCACGCCAATGAAAAGCTGACCCGGCATTGCCCAGGCCTTGACCAGGCGTAGCCGGCTGTTTGCTAGGTCCAAGACTGTCACCACCAGCATCGCCGCCGGACGTCTGCACCTGCGTCGAGTCACCGGGAGCAAACAGCACAGGCACATCGTTGGCACCGGCGATATCAATCTCCTCCGGCGTCATGAGCGGGTTGTTCAACGAATCGCACGTCGGCCTGAGAAGACCAAACTCGATCCTGTTGGTGACCGAGATCGGCACGTCAAAGATAGTATCGTGGTCATCGCCGTTGAGGCGGAAGTTCTGCCGTATCGAGATGTTGTAGACGCCGCGCGCGCTACCGACCGTCGTCGGCTGCCCGTCGCCGACCAGACAGTCCGGCCACGTCCACTTGACGTGTTTGACCGTACTTCCGGGCTCGGAGACGATGATGTCGCCGAGGCTGGCGTTGTTCGCCGTGGCCGTACCGTTGGTGATGGTGAAGTTCTTGCCTGTGGCATAGCTGTACAGGAAGATGGTGATGTTATGGATCTTGGTCGGAGTGTCGTCCGGGTATGGTGGCAGTGGCAGTCTGCCGTTGGCCGAGACGTCCAGGGCGACCTCGATTGTTTCTGGTAAAAATCGGTTAATATTTCCACGACCCGGTTCGTGGGACAGTGAGAGGGCCATACCTCCGCCTAAGGGAGTACCCGGTTGTGGTGCATCAAGCACGGCTAGGCCGGGTGTGAATATCTGACCGCCTGCTATCGTGAAGTTGAGAGCCAGAGTTGGCGCGGCCAACAACAGTAGAAGGGCATTGGGGAGCAGTGAGGCGATCATTTAGCCAAAAGATGGCTGTCTCAAGACAGACGGCTGGTCAATAGAGATGGGTGAGTGTGCTTAGAAAGAGGAAAGGTAGCGCAGCGGCAGCATCACTGTGCTCGGAAGACACTCGAATAGTAGCACACTATCGCATTGGTAATGTACAATGTGAATCTGTGAATATGAGAGACCTTCGAAACCAGGAAGATGATGCTTATACGTAGCTCACTCGCCCAAAGAAACTTGACGGCCCTGAAGGTGAGAGCTAATAATGGAGCGAGATTAAGACGGGATCCCGCCGTGAGGCCCAGGAACTTGGTGCGAAACTAATCGACATGGGGGGACGGGAACTCTTCAACCGCCAGGTCGTTCATGCGATCACCTTTGAAGTGTATGATGACCCTGCCATTCCCGGTAAATGGGCAGAAGGCATCTGGTGATCATGAACCTGAACCCTTGCGTCACCGCGGTTGCGGCCCGGATGACGAGGAGAGGAAGTGATGCCGCACAGAAGTGAAGAGCGCCCAGGGACCCCTTGGCGATGTGTTGACTTGGCCTGGTTTCAGGTTGAGTGAGACAATTGAGACAGCTCCAGTGGTGGGTATTCGGCAACCGGGGTGGACACAATGGTTGTCGGGCCGGCACAGTGAGCCTGAGCAGCTGGCAGGATCAGCTACAGTATTTTAGCGCGCAATGTCATTTCGACTCATAGTCGGTCACATAGATTCGAATCCTTACGGGCACTGCATCGGGAACATCCCTTCCCTTGTCTACATGGCTTATAAGGCGTCTACGGAGCGTTATGTTGAATGATGTTCAACCCATTCGAACACCTTTAACTGATGTTATCGCAAAGATAAGGGATCTTCCGGGCCCACTCTCTCCCACACCTCCTCCATTTTGAAGCATTGACCACCATTCAACTCATCAACAAGCTTCACGTCGTCGAACTTGAGGAACCATTGGCACGCACGCTTGTAAGTCTCAAGTACGCCTCGATCAATGGACGTATGTTCTTACTAATTCAGTTCTAGGTCGGATTCCAGTGTTCTGATGCTGCTGTGTCGTTGACATTGGACACCGCTACGACTCACATATTATCTGCCGTACGAAGACCTACAACTTCACTGTCAAGGAGTTGTACCACAGCCAAACCGACGGTGGACTAGTGAGTTATGAAGGTCTCACACAGTTCACCGACTCTACCCAGGCTTGCAGCCTCTTTCGGCCGGGCTTGCCTCGCACCTCAATCGCAGAGAGGTGCTGGGCATATCAGGGCCTCCTATACTGCTCTTCAAACATGCGGCAGACCAGATCAACGTCAGTTTTCGAGCTCTGCAAGCAGGCCAGCGGCTGCAAACCTTTCTGGTCTCAAGGATTATCTGAGAATCTCAGATGAGGTCGCTGATGCCATCGCGACCAACAAGCCCGTAGTGGCGTTGGAGACCACAATCTACACGCATGGCGCCTTTCAGGAAGACCTCGGACTTGAAGAGATAGTTCGAGAGAGGGGGGCTGTTCCTGCTGTCTGCGGCGTCTACAATGGAGTCGCTACCGTCGGCCTCGAAAAGCACGAGATCGAAGAAATGGTGCAGTCGAAAGCTTCGAAGCTCTCAAGAAGAGACTTTGCGGCTATTCTCGCCGATGTAAGTATCTAACTTTCCGATCCCTGGTATATATGCTCCTCTTCTCCGTCTGACTGAAGTTTGTCTCATAGGCACGGCGGCCTGGCGGATCCGTAAGACACGGAGGCACTACGATTGCCGGCACCATGATTCTCGCCCGGCTAGCTGGTATCCGCGTCTTCGGTACCGGTGGCCTTGGAGGCGTTCACCGTGGCGGTGAGAATTCCATGGACATCTCCGCCGATCTGACTGAACTTGGCCGGACTCGTGTGGCTGTCATCTCTAGCGGGTGCAAGGGGTTTCTGGACATCCCCCGGACCCTTGAGTACTTAGAGACCCAGGGAGTCGTTGTGGCGACTTTCGCCGGAACGTCGAAACAGACTTTCCCGGCGTTTTGGGCACGGGACAGCGGTGTCCCGAGTCCAAACCATGTCTTTGGCTCCCTTCACGCTGCACACATGATTTATGCCCAGGAGAAACTCGGACTCGAATCAGGTCTGCTCCTCGCTAACCCTATTCCGGCAGAGGCCGCCATCCCGAGGGAGGTGATGGAGGAGGCAATTGACCGAGCTATTCAGGACGCCGAACGAGAGGGGCATACCGGTCCCAGCAATACACCCTTCATCTTGCAGCAGATCAAAAAGTATACTGGGAACCGCAGCGTTGGTGCTAATCTGGCGCTTGTCCGGAATAACGTATCTAGAGCTGCGGATATTGCGCGCTGGTTGTCTGTCATTGACAAGCACGGGCCGTCCGGGTTTGATCCGGCGGACTTCAAGGATATCCCCATGTAAGAAGAGTCCCGCTACACTGGTTGAGCGGCTCTGACATGGAACATATAGACAATACAAGCCTGTTTGGCGTTACGTGCTTTCGCGTCCAGAGAGTTCTACGGCGCCTCCGTCGGAGGGGAAGGAAAGTTTAACTAGTAGCTCGCCTGTGAATTACGACGCCATCGCGGCTCGGCAAGTGACGAGAATCGGTCATCCTCAACCGGACCAGCCATCACATGTCTTGCAACAAGGGCAGCCACCGAATCGTGATGATACTAAATCAGAGGTAATCATTACCCCAGGGTCGAGCCCTCTAGACCACAAGAATGTCCAGACCTAACAATTAGATAGAAAGATGAGAAGGTGGATATTGTGGTTGCAGGCTCAGTTGCACTCGACCTGAGCTGTGACTACATAGGCGTCCAGTCGGGGGCTGTTGCGAGTTCAGCCGAGTCTCCCAAGTTGCACACATCCAACCCAGCCAGTATCTCACAATCGGTAGGTGGAGTCGGCCACAATGTCGCCCTCGCTGCCCATCGATTTGGTGGCGGCGACGTCAAAGTCAAGCTCTGCAGTGTCGTTGGCGACGACGTGTAAGTCTCACCCAGTTATGAAATCCCGATGCATTAATGTACTGACTTCCTTCCAGCGCCGGCTCAACCCTTCTGGATGCCATCCGCGCCGAAGGCCTCTCAACTTCAGACATCCGCACACGAGGCAACGGCGCCCGTACAGCACAATACGTCTCGGTGAACGACTCACAAAAGTCCCTCGTCCTCGCCATGGCCGACATGGACATCTTGACCACCCGCCCGCCTCGAAAGGAATACTGGGCCAACATGCTCCAGAAATACAAGCCCAAAATTGTCGTCGTGGACGCCAACTGGGAGCCGTGGACGATATATTCGATTTTGAGGGCAGCAAGGAGAATCAAGTTTGAGACCCCGGCGGGACCTAGGAGGACCGAGACGGTGTTCGAACCGGTCTCGGTGGCCAAATCAACGCGCCTCTTCGAAGGCCGCAGCAGGCTCGGCGTCTATCCACTACTCGACGTCACACTCACGACACCGAACGTCTACGAACTCTCGGCCATGTACGACGCGGCGAAGGAACGGGGCTACTTCCACGCCTCGCCGGAGTGGGCCGCCGTGATCGAGGACTTCAACATCCGCGGCGGGACCGGGTTCGACTTCAACGCCTACTTCGACGAGCTCATGTCCTACACGTCCCCGGGGATCAGGGCGGCCGGGGTGCCACAGAAGGCACTCCACCTCCTCCCCTACGTCGGGAGGATCATCGTCAAGTTCGGCGGGCACGGCTGCCTGCTGGCAGAGATCATGAGGAATGACGACGCGAGACTCGCGATGCCGGAGCACAGGCGATACATACTCACCAAGCCGCTGCTGGGCAGGAGAATCAGGGCCGTTGGGGGCGTGTACATGCGGTATTATGCTCCGAGGAACCTTGCACCCCAGGACGTTGTTAGTGTCAATGGTGCGGGCGACACGTTCCTAGGCGCGCTGGCCGCTGGGCTCTCGACAGGGGCCTACCCGCTGTCTAACATGATCAATTCCGCTCAAAAAGCCGCCGTCATGACGCTGAAGAGTAAGGAGGCCGTATCTTCGGGACTTGCGGACGTGGGGCGTCACATTTTCAAAGGCGTTGCCAAACCACAGCGAGGGATCCAGGCCACCGCGTCGGACGGCGTAATCGACCATGCTGAGCTTGACGACGGAGGGGATGCGGGTGATGGTCCAGTTGGGTCTGATACGAGGGTGCATTGGACGCAGGACAGTGGCTTGCGTGGCTTGGCGGCGTCTTCTGCCGGGGGTGATCGCGCAGACGACATTGAACCTGCTGCCTTGGAGGGCGCTGCGCACGAGGCCTTCACGCGGACCACAAAATCAGAACAGCACAGTGTCTCGGACGAAGAATACCAGCGCCCGAAAGAAGAACAACAGCAGCAGCCTGACAGGGAATATCGACAACAAGGCGGCCCCGAAGGAGCACGACAAGACACCGAAGTAGACGGACATGACATCCTCTCAGCAGCAATTCTCAGAGCGAAACAGTGTGGTGACGAAGGAGAGCAACACGTCGCCTGGGAAATCGCAGAAGACACTACGGCAGAAGCACAACAACAAGATGCCTCAATACACCTCACGCCTGCCCCTCCAGAAGAACCCAGCCAGCCGCCTCCTTCCAGCCAGCCTCCTCCTTCCAGCCAGCCTTCTCATACCACCAAGGACATCCCCACCACCGACCCCCCTTCCACAGCACCCACCACCACCACCCCTACTCCCATCCCAACACGCACCATCCCCGTAGCAGAGCGCATCCACGACGCCCTAGCGAAGATGGGCGTCTCAAAGGAAGACGCGGACGAGGCCATCCGCGCCGTGGCCGCTGGCGGGCCACACGTTTTCGCCAAGTGGAAGGCCGGGTACACGGCCAAGATGAAGACTAATGCCGATGCCGAGGCGAGGAAGGCTGCCGCGGTAAGACTGGCCGAATTTGACAGGCAGTTTGCGGATAAGGCTCCCGGTTGGGGGCCGGCTGTGAGGAAGAAGGAGGGGCCGCAGGAGACGGTGTCGCTTCGGGGTGAGGAGGGAAGAAGGCGGGGGGATGAGTAGGAAGGTGGTTGGGGGTGGGTGATGATCTCGAAGCGTTTTTTAATGAGTAATTGTTGAAGTTTACATTTTCCATGCTGAGTTGAGATGACCTTGGTGATGCGAGCTGTTCGGAGAATAGAGTTGTTGCTGAAGGTTCGGGCCGTTCCGAAGTTCGCCTTTGTCAGTCTGCGGAGCCTCATCGACGTCGTGTGTAAGTCAACCATCACAGCCACAGACGTCTACTAAGTCGGACTCTTCAAAACGAAGTAAGGCTCTCCAAAGTTTGCAAAGTCTGTTTTCGGATTCAAGGCTTCAAAGTTAAGGGTCCCGTTGATTGGTGGTGCCATCACCGTTCAGGGGTTCCGCCGAGAAAAGTAAATATTACCCCTGACCAGTAACCACTCCGCAGCTGAGCTCTACAATCGAGACTACTGACAATTGTAAGTCTAGGGGCTGTCAGTGCTGTTTAACAATCAATCAATTAGTCAAACTGTACACTTCTTGATGCGGTGTTGTCTGAATGATACCGCCCCCAGTCCACAACACCGCCCCGCCTGCTATCCGCACAACTGCTGAGCAGAAATCTACTGCTCCAAAGCACGAGTGTCTGTTCTCGAACAGCATGTAAGCCTAGGACAGAGCACCTCTGCTGTTTCTGGCGACAGAGACTCTGTAAGCGGCGTACTTCTGACCAACTCGTACTTCGTAGCCACCACCTCGCTCCATACCGCTCTTCACTTCCAAGGGAATCATCCAAAACAGCTTCAAACTCAACAACAAGCCTGTTACAAACAAAGAGAACCAGTATCTCAAGTACAGGGTCATTGTACATATGGTCAGCTGTCTCAGATGTCTTAGAGTCTGCCTTCACTCGACTCACGATGGTCGAATAGACTCATTGTGAAGGTAAACAGGGCCTTGTTGCCTGGGATGTGCTTTGATGAAGCGTATAAAGCCGTTATTAGGTCGAGGCTATTGCCAGGTTCCTCACTTACCTATAATTGGCATCTCGTCCAGCCTCTGCTGTGTATTCTTTTCCCGTTTCCTTCCTCGCTCACCCGCACAAACTCATACGCACCACACCTACAACTACAACCACGACTACATAACTTCTCACTCTGTATTCAGTACCTCCCCTTCACCCAAACTCAACCAACAAACTCTCAACCACCCACCTGCTCACCAGTCATAAAAAATGGCCGGTAAGACATACGCCTCCAAAACCCCCAAGGGCGCGGCGCGGAATGCCGCCACCGACAAGGCGGAGGACGTCATTTTCTTCCACAAGCATCTCTCCTTTCTCGACAAGAGGCTAGCCCCCAAGGACAAGTCCCTGGAGTGGGCTGCCGAACAGTCAAGGTACGATGAGCCCCTTCCCACTCGGGAAGCTGACAAGGCGCGCTCCCAGGCTAGAGCCGGCGAGCGCGCCGAGAAGTCCGCCCTCTGCTTGATGTTCCTCGGCTCTCCTGATGATGAGGCTGGCTCTTGAGGGCGTGTCGTCTGGTGATACTCATCCATCCTGTGGTTGAGGGGTGAATTCCGGTCGAGGTGAGTGGTGGGTTCTGGAACATGCGGCAGCATGATGATATGTCACATCTGCTGGGATGAGAAATGACCAGTTGTTTGACGGTGAGTTAAGTACCTGGATGATACTGGTTCCTCGGGCGGATGTTGGATAAGCGCCGGAAAGAAATCTGAGGAAATATTACAGGAATATGGCTGGGTAAGGTAGTTAGGATACAGAAATTGAATAACAACTTCCATTGGATCTTTGACACAATTTACTTACTGAGTTCGCTGTACAACTATTTCAAACTAGAGGTATCCTGCTTCTGTCAGCTTGTCTTCCCAGTAGGTGTAAGTCACAATGAGAAGCGATATATGACAGGAGGGATTACTCATAGAAGGGGCGAGACTGGAGACCTTTACAGCCAGATTGAAAGGAAAGGGTAACCACACTTCCATCCGTCCTTTTCAACAGTCTCCTGGACGATTGTGAATTTGTATCTGATATGGGAATTGTATGGAACTGACAAGTGTCAAGTGTTACATGCCATATGCCATATGCCATATGCTACCGTTGCGAGCCTCTCTTGGACTGCGAGTATGTGTTCATTTCATGGGCAGATATTCAACAGTATGTTAACTTAAATAAAAGGAACATATGGTAACCATGAGGAATTCTCAAATATTTATTTGGTCAAGCTTCAACACTCATACTTGACAGAGCTGGGAGCCAAAGAGGTGACGTTGATGATTGCCAAGACCGGACCCGGCAGCCGGAGATATCTCCGGGCATAAAGTGGAGAAGTCAGCCCGACCTCGGTCCACCGGTTCGCTCGTCTCGAGCTTCCAGCTTTCCCCTCCCCCACACTTTCTCCCCACCCCTATCCGTCAACCCCAAGGCTACCTTAAGTTGCCGGCCGCTACCCCATTCTCGTCACCATCCCCCTTTTCCCATACACCATCATGAGCAACACATGCCCGGTTGATGACCAGAGTGAGGCCACCACCACCACCCCTGCTAGCACCGCCGCCGACGCACCTAGTTCCAGAACCATTGACGCCCCCGATCTCATCGAAACCGTCACGGATGTTGTAGCTGAGACTCTGGCCGAAGCAGCTGGTAGTTCTGTCCCCATTGCCGAGCTTCACGGAGGAGAGGGAGACCAGGAGGATAATACTTCGGAGTACTGGGATGCTTCGAGCAGGGCGCCGCTAAATGCAGCTTCGGCGGTTAGTCCAATCATCCTTGTGAATGCAAACACATGAAATGCTCATGGAAGATTCAAGGCCGCCATTGCTCGTCTAAGGGCCTTTAAGCCACCGCCATTCTCGATATGGGACCGCCTTCCTGTCAGTAGACGGGCTGCTGTCTTGCTGCTGCTATATGCGGATCGTAGGGGAGATTTGAGGGTGGTCATTACTATGCGTGCTGCCAGTCTCAGGAGCTTTTCGGGTGGGTACTGCATTTACAAACGCAACTTTTTATATGAGCTTCCCACTAAACATGATTATGAAGGACATGCCGCACTGCCAGGAGGAA